>JAWHQI010000033.1:5782500-8282500 GCA_033032865.1 Dactylorhiza incarnata | reverse complement strand
TTCATTGCCAAGAACCAAAATTCGTCATTTAAAGCGGTGGAAACGTTTTTAGGTTCAATTTCAGACACAAAGCAAATATTTGAAAATGTTTCATGAAGAGAGGACCGAGTTCTTACCCCAGTAGAAGGTTCCCCAATGACTAGCTCCTTTGGATGATTTTCGGAGAAGTTTAGAATGCTTGGAGGTACATATTCATCTTCTTTAGGCTTCTCCTCCTCTTCTTTGGACGGTTCTTCTTCGTAGTGCTCCAAGGATGGCAAAGGTTCATCATCGGTACCTGTAGGGAGCTTCTCTGCACAAGGAACAAACTCATCAAATCTGACATTAATTAACTCTTCAACCTTACTTGATCTTTTATTAAATATTCTATATGCTTTACTAGTTGAAGAATAACCAAGAAATATTCCTTCATCGCATTTTTCGTCAAATTTTCCTAAAGAATCTTTGGTATTAAGAATGAAGCATTTACATCCAAATACTTTAAAATACGATACGTTAGGTTTCTTTTGATAGTAGAGTTCATATGGTGTGAGAGTTAATGATGGGCGAAGCATAACTCTATTCATTACATAGCATGCAGTGCTTACGAATTCTGCCCAAAAATACTTAGGTAATTTATATTCAGATAGCATGGTGCGTGCAAGTTCTTGTATTGTCCTATTTTTCCGTTCTACAACACCGTTTTGTTGAGGTGCGCGTGGAGCAGAAAACTCATGCTTAATACCTAACATGTCACAAAAAGATTTAAAATTTTCATTTTCAAATTCACCTCCATGATCTGAGCGAATGCATTTTATTTTTAAATCTAATTCATTTTGAATGCGAGTACATAATTTTGAAAATTCGCAAAACGCATCAGATTTGGAGGAGAGAAATAAAGTCCAAAATATCTAGAATAGTCATCTATGAGAACATAAGTGTATAATCTACCACCAAGAATTGCAGTGTTAACGGGACCAAAAAGATCCATATGAATTAATTGTAGAGGTTTTGATATAGAAATTTCGTTTTTTCTTTTAAAAGATGACTTAGTAAATTTGCCTTTTTGGCATGGAGAGCATAATGAAGATAAATTTCCATTTAACTTAGGCAATCCTCTAATCAATTCTCTTTTTGCTAGTTTTAAGATGAGCTTTGTACTAGCGTGGCCTAAGCGTCTATGCCATAATTCTAATTCATCGTTTTTCGTTATAAAACATTTTATAGAAGATTTAGAAAGATCATGAAATGAAACTATATAAACATTATGAATTCTAGGTGCAGTTAATAACACATCTTTTGTTTTAGGATTAACAATCTTGCAAAGGTTAGTGGAAGATTCAAAAAGTACGTCTAAACCTTTATCACACAGTTGACTTATAGATATTAGGTTATGTTTTAATCCTTTCACATAAAGCACATTTGATATAAGAAAAGATGTGTTACCCACTGTACCAACTCCCATGATCCTTCCTTTACCGTTATCGCCAAACGTCACTATTCCTCCTTTCTTCTTTTCTAGGCTAAGGAATTTTGCTTTATTGCCCGTCATGTGTTTGGAGCAGCCTGAGTCCAAATACCACACGTCCTCTGTTTCCTTAGCCTTCCTGCAAATCTAGAAAGAGGATGAGAGTAAAGACCCAGATACCCAAGAGGTACCACCCATAGAGTAAGTGATTTCTTAGGTACCCAGATTTGTTTTAATGATCGTTGATTTATTATATTCCTGCAAGAGCCAGACGTGTGTCCAAATTTAAGATAATTAGCACACGAAATAAAGGGGGTTGAGACACTTTTCTGAGTTTGTATGTTGCCCTTGCTGGATGATGTTTGTACATTAGAAAAACCAGAAGAATTTTTCATTTTAGAGCTACCGCCGGCGTTAGTAGCTAGCGCCTGGCGGTAGTGTTCACTTTTATATCAGAGTCCAATTTTTCCAGACCCAAAGCATTGATTACCCAGAAGCATATCCAGGGATTTTTCACCAATCCCGAATTTGGTTATGGCTAAATTTAGATTTTGATTTTGTTTTTTAAGATATGTATTTTCTTGAACAATCATAACACATTTGTTTTCAAATCCTTTTTTGTTCTTTTCAATTTGTAATATAGAAGTTTTCAATTTTCTCTCTAAGTCCCCTTTTTCTTTTGCAATGATTTTGTTTTGTGAAATGGCATTAGAGAGAGAAACTTCAAGTTCTTTTATCATAAATAAAGAGTGCTCACATTCTTGACATGAAACTTTTTTTTTTCAAGAGAGACTATTTTTTGTGAGCTTACGATTTTCTTTTATAAGAGATTCATTTTCAAGATTTAATAAAACAAATTTATCATAAAGTTCTTCAAAGGTAGGAGGAGATACCTCAGTGTCGCTAAGAAAACTCGTGTCGTCATCGTCGCTTTTGGCCATTAAGCACAAGTTTGCTTCCTCCTCGCTACTTGACTCAGAACCGTTTGACTCTTCGGAGGAAGAGTCATCCCAAGTAGCGGCCTTCAGCACTTTCTTCTTTTCTTTTGCTTTCTTTTGTTCTTTCCGTTCCTTTTGGTATTTTGGGCACTGGCTCCGAATGTGCCCGGTTTTTCTGCAGTGATAGCATTCTGGAGGCGGCCTTTCTTCTTCGTCATCGCTTCCTTTTTCTTTCTTCGATGAAGAGGAGGATCCCTTTCGTCGAGTATCTTCTTGGAAGAATTTTTAGAATATGTTCCTTCTCTCTGGATTTCTGATGAACTTCTTGAAATTCTTCACCAGGAGTTCTTCTTCATCATCATCGTCCTCTTCGATGCACTCCTTCTTTGATGTTAGCGCCAACGCCTTTTTATTCGGCTCCTTGTTGTATTCGTCATGTTGAATTTTTAGTTCTACCTCATGGGTTTTGAGATTCCCAATGAGATTCTCGATCTGGAGCGTTCTTAGGTTGTGCGACTCCGAGATGGCCGTCACCTTTGGATTGAACCTTGGAGGTAAGGAACGAAGAATTTTCCTCACCAAGTCCCCGTCGGAGTAGGTCTTTCCAAGCGCCTTTGATGCGTTGACAATCTTTGTGAAGCGAGTGTACATTGATTATGTCCTCTTCCGTGTCCATCCTGAATTTTTCATATTCAGATTCCAGTTGAAACAGCTTGGCATCTTTTACCTGCGATGTACCTTCGTGAGTAACTTCCAATTGATTCCAAATATCATAAGCAGTTGTGCATGCAGAAATTCTATTAAACTCAGTCCTATTTAAAGCGCAATATAAAGCGTTCATTGCTTTAGCATTATTTTTACACATTAGTTTATCGTTGTCATCCCATTTATCTTTAGGTTTTGCTAATGTCGCCTCTCCTACTACAGTTGTAGGCAGAGAGTACCGTACTTCTACCATGTTCCATACTTCTACATCCATGGTCATAAGAAAACAAATCATTCGATTTTTCCAGTAGTTAAAATCAGACCCAGTAAAGAGAGGTGGTCGACTAACCCCTTGACCCTCAGGAAAAGCGAGATCATGAGACACCATTATTCCCAGTTGTTAAGCCGATTGGAACAAAACCTAGCTCTGATACCACTTGTTGGATCGGTCGGCGCCCTTAGAGAGGGGGTGAATAAGGGTTTTCAAAAACTTTAGATTATATTTAAAAACTTTGAATTATTGCAAGATTAAAGACATGAAATAAGTTAAGTAAAAAAAAAGAGAGACAAGCTTTATTAATGATAAATAAGTTTTACAAAACTTGATCTCGATGACGCTAGAGATCGGAGGCGAATAATAAAAAAGCTCTTTTTGTTTTCTATCCCGACTCGCTTCCCCACGAACCGGTGGCCCTAGCCTTATCCTCACCTGGATTCGGCCTCAAGCCGCTATAGCCAATCCTTCCCCGGATGTGGCCTCGAGCACCCCCTAGAACTAGCCTAGATCTAATCGCCAACACGAGGCGAATTTCACCCCTAAGTCTACCCCAGACCTAGTCGCCAATACGAGGCAATTTCACTGCCGTTTACAATGAAGAAAGAGAAATAAAATAAAAAAACCTCCCTTAAGATGAACTTCTGAAGTCAGAGATGAAGATCCGCTGTAGAATCAGCGTTTGTTGAAGCGGACTTCATCTGGATTCGGCGTGATGGAATTCTCCTTCAGAAATTGGCAGAGCTTCGCTGGGACCTCAAATTTAGGCTAAGACAAGGCTCTGGAATTCTAGTACTCTCTCTCTGAAGTGTATGCAATGGGTGTCCTCGAAAACCAGAGGAGAGGGGGTCCTTTTATAGCCCAAGCGCTACCGCCGACGCTAGACCAGATTAGGAAACAATTTGCGCGGCAGGATCTCCCATCCGCGGCAACATTTTTCTCTATGCCTTTTGTGCGACATGCTACCGCCAGCGCTAGTAGCTACCGTCGGCGCTATCCCCGATTAAGAAACTTCTTGCGCGGCAGGATCTTTAATCCGCGGCAACCTTGCTTTTATTCCTTCTGTGTTCATCGCTACCGCCGGCATTATCCGCTACCGCCAGGCGTTAGCGCCTTCTATAACAGCTCCTGGAATTGCGCTATTCATTGCTAGCGCCCGGCGCTAGGTGCTACCGCCGGCGCTAGTGAGCCTCTTCGAATTCTGGCTTCAATTTTGGGGGCAATCATCATGAGTACTCCTTGAGTCATATGGACTATGTTAACATGCACACATGAACACACAAGATCAAATACACATAGAATTTGTTATTCTCAAACCTAGGAGATGCGGAAGACCATGTTCCAACACCAACTCCCCATGGATTTAGAGAACCAAGAATGCCTATGTATACTGGGATAGTGATCCCAGTTCTCATCTCTAAGCCATTGAATCTGCATTCGCTCTAAGAACTCTCCCAGATGTGATGATGTGCAAGATGTTGATCACCTCTCTTGATGGGCAGGAAAGGGAGTGGCTTTATAATTTACCTCCCCAGTCCATCTCTTGCTTCACTGTTCTGAAGTAGGAGCTTCTTCTGAGGTTCGCTACCTCAAATAAGAGGAAGAGTGATCATGTGGCCCTCTTCAAGATCAAGAAAAATGAAAACGAGACTGCAACCCGCTTCATCGACCATTTTCAAAGAGAGATTCTGGGAATAAGGGATGTTGAACCCTCGTTATAACTAGTTGCGTTGATAAATGGTTTGCAGGAGGGACCTCTCAAGTTTCAGGTCACAACCAGAGAGTCGAGCTCTTACCAGGAACTAATCAGCATCGCGAATAGGTGTTGGAACATGGTCTTCCGCATCTCCTACGTTTGAGAATAACAAATCCTATGTGTATTTGATTTTGTGTGTTTAAGTGTGCAGGAAATCAAAGTCCACATGACTCAAGGATGGTTGCCCCTAATTTGAGCCAGAAATTCCAAGTCTCCCACTAGCGCCGGCGGTAGCACTTAGTGCCTGGCGCTTGCGATGATAAAGCAATGCCGGGAGCACATATGGAAGGAGATAGCGCCTTGCGGTAGCCGATAGCGTAGGCGGTAGCGACGCACACATAAGGCAAGGGAGAATTGTTTCCTCGGATTGAAGATTCTGCCGCGCAAAACATGTCCTAATTTGGGATAGCGCCGGCGGTAGCTGATAGCGCCGGCGATAGCGCAAAGCAATAGAGGAAGGCGGCCGACTTGCTTAAAATGAAGGATCTCACGCGGAGAATATTTCCTAAACCGGGATAGCGCTGGCGGTAGCGATAGCGAAGGCGCTAGCTCCAAGGCAATAAAAAGGACTCTTTGGATCCGTCTTCATGATTCTCTCCCACTCCCAAATTCCAGAGCTTCGTGCCACAACAGAGAGAGGAAGGTTCAGAGATATACTCCCACAAATCCATAAAGACTAAAGGAGATCCGTGGAGAAGATTTCAACATGCCTCATCATCGTGACGAAAGACCGCATCGACTACGATCATACTCTGCGTCTTCGTCTACTTCTCCAAGAGATCCACATAGAGGGAGTTTTACATTATTGTCTTTTTATTTCACATCTTTTCTGTAATCGTTTAGTAAATTTGCCTCGTGTTGGCGACTAGGTCTGGGTAGGACTTAGGGCTGAAATTCGCCTCGTGTTGGCGACTAGGTCTCGGGAGTAGGTCTAGGGGGTGCTCGAGGCCATATCCGGGGAAGGGTTGGCTAGAGCGGCTTGAGGCCGTATCCGGGGAAGGATAAGGCTAAAGCCAACCGGTTCATGGGGATACGAGTCGGTATAGAAAACAAAAGGAGTCCTTCTATTAGCTTTGATTTCTAGCTTCGATAAGAGATCAAGTTTTGTAATCATGCTTCTCAAGTTAATAAAATCATGTCTTTACTTTTACTTCACTTGATATGTCTTGATCTTCTTTAGATTAATAATCAAAGCTTTTTCTAAAATATTCAAAATATATCAAAAGTTTTAAAACCCTTATTCACCCCCCCCCCCCCCCTCTAAGGGCGCCTACCGATCCAACAATAGGTTCATAGAAGGGGAAGTAAACAACCCCATCTATGTTTCCAATTTAACATGCAAGGTAGTTCAGAAAGGCTCCACAGGTTTTCCCCCAAACCCTCCATCATCAAATCCACCGCGTCAAGAATTCCAACCTCCAGCTCAGAGAGGATGGAATTTTCGTCACCATCGTCCTTTCCAGGGACATCAACTATTTCAGCCCCAGGTGCCCTTATTACCGGCTCCAGTCACCCCAGCTCCCCAGCAAGTTCCAATTCATCAAATTCAATTTGTTCAGCCTCCTCCCCCGCTTTTTCAAAATTCTTATAATGATTCTTAAGAATCAATTACCGAGCTCAATTTTCCAATGATTGAGGTAGTCCAAATCCTCCAGAAGAAGCCTTTTTACAAAATGCCTTCCCCCATGCAATCCGACCCCAAATTCAGGAATCCCTATCTCTACTGTGAGCGTCATAGAGAGAAAGGTCATCTGACAGAGAACTGTAGAGCTCTCCGTATGTTGGTGGAGAATCTCGTGAAGGAGGGAAAGTTGCAGGGGTTAGTTTAGAAAGCAGAACCTTCCAAGGCCTCCACTTCCAAGAATATGGAAGTGGTTGAAGTTCATTGGGAATGTGAAGAGGTTGATGACGTTGGCCACCTCGGCAATGTCGGTTATCCTAGTGAATGCATGGATGTAAATGATAAAGGATCTTTAGGTTACCCTTTTTGAATTCATGGAGGAGCAGGGCTAGAATCTTCAAAGAAGGCTAGTATGGCAAGAGTCTTTAGATCAGAGGTCGCAACGACCTCTTCCTCTACTCCAACCCTAGGAACGGTCACTATTTGGCAAGAAGATCTTTCTCCAACTTCCAAACCTTTCAATGACGCAGTTGCTATAAAGGAAGTCATTGAAAATTATACAGTGGAAAATATTTTGATCGATACCGGGAGCTCAGTAAATCTTCTCTTCAAACTAGCTTTCGAGGCCTGAAGACCGGGAAGACTCTTCTTTTCACCAAAGGGCCGCTCTATGGTTTCTCCAGAGAGAAGAAGGAGGTGGAAGGAAACGTCACTTTCTCGGTGACGCTTGGAGGCATTACAAAGCTAGTCAAATTCATAGTGGCAATTTTTGGGAGGCCAATCCTGAATGAGTATCAAGCGGTGGTTTCTACTTACCACCTCGCAGTTAAGATTGACTTGAATGGCAAACAATATCGAATCAGGAGCGATCCGAGGAAAGCTCGGGAATGCTATGTTAAATAAGTTAATATGATTGAATCTTTTCCCCCTCAGGTAGATGAGACTTCTTCAACTCCTCAAGTCCCCAATCCTGATAAAGATGAAGAAGAGGTTGAAGAAGAAGCGGCAAGAGATGGAGTTCGCTTGGAACCTGCCCAAGCAACTCAATTTGTGCCTGTCAGCAATGAAGATAAAATTTGAGCACTCTTAATCAATACGAATTTGCCAGAAGCTTAGAAGGATCAACTCATCTCCTGCCTCATGCGGAATCTGGATATATTCTCTTGGTCAACGGATGATGTGCCTGGAGTTGATCTGAACGTCACTTGCCACCATCTCAATATTTATCCAGCTTTTACCCCTGAACAGAAGAAAAGAGCGGTTGCAGTGACCCTAGCTCAACCAATCCGGGAGGAGGTGGAAAAGTTTCTCAAGGCTAATTTTGTGAAGGAAATTCAGTACCCAGAGTGGGTATCAAATGTTGCAATGGTGAAAAAAGCTGGAGGGAAATGGAGAATCTGTGTGGATTTTACCAAACTTAATAAAGCTTTCCCTAAAGATTACTACCCCTTGCCTCAGATAAATTCTTAAGTTGATTCTACGGTAGGGTACTCTTGCATGAGTTTTTTTAGATGCATTCTCTGGTTATCACCATATATGAATGCAAAAGCCTGATATCCCCCACACCTCATTCATCACAAATGATGGTTGTTTCTGCTATCTGGTAATGCCTTTTGGGCTAAAGAATGATGGTGCCATTTATCAAAAAAATGATGGACACCATTTTTAAAACTCAAAAAGGAAGTAATTTTGAAATTTATGTTGATGACCTTCTAATAAAAAGCAAGCTTTCTTAGCTCATCTTAACGACTTGAATGAAACATTCGCAACTCTTCAAACCTTCAACATGAGGTTGAACCCTTTGAAATGCATTTTTGGAGTAAGCAAAGGAAAGTTTCTTGGCCATCTCCTTACTATGGGAGGGTTAGAGCCAAATCCCGATAAGGTGAAAGATATCCTAGAAATGTCACCTCCCAAGACAACTAAGGAAGTGCAGCAGCTGGGTGGGAGGATGGCAGACTTGAGTCGTTTCATCTCCCGCTCAGGGGATAAGAACGCTCTATTCTTTAAAACTCTCCGTGGAGGAGCTATGTTTGAATGGACAAAGGAGTGATGTTGCGTTTGATCTGCTCAAAAGAAGCTAACGTCTACCCCCTTTACTTCAAAGCCCGGGAGAGGGAGAAGATCTCATATTGTATCTCAGATTTAGTTCTGATGCAATCAGCTCTATGCTGGTAAGAGAAGAAAAGAAAAAGCAACATCTGGTTTACTATGTAAGTAAAGTCTTGAAGGATGCGGAAGTTAGGTACCCGATCCATCAAATGTTGGCTTTAATGCTTGTGGTCTAAGCACGAAGGTTAAGGACTTATTTCCAAGCTCATTCTGTTCTGGTCGTCACTGATCTCCTGTTAAAGAATGTGTTGGAAAAGCCAGAACATTCAGGTAGATTGGAAAAGTGGGAGATAGAACTCAGTGAGTTCGATATCTCCTACATTCCTAGAGTGTCAATCAAAGCTCAAGTGTTAGCAGATTTTATGATTGATGCAAAGGAAGTTAGTTTAGAAAAAGAGGATGGAAAACCTTTGGCATGGATGATCTACGTGGATGGAGATTCCATTAGTTTAGAAAAAGAGGATGGAAAACCTTTGGCATGGATGATCTACGTGGATGGAGATTCCATTAGAAATTCATCAGGAGCTGGAGTTGTGTTAATTAATCCCAACAGGGTTAGATTGGATCAAGCTATCAAGTTTCACTTCCCAAGAACAAACAATCAGGCAGAGTATGAAGCCTTGCTCGCCGATCTTAGAATTGCAAGAGAGCTAGGGATCGAGTATATCCAAGTTAAAACTGATTCTTTGGTGATGTCGTCTCAAGTGAATGGAACCTGTGAAACTAGAGATTCTATTTTAAAGTAATATCAAATGCTGGTGAAGATTGAGATAGGAAAGTTCAAAAGCTTCACTATTCAGCACATTCCAAGAAAGGAGAACATGGAAGCTGGAGAGTTAGCCAAATTCAGTCTCCTCTCAGGAGGAACTAATTCATAATTGTTTCACCCAACCATTTACGAAGGAGACATCATATTGATTGATCAACGACCATCCTGGATGGATCCCCTTATTCTCTATCTCTCAAGTGGAGAATTTCATCTGGCGGTAAAAAATAAAAAGCGATTTAATATAAAGGCAGCTTATTATTATCTTGTTGCAGGAACTCTCTACAGGAAAACATTTCTCTTGCCGTTGGTAAGATGTGTCTCTGAAGAGGAAATACCTATTATTCTTCAAGAAGTTCATCAAGGAGACTGTGGAAGTCACTCAGGAGCTAGAACCTTGGAAAAGAGGATTTTGAGACGAGGTTATTTCTAGCCTCAAATGAGGAAAGACGCAGAGATGTTCGCAAATAAGTGCGTTCAATGTCAAAAAATTTCTCCTCTTCAGCATCAATCGGCTCAGCAACTCAAGTCGATAGCAACTCCATGGTCGTTTGCAGTTTGGGGGATGGATTTGATTAGGCTTTTTCCCATGGCTAGTG
This sequence comes from Dactylorhiza incarnata, assembly GCA_033032865.1. Classification (NCBI taxonomy): domain Eukaryota; kingdom Viridiplantae; phylum Streptophyta; class Magnoliopsida; order Asparagales; family Orchidaceae; genus Dactylorhiza; species Dactylorhiza incarnata. Next base: position 8,272,282 of record JAWHQI010000033.1, on the reverse strand, counting down.
GTCAGCGCAGGTTTATTCTAGTGATGATCGATTATTTCTGCAAGTGGATCAAGGCAAAGTCGTTGGCTAAAACTACTACTCAAGTGATGAGGAATTTTTTCTGGGGGGAGATAGTATATAGGGATGGAATTCCCATCACAATTATCATAGATAATGGTCCACAATTCAACAACTCAAATCTTATAAATTTTTGTGATCAAATCACCACTAAGTTGCGATTTGCTTCCATGCATCATCCTCAAAGTAATGGTTAGGTAGAAGCCGCCAATAAACTCATAATAAACCTTTTGAAGAAGAAAGTTGAAAATCTCAGAGGCAATTGGGCAGAGCAATTACCTTCGGTATTGTGGGCTCTAAGGACGACTCCAACTTCTGCTACTGGAGATTGTTGAAACCGATTTCTCGGTCTCTTGTGGAGCTCGGGGCCCTCAACGAATTGAGGGGCGACTAGCCCTTACCGGTCCCTCGGAAGAGATAGGCAGATAACCCGGACAAAGAACAAAGACCCTGGTCTCAGCAAGGAGGTCCCTCCACTAACCCGGAAGATCGTTGAGCGCTTCCCCTCCCAAGCCAAAGCTAGGACTCGGGCACCTTGGAGAGCTAGAGAGCCAAAACCAAAGCGACCTATGGAGAGAAGAAGGCTCAAAGATTCTGAAACCGGTCTCCTTCCAAGGTGTCGCTTAAGGTCTATTTATAGATTTTGGTTTTGTGGTCTGTCAATAGCCAACTCCCGCTGTCCCCTCTTACTATCTGCACCCCAAATTGGTCTGCTAACAGCCAAACTCCGCTGATCGGAGGGGCTACCCGCAGACCTCCAGGGGTTTTTTGGTAAAGGACCCCCCCAGGCGCCGGCGAACCAGAGACCCCTGACCTGTTCAGCGAACACGGGGCTCGCCGAAAGATCTGGCTGGCTCGCCAAAGCCGCCTAGTGAACTCCTCTGACCGGCTCGCTCGCCTGCCTCTACGGCTCGCCTGCCGAATCGCTCCTTAGCGGGTCGAGCTCGCCAAAATGGCTAACTGTACCCCAGAAATGGCTATTTGTACCCCAAGGCCCCGGACCTGCCTAGCGAGCTATTCCGACCGGCAGGCTCGCCAAAGCCACCTAGCGAACTCCTCCAACCGGCTGGCTTGCCTGCCTCTATGGCTCGCCTGCCGAACCGCTCCTTAGCGGGACGAGCTCGCAAAAATGGCTAACTGTACCCCAGAAATGGCTATTTGTACCCCAAGGTCCCGGACCTGCCTAGCGAGCTCCTCCGACCGGCAGGCTCGCCAAAGCCACCTAGTGAACTCCCCCGACCGGCTGGCTCACCTGCCTCTAGGGCTCGCCTGCCGAACCGCTCCTTAGCTCGCTCCCTAGGTTGTTCGAACCAGGGACCCTACCTGGCGAACATCGGGGTTGTACACAATCCCCGCTCTTCGCGAGGTTGCTTCGAGCTCGCGAAGAAACATCCAACCCCGGGTGTTCGCCGATTCGGCTGACGTGACAGGAATCTTGTGGTGGGCCCCGCGCCCAAAACTATAAATACCGCCCACCGTGCCCAGTGATCATGCTTTTCCTTCCCCATCTTTCTCGCAGAAAACAACCTCTCAGAATGTCCTCCAAGCCGAGCGCGCGAGATCGACTGAAAGCTTCCAGAGAGATGGCGAAGGCCCAGGCCGCCGAGCGCAACGCCTGGATAATTAACCCCATCACACCCCCTTCCCCCCAGCCAAAAAAGGCCAAGACGGTTCGGAGGTCGCAGGGGGAGGACGTGTCGTCACCTCCTGCCTCGCCTCCGCCGCCGGATACCGGGCTCGCCCAACAGGTATTCTTCGTCTAGGCTTTTTATACCGACTACCCACTTACTCCTTCTCTTCTCGCAGAACCCTCCGCTTGAGGAACGCATGGCGGGCCTCATGCTGACCTCTTCTTATGCTCCGTCCCCCGCGAAGCTGGGATCGCTAGACGCTGGGGCCGGGACTTCGACCCAACAGGCGCCTCTCTCGCAACCTCGTAAGTCATACGTATCCTCCTTTATCTCCGCTTGAGTCCATGCGATATCCATGCGTTTGTGGCCTATGCAGATACCCCACCGCCGAGCCCCAACAAGAAAGGCTCCACACCGGCTCGCTCGCCGATTTCGCCTAAGGTCAAATTGGAGACCCCCGACTTCGGTTTGGTGGGCAGGCGAAGTCCAGGCGGCTCGCTTCTCGATGACGCCCAGGTCACGGAGAGAGTAGTGTACCCCCTGGTCTGGGGAAACCCCATGTCCCGGGGTTCCGCGGAAACTTCCAGGGTCGACCAGAGTCTTCTCATAAGCAACATCGCGAGTCCTCCTCCCAAGGTTAGTACATTTGTCCGGGCTCGCCTTTTCGCTCGCCCCCTGATCCTACTAGTTCGTCCTTCGCAGACATTTCGGAAGCCACGCCTGAGTCAGAGCATGGGATGGTGGAGATGTCACCGCCGACCTCGCCGGGCCAGATGAAAGACTTCTTGGGCGACCCGGGCGACCCCGAGCGAATGAAGAGACGGGTGTCAGAGGTGCTTCAAAAGCATAGTATGATGCTACGCGAGCTGGAGGAGCGATATGACGCGGACCGGGCTGTCTTCGATGAGAGATTCGCCGCGATGGAAGGCGCGAATGCGCGCTTGATCGCCGAGGCGGAGCCGGTGACTCGCGCAGACGTCACCTCGCCCGGCGTGCACATATCGTAGGGCGAGGATCAAGCACACCTAATCCTCCGCGAGTTTAAAGCACTTCGCGAATACCACTATCCGAGAGTGCCGCCGCGTGCGGGGAAGCGGGGTCGGGGTCGCTGGAAATGGCTTCCTTACCCCTGAGACTGCCGCGGTTTTTTAATTCTACTATCCCCTTGCTTTTATTTCTTTCATGATGCTTCTGTTGAACAATATCTGGTGTTGTAATATTCGCGAGTCCATCGTGACTCGCCTCTTATCGTTTTTTATTTTTCCCTTCATTTCTGTGGTGTGCCTATGGTTCATTTAGTTCGTTCACTGTGTTTGATACGATCGCCCTCGTGGAGCGCTCGCGAGCTTCTGTGCGACGTTGTGCCCAAACCCCCTTTTCTCGCGGGCCGGCCTTGGGCGGGGTTTAATTACCGCGCAGCGGCGAGGCCGGGCTCGCAAGACTGCAGTCCTACCGAGTAGAAATCTACTTTATTTTCGTTATCCGCACTCCTGACGCTTCAATTCCCGTGCCCATCCGATTTTCCTATAAATAGTTCGGATTCACTTTTCCATCCGTCGCATTTATTTCTCAAGTCCTCTCGCATTTACGCTCATCTCTGTTCTCGCAAGTTCGTGCTCGCGTTCGCTGCTTGCAGGCTGCCTCTTCCTGACTCGATGTGACCAAATCAGTTAGTGGGGGCGGATGGCGAGAGCGAGGGGCGGTCAAGATGCGCCTCAGTGTTTCAAGCCCATGAATTCTACTGCGTGAACATCACGGCAGAGGAGTACAAACATGTCGTGGATCGTTATCTCCCAGAGGGTTACTCGGCTCACTGTCCGAGCGAGAGATCTACATTAAACAAGACCGAGGCTGACGAGCTCGCGATCCCCATTGCGCACTTCGAGAATGGGTTGCGACTCCCTTTATGGCCTGAAATTCGTCAGGTACTTCGCTTAGCCTTCTCGCCGCTCCCTGTCCACTATCGCAACTTTCTCACTGTTCTTTGTAGGTGCTGCGGTATTATGGTGTGTTGCCGAGCCAGTTGACCCCGAATGCGATCGCGGACATTGTCGCGTTTGCTAGTTACCTGCGGGAGGAGAGGATCGAGTTCAGTCTCCTCGTCTTCCGCAAAGTGTTTTCCTTCCGCGCCTTCCGAGACGGGACCACCTACTTCGCGAGTCAGCACGTCACCGTCTGCGAGACGGTGAACAAGAGTCACTACTGGACCCATAAGTTCCTCCTGGTGAAGGGGCCCTTCGGCAATCTCCACTTCACCCCCCTCCAGCGGTATGACGCCACTTACCGCCCTCCGAGCACGCTGAGCGGCGCCGACGCCAAACTTCTCCAATACCTCTCCGGAAAGAACTTTGAAGTCGCCTATCTGCGGCGCAACGTTGACTCGTTACTCGCCGTTCCTCAAGGGGAAGGTAGGGCTCGCTCTCGCCCCACTCTCCTTTCCTCTCTCTTCACTGTGTAACGCTCTTACTCTACAGGCGAGCGCGAGATCCCTGTTAATCCTCTGCACGCACAAGGCATCACTCTTACGGCGGACACTCTCGTGACCGCGGCGGTAGAGGCTTGCCGCGATCTTCCTATCACCGGGTCCGGCAAGAAGCAGCCTCCGTCTGCGAGCCAGCCTGGTTCGCAACCCTCCTCTAAGAAGTCGAAAGGGAAAACCCTCGCCATCAAAGACAAGAGAGCGGTCGTCGATCTGAGCGAGACCGATGGCTCGCCCCCTTCTCCTGCGAAACAGCCGGACCCGTTGGCGAGCCAGGGCGCCGGGAGCTCTTCCACAACCCCCCAACCCAAGAGCCACAAGAACTTTGGTCTGGGTGAGAAGGTTTCTGATATCCTTGACGAGCCCCTGCTCGCTTGGGATCCCGACGCCAACCGGATTTCTTGCTCCACCCTTCACCCCTCCTGGGTGGAGCTTGGTAAGGCCGGGGAGGAGGCGCTCTCTCTCTCCTTCGGCTTATATGGCCGCGAGGACGCCGCCGCCTATAAAGAGATGGGGCCAAGGCAACTGGTCTATGAAGAAATGCGAGCCCAGTTCCGCTCGACGGAGCTCGCACATATGGCGGGGCGCCGCTATCTGCAGGCGGATAGGGATATCCGTGCGTACAGGGAGGAGCTTAAGAGAGCTCGCGAGGAGATCAAAGGTCTTAAGGAGAGAGAGGAGGTGTCGAAAGGACTTCTCGCCGGGATGCAGGGCAAGATGGTAAGTGGCCCTTGGGCCTCTTTTCTTTGTTGTTTGCGACCTCTGACCTTTGCCTAACTCATTTGATGCTAACTCAGGATGCCGACGTAGCAACCAAGCTCCTCGCTCGCAACGATGAGCTGGAGTTGGAGAATACCATGTTGAAGGCTCGGGTGGACGAGCTGGTTCGCAGCGTGCTACCTCCTTCTCCTGGGCGAGCCGGTTCTCAACAGAGGGCTGCCGAAAGCGAGGAACAGAGGCGGCGAGATGCACAGGAGGTCGCTAACCTCATCTTCACGACACTTAAGTGTGCGAGTCTGCTTGTGGAAGACGCGATGGAGTTTACAGCCGAAGACGTCTGCCCGGACCTCTTCGACTTGGCGCCATGGTTGGGGGCTCGCAAGAATTGCGAGGGCCCCCCAGAATGAATCCCCTTAGTCTCTCTTCTCATTATTTTGAATGTATATTATTCTTTTTGGGCAGGCGAGATCGCCGCCTAATGACGCGAATCTCACACACCGCTATAGGCGGTAGCTCGACTGCGACATGAAACGGCAGTGTACCGATCGTTCAAGTAATATAAAATGAGGAGTAATCCCCGAGTATCAAATCTTAAAGGAACACAGTAAGGTGGAGTTTATTATCGAGGAAGGACTTGAGATTGAAGTCCTTAGGTCGACGTTCACGAAGGTGGGTGGATTGGTTTTGCAAAGTAAAATAAAAGCTATCGACTACTCCTATGCAATGCCGCTATGCAATGCTTTGCTTGGCGGAATGGAAAACTACGTAGGCCTTGAACGCACTACTTCGTTGGGCGGATGGGCGAGTAGGCTAACGGAATCGAACTATGCAGGCCTTGAGTGCGCTGCTTCATAGGGCGAGTGGATTACACGGGCCGCGATGCCACGCTTCGGTAGGCGGATGGACGAGTAGGCTAACGGAATGAGGGTCGCCGACACCTCTTCGAAAAACACGCCACTAGCAATTGCTAGTGCGGCACACGAACGTGACGGCGGGATGGAGGATGGAATGGGGCGCACCTCAAGCAACTCAAACAACAAACATTTCACATAGACATGAAATATATAGAAATACAAACTAGTTTTAAGTGCAACTTCATCTTAATACATAGATCTAACTACATACACATCAATAAGAGAAGAATAAGGCAAGAAATCGACCGAATCTGAAGTCTCGTTGTAGATTCACGGTTGGAATCGCCGGGTTGTCAATCCGGGTCCAAGCTCGGTCTGCAACTACGTCTGGGGTAGAGAGAGCTGTCACTACTCTCCAATGAGCCCGTCTTCTTCGTGTCACGATCCGGTATAGGTTGCAAACTTCCTTTTTAACTTGCTTGATGGTGATGGCGGCTAGGTCTTCCCTTGGAGCGCTAGGATGAAGGAGGAGGCTGAGAGGAAGCTCTGGCTCAAGATTGGCGTGAAGAACAAGCCCGGAGCACCTCCATATGGTGGGAGGCGATGGAGGGGCGAAGTCGGAGCTCTGGAGCAGGAAATGGCGGACTCGGGCGGAAGAAAATCGGAGATTCCGACCTAAATCGCGAGCAGGACAATTTATAGGCGGTGGAATAAATAGTGCGCACGATCATTGGCGCACGACCAGTGGTCGTGCGCACTAGCATCCTGCGATCGTGCGCCTGCCTGGATGGAGCCTGCAAGGAAAGAAAATTATAAAATACAATGTTCGCACGACCAATGGCGCACGACCAGAGGTCGTGCGCGCTATCGTAAGTGGTCGTGCAATAAGCAAGACATAACTCATAAAATGGGCGTTAAGTACGCACGATCAGTGGCGCACGACCAGTGGTCGTGAGCGATAGAACCAGTGATCGTGCGCAGTGTTCCTGTATAGAATTGTACCGGGAACACCTGCACGACTCCTGTTCCAGCATACAACACCAGTCTAGCCACTGAAGGTGGCACTTAACACTGCATGAAAACTAGTAATGAAAATGAACGAGAAATAACACCAAAACGGGCCTAAAAGTGCACTTAGCATGGAGTATTAAATAGGAATGAAAACATGTCTAAAGTTAAGTGCAAAGACTAGAAAATCGGCCCAGATGAGTCCATAAATGTGTATATAATTGGGACTCATCGCCGCCGAACATAGAAAAATCTTGGGGAATGATAGTTATAATTTTTTCGTTAGTATTTATGTGCATGCTCGCGTTTCTTTTTTCTCTCGCACTTGCTTTTCTTTTGAATTCTCATGAGCAGTTGTTATGCGGTAGTGCTTCCGGGGGGCTCGCGAATGCGTGTGTCTGGGCTCGCCTCGCCAAGGTTCTCCTCTTATGGATTTCGCTAACTCGGGCCGTCGCCGCCCGCGGATACTGCCCGGCGAACCCAATCTTGGCGAACTCAGACATAGGCATCCCGCGAACTAAACCTCCCTGACTTTAGTATCTCAACCCGCTACCTTAGGCCTTATCAGCCTCGACCCTTTCAATTTTGCGAACCGAGCCCTTCTGGCTCTAACACCTCAACCTGTTACCTTAGGCCTTATCCGCCTCAACCTCTCCGATTTTGCAAACCGAGCCCTTCTGGCTCTAACACCTCAACCTGTTACCTTAGGCCTTATCAGCCTCAACCTTTCCGATTTTGCGAACCAAGCCCTTCTGGCTCTAACACCTCAACCTGTTACCTTAGGCCTCATCAGCCTCAACCTTTCCAATTTTGCGAACCGAGCCCTTCTGGATCTAACACCTCAACCTGTTACCTTAGGCCTTATCAGCCTCAACCTTTCCGATTTTGCGAACCAAGCCCTTCTGGCTCTAACACCTCAACCTGTTACCTTAGGACCTTGACCCCTATTGCCAGCCTCTCCAAAGATCCACCTGAACTTCCCGTCTAGGTGAGAGCCAGGGAGCGGAATCGATCTGGGGCATTCCAGCACCAACATATCAAACCTTGCCAGCCTCTCCAGAGATCAACCTGAACCCCCCGTCTAGGTGAGAGCCCGGGAGCGGAATCGATCTGGGGCATTCCAGCACCATCATATCCAACCTTGCCAGCCTCCCTAGAGATCAACCTGAACCCCCCGTCTACGTGAGAGCCCGGGAGCGGAATCGATCTGGGGCATTCCAGCACCATCATATCCAACCTTGCCAGCCTCTCCAGAGATCAACCTGAACCCCCCCCCCCCCCCCCCCCCCCCCCCCCCCCCCCCGTCTAGGTGAGAGCCCGGGAGCGGAATCGATCTGGGGCATTCCAGCACCATCATATCCAACCTTGCCAGCCTCTCCAGAGATCAACCTGAACCCCCCGTCTAGGTGAGAGCCCGGGAGCGTAATCGATCTGGGGCATTCCAGCACCATCATATCCAACCTTGCCAGCCTCTCCAGAGATCAACCTGAACCCCCCGTCTAGGTGAGAGCCCGGGAGCGGAATCGATCTGGGGCATTCCAGCACCATCATATCCAACCTTGCCAGCCTCTCCAGAGATCAACCTGAACCCCCCGTCTAGGTGAGAGCCCGGGAGCGGAATCGATCTACGGCATTCCAGCACCATCATATCCAACCTTGCCAGCCTCTCCAGAGATCAACCTGAACCCCCCGTCTAGGTGAGAGCCCGGGAGCGGAATCGATCTGGGGCATTCCAGCACCATCATATCTAACCTTGCCAGCCTCTCCTGAGATCAACCTGAACCCCCCGTCTAGGTGAGAGCCCGGGAGCGGAATCAATCTGGGGCATTCCAGCACCATCATATCTAACCTTGACAGCCTCTCCAGAGATCAACCTGAACCCCCCGTCTAGGTGAGAGCCCGAGAGCGGAATCGATCTGGAGCATTCCAGCACCATCATATCCAACCTTTGTCATGTCGGCACAGCAGTAGTTATAAGCATTATAAAAAAGGAGTAAGACATTCAGTAAACAATATGGCAAAGCTTTTAAGGGTAAAATCGTTTCAAATCATCCCCACTCCTGGCTCGGTCGAGGGGCACCCCCTCCACATCCTGGAGGTGATATCCCCCCGACTTGAGCACCCCGCTTACAATATATGGACCCTCCCAGTTGGGGTTAAGTTTACCCACCGCGGCCCCTCTGCCGGCCGCATCGACCTTCTTCAAGACCAGATCCCCTTTCTGAAAGTGCCTGATCTGGATATGTTTGTCAAAATATCGATCCATCCGTCGTTTGACCTCTTCCTGTCTAATGGTGGCCAAGTCCCAGAGTTCTTCCACCAGGTCCAAAGATAGCCTTTGCTCGGCATTGTTATCTTCTAGCCACTCTTCATCCCCCTCGCTTGCAGCGATCACCCGGGGGGTCTGATGAGTCCTCATCTTATACACATATTTGGACTCATCCGGGCCATTTTTCCATTCATTCCACTGCACTTTAGCCCCATTTTAGCTCATAATTATCACTCTCTGCTAGGTGCACGTCTTGGCCCGTTTTGGTGTTTATTTCTTGTTTATCTCTGTTACTAGTTGTCATGCTGTGTTAAGTGCCACCTTCAGTGGCTTGACTGGTGTCGTATGCTGGAACAGGAGTCGTGCAGGTGTTCCCGGTACAATTCTGTACAGGAACACTGCGCACGATCACTGGCTCCTTCGTGCACGACCACTGGTCGTGCGCCTCTGCTCGTGCTCACTTAACGCCCATTTCATGAGTTCTGTTTGGCTTATCGCATGACCACTGACGCTAGTGCGGACGACCGATGGTCGTGCGCCATTGGTCGTGCGAACATGTATTTTATAAGTTTATTTCACTGCAGGCTCGTCCCAGGCAGCGCGCACGATCGCAGAATTCCAGTGTGCACGACCAGTGGTCGTGCGCCAATGACCGTGCACGGTATTCATTCCAGAGCCTATATATACGCCTGTTCCGTTTTTAGGGCGAGAACCGAGCCGCGGGAGCGCGATTTGTCGTCCGTACGCCGGCGATTTCCCTTCCAGGACACCTCTACTTCATCTCCTACGCAAGGGGAAGTCTTCTCCAACCATTCCGACCATTCCTCCATCGTCCGGGAGCATTCTCCACCAGTCGCAAGTCCTCAAGCCACTGTTTTTCAGTTCTAGTCTTGTGAGAAGAAGAAGAATCCTGAGGTAGAAGACGACGGGACTACGTAGAGAGATCGTGACAGTTTCTCTACACCGAAAGCATAGTCCGCCCGAGTCCGGAGGTGGCTTGACAACCTACCATTCCGGCCATGAACGGCCGCTAGTCTTCATCCTTTGGTTATTTCTTTCCTCTTGCTTTCGTTGTAATCTTTGAATCGTTGAGATGTTGAACAGTATTATGCTTGGTTTGATTGCAATGAATGTTTCTCCCTCTTTCTTCATTGTTTGTTTGTGAATCGTTTCGCCTCTACTCACTCACTCACGCACTTAAGGTGTTCGATCCGCGTTAGCAAGAGCTAACGGCGTTTGTGAAGAGGTGTTTGCGACCCTCATTTCTTCTCGCACTAGAACACTGATGCGTGTCGGCAAGTGCACCGGTCGCTGTCAAGTAATAATTTTGGGAATAGAATCCCCGAGTGTCGGTCTCTTGAGGAACACAGTAAGGTGGAGTTTATTATCGAGGAAGGACTTGAGATCGAAGTCCTGCGGTAGGCGGAATGCGAACGAAAGGGGCTTTGAGGTTTGCACAAAAAAAAAATACTACGCCTACTCCTATGCAATGCCGCTATGCAAAGCTTCGATTGGCGGGATGGAGACTAGGCAGGCCTTGAGCGCACTGCGTCGCAAGGGCGGATGGACGAGTAGGCAAGCGGAATGAGGGCCGCAAGCACCTCTTCGACAAGCACACCACTAGCAATTGCTAGTGCGGCACCGGACATGGTGGTGGAGCGGAAAATTAATGGGGGCGGACCTCATTGACACAAATGAACAAATTGATTTCATAAACATGAAATAAACATTACTAAACATGATTCATAGTGTTCATCATCTAGATAAAGAGAATACAACAAATATAACCACACAAGTAGAAGAAAAAGGCAAGAAATACGACCGAATCCGGACTCTCGTCGTAGATTCACGGTAGGAAGCACCGGGTTGTCAATCTGCGTCCTAGCTCGGTCCCAACTGCGTCCGGGGTAGAGGAGGGCTGTCACACCTCCCAATGGACCCGTCTTCTCCAGCGATTTACCATCCGGCCACGTCTAATGCGAAGAATTTCTTCTTAAGCGATCAAAATGAGTGTAGAATCCCTTCCTTTAAGTCCTTGGATGATGGAGGAGGCCTAGGGGGTGAAAACCCTCTGAAAATGGAGAAAACGGCGGACTGAACGGAGCCAAAAGACGTAATCCCCGACCTAATTCGCGAACAGGTCATTATATAGGCGCTGAATTAAACAGTGTGCACGGTCATTGGCGCACGACCAGTGGTCGTGCGCACTAGAATTCTGCGATCGTGCGCACAACCTGGGTGGAACCTGCAAGACACGAAATTTATAAAATTAAATGTTCGCACGACCAGTGGCGCACGACCGGTGGTCGTGCGCATTATCGTCGGTGGTCGTGCGCATTAGACGAAACAGAACTCAGAAATTTAATGCTAAGTGCGCACGAACAGTGGCGCACGACCGGTGGTCGTGCGCACAGGCGTTGATGGTCGTGCGCACTACACCAAACAGAACTCAAGAAAAAGGGTTAAGTGCACACGATCAGTGGCGCACGACCAGTGGTCGTGCGCAATAGAACCGGTGATCGTGCGCAGTGTTCCTTTGCAGAATTGCACCGGGAACACCTGCACGACTCCAATGCCAGCACAACCACGAATCTAGCCACTGAAAGTGGCACCTAACAGTGCATGGAAACTACTAAGGACAATAAACATGAAATCACACGAAAATGGGCCCAGAAGTGCACCTGGCATGGAATATCAAATATAAGCTATAACACGGCTAAAGTGCGGTGAAATGACTGAATAACGGCCCGGATGAGTCCAAAAAGGTGTATATGATCAGGACTCATCACACCCCCAGACTTAACTGTTTGCGCGTCCCGAGCAAACGAATCCGGCGGAGTGTGAAAACGATAATTAACATAGAGAATTACACAATGGAGTACGGTGCGAAGTAACATACGCATGCGAGTAGAGATTCTAGTAGAAGAGGATTCTAACTATGCTAACTAATTTACAGAAGTATTAAAGCGTAAGGAAAGATTTAGTTGTACTCAGTTGGTGAATTATGAAGAATTTGAACAATCATGCCCGGTATGAAAGTGATGAGACACTGAGGTGGGTGTTGCAAGAGATCGGGGCTTAGGAATAACTCCGCTGAAATCCATCAACGTCGTGAACCATACGCTCGCCCGGTCACACTCTCTCCACGGCGCTAGCAAACTCGCAAATCAAATCAGTAGGACTTTTGGGATTAAAATGGGGCTTAGGTCACGGTATGATATTCAAAGGTAAACACGATGGCTACGCAACCCAAGTGAGCTAACGGAACGCTGCACCCCACAAGACCAACAAACTATGCTCGTGTGACACACCCCCAGACTTATCATGAAAACCAGGTGTGCACACGGCCTACTTCACAAATACCAACAGATTTTCTGTTTAGCTCGGAAGGATCTCATTTCAAAATACGCTCCTTTTTTTTTTCTTTTAACATATTTTACTTCTTTTATGTATCCTCCGGTTGGTTCAAAATCAGCAGATAGACTTTATTTTCCCTTCATAACACAATGATTCCACACACCACACAAGTTGAGAATTATGAGCGCAGTTAAAAACAATTTGGTTGCGGGTGTAGGATAGGCTTCAGGCTTTGGTGGATGAAGAGGAGCTGAACAAAGGAATGGTAGGAACAAAATAGGCTTGCAACGGTGAACGAAATGGACATGGAGTAACAAAGCTCAAACTAGCCAAAGGGTGGCCTACATCATGCTTGACTCAACGAGTCGCTCTCGCCCATGCTTCGAGAGTCGCTTGGGGAAAGTTCTTAGCCCACGAGAAAGGTAAACCTTCCTCCCGACTCGAGCAACACACGACTAGCACTCGTACACACACAACACCGAGTTATCGTCAATTTCATTCAAATTCCCCACTTGAGTATAATAAATCTAAATTTACGCAGAAATACTAAACATAAATTAGATGCATAAAGAAAATCTAGTTCTACTCAAATTCTACCATAACAGGCGAAGTGACTAGAACACTACATGAGTCAACATCGCACTCCAAATAATAATTCCTATGTTAACAACCTATTTCACATTCCAACCACAATAGTCTAAACGGAACAACAACAAAAAGATAAGCACGCACTCAAGTGGGTGAAGTGGTGTGTGAAGAATGAAAACAATGATAATGAATAGGATAAATAAGAAACAACCTTCTAGAATGCAGTGCAACTCGTGCACAGTGGATGACAAATTCGCTCCCCCAAACTTAAGCTAAACAATCTAGAATATTTGAAGCAAAAAGAGGGGGGAAAGTGTTACCCAATGCTCAGAATTGAGCATACCAGACGATTGGCGTTTACGATCAAAAGCAGTCCGCAGCATCCGCCATCACAAGGAACAAAGACCCACCTGAAAGTGACACACTAGAAACAACAAAAATAGTAAAAACTGAACTAGACATGCAAGAGCACTAAAAATTAAGAAATCTGAGTTATCACCCATGAAATTGAACCTGTTCCTGCAATTAAAATTAAGCACTCGCACACAAGATAAAGGAAACAAAAAAAAATGCTGAATACATAAAACTATGCCCGGAGGAGCATCCAAAAGCAAAATGCTATTATTACAATTAACAAAAGAGAAGGAGTTCAAGCGACTCAACAAAAGATCGAAAAAAAAAACAGCAAGAAAAAGAAGATAACAAGGCTTCGAATAGCTCGCACACAGGGAGAAAGATCACTCGTCGTCGCTGTCGCTATCTATAACCACAACGGACGGCGACCATCTGGAAGATGATGCGGCCCGACCAGGAGGTGGGGGAATATTTAGTCCTCCCCACAATGCTTGCTGATAGACAAAATCCGTTATCCAGTACTGGTTTGCTTCCAGATCGGAGAGGTGCTGATTGAAACTTGGCACCTCCGGCGCTCTAGAAGAACTGCCCTCCTCCTTGGCTCTCCGCTCCTGCTGAAATGAATGACTTCGCGGCTGCGGAAGGGCTACCTCGCAGTGAGTATTTGGCGGCTCAGCCGGCTCTCCGTGCTCCTCGTCGCCTTGCCTCTCCCTAGGCGCATCTCTCGGCATCACGACCACAAAGCGTCTACTACTCTTCTTCCCCACGACCCGTAATAGATGGAAACTCACCATGGTGGCCCGAGTGATGAAGGAGGGCGCAGTCACCTGCACTATCGGAGGCAGATGACTCCAAACCCCCAGGCTTTTGGCAATGCGGGTAATATAGTAGGCACCACCAATGGCACCTGTGAGACCGTAAGTGGCCTCGTGGTGGAAGAAGAAAGCTAGCATGTAGCCAAGATGCAAAGGCTGCCGAAATTCCATACTATAAAGGGAGATCAGATCTTGCCACCCCACCACGTTCTGACTAAGGGCACGGGCGACAAGAGAGTGGCTAAGGACGTGCTGCAGGAAACGGAGAGCAGGCGCGACGATCCAGGTAGATTTGCTTTTCCTGGCAACATATTCTTCATCACGACCCGTGAGAGCACACCACGCAGCACGCGGGGTGACGCCATCAGGGAAGGAGACATCCAAATCCAGAAAAGGGATCGCCGCAGCCTCGGCTTCAGTGTAAAATCCAGCATGCACTGCCAGCTCAGACAAGGATAGAGTGAAGACCTTGCCCAAAATTCGAAAAGAGCACTTTCCCGGACGTTGACCGGAGGGCAACACATCCCACTCAAACGTTGCGAGAAATTCCAAGGTAAGCTCCCGGTAGCCGAGGTCATTGCACTCAAACACCCCACTCCAGTGATCGAAAGAATAGCGTTGGCGGACGGCCTCCCCCAACTCCCCATTGTCGCCGATAGAGTTCAACTCGTTCCAATCCACGAGACGATGTGATAGGAATGGCTTCTCCTTAAGAGAATTGAATCGCCGCATGTGCGAATCCTTAGAAAAAGTAGCCATCCTAGCAAGGATCAGAGCAGGAGAGGCGGAAGTGCGGCCGGAGCGTTGGTAGACGTTGTGGCGATCTCTGGAGGTCATGGTGGTAGGAGGGCAAGGGGAAAGAGGAGAATAGGAAATGGGCTCACCGGAAGGAAGGCGGGCGCACGATCGGCGGCAACCCAGCGGAGACGGCGCACGGACGAAGAAAAATGAAAACCCTAGATCGTGCGTGAAAGGCTCGGGCGAACGGGCTTTTTATAAAAATCTGGGCCGATCGCACGACCAGTGGTCGTGCGCGATAAGTAGTGCGCACGACCAGTGATCGTGCGCCTTAGGAATTTTCCAGCGGCCAAAATTTTAGTAAAAACTCCATCCACCGTGCAGTTTACGCACAACCAGGAATCAGCAAAAGCAGCGAGACATTCATAGCCTTAACAATAACTTAACTAAACTAGACAGAATAAAATTTCAGGAAAAAGAAAGATAACTACTGGGGTTACTGTCATCCCAGCACGACTTATTCGAAAACATAAAAGTTCTAGCTAATGGGCCTATGGAAGAGAAAATGCACAGGTAACTGTTCTAAAATGCGTGTCGGTAACGGGTACCGATACGGCGACAGAACAGTCACGCCTCTACCCGAATATAGATAAAACCTGCCCACCACAGGTAGAGGGAAAAGAAAGTAAGAAGAGGAGGACACATCCTCACTCAACTCACAAAAAACATCCTTGCTTAGCAAGGTGTCATCAACAGGGAGGCAGCAGGAGGCGAAGGCAATGAGTGGAGCTTCCTCTATGGAGGAGGGATAAACATCCTCACATGAGAAGATGTTCTCATCATTGACTTGAGCAAAAAGCTCCAAGTCCTCCTGAAGTACCTGTGAAGAGTCAACCTGCACAGACTCAGATGAAGGAAGGGGATCAAGAAATAAAGAAGACGAAGAACATAAATAAACATCAATCGGGGGAGTGATCCTGGTCTCACTCCCATCAGGTTGGGGAAGTAAAATAATGTTAGCATTGTCATCAATGCTACAAGATTCGGCGGGATCAACGGTGACCAGGCTTAGGATTCGGACTTCCTCCACCGGTGTTGAGGAAAACTCCTCTTCACCTAGAAGGTTGTCCTCCTTCATAGGAATAGGCACAACACATAGATCGCCAGCCTCATCCTGCGACACATCCTCAACAATGTCGTCGGAGACGAGTATAGTATGCACAATAGGGGGAGGAGTAGTGCTCGGATAAAAGTCGAGCACCGATTTCTCACAAAGAATCGAATCCACTAGGGGTGGTGGATGCACATGGAGAATAGGCTCAGCAATGTCGGTGCATAGATCAGCCGCACATCCAGTGACCGTATCCATGTCATTCCCTTCAGGATGTGAAGGTGACAAAGACACATAACCGGATGTTGAAGGTGTGCCGCCAGAGTTAGGAGTTGGGACGATCCGGATATCCGGCTCGTCATCCTCATCCAATTGGCGAAGATACTCGGCACAGTCCTTCAAGACATGATCAGTGCTCCGACAAAACCGGCACTGCCTTGCGGGCTTCTTTGGCACAGCGGAGGTTGAAGCCGAAAAGAAGTAAGATGGTAAAGGCTCAGCAGAGTAGCCATAAGACTTACGCGCACCATATGAAGTATCAGACGAAGTCGGTGCTCCATATGCTGGGCTATAAGAATTATGCCTACTATTCTCCATAGGGCATTCATCACTAGAGTGGGAGGTAGCTCCACACCAACGGCAACGGAAATTAAGATGTGCCCACATAGTGCGAAGATAAAACGATTCAAATAGAAAAACACTATTGTGCGAAATACCACACCTAACAAAAATTACTAAAGCAACCTAATTAAAACAGGAAAATGGAATAAAAAGAAATAAAACAAAAAAAATGCAATTTACAAATGGAAGGGCTTCTCTCTCAGGTTCTCCCTCTCCAGAAAACTCACACGACTGTGCTCCCCGGCAACGGCGCCAAAAACTTGATGCGTGTCGAAAAGTGCACCGGTCGCTGTCAAGTAATAATTTTGGGAATAGAATCCCCGAGTGTCGGTCTCTTGAGGAACACAGTAAGGTGGAGTTTATTATCGAGGAAGGACTTGAGATCGAAGTCCTGCGGTAGGCGGAATGCGAACGAAAGGGGCTTTGAGGTTTGCACAAAAAAAAAAAGAAATACTACGCCTACTCCTATGCAATGCCGCTATGCAAAGCTTCGATTGGCGGGATGGAGACTAGGCAGGCCTTGAGCGCACTGCGTCGCAAGGGCGGATGGACGAGTAGGCAAGCGGAATGAGGGTCGCAAGCACCTCTTCGACAAGCACACCACTAGCAATTGCTAGTGCGGCACCGGACATGGTGGTGGAGCGGAAAATTAATGGGGGCGCACCTCATTGACACAAATGAACAAATTGATTTCATAAACATGAAATAAACATTACTAAACATGATTCATAGTGTTCATCATCTAGATAAAGAGAATACAACAAATAAAACCACACAAGTAGAAGAAAAAGTCAAGAAATACGACCGAATCCGGAGTCTCGTCGTAGATTCACGGTAGGAAGCACCGGGTTGTCAATCCGCATCCTAGCTCGGTCCCAACTGCGTCCGGGGTAGAGGAGGGCTGTCACACCTCCCAATGGACCCGTCTTCTCCAGCGATTTACCATCCGGCCACGTCTAATGCGAAGAATTTCTTATTAAGCGATCAAAATGAGTGTAGAATCCCTTCCTTTAAGTCCTTGGATGATGGAGGAGGCCTAGGGGGTGAAAACCCTCTGAAAATGGCGAAAACGGCGGACTGAACGGAGCCAAAAGACGTAATCCCCGACCTAATTCGCGAACAGGTCATTATATAGGCGCTGAATTAAACAGTGCGCACGGTCATTGGCGCACAACCAGTGGTCGTGCGCACTAGAATTCTGCGATCGTGCGCACAACCTGGGTGGAACCTGCAAGACATGAAATTTATAAAATAAAATGTTCGCACGACCAGTGGCGCACGATCGGTGGTCGTGCGCATTATCGTCGGTGGTCGTGCGCATTAGACGAAACAGAACTCAGAAATTTAATGCTAAGTGTGCACGAACAGTGGCGCACGACCGGTGGTCGTGCGCACAGGCGTTGATGGTCGTGCGCACTACACCAAACAGAACTCAAGAAAAAGGGTTAAGTGCACACGATCAGTGGCGCACGACCAGTGGTCGTGCGCAATAGAACCGGTGATCGTGCGTAGTGTTCCTGTTCAGAATTGCACCGGGAACACCTGCACGACTCCAATGCCAGCACAACCACGAATCTAGCCACTGAAAGTGGCACCTAACAGTGCATGGAAACTACTAAGGACAATAAACATGAAATCACACGAAAATGGGCCCAGAAGTGCACCTGGCATGGAATATCAAATATAAGCTATAACACGGCTAAAGTGCGGTGAAATGACTGAATAACGGCCCGGATGAGTCCAAAAAGGTGTATATGATCAGGACTCATCAAACACGCTCCATCCGCCTCACGAAGCACGGCATCGCGGCCGTTGCATCCATCTCGCCTGGCGAAGCGGTGTTTTCGACCCGCATTTCTTTTACTGTTGTTAAGAGTAGGAAAACCCAACCAAAACCCCTTTTTGTGTGTTTGTTTACGCTCGTGTAACACTAGTCACACGACCTGATTCGTACACCCAACCTGCATTCCTCAAGAGACCGACACTCGGGGATTTATTCCCAACTTTATTACTTGAACGATCGGTGCACTTGCCGAAATAATCGCATCAAGTTTTTGGCGCCGTTGCCGGGGAGTTGCAGTCGTTATGAATTCATCTGCGTGAAGAAGTGTTGCACGAGGAACTTTTCTCTTCCTTTTACTTCTTTTGTTCACCTCCGTTATCTCTGTTTCTTTTAGATACGCATATCTGTTCACCTTTGTCCTTTCCATCGTGCGCTAATCTGTTGGATTTCAAGTATTTCTAGCATGACCTCCATTCAGGAACATATCTATCAAGGAAGCTTAAATGATTTAAGGGATCAAGCACAAAGGAATGATCATGACCTCGGGATCTCCTCCGACATCATTGAGTTTATGACTGGAAACTGCAAGTTCAGTGGGGATGAGCAGGAAGATGCGGTACAACACGTGCAGGACTTCTTAGAAATCTATTACACATGTATATTCAGTGGAGTTGAGAACGACCTGCAAAAGATCCTAGCATTTTCATTTTCTCTACATAAAAAAGCCAAAAGTTGGTACTGGGATATCCGGAAAAGAGAGGTGATCACATGGAAGCAGCTTGAAGGGAGATTTCTGCATGAGTTTCAACACCGTACTCAAGCTCTGGACAAGTACCACTCATAACCTTCGGACAGGGAAAGGAGGAGGCATTAGTTGATGCTTGGGAGCGCTTCCAATCCCTGCATAGGGGATGCTACCGCGAAGAACTATCAGAAGTTTTTTTGATTCAGATTTTTTATTTTGGCGTGCTGGACAAATTCTGTCTATTATTTGATATAGCAGCTGGAGGGGCCCTGTTTAACAAATCGGGGAAGGACACGTGGGAAGTGGTTGCGAATATTGCTCACAGTAGTCAGCACTGGAGTCATGTCATTCTTTCCCCCAGTACTGCTGAAATTAATGCAGTAACATCCAACGGAGCAGCGGATCGTATGCCGTCAGGGCAACCGGAACAGTTAGCGACTTTGGTGGTCGGGGTGCTGAATATAATGAATGACCAATCAGCCGTGATCCAACAGCTTCACTCTACTATAGGGACACTTACTGATGTCGTTTCTGGGCTTGCAAGTCAGCATCCGGAGTCTGTGAATACCATGCGATTGAGAAGCGGTAGAAGTATTGACAATCCTCCTCGACAGGAACCACTTGTGAGCTCTACTGACCAATGCAATGATGACACGGCCGAGAAGCAGACTCAGATTCATATTGAGCCGGACCCTGTGAGCGAGGCACAACCCTCAAGAAGTGTTGTCCATCCCCCATTCCCCCACAGGTTGCGAAACGCGAAATCCGAGAGGCAATTCCGCAAATTCTTGGAAATAATGAAAAGAGTACAGGTGAGCATACCATTGATTGAAGCCATTTCTCAAATTTCGGGCTACTCCAAGTTCTTGAAGGACTTGATTTCGAAGCGGAAGCTGTTGGAGGATCTCAAAACTATCGACCTCACCGAAGAGTGCTCCGCCATCATCTCCAATATGCCTACAAAGTGCAAAGATCCGGGCAGCTTTACGATTCCTTGCAGGATCGGCCATCATCGTTTCAGCCAGGCACTCTGTGATTTGGGAGCATCAATCAACTTGATGCCGCTCTCTATCTTTCGCGAACTTGGTGCTGGGACCTTAAAGCCAACGCAGGTAATGCTACAGCTAGCTGATCGGTCAATCAAGAAACCGTCAGGAATTGTCGAGGACCTCACAATTGTAGTAAATGGTCTCGCTTTTCCAGCCGACTTTGTCATCCTCGACATGAAGGTTGATACGAAGGTACCCATTATCTTGGGACGGCCCTTTCTCGCTACAGCTCGTGCTATCATTAATGTGGAGCAGGGGGAGCTCACCCTTAGATTGGGGGAGGATGCTATATCTTTCAACGTCCACAACCCGTCGCAAATCTTTGAAATCACGGAGTGCGAACCGGCAGAACCGCATGAAGAATTCGATGGTCAGATTGATGTGGGTGAGATGTGTTGGCGGCGCGAGGCCGTGGGTGATAACGATGCAAACTCAAACCAGCCCGTTATTTCGCAGTCAATCGGAGAGCCACCCAGCGATTCTGCTGATCCAAACCTTCGTCCTGCTCTCAAGCAACTACCGGAATCTTTAAAGTACATTTTTCTTGGAGAAAACGCCACGCAGCCTGTGATTATTTCTGCAGCTCTTTCCGCCGCCAATGAAGCCGCCTTAGTGGGCGTGCTGAGAAGGTACCATAAGGTCTTCGGACGCTCTCTTGCAGACATTAAGGGGATCAGCCCCACAGTCTGCATGCACAAGATCCTCCTTGAAGATCAGTTCAAACCCACAGCACAGCCCCAACGGTGGCTGAACCCGAAAATGCAAGAGGTAGTGAAGGCTGAAGTGATAAAGCTCTTAGACGCTGGCATTATTTATCCGATCAGCGATAGCAAATGGGTCAGCCCAGTTCAGGTGGTACCAAAAAAAGGAGGGATCACTGTTGTGGCCAATGAAAAAAACGAGTTGCTGCCTACCCGAATGATCACCGGGTGGAGAGTCTGCATCGATTACCGCAAGCTGAACGATGCTACACGCAAGGATCATTTCCCGCTTCCCTTCATTGATCAGATGCTAGAGAAGTTAGCAGGGCAGGACTACTACTGCTTTTTGGATGGGTACTCAGGTTATAACCAAATCTTAATAGACCTATCTGATCAAGACAAAACAACATTTACATGTCCTTCCGGTACCTTTGCGTTCAAGAGAATGCCATTCGAACTGTGTAATGCCCCCGCAACTTTCCAACGCTGTATGCTCGCTATTTTCGCTGACATGGTGGGGGACTTCCTCGAAGTTTTCATGGATGACTTCACTCTATTTGGGAGCAGCTTTGATACTTGCCTCGCGAATTTAGCCAAGACCTTGAAGCGGTGTGAAGACACCAACCTTGTCTTGAACTGGGAGAAATGCCACTTTATGGTGCGCGAAGGAATTGTGTTTGGGCATAAAGTTTCCTGCAAAGGTCTCGAGGTGGATCAGGCGAAGGTAAGTGTTATCAGGAACCTCCCTCCCCCTACATCAGTGAAGGGTATCCGAAGTTTTCTTGGTCATGTGGGATTTTATCGAAGGTTTATCAAGGATTTTTCATCCATTTCTAAGCCTTTATCTCAGTTGCTTGTCAAGGAGGTCCCCTTCCACTTCGACGGATCATGCATGCAGGCCTTTGAAACTCTATGGGGACAACTCATCTCGGCTCCAATTTTGGTGGCACCCGACTGGACTTTACCCTTTATTGTCATGTGTGACGCAAGTGATGTGGCCGTAGGTGATGTACTCGGTCAAAAGAAAGACAAGATTTTTCACACAATTGCATATGCCAGTCGAACCCTCAACAGCGCGCAGGCAAACTATACCACCACGGAGAAAGAAATGCTAGCCGTGGTCTTCGCTTGTGAAAAATTTCATTCATACTTGGTACTCTCGGAAGTAATCGTGTACACAGATCACGCCGCACTCAGGTACCTCTTCAGCAAAAAAGAATCCAAATCGCGTCTGATTCGTTGGATTTTACTTTTGCAGAAACAATCTGGAAATCAAAGACAAAAAAGGGGTGGAGAACGTGATAGTTGATCATCTTTCACGTTTGGAGTACGACATGACGGTTGATGCCCCCAACAGTTTTTTGGAGGAAATGAACGATTATTTCCCGGATGAAAAATTATTCGCAATCAATATGCCCCCTCCAACAGCCCCATGGTATGCTGATATCGCTAAGTACTTGGCTTGTAAAACTCTCTCTCCGAACTTATCTCCTCAGAAAAGACGGAAACTCACCTCGGATTCAAGATACTATTTTTGGGAAGACCCGCTCTTGTTCCACACGTGCAGCGACGGGATTATCAAGCGTTGCGTTCCCGAAGCCGAGTTTCAGTCTATACTGCTGCATTGCCATGACAGAGAAGCGGGCGGGCATTTCGGGGCCGTTCGAACAGCATGAAAAATCTTGCAATGCGGATTATTTTGGCCAACCCTCTTCAGGGACGCGCATGCCTATGTCACCAAGTGTAACGAATGCCAAAGAACTGGAAATATCTCCCGGCGTGACGAGATGCCCCTTAATAACATGCTGGTTTGCGAACCATTTGATGTTTGGGGGATAGACTTTATGGGTCCTTTCCCAATGTCCCATGGTAAACATTACATCATTGTGGCAGTTGATTATGTCTCAAAATGGGTGGAAGCCGAGGCGGTTGCCACGAATGATGCCAACACAGTGCTACACTTTATCCACAAGAATATCTTCTCCAGGTTTGGGACGCCGAGAACTATTATCAGCGACGGCGGTAGTCATTTTTGTAATAAGCAGTTTGTGCAGCTAATGAAAAAGTTTGGGGTCCATCATAAGATTTCTTTGGCATATCACCCCCAAACATGTGGACAGGTCGAAGTATCTAACTGCGAGCTCAAGCGAATAATCGAGAAATCAATACATTCAAATAGGAAGGAGTGGTCTAAAAAGGTCGACGATGCATTATGGGCTTACCGGACCGCTTTCAAAACACCCATCGGCATGACTCCGTTCCAATTAGTTTATGGCAAGGCATGCCACCTCCCTATGGAGCTGGAGCATAAAGCATTATGGGCAACTAAACTGTTGAACATGGACATTGGAGCGGCGGCCGAGGTGCGTCGTTCCCAACTCAACGAATTGGAAGAGCTCCTGCATTTCGCTTATGAAAACGCTCGCATCTACAAGGAGAAAACAAAGAAATGGCATGATCGACACATCATCCCCAAGGAGTTCAAAATAGGGGACCAAGTGCTGCTCTACAACTCCCGTCTCCGCCTCTTCCCAGGGAAGTTGAAATCGAGGTGGAGCGGTCCTTTCTCTGTGACCGATGTCTCTCCCTTTGGGGCCATTGAAATATCGGGGAGTAAGGGGGACAAATTTAAGGTCAATGGGCATCGACTGAAGTTATATGATGGCGCCATTATAAATAAGGAGTGTCAGTTGTTGACATTGGAAGACGGGGCCAATAAAAGCGCCGGCAGCTGATGGTTTCCTTCTTTTTTCTTAGTTAGTGAACTTCTCTTTTAATTACTGCACTTGTTGAACAATGTTAAAATAGGTATTTGGTCCAGCTTAAGGACATTAAATAAAAGCGCTGCTGGGAGACAACCCAGATTTCCTGATTTTATTTTTGTCTAACATGTTTAGTTCAGTTTCTGTATTTGTTTTTGCTGTTTTAGTTTTGTGCTTGCAGGTGTGTTGTGTTCTTTGGTGTGGATGCTGCGTACCGCTCTTGATCTTAATCGCCAATCGTCTGGTATGCTCAATTCTGAGCATTGGGTAACACTTCTCCTCCCTAGCTCTTCAGTCTTTGAGATATATTGTTTAGATTAAGTCTGGGGGGAGAGCACGTGTTATTCACAATGCGCACGGGTTGCACCGCATGCTAGACGCTTGTTTTTAATTTTTCATCATTATTCCATGCTACACACCACTGCACCCACTTGAGCGCGTGCTTATCTATTTGTTTTGTGCTGAACAAACTATCTTGATTAGGAATGTGAATTTGGATGTTAGCTTAGGAATTACTATTGGGAGCGCAATGTTGACTCAAGCAGTGTTCTAGTCGCATCCGCATGCTGCAATAGAATTTGAGTAAAATTAGATAATTTCTATGCATTTAATTTATGATTAGTATTTTTGTGTAGCTTTAGATTTATTCTACTCAAGTGGTGAATGCGATTGAAATTGGTGATAGCCCGGTGTTGTGTGTATACGAGGGGTAGTTGTGTGTTGCTCGAGTCGGGAGGAAGCTTTACCTTTCTCGTGGGCTAAGAACTTGCCCCAAGCGACTCTTGAAGCATGGGTGCGGGCGATTCGTGGAGATAAATATGATTTAGGCCACCTCTTGGCTAGATTGAGCCTTTGCTTTCCAATTCCTATTCGCTCACCTTTGCTACCCAACTTTTGTGCCTACCACTCCCTTTGTTCATCTCCTCCTCCATTCACCAAGGCCTGAAGCTTATCCCACTGTCGCAACCAAGTATTTGTTAAATGCACTCATGTTCTAGATTTGGTGTGATGTTTGGAATCGTTGTGTTGTGAGGAGAAATAATCTCTATCTGTTGAATTTGAACTAACCGGGGGATAAAATTAAGAAAAAGAAAATTATGATATTAAAATGAAAAAAAAAAAAAAAAGTGTATTGAAAAGTTATCCTCCCGAGCGTTTTAAAAAAAAAAATCTGTTGGTTTTTGTGGAGTAGGCTGTGTGCACACCTAGCTCTCATAATAAGTCTGGGGGTGTGTCACACGGGCTTTGATTGTGGTTTTGCTTGGTGCAGCGTCCCGTTGACACATGTTGGTTGCGTAACCTTCGTTTTTACCCTTGATTATCATACCGCAACCTAAGCCCATATTAATCCTAAAAGACCCTATTGATTTATCTCGCGAGTTTGCTAGCGCCGTGGAGAGAGTGTGACCGGGCAAGCGTATGGTTCCCGGCGTTGATAGATTTCAGCGGAGTTATTCCTGAACCCCGATCTTGTGCAACACCCTTCTTAGTGGCTTGTTACTTTCACACCGGGCATGATCGTTCAAATTCTTCAAAATTCACCAACTGAGTATTGATAAGTCTTTGTTTACGCTCTAGTACTTTCGTAAATTAGTTAGCATAGTTAGTATCTCTTTTTACGAAATTTCTATTTGCATGCTTTTGTTACTTCGCATTGTACTCCCTTGCGTAATTTTCCTTGCTAACTACCATTTTCACACTCCACCGGATTCGTTTGCTCGGGACGCGCAAACAGGTAAGTCTGGGGGTATGATGAGTCCTCATCTTATACACATATTTGGACTCATCCGGGCCATTTTTCCATTCATTCCACTGCACTTTAGCCCCATATTAGCTCATAATTATCACTCTCTGCTAGGTGCACGTCTTGGCCCGTTTTGGTGTTTATTTCTTGTTTATCTCTGTTACTAGTTGTCATGCTGTGTTAAGTGCCACCTTCAGTGGCTTGACTGGTGTCGTATGCTGGAACAGGAGTCGTGCAGGTGTTCCCGGTACAATTCTGTACAGGAACACTGCGCACGATCACTGGCTCCTTCGTGCACGACCACTGGTCGTGCGCCTCTGCTCGTGCTCACTTAACGCCCATTTCATGAGTTCTGTTTGGCTTATCGCATGACCACTGACGCTAGTGCGGACGACCGATGGTCGTGCGCCATTGGTCGTGCGAACATGTATTTTATAAGTTTATTTCACTGCAGGCTCGTCCCAGGCAGCGCGCACGATCGCAGAATTCCAGTGGCACGACCAGTGGTCGTGCGCCAATGACCGTGCACGGTATTCATTCCAGCGCCTATATATACGCCTGTTCCGTTTTTAGGGCGAGAACCGAGCCGCGGGAGCGCGATTTGTCGTCAGTACGCCGGCGATTTCCCTTCCAGGACACCTCTACTTCATCTCCTACGCAAGGGGAAGTCTTCTCCAACCATTCCGACCATTCCTCCATCGTCCGGGAGCATTCTCCACCACTCGCAAGTCCTCAAGCCGCTGTTTTTCAGTTCTAGTCTGGTGAGAAGAAGAAGAATCCTGAGGTAGAAGACGACGGGACTACGTAGAGAGATCGTGACAGTTTCTCTACACCGGAAGCATAGTCCGCCCGAGTCCGGAGGTGGCTTGGCAACCTACCATTCCGGTTGTGAACGGCCGCTAGTCTTCATCCTTTGGTTATTTCTTTCCTCTTGCTTTCGTTTTAATCTTTGAATCGTTAAGATGTTGAACAGTATTATGCTTGGTTTGATTGCAATGAATGTTTCTCCCTCTTTCTTCATTGTTTGTTTGTGAATCGTTTCGCCTCCACTCACTCACTCACGCACTTAAGGTGTTCGATCTGCGTTAGCAAGAGCTAACGGCGTTTATGAAGAGGTGTTTGCGACCCTCATTTCTTCTCGCACTAGAACACGCTCCATCCGCCTCACGAAGCACGGCATCGCGGCCATTGCATCCATCTCGCCTGGCGAAGCGGTGTTTTCGACCCGCATTTCTTTTACTGTTGTTAAGAGTAGGAAAACCCAACCAAACCCCTTTTTGTGTGTTTGTTTACGCTCGTGTAACACTAGTCACACGACCTGATTCATACACCCAACCTGCATTCCTCAAGAGACCGACACTCGGGGATTTATTCCCAACTTTATTACTTGAACGATCGGTGCACTTGCCGAAATAATCGCATCAGGGTCTTTACCTCAAACTCTATGGGGAGAACAGCCTCGGACCCTTGAGAGATCTTGAATGGGGTCTCCCCGGTGGCGGTATTCGGAGTAGTCCTCATGGCCCAGAGGACGGAGGGTAGCTGTTCCACCCAATTTCCTCGAAGGTTCTCCACTTTCTTTTTTATTAGGTTAACGATTATCTTGTTCGCCGCCTCCACCTGCCCATTGCTCCTCGGGTGGTGGACCGAAGCGAACCTGAGGTCAATGCCGAGCTGAGTGCAGAAGCCAACAAACTCGTCACTCGCAAACTGCGGCCCATTGTCCGTCACTATAGCTAGAGGGAATCCATGCCTGCAAATTATTTCCCCCCACACAAAATTCCTTACAACCTGAGAGGTTACCTTAGCAAGTGCTTTCACCTCTACCCACTTGGAGAAATAGTCGATCATGACCAGCAGGAACATCCTCTGGCCGCTGGCTTGGGGAAAGGGACCGACCAGGTCCAGCCCCCATATGGCGAAGGGCCAGGGAGCCGTGATGGTCCGGAGTCTTTGAGCTGGGAGGAGCTGGAGCGGAGCATAGAGCTGGCATTTCGGACACTTTCTTGCGAACTCTGCCGCATCCTTGCTGAGAGTGGGCCAGAAGTAGCCTTGCCTCAACACCCTCCCTTCCAGGGTCCGACTCCCGGAGTGACTGCCGCACTCCCCAGAGTGGATTTCTTCCAGCACTCTCGGGACCTCCTCCTCGGAGACACAACGGGCCAGGAGTCCCGAGAGGGACTTTCTATATAGCCCCCTGCATGCAAGGAGTAATAGGCGGACTTATACCTAAAGCGTCTCTTGTCCACGTCCTCTCCAGGGAACTGCCCGGAGGATAGGAAGGTGATGAACGGATCCATCCATGAGGCTTGTTGATCCACCTCCATCAATTCTCCTTCCTCGATGGAGGGTCGGAAGAGTTCTGAAGTCGTCCCTCCCGCTCGGGGACCGAACTTGGCTAAGAGGTCGCCTGGGCGTTCTCCTCCCTCAGCACGTGCTTGATGGAGAAGGTGCGGAACTGCCCGATGACCCCCTTAACCTTCTCCAGGTATAGCAGGAGGGTCGGGTCCTTTGCTTCAAACTCTCACTTGATCTGGCATGCTACCACCATGGAGTCCATGGAGACCTCCACGTCCTGCACTCCCAGTTCTCGGGCCAGCCGAAGGTCCTCTATCACCGCTTCGTACTCAGCCTGGTTGTTGGTGATTGGGAAATGGATGTTTAAGGCTTGCTCAATCCGAGTCCCCTGAGGACTTACTAGGACTATTCCCCCTCCATAGGAGTATTTTCCCAACGCTCCGTCCACCAACATCTTCCATGCCTCTAGGGGAGGTAGCTCGTGCTCCCCCACTTCGGCCACATAGTCGGCCATGAAGTCTGCCACCGCCTGAGCCCTGATGGACGTCCTGGGCACGAACGTGATATTGAATTCACTTAACTCCACCAACCTTCCTGAGTGCTCCACCCCTTCCATGATTTTACGGAGCGGGTGGTCCGTCACTACCCTAATTGAATGGGCTTGAAAGTAAGGCCGGAGCCTCCGGGCTGACACCACCAATGCGAAGGCCAACTTTTCCAAGATTGGGTACCGGAGCTCTGCCTTCTTCAGCACTCGGCTGACATAGTAGATAGGGAACTGTTTCTTCCCCTCCTCCCGGATCAACACGGAACTTACTGCTTCGGACCCTACCCCCAGGTACAGGGATAGGTCTTCTCCTGGCCTCGGTCCCTGGAGCAGAGGGGTTTGGGTGAGATGTTCTTTCAGAGCCTGGAAGGCCTTCTCGCACTCTGGGGTCCATTCAAACTTCTTGTTGCCCCGCAACACCTTGAAGAAAGGCGCACACTTTTCTCCCGCCTTGGAGAGGAACCTGCTGAGCCCAGCCGACTTCCCTGTAAGGCTCTGAACCTCCTTCGGATTTCTCGGCGACCCCAACTCCATCACCGCTTTAACTTTGTCCGGGTTAGGTTCCACTCCCGCGGGGGTGAGCAAGTGGCCCAGGAACTTCCCTCGGCTCGCCCCAAAGACACACTTCAAGGGATTGAGTTTCATCTTGTACCTCCATAGGGTCCCGAATGTCTCTTCGAGGTCTCGGAGGTGAGACCTGAGGTCCCAGCTCTTCACCATGAGGTCATCTAAATAAACCTCTAAGTTTCTTCCCTTCTGCTCACGGAAGACTCTGTCCATCATCCTTTGGTTGCAGTCTTGAGCCCGAACGGCATCATTTTATAACAGTAGCATCCATCCCCCGTGATGAAGGAGACATCTTTGATGTCTGGGGAATGCATGCGGATTTGATGGTAACCTAAAAAAGCATCTAAGAAAGACATCACAGGAAAACCGACGGCTGAGTCAACCAGCGCGTCGATTCTAGGCAGGGGGTAACAATCCTTAGGGCATGATTTATTAAGCAAGGAAAATTCAATACACATCCTCCACTTACCTCCCCCTTTTTTCACCATAACGACGTTGGAGACCCAACCTGGATACTGGATCTCCGATACAAAGCCTGCCTGCAGGAGTTTTCCCACCTCCTCGCGGATGGGCGCTTCCAGCTAGTCTGCGATGGCCCTCCTCTTCTGGCGGATTGGGCGGGCGCCGGGGTCGAGGTTGAGGCGATGGCAAGCCACATCTGCATCGATCCCGGGCATTTCCGCGGCGCTCCAAGCGAAGACGTCCACGTTCTTCTGTACGCAAGCCAGAATCTCCGCTTGATCTTCCGGGCTGAGTTCTCCGCTGACCCGGACTTTTTCCACCACCCCCAGCCGGGTGGTGACCTCGAGCTCTACGACCTCGTCCACAGCCTCCAACCGGGACTGCTCTCCCCAAGCCCTCTCCTCTTCGGCATAAGTGGGAGCCTGGGTTTCCTCCTCGATTTCCTTCTCTACCACCATCAGGTCTTCCACCCTTCCCTCCTGGGCCTTCTCTTCTTCCTCCTTTCCTTCCGCCCGGGGTACCTCAGCTACCCCTTCCTGGGCGTGGACTTCATCTCCCTCCATCTTCTCCTCGGCTACCTCCATACTTCTGGCTTCGGCCGCCTCCTCCATCATCCTATCCCACTCCTCAGCTTCTCCCATCCAGGAGATGGTGTTGACAGCCATTACGTAGCACTGTCTCGCCACCTTGGGATCCCCCCTGATACGCACCTGAACCCCTCCGTCGCTGAATTTAAGGCATTGATGAAAGGTGGAAAGGACACAGTGAAACACGCTGATGAGTGGCCGTCCGAAGATAGCGCTGTAACTTCTTGGGGCGTCCACTATGACAAAACGACAGTTCCGGGACTGCCCACCCAGGGTCACATGAAGCCCTACTCCCCCTTCTACTTCCTTCCTCTCCCCCGAGAATCCGAACAAAGGGCCATCTGAGGCCAACACCCTCCTGGGCTCCACCTCCATCTTGTCGAACGCCTTCTTGAAGATGACGTTGACCGAACTTCCGTTGTCCACTAGGATTCGGGAGACAGTGAAGTTCTCGATCGCCGTCTGAATAACCAGCGCGTCGCAGAACGGGTCCTCATAGCCCGGCATGTCTTTCTGGGTGAAAACGATTTTTTCGGCCGGGGGCGGAGCGGTGGATGTCGAAGCCACGCTTCGGCGGTAGATGGTATGGAGGCTAGCCTTGCGAGTCGCCTCCACCCCTACCCCCCCCCCCCCCCCCCATGGATCACACCGATCCCTCCTCTACTTCCCATATCGGTTCTATCCTCACACCTTTCCTCATCCTCCTATCGAGGTTCAACCTCCATGATCCTTACTGGCTGCTGCTGTGGTGGCGCGGGCGCTCTGCCCCTCTTCACTTCTAGGAACTTTGGACAGGTGTCCGTCGAGTGACCTTCCACATCATGGAAGATACAATATGGCAATGCTACTTCCCTTGCCTCGGCCTCTGCCACCCTATTCCTTCTTATCCTAGCGGCTGCCGTTTCCGCCTATCCTCCCCTTCCTCTTCCTCTTCCTCTTCCTCGTCCAATCGCCATGGCCTGTTGGGGAGGGGGAGGCATTTGCATCGGACCTTGACTCCACCCTAACTTGGGGGGCCTCCATTGTCCTCCGACATGGTTACCCCTTCCTGGGCCGTAACCTCTTCCCTGCCCATGCATTCCTCCACCTTGCGGCCTCCATTCCCCCTCCGGGGCCCGGGGCTCTTCCCTTCTCCTAACCTCCTGCTGCCTCACCTCTGGCTCACAGAGCTTCGCTAGCCTCTTGGTGAGCTCTGGATTGGCTTCCTCACTCGCGACTTCCTCCGACACCCTCTCCATCAGCTCTTCAAAGGAGACGGGGGCTTTTCTCTTCAACGCCATCTTGAAGAAACTCTCTTTCAACCCGACCATGAAGGCGAGTTGGAGTGCAAACCCAGGCATCTCCTGAGTGAGCTGCACTTCCTCCTGGAATCGATCAGCATAAAAACTTCGGCGCAAATCCTCGAACGAGTAGATTGACCCTGCAGGGAGATGATGGAACCAGTCCCTGGCCTTCTCCTTGAGGGTGACGGCAAAGAGCCGACACTTGAAGGCATCTGACATCGGCCTGATGGAGACCGAGTCTTCGAAATTCTGCAGGTGCTGGACAGGGTCATCTCTACCGTTGTAGTACACCCGGTCCCATTCTCCAAATCCCCCGGGACGGGTGCGGAAAGCACCAACTCGCAAAAGGGGCTTCCCCCTCCTGTCACTCTTCCTGGCTCCACTCGTCCCCCAATCTCGCTCGCCAAACTTGAGCTCGCCAGGACTATGCTCGCGAGGGCGGTGCTCGCCTGAACCACCCCGACAGTCGCCGCTTCCTCTTGGCGCGCATTCGCCAGTGTCGCGCTCGCTGGGACGGAGCTCGCCAGCACTGAGCTCGCCGACACAGAGCTCGCCGGACTGGCGAACAGCACTCGCCCTTCCTGGCTCTGACCTAAGCCAACGACAATTTCCTTTCTAGCCCTTCCTCCTGGTGCCTTCTCGCCGACTGCTGTTGGGGGAGGGGTCGACTGAGGTGCTGGGGTCGCAAACTCACTTCGCAGAGCTGTGACCGTGAACCCCAAGGTGTCGAGCACCTCCTTTCTGAAATCCGCGAGCATCCTAGCCATCGCCTCCTGAGGAGTCTCGCCGAACTCCTCGCCCTGCTCCTCATCTCCTGCCATAACCCTTCTCTGGAACTTTCTTGAACCAGCCACGCTCCACGCTCACCGCACCAAAATGTTGAAACCGATTTATCGGTCTCTTGTGGAGCTCGGGGCCCTCAATGAATTGAGGGGCGACTAGCCCTTACCGGTCCCTCGGAAGAGATAGGCAGATAACCCGGACAAAGAGCAAAGACCCTGGTCTCAGCAAGGAGGTCCCTCCACTAACCCGGAAGATCGTTGAGCACTTCCCCTCCCAAGCCAAAGCTAAGACTCGGGCACCTTGGAGAGCTAGAGAGCCCAAACCAAAGCGACCTATGGAGAGAAGAAGGCTCAAAGATTCTGAAACCGGTCTCCTTCCAAGGTGCCCCTTAAGATCTATTTATAGATTTTGGTTTTGTGGTCTGTCAATAGCCAACTCCCGCTGTCCCTTCTTACTATCCGCACCCCAAATTGGTCTGCTAACAGCCAAACTCCGCTGTTCGGAGGGGCTACCCGCAGACCACCAGGGGTTTTTTGGTAAAGGACCCCCCCAGGCGCCGGCGAACCAGAGACCCCTGACCTGTTCAGCAAACACGAGGCTCGCCGAAAGATCTGGCTGGCTCGCCAAAGCCGCCTAGCGAACTCCTCCGACCGGCTGGCTCGCCTGCCTCTACGGCTCGCCTGCCGGATCGCTCCTTAGCGGGCTGAGCTCGCCAAAATGGCTAACTGTACCCCAGAAATGGCTATTTGTACCCCAAGGCCCCGGACCTGCCTAGCGAGCTCCTCCGATCGGCAGGCTCGCCAAAGCCACGTAGCGAACTCCTCCGACCGGCTGGCTCGCCTGCCTCTATGGCTCGCCTTCCGAACCGCTCCTTAGCGGGCCGAGCTCGCAAAATGGCTAACTGTACCCCAGAAATGGCTATTTGTACCCCAAGGTCCCGAACCTACCTAGCGAGCTCCTCCGACCGGCAGGCTCGCCAAAGCCACCTAGTGAACTCCCCCGACCGGGTGGCTCGCCTGCCTCTAGGGCTCGCCTGCCGAACCGCTCCTTAGCTCGCTCCCTAGGTTGTGCGAACCAGGGACCCTCCCTGGCGAACATCGGGGTTGTACAGAGATACTCCATTCATGCTATCTCAGGGCTCGGAAGCTCTCATTCTGTTGAGTTTGAAGTTAAGAGCCCAAGGGTATTACTATCTCAACAACATCAAGATAGTTGGATGGAAGGAAATGATGAAGAGTTGAGATGCAATCTTGATCTCATTGAGGAGCTAAGGGATACAACAATCATCTGACAAGAAGATGTAAAAAGGAGAATGGCCAAATATGTTGACAAAAATGTTCGAGTTAAACAGTTTGTTGTTGGTGATCTCGTCCTCAAGAAGCTTGAGGCAACATCAAGATCTGGCTCAGTTGGAAAGCTAAACCCAAATTGGACAAGGCCATTTATTGTCAAAGAAGCACTCAAGAATGGAGCTTATCATCTCCAAACTTATGAAGGGGAAGATCTATCTCACACTTGTAGTTGAAATGATCTCAAGCATTTCTTTTCTTAAAAACTTGTATTCTTTCCCGTCTTTCTCTTTCCTTCACTTTTGCGAGTACTCTTTCCTTCACTTTTGCAAGTACTATGATGTAGTTGTAACATCTTGCATTACGTATATCAGAAAAGAAGAATGAAGGATATAATGACTGACTATCAAAGGCTAAAGATCCTACCAAATGAGATATCAACGATCCTACTTGCTGCCCCCTCGACTTGAAGCTTTAGTTGTAAATATACCATGACCACAGGTAGAGGGGAGATTTTTCACTTGTGTAGTAGTAGCTCACCAAGCTCGTGCGGAGGAACTTTAGGATGTCGGGTCCTTTCTAACTTGTGACACACTTATGCATCAATGGAGGTCCGGGTGAATGTTCAGCTATGTTATGCATTTCAGGACATCGTTACAACCATGATGATCTTTCTGGGAAAACAATGTCGGTATGACCTCCACGGCATAACCACACCTACCATATGGATCATCATTACCTGTAACCTTTGAATACTCATTGGTGTAAGGATAGCCAAGAGTAGGCCGGTTGCATCTATGGCTATTTTTCAGAGCCCTTGAGTGGCTAGGGTGTTACAACCTTAATGATCTCTTAAGGAAAGCAATGTCGGTAAAGCCTCCGCGGCATAACCACACCTGCCCTTTTGTTCATTTAGATTTGTTCGCCTCTCTTCTCTCCCTCTCTGTTTATGGTGATTATAACCTTTGTGAACTTTTGAGGAATGCAATGTTGGCATAGCCGCACCTGCTCTTTTGATCTTTTGGACTTGTCCACCTCTCTCTCTCTCCCTCTTTTTTTGAAAAGAACTAGAACTAGGATGATTTTGTGAGGAAAGCCATGCTAGCATAGTCGCACCTGCCCTTTAGATCATTACATCATCTACATTTCAAGCCTTTTATTTTGAAAGAGTGGTCTGAGGTTTGTGGAGACCACCGGTCTCAAAGTGTTGGATTATTTTGGGAATGGGGCGGTCTAGAGCAATTGAGACCGTCGCCTAAAGATCTTTAAAACCTTGTAAAATTCTAAAGTGATCTAAAACATTATGGTATGTTTATGGTTCCAATCTATGGAAAGGCGGTCTAGAAAATTTGAGATCGCCGCCAGGTTTTCTCTAAATTCTAACATTAAGAAAGCAGGATCATTTATAACTTTTCTAATATCAGCTCATATTAATCAGCCTGGCAATATGAAGACCACAGAGCCATCTTCTATAGCGACCTAAAACCTATGAGATTGTTGTTTATCTACCGTGAAAGGGTCGTTTCTTCTAAATATCATTCAAGGAAGGAGCGGTCTATATTATTGAAGATCACATCTCTTATTCTTGCCAGAGGTTGTTCGGAATCAGTATTTGTGGATTATAATCTTTTATCTCTGTAGGTCTTGAAAGCTGAGATCGTCATATGATAAGCGATCTAATACATTTGTGTTATAATGGAACTCGCACAATTTTTCATCATCCCTCAAGTGTTTTAATAGATATGAGACCATTATTATTGTTTATCATATTGTCTTAACCATTATGCAACATTTCCCTTACATAGTTATTTATTCAAACTCAATGAAGACCTAAGGCATTGAGATTGAATGCTATTTCAATCTCGTACAGTCTAGACCACTGAGACGAAGATTATTGCTGAGATAATTACCGCTGAGATGTATGAGACCGTAAATGAAGAAAATCAGTCCGCTCGCAAAAAGAAAGTGATCGACATGAACACAGGTAAATAATATAAACATTCATCCACAAAAGAAAAAGGTATGTCAAATATCTGATTATATATCATAGTTTGGTAACATTGATCGACCAGTCTCAATACCGGTGACCGCATAAGAAAAACGAACAGTTATAAAATCTATTTTCTTTTTGATCTCTTTGGAGACCGCTCGTCTGATGAAGAAGAGCTAGTTTACTCTGAAGATTCTTTTGAATTCCCGGGAGAGATTTTAGAGCCAGAACTTGAGCCCGCAACAGAGCTTATATCATTACCTTCAATGTACTGGCTTACGCTCGCTTCATCTCCCTCAATATCAACATCTTCTTCTCTTTCTTCAGCAGTGATCTCACCTAAAATGATCGACTATTCATCTATAACTCTTACTGCGTCGGGAAAGATATCGGCAAATTTAACATCTTTAAACTCATCAGTGAGAGCACTGCGAGCATGAAGCCCTGAGATCGTCCGCTCCGCGGTCTCTTTCACATGTTGCATTAATGCATTCTGGAAGTCTTGATTCTCTGCATCATATGCAGCTCTCTTTGATTGCTGCAAGAGAGAAAATGGTCAGATCGTGTGGTCACAAGAAAGGAAAAAATGGAAATTTCAGGTAAAATAGCTTTACATTTAACTATTCCAATAGACGTTTGATATCTCTCAGGGCACCTCACAGAGATCGCCCCATGTGGTGGTTTAAAATCGCGGTCCTAGCGGTCGCCTGTGTGCAGACATTAGGGAGCAAGTTGGTCTCAATGTTATAGGCCTCACTGGTGTTGCTTTTTTCATAAAGGGTGGCAGTGACCACGAAGGCTTGGTGCGTCAGCTTTCCACAACAGGGAGGGAGATCGGTTGAAACTTTCACATTTTTTCCATTTGCGCCCCACTTGAGAAGGGGATTTCCTTCGGTATCTTTCATCTTCTTCGAAAAGTCGAGCAAAGGAAATGGTTTGCTGGCGGTCTCAGATTCACCACTCCCCGCGATCTTGCATTCGAGGTCTGGCTTCTCCTTTGCTCCTTTTAGGTATGTACTTCAATTGGCACCGCAGGGTTAGCCGTGGGAACGATGAAGGCCGCTAAAAAGAAAACAGTTAGAAAAAAAAAAAAAGTTATGCTGAGATCACAGGAGACCGCAAGTGAAAACTGCTTACTCTCTTCTGATGAGACCGCATCGATCTGAGCCAGATCCCCAGATAATGAATAAGATCGAGGCGCTTGACCGCCAGGAAGGCCAAGACCTCAAGCTCACCTTCTGAGAAAATCTTCAATTTTTTGAAAACCTTTTCCACCCACGGAGATGGTTGGCTTTTGAGACCGCCAAGACCTCCCTCAAAAACTAAGTACCTCTCAGTCCAGAAAGGGACCTTATTCTGGAGATTCAAGTCTTTTATTCCATTACACAAAAAATACACTAACCCTTTAAATTCTTCTTTTTTCTGCCCTTCTTTCACCGAGTTCACGGGGAACGTCGTGCGGAAGAGAGCCACGAAAAATTTGATTCTCTCCGATCTCAAGTAATTTACAAAAATGTTCATGAGACCGATGGTGTTGGGAGGCAACTAGGCGAGAACAAAACCATAGTATTCCTTCACTTCCAGGATTTCCCAAGGAAGAGGAAACTTCAGACCATATTTTGAGTGATCGATAGGGATAATATACTTATTCACTTCCCCAAAACATAATCCTACATCCTCCGTTGGCAGTCTCACCACGGTCTGATTTTGTAACATATGTTTTGCTAGAAAAGCCAAGTATTCATCCTTTGAAAGCCTACATGGAATGTGATCGGCAGTTAGGAAAATTTTATTAAAGAAGCTCATACAGACACCATTATTAGAGTTCGTTGAGATCGGTGTTTCGGGCCCATTCATAAAAAAAGCATATAACGAAGAAGTTAATGTCAACTATTTATAAGGAAGGAAAGGCGATATCATAATCATTACATTTTATGTGACCGCCCAAGAAGTGTGCCAGACCGCTAAACCTTCTCGAGAATCAAAATACAACATACAATAGCTTCGATCTCAAAGAATAGAGATTACAATAATCATCTAATAAACAACACAGAAATCCTTGAAATAAGCAAGAGATCGACATCGCAACAATTAAAGAGATCGCATAAAGCGAAATACAAATTGTCACAATATATACATATATATATATATTACAAAGACAAATTGTTCATAATTGATTGTCTCAAAGACCGCCTGAAATTCAAAATAAAATTGATCTCCTCAGCTGACGTTTTCTTCCTATGAAGGCATCAATATCTTGCATTTCCTTAACAATGGACAGAGCGGTCGTCAAGCTTTGATTTGCTGACATTGCAGTGCGATGAATTTTAGCGACCTCCTTGTCTACCTGCTCCATAGGGATAACCATGATTTCTGAGGTCGGCCTTTCTTCTAGGTGTCCGCCAGAAGTCCTTGGCTTCATCATCATGGGAGCAGAGCCAACTCTAAGAGAAGCGACCTCAGTGGCTAGCGTCATGGACTCTCCTTTGTAATAATCAGCATCTTGCTCTGCCTACCAAAGTGACCTGGTAAGGTCGGCAACCTTCAGTTCACTTTCCTCGCTGACTTGCTTTTCCTTGTCTCGCATCTTCTCTTCAAAATCAGCGGTCAACACCCGGAGCTGATCCTTGAGAGCCCGCTCCCGAGATCGCATTGTTCTTACATCCTCAAACATAGGCTTGAGGACATCAGCGAGCTGAGAAGGAAAAATCAGCATTTGCTGATAGATTTATCCCACTTCAGGAGTTGCGTCGGTCTCCTCAACATCTGCGGATAGAAATGAAGAACAATTACTCTAGCCTCAAACAAATAAAAAATGAAAGATCTCACGCAAGAAGAAATACTCAAAAAGAAATCAAGACCGCTGTTGCGTAAGTTATTTTCAATATCTTTTGTGACCGCAGGGTCCGCGGTCAGCAAAACACAGTCTGACCCCCTAAAGTGCTCAAGGTTCATCCTTTCCAACTCCCTCTTCCGCGACCTCTCTCCCTCTTTTGGCCTTCTTTTTAATTTGGCATTGCTAACGAGGATGCCATTTGTTTCAATAATGATGATCTCATGCTGCTCGTTTGGAGACGTAGGTGGAGGAGCAGGTAGCGGAAAGAATTCAAGCTGTCTCACGGCTGGCTCCACCTTACCAGTTCGCAGGGCGACCGCTGTGGCACGATCTATTGCTTCTTTGTCTAGCTGAGCATCCAGGTCGGCGGAGGTAATTTTTAGACCGCTGGTCAGTGCAGTCTTCTCTTTTTTAATCTGCCAAATTCTTTCTACCTCCACTCCTCCCTCCTCGATGGCCTTCTTCTTCTTCTTCTTCTTCTTCTTCTTCTTCTTATTTTTCTTTCGCTTTTCTTTTTCTGCGGCGATCTGCATTGACCATTCTTATTCTTCTTTTTTCTTATCAGCAGCAATCTGTGCTGCTTTCGCCTCCTCTTCCTTTTCCTTCTCCACAGCGATCTGCACTGTCCTCTTTTCCTCCTCTTCCTTCTTTTCAGCTGTGATCTGCATCGCTTTATCCTCCTCCTATTTCTTTTCATTCTCTTTCCTCTTCGCCTCAGCTCTTTTACTGATCACCTCTTCCGCGATCTTCTTGTTTTGCTCCTAGTCGGCCCCTCAAATGCTCTCAGTCTTGAAAGTATCGAGTGAGCAAGGCCCTTAAAAGAGTCACAGTCCAGATATGCAATCATCTCTGGGTCCGCCCCTAGAAGAAAGTGAGACCGCAGAGGAAAAAGGAAGGTCATTTTATCTCCTTACCTTCTTAGAAGCCTTTTCAGGAAGTGACGGATTCACATCTTCAGAAAGTGAGACCGCCCCTTTTCGGTCATAGCTTTACTTTCTCCATTCTTTCTTTTCTTGTTAACTTTGGCGGAAGGACTTGTGTTTTTTCTTTTTGTTTCAATCACAGCTTTATGCTTGTTCGCGATTTGCTGCCTTAATTTACCAGCCGAGGCTGCCTGTACTTGCAGTCTCTCCTCCCTGTCCAATGGCCTGCCTAAGAGCTTCCTCAGACTCATGGCAGTCAAATGTAATACACACATCTAGAAGTTCAAGCACATCCAGAAGAAGTGGTCGACAAGTATGCACTTTTGAGGCTGTCAAGACCGCGTCCCCTGGCAGTATAATTGGCTATTTTTCAGGAGCGTTGGTGATCTCCTTCACTGCTTCCACCTTTATAATCTCTCTGGAAGGTTTGATCGCAAACATCTTCTTGGAGTTGGCGGTCTCCTTCTTCTTCTCTTTCGGCGAAAATGCCTTCGGAGATCGCTTAGAGATCCGGCTGAGAACGCTCACCATCTCAGCTTTTGTTTTGGACTCAAAAGTGGTGACCGCTTAAAAAGCTAGCTCACAATTATTTCCAGAGACTTCGGGACCCTGTAGCCCTCAAGACGCATTTATATATTCCCTCGCATTTATGGCGGTCGCAGTCTCAGCGGTTCAAGTAAACATTTTCGAAGTTCCAATGAAACTTGAAAATGTGCCGGGATCATGTTTGCCCGAAAATCTGCGACCTCTCCTCTCCAAACAGAATCACCCTTCCCAGTGGTCTCAGTTTTTGGAGACCGTCCAAATCGCTAGCCTCCACTAGTTTTCTCGCCTAAGGCCCGTGTGATCAGGATATGTTGAGACTGGCAGACCAGGCAGTCTGATCCTTTGTTATCTATTTTTTGCTATTAGCACCCCTTACAACTGCCCCAACTCTCCTGTATCATGGGCAGCCCTTAATTTTTGGATATGCCCTTTTTTGTAGCCTCCACATCTATAAATAGAGGGGTATGGGTACTTGAAAACTGACTTTTGCTTCGAGGCTCCAGCTTACAACTTGTCTAAGCGGTCTCGAATTCTGTCACTTTTCTACCTCTTCCTCTGGCCTGTTTTAGACTTCCATCCTGTAACCTCTCTTGAGATTAACTAAAATAGTTTTTCCCGTTAGAGCTCTCCCCTCTAGCATCTTCCGTCTTAAGTAACCTGCACTTCTCAATTTTCCCTATCCTTTTCTAGTGTGAGTTTTGGAGGTACAATTTTTGTATCAATAATAAGAATCAAGACAAACATCAAATACAAGGTTAGTTATCTTTATCCTGAGGACTTCTTCAAATCAGGAATATTTGTGGGCAATTTTAGAATAATCTCCCATATTTGAAGAAGTCAGGACCTCAATTAAAAGATAACTGCACTTAAAAAAATATAACCTAAAATAGTGATGAATATGCACACCATAATATATATAGATATTCATCAAAAGTTTTTCATCATATATTACAAAAATTTATTAAGCCTAAGCTCAATCAAGTGACTGCTTAATCAGAGGTCTTTGATGTTACTTGCTTTATAGCTTCTTTATATATGGCCTTCTATTTTTGTCTCTCAATATAACCAAATGTCTTGGGAATGTATCTGCTAGGCTCAAGAGGAGCATCTTTAGGTATTTCCCCATGATTTAGTTTCTTCTTATAGATTCTTCTCCTGGTCTCTGAATCCTGATATTTTCTTCATTCAATGGAATTATTATATCTTCTAGTGTGTTTTCCAGGCTTTTACAAAATTACCCTAAGTATATAGAATTATTCTTCTAGACTCTGGGCTCCATTGTTCAAAATTAGAATCTTTGGACCTTTCTTCCTCTATTCTCTTTTTAGCTTCAAACTGCTCATCTGATAACATTTTTCATTTGCCTTTAGATCTACTAGATTCAACTTCTCTTATAGGCCTTCTAGATCAACTTCCCTTTGATTGTAATTAACAAATTATTCATCATATTATTCAGGAGGGAAGTACACTTCTTCAGAAAATTCAGGTTCTAGAGACACTAGAGGATGATTGTGTTGTACAAGTTCATATATTGGAGGACTGAGTCCCAGAGAATTGTTGAGTTCATTTACAATCCACAATGCTAGGTCACTCCCAACCTTCTCCCCCCTTTATGGCTTCTTGAAATATTCTTTTCAGTACCTCCTTTTTTTCTTAGTCCAGCTTATTTGATGATAGGTAAGTTTAAGATTTTGGAGTTCTTTTTGTAGAGAGCTTGTGTGCGATTAAATTTAGGCGGGCATTTTCGAGGGGTCTGACGAGTAATCCTACTTCGAGGAACCAACCATTATCCTATCGAATGATAGAATTAATGGTCTTTCCTTCTTTCAAAATATCGAGAGAAGCTCCCCAGCGACGACGCTGAAATTCTTCTTATTAGTTTTATAGAAAAGGCTTTTGCAAAGTTATTAAATTATTTATCCAAACTATTCATCAATAAAGGCAAGTATACCTTATCGCGTAAAGTATAGGATATTTTTAGAAAATATCAAGGCCGTATTTTTCTGGATCGTGTTGATTATTTCTACTTTGTAAGAACGTGCTATTATTTTATCGAAGAAATGAGTGATTAATTTTGCAAATTTAAAAGAGCGCTAACGATAATAATTAAAAGATTACGTGTGTTTAGCAAAAATGAAGAAAACAATAAAAAAAGGGCACACTAAATTAAAAACTCACGCACTCTATGTTAATTGAAATGAAAGAAATAAAAGAAAGCAGAAAATTTATCTCCTACACGCACGCACTGTACGAGAATTTAAATGACTGAAATGAAAGAAAGCAGAAAATCTATCTCATACACGCACCCACTCTACGATAATTGAAAGCTAAATTAAAAGAAAGCAAAACTATTAACTCTTACACACACACAACTTTAAATAAAAAACTAATTAACAAAAACAAAAACAAAATCTAAATCTCCTACACACACACTTACATAAAGAAGAAACAAAAAAAGAAAAATAAAATAAAGAAAAAAAGAAAAAAAAACTAACTTAACACACTCACACACACAACTTAAGAAAAGAAGAGACAATATTAGGAATCAACTATTTCATTATCAAAAAAAGGAATTACAACCCTAGGAGAGAGAAAGTGCAAGAAAATGAAAATACATGAAAGCAAGAGAGAAAAGCAATAAAATGGCTCACAACTCCATAAAAAGATAAGAAATTGTGAACCTCCACCCTCAGTTGAGTCCTGGCATTTATAGGAAATTTTTTGGAATTACACGCCCTTGGTGTGCTCGAGAATCCGGAATAGCTAGTATCGGGGGTGGTTCTGGAAGGTTTTGACTGAAGAGGTGGTCGAACACGGGTGTGACTTTGCAAATTTGTCGAGACATCAATCTGATCATCGAGAAAGCATTGTATTTCATCGAGACGAGTGGTACATGGGCAGTGACTTTGCAAATTCATCAAGACATCAATCTGATCGTCGAGACATCAATATGATCGTCAAGACATCAATCCAATCATCGAGACATCATTCCGATCATCGAGAAAGCACGGTCTTTCGTTGAGATAAGTGGTACACGTGCGTGACATTACACGACTTGGTCACGGGCGTGACCAAGGGCGTGGCATTGTCATTTGATCAGGAAGGTGGCAGTGAGCTGAAAAAAAAATTTCAGCAGACACTCCCTTAGTTACGGGCGTGACCGAGGGCGTGACCTAAAAAAATGAAAATCATAGAAAAAGTTAGAAATATTAAGTTAGGAATGAAAATTATATAAAAGAAGCATTTTATTCATTAAATTACATAAGAAATTCACAACTTTAATTAAAACTATACCAAAAATTTGTATAAATTACAATTCATCAAATACCCCAATACTTAAGCTTTTGTTATTCCAGAGCAAAAGTAAGAGAGATCTATACGGGATTAACATAAGTTCTAATCTTTTGGCTATGACAAAGGAGAGGGAAAAATAAAAATCTAGATTATAAAGAGTTAAGTCCTAAATTATGCAAATGATTTAAGTAGGGAGAAATATCTTAGCCAAAAGACTTCTTGATTAACCAAATAGCAAGCAAAATTTTAATCGTTAGTAAACAAGATTGGATCAGAATTATAGAAACTCTTGCTTTTAAGAATTTTGGAGGAAATAATACAAGTTACTAATTATGCTCTCAAAAGATTTTAAATTAAGTCTAAGAATAAGAAATTGGTTAGGGGAAAAGGGGTGCAAAGCTTTGGCCAAAGAAGAGATTTGAATTAGAGGTGATGAATTTTATCCTCTCACCTCTCCTTTTGAATTTTTTTTTGTTTTGCGCCCGCCATGGTTTACCAGGGGAAACAAATTCAAATATTTTTTTTATTAACCCAATGCTTATATATATATTTTGGTTTTTCTACTATGAAATGAACAATATAAATAAATATAAATAAATAAATATATATATATAACTACTTAAAAAGTAATATGATGGCAACTAAATTATGTACAGAAAGTGAGACCTACTTTCAATCGCGACCGTCCGTCCTATGCTATCATTGTCAACGTTCAAAACCGCGCTCCCTTCATCTTTAATTTGAAACTCGCTATGAATAGCGACACTTCCCCTCGGCACATTTTCAAAACCACGGCTGCCCTAACCCTCTCATCTATGGTATCCACGATGGCCTCCCACATTTAGCTTCCTCTCCTACCATTTCCTATTCCGGACGACTGCTCTTCCCTCCTGTTCGCTTCTTTGCCGTGCCCCAACGATCAACGATAGATCCACAGAAGACCTCTCAATCGCGACCTCCTCTCTGTGCAAGGACTCTCCATCATCTATCTCTTGCTTCCTCCTTGCTACAGCAGCAACGCCATTTCCTTCCAATGCAGCACTTCCAAACCTCCACATCGCAAATCTGGTACGCCCAAACTATTTCAGACATGGAGCTATTTTCCATTTTCCTCCTCTCCAAACCTTTACTCATTATATTCTTACCTTCTCCCACAGCTGGTCTTCTACCCAGTTTCTGAAGTCATAGGTTTACTCATTATCTTTCAATTTCATGGTCCATGTCTTTCTGTACTCAAGCTATGCTGGACTGAAATTTCAGTTACCAAGTAAAGGAAATTAAATTTTATTTAGAAGCACGAGATTATTATTTCAGTTTCTGAAGTCATAGGTTTACTCATTATATTTTTATTATCGATTATATTTACATATATTAATTAAATTTTATATTTGTCTCTGAAGTCATAGGAAAGCTGTTGAAAATGCACATCAAGTACTTGGTTTACTCCTCTAAGCCTTT
This sequence comes from Dactylorhiza incarnata, assembly GCA_033032865.1. Lineage (NCBI taxonomy): Eukaryota > Viridiplantae > Streptophyta > Magnoliopsida > Asparagales > Orchidaceae > Dactylorhiza > Dactylorhiza incarnata. Next base: position 8,228,033 of record JAWHQI010000033.1, on the reverse strand, counting down.
TCTTTCAATTTCATGGTCCATGTCTTTCTATACTCAAGCTATGCTGGACTGAAATTTCAATTTTCAAGGAAATTAAATTTTATTTAGAAGTACAAGATTTAAGCAGGCAAGTTTTCAATGGAAGAGTCGATATTTCATTTATTGTTGATTTTGAAGTTCGGAGAATTTCTCCTCAGCGTCTAATAGGATTAAACACCGGAGGAAGGTGAGTTTTGTTCCTCCTTTTGCCAAAAGAAGAATATATAAATCCCCCCCCCCCTTTTGATGGAGTAAAATTGGGATTATGAAGATTGTGGTCTTTGGAAGCACATGAGGGTTTACTACAATGTTTTCATAAATGTGTAATGATGTCAATAAGGTCTTTGGAAGACGTCAATAAGGTCTTTGGAAGCCGTCAATAAGTTGTTGCTGCTGAGTTTTTTGCTTTGATGATTCCATATTGTTTTCATTTTGTAGGTTTATTTTGTTTTTTGGTATGTCGTGATTTGATCTTTAGAAATTCTAGATTTTAATGTGGTTATCCGCTTTCCTATTCCAAATTCCTCTCCAGTACAAGTTCTAGCTCATGTTGAGTTGCATCATTGCTACAGGAATGTTCAAGGCAAGGATTGTGTTTCAAATTTATTATAGATTTTGCAAATTGCATTATACTATGTTTTTGGTTTATAATTATAATATGATCTTTGATTAATTTGAAAATATATTTAGAATTTGAATCTGAGTTGCTCACCTTCCACTTGCCGCGTGGTTATCCGCTCATCCGCCGAGTTCTTATCCTTCCAAAGTTCCTCATTTGCGAATGTGGATGCAAGGTCTTGGTCTGAAATCATGCAGTGCTTGGAAACATCAAAATCTTAACTGCATAGATTTAGAAGCATAACTCCTCTATGATGCCCTTGAAATCTACTAAAAGAGAATACATTGGTTTTTAATTTGATTCTTTTTGGAATTTATTTAAATATTTAGAAGCAAAACTCCTCTATGATTCCCTTAAAATCTGCTAAAAGATTATACATTGCAGAATTTATGGTTCATCTATTATATGGTTCATATATTATATGATTTAGACATAGCCCTTTTTCTCTATTTAAGATCATTCTTAATGGATTCGTCTATAGATATTCTATGATTCTACTATTTTTTGCAGCTTATATGGAGAGTGCCTTTTGTAATGAATGCATCAACTTAGATTAAACATCATGGTTATTTTATCACAATTTAGTATTTGGAGGGAAGGAATTTGAGATCCACCTAGCATGCATCTTAATTGCAACAATTATAAGTTTTAATGCCATTTTTCACACAACAAATTTATCTTAAACCTTGCACACATGTTGTGTACATTGGATACGTGAAATTCATTGGTGGGCGCTGCCTGCAAAAGTGTAGTTGAGAACAGGCAAAGCCCTTCAATTGGGAAAGGAATTTGGAAATTCGGAATTTCGGACTCCTCTTGGAATCCAGTGTATGTGCGCAAGAGGTTAGTGCATCTAAAATAATAGTTAAAGAATGCACCATTTAGAAGAGTAGATAAAGTTAGTCCTTGATTTGTGAGCAAGAGGTTGGATGCAGAAATATGCAAGAGGTTGGGGAAAATGTCCAGACACTTGATGCTATAATTGACATCTATTTAGTTTGTGTTATATATTTCTTGCTTAGTATTGTTTATTTTGTGTTCTATTTGTATAATTTTTTTTTAACATATACCCTTAGATGACGAGTTTGCGAAACTGAGACATAATTCGGAGGCACGCAACACCAAATTGCTGGAGGATCATGCCTTCATGAAGAGTTATTATATTAACTGTATATGGTGGATGTTCCATGAGAGTAGCTCCAACAAATCTTCATCAAGTCTCCAAATTGGTAATCTCCACCATAAGAAGACAATTCTCAGCATCTCCTGCACTTCGTCACGATAGATAGGAGTTGCATTAATATCAAACATGGGTGAAATTGAGACAATGATAGGTAAAGGTAAGAAATCTTATTTTCATGAACATTGATAGGTCTTTATTATTTCATAGCAACTAACTGCATCTTAAACTAAGAGCAACATATTCTCTTATATGTAATGAGTGCAGCATTCAGCAAGTCCAATTGGTTTTGTCAAACAAAACAAAAGCTAGGTTTCAATTGAGAGATAGGTAAAGGTAAGAAACCTTACTTTGATATGTCTTTATTATTTCATTGCAATTAACTGCATCTTAAATTAAGAGCAATAGTTTCTCTTACATGTAGTGAGTGCAACATTCAGCAAGTTTAACTGAATTTGTCAAACAAAATGCTTGGTTTCAGTTGAGCCCACCACGATCATTCTCGCCCACCACGATTATTGTTGCCCACCACGACCATTGTTGCCCCGCACGTCAAATATCGCACCCGACAAATGTCGCCCCCCATGACAAATGTCGTCTCCAATGACAAATGTCACCCTCACGACCATTGTCGCCCCCACGACAAATGTCGCCCACCACGACCATTGACGTACACCACGACCATTGTTGCCCACACGACAAATGTCTCCCCCCCACGACAAATGTCGTCGCCCATGACAAATGTCGCCCCCACAAAAAATGTTGCCCGCACGGGGGGCCCCTCGTGCACTGTCACTCGTGGGGGCGACAATGTTAATTTTTGGAAATTTTTGTGTTTAAAATTTTTTTTGGATTTTTCTAAGTTGTGTTCTGCAAAATAAACTATTTTTTGGAAAATATTTAAGGTTTTACAAATTTTTTTGAATTTTTCTAAGTTTATAATTTATGAAATAAACTATATTAATATTTTTTGGATTTTGGAGTATTTTTAAAGAATATTTGGGTTTTCAAGGCATTTATGTACAAAATAAACTATTTTTTTTCATTTTGGTTTTTTTTTAAGATTTTTCTTGGATTTTGTAAGTTATATAAATTTTTTGGATTTTGGTGTTTTTTTAGAATTTTTTTATAATTTTCTAATTTATTTTTTTAAAGGATGGAAAAACACCCCCATACTTAAAAACCAACATTGTCCCCAATGTTTTAATTTGAGTATGAAGAGGAAAAAGGAAAGGGCTATTTGTACAAAAATAAAAGACAAGAAAAATGCAAGAAACCCTATAGAAAGATATTAGAAGCAAAAAAGTAATGAAAATATTAGATAAATATGGGGTGCCTCCCACGACCGCTTTGTTTATCATCGCGTAGCTTGAGTAATTTGGCGTTTAGATTTTTTTAGAAGTGGGTGAGGGGTATTGAATCGAGTTAACCGACCACTGGATCACCCGAAATATAGAGTTTTAATAGGTGACTGTTGACCTTAAGCTTGCCTTTTTCGGGCTGGGAGATAAGAACGGTCCCATATGGCCAAACCTCTTTGACTTCAAAGGGGCCCGGCCATCAGGATTTTAGCTTACCCGAAAAGTGGCGAAGGTGTGAATTAAATAAAAGGACAAGATCGCCAGGCGCAAATGATTTTGGAAATTTATTTTTTTGATCATGGTAGAACTTAGAACGCTCCTTATAAAATTTATTACTCTCGTAAGCGTTTGCATGCCATTCATCGAGTTTGTTTAATTGGAATTTTCTACTATCGGAGGCTAAGTTCAGATCGAGGTTTAAAAATTTAAGAGCCCGAAAGGCGCATTGCTCTAACTCTAAGGGGCAAATGGCATGCCTTGCCATAGACTAATCGATAGGGCGTTCAACCGATGGTGGTTTTGTATGTCGCAAGATATGCCCACAGTACATTGTCGAGTTTTATTGACCAATCTTTCCTATTTATCGAAACGGTTTTATCTAAAATTCGCTTGATCTTTCGATTTACTACCTCTACTTGGACATTTGTTTGGGGGTATAGGCGCTAGCGAGTTATGCGTGACGCCGTATATAGGTAAGATTTTTGCAAATTGGGCATTGCAGAAGTGCGTACCCATATCACTCACTATTGCACGAGGCGTACCAAAGCGAGAAAATATTTTTTTTAGAAATTTGATGACGACTCTCGCATCATTGGTGGGGAGAGCTTGTTCTTCCGCCCACCTATATACGTAGTCGACCGCCATTATAATGTAGCGGTTATTATATGAAGGAGGTAAGGTGACTACGAAGTCTATGCCCCACAGGTCAAAGATCTTGCATTCTAAATAAAAAATTTGGCGCATCTCGTCACAATGAGAGAAGTTACCCGACCGTTGGCAGCTATCGCACTTACTCACAAAAATGTGAGGATCTTTGAAGAGAGTGGGCCAATAAAAGCCTGCCTTTGGCGCTTTCCACGCGGTCTGGTTGGCTTGATAATGCCCCCCCCCCCCCCCCCCCGGCCTGCCCCTCGTGGCAGTGCAGCAAAATTTGCACACCCTCCTCATACGAAACACATCTCCACACCACTTGATCTGCGCAGACGCGAAAATGAAATGGGACTTCCCAAAAGTAAATTTTCAAATCAAAAAAGAATTTCTTCTTTCGCTATTTTGAAAAGTCTCTTGGAAGGACCCACGCAAATAGATAGTTGGCTCAATCTGCGAACCAAGGAATGGGAGAAGTTTTTAAATTAGAAAGAGTTAAGATGTGCTCCTTGGGAAATTTATCGTCTATGTCAGGTTGTACGAGTGCTTCCACGACGGGGCGTTCTAAATGAGAGAGGTGGCCAGCAGCTAAATTTTCAGCTCCCTTCTGTCCCGGATCTCTAAGTCAAATTCCTTTAGGAGGAGGATCCATCGAAGCAAGCGGGGATTGGCATCTACTTTGACCAAAATATATTTAAGGGTGGAGTGATCGGTAAATATGATGACTTTAAAAACCATGACGTAGGGCCTGAACTTATCGAAGGCAAATACGACGGCGAGATGTTCCTTTTTCATCATAGTTTAGTTAGCCTGTGCGGCTGTGAGCATGCGAGAAGCATAATAGATGGGATGAAAATATTTATTAACTCATTGGCCTAGTACTACTCCCACTGCTGTATCCCTCACATCACACATTATTTCAAATAGAATGGACCAATCTGGCGCCAGCAGAATGGGAGAATGGATAAGCTTTTCTTTTATAATATTAAATGCCTCTACGATTGCGTTATCAAAATGAAAGCAGGAATACTTATCCAGGAGGTGGGTTAGCAGTTTTGTTATTTTGGAAAAAATTTGAATAAACTGCCGATAAAAACCCGCGTGGCCTAGAAAACTCCTAACTGATTTTAAATTTAAAGGCGCGGGAATTTTTTCAATAATTTCTACTTTGGCCTTATCGACCTCCATCACTTTAGCGGAAATCTTGTGGCCGAGAACTAAACCCTCCCGGACCATAAAATTACACTTTTCCCAGTTTAAAACTAGGTTTGTGTCTTCGCATCTTTGGAGGGCTCGATCAAAATTATGTAGGCAATTAGAAAAGGAGCTACCAAATACGGAGAAGTCATCCATACAGACTTCCATTATGTCTTCTATAAGCTCGCCAAAGATGGCCAACATACATCGTTGGAATATAGCTGGCGCATTGCAGAGGCCAAATGACATCCTTCGATACGCAAAGGTGTTGAAGGGGCACGTAAATGTTGTTTTCTCCTGGACTTTGGGAGAGATAGGAATTTGGAAAAACCCCGATAGAACATCGAGAAAACAATAATATGGATGACCCGAAAGTCTCTCCAGAATCTGATCGATAAACGATAATGGGAAGTGGTCTTTTTGGATGGCATCATTTAACTCTCGGTAGTCGATTCACACCCGCCAACCCGTAACATTACGGGTTGGGATTAATTCATTATTCTGATTGGCCACTACCGTTAAAATGCCCATTTTTGGCATGACTTGTACGGCACTAACCCATGTACTGTCTGATATTTGGTAGATAATCCCCGCATCTAGGAGTTTTATTACTTCATACTTAACGACATCCCGCACATTTAGGTTAAGTCATCGCTGAGGCTGGATGGTTTTGCGGGAATTATCTTCTAGAAAAATTTTGTGCATACAAAAAGAGGGGTTTATCCCCCTAATATCTGAAATTTTCCATACAATTGCAAGCTATGCTTAGACAAAACTTCCACCAATTTGGAGGTTTCCAAATCAGTTAATGTAGAAGAAATAATAACAGGAAGTTTTGAATTTTCTGTGAGAAAAACGTATTTTAAATGGTCGAGGAGTTGCTTGAGTTCTAAGACCGGGGGTTCTTTATAAGATGTTATGATTTTTAATTCTTTCTAATAGAAAGGCTCGAACTGCAAATCTAGCGGCAATTCGTCTAAAAAAGATTGATTTGCCATATTCGAGTCGTCTAGCATTAAACATAACAATTCTGAAAGAGAAGAACACTCATCCTCAAACATGCATTCCAACATAAAATTGGAATCGTCATTCAATAAGGAGTTCCGCATGAAGGGATTAATGTGAAGATTAACATCGTCTTTCCCGACCCGAAGGAGGTGGCAACCATTACTGACTTCAATTAATGCTCGGGAGGTCGCAAGAAAATGGTGACCGAGGATGATTGGTACCTCGACGTCCTCCTCAATGTCGAGGATGGCAAAGTCTACCAGGAAGATAAATTTGTCAACCTTGACCAGGACGTCCTCCACTACCCCGATGGGATACTTTTTTGATCGATCCGCAAGTTGGATGCTCATTTTTGTTGGGGTGGGAACACCCAAATCAAGTTTCTTAAAGAGGGAGAAGGTCATTAAATTAAAACTTGCTCATAGGTCTGCTAGGGCGTATTTTATTAACAAATTGCCAAAATGGTACGTGATGGTAAACCTTCCCGGGTCATTCATCTTTGGCGGCAATTTGTTAAGTAGGATTGTCAAGCATTCTGCATTAAGGAAAACCCGTGAAACACCCTCGGGTTTCTTTTTATTAGAAAACAACTCTTTTAGGTATTTCACATATTTTGGCATCTGAGAGAGTGCCTTGTAGAAGGGGACATTAATTTAAATTTGTTTTAAAATGCACAATTTTTTTGATAATGTTCGTCCTCCTTCTCATCATTAATATTTGACGGGTAAGGAATTTGCGGGCTCGCAATGCTCGGCGCCATTGGAAAAGCCAAAATTTCTAAATTCGAAGAAGTGGGTGGAGGGGTAGGAGTCGAGACATGTACCTTAGGCTCAACCCGCGATGGGGAGACGACCTTGTTGGAACATGGTCTTCCGCATCTCCTTGGTTTGAGAATAACAAATCCTATGTGTATTTGATCTTGTGTGTTTAAGTGTGCAGGATAACAAGTTCATATGACTCAAGGATAACATAAGAAGGTTGCGCCCAAGTTTGAAGCAAAAACTCAAAACTGGCAGCTACAACCGGCGGTAGCTCCAGCGGTAGCAACTAAAGCAGGCGGTAGCGATAGCGCTAGCGCAGGCGCTAGCGCAAAACTGAAGAAGAATCTTGGCAGGTTTCCTTGGAATAAAAGATTCGCACACGCAGAATATTGCCTAATCTGAGATAGCGCCGGCGGTAGCGATAGCGCTAGCTCAAAACACAAGAGGAATCTCAGCAGAGTTGCCATAGATTGAAGATTCTGCCGCGTAGAATATGTCCTAAAATGGGATAGCGCCGGCGGTAGCACTAGCGCAGGCGCTAGCGCTGAGGCTATAAAAAGGACCCCTTGGCTCCGTCTTCCTTACACTTCCTTAACCCTAAACTCCAGAGCTTCGTGCCACAACATATAAAGGAAGGTTCAGAGAGATACTCCCACCAAAAGCTTAGAGACAATTTCTGAAGGAGGACTTCTTCACGCTTCATCCGACCGGCGACCGCTTCAACAACGTTTATACTACAGCGATCCAACGTTTCCAACTTCAGAAGTTCTTAGAGGGAGTTTTTATTATTGATGTTTTTATATTCGCATCTTTATTCTTGTAATCGTTAGTGAATTCGCCTCATGTTGGCGACTAGGTCTGGGTAGGACTTAGGGCAGAAATTCGCCTCGTGTTGGCGACTAGGTCTCGGGTGTAGGTCTAGGGGGTGCTCGAGGCCATATCCGGGGAAGGGTTGGCTAGAGCGGCTTGAGGCCGTATCCGGGGAAGGATCGGCTAAAGCCAACCGGTTCGTGGGGATACGAGTCGGTATAGATAACAAAAAGAGTTTTATTATTCGCCTTCGATTTCTAGCGTCATAGAAATCTAGTTTTGTAATCATTTTTATTAATAGTAAATCATGTCTCTTTTGGCGTAATAAAAATGATTTGTTCTTCATTTCTCTAAATTGTTTATTATCCTCTCTTTCATTATAAAACAATTTAGATCGTTATTCAAAATCACTATTTTGATCCCTTATTATTTCAAAGTTATTCTAAATATATTATAAGTTTTTAAAACCCTTATTCACCCCCCTCTAAAGGTGCCTACCGATCCAACAAGTGGTATCAGAGCTAGGTTATTCCAAATCGGCTTAACAACCGGGAATAATGGCGTCTCATGATCTCGCTTCTACTAGTGGGGTAAATTTTTATGAAGAAGGAAAATCACTAGCACCACCATTATTTGAAGGAAGAAATTTTAAAGGATGGAAAATATTAATGGAAAATTTTCTTAAAAATTTAGATGAAAAAGTTTGGAATATTACTATTAAAAAGCCACCTAGCGTATTAAATAAAAACGAAATGGTTTTAAATGCAAAATCTATGAATAGTCTATTTTGTGTGTTAGATCAAAATATTTCCAAACTCATTCATACTTTTCCTACTGCATATGAGATGTGGAATTTTCTTAAAATAACTTATGATTCTCCATCTACAGGCATGAATGGAACACAAGAGGAGAAGGACATAAAAACTTCCACCATAAGTCAAGGAGATCTCCCTTATTGCAAAACCATGGAAATCATGGAAATTGACTTAGACGAAGAGAGCAATACATCAAGAGAAAAAGAAGATGAAATTTCATCTATGAAGGAGGAAGGCCTAGAAGACGGCGAAGGAACCTCATGTTCACATCTTGCCTCTTCCGATAGCACTGTAAGAAAGTCTAATTCTTTTTCTTATTTCCATGTACAAAAAATTGCTAAACGTAGAATGAAGAAATTAAAAATTGCTAATAAGAGATTACGTTTAGAAAATAAAACTTTGAAAGCAAATGTGAATGAAGAATCCAAAAAGTATGTGTTTGAATCTCAATCATGCTCTTCATTTGAAATCTATACACCTTATTTTGATTATAATAATATTAAAGAAAAATTCAAGGATTTAGAAAAAGAACTTTTAATTTCAAAAGAACATAACGAAAAATTAATAAACGATAATAATATTCTCTCACATAAACTAGAATCTGTAAAATCACTCTTTCAAAAAGGATTAAATAATTTTAAATATTTTATTTCTAATTTATCTTCAAACATGTGTAATACTTCTACTAGTATGTTAAAACATATTAAATATGAACCTAGTAGAATGTTTAATCACACAAACATAATGAAATCTAACCCACATTATGTATCTCCCAAATTAAATTCTAATGTACACAAAATTCCTATGAAATATAATTTCAAAAGTGATTATTATTTCAAACCTAAGTTTAATGAATATGGAAATTTGATGCATAATATTAAATCTAAATATGAATGGAGACCCAAAATAAAAAATGAAACAGTAACTCCACTTGAAAGAATTCATTCATTTGTGTCTCCCCAAAAATTATCACGCTATATTTGGGTGCCTAAAGGAACCGTTACACTTGGTTCCCTTTAGATAACCAAATCTCTCATCTACTAGTATCATCCATATGCATGAAGTAGAATATTTTAAAATAGAAATACACAAATTTCTACTTCATGATGTGCTTTAATGTCTTTTCGATTTTTTTTTCTTATTTTTAAGCTATCATGTTATGGTCATCTTATATATTATTGGAAATATGATTTTATCTCATAAAACTTTATGAGTTTATAAATCAAATTGATCAAAATTCAAAATCATATTTTTATTTTGATGACCTATCTACCTTTCTCATATTTATTATCTGTAAATATCTTTTATCATTCATATAAATCAAATTCTAAATTTGCTATAAGATATTTTAAAATTAAATTAAGTCATTTGGCTATTAAGCTTTTTAGCCTTCACCAACAAGTGGTTTAGAGAAATAACATAATCTACAAGAAAGTTCAAGATCTAAATAAAAGCTCAACTTTCAATATGATTATCTTTGTTTGCAACAAAAATTATATTATGTTCACTCCTTGATGTCAAACATGATCTAAACCATCACTATTGTTCACCTATCAAAAATCACATATATATTCAAAATTCTTAATTAAGAGAAAATCACTAAAATGTATTGAAAGAATTTATAATGAATATTGATGTCACTCGCACCACCATGATCTATTGATGTCCGTTGCTAAAATTCTCTAATATCATATATCATAACTCATATCAAATATCTTCTAAAAACTACTATCTTTATCACATCCATATGAATTATATGATGAAAACCGGCATTATAATTGCTTACCATGGTTAGTGTTATGGTGTATTATGTGTGTATTGTGATTTATTTCAAGCTTAGACCTTTGAATCATTTTGATATCAAATCAAATAAATCATCACTTCATTCTAGGTCTATAAGTTGAAACACTATCAAACCTTGGTATAACATTATTCTAAAACTTATCATACTAACATTGTCGACTAAAGAATTTTTGTGTCTATGTTAGGCCTTATATGTTTACCAAGATATACTGGCTGGGTATTCTCATCTAGGGCTTATCCATGTTATTATTGTGCATGAACATGATTGTTAATCACTAAAATCATGCATATTTGATTTGTTCTTTCATGTCATCTCATGCAAAGTTTAGTTGGTAAAGTCATATACAAAATCGCTAATAATTTATGAAATTTGCACTATCTAGACATTTCCTGAAAATCTGAAATTTCAGCATGAAACTACTGTTTGGACACTTAATCAAGATCAACAAACAAAAATTTCAAAATCATCAAAAATCGTGTACTGTTTCCCGCGCTAGTGCTAACGCCGGCGCTAGCGCACCTATGTGTTTTTCTGAAATTTTAAAATTTTGAAAAATCCCTAAAAATATATTAATCTTTGTGTACTATTCATTTCTGCACTTTTGCTTTTATTACATTTTTGAAAAATCAAATACAAAAATACAAAAGCCAAATTACAAAAAATATGTTTTGCCTTTTTGGTTTTTTTGTCATTTGTTTAAATTCTATTTCTAAAAGCAAAAATCAATTACAAAAATATAAAAAAAAACAAGTATCAAAAATTATTATTTTGAACTTAACTTTTCTATTTGCATGTATCTTGCGAAAGGGTGATTTGGGCTATCATCCCATCATATCACCTAGTACAGGGCGAACCTCTCACAGGGTAGTCCTCGGGAAGTCCAATATCAGATTATAAGAGTTCAAACTTTAAATTAAAATTATTTCGCAAAAATATCAAAAATACTGTATGGACTTTATTGAGAAAATAAAGCATGACTTAACCTATCATTTAAGACTTTCTACAATGTTGTGATTCATATTTTCAAACTACTTTGAACATTGCTTTCATCATGCTTTGATATATCTATTAATATGTGCATCAATTATATTGAAAAAGTTGTGTAGAACTAAGCTTAGCATGCCTCTAAGTATGAGTAAATGTCTTATGTATGATAATGATCGCTATTCACTCACTTATTTTGGCATTGTCTACATATGTGTTTAATCTAAGAATGTTTGTGTATGTTTTGTAATAGTACAATGAATTAAAATTGCACAAGTATCTTACCTACACAACCTTTGTTTGCACTTTAAAAGTTAAGAAAAGTGGTTATGTTTTTCATAAATCATATTGGTTTGCAAAACAAGTGTATTCGGAGAACTTTGTTCAAAACAAAGATCATAAAATAAAGTGACAAAGATAACTCCACCAAGCACTACATGAACCTCCTGATAAGTCTTAGTAAGCATTGTGAGGTTGAGTACCTTGGAAAGAATACTAAAGTATCTTGTGCTAACCATAACTTTCTTTCAAAAATAAAAACCACTTACTCTTAAAGTACACCGGATCACTAGTCTCCACACTAAAAATGAATATGTGATCCCCCAAGCACTACTTTGCACCCTGATAAGTCTTAATGAGCATTGTGTGTGCAAACCACCTTGGTAGTTGTACATTTTTTTGTGCATTGAAGTTTGTGGAAGTAAAATTATTTGTGTTTTATTGTGCTCTTACTTTACATATTACTTGTATTTTTGATTAAAACATTTGTTTACTCTACTCAAAAATACACTTATGTGCACATCATTATCTTCCATAACACTTCTTCTCATGAGTATTGGATCCTAATGTTAATTCTATACTACTCCTTACTTATGAAATGCACTAGATAACTTAGCATGCTTTCTACAATGTTTGGTATGTTTTGAAATTGTGAATTAAAGTAACATTGTAGTAATCTTTTTGATAACATTATTTCATGCTTGGTTACTATCAAACTTAAAGATTTTAATTGAAAATTGATTCACAAAAACATCTTCTTTACGAAATTTAACTTATATATCTTTTTATGGATCATCATTACAATAAGATGTTTCTTATATTTCTATAAGTCTTCTGCATCATCACCATATATTTCTACCTTGCGCTCGCATGCTTATATCAAAGTCTTAAATACCAAAATTCCTTTCTTTCAACAAATGGTAGACTTGCTTGGTAGATTTTATATTGGCTACTCTAAACATGAATATTTTCTTTTTTGCTAAAAACTCTGATTTGTTTCTATGAAAATATTGTAATGCTAAAATTCTGATTTATGAATGGATTTCAAAATAGCTATGTGAGTGTTTTCATAAATTCAAATAAAAATATAAATCCATAGGCGATTTCATTAGATTTAAAAAGCTTAAATGTTTCCAATAATTATTATCCATGACTTCATTTCTCACCATAGCGGGGGCGTAGGGTTGTAGACGTTAGATAACCTTTATCTTTAGTCATGTCTTGTCCTTAACCGGGGAGGGTTCCAGTGGGGCCTTGCGAGGCACTGGGGGAAAAGAGTGCTAGGTTGAGTTGTGTCTAGAGTTTGCATATGGGACTAACACCCCAACCTATGGCATGTATGTAGCTCCTCATGCCCATCCGTCACTTAGTACGGGGCTAGGGTGTAGACATATTGTCTGGGTAGTTTAGTTACTTGGAAATCATTATATTTTGTTTATGCTACAAACTCTGATTTATGAAAATGTTGAGATACTCAAACTCTGATCTATTTAAATGAAAAGTATTCTAAAACTCCTTATCATTTCCTTCTCTACAAGCTCGATCATGCTTTTATCTTCTTATCAACTTTTTAGTGGTGTCTCCTTACCCGCTTTTGCTAATAACAAAAGGGGGAGAACTAACATGATAAATATTAATCTACTATCAAACTATAATGCTTAATTAAGATGATAGCTTACATATTAGGAGAGCATTCACTTAGGGGGAGGCATGTATTTAGGGGGAGCAATTCTAAATGCTAAAATCAATAATTATCCTAAGTCATCACTCTCACACACACACAAATATAGTTTCATCATGCTTATATATAAATGCTTTGACTTATCATTAATGGATTTGTTATTATCAAAAGGGGGAGTTTGTTGGAACATGGTCTTCCGCATCTCCTTGGTTTGAGAATAATAAATCTTATGTGTATTTGATCTTGTGTGTTTAAGTGTGCGGTATAAGAAGTTCATATGACTCAAGGATAACATAAGAAGGTTGCGCCCAAGTTTGAAGCAAAAGCTTAAAACTGGCCGCTATAGCCGACGGTAGCTCCAGCGGTAGCTGCTAGAGCAGGCGGTAGTGATAGCGCTAGCGGTAGTGCTAGCGCAGGCGCTAGCTCAAAACTGAAGAAGAATCTTGGCAGGTTTCCTTGGAATAAAAGATTCGCACACGCAGAATATTGCCTAATCTGAGATAGCGCCGACAGTAGTGATAGCGCTAGCGCTAGCTCAAAACAGAAGAGGAATCTCAGTAGAGTTGCCACGGATTGAAGATTCTGCCGCGTAGAATATGTCCTAAAATGGGATAGCGCCGGTGGTAGCACTAGCGCAGGTGCTAGCGCTGAGGCTATAAAAGGGACCCCTTGGCTCCGTCTTCCTTACACTTCCATAACCCTAAACTCCAGAGCTTCGTGCCACAGCATATAAAGGAAGGTTCAAAGAGATACTCCCACCAAAAGCTTAGAGAGAATTTCTGAAGGAGGACTTCTTCACGCTTCATCCGACCGGCGACCGCTTCAACAATGCTTATACTACAGCGGTCCAACGTCTCCAACTTCAGAAGTTCTTAGAGGGAGTTTTTATTATTGATGTTTTTATATTCACATCTTTATTCTTGTAATCGTTAGTGAATTCGCCTCGTGTTTGCGACTAGGTCTGGGTAGGACTTAGGGCAGAAATTCGCCTCGTGTTGGCGATTAGGTCTCGGGTGTAGGTCTAGGGGGTGCTCGAGGCCATATCCGGGGAAGGGTTGGCTAGAGCGGCTTGAGGCCGTATCCAGGGAAGGATCGGCTAAAGCCAACCAGTTCGTGGGGATACGAGTCGGTATAGAAAACAAAAGGAGTTTTATTATTCGCCTTCGATTTCTAGCGTCATAGAAATCTAGTTTTGTAATCATTTTTATTAATAGTAAATCATGTCTCTTTTGGCGTAATAAAAATGATTTGTTCTTCATTTCTCTAAATTATTTATTATCCTCTCTTTCATTATAAAACAATTTAGATCGTTATTCAAAATCACTATTTTGATCCCTTATTATTTCAAAGTTATTCAAAATATATTATAAGTTTTTAAAACCCTTATTCACCCCCCCCCCCCCCCTCTAAGGGCGCCTACCGATCCAACAGACCTCCTTGCCGCTGCGAAGGGTTATAGTGTGGGCATTTTCGCGGGGGTTCGGCTCCATATTCCTTGGCAAAGCTCCCAGTGGCAGCTCCGAGATTATTTTCGTAAACAATCCAACCTGTATTTTTAAATTTGTTAATGATCCGGTTATATTCCATATATTTGTTTCGTTGGATGCTATGTATTTGGCAAAAATTTCCTCGAGCGGAGAAGGCTTGGAAGGAGGAGGAGGATAACTCTGCTGAAATCCCAGGGGGAATCCTTGGGAAAATCCCTGGGGACCCGCATTTGGGGGGCATTGCGCGTTGTTTTGATTACTCCGGGAGAAGTTCGGGTGATTCCTCCAACCCGGATTATATTTATTACTGTAAGGGTTATTATTAGCGTTGAAGGGGGAGAACTGGATTGCCGAGGTAATCCATCGTCTCCTCGACTAAGTTATTATTATTAGCCCTGTGGGAGTGGAGGACGAGACAGTCATCTCCGCCAGTTTCATACTTAGTCACTCTACCTGCGAGGCAAAGTGAGAAGTGGCATCCACATCGTAAATCCCAACCTGCTTATTAGGATGCGAACTAGGCACATTCTATTGATATGCGTTCATGGCCATTTCCTCGAAAAGATCTTGGAAAATTTCTGTGGATTTGTTGTTCAATGCCCCCCCTCCCCCCACCCCCACCCCCCCCCCCCCCCCCCCCCCCCCCCCCCCCCCGCGCGCGGCCTCATCGATCATTTGTCGGGTTTTGAAATTTAACCCATTGTAGAATGTTTGGACCTGTAGCCAGGATGGTAGCACACGATTAGGACACCTTCACAAGCAATCTTTAAAATGCTCCCAAGTCTCTTGTAGAGACTCGGAATCGAATTGTATAATGGAAGCGATATCTGTGCGCAGTTTGGTAGTTTTTGACGGAGGAAAATACTTAGCTATAAACTTTTCTGTCAACTCAGCCCACGTTGTGATACATCCTCTCAGTAGAGAACTCAACCACGCCTTAGCCTTCGTCAGCAAAGAAAAAGGAAATAAGTGCAAGTGAATGGCGTCATCGCTGACGCCATTAATTTTAAAGGTGTCGCAAATTTCTAAAATATTAGAAAGGTGTAGATTTGGGTCCTCATCTGGCAAACAGTCAAATTGAACTGACTGTTGTACCATTTGAATAGTGCTAGATTTTATCTCAAAATTATTATTTTCTACTGCGGGGGGAGTGACACTTGACCCAGTATCTTCCAAATTTGGCCTGGCGTAGTAGGCCATGGTCCGCTGCGGGGCCGCATTTGGAACGGGATCTGTCAGGTTCTCCGCTATAGTATCGCAGATTAACTCTTCGAGATTTAAGGCTAGATTTTGAACACGTGATCGGAGGCTCTCGTGAACGGTATGCTCAATTTCGGGATCAAAAGCAATTTCCGGATTATCCGAAGAGCTTCCTCTTCTTTTTAGAATTTCCCTTTATATCTTTTTCTTTTTGATTTTTGAGTTTTTAGATTGAAAATAAATAATTGAAAGAGAAAAGAAAGAACTTGTATAATAAATTTTTTGATTTGATTTTTAGGCTTTTTAAGCTTTTTCTATATAATTTTTTTCCATTTTTTGTTTAGAAAATATATGTACGAGTGAAAAGATGGGGAGGAAGAAGTAAAAGATAAAATTAATAGCGGATCCTTTTTTCAAAATAACAACACAAGTCCCCGACAACGGCACCAAAAACTTGATATGTAAGTTTAGGATTTTAGAGTTCTTTTTGCAGAGAGCCTGTGTGCGATAAGATTTAGGCAGGAATTTTTGAGGGGTCTGACGAGTAATCCTACTTCGAGGAACCAACCATTATCCTATCAAAGGATAAAGTAATGGTCTTTCCTTCATTCGAAATATCAAGAGAAGCTCCCCGGCGACGGCGCCGAAATTCTTATTATTAATTTTATAGAAAAGGCTTTTGCAGAGTTTTTAAAATTAGTATCCAAACTATTCCTCAATAATGGCAAGTATACCTTATCGCATATATTATAGGATATTTTTAGACAGTATGAAGGTCGTATTTTTCCAAATCATGTTGATTATTTCTACTTTTTAAGAACGCGCTATCCTTTTATCGAAGAAACATGTGATTAATTTTGCAAATTTAAAAGAGCGATGACGATAATAATTAAGCGATTACGTGCGTTTAGCAAAAACAAAGAAAAACAATAAAAAAGAAAAGAAAAGAGAACACTAAATTAAAAACTCATGCACTTTACGATAATTGAAATGACAGAAATAAAAGAAAGTAGAAAATTTATCTCCTACACGCATGCACTCTACAAGAATTGAAATGACTGAAATTTAAGAAAGCAGAAAATCTATTTCATACACGCACCCACTCTACGATAATTGAAAGCTATATTAAAAGAAAGAAAAAAATATTAACTCTTACACACACACAAATTTAAATTGAAAACTAATTAACAAAAACAAAAACAAAATATAAATCTCCTACACACCACACACCATAAAGAAGAAACAAAAAAGAAAATTAAAAGAAAGAAAAAAGAAAAAAATGAAAACTAACTTACCACACTCACACACACAACTTTTAAGAAAAGAAGAGACAATATTAGGAAATAAACTATTTCATTATAAAAAAAAGGATACAACCCTAGGAGAGAGAAAGTGCAAGAAAATGAAAATACATGAAAGCAAGAAAAAAGCAATAAAATGGCTCACAACTCCAAAAAAAAGAAAGGAAATTGTGAACCCCCACCCTCAGCTGATTCCTGGTATTTATAGGATTTTTTTTGGAATTACACGCCCTTGGTGTGCTCGGGAAGCCGGAACAACTAGCATCGTGGGTGGTTCTGGAAGGTTTTGACTGAAGAGGTGGCAGAACACGGGCGTGACTTTGCATATTCGTCGAGACATCAATCTGATTGTTGAGACATAAATTTGATCATTAAGAAGGCAAGGTATTTCATTGAGACGAATGGTACACGGGCAGGACTATAGAAATTCATCGAGACATCAATCCGATCGTCGAGAAAGTGCGGCCTTTCGATGAGACACATGGAACACGGGCGTGACATTACACGGCCTCGGTCACGAGCATGATCGAGGGTGTGACATTGTCATTTGATTAAGAAGGTGGCAGTGAGCTAAAAAAAAGATTTTAAGCAGACATGCCCTCGGTCACTGGCGTGACCGAGGGCCTGACTTAACAAAAAAAATGAAGATCATAGAAAATGTTAGAAATATTAAGTAAGGAATGAAAATTATATAAAAGAAGCATTTCATTCATTAATTTACATAAGAAATTCACAATTTTAATTAAAACTATATTAAAAACTATACTAAAAATATGTATAAATTACTATTCATCATCTGACATGAACTGAATTTCAAAATATTGGCTATTAACCATTCTCTCAATCATATCTTGATGATTTGTATTCAGCTTAGTTAGTAGATGATTGGCTGCACTTTCTAAATTGTTAACTATAAATTAATGCCCTGCCTGATGTTTTTCCATTTTCTGATTCAGGGTTTGGAGGGCAACATAATTTACATTCACAGATGTGGTAGCCTTTGTTATCCAGCTAGTGAGCAGAGCATTGATATGAACTACATCCTCTTTTAGAACTTTGATTTCATCATGTAATTTATCTTTCACTACCATTGTCACAAACTCTTCATAGTGGTGGCTTTCTTCTGCCAGCATAGTCCTCATCTGACTAATGATGTAACCTGAAGGTTCTTCTTGAACATTGGGACCTGAGGAACTAGGCATCTCTGGCTCTTTCACCTTTTCTTTCCTGTTGAGAGTTTCAAGGCTTTTAACCATGAAGTCATCATCAAAATCCGCATCCAGTGGTGAATCATGAATATGAAAATGATTGATGTACTTTCTTCCACCAGGGATTCCTTATCTTTGAGTAGCATTATCTCTCTACATAGATTTACAATTTCTGGCATTTCATGGCCTTGTCCCTTTCCTTAATCATCATCAACAACAACATCATCATCATCATCATCGTCCTGTGTAGAGATCACTTTCTCAAGTAGACTTGGGTCAATGTTGACAAAACCAATATTTCTTAGGGCAGAGATCTCAGGTAGAGACTCTCCCTCACTTCTAGATGTCTCTTGGGTAGAAGACTCCTTCATCCTTTGAATAGAATCTCTTACTTTGATATCTTTAGTATCCATTCCTTAATTTATAATCATAGGAGCTTGTTCTCTCTCTTGAATTGGGTCAAAAACATCTAGTGCAACATGCTTAAGTACATGAATAGTTGTTGAATCCCCCTCAATTTATGGATGGGAAGATCTAGTTCATCCCTTTTAGAAGCTAGAGGCTCTCTCTGCCTCTTTTTCAGATCTCTTCTTTGTTTTGGAAGATCCTCCTTCTTCAATTTTCTTTGGTCTTTGAATGACCTTCTCCCACCTCTCCATTGACATCCTATCAATCCTCTTCATATAGTGAATTGGTGCACCAAAGGACTCATCCAGTTTTTCATAAAGGATTTTGCCCAAGTATAGAGATGCTATCGTCCCAAAATTGGGGGCATTCATGCTGTCTTTCATCTTCTCAAAGAACCATAGACTCCAGTCAGTCTTGATTTTCAGAATGATCCTTGTCATGATGTCAAACGTCTCTTTTGAGATCCAATTATAGGATACAGGCTTATAAATTAGACCCTTTCCAACAATATTAGTAAGTAGCTTTCCACAAGAATTCATCTTATTTCATTCAAGAGAGCCATGCATCCTTTCGGTGTAATTGAACCATTGAAATGCTATGTTGAAGTTTTCGTCAGCCACTTCATCCTCTTCTTCATCATCTATCAAAGTGTGCAGTTTTATAAGATCTGATAGACCTGTTGTTGTTATTCATACTATGGAGTCTGCCACCCTTGACTTTATAGCTTTTATAGTGACACTGATTCTATCATTTGAGTCAAATTCCATTACTTATCTTGCCATAATCAAAATGGGTTCAAAAAGAATGAATTCTAGTCCTGCATTAGAGATTAGTTGGATCACAATAATTAAATCTGCTTTTGCACTAGAAAATCCACCCTGACAAGTTCACTGCCCTTATTCACCTTATCATCAACTTTCTTGGAATCCATTTCTATATCAGTTTAGAGCTTGGAGAGGATAAACTTAGGGAGAAGTTGAATACATGAGGAAATGGAGCTATCCATGAGTCAGTGTGAGTGGTTATGCTTTAGGGCTATTTAACAATGTGATCTATTATTTACTTTATGACTCTATTGACATGGATGTTAGAGTGGAAATTCAAAGGGCTCGCACCCATATAATGAGATTATGTGATGAAGATCTCCAAAAATGGCAATGATTGAATCATGAATCGAGTCGGCTGAATAAGCCTGTCTGGCCGACACAGAGATCATGTCGATGAGATCTCTCATCGATAAGAAACTTGTTGATGAATCTTCTCATCTATAGGAAGCATGTCGTTAGAGCTTCTTGTTGATAATGATGGAATACATAGATTTCTCCATGTTGTGTCAGAAATAATGTCGCAATGACTCATAGGACTATATTTAATAGACATGTTTTGCCTTATGATGAAAATTATCTGCGTACAAACATATTAGTGTATCATGTGTTGACTTGTTGTACTTTTCCTATCATATTTGCAACTTATAAAGTCTACGTCACAGCTTTTAGTGATGCCTCTGTAAGATCCACCAGGATCACTTTGGTTCCATCTTCTACAAAGGTAAATTTTTTGAGTCGGCTTATTCTTCCAGTCAGGTGTGTAAAACATCCACTGTCCAAGTACCATATTGGCTTTTTATTGGACTTTGGACTATCCTACAAAACAAATTAGTTTACCTAAGGAACCCAAACCATCTTTGGACCTAGGTTCTTGTTAGTTTTGAGAATTGAATAATTTCTAACAAAATTTTTAGCAAGCTTCATATTCATTGCCCTAGGCATTGTTGGATTGAACCAACAGTCTATGGCAAAATGGCCAATCTTACCACATCACCAGCACTCAAATCTATTATAGCTTCTCTTCTGATTCACCTTTTGAGTGGAGTGAGGATGTTGATGACTAGAAGAGCAGGCTGCATCATTCTCCATATTTCTAAGATGTATCTTATGGGTATGTTCATGATGGAATTGGGGCTACACAACCACATGATTTTTCTTTAGGATAGGCTTTTGTAGAACAGCCTTTCCTATGCCATTGATTGATGGTGTTGTTGATCCAATCATAAATGGTCCATGATTTCACATCTGGATTACAACATGTGGTGCTTTTAAGGCACTTAATCCAATGTCTGCACTTTTTTTGAAATTGTGTAGCTTTTTTGTACAACTTGTAGAACACTCATTGGATGGATATCCATAAGAGATATCAAGATCATAAGAGTTGGTTGGCAAAAAGACCTTTTTGAATATGGTCTATTTTCAGGAGTCTTGCCACTGTCTGCCTCTTTAGTATATACTACACCTCTATATGGTTCATAAAATATGTCAATAATAGGCAACACTATCTGTGGCTTATAGAATTTTGCCACAAGCATCCTCTTAATGAGGAGCTTCTCCTCAAGATCCTTCATGATCTTGTTACTCTGATTTAATGTCTTGGCTTGAGCTTCAGACTTCTTTTGAATCTCCATGAGCTCAAAGTTCATCTTAGTTATTTCCTTTGTTTCCTCAGAGAGCTCTTACTAAAAGAACTTCAGAATTTCAATTTATTGAGCCTGAGCCTTAGCCAATTTCTTGTTGCTTTTTAAAGCATCTAGCAGAGCTCCAAATCTTTCTACCATACCAGGTTCATCTTCGCTTTTAGATGATGAACTTGATTCAGATTCAGAGTTTTTGGTAGATGGAGTTGCTCTAATGCATACTTGAGCAGGAGGACATGATTCATCCTGACTTCCATCATCAGATAACCTCGTTAGCCCAAACTTCATCTTCAAATTTAGAAGAGCTTGAGTCACTATCACTCAAGATCTTTGGCTTTTTGGAGATGAAGCTCTTCTCCAGCTTCTTTCCCTTTTTGATCTTGTCTCATCAGATATGTCCTTTTCTTGTCTCTTTATTGGGCAGTCAGTAATAATATGACTTGATTTTTGACAACCATAGCAAATTAGATTAGAAGAAACGTGTTTGTTCTGATGGGATTTGTATCTTTCCTCCTTGGACTTATGCCTAGGCTTTTCATCTCTATTGCTTGACTTCCTTAAGTTAGAGGAAGTGGAGAATCAATTTTTGTCATGCCTCCTCCTTGATAATAACCTTTGAATTGTTTGAAGAATAAGGACATTTCTCCATTAGTAAGTTCAGACCATGATGTGTTGGGTTCAGAGTCTTCCGGATTAGCACATCTTTCTGAAGGAATGGAAGATTCCCATTTATTTCTTCATAAGCATTCTTCCTTGAAAGCCCCTGACAAGTCCTTGGAGTAGGACTTGCTGCTTTCCTATACATCTTTTCTAGTGTATAGTTGTAGCTCAAGAGACAATAATTTTCCAAATATATTCTAGAGTTGTATGTTAGTCAAGTTCCCCATCTCCCATATTGCACAAATTTTAATGTCCCACTCCTTATTGAGGGTTCTCAGATATTTTTCAATCAAGTCATAGTTTGAGAATTCCCTCCCATAAGTTCTGAGACTATTAACAATCATAAATAAGTTTTCTTAGCAGTCTGAAATAGTGTCCTTCTTTTCCTACCTGGAAGCTTCATATTCTTCATTCAACAGAGACTTTCTATCATCCTTCACTTCTTCAGTCCCTTCCATGAAGACAACCAGAGAATCCCATATATCTTTTGTTGTCTTATAGTGAATCAGATTCAGGAAGGTAGAATCATCAATACAACTGACCAGGATGTTCTTAGCTCTCTTATCCATGGTGATTAAGACAATTTCATCTTTTGTCAATTCATTATATTTCTTTGGGACTTGTCTGGCTGGATATATGGTTGAAACTTTCATAGGGACGAAGGGTCCCTCTTCTACTATGATGAATATCCTTGGGTCATAGTCTTCCATGAAGAGCTTAACCCTCTCCTTCCAAATACCAAAATTTTCTTTTCTGCAGATAGGTATTTTCATAGAAATTAGTTCCTTGTAATTCTCTCCTGAAGTATTGGTGGTTAAACTTTGAATCCCTCATGTAGGTCTTGTTCAAACTGTTGAGCTCTCCTTGAACAACCTCCCTCTAATACCACTTGTAAGTTATGGGATGTCTAACTTCACCTAAAGGGTGATGGGGGTGAATAGGATGTCTTCTTTTTTGTTTCGCAGTAGAATATTTAAAATGATAGAAGAAAGAAAATAAGGTCACACAAACACAGAGATTTATAGTGGCTCCCCAATCTTGGTTATGTCCACTTTCCTACTTGGCCAATCAAGTGGTGGGCTAGCCATAGCGCACTCAACTAATACTCAGATAAATCATAGATCTTATAACTCAGAGATAAATCTCCTACCTCAGGAACACTACCTGGTTCCTTACCTCAGATCCCCTAGCTCAGGATCACATAAGAGCCCAACCTTAGATTCACTCAAGAATCCTACATCAGATTTCAAGGAAATCCTACAGGATAGTTTGTATATAGATTTGTTTCTATGAAAATATTGTAATGCTAAAATTCTGATTTATGAATGGATTTCAAAATAGCTATGTGAGTGTTTTCATAAATTCAAATAAAAATATAAATCCATAGGCTATTTCATTAGATTTAAAAAGCTTAAATGTTTCCAATAATTATTATCCATGACTTCATTTCTCACCATAGCGGGGGCGTAGGGTTGTATACATTAGATAACCTTTATCTCTAGTCATGTCTTGTCCTTAACCGGGGAGGGTTCCAGTGGGGCCTTGTGAGGCACTGGGGAAAAGAGTGCTAGGTTGAGTTGTGTCTAGAGTTTGCATATGGGACTAACACCCCAACCTATGGCATGTATGCAGCTCCTCATGCCCATCCGTCACTTAGTACGGGGCTAGGGTGTAGACATATTGTCTGGGTAGTTTAGTTACTTGGAAATCATTATATTTTGTTTATGCTACAAACTCTGATTTATGAAAATGTTGAGATACTCAAACTCTGATCTATTTCAATGAAAAGTATTCTAAAACTCCTTATCATTTCCTTCTCTACAAGCTCGATCATGCTTTTATCTTCTTATCAACTTTTTAGTGGTGTCTCCTTACCCGCTTTTGCTAATAACAAAAGGGGGAGAACTAACATGATAAATATTAATCTACTATCAAACTATAATGCTTAATTAAGATGATAGCTTACATATTATGAGAGCATTCACTTAGGGGGAGGCATGTATTTAGGGGGAGCAATTCTAAATGCTAAAATCAATAATTATCCTAAGTCATCACTCTCACACACACACAAATATAGTTTCATCATGCTTATATATAAATGCTTTGACTTATCATTAATGGATTTGTTATTATCAAAAGGGGGAGTTTGTTGGAACATGGTCTTCCGCATCTCCTTGGTTTGAGAATAATAAATCTTATGTGTATTTGATCTTGTGTGTTTAAGTGTGCGGTATAAGAAGTTCATATGACTCAAGGATAACATAAGAAGGTTGCGCCCAAGTTTGAAGCAAAAGCTCAAAACTGGCCACTATAGCCGACGGTAGCTCCAGCGGTAGCTGCTAGAGCAGGCGGTAGTGATAGCGCTAGCGGTAGTGCTAGCGCAGGCGCTAGCTCAAAACTGAAGAAGAATCTTGGCAGGTTTCCTTGGAATAAAAGATTCGCACACGCAGAATATTGCCTAATCTGAGATAGCGCCGACAGTAGTGATAGCGCTAGCGCTAGCTCAAAACAGAAGAGGAATCTCAGTAGAGTTGCCACGGATTGAAGATTCTGCCGCGTAGAATATGTCCTAAAATGGGATAGCGCCGGTGGTAGCACTAGCGCAGGTGCTAGCGCTGAGGCTATAAAAGGGACCCCTTGGCTCCGTCTTCCTTACACTTCCATAACCCTAAACTCCAGAGCTTCGTGCCACAGCATATAAAGGAAGGTTCAAAGAGATACTCCCACCAAAAGCTTAGAGAGAATTTCTGAAGGAGGACTTCTTCACGCTTCATCCGACCGGCGACCGCTTCAACAACGCTTATACTACAGCGGTCCAACGTCTCCAACTTCAGAAGTTCTTAGAGGGAGTTTTTATTATTGATGTTTTTATATTCACATCTTTATTCTTGTAATCGTTAGTGAATTCGCCTTGTGTTTGCGACTAGGTCTGGGTAGGACTTAGGGCAGAAATTCGCCTCGTGTTGGCGATTAGGTCTCGGGTGTAGGTCTAGGGGGTGCTCGAGGCCATATCCGGGGAAGGGTTGGCTAGAGCGGCTTGAGGCCGTATCCAGGGAAGGATCGGCTAAATCAAACCAGTTCGTGGGGATACGAGTCGGTATAGAAAACAAAAGGAGTTTTATTATTCGCCTTCGATTTCTAGCGTCATAGAAATCTAGTTTTGTAATCATTTTTATTAATAGTAAATCATGTCTCTTTTGGCGTAATAAAAATGATTTGTTCTTCATTTCTCTAAATTATTTATTATCCTCTCTTTCATTATAAAACAATTTAGATCGTTATTCAAAATCACTATTTTGATCCCTTATTATTTCAAAGTTATTCAAAATATATTATAAGTTTTTAAAACCCTTATTCACCCCCCCCCCCCCTCTAAGGGCGCCTACCGATCCAACAGACCTCCTTGCCGCTGCGAAGGGTTATAGTGTGGGCATTTTCGCGGGGGTTCGGCTCCATATTCCTTGGCAAAGCTCCCAGTGGCAGCTCCGAGATTATTTTCGTAAACAATCCAACCTGTATTTTTAAATTTGTTAATGATCCGGTTATATTCCATATATTTGTTTCGTTGGATGCTATGTATTTGGCAAAAATTTCCTCGAGCGGAGAAGGCTTGGAAGGAGGAGGAGGATAACTCTGCTGAAATCACAGGGGGAATCCTTGGGAAAATCCCTGGGGACCCGCATTTGGGGGGCATTGCGGATTGTTTTGATTACTCCGGGAGAAGTTCGGGTGATTCCTCCAACCCGGATTATATTTATTACTGTAAGGGTTATTATTAGCGTTGAAGGGGGCGAACTGGATTGCCGAGGTAATCCAACGTCTCCTCGACTAAGTTATTATTATTAGCCCTGTGGGAGTGGAGGACGAGACAGTCATCTCCGCCAGTTTCATACTTAGTCGCTCTACCTGCGAGGCAAAGTGAGAAGTGGCATCCACATCGTAAATCCCAACCTGCTTATTAGGATGCGAACTAGGCACATTCTATTGATATGTGTTCATGGCCATTTCCTCAAAAAGATCTTGGCACATTTCTGTGGATTTGTTGTTCAATGCCCCCCCCCCCCCCCCCCCCCCCCCCCCCCCCGCGCGGCCTCATCGATCATTTGTCGGGTTTTGAAATTTAACCCATTATAGAATGTTTGGACCTGTAGCCAGGATGGTAGAACATGATTAGGACACCTTCACAAGCAATCTTTAAAATGCTCCCAAGTCTCTTGTAGAGACTCGGAATCGAATTGTATAATGGAAGCGATATCTGTGCGCAGTTTGGCAGTTTTTGACGGAGGAAAATACTTAGCTATAAACTTTTCTGTCAACTCAGCCCACGTTGTGATACATCCTCTCAGTAGAGAACTCAACCACGCCTTAGCCTTCGTCAGCAAAGAAAAAGGAAATAAGTGCAAGTGAATGGCGTCATCGCTGACGCCATTAATTTTAAAGGTGTCGCAAATTTCTAAAATATTAGAAAGGTGTAGATTTGGGTCCTCTTCTGGCAAACAGTTAAATTGAACTGACTGTTGTACCATTTGAATAGTGCTAGATTTTATCTCAAAATTATTATTTTCTATTGCGGGGGGAGTGACACTTGACCCAGTATCTTCCAAATTTGGCCTGGCTTAGTAGGCCATGGTCCGCTGCGGGGCCGCATTTGGAACGGGATCTGTCAGGTTCTCCGCTATAGTATCGCAGATTAACTCTTCGAGATTTAAGGCTAGATTTTGAACACGAGATCGGAGGCTCTCGTGAACGGTATGCTCAATTTCGGGATCAAAAGCAATTTCCGGATTATCCGAAGAGCTTCCTCTTCTTTTTAGAATTTCCCTTTTTATCTTTTTCTTTTTGATTTTTGAGTTTTTAGATTGAAAATAAATAATTGAAAGAGAAAAGAAAGAACTTGTATAATAATTTTTTTGATTTGATTTTTAGGCTTTTTAAGCTTTTTCTAAATAATTTTTTTTCCGTTTTTTGTTTAGAAAATATATGTACGAGTGAAAAGATGGGGAGGAAGAAGTAAAAGATAAAATTAATAGCGGTTCCTTTTTTCAAAATAACAACACAAGTCCCCGACAACGACACCAAAAACTTGATATGTAAGTTTAGGATTTTAGAGTTCTTTTTGCAGAGAGCCTGTGTGCGATAAGATTTAGGCAGGAATTTTTGAGGGGTCTGACGAGTAATCCTACTTCGAGGAACCAACCATTATCCTATCAAAGGATAAAGTAATGGTCTTTCCTTCTTTCGAAATATCAAGAGAAGCTCCCCGGCGACGGCGCCGAAATTCTTATTATTAATTTTATAGAAAAGGCTTTTGCAGAGTTTTTAAAATTAGTATCCAAACTATTCCTCAATAATGGCAAGTATACCTTATCGCATATATTATAGGATATTTTTAGACAGTATGAAGGTCGTATTTTTCCAAATCATGTAGATTATTTCTACTTTTTAAGAACGCGCTATTCTTTTATCGAAGAAACATGTGATTAATTTTGCAAATTTAAAAGAGCGATGACGATAATAATTAAGCGATTACGTGCGTTTAGCAAAAACAAAGAAAAACAATAAAAAAGAAAAGAAAAGAGAACACTAAATTAAAAACTCATGCACTCTACGATAATTGAAATGACAGAAATAAAAGAAAGTAGAAAATTTATCTCCTACACGCATGCACTCTACAAGAATTGAAATGACTGAAATTTAAGAAAGCTGAAAATCTATCTCATACACGCACCCACTCTACGATAATTGAAAGCTATATTAAAAGAAAGCAAAAATATTAACTCTTACACACACACACAAATTTAAATTGAAAACTAATTAACAAAAACAAAAACAAAATATAAATCTCCTACACACCACACACCATAAAGAAGAAACAAAAAAGAAAATTAAAAGAAAGAAAAAAGAAAAAAATGAAAACTAACTTACCACACTCACACACACAACTTTTAAGAAAAGAAGAGACAATATTAGGAAATAAACTATTTCATTATAAAAAAAAAAGGATACAACCCTAGGAGAGAGAAAGTGCAAGAAAATGAAAATACATGAAAGCAAGAAAAAAGCAATAAAATGGCTCACAACTCCAAAAAAAAAGAAAGGAAATTGTGAACCCCCACCCTCAGCTGATTCCTGGTATTTATAGGATTTTTTTTGGAATTACACGCCCTTGGTGTGCTCGGGAAGCCGGAACAACTAGCATCGTGGGTGGTTCTGGAAGGTTTTGACTGAAGAGGTGGCAGAACACGGGCGTGACTTTGCATATTCGTCGAGACATCAATCTGATTGTTGAGACATAAATTTGATCATTAAGAAGGCAAGGTATTTCATTGAGACGAATGGTACACGGGCAGGACTATGCAAATTCATCGAGACATCAATCCGATCGTCGAGACATCAATCCGATCGTCGAGAAAGTGCGGTCTTTCGATGAGACACATGGAACACGGGCGTGACATTACACGGCCTCGGTCACGAGCATGATCGAGGGTGTGACATTGTCATTTGATTAAGAAGGTGGCAGTGAGCTAAAAAAAAGATTTTAAGCAGACATGCCCTCGGTCACTGGCGTGACCGAGGGCCTGACTTAACAAAAAAATGAAGATCATAGAAAAAGTTAGAAATATTAAGTAAGGAATGAAAATTATATAAAAGAAGCATTTCATTCATTAATTTACATAAGAAATTCACAATTTTATTTAAAACTATATTAAAAACTATACTAAAAATATGTATAAATTACTATTCATCATCTGACATGAACTGAATTTCGAAATATTGGCTATTAACCATTCTCTCAATCATATCTTGATGATTTGTATTCAGCTTAGTTAGTAGATGATTGGCTGCACTTTCTAAATTGTTAACTATAAATTAATGCCCTGCCTGATGTTTTTCCATTTTCTGATTCAGGGTTTGGAGGGCAACATAATTTACATTCACAGATGTGGTAGCCTTTGTTATCCAGCTAGTGAGCAGAGCATTGATATGAACTACATCCTCTTTTAGAACTTTGATTTCATCATGTAATTTATCTTTCACTACCATTGTCACAAACTCTTCATAGTGGTGGCTTTCTTCTGCCAGCATAGTCCTCATCTGACTAATGATGTAACCTGAAGGTTCTTCTTGAACATTGGGACCTGAGGAACTAGGCATCTCTGGCTCTTTCACCTTTTCTTTCCTGTTGAGAGTTTCAAGGCTTTTAACCATGAAGTCATCATCAAAATCCGCATCCAGTGGTGAATCATGAATATGAAAATGATTGATGTACTTTCTTCCACCAGGGATTCATTATCTTTGAGTAGCATTATCTCTCTACATAGATTTACAATTTCTGGCATTTCATGGCCTTGTCCCTTTCCTTAATCATCAACAACAACATCATCATCATCATCATCATCATTATCATCAACAACATCATCATCATCATCGTCCTGTGTAGAGATCACTTTCTCAAGTAGACTTGGGTCAATGTTGACAAAACCAATATTTCTTAGGGCAGAGATCTCAGGTAGAGACTCTCCCTCACTTCTAGATGTCTCTTGGGTAGAAGACTCCTTCATCCTTTGAATAGAATCTCTTACTTGGATATCTTTAGTATCCATTCCTTAATTTATAATCATAGGAGCTTGTTCTCTCTCTTGAATTGGGTCAAAAACATCTAGTGCAACCTGCTTAAGTACATGAATAGTTGTTGAATCCCCCTCAATTTATGGATGGGAAGTTCTAGTTCATCCCTTTTAGAAGCTAGAGGCTCTCTCTGCCTCTTTTTCAGATCTCTTCTTTGTTTTGGAAGATCCTCCTTCTTCAATTTTCTTTGGTCTTTGAATGACCTTCTCCCACCTCTCCATTGACATCCTATCAATCCTCTTCATATAGTGAATTGGTGCACCAAAGGACTCATCCAGTTTTTCATATAGGATTTTGCCCAAGTATAGAGATGCTATCGTCCCAAAATTGGGGGCATTCATACTGTCTTTCATCTTCTCAAAGAACCATAGACTCCAGTCAGTCTTGATTTTCAGAATGATCCTTGTCATGATGTCAAACGTCTCTTTTGAGATCCAATTATAGGATACAGGCTTATAAATTAGACCCTTTCCAACAATATTAGTAAGTAGCTTTCCACAAGAATTCATCTTATTTCATTCAAGAGAGCCATGCATCCTTTCGGTGTAATTGAACCATTGAAATGCTATGTTGAAGTTTTCGTCAGCCACTTCATCCTCTTCTTCATCATCTATCAAAGTGTGCAGTTTTATAATATCTGATAGACCTGTTGTTGTTATTCTTACTATGGAGTCTGCCACCCTTGACTTTATAGCTTTTATAGTGACACTGATTCTATCATTTGAGTCAAATTCCATTACTTATCTTGCCATAATCAAAATGGGTTCAAAAAGAATGAATTCTAGTCCTGCATTAGAGATTAGTTGGATCACAATAATTAAATCTGCTTTTGCACTAGAAAATCCACCCTGACAAGTTCACTTCCCTTATTCACCTTATCATCAACTTTCTTGGAATCCATTTCTATATCAGTTTAGAGCTTAAAGAGGATAAACTTAGGGAGAAGTTGAATACGTGAGGAAATGGAGCTATCCATGAGTCAGTGTGAGTGGTTATGCTTTAGGGCTATTTAACAATGTGATCTATTATTTACTTTATGACTCTATTGACATGGATGTTAGAGTGGAAATTCAAAGGGCTCGCACCCATATAATGAGATTATGTGATGAAGATCTCCAAAAATGGCAATGATTGAATCATGAATCGAGTCGGCTGAATAAGCCTGTCTGGCCGACACAGAGATCATGTCGATGAGATCTCTCATCGATAAGAAACTTGTTGATGAATCTTCTCATCTATAGGAAGCATGTCGTTAGAGCTTCTTGTTGATAATGATGGAATACATAGATTTCTCCAAGTTGTGTCAGAAATCGTGTCGCAGACCTTTTTGTCGTCATGACCATAACTCATAGGACTATATTTAATAGACATGTTTTGCCTTATGATGAAAATTATCTGCGTACAAACATATTAGTGTATCATGTGTTGACTTGTTGTACTTTTCCTATCATATTTGCAACTTATAAAGTCTACGTCACAGCTTTTAGTGATGCCTCTGTAAGATCCACCAGGATCACTTTGGTTCCATCTTCTACAAAGGTAAATTTTTTGAGTCGGCTTATTGTTCCAGTCAGGTGTGTAAAACATCCACTGTCCAAGTACCATATTGGCTTTTTATTGGACTTTGGACTATCCTACAAAACAAATTAGTTTACCTAAGGAACCCAAACCATCTTTGGACCTAGGTTCTTGTTAGTTTTGAGAATTGAATAATTTCTAACAAAACTTTTAGCAAGCTTCATATTCATTGCCCTAGGCATTGTTGGATTGAACCAACAGTCTATGGCAAAATGGCCAATCTTACCACATCACCAGCACTCAAATCTATTATAGCTTCTCTTCTGATTCACCTTTTGAGTGGAGTGAGGATGTTGATGACTAGAAGAGCAGGCTGCATCATTCTCCATATTTCTAAGATGTATCTTATGGGTATGTTCATGATGGAATTGGGGCTACAC
The DNA here is from genome assembly GCA_033032865.1 of Dactylorhiza incarnata. Lineage (NCBI taxonomy): Eukaryota > Viridiplantae > Streptophyta > Magnoliopsida > Asparagales > Orchidaceae > Dactylorhiza > Dactylorhiza incarnata. The sequence goes on along the minus strand of JAWHQI010000033.1, from coordinate 8,196,331 downwards.
AACCACATGATTTTTCTTTAGGATAGGCTTTTGTAGAACAGCCTTTCCTATGCCATTGATTGATGGTGTTGTTGATCCAATCATAAATGGTCCATGATTTCACATCTGGATTACAACATGTGGTGCTTTTAAGGCACTTAATCCAATGTCTGCACTTTTTTTTGAAATTGTGTAGCTTTTTTGTACAACTTGTAGAACACTCATTGGATGGATATCCATAAGAGATATCAAGATCATAAGAGTTGGTTGGCAAAAAGACCTTTTTGAATATGGTCTATTTTCAGGAGTCTTGCCACTGTCTGCCTCTTTAGTATATACTACACCTCTATATGGTTCATAAAATATGTCAATAATAGGCAACACTATCTGTGGCTTATAGAATTTTGCCACAAGCATCCTCTTAATGAGGAGCTTCTCCTCAAGATCCTTCATGATCTTGTTACTCTGATTTAATGTCTTGGCTTGAGCTTCAGACTTCTTTTGAATCTCCATGAGCTCAAAGTTCATCTTAGTTATTTCCTTTGTTTCCTCAGAGAGCTCTTACTAAAAGAACTTCAGAATTTCAATTTATTGAGCCTGAGCCTTAGCCAATTTCTTGCTGCTTTTTAAAGCATCTAGCAGAGCTCCAAATCTTTCTACCATACCAGGTTCATCTTCGCTTTTAGATGATGAACTTGATTCAGATACAGAGTTTTTGGTAGATGGAGTTGCTCTAATGCATACTTAAGCAGGAGGACATGATTCATCCTGACTTCCATCATCAGATAACCTCGTTAGCCCAAACTTCATCTTCAAATTTAGAAGAGCTTGAGTCACTATCACTCAAGATCTTTGGCTTTTTGGAGATGAAGCTCTTCTCCAGCTTCTTTCCCTTTTTGATCTTGTCTCATCAGATATGTCCTTTTCTTGTCTCTTTATTGGGCAGTCAGTAATAATATATATGACTTGATTTTTGACAACCATAGCAAATTAGATTAGAAGAAACGTGTTTGTTCTGATGGGATTTGTATCTTTCCTCCTTGGACTTATGCCTAGGCTTTTCATCTCTATTGCTTGACTTCCTTAAGTTAGAGGAAGTGGAGAATCAATTTTTGTCATGCCTCCTCCTTGATAATAACCTTTGAATTGTTTGAAGAATAAGGACATTTCTCCATTAGTAAGTTCAGACCATGATGTGTTGGGTTCAGAGTCTTCCGGATTAGCACATCTTTCTGAAGGAATGGAAGATTCCCATTTATTTCTTCATAAGCATTCTTCCTTGAAAGCCCCTGACAAGTCCTTGGAGTAGGACTTGCTGCTTTCCTATACATCTTTTCTAGTGTATAGTTGTAGCTCAAGAGACAATAATTTTCCAAATATATTCTAGAGTTGTATGTTAGTCAAGTTCCCCATCTCCCATATTGCACAAATTTTAATGTCCCACTCCTTATTGAGGGTTCTCAGATATTTTTCAATCAAGTCATAGTTTGAGAATTCCCTCCCATAAGTTCTGAGACTATTAACAATCATAAATAAGTTTTCTTAGCAGTCTGAAATAGTGTCCTTCTTTTCTTACCTGGAAGCTTCATATTCTTCATTCAACAGAGACTTTCTATCATCCTTCACTTCTTCAGTCCCTTCCATGAAGACAACCAGAGAATCCCATATATCTTTTGTTGTCTTATAGTGAATCAGATTCAGGAAGGTAGAATCATCAATACAACTGACCAGGATGTTCTTAGCTCTCTTATCCATGGTGATTAAGACAATTTCATCTTTTGTCAATTCATTATATTTCTTTGGGACTTGTCTGGCTGGATATATGGTTGAAACTTTCATAGGGACGAAGGGTCCCTCTTCTACTATGATGAATATCCTTGGGTCATAGTCTTCCATGAAGAGCTTAACCCTCTCCTTCCAAATACCAAAATTTTCTTTTCTGCAGATAGGTATTTTCATAGAAATTAGTTCCTTGTAATTCTCTCCTGAAGTATTGGTGGTTAAACTTTGAATCCCTCATGTAGGTCTTGTTCAAACTGTTGAGCTCTCCTTGAACAACCTCCCTCTAATACCACTTGTAAGTTATGGGATGTCTAACTTCACCTAAAGGGTGATGGGGGTGAATAGGATGTCTTCTTTTTTGTTTCGCAGTAGAATATTTAAAATGATAGAAGAAAGAAAATAAGGTCACACAAACACAGAGATTTATAGTGGCTCCCCAATCTTGGTTATGTCCACTTTCCTACTTGGCCTATCAAGTGGTGGGCTAGCCATAGCGCACTCAACTAATACTCAGATAAATCATAGATCTTATAACTCAGAGATAAATCCCCTACCTCAGGAACACTACCTGGTTCCTTACCTCAGATCCCCTAGCTCAGGATCACATAAGAGCCCAACCTCAGATTCACTCAAGAATCCTACATCAGATTTCAAGGAAATCCTACAGGATAGTTTGTATATATATTTGTTATAATTTTTCTAGACTCGATAAAGATAAGCTTGATGCGCTTGAGACTTCTTTGTACCCTTGTGATCTTCAGATGAAATAGGGCTTCTTCTTGACAATATTTCAGATCTTGAGAAAATTCCACTCCTCTAGTAAAAGTCTTCTTGATGAATAATGAGAAAGAGGGAGAGAGAGAGTCCTTTTGCTTTTTATTGAGAAAGATTTGAGATCTAAATCATAGAGTAATTTGTCGACTGCCTTCTTGCTTTCTGAGGATATAATCTAATGTTGGCCTTAACAAATATTGAGCACCAGAGAATGAAGATTGATGTTGCTTCAAGATGTGGCCGGGTTTTTACTTTCTGTCGAGAGTGGCACTGTTCACTCAAAAATGAGATTTGTATTTCATGTGTCTAAGTTATGGTTTAGCCGATAGAAACTTAAGGTATTTATATGGAATCAATCTACGACTGCATTGAAAATAATATTAAATAAACCAATTAACATATATGGCTGATTTGATACGCTGAATCAAAGACGCCATAAATGCCAAAATCAAAAATCCCGCCCTCTCAACAATATAAGCTTTTCTGGATGATATTAAACAGTCTCATTGATATGTGGACTGTCTCATCGACATGAAGACTGGCTCATCGATATGTAGTCTATCTCATCGACATGTAGTCTATCTCATCAGCATGCACTATTATTATTATGTAGAGTCCTTCCAATTGATATTCAGAAACTCTAGTAAACATAGAGACTTGAAGATTAGGCTGTCTTTTTCTGGCCAAAAAAGACAGTACATTGAAGATTTGTCTAAGTCTTTTTCTGGCCTATAAAGACTGTACATACCTTTATCTTATCTTTACTCCTTCAAGTCAATATTGTACTTGTCTTATGAACATCCAGTCGATATTAACTTATCTGTTGAGCTTCTAGTTGACATAGTTATAGTGAGTTATTCTAACTATATAGACCAACAAACTAGCTCTTGTCTGAACTCCTTCTAGTCGACATATAGCCTTGTTGACACCTGGTATCATCATCAAATTGCGTTTGTTTGAACCTTGTTTAGTTGAGATGAGCCTTGTCGACACCTAGTCTCATCTACAAATTGCCTTTGTATGAACCTTATCAAGTCGACATTTCACTTAGTGCAATTTTGATTTTTCCTGCATTATTCTTAAGTGCTTCTACCAATTTTATGAGTAAGTGTACATAAATTGTAACATTGGGTGATAGTCCTAAACACAAAAGTCAAGACAAACATCAAATATCAGGTGAGTTATCTTTATCCCGAGAATTTCTTCAAATCAGAAATATTGTGACCAATTTTCCAAGTGACCTCATACCTTATTAAATAATCTTGCCAAAACCTACCTCATGTCCAAGGCTAGCCAAACCAGCAAAATGTTGACTTTGGTAAACCATGGTCAACTAAAATTTACCATGGTCAAACCATAGAGTAATTAAGCCTAAGTCATCAATAGGATTTTATTTAACCCAACACTAGCCCAGAGGCTCATAAATCAAGCCCTAAACACATCATGACTCAAACACCCTACCTAAGATAAGATTAGCCTTTATTAGGCTAATAAAGTTAACTAAAAAGGACAAGCTTGATTAATGGAAAATTATCAAAATGGAATGACTTCGAAAGGAATTTTAGGAACAATCATGGCCTCATGCCATCTTAGTAAGGCATATACTTTGCTCTAAAGTTATGAAGTGAGATTAGGATAAAGCACCAAGGAAGCTAGGTGGAAGCTTGGCCAGCCATGGACGAAGCAAAATTAAATTAGGTATATCCTTCCCCAAGCTATAAAATCCCCTCCTAACCCTTTAGTTAGCTCACCTATCTCCCAAGCAATAGTTCTGAGCAGAGAAATTAAATGCAGATCCTCAGGTAGCCTAAAGATCCCATGGCCGATCACGCACTCCTCCACCATGTCAACCCAAACTGAAATGAGAGGGAATTGGCATCTGAAGGTGAGATTTCCTCCCCTTCCCCTTTGTAAGCATCCTAGAAGGTTTTCAAATTCAAATAAAGCTTGATTAGACACCGATTTCATGTAATTTGCTGGAGTTTGGCTATCAAAATGCCCCTTAATTCTAGTCGCCGACGAGAGTAATAGGGCACCGAACTACTGCTAATAGATAGCCCTTATAATGGAGAAACTGCCGGTGGTGGTGGCGAGAGGCGGAGATGGTCGGACGGTGGTGGAGGAGCCCCGAAAGATCCATTCAGGAGGAATGAATCACTATCATTTGCCAGAGGCTGAAGACAATCCGTGGACCATCTAATTACCTTAAACTCATCGAAGCAATGATTGATTGATCCTGGTAGTCGATCGACAATGGATCAGCTGTGGGGGGTGGGGAGGTCATATTATTATCTTCCACCTTCCAGTGCCATCAGATATGATTTATGATATGTGTTTTTATTATTTAATTCAATACAGAACTATACAAATCAATTTATTTAAAGTCGCTCTACATGCACCCCACATACAAAAAATTATCTTGAATTTTAAGTGCCTTAATGGTTGAACCAGACCAAGTTGTCAACATGAATTTTGTAGGTCTTGGTCTAGGATTTCCAAAATGGTCTAGGATCTCACTAGAGACAATGTGGAGAAATGGTCTTGGTCTAGGATTTCAGTAGATATAATTTGGAGAACGAAAATTTTTCCTTAGAACATATTTCTACAATAGATTTAGAGGACATTCTCTTCACAAAACCTCTTGATGAAATGAAGCATAATCATTTCCTTCATGGCCCTAGAATGTAGGATGGAGCAGGCTAAAATGAAAATAGAAATTACTTATTGGCTGAAATATTCATACGTTGATTAACTATTCGAAGGACTCTGATTTTGCAATAAATCGTTATGCTATTGAGAAATGTTGAATACCAATGCATGTATGCATAGACTTCTATTAAATGTATATTTTTAGGTTTCGATAAATATTAAAAGGGACAAGAACTTGGAGTCCATCCCACATCCCTTTTTCAACATCTTTCATATTCCCTCATTTTTATATTTTCTCTAACTTGTTTTCTAGGTCTTCAATGGAGATCAAAATTGACAGTGGTTTTGACATGGACATTGAATGCTTCAAAGATTGTGATCAGAATTTAAAGACATTCTCTCATTTTTTTGAAGCACATGGCCGGAAAAAAATGTTGTCAGTTCGTTCATGAATATTGGATGAAGAACTCGGGGAATTTTAGAAATCTCTTGAAATGGCCCATCAGAATGAAATTCACATAATGAAAAAAGACACAAAAGTTTGGGTTTCCCTTGGCACTATAGAAGAAACCTTTGACTTGGACATTAATGTATTTAATGAATAAATATCAGAAGATAATATCTAGAATACACTTCTTATCATGTGCTACTCTAAATCAATGACTTCCAATGATAAGACAATGGATGAATTTGAGAAATACATGTTCATGGATGATATAGTTGGAAAGGTTTTGATATGCAAAACCTCTTCACATGATGCCATGCTCACTTACATATATTGACATGCCTTGTGCAACATTAGATATGCAATTGGGGTGATGGTTGTTGGATCTGTAGGCGCCCTTCGAGGGGGGGTGAATAAGGGTTTTAAAACTTTTAATATATTTTGATATACTTGAAATAATATGAGATTAAAATAGAAAGAAATCAAGTAAAACAATTGAAATCAAATAGAGACATGATTTTATTAATATGAAATGAAGGATTACAATAATTGATTTCTTATAACGGTAGAAATCGAAGGCGAGTAGTAAAAAAACTTTTTTCGTTTCCTATCCCGACTCATATCCCCACGAATCGGTGGCTTTAGCCTATCATTCCCCGGATATGGCCTCAAGCCGCTCTAGCCAATCCTTCCTTGGATATGTCCTTGAGCACCCTGTGAAAATTTCTCTAAGGACCTTGTGAGAGCAAGCAGGAATCGATTATGCAACTAAAAGATACAGCCAAAGCAACCCGAAACAATCTTCAGGCAAATATGTGATCTTTATTGATAGCATAAAACTTCATTACAGGGCAAGACATACTTGGCGAGACATGATTTCGCCAGCACAAACACCAGAAAAGGAAATACAAGGAAATGCAGATAACTGAGACCGCTCCAGAACGCGCGACCTCCCTGCGACTTCAATACACTGCGAGACCGCAGTGACTTGACGATCACAGAACTCCACCCACTCGCTGATCAAGCCGCCCACTACTTCTGACCTCCTGATTCCCCCGAACTCCAGCACCACAACTCCAAGCCGCAGACTGCCCGAACACTTTCAGAGAAAGAGGTGAACGCTGCTGCCCGCACTATCCGCAGAAGCTGCACAAAAGGAATTCAATCAGCAGACCGCACGGTCAGAATAAAATAGACCGCAGGAACAAGCCGGACTCAGCTTACACTTGGTGTCTATATGTTATGCTGCTACAGTGGCTCCTATTTATAGCCGCGGGACCGGATCCAGTCACCACCCTATGAGATAGGATCACCACCCTCCAGACCGCGCGACCAAACCGGTCAACCCGCGCGATCAGCAACAGGACTCCTACTTCATTTTGGTGAACACGCCAGCTTCAACATCGACCATGAGAGACCGCCACTCTCACAGCAGACCGCGACTCCACAAGGAGCTCGCCAGACCGCCCGAAGCTGTTCACCACCTGTGTTCGCCCGAGACCGCGAACACAGCCAGTTCGCCATCAGATCGCGAACTCCTGTCCGCATGTCGATCTCCTCCTGAGATCGCGAACAGCAATCAGCTCGCATACCAGCCTCCTCCTGAGACTGCGCACTGAGACCGCGTGACTAATTTCCTTAGTCCGCGAATACTACCAGAGAACCTGGACTACCCTGTGCAGTCACACCAGACCGCCACAGCCTAGAAGAGGACAACCCGCCACGCGGTCAGAGGCAGACCGCGCGGCTCCACCTTGCCGCCTTGGACCAGATACCAGCAGTCATTCCAGGAGACCGCAGCTAGGCTGATACCAGGCAGACCGCCCGACCAGGTCGCGCGACCTCGCCAGTCCGCCCGACCTTCTCCCAGACCGCCCAGGTCCAAAAACCCTCTAACATCCACTTCAACATTTTCAACACTCCCCCTTGAAGTGGGAAGTTGAAACCAGTCCAAGTAACTCCCTTAGCCGTGTGAACGACCCCTTTGCCAGTGCCTTTGTGAAGATGTCTGCGACATTGTCCGCACTCCACACATGCCCGACCGAAAGAGATCCCTCCAGCACCTTCTCCCGTATGAAGTGGTGCTTCATCTCGATATGCTTGGTCCTCGCGTGACAAACTGGATTGGTTACCAGTTTGAGAGCACTCTCGTTGTCACCGCGTAGCAGAGTCGTCTCCCGAACCTCCTTGTGGACGTCTCCCACCAACCTCCTAAGCCAGATGGCTTCCTGAGCTGCCAAGGCCGAAGCCTTGTATTCCGCTTCTGTGGTGGAGACCGATACGGAATCCTGCTTCTTGCTGCACCATGATATAGCCGTAGGGCCCGCCATGAAGACGAATCCAGATGTCGACTTCCGATCATCCGAATCTCCGCCGTAATCAGCATCCATGTATCCATGCACCTCGAAGCCCGCATCCCTCCTGTACAGGAGACCCAAGTCCGAGGTCTCCTTGACATACTTCAAAATGTTCTTGGCCGCTAGCAGATGAGGTACCCGTGGCTCCGCCATATACTGACTCACTCTGCTTACTGCATATGCAATATCCGGCCTTGTGATCGTCAGATAGATCAAGCTCCCAACCAGAGCTCGGAACACCAACGGATCTTGCATAATCCTCCCCTCATCCTTCCGAAGCTTCATAGCCTTCTCCAGAGGTGTTGAGGTGCACTTCCCTTCCTTCATGCCGAATCAATCCACGATCCGCTCCGCATACCCGGCCTGGGTCACCAGCACTCCACCTTCCTTCCTCTGCACCTCAAGTCCAAGGAAATGGTGAAGCTCCCCCAGATCCTTCATCTCGAACCTGATAGATAGCTCAGCCCGAAGCCTAGCAACCTCCACCTTTGAGTTCCCCGTCGCGATCATATCGTCGACGTACAGCAGCACGATGACCTGAAGCTCCCCGCTCTTCTTGACGAACAAGCTTGAGTCCGAGTCTGAAGCAACAAATCCACAGAATAAGAGATACTCTGCGATCTTCCCTTACCACGCCCTCGGCGCTTGCTTCAACCTATACAGGGCCTTCTTCAGCTTGCAGACATGCTCCGGAAAATCTTCAGACACGAAACCTGGTGGCTGAGCCATGAAGATGTCCTTGTCAATCTCGCCGTACAAGAAGGCATTCTTGACGTCGAGCTGCCAGATCTTCCATCCACTGAATGCCGCCAAGGCAATGATGAATCGAACTGAAGTCATTTTTGCCACCAGACAGAATGTCTCATCGTAGTCTTCACCGTATTGCTGCGAAAACCCCCGAGCTATAAGACGAGCCTTGTACCGCTCGATACTGCCGTCAACTTTCTTCTTCAGCTTGTAGACCCACTTGCATGTCACAGGAGTGGTGCCCTTGGGCTTGGGCACAAGAGACCAGGTCTCATTCTTCTTGAGAGCTGCCATCTCTTCTTGCATCGCAACGTCCCACTCCTTCACGCCTTTGGCCTTCTCAAAGCTCGACGGCTCCCTCTCATCCAAGGGACCAGCGAAGAAACATGAGACGAAGCTCACTGCGTTTCCTCCTGTATAGCGATCAAGGGCAACGATCGATCGCTTCGACCTCCTCAGCTCCTTCCCCTGAACCGCATTGTCTTCGGCTACTTCTTCCCTAGCTCCCCTTCCAGACGTGCTAGGAGCAATGCTCCCCCTGCTCCCTGAACCAGAAGCCCCCGTCTCGGAACTAGAAGGAGATGGACCACCTAGTGATACAGGTAGCTCCACCTGAAGATCTTCCACTGCTTGCTCCAGCTCCTCCACCCTGCTCTCTGGTAGTTCCACTCCTGAAGACCCCTTGTAAGATGTCACCTCATCAAATACAACATCGCGAGATACAACAAATCTCCGCGTCTCCGGGTCCATGCACTTCCATCCTTTCTTCCGCTCATCGTATCCCACGAAGACTAGCTTCCTTGCTTTCGCATCTAGCTTCGTCCGAAGAGCATCTGGAACATGCACATAGCAGGTGGAACCAAACACTCTAAGGTGTGCCACGCTTGGCTTCTCCTTGAACATCATCTCATGCGGAGTTAACATGTTGATGGGACTAAGAGGCATCCGGTTGATGACGTAAGCAGCACAAGACATTCCCTCCGCCCAGAAGGACTTTGGGATACTCTTGGCATGCAGCCAACACTTGCAGGTCTCCGTCAGATGATGGATCTTCTGTTCCGCAACTCCGTTCTGTTGTGGAGTATGCGCACAAGTAAGCTCCCTCCGGATGCCCGCCTTCCTGCAGAAACTAGAGAACTCACTAGAGGTAAACTCCCCTCCATTGTCAGTCCTCAGCTTCTTCACCCGCAGTCCCAGCCGACCTTCCGCGAGCTCCTTGAACTCCACAAACTTGGCGAACGCCTCCGCCTTCTCCTTTAGAAAATAAACCCAGACATATCTGGTGTAATCGTCGATCAACACCAGCATATACCTGCTGCCTCCGAGGCTTGGGGTAGCGGTCGGTCCCATTAAGTCACCGTGGATGCACTCCAACGGCACACTACACCTTGTCTGCGACTTGTCAAACGGTAGTCGATGAGACTTGCCGAACTGACATCCCGCGCAAACATGACCTTCTCCGTAGGAAGATAGACTTGGCAGGCCCTTGACCAGAACTCTCACCGCCATAGCTTTTAGTTTGTCCATCCCTACATGCCCCAACCTCTCATGCCATATAACGACACCATCATTCGTCTTCATCTTGTCGACGTAGGAGCTTGTCGATAAAACGAACAAGTCCTTTGCCCGTCTCCCGACATGAACGACCTCGGCCTTCACGGCCTCAACATTACGTAGAAACTTCACTTCTGTTGGGCCGAACAGAACGTGATACCCAGCGTCTACAGCGTTAGTCACGGAGAAGAGGTTTTTCTTCATTCCGGGCACATGATAGACACTCTTCAAAGTAAGTGGCCCTCTATCACTGCCCAAAGAAACAACCCCCACCTTCTCTACTGGATGCACAGTATTATCAGCAGTAATGATAGCATTGTTACCTGCGTAGGGCTGTGCAGAAGAAAGCTTGGTCCCGTCTCCGGTGAGGTGATGACCACACCCTGAGTCCACGATCCAGTCCTCTAGATAGTTGATAGGAGCCGAAGCTCCAACAGAAGCCGAGAAGGCTCCTCCCCATCCTCCATCTATATGTCTGACCTCAGCTTCCTCCTTCTCCGCAGCATGCCCTGCTTGAGTGACCACTCTGAAATCTTTCCTGATGTGGCCAAACTTGCCACACTTGTAGCACTTCGGACCTTCTCCCTTCTTCCCGTCAGCCTTGGGAGCATATCCCCTTTCCTGCTGCCCAGAAGTTGAAGGCCCAAAACCTCCGGTGGTCTTCTTCTTCTTATCCCACTTCTTCTTCTTCCCCGAGAAGAGCACTTCGCCATCTCCCCTAGTCACTGACAACCCCGCCATCTGTCTTGCCAAGCTTTCTTATGAAGCAAGCAAGTTCTCCAGCTCCAACAGAGACGGCTAATTTGCCCATCCCTGTACCGACGTTACAAAGGCAACATATTCCTTCCGCAAGCCGCGGATGATGTGCCTCTTCAGCTTCACCTCAGAGATAGGCTCATCAGGATCCAATGCTGAGATTTCAGCACACAAGTTCTTCATCTTCAGAAAGAAGTTTGAGATAGATAGATCACCCTGAGCCGACCTTGCCAGCTCATTCTCCAAGAACTGTAGTCTTGCTACATTCTTCTTGTTAAACAGCCCATCCAGGGCTCTCCAGATCTCTACAGCCGATCCACACCCCAAGATGTGATCAAAGAGATCAGGTGAAATAGCACGCTTCAAGGTGAACTCGGCCTTGGCATTGGTCTTCCTCCATGCCCTTACAGCCGGACCGTTATCACCAACTTCCATTGCCTTCACCTCTTCTGTCTCATTTCCTCCAACAACTTCCCATAGGTCCTCACCCAGAAGATAGCTCTGCATACACGACTTCCACTTTTTGAAGTTAGTCGATGTAAGCATCTCAATACCAAGACCTCTTGAATATCCACCTTCCATTGCTCTCCACTGGTTCCTCCTTCACAAAGGCGATGGCTACTCTAAGTTGCAACCTGCTCTATCCACTCCAACCTACCTCTGATACCATGTGAAAATTTCTCTAAGGACCTTGTGAGAGCAAGCAGGAATCGATTATGCAACTAAAAGATACAGCCAAAGCAACCAGAAATAATCTTCAGGCAAATATGTGATCTTTATTGATAGCATAAAACTTCATTACAGGGCAAGACATGCTTGGCGAGACATGATTTCGCCAGCACAAACACAAAAAAAGGAAATACAAGGAAATGCAGATAACTGAGACCGCTCCAGACCGCGCGACCTCCCTGCGACTTCAATACACTGCCAGACCGCAGCGACTTGACGATCATAGAACTCCACCAACTCGCTGATCAAGCCGCCCACTACTTCCGACCTCCTGATTCTCCCGAAGTCCAGCACCACAACTCCAAGCCGCAGACCGCCCGAACACTTTCAGAGGAAGAGGTGAACGCTGCTGCCCGCACTATCCGCAAAAGCTGCACAAAAGGAATTCAATCAGCAGACCGTACGGTCAGAATAAAACAGACCGCAGGAACAAGCCGGACTCAGCTTACACTTGGTGTCTATATGTTATGCTGCTACAGTGGCTCCTATTTATAGGCGCGGGACCGGATCCAGTCACCACCCTATGAGATAGGATCACCACCCTCCAGACCGCGCGACCAGACCGGTCAACGCGCGCGATCAGCAACAGGACTCCTGCTTCATTTTGGTGAACACGCCAGCTTCAACATCGACCATGAGAGACCGCCACTCTCACAGCAGACCGCGACTCCACAAGGAGCTCGCCAGACCGCCCAAAGATGTTCACCACCTGTGTTCGCCCGAGACCGCGAACACAGCCAGTTCGCCATCAGATCGCGAACTCCTGTCTGCATGCCGATCTCCTCCTGAGACCGCGAACAGCAATCAGCTCGCATACCAGCCTCCTCCTGAGACTGCGCACTGAGACCGCGCGACTAATTTCCTTAGTCCGCGAATACTACCAGAGAACCTGGACTACCCTGTGCGGTCACACCAGACCGCCACAGCCTAGAAGAGGACAACCCGCCACGCGGTCAGAGGCAGAATGCGCGGCTCCACCTTGCCGCCTTGGACCAGATACCAGCAGTCATTCCAGGAGACCGCAGCTAGGCTGATACCAGCCAGACCGCCCGGACAACCCGCCAGGTCGCGCGACCTCGCCAGTCCGCCCGACCTTCTTCCAGACCGCCCAGGTCCAAAAACCCTCTAACTTCCACTTCAACATTTTCAACACACCCCCTAGATCTACACCCTAGAACTAGTCGCCAACACGAGGTGAATTTCTGCCTTAAGTCCTACCCAGACCTAGTCACCAACACGAGGTGAATTTCTACACGATTACAATAATAAAGAGACATCAACAATATGAAAACTCCATCTATGTGGATCTCTTAAAGATTTAGATGAAGACCCATAGAGTATGATCATAGTCATTGTTGTCTTTCATCATGATGATGAAGCATGTTGAAATCTTCTCCACTGATCTCCTTAAGTCTTCATGGATTTATGGGAGTATCTCTCTAAACCTTCCTCTATATGATGTGGCAAGAAGCTCTAGAATTTAGGGGTGTGAGAGGATGAAAAATATGGAGCCAAGGGGTCCTTTTTATGATTTTGTAGCTAGCACCTGCGCTAGAGCTACTGTCGGTGCTATCCCGGAATAGGAAACATTCTCCGCGTGTGTATCTTCATTCCAAGAAAACCTTTCTAAAAATCCTCTTGTGCTCTGCGCTACTGCCTGCGCTATCTGCAACCGCCTGGCGCTATTGTCTTCTATACTTTCCGCCTGAACTTTCCTAATCAGATCTAGCGCTCGCACTAGGTGCTACCGTCTACGCTAGTGGACATATTGGAATTCTGGCTTCAAACTTGTGGGAAACCTTCTTATGTTATCCTTGAGTCATGCGGAATTGTTTCCTGCACACATAAACACACAAGATCAAATACACATAGGATTTGTTATTCTCAAACCTAGGAGATGCGGAAGACCATGTTCCAACAAACCCCCCCTTTTGATAATAACAAATCCATTAAGGATAAATCAGAGCATTAATGTATAAGAATTATGAAACCTACTTGTGTGTGTGTGAGATTGATGACTTAGGATAATTGTCATTCTTAGTATTTAGAATTGCTCCCCATAAATACATGCCCCCCTATGTGAATGTTCCCCTCATATTTAAGTTATCTTCTTAATCTTTAATCATGTTAGTTTTCCCTTTTGATAGCGATTATTATTTATAATATTAGTTCTCCCCCTTTTGTTATTAGCAAAAGTGTGTTAAGGTAGCAAGAGACATAGAAAGAGGTTATTTGATAAAAAAAGATAAGGCATCATCGAGCTTTTAGAGGAAATGAGATGATGAGGAGTTTTTAGCACAATAATTTTAATTGAAATAAATCAGAGTTTTTAGCAGAAGAATAATATTCATGTTTAGCACAAACCAATAAAAAGTTTACCAAGCAAGTCTACCACTTGTTGAAGGAAAGAAATTTTAAGATTCAAGTGATGATGCACACAAAAGAGAAGACTTTAAATAAGCATGAGAGAGCAAGGTAAAAATATATGGTAATGATGCGGAAGACTTATAGAAATACAAGAAACATCTTTTTGTAATCATGATGATTCATAAGAAGAAAATAAGAGTTTAAGTTCCAAAAGGCAAAATGTGTTTGTAGATCATTATTCATTTAAAATCTTTAAGTTTGACAATAAAGTAACCAAGCATGAAAGAAGGATATAAAAAATAAACTACTACAATGTTATTTCAAATCACAAACTCAAGACATACCAAATATTGTAGAGAGCATGCTAGGTTTTCTAGTGCATTTTATATATAAAGAGAGTATAGAATTAGCAATAGGATCTAATACTCATGAGAAGAAGTGTTATGGAAGATAATGATGTGCACATAAGTGTATTTTGAAGAGAGTAAACAAATGATTTAATCAAAAATGCAAGACATATGTAGAGTAAAATGCACAATAAAACATAAATAATTTTACTTCCACACACTTCAATGCATAAAGGATAATGTACAACTACCAAGGTGCTTTGCACACATAATGCTCTTGAAGACTTATAAAGGAGAAAAGTAGTGCTCGGGGGGGATCACACACTTTATTTTTCAATATTGATTTTTCTTGTTGTGATCCAGTATACTTAAGAATAAGCAGTGTAAAGAAAGAACTAAGGTTTGCACAAGACACATTAATATTCTTTCCAAGGCGCTCAACCTCACAATGCTCATTAAGACTTATAAAGAGGTTCAAGTAGTGCTTGGTGGAGTTATCTTTGTCAATTTATTTCTTGATTTTTTGTTTTGTACAAAGTTCTCCGAATACACTTGTTTTGCAAACCAATGAAATTTTGAAAGCACACCCACTTTTTTTTAAATTTTTTAATAGTGCAAATAAATATAGTGTAGGTAAGATACTTGTGCAATTTTAGTTTATTATACAATTACAATGCACAAGCAAGCATTCTTAGATTAAGAGCATATTTAGACTTTTCCAAAGTGAGTGAAGAAATATCATTATCAACCATAAAACATTTACTCATATTTAGAGGCATGCTAAGCGTGGTTCTATACCAAATTCATTCAATACAATTGATGCACATGTGATTATATATATCAAAGCATGACAAAAACAATGTTCAAAGTAGGTTGAAAAGTTGATTTGCAACATTGTAGAAGGTCTAAATGATAGATTAAACCATGCTTGATATTCACAATAAAGTCCATACAGTTTTTTTGATATTTTGAAAAATAATTTTGATTTAAAGTTTGAACTCTTAAAATAGATCTTGGATATCCCGAGGCCTACCTTGTTAGGGGTTCACATCGGTACTAGGAGATGTGATGGGGTGACATCTGAAATCTCCCTTTCGCAAGATACATAGAAAAGTTAAGTTCAAAAAATAATTTTTGATAATTCTTTGTTTTATATTTTTGTATTTGATTTTTGCATATTGAAATAGAAATCAAATAAACAAAGAAAGGAAGAGTAAACAAATATTTTTTGTTATTTGGCTTTTGTAATTTTGTATTTTAATTTTTCAAAAATCAATTAAAGGCAGAAATGCAAAAGTAAGTAGTGCATATAATAGAGAATATTTTTAGGGATTTTTCAAAAATTGAAAAATACAGAAAATCATATAGGTGGGCTAGCGCCGGTGACACAACCTGCATTTTATCAATATATATAAATATATTATCAGAGTAGGAGAATATACGCATCATGATGTCACGTCGTGCATGGGACAACTACAGACGCTGAGGCAGATCTTCCTCCAACTTTTCCTTAGAAAGTTATGAACTTGTGTTTAAAACATAAGTTAAGTTTACAGTTTTCAAACACCGTGTCCCTCAGGCTAGTGGATCAACTAGTCCATAAATAAGAAAGTATAGATTTACGCAGCAGAAAATACATAATTTACTTTAATTTAACCTATTTGAGCATGATAAACTAACCATTATTCTAATGATATGCAGCTTCTAGATTTTGTATAGGTAAAAAGGTTACTTTTACGAGCTTTAAAATAGAAGGATGATAGTTTTAAAAGTGATGTCATGTATGAAGAATTATGCAGATTTTTGTATGTAAAATATCTACTATGCATCCTAACATAAAACTTTCCCAAGAGCATTTGCACTAATAGCAAGGTAACAGTAGTAACATAAATTTGCAAGAATAAATCTAGCAGAGAAAGAACTCAGGATATGGGCATCAACAAACTGACACGAACCCATCACCTTAACAAGTTCTCAAATGAAATCAATAGTCTACCTCTCCAAAAGGAGTAAAGAAAACAACCACTGCAAGTCTGAAAGAAACTGGACTCGTTCAGCTCAACCTGCTACTGATCCGAACCTGAGGCATTCAAAAGAAAAGAATGCCTCAGCACAAAGGCATGAAAAGGCATCACATGATCAAGAGTAAGAGAAATCTTTCCAAGATAAAGAGGGTAACCAACCCATCAAGAATAGCTATAAAACGTCAGCAAAACTAATAAAGAAGTATTGTCATCCAACAAGTAAGGAAAGACTGGCACAAAGTGCGGTCAAAGTTGCATTACAACATCCAAAGAGGAAAAGGTATCGAGTTGCCCAAGAAATGAATCACTATCCCAGCCATAAAATAGTACTAAGGCAGTGGCTACTTTTCCAACCAACCATCAGACCAAAACATCCAAGGAACAATAGCACTGTGGCGGTGGTTACAGCCCACCAACAAAGAGTCTACACATCCACAGAAAAGCAAACATGCACTGTGGTAGTGGCCTCATTGTCTAACTACACCAATAGTCCAAAAACAGCCGACTGGGAATGGAGGTTCACAAATCCTGACCAAAACATACACCATAAAAAACCTTGAAACAATTCCAAAGGAAACCCAACCTTACAATGAATTCATCGAAATTCACTCGACGAATCAAAGGAATACTCGACAAACTCATTGAAACTATTCGACGAATCACAAGAACACTCGGAGAAAGCTTTATCGAAGGCATTCGATGAAAGTGGCGAATCGACATAGTTACCCATCAGAAGCCTAAAACTATTCGACGAAGTCCTAATCCTAATAGAAAAATTCATCGATGAATCTACACTCGACGAATTAACTTAACATTATACAAATACTTGACGAACTCGATGAAATTCGATGAATTCACTCAATAAATTCATCTTGACTTCACATAATCAATCAGCGAAATTATGTTGTCCTCACTAATTCACTCGACGAAAAGCAATTCAAGGATGAAAATCTTAACAGAACAAAATCAATAACACTAATAATTAATTTAAAGGAGAAAAGAAGGGAGGGAAGATGTAATAACATGGCAAGGGGGAAGAGTCCACCACTTTCCTTAAACCTTTTGAAGAAAATGTCCTCCAATGAACTCCATGTTGCAGATCGACAGCTAAAAGACCTCGAAGAAGAGTTTCTAAAACTTTTTGGAAAGAAAGGAAGATTAGGGTTATACCCTTCATCAACGAAAATCCACGAAACTAGAAATACTTACCGCACTCGCGAAGATCTTGGCCAGAGCTTTCCAGATCTACGCTTCAGCGAAGATTTTGTGCACCAGTGCTCCGGCGGTGGCGATCGGAAGGCTCACGAACGGACGCCCCTTTCTTTTGGTTCACACAGGTCGGGAAAGAAAAGTTTTAGGTTTTGGTTTTCTTTTCACGGGGAAGAAGAAGGGTATTTATTTATAAAGTATAATAATAATAACAAATAATATTAATAATAGTAAGAATAGCTGGAAGGAGGGCACAGAACCAATTCGGCGAGTTAAGAAGGCTTTCCACGAATGTTATAATACTATTCACGTAATACCCTCACCCGAATAGCCGAAAGTTCCTGAAATCCTTTCGTTAAATTCTCACGTAATTATATATATTATAGTATAATAGTTATAATTATAATAATATTATATTATTATCGAAAACTAGACGAACGCCGAATCTGACAAAAATCACACTAAAGGTGAATGTCGGCGCTACGAATCCAACGGCGAAGCCAAAATCAAAATCTGATTGGAGCGGCCCGAATCCAAGTACCATATGTTCTCCTTGTCCTTAGCCTGCTTGCAAATCTAGAAGGAAGATGAGAGAAAAGATCCGGATACCCAAGAGGTACCACCCATAAAATAAGTGGAAGCCTTAGGTACCTAGATTTGCTTTAAAAATTGCTATTTTATTTTCCTACTAGAGCTAGACGTGTGTCCAAACCTATGACAGTTTGCACACAAAATAAAGGGGGTTGAGACCCTTTTCTGAAATTCTACATTGCTCTAACTGGATGAGGTTTGAATTTTTGAAAAAGTAGAAGATTTTTTATATGAGGGGCTACCATCGGCGTTAGTGGCTAGCACCGGGTGGTACTTATCACTTTGATATCCGAGCCCAAATTTTCCAGAACCATAACATTGGTTCCCCAAATTCATGTCCAGGGATTTTGGACCAATTCCAAATTTTTTGATGGCCATATTGAGGTCATGAGTTTGTGTTTTTAAGAGATGAATTTTCTTTAACAAGCATGACACATTTATTTTCAAAGCCTTTTTTGTTATTTTCAATTTGCAAGAGAGAGGTTTTTAGTTTTCTCTCTAAGTCCCCCTTTTCTCTTGTAAGGTTTTTGATTTGTGAGAGGGCCTTAGAAAGAGAAACTTCAAGATTTCTTGCCTTACATAAGGAGTGTTCACACTCTTGGCATGAAACCTTTCTCTTTTCCAAAAAAATTAATTTTTTAGTAAGCTTATGATTTTCCTTGATGAGAGATTCATTTTCATGATTTAAAATAATATTATCTTTATACTTTTATCATAGGCTCTACAGGTTTGATCAAATTCATCAAAAAGTTCTTCGAAGGTGGGAGGAGTTACCTCAGTGTCAATAAGAACACTGGTGTCATCATCGTTGCCTTTTGTTATGAAGCAAATATTTGCTTCCTCATCGTCGCTTGAAGTTGTTGCGCTTGACTCCTCAGAAGATGTATATTTTTCTTCTTGTCCTTATTTTTGTGCCTCTTCTCCTTCTCCTTCTCTAGAATTTTTGGACACTCACTTCAGACGTGTCCGATCTTCCTTCAGCTGAAGCACTCTGGAATACAAGAAGCTCACCCAGTCGCGGCAAAGGGACACGCATGTTGGCGACATCCATGTCCACGGCCGCCGAGCCGGTCCTCCCAAGGGAGAGGAGGTGAGTGCCCACCAGGGCCTCGCTCGCAATGGATCTCTCCAGGAGCATGCTCTACGAAAAAGAAAGTAGTGTTAGCATTATTATGTGCGGGGACTGATCTGTCAATCTAAGTACCTGCTCGGCAAGCCTGGTGTCGGGCAACAAATCTAGGAGTGAGGACCCATCCTCCCATGGATGTCTTCGCCTTTATAATCTTGGAGAAGGCCGGAGGGGCCCACCGGGCGAGCCAAAGGGTGAGTTGAACAGTGATTGAATGTTCGTTCGCCCGCGACGCATTTAGGCGAGCTTGGGATTCTTCTGAAAGAGGCACATTGGTGGCTACAGTAGCGGGTGGCAAAAGAAGACAAAAGGAGAAAGGGTTACCCATCGCCCATGATTGGTGGTATTTATAGCGCTAGGGATGGGGCCCGCCAGAAGATTATTGTCAGGTCAGCAACGTCCGAAAAACACCAAGGGTTGGATGTTTCTTCGCGAGCTTAGGCTAACCTCGCAAAGAGGGGGATTGTGTACAACCCCGTGTTCATTAAAGGGTAGAATGGAGATTCGGGTATAGGCGAAGCGGGTAGAGGCTAGCAGACTTGCGGTGAGAGAGTCTCAAGGGTGAGGCGAGCCAGACTTACCTCCTTGCAAGGAGCTTGGTGTGAGGGTGGGGCAGGTGTAGGCTCGTCGCTTTGGGGTGCATTTAGCAATGGCAAGGCAAGTGAGGGATCGTCGCCTCGCATAAGCGACCTAGGCCAGTGTTTATAGCACCAGGGGGCTAGCGAGTGGTGCCTTCACGGGCCACTCAAATAGGGAGATCTCGCAAGCCCCGCTCACAGGAAGACTGGCGAGTAGCGCCTTCACGGGCCATTCACCCAGTAATGGTCTAGTGGTGAAATTACCTAGATTCCCATGGTGGCTGCCAATAGCCCTTCAAATCAGCGGAGTTTGGCTGTTAGCAGACCAGTTTGGGGTGCGATTAGTAAAACTAAAAGGCGGAATTACGCTATTTGTAGACCAGACCAGAAAATCTCTATATCGACCCTGAAGGGCACATTTGGAGAGGATTCCAGATCTTTGGCTTCTTCCTCCTTAGGACATCTTCGGTTAGCTCCTCAGGCTCTCCAAGGTGCCCGACTTCAGCTTTGGCTAGGAGTGGAAGTGCTCTAAGATCTTCCGGGTGTGTGGTAGGACCCCCACGCTGCAGCCAAGGGTCGGTAATTAGTTCTAAGTCTTCGGTCAGGTTCCTCTGCAGGATCAGTAAGTGCTAGCTGCCCCCTTTTAGGGGTCCGAACTCCTCGTTAGGCTGAATCTTAGTTCCAACCACTGCGGGAATATATAAGCGGTTTCAAAAGTGGAGAAAATCTTCCTTCATTGAATAGTCCTCCTTTGGGCCTTCCAAGAGGGCTTGAATTATAGAATCTAGGGTCTGATCCTCCTTCTGGCCTTCCTTGATTTGCTCCCTTATGGAGCACTTGATATTCAACTTGTTTAGAAACTTGGCATCTGACTCGGGGTGAGATGGAGATACCAAAGTAACATCTAATCATTCCAGCATGTGAGCGAGCTTCATTTCTATAGTTTCAGTTCTTGAGGCGGGTAGTCTTTGGCTTAGAGCATCTACGACCATATTAGGTTTACCTGGGTGGTAATGTAATGTTTACTCATACTTGCACAAGAATTCTAACCAGCGTCTTTGTCGTAATTTAAGATCCTTTTCGTTGTGTATATATTGTAGGTTTTTATGATCCGAGAAGATTCTGCATTGTACCCCATAAAGGTAATGTCTCCATATTTTTAGAGTGAAGATGACGGATCTAAGTTCAAGGTCGTGTGCCGGGTAATTCTGTTCATGTTTCTTAAGTTTCCTTAACGCATATGCAATTATCTTCCCATTCTATATTAGGACTGCTCTCATTCCTTGAAGAGAGGCATCGGTATATATTTGGAAACAATCCTTTCTTGAGGGGAGGGTGAGGATATATGCCAATATTAGCCTTGTTATTAGGTTTGTAAGGAGACATCACATTGAGGCATCCATTTGAACGCGATGTCCTTTTTGGTGAGGGATGTAAGAGGGAGGGCAATCTTTGACAATCCTTACATGAATTTGCGGTAGTATCTTGCTAGTCCTAGAAAGCTGCAGATGTCCATGGCTATTTTTAACATTGGCCAGTCCTGTACGGCTTAAATCATAGCGGGATCTACTGCTATTCCTGCTCCACTGATCACATGGCCCAGATAGCTAGCCTCCTTGAGCCAAAATTTGCCTTTTCTGAATTAAGCAAATTTGTGTTGCTCCTTTAGTTTTTCCATGACCAACCCTAAGTGTTGGGTATTGTCCTTCTCAGTTTGTGTGTACACCAAAATTTCATCTATAAATACGGTGAGAAAGATTTCTAGTTAGGGTCCGAAGACTTTGTTCATTAACGTCATAAATGTCGAGGGGGCATTAGTGAGGCCCAATGGCATTACTGTAAATTCATATAGCCCATATCTCAAACTAAAGGCTGTCTTCAGGATATCTTCATCCTGGATCCATAATTGGTAGTAGCCAGATCATAAATCTACTTTCGAGAAGACGCGACCTCCTTGAAGTTGGTCAAAGAGTTCATCTATTCGGGGAAGGGGTAGGAGTTTCGTACCATTAGTCGGTTGAGTTCCTGATAATCGATACAAAGTCGTAGTGTCCCATTCTTTTTCTTGACAAAAAGGACTGAGGCTCACCATGGTGATGAACTGGGATGAACAAATCCATCTTTGATCAATTCATCTAGTTTCTTCCTAAACTCGACTAGTTCTCTTGGGGCCATTCGGTAAGGGGATGGGGATACAGGTCGAGCTCCGGGTAGTCTAGGTAGTTTCTCTAGGAACACCTCAAGGAAATCAGTAACTACTTGTACCTCGAGCAATTTACTACTGATGTCTAACATTTCACAGCATAACTCAAATACCTCCTCTCCTTGAGTATAAGATTTAACTACTTGAATGGAGGATAGTAATGTTTGGGAAATTGATTTAATACCTTTGAAGATGAGTTTGTTATTTGATGCATGGTGTAAGGTGACTTCCATTATTGCGCAATTTATCAGAGCGTCGTGTATTTTTATCCGCTCCATTCCTAGAATGAGGTCAAAGTCAGGAAGTGTTAACATTGTGGTAGTGGCTTCGAAAGAATCTTCTTTTAAACTTTCTGGGAATGTGCACTAGGTAGAAGAGAGTATCTTTGTTCCGTCCGAGAGGCAAACTCTCAGATGTAGTCCAGAGAAGTACTCAACATTGGGTATGACTTGGATGAAGCTTTCTGATACAAAAGGAGTGTGAGGCTTCTATATCGAATAGGGTGTGTGTAGGTTTTCCACTTACATGCATACACCTAAAATAAATTTTATAAATTGTGAAAAAAAATTCATAATTAAGTTACCGTATGGAAAGAAATTCAGAAAAGCAAAAGTTACCTATCACTATGTCCTGGGCTCGTACTCTCATTTAAGGTCCAACGCACATGATTATTGTATTGGAGGTAGGGGTTTCTCAGATTGCCTCCATTTCTTCCTTGGTAGCTTCCTCCATGGCCTCTTCCTTTTCCTTGGAATGGTGCCGGTGCACCTTAGAATGGTGTCGGTACACCTTTGAATGGTGTTGGCGACTCCATCCTTGGTGGGAAATTCCTCTGCAGGAAATTGGCCTTTACGTGTGGGCCGCAGACATTGAAAATAGTTCCCCTGAAAGAGTTCTGTATTTCTAGGTGGTGGTTGTTGGGCTTCGGGTGGAGTTGTGTGTTGTGGTCACTATTCTGTCCTTAGGGAGGGATGGAAAGGACATGCATTTCATTGTCCATCCGTGTATCCGCCTCTAAATGGGGGGCATATTTCTCTGATTATTGTTGTGCTCCATGACTTATTCTGCCAGCTTTTCTTTCAGTTCTGAACCATGAGGTGATCTATTTCTAGTATTTTTGCAGACTCCGGGATGTGAACAAATAAAGAGTTGGTTGTGAAGATGAACGGATGTTGAATGTATCGTTGAGGCCGCAGTAGAAGCATTTTGCGAAGTCATGCTCGCTAAGAGAGAATCCACCTGCAAAGCGAGCTAAGTGAGAGTACTTTCTCTCATAATCCAGGACCGAGAGATTATCTTACTTGAGTTGTAGGAACCTTTCTTATTGTTCTTCTCGGGCTGTGATGGGAATAAAGTCATCATTAAATGTCTCAGTGAACTCGTTCCACTCTATCTCCCCATATGATTTCCCGAGGAAGGTGCTATCTAGAGTCGACTTCCACCATCTGCAAGCGCATCCGACTAAGGAAGACAATGATAAGGTGATAGCCATGCTCCTGTGACATTTTATCCCTACCAGTAACTCCTGGATGATGTCCAACAATTCTTTGGTTTGGACTGATGTCTCTGTGCCATTGAAATTTGGTGGGGATAGGCCGCAGAACATTCACATTTAGTTGGTTTGTGGATCTATTGGATGACTTCCATTTTGCTGAGATATGGTAGTGTGTCCAACAGATCCCAAGCCTTAATGTACAGTACAAGTTCGTACTTGCACTAATAACTGAGGTCTCGCTATTAGTAGAGAGTGGATACAAACTTTAGGTATTTACCCACTGGGATTATATCGACAAGACAAATTGCCCCAGAAGCCAATAGTATCTAACACTCGAGTCCCTCTGACAATGTGTTCTATTCGGTAGAGTGGTTAGACCCGCCACAATTTTATAAAACTAAGCATTTCTTCAATGTCATTCTCCACACCAGACTAAGAACTAGTCTCTTTGACCCTTCACTATAATATAGACTCGAGGGATGGTAAGAAAGTAACACGGGAAAAATATTAGATAACATATTAGTCATATGTTGTGATATCAAGTTTAAGTAAGCCATTGGCCGGGTAAGAGTGAGGATGGCGGTCGCACTGCCTACTGTTATACACTACCCTCCTTGTGAAGGATACTAGCTCACCCCTAACCTCTTTCCTAGACACCAATCAGACAACTTAAAATGTAGGTCTCACTGATATATGTTAAGGCTAAAGCTATTCTTTTTACCAAATTAAAGCCATGACAAAAGGAAATTGTCAATGATGCACAGTTTATTAAGATATACAAACAATAGTGGAGGTACTCTTCTCAAACCGTAAATCAAGATTTAAGCATGATAAAATGAAGGAGCGAGAATAAACTTTGAACATTTATAATAAATGTCTAAGCTCAAGACACTTCATTAATATATGAGTGTGATAAGTAATTAATCAATGTTATACTCTTAACATGTATAACTTTGTAAGAGGGTCAAATTAAATCCAAACCTCTTAAATGTTTAAACCAAGGTCTATCTTGACATTATAAGTGTACCATAAAGATTTGGGAATTTATTGAAGAGTTTAATGTTCATTTATTTCAATTATACGAATGTGTGACATATTAAATAATTAAATCATATCCTTTAAATACATATTTTTATAAAGTGATAAAAATTAAGTTCAAACCTTTTAAAAATTTAAACCAAGGTCATTCATGACATTTTTATGGTGCTATAAAATTTTGGGAATTTATTTAAGGGTTTAAGACTCATTTATTTCATTTCTATGAAAATGTGACATATTAAATCATACCCTTTAAATGCATATTTTAATAAAGTAGCCAAAATGAATTTCAAACCTTTTAAAAACTTACACCAAGGTCAGTCATGATATTATTAGGGTTCTATAAAAATTTGGAAATTTATTTAAGGGTGTAAGACTCATTTATTTCATTTATATGAAAGTGTGACATATTAAATAATTAAACCATACTCATTAAATGCATAAATCATAAAATGATCAATTTAGTTCCAAACATCTTCAAATTTTATCCCAAGGTCGATTATATATTATTAGTGTACTATAAAAATTTGGGAATTAATGTATATGTTTAGGAACAAAATGTTTCGTTAATACATAAGTGTACCAAATGAGTGTATTTTATTTTAACTACAACAAAACATATCTAAAAAAATACAAGCTCTTGCATATAGTTTAATAACCTCATAAAGAGCTTAAATTCCAATTTTCAAGTTCAAATTATGTCATATGTCTAAAAAATGAACAAAATATAAAAAACATTATGTTGTATGTCAGATGATGTTTTAAAAAAATCAGAGAGTTATACACATCCTCATAAAATGTGACACCACATTTTGAAAAGGTCTGACCAAGTTCTACAACATTCATGCTGATGACTTGGCCTGGTTCAAAAATAAAGCACCTAAATATCAAGTTTAATATTACTACTAGGGTGTGCATATAGAAAATCTAAATTTAATAGGCTCTGGAGTAATTTTATTTAAATATGCACAGATCTGTACCCATATCAAGCATCTTGGGGAATCGATAGAGGGCGAAATAACCTTCCCCCATAATGGATCCACTGTCGATCCACTATGGGGATCCACCCAATTATTGTTTATGGATATCAGCGGCTGTGATTTCGTCTTGAACCTTGAGCCGGCAGTGGAGATTGATCCTAAATGAGAGGAGCTTTCAGGGCTCCTCCACCGCCTTCTGACCATCACCACCCATTGCCACCACTACCAATAGCTTCGTCATGGTGAGGGAAACCTCCAAGCAGTGGTCTAGCGGCCTGACGCTGCTGCCGCCAGCCAGAATTATGGATTCATTCTGATGGCGTGTCTCTATCAAATTACATTAAATCTTGGATCAATTAAGCTCGATTTCGATTTGAAATCCATTTAAGATGCTTACGTAATGGGAAGGAGAAGGAATCTCATCTAATTTTGCCTTGCTCTCCTGGTATAAGTTCGTGCATCCATAACTTGGTCAACGGAGTTGGCTGCACACTTCCCAAGGGCTTCCACTGAATCTCTCTGCCTAGAATGATTGCTTGGGGCTGGTGTGAGGTTTCAGAAGGGAGAGGGGAGTCTTTTATAGGCTAGGGGTAAGGTTTGCATTTCTCCTTAAGCTCGCCTTGGTCAGACATGGCTAAGGTCTAGCTTGTACCTTCAGCCACCTTACAGCCCTTTGGAGCCTTGGATAAGATGAGAAGCTTCTCTTTAGCCTCTTAAAGAGGGAAGGAGTCAAGGGTGGTCATGGTTACTTCATTTTGAAGTATTGCCATTTTGTGTAATTTTTCTCTTAAGGGAATTTTTAGGTTAATTAATGGCTATCTGATTTTGGTCTTTGGGTTTAGGATTTTATTGTCTTTAAGGTTTAATTTGGTGGCTCTGGGGTGAGTGTAGGGTAAAGGAATTTTCAAAAATGGAATTATATCTTAAGTAGGTCATGGTTGGCCATGCTATATTTGGGTTGACCAATGCTGACCAAAGTCAACATTTTGAGGATTTAGCTAGACTTGGTCATGGGTAATGGTGTGGCTAGCTCAATTGACCAAGAAGGGGTTTATTTGAGTGGGTTAAGTTATTTTTGCTAAATGCACACTATGCTCTCTCTAAGGGTTTAATCTTGCCTTTAAGGTAAAATGGTGTGCCAATAGGTGAGTTGGTTTACTTACGTCATGAGGAAGAAGTCAGTGAGCTCAATTGGTCAAGGGTTGGGCTAATTGAATTGATTTGGTTCATTTTTCCTAAATGCAGACCATGCCTCTTTCTCTTTCTTTAAGGGCTTAATTTTGTCTTTAAGGTGATGTGGTGTGCCAATAATCCTAGGCTCCTCATTCAAAATGGCATGATACAGTTTGCATGGCTATACATTTTACTGCATACGGCCATGCGTAAAATTGACGAAAAACCACCTTCAGTGATTGGTCGCGCACATTATCCATACATGACCATGCATGGATAAAACACACGACCAGCCCTGAAATTCTCAAGAAAGCCTATGAATAGTACCAAAAATGCGCAGGACATCATTGTGATCCCCGAAACCCTAACACCCCTCCTAAATAAAAGGGTTTTGGTGTATTACAAGTAGTGTGAAGTTTGACAGCCAGGCTTTCTATATTGAGTCTCGAGGCCACATTTGGGAGATTCGTCAACTCTATCTTCAAGAGATCATCCACCTCCTCCTTCATATACATCATGTACTGGAAATCAAAGATGTTCAATGAGATCCCGTTAGACAGGAGTCACGAGCTATTAGAAAATTTATTTATCTCATTGTCCCAATGAATCACCACATTGTTGGTTCAGTTTATGACAGCCAAAGGATCATCAAGAAAGGGATTCTCAGTTCTTGCAAAAGAGAGCTTCTTATAGGTATCTCGATCTCACTTCCTCTGAGCCATGGGGGTCTTATGTCCCTCTTTGTCAAAATTTCTCCATGTCTCAACATATCTAAACTGCTTGATCCTGTAAGATTCCACTTGAGCGGCCTACTCTAGATCATCGTCAGGGTATAAGTACCCCTCAGACTGGTGAGAGCATGTGCTCAGAATATTATTTTGCACTACACAAAAAATACTATTAGAACTTGCAACAAAGGAGTTATTTTGAATACTTTAGTAAATTGTTTCTTACCCATTGAAGGATCAAAATTAGTGACTTCATCAATGTGAGACATATAGTACTAGATATCGAGAGGCTTGTGGGCGATGATGTCCGCAATATACATCTACTAACCCTTTAAATAAACAGGTACCAAATCCCCCACCGCTCTCCCCATCAGCTGATGAATGATTATTATATAGTGTTTTTGGCATGCATTTAGCTCATATTTGCATTGATTAGCTCCCGGTTTTATAGGATTTAAGTTGACATTCTCTAATTTTGATCATAGATCATATATGAGCATATATGCGACAAATGGGATGCATTTCTAATATTTCATGCATGGCGAGAATCCCTCAACCTCATCTTGATTTAGTTTTTATGATAGCATTTATAGTTGTAATTTCATTACTAAAATTGTACTTGTGGTTATTTGGGGAGGATGAGAGCACCCTTGAAAAAATCTATAAACATGCACACCCGTGCACGTTCTTTTTCATACAACCATGCGAGTTCACAGCCAAATTCCCAAAAAAAAATTAATTTACAAGACTGCTTGTGTATTTTATACATTCACAACCATGCAAATTCTAAATGCACAATTAGTGTGCATTTAAGGTTTTTGCATGACCATGCACAAGTTCTTCGTGCACCACCATGCGAGTTCATTTCCCTCGACTTCCCATATTTCAACCATTTGGGTTACTCTCGCGTGCCATTTGTCGTTCCTGACCATGCTTGTGTTACTTTCCATGACTGACATTTCGCACACCCGTGAGGATTTCTTCATTGATGATAATCTGAATTCTATGGCTTCATTTTCTATTTGCGGTATTTGATCGCGTTGTCTTCTTATCGCATGATTGTGCACAACTTATCACAAATGGTCCTCGCCTAGCGGCTAGGGCACGCATTGTCATGCCTATTATTTCACTCTTTCTCGCACGAGCGTGCGTGAGATTCACACATGACTATGCGCGAGCACTCTGGAAAGATGGCTTTAAATATAAGTTTTTGAAAGGATTTCAGGATCTTTGAATCTTTGGGTTGGTTATCCAATTTCATCAGATGTAGGTCATAGTTTTTCACCCGAGGGTTGCACCCATTCATTTTGAAGCTTAAAGGAGCGTTCTTGCCATTTATTTGGAATTTGACCAATAAAGGAGAAGGATATTGCAACGTGGATGTTGCGAACCATCGAGAAGATGGGTGAGAGGTGTTGAAAACCCTCGTTGACCCCGGATGATAGCCAAAGAGTGTGTAGGATCCTTGCAACCTCCTCCATACCTGGGGAAAAGACTCGAGCAATGTTTTTATCGCTTTCTCTACTTCCACTCCTCAAGATTTTTGGTAAGGAATTTCTATTTCATGAATGTTTGGATTGTATTTTTAATTTCAAACATGGTTTTAATCTCTACCCATGGTGGGTGTTATTGTTGACTTTTTCTAGTTGTTGTTGCCTCACATATTTTGTGATTTCTTGTTGTTGTGAACACAAAGAGGTGCTTGCAACACTCTGTT
Organism: Dactylorhiza incarnata; assembly: GCA_033032865.1. Lineage (NCBI taxonomy): Eukaryota > Viridiplantae > Streptophyta > Magnoliopsida > Asparagales > Orchidaceae > Dactylorhiza > Dactylorhiza incarnata. The sequence continues at coordinate 8,166,980 of JAWHQI010000033.1, read as the reverse complement.
TGGCAATCATTATGTTCGAAGAGGTGCTCGTGAACCTCAGCCCAGCAAACATTTTCGAGCAAAGTGGTGTTGTCGACCCTCACCCATAGTTTAGATTTTCATTTCTCTTAATTCTTTGAGCCTGTGTTTAACATCCCAATCTTAATAAGGGGCCTAGCAGGTTCAATTGAACCCTTGGAGGAGTTTAATCTTGGTTGTAAAGATCCACTACCCGACCTCCATCTTATATTAATGTCGATTTAAGGTACAATGACATGATACATATAATTGACTAAACCAACTGGGAATCGATCTCAGTCAGTGACAGTGATTTTGTGAGATCAAAATAAACTCAAAGACACCAATCATGACTTGTTTGTTAGATATTAACAAAGTTGGCTAATTCAGGCTAGATCAAGCTACATGATGACATAAACATGACTTTCTGAGCCAACAAACTTGGAATTAATTTCCATCAGTTGCATTAGACTCATATGATCCAAACAAGTGCAACAAAACTCATTTTGTTCGAATCTGAGGTCGTTTAGCAAAAGTGATCATTTTAGCCATGTTGTTTTGCACGGTCACCCTGAAATGTCATTTTGAGAAAATGAGCTCAAAATAGACTTCAGTCAGTTGCATTACACATGTATGATCCATACAAGTGCAAGACAACTTGTTTCATTCAAATCTGAGGTCATTTAGTGAGAGTGACCGTTTTAGGTCACGTTATACATCGCGGTCACCCTAAAACCACTTTTTCTATAAACAAACTCATATTTGATTTCCGTTAGTTGAATGATGAATAATAAATTATGCATATTTTTAGTATAGTTTTTAGCATAATTTTGAGTAATATTGTATATATTTTATATAAATTATTGAATAAATAATTTGTTTTAGCTAATTTTTATATTTTTATATTTATATGTAAAAAGCAACTATTTAAGTATGTAAATATATATATATATTAAAAGTATTTAAATATATATGTAAATATTTATATAATATAATTAATTTAGTTATTAAAAATGTATTAATATAAAAATTCTGTGAAAATATATATAAATATATATAATATAGTAGTATAATATAATAATAACATAGTAATAATAATGTATATATTATAAATATAATGAAATATATATGTATATATAATATAATAAATATAATTTATATAAGTCTGCAGGCGTTCGACGAAAGGGAAACTGCGTTCGACGAAAGGCGCCCTGCGTTCGACGAATCCTCCCCGGGCTGCGTTCGACGAAAGGCGCGCTGCGTTCGACGAACCCCACGCTGCGTTCGACGAACTCTCCCCGAGCGGCGTTCGATGAACTCTCCGCTGCGTTCGACGAACTGTCCGCTGCGTTTGACGAACTCTCCGCTGAGACGAGCCTGCCCGCTGAGACCAGAGCAGTGCTCAAGTCAACTTGCCACTGATGCAGGCTACGCTCTCCGACACGACCGCTACAAAACACGCACGTGTTACCTCTCAATGCTCCCAATTAATACGTTCGCACAAAAATACTCGCAGCGTACACGCAACGCAATAATTATCAATTAGATGCTAACGAATGGGTAGTCACGCCGTTAGAGGTTGAATAGATGACTATAGGCCAAATATTCTTCCCGACTAAAAGGACCCACCCGGTCCGAACGAGCTTGAGTTGTACCATAAGAGATCCACCGAAAATAATGATTTCAGAAACGGTAGATCTCTCCCAACAAAAAGAAAACGAGGTTCGCCAATTCTTACAAATTTAAATCAATTAAGATGAGTGTATGTCAATCGAAGAAAACCACGATTATTCAAGTGATTCGAAGATCACACCAAAATTACCACCACAAGAAATTAAAAAGATTGAATCTCACGAGTAGAAATTTCGTTACCCCGCTTGAGATGAGATTATCCTCAAGCATGCACTCGCCCAAATCGTTCTTCAACGGTTCCACCGGAGATGCGTCGTTTGGAGAGAAACTCGTCCGCCGTATTCGCTTCACGCCGGATCCAAGATCCACACGAACTAGCACGAAGCACCTTGAATGAAATCTTCAAAGAGGAAGATTTTGGTTGGTCGAATTCTTTGAAAGAAAAAAAGGATAGGAGATCCTTCGTGTTGCAAGCAAGAGAGAAAAGAGAGAGAAAGAGATGTGAGAAATAGTCGCAGAGGAGAATGAAAATGAGAGGAAGAGAGGGAGAGAGGGGGGCCGAAATTTCAAGAGGGGGAGGAGGGAGTTCCGCTAGAGAGAGGGAGGAGTCTTTAGGGTTTCAAAATTCTTATCATTCAATAATCATCTCACTACAATATATGGCCTATTTATAGGCTACACCACTCAATCTCCTCCAAGATATAATTCTAAAATTAGATGGCTCAAAAATAGTCCATCATGAATGCAGAATAACTTATGGCTACATGCAACCCAAATCAAATAACGAAAATTAGGAAATATATAATCCATAATTAAACAAAATAAACCTCACTAAATGCAGACCAAAATATAAATAAACATGATAATGATAATTAATAATTATAATAGAATAATTATAATTATTATTTATCTAAATACAACCCAAAATAAAAATAAACATGATAATGATATTTAATAATTTATAATTGAATAATTATAACTTAAATTTCCTCGCGGCGATGGCGTTCTTCAAAAGGGGCGGCGATGGCGTGCACCAAATTTGTCGTCGCGACATCGACCATCATAATCTTGAAATGTGATGTTGCGGCATCGTCCATCCGAGTCTTCAAATATAGTGCTGCGGCAACGATCAAAATAATGCGTCAAGTCGGCGTCGTCAAGGAACTGGTCACGAACATATGGAGGGGCGTCGTCGCCATCAATCCTCCTCCACTCAAAATCACTCATCACCGATGAGTGGGACATCAATAAACACCTGTCAAACAAAGCAAAGGTCCGTAGAACCCTTGGATACGCGTTAGGCAAATAAAGAGAAAAAGTTTCATCATCAACATTAGACGTACCTCCAGTAGGAACCGAAGAAGAGAGCGAACCGGGCACAAGCTCACCCCCCAACCCATTAGAAAATGTAGTGGAACCAAATGGACAGTCGGTTAATTCAAGTGGTGGAGAAAAATATGGCGTTAAATCCGAAACATTGAAAATAGGGGAGATTCCCCAATCAGTGGGTAACTCCAAAAGAAAAGCATTTTCTCCTAATCGCTTTAAGATTCGAAAAGGACCCGCTCGCCGATTTGCTAACTTTTTTATTGTGCCCGAAGGCAACCGTTCGGGGATGAGACGTACCATAACCAAATCGCCAACTTTTAAGTGAGACATTCTCTTATGTACGTTAGCAGAAGATTGGTAATATGCGTATTGAGTAGCTAGCGTGTCCTTAATGTGCTTGTGTAAATTATGAACGTGAGAGGCAAAGTCTTGTGCAAATTGACTAGACAAAGGAATCGTTCAGTTGCAGAATACATGGGCATTTTTGAGGACATGATGGTTAGGTGCGATATTATGGAGATGCCTGAGATAACCCTCTCACGGTTTCGTAGGGGGCTCAATCCTGACATTCAAGGTAAACTCCTCCGCTGCTGTCACACTAACCTAGACACTTGCTATAATGTCGCATTGGAAATTGAGAAGCACCTAGCTCACAAGTCTAGGACTCATTCGTTTGAGAAGGGAAAGACCATCTTAGGACCATCCCCCTCTTTACCCCTGAGAGATAAGGACATGTTCCGGTCCGCTGACTCGAACTCAGTAGCCATCATAGTTAGAGATGCCATGAACCCGCGCGGTGAGAGTATTCTGGTCTGTGAGGGTCGTCCCACAAATATTATACATGATGTGGGGGGAATGTCTGACCTTCATACTGTCGAGTGCTCTGCTCCGCCAGTAACCTCGGTCTTAGTAAAGTCTCCTCCAAAATGTTCTGATCTAGTTGTTGACTTTTCTGAAAATTATGAGTTAGTGTCGTTGATTGCGCCGACCACTGACGCCGATGTCATTATTCAGGAAGATCATAGCGATGATGAGGAAGTAGGTTACCCTAGTGATATGTATGAGGATCTCCCCTCTGATACCAAATTGATGCAGGCTACGCTCTCTGACACGACCGCTACGAAACACGCACGTGTTAGCTCTCAATGCTCCTAATTAATACGTTCGCACAAAAATACTCGCAGCGTACACGCAACGCAATAATTATCAATTAGATGCTAACGAACGGGTAGTCACGCCGTTAGAGGTTGAATAGATGACTATATGCCAAATATTCTTCCCGACTAAAAGGACCCACCCGGTCCGAACGAGCTTGAGTTGTACCAAAAGAGATCCACCGAAAATAACAATTTCAGAAACGGTAGATCTCTCCTAACAAAAAGAAAATGACGTTCACCAATCCACACGAATTTAAATCAATTAAGATGAACGTAAGTCAATCGAAGAAAACCACGATTATTCAAGTGATTCGAAGATCACGCCAAAATTACCACCACAAGAAATTAACAAGAGGGAAATCTCACGAGTAGAAATTTCGTTACCTCGCTTGAGATGAGATTATCCTCAAGCATGCACTCGCCTAAATCATTCTTCAACGGTTCCACCGGAGATGCGTCGTTTGGAGAGAAACTCGTCCACCGTATTCGCTTCACGCCGGATCCAAGATCCACACGAACTAGCACCAAGCACCTTGAATGAAAATCTTCAAAGAGGAAGATTTTGGTTGGCCGAATTCTTTGAAAGAAAAAAAGGATAGGAGATCCTTCGTGTTGCAAGCAAGAGAGAAAAGAGAGAGAGAGAGAGAGAGATGTGAGAAAGAGTCGTACAGGAGAACGAAAATGAGTGGAAGAGAGGGAGAGAGGGGGCCGAAATTTTAAGAGGGGGAGGAGGGAATTCCGCTAGAGAGAGGGAGGAGGCTTTAGGGTTTCAAAATTCTTGTCATTCAATAATCATCTCATTATAATATATGGCCTATTTATAGGTTACACCACTCAATCTCCGCCAAGATATAATTCTAAAATTAGATGGCTCAAAAATAGTTTATCATGAATGCAGAATAACTTATGGCTTCATGCAGCCCAAATCAAATAACGAAAATAAGGAAATATATAATCCCTAATTAAACAAAATAAACCTCACTAAATGTAGACCAAAATATAAATAAACATGATAATGATAATTAATAAATATAATAGAATAATTATAATTATTATTTATCTAAATACAGCCCAAAATAAAAATAAACATGATAATGATATTTAATAATTTATAATTGAATAATTATAACTTAAATTTCCTTGCGGCGATGGCGTTCTTCAAAAGGGGCGGCGATGGCGTGCACCATATTTGTCGTCACGGCATCGACCATCATAATCTTGAAATGTGATGTTACGGCATCGTCCATCCGAGTCTTCAAATGTAATGTTGCGGTAGCGATCAAAATAATGCATCAAGTCGGCGTCGTCAAGGAACTGGTCACAAACATATGGAGGGGCGTCGTCGCCATCAGCCACTCTCTCTGCGTTCGACGAACTCTCTCTGCATTCGACGATTCCCTCTCAGTCTAGGCGTTCGACGAATCTCAACCCAGAATCGCCAACTGCTACCTGCTATTCGCACCCCAACCCGCCAGCTCTCCTTCCAGTAAGCCTGTACAACACACCCTCCTTCTAGAACCTCCAGCTGCTTCCCATTAAATCCATAAATATCTTTTTTTTTTACTAATTGCAGCCCATCTTCTTGTCTATATATTAGGGGGCTCCTCCCTTGTTTTAGAGGTTCATATATTTTAGAACCCTAAGCAAGTTTTCTTTTTTTGTGAGTTTTTTTTGGGAGTTTTGTTTGAGTGTTTGTGAGTTTGTTTGTGTATTTTCTAAGCCCTAGTTTGGGCTCTTTTTGTCATCTAAGTTTAGACTTTCTTGAAAAAAGTTGTTATATATATATATATAATAAATATATTGCTTTGTTCTTGCTGTTCTTGTTCTTCTTGTTCTTTTTTTGTTTATGTTGGGTGTGTGAGTGTGTGAGTGTAAATTTTATTGTTTTTGTTTTTATTTTAGTTTTTTTTATTTATGAAAGTGTGTGTGTGTGTGTGTGTAGGAGATTAATTGTATTGCTTTCATAATTTAGATTTAATGCTTTAATTTTAATGCTTTCATAACTTAGATTTTAATGCTTTCATAATTAGATTTTAAAGCTTCCATAGCTTAGCTTTATTGCTTTCTTTAATTTCCGTAGAGTGCGTGCGTATTTGAGATAGCTTTTCTGCTTTATTTCAATTAAGTCATTTAAATTTCCGTAGAGTGCGTGAGTTTTTCATTTAGTGTGTTCTTTTCTTTTCTATCACTTTTCTTGGTTTTTGCTGTATGCACACCAAGCCCGCGATTATCGTCATTTTTGCTTTCTAAATTATGGCAAACATAAAAATCAATCGATCTTTTCGATAAAATAATAGCGTATTTCTAAAGTAACAATAATCGACACGACCTTGGAAAAATACGACCTTGATATTTTCTAAAAATTTATCCTATACTATACGCGATAAGGTATACTTGCCTTCTCGAATGATTAGTTTAGATAATAACGATACGAAAACTTCGCAAAAACTCTCCCTTTCTATATAAAAATTAATTGAATTCGGCGCCGCCGCCGCGGCGTGGTCGTCGATATTCCGAAAGAAGGAAAGATTATTACTTCTATCATCTCGATGCGTAGGATAATGGTTAGTTTCTCGAAGTAGGAGTACTCGCGAGACACCTCAAAAACGCAAGCCGAATTCTAATCACATCACAAGAAAGGTTTTGCAAAGCATAAAATTTTACCTCTCAAGTTTTTGGCGCCGTTGCCGGGGAAAAGTGTCGTTATTTCGAAAAGAAATCGCTATTAATTTTATCTTTTTTTTTGTTCTTCAAAAAATTTCTATAAAATCCAAAAACAAATTTTTCAAAAACTCCTAAAATTACAAAATTATTTCTGTTCTATTTTGTATATACCTTTTTCATAACAAAACCATTTTACAAAATCCAGAAAAAAATATAATAACCCCAAAATGAAAAAAATTACCTTATTTTGTAAATAACATTTTCATAATTTAAAAAAAAAACTTTAAAATCCAAAAAAAATTACAAAAAACTTAAAATGAAAAAAAAATAAATTTATCTTATTTTTTGTACATATTGATATAGCTTATTTAATAAAAAAACACCAAAATATAATAAAAAGTTACTTTGTAAATAAATAAAAAAACAATAAGTCTTTTTTTTATCTAAAAAAGATTTAGGCAGCGTCGCCCGGGAGCTTCTCCCGATAATTTGAAAGAAGGAAAAACAATTACTTCTATCATCTCGATAGGTAGGATAATGGTTAGTTCCTCAAAGTAGAATTACTCGCGGGACTTCTCGAAAGCGCCCGCTTAAATCTAATCATTTACCCTGGCTTAAGTAAAAATCTAAAAAACCAAAAAAACAAAAATTTAAAAACCCCAAAACCAAAAAAAATAAAAACTCTTTCTTTTTCTTCCTCTTATTTAAACTTTCATACTAAAATAAACGAGCCGAGGAAGTTCTTACCCATTTTGATTTTCGCTTCCACATACTTAAAATACAACATTGAGGACAATGTTGGGTTTTAAATATGGGGGTATTTTCCCCATTTCCCTATTTTCAAATACATCAAAAATCCAAAAAAAAAATTAAAACCCAAAATCCCAAAAATCTAATTATTTTGGACATAATTATTTTTAAAAAAATAGAAAAATAAAAACAAAATTTTTTTTTTTTTAAGTTTTTTTTATTTATGAAAGTGTGTGTGTGTGTGTGTGTATGAGATTAATTTTATTGCTTTCAAAATTTAGATTTAATGCTTTAATTTTAATGCTTTCATTACTAAGATTTTAATGCTTTTATAATTAGATTTTAAAGCTTTCATAGCTTAGCTTTATTGCTTTTTTTAATTTCCGTAGAGTGCGTGCGTATATGAGATAGCTTTTCTACTTTATTTCAATTAAGTCATTTAAATTTCCGTAGAGTGCGTGAGTTTTTTATTTAGTGTGTTCTTTTCTTTTCTATCGCTTTTCTTGGTTTTTGCTGCATGCACACCAAGCCCGCGATTATCGTCATTTTTGCTTTCTAAATTATGGCAAACTTAAAAATCAATCGATCTTTTCGATAAAATAATAGCGTATTTCTAAAGTAACAATAATCGACACGACCTTGGAAAAATACGACCTTGATTTTCTAAAAATTTATCCTATACTATACGCGATAATGTATACTTGCCTTTTCGAATGATTAGTTTGGATAATAATGATACAAAACTTCGCAAAAACTATCACTTTCTATATAAAAAATAATTGAATTCGGCACCGCCGCCGCGGCGTGGTCGTCGATATTCCGAAAGAAGGAAAGACTATTACTTCTATCATCTCGATAGATAGGATAATGGTTAGTTCCTCGAAGTAGGAGTACTCGCGAGATGCCTCGAATGCGCCTGCCGAATTCTACCCGCACCCGGAAAGCTTTTGCAAAACAAACTCTAAATTTTAATCATCATTGCATTAGACTCGTATGGTCAATATGAGTACAATGGAATTTGTTTCGCTCAATTCTGACATCATTTATTCAAGTTAATAAAAATATGACTCGTTAAATTATATGATGACTCGAAAAGTGTGAACGCCTAAATTCAACCCCTCCATGCCAAAATTATCTCATCACCGGATGACTGGGACTCGCATTAACCTTAATCCATATGGGGGTCCCACCTTAGTGTTGACTTTGGTCAAAACCTCCATATTAAGTGGATTTCTCAAAAGTATTTAATTTAAAACTCAAAACTCCACCCAACCCTAACTCCCCCAACCCCAAAGCTTATTTTAAGATTTAATGGGCCCTGATCCCTAGGGTAGAACGGGCTTGGATTCAAGGCTAACCATTCCAAGCCCATGGGCATAACTCATGGTTAACTCATGCTTTGCTTAAGCTAATCTCTCTCTCCATTAGCTTAAACTAAGTTAACCTTAACCTACCTCCAACCCCTCCATCCCATGTGCTGAGTAGCACTGATCCCTAGGCAGGAAAAGAAGTTGGATTAGATATTTTTCTAAGCCACGAGGGTACTACCATGGTTAACCAAACACAACCAAAGCTAACCAATTAATCCAACCTTAACCCTAAGTATAACTCTAACCTCTAACAAAACTAACCCAGCTAAGTACATTCCCTCAATCCCCACTGACCAGCTATCCCCCTCCACCCAACCTGGGTTGTCGACAATCCTAACCATCCACCACTCTGGTAGGGGAGATGAAGAGGGAGGGTTCATGACATGGCTATATAAAGTCCACCTGGCCATAGTGGGGGAGGAGCTCCACCCGAACCATTTCAAAATAAATCTCGCCACACCCTGTGTAACACCCCAAAATTCTTAGTTCAGCGAAGTAGGCGGAGTGGTAGTGTTGCGCTCGGGATAGGCTAAAAATTCCACAACAGTTCTCTGCGCACGACCATTGTCCTCTTCGCGCACGACCAGTGATCGTGCGCTAATGATCGTGCGTTCATTCGCAAGGAATCGGAGTTCTATCTCGACTTATCGCACGACCATTCTCCTCTTCGCGCATGACCAGTGATCGTGCGCCTGTGATCGTGCACCCTATTTATTCTGCTCCGCGATTTTGAGCGGAGAAGATGATCCGGCCGTCCAAATCTTTTGGAATCCGATCCAATGGCTAGGATTAAATGATGGAGGGTCTTAGGGCTTGTGAGAGGAGATTAATCCTCATTCTTTTGAGGTATTTCTCTCTCCTAGGCTAGAGGAAGAAGAAGGAGGTAAGGAAGAAGAAGGAGAGATCCCGCCATTGACGGAGCTCCGGAGCTCCGTTTCGCGAGCCATTTCCAGATCTAGAGAGTGCAGCCCGGTGCGGTCGTTTCCCTCCGTCTAGAATCTCGGATCCATGGCGAAGAAGAATGCTTCTAGGGTAACGATTCTTCCTCTCGATTCTTTGGTCTTGTCATCTGTCCTCTCCTTCATTTCTCTATGCTTGCATGAGGAATCCCTTTCACCAAATGGGTGAAGTGTAGGATTTTCCTCAAGTTCTTCGGAACTCCGGGTCGATTGTTTCCGTCCCCGGCATATTGCATGTAGAAAATCCGGTAGTCGTGCGGATTTAGGCATTTTGTGTGAAGCCTATTCGTGGTCGTGAGCCCGAATCGGTGATGCTTGGTTTGCGACGTTGCATCTAGGTTAAGCCTAGAATGCGTGTCGGAGAATGACTCCGTGAAATCATCTTTAGTATTGCGGGATTTAAATTGTAGGCGTCTCGTGAAGATCCTAACGAAAGCCCCATGCTTTGAGATTGGATGAAGGCAAACCTTCACCACGGATTTGATGTGGAGTGTATTGTACCTCCTTTATTGAATATTTGTGAAGCCTAGATCCCTGTGAAGGGGTTAGGTGCGTAGCTTATATTTTGTGTAGAACGTGAAAGTGCTAAACTCTTACGGGCCGAGGTGAAGCCGTACCCGCGTCGTGCGATAGATCGCGACGATTAGAGCACGGGCAAAGCTAAACCGAACCCATTTCCATGCAGATCGGTAAGAGGTCCCTACCTCATGTAAGCCATGTGATCATGGGAGAGGTCATGGAAGGTGATTTACCTAGACCGACCAAAAGCTCTTTTTCCCACCTAAGGCGATGGCCCTTACGGTGGAGTGTTTTGTGGAATTGATGTTGTTAGCCTCATGCGGTTGTTTAGGCGGTTGTGGGGAACCTTCGGGTGAACCCAACCAACATCTTGTGCATACCTAGGTTCCCTCCTTTTTGATGCTCAACCTAGAAAATTGATTGTGCTTGAAACCTCACCTTGTGTAGTTGCACCTTCTTTATATTAGTACTTGTGCTAGTATGGCTTGCTTGCAGGGTAGAAGCTCCGCCACCCCGGTAAAGGGGTGGGGTCGTTATAATTTGGTCAGCTGTGCTGGCCGTTACCTTGTTTGCCACCGCTTGGTGGAATGTTCTTATGCAGGTGCAGGTAAGCCTAGTGGGAAATAGCGGGCGGTGGCCCCTTTGCTGAGTTGGCCCTTGAAGGCCAACCTCCCTTTTTAGCTTTCTCATGTATTGCCGGCCTGCGTGTCGATGTATGTTTTGGAGTTTTAGTACATTTGTTAAATGTAAGGCCTTAAGGCCATAACTCTATTTCATGCTTTCATTCCTATGATAGTGGACAATTCTAATGGAAATGTTAAATCTTTATGCTTCCGCTAGTGTTTAGTATACTCTGTTGTAGTTTCTTTATGTTTATCACCTTTTAACTCCTAGCTAGTGTGGTTTGTATGGCGTGGAGTCCCGGCCGGACCTACTGTTATACTATTCGTACTGGCAGGGTGTTACACTTTGGTAACAGACTTAAGGCGTTGATCTGTAGTTTAGCGAATTCGGGACGAATTCCTTTTAAGGGGTGGTGCGCACGGGTTGTGCGTTCACCTAAAATGATAAAAACTAATAAGAATGTCCACTTAGGAATGAAAAAAAAACATACTTGTTTGCGGAACCTGAGCGTTCCATGATTGATGTTTGATATGTTGTGGGTCACTAAATTGTGCCTTGCATGATTATAGGTGACTAGAAGTGCTGCGGGGCAGTCTCGACCCCGTAACACCGCTGAAAGTAGTGGGTCGGCTGAAGTGCCAGCGACCACTCCTTCGGCTGAGATGATCAGAATGGTCGCAGAAGCGGTCTTCGCAATGATCAATGCTCAACCGCAAAGGCTTGCGCAGCTTGCTACGCCTACTATAGCTGCGGCCCCGGTGATCGAACATGCAGTGGAACCTGCGGTGGAACCGAGGGTTGAGGCCCCTGTGCCAGTAGATGCAGTGGAACCTGCGGTAGCGCCGAGGGTGGAACGTCAAGTTGCGCAAGTAGCTGTGGGGCGAGCGCGTGACCAGCAATTAAAGCACTTCCTGAGCATTAATCCTCCTACCTTCTAGGGATCTGAGTCCCCAACGGAGGCAGAAGACTGGTTGTCAAGAGTTAGAAGAACTCTGAGGGCGACAGCGACGGACGAAGCCATGATGGTCACCTTAGCCACTTTCCTTCTTGATGGAGAGGCTGTGCTGTGGTGGGAAGAGCAGGAGCTGCATAAGTTCTGCGGTAGAGATATTACTGAAATCACAATGGCTGAGTTTTCAAAGTCGTTCCTCCAGAGGTTTATCCCCTCTGCCCAGCGCATTGCGTTACAAAACCAGTTCTTGACGTTGACACAAGGTGATCGCTCCGTTGACGATTACTTGCATGAGTTTACCAGACTAAGTCGCTATGCGGGGTCCTTGGTGGAGGATGAGGAGACAAAGACAAATAAGTTCTATGAAGGGCTTCGGGACAAGTTGAGGCTGCTCCTCGCAGGCCCCATGACGTTTGGCTTCCAGGTGATGGTCCAAACTGCCAGATCCCTAGAGGTGGACATGAAGAGGGTATAAGAAAAAATCGTAGCAAAGAAACCTGAGTTTCATGCGCCGGCCTCTCAGTCCAAGTCAGAGTTCAGAAAGAACAAAAGGAAGTTCAAACCGGCGGAGCATTCTCGCTCAAATGTTTCGGGAGCAACGACTGTGCCGGGTCCTATCACGTGTTTCACCTGCGGGAAGGTGGGACACAAGGCCGCGGTGTGTCGAAGTGGTCCCCCGAAGGCAGAGAACCGAGCATTGGACCATGCTAGTGCTGCGGAAAAGGGTAAAGCTGCGGAATCTTCGGCTTCCCAGCACATTATTCCGACTCAGTCGAGAGTCTATTCGCTTGGCCAGCAAGAAGCTATACGACAAACTGATGTCGTCACAGATATGAATTAAAAGTTAGCTTTTAAATCGCTATTTGTAATTTTACCGTCGTGCAACCGTATGTTTTATTCGTGTGCAATTAGGCTTTGTCCTAATTTTCAACTATCCGGCGAGAGCTCTATTTGATACGGGTGCATCGCACTCTTTTCTGTCCGAGGACTTCGTGGTGCGAATCGGAGTGCCGTCTACCTTCGTAGAGGATAGATTGGAAGTAGTTCTACCCAATGGATCTCGCATGAGTGCAGATAGGAAGAGTCGTGTGAAGGTGCGGATCGGAAATCAGGATTTCAACTTGGAAGCATCGTTATTACCGTTAGCTGAATTCGATGTGATCTTCGGCATGGACTGGCTCTCGGAGCAGCGAGCATGCATAGATTGCAATTCAAAGGAGATCACTCTGGGAAAGAACACCGAAGGAGAAACCACATTTGCCGGTATGCGAGGAGCGAGCAAGACGCTGATGTCTGCTCTCCAAGTGGTTAAGGCGGTGAGAAAAGGCGCCGAGTTGTTCTTCACTTTGTTGGAGGCTTCGGAGCCAAAGCCCAGGTTATGTGATGTCCCAGTTGTAGCGGAGTACGCCGACGTGTTTCCTAACGAACTCCCTGGGGCTCCGCCTCATCGGGAGATTGATTTCTGTATCGAGTTGGTGCCAGGTGCCAAACCTGTGGCCCGCTCACCGTACCGGATAGCGCCAAAGGAACTGGCAGAGCTGAAGGTCCAATTGCAAGAGCTGCTAGAGCAAGGCTACGTACGTCCAAGTTCATCGCCTTGGAGTGCATCGGTCCTCTTTGTGAAAAAGAAGGACGGGAGCTTGCGTCTATGTATTGATTATCGAGAGCTAAACAAGTTGACCGAGAAGAACCGATATCCGATTCCAAGAATCGATGATTTATTCGACCAACTGGTTGGGTCGACGGTTTACTCCAAACTGGACCTAAGGTCCGGTTATTACCAATTGCGGATAAGGGAATGTGACATTCCAAAAACAGCGTTCATTACCCGCTTTGGGCACTATGAGTTCACGGTGATGCCGTTCGGTCTGTCTAATGCACCGTCGGTATTCATGGACTTAATGAACAGGACGTTCCGAGAGTATTTGGATCAATTTGTGATCGTCTTCATCGAAGACATTTTGGTATACTCTCAGTCGAAAGAGGAGCATGTAGGGCTTCTGCACGCAGTTCTGAGCACCTTGAGGAGGAGTCAGCTATATGCCAAGTTCTCCAAGTGCGAGTTTTGGTTACCGTCAGTAGCATTCCTTGGTCATGTTGTTAGTGGAGAAGGAATTGGAATTGATCCGTCGAAGATAGAAGCGGTCCGAGCGTGGCCTTTGTTGAAAAACGTAGCGGAAGTCCGAAGTTTCTTAGGACTTGCCGGCTATTATAGGCGCTTTGTGGAAAACTTCTCGAGGATTGCACTCCCTCTCACTAAACTGACTAGGAAAGATCATAAGTTCATTTGGTCGCCCGAGTGCGCACGAGCTTTTGAAGTGCTGAAGAGGCGTCTGACCACGGCGCCCATTCTATGCTCGCCATGTGGTACGGAAGGCTACGAAATTTATAGCGACACCTCGGGGAGTGGTTTGGGTTGTGTCCAAGTGCAGTTCGGAAGGGTAATTGCCAACGGCTCCCGGCAACTGAAGGTTCATGAGAGGAATTACCCGGTCCATGATTTGGAGCTAGCGGCCGTGGTATTTTCTCTTAAGCTGTTGAGGCATTATTTGTATGGCGTGAAGATCGACATCTTTACCGACCACAAGAGCCTCAAGTACCTACTGGATCAAAGGGAGTTGAATATGCGTCAAAGGAGGTGGACGGAGTTCCTTGGGGACTACACCTTCGACATCAAATATACTCCCGATAAAGGAAATGTAGTTGCGGACGCGTTGAGTCGCCGGGCTCCCGCACAAGCAAATTAGATTTTGATGCATGATGAGCGTCTAATCCGTGAGCTAGAAGAAATGGAGATCATTTGCATTGATAGGAGAACGTCTACTTCAGCATGCTTGAACTGTACGGAGGTTCGATACGACCTTGCCGACCGAGTTTGACAAACTTTGGAGCTGGACGAGAGCATGAAACGCTATTAAGCGGAAACCGTTGATGGGTTAAACGCTGATTTCTCTTTTGAAGATGGCCTTATGTGGAAGAATGGTAGATTGTGCGTCCCAAATGTTGGTACTCTACGGGCGGAGTTGATGTACGAGGCTCATCATACCAAGTACTCGATCCACCCTGGGAGCACGAAAATGTACATGGACATGAAGAAACTTTTCTGGTGGCCGGGTATGAAGAAAGACATTGCCCTCTACGTGGCCAAGTGTAACACTTGCGCGTTGGTGAAGGTGGAATGTCAACGTCTCGGTGGATTTTTGAAGTCCTTGCCGATTCCGGAATGGAAGTTTGATGATATTTCGATGGATTTCGTGCACGGATTGCCGAGATAGCAACAGGGAAACGACGCCATCTGGGTGATCGTGGACCGATTGACGAAGGTATCGCATTTTATTCCAAACCGGAAGGATGATTCTGTAGAAAAGCTAGCGAAGCTCTATGTCGATAGTATTGTGAGGCTGCATGGTGTCCCTCGTAGCATCGTCAGCGATCGTGACGGGCGCTTCACATCGAAAGATTGGAGGCTTATCCATGAACTGTTGGGCACTAAATTGAAGTTCAGCACGGCCTTCCACCCGCAAACGGATGGACAGACCGAGAGAACCAACAGGACTATGGAGGATATGCTCCTAATGTGCGCTCTAGACTTTGGGAAGAAGTGGGAAGATCATCTCTATATGATCGAGTTCGCCTACAATAATAGCTACCAAGCCAGTATAAAGATGGCTCCCTTCGAGGCCCTCTATGGTAAGAAGTGTCGCACGTCGTTGTCTTGGGCAGAAACGGGCGATACTAAGCTATTAAAGCGAAAGGATGTTGAAGAAGCAACTTCGACGATCCGAACTATACGTGAAAGGCTATTGATTGCCCAGGATAGGCAAGCAAAATATTTCAACGCCAAGCATAGGAACCTAGAGTTTGCCGTCGGTGACCGGGTTTACTTGAAGATCAAACCGTTCAAAGGGGTATCAAGGATCCGACGCTTGAAAAAGCTCAGCCCAAGGTACTTAGGACCGTTTGAGATCGTGGAACGTGTTGGTGATGCGGCTTATCGGCTTGCACTATCTGCAGAGCTGAGCGGTCTGCACTGTTGAAATTATTGAAGTGGAAGTGAAGGAGGCTTTTGGACCTGGGCGGTCTGGGAGGAGACCGGGCGGTCTGGCGTGACCGCACGGTCTGGTGGTCTGACAATGGCGGTCTGTTCTATTGGTCAGCTGCGGCTTCCGGGGTTGACCGCTGGCCTGGTCCAAGGGCTGCTGGAGGTGGAGGTCGTGCGGTCTGGCTGTGACCGCATGACGGGTGATCTTCCTCAGGGTCGCGCGGTCTGTCTCTGACCGCGTGACAAGTTGTTCTCTTCAAGGACGTGCCGGTCTGGCGTGACCGCACGGGTTGGCTCTTGAATCCGGTCTGGTGGCTTTCCAGAGGGTTCTGAAGGAGTTCGCGGACTAAGTCATCTTAGTCGCGCGGTCTCAGTTCGCAGTCTCAGGAGGAGACCAGGAGGGCGAGCTGGCTGTGTTTGCGGTCTCAGGCGAACATAGGTGGTGGGTGACTTCTAGGCGGTCTGGCGATCTCCGTGTGGAGTCGTGTTCAGACCAAGGGAGTGGCGATCTCCCGCGGTCTGGAGTGAAGTCGGCGCTCACCAAAATGAAGCAGGAGGGTTGCAGTGATTGCGCGGGTTGACCGGTAAGGTCGCGCGATCTGATGGGTGGTGACTCTATCTCATGGGGTGGTGACTGGATCAGGTCTCACGCCTATAAATAGGGAGCCACTGTAACAACAAAAAGAACACACCAAGTGTAAGCCGAGTTTACCTAGTTCCTGCGGTCTGTGTTTATCTGACCGAGCGGTCTCTGATTGAATTCTTCTTTGTGCAGCTTCTGCGGATAGTGCAGGCAGCAGCGATCACCTCTTCCTCTGAAAGTGTTCGGGCGGTTTGCGGCTTGGAGTTGTGGTGCTGGAGTTCGGGGATCAGGAGATCGGCAAAGGAGCGGTCTGGCAGCAGCGGTCTGGCGAGCTGCTGAGTTCGGCAAGAGACCGTGCGGTCTCAGTTATCTTCAGTTTCTGTTCTTTCTCTTTGAAGTTTTGTGCTGACGAAATCATGTCTCGTCGAGCATGTCTTGCCCTGTAATTGAAGTGTTGCTATCAATAAAGATCGTTTGTTTGCCTAAGATTGTCTCTGGTTGTTTGGCTTGCATCTCTAGTTGTTATTCCTGCTTACTCTCACAAGGTCCGAAAAATTTCACATGCACGACGTGTTTCACATTTCAGTTTTGAGAAAGGCGGTGCAAGAGCCTACTCACATCGTTGCGGTTGGCAAAGTGCCGGTTGATAGTGGGTTGTCGACGAAAGTCAAGCCCTTACGCATTGAAGATACCGAAGTAAAGCAGTTGCGGAACAAGTCCATTCGGATGGTGAAAATCCGGTGGGATAATTGCGGCCGAGAGGAGCTATCTTGGGAGAGAGAGCAAGCGATGCTTGCGGAGTACCCCGAGCTATTCCTCTCAGGTAATTTATAACTGTAATTCCTGCTATTACTGTTTTTGAAATTTCGGGACGAAATTCTTTTAAGGGAGGTGGAGTTGTAACACCCCAAAATTCTTAGTTCAGCGAAGTAGGCGGAGTGGTAGTGTTGCGCTCGGGATAGTCTAAAAATTCCACAACAGTTCTCTGCGCACGACCATTGTCCTCTTCGCGCACGACCAGTGATCGTGCGCTAATGATCGTGCGTTCATTCGCAAGGAATCGGAGTTCTGTCTCGGCTTATCGCACGACCATTCTCCTCTTCGTGCACGACCAGTGATCGTGCGCCAGTGATCGTGCGCCCTGTTTATTCTGCTCCGCAATTTTGAGCGGAGAAGACGATCCGGCCGTCCAAATCTTTTGGAATTCGATCCAATGGCTAGGATTAAATGCTGGAGGGTCTTAGGGCTTGTGAGAGGAGATTAATCCTCATTCTTTTTTGGTGTTTCTCTCTCCTAGGCTAGAGGAAGAAGAAGGAGAGATCCCGCAATTGACGGAGCTCCGGAGCTCCGTTTCGCGAGCCGTTTCCAGATCTGGAGAGTGCAGCCCGGTGCGGTCGTTTCCCTCCGTCTAGAATCTCGGATCCATGGCGAAGAAGAACGCTCCTAGGGTAACGATTCTTCCTCTCGATTCTTTGGACTTGTCATCTGTCCTCTCCTTCATCTCTCTATGCTTGCATGAGGAATCCCTTTCACCAAATGGGTGAAGTGTAGGATTTTCCTCAAGTTCTTAGGAACTCCGGGTCGATTGTGTCCGTCCCCGGCATATTGCATGTAGAAAATCCGGTAGTCGTGCGGATTTAGGCATTTTGTGTGAAGCCTATTCGTGGTCGTGAGCCCGAATCGGTGATGCTTGGTTTGCGACGTTGCATCTAGGTTAAGCCTAGAATGCGTGCCGGAGAATGACTCCGTGAAATCATCTTTAGTATTGCGGGATTTAAATTGTAGGCATCTCGTGAAGATCCTAACGAAAGCCCCATGCTTTGAGATTGGATGAAGGCAAACCTTCACCACGAATTTGATGCGGAGTGTATTGTACCTCCTTTATTGAATATTTGTGAAGCCTAGATCCCTGCGAAGGGGTTAGGTGCGTAGCTTATATTTTGTGTAGCACGTGAAAGTGCTAAACTCTTACGGGCCGAAGTGAAGCCGTACCCGCGTCGTGCGATAGATCGCGACGATTAGAGCACGGGCAAAGCTAAACCGAACCCATTTCCATGCAGATCGGTAAGAGGTCCCTACCTCATGTAAGTCGTGTGATCATGGGAGAGGTCGTGGAAGGTGATTTACCTAGACCGACCAAAAGCTCTTTTTCCCACCTAAGGCGATGGCCCTTACGGTGGAGTGTTTTGTGGAATTGATGTTGTTAGCCTCATGCGGTTGTTTAGGCGGTTGTGGGGAACCTTCGGGTGAACCCAACCAACATCTTGTGCATACCTAGGTTCCCTCCTTTTTGATGCTCAACCTAGAAGATTGAATGTGATTGAAACCTCACCTTGTGTAGTTGCACCTTCTTTATATTAGTACTTGTGCTAGTATGGCTTGCTTGCAGGGTAGAAGCTCCGCCACCCCGGTAAAGGGGTGGGGTCGTTATAATTTGGTCAGCTGTGCTGACCGCTACCTTGTTTGCCACCGCTTGGTGGAATGTTCTTATGCAGGTGCAGGTGAGCCTAGTGGGAAATAGCGGGCGGTGGCCCCTTTGCTGAGTTGGCCCTTGAAGGCCAACCTCCCTTTTTAGCTTTCTCATGTATTGCCGGCCTGCGTGCCGATGTATGTTTTGGACTTTTAGTACATTTGTTAAATGTAAGGCCTTAAGGCCATAACTCTATTTCATGCTTTCATTCCTATGATAGTGGACAATTCTAATGGAAATGTTAAATCTTTATGCTTCCGCTAGTGTTTAGTATACTCTGTTGTAGTTTCTTTCTTTTTATCACCTTTTAACTCCTAGCTAGTGTGGTTTGTATGGCGTGGGGTCCCGGCCGGACCTACTGTTATACTATTCGTACTGGCAGGGTGTTACACCCTGGGCCCCTCCGTCACCGGAGGATAAGGCCTAAGAACCACCACACTCCTCGGCCCTGTCCATGCATGGTATGGACTCCCTGAGCCCTTCTAAACTCGTTGGGCAGCCCCACTTCCCTGGACCCTGTATTCGCCGAGTGGGCCCCCGAGGCCCAAGATATTTTTAGGCCCAATATTTCCAAAGGGCGCGACCCCGGGAGGAGGAGGGGTGAGCATTTGGAGGGAGTCGAGTCTGAGGGGCGCATCCCAGGACTGTTCCCTTGTGAGGGCGAGCTGGGGAGGGCCGGGAGGCCTCCGGCTCGCCCAGAGCCTTGTGAGGGCGAGCCGGGGAGGGCCGGGAGGCCTCCGGCTCGCCCAGAGCCTTGTGGGGGCGAGCTGGGAAGGTCGAGTGGCCTCCGGCTCGCACAGAGCCTTGTGGGGGCGAGCTGGGAGGGCCGGGAGGCCTCCGACTCGCCCAAAGCCTTGTGGGGGCGAGCTGGGAGGGCCGGGAGGCCTCCGGCTTGCCCAGAGCCTTGTGGGGGTGAGCTGGGAGGGCCGGGAGGCCTCTGGCTCGCCCAGAGCCTTGTGGGGATGAGCTGGGAGGACCGGGAGGCCTCTGGCTCGCCCAGAGCCTTATGGGGGCGAGATGGGAGGGCGGGAGGCCTCCGGCTCGCCCAGAGCCTTGTGGGGGCGAGCCGGGAGGGCCGGTAGGCCTCCGGCCCGCCCAGAGCCTTGTGGGGGCGATCCGGGGAGGTCGGTAGGCCTCCGGCTCGCCCAGAGCCTAGTTGGGGCAAGCCGGGGAGGTCGGGGAGGCCTCTGGCTCACCCAGCAGCAGGGGACGAGCTCGACTCGCCACTGCTTCCTAGTCCGGCAGCCAGGAGGGGTGTCTAAATGCACCCAGGCGAGACCTCACCAGGAGGGGTGTCTAAATGCACCCCGGCGAGACCTCACCAGGAGGGGTGTCTAAATGCACCCAGGCGAGACCTCACCAGGAGGGGTGTCTAAATGCACCCCAGCGAGACCTCACCAGGAGGGGTGTCTAAATGCACCCCAGCGAGACCTCACCAGGAGGGGTGTCTAAATGCACCCCAGCGAGACCTCACTAGGAGGGGTGTCTAAATGCACCCCAGTGAGACCTCACCAGGAGGGATGTCTAAACGCACCCCAACGTAGGGGCGAGCTGGGGAGGCCGGGAGGCCTCCGGCTCGCCCAGCTCCAAGCCGGGTAGGCGGTCTGCATTTAGCGCCCAAGAGTAGCGGGATTTGGCTATCTGTAGCACAGTTCAAGGGTATTTTGGTAATCTGGCATACCATTTTTCGGCTATTTGCAGCCCAACTTCAGAAATCCTATAAATAGGACCAAGGGGGCACAATTTGGAGAGATCTCATTCTAGGCTAGCTCTCTCCCTCTCTCTCCCCCTCCCCAAGTCTCTCTAGGGGGTGAGGAGAGCCTCCAGGGGTGCCCAAGCTTAGTAGTGGCTTGGGAGGGGAAGTTCCTAGGGAACTTCCGAGTATGTGGCTGGATCTCCCCACTAAGCCTAGTTCCATCTTGAAGAAACCCTCCCGCAGCCCCAACGTGAAGGATTGGTCGCCCCTCAACCTAGAGCTCTCCCTAGTTCCTAGTTCCAACACCTTCAACCTAGAGCTCTCCCTTGGGAGGAGTAAGGATTGGTTGCCCTTCGGCTAGCTGAGGGCCCCGAACTCCACAGAGACTAAGTCTTGTTCGCAAGTCTCGGTTTCAACACATGGTGCGGTGAGCGTGGAGTGTGACCAATTCAAGAAAGCCTCAAGCTGAGCTCCATGGACGGAGGTGGAGGAAGTTCCGACGCCGGTCACTCGCAACCTCCGATGGCTGGAGTGATGTTGGAGATGTTTGAGAATCTCAGGCAGGAGGTCATGCAGACCCTGCAGGTAGATATCACCTCGATAGTCCAAGGCGTGAGAGGAGATGGTCCAGAGGCCTCACCTCAACAGGTGGGCGAGAACACTCTTGGCCAGCAGGCCAGGACGCAAGTACTAGTGGGGGGGAGTGGGGAGGTGCCATACCCCCACTCGCCTTGCCCCAATCCCAAGGGGGCGAGTGGGAAAGTCCCATACCCCCATTCGCCCAGCACCGGGGGGGGCGAGCTCCAGAGGGGGCATCCTCCCATCTCGCCCCGCCCCATCTCGCCCCGCCCCAGCTCGCCCAGCCCCCAAGGGGGGCGAGCAACGAAGGTCCTTTTTGTGAGCTGATCCTCTCAGCCCCGATTCCGGAGGGGTTCAAGGGGGCGGAGATGTCTCACTACTTCGGCAAGGATGACCCCGTCCTGCACCTGCAGTGGTTTGAGGACATGGTCTCCATCATGCCCATGTCGGACGCCTTCAAATGTCGGCTCTTTGCCATCACCCTCAAGGAGAAGGCCAGGGACTGGTTCCATCAGCTCCCTACAGGATCCATCTACGCCTTCGAAGACTTGCGCCGAGCTTTTCTGCTATGCTTCTCGACGTCAAGAAAGAGGAAGAAAGATGCTGAAGCACTTTTCAAGATCAAGCAAGAGCCAGAGGAGTCATTGGCTCACTATCTGGAACGGTTCAGGGAGGAGGTTCTCCTCGTCCAAGAAGTGCCCGGGTACACCCTCAAGCTTGCCTTCACGTTGGGGCTACGGGAGGGTTTCATCAAGATGGACCTCAAGAGAAGAGCTCCTTTGTCCTTTGAAGAGTTGATGGAAAGGGTGGAAGAAGAAGTTGAGAGTGAGGAGACCAACCCGGAGTTCACAAGAAGGCTGGCTAAGTGATGCGATGATTCGGCAAGTGCACCGGTCGCGCAAGTAATAATAATGGGGAAAATCCCCGAGTGTCGGTCTCTTGAGGAACACAGTAAGGTGGAGTTAGGTTTCGAGGAAGGACTTGAGATTGAAGTCCTTAAATCGGATGGAATGCGGGGAGTTGGGTTGGCTTTTGGAAAATAAAATAAAAGCTATCAACTACTCCTATGCAATGCCGCTATGCAATGCTTCGCTTGGCGGGATGGAGACTAGGCAGGCCTTGAGCGCACTGCGTCGAAAGGGCGGATGGACGAGTAGGCAAGCGGAATCGAACTGTGCAGGCCTTGAGCGCACTGCTTCGTTAGGCGGGATGGAATACGGGCCGCGATGCCACGCTTTGGTAGGCGGATGGATGAGTAGGCTAGCGGAGTGAGGGTCGTAAGCACCTCTTCGACAAGCACGCCACTAGCAATTGCTAGTGCGGCACACGAACGTGACGGCGGGATGGAGGAAGGAATGGGGCGCACCTCAAGCAACTCAAACAACAAATATTTCACATAGACATGAAATAAATAGAAATACAACTAGTTTAAGTGCCACTTCATCACAATAATGAGATCTAAAACATATACACATCAATAAGAGAAGAATAAGGCAAGAAATTGACCGAATCCGAAGTCTCATTGTAGATTCACGGTTGGAATCGCCGGGTTGTCAATCCGCGTCCAAGCTCGGTCCGCAACTACGTCCGGGGTAGAGAGAGCTGTCACGACTCTCCAATGGACCCGTCTTCTTCGTGTCACGATCCGGTAGAGGTTGCAAACTTCCTCTTGCTCGATGGAGATGGCGGGTAGATCTCTCTTTGAAGCTCTTGGATGAAGGAGGAGGCCGAGAGGAAACTCCGGCTCAAGATTGGCGTGAAGAACAAGCCCGGAGCACCTCTAGATGGTGGGCGACGATGGAGGGGCGAAACTGGCGCGGAACGGCGGAGCTGGGCGTGAAAACGGCGGCCGATCTGACCTAAATCGCGAGCAGGTCGATTTATAGGCGCTGGAATAAACAGTGCGCACGGTCATTGGCGCACGACCAGTGGTCGTGCACACTAGAATTCGGTGATCGTGCGCTCTGCCTGGACGGAACCTGCAAAGACAGAAATTATGAAATAACATGTTCGCACAACCAGTGGCGCACGACCAGTGGTCGTGCGCACTATCGTAGGTGGTCGTGCGCACTAGCCGAAACAGAACTCATAAAATTGATGATAAGTGCGCACGAACAGTGGCGCACGAACGGTGGTTGTGCGCACTAGCGTAGATGCTCGTGCGCACTGCACCAAACAGAACTCATGAAAAAAGGGTTAAGCGCACACGATCAGTGGCGCACGACCAGTGGTCGTGCGCAATAGAACCGGTGATCGTGCGCAGTGTTCCTGTGCAGAATTGCACCGGGAACACCTGCACGACTCCTAATCCAGCACAACCACGAATCTAGCCACTGAAAGTGGCACCTAACAGTACATGAAAACTACTAATGAAGAAAAACATGATATAACACCAAAAACGGGCCTAGAAGTGCACATAGCATGGAATAACAAATATGAGCGAAAACATGCCTGGAGTGTAGTGCAAAAACTAGGAAATCGGCCCAGATGAGTCCATAAAAGTGTATATGATCAGGACTCATCACACCCCCAGACTTAACTGTTTGCGCGTCCCGAGCAAACAAATTCTAAGCGAACTAGGAAAGAACAGTAGATGGCTTAACGATTACACGACAGAGTACCATGCGAAGTCGCATGCTACCGTGCATAAGAAAAATAGTAGAAAAGATTTCTGATTATAAAAACAGTTTATATATTTCTAAAAGAGTAAAAGCATATTACAACTACTCAAAATGGTGAACAACAGTGAATCATTCGGTCATGCATACGGAGAAAGTAAACTAAGCGCTGAGACGAGCATTGCTCAAGATCGGGATGCGGGAAAAACTCCACTGAAATCCATCAGTGTCGGTGACCATAAGCTTGCCCGGTCACATTCTCTCCACGACACTGGTTTGACTCAAATGCGTGAATCAATAGGACTTTAGGTTTTAAATGGGGCTTGGGTTTAGGTGAGGTATACAATGATAAAGATGATGGTTCAAATACTAAACCCAAATGAGCTAATGCAGGAAACTATCCTCATTCACCACACAAACATGCGGGTACACAACACCCCGAGACTTGGACTTAACAGCATGGGTGCGTGCACCGCCTACTCCCAAACATAAATCTATACATAAAGATTTTCAATTAAACACTCCTTCTCTTTCCTTTCTTTTTAACTTCTTTTCTTTTTCTCATTTTTTTTTCTTTTCTTATCATTTTCAGCAAATAAACAAAAGGACACATCTACATCTTCACAAACATATTACCACATCAACAACCCAACTCATGAAAATAATAAACAGCTAAAGCTCAGATTTGGGTGTGCAACTAGGATTGGCTTTTGGGCTTTGGTGAAATAAAAGTGGGGCTGAATCAAAGAACGGGTAGGCACAACTGGGCTAGCGAGGATATAGCGGTAGGGATAGGCACAAAGGCTCAACCGGGCCAAAATGATGGCCTATATCACATTCACGCAATTGACTAACCGTATACCCATGCTTCAAGAATCGCTTGGGGCAAGTTCTAGCCACCGAGAAAGATTCTCCTTTCTCCCGACTCAAGCAATACGAATCTAGCGATCGTTTACACACATCCCTATGCTACCGTTTGATTCCACCGAATTCACCATTTGAGTAGAGTAAACAACATTTACACTAATAAGAAAAATATAAAACCATAAGTATAAAGAGAAGTCTACTCTACACAAATTTCTATGCAACCGAGCACTCGACTAGGAGCACTACTAGAGTCAACATTTTACTCTGCTATATAGTCCTAAGCCATCAACTAGACTTTCCCACATAAGCAGAAGAATTAAATTCACTACAGAGCATGCATACAGGCGAGTACGCGCTCAAGTGGGTGCGGTGGTGTGCAATGAAAATGAACAACAATTTAAATGAAATCTTCTAGTATGCAATGCAATAGTGCACGTGAGCGGGTAAACAAAACTACTCTCCCCCAGACTTAAACTAAACAATCCACAGAGTATATGACATGAAAATCATGAAAGGCTAGGGAAAGAGAGTACCCAGTGCTCAGAAATGAGCACACCAGAAGATTGGCGTGTAAGCTAAAATGAAGCTGCAGCATCCGCCATCCAGAAAAGATACCTGCAGGGGTCAGCTCCGCAGAAACAAAAGAAAATAGAAAACTGAAAAGAAATACTACTAACTAAACATGATTAGATGAAATAAATATGCAGAAAAGAAAGATAACTACTGGGGTTATTGTCATCCCAGCACGACTTATTCTAAATTAAAACGGTTCTAGCTAATGGGCCTATGAAAAAGAAAATGCACAGGTAACTGCTCCATTATTCGTTTCGGTAGCTGGTACCGATACGGAGATAAGGCAGTCACCCCTCTACCTAAATAATAATACCTGCTCCTCACAGGTAGAGGGAAAAGAAAGTAAGAAGAGGAGGAGGCCTGGTCCTCACTCATCTCACCAAAACTATCCTTTCCCAGCAAGGTAACGCCCACAGCAGGTCCGCAGGAGGAGAAGGCAACGAGTGGAGCTTCCTCTACAGAGGGAGGATCAACCTCCTCACATGAGAGGATGCTCTCATCATTGACTTGAGCATCATGCTCCAAGTCCTCCTGATGTACCTGTGAAGACTCAACCTGCACAGGCTCAGATGAAGAAGGGGGGTCAGGAAATAAAAGAGAAGAATGACATAAAAAATCAAAAATCGGGGGAGTGGTCCCGGTCTCACTCCCATTAGGTTGGGGAAGTAAAATAATGTTTGCATTGTCATCAATGCTACAAGATTCGGCGGGATCAACGGTGGCCAAGCTTAGAAATTGGACTTCCTCCACCGGTGCTGAGGAAAACTCCTCTTCACCTAGAAGGTTGTCCTCCTCCATAGGAGTAGGCACAATACTAAGATCAACCGCCTCCTCTTGCGACACATCATCAACAATGTCGTCAGAGACGAGTGTAGTATGCACAACAGGGAGAGGAATAGTGCTCGGATAAAAGTCGAGCACCGATTCCTCACAAAGAATCGAATCCACTAGGGGTGGTGGATGCACATGGAGAATAGGCTCAGCAATGTCGGTGCATAGATCAGCCGCACATCTGGTGACTGTGTCAACGCCATACCCTTCAAGATGTGAAGGTGGCAAGGACACAAAACCGGATGTTGAAGGTGTGCCGCCAGAGTTAGGATTCGGGACGATCCGGATGTCCGGCTCGTCATCCTCATCCAATTGGCGACGAAAAGCAGCACAATCCTTCAGGGCGTGATCAGTGCTCCGACAAAACTGGCACTGCCTAGCGGGCTTCTTTGGCACAGCGGGTGCTGAAGCCGAAAAGAAGTATGACGGTAAAGGCTCAGCAGAGTAGCCATAAGACTTACGCGCACCATATGGAGTACCAGACGAAGTCGGTGCTCCATATGCTGGGCTATAAGAATTATGCCTACTATTCTCCGTATGGCATTCATCACTAGAGTGGGAAGTAGCTCCACACCAACGGCAACAGATATTTAGATGTGCCCATATAGTGCGAAGATAAAACGATTCAAAATAAAGATGCTATTGTGCAAAATACTACACCTAACAATAATTACTAAAGCAACCTAATTAAAACAGGAAAAAGGAATAAAAAGAAATAAGACAAAGAAATGCAATTTACAAATGGAAGGGCTTATCTCTCAGGTTCTCCCTCTCCAGAAAACTCACACGACTGTGTTCCCCGGCAACGGCGCCAAAAACTTGATGCGATGATTCGGCAAGTGCACCGGTCGCGCAAGTAATAATAATGGGGAAAATCCCCGAGTGTCGGTCTCTTGAGGAACACAGTAAGGTGGAGTTAGGTTTCAAGGAAGGACATGAGATTGAAGTCCTTAAATCGGATGGAATGCGGGGAGTTGGGTTGGCTTTTGGAAAATAAAATAAAAGCTATCAACTACTCCTATGCAATGCCGCAATGCAATGCTTCGCTTGGCGGGATGGAGACTAGGCAGGCCTTGAGCGCGCTGCGTCGAAAGGGCGGATGGACGAGTAGGCAAGCAGAATCGAACTGTGCAGGCCTTGAGCGCACTGCTTCGTTAGGCGGGATGGAATACGGGCCGCGATGCCACGCTTCGGTAGGCGGATGGACGAGTAGGCTAGCGGAGTGAGGGTCGTAAGCACCTCTTCGACAAGCACGCCACTAGCAATTGCTAGTGCGGCACACGAACGTGACGGCGGGATGGAGGATGGAATGGGGTGCACCTCAAGCAACTCAAACAACAAATATTTTACATAGACATGAAATAAATAGAAATACAACTAGTTTAAGTGCCACTTCATCACAATAATGAGATCTAAAACATATACACATCAATAAGAGAAGAATAAGGCAAGAAATCGACCGAATCCGAAGTCTCGTTGTAGATTCACGGTTGGAATCGCCGGGTTGTCAATCCGCGTCCAAGCTCGGTCCGCAACTACGTCCGGGGTAGAGAGAGCTGTCACGACTCTCCAATGGACCCGTCTTCTTCGTGTCACGATCCGGTAGAGGTTGCAAACTTCCTCTTGCTCGATGGAGATGGCGGCTAGATCTCTCTTTGAAGCTCTTGGATGAAGGAGGAGGCCGAGAGGAAACTCCGGCTCAAGATTGGCGTGAAGAACAAGCCCGGAGCACCTCTAGATGGTGGGCGACGATGGAGGGGCGAAACTGGCGCGGAACGGCGGAGCTGGGCGTGAAAATGGCGGCCGATCTAACCTAAATCGCGAGCAGGTAGATTTATAGGCGCTGGAATAAACAGTGCGCACGGTCATTGGCGCACGACCAGTGGTCGTGCGCACTAGAATTCGGTGATCGTGCGCTCTGCCTGGACGGAACCTGCAAAGACAGAAATTATGAAATAACATGTTCGCACGACCAGTGGCGCACGACCGGTGGTCATGCGCACTATCATAGGTGGTTGTGCGCACTAGCCGAAACAGAACTCATAAAATTGATGATAAGTGCGCACGAACAGTGGCGCACGATCGGTGGTCGTGCGCACTAGCGTAGATGCTCATGCGCACTGCACCAAACAGAACTCATGAAAAAAGGGTTAAGCGCACACGATCAGTGGCGCACGACCAGTGGTCGTGCGCAATAGAACCGGTGATCGAGCGCAGTGTTCCTGTGCAGAATTGCACCGGGAACACCTGCACGACTCCTAATCCAGCACAACCACGAATCTAGCCACTGAAAGTGGCACCTAACAGTACATGAAAACTACTAATGAAGAAAAACATGATATAACACCAAAAACAGGCCTAGAAGTGCACATAGCATGGAATAACAAATATGAGCGAAAACATGCCTGGAGTGTAGTGCAAAAACTAGGAAATCGGCCCAGATGAGTCCATAAAAGTGTATATGATCAGGACTCATCACTAAGCTGAGTGAGCCAGAAGCAAGGCAGTAGGGGGGAAGAGTAGGGGCTCCCAAGAGAAAGTTCGACCAAGAGGAAGGCAACTTCCAGGAAGAGGGGGTTGACCCCCCCTAGGTGGGGGCAGAGGCCGAGGGCATCCCCTCCACTACCTCAACAGGCCATGGCAATTGGTTGGGAAAAAAGGAGGAGAGTCAGAAAAGCAGGAAGAAGAGGAAGAGGGGGTAGGGTGGAGTTACCCTATTGTGACCTCCACGATGAGGAAGGTCACGCGATGATCAACTGCCCTGAGTTCTTGGAATTGAAGGAAGCGAGGGGTTTGGTGCGGCAACAACAACAACCAATTGGGAACGAGGGAGACCACCCTCAGCAGTAGGAGACCAAGTTTGTCTAAGTGCTCAGTTTCTTCTGTCCACCCTTAAGTTCATGTAGCGTGGTTGTTTACTTAGTTTTTTCTTGCATGTAATGTGATGATTAATGTAGTGAAAGTTTTCAAATACTTAGTCCTGAAGCTGGCCCGCTGACCAGGCTCCCATCAAGCTGGCAGGTCCGAGGATCGCTCGGTGGTAGGAAAGTCCCAAGTACTTAGTCCCGACGCTGGCCCGCTGACCAAGCTCCCATCAAGCTGGCAGGTCCGAGGATCGCTCGGTGGCAGGAAAGTCCCAAGTACTTAGTCCCGACGCTGGCCCGCTGACCAGGCACCCATCAAGCGGGCAGGTCCGGGGATCGCTCGGTGGCAGGAAAGTCCCAAGTAATTAGCCCCGATGCTGGCCCGCTGACCAGGCTCCCATCAAGCTGGCAGGTCCGAGGATCGCTCAGTGGCAAGAAAGTCCCAAGTCCTTAGTCCCGATGCTGGCCCGCTGACCAGGCTCCCATCAAGCTGGCAGGTCCGAGGATCGCTCGGTGGCAGGAAAGTCCCAAGTACTTAGTCCCGATGCTGGCCCGCTGACCAGGCTCCCATCAAGCTGGCAGGTCCGAGGATCGCTCGGTGGCAGGAAAGTCCCAAGTACTTAGTCCCGACGCTGGCCCGCTGACCAAGCACCCATCAAGCGGGCAGGTCCGGGGATCGCTCGGTGGCAGGAAAGTCCCAAGTAATTAGCCCCGATGCTGGCCCGCTGACCAGGCTCCCATCAAGCTGGCAGGTCCGAGGATCGCTCGATGGCAGGAGAGTCTCAGGGTACTTAGTCCCGATGCTGGCCCGCTGACCAGGCTCCCATCAAGCTGGCAGGTCTGAGGATCGCTCGGTGGCAGGAAAGTCCCAAGTACTTAGTCCCGATGCTGGCCCGCTGACCAGGCTCCCATCAAGCTGGCAGGTCCGAGGATCGCTCGGTGGCAGGAGAGTCTCAAGGTACTTAGTCCCGATGCTGGCCCGCTGACCAGGCTCCCATCAAGCTGGTAGGTCCGAGGATCGCTCGGTGGTAGGAAAGTCCCAAGTACTTACTCCCGATGCTGGCTCGCTGACCAGGCTCCCATCAAGCTAGCAGGTCCGAGGATCGCTCGGTGGCAGGAAAGTCCCAAGTACTTAGTCCCGATGCTGGCCCGCTGACCAGGCTCCCATCAAGCTGGCAGGTCCGAGGATCGCTCGGTGGCAGGAAAGTCCCAAGTACTTAGTCCCGATGCTGGCTCGCTGACCAGGCTCCCATCAAGCTGGCAGGTCCGAGGATCGCACGGTGGAAGGAAAGTCCCAGGTACTTAGTCCCCATGCTGACATGCTGACCAGGCTCCCACCTAGCTGGCAGGGTCAGGAAACGCTCAGTGGCCAAAAATTCTCTTATGTATTTTTCCCCCCGAGGTGGCTCCGCTAGCCGGGCTCTCACTAGTCGGCAGGGTAGGAAGGACTCTCGGGGAGGCTAAGTGTTTTTCCCCCGAGGTGGCTCCACTAGCCGGGCTCTCACTAGCCGGCAGGGTAGGAAGGCCTCTCGGGGAGGCTGTGTTTTTCCCCGAGGTGGCTCAGCTAGCCGGGCTCTCGCTAGCCGGCAAGGTTGGGGGACCTCTCGGGGAGGCGCTGTGGCTTTTCCAAGAAATCACCAATACTTGGATTCCCAGCGACACTCATCGAATATGCAGGGTTGGACATTTCTTTTCGAGCGTGAGCCACGCTCGAAAAGAGCGGGGATTGTGTACAACCCTGTATTCGCCGAGTGGGCCCCCGAGGCCCAAGATATTTTTAGGACCAATATTTCCAAAGGGCGCGACCCCGGGAGGAGGAGGGGTGAGCATTTGGAGGGAGTCGAGTCTGAGGGGCGCATCCCAGGACTGTTCCCTTGTGAGGGCGAGCCGGGGAGGGCCGGGAGGCCTCCGGCTCGCCCAGAGCCTTGTGAGGGCGAGCCGGGGAGGGTCGGGTGCCTCCGGCTCGCCCAGAGCTTTGTGGGGGCGAGCTGGGAGGGCCGGGAGTCCTCCGGCTCGCCCAGAGCCTTGTGGGGGCGAGCTGGGAGGGCCGGGAGGCCTCCGGCTCGCCCAGAGCCTTGTGGGGGCGAGCTGGGAGGGCCGGGAGGCCAGCGGATCACCCAGAGCCTTGTGGGGGCGAGCTGGGAGGGTCGGAAGGCCTCCGGCTCGCCCAGAGCCTTGTGGGGGCGAGCTGGGAGGGCCGGGAGGCCTCCAGCTCCCCCAGAGCCTTGTGGGGGCGAGCTGGAAGGGCCGAGAGGCCTCCGGCTCGCATAGAGCCTTGTGGGGGCGAGCTGGGAGGGCCGGGAGGCCTCCGGCTCGCCCAGAGCCTTGTAGGGGCGACTCCTCGACCCTCTTTGAGAAACCTCCAAGCAGTAGCATCACTAGAGAATGGAGTTCTAGTGGTGCCAGTTTTTATCTTTCTTTGTAGCACCACCTCTCAGCCGCCGCCAGAGGCACCAAGCTTATGGACCATCATGGGAATGGTCGTCGACCCCCAACGAGTTGGCCGAGGGTGGTTTCATGGTAGTCAGATAACAGGTCAGTAGAAGCAGAGACATAGTAATCTCTGCTTGCCACCTTGCTATAGATGTTGTCTGATAGAGATTGTACGATTTTGGTATTTTATTCAAATAGAATAATGATTGGGTCCCTACAGGGGATCTGCGCCAGATTCGTTTTGGGTCCACTGTCCAGTTTCATCTAACTTAATATCAATCTCTGATCAGATTTGAGATCAGTGATTGTGTATTAATAAACTAGAATATTTATTGAATTATTAAAGGGCCTTATAGGCATTTGATCATCATGAGGGATAGATGAAAATTGTGTGAAAATCCAATGAAGTAAAGAAATAATTTTTATAATTTTTTATACAATTATTTGATATTTATTATCCACCAAACAGTTATTTATAGTTCAAATTAAATACAAATTCAGGAAAAAATAAATCTAGAAATTAATTAATGTAGGGTGGATCTCGTAGGAGACGTACACGAGGAAAGCTATCGTTCGCCTTCAACAAACTCTAGATCTAGCCGCACCTATACAAGCATTCTAGCGCTCAAAATACCGGATCTTTCGCTCACAATCATAAACAACGATAGGAGGAGAACATACTCTAAAACAGTGATCTATTAATAGTCATCATGTTCCCAAAAATTAGGTCAAAGTGTTCCAATCCGTTGTGTGGGCAAACCAAGGCTATATGCCTAGATCCGCCAAGCACAATGGATCTTCCCGATCCGGAAAACAACGAAGATCAATAACGATGAAAACGATTTGGAAAGCAAGTGATGTATTTAAAATCGCGGAAAGGGCGGTTGCATAAAACCTCCACAAACTCTGAGAGAAGAAATGCTAGAAAAGTGTATAGATTACCCAACCAAGAAATTATTCGCACAAGTTTGTGGGAGAATCACTCTCTCCACGGATCCACCGACGTCACACCGAATGGGGTTGCAACCATCTTCCTTGGAGTCGCACCAAAGAGAACCACGCCAGAGTCGCACCGAAGTGGGGGGAGGAGGTAAACCTTGGAGTCTCACCAAGGGGGCGGCAAGGGGGAGCCAAGCCTTGGCTGAAATTCACAAGGAGGTGCAGCTCAGTTGGTGATGAGAGTCTTGCTGAAGACTCTTTATCAAGGAGGACAGAGGATCGAGCCCTGGCCTCAACAACCTATCGGCTCTGTGGTGGGGCCGGAGATGGGTTGGGGTGCTTGGGCTGCAGCCCGACAGTGCGACTAGAACATGTTCCTTCTGGCCGAGCCAGGGTGGGTCGGCCCTGGGCGTGCTGCATCAAAAAAAGTGCACTTTTTTGATGCAGCACGAACAGGGCCGACCCACCCTGGCTCGGCCAGAAGGAACACGTTCTAGTCGTACTGCCGGGCTGCAGCCCAAGCACCCCAACCCATCTCCGGCCCCACCATAGAGCCATTAGGTTGTTGAGGCCAGGACTCGATCCCCCGACCACCTTCATAAAGAGTCTTCAGGCAGACTCTCATCACCAACTGAGCTGCAACTCAGTTGGTGATGAGAGTCTGCCTGAAGACTCTTTATCAAGGAGGTCGGGGGATCGAGCCCTGGCCTCAACAACCTAACGACTCTGTGGTGGGGCCAGAGACGGGTTGGGGTGCTTGGGCTGCAGCCCGGCAGTACGACTGGAACGTGTTCCTTCTGGCCGAGCCAGGGTGGGTCGGCCCTGGGCGTGCTGCATCATTAATTGGTACAATTTTTGGCCTTGTCCCTCAAGGAATAAATTGTTTAGAATTTTATAATGAGTCTATGAAAATTATTAGAAAAGTTATCAGGCTCAGTTTGAGAAATTTGAACTATATGTTATTATTGTGGCAAGTCGGTCATGCCCATGGGCCGTTCAGATTGGTGTGGGAAGTTGACGATCATTGTGAACTAGGGAATGTATGAACCCTAGGAGGTTATACTATATTTTATTTCCCCGTGGGGTCCCTTATATGTAAATAATTTTTGTTTGTGATTTTTGATTTGGACAAGCAAAGGAAGGGGTTTATGTGATGAGGTTCTCCAAACCTGTATCCTATGAAGGCAAGTGTACCTTATCGTCTAAAGTATATGATATTTAAAAATACCAAGGCCATATTCCTCGGGGCGCATTGATTACTTCTACTTCGAGGAGAAAACTATTAACTTATCAATTGATTTTTTTGTTGAGAGAAGTTCTACTTAACTAAAAAAGAGACAATTTCTAACTTAAGGTACAGTTTAGATAATGATTAAAGAGATTAGTACTCGATCTTGAATCACCTCGGCTTGAGAATAATCAAAAGTAGATAAAAATAGATCAAATTCTTTTAAATAAACAACTTGACCTTGGAGATTCCCGAAGCATGAACATGCCTCTCTCGAGGAAATGCCAAACTAAGTTTAGGAAAAATCAACCAAACTCTAGTTCTATAATTGAATGCCAAAAACCTGCTTGACGCTTTAAACCCCACTATTGGATTTGACTCTAATCCGGGAGATTTACGTCATCCTCTCATGAGGGGTGCGTGCAAGTCTTTTTACCCTTGAGTGATCGATTCATAACTTGAGCCTCTCGACTAACTTTATATGAAAACCTAAGTGAAAAACATATATCCAAAATATGGTCTCACTACTTTAAAAATCATGGGTAAATCAAAAGTGATTACGTAAATAGAAAAAGAGAGCTAAAAGAACATAACTTGATTATCTCATCCTCGGATCATCTCATTCGAGAGCTAAAACAAAATTAACTACATTAGAGAGAGAAATTAAGAAAAGCAAAGTTAAAATTTTATTGAAAACAATAGTGAATACATGCTTAAGTGAAGATTACAATAATAGTAAAAGAAAGATTACAAGCTTACTAGGAACTATTGCATGAAAGAATACTAGAAGAACATTACTTGAAAAGAAGAGAGAGAGAGCACATAAAGAGTAAAGACATGAAAACATCAACTAACAACACTAACAACACCTCTCCAAAAATCTGATCCCTGGACACAAGGAAGCCTCTGGAATTTATAGGAAAAAATTTCAAGTTACACGCCCTCGGTCTCGCCCGTGACCAAGGGCATGTAATTACTATTTTGCTCAGTTGAGACGGCGGTGTGGGGCATGCGTGATGGCACTGCAAAAGTCAAAGGTTACACACCCATGACAAGAAGGTCATGGCCGTGTACTTGGGCGGCTTCATTAAATGCAACGTGGGCTTGAGTGGCGGCACTGTAGAAGTCAGAGATAACACGGGTCTGTCATGGGCGTGACATGGACAAATATGCATGGAATTTCCACCTAAACAAGACAGCAGCTAGGAGTGATCTTTAAGTTGACACGCCCTTGGTCACAGGCGTGACTGAGGGCGTGTAATTGAACACAGGTGTGGCTTGCTTGAGATGAGCTCAAATCACGCGGCAGCAACACTGGACATGAATTAAAATTATATGCCCCTGGTCAAAGGCGTGACCAAGGGCGTGGCATGCATTTTTGACACAATTTGTCCAAAAAATGCAAAAAATAGAAATATGCAAAATTAGATTTAAATTGTACAAAAAACTATTTATAAACTAAAATTGATATAAATAAGAAAAAATCATATTGAATAAATACTAAAATCTATACTAAAAACTCATATAAAAACTACTTATCAAAAGTAATTTACGAATAACAAAAGTAAGTTAAGAATAAATTTAGGAGGAATTAAGTCCTAAATTATGATGATAATTTGAAAAGAGGAAAATGCTTAGCTAAGGACTTTTCAATATAACTAATTAGCTAATAAAATTGTTGAAATTATCTAATAAAATTAGATTAACTTTATAAGAACTCTAACTGAAAAAAAAATTAAAGAAAAGGTAACCTACTAAATATTGCTCTCTCGATAACTTAAATTAAATCTAGATCAATGATATTGGTTTAGGGGGTTCCCAAAATTTTGCAAAAGAAGAAATCTTAGAATGGAGGTGATGGATTTTCTCCTCGCACCTCACTCAAATTTGGTTTGTAAATGTATATGTTTAGGAAAATGATGAATTGTATCCTCTCATTTTCCAT
Source organism: Dactylorhiza incarnata (assembly GCA_033032865.1). NCBI lineage: Eukaryota > Viridiplantae > Streptophyta > Magnoliopsida > Asparagales > Orchidaceae > Dactylorhiza > Dactylorhiza incarnata. The sequence continues at coordinate 8,131,359 of JAWHQI010000033.1, read as the reverse complement.
GCCATATAATCTTTTAAAAATTCTCTTCTAATAAAAACCCAAAATGTATATATTTAGGAGTAATGAATTTTATCCTCTTACTCCATGTCATTCAATCTTTTAAATGATTTTAGGTTCATATGTTTAGGGATTAATGAATTTTATCCTCTTATTCCCATGACATATGATCTTGTAATACTCTTTTTTATGCCAACAAAGGGGTAGGGTAGAGAAAAAATTCTAGCTTATAAATTAAATAATTTTGAGAACAAATTTTAGTAAATTGAAATTTCCTAATATCTTTAAAGCAAGAAGAAAATATAAAAGAAATCTAAGGATGTTTCGCAATTTTACTACAAAACAAAGCCATTTAAACTAAAAAGAGAAGTCATGCTAAATAGGTTCTCTAATCAAATTAAAAGCATAAAATGATTCTTAAAATAAGATTACCTAAAATTTAAATTTAACAAACTATGATAAAACAAAATTTTATTTAATTAAAACATAAAAATGCTTATAAATATTCTCAAATAGATTTTTAAGAAATAACAAAAACAACAAGTAGGGATTTTATAAATTGTTTTGTTTTTATTCTAAGTTTTTCATATTTTTGGGAATTTTTGATATTATCTTTTTTTTAATTTTTAATAATAATAATAAAATAAATTAGTTTTAATCCTAATTTTTTTAACTCCTGGACTTCCCGAGGTATACCCTGTGAAGGGTCCTCACTGGTACTAGGAGGTGTGCTGGGATGATAGCCCAAACATCCCATTTCAGGATATTAGATTTTCGATTATCTAAATTTTTTTTGAATTTTTGGGTTTTGTAAGTGCTTGAAATAGAGAAAGTATTTTTGAAGGTTTTCTAACATAGAACTACATTACACCACCATACTAAAAGTTGCACATTATCCCCAATGTGTAAGACTAAGTATGAAGTAATAAGAAAAAAGAAATATAAAATAAATTACAAGCTAAGAAAGAAGAATAGAAGATAAAAGAGAAAGAAGAAGTAGGGAAAAGGGATTCCCTGATTATGAAGTTTGGTGGGGGCGGTTACCTGCAAAACATGTTAAAACAAAAACAAAAATAACGAAAAGATATCTTTGGGGTGCCTCCCAAAAATGCTTTGTTTAAGGTCACGTAGCTTGACCCATTTGACGCTCAAGTTATAGGTGGAAGTATAATTGATTCACTCTTCTCGTTTGATATTTCTCCTGGATGATACAACTTAAGACAGTGCCCGTTTACTTTGAAGGAGCCTTTCTCCGAGTAGGAGATGAGAACTATCCCATATGACCAAACCTCTTTAATGATAAAGGGGTTGGACCATCGAGATTTTATCTTTCCCAAAAAAGGCGAAGATGAGAGTTATAAAGGAGGACGAGATCACCCGGCGAAAAAGTTTTTGGAATTTTTATATTTTTATCATGGTAGAACTTTGTTCACTCCTTATAAAATTTGTTACTCTCATACGAGTTCGCGCGCCACTCATCGAGTTCATTTATTTGAAACCTTCTCTACTCGGTTGCTAAAGTAGAATCGAGGTTTAAAAATTTAAGCACCCAGAATATGCGGTGCTCTAACTCCACCGGAAGGTGGCAAGCCTTGCCATAAAACAATCATTACTGTGTACAGCGGATGGAGGTCTTGTACGCTGTTCGATAGGCCCATAGTGCGTCATTGAGCTTAAGTGCCCAATCCTTCCTATTAAGAGAAATAGTTTTTTTCTAATATCTGCTTCAATTCTTGGTTCACTAATTCAACTTGGCCGCTCATTCATGGGTGATAAACTGTGGGGAGCTTATGCGTAACACTATATTTTGCTAAAATTTTAGTGAATTGGCTTGCAGAAATGGGTGCCCTTATCACTAACTATAGCGTGTGGCATGCCAAAACAAGAGAATAATTTTTTAAGAAATTAACGATGATTCTCGCATCGTTGGTGGGGATAACTTGTACTTTAGCCCACCTCGATACGTAGTCTCGACTGCAACGAGAATATACTTGTTTGAAAAAGAGGGAGGGAGAGTACCAACAAAATCGATACCCCAAAGGACAACAAATTTCACATTCTAAAATGATATTTTGGGTCATTTCATCCTGGCGGGAGATGTTACCCGGTCGATGGAAGTTGTCGCAAGTACACACAAGAGTGAGAGCATCTTTGAAGAGCATGGGCCAATAAAAACCTGCCTCCAGCGCCTTCCTCGCAATTCGATTCGCTTGACATCGGTTGGTCTTTTGTGGCAGTACCACAATATTTTTAAACCTTCCTCACTCTAGACACATCTTCTTACCACCTGGTCTGCACAAACATGGAATAGAAAGGGTCCTCCCAAAAATAATTCATTAAATTAGAAAAGAATTTTTTCATTAGCTGACTCGAGAATTCTTTTGGCAGGACCCAAGCTACTAGATTGTTAGCCAGATCCGCAAACCAGGGGGTGGAAGATGTCATTATGTTTTTGAGAGAAAGGATGCACTCTTAAGGAATTTATCATTAATAATGGATTCCACTAATTCTTTCGTAGTGGGATTTTCTAAATGGGAAAGATGATCGGCCGCCAAGTTTTTAGCTCCCTTCTTGTCCCAGATCTCTAAATCAAACTCCTGCAAGAGGAGGATCCATCACAAAAATGGGGCTTGGCGTTCGTCTTACTTAGAAGATACCTAAGAGCAGAGTGATCTGTGAATACAATTACTTTGGAGAGAGTGATGTACAACCTAAACCTATCAAAAGCAAAAAAACGATGGCTAGAAGCTCCTTCTCGATAATGGTTTAATTCGCTTGTGCCGACGTGAGTGTCTTTCTTGCATAATAAATCAGGTGGAAATACTTGTTTACCCATTGGCCTAATACGGTGCCTACCACAATATCACTCGCGTCGCACAAAATTTTGTAGGGTAGTGACAAATCTGGTGCGACTAGAATTGGGGAATTTATAGGTTTTTCTTTTATGAGTTTAAAAGCTAAAAAACATGCATCGTTAAAAATGAAGGAAGACTTTTTTCCAAGAAGATGGCTTAACGGCTTCGTGATTTTAGAAAAATATTGTATGAAGTGCCAATAAAATCCTGCGTGGCCTACGAATCATCTAATCGATTTAACATTCATTGGAGGGGGGGAGTTTCTCGATAACTTTGATCTTGGCCCTATCAACCTCAATCATTTTGCCTGAGATTTTATGGGCGAGGACTAATCCCTCTCTTACCATAAAATGACATTTATTCCAATTGAGTGCTAGATTCGTTTCATCACAATGCTGAAGCACACATTCGAGATTTCTTAAACAACTTTGGAATGAATTTTCGAAGACGGAGAAGTCATCCATGAAGACTTCCATCACCTCCTTTACTAACTCGTCGAAGATTGCCAGTATACATCTTTGGAATATTATTGGCGCATTACAAAGTAAAAACGACATCCTTCGATATGCGAAAGTGCCAAAGGGACATGTGAATGTTGTTTTCTCCTAGTCGTCGGGCAAAAAAGGGATTTGGAAGTATCCTGGCCAACCATTGAGGAAACAATAGTAGGAGTGACCCGAATGTCGTTATAAGATTTAGTCGATAAAGGGTAACGAGAAGTGATCTTTTCAGGTGGCATCGTTTAATTTTAGATAATCTATGCACATCCGCCAACCCGTAATAGTACAAGTTGGAATTTATTCATTATTTTCATTTGCGACAATCGTTATGCCGCCTTTCTTTGGAATAACTTATACTGTGCTAACCCAAGTCCTATCTGAGATCGGGTAGATGATTCCCGCATCTAAAAGTTTGATAACCACAGCCTTAATGACTTCTTTCATATTCGGATTGAGTCATCATTGAGGCTGGACTGTGTTGCGGGAATTATCTTTGAGGAAGATTTTATGACTGTAGAAGGAGGGATTAATCCCTTTGATATCCGAAATTTGCCACGCAATTGCGTGGCAGGGATTACTTAAAACTAGAGTCAATTTCGAGATTTATGAATCACTTAGCTCGGTTGATACGATAATGGGTAGCTTGGAAATTATTTATACAAAAAATATTTTAGATGAGGGGAGTTACTTTAACTCTAGGATGGGTGGTTTCTTCATACAAAGTTTTGTTTTTAATATTTGTAAGTGCAGTAGCTCAGGTGATGTGGGGAAAGAAACTTCTTCTAAACAGAAGAGCTCGGCGAGCTCAAAATCATTACTAGATTAGGAGACTAACTCGAGAAGTGAATAAAACTCATTCTCAAATCATTCTTCTAAGTAGAAACATGAATCATCATTTTCTAAGATATTTCACATCGAGGGATTTATGCTAAATGTAACTTCATCATCTCCAACCCGTATGAAGAGCTTTTCATTACTAACATCGATAATCATGTGGGGGGTGGAGAGGAAGCAGCGACTGAATATGAGGGGTACTTCGGCATCATTTTGGATATCAAGAATGACAAAGTCCACCGGAAAGATAAACTTGTCAACCTTAACGAGAACGTCCTCCACTACCCCTATTGGATATTTTAATGATCGATCAACGAGTTGGATACTCATTCGATTGGGGCTAGGACTTCCTAAACCTAACTTTTTAAATAAAGAGAAAGTCATAAGTTTAATACTTGCTCGAAGATCAGCTAAGGCGTGTTTTACCAAAAAATTACCAAATAGAAATGGGATGGAGAACCGTCCAGGGTCATTTACTTTTTGGGGGCAATTTGTTAAGCACAACTACGGAGCATTCTACATTAAGGGAAATATGCGAGATGTCTTCAAGTTTCTTTCTATTGGAAAGCAACTCCTTGAGATATTTCGCTTATTTTGGCATTTGAGAGATAGCCTCGTAGAAGGGAACATTAATATAAATTTGTTTTAAAATTTCTAACTTTTTATAATTTTTCTCGATACACTCGCTCCTAGGCTTGGACGGATATGGAATCTTTGAACTAGAAGCGTGCGAAGCTAAAGTAATGGGTAAATATGAAGATAAAATAGGAGGAGGAGAGATAAGTACCTCGGGTTTGTCCTTTTTAGAAGCTACCTCCTTTTCGCTACGGAGGGTAATCACGTTCGCGCTTTCCATTTGATTCGGTTCAGTATTTCCTGGCAGACCTCCTTGTTGACACTCATAGAACATTTTTGCTAGCGGTCCCACTTGATTCTCTAAATTTTTTATCGATCCGTTAAGGTTTCGGATGTTTGATTCATTTGTAGCAACATATTTTGCAAAGACCTCTTCAAGTGAAGAGGGCTTTTGTTGTTGCAGTGGAAAACCAGATGGATTATAATTTAGAGGGGGATTTAGATTAAGAGGCTAATTAAGAGGTTGATTAAGATTTAAAGGGTGCTGAGCATTTCCTTGATTGCTCCATGAGAAATTCGGATGATTCCTATAATCCGCATTGTAGGTATTGTTGTACGGAGTGGAGTTCAGGTTATTGGAAGGGCAAGGCAGATTTCCAATGTAATCAACCTGCTCTTCGATTATAACATTATTAGCCCCAGGAGGAGTGGCGGAGGAAGCAGATATCTCTGCCACTTGCATAGTTAAGCGCTCACCTTGTAAAGTTAAATTTGAAGTTGTGTCAATTTCAAAAATATTGGGCAGCTTGTTAGGCCGCGCTCGAGGCATATTTATATGTACGTGTTGCGTCCATCTCCTCGAAAATCTTGTGAGCAGAATCTATGGTCTTATTATTTAACGTGTCAACAGCGGCCGCATCAATCATTTGCCTTGTTTGGAAATTCAAGCCAATATAAAAATTTGTACTTATTGCCAAGTAGGAAGTTTGTGGTGAGGGCATTTATGCAAAAGTTCCTTGAAGCGCTCCCATGTATCATAGAGAGTCTCCCGGTCAATTTGCAAAAATGAGGCAATATCCGGGCATAATTTGGCTGTCTTTGCATCCTGTAAATACTTGGTAAGAAATTTTTCCGTTATCTCAACCCATGTAGTGATGAACCCCTTAGGAAGGGAGCCCAACCAAGGCTTGGCCTTTTGCCCGCAAAGAATAAGGAAAAAGACATAATTGAATGGCGTCATCAATGACGCCTTTGATTTTGAAAGTAACGCAAATTTTGAGAAAATTAGAGATATGAGAGTTTGGATCTTCGTCCGGCAGGCCATCGAAGGTCACCGATTGTTGCACCATTTGTATGATGTTAGACTTGTTCTCAAAGTTATTGTTCGCCACCGTGGGGAAAACAATACTTAACTGTGTGCCTTCCAGATTTGGCCGCTCATAGTATGGTCCTTTGTTAGGCCTCATTAGGATTGGGGGGAGTAGGATTGGGCGGATTAAGCTCCTTATTTTCTGTGGTAGTGTCCCCGATCGACACTTTGAATGCTAAATGCGTATCCTCGGGTCATACACTAGAAAGAAAGAAGGGGAGAGAAGAAAAGAGAAAAGAGAGAATAATAAAATAAAACGAAAGAAAGAGAAAAACTTAATTATTTTTTTCTTTTTAGGCGGATTAAGTTAGTCTTGGACTTCCCGAGGTATACCCCGTGAAGGGTTCTCATCGGTACTAGGAGGTGTACTGGGATGATAGCCCAAACGTCTCATTCCAAGATTTAAATTACACCTTTAAGATTATTATTTTTTGAAACTACAAAAAAAATGAAAAATAGAACGATAAAATTAATATCTATCGTCTTTTCAAAATATCAAACCCAAATCCCTGGCAACGACGCCAAAAAATTGATACGTAAATAATTTTGGTTTGTGATTTTTGATTTGAACCAGCAAAGCAAGGGGTTTATGTGATGATGTTCTCCAGGCCTATATTCGATGATGACAAGTGTACTTTATCGTCTATAGTATAGGATATTTAAAAATATCGTGGACATATTCCTCAGGGTGCGTTGATTTCTTCTACTTCGAGGAGGAAACTGTTATCTTATAAATTGTTTTTTTTTTGTTGAGAGAAGTTCTACTTAACTAAAAAAGAGACAATTTGCAATTTAAGGTGAGGTTTAGATAATGATTAAAGAGATTAGTACTCGATCTTGAATCACCTCGGCATGAGAATAATCAAAAGTAGATAAAAATAAATATAATTCATTTTATGTAAACAACTTGAACGCGAAGGTTCACGAAGCATGAAAATGCCTCTCTTGGGGAAATGCCCAACTATATTTAGGAAAACTCAACTGAACTCTCGTTCTATAATCGAATGCTAAAACTTGTTTTACGTTGTGAACTCCACTATTGGATTTGACTCCAATCTAGGAGATTTACATCATCCTTTCTTGAGGGGTGTATGCAAGTCTCTTTATTCTGGGGTGATCGATTCATACTTTGAGCCTCTCGGCTAACTAAGTATAAAAACCTAAGTGAAAACCATATATCGAAAATATGGTCTCACAACTTTAAAAATCAATGGTAAATCAAAAGTGTTTACGTAAATGGAAAAAGGGAGCAAAAAGATCATAACTTGATTATCTCATCCTCGGATCTTCTCAATCGAGTACTAGTAAGAGTCTAGTTAATCATGGTGGAGGGGAAAAAGGAAAATATGAAATAAGATCGCATGAAAAATTAACTAAAGTGGAGAGAAATTAAAAAAGCAAAGTTAAAATTTTATTGAAAATAAAAGTGATTACAAGCTTAAGTGAAGATTACAATACTAGCAAAAGAGATATTACAAGCTAACTAGGAACTATTGCATGAATTAAAACTAGAAGAACATTATTTGAAAAGAAGAGAGAGCATAAAAAGTAAAGACATGAAAATAACAACTAACAGCACCTCCCCCTCTCCAAAAACTTGAACCCTGGACTCAAGGAAGACTCTGGAATTTATAGAACAAATATTCAAGTTACAGGCCCTTGGTCACGTCCGTGACTAAGGACGCGTTATTATTGTTCTGCTCAGCTGGGATGCCAGAGTGGGGCATGCGTGACTACGCCGCAAAAGTCAGAGGTTACACACCCATGACTAGAAGGTCACACCCGTGTACTTGGGCGGCTTCATTAAATGCAGCATGAGCTTGAGTGGCGGCGCCGCGGAAGTCAAAGATCACACGGGTGAGTCACGGGCATGACTTGCAGGAACACGGGAGTGACTTGGACAAATCTGCACGGAATATCCACCTGCTTGGAGTGATCTTTAAGTTGACACACCCTGGGTTACGGGCGTGACTGAGGGCGTGTAATTGATCACGGGTGTGTCTTGCGTGAGATGAGCTCAAATTGCGTGGCAACAACACTGGATGTGAATTAAAATTACACGCCCTTGGTCACGGGCGTGATTGAGGGCGTGACATGTATTTTTGACCCAATTTGTCCAAAAATATGCAAAAAATAGAAATATGCTAAATTAGATTTAAATTGTACAAAAGAACTATTTATAAACAAAAATTGACATAAATAAGAAAAATTCTTATTGAATAAATACTAAAATCTATACTAAAAATTTATAGAAATATGGTAACCCCCAACTGCTTCAAAGAGCCAAGATTACCCATGTTTACCAGAGAGAGTGAATCAAGCTCTCTTCTCCAAGCTTTTGAATCTACAGTCGCTCTGAGGACTCTCTCGGATGGGCATGCACAGGAGTGGTTTTACAACTACCTCCCCAGTCCTTCCCTTGCTTTGCCATCTTGAGGCAATAGCTTCTTTTAAGGTTCGCCACCTCAAAGAAGAGGAAGAGTGGCCCTGCAGCCCTCTTCAGGATTAAGCAGGGAGAAAGTGAGACTCTAGCTCGCTTCATGGATCATTTACAAAGAGAGATCCTTGGAATAAGGGACGTCGATCCCTTACACTACATGGTGTCCTTTGTAAATGGCCTTCAGGAAGGTCCTGCCAAGTTTGAGGTCACCACTAGAGAGCCCAGCTCTTAACAAGAGCTGAAAAGTATTGCAAATTAGTTCAAAAAAGGGGAGATCATCAACCCCAAATATGTTTCTAACTTGACATACAGAGCCGGCCAGAAGGGCTCTGCTGGCTTCTTTCCAGCCCAACAATCAACAAATCCACCACGTCAAGAGTTCCAACCACCTGGTCAGAGGGGGAGGAACTTCTGCCACCATTGTCCCTACCAGGGACATCAGCAGTTTCAGTCCAATGGGCCTCTGCAGCTAATCCCGGCTACTCCAGCTCCGCACCCGACACCTGTTCATCAAGTTCATTTTGTTCAGCTGGCTCTCCCAGCTTCTTCTTAGCCGTCTTTCAATGACTCTCAAGAGTCATTCACCGAGATCAACGTCTCTATGAGTGAGGTGGTTCAAGCTCTTCAAAAGCAACCCTTTTATAGGAGGCATATCCCAATGCAATCAAATCCCAAGACCAGGAATCATTCCCTCTACTATGAGCATCACATGGAGAGGGGCCATCTGTCAGAGAACTGCAGAGCTCTCCGCTTGCTGGGGGAGAAGATCATAATGGAAGGAAAGTTGCAAGAGCTGGTCCAGAAGGGAGATTCGTCTAAAGCTTCGACCTCCAAGAGAAAGGAGGTTAGCATAAGTCCATTGGGAGTGCGAGGAGGTGAATGACATTGGCCATCTCGGCAATGTTGGCTATATGAGCGAGTGCGTGGATGCAAATGATGAGGGTGCTTTGGGCTATCTCTTCTACATCCATGGAGGAGCAGCGCTGGAATCCTCCAAGAAGGCTAGTCTCACAAGAGTCTATCGGTCAGAGGCTGCTGCGTCGAATGCTATTCAAATGCTCTACTTCTGGTGGCTCTCGAAGCTGGCGTCGAGTAGAACTCGATGGTGCATCAAAATCTATTCGACACAACTCTGAATATATAGTTGTATTTCTTTAGAAATTTTTTGCTGTTTTTCCCAGCAATGGTGTTTATTGAAATTGGCATTTATAAGGTTATTTTTTATGAATTAAAAAATATCAAAGAGTTTTTAGAGAAGAGATCACTCCCTTTGAATATTTATAGTTCCTTATTGAGAATTGAGTTCTTTCCTTCCCTTCATTATCTCTGAGGAAAGAACCCTAAATTTTCCAGCACATGTAACTCAAACATTAGAGGTACCCAGGTTACCTTGGGCCCTTTGCCTTTACCATTATATGGTGATATAAAAGAATAGAATGGTCTTTGATGATATCCTTTTGGATGGCATGGAATGGGTTTATTTAATTTAGGTTTATTACCTTGGTGTTGGAAATGTGCATAGAATGTATCTAAATATAATAAATCTACAGAATGTCTAATGATTCTACTTTTGACTTTAGCCTTTTGAATGAAATTTATTCGTTTCTCTGAATTGTTTTTCCCCAGAGGTCTCTTCTTAATATTAAAATTTACTTTATTAAATACAGTAAGTCTTACAGGGTTAGTGTTACCTAGAGTTTCAATTAATTGTCTGGTCTCAGTTATTTGAAAATAACTAGGTCTAACAAAAGTGACTGGATTTTTCCAGGTAGGTCTACTAGGGACTTTTGTGTTAATGGATGGATCTGCTCCTAATCCAAGGTGCTTAAATCTCACAGAGATATTTTGTGTAATATCCTTGAGCTTTTTACTCCTCCCATTGAGTGAGTCTTCAAAGGCTTTTACCTTTGTAAGCTCTTCTTTTAAAGCTAAATTTTCATTAATTAGTTTAGTTATTTCTGATTCCTTTTTACAAATTTGATTTCTCAAATCATAATTCACTGAATATAAATCATCTTTCTTAAAGTCTTCAAACTCTTCCCTAACTATTTTTATTTCTTTTTGAACTTTAAGGTAATCATTACAAAATTCCTTAAAATAATTTTTATATTCCTCTGAATCAAAATCAAAGTCATCAAGGAGACTTACCTGATCCTATTCATCATCAGAGGAAGTCTCCAAAGACATTAGGCAGGAAATATCAACAGTTGTTTCTTCATCACTCTCAGGGGAAGATGAGATTGAATCATATTCAATATCACTCCAGGTTTCAACAATGAAACCATTTCCCACCTTCTTGTCTTTTTCTTGGAGGACTTCTTCTTGTGCTCCTTGTTATTGCTGCTCCTGTCTCTTTGCTCTTCAGAATACTCAGGAGCTTTGTGCCCTGGTTTTCTACATGCAAAGCAGATCACTTCTTGCTTTGGAGTCTTATCAAACCTGGGTTTGCTTGAGCTCCACTCCTTTCTTCTAGAGTCTTCAATTTTGACCCATTTTCTAAACCTTTTGGCTAAGAGACTGAACATCGCTTCTTTAGGAGTGGAAGGCTCTCCTTTAGTTACCTTCTGAGCAATACTCCTTTGGTTGGGAGTAGAGACTTTTTCCTTGGCCTCTGTCTTAACCTCGCTCTATAGTAGTAGCTCATAGGATTTGAGCTTTCCAAGTAAATCATCAGTATAGATCACTCTACATCATCTGAACTCTCTAATGGACCATATCCTTGAGTCTCATGAGCTTGATAAGCACATGAGAAGCTTATCATTGATTTATGTCTGAGAAATCTTCTTATCCAGATTTCTTAGCTTATTAATGATGAGGCTGAACCTACCATACATCTCAGCAACACTATCTTCAGTCTTCTTCTGAAAGTTCTCATATTAGGATATGAGAAGGGACTTTCTGTCCTTTCATTCATTATAACTTCTTTCTACTAATCTGGTTAGAGATTCCTAGATCTCTTTTGCTAAGTCTGCCACTATTTAGATGATGTCATTAAACATTGTTGATACCAGAATATTCATGGCTTTGGCATCCTATGCCTTCACCTTCTTTTCAGCTTTAGTCCACTCTAATCTAGGGACACCATCTTGTATCACTATCCCATTTGCATCTTTTCTGAGTGGAGCTGGGGGACCTGAGATAACAATATTAAAAATTTCTTCATCAATGGAGTTCATATATAATTTTATTATGGCCTTCCAGAGTGTAAACTTGTTAAGATTACAAATTGGTGGTCTTATTGATGCATAGTCCTTAGAACTCATTTTTCTGAAAATAGATTTTAATTATAGAAATATGTGAGAGGAGATCTTTCGATGAAGGTGTTAGCCTTTTTACAATCAACCTCCCTATGATACCAATTGAAAGTGCACAGTGTAACCTCAGAGTAATCTCTAGAGGTGGGGGTGAATAGAAATTTATAAACTTTTACCCAAGGTAATAAACCTATGGAATCACACAATAAAAACTTCTAACAACTATGGAATCAACAAATGCAAGTCAGAATAAAATAAATGGAGAGTGCACAAATAATAAATGGGGAAGGTACAGAAATTCACAAACACAGAGAAGATGGGTTTTATAGTGGTTCCCCAAAATGTGGGTACTCTACTCTTCTACCACCTTGGTAGGAATGCACTATAAGTGCCTGAGTCTTTTGATAAGGAGACTCTCAGAACCAGTCACTGAGTCTTTTGATACTCTTAGAACCACTAACTGATTCTTTTGATAAGGATACTCATAGAACCACTAAGTCCTTTGATAAGGAGACTCTTAAAACCAACTGAATCCTTTGGAGAGAGATTCTTAGAACTCTTTATACAGTTACAGAATAAGAGAAGAATAAAAAGAAGAGGAAGAAAGAATAGGATTCTTCTGTTTGAATCCTTATTCAGCAATCACTCAAGATGTTGTCACTTGATGTTCTACTGAAAATGAATAAGATGAACTCTTGCTTAAGATATAGAAGAATGCAAGAGTTACTTTTCTTCTGATGTTGATGGTCTCTGTACTCTAGATGGCTTTCTGCTGTAAATGTTGAAGAAGAAGCAGAGCCTTTGTGTATTCATGGACAGAGTTGTTCTACAATTCTTTTTCTGAGAGAAAGCTTCAGGAAGATGAAGAAGAAGACTGTATGATTCAATTGTTGTGTATTTCATCCTTCTTATGTATACTTATTCCTTATCGAATACTGTTTGAATTTCTTTCCTCTTATGTTTTGCCCTTGAAGGAATATTCATTGGACAATAAGTATTTCTTTCTATTTCTGTTTCCCGTCCCGTCAATCTAATTTGAATAACTTCCAATAATGTCTTAGTTGTCTCTCTGGAGTACTCTATTCCATTCTTGGCAATAAACGAGTCGTTAGAAGAAAGACTATAGCCTTGGATACCTTCTGGAAAAGCATCAGAAAAGACAGCAGAAAACCTTCCATTTCTTTCTATATTCAACGTAGCGTCGATTTCATTTTCCCTCTATTCGACGCACCTCTGAGTTCTTATAGAATCAGCTTCTAAATACTTCTTAGCTCTGACTCAACTCCGATGTCGACATTGCGTCAAATACCTATCGATGTATCTGTCTAGTTGTAGACTTGGACTTGGAACTTGATCTTCTACGTCGACTTCTTATATTGCTTTGACAAGCTATGTCTTCTGCATCGAGACCATTTCGATGTTGTGTCAACTTCACATATACTTTGACTTCAATCAAAGTTACTTCTACTTGTCTTTGAAGTTCCTTTGACTTCTACTTGAAGTTTCATCGACTTCTATTCGACGCAAGTTTAACTCAACTAAATTTTGGGCTTATTTTGGACAAGTGTTGACACTCTAGTGTGAGTGCGATATCCTAGGAAATCTAATGACCAAATTACCCTCATTGTTCAACAAGCGAAATACATCCTAGATTATGAAATTACTTTAATATAATTTGTAAGATAAATCACAGGGTGCTTTTCCCAACTGCGGTGATAGAGAACTATACCGTGGAGAATATCCTGATCAACACCGCGAGCTTGGTGAACACCCTCTTCAAACCAGGCTTTGAAGCAATGAAGAATGGAAAGACTCTTCTTTCCACTGAAGGGCCGCTTTATGGCTTTTCTGGTGAGAAGAAGGAGGTTGAAGGAAACATCACCCACTCGGTGACGCTTGGAGGAATTATGAAGCTAGTCAAGTTCATAGTTATTGAAGCTTCGAGCTGTTACAATGCATATTTTGGAAGGCTAATCCTTAATGAGTATCAAGCGGTGGTTTAAACCTACCACCTGGCTATCAAGTTTGCCTTGAATGGCAAACAATACTGGATCAGAAGCGGTCTGATGAAATCCCACGAGTGTTATGTAAAGACAGTCAATGTGACCGAATCATCTCCTCCAAAGATAGATGATATCTCCCCAGCTTCAGCAAATACTGCGGAAGAGATCGTGGAAGAGGAAGTCAAAGATGGATTTTGCTTGGAACCTTCCCAAGCAACTCAATCCATCCCTATCAGCAAGAAAGATGAGAGAAAGAAGCGCTCAATCAATGCAAAGTTTCTTGGAGCTGACAAGAGCCAACTCATTTCCTATCTCTTGTGGAATCTGGATGTCTTTTCTTGGTCAATGGATGACATGCCAGGAGTTGATCTGGATCCTGCATGCCACCATCTCAACATCGATCGAAGCTTCGCTCCCATCATGAAAAAGAAATGGGCGATGGCGGTGACCCTAGCTTAACCAATTCAGGAGGAGGTTGAAAAGCTTCTCAAGGCCAAATTTATTCAAGAGATTTAATACCACGATTGGGTATCAAATGTTGTAATGGTTAAAAAGGTCGATGAAAGAGGCGTATGTGTGTGGACTTTACTAAACTCAATAAAGCTTGCCCCAAAGATTGCCACCTATTACCTCAAATATATTCTTTAGTTGATTCCACGGTTGGGAATTCTTGAATGAGTTTCTTAGATGCAATCTAGGGCTATCATCAAATAAGAATGCATAACCCATTCTCTCATACCTCATTTATCACGAATGACGGGTGTTTTTGCTACCTCATTATACCTTTCGGGCTAAAGAATATTGGTGCCACCTATCAGAAATTGATGGACACCGTTTTCCAAATCCAAAAAGGAAGAAACCTAGAGGTCTATGTTGATTACCTGCTAATAAAAAGTAAATCATTCTCTGCTCACCTTGACAATCTCGTTGAAACTTTTGCAACTCTCCGAACCTTCAATATGAGGTTGAACCCATTGAAATGTGTCTTCGGAGCAAGCATGGGAAAGTTTCTCGACCATCTCCTCACTATAGAAAGGTTGGAACCGAATCCTGATAAGGTGTATGCAATCCTGGAAATGTCACCTCCAAAATCCTCCAAGGAAGTTCAGCAGTTAGGGGGGAGGATGGCAGGCTTAAGTCGTTTTATCTCTCGCTCATGAGATAAAAGTGCTCCCTTATTTAAAACCTTGTTGGTGGAGCCAAGATTGAATGGACAAAAGAGTGTGATGATTCTTTCAATTAGCTCAAGAAGAAATTAACGTCAACTCCTTTGCTCCAAAGCCCGAGAGAGTGAGAAGATCTTTTCTTATATCTTGGAGTTGGCTCTGATGCTATTAGTTCTGTGCTAATTAGAGAAGAAAAAAGAAGCAGTTCCAAGTTTACTATGTGGGCAAAATCTTGAAGGATGCGGAAACCCGGTATCCGATCCTTAAGAAGTTAGCCTTAATGCTTGTTACTTCAGTGCGAAGACTAAGACCTTACTTTCAAGCTCATTCAATTCAAGTTGGTACTTGATTGGGCCTTTCCCCTTGGCTAGTGGACAATGCAGGTTTACTCTTATAATGATCGATCACTTCAGCAAGTGGATCGAGGAAAAGCCGTTGACTAAAACCAATTCCCAAATTGTAAGGATTTTTATCTAGGGAGAGATAGTATGCAGGCATGGAATTCCTATGGCAATCATTATAGATAATGGTCCTCAATTCAACAACTCCAATATGATAAATTTCTGTGATCAAATTGGTACCGAGTTGCAGTTCGCTTCTGTGCATCATCCAGACATATGAAGGGGAGTAAGTACCACATACTTGGAGCTGAGATGACCTGATGCGCTTCTTTTCTTGAAAGCTTATGTTTTTCACTTCTTTCTTTTCTTCTTCTTGCAAGCATTCTGATGATGTTATTGTAACCTCTTGTACTACATATATTGAAAGGAAAGCATCGAGATAGATTATTATCAAAGGCTAAAATCCTACCAAGCGTGACATCGATGGGTACTACTTTACGCCACCTCGACTTAAAGCTTGAGATATAAATATCCCATGACCACAGGTAGATGGGAGATTTTGTATTTGTGCAGTAGTAGCTCTCCAAGCTCGTGCGGAGGAACTTTAGTCTATCCGTTCCTTGCTGACATCTGACACACCTCTGCATCATGGGAGGTCTAGCTGAAAGTCCATCTCTGTCATGCATTGCAGGCATCATTACAGTCCTGATGATCCATAAAGAAATGCAATGTGGTGTAACTTCTCAGTATGACAGCACCTGTCTTACTGGTCATCTTGCTCTGTGACCCTTGAATACTCGTTGGTTAACGGATAGACAAGGGGAGGTCAAGAGCATCTATTACCATCACCTGAGCCCTCGTGTGGCTAGGGTGTTACAATCATAATGATCTCTTGAGGAAAGAAATGTCAGTGTAGATTTTACAGCATGATCGCACCCACCCTTTTGATCATTTTGAGTTATACACCTCTATTCTCCCCCTCTCTTCTTAGGGTATTACAATCTTAATGATCTCTTGAGGAAAGCAATGTCGGTGTAGCTTTTCAGCATGACAACACCTACTCTTTTGATCATTATGATTTGTATGCCTCTGACCGTGATGGTCTCTTCTTCTTCTTAGGATGCTACAACCTTTATGATCTCTTTAGGAATGCAATGTCGGTGTATTTTCTACATCATGACTGCACCTACCCTTTTGATCATTTTGAGTTGTACATCTCTCTTATTCTTCTTCTTCTTAGGGTGTTACAATCTTAATGACCTCTTGGGGAAAGAAATGTCGGTGTAGCTTTTCAGCATGACCTCACCTACCCTTTTGATCATTTAGGATTGCACACCCCTTTTTCTCTATCTCAGGCTTCAACCTTCTATTTTTCTGTGAATGGGAGGTTTGGAGTTTTTGAGACCGGTAGTTTTCAGGATTTCTGGTTATATTATTAAGGGGCGATCTAGAGCATTTGAGATCGCCGCCTATAATTCTTGATTATTTATTATGTTAAAATGCGGCCTGGACATATAAGACCGTCGTCTATGGTTTTCATTATTTGTTCTATAAAGGAGCAATCTGGAGCTTTTGAGACCACCGCCTAGGTCATTCTCTCTGCATTATTCAGTTAAGAGTTGATTTCAGATATCTGGGATCATCAACTGAAGACCTCTCTAATGTCTATTCTTATAATGGGCGGTCTGGAGAAATTGAGACCGCACATTGAATGATTCTTTTACTTGTCTTTTTATCAAGCAATCTGGGGGATATAAAATCATCCTTGAGACCTCTCTTCAATATTTTCTGTCAAGGAGTGATCTCAGAACGTTGATACCGCTGGTTGTCTATCTCTAATAAATGTTTAAGGTGTTTCAAGGTCTGGTTTATCAACTACAGAAGGAGCGGTCTGGATTTTTGGAGACCTCCATTCATCTCTTACCTAAAGATTATTCTAAGTGTTTTACAATGTTCAAGAATCATCATTTATGAATTATTATGATTTAGTATCTCTGCAGAAGATTTCAAAGGCTGGAGATCGCCATTTAATAAGCAATTGACACTTAGAGTTATTTCACAATGGAGCAATTTCATATGTTTAATACTTTTCATATTTCTATAGGCGGTCTAGCGAGCACGGTACAACCATTTTTGGTTATCATATATTCTCTGAATATAAGTTATTATATGGTATCTTTTCTTATACAGCTGCCTATTCAAACTCTGCAACATCTAAAGCATTGAGATCGAATGTAGTTCTTGTTCCTCTTAAAAAATGAGATCGCGTATAATGAGGATGATCATTCTCCTACTATAAGTCCATAGACCGACTACCTATTGAGATCAAATTTCCTTCATTAGGAACTATGACGAGATTGCAAATTATAAGATCGACATAAGCATACTTAATAAAAGAGAAATATTCATTCATGGAAGACAAACGAAGGTATGCAAAATTTTTCTTTTCATTTCATTCTTTTCTAAGTACAGAGCTCGGGCGGTCTCAAAACCAGTGGTTACAAACTCAGAAAGTGTTGCAACACGAAAATATTCCCTCGGATTAAAATCAAAATTTAAATCAAAACATAAATCATGATGTAGGAAGCTCGAATTGAAATTGATTTAAACTTTGATCATGAAAATAAAAATCATGTTGAAGGATCATTCTTTTTGTCAAATTAATAAAATAAAAGAGAGATCAATAGGTAGGGAAAAACTCACAATTGTTGTTGTGGGTAATTCATATTACAATGTTTATACAAGGGCATGACTGCACCATATATAATTTTATAGGTTTTTTAATCTAGCTTCATATATAATTAGTAGGATAATCAATCTCACCATTGCTCATTAATTTCACATCAATTATGTTTACATCCATGTTTGGAGAATGCAAATCGCCATTACCTTAACATGTTGATGAGTTGTCAACAATTGTGTTGGTTATATCATGTTCAAGATTTCTTGCTGCAACATCAGTTGCATCACTAATTTAACGAACAGATTTTATAGCATCAAATTTATAAGTCTTTATACAAGTAAGATCCATCTCTGTAGCCATTTTTTAATGCCCATCATCTGAAAATTTTATTATACATAAACATATGAATTAATACACACACAAAAAGAGCTTGCATGATCCATGCAAACAACATAAATTCATGAAAAGAAAATGCCAAAAAGAAATTGCTTCAAATATTATATTGTCTTTTATGTGTCGAACATCACCAAACATATCAATGGTTGTCATGAAATAGTTGATTATGCACTTTCAAGTTCAAGTAATTTAAGTTACTTGCATCAAATTTATGAAGAATTATAAAATTCTGGACAACAACACTCATGTAAGCTAGTTTCTTGTGGAAGTAATTTTTAAAGAGATGAACATAGAACAAACAAGATGGTATCACTGAAATATAATAAGCGATATGGTTACCTCATCTTCAGGAATTCCCATAAGAAACAAAGTTTTCCATAAGCATTGAATAAATTTGTTCTTAAAAGTGTAAAGATGCTTTTTGTAATGTGCATAGGAGCTCGAACAAATGCTTCCATATTTATAAATAATGAAACGAAGGAAAGACGTAAAAATAAACACTACAAATTGCTTGATTTTATCCAATCTTAGCTTGAATAATAATTATTTCAAAAAAACTTTCATTGAAAGATAACTACTCATATATAAACTTAAGAAACAAATGTTATGTACCTCCTTTTGTTGGAGTCTTTTATCCAACTCTTGGAGCTCTTTTTCCAATATATCCAGTAGGGAACAATGTTCCTATTCAAAACTCTGTACGAATTTCATGAAACTCTACCTATGAGCAAATCCCAGGGAAATATGCCTAATTCATTTCATGTCCATCAAAATTTGCATGATTAGATATTGTTTTTATGACAAATTTTTGTATGATAAAGCATGGATTTCATTTTATGCCCTAAATCCTTAATTCCAAGTTCCACGGGCAGCGAACTCAAAATGAGGATTGAGGACTGAGGAGCATAAGCATATAAGCTGAAATCAAACTTAGAAATTAGAGTGACTCAAGATTCAAGAATAACTTTTGACATTGTTTGATGAAATCAAACTCAAAAAATGAGAAACGCATGAGAAACACGATCGCAGTCTCACAGAATCACAATCACACTCGCAGAGTCGTAGTCTTCCACAATCATAGTCGTGGATCATCGTCATCATCATCGACTGACATCGCACTCATCTTCACTGGGGCATGCTTGAGTACCTCGCTTTGCTCTGCTAGTCTGAAGAGAGGTTGTCGCTCTGCTATACATTGCGTCTTGAAAATGTAAAATGGAGGAAGAAGTGGTCGAGCGGTCATCAGGCGCAACTTTAATATTGGTCATGGCTAATACTTTTAGTATTAGCCACGATTTTAATTTATTGATTCTAATTTTTTTAGTATTAGGCTCGAATTATGATTTTTTGTGGCTAATACTTCTTTATTTGCCACGACATATTTATCCCTTGCTAAAAGGTAGATACTAGCCATGATTGTTTTGTCATGGCTAATGCACTATTATTAGCCACAATTTTTGCTTCGTGGCTAATAAAAGTGTAGCTAAAACTCAAATTTCTTGTAGTGTAAGCACTAACACTCATCTCCCGACCCACCCACTCGGCCCTCGGGAGATGAGTCCTCAAAATCACATGAGGAAGAGTTATCCTCTGGGAAGAACTCGGGAAATAGGGTCTCTAGTGTAAACTTCAATCCCGCCTCATTTAAGGCATTGAATCTTTTGAGCCTCTCCAACGTGAACTCGACAATGGTAGAGAACAATTTCCTCTAAGTCGCCTCCACCTCTGTAGCGGTAAAATGTACGAGCAGTTTGGCTTTAGAGGACTCTACACCCTTGACACGATAGGCAGTCAGGCATGACTCCGCTTCAGACAGCCGAATCTCTTAGTAATAGTTCTCATGCCGTGACATCTTCAACTCCTCTCCCAGTGCAGAGATTCTTTGCACAAAGTCGAGTTTAGTCTCCTGCGAAAAGAAACTATTAGAACTTTAACCACTACCCATGCAAGTAGGAAACCATGTAGAAGAACTTACCTTGCCATTGGAAGGCCCTACCTACATGGAGGCGATGGTCTCCTCAACTTTAGAAAGCTTCTCCTCTGCGTCCTAGAGGGTGATGGCTTTAGTGCGAACAAATCGGTTGGCCTGAAGGCCTTGCCTTGTGGTTGCATGAAACAACTTTACCATGAGAAGAACAACTCAGATGCCTTGGTTGAACATCTCGCAGATGGGAGTCTCATGGAAAACATATGTGTCGTCGCGGTCGTATAGGCCGAATAATACATTGAAAGCGTCATCGTCGGGATCGTCATCCTCCATCCATGAGGGAAGTTGTGAGCTTAACTAGATGTGATTGTGAGCGCTATCCCAAATCATCTGGGTGTTTCCTTTGATGTTGTCGCTTCTTATGACAAGCCCAAAGTTGGGGTGCGCTGTGGGATCCTCGGGCGGATCCTTTGGAGAAGATGAGCTCACTTATCCTGACTTTTGCATTTTTTTTGCTCAGGCTAGCCCACTTCTTGAATCTTTTAGCCAGGATATTGAACATTTCTTCTTCAGTTGTGGAGAACTCTGCTTCAGCAGTCTTTAATGTCAGACACCTTTCTTTAGGAGTTGATATTCTTTCCTAGGCTTCTGACTCAGCCCTGCTTTTCAGTAGAAGCTTATAGGATTTGAGCTTTCCCAGCAGAGCATCTATTGTAATCTCTCTGAGGCATCTAACATCTCTAATAGCCCAGATTTTAGAGTCTCATGTGCTTGGGAAGCACATGAGGAGCTTATCATTAATCTCTGTCAAAGAGATTTCTTTGTCAAGCCCTCTCAGCTCATTAATGATGAGGCTGAATCTGTCATACATTTCTGTTATGCTTTCATCAGCCCTTTTCTTGAAGTTCTCATATTGGGATATGAGAAGTGACTTTTTGTCTTTTCTCTCATTAGAGCTGCCTTCAACTAATCTGGAGAGAGATTCCCAGATTTCCTTGGCCGAAATTTGCAATTTTGGCCAATTTGGTGAGCTCGATTCGAGCTCAATTGAGCTCAAATCATCATTGAAATGAGTTAGGATGCTAGGACTAAGGTTGAAGAGAGGAAACGCACTTGAGATCGTGCTCGAGCCCTGGTAATTCTTCGGGGAGGCATGGTGGTGGTGGATTCCGATGACCTTGCTCCAATCTGAGCTCCTAAGCCCAATTTTTCAGCTGGAAGGCTCAGCTAGACTCCTTAGGATGCTGTGAAGGTGAAAAGGAGGGTGAATGAGGCTGAGGTTGGGTATAGGAGGGGACACCATTAATGGGGTGCTCAACCAAGCTTAGGAAGCCCCTAGTAATTACCATTTTGCACCAATTCTCCTCCAATTTCGGTTGGCTAGCTGTGAGGAGTTATGGGATGAGGTTGGGAGAAGGAATGGAGGGCCAAGTGGCATCCATTCCCTCATTTCATCTTTGTCCAATATGTTGATCATGGATTTTCCTCTTTTGCCCTCCTTCATGTGGCCATGTCACCATTTTCAGGGTTAGGGGTTGTAATTTATGAGTTGGGCTGCAGGATGGGCCATGGGTTGAGCTCTTGGCCCATTGGGAATTAGGATGACCCACTTAATTTTTCTAATTAGGCAAATTTTGACCATGGTTGACTGTATGGCTAGTCAACTGATGAGGTAACTGCCGCCACATGATGGACATGGGTCCTATGTCGCCACCCAAAGTGAGTTGGGTCATGGTGGGGTCATTTGGAGGTCAATTTAACCAAATTAAGGCAATTTGGGTTATGTTGACCTAGAGTTGGCTTTGGTCAAATCTCGGGAATTAGGTGGCCCAATGATGTTGGTCATGACTCTAATGACTTATCTTTGTAATCATTGGGGTGAGGTAAGTTCAATTTGTTCATTAGGGGTTCAATTGTGGTGAACTAGGCTATGTTGACCTAGTTTGACTTGGGTCCACAAGGTGGGTTTACCAAGCCTACTGGGTTCTAGACCTTTCACCTTACCCTAGCCATGACATCAAGGATGTAACACCCTGCCAGTACGACTAATATAACAGTAGGTCCGGCCGGGACCCCACGCCATACAAACCACACTAGCTAGGAGTTAAAAGGCGATAACCAGAAAAGTAACAACTAAACGAGAGTACAAAACGTAAGCGGAAGCATTAATTAAACCATTCAAATAGAACTGTCCACTATCATAGGAATGTATCCAGAATAAGAGTTACGACCTTAAGGCCTTACATTCATCCAATGCACAAAACTCCATAAGCATACATCGGCACGCAGGCCGGCCATACATGAATAACAGGAAAAGGGCTGGCCTTCGAGGGCCAACATTGCAAAGGGCCATCGCCCGCTATTTCCCGCTAGGCTCACCTGCACCTGCATAAGAACATTCCACCAAGCGGTGGCAAACAAAGTAACGGTCAGCACAGCTGACCAAATTATAACGACCCCACCCCTTTCCCGGGGTGGCGGAGATTCTACCCTGCAAGCAAGCCATACTAGCACAAGTACTAAAATAAAGAAAGTGCAACTACACAAGGTGAGGTTTCAAGCACATTCAATCTTCTAGGTTGAGCATCAAAAGGAGGGAACCTAGGAATGCACATGATGTTGGTTGGGTTCACCCGAAGGTTCCCCGCAACCGCCTAAACAACCGCATGAGGCTAACAACATCAATTCCACAAACACTCCACCGTAAGGGCCATCGCCTTATGTGGGAAAAAGAGCTTTTGGTCGGTCTAGGTAAACCACCTTCCACGACCTCTCCCATGATCACACGGCTACATGAGGTAGGGACCTCTTACCGATCTGCATGGAAACGGGTTCGGTTTAGCTTTGCCCGTGCTCTAATCGTCGCGATCTGTCGCACGACGCGGGTACGGCTTCGCCTCGGCCCATAAGGGTTTAGCACCTTCAAGTGCTACACAAATATAAGCTACGCACCTAATCCCTTCACAAGGATCTAGGCTTCACAAATACTCAAAGAGGGGAGGTATAATACGCTCCGCATCAATTTTCGCGGTGAAGGTTTGCCTTCATCCAATCTCAAAGCATGGGGCTTTCGTTAGGATCTTCACAAGACGCCTACACTTAAATCCCGCACTACTATAGATGATTTCACGGAGTCATTCTCCGGCACGCATTCTAGGCTTAACCTAAATGCAACGTCGCAATCAAAGCATCACCGATTCGGGCTCACGGCCACGAATAGGCTTCACACAAAATGCCTAAATCCGCACGACTACCGGATTTTCTATATGCAATATGCCGGGGACGGACACAATCGACCCGGAGTTCCGGAGAACTTGAGAGAATCCTACACTTCACCCATTTGGTGAAAGGGATCCCTCATGCAAGCATAGAGAAACAAAGGAGAGGACAAAAGACAAGTCCAAACAACGGGAGAAGAAATCGTTACCCTAGGAGCGTTCTTTTTCGCCATGGATCCGAGATTCTAGACGGAGGGAAAAGACCGCACCGGGCTGCACTTTCCAGATCTGGAAACGGTTCGTGAAACGGAGCTCTGGAGCTCCGTCAATGGCGGAATCTCCCTTCTTCTTCCTTGGCTCCTCCTTCTTTCTCTAGGGTTTGGAGAGAGAATGGCTTAGAGAATATGAGGTTTAACCCCCTCTCATCAGCCCTAAAGGTCTCCCGCAACTAAACCTAGCCGTTGGATCAAATCCCAAAAGATTTGGACGGTCCGATCTTCTTCTCCGCTCAAAATCGCGGAACAGAATAAACAGGGCGCACGATCGCTGGCGCACGATCACTGGTCGTGCGCGAAGAGGGAAATGGTCGTGCGCACTGTCCGAGACAGAACTCGATTCTCTTCTGAATTAACGCATGATTGCTGGCGCACGATCGCTGGTCGTGCGCGAAGAGGGACATGGTCATGCGCACTGTCCGAGACAGAACTCCGATTCTTTGCGGGTTGCGCACGATCGCTGGCGCACGATCACTGGTCGTGCGCGAAGAGGACAATGGTCGTGCGCATTGACCTGATCTGGAATCTTGAGCCTATCCCGAGCGCAACACTACCATTTTGCCAACCTCGCTGAACCACGATCTTTGGGGTGTTACAACTCCACCCCCCTTAAAAGAATTTCGTCCCGAAATTTCGAAAACAGTAATAGCAGGAAATTACAGTTTTTTAAAAAAATTTACCTGAGGGAAATAGCTCGGGGTACTCCGCAAGCATCGCTTGCTCTCTCTCCCAAGTTAGCTCCTCTCGGCCGCAATTATCCCACCGGACC
This sequence comes from Dactylorhiza incarnata, assembly GCA_033032865.1. NCBI lineage: Eukaryota > Viridiplantae > Streptophyta > Magnoliopsida > Asparagales > Orchidaceae > Dactylorhiza > Dactylorhiza incarnata. The sequence goes on along the minus strand of JAWHQI010000033.1, from coordinate 8,106,756 downwards.
TTTACCATCCGAATGGACTTGTTCCGCAACTGCTTTACCTCGGTATACTCGATGCGTAAGGGTTTGACTTTCGTCGACAACCCACTATCCACCGACACTTTGCCGACCGCAACGATATGAGTAGGCTCTTGCACTTCCTTCCTCAGAACTGAAATGTGAAACACGTCGTGCAGACCGCTCAGCTCTGCAGATAGAGCAAGCCGATAAGCCGCATCACCCACACGTTCCACAATCTCAAACGGTCCTAAGTACCTTGGACTGAGCTTTTTCAAGCATCGGATCCTTGATACCCCTTTGAACGGTTTGATCTTCAAGTAAACCCGGTCACCGACGGCGAACTCTAGGTTCCTATGCTTGGCGTTGTAATACTTTGCTTGCCTATCCTGGGCAATCAATAGTCTTTCCCGAATAGTTCGGATCGTCGAAGTTGCTTCCTCAACATCCTTTCGCTTTAATAGCTTAGTATCGCCCGTTTCTGCCCAAGACAACGGCGTACGACACTTCTTACCATAGAGGGCCTCGAAAGGAGCCATCTTTATACTGGCTTGGTAGCTATTATTGTAGGCGAATTCGATCATATAGAGATGATCTTCCCACTTCTTTCCAAAATCTAGAGCGCACATTCGGAGCATATCCTCCATAGTCCTGTTGGTTCTCTCGGTTTGTCCATCCGTTTGCGGGTGGAAGGCCGTGCTGAACTTCAATTTCGTGCCCAACAGTTCATGGATAAGCCTCCAATCTTTCGATGTGAAACGCCCGTCACGATCGCTGACGATGCTACGAGGGATACCGTGCAGCCGCACAATACTATCGACATAGAGCTTCGCTAGCTTTTCTACAGAATCATCCTTCCGGTTCGGAATAAAATGCGATACTTTTGTCAGTCTGTCCACGATCACCCAGATGGCGTCATTTCCATGCTGCGATCTCGGCAATCCGTGCACGAAATCCATCGAAATATCGTCAAACTTCCATTCCGAAATCGGCAAGGACTTCAAAAATCCACCGGGACGTTGACATTCCACCTTCACCAACGCGCAAGTGTTGCACTTGGCCACGTAGAGGGCAATGTCCTTCTTCATACCCGGCCACCAGAAAAGTTTCTTCATGTCCATGTACATTTTCGTGCTCCCCGGGTGGATAGAGTACTTGGTATGATGAGCCTCGTACATCAATTTCTCCCGTAGAGTACCAACGTTTGGGACGCACAATCTGCCATTCTTCCACATAAGGCCATCTTCGAAAGAGAAATCAGCGTTCAACCCGTCAACGGTTTCCGCTTTGTAGCGTTTCATGCTCTCATCCAGCTCCAATGCCTGTCGAACTCGGTCGGCAAGGTGGTATTGAACCTCCGTCTAGTTCAAGCATGCTGAAGTAGACGCTCTTCGATCAACGCAAATGATCTCCATTTCTTCCAGCTCACGGATTAGACGCTCATCGTGCATCAAAATCCAATTTGCTTGAGCGGGAGCCCGACGACTCAACGCGTCCGCAACTACATTTCCCTTTCCAGGAGTATATTTGATGTCGAAGGTGTAGTCCCCAAGGAACTCCAACCACCTCCTCTGTCGCATATTCAACTCCCTTTGATCTAGCAAGTACTTGAGGCTCTTGTGGTCGGTAAAGATGTCGATCTTCACGCCATACAAATAATGCCTCCAAAGCTTAAGAGCAAATACCACGACCGCTAGCTCCAAATCATGGACCGGGTAATTCCTCTCATGAACCTTCAACTGCCGGGAGCCGTAGGCAATTACCTTACCGAACTGCACTAGGACACAACCCAAACCACTCCCCGAGGCGTCGCTGTAAATTTCGTAGCCTTCCGTACCTTGTGGCGAGCATAGAATGGGCGCCGTGGTCAGACGGCTCTTCAGTTCTTCAAAAGCTCGTGCGCACTCGGGCGACCAAACGAACTTATGATCCTTCCTAGTCAGTTTTGTGAGAGGAAGTGCGATCCTCGAGAAGTTTTCCACAAAGCGCCTATAATAGCCGGCAAGTCCTAAGAAACTTCGGACTTCCGCTACGTTTTTCAACAAAGGCCACGCTCGGATCGCTTCTATCTTCGACGGATCTACCGCAATTCCATCTCCACTAACGACGTGACCAAGGAATGCTACTGACGGTAGCCAAAACTCGCACTTGGAGAACTTGGCATATAGCTGACTCTTCCTCAAGGTGCTCAGAACTGCGTGCAGATGTCCTACATGCTCCTCTTCTGATTGAGAGTATACCAAAATGTCGTCTATAAAGACGATCACGAATTGATCCAAATACTCACGGAACGTCCTATTCATTAAGTCCATGAATACCGACGGTGCATTAGACAGACCGAACGGCATCACCGTGAACTCATAGTGCCCAAAGCGGGTACTGAAAGCTGTCTTTGGAATGTCACATTCCCTAATCCGCAGTTGGTAATAGCCGGACCTTAGGTCCAGTTTGGAGTATACCGTCGACCCAACCAGCTGGTCGAAGAGATCATCGATTCTTGGAATCGGATATCGGTTCTTCTCGGTCAACTTGTTTAACTCTCGATAATCGATACATAGACGCAAGCTCCCGTCCTTCTTTTTTACAAAGAGGACCGGTGCACTCCAAGGCGAAGAACTTGGACGTACGTAGCCTTGCTCTAGCAGCTCTTGCAATTGAACCTTCAGCTCTGCCAATTCCTTTGGCGCTATCCGGTACGGTGAGCGGGCCACAGGTTTGGCACCTGGCACCAACTCGATACAGAAATCGATCTCTCGCTGAGGCGGAGCCCCAGGGAGTTCGTTAGGAAACACGTCGGCGTACTCTGCTACAACTAGGACATCACATAACCTGGGCTTTGGCTCCGAAGCCTCCAACAAGGTGAAGAACAACTCGGCGCCTTTTCTCACCGCCTTAACCACTTGGAGAGCAGACATCAGCGTCTTGCTCGCTCCTCGCATACCGGCGAACATGGTTTCTCCTTCGGTGTCCCTTCCCAGAGTGATCTCCTTTGTATTGCAATCTATGCATGCCCGCTGCTCCGAGAGCCAGTCCATGCCGAAGATCACATCAAATTCAGCTAACGGTAATAACGACGCTTCCAAGTCAAAATCCTGACTTCCGATCCGCACCTTCACACGGCTCTTCCTATCCACACTCATTCGAGATCCATTGGGTAGCACTACTTCCAATCTATCCTCTACGAAGGTAGACGGCACTCCGATTCGCACAACGAAGTCCTCGGACAGAAAATAGTGCGATGCACCCGTATCAAATAGAGCTCTCGCCGGATAGTTGAAAATTAGGACGAAACCTAATTGCACACAAATAAAGCATATAGTCATACCACAGTATGAATTATATATATAGCTGTAAAAGCTAACTTCTAATTCGTACCTGTGACGACATCAATTTGTCGTATAGCTTCTTGTTGGCCAAGCGAAAAGACTCTCGGCTGAGTCGGAATGTGCTGGGAAGCCGAAGACTCCGCGGCTTTACCCTTTTCCGCAGTACGAGCATAATCCACCGCTCGATTACCAGTCTTCGGGGGACCACTTCGACACACTGCAGCTTTGTGTCCCACCTTCCCGCAGGTGAAACACGTAATAGGAGTCCGCGCGGTCGTGGCTCCCGAAGCATTTGAAGGAGCTGGTTCCGCCTGTTTGAACTTCCTTTTGTTCCTTCTGAAAACCGACTTGGACTGAGAGGCCGGCGCATGAAACTCAGGTTTCTTTACAACACCCCTTGCTTGTACCCTCTTCATGTCCAACTCCAAAGATCTGGCAGTTTGCACCATCACTTGGAAGCTGAACGTCATAGGGCCTACAAGGAGCAGCCTCAACTCGTCCCGAAGCCCTTCATAGAACTTATTTGTCTTTGTCTCCTCATCCTCCACCAAGGACCCCGCATAGCGACTCAGTCTGGTAAACTCATGCAAGTAATCGTCAACGGAGCGATCACCTTGTGTCAACCTCAAGAACTGGTTTTGTAACGCAATGCGCTGGGCAGAGGGGATAAACCTTCGGAGGAACGACTTTGAAAACTCAGCCATTGTGATTTCAGTAATATCTCTACCGCAGAACTTATGCAGCTCCTGCTCTTCCCACCACAGCACAGCCTCTCCATCAAGAAGGAAGGTGGCTAAGGTGACCATCATGACTTCGTCCGTCGCTGTCGCCCTCAGATTTCTTCTAACTCTTGACAACCAGTCTTCTGCCTCCGTTGGGGACTCAGATCCCGAGAAGGTAGGAGGATTAAAGCTCAGGAAATGCTTTAATTGCTGGTCACGCGCTCGCCCCGAAACTACTTGCGCAACTTGAGGTTCCACCCTCGGCGCTACCGCAGGTTCCACTGCAGCAACAGCCTCAGGGGCCACATCCTGAGTAGGAGTAGCAGGCTGGACCAGCTTTTGGGGTTGAGCGTTGATCATCGCGAAGACCGCTTCTGCGACTAATTTGATCATTTCAGCAGAAGGAGTGGTCGCTGGCACTTCAGCCGACCCACTACTTTCAGCGGTGTTACGGGGTCGAGACTGCCCCGCAACACTTCTAGTCACCTATAATCATGCAAAGCACAATTTAGTGACCCAAAACATATCAAACATCAATCATGGAACGCTCAGGTTCCGCAAACAAGTATGTTTTCTTTTCATTCCTAAGTGGACATTCTTATTAGTTTTTGTCGTTTTAGGTGAATGCACAACCCGTGCGCACCACCCCTTAAAAGGAATTCGTCCCGAATTCGCTAAACTACGGATCGACGCCTTAAGTCCGATACCAAATTGTAACACCCTGCCAGTACGACTAATATAACAGTAGGTCCGGCCGGGACCCCACGCCATACAAACCACACTAGCTAGGAGTTAAAAGGTGATAACCAGAAAAGTAACAACTAAACGAGAGTACAAAACGTAAGCGGAAGCATTAATTAAACCATTCAAATAGAACTGTCCACTATCATAGGAATGTATCCAGAATAAGAGTTACGGCCTTAAGGCCTTACATTCATCCAATGCACAAAACTCCATAAGCATACATCGGCACGCAGGCCGGCCATACATGAATAACAGGAAAAGGGCTGGCCTTCGAGGGCCAACATTGCAAAGGGCCATCGCCCGCTATTTCCCGCTAGGCTCACCTGCACCTGCATAAGAACATTCCACCAAGCGGTGGCAAACAAAGTAACGGTCAGCACAGCTGACCAAATTATAACGACCCCACCCCTTTCCCGGGGTGGCGGAGATTCTACCCTGCAAGCAAGCCATACTAGCACAAGTACTAAAATAAAGAAAGTGCAACTACACAAGGTGAGGTTTCAAGCACATTCAATCTTCTAGGTTGAGCATCAAAAAGGAGGGAACCTAGGTATGCACATGATGTTGGTTGGGTTCACCCGAAGGTTCCCCGCAACCGCCTAAACAACCGCATGAGGCTAACAACATCAATTCCACAAACACTCCACCGTAAGGGCCATCGCCTTATGTGGGAAAAAGAGATTTTGGTCGGTCTAGGTAAACCACCTTCCACGACCTCTCCCATGATCACACGGCTACATGAGGTAGGGACCTCTTACCGATCTGCATGGAAACGGGTTTGGTTTAGCTTTGCCCGTGCTCTAATCGTCGCGATCTGTCGCACGACGCGGGTACGGCTTCGCCTCGGCCCGTAAGGGTTTAGCACCTTCAAGTGCTACACAAATATAAGCTACGCACCTAATCCCTTCACAAGGATCTAGGCTTCACAAATACTCAAAGAGGGGAGGTATAATACGCTCCGCATCAATTTTCGCGGTGAAGGTTTGCCTTCATCCAATCTCAAAGCATGGGGCTTTCGTTAGGATCTTCACAAGACGCCTACACTTAAATCCCGCACTACTATAGATGATTTCACGGAGTCATTCTCCGGCACGCATTCTAGGCTTAACCTAAATGCAACGTCGCAATCAAAGCATCACTGATTCGGGCTCACGGCCACGAATAGGCTTCACACAAAATGCCTAAATCCGCACGACTACCGGATTTTCTACATGCAATATGCCGGGGACGGACACAATCGACCCGGAGTTCCGGAGAACTTGAGAGAATCCTACACTTCACCCATTTGGTGAAAGGGATCCCTCATGCAAGCATAGAAAAACGAAGGAGAGGACAAAAGACAAGTCCAAACAACGGGAGAAGAAATCGTTACCCTAGGAGCGTTCTTTTTCGCCATGGATCCGAGATTCTAGACGGAGGGAAAAGACCGCACCGGGCTGCACTCTCCAGATCTGGAAACGGTTCGCGAAACGGAGCTCCGGAGCTCCGTCAATGGCGGAATCTCCCTTCTTCTTCCTTGGCTCCTCCTTCTTTCTCTAGGGTTTGGAGAGAGAATGGCTTAGAGAATATGAGGTTTAACCCCCTCTCATCAGCCTTAAAGGTCTCCCGCAACTAAACCTAGCCGTTGGATCAAATCCCAAAAGATTTGGACGGTCCGATCTTCTTCTCCGCTCAAAATCGCGGAACAGAATAAACAGGGCGCACGATCGCTGGCGCACGATCACTGGTCGTGCGCGAAGAGGGAAATGGTCGTGCGCACTGTCCGAGACAGAACTCGATTCTCTTCTGAATTAACGCACGATCGCTGGCGCACGATCGCTGGTCGTGCGCGAAGAGGGACATGGTCGTGCGCACTGTCCGAGACAGAACTCCGATTCTTTGCGGGTTGCGCACGATCGCTGGCGCACGATCACTGGTCGTGCGCGAAGAGGACAATGGTCGTGCGCATTGACCTGATCTGGAATCTTGAGCCTATCCCGAGCGCAACACTACCATTTCGCCAACCTCGCTGAACCACGATCTTTGGGGTGTTACAAAGGCCTATGTTACTCTAAGGGGGTCTTGAAGGAAAGGGGATGGTACAGTTGCCACATCCTGTTGTGTGGACACATATAAATCCACGAACTGAGGCACTGCGAAAAGGTGGCTTCATCCGCACTTGCGTTTGAGCAAATGATGATGTAAAGGGTCTTGCCATTTAGGAAAGGCAGTCGAGGAGAGGGAACGCGAGTTGACCTTGCCTGATGTGGCACGCCACGTAAATTTGCCTCGGGATTAGGCAGCGCCAGAACCACCTTCATGTTGGATTTGCCTCGCTCTTGGGCATAATAAAGCTAAGCATAATTCTAGGCGAGATCGAAAATAGCAGGAGTCGAAAAGCCGGTGAGAATAATAACATGGTCGACATGCTCAAGGAGGTTGAAAGAGGGCCTATTCATACTTGCTGAGATCCTGACCAGCCAAAAAAGCCACATCAGAGGCCATTCTTGTTGATAACCAGGAGAGCCCCCCTTTCTATTTTTATAGAATTAGGAGGTGGGCGGGCCTGAGAACAATTTCTTTCTTACGCCCAACTCGCGAAATAGGGGTTGAACGTTTCTTTCTGATCACTAGTGAGCTCGCAAAGAGCAGGGATTGTGTACAATCCATATTTTGCGAGACCAATTCAGACGCGCCCTGAGAACGAAATAACCGCGCGCACTCCCAAAGTGGTTCGCAAGCCAGCACAAGAGTTTGAACTCGCCTCTTCGGTGAATTAGAGGTCGCGAGTCAGCACGAGACGGTCGGGCCCGCACTGTTGGATCGGTCGGCGCCCTTAGAGGGGGGGTGAATAAGGGTTTTCAAAAACCTTAGATTTTATTTAGAAAAACTTTGGAATATTGCAATATTAAAACAAGAAGTCAAGTAAAACAAAAGGAGAGACAAGCTTTATTGATATTAAATAAGTTTTACAAAACTTGATCTCAATGACGCTAGAGATCAGGGGCGAATAATAAAAGCTCTTTTCGTTTTCTATCCTGACTCGCTTCCCCACGAACCGGTGGCCCTAGCCTTCTCCTTCCCGGATTCGGCCTCAAGCCGCTCTAGCCAATCCTTCCCCGGATGTGGCCTTGAGCACCCCCGAGACCTAGCCTAGATCTAGTCGCCAACACGAGGCGAATTTCAGCCCTAAGTCCTACCCCAGACCTAGTCGCCAACACGAGGCGATTTCACTACCGTTTACAAAGAAAGATAAATAAAATAATAAAAACTCCCTTAAGATGAACTTCTGAAAGTGGAGGCGAAGATCCGCTGGAGAATCAGCGTTTGTCGAAGCAGACTTCGTTTGGATTCGACATGATGGAATCCTCCTTCAGAAGTTGGCAGAGCTTCGCTGGGACCTCAAATTTCGCCCAAGACAAGCCTCTGGAATTCTAGCACTCTCTCTCTGAGGTGTATCAATAGGTGTCACGAAAACAAGAGGAGAGGGGGTCCTTTTATAGCCAAAGCGCTACCGCCGGCGCTACCGCTACCGTCGGCACTATCCCTGATTAAGTAACATTTTGCGCGGCCGGATCTTCAATCCGCGGCAACATTTTGCTCTATGGCTCTTGTGCGCCATGCTACCGCCAGCTCTAGTAGCTACCGTCGGCGCTATTCCTTATTAAGTAATGTTTTGCGCGGCAGGATCTTCAATCCGTGGCAACATTTTGCTCTATGCCTCTTGTGCGCCATGCTACCGCCAGCGCAAGTAGCTACCGTCGGGCGCTAGCTCCTACTATATAAGCCGCCGGAATTGCGTTAATCATCGCTAGCGCCAGGCGTTATTGCTACCGCCGACGCTAGTGGCCATGTTGGAATTCTGGCCTCAATTTTGGGGACAACTATCCTTGAGTCATGTGGACTTTGATTTCCTGCACACTTAAACACACAAGATCAAATACACATAGGATTTGTTATTCTCAAACCTAGGAGATGCGGAATACCATGTTCCAACAAACTCCCCCTTTTGATAATAACAAATCTATTAATGATAAATCGAAGCATTAATAAATAAGCATGATGAAACTATACTTGTGCGTGTGTGAGAGTGATGACTTAGGATAATTCTTGATTTTAGCATTTAGAATTGCTCCCCCTAAATACATGCTCCCCCTAAGTGAATGCTCCCCTAATATGTAAGCTATCATCTTAATTGGTCATGTTGGGTTTTTGATAGCGGGTTATATTTATCATGTTAGATCTCCCCCTTTTGTTATTAGCAAAAGTGGGTAGGGAAACAAAGCACCAAAAAAGTTTGTAAGTAGAAAATAAGGCATGATCGAGCTTTTGAAGTAAATGATAAGGAGTTTTAGAATTGTTTTTCATTTAAATAGATCAGAGTTATAAGCATTACAAAAAATTTCATAGAAGGAAATCAGAGTTTTTAGCATAAAAAAGTAATGCTTTTCCCTTTATATAAAAGTTTTAAGCATAAAAATAAGGATTTCCAAATAACCAATCTACCCAGACAATATGTCTATACCCTAGCCCCGTACTAAGTGACGGATGGGCATGAGGAGCTGCAAACATGTCGTAGGTTGGGGTGTTAGTCCCATATACAAACACTAGACAAAACTCAACCTAGCACTCTTTCCCCCCAGTGCCTCGCAAGGCCCCACTGGAACCCTCCCTGGTTAAGGACAAGACATGACTAAAGATAAGTTTATCTAATGTCTACAACCCTACGCCCCCGCTATGGTGAGATATGAAGTCACGGATAATAGTTTTTTGAAACATGAAGCTTTTAAATCTAATGGGAAGAATCATAATTGATTTTTTTTTGAAATAAAACTTACTTAGCTATATTGAAATTCATGAATGTATCAGAGTTGAGCATTGCGGAAGATTTCGAAAAAAAACACCATAATACTAAATAAGAGTTTAAGTTAAAAAAGGAGATGTTTTTGAGTTTCAAAACTAACTTTATAAAGATAAGAGTTGAAGCATTTTGGAAGAAAGAAACAACATCCTTTTAGCAATGTTTCACTTGTTGGAAGAGCGTTTAGCATACACGTTTATATTGAAATAAATCAGAGTTTGTTACTATAAAAATGATATGCGTGTTAGAACAACCAATATAAATTCTACCAAGCAAGTCTACCACCTGTTTTTAAGAAAAAAAATTGAGATTTAAGACTTGATACAAGCATGAAAGTGCAAGGTAAAAGTTATATGGTGATGATGCGGAAGACTTATAGAAATACATGAAACATCTTATTGTAATCAAGAATAATCCATAAAAAGATATATGAGTTTAATTTCAAAAAGAAGATGTTTATGTAAATCATGTTTCAATGAAAACCTTTTATGGTTGACAAAAATAACCAAGCATGAAATAATATTATCACAAAGAGATTACTACAATGTTATTTCAATTCACAATTTCAAATCATACCAAACATTATACAAAATATGCTAGGTTATCTAGTGCATTTCATAAGTAAAGAGTAATATAGAATTAGCATTAGGATCCAATACTCATGAGAAGAAGTGTTATGGAAGATAATGATGTGTACATAAGTGTATTTTTAAGTAGTGTAAACAAATGTTTTAATCAAAAATACAAGAAATATGTAAAGTAATAGCACAATAAAACACAAATAAGATTACTTCCACACACTTTAATGCACAAATAAAAAGTACAACTACCAAGGTGCTCTGCACACACAATGCTCAACAAGACTTATCAGGGTGCAAAGTAGTGTTTGGGGGATCACATATTTAAATGTAATATTGAAACTAGTGATCCGGTGTACTTAAGAGTAAGTGGTTTTTATTTTGAAAGAAGGTTATGGTTTGCACAAGACACTTTACTATTCTTTCCAAGGTGCTCAACCTCACAATGCTTATTAAGACTTATCAGGAGGTTCAAGTAGTGCTTGGTGGAGTTATCTTTGTTAATTTATGATATTTTTTTTGTACAAAGTTCTCCGAATACACTTGTTTTTGCAAACCATTATAATTTTTGAAAGAGATAAACCACTTTTCTTAACTTTTAGGAGTGCAAAATAAAGGAGTGTAGGTAAGATACTTGTGCAATTTTAATTTATTTGTACTAATACAAAACATACACAAGCATTCTTAGATTAAATACATATGTAGACAATGCCAAAAAAAGGTGAGTGAATAAATATCATTATCAAACATAAAACATTTCTCATACTTAGAGGCATGCTAAGCTTGATCCTACACAACTTTTAAACTATAATTGATGCACATTTGAATAGATATATCAAAGCATGAAGAAAGACAATGTCCAAAGTAGTTTCAAAAGATAAATTGCAACATTTTAGAATTTCTAAATAATAAATTAAATCATGCTTGATTTTTCACAAAAATCATACAGTTTTTTTGATAGTTTTAAAGTTTTATATTTTTGTATTTGATTTTAGCAAATAAAAGCATATTTTTGTAATTTTTGCTTTTGTAATTTTTATATTTGATTTTTGCATAAAGATGAACTTTAAACAAAGGAAACAACACAAGCGAAAAAGAAAAACATATTTTTTTGTAATTTGGTTTTTGTAGTTTTGTATTTGATTTTTCAAAAAATAAAGAAACACAGAAGTGCAAAACTAAGTAGAAAATATAGATTAATAAATTTTTAGAAATTTTTCGAAATTTAAAAAATATAGAAAATCGAACATAGACGCTAGCGCCTGCGGTAGCGCTAGCGCGGGAGACAGTGAACGGTTTTTTAGGATTTTGGAAATTTTAATTTTGGATCTTGATTAAGTGTCCCAATTGTAGTTCCATGCTGAAGTTGCAGATTTTTAGGAGAAGTTTTGGATGGTTAAAAATGAAGAAAATTGTATTTGTGAGCATGTTTTAACTTGAAAGATCTAGGACACCTAATTCAAGTCATAATAATCGAAATCTTGCATCGGGAAGGGGTTTAGTAAATATGTCAGCAAGTTGAGAGTCCGTCCCAATGAAGCTTACTTTTACATTTTCTTTCTTAATGTGATCCCTAATGAAATGATGACGAGCGTCGATGTGTTTGGATCTAGAATGGTGTACGGGATTATATGTGAGGTCTATTGCACTTTTGTTGTCACATTTAAGATCTATGTTTTTGAGATGAAATCCAAAGTCCTCTAGTGTTTGGCTCATCCATAACGCTTGTGCACAACAACTACCAAGTGCTATATATTCAGCCTCCGTGGTGGAGAGTGCAACCGAAGATTGTTTTCTACTAGACCAAGCAACTAAAGAGGGTCCTAAAAAGTGACATGTACCGCTAGTGCTTTTTCAATCTAGTGAACACACGGCGTAGTCCGAATCGGAATAGTCGTGGAGCGTGAAAGAGTCATTATGTGGGTACCATAATCTTAATTTAGATGACCCTATTAGATAACGAAAAATCTGTTTTACCGCTTTTAAATGAGATTCTTTTGGATTGGCTTGAAAGCGAGCACATAAACATACGGCAAACATTGTATCTGGTCTAGATGCACTTAAATAAAGAAGAGATCCTATCATTCCTCTATATAGCGTTTGATCAATGGAAATTCCAGATTCATCTTTTCCTAGTTTTAAAGAAGCACTCATAGGAGTAGAAGCTTGTTTAAGATTTTCAAATCCAAATCGTTTAAGCAAATCGTGAACATATTTTGATTGACAAATAAAAATACCATCAGTTCTTTGTGATATTTGAAAACCAAGAAAATATGATAGTTCTCCTACAAGACTCATTTCAAATTCATTTTTCATTATTGAGACTACTTCATTACACAACTCTTCATTAGTGGCTCCAAAAATGATATCATCAACATATATTTGTAGAATAATTAATTCGTTATTTTTATGCTTAATGAAGAGTGTGTTGTCTGCACATCTCATAACATAACCGTGCTCTAACAAAAATGATGTGAGTCGATCATACCATGCACGGGGCGCTTGTTTTAAACCATAAAGCGCTTTTTCTAATTTGTACACATGATTTGGAAATTTTTCATTTATGAAACCGGGGGGTTATTCTACATAAACTTCTTCTTTAATATACCCGTTTAAAAAAACACTTTTAACATCCATTTGAAATAATTTTATTTGTTTAAAACTCGCGAATGCCAAAAATATTCGTATAGATTCTAAGCGAGCAACGGGTGCAAAAGTTTCTTCAAAATCTACCCCCTCGATTTGAGAATATCCTTGAGCAACAAGGCTTTATTTCTTACAATCCTAGATTCACCATCTAATTTATTTTTAAAAATCCATTTTACTCCAATAATTGGATGATTAGATGGTCTTTCTACTAAATTCCAAACTTTATTTCTTTCAAATTGTCCTAACTCTTCATTCATAGCCAAGAACCAAAATTCGTCATTTAAAGCGGTGGAAACGTTTTTAGGTTCGATTTCAGACACAACAAATATTTGAAAATGTTTCATGAAGAGAGGATCGAGTTCTCACCCCAGTGGAAGGTTCCCCAATGATGAGCTCTTTTGGATGATTTTTGGAGAAGTTTAACATACTTGGAGGTACGAATTCATCTTCCTTGAACTTCTCCTCCTCTTCTTTGGAGGGTTCTTCTTCGTCGTGCTCCAAGGATGGCAAAGGTTCATCATCTGTACCTGTAGGGAGCTTCTCTGCACATGGAATAAACTCATCAAATCTAACATTAATTGATTCTTCAACTTTACTTGATCTTTTATTAAATATTCTATATGTTTTACTAGTTGAAGAATAACCAAGAAATATTCCTTCATCGCATTTTTCGTCAAATTTTCCTAAAGAATCTTTTGTATTAAGAATGAAGCATTTACATCCAAATACTTTAAAATACGACACATTAGGTTTCTTTTGATAATAAAGTTCATATGGTGTGAGATTTAATGATGGGCGAAGCATGACTTTATTCATTACATAGCATGCAGTGCTTACGGCTTCGGCCCAAAAGGACTTAGGTAATTTATATTCAGATAGCATGGTGCGTGCAAGTTCTTGTATTGTCCTATTTTTCCGTTCTACAACACCGTTTTGTTGAGGTATGCGTGGAGCGGAGAACTCATGCTTAATACCTAACATGTCACAAAAAAATTTAAAATTTTCATTTTCAAATTCACCTCCATGATCTGAGCGAATGCATTTTATTTTTAAATCTAATTCATTTTGAATGCGAGTACATAATTTTAAAAATTCGCAAAACGCATCAGATTTGGAGGAGAGAAATAAAGTCCAACAATATCTTGAATAGTCATCAATTAGAACATAAGTGTATAATCTACCACCAAGACTCGCAGTGTTAACGGGACCAAAGAGATCCATATGAATTAATTGCAGAGGTTTTGATGTAGAAATTTCGTTTTTGCTTTTAAAAGATGACTTAGTAAATTTGCCTTTTTGGCATGGAGAGCATAATGAAGATATATTTCCATTTAACTTAGGCAATCCTCTAATCAATTCTCTTTTTGCTAGTTTTAAGATGAGCTTTGTACTAGCGTGGCCTAAGCGTCTATGCCATAATTCTAATTCATCATTTTTCGTTAAAACATTTTATAGAAGATTTAGAAAGATCATGAAATGAAACTATGTAAACATTATGAATTCTAGGTGCATTTAATAACACATCTTTTGTTTTAGGATTAACAACCTTGCAAAGGTTAGTGGAAGATTCAAAAAGTACGTCTAAACTTTTATCACACAGTTGACTTATAGATATTAGGTTATGTTTTAATCCTTTCGCATAAAGTACATTTGATATAAGAAAAGATGTGTTACCCACTGTACCAACTCCCATGATCCTTCCTTTACCGTTATCGCCAAACGTCACTATTCCTCCTTTCTTCTTTTCTAGGCTAAGGAATTTTGCTTTATTGCCTGTCATGTGTTTGGAGCAGCCTGAGTCCAAATACCACACGTCTTCTGTTTCCTTAGCCTTCCTGCAAATCTAGAAAGAAGATGAGAGTAAAGATCCGGATACCCAAGAGGTACCACCCATAGAGTAAGTGGTTTTCTTAGGTACCCAGATTTGTTTTAAAGATCGTTGTTTTATATTCCTGCAAGAGCCAGACGTGTGTCCAAATTTAAGACAATTAGCACACGAAATAAAGGGGGTTGAGACCCTTTTTTGAGTTTCTACGTTGCCCTTGCTGGATGATGTTTGTACATTAGAAAAACCAGAAGAATTTTTAACATTAGAGCTACCGCCGGCGTTAGTAGCTAGCGCCGGGCGGTAGTGTTCACTTTTATATCCAAGTCCGAATTTTCCAGACCCAAAGCATTGATTACCCAGAAGCATATCCAGGGATTTTTGACCAATCCCGAATTTGTTTATGGCTAAATTGAGATTTTGATTTTGTTTTTTAAGAGATGTATTTTGTTGAACAATCATAACACATTTATTTTCAAATCCATTTTTGTTCTTTTCAATTTGTAATATATAAGTTTTCAATTTTCTCTCTAAGTCCCCTTTTTCTTTTGCAATGATTTTGTTTTGTGAAAGAGCATTAGAGAGAGAAACTTCAAGTTCTTTTATCTTAAATAAAGAGTGCTCACATTCTTGACATGAAACTTTTCTTTTTTCAAGAGAGACTAATTTTTTTGTGAGCTTACGATTTTCTTTTATAATAGATTCATTTTCATGATTTAATAAAACAAATTTATCATAAAGTTCTTCAAAGGTAGGAGGAGATACCTCAGTGTCGCTAAGAACACTGGTGTCGTCATCATCGCTCTTGGTCATTAAGCACATGTTTGCTTCCTCCTCGCTACTTGACACAGAACCGTTTGACTCTTCAGAGGAAGAGTCATCCCAAGTAGTGGCCTTCAGCACTTTCTTCCTCTCTTTTGCTTTCTTTTGTTCTTTCCGCTCCTTTTGGTATTTTGGGCACTGGCTCCGAATGTGCCCGGTTTTTCTGCAGTGATAGCATTCTGGAGGCAGCCTTTCTTCTTCGTCATCGCTTCCTTTTTCTTTCTTCGATGAAGAGGAGGATCCCTTTCGTCGAGTATCTTTTTGGAAGAATTTTCGGAATGTGTTCCTTCTCTCTAGATTTCTGATGAACTTCTTGAAATTCTTCACCAGGAGTCCTTCTTCATCATCATCGTCCTCTTCGATGCACTCCTTCTTTGATGTCAGCGCCAACGCCTTTTTCTTCGGCTCCTTGTTGTATTCGTCATGTTGAATTTGTAGTTCTACCTCATGGGTTTTGAGATTCCCAATGAGATTCTCGATCTGGAGTGTTCTTAAGTTGTGCGACTCCGAGATGGCCGTCACCTTCGGATTGAACCTTGGAGGTAAGGAACGAAGAATTTTCCTCACCAAGTCCCCATCGGAGTAGGTCTTTCCAAGCGCCTTGGATGCGTTGACGATCTTTGTGAAGCGAGTGTACATTGAGTTGATGTCCTCTTCTGTGTCCATCCTGAATTTCTCGTATTCAGATTCCAGTTGAAACAGCTTGGCTTCTTTCACCTGCGATGTACCTTCGTGAGTTACTTCTAATTGATTCCAAATATCATAAGCAGTAGTGCAAGCAGAAATTCTATTAAATTCAGTCCTATTTAGGGCACAATATAAGGCGTTCATTGCTTTTGCATTATTTTTACACCTTAGTTTGTCGCTATCGTCCCATTTATCTTTAGGTTTTAATAATGTTGCCTCTCCCACTAAATTGTAGGAAGAGAGTATCTGACTTCTACCATATTCCCGACTTCTACATCCATCGTCATAAGAAAGCACATCATTCTATTTTTCCAATAGTTAAAATCTCACCCAGTAAAGAGAGGTGGTCGACTAATCCCTTGACCCTCCGAGAAAGCGAGATCATGAGACGCCATTGTTCCCGGTTGTTAAGCCGATTGGAACAAAACCGCTCTGATACCACATGTTGGATCGGTCGGCGCCCTTAGAGGGGGGGGGGGTGAATAAGGGTTTTCAAGAACTTTAGATTTTATTTAGAAAACTTTTGAATATTGCAATATTAAAACAAGAAGTCAAGTAAAACAAAAAAAGAGACAAGCTTTATTGATATTAAATAAATTTTACAAAACTTGATCTCAATGACGCTAGAGATCGGGGGCGAATAATAAAAGCTCTTTTCATTTTCTATCCCGACTCGCTTCCCCACGAACCGGTGGCCCTAGCCTTCTCCTTCCCGGATTCGGCCTCAAGCCGCTCTAGCTAATCCTTCCCCGGATGTGGCCTCAAACACCCCCTAGACCTAGCCTAGATCTAGTCGCCAACACGAGGCGAATTTCAGCCCTAAGTCCTACCCCAGACCTAGTCGCCAACACGAGGCGATTTCACTACCGTTTACAAAGAAAGATAAATAAAATAATAAAAACTCCCTTAAGATGAACTTCTGAAAGTGGAGGCGAAGATCCGCTGGAGAATCAGCGTTTGTCGAAGCAGACTTCGTTTGGATTCGGCGTGATGGAATCCTCCTTCAGAAGTTGGCAGAGCTTCGCTGGGACCTCAAATTTCGCCCAAGAGAAGCCTCTGGAATTCTAGCACTCTCTCTCTCTGAGGTGTATCAATAGGTGTCACGAAAACAAGAGGAGAGGGGGTCCTTTTATAGCCAAAGCGCTACCGTCGGCGCTATCCCTGATTAAGTAACATTTTGCGCGGCAGGATCTTCAATCCGCGGCAATATTTTGCTCTATGCCTCTTGTGCGCCATGCTACCGCCAGCGCTAGTAGCTACCGTCGGCGCTATCCCTTATTAAGTAATGTTTTGCGCGGCAGGATCTTCAATCCGCGGCAACATTTTGCTCTATGCCTCTTGTGCGCCATGCTACCGCCAGCGCTAATAGCTTCCGCCGGGCGCTAGATCCTTCTATATAAGCCGTCGGAATTGCGTTAATCATCGCTAGCGCCAGGCGTTATTCCTACCGCCGGCGCTAGTGGCCATGTTGGAATTCTGGCCTCAATTTTGGGGACAACTATCCATGAGTCATGTGGACTTTGATTTCCTGCACACTTAAACACACAAGATCAAATACACATAGGATTTGTTATTCTCAAACCTAGGAGATGCGGAATACCATGTTTCAACACGCACGTCAGGTGAGGCGGGCTCAATTAGAACCTGTCACGCCGCACATAAGGATCAACATACGCAAGATTGTTGTAACCACCCCATCTGGGTCTGCCATTAGCATTTTTGTAAAGGCAGAGGAAGTTGTTCGCAAGCCGATTGGTCTGCCAACCACATTTTTGTAAAGGCGGAGGAAGCTGTTCGCAGGCCGATTGGTCTGCCAATAGCATTTTTGTAAAGGCGGGGGAAACTATTCGCAAACCAACATACCTCTGTGGTATGTTTGCCTATAAATAGGTCCCATAACACCTCAGAGATGAGACTCTCTTCTTTTCCTTCCAAAGTTCGTGTCTTTTGAGCTTTCATTCCCTGAGTCGCACAAGGTGTTAGGCTCATCTATTGGTTGTGGAGGGGAAGTTCCCTTCTGAACTTTCGGGTACGCGACGGGATCTCATTGTAGCATGTGGGTCCTGTGAGTAGGCAAGCATAGCACCGAGAGGGTTGGTTTAGCATCTTGGCACACTAGATTCTGGGGTCAGATTGTGAGTCAAGTAACTCAAGCTACTACTTCTTAGTCCGAACGCAGTTGGCAGATATTCAGGTTTCAACGGGCAATATTCTGACATGCAAATGGCGCATGAGCCAGCTGTTTGGGTGCACGTCTTTCTTAGGATGTTTGTTTGGACGCATGGGCGTGCTCTCGGCCATGCGTTCTCGCATTTTGCTCATATGCCTATGTTCATGTTTACATCATGTCCAATACATCTCCTTTAGCCTCAATAAGTTCCATTTAGCTCCAAATCGCTCCGTGAAATCCTGTTCGTGAATGATGAGTATTATCGCTATTAATATTGGCGGAACTATTGTCGGGAACACTGGGGAACGCACGGGTCCAATTTCAGAGAATAAAATATAGATTTTATTCGAACAAAAAAACCTTAGAAGTCAATTCTCCTCAATTGTTCAATGAAATTCATATTTGATAGATTTTCCAAGGAAAAAATTTCATAGTTTTGACGGAGCTCTAATTTCCAAGCAAAAATACGCGCTCGGGTAAAAAATGCGCACTGGGGAAAAAAAGCGCTCCCATGCAAACTATGTGTGCTCGGGCGAAAAATGTGCGCCTAGGCGAAAAATGCACGCACGGTCGGAAGAATGCGTGCTCGTGCGGAAAATACGCGCCCGCGTGAAAAATGCGTGCTCGAGTTGAAATATGCGCCCGAGTGAAAAATGTGTGCCCTGGCAAAAAAAGCGGCCTAGGTGAAAAATACCGCCCGGGCGGAAGAATGTGCGCACCGGTAGAAAATACGCGCCCCGGCGAAAAATGCGCGTCCGGTTAAAAAATGCGATACCGGGCTAAAAATGCACGCCTGAGCGTAAAATGCTCGTTATGGTGAAAATTGTGCGCCCGGGAGGAAAAAATTCGCTCAGGCAAAAAATGCTAGACCGACCGGAAAATGCGCGACCGTGCAAAAAATGCGTGTCCGCGCGAAAAAAGCACACGGTCGAAAAAATGAGCAGTCGGGCGAAAAATACGCGCCCGGGCGGAATGTGCGCTTGGGCTGAAAATTCGCGCCCGTGCGGAAGAGAAAATGCTAACCCGGGAGGAAAATGCGCGTCGGTGCGAAAAATGAGGTACACGCGAATAATGCGCGCCAGCACGAAAAATGCACGCCCGGTTAAAAAATACGCGGCCGGACGAAAAATACGCTTCCTGGCGAAAAATGTGCGCGCTTAGGCGGAATTTGCGCGCCCAGACTGAAAATTGCGTGCCTGGGCTAAAAATGCACGTCCAGGCTGAAAATGCGCGACCGGATGAAAAATGCACGCCAGAGCGAAAAATTCGTGCTGGACGAAAAATTCGCTCCACAGCGAAAAATGCGCGTCCCGGGGAAAATGCGCGCCCTGACGAAAAATTCGCGCCCCGGAGAAAAATGCGCTCTCGGGCGAACAACAGAGTTGGCGTTGAGGATTTTTTTAAGAGAGTCAGGGGCGCACTCGTTTGGGTGGGAATCGCAAATGAAGACCTCGTGAGGTCGGAATTGAGAGAAGCATATTTCCTCTATAATCAATTTTTATGGGAATTGAAATGAATTCCAATTCCTAGATGATTTTATGGCCGCCGAACGCTGTAATTTGAATTGTCAATTGAATTCCAATTCCAACGCTTCAATTCTGACCTAACGAACGGACCCTCATAATTTTGATGGAGCTCTTTAATTTCACCCAGAATGACATTTCTGAGCTGATTTCAAGAGATCTGATGATCGAGATGAATAATCGTTACCATCATTAGACTCATGGTGAGTTGACTAAGATTCCTAAAAATTAGCTCGATTTTATTTGGTGATTGTTATCCGCACTACAGTTTTGACTATCCGCACTTTTCTTGAATGAGTTATTACGCGCATTTTGAAAATATGTTTTGTACATGCATTTTTAGGAAAAATGTTAAACACGAAAGTTATAGATCTTGACGAGATCTACAACTTTCGTGTTGAACATTTTTTCCTAAAAATGCATGTACAACCAAAAAATCGATATAGTTACGCACATATTTCAATCAGGGAGGCAATACGTCTTGTGCGTGCATTTTTAGGTAAAGTGTTCAACACCTCGATGAGATCTACAACTTTCGTGTTGATCATTTTTCCTAAAAATGCTTGTACAAGACGTATTTCTAAAAGGCGCGTAATAACTCATACAAAAAAATATGGATAACCAAAACTGTAGTGCGGATAACAAACACCTTTTATTTTTTCTGCGCAATGTCAGCTTTACATTGGATTTGCAACTTTAACACAACTCCTGCCTAAAGTCATAACATACCGGAGATAACACATGATAAGGCTGCAAACATATATTTATTTAAGGATTCTCGGTACATGAAAGTTAGCACTCCCGTTGTGATGAGAAAACGTAGTAAATCATTCAACATGAAATTAATCTCTGAGTTTAATTTAGGTGATTGTTATCCACACTACAGTTTTGGATATCCGCACTTTTTTTGTATGAGTTATTACGCGCATTTTGAAAATATGCCTTGTACAAGTATTTTTAGGAAAAATGTTCAACACGAATGTTGTAGATCTCGATGAGATCTACAACTTTTGTGTTGAACATTTTTCCTAAAAATGCTTGTACAAGACGTATTTTCAAAAATTCGCTATAGTTACGCACATATTTCAATCAGGGCGGCAATACGTCTTGTGCGTGCATTTTTAGGAAAGTGTTCAACACTAAAGTTGTAGATCTCGATGAGATCTACAACTTTTATGTTGATCACTTTTCCTAAAAATGCATGTACAAGACGTATTTCCAAAAGGCGCGTAATAACTCATACAAAAAAAATGCGGATATCCAAAACTGTAATGCAGATAACAATCACCTTAATTTAGTTATAATTTTTAAGTTTTTCATTTAAAAAATATTATTGTCTAACTCTCTTTGATTGTGTTTGTGTATGATTTTTTTGAGCTAAGAGGACTCACTCGGGTGACTAATAAGAATATTAATCTTATCGCAATATTTTAATTTTACTTTGGGTCATGGCTGAGTTACAAGTTTAGTTAGCCACTGGAAATTAGGGCAGGGGCCTTTATTATTGATGTACACCTGTAGATTTATAGGTGATGGGGTTCACCAAAGCGTATCATGTCGGACCCATAATTTTCCACCGCAACCTCGGTCGGCTCGCCGATACGATCCCAACGGGCCCAGCCTCATGCAATTCCGAGTTCGTTTGGACTCCGAGTCGATCGTCGGTATGCCCATACACGCAAGTTGCGCCACGCCACGCCATACGGGCTGACACCGCCGAGCACGCAAGCGCCACGCGTGGCATCAAAGTCAAAAAGTGCCGCGCGGCAAGCATCACACCTCATACGTCGCGCCAAGAGGGCGCGACAGCTACGCTGCACCAAAACGGCATGACACTCGCCGCACCGAAACGGCGCGGCACTCGTCGCGCCGAAAAGGCGCTGCGCCTGCCGCACCTAAAAGGGGGTGCGGCAGTGTCGCACCCCCTGCCAATCAAATGGCGATGACCAAGTCAGCATTTTGGGCGCTGACTTGGTCAGCACTCCCCAATTGGGGAATGTGGGGGAGAGTGCCCCACTCCCCAATTGGGGAATTACGTGAACAAACCCCAATTGGGGAATTACGTGAACAAATTGGGGAGTTAAGTGAACATTTGTTCACGTAATTCCCCAATTGGGGAGCACGTGAACAATGTTCACGTAACTCCCCAATTGGGGAGTTGGGTGAACCATGTTCACACCACTCCCCAATTGGGGAGTCCTCCCGGCCACGCGAGCGGCGTTGCGTGGCCAAGGTCGTACGACCGCCTCGGCCTCGAGGGTTTCTCACTGTAACGGTCCAGGCTCGCCAACACGGGACCCAGCTGGACTAGAGAAATGAAAGAACTATATAGTTAAGCGTGCTCGGGCTAGAGAGTTCAGGGATGGGTGACCTCCTAGGAAGTCCACGCGCTGCCGCTTAACTGGCTCAATTCTCATCAAAGGGGGACTGCGGTCTCCAACAACCCACGGTGCCCTGTGGTGGGACGGAGAGGGGTTGGGGTGCATGGTCTGCAGACCATCTGGTTAGGCTAAACTGTAACGCCCCGGGTTTTTCTTCTTATAATTATTTTAATAAGGCATAGGGAATTAATAATAATTACTCTAAAAACGAGCGTTTAATTCAGGGCGTCAGTGCGTAGGGGCGTTACCGTTGCGTGATCGTCGTCGTCATCCGGCGTTTTGTTTTTAGAAAGAGGCTTATGCAGGTATATGTATAAATATATATATGTATATATTCGTGTATTTAGGGTCTCGTATATATATTCTCACGGTTATATATATGAGTATATATAAATGTTATGCGTATAAAATTTTTCTTATATATATGTATATATATTAAAGTTATACATATGTTTACATATAATTATACCTATAATATACATACAATTATATGCATAATTATACCTATAACTATTCATATAATTATATACATATATACATATTATTATACATATATAATTATATATATAAGCTTATAATTTGCTAAGCCCTCCTCATTCTCCCCGATAACCCCCCCCCCCCCCCCCCCCCCCTTCCCCTTCCCTCACCCTGCTTCTCTTTCGGTCGTGTCTCTGATTATGGAGCTGTTGGCAGTTTTGCTTTTCTCCCTAATTTCTGATTGTAGCTTTTGCTGGGAAATTATACTAGCAGATTTTTGCTTCCTAATTTATGCTTTCCTCCCTAATTTCTGATGGCAGTTTTGTTGGAGAAATTATGCTAGCAGTTTCTTTGTTTCCTAAAGTGATTATCAGGTTTGGGGGCCCTTTTTGCTAGCAGATTTCGCTAAATCTTGCAGCAGTTTTTGCTTCCTAAATCGATTATTAAGTTTTGCGGGGTCTTTCTGCTAGCAGATTTTTGCTAAGTCTTGCGGTAGATTTTGGTTTCCTAAATTGATTATTAGGTTTGGGGGCCCTTTTTGCTAGCAGCACCTTCTAGTTTGGTGTCCGATTGTTCTTCTTTTTTTGCTTATGTTATCAAGATTCCTTTGGATTTATGCTCATCAAATCCCTGGCTTGTTATAAAAAATTTCTGGGTATATTAATATGCTAGCAAATTTTCAGTTTTATGTTGGCAAAATCCTGGATTTATGCTAAGGCTGGTGGCTGCTGTTTTTATATTCTGAATGGGGGGCTGTTTTACAAAATTCATCATCATGGGCTGCTATGCTTGGTCCTAGGCTCGGTTTTGTTGGGGCTGGTTTGTACAATCCAAGTTAGGAGCTGCTTTACATTATTCTTGCTTTGTTTTGTCTTTGGGGCTGCCTTATTGATGTAGTATTGGGGGGCTGCTCCTTGAAATTCGTGGCTGCGGTTATGAATTTAATTAGGGGTTTGTTTCTTATTAGTTTAATTGAGGGGGCTTCTATATATTTTTGTACACTCCCTTTCTTGTTGAGGGGTGGGGCTGCTATATCTATGACCCTCCTTCCCTTATCGAGGGGGCTGCTTTATATCTATGGTTCTATTAGCTTCTTACCTATGGAGATATTCTTGCTGTGTGACGTTTAATCGCCTTGGTTATTTGGCCCTGGGTATAAGAAAATATGTTGTCATGTTCGGCATTTATATTTAGATGTTGGTTAAATTATAAATTTTGCTCATAGTCTCGCGCTAGTAGCCCAGCTGTTGAGGTCACCTATTGCCTGTTCCCGTCTCTTTTAATCCTTTTCCCTGGTTTTCTGTGTAATATGCATTCTTCTTCTGAGTATTTTAACCCTTTCCGACCCAGTCTTCCTTGTAGTTTTTGTGTTAACTTTCTCAGTGAAGGGTAATGCTTCCTCTTCACTGTCTTAGCAATCTGATTGAATGTAAAGATTTCTTTTTTTAGAGGTTGTGGGCTGCATATAGCGGTCCTTCTCCTTAATGACTCTGTTTCTTGAAGCTTAGTTATACTAGGCTCTCTTGTTGGTCGTGTCCTTCAGGTAGTAGTAGTCCCCTTGGCTTGATTTTGCTGGGTGATTGAAAGTCCTTTATTTCAGTCCTTTCTTCTTCCTTGTTTGCCTAACCTGTTGAATTTAGGTTAGTGGCTGTTGTGTTTTCTTTTTTGGGGGTCTTATTGGTGTTCTGGGTTCTTGATTCCAGCTGTCATCCCTGTTTACCCGGAAAGCCCGCGATCTAGTCTTTACAATGCAAAATCGCGATCTCAGCGGTCTTCGAATTTTGTGATCGCACAGATCGCCAACCTCCAGCCTGACCTGGTTTTCTATGTTCCAAGCAGCCGAAGCCATTCAAGATCGCCAGTCCGAGCGGTCTGGGCTTTTTTCTGTTTTTTACTATTTGTACCCCATTTCACTTCCCCGGCTCTCCTGTACCCCGGGCAGCCCGTAGTTTTTCAGTTATGCCCGTTTGGGCAGCCCCCTCGTCTATAAATAGAGGGGTAGGGGTACCAGAAAGGAGGACTTTTTCCCGGAGCTCCAGCTTACAACCTGTATAAGCGGTCTCATTTTTCCGTGATCGTTTTTCCCTCTCTTCCAGCATCTTCTGTCTTAGTAACCTGCACTTCGCAGTTTTCTCCCATCCCCTTTTTTAGTGTGAGTTTTGGAAGTACCATTTTTGGCACCAACAGAACGAACACGCGGCCTTCAGATTTCGAAGTGTCAGGTGAAATCCAAACTTACAAGATGGCTGATCGCCGTAGAGGTCGTCCCCTGCGATCTCCCAGCGTTCCCCCTTCCGATCACAACCCGTTAGAAGTGCTTGAGCGCTGCTTCGAGCTTCGTGTTGAGAAAGCTCTCCGTGAGGCCGCCCGAGCTAGGCAGGATGCCACCTCTGTTCAGCAGGAGATCGCGCGGTCTCAGCAAGAGGCCGCTCGAGATCGGCAAGAAGTCGTCCGGGCTCAGCAGGAGTCTGCGAAGCAGATTGAGGCTATGAACCAGGTTCTAGCCGCGATCTCCCAGAAGATCCTTCCCCAATCCTCTCAGGTCGCCACTCCTGACCGCATGGCAAGCGGTCACCCGAGCGACCACCCCGTCTTCCAGCCCGCAGCTCCTCAGCGATCTCAGCATGAGGAGTTCGCCGCCCGTCGTAATTCTTTTCGAGCCGCAGCCCAGGGGCCTCCGGCTCAGACCCTGAATTTTGAAGAAGGGTTTGCTTACCCTCAAGATCCTCCCGCACCTTTTCTTCCTCCTCCAGGACCTTCTGTTTTTGGGGAGCCTTCCCCCTTTACTGATGAGATTCGTCGGGATCCGATTCCTCATGGATTCAGAGAACCTCGCCTTCCAGTGTATACAGGAGAAACCGACCCAATGTGCCATCTTCAAGCCTTCGAGTCTGCTGTGGCTCTCAGGAACATTTCAGATGGAGTGAGGTGCAAGCTGATGGTCACCTCCTTCGATGGGTCAGCCATGGAATGGTTCTATAAGTTGCCTTGTCAATCTATCCCAAGCTTTGCTGCCCTGAGGCAAGAGCTCCTCCTGAGGTTCGCCACCGCAAAGAAGAGGAAGAGTGGTCCTGCGACCCTCTTCAAGATCAGGCAAGGGGACAACGAAACTGCGGCGCATTTCGTTGACCGTTTTCAGAAAGAGATCTTGGGAGTTAGGGATATGGATCCCGAGCTCTATATGGTGGCTTTGATCAGTGGTCTGCAGGAGGGTCCTCTGAAGTTCAAAGTCACAACCAAGGAGCCTAGCTCCTATCAGGATCTGATCAGCATTGCCAATCGCTACATAGAAGGGGAGATCAACAACCCCACCTATGTGAGCAATTTGACAAACAGGGCCACTCAGAAAGGCTCTGCAGGATTTTATCCGGCTCCGTCTTCCTCTAAGCCCCGACAAGAGCTCCCGCCTCCGGCTCCGAGAGGTAAGAATTACCGCAACAACCGCTTCAACCGAGGTAATCAATCTTTCCCACCTCAAAATTCATTTCTTCAAACTCCCGCTACTCTTGCTCCGCAAGTCACCCCCATCCACCAGATCCAGTATGCTCAACCTCCTCTTCTACCCGTTCCTTCACTTTATAATGAATCCCAAGAGTCCTTCACGGACTTTGGCGTTTCTATGAATGAAGTGCTTCAAGTCCTTCAGAAGCAGCCCTTTTTCAAGAGGCCAGCTCCGCTAAATTCTGACCCGAAAACCAGAAACCCAACTCTCTATTGTGAATATCACAGAGATAGGTGTCATTTGACAGAGGATTGTAGAGCACTCCGCCTGTTCTTAGAGAGGCTTCTGAAGGAGGGTAAGCTTCGAGATCTCATCCAGAAGAATGATTCTACCAAAGCCTCAACCTCCAAGGCTAAGGAAGTAGCAGAAGTCCATTGGGAATGCGAAGAAGTGGACGATATTGGCCATCTCGGCAATATCGGCTTTCCCAATGAATGCGTGGATGCTGATGACGAAGGCGCCTTGGGCAATCTCTTCTGCATCCACGGAGGTGCAGGTCCGGAATCTTCAAGGAAGGCGAGTCTGAAAAGGGTTTATCAATCAGAGGTTGCTGCCACCTCTTCAGCCCCGGTCCGGGGAACGGTCACTTTCGGTGACGAAGACCTTCCTCAGACCGCGAATACTTTTGACGACGCGGTCGTCATCAAAGCTGTAATTGAAAATTATACAGTAGAGAAGATTCTGATTGACACGGGAAGTTCAGTCAATATGCTCTTCAAACCTGCCTTCGAGGCGTTGAAGACAGGTAAAACCCTCCTTTCAACTGAAGGCCCCCTCTATGGTTTTTCAGGAGAGAAGAAAGAAGTAGAAGGGCTCATTACTCTTTCTGTGATTCTGGGAGGGATAGTGAAGTTGGTCAAATTTATAGTCGTTGATGCTCCCAGTAGCTACAACGCCATCTTTGGAAGACCCTTCTTGAATGCCTATCAAGCCATCGTCTCCACCTACCATCAAGCGGTGAAGTTCGCCTTGAACGGCAAACAACACCGAATCAGGAGCAACCCAAGGAAAGCCAGGGAATGCTATGTAAAGACGGTCAACATGATCGTATCCTCTTCTCCTCAAGAAGTTACGATGAGTGAATCAATTGAAATCCCCGAACAAATCCAATCTGCAGAGGAAATTGAGGAGGATGCAAGAGATGGAGTCCGCTTGGAACCTGCCCAAGCAACTCAAGAGGTCCAGATCAGCGAGGAAGATGAGAGCAAGAGCCTCTCCATCAACGCTGAGTTATCCGAAGCTGACAAGAGTCAGCTCATCTCTTGCCTTCTGCAAAATCTAGATATCTTCGCTTGGTCGGCAGATGACATGCCCGGAGTGGACCCGGATGTTGCTTGCCATCATCTCAATCTTGACCCAAACTTCATCCCGATCCAGCAGAAGAAGAGGTCTGTTGCAACTACTCTAGCACAGCCTATCCGTGAAGAGGTAGAGAAGCTCCTGAAGGCAAAGTTTGTCCAACCAATCCAATACCCAGAATGGGTGTCAAACGTTGTAATGGTAAAAAAGTCGCGTGGAAAGTGGAGGATGTGTGTCGACTTTACCAAACTCAATAAAGCTTGCCCCAAGGATTGCTACCCCTTGCCTCGGATAGATTCTTTAGTAGATTCTGCGGTAGGTTATTCTTTTATGAGTTTTTTGGATGCTTTTTCAGGTTACCATCAAATCAGAATGCATAAACCAGATATACCTCATACTTCATTTATCACAAATGATGGTTGCTTCTGTTATCTCGTAATGCCTTTCGGGCTAAAGAATGCTGGAGCAACCTATCAGAAAATGATGGACACAGTATTCAGAAGTCAGAAAGGAAGAAACCTTGAGGTATATGTTGATGACCTCTTGGTAAAAAGTAAACTATTCTCTTCTCATCTTAGAGACCTCTCGGAAACTTTTGCAACCCTTCGAACTTTTAATATGAGGTTGAATCCGTTGAAGTGTGTTTTCGGTGCAAGTAAAGGAAAATTCCTGGGTCACCTCCTTACTCCAGAAGGGTTGGAGCCCAATCCTGACAAAGTGAAAGCTATTCTGGAAATGCCACCTCCCAAGTCCCCAAAAGAAATTCAGCAGCTAGGAGGGAGGGTGGCAGGCTTAAGTCGCTTTATCTCCCGTTTGGGAGATAAGAGTGCACCTTTCTTTAAAACCCTCCGGGGAGGGAGTAGGTTCGAGTGGACAAAGGAATGTGATGATGCTTTCACTCAGCTTAAAAAGCAATTGACATCAACTCCTTTGCTCCAAAGCCGCGAGAGGGAGAAAATCTTTTTCTGTATATGGGAGTCGGAGCTGATGCCATAAGCTCTGTTTTGGTCCGAGAGGAGAAAAAGAAGCAATTCCCAGTCTATTACGTGAGTCAAATCCTGAAGAATGCAGAGACTCATTATCCTATTCTCGAAAAGTTGGCTTTAATGCTTATAACTTCAGCAAGAAGATTAAACCATATTTTCAAGCTCACTCGATTTTAGTCGTTACTGATCTTCCATTAAAGAGTGTCTTGGAGAAGCCAGAGCATTCAGGCAGGCTAGCGAAGTGGGCAATAGAGCTCAGTGAGTTTGACATATCCTATGTTCCAAGAATGGCAATCAAAGCTCAAGTCTTAGCGGACTTCATGGTGGATGCTAAAGAAGTTGAGTCGCAGAAGGGGGTCGGAGTGCCCCTTGCCTGGAAAATCTTCGTGGATGGAGCTTCAGGGAAAAATTCTTCCGGAGCAGGAGTTATCTTAATCAACCCAAATGGAGTAAGGCTGGATCAAGCGCTGAAGTTCTATTTTCAAGTAACAAACAATCAGGCAGAATATGAGGCTTTGTTAGCCGGTCTCAAGTTTGCTAGGGAGCTGGGGATTGATGATGTCGAAGTTTTCACAGATTCTTTGGTGATGGCTTCTCAAGTAAATGGGACTTTCGAAACTAGAGATAGTATTTTAAAGCAGTATCTAACTCTGGTAAAAATTGAGGTGGGGAAGTTCAAAAGCTTTACTATCAACCATATTCCAAGAGGTGAGAACGTGGAAGCAGACGAGTTGGCAAAATTTGGACTTCTCTCAGGAGGAACAACTTCGGAGTTGTTTCGCCCGGCGATTGAAGAAGGAGAGGTCATGGAGATTGATCAACATCCGTCCTGGATGGACCCGTTTGTTCTATATCTCTCAACTGGAGAGCTCCATTCATCAATAAAGGATAGGAAAAGGTTTAAACGGAAAACGGCTAACTATTATCTTGTTGCAGGAGTACTTTATAGAAGAACTTTCCTTTCACCATTAGCACGGTGTGTTTCGGAAGAGGAGATTCCAGCGGTCCTTCAGGAGGTCCATTCTGGAGAATGTGGAAGTCACTCTGGAGCTAGAACTTTGGAAAAAAGAATTCTAAGGCAAGGCTATTTTTGGCCTCAAATGAGGAAAGATGTGGAAAAATTTGCTAAGAAATGTGTAAAGTGCCAGAAGTTTGCTCCTCTCCAAAATCAGCCGGCTCAACAACTCAAGTCGATAGCAACTCCATGGTCGTTTGCAGTTTGGGGAATGGATTTGATTGGGCCTTTCCTTATGGCAAGTGGGCAACGTCGATATATTATAGTCATGATTGACTACTTCAGCAAATGGATAGAAGCAAAGGCATTGGCCAAAATTACGACTCAAGTCGTGAAAAAATTTATTTGGGGAGAGATAGTATGTCGGCACGGAATTCCAATGGCAATCATCACGGATAATGGTCCTCAGTTCAACAATTCAACTCTTATTAGTTTCTGCAAGAAAATTGGCATTGAGCTACGTTTTGCTTCCGTACATCACCTTAGAAGCAATGGGCAGGTAGAAGCCGCCAACAAACTCATCATAAATCTCTTGAAAAAGAAGGTAGAAAATGTCAGGGGCAACTGGGCAGAACAACTACCTTCCGTCTTATGGGCCTTGAGGACAACTCCGAGTTCTGCTACTGGAGAGACTCCGTTCAAACTGTCACACGGTTCCGAAGCACTTATTCCAGTAGAATTTGAAGTAAAAAGCCCAAGAGTATTATTGACACAACAAAATAAAATTGATTGGATGGAAGGAAATGATGAAGAACTAAAATGCAGCCTTGATTTAATTGAGGAATTGAGAGATACGACAATCATCAGACAAGAAGAGGTGAAAAGAAGGATGGCAAGGCTGTTCAATAAAAATGTAAGAACCAAAGAATTCGCTGTTGGAGATCTAGTCTTGAAGAAGGTAGATGCAGCAGCAAGAGACGGTTCAGTTGGAAAGCTTAACCCAAACTGGGCGGGGCCGTTCGTGGTGAAGAATGTGATTAAAAATGGTGCTTACCATCTCCAAACTTATAAAGGAGAAGAACTGCCTCATTCATGGAGCGGAGATGATCTCAAGCTTTTCTTCTCTTGAATGTTCGTATCTGATTCATTCATTCCTTTTTTCCTCACTTTTCTTCTCTTGAAAAATCACGCAGGTATTATCAAAGCATTCGCAATGCAAGTGATGGATGACAAATTTTAAAAATAAGTTGATTTTTGAAAAGCCAAAAAACCTGTCAAGCGAGATATCGACGAATCTTACTATCTTCCCCCTCGGCTTGTTAGCTCGACGTGTAATTCTGGCAGGACCACAGATGTCGGGGAGATTGCGAATCTGTGTAGCAGTAGCTCGCCAAGCTCGAGCGGTGGAAGTTTAGGATATCGGGTCCTTGCTGACATCTGGCACACCTCAGCGTTTCAAGGAGGTCTAGGTGGCTGGCTCAGCTCTGTCATGCATTAAAAAGGACATTGTTACAATCTTAATGATCTTTTAGGGAAAGCAATGTCGGTGTAGCCTCCGCGGCATGACCACACCTGCCCTACCGATCATTTCGGTCTGTAACTCTCGAATACTCGTTGAAGCGTGGTTAGGTAAGAGGCGGTCAGAAACATCCATGACCGTCGCCTGAACCTTAGATTGGCATGTTTGCAGCAAACTCGGTAATCCTTTAGGAAAAGCAATGTCGGTGTAGCCTCATCGACATGAACACACCTGCCCTGCGGATCATTTAGGAATTCTCCTTCTCTCCTCTTCCCCCTTCTCTTTTCTACAAGGGCCCCCTTTTTTCCTTAAACTGAGATCGAGCGGTCAGAGTTTTTAAGACCGCATGTCTCTTCTCTTCAAAGGGTGATCTACATTATTCATGATTAATGGCTTGATCTTCTCCACGACCTGGATAAAAGTGATCGCCAATATTGATTCTTTGAAGGAAGTAAGAATCGGCCTTGGTTTGTTGTGATCGCCAGGCGTGGTTTTTCTAATAAAGGAGAAAGAAATTTGAACTTCTTGTGATCGCCAGGCATGATTTTCTAAAGAGCCTTTGGTTTTCAGAAATTATCGGAAGAAGTCTGAGTTATTTGTGATCGCCGGCTTCATCTTCTCTAGGACTTGGGAAGAGTTGATCGTCGTGCAAGTCTTTCCAAAGATGATTGAAATTGCTTTTCATGAATCTTGTTGGTTTGATAGTGATCGGTTTGATCATAATGGGATCGCAATCTAGATCTCTTATTATTCAATATTATATGAGAATGTTCTTAATCCTTCATTTCCCATCAAATGATAGATGGGTTTTCTTCAAAATGATGGTCTGAATGTATTTTGAACGCCAGATCAATATTCGTGAAGATTTCTTATCAAGTAAATCTGACCAAGTGTTTTAAATTTTTTAAGCGGTCTAATTATGCTGAGATCGCAGAATTGTCTTTCTTATGCGAAGTTCCGGATCTGTCAAGTTTTCAACATCCTCATAAACCAGAGATCGACGAAACCTAAAGCATTGAGATCGAATGCTAAATTTATTACGTTGTGATCGCATATGATAGAAGTCGTGATCGATTTGCATGAATAATATAGCAAAAACAAATACAGAAGAGAAACATTCACGAACAAAATAACTTTTCGTTCACCTCAAAAATTACAATATCGGGCGCGGTCATTAACCAGCAATTACATCATTTGTTGGGAAAGGGTAAGTCTAGTTCTTCTGTTTCTTTTTCCGCGGAGACCGCTCCTCTGATGAAGAAGTTGAACTCTCCGAGGACTCACTTTCACTATCAGTCTCCCTCGATCCAGAATCTGAGGCCGCTGCTGAGCTCGTTTCCTCGCCGAGAAAAACACTTCCACTAGGAGAAGCGTGATCGTCTTGACTTCCAACGATCTCGACAGACTCATCTTCAATGGTCTCAGCAGTCTTCGTTTCCTTAGCTTTTTTCTTTTCCGCCTCCTCGATCATTTCTGCGATCTCAGGAAAGAGATCGGCAAAAGTCGTATCCCGGAAATCAGCAGTAAGGCCATCTTTTTCACGAAGAATAGCAATTGTTTTGTTTGTGCATCCCTGACATGAGTGTATAGGGATCTGAGGTAGTCAGGGTTATGGATATCATATGCGGTCTTCTTGAAATCCTGTAAAGGAAGTATATCAGATCGAAGCGGCCAAGGTAAGATAATATTTAAGGATCGCATTTTCTTTGAATGCTTACATCAAAACGATCCTGCAGACGCTCCGCGTGCTGCAAAGATGCGCGAAGAGATCGCCCCATGTGGTGGTTCAAAACAGTGCTTCGGGCGGTCACCTGAGCGCATACATCAGGGAGATCGTCGGTCCTGATCCTCAGTGCTTCATTAGCATTCTTTTTTCCATAAAGAGCAGAAGTGACCGCAAAAGCATGATTCGAAAACCTCCGTCCCCAGAAAGGAAGATCGGTTGACACCATCAGAGACCTTCCGGTCTCACCCCATCTCAATAGAGATTTTCCTTTGATATCTTTTACTTTCTTTCCAAAACCCAACAAGGGGAATGGTCCCTCCTCCAGATCGCCCTCCTCGGCGATCTCCTTCGCTTTCCTCTGGCGATCTTGCTTCAGACGCTTTTCACGCTGGGTAAGGACTTCACCACTCGGCGTCACTGGGTCGACTTTTGGGATCGCGAATCCGGCTGAAAGAGAAAAACAGGTAAGAAGAAATTTCCAAATTCTATTAGAGAGACCGCTGGGAATCATAGGAAATTATAGCTTACTTTCTTCCGGTAAGACCGCAGCAACATCAGGCCAGATCGCCAGGTAATGATTCAGGTCGAATCGTTTCCCCGCCAGCCATTCCAAAACTGCAAGTTCTTCCTCTGAAACAAGTTTTTCTTTTCTAAATATTTTCTCTGCTCGCGGAGAGGGACGGCTGGCGAGACCGCCGAGATCGCCTTCAAAGATTAGATACCTCTCAGTCCAGAGAGGGATTTTATTCGGAAGATTTAAAACTTTTATTCCATTACCACTGAGATACAACAATCCTTTGAACTCTTCTTTATTCTGACCCTCTTTTAAAACCTTGACAGAAAACGTGCCTCGGAAAATCGACATTGTGAATTTTAACTTCACCGATCTCAAGTTATTAATAAAGACGCTCATCAGACCGATTGAGTTCGGCGGGATCTGGGCAAGAGCGAGACCGTAATAATCCATCACTTCTAACATTTCCCAAGGGATGGGAATTTGAAGACCATAAGCGAAGTGATCAATCGGGATGACATATTTATCTTCATACCCAGAGTTCAAGCCTTCATCTTCGAATGGAATTTTGATCGTGATCTCGTCATCGATCTCATATTTTTCAATAAAGGAAGAGTATTCTTTCTCCGAGATTTGACCATAATTGTGATCGGAGTTCAAAAAGACCTCAGCAGCTTTGGAACGCGCGGACACCATTTTATGAGATCACAAGGGTCAGTAAATTTAAAAAAAAAAACTCAAGAAGAATAAATAATGATCCGGAAGAGCAGCTATTTATAGAAGGAAGAAGATGATTATGCAATGATTGTACTTCTTGAGATCGCCATGCAGATAGGTCAGACCGCCAAAAGCTATATAAGCTCGAAAATAACAAACGCGCATAAAATTTTCCTCAGATAGATCGCAATACACATGATCCACAATACAAACACTATTTAATAAGATCGCATTCATGAAAACCAAAGACCGTAAAATGAGTATCATAACGTTAAAGATAATACCATAAAGCAAAATCAAAAATATCTTACAGACCAGAAATTAACTAAGCAGTGTTTTTAAGGAGATCGCTAAATAAAAGAAAAAAGGGTTGCGGTCTCCTCGCCTCTGATCCTTTCTCCTTCCAACGAATGCCGCCACATCCTGCATCTCGTTGACCGCAGTCCATGCAGATGCTAGGCTATGATTGGCAACCATGGCAGCACTATGGATTTTAGACATTTTGCGGTCTACTTGCTCCATAGGGATTACCACGATTTCCGCCGATCTCTTTTCCGCGAGAACGCTGGAAGAGCCCGCCTTCATCGACATTTGAGGCCCCCCCCCGAAGAGTGGCGATCTCAGCAGCAAGTGCCGCGGCCTTCTCTCTGTAATAATCGGCATCCTTTTCGGCTTTCCGAAGTCTTTCTTCGAACTCGCCTCGAGCCTGCTTTTCTTTGACTTCAAAGCTTGAAAGAATCTGCTTCTCCTTAGCTTCAAAATTCGCGGTCTGGATTCGGAGGCGATCTTCTAGCATCCTCTCGCGATCTCGCATGACCCTCATATCGTCAAGCATCGGCTTAAGGAGATCGGCGAACTCTGGAGGGATTGAAACTTTTCTTGGTATCTCACCTTCTTCAGAAGCCGAGCTCACATTTTCATCTACAACCAGGAGAGAAAACGGTCAAAAATAATCAACATTTGTTATCAAGAAGAAAATAAGGATTTCGTGTGAAATACTTGACAGTGTAGAAAGACCGCAGTCAAGTAGGTTCTTTTCAGCATCTTTTGAGACCGCAGCATTGGCGGTCAACAAAAGGCGGTCAGATCCCCTTAGGCATTCTAAATTGATTTTTTCTAATTGTCTTTTTCGCGACCGCTCGCCTTCTTTCCTTCTTCTTTTTAATTCAGCATTACTAACAAGAATGTCATCAGTTTCGATAATGACGGAAAGCAAGTTTGGGAAGTGAACCAATCGGTCTCGCGACCATCTTCGCCTTACCAGCCTTAATAAAGTCTTTTGCAGCTGCGCGGTCTGCCGCCTCCGCATCCAGCTCTTTCTCCATTTCTAACGAAGCATCGCCGCAATCATTAGACGCAGCGGTCTCATTTTTCTCCTTTCCTTTTTCGGCCGAGACCGCATCTCCAGCGATTCACTTTTTCTTTTCTTTCCTCTTCTTCTTTTTCTCCTTATCCTTCTTCTTCCCAGCAGCTAGAACTTCCTATTTTTCTTTCCTTTCTTTCTCCACGACCATAGAAATCATTTCTTTTTCTTTCCTCTCCCTCTCTGCTTTGGCGATCTCCTCCTGCTTTCTTTTCTCTTCTTCTCCCTTCTTTAAAATCTCAGTGATCGCCGCAAGCCTAACGATCTCGTCCTCTTTTACCTTTCTTTCTTCTTCCTTTCTCTTCTCTTCTTCCTCTTCTTTCTTCCTTCTTTCTTCTTCCTTTCTCCTTTCTTCTTCCTCTTCTTTCTTCTTTCTTTCTTCTTCCTTTCTCCTCTCTTCTTCCTCTCCTTTCTTCTTTCTTTCTTCTTCTTTTCTTTTTTCTTCAGCAACTTCTTCCTCGGCGATCACTCGAAGTCGTTCAACTTCAAAAGGATCCATTGTCTAATAATCAAGGAAAAAATTAATAGAAGTCAGTTTTAAAATAAGTACAAAATTTGAAATTTGATCGCTTACGCTTGAAAGATTCTCAACAGGGTTATCTTCTGAAAGATAAGTCTGAAGATCGATGTCACTAGCGGTCACAATCTGTCCAGTTTTCACCCTCTTAGCAGTCCGATCAGGGGAACTCGCTTCTTTTCTTTTTAAGTCTTTAGCAGCTTTTTCTTTATCAGCAATCTGGCTTCTAAGATTCTCAACTGAAGCCTTCACCTGCAGCATAGCAGCCTTGATCGATTCTACAGAAGCGGTCTCTCCAGAACAATCGGCAGGTTGATTGACAACTTCCAGGGTCGTCTTAACAGCAGCTTCTGCGACCGTTAAATCAATAAGAGCCTTAGAAGCAGGATCATTTTTTTTCTTTGAACTCTTGATCGATTTCTCCTTGCTGGAACTGACGGTCTTCTTCGAAATAACTTTCTTTATTTTTGACGCAGATCCTGGTGATTTTCGGGATTGCGCTGATATTTTCAGCAAGTCTAAAGCATCCATCTCAAAGGGAAAATTCTTTCGCGATCTCAGTAAACGGTGACCGCTTAAGGATCGGGATCTCTCAATATTGTGGAATCTGAAGATCTAAGGTGGTATTTATAGCCCAAGCCGCATTTATGACAGTCGCGGTCTCGGCGGTCAAAGTTTACATTTTCGAAGTTCCAGCATAACTTAAAAATGTGCGGGGATTATGTTTGCCCGGAAAGCCCGCGATCTAGTCTTTACAATGCAAAATCGTGATCTCAGCGGTCTTTGAATTTTGTGATCGCACAGATCGCCAACCTCCAGCCTGACCTAGTTTTCTATGTTCCAAGCAGCCGAAGCCATTCAAGATCGCCAGGCCGAGCGGTCTGGGCTTTTTTCTGTTTTTTACTATTTGTACCCCATTTCACTGCCCCGGCTCTCCTGTACCCCGGGCAGCCCGTAGTTTTTCAGTTCTGCCCGTTTGGGCAGCCCCCTCGTCTATAAATAGAGGGGTAGGGGTACCAGAATGGAGGACTTTTTCCCGGAGCTCCAGCTTACAACCTGTATAAGCGGTCTCATTTTTCCGTGATCGTTTTTCCCTCTCTTCTAGCATCTTCTGTCTTAGTAACCTGCACTTCGCAGTTTTCTCCCATCCCCTTTTTTAGTGTGAGTTTTGGAAGTACCATTTTTGGCACCAACAATCCCCTTGGAATCTGGATAGCTTCTATACCTATTTAGTTATGCTACCAGGTAGTCTGATAAGACTTCCCTAGGTTTAGAAAAGTTTGCTCGCCCTAAGAACGTGCAATTTCTTCTCTTCTTCTTCTTTTATGAAGTTTCCCGTCGACTTTGATATAAGTCTTTCTCTTCGACCTTGATATAAGTCCTTCTCGTCGATTTCTTCGCTTATTCTGAATTGTTTCCTCTTATATTATATGTTCTTTCGCCGGGTGATCCCGGGTATCTTAAGCGATGTTATCAAGCATTTTAGTCTTTTCGTTGAGACTTTTTAGATGAAGCTATGCTTTATTCTTTGATTTGTCCGGTATTTGATTGGTGACTGGTTATGGTATTGTTTCGTGCCTTATTCGTCGTATTGTTATGAGAAGTTCGTTGGGAGTCAAGTTTGGACTCGCCAAGTGTTTTCAAATGAATCGTTGAGTTGTGTTTATTTCTTTGTGACCCTATCCTTAGGGTGTTATGGTGCTGATATCTCAGGTTACGTCCCGTGTCTTAATTGAAACTTAAGTCAATTATTTAGAACCTTTGTCATAAGCCTTGCACGGTGGGTAGTTTTGGGTGGCAGTGGATAGAGTACCACCACCCGGATTTGGTTTTCGGGTGGCAGTGGATAAAGGACCACGACCCGGTTTTGGGCTGTGGGCGTTGGTGGAGATACTACCGTCGCAGTGCCTTCTTTTGGGGGACGCTTTTCCCTCGAGCTGATCAGTCTCAAGTTCTTAAGCACATATGCTTATATATGTGTATTATGATAGTATATGTATGATCATCACCTCTGATCCGCAAAGGCGGACACGTGGTGGGCTTTGATTGTGTTGACTATTACCTTATGGTGCAGGCTTTTCTTCTTACCGAGTGCACTCGCTTGAGCTGGCTCGGGTTGTTGTAAGATTATAGATGTTTACCTGCTTAGTTTTCCTTTCTGCACTCTCTTATTTCTCTTACTGCTAATCTTGGTTTTCTTGCACCCTCTTGGGCTGAGGCATTCTTTTCTTATGAATGTCTCAGGTTCAGGTTTTTAGCCGCCGCAGGAGTTAGAGCGGCGTCGTTCAGTGTTCCTGTCGAGGCCCTTCCCCTCTTAGGTAAGGGGCAGTTGCTTAGTTGTTGTCTCTCCTTAGCTGTTTTTCCTCCTTCCCTACGGGTTCGTGTCAGCTGTTGGCGCCCGCATGGCTTTTTGTTTAGATTACTAACTGTTTGCTTTGCTGTTACGTTGATTACTTTACCTACTTGCTCTCTGGGAAGCCTTTTCGCTAAGATGTAGTAGTTACTTTATTGATATAAAAATGTCGTTCTTGCATATCATGCTTTTAAATAAAGATCGCATACTTTGAAATTCGTAGAAAAATCCTTTCTTACTATACTAAACCTAGATATGTGCATATTATTTCTAGAAATGTTTATTTTCTTGCTCATGTAGGCTAAAAGAAACAAACCTATTTTCCGCTGCGTATGTATAGTTTTCTACTTGTGGACTAGATGATCCACCAGACCGAGGGACGCGGTCCTATGCTAAAAATGAAAATTTCTCTTTTAATCCAATCACATATATGTCTTTTATAAAATTATCGTAAAGAGTGTTTGCCTGAGCGTCTGTAGTCGTCTCCTGCAGGCGTGGCATCACGACGCGTATTTTTCCCTTGCTCTGATATTACGTATTATATTTTTGGGAAAAATAAGGGTTGTGACAGTTGGTATCAGAGCCAGGTTAGCCGGGTTGCTGTGATAGTTTGGTTGCCCGGTTAACTGCCTAGTGAGAATCGTCATTCATTGCATACACACACCGAAGGGTCATCAGTATGTCTTGGCTGAAGCATGAACACTACACTCATAGCATGATTAGAAGTATACGTGGCATATTATGTAGTATGGGATGCATAATATGTGTTTGTATATGGATCCTCATAGGTGACAACATACGACTGTCATGTAGTATGGGATGCATAAAGTAGGTCGCATGCGTGTCCATTAGATTTTCTTTTTCGTTGCATGCGATAATATGTAGTATGAGATGCATAAGATCGCATGTGTACGCCGCTCATAGCATGCATTAAGGCCTTTTTTAGATTGCATAGCACTGCATATGCATCATAACATAGCATTAGCACACGTGCCAAGCTAAAGACATACATGATGACGCTCGTACACACATGATTTGGAATAAAATTTGGCATTCATGAATTATTTTATATGCACATAAGTTGATAGGATGATGGTGTATCATCTAAGTTTAGCATAACATCATTTCATAAATTCCCAGAGCAAGGTAACAGCAAGAGCAAGTATCTACTCTTTCCTGGTCTGTATCGAGTTAGGAAATTCTAGTTCCTAGCTGTTGTGTCTTAAGCTGGGTGTATTGTGGTATTCGTTCGTAATTGCAGTCGATGACTCCAGAGCGTTGTGCGTCAGAGTCGGCTCTCCGATTAGAGGGGGATCCCTTAGGTGCGCTTAGTGAGGCAGTGACTAAGGAGTTGCGTCAGAGTATCGAGGCGTTGTCGAGGCAATGGTTGTGAAACAAGCGCAGTTTTTCTGCCCAGGTGTTTTCAGGATTAAGGTTTTGACCTAGTTTATTCGTTGGCTTGCGAGCGTGGATTTGAATTTTGTTATCCCAATACTGTGCGAGTTAAGGTAGAGGATGTTGAGCGTGCCTTCTTTTTGATTTGAGTCTTACTCGATGTTTTGGCTATAGAGCTTCGCAGGCGGTCATTGTTAGGTTATCGGTTGTTGAGCAGTTTTTCCCCGCGGTAGGTCCAGGTTAGATTCTAATCAAATTCTTAACTTTCAGCTTTGGTTCTAGTTGTTTTCGCTCGTTTAGTTGTGTATCCAACCTTATAGGAGAGTTTAAGGTATATAACCTTTAGGCGCGCATTCCTGCTCGATTCTGGTCCTTCCCGCTCGTGCGTGGCTAGGTCTTTAGTAGAACGTCGTTGTTTGAACCTTGTTCGGGTTGGTGATTCCCTTAGTGTTAAGTTTTCCCCTATTGTTTTTGTGGTGTCGAATCAGGGCTTTCAGAGTTGTCCTGTCTTCTTAGGTGGTTTTGTAACTTTTGTTAATCTAAAGGCGCTAGACTTGGAGTTTTCGTTGTGACTTGGGGCTTGGGCTGGTTGTCCAGGTTTGATGTTGTATCCCAACGCAAGGTAAAGCGTTTGGTCTTTAAGCTGGACATCGGTCAACCCTCGAGCCTGTTTGGCTTTCCGCGCAATGTTTCCTCAATTGTTTCCGCGGTGTGTGCTCGGAGCCTTTATTTTCCGGTTGTTTTGCCTACCTTGTTTTCTATGTTAGAAACTGGTAGTAGTTTGTTGTGTATCGAGGATTTACTTCCCTGTGGTGCGAGATCTCGCTGATGTCTTCGCCGATAGTCTCCCTGGTTTTCTACCTATGAAAGTTGAGGAGTTGGTTTCTGACCTTGAGCCAGGTACTTGTCCTATTGCTAAGGCACCGTACCCTTTGGCCCCGCGTGTGTTGCGAGAGTTGCGCACTCAGGTAGATGAGTGGTTGCAAGGTGGCTTGATCTGGCCTAATTCTTCGCCCTGGAGTGCTCCTGTCTTGTTCGTGAAGAAGAATGTAGTTCGGTATTTTCGAAGGCCGATCTTCGTGTAGGCTTCCTTTAGTTGGGGATCCGCTTATCGGTCGTTCCGCGATCCATTTTCTGTCCTCGGTTTGGACATTTCGAGTTCTTGGTGTCGTCATTTTCTTTTTGGGAGATCTTATTCGCATTTGTTGTCCTCGCCCCTTTCGGATAGCGTTTCTACCTAGCGAGTGTGAGCTTACCCCTCCCTTTGCTCTCTTATTCGTCGTGTTCTGAGTCTTGGTTCTAAGTTTCGGGGCGAAACATTTGTTAGGAGGGGTGGTTGTAACGCCCCGGGTTTTTCTTCTTATAATTATTTTAATAAGGCATAGGGAATTAATAATAATTACTCTAAAAACGAGCGTTTAATTCAGGGAGTCAGTGCGTAGGGGCGTTACCGTTGCGTGATCGTCGTCGTCATCCGGCGTTTTGTTTTTAGAAAGAGGCTTATGCGGGTATATGTATAAATATATATATATTTGTATATATTCGTGTATTTAGGGTCTCGTATATATATTCTCACGGTTATATATATGAGTATATATAAATGTTATGCGTATAAAAATTTTCTTATATATATGTATATATATTAAAGTTATACATATGTTTATATATAATTATACCTATAATATACATACAATTATATGTATAATTATACCTATAACTATTCATATAATTATATACATATATACATATTATTATACATATATAATTATATATATAAGCTTATAATTTGCTAAGCTTATATACATATTATGTAGTATGGGAAGCATAATATGTGTTTGTATATGGATCCTCATAGGTGACAACATACGACTGTTATGTAGTATGAGATGCATAACGTAGGTCGCATGCGTGTCCATTAGATTTTCTTTTTCGTTGCATGCGATAATATGTAGTATGAGATGCATAAGATCGCATGTGTACGCCGCTCATAGCATGCATTAAGGTCTTTTTTAGATTGCATAGCACTGCATATGCATCATAACATAGCATTAGTACACGTGCCAAGCTAAAGACATACATGATGACGCTCGTACACACATGATTTGGAATAAAATTTGGCATTCATGCATTATTTTATATGCACATAAGTTGATAGGATGATGGTGTATCATCTAAGTTTAGCATAACATCATTTCATAAATTCCCAGAGCAAGGTAACAGCAAGAGCAAGTATCTACTCTTTCCTGGTCTGTATCGAGTTAGGAAATTCTAGTTCCTAGCTGTTGTGTCTTAAGCTGGGTGTATTGTGGTGTTCGTTCGTAATTGCAGTCGATGACTCCAGAGCGTCGTGCGTCGGAGTCGGCTCTCCGGTTAGAGGGGGATCCCTTAGGTGCGCTTAGTGAGGCGGTGACTAAGGAGTTGCGTCAGAGTATCAAGGCGTTGTCGAGGCAATGGTTGTGAAACAAGCGTAGTTTTTCTGCCCAGGTGTTTTCAGGATTAAGGTTTTGACCTAGTTTATTAGTTGGCTTGCGAGTGTGGATTTGAATTTTGTTATCCCAATACTGTGCGAGTTAAGGTAGAGGATGTTGAGCGTGCCTTCTTTTTGATTTGAGTCTTACTCGATGTTTGGCTATAGAGCTTCGCAGGCGGTCATCGTTAGGTTATCGGTTGTTGAGCAGTTTTTCCCCGCGGTAGGTCCAGGTTAGATTCCAATCAAATTCTTAACTTTCAGCTTTGGTTCTAGTTGTTTTCGCTCGTTTAGTTGCGTATCCAACCTTATAGGATAGTTTAAGGTATATAACCTTTAGGCGCGCATTCCTGCTCGATTCTGGTCCTTCCCGCTCGTGCGTGACTAGGTCTTTAGTAGAACGTCGTGGTTTGACCCTTGTTCGGGTTGGTGATTCCCTTAGTGTTAAGTTTTCCCCCTGTTATTTTTGTGGTGTCGAATCAGGGCTTTCAGAGTTGTCCTGTCTTCTTAGGTGGTTTCGTAACTTTTGTTAATCTAAAGGCGCTAGACTTGAAGTTTTCGTTGTGACTTGGGGCTTGGGCTGGTTGTCCAGGTTTGATGTTGTATCCCAATGCAAGGTAAAGCGTTTGGTCTTTAAGCTGGACATCGTTCAACCCTCGAGCCTGTTTGGCTTTCCGCGCAATGTTTCCTCGATTGTTTCCGCGGTGTGTGCTCGGAGCCTTTAGTTTCCGGTTGTTTTGCCTACCTTGTTTTCTATTTTAGAAACTGGTAGTAGTTTGTTGTGTATCGAGGATTTACTTCCCTGTGGTGCGAGATCTCGCTGATGTCTTCGCCGTTAGTCTCCCTGGTTTTCTACCTGTGAAAGTTGAGGAGTTGGTTTCTGACCTTGAGCCGGGTACTTGTCCTATTGCTAAGGCGCCGTACCCTTTGGCTCCGCGTGTGTTGTGAGAGTTGCGCACTCAGGTAGATGAGTGGTTGCAAGTTGGCTTGATCTGGCCTAATTCTTCGCCCTGGAGTGCTCCTGTCTTGTTCGTGAAGAAGAATGTAGTTCGGTATTTTCGAAGGCCGATCTTCGTGTAGGCTTCCTTTAGTTGGGGATCCGCTTATCGGTCGTTCCGCGATCCATTTTCTGTCCTCGGTTTGGACATTTCGAGTTCTTGGTATCGTCCTTTTCTTTTTGGGTGATCTTATCCGCATTTGTTGTCCTCGCCCCTTTCGGATAGCGTTTCTAGCTAGCGAGTGTGAGCTTACCCCTCCCTTTGCTCTCTTATTCGTCGTGTTCCGAGTCTTGGTTCTAAGTTTTGGGGCGAAACTTTTGTTAGGAGGGGTGGTTGTAACGCCGCGGGTTTTTCTTCTTATAATTATTTTAATAAGGCATAGGGAATTAATAATAATTACTCTAAAAACGAGCGTTTAATTCAGGGCGTCAGTGCGTAGGGGCGTTACCGTTGCGTGATCGTCGTCGTCATCCGACGTTTTGTTTTTAGAAAGAGGCTTATGCGGGTATATGTATAAATATATATATATATGCATATATTCGTGTATTTAGGGTCTCGTATATATTCTCACGGTTATATATATGAGTATATATAAATGTTATGCGTATAAAAATTTTCTTATATATATGTATATATATTAAAGTTATACATATGTTTACATATAATTATACCTATAATATACATACAATTATATGTATAATTATACCTATAACTATTCATATAATTATATACATATATGCGTATTATTATACATATATAATTATATATATAAGCTTATAATTTGCTAAGCCCTCCTCATTCTCCCCGATAACCCCCCCCCCCCCCCCCTTTCCCTCTCCCGATTTCTTTCTGCCGAGAGTGCTGGAGAGCGGCGCCTAGGGCTTCGGCGTCGGGGCTGTTCGGAGGCGGCGTTTTAGTGGTCGCCGGAGCTTGGCGCCTTCGTCGGAGTAGCGGATCAGAGAGCTCTCGTCGGCATCGGCGTTGGTTGTGAGCTCTTCTGGTTGTGGGCTTCTCTTCGTCGCGTGGCGGCGGCTTCCGAATCCAAGGCAAGAAAACCCTTCCTCCTCCTTCTTCCCCCTCTTTTCTTTTACCTCACCCTGCTTCTCTTTCGGTCGTGTCTCTGATTATGGAGCTGTTGGCAGTTTTGCTTTTCTCCCTAATTTCTGATTGTAGCTTTTGCTGGGAAATTATACTAGCAGATTTTTGCTTCCTAATTTGTGCTTTCCTCCCTAATTTCTGATGGCAGTTTTGTTGGGGAAATTATGCCAGCAGTTTCTTTGTTTCCTAAAGTGATTATCAGGTTTGGGGGCCCTTTTTGCTAGCAGATTTCGCTAAATCTTGCAGCAGTTTTTGCTTCCTAAATCGATTATTAAGTTTTGCGGGGTCTTTCTGTAGCAGATTTTTGCTAAGTCTTGCGGTAGATTTTGGTTTCCTAAATTGATTATCAGGTTTGGGGGCCCTTTTTGCTAGCAGCACCTTCTAGTTTGGTGTCCGATTGTTCTTCTTTTTTTGCTTATGTTATCAAGATTCCTTTGGATTTATGCTCATCAAATCCCTGGCTTGTTATAAAAAATTTCTGGGTATATTAATATGCTAGCAGATTTTCAGTTTTATGTTGGCAAAATCCTGGATTTATGCTAGGGCTGGTGGCTGCTGTTTTTATATTATGAATGGGGGTTGTTTTACAAAATTCATCATCATGGGCTGCTATGCTTGGTCCTATGCTCGGTTTCGTTGGGGCTGGTTTGTACAATCCAAGTTAGGAGCTGCTTTACATTACTCTTGCTTTGTTTTGTCTTGGGGCTGCCTTATTGATGTAGTATTGGGGGGGGGGGGGGCTGCTCCTTGAAATTCGTGGCTGCGGTTATGAATTTA
Organism: Dactylorhiza incarnata; assembly: GCA_033032865.1. Classification (NCBI taxonomy): domain Eukaryota; kingdom Viridiplantae; phylum Streptophyta; class Magnoliopsida; order Asparagales; family Orchidaceae; genus Dactylorhiza; species Dactylorhiza incarnata. The sequence continues at coordinate 8,061,832 of JAWHQI010000033.1, read as the reverse complement.
ATTAGGGGTTTGTTTCTTATTAGTTTAATTGAGGGGGCTGCTATATATTTTTGTACACTCCCTTTCTTGTTGAGGGGTGGGGCTGCTATATCTATGACCCTCCTTCCCTTATCGAGGGGGCTGCTTTATATCTATGGCTCTATTAGCTTCTTACCTATGGAGATATTCTTGCTATGCGACGTTTAATCATCTTGGTTATTTGGCCCTGGGTATAAGAAAATATGTTGTCATGTTCGGCATTTATATTTAGTTGTTGGTTAAATTATAAATTTTTCTCATAGTCTCGCGCTAGTAGCCTAGCTGTTGAGGTCACCTATTGCCTGTTCCCTTCTCTTTTAATCCTTTTCCCTGGTTTTCTGTGTAATCTGCATTCTTCTTCTGAGTATTTTAACCCTTTCCGACTCAGTCTTCCTTGTAGTTTTTGTGTTAACTTTCTCAGTGAAGGGTAATTCTTCCTCTTCACTGTCTTTGCAATCTGATTGAATGTAAAGATTTCTTTTTTTAGAGGTTGTGGGCTGCATATAGCGGTCCTTCTCCTTAATGACTCTGTTTCTTGAAGCTTAGTTATACTAGGCTCTCTTGTTGGTCGTGTCCTTCAGGTAGTAGTAGTCCCCTTGGCTTGATTTTGTTGGGTGATTGAAAGTCCTTTATTTCAGTCCTTTCTTCTTCCTTGTTTGCCTAACCTGTTGAATTTAGGTTAGTGGCTGTTGTGTTTTCCTTTTGGGGGTCTTATTGGTGTTCTGGGTTCTTGATTCCTGCTGTCATCCCCTTGGAATCTGGATAGCTTCTATACCTGTTTAGTTATGCTACCAGGTAGTCTGATAAGACTTCCCTAGGTTTAGAAAAGTTTGCTCGCCCTAAGATCGTGCAATTTCTTCTCTTCTTCTTGTTTTATGAAGTTTCCCGTCGACTTTGATATAAGTCTTTCTCTTCGACCTTGATATAAGTCCTTCTCGTCGATTTCTTCGCTTATTCTGAATTGTTTCCTCATATATTATATGTTCTTTCGCTGGGTGATCCCGGGTATCTTAAGCGATGTTATCAAGCATTTTAGTCTTTTCGTTGAGACTTTTTAGATGAAGCTATGCTGTATTCTTTGATTTGTCCGGTATTTGATTGGTGACTGGTTATGGTATTGTTTCGTGCCTTATTCGTCGTATTGTTATGAGAAGTTTGTTGGGAGTCAAGTTTGGACTCGCCAAGTGTTTTCAAATGAATCGTTGAGTTGTGTTTATTTCTTTGTGACCCTATCCTTAGGGTGTTATGGTGCTGATATCTCGGGTTACGTCCCGTGTCTTAATTGAAGCTTAATTCAATTATTTAGAACCTTTGTCATAAGCCTTGCACGGTGGGTAGTTTTGGGTGGCAGTGGATAGAGTACCACCACCCGGATTTGGTTTTCGGGTGGCAGTGGATAAAGGACCACGACCCGGTTTTGGGCTGTGGGCGTTGGTGGAGATACTACCGTTGCAGTGCCTTCTTTTGGGGGACGCTTTTCCCTCGAGCTGATCAGTCTCAAGTTCTTAAGCACATATGCTTATATATGTGTATTATGATAGTATATGTATGATCATCACCTCTGATCCGCAAAGGCGGACACGTGGTGGGCTTTGATTGTGTTGACTATTACCTTATGGTGCAGGCTTTTCTTCTTACCGAGTGCACTCGCTTGAGCTGGCTCGGGTTGTTGTAAGATTATAGATGTTTACCTGCTTAGTTTTCCTTTCTGCACTCTCTTATTTCTCTTACTGCTAATCTTGGTTTTCTTGCACCCTCTTGGGCTGAGGCATTCTTTTCTTATGAATGTCTCAGGTTCAGGTTTTAAGCCGCCGCAGGAGTTAGAGCGGCGTCGTTCAGTGTTCCTGTCGAGGCCCTTCCCCTCTTAGGTAAGGGGCAGTTGCTTAGTTGTTGTCTCTCCTTTAGCTATTTTTCCTCCTTCCCTGCGGGTTCGTGTCAGCTGTTGGCGCCCGCATGGCTTTTTGTTTAGATTACTTACTGTTTGCTTTGTTGTTACTTTGAGTACTTTACCTACTTGCTCTCTGGGAAGCCTTTTCGCTAAGATGTAGTAGTTACTTTATTGATATAAAAATGTCGTTCTTGCATATCATGCTTTTAAATAAAGATCGCATACTTTGAAATTCGTAGAAAAATTCTTTCTTACTATACTAAAACTAGATATGTGCATATCATTTCTAGAAATGTTTATTTTCTTGCTCATGTAGGCTAAAAGAAACAAACCTATTTTCCGCTGCGTATGTATAGTTTTCTACTTGTGGACTAGATGATCCACCAGACCGAGTGACGCGGTCCTATGCTAAAAATGAAAATTTCTCTTTTAATCCAATCACATATATGTCTTTTATAAAATTATCGTAAAGAGTGTTTGCCTGAGCGTCTGTAGTCGTCTCCAGCAGGCGTGGCATCACGACGCGTATTTTTCCCTTGCTCTGATATTACGTATTATATTTTTTGGAAAAATGCGGGTTGTGACATAAACCTTTTCGGTGCCAGCTGGGTCCCGTGTTGGCGGGCCTGGGCCGGGAGGGTGCCGACGGTCTAGTTGGGTCCCGTGTTGGCGGGTCTGGCCCATTACAAAAAGTGCACTTTTTATTGTAACGTCCCAAAGCCCTGGACTTACCATTGGGACAACGTCCACCGATAGCCTCGCCTGGCGACCGTTACCGGGCTGCAGCCCAAGCACCCCAACCCCTCTCCAGCCCACTGGCGGGTTGTTGGTGGCCACATCCTCCCTTTGGTTAGAAGTGATCCAGTTAAGCGCCTGTATGGGGCCTTCCCAGGAGGTCACCCATCCCAGTACTACTCCAGCCCGTAGAGGCGCTTAACTTGATCACTTCTCACCAAAGGGAGGCTGTGGCCACCAACAACCCGCCAGTGGGCTGGAGAGGGGTTGGGGTGCTTAGGATGCAGCCCGGTAACAGTCGCCCGGCGAGGCTATCGGTGGACGTTGTCCTGATGGTAAGTCCAGGGCCTTGGGAGGTTACAATAAAAAGTGCAATTTTTGCAATGGTCCAGGCCCGCCAACACGGGACCCAGCTGGACCGCCGGCACCCTCCCGGCCCAGGCCTGCCAACACGGGACCCAGCTGGCACCGGAATGGTTCAGCCTAACCAGATGGTCTGCAAAACATGCACCCCAACCCCTCCAGAAATTGGATGGCATTTCATGTAATTTCAGTGGTGACTAATCATTTGGGCCATTGAAATTGGGCTTAGCCCAAAGGGATTGAGCTTTGGGCTTAATTAACCCAAGTTGGGCAATATTGACGAAGTGTTGACTTTGGTCAAATTGGTGAAATTAATTAGGCCCAATGGGTCAATGTTGACCCATTGGCCTCCTTTAGTGACCAATGGAACTTGGGGGAAGTCAATTGGTCCAATTAAACCCTAATTGACCCTAAATTTTGTGGTTTGACTTATTTGATGCTAGGGTTGACTTTGGTTAATTTGGCCTCTTTGGATGACCCCAATGGGTCCTAAATGCTCTAAGGGACCCTCCAAAGGGTTAGGTGTGCCATGGTGGGGTCAAAGGTTCAAGGTGAGGCCCTTAAGTCCAACCATATGCTTGTTAACTAGAAATTGCTATTTGCAGACCAGTGTGGTTTCCTTCTTCTTGGCTAAGGCCAAGTGGTCTCTTCAAGCTTCCTAGGGTTTTTTCATGACCTAGTCATGACAAAACCACTCTAGGGGTCTAGTTGTTTCGGGGATGTTACAAATCCCAATAAACAAAAATATAATTTTGTCCTCGAAATTCAGGCTAGGCTCACGGGGTTTTCACCGAGAGTGACTGAGTGTAACATCCCCTAGGAATTGAAGTTATTTCTGACTCGAAGAGCACCGACTAACTCTGTCACACCAGTTCTAGTGGTTCTCAGGTGAATCAATCGATCGGAGGCTACCAGGCCATCCATAGTAAAAATTTGCTGCTTCGGTCATAGTAGAGCTCTCCTAAAGGAGGAGACATGGAAGACGTCGTGCAATCCCGCTAACTCCGGTGGCAGCTCCCTTCTATAAGACAACGGGCTGATCCACTCCAGGATCCTGTAGAGCCCCATCTATCTCAAACTGAGCTTCTTCCGCCTGCGAACCCGCAAGACTCCCTGCATCAGACGCATCTTCCGGAACACCCGGTCTCCAACCTGGAACTCTACTTGACGATACCACCCATCGTAATACCTGACCTGGCAGCTCTGGTCCCCAATATCCTAACTCAAATCAGTCGCACCTGGGTATCTATGTCCTCCATAAATTCCGAGCGGAGTGCCTTGGGATCCTCATCCTGGATCCAAGATAGTGGATTCAAGCGCCTCCGTCCCTCTAAGGGTGGAAAGTTGTGCTGACGTCAACCAAGAGCCCAGATAAGCCTGGACTGATCTTCACTTTTTGGACGTACACCGTCCATCCTTATTCGACACGATCGTCCTGGTCACACTACGATAACGGACAAACTACTCAACTAATCCCACCAAACACCAACGGGAGCGTCCTTCCAGCCCGGGGTGACCCAAGCTACCTTGGTCAATTTATCCTTGATGTTCCAAACGAAGTTGTGCCCGGAGTGGGGATGTGGTAACCTGTGTATGAAATCCATAATTATGTCCTCAAACTCTAATCTAACCCGGGCAGTGATTGTGGTAGTTCTCCAAAGACTTTTGCACTTGGCCTTCACCGTGCATCACAAAACTTATGACGTATTTCTTCATTCTGAGGACATACGTGTTCCGGGATACACCATTTTTCCGGTGACTAAAGCTCTTGTTAATATGGGTAGACAACGCTTCTATAATGTTTTCTCCGCATGTTTAGGTTCTTATTCCTTCAAGTACGTCCGAGTGATCAATCATCTCCACTCTACAACTTATCAAGTTCATACCACTGGTGGAATTGATCAGATCATCAGGCGTCCCAATCATCCTCAAATTTTATGGTGGTGCACTTGTGAACCTTATGAGTATATGTTAACCAAACTTTATTAGTATCAATGTTTGTAAGACGGCTCCCAATCATTTTCTATATGGAGTTTGATTCATAAGGTATATGGGTAAAAAATTTTGAAACTCAATTTCATCAAGGAAGTATCACCATGTTTATTTCACCAAATTCCTATTACTTCCACATATGCTAGTCTTGATCACCTTCGAATGGTCCAAAGTAAGATAAACTTAGATCGTTCATATTGAAACCTGCAACAGGTTTCTTGAGTTCGGACCCACTGGGGGTGTAGCCGGTGCTTACTTCTCCCTCACTAGACTCTCTTGACGGTGGATGTGAGAATGTGAATAGACCCAAGGATGAAGCGAGGAGGTCCCGCCACACACCCGGAAGATCTCAGAGAGCTTCCCCTCCCAAACCAGAGCTCAACCGGGCACCTTGGAGGGCACTAGCAGCCGACCAAAAACTAGCCTGGAGGAGAGGATTCCCTAAAATCGGATCTCCTCCAAGGTGCCCTTAAGGGTCTATTTATAGATTTTTCTAGGCTGGTCTGCAAATAACATGAATCCGCCTTTTAATTTTACTAGCAGCACCCCAAATTGGTCTGCTAACAGCCTAACTCCGCTGTTCTGAAGGGCTTTATGCAGCCCACCAGGGGTACCAGGGTCATTTCCCCCTTAAATCATCCTGGGCGAGTGGTCCGTGAGGGCACCACTCGCTGGGCATCCGCCTAGCTGGGCGAGTGCCCACGCCTCCAGGCGAGTGGTCCGTGAGAGCACCACTCGCCTAGCTCCTTCTCTTCTGCACCTTACCCCCACCAAACCGGGGGTACTTCCACCTCCTAGGCGGGGTGAATGATCGAGCTTACCCAGGTCTCGCCACTTGGCTTGAGGGGCCCACTCGGCGAATACGGGTTGTACAGTTCATATCATAGTAAACTCAAACACTATACTCTAAATCCAATAAGTCATCGTCTAAAATCCAATAAGTCAGCTCAATTGGTGATGAGAAGTGAAAGACTATATAGTTAAGCGTGCTCGGGCTAGAGTAGTTCTGGGATGGGTGACCTCCTGGGAAGTACACGCGATGCCGCTTAACTGGATCAATTCTCATCAAAGGGGTACTGCGGTCTCCAACAACCCACTCTGCCCTGTGGTGGGACAGAGAGGGGTTGGAGTGCATGGTATGCAAACCATCTAGTTAGGCTGAACCTTTCTGGCGCCAGCTGGGTCCCGTGTTGGCGAGCCTGGGCTGGGAGGGTGTCGGCGGTCCAGCTGGGTCCCGTGTTGGCGGGCCTGGACCGTTACAATAAGTGCACTTTTTATTGTAACATCCCAAGGCCCTGGACTAACCATCGGGACAACGTCCACCGATAGCCTCGCCTGGCGACCGTTACCGGGCTGCAGCCCAAGCACCCCAACCCCTCTCCAGCCCACTGGCGGGTTGTTGGTGGCCACAACCTCCCTTTGCTTAGAAGTGATTCAGTTAAGCGCCTCTACGGGGCCTTCCCAGGAGGTCACCCATCCCAATACTACTCCAGCCCGAGCACGCTTAACTATATAGTTCTTTCACTTCTCATCACCAATTGAGCTACAACACAATTGGTGATGAGAAGTGAAAGAATTATATAGTTAAGCGTGCATGGGCTGGAGTAGTACTGGGATGGATGACCTTTTGGGAAGGCCCCGTAGAGGCACTTAACTGGATCACTTCTCACCAAAGGGAGGCTGTGGCCACCAACAACCCGCCAGTGGGCTGTAGAGGGGTTGGGGTGCTTGGGCTACAACCCGGTAACGGTCGCCAGGCGAGGCAATCGGTGGACGTTGTCCCGATGGTAAGTCCAGGGCCTTGGGAGGTTACAATAAAAAGTGCACTTTTTGTAACGGTCCAGGCCCGCCAACACGGGACCCAGCTGGACCGCCGACACCCTCCCGTCCCAGGCCCGCCAACACGGGACCCAGCTGGCACCAGAAAGGTTTAGCCTAACCAGATGGTCTGCAGACCATGCATCCCAACCCCTCCAGAAATTGGATGGCATTTCATGTAATTTCAGTGGTGACTAATCATTTGGGCCATTGAAATTGGGCTTAGCCCAAAGGGATTGAGTGGTGACTAATCATTTGGCCACAGAAATTGGAAGTTGGGCAATATTGACCAAGTGTTGACTTTGATCAAATTGGTGAAATTAATTAGGCCCAATGGGTCAACGTTGACCCATTGGCCTCCCTTAGTGACCACTGGAACTTGGGGAAAGTCAATTGGTCCAATTGAACCCTAATTGACCCTAAATATGGTGGTTTGACTTATTTGAGACTAAGGTTGACTTTGGTCAATTTGGCCTCTTTGGTTGACCCCAATGGGTCCTAAATGTTCTAAGGGACCCTCCAAAGCGTTAGGTGTGCCATGGTGGGGTCAAATGGTCAAGGTGAGGCCCTTAAGTCCAACCCTATGCTTGTTAACTGGAAATTACTATTTGCAGACCACTGTGGTTTCCTTCTTCTTGGCTAAGGCCAAGTAATCTCTTCAAGCTTCCTAGGGTTTTGTCATGACCTAGTCATGACAAAACCACTCTAGGGGTCTAGTTGTTTGGGGGATGTTACACTCACGGCCTCCTCCCTGCGGTCGCCCGAGGCGTACACTTGTCAGAAGGAGCGTCCTCCCGCACCGTGACAGCGCAGAGTCGCTCTCACGCTTGCATTATCACGTTCCGTCTCTTGTCTCCATCAGGCCCACCACGTAGTCGTCTACATTCACGACATGCGTGGAGCACCCCCAAGTGCACGTTGCGCGTCGAACGCCTCCGCGCTCACCGCGCACTCAGAATGCCTCCGCGCGCTCAGAATGCCTCCGTGCTCACCACGCGCTTAGAACACCTCCACGCTCACCGCGCGCTCATACCGCCTCCGTGCTCATTGCGCGCTCAGAATGCTTCCTCGCACGCTCAGAACATTTCCATATTTCCTAATTTCTCAGATTGCTGGACCTGCTTGTCGCCTTTTTCGCCTTCAACAAAGCTGCCCAAACTGCCCGAACTGACCGAAGGGCGAGATGGTCATTTATGAAAAATGGCGATCCGTGTGCTCCGAATCGACCAGCGCAATTCGCCCGTCAGGTGGTTACAGTGGTTATGACGGCAAAATTACCGGACTACCCCCGGCCAAAGCTATAAAAGGAGCCGCAGGCCTTCATTTCAAGGGACCTTGCCTTCTACGCCCGAGAGAGCTCTGCTGAAGATTTCCTCCGAGATCTCTGATAGGTTATTTTACTAACAACTCGAAAAGGCAAGTGCACCTATCGAATCGTTGTATAGAAAAAAGTCGTATTAGACCGGGGCTGTCAATTACTACTACTTACGCCGTTACTATTATCCTACCGAACGAAAGTTGATTTTGGTTTTTGAAATTGAAAATTGCAAGTACGAAGAATTTACGAAAGAGAAATTCGCGATTTTAAAAAGACTTAGCACTTGATTGAGTGTTCTTGGGAATCCGATTATAAAAGAGACACTCTAATTCTTAAAAATTCTGTTTCAATTGGAGGATTGAGAAATACGATAGAGGCTCGCTAGAGACAACTACCGCCTAATTTTAATAATATTTCAAACATAATCTCTTAAAATTTGAAATAAATTAAAATTGCATGAAGATAATACCGAATCCAAAAGCAGCGATATTTTCAATTCTCAAAGAAAATACAACAACCCTTTATTTCTGAGATATCTAAAGCATCCATGAGCCTCTCGGCCAACTAGAATACCAAATCGGATAGCGAAATTTATATACTAGTAATATAAACTCGCAACCAAAATTTAATCGGAAATAAATCGAAACGAAAAATCTAAGAATTGGAGATGATAAATTATAAATTAATCTTCATCCCAATACTAACCAATCAAGCACTAAGAGAAAATTTAGCTACTCATAGTAAGAGAAAAGACAACAATAAAAGAGAAAGATTGCATTTTCATTAAAAGGAAATAATAAAAGTGCACAACTATATTAAGCAAAATGGAAACAAAAGCATATACGAAACAACATGAAATTAAACTCTCATACAAGGTAGAACTCTCTTGAACCTTCTCTCTTCTCCAACCCTTGAATTTTTCCAACCTCCCAAAGCCTTGAATTTGTGCTCCTTATATAGCCATCATAGAAGAATCTAGAAGAGAAGAAAAATATGAAGAGACCATGGGGGTGGCCGGCCATGCATGTGGAGGAATAAATTGGAGATATAATGTGGGGATATGAAGAGGTGGAGGAGAAGATGAAGGGTTAAATGCATGAATTAAAATGAAGGGAAAGGAGATGAACGGGTGGATGATGAATTGAATTTAGAGAAATAAAGAGGGGAAGATAGAAGGCCACACACATTGAAATAAAATAAAATAAAGAGGAAGAACAAGGGGGAGAGAGAATTTCGGTCATGCATGGATGAGGTGGCTACATGAATTAAATAGGAGAAAATTAAATGGTGGAGGGGAATAGGAGAGAGCCGACCACATCATGAAAGGAAAAATAAATGGGATGAAGATAATGAATTGGTGGAAGTGATTTAAATGGAGAAATAATAAAAGAGAGAGAAAGAGTACACATGTTTTGAAATTTATAAAATATTTTATGCATAATAAAGGTGACCATGCATGAAAAATTAAATATAATAAATTAAGGATAATTTCATGCATGGTGAGGAGAGAGAAAAAACGTTGGAATAACATGCATGCAAAAATTATTTGCAGGAGAATAATTTCTCCTACAAAAGTTGACAGCGGGCATTTACGTCGAGACGTGCCGAAATTCCCCCAAGCCTGTCATAAAATAAAATAAAACAGCATTAGTGCGAATAATTATAAAATATTAATAATTAGATAATTATAATATAATTTAGAGAAATATATATAGTTTATATTAAAAATATAATAATAATAGCAAGCATATTTAAGTCAAAATATGCGTCATCAATCTCCTTCGGGGCTTGAAGATCTCCTTCGGGTCCAGAAAGGCGACTCAGTCGTCTCACTTTTGTTCTCATGAGCATTCTCACTTTTGTTCTCACTCCTGTTCTCGGAAGAAAAAGTACTTAGCTTTCCAAAAGGTGGTCTGTCACCTTCGGAGCTCTCTCCTTTTCTCTCTCTCCCTCTCTCTCTCTCCATCTACCATTGTAACGAGCAGCGACCTATCGAGCTCGAGTTCTCAATCTCAAATTGTAACCGCCAGAAGATAGTGGGAGTTGACCGACACAGCTCCGACCGCGTTATTTTTCTCCATTTCTGGGTTTTCCACGTTAAAAGTTCTCGTGTCACTTACTAACTTATTCATTGACTGATTGCGCGCTCGGTTCGTTTTCGAGCTAAGGTAGTTTAATTCGACCGGTTTACCAAAGTACCTGGGCGACCCGCAACAGTTTGGCGCCGTCTGTGGGAACGAAGATTCCTAAAGCTCTGCAAAGATTCACTGAAGGTAGTACTTGTCAACGATTGCAATGGCAAGGAGAAGTGCTCGTACTATTGAAGGATCAATCCCCGAGGGACGCATCGACCCAACTCCCTTCCACTCGCGTATCAATATACCTCTCGCGGAAGACGCAGTGATTGCGCCCGTGGCAGCACTGGAAGGACGCGTGCTACAAATGGAGGAGCAGCAGTCCGAGATGCTGGCTCTCTTAAGAAATCTAGGGGTTCCTCGAGCTCCCGCTCCACCCCCAGCGCTGAACATTCCGCCTCCCCCGACTCCAAATCGTGCTCCGGGCGAGGAGGTCTCTTAGGAGGAAGATGTCTCAGAAGAACCTTCCGGTGCAGCAAGCTCCACTCGTCCTGCCCGACCGGCCAGGGGGGGGGGCAGAAGTCTATCACCATCACCAACACCAAGGAAGAGTCGGACCCGTGCAAGTCATTGGGAGAACTGCTCGTGAAGAGATACGTGATATGGTCGCATAAGAGTATGGTCAGGTTGGGCGACGTATAGCTTTTGCTCGCCGTCCTCTGCACCATGACTCACCACTATCGCCTCAGGTCTTAGCTCACCCAGTTCCGCATGGCTTCAAACTCCCTAACATCGAAACATTCGACGGGATGGATGATCCATTAGAACATGTCAACCACTTCGCTACCATCATGAGACTCTACAACGCTCCAGATCAGCTCCTCTATCAGGTGTTTCCAGTAACCTTGAAAGGGCAAGCACGCACTTGGTTCTATTCTTTGCAAGATGGAACAATCGATATCTTCGCGGAAATGGCGCAACAATTCATACACCAATTCATCGTGAACCGCAGAACCGTCCGGGACCCCTCCCACCTTTCAGGAATACGCCAGAGCGAGGGAGAGACCCTTAAGGATTTCTTCCGCCGCTTCACCACTGAGGCGCGACAGATTCCAGGAGTAGACCCCGAGCTTCTACGAGGATTTTTTCTTGGAGGGCTCCTCCCTGGTGGCTTCTACTCCCCACTGATGCGGGAAACTGTGCCTAGCTACCTAGACCTCATTATTCGAGTCGAGACCCAGATAACAGTAGATAAGGCAATTGAAGCGCACCGCCGGCAGTTCGAGGGGAGCTTTAAGAGGAAGAAAGAGGAGCCGCTGCCGCAAACGGTTCCCAATAAGAACAACAAGTATCACGACAACCCCAGCCGAGACAGAAGATCTCGCCAGCATCAGGACTACACTCCCCTGAACACTACCAGGACTATCATTCTCCTCGCCATCCGTGATAGCAACTTGCTTCGCAGGCCCGAGCCGCTTGCGTCGAGCGGAGGAAACCAGTCGCAATATTGAGACTTCCATCGCGGGCATGGACACAATACTGAAAGCTGCAAGCGGTTGAAGGAGGAAATCGAGCGTCTTGTCCAACAAGGCCTCCTTGGATGGTTTTTAATAAACCAAGTCCCGAACCAACACGGACCGCAGGCTGACAATCCAGTAAAGGACAACATCGTACCCCGACGCGGATGAGCGAGCGGTACTGGGCAGGGGAACTTCCACATAGTAGAGCGTGCACAGCTCGCGTCTCATCTATCATCAATTTCTATTTACTGCTTCTTCCAGTTTTCTGCTTTTAAAAACAGTAAGCCATAAGATTGTACTTGTGCGCATGTATCCATTGCGTATTTAAAATTACTACAGCTATTTTCTGGCTCTATCAACGATGTGAATCATCTAAAGTAAGGCTACAAAGTCAAGGCCACGGTCTTCAGTACTAACGCCTAGCAGCAAACTCACCAACGTGGTGATGAGAAGAGACCTCTCACGAGTGGACACAATACTGAAAGTTGCACCTGGCCTCAGCGCTGCTTGGGCACCACGCCTTAGCGCACTGCTTGGGCACCTGGCCTGAGCGCTGCTTGGGCACCTGGCCTGAGCGCTGCTTGGGCACATGGCCTCAGCGCTGCTTGGGCACCTGTCCTCAGCGCTGCTTGGGCACCTCTCCTCACCACTGCTTGAACACCTCGCCTCAGCGCTGCTTGGGTACCTGGCCTCAGCGCTCCTTGGGCACCTCGCCTCAGCGCTGCTTGTGCACCTCACCTCAGCGCTGCTTGGGCACCTCGCCTCAGCACTGGTTGGGCACCTGACCTCAGCGCTGCTTGGGCACCTGGCCTCAGCGCTACTTGGGCACCTGTCCTCAGCGCTGCTTGGGCACCTGGCCTCAGCGCTGCTTGGGCACCTGTCCTCAGCGCTGCTTGGGCACCTCGCCGCAGCACTGCTTGGGCACCTCGCCTCAGCGCAGCTTGGGAACCTGGCCTCAACACTGCTTTGGCACCTCGCCACCAAGCTACTCAGGCATCAACGCTATATAGCAAGCTCGTCAAGATCTCCAACACAATAACTGGGAAGTGGGCTCGCAGCCGATCCGGGCAAGATAGAAGTTTCTCCCATAACTAGAGCCAAGAGACGACTTCCAGCACGTCGCCACGAAGATAACAATGATTAAAACCGAAGCAGAAATATCAAAACCTCCGAACTCCATCGCGCAGTAATCCGGACTCCGAAGGTTTGGGGGGCTTATGATGTACACCCATAGATTTATAGGTGATGGGGTTAACAAAAGAATATCCTGTCGGACCCATAATTTTCCAGCGCATCCTCGGTCAGCTCGCCGATACGATCCCAACAGGCCCAGCCTCGTGCAATTCCGAGTTCGTTTGGACTCCGAGTCAGTCGCCGGTATGCCCATACACGCAAGTTGCGCCATGCCCCGCCATACGGGCAGACACCACCGAGCACGCAAGCGCCACGCGTGGAATCAAAGTCAAAAACTGCCGCACGGCAAGCGTCACACCTCATTCGCCGTGCCAAGAGGGCGTGACAGCTACGCTGCACCAAAATGGCATGGCACTCGCGGATGAGCGAGTGGTACTGGGCAGGGGAACTTTCCCCCTAGTAGAGCGTGCACAGCTCACATCTCATCTATCATCAATTTCTATTTACTACTTCTTCCAGTTTTCTGCTTTTAAAAATAGTAAGCCACAAGACTGTACTTGTGCGCATGTATCCATTATGTATTTAAAATTACTAGAGGTATTTTCTGGCTCTATCAGCAATGTGAATCATCTAAAGTAAGGCTACAAAAGTTAAGGCCACGATCTTCAGTACTAACGCCTAGCAGCAAACTCACCAACGTGGTGATGAGAAGAGACCTCTCGCGAGTGGAGGATAAATGTTGAGTACGACAATCTTAACTAGATCTGCCCAAAAGACCACCTCGCCTCAGCGCTGCTTAGGCACCTCACCTCAGCGCTGCTTGGGCACCTGGCCTCAGTGCTCCTTGGTCACCAAGCCTCAGCGCTGCTTGGGCACCTGGCCTCAGCGCTGCTTGGGCACCTCGCCTCAGCGCTCCTTGGGCACCTGGCCTCAGCGCTGCTTGGGCACCTAGCCTCAGCGCTTCTTGGGCACCTGGCCTCAGCGCTGCTTGGGCACCTGGCCTCAGCGCTGCTTGGGCACCTGGCCTCGGCGCTGTATGGGCACCTCGCCTCCGCGCTGCTTGGGCACCTCGCCTCAGCGCGCTGCTTGGGAACCTAGCCTGAGCGCTGCTTGGGCACATGGCCTCAGCGCTGCTTGGGCACCTGTCCTCAGCGTTGCTTGGGCACCTCGCCTCAACACTGCTTGAACACCTCGCCTCAGCGCTGCTTGGGCACCTGGCCTCAGCGCTCCTTATGCACCTCGCCTCAGCGCTCCTTGGGCACCCGGCCTCAGCGCTGCTTGGGCACCTAGCCTCAGCGCTGCTTGGGCACCTGGCCTCAGCACTGTTTGGGCACCTCGCCTCAGCGCTCCTTGGGCACCCGGCCTTAGCGCTGCTTGGGCACCTAGCCTCAGCGCTGCTTGGGCACCTGGCCTCAGCGCTGTTTGGGCACCTCGCCTCAGCGCTGCTTGGGCACCTGGTCTCAGGGCTGCTTGTGCACCTCGCCTCAGCGCTGCTTGGGCACCTCGCCTCAGCGCTATTTGGGCACCTCGCCTCAGCGCTGCTTGGGAATCTCGCCTCAGCGCTGCTTGGGCACCTCGCCTCAGCGCTGCTTGGGCACCTGGCCTCAACACTGCTTCGGCACCTCGCCACCAAGCTACTCAGGCATCAACGCTACATAACAAGCTCACCACGATCTCCAACACAATAACTAGGAAGTGAGCTCGCAGCCGATCCAGGCAAGATAGAAGTTTCTCCCTTAACTAGAGCCAAGAGACGACTTCTAGCACGTCGCCACGAAGATAACAATGATCGAAACCGCCGCAGAAATATCAAAATCTCTGAACTCCTTCGCGCAGTAATCCAGACTCCGAAGGTTTGGGTGGCTTATGATGTACACCCATAGATTTTATAGGTGATGGGGTTCACCAAAGCATATCCTGTCGGACCCATAATTTTCCACCGCAACCTCGGTCGGCTCGCCGATACGATCCCAACGGGCCCAGCCTCGTGTAATTCCGAGTTCATTTGGACTCTGTTGGAAATTGTATTCACAATTACCTTGATTTGTGAGAAGTCACTCTTAAACTAAGATTGAATTGCTTTTGTATTTGATATGCTTTTCTAGTATTGTCTTGCAGATTATCATTGCTAAGTGTAAATCAATGTCAGGTCACAATGGGTCTGCAAACACAGTTTCATACAATGTAATTCCTCATTATATGAAACATGGTGATGACTCATGTGTGATCACTCTATTGGGGTACACTTCATTTTCAAGACTATTGAAGACTTTGGAGTGCGGTTGCAGCAAGTTTTCAAGAGAAGAAAAGAAAATTTTCTGAAAACAAATTCTCTAAGGATATGTCTCGAGAGATCATGCATGTCTCGAGAGTTCTGGCATGTCTCGAGAGGCAAGTTCTTTGGATCTCGGTATTTCTGTTCTTGATGACTCGAGAGATCAAGCATGTCTCGAGAGTCTTTAAGACCGAAATCTTTGTAATGTCTCGAGAGATCATCGAGTTCTCGAGACATCCCTTTCCTGCTCTCTTTGTTTCATATCTCGAGAGATCCATTAGTTCTCGAGAGATCCCTTATGTCTCGAGAATTCTGTCCGTTAATTTCTACTCTCTTTTCTCTGTTCTTGACGGATCGTAATCGTTCCTTCCCGATTCTAACGGCTATATTGAGTGCGTTTAAGGTCGATTTAACCCTTAATCATTGCCCTCTATATATAGGATCGCTCTTGGGTTGTTTACAACAAGTTTTTTGAATCATTCTAAACCCTAATTTCTCTTCCGATCAAAAAGAACGAGAAAAGCGTCGGCTCGCTGTCGCCTACGATTGAAGATCGATCTACTCATTTGAGTTGCTGATTTCTATCAAAGAAGGATTCGATCGATCCGTGTTCTGATTCTACAACCTCTATTTGGATCGTTTCGGATTGCCAAAGACAGATTTGAAGGATCGTTGTTCTTCCTCATCGTTATCAAAAGCCATTCAAGAAGAAGGAAGAAAACGCCTCTGTTATTCAGATCTGGTATCTTATTGTTCAAAATCTTTTATCATCTATTGTAGGAGTTGTTATCTCCGAGATGTAGGAGAGGTTGTTCTCCGAGTTGTAGGAGAAGTTTTTCTCCGAGTTGTAAGAGAGGTTCTCTCTGAGTTTGTAGGAGTTTGACTCCGAGTTTGTAGGATCATTCTGATCCGAGATTTAGTGAGTAGTCAAGTCTAGCTGTGGTGCTAGATTGGCGAGGCTGGCAGTGGAGTACCCAAGTACGGGGAACCACTATAATTTCTTGGTGTTATCTGTGGCTGTGATCTATTTTGTGTGCTGTGCTTTACGTTTAATTTTTAATTCCGCAAAAGACGTAGAGATCACCTATTCACCCCCCTCTAGGTGATTTAGGTAGGCAACTAGATACTTCAATTGGTATCAGAGGGACGCTGTTCGTTGCTAGGTTAACACCTTGAACAGGGTCCATCCTTCTAGTTGTTAGCAAGCCATGGATAGAGTCAAGGAATCCTCTCTGAAACTGCCCATCTACACTAAGGCCAACTTTCCTATGTGGAAGGAAAGAGTCCGTTTTTATATGGAAGCTGCAGATCCCAGAATCTTCCAAGTCGTGGAAGAAGGTCCCCATGTGCCAATGACCACTTCGTCAACAAATCCTACTGTTCAGATACCTAAGAAAATGATGGATTTGACTAAGGATGAGATAGCTCTTGTTGCTCTTGACAAGAATGCTAAGAACATAATTGCTAGTGCTGTGGATGACTCCATGTTGCAAAACTTAATCCACTGCAAGTCAGCCAAAGAGATGTGGACATCCTTAATTGTTCTAATGGAAGGTACTGACGAGGTAAGAGAAGATAGAAGGTCTCTACTTAATCAAGAGTACGAGGCGTTTAAGCAGAATAAGAAGGAGTGCATTGCTGATGCGTACGAAAGATTCTTCAAGATAGTCAATGGTTTGAGGAACTACGACAGGGAGTTCACAAACGGTGAACTAAATGACAAATTCTTGCGCTCCCTAACGAAAGACTGGGATATCAAGATTGTTGCTATTAGAGAGTTTGGAAAACTGCCAAGTCTAGAACCTCAAAATCTATTCGGGAAGCTGTTATCTCATGAACTGCAAATGAACATCCGAAAGTCTGAAGAGGATGTAAATCGAGCTTCAAGCAAAGAAAGAACCTTAGCCTTGAAGGCAGAGAGTTCAAAGAAGAGCAAAGCAATGATACCGATCAGAGAAAAAGAATCTGATAATGAAGAAGAATCGGAAGCCAGCTCCTCCTGTTCCGAACTGTCTGATGGGGAGTTCTCTTTGATTTCCCGTCAGTTTAAGAAACTGCTGAACAACTGAAGGCACATGAACAACAAGCCGTCTTCCTCGGATCATAAACATTCTCGTCGTGATGGCGACTATCACAGGAAGGGCTCAAGCAATAATGACAGGTATAAATCCAAACAGAACAAACATTTTTCTTCTGACATTATTTGCTACTGTTGTAATAAGCCAGGGCACATAATTGCTGAGTGTCCCTACAAGAAGAAAGAAAGTGGAAGAAAAGAAGACAAGAAACCCACTCACGGAAAGAAGAAATCAGATAGAAGTTTCGTCGCTAAGAAAGCCAAAACTCTGAGCGACAGTGACTCCAATGAGTCGAGTGATGAAGAAGAAGCTTACTTCGGCCTGATGGCCATGTCTGATGATGAAGAAGCACCCCCGTACACCGGAAAGGTAAATGATCACAGTATCCTATCTGATTCTGATTATGCTTCGACTGAATAAAAGGATAACCCCACAGACGATGAATCTGAGCTCATGTCTCAATATACCAAAATGCTCCAAAGCTTTGACAAGTGCCGAAAGGTTGTCAAAACTCAGGGTAAGAAGATCATGGCTCTCAAGGAGGTGGAATCTAACTTGAGAAAAGAAGTTGAAGAACTTTCTTCTCTCAAAGAGGAAGTCCAAGCCTTGAAAGACGATCAAAAGCTCGGAAGAGACTCTTGCCTTGAAAGATCATTCGATAAATGTCTTGGAGGAACAGCTTGCGGCTGAGAAGAAGTTGGTTGAAGCATTCTCTCAACCTAAAACTGTTCTGCCAATTATCGGTACTTTTACCACTAAGGCAAAAGGAAGCGGTATAGGGCATGAAGCTAGTACTAGCAATTCTTCTAAAAACCCAATTGCTAAGAAGAATGGTTTGGTTGCTAAGAAAGCTACCACCAAAGAAAAGGGAAAGCTCATCAAGAGCCTGTAGCATTCAAGAGAGTTATATTCCCTACGAATGCTTATGATATGGAGAGTTCCTATGGTCATTTCACACGACCAATTCCTTTTTCGCCTGTGAATGATCATAAGGAATGGGCTCCTCCCCGAAACTTTGGTGATAGTGCTTTTCAAGCACCCTATCAAGAGATTAATCGAAAAGGGTACGGTCCATTTGTTCATGGCCCGAGTGCTAAGAGAGCACCAAAAGTGAAGGCTGTTGCACCAAAGCCGAAGAAGACAGTACCACCTTGTGTGTGCTGCCCCCTTGAGGCATCCTCATCTAGAAGGACTGCTCCTGCAAGAGCTAACGTTCAAAAAGTTAAGCAGGAGAGTGTAAAAAGAAGGTACAACAGATTCGACTGTTGGTGCTGCGGCAAAATTGGTCACTTTGCCGTTGATTGTTGGTTCAACACAACGTATACTAGGAGACCACAAGTGAACGTTGCAAGGCAGACAACTTGCAATGTTAACATTCATCGTGGTGCTCGACTGACAAGGGACCAAGGACCCAAATCTGTTTGGGCTCCTAAGGCAAAATAATCTGTTTTTGCAGGTATGTCCAAAGGCCAATAAACATCCTATCTGGTACTTGGACAGTGGATGTTCTTGGCATATGACCGGGACAAGAAGCCTTTTGCAAAACTACATTCCAGTTGCGAACGGTCCAAAAGTTATTTTTGGCGGTTCAGACAGAGGAATAACCAAAGGCTATGGTATGATTTCTAATGGTAATATATCGTTTTCCGATGTAGCTTATGTGGAAGGATTACAACATAATCTGATAAGCATAAGTCAACTTTGTGATAAAGGATACATTGTTGATTTTCATAAAGATAAATGTTTGATAATGTCGGCTGAAAATCATGAAATGATTTTATCAGGCATTCGCTGTAGAAACATATTTTGTTTAAATTTTCTTTGTATATCATCTTCTACACCTGTGTGTCTTTTAGCTAAAGATAGTGCATCTCTTGTTGACCAATGACATAAGAGATTAGCACATATAAATCTCAAAACTATTAATAAATTGTTTTCTAAAAACTTAGTGCGCGATGCACCAGATGTTAAGTGCGTTAAAGATAGACCTTGTCATGCATGTGTAAAAGACAAGCAAACAAGGGCTACCTTTAAGAGCATTATTGGCAAAGATTCAACCAGGTGTTTGTACCTGCTCCATATGGATTTGTTTGGTCCTTTGCAAATTAGGAGTTTAGGAGGAAAGTCTTACACATTGGTTATTGTAGATGATTACTCTCGTTTTGCCTGGGTATTCTTTCTGAAACACAAGTCAGATACCTTTGACACTTTTACTAGCTTTGTCAGGCAAGTCCAGAATGAATTTAACTGTTCGGTGGTCAAAATCAGAAGTGACCACGGTACAGAATTTGAATCTGGAGCCATGACAGAATTCTGTGAAAGCCTTGGTATCTTTCATGAGTTTTCCTCTCCTCGAACTCCACAACAAAATGGAGTAGCTGAGAGAAAGAATAGAACACTTATTGAGGCTTGCAGAACCATGTTGAGTGACTCTTCTCTACTTGAATATTTCTGGGCTGAAGCTGTCAATACTGCATGCCATGTGCAAAACAGAGCACTCATAAACAAAAACCATGAAAAGACTCCTTATGAACTTCTAAAAGGCAAGAAACCGACCATTTCTTATTTTCGAATCTTTGGTAGTAAATGCTTTGTGCTAAACAATGGAAAGCATTACAAAACTAAGTTTAGTGAAAAGAGCTTTGAAGGTACTTTTGTAGGTTATAGTAGCCATAGTAGGGCATATAGAGTTTTTAACAAGAAAACCTTAGTGGTAGAAGAATCTATTAATGTTGTATTTGATGAGACGAGCATGCTACAAGGCAGCTCCTCTAGCATTTCTTCTGTAGATACAGGTTCAAAGCTGCAGGACTTAAGCTTGGATCAGCCAGTTGAAGAAAATTCTCAACACTTCATCAAGATTCCCCTTATAACTACCTTTGAAGAAGATCATCCTGATGAAGAGCAAATCCAAGTGGAGGAAGATACTCCAACAGTAGAAGAAACTCCTATTGGTCCAAATCATGCAAGGAACCTCGGGCTACGACACATGAGGGATCATCTAGTTGATCAAATCATAGGAGATCCTCATGAAGGAATAAGAACTAGACGAGGTACCATTAACGAGAATATGCATTTGAGTTTTCTTTCGCAGGTCGAACCAAAGAATTTCCAAGAGGCAAATGAAGATCCATCTTGGATAATTGCTATGGAAGAAGAATTAAACCAATTCAAACGCTGTAAGGTATGGACACTTGTTCCAAAACCCAAAGACAAAAATATCATTGGAACAAAGTGGGTGTATAGAAACAAGCTGGATGAAGAAGGAACAATCATAAAGAACAAAGCCAGACTTGTAGCTAAAGGATACAGACAAGAGGAAGGTATCGACTTCGATCAGACGTACGCTCCAGTAGCAAGGCTCAAAGCGATCAGACTCTTCCTTGCTTATGCTGCTTTCAAGGGTTTCACCGTATATCAAATGGATGTCAAATCCGCGTTCCTAAATGGAGACATTAAAGAGGAAGTATACGTTGAACAACCCCCAGGTTTTGTTAATCCTGATCATCCCAATCATGTTTATTTATTACAAAAAGCTTTATATGGTTTGAAACAAGCTCCTCGAGCTTGGTATGAGACGCTATCTAACTTTCTTCTTGAGAACAAGTTCACAAGAGGAAAGATAGATAAAACATTATTTCTTAGGGAAGTAAAAGGCAAGATTTTGCTAGTGCAAATCTATGTCGATGACATCATATTTGGTTCTACGGACAATAACCTCTGCAAAAAGTTTTCCAAACTTATGCAAGGGAAATTTGAAATGAGCAGTATGGGTGAGCTGAAATATTTCTTAGGACTTCAAGTGAAACAGTCTGAAGATGGAATCTTCATTTCTCAAACAAAGTTCACTATGGAGTTGATTAAGAAATTTGGAATGGAGAATGCAACCTTTATGAGGACTCCAATGAGCTCAGCTACGTCTCTGGACAAGGATGAGAAAGGGAAACCTTTTGATGAAAACAAGTACAGAAGCATAATTGGCTCTTTGCTCTACCTTACTACCAGTAGACCTGATATAATGTTCTCTACATATGTATGTGCTAGATTTCAGGTGAACTCTAAGGAATCTCATTACACTGCTGCAAAGTGAATTTTGAGATACCTTAAAGGCACACCAAATCTTGGCTTATGGTACCCAAGAAGTAATGATAGCGAACTAATTGGTTTTTTAGATGCAGACTTTGCAGGTAGCAAAGACGACAGAAAAAGCACTTCCGGGACGTGCCAATTCCTCGGAAGGAGACTTATTTCCGGGAGTAGCAAGAAGCAGAATTGTGTTGCAATATCAACCGCCGAGTCGGAATACATTTCTGCTGGCAGTTGTTGCGCACAACTTCTATGGATAAAGAATCAACTTCAAGACTACAACATGAAGATCAAAGACATTCCAATGTCTTGCGACTCTTCCAGTGCAATTGCTATCGCAAATAATCCAGTCTCTCACAGTCAGACAAAGCACATCGAGCTACGATATCACTTTATCCGGGAGCATGTGGAGATGGGTGACATAAATCTGAGTTATGTTCCCACGGACAAGCAAGTTGCAGACATATTCACGAAGCCACTGGATGAGACTAAGTTCTCTTTCTTCAAGACGGAACTTGGAATGCTCAACATGGAGTAATGATCAAATCAAGCAAACCATGAAGGCATGAAGTTTACAAAAATTCAGAACTTTTCCTGAAAACTTCAGGCTTTTATCTCGAGAACTACATGTTGTCTCGGGAACTTTTTTTTTTTTCTCAAAACATAAATCACTTTAAGTCTCGACAACGTCCAAAGAACTTCCGGGATTTCTCGAGACAGGCTGGTTTTCTCGAGACAAGTTCAAGATCTCGAGATATGGTGATGTCTCGAGATACCGGTTATCACCTCGAGACATCAATGAAGGAAATAACTTGCTGAAACTCTTGAGTTCTCGAGACATAACCGATGTCTCGAGACATAGTTTTTTTTTGAACTCCAAACGTCAGATACGCGCTGTTTTCTTTTGTATTTTTCTTCAAAATGACACTTTAACGTCAAATCAAAATCATATATATATATAAGAAATCGAAAACTTGAAGTTCACGAAATCCATTTCCGAGACTTCCCCGACCATTCGACTTTCTCTCGAGCGGCGACAGTCTGCG
Organism: Dactylorhiza incarnata; assembly: GCA_033032865.1. NCBI lineage: Eukaryota > Viridiplantae > Streptophyta > Magnoliopsida > Asparagales > Orchidaceae > Dactylorhiza > Dactylorhiza incarnata. The sequence continues at coordinate 8,039,486 of JAWHQI010000033.1, read as the reverse complement.
ACAGGTCTCTGTGGTTCGGTGGTTCTCGGTGGTTCTCGACTATTCATCTTCTCCGTTCGACAGTTCTCTACCTCTTGCTTCAATGGCGCCTTCTCCTCATCCAAAGATTGGCGTCGGCAATGAAGTCGTTCGCTCAGGTATCGCCGGTTTATCTGATGACTTCAAGAATCTGTTTTGCTTGCTTGATGCCGCTGGTCTTGCTTTTGTTCTTGAGCATCCTTGTCGGGTGCTGTTTGATGAGGTTGAAGAGTTCTTTATCAATGTGAAGCCTATCAAGGAAGGGAGAATGTTGGTTTCTTTCGTCAAGGGCATTAAGATAAAAATCTCACCTAAGACCCTCGTGAGGTACTTGCATTTATCTGAGCTTGATACTGAAGAAGTGCTAGATGACAATGACTGTTTGAGAACAGCAAGGTACTGTGGTCTGGATTCAGATTTTTCTGCAGTTAAGAGGCATAAGATGAATGATGCAGGGAAGCTCCTGGTGGACATTATCTTAAAGGTTCTATTCTGCAAGACAGGCACACAAGGGCATGTGTCTGAAGAGACTTTTCTATTGATGGTTGGAATTGTGTCAGGGAAAAAGAGAGATTGGGGCACAATCTTATTCTCCAATATCAAGGCTTGCATTAATTCTCCAAAATTTTCCCGGATCATCTCATTGTTCCTGAATCAGTTCAACCCAGCTATCTTTGACATGTCCAAAGGTACAGTTCTCCATCATCTCAAGAAGATCAATGTCCTCTCCATGCAGAGATGGGACATTCGAATCAAGAAGCCGGGAATGGCCAGTGCTACTTCTGAGGGGGAGACTCATCAGTCTGCAGTTGCAAGTGAAGCAGAAATTCCAATTCCATCTTCGGAAGGTCAGGTACCCAAAGTTACATCTTCTCCTCCTCCTCCACGGATTCGCTCTAAAGCTTCAGGTCGAGCCAAGCTACCAATCCGTTCCAAAGCCAAAGGTCAGCCCTCATCAGCTCCAACAGAACTCATTCCATTAGTGACACAGTCAGATCCTTCAGATTCTATTCCATCACCCTCTCATGTTCACATTCCAGATTCAGTTCCATCACCACCACCTCCTTCTCCATCAGTTATTGAAGCAGAAACTTCTTTAGCAAATGAGATAGTTTCAGCTGTCCTAAAGAATATTCAACAAGAAATATCTGAAGTGCACAGTCCCAGTGGCCAAAAGGCAGGGTCTGGTGCTGATTTTGTTTTTGAAGACGATGATGCTGATTCAGTTCATGAATTAACACCTCCCCTAGTACATGTTGAGGGGGAGTCAGAGTTAGATACAACCAAGAATACTCTCGATGAGCTAGGTTGTGAAGAAGAAAATGTGGTTCATTCTCTTGAGATTGAAGAGCTCCCTGATGTTGTTCCTGCTGCTGCCCCTGCTGTTATTCTTCCTTCTTCTCATCCTTCCCCTCCAATCCTTGATGCAGATTCTCTTCTGGGAAAGATTGAAGCTATGCTCAAGAAGCAGAGTGAACAGTTTGAGAACTCTTTGACAACTGTTCACAGAAAGATTGCCTCAGTTGAAAGTGATCTTGGTAGGGAGTTAGCTAAAATCAAATCCAATTATGAAAATCTCTCTGAATTGATGAGCCTAGGGAGCAAGCAAATTGAACATGCAACTGAAGGTATAGGCACAGTGTTGGCTCAGACTGTTACAATGACAAAGCTTCAAGACTCAATGTCTGACAAGGCTGAAGCAAATACATTCAGGATTGTTGATGAAGTCGGAAACTTCAAAGATGATACTCTCCAAACCCTATCTGTAGAAGTCAGAAAGGGGGAGGACATTATAATGGAAAGAATGACAGATTTAGTGGAAAGCTCTATGTCAGCTATTCAAAGCTCATGGAAATCACAGTTTGATCAGTTCTCTTCCAGGGTGCTGAAGCAAATTGCTGATATTAATGCTTATTCCTTCAAGACAGCAACGTGGCTTCATAATCAGATTTTTCCTGAGCTAGAAATTGATCCAGATGTTCCTGTTCCTCAGTTTCTCCAAGGCCAGAAGAACTACTTGGGAAGGCTTCTTTAGTTGAAGATCAATCAGATAGGGCTGCGACCAAAAGAAAAAGAAAACATGGTGAAGGTCCCTCTGCGAGTAGATCTGTTCCGAGTTCTAGCTCTGCAGGCCATAGCAAAGCTCAGGTTGAGAAGGTTCTACCAGAAATCTGGAGCCCAGTCTCAAAAGACATAATTCTTGAATCCTATAAGTTAGTCCATGAAGGCAAAATGAATAGATCTGAATGCTACAGCTCACTTGAATGGGAAAAACATGAGACAGCTCAAAGGAAGAGAAGAATTCATTTCAGGGCTTTTGGTTATAATAATTCTGATGCTCCGGATCCACCTCCATTTTACCATCCCAAGCCTTATGCTTATTTCTCCAGACAAGAAGAAAAGAGGAAAAGGAGTTCTTGAAGGATAATGCTGATGCTGACAAGACATGTTTTGCTTTGTTTCTGATTTTGTGAACATCAAGTCTTCTTAACAATTCAATTTAGACATATATATATATAATTGTTGATTTGATGTTCTCTACTTGTTCATTTTCATATCATTGTGTAGTGTAGCATATTTATTCTATATTGCTGTAATTCAACTTAGTATATAGGGTTCTGACTTCTACAAATAGGGGGAGATTGTTGGAAATTGTATTCACAATTACCTTGATTTGTAAGAAGTCACTCTTAAACTAAGATTGAATTGCTTTTGTATTTGATATGCTTTTCTAGTATTGTCTTGCAGATTATCATTGCTAAGTGTAAATCAATGTCAGGTCACAATGGTCTGCAAACACAGTTTCATACAATGTAATTCCTCATTATATGAAACATGGTGATGACTCATGTGTGATCTCTCTATTGGGGTACACTTCATTTTCAAGACTATTGAAGACTTTGGAGTGCGGTTGCAGCAAGTTTTCAAGAGAAGAAAAGAAAATTTTCTGAAAACAAATTCTCTAAGGATATGTCTCGAGAGATCATGCATGTCTCGAGAGTTCTGGCATGTCTCGAGAGGCAAGTTCTTTGGATCTCGGTATTTCTGTTCTTGATGACTCGAGAGATCAAGCATGTCTCGAGAGTCTTTAAGACCGAAATCTTTGTATTGTCTCGAGAGATCATCGAATTCTCGAGACATCCCTTTCCTGCTCTCTTTGTTTCATATCTCGAGAGATCCATTAGTTCTCGAGAGATCCCTTATGTCTCGAGAATTCTGTCCGTTAATTTCTACTCTCTTTTCTCTGTTCTTGACGGATCGTAATCGTTCCTTCCGGATTCTAACGGCTATATTGAGTGCGTTTAAGGTCGATTTAACCCTTAATCAATGCCCTCTATATATAGGATCGCTCTTGGGTTGTTTACAACAAGTTTTTCGAATCATTCTAAACCCTAATTTCTCTTCCGATCAAAAAGAACGAGAAAAGCGCCGCCTCGCTGTCGCCTACGATTGAAGATCGATCTACTCATTTGAGTTGCTGATTTCTATCAAAGAAGGATTCGATCGATCCGTGTTCTGATTCTACAACCTCTATTTGGATCGTTTCGGATTGCCAAAGACAGATTTGAAGGATCGTTGTTCTTCCTCATCGTTCTCAAAAGCCATTCAAGTAGAAGGAAGAAAACACCTCTGTTATTCAGATCTGGTATCTTATTGTTCAAAATCTTTTATCATCTATTGTAGGAGTTGTTATCTCCGAGCTGTAGGAGAGGTTGTTCTCCGAGTTGTAGGAGAAGTTTTTCTCCGAGTTGTAAGAGAGGTTCTCTCTGAGTTTGTAGGAGTTTGACTCCGAGTTTGTAGGATCATTCTGATCCGAGATTTAGTGAGTAGTCAAGTCTAGCTGTGGTGCTAGATTGGCAAGGCCGGCAGTGGAGTACCCAAGTACGGGGAACCACTATAATTTCTTGGTGTTATCTGTGGCTGTGATCTATTTTGTGTGCTGTGCTTTACGTTTAATTTTTAATTCCGCAAAAGACGTAGAGATCACCTATTCACCCCCCTCTAGGTGATTTAGGTAGGCAACTAGATACTTCAGACTCCGAGTCGGTCGCCGGTATTCCTATACACGTAAGTTGCGCCACGCCTAGTCATACGGGAAGACACTGTTGAAATTGTTGAAGTGGAAGTTTGGAGGGCCTTTGGACCTGGGCGGTCTGGGAGGAGGTCGGGCGGTCTGGTGTGACCGTACGACCTGGCGGTCTGGCTGATCTTAGCCTAGCTGCGGTCTCCTGGCTGGATCGCTGGTTTGGGTCCAAGGCGGCTGAAGGTTAAGGCCGCGCGGTTTGTCTCTGATCGCGTGGCGGGTTGTTCGTCTTCAGGTATGCGCGGTCTATGTTTGATCGCGTGGCATGCTGTCCTCTTCAAGGCTGTGGCGGTATGGTGTGACCGCACAGCTTGATCCAGATTTTCTCCAGAATGCGGTCTGGTGGCTGACCGGGCTTTCTGGTGGTATTCGCGGACTAAGGGTCTTAGTCGCGCGGTCTCAGTTCGCGGTCTCAGGAGGAGACTGGTATGCGAGTTGGTCGCTGTTCGCGGTCTCAGGAGGAGACCAGCATGCGGACAGGAGTTTGCGGTCTGTTAGCGAACTGGCTGTGTTCGTGGTCTCAGACGAACACAGGAGGTGAACAGCTTCGGGCGGTCTGGCGATCTTCTTTGGAGTCGCGATCTGCTGTGAGAGTGGCGGTCTCTCATAGTCGATGTTGAAGCTGGCGGGTTCACCAAGAATGAAGAAGGAGTACTATTGCTGATTGCGAGGTGTGACCGGTCAGGTCGCGCGGTCTGGAGGGTGGTGATCCTATCTCATAGGGTGGTGACTGGATCAGGTCTCACGCCTATAAATAGGACCCATCGGCAGCAATAATTAAACACACACCAAGTGTAAGCTGAACTTTCTTCTTTCCTGCGGTATGAGATTATCTAACCGGGCGGTCTGCTGATTGAACTCTTCTTGTGCAGCTTCTGCGGATATTGCGGGCAGCAGCGATCACCTCTTCCTCTGAAAGTGTTGGGCGGTCTGCGGCTTGGAGTTGTGGTGCTGGAGTTCGGGAGAATCAGGAGTTCGAAAGGAAGGGTGCGGACTGATCAGCGGTCTGGTGTTGTTCTGAGGTCGGCTGCGGTCTGCGGGTTGGCGATTTGCTGAGGTCGCAAGGGGAGACTGCGCGGTCTCGTGTAATCTTCAACTTTGTATTTTTCTCTTTGGTGTTTGTGCTGGCGAAATCATGTCTCGCCAAGCATGCCTTGCCTTGTAATTTGAAGTTGCTTTCAATAAAGATCAGTTGTTTTCCTCCATTTGCTTCTGGTTGTTTGGCTTGTAACTCTAAGTTGACTAACTCCTGCTCACTTCATAAAGATTCAAAAAATTTCACATGGTATCAGAGCTAGGTTGGTTGGTGGTGATTTTGTTTGGACTTCTTCTTTTGTTTTATAAATAAAAGATAACCTTTATATTAAGAGTTTAGAATTGGCAGATGTTTTCAAAGAGTCTCGCAAGTACTCCTACTTTGAGAAATTAATCGTTATCCTATTGAAGGATAGAAGTAATGGTCTTTTTCTTCTTTCGGAATATTGACAATTACGCCTCGGCTACAACGCCGAATTCTATTGAATTGAAAAGTAGAAAAGGAGAGTTTTGCACTAAATGAGTTTGGAAAGCTGTGTTTGAATTCTTAGTCCAAATTAATCATTTGATAAAGGCAAGTATACCTTATCGCAAGCAATACAGGATATTTTTTTGAAAATATCGGGATCGTATATTTCCGCGGGTCGTGTTGATTATGCTACTTCGAGGAACGAACTATTATTTTATTGGAATAATATTTTTAGTTGGTTTAACTAGAGTTCTAAGTGATAAAATGCGAAAGACGATAATAAGCGATTAACTAGAGTTCTAAGCGATGAGAAAGATAGCGCGCGACATCGAATTACCTTGAGACGAAAATAGATTTTTTCGTAGAATTAAAAGTGATGACTTTTCAAAATATTAAAATGAATTGGCCGTGGAGGTTCCATAATTATGAACGCTCCTCTCTCGAGGGTACGGCCATCTGAGATTATGAATATTCGACCGAACTCTCGTTCTACAATCGAATCTTCTTAATACTCGTTTTATGTTGTGAACCCCGCTATTGGGTTTTTATTTCCAATTTGGGAGAATTACTTCGTCCTCTCTCGAGGGTAGAGCGCAGTTCTCTTTACCCGTGAGCAATCAATTCGTACGCACGAGCCTCTTGGCTAACTAGGTACGAAAACGGAAATGAAAACCACACATCGATTATGTGGCTCCACTCAACGTGATTCTCGGGTAAACCTTAAGCGTTAATTATTTTAGAAAGAGATGTTTTAATTTTATAGACAAACTATTTTTGTGTCCCAATGCTCTTCGACGTCGTGTGCTAAAGGAAATTAGCCACTCATCGGAATGGAGACGGCATTATCGGTTGAAAAATACATGTTTAATAATTAAAGCGGATATAAGCGGATAAAAAGGAAATAAAAAGACTTATATAAAAACAGTAATAGGATCCGTCCCAACCACCTTAAACAAGCGCTAAAAAGTTCTTAGCCTCTTATTCAAGAAGGGGGTGGTATAGAAATGAAAAGACTTATAAAGGTGCAGAAATAATATCCGTCCCAACCGACTTAAATTAATGCTAAAGTAAATTAGCCTCTTATTCAAGATGGGGGTGGTATATCGCAGTTATATAAAGACTGAAATAAAACTAAGTTACAAAAAAAGAAAAATATAATCTCATACACGCACACACTCTAAAAAAAACTGAAAAGAAAGCGTTTAAAATGAAAGCGATAAAATAAGGCGAAAAAGAAAACGATAAGACTATTTTATGAAAGCTTGTAAATCTAAGCTATGAAAACAGTAAACCTAGATTATGAAAGCAATAAACTTAACTATAAAAGCAATAAAACTAAATTATTAAAGCAATAAAGCTAAACTCATACACGAACACACGCTAACATTAATAAAAAGAAGATGATCCAAATGAGAAAAACATTATTTTATTTCTGAAATCAGCATTACAACAAGACTAGGAAGACGAAAAAAAACTACAAACGAACTTAAACTGAATTGCAAAAGAGAAGCTCACAATCACTCAAAAGAACTCACAATACCACAAGAACTACTCAAAATTTGGATGAAAAATACTTCAGCCGAGCCCCTCTATTTATAGGGAAAATTTGAGTTTTACACGCCCTAGGTCACGGGCGTGACTTGAATGTCACAGCCGTGACTTAGGGCGTGACATTTGCTCGGCTGTATTCGCCGCCTTCTAGAAGGTCTGGCCGTCAAACGTGGCTGCACCCGGGCGTGACTTGGTATGTCACGGGCGTGACTTTGTGAGTCACAGGGGTGACTATGGGTGGCTGATGTCGGCAGCATGGGCGCGGCTTCGAGACATGACGCGCTGGCGGCTCACGGGCGTGACTCTGCTGGAACACGGGCGTGACTTGTAGAGTCACGGGCGTGACTTGTAGAGTCACGGGCGTGACTTGTAGAGTCACGGGCGTGACTTGGTCAACTGGAGTGAGCTGGAAAGGAATTCATCGGGCGCAGAGCTTTAAATTTACACGCCCTTGGTCACGGGCGTGACCGAGGGCGTGACTTGAGCGATTTGTCGGGATTTGATCTGAATTGAGCCGTCCCGTTGATATTTGATCTTTAAAATTACACGCCCTTGGTCACGGGCGTGACCGAGGGCGTGACCTGGGAAAATTTTGCAAAAAAATGCAAAAACAAAAATAAAACTAAGTTAGAAACCAGAAATAATAAAGAAGCAATTTATTCATTAATTTACATAGAAAATTCACAATATTAATTAAAACTATACTAATAATTATACTAAAAATACATATATTTTATTACTTATCAGTTGGAGTGGTTGAGCAGTGAGTGACTTAGAGTAGCCATCGCCTTTGTGAAGAAGGAACTAGTGGTAGAGCACTGGAAGCGAGGGGTCTTGGAATTGAAATGCTTACATCGACTAACTTCAAGAAGTGGAAGTCGTGTATGCAGAGCTATCTTCTAGGTGAGGACCTTTGGGAGGTAGTTGGAGGAGATCAGACGCAGGAAGTTGTCCCGGAAGGAGATAATGGGGCTGAGGTGAGAACTTGGAGGAGGACGAATGCGAAGGCAGAGTTCTCTCTGAAGAGGGCAATCTCACCTGATCTGTTTGATCACATTCTGGGATGTGGATCGGCTGCAGAGATCTGGAGAGCCCTAGATGGGCTGTTTAACAAGAAGAATGTAGCAAGGCTACAGTTCTTGGAGACTGAGCTGGCAAGGTCGGCTCAGGGAGATCTTTCTATCTCCACTTTCTTTCTGAAGATGAAGAACTTGTGCGCTGAAATCTCAGCATTAGATCCTGATGAGCCTATCTCTGAGGCGAAGCTGAAGAGACACATCAACCGCGACTTGCAGAAGGAATATGTTGCCTTTGTGATGTCGGTGCAGGGGTGGGCAAATCAGCCGTCTCTGAGGAGCTGGAGAACTTGCTTGCATCGCAAGAAAGTTTGGCAAGGCAGATGGCGGGGATGTCGGTGGCTGGGGGAGATGGCGAAGTGCTCTTCTCAGGGAAGAAGAAGAAGTGGGATAAGAAGAAGAAGACCGCTGGAGGAGGCTTTGGGCCTTTGAAAGGAGAGGTTCTAGTTCTTATTTAACTTTTTGAAAGATCTTGATTAAGTTTTTGATTTCAAAATAAATGATATGTATATTTATATGTGTTTACTGAGTGAGTAATTTTCACAAACAGTAAGAGTGCACAGCAAAAATAAAAACATAAAACTTGGGTACATCTACTCTTCTACCCACTGGTAGGAATCCACTAGGATTTTTGATCAGGTGCCCTTACACCATTGGAGGTTTGATCAGGTGCCCAATTCACCACAGTCAGGTTTTTGCTAAGGTGACCTGTCACCAGGAGTTCACTTTTGAAGGGAGTAATAACCCTGTACAAGATGGGGGTAGGGAATAAAATAACACAGAAATTGAAATGTTCTTCTCTGTATAAGAAGACTCTTGAAGATCCAGATGTGGTGCTGAATGGATCTGATATTGAAGAGCTCCCCCTGTCTGATACAGATTGTTGACAGTTCTGGAGGTCTCTTCTTTCACACACTTCTTTCCTCTGATGCAATGGTAATCCTGAGCAAGTAGTTGTGATTTGTGTCTCAGGATGTTCTTAATCTGCAGGAAGATGTTAGCAACCAGAGTGTGCTGTGTTTTTGTGTTGTCTCTATATCTCTGTTTGTATATCTCCTTCTCTCTTGTATTTATAATCCGAGAAGTACTTTTTGAATTCTTGCCCGGGAAAATGGAAAGAGATAAAGTCTCTTTAATTTTATTCCTTGGGAAGATAAGTATGTCGATTTGACACATCAGAAACGGCTATGAACTTTAATGCTGCAACAGCTAGATTAGTCAAAAGATATTGTATAATATATAAGAGAGCCGTTAACTATAAATCATATTTTAGTCGAACTGACAGAGGTATAGAATTTCGTCGAACTCAGCTTTGCTTTCGTCGAGCCGAGCTTATCTTTTGATGTGCTAAGCAATTCTCTTTATATAAAATATACTTGATTTGATCTGAATAGATTTCGTCGATCTTGATTTATCTCGTCGACCTGCTGAGCTTTAGAGAAAGCGTCGAGCGCTGAGGCTGATCGTCGAACGCCGGTAGCAGTTCGTCGAACGCAGATAGCAGTTCGTCGAGCGCAAGAAGACTTATGATAATTTTATCTTTTCTTCTCCGATTCGATCGCATTATATTTAATTAGATGTTTTCTTTAGAATGATGTGATTTAAGTTATCAGATAGATGAACTTTAGAGATTAGATGTTGATCCTAACTCAAATCAAACCTATGGTTCCAACAATCTCCCCCTATTTGAGTTGGGATCCTAAATCAAATTAAAACTAGTGGCCTGGTGGTCTCCCCCTATTTGGTTTAGGATGCCGACAGTTTTGATTTTTATATACTCCTTTTCTCTCTCACTTGGTTTCTCTGAATTTCTCATTTTCTTTCTCACTTGGGTTTTAATAAATTTTCATCTTTTTAAAATTATTTGAGCCACTCTGCTTTCCTAGATTTTAATTTCTTAAGATCTGAATTAAAATTTTCAATTGCAGCCACTTTTGTAATTAGAGAGATTAAATCTTATTTGGGGTTTTGAGCTTCTCATTTTCTCTCTCACTTGGGTAACTTTATTATCCTAGAAAGTTTTAATATGTGAATTGCTACAGCTGTTAATGAATTTTAAGAGATGTCAGACATTTTCTTTCTCATAGAATCCCCTTATCAGAAGAGACTCACACTCAGTGCTATGATCATTTCTGATCAGTGCAGCTACAGTAGAATGCTCAAACTGACTTAGAGAAGTCTGTAAGAATACAAAGTTGTCTTTAACATTGTTTTTATAATGGAAACAATCCATGTAAATTTTAGATTTGTTGTTTTAGAATTGGAATGGAGTTTAATGGAGAAAAACTTTTTAATACCTTTTGAAAATTCTATTAGAAATATATGTTTTAAGAATTTTAAAATCTAATTTTTAATGCTAATTGAAAGTTTTCTTTTGTAGTCATTAAAATATATGTTTGAAATTATTTTAAAGTTTTCTTGACAATAATTAAGCACTTTATCCTTAATTGATCTATTTTGTGTCTTTGATTTTTCTTCAGTTTTGTTACTTTCAGAAGTTAAATGATTTATCTTTATTAACTTCCTTTTAATTTCTTTGTCTGTTGTTATTGAATCTGTGAGAGTTATTTCAAAAACATTTTTAGAGGTAGAGTTATGATTTGATTTTACCTCTTTTACCTTTCTTAGATCTGCTTTTGCATCTGGATTTTGGTATGACCCATTTATGGCCATCATGCAGAAAGCTCTAGCTCTAAGTTCTTCTTCCTCTTCTTCTTCACTTAGGTTTGTTGATGGTTCTGCATCAAAAATACAATCAGTTGAAGAGATGGAAGAAGGTTCATTTACCATCCTAGAGAGGGAGTTCCAAATTCCTCTTGCAGAGGTGCAGTCTTCAACTCTTTGAATAGTGTCTTTTGACACTAATTGAGTCAAGATCTGCATAGCTTTTGCCTCTGCATCAGTGGTAGTTTTCTTTGAAGAAGATATATCAGTGCCAGCATGAACGGGTCCTGTCAAAATAGATTTGTAAATCTCTTCATCTATAGCATTCATATATAATCTGATTCTAACTTGCCATAAAGAAATATTATCCAACTTAAATATAGGTGGATCTGAAAACAAAAGGATTTCTTGTGCCATTTTGAAAATTCTAAGAACTAAAAGTGATCTTTGTGATTTCAGGTGTTAACCTGTGTGACAAATCAATTTTTCTAATACTAATCGAAAGAAGTCTTAATTTTGAAAGTATTAAATGCTAGAAATTGAAATGGTAAAATCACCAGCCTCTGATACCAATTGAAAGGAGAGGTTCTAGTTCTTATTTATCTTTTTGAAAGATCTTGATTAAGTTTTTGATTTCAAAATAAATGATATGTATATTTATATGTGTTTACTGAGTGAGTAATTTTCACAAACAGTAAGAGTGCACAGCAAAAATAAAAACATAAAACATAAGCAAACAAATACAATCCAGATGACACAAGAAATATAGTAGTTCCCCAAAACTTGGGTACATCTACTCTTCTACCCACTGGTAGGAATCCACTAGGATTTTTGATCAGGTGCCCTTACACCATTGGAGGTTTGATCAGGTGCCCAATTCACCACAGTCAGGTTTTTGCTAAGGTGACCTGTCACCAGGAGTTCACTTTTGAAGGGAGTAATAACCCTGTACAAGATGGGGGTAGGGAATAAAATAACACAGAAATTGAAATGTTCTTCTCTGTAAAAGAAGACTCTTGAAGATCCAGATGTGGTGCTGAATGGATCTGATATTGAAGAGCTCCCCCTGTCTGATACAGATTGTTGACAGTTCTGGAGGTCTCTTCTTTCACACACTTCTTTCCTCTGATGCAATGGTAATCATGAGCAAGTAGTTGTGATTTGTGTCTCAGGATGTTCTTAATCTGCAGGAAGATGTTAGCAACCAGAGTGTGCTTTGTTTTTGTGTTGTCTCTATATCTCTGTTTGTATATCTCCTTCTCTCTTGTATTTATAATCCGAGAAGTACTTTTTGAATTCTTGCCCGGGAAAATGGAAAGAGATAAAGTCTCTTTAATTTTATTCCTTGGGAAGATAAGTATGTCGATTTGACACATCAGAAACGGCTATGAACTTTAATGCTGCAACGGCTAGATTAGTCAAAAGATATTGTATAATATATAAGAGAGCCGTTAACTATAAATCATATTTTAGTTGAACTGACAGAGGTATAGAATTTCGTCGAACTCAGCTTTGCTTTCGTCGAGCCGAGCTTATCTTTTGATGTGCTAAGCAATTCTCTTTATATAAAATATACTTGATTTGATCTGAATAGATTTCGTCGATCTTGATTTATCTCGTCGACCTGCTGAGCTTTAGAGAAAGCGTCGAGCGCTGAGGCTGATCGTCGAACGCCGGTAGCAGTTCGTCGAACGCAGATAGCAGTTCGTCGAGCGCAAGAAGACTTATGATAATTTTATCTTTTCTTCTCTGATTCGATCGCATTATATTTAATTAGATGTTTTCTTTAGAATGATGTGATTTAAGTTATCAGATAGATGAACTTTAGAGATTAGATGTTGATCCTAACTCAAATCAAACCTATGGTTCCAACAGCCTTCAACTTCTAGGCAGCAGGAAAGGGGGTATGCTCCCAAGGCTGACGGGAAGAAGAAGGGGGAAGGTTCGAAATGCTTCAAGTGTGGCAAGTATGGCCACATCAAGAAGGATTGCAAGATGGTCACCCAAGATGGGCATACTGCGGAGAAGGAGGAAGCTGAGGCCAGAAACTTTGAAGGAGGTTGGGGAGGAGCCTTCTCAGCTTCTGTCGCAGCTTCTGCTCCTATCAACTATCTGGAAGACTGGATCGTGGATTCGGGGAGTGTTCATCACCTTACCGGAGATGAGACCAAGCTTTCTTATGCACAGCCCTATACAGGTAACAATGCAATCATTACTGCTGATAATACTGTGCATCCAGTAGAGAAGGTGGGGGTTGTTTCCTTGGGCAGTGATAGAGGGCCACTTACTTTGAAGAGTGTCTATCACGTGCCTGGTATGAGGAACAACCTCTTCTCCGTGACCAACGCTGTAGACGATGGGTATCACGTTCTATTCGGCCCAACAGAAGTAAAGTTTCTACGCAATTTTGAGGCTGTAAAGGCCGAGGTCGTCCATGTCGGGAGACGGGCAAAGGACTTGTTTGTTTTATCAACAAGTTCCTACGTCGACAAGATGAAGACGAATGATGGTGCCGTTATATGGCATGAGAGGTTGGGGCACGTAGGGATGGATAAGCTGAAAGCTATGGCGGTGAGAGCTCTGGTCAAGGGCCTGCCAAGTCTATCTTCCTACAGTGAAGGTCATGTTTGCGCGAGATGTCAGTTCGGAAAGTCTCATCGGCTACCATTTGACAAGTCACAGACAAGGAGTAGTGTGCCGTTGGAGTGCATCCACGGTGACTTGATGGGACCAACTGCTACCCCAAGCCTCGGAGGCAGCATATATATGCTGGTGTTAATCGATGATTACACTAGATATGTCTGGGTTTATTTCCTGAAGGAGAAGGCAGAGGCGTTTGCCAAGTTTGTGGAGTTCAAGGAGCTCGTGGAGGGTCGGCTAAGACCGCGGGTGAAGAATCTGAGGACTGACAACGGAGGGGAGTTCACCTCCAGTGAGTTCTCTACTTTTTGCAGGAGGGCGGGCATCCGGAGGGAGCTCACTTGTGCACATACTCCACAGCAGAACGGGGTTGCAGAGCGGAAGATCCGTCATCTGACGGAGACCTGCAAGTGTTGGCTGTATGCCAAGAGTATCCCAAAGTCCTTCTGGGCGGAGGGAATGTCTTGTGCCGCCTACGTCATCAATAGGATGCCTCTGAGTCCCATCAACATGTTGACTCCGCATGAGATGATGTTCAAAGAGAAGCCAAGCATGGCACATCTTAGGGTGTTTGGATCCACCAGCTACGTGCATGTTCCCGATGCTCTTCGGACGAAGCTAGATGCGAAAGCAAGGAAGCTAGTCTTCGTGGGATACGATGAGCGGAAGAAAGGATGGAAGTGCATGGACCCGGAGACGCGGAGGTTTGTTGTATCTCGCGACGCCGTGTTCGATGAAGTGACATCTTACAAGGGGTCTTCTGATGTGGAGCTACCAGAAAGCAGGATGGAAGTGCCAGAGAAAGCTGTGGAGGATCTTCAGGTGGAGCTACCTGTGTCACCAGGTGGACCATCTCCTTCTTGTTCCGAGACGGGGGCTTCTAGTTCAGGGAGCAGGGGGAGCGATGCTCCTAGCACGTCTGGAAGAGGAGCTAGAGAAGAAGCAGCTGGAGATAATGCGGTTCAGGGGAAGGAGCTGAGGAGGTCGAAGCGAGCGATCGTCGCCCCTGATCGCTATACAGGAGGAAACGCAGTGAGCTTCGTCTCATGTTTCTTCGCTGGTCCCTTGGATGAGAGGGAGCTGTCACAACCCGCATTTTCTCCGAATTTAAGAATATCAGAGTAAGAGAAAATACACGTCATGATGCCACATCATACAGGAGACAACTGTAGACGCTCAGGCGGGAACCTATTACTTAACTAAACAAACTTGATTATATGATAAGTCATCATTTGAAATCATTTATCAGGGGTTTTGAGATAAGAACTGTGTCTCTCAGTTCGTGGATCAACTAGTCCACCGAGATAGTATATATAATTGCAGCGGAAAGTACTTGATTTAATCTACTTAAAGTCCTACATGTATGCAAATGACGGAGCATGAGGTAAATGATATGCACATAACTAGGCGTACTGTAAGAGTAGAAAATACCTTTAGGCGACTTTAAAGTAAGGGTTTCAGTTAGAAAGAATGCAATGAGGATAAAGAAAAAACCATTTTATAACTATAGTGCACCTAGCATAAATCATTCCCAGAGGGTAAGATACACAAGATCTAAAAGTAGTGGCATAATCTGGCAAATAATCTATAAAGTATAAAAAGGGGCATAATGGGCGTCAACAACATGACACTAACCCATTGGCACCAACTAGTATGTCTGAGCACAAGAAGTAACTAAAACAACTACCTCGCAGCAGCGGGGTGAACAACTACTAAAACTCTGAACTTCACGCTACACCACTAGCCGCTACGGCTCTGAACCTGAGGCATTCAATAAAACAAAGAACGCCTCAGCAAGGAATTACAATTGGCAGAAAACTAGCAGAAAAACAAGCAAGGCATAAGGGGTACCAACCCAAGCCAAATTTACCGAAAGAGAGCTCTAAATAAAGAATCAACAAGCATTAAGTGCACTAAATACCAAAAGAGGAACAAACATGTTCATTTATTTAGTTTCATCAATTAAAGAGACTGATCAGCTCAAATTATACGGGAGCGGTTAACTACCTCCGCTACCCAAAGCCCAAAAGCAGGTGAGGGTACCACTAGACCCAACCACCCAAACACGACTACCGTGCAAGGCTATAACATTTTCCCCCACTGTCCCCCAAACACAACTACTGTGTAAGGCTAAAGACAGTAGTTCTTATTACTTGAATTTTAATTAAACACGGGACGCTGCCCGAAAGGATAATCACTGGAAGGCCCTAAGAAATAGGGTCAAGACGAAGTACACATCGATCAATATGAATCATAAGAGTGACTCAAATGTTAACAGACCACAACGAGTAAAAAGAGGTTCAAACGAGAGGGATTCGAGATCAGAAGAACTGAAGGGTCACTGGCAATCATCCAAGTACACCCGAGGGGACACGAGATTCAAACACGAGAACTCAACGAAATCACATGAGTTCCGGGCGGGGTTCCAAGGGGCCGCGCCCCTGGCGGGGTCTTAGGGGCAGAGCCCATAACGGGGTCCAAGGGGCAGCGCCCCTGGCGGTGACATCAGAAGGAATTCTCGAGACATCAAGGAATTCTCGAGACAAAGCAAGGGATTTCTCGAGACATCAAGGAATTCTCGAGACAAGCAAGGGATTTCTCGAGACATCATGGAATTCTCGAGACAAAGCAAGGGATTTCTCGAGACATGGAAAGGATTTCTCGAGACAAGACAGGCAATTTCTCGAGTAATAAGCAGTTACTCGAGACATAAGGTAGGTGATTTCTCGAGTAAGCTAGAATCAACAAGAAAAAATGGAATTTATTTAGCTCACGGTTTTCTCCAAGGAAAAAAAACTAGATACTAGGGTAAGATTGAAGAGGAGAAAATCAAGGGGAGGTTCTAGATCATAAGTTACTACACCAAACACACAAAACTCTTGCTAATCAGCATGACAAGAGCTCAAAACGAGCAAACCAATCGTCAAAAGGATCAAGAGAGAAAGAGGAAGAAACCACTTGCCTTAACCTTGCAAAACTCGAGATCCTCCGCTCCGAAGGCTAAGGAAACACTCAAGCACGAAATCCTGGAACGATTCGGACCAAAAGGAAGAGTTAGGTCACCGCCAAATCTCCCAAAACTCCACGAAACGAGAAAAGCTTACCGCTAGAACGAAGATCTCGCCGAGAGCTTTCCAAATCTTCAATCCAATCACGATTCCGACCACCACAGCCCTAGAAATCGCCGGCCGGAAGCTATCCGACACTCCGCACTCGCCTCTCTCGCTCGGCGGCTACTTTTGAGCGAGGGAGAAGATGATGAATAGGAGGAGATGTTTTAGGTATTTATATGAAAACCAAATTTAATATTTAATTAATTAATTAATTCCCTTATTACTTAAACTGTGAGGGCGACCAGAACAACTCGGATTCCCACGAAATTCGCGCCTTAACAGAAAAACGGCGCTACGAATCCAACGGCGGAGTCAGAATTCAATTCCGACGAGCCAAACTCCGGATAAAGCCTTCCGAAGCTAAAATCTTGATATCGACTCAAAATCTTCACTTTAACTCGAAACGACGCAAAATCTCGCACGCTTGACCTAAATCACAAGCTTTAACTAAGCTAAAGCTCGAAACACTACCAGACGAGATGACATAATGCCCTTACGCCAAAATTACGTCACAGAGGGTACGTAAAATAATTAACGAAAATCAGGGGCGTTACAGGAGCCGTCGAGCTTTGAGAAGGCCAGAGGCGTGAATGAGTGAGACGTTGCAATGCAAGAAGAGATGGCAGCTCTTGAGAAGAATGAGACCTGGTCTCTTGTGCCCAAGCCCAAGGGCACCACTCCTGTTATATGCAAATGGGTCTACAAGCTTAAGAAGAAGGCTGATGGCAGCATCGAGCGGTACAAGGCTCGCCTTGTAGCTCGGGGGTTCTCGCAGCAGTACGGTGAAGACTAAGAGGAGACTTTCAGTCCGGTGGCAAAAATGACTTCAGTTCGATTCATCATTGCCTTGGCGGCTTTCAGTGGATGGGAGATTTGGCAGCTCGACGTCAAGAACGCTTTCTTGCACGACGAGATTGACAAGGACATCTTCATGGTCCAGCCACCAGGCTTTGTGTCTGAAGATTTTCCATAGCATGTCTGCAAGCTGAAGAAGGCCCTGTATGGGTTGAAGCAAGCATCGAGGGCGTGGTACGGGAAGATCGCAGAATATCTCCTATTCTGTGGATTTGTTGCTTCAGACTCAGACTCAAGCTTGTTCGTCAAGAAGAGCGGGGAGCTTCAAGTCATCGTGCTGCTATACGTCGACGATATGATCGTGACGGGGAACTCGAAGGAGGAGGTAGCGCAGCTTCGGACCGAGCTGTCTATCAGGTTCGAGATGAAGGACTTAGGTGAGCTTCACCACTTCCTTGGACTCGAGGTGCAGAGGAAGGAAGGTGGAGTGCTGGTGACCCAGGCCGGTTATGCGGAGCGGATCGTGGAGCGATTCGGCATGAAGGAAGGGAAGTGCACCTCCACACCGCTGGAGAAGGCTATGAAGCTTCGGAAGGATGAGGGGAGGATTATGCAAGATCTGTTGGTGTTCCGAGCTCTGGTTGGGAGCTTGATCTATCTGACAATCACGAGGCCAGATATTGCATATGCAGTTGGCAGAGTGAGTCGATATATGGCGGAGCCACGGGTACCTCATCTGCTAGCGGCCAAGAACATTTTGAAGTATGTCAAGGCGACCTCGGACATGGGTCTCCTGTACAGGAGGGATGCGGGCTTCGAGGTGCACGGGTTCATGGATGCTGATTACGGGGGAGATTCGGATAATCGGAAGTCGACGTCTGGATTCGTCTTCATGGCGGGCCCTACAACTATATCATGGTGCAGCAAGAAGCAGGATTCCGTGTCGGTCTCCACCACGGAAGCAGAATACAAGGCTTCGGCCTTGGCAGCTCAGGAAGCCATCTGGCTTAGGAGGTTGGTGGGAGACGTCCACAAGGAGGTTCGGGAGACGACTCTGCTACGCGGTGACAACGAGAGTGCTCTCAAACTGGTTACCAATCCAGTTTGTCACGTGAGGACCAAGCATATCGAGATCGAGCACCACTTTATACGGGAGAAGGTGCTGGAGGGATCTCTTTCGGTCGGGCATGTGCGGAGTGCGGACAATGTCGCAGACATCTTCACAAAGGCGCTGACAAAGGGGCCGTTCACACGGCTAAGGAGCTTACTGGGGCTAGTTTAAACTTCCCACTTCAAGGGGGAGTGTTGAAATTGTTGAAGTGGAAGTTTGGAGGGCCTTTGGACCTAGGCGGTCTGGGAGGAGGTCGGGCGGTCTGGTGTGACCGCACGACCTGGCGGTCTGCCGCTGCGGTCTGGCTGGTCTTAGCCAAGCTGCGGTCTCCTGGCTTGATCGCTGGTTTGGGTCCAAGGCGGCTGAAGGTGAAGGCCGCACGGTCTATCTCTGATCGCGTGGCGGGCTGTTCGTCTTCAGGTGTGCGCGGTCTGTGTTTGATCGCGTGGCGTGCTGTCCTCTTCAAGGCTGTGGCGGTCTGGTGTTACCACACAGCTTGATCCAGATTTTCTCCAGAATGCGGTCTGGTGGCTGACCGGGCTTTCTGGGGGTATTCGCGGACTAAGGGTCTTAGTCGCGCGGTCTCAGTTCGCGGTCTCAGGAGGAGACTGGTATGCGAGCTGGTCGCTGTTCGCGATCTCAGGAGGAGACCGGCATGCGGACAGGAGTTCGCGGTCTGTTAGCGAACTGGCTGTGTTCGTGGTCTCGGACGAACACAGGAGGTGAACAGCTTCGGGCGGTCTGGCGATCTTCTTTGGAGTCGCGATCTGCTGTGAGAGTGGCGGTCTCTCATAGTCGATGTTGAAGCTGGCGGGTTCACCAAGAATGAAGCAGGAGTACTGTTGCTGATCGCGAGGTGTGACCGGTCAGGTCGCGCGGTCTGGAGGGTGGTGATCCTATCTCATAGGGTGGTGACTGGATCAGGTCTCACGCCTATAAATAGGACCCATCGGCAGTAATAATTAAACACACACCAAGTGTAAGCTAAACTTTATTCTTTCCTGCGGTCTGAGATTATCTGACCGGGCGGTCTGCTGATTGAACTCTTCTTGTGCAGCTTCTGCGGATAGTGCGGGCAGGAGCGATCACCTCTTCCTCTGAAAGTGTTCGGGCGGTCTGCGGCTTGGAGTTGTGGTGCTGGAGTTTGGGAGAATCAGGAGTTCGAAAGGAAGGATGCGGACTGATCAACGGTCTGGTGTTGTTCTGAGGTCGGCTGCGGTGTGCGGGTTGGCAAGTTGCTGAGGTCGCAAGGGGAGACCGCGTGGTCTCGTGTTATCTTCAACTTTGTATTTTTCTCTTTGGTGTTTGTGCTGGCGAAATCATGTCTCGCCAAGCATGCCTTGCCTTGTAATTTGAAGTTGCTTTCAATAAAGATCAGTTTTTTTGCCTCCATTTGCTTCTGGTTGTTTGGCTTGTAACTCTAAGTTGACTAACTCCTGCTCACTTCATAAAGATTCGAAAAATTTCACAGACACCACCGAGCACGCAAGCGCCATGCGTGGCATCAAAGCCAAAAAGTGCCGCGCGGCAAGCGTCACACCTCATTCGCCGCGCAAAGAGGGCGCGACAGCTACGCTGCACCAAAACGACATGGCACTCGCCGCGCCGAAACGGCGCGACACTCGTCCCGCTGAAAAGGCGCGGCACCTGCAGCACCAAAAAGGCGCTACACTACGGCACCAAAAAGGCGCGATAGTGCCGCTCCTAAAAGGGGGCGCGGCACTGCCGCACCCCCTGCCAATCAAATGGCGCTGACCAAGTCAGCGCCCATTTTGGGCGTTGACTTGGTCAGCACTCCCCAATTGGGGAATGGGGGGGGGGGGGGGGGGGGGAGTGCCCCACTCCCCAATTGGGGAGTTAAGTGAACATTTGTTCACGTAATTCCCCAATTGGGGAGTACGTGAACAATGTTCACGTAACTCCCCAATTGGGGATTTGGGTGAACCAGGTTCACACCACTCCACAAATGGGGAGTGCTCCCGGCCACGCGAGCGGCGTTGCGTGTCCAAGGTCGTACGACCGCCTCGGCCTCTGGGGTTTCTCACGGCCTCCTCCCCGCGGCCGCCCGAGGCGTACACTTGTAAGCGGGAGCGTCCTCCCGCATCGTGAAAGCGCAGAGTCTCTCTCACGCTTGCATTATCACGTTCCGTCTCTTGTCTCCACCAGGCCCACCGCACAGTCGTCTACATTCACGGCATGCGCGGAGCGCCCCCAAGTGCACGTTGCGCGTCGAACGCCCTGCGCTCACCGCGCGCTCAGAACGCCTCCGTGCTCACCACGCGCTCAGATCGCCTCCGCGCTCACCGCTCGCTCAGACTATCTCCGCGCTCGTTGCGCGCTCAGAACGCTTCCTTGCGCGCTCAGAATGCTTCCTTGCGCGCTCAGAACGTTTCCACGTTCTGAACGCGCGCGCAGTTAATATTTCCTAATTTCTCAGATTGCAGGACCTGCTCGTCGCCTTTTTCGCCTTCAACAAAGCTGCCCGAACTGGCCGAACTGACCGATGGGCGAGACAGTCATTTACGAAAAATGACGATCCGTGTGCTCCGAATCGACCAGCGCGATTCGCTCGTCAGGTGGTTACAGTGGTTACGATGGTAAAATTACCGGACTACCCCCGGCCAAAGCTATAAAAGGAGCTCCAGGCCTTCATTTCAAGGGACCTTGCCTTCTACGCCCGAGAGAGCTCTACTGAAGATTTCCTCTGAGATCTACTTCGGCGCTTGAAGATCTCATTCGGGTCCAGAAAGGCGACTCAGTCATCTCACTTTTGTTCTCACGAGCATTCTCACTTTTGTTCTCACTCCTGTTCTCGTAAGAAAAAGTACTTAGCTTTCCAGAAGGTGGTCTGTCACCTTCGGAGCTCTCTCCTTCTCTCTCTCTCTCCATCTACCATTGTAACGAGCAGCGGCCTGTCGCGCTCGATTTTTTAGTTTCAAATTGTAACCTCCAGAAGATAGTGGAAGTTGGCCGACACAGCTCCGGCCGCGTGGTTTTTCTCCCTTTCCGGATTTTCCACGTTAAAAGTTTTCGTGACACTTACTATCTTATTCATTGACTGATTGCACGCTCGGTTCGCTTCCGAGCTAAGGTGGTTCAATTCGACCGGTCTACCAAAGCACCTGAGCGACCCGCAACAATTATATTTTTCTAATTAATATACCAAATAAATGGGGGCGAAGAGATGTTGGGACTTGGGAAGAAGGAACAATTTTTTTTTGCCGAAAATTAGTTATAAGTTCCATAAGTAATTTAAGTCAGCAAATTTTTTTTCCTGCGCGTCCCGTAGGCGGTACGGGAAAAATCCAAACCGTGCATCACGTTTTGTAGTTCGTGCATCATGATCTGTTTTTTGTATTTTATTTATGTAATTTTTGGAGCCGTTGGATCGATAATCAGATGTTCGTGATTCTCCGTGCAGGAAAAGTATGGGACGTTACCCGTACGTAAAAATCGTTCTTTAAGTCAGCTGACTCCACATATGTACTTTGTAAATAAGGATGTCACCCCAACTATAATTTAACCCATGGTGCCTGTGCATTCCACAGCATCACGCTTCTACCGGATTTTGTACTATATTAAACTTCTCTTTAAACTTTCGGAATAAATTAGAAACATATTTTTCTCATCTACCGTTGAGCGATCACCTGACAATAATGCCAGCAGATCAGCTACTTTAGGTTGGAGACTACAGTTTGTTTGAATTTAGCTTTCGCTTGACTTTTCATTTCCTTGTTACATAAGCTACTTGCGCGGAATTTTCTGAAATAGGATCACCATTCGATTCAGATATTTGCTGTTGCTTCTATGGTTGATTGGCTGGGTACCGGTTTATGAAATCGATTTGACCAGACATCTTCCGACGTGGAAATGGGAGTAAATCTGTTGAGCCGGAGATCATCTGACGTAGGATTGGAAGTTTGTGATGCGTTCAAATGGTGTTATGGGAAGCAGAGGTCACGGCTGGACTTTTAAGTTTTAAAACTATTATTAATTAGGCAGGGTATTTTTGTAATACAGCAGTTATGGCTACTATTCCAACTGCTGAGTTTATGTTGTGTTTTGTGCTTTGGACTTTTTATGTTTTTGCTCTGGGTTCTATCTGCCGGCACTGGAAGGTAATCATCCTTCTTGCATTTCCATTGTGCTTCGTTGTGTTGGTTGATAATAGCACTTGGCTCTTCTTGGTTATAAGATTTGTTTGTATATATTTTATCCCTGCAAGTGCTCTGTTCTAGAGATACTTCTTGTGTGAAGCTTGGCCGAGTAAGGAGAACCTATCCCAACTATCAGAGCTAGCAATTGGCTGTTATCACCATGCCGGTTTCCGATCAAACCAGATCTAAGAATCTTCAAGGCGAGTTCGAGGTTCTCAAACAGCATCAGGAATCGTTGGACCGATCCATCGACTCTATGACCCGCTCTATCCAATCTCTCTCCGATCAGCATAGCCAGAGTCTCGCAGAGATGCGAGACATGTTCGCCAGTCTCAGAGCCGACCGCTCGGTTGATTCCAGTGGAAGGGGGTCCTCCTCTGAAGACAGGTCATCACATCTTGGGTCAACTCACATGGCAACGAGGCTTACCCGACTGGAATTTCCTCATTTTTTTGGGGAGGCACTGCAAGAGTGGAATTACAATGCGACCCGTTCTTTGATCTCGATAGCACACCTGACGATCTGAAAGTCAAGGTCGCAGCAGTGCATATGCAGGGGAAGGCTCTATATCGGCACTAGGGTTACATGAAATCCCGGCTCACTCGAGAATGGACGACATGGGACGAGTATAGCCAAGCCTGGTTCCATTGCTCGGCTCCGTCTTGTTCGATGACCCTATGAGCAAACTTAAGAATCTGCGGCAGAAAGGGACTCTCCAGAGTTATTTGGATGACTTTGACATCCTCCTTCATCATTTCCAAATCTCCTTGGTGTACGCGATTAGTATCTGTTTGGCCGGGTTGAAGGACGAAATCGAGTACACCATTAGGATGTTTCAACTGAAATCATTGCAAGAAGTGTTCTCTCTCGCTCGTATCAAAGAACATAAAATGTCCATATCTAAAAAGCGTCCATATCGCACTTCCGAGGCTGGATGGAAAGGGGACAGAAATTGGCAAAATGAGAAACCTGCTATCCAGATGGCATCCACATACATTTCCTCCAAACCATTGATGGCCAAAGCGGGGGAGGGGTCACGACTCACGTCCACGGTAAAGGACCACAAGCAGAGCAAAAGATTATGCTTTTGGTGCAATAATAAGTGTTGGAACATGGTCTTCCGCATCTCCTAGGTTTGAGAATAACAAATCTTATGTGTATTTCATCTTCTGTGTTTAAGTGTGCAGGAAATAATGACATATGACTTAAGAATAACATAAGAAGGTTGCCTCCATGTTTGAAGCCAAATTTCAGCTTGGCCACTAGCGCCGGCGGTAGCCACTAGCGCAGGCGCTAGACTTGATTAGAGCAATTCTGGGGAGCAGTTATAGAAGGTGCTAGCGCAGGTGGTATGATGCAGCACGCCCGAACCCGCCCCGGCCGGCGGAGTCACACCTGCCAGTGGAACACGACTGGCATGCGCTGCGAAAGGTCTGCAGCCCAGACACCCCAACCCGTCTCCGCACCTATTCTCAGCGCGGCGGGTTGTTGAGGCTGGGGCTTGATCCCCAGACCTCCTTGATAAGCACCTTTCCTAACATGCCTCATCACCAACCCGCCGCGCTGAGAATAAGTGCGGAGACGGGTTGGGGTGTCTGGGCTGCAGTCCTTTCGCGGCGCGTGCTAGTCGTGTTCCACTGGCAGGTGTGACTCCGCCGGCCGGGGCGGGTTCGGGCGTGCTGCATCATGGTAGCGGCTATCGCAGGAGGTAGCTCGATGCACAAGAGGAATTTCAGCCATGTTTCCATGGAATGAAAGATACGTACACGCAGAATATTTCATACACCGAGATAGCGCCGACGGTAGGGATAGCGCAGGCGGTAGCTTAACGGCTATAAACAAAACCCCTTGGCTCTGTCTTCTTCATCCTCTCACACCCCTAAATTCCAGATCTTCATGCCACATCATATAGAGGAAGTTTCAGAGAGATACTCCCACAAATCCATGAAGGCTATTCTGATTCTGATTATGCAAGGTGTTCATTAAATAGAAAAAGTACTAGTGGCACATGCCATTTCTTAGGCCCTTCACTAGTTGCATGGCCAAGTAGAAAACAAAACTCAGTTGCCCTCTCCACCACCGAGGCCAAATATATCACACTAGGAAGTTGTTGTGCACAAGCGTTATGGATGACTCAAACCTTAGAATACTTCAGAGTTCATCTAACCAATATTGAACTAAAATGTGAGAACAAGAGTGCTATTGACCTAACTAACAACCCCGTTCATCACTCAAGATCAAAACACATAGACGTGAGACATCACTTCATTAGGGATCACATAAAAAAGAACATGTTCATGCAAGCTTTATAGGAACTGAATATCAACTTGCGTACATCTTTACCAAGCCTCTACCCAATGCACGGTTTGCCTTACTTAGGCTAGAATTAGGGGTTTTGGACAACTTAGCTTAAAAATGACAAGCCCGCATATTGTGTGTATTCTTCTCTGATTTCTTTGCTCTAATACATAGCCCCCTACACTGAATAATCATAATCAAGCGAAAAATTTCAAAGAACACACATTATTCATGAAAACACAACTTCTGTTACTAACACACATCAGTAAGTTTTACCGTTGGCGGTAGTATAATAATGCTGAATTTGCTATTTATTTTTAAAGTTTTGTATTCATATTCATTCCCTGTATTCTCGAAATACTAAAAACAACAAAAACTTGTAAAACAATTAAAAATTAAACAAAAATATGTTTCTTTTTTACATATATCAAAAATCAACTACAAAATTGAAAAACAAAATAAAAGCACAAAAATATGTTTTCAATTGTTTTTGATATTGTCTTTAAAAATTCAAAAAATTATTAAAACCAATTTCAATTCATGGAAATGTTTCAAGGATGATTATATTTATCTTTCAAGATTAAAATACAATGTTAAATTCTAATTTCAAGTATCTTAAAACATTGTTTTGTTTCATGCCTTGAACATTATCTTGTAATGTGCAATGAAATTGATTATAGAAATCATATGTAGGATTGCTTAACATGCCTCTAAGTATGAGTAATGTTTTATATTTGATAATGGTTTACTCACTCACATCTTCGATAATCTACATATGAATTTAATCTTACCCTTGCATGATTGTGTATTGTAACAACTTAGCATTATTTATTGTGTGATTAGTTTACCTACACCATAATAAAAACCTCTTTCATGCACCCATATTTGAAGAAGTGTGTTCATTCAAAACTCTATGTTTGCAAAAACAAGTGAATTCAGAGACCTTTGTCATTATGCTAAAATTCAAATGAATAATTGACAAAGATAAATCCACCAAACACTACTAACCCTCCTGATAATTCTTAATGTTCATTGTGAGGTTGAGCACCTTGGAGAGAATTATAAAGTGTCTTGTGCAAACTCATTTATACACTACTTCTTCTTGTACACCAGATCGCAAATAAATTAAAGAAAACATATTATATGTGATCCCCCAAGCACTACTTTGCACCCTGATAAATCTTAACAAGTGTTGTGTGTGCAAAACACCTTGGTAGTTATAATATGCATTGAAAACAAATTTAGCTTTCTGGTGGAAGTAATTCTAAAAATGCATTCTCAATAATCTTGTGTTTATTCCATTATACATGTCATGTGTTTTGATTAAATCATTTGTATACTCTTATCAAGAACACTATTTGTACACATCATTATCTCTTATAAAACTTCTACTCATTAGTATTGGACTCTAATGCATATCTACATTTCTTATATAATCTTTAGTAGATGCACTAGATAACATTACATGATCTCTACAAAGTGTAAGTTTACTTGCTTTATGAATTTCAAACATTGTATATTTCTATCTTATCTTGATAAAGTCAATCATGCTAACATATTTTGTAAACATACTTTCCGCTACGCCTGGTATGCTCAATCCTGATTATTTATTCTCTAAACAAGTGCTACTATGTTTTTGTTAACATGTGATATTTGATCTTGGCCTTCAATTAATAAAAAAAAATCTATCTTCTACTAGACTAAAACTCCTACTCTTTACTATGCTTCAAACTCTTATAAAGATGTTTTCTTTACAAAATCTTTCGACATGCTTTCCACTATTTTTACTACTTGAAAGCTCGATCATGAATATTTTTTTACTCAACAAGTGGTCTTGTTTATGAAACTAATGATACTTCACTCTTTCAAACTCAAATTTCTTTTACTCACTCACCATGTGGTAGCACTAAGTCATAACTCTTTGTTATGCTCTTTCCCTTCTCTACAAATGTATTACATAAATGATATATTTTTCTCTCCACCCTCTTTTGATAATATTAAAAGGGAAGAATAACTTTGAAAGAAATTCACACTTAAGGGGAGTAAAATACATAAGATGCTTTGATGAAGGGGGAGCACTCATACATGGGGAGCATCTATATAGGGGGAGCATATACATTCTATCACGCTTAAATTTTTCTATAAACACAATTCTTATATTTTAATGATTTCTTTCTAAGAGGATTTGTTATTATCAAAAGGGGGAGTTTATTGTAACATACTTTCCACATTTCTTGGTTTTAAAATAACAAATCTCATTATATTTGATCATACTTGCCATATGTTTATAGTGTGCAGGAACTTTATCTCTCAAGCCCCCATAAGTTCGAAAAAGAAAGATGATGATTCTCTATCACTACGATGCTCTGCTGCTAACGCGGCGCGATATAGCTACGACTGGCGGTAGCCGCGACTCAATTGGAAATATCATCGAGATAGCTATATTATCGATAATGGAATATCAACGTGACTCATATATAGCAAGTTCTACCACGGCGCGTTAATGATACCGCTGGTGATAACATCAACATATTTGGAAACAACGTCGAGATAGAAATATCGTCGAGAAAGGAATGTCGATGGGACTCAGATATAGCAATTTCTACCACGGCGCGTTAAGGCTAATGCCCGGCGGTAACTTATAGAAGTCCCGCCATCACGTAACTGATTGAGGAGCAAAAGAGGAAGTAGATCTGACGCCCATGAAATATATATCTCTAACGCGACGTGTTAGGATTACCGCGGCTCGGTAAGAGGGACTGCCTATTTTGGAGCAAGAATTTTGCCTAAGATGACTCAATTCGTGTGCTAGCCTATTTCCTAAAGAGGTTACCGCCCGACGGTAGAGCTACCGCCGATGCTAGGATCCAAGTCTATTTGAAGGAGGAGGAAAATGGCTGGCATAAGGAATAACTAGCAACCTATGTTGAGTTATTTGCTGAACCAAAAGGATT
Source organism: Dactylorhiza incarnata (assembly GCA_033032865.1). NCBI lineage: Eukaryota > Viridiplantae > Streptophyta > Magnoliopsida > Asparagales > Orchidaceae > Dactylorhiza > Dactylorhiza incarnata. The sequence continues at coordinate 8,011,521 of JAWHQI010000033.1, read as the reverse complement.
GCCGCCAGTTCATGAGCATGAGCACTGCATTCTGCTCAACGGAGGGGAAACGACCATCGACTTACGATTCTATCGATACCTGCCCCTTCAAAAGTATGTGATTGAAGAAATCCTTAAGAAAATGTTAGGTATGGGCATAATCCAACACAGCTTCAGCGCATGTACTGTAAGACCCCATTTTTTTGCTTCGCTACCGGATCTTATACCCAAAACCGCCACTTTGCGGTGACACCAACACTCGGGAAGGTCGCCACTACAAAACACTGATCCTGCCGGCCATATCGATCACAGAAGAAGAAAAGTAAATTTGAACAAATAGAGAAGCTCAAGTCCACATCACATGAAATATAAAACCATAAGGGTAAATGTCCACAAATAATAACTGAATAAAAAATAACCATAATAAAGGGCTCATGCCTTGTACATCATGTCATCACTACAAGGTCACTCGCGGAAGCAAACTACTAATCACTCACTGATCCTAAAACTGGTGCTCCTGTACTAGACTGGCCTACCTCTATCTGCACCGGTCTCTAGTGCTGCTGCATCTCCTTGATCTCTTAAAATGATATGGTCCACTGACCGCTAGTCAAAAAGACTAAGCCTCGTTTCCCACCACCCATCGCCCAGTGGCTCCTAGGCACCGTGCGGGAGGATGAAGCGGTGGACAGCAAGGGGTATAAATAAAGCAGATGGCATGACCTAGCTACGTGATTATCTACATAACATAAGTGTTTATATATAATTGAAGCATTAATTAGAGCATGGTAAATAACAAGTAAAGAACAGTAAGGAAAGATAAGTACATAATAGAAAAGTAACCATTGATTTATAGGAATGTCCATACAAACCTATAGACCAAGGGATCGTTTAGCAAGGCCTATAGTATAAAAAGTCCCATAACCAATTATATGATAGGGGTAGGGGTTAAAATACAATGCTTATGCTATGACATGCAAAGTTATGTTGGGTAATGTTATGATCACACAAGTGCAACTCACACACCTCGACTCTATGCTCACAGACCTTTAGTTCACCCTTTTTGGAGCTAGCATGACTCCCAGGATACCCCCGTAGTGGCAAACAGAAGTGGTGGGTTGGGCCTCACCCACCTCTAGGTTGGTATTCACACTACCTAACCTAGACCTATCGTACGCCTCAACGAAAAACCGCATAGCGCCTGCATACTCTTACTGGCTGGACCTTAAGACTTTCAATGGGTAAGTGCAAATCCACACTTGCCTAATCAGCGTATTGGCGTCGGTGTGAACGACCGTCAATACCGAAGACCCACCACCTTTATCCACAAGCAATATGATTACCATCTATCTCCGAGCCATAAGCTCCCCAGGCTAACCCGCCCGTCATCATAACCTTCCGAGCCACCGGCTCGCTGGACCAACCCATCCGCACCTACAACCACCGAGCCTACCGCTCGTAAGGCCAAACCAACTAACCTCCCGTAAACACGGGGTGTGGGTGTGTGTATTGTTAAGACAATCTTGCAGAATAATTTATTCCCGCAGATTAGGGTTAATCTTAGACTTCCCGAGGTCTACCCTCTCAAGGGCTCGCAACGGTATTAGGAGGTACGATGGGATGATAGCCCAAACCTCCCTTTCTCAAGACACATAATGTTATTGGTAACTACCCATAAGAATACCCTTCTTATCATTACACTTGGATTAACCCTAAGTATTTTATGACCCTCTAAGGGGAAAAATGATCTTTCGTTGATCCCGAGCACAACCTTGCCTTTTAGCTTATCGGGCACATTCAACATATAGACTCCCATTGGTGACCTCAAATATCCTCAACCAGATCAAGTACACCATCTACCTCCCATTCCCACCTAATGGTCTACACGGTATTCAAGTTCTACAATTTTACTATACGCAGACCAAATGAGCTATATGTGGTGCATGAGAGGAGGTACTCCATATAGTCATCCAAATAACTCAAGAGTATTACTGGGAGTCTATCATGACATTATAAGACTAAATCCATAAGATCATAATATTCCTACCTTATTTGGTATTTATTATAATTTCTCCAAAATTGGCCAAGTATGAAATTGAACATGAAGTGTAAGATCTTCTTATGATATGGCCTACACAAACTTTTGGAAAATCTATGATATCAAAATAACAGCAAGTACAAAATATCATAATTTTACATTAAGGTATTGACCTCTAATTATAATATTGAATAATTATCCAAAATTGGAGGCTAATGATGGAACCACCAAAAATATTTATCCAAAATTTATGGTAAAATTACCAGACCTCTATACTGATCAGAAAAGTTTACTAACTGAGTTTTATAATTTTTCAAAACCATTTAGTCATATAAACAATATTTCAATAAAATCCAAAGTAGGGCACATTGTGAAGTAACCTACTGATAAATAATTCCAAAATTTTTCTAATGCCCTAAAATATCCTATTACCAAGTTTCACAATTTTTCGGAGAATATTAGGCCCTTATTTATTTATCACAATCTTAGGGCAAAATAGTTGACTTGTGAATGAAGTACTAATTCAATCAATCCAAAATTTACACAAAAATTATTAGAGATTTATATCATGATCATATAAACACTACCAAACTTTCATCAACAATAAAGGTTAAATGAGCACGTATATTCCTCTTATAAGAAAGTTCCCTAATTGATTCTTAACTAGTTCAGAGGGAAGAAAAGTGCCTAAAAATTCTCATAAAATTATCTAGGGCTATTCACCACCCTGAGAACTTAACCACCAAGTTTGAAGTCCATCCAAGGACATATGACCCTATTGTTGGTGTTTCCAAGGTGATCTGAAAGTGATCAAGCATCTAGTATCCCTGCCAACGTGATATGAGCCCATGGGGTCACACACCAGAGTATTTGGAGAAGTTGGAGGAAGAATTGTGTTGGCCTTACTCATATTGGATATGAGTTAAGGACCAATCCTATGACTTATTGGAGTTGGGTCGAGTCAACTGAATGCTCCACAGGTATTGTGAATATTGTATAGAGCGCGTTGACAAGTTTTCAAGTCGAGTCGCCGAGAGTGTCTCGACGACTCTTACTTCAATTCGTAGAATGACAATTTGATGATTACTCGATGAAATCATAATGAATCGACGAATTCATGATTACTTGACGAACTTAACGAATTCATGAATCGACGAATTTATGATTACTCGGTGGATCATTTGTTACTCGACGGATTTGTTAGTGAAATGTTCACTCGATGAATTCTGTTTTACTCGACGAATTCAGTTTGTTACTCGACAAATTTCTTCAGTGAAATGTTCACTCGACAAATTCTGTTTACTCCAATGTAAGTCGTGGGTGTGCGAATAACCTCTCTTTTTCGCTTGGGTATAAATACAATACAATTCTTTACCCTAAATAAGCGATTCCCCTTTTGCGAATCAGAGAGCGATGGAAGGGTTCCACGATAGCTTCCGATGGAAGAGTTCCGATCGGTCGACCGTCGCTGCTGCTGCCTCTCCCTGTTGTTGGACCTAGCAGTCCATGGGAGGCGTTGAGGGCTATTCTTCTCCAACCTAGTTCTTGTGCAATAATAATCTTGGGTTCTTCATCGCTCGTGTGGACATCCGTAGAGGCGTCGATCCATTTCAGCGCTTGGGACTCAGAGGTTGTCTTCGGGATTTCATCTTGGAGCATCTTGGTTGAGTGTTGACTCAATCCCCTTCAAGTATTGCAATGTGTTGCTTTCCTTATTTCTTGATTCATGAAATCGCAAGATCCGTAACTCTTTTGGGTTCTTGTTTTGTTTCTTCCGCTGCGCACATTTGATGTGCTATTATCATTTTGAATGGTATATAGAAAACCCAACACCTATGCCCTTCATCAAGCCCAAAGTGCAACCCTAGGGTTCTAGGGCACATCCACCCCAAATCACCCCAAATCTTGGGAGGAGGTGTTTTATGTGATATTAAACTAGTGGCCAAGGTTTCATCACTTTTGTATGAGATTTGACCATTCAATCCAACAAGTGCACTTTTGACCTAAAACCCCTTAGTTTGACCAAACTTGGGTTAATTGATTACCCAACTAAATCAATCCCAATTGGGATGAAATTTTAACCAGAGTCATGTTATAAACCTAAGGACCTCCCACCAAATTTTGGAGGGGTTTGGATGTTATTAGACCCTGGAATTAATTTATATATGAATTATTAAATGTTTACAAAAACTTTAGAAAACATTTTATCAAAAATTCTCATTTTTGGATATGATAAGGGTATGGGTATAAACAGCCTATGTTTCAATTTTCAAAGCATTTGGATGAGTGGATTGATGGGGGAACACAAGTCAATCTTTGGTCAACCCTTTGTATATCTTGTACCATTTTGAGTGTTGTGGTCAGACCACAGACCCAAATGGTGTGAAATAAATTTTGAAATAAATTAGACCCCAAGGTCTACAAGTTTGGAATAGACTACTTTTCTTACAGAGCCTTCTAAGTATTTTATATAAGTATTTCTAGCCACAACACTAAATGTGACAAAATCTGCATTGAATAATAATTAATATCATTTGATCTTGCACAGATCTTGGCGCAAGATGAGCTACTCCTGCTCATCTTCAACATCCAGCCTACGACTGAGATTGCCCATGCTTGGGTGAACTTCAAACCTGTTTTCCTGGCCACCTGGGCGCCATCCCGACCGGCCAATGCCCCCACCACCTCTGTTGAGGTGGTGGCCGGCGATTAGGGGTGGTTGGCCGGCCGGAGGTGTCCGGAACATGGTTTGTAGGTTGGAATTTCAAGCTCGATTCTGAGCTTCTTGGACGGCTCGATCTAAAGATGATTGAGCTCGAACCTTGCCGTTGATTGATGTGATCTAACCACTAAAGAGAGAGGAGGAGGGGAGGACCTTAATGGAGGGGAGATTCCTTGTCGTTTTCCGATTAGCCTTGGCCGACCTTGGAGCTTTTAGCACCTTTGCAATATCCTATCCATACGGGTCAACTCCTTCAGTTTGGTGGGGCGAAAATAGTCCCCTAAGTCTAGTGATGAATATAAGAGGCTCAATTGGGGAGGGCAAGAGGTGTAACTTCCAATTGCAATGAAGGCCATTAATGGCCATTTTCGGCCATGGTGAAAACTCCCAATTAAGCCCCCATGTGGGCTGTTAAAATGCCTAAACTTCTGTTTACAGCCAGAGGAGATGAATCCCCATCAATTGGGAGATCAATTGGCCTCCTTTGGCCATGAATGCCATTAATCCTCTCTTTCTCTCTCCACCATATTTGGGGAAAATTGTGTTTTCTCTCTCCTAGTTGAATTCTCTAAAATTGAATGGCAATTTCAGTAACTCCCAACCCTATTATCTAGTTCCACTTCAATTGGGTCTAGCCCAAGTGGATTGGGCTTGATTAGGTCAAAATAGGTCGTTTTGACATAAATTTATGGTGGAGTTGACTTTGGTCAATTTGACCATTTGGGTTGGCCACAATGGGTGTCTAGTGACCCATTGGCCTCCCCTAAGGGTTAGGAAGGTCTAGGTAGGGTCAATTTAGCAAGGTGGGGGTCAATTGACACACAATAGGGCAATTTGTCCAAAACAGGGCTAGAGTTGACTTAGGTCAAATTGGCCAAATTGGTGGCCCCATGATGGGGCTTTTTGGGCCATTGGGTCCCTAATTTCCTTATAAGCGTAGTGGCAAGGTCAATTTGGCATTGTGGAGGCCAATTGACCCTAATTAGGCTACTTTGACCAATTAAAGGTTAGGGTTGACTTTGGATAACTTGACCACTTTGGTTGACCCCAATGGGTCCTTAGTGCTCTAAGGGACCCCTTAAAAGGTTAGGCTTGCTATGGTAGGGTCAAGGGGCCAAGGTGAGGCCTTAAAGTCCAAACCTAGCTTGGTAACTAAGAATTGATATTTGCAGACCACTGTGGTTTCCACCTTCCTTCCTAAGCTTTTATGCTCCCTTTGTGCTTCCCATGGTTTTGTCATGCCCTAGTCATGAAAAAACCATCATAGGGGTCTAGTTGTTTGGGGGATGTTATAAATCCCAATAAACAAAAATAATAATTTTGTCCCCGAAATTCAGGTTATGCCTGCGGGGCTTCTACCACAAGTGCTTGAATGTAACATCCCTTAAGAAATAAATTATACCTGACATGAAGAGCTCCAGATAATTCTGCTGCATCAAGTCCAATGACTCCCAGGTGTGCTCCTCCTATCCATAATTTAACCATATGACTTTTACCTACGGGACCTTCTTGCGCCGCAAGACTCGCACTGCTGTATCGTCTATCCTGACCGGCTCCACGCGAACTGATCGGTCAGAAGTTACCTGGCCATCTATAATAGAAACCTGCTGCTCCGACCACAGTAGAGCCTTCCTAAGAGAGGGGACGTGGAAGATGTCATACAAATCCGCTAACTTCGGCTATAGCTCCAGTCTATAAGCCAACGGGCTGATCCACTCCAGGATCTTTTAGAGCCCCATTTATCTTGTACTGAGCTTCTTCCGCCCGCATACCCGCGAAACTCCATGCATCAGACGTATCTTCTGAAACACTCAGTCTCCAACGTGGAGCACTACCTTATGATGCCACGCATCATAATACCTAGCCTGGCTGCTCTGGGCCTCCAGCATCCTAACTCAAATTAATCGCATCTGGGCATCTGCGTCCTCTACAAATTCTGAGCCGAGTGCCTTTAAATCCTTATCATGGATCTAAGATAGTGAATGTTGGATCTTTAGGCGCCCTTAGAGGGGGGGGGGGGGGGGGAGTGAATACGGGTTTTATGGAATTTAATTCTTATTTAAAAATATCTTAGTTTGCGACCAAAGTTTCAGAATATTTTATAGGAAAATATATTTAAATATCTCAGATAAGATTATATTGATGATTTCTTTTTAAAGAAGAGAAACAAAACTTTTTGTTAACTGTTGCTAACGCCTGACGTTAAGGGTTAACGCTGGGCGTTAGCTTTCCGGGAAATTTTCCTTAGCACAAAAAGATTGCTACAGTGATTTTACTTATGAAATCTTAAATGAAATACAATTTCCGAAAATCAGAGATAATATAAAATAAATATTATATTTCAAAGAAATTGATTACACAAATGTTTGCTTTAATGCTTTGATGAAAATATAATCTAAAATATTCTTGATGAGGAAATAAAATCATTTGAATAGAACATTAAAATACATGATTTTATTTCATAATAAATTAATTACACAAATGATTGATTTCTATAACGCTAGAAATCAAGGCGAGAATATCTAAAACCTTTTTTGTGATTCACCGGTCCTTATCCCAAGGACCGGTTGGCTATAGCCTATCTATCCCTAGATAAGGCCTCTAGCCACCCCTAGATCTACCCTCGACCTAGTCACCATGCACAAGGCTGTGAATTCCCCCTAAAGCTAGCAAGGCCTAGTCGCCACACACAAGGCGGCGAATTTCCCATGGAATCCTTCCCGGAATCCGACGTTCTCCCCGAACAATTTCTCTACACCAATTACAAAAGGATAAAGTAAAAGATTACAAGATATTAGTAAAGTAAGAGAAACTCCTCAAGAAATTCTAAAGGTGAAGACGAAGGCGATGTAGACGTTGACATTCTTGGAGCGTTCGTCCTTTGTATAGAATATACATTGTAAACCTCCTTCAAAATCTTCTTTAGATCTTCATGTTATCCCAAGGGAGATCTCTCAATTATTGTAAACGAGCATCTTTCAAAAGTATCAGAATGCTGGCTTTAGAGGCAATATAATGCTTGCTGTAGAATGAGAGGGGCGACTATTTAAATAGGCTCGGGAGCTAACGCGTGGCATTAAGAGTTAATGCCAGCATTAGTGATCGTGTATAACAACCGCTGACATCGTGCAACCATCGAGATCATGACAGAGATTGTGGACTCCACGTGAGCGTTAAGAATCAATGCTGGAGTTGTCACTGACTTCTCGACACAATATCTTCTCCATGTCATTTCCTTCTCGACATCATCCCTTCTTGACGATAAGTTAACATGGGGCATTAGATCTCTTTCCAGAGAATCATCTCCATTCAGTATACTACTCATAGGGATCTGTAGATATAGTTCATGTACAACCTACACACTATAAACACACAAAATACAAGATCAAATACAACACGCTATTTGTTACTCTCAAACATAGAGAAGCGGAACATAGGCTTCAACAATCTCCCCCTTTTGATAATAACAAATACTTATATGTGAAATTAGTGAGATTAAGACAATTTGTGTTTATAGATAAGTGCGATAATAAGATATGCATGAATAACATATTAAGAGCGTGATAGAATTGAAAGCGATAATGCATACTCTTTCTATATCAAGTCCCCCCTACATAAGTGTTCTCTTATAATTTACTCCCCCTAAATATCTATTTTACTAGATTTCTCAATTTCTTCTCTCCCTTTGTTATTAGCAAAAGTGGTTAGTGATGAGTGTATATCTACTAAGTGGTTTGGAATCACTTATTGAAGGATTGTCATGATCAAGCACAGGATAAATAATGCACCTCCTATATGATTACCCCCCCCTACATAAATACTTCTTATTAAATTTAAATGTACTTCCCCTAAATATTAGATTTATGCAATTTAATCCCCACTTTTGGTAGTATCAAACGAGGGTTTAGATGATATTATGCAATAAAAATTTAAATGATTTATGTTGAGAAGAAAATATGATGCAATATAAAGCTTGTTAAATACTCCTTGTTGAGAAAAATATAAGTATGATGGAACTTAAAGTAGTAAGCAACATAACTGAAATGATAAAGTAAGCATTCTTATTTTAAGATACCAACTTGTTGATAAAAGAATACCACGGTGTTAAAAAAATAATAGACATGAATGAGTATAAGTGGTAAACTTAGCAGAAGAATATAATAAACACTCTTAAACATAAACATCATTTTAGAAGATAAAATCATATAAAGGATAATGAGTTTTAAATTTGAAAAGTTGATGTTTGAGTTAAAGATTGAAGAGATGTTATTCCATTAAGATAAAATTGCAAGCATGATTTCATAATATCAAGAAAAGATACAAAAACTACAATGTAATAAAATTTGCATTTCAAGTAAACATAAACATTGTAGCGATCATGCTTTGCAATCAAGTGCATTTACTTAAGTTTGTAGAGAATAGTGTAGATGAGCATTAGGATCCAATTCTCATGAGTAGAAGTTTTATGAAACAAAATGATGTGTACAAAATAGTGTTTTGATATACAAGTGAATCAATCAAAAACACATTATACATATACTGAAATAACACAACATTAAAATACATAAATACTATTACTTCTACAATATTTCAATGCACATGAATAAAGAGTACAACTACCAAGGTGAGCTGCAAACACAATGCTTATTAAGACTTATCAACGTGCAAAGTAGTGCTTGGGGGATCACTTTTATACTTTTTAGCATTATTTTCAAATTTTATTTGTGATCCGGTGTACTAAGAGAAGTGGTAAATAAATTTTTGCTATAAGACACTTTACAATTCTTTCCAAGGTGCTCAACCTCACAATGCTCATTAAGACTTATCAGGAGGGTGAGTAGTGCTTGGCGGAGTTATGGTGGTCATTTATTATTTGCTTTTTAGTTTAGTGACTAAGGACTCCGAATTCACTTATTTTGCAAACATAACATTTTAATTTTAAACCACATTTCTCTAATGAATGAGTGCATGAAAGACATGATTGTAATAACCAATTCAATGTTGTGTAGGTAATCTATTTATGCATTTTCATTATTTATGTTATTACACTACACAATCATGCAAGAATAAGATTGTAAACACATGAAAGTTGTCAAAAATAAGTGAGTGAATGAATCATTATCAAACATAATACCTTACTCATACTTAGATGCATGCTAAGTGTTTCTACACATGTTTGTCTACAATCAATTTCATTGCACATAACAAGATAATTTTCAAGGCATGACAAATACAAAACAATGTTTTTTTAAGAAACTTGAAAGTTAAATTAAACATTGTATTTAATCTTTAATTGATATAATTAATCATCCTTGACAATAACAATGAATAACAATAAATTTTTAAATATTTTTTAATGTTTATATAAGTATAAATCAATAATCACACAAAGAGAAACATATTTTTGTTCTTTGAAAATGTTTTGTAATTTTTTATTTGTTTTAAAATATTCAAATTTATATATTTTTTGGAAAACATAGATGTCTTTTTAGCCCTATCAGTAAATGATATTCTATACCAGAGAAATAAACCAAAAATAATGCATGAGAAAAACACAGAAATTTTTCCCAAAAAAATAAATATTTTTTGAACAAAGGGGCTAACGCTAGGCGTTAGCTTCTTAACGTCAAGATAGAATTGCAAATTTTGATTTCTTGAATTTTGATTTCTTAATTCAGTTGTATTATCAAGAGGCCTTCTTACTGTTGAAATTTCAGATTTTGTAGAGATGATTTGAAGGCTCTTTTAAGCATGTTGTTGATGATTTTTCAAATACTTGTGTTTTATAAAATCATTAAAGTTCAAACTAATAAATTATGTAAACACAAGAGGACATTTTCAAACTACCCAAAATATGCATGAATTATGTGATTAGTAAATAAAATGTTCATGCAGTGAGTAATATTAGAAGGTCTTAAGATTAAAACTACCCGGACTAAATGTCTACACCCTAGCCCTATACTAAGTGATGGATGTGCATGAGGAGCTACACACTTGCCATAGGTTGGGGTGCTAATCTCATATACACACACTTGAAAACGCTAAACCTAGCACTCTTTCCCCCTGTGCCGCGCTAGGCCCCACTAGAACCCTCCCTGGTTAAGGACAAGACATGACTTAGAGGTTAGGTCTCTAATGCATACAACCCTACGCCCCCACTATTGTGAGACACAAGTCATAGGTTTAATGATTATGGACATACTAAGCGTGTAAGCCTTAAATATATGAACTGTGGTATAATTGCATGATTAGTTTTGGATTTATAATTATATCGAAGATTGTTAAATTTAAATCCAATAAAAAAAAATTATTCATGCAATCAACTACAATGTAAATTATGATTTTTAGATTTTAGTAATATATTTTACTTTAGCATAGCAAGATATAACTAGCATGGACATTGATTTCTACCTATGGTAAGTGATGATGCTAGTATGATGAGTTAAAACAACAAGGTGCAATGCTCTGTAAAGTTGGACAAATATTGAGTTGCATGTATTCAATCATGAAGTTTTAAATTTTCATTGACCTAGAATGAAGTGATAATTATATTAGATTTCATCTTGTTGATATCATGTTAATTCTTAGGTCTAAATATAATGAGATACATGGAAACAACAGAGATGCATATCACGCACACAAAACAAGATATGAAACTATAATACCGATAGCCATCATATATTTCATAATTCCCAAGGTTGATAGAATTTGTTGATTTAAGATAATTCTTGATAGATCATGAATTATGATATATGATTATAGTGAATTTTAGCATAGGATATCAATAGATCATGGTGGTGATTGTATAGTTCATATTCATCCTTTTAATATGTAGTGACTGCTTGTAATGTGAATATTATACTACATATATAAAGGGACAAAAAATTGTTTTGGTTATTTTGAATTGTTTTGTAAATTTTCTTTTTGATTTTAATTTGTAGAAATTAGAAAAAACAAATACAAGTTATCTGAAAGTAGAAGATAATGATACTTAATATAGTAAAATAATTTTTTAGAAAATAATAATTAGAGAAATCAGAATTTTTAGGAAAATAGGCTACCGCCTGCGTTAGTGATAATGCCTGGCGTTAGCAACACATGGTTTTTGATTTACAATTTTGAGTTACAATTTTTGATTTAAAACACATGGTTTTTTATATTATTTGATTCTGATTTTTCTCGATTATGATTTTTCAATATAGGGACTATCATATGTAACAAAGAAATTAGACAAATATACAGTAAGTTGTGCATTTAATATTTTAGCCTAAGACCCCTAAAAGCCCATTTAAATCCATTTTTTAAAAAGTAATTTCATTAGTCTTACTAATATCACTTAACAAATTTATAATGATAAAATAAGATATTTATAGGCAATAGATTTAAAAATGATAAAACATAGAAAAAGAAAAGATAGATCACTTAAAAACTTTATGACATTATATTTAATTTAATTATATTTGATTTGTTAAACATTAGGCTTAAAATGTGAAAGTCATATTGCATAATATATCTAAGTGACCATAGCGAGTTGACTCAAAAATATGAAAACAAATAAAAGAAAAAGACATTAAGCATGTCATGAAGTTGAGTATTGAAAATTCCATTTTGATTTATTTCTACATAATGCAAATGATTGGATACTAATGAATGAGAGATTTAGGTATCCAAAGGGGACCAAGTGGGATGGTTCCTTTGGGTACCCAAATACATCGTGTTGGCTTTTGGGGAGACAAGGATGTATGGGCCCTTTCAATTAATGTTGATGTGTCATTTTTCTTTATGGGTCTCCATTCATACCTTGGTTGATTATCACTCAAATCCATATAATGATTATGTGACCTCTTTATATGATGATAGTTGTTTGAAAAATAATTCATTGGGGATTTTTGTTTATTCAAATTATTTTTCAAAATAGATTGATGTTGATAATCATAATGAATTATATTATAGATTATTTGAAAGTTTATAAGAGTAATTGTCTTTCTTTAAAAGTGATTATTGATAGAGTGGGTTACAATATTTGTTAAATGATTGGTTCTTATTTTGATGATTTTCATTTCCACTTTTTCTTATAGACATACTCTTATAATGTGAAGGAAAATGTTTTATTGTTTGATTTTCATGAAAAAAAGTTTTTAAATTTGAGGCGTGATTGAAAATATATTGAGACTTATAATAGTGACCCTTAAGAATTTTGTGAAGATCATAATTCCTTTTGAAACTAAACTCCTTTTGAGTTGATGTGTGAAAATGGTCCTTTTTAGAAATAATTTTGTAAGTTAATTTATCCTTGTTATTCAAAATCTTATGATGAAAGTCATTGCTAGAAATTTGAACTTTTTCAACAAAAGATTTTAATTGTCTTAACTTACAAGTTAAAGCATCATTTTCAATTATCAAATTTTCATTATGCTCTTTAGAAACTAAGAGCCCTTTTTCAATATCCTTGAATTTTTCTTTTAATAGATTGCAATCAAAATAAGGATTAGGAATTTTAACTAAAGAGCATGAAAGAGAATTTAACACATCAATATTTGATTCTACTTTATCGTTTGCTCTTAAAGATTTATTTTCTAAATGTAATTTGGAATTAGCAATTTTCAACTTTAAAATTTAACGTTTAATAATTTTAAGCATACGAGATGTAGAAATAGAATTTGTTACAAAAAGAGAAGTTTTTGATTTTCTTACATTGCTATAGAATGAGGCAAGATTTGAACCAAAGGTTCCTTTGACATCTTCTTGACATTCCTCTTCCATAGTTGAGTTTCCGTCTTCTCTTTTGCTTGATGTTTTGCCATCATTTGAGTCCAATATTGTGACGTTGCATTCTTCTCTTTTAGATAAATCTTCCTCCAAGCATGAGTCCTCATCGGTTTCTTCTCTCGGATCAATAAGGAATTGCTCTTGTTCATCATCTGTGGAAGGAAGACTATAAGAATTCTCAAGAAATTACCAAACTTCATAAGGAGTAGGAAGTGTATAAATAAGTTTGAAAATATTTTGATCTAGTGCATAATATAGACTATTCATAGATTTGGCATTTAAAAACATTTCATTTTATATAGAATACTTGGGGGCATTTTAATTATAATATTCCAAACTTTAATATCCAATGATTTAAGAAATTTTTCCATAAGAGTTTTCCACCCATAAATAATGGTGGACATAAGGATTTTTCATTTTCATACAAACTTCCCCTTCTAGTGGATACGAGATCATGAAGCGCCATTATTCCCGGTTGTGAAGCTGTATTGGAATAACCTATCTCTAATTCCACGCGTTGGAACTTTAGGCACCCTTAGAGGGGGGGGGGGGGGAATAAGGGTTTTATGGAATTTAATTCTTATTTAAAAATATCAAAGTTTGCGACCAAAGTTTCAGAATATTTTATAAGAATATATATTTAAATATCTCAGATAAGATTATATTGACGATTTTTTAAGAAGAGAAACAAAACTTTTTGTTAACTATTGCTAACGCCTGGCGTTAAGGGTTAATGTTGGGCGTTAGCTTTCCAGGAAATTTTCCTTTGCACAAAAAGATTTCCACAGTGATTTTACTTATGAAATCTTAAATGAAATACAATTCCAGAAAATCAGAGATAAAAAATAAATATTATATTTCAAAGAAATTGATTACACAAATGTTTGCTTTAATGCTTTGATGAAACTATAATCTAAAACATTTTTGAAGAGGAAATAAAATCAATTGAATGAAACATTAAAATTCATGATTTTATTTCATAATAAATTAATTACACAAATGATTGATTTCTATAACGCTAGAATTCAAGGCGAGAATATGTAAAACCTTTTTTGTGATTCACCGGTGCTTCTCCCAAGGACTGGTTGGCTATAGACTATCTATCCCCAGATAAGGCCTCTAGCCACCACCTAGATCTACCCTCGACCTAGTTGCTACGCACAAGGCGTTGAATTCCCCCTAAACCTAGCAAGGCCTAGTCTCCACACGCAAGACAGTGAATTTCCCACAAAATCCTTCTCGAAATCCGACGTTCTCCCCGAACGATTTCTCCACACCAATTACAAAAGGTTAAAGTAAATGATTACAAGATAAAAGTAAAGTATGAGAAACTCCCCAAGAAATTTTGAAGGTAAAGACGAAGGTGATGTAGACATTGGTGTTCTTAAAGCGTTCATCCTTCGTATAGAATATGCGTTGTAGACCTTCTCCTTCAAAATCTTCTTTAGATCTTCATGTTAGCCTAAGGGAGATCTCTTAATTGTTATAGACGAGCCTCTTTCAAAAGTATCAGAATGCAGGCTTTAGAGGCATTATAATGCTTAATGTAGAATGAGAGGGGCTGCTCTTTAAATAGGCACGGGAGCTAACATATGGCGTTAAGAGTTAACGCCAGTGTTATGATCGTGTATAGCAACCACTGACATCGTGCAACCATCAAGATCATGGCAGAGATTATGGACTCAATGCGGGTGTTAAGAGTCAACACTGACATTATCACTCGCTTCTCGATGCAATATCTTCTCCAGGTCATTCTCTTCTCGACATCATCCCTTCTGGAAGATTAGTTAACGCGGTGCATTAACTCTAACATAGGGCATTAGCTCTCTTTCCAGAGAATCGTCTCCATTCAGTATACTACTCATAGGGATTTGTAGCAATAGTTCCTGTACAACCTGCACAGTAAAAATACACAAAATACAATATCAAATACAACACGGTATTTATTATTCTCAAACCAAGAGATGCGGAACATAAGCTCCAATAGTGAAGTCATACGCCTCCGTCCCTCTCAGGGTGGAAAGCTGTGTTGAACGTCAACCAAGAGCCGAGATAAGCCTGGACTGATCTTCACTTCTTGGACATAAACCGTCCATCCTGATCAGACACGATCGTCCTGGACACACCACGATAACCAGCAAACTGCTCAACAAATCCCATCAAATGCCAACGGGAGTGCCCTTCCATCCTAGGGTGACCCTAGCTACCTTGGTCAATATATCATCGATGTTCTAAATAAACTTGTGCCTGGAGTGAAGATATGGTAACCTATTTATGAAATCCATAATTATATCCTCGAGCTTCCACTTTAACATGGGCAGTGACTGTGGTAGTTTCCCAAAGACTCTTGCACTTGGCCTTCACCAGTCAACTGACCTCACCATGCATCACAAAACTTATGACATCTTTTTTTATTTCGGGGAAATACACGCTCCGGAATACACCATTTTTCTAGTGGCTAAAGCTCTTGTTTGTATGGGTAGACAATGCCTCTAAAAAGTTTTCTCTACACGTTCAGATTCTTATTCCTTCACATACGGCTGAGTAATCAATCAAATCAACTCTACAACTTATCCAGTTCTTACCATTGATGGAAGTGATCAGATCATCAAGCGTTCCAATTATCCTCAAAATTTAAGGGGGTTGTAACACCCCTAAATTTTCGGCTATTATTTAGAAATATATTGTTGACATCATCATGACGTAAGGACGTTACGTTAGTGCGGAGTTAGCGGTGCGCCGTCGTTTGTGCATTTTTGTGTCCGTTCGGTCATGTCGTCCAAATTTTGAAATAACTCGGAATCGAAAAATTTTACGTTAGGAAATTAGTTTATTTAATTTTAGAGAGGTTGTTAAAAATTCGTGGCGTTCGGAGCGATATTAGAGCCTCGATGAATTTTCAAAGAATTTTATATTTAACGTCACCGTAAACTTCGAAAATTTGTATCTCGTGAACGGTACGTTGGATTTTGATTTCGACTTCGCCGTTGGATTCGTAGTGTCGGCGTTTGCCTTTGGTGCATTTTCGTCGATTTCGGCATTCGTTTAGTTTTTAGTAATAATAATAATAATAATATTATTATTATTATCTTTATTATGTAAAGTATAAAAAGCCTTCTTCCCCTCCCGTGAATGTAAACCCTATTCATTATTTTCTTTCCCCGATCTGTTGCGAACCAGAAGGGCAAGCTTTCTTCCATGAGCTTTCGATCGCCTCCACCGGAGCTCCGGTGCACGAAATCTTCGCCGGAACATAGATTTGGAAAGCTCTCGCCGAGCTCTTTACATGTGCGGTAGGTATTTCTAGTTTTGTGTTTTTCTGTCGATGAAGGGTATAAGCCTTATCCTTCTTTTCATCCCAAAAGTTTTAGAAACTCTTCTTCAAGTTTTTCTAGCAGTCGATCTGCGACGTGGAGCGCATTGGAGGTCGTCTTCTTTGAAAATTTGAGGCAAGTGGTGGACTATCCCACCTTGCCATGTTTCCTCTAAACTCTTAATTTCTTTCCTTATTATTGTTATCTTAAGCAAGCAAAACTTTGGCATTGGTGCCCTTCCCTTTTCTTTTTCTCTAAGTTTTTATTAAGTAGCAGAATTCGTGGGGTATTAAGTAGATTCATCGAGTAGCCAAGCAAATACTTTATATCGTTAGGCTAGAAATTTAGTCAAATGACATTGCTTAGAGAACTAAAGTGTTCTGCAGGTAATTCGTCGAGTGATAATTAGATTCGTCGAGTGACAGATTCGTCACATGATAGTAAATTCGTCGAGTAATAGGTATCCATTCGAGTATTTCTAAGTAGATTCGTCGAGTATTAAGTAGATTCATCTAGTAGCCAAGCTAATCCTTTATATCATTAGGCTAGAAATTTATTCAAATGGCATTGCTTAGAGAACTTAAGTGTTCTGCAGGTAATTCGTCGAGTGATAATTAGATTCATCGAGTGATAGATTCGTGAAGTGATAGAAAATTCATCGAGTAATTGGTATCCCATTGAGTATTTCTATATAGATTCGTCAAGTATTAAGTAGATTCGTCGAGTGCTAAGAATTCATCGAGTGCTAAGGATTCGTCGAATAGTCTAAGTATTTCGCCGAGTATTCTAAGTATTCCGTCGAGTGTTTCTAAGTGGATTCGTCGAGTGATTGTGAAATTCGTTGAGTGTCCTCGATGAATTTATTCTGGAGTTGGGTTTTCCTGCGATTGAGTTTGGGTTTTTCTGTGGTGTCAATTTTGGTAAGGATTTTGTGAACCACTATTCCCAGTTGGTTGTTTTTGGACTGTGGGTGGATGAAGAGGCCACAACCAGTGTCTGTTTTCCTTTCCATGGACATGTAGACTGTTGGTTGTGTGGGCTGTAACCACTGCCATAGTGGTTTTGTTCCTTGGATGTATGTTTTGGTCTGATGGTTGGTTGGAAAGAATGCCTCCGCCTCAGTACTACTTTTGGCTGGGATAGTGATTCATTTCTTGTGCAACACGATACCTTTTCCTTTGGATGTTGTTGGAATGCAATTTGACCGCACCTTGTGCTAGTCATTCCTTACGTATTGGATGCTAATATTCCTTTATGAGATTTTTTCTGATGCTCACAACTATTCCTGGTGGGTTGGTAACCCCCTTTTGCTAATATTTCTCCTACTCCTTGATTATGATGTCTTTTATGCCTTTGTGCTGAAGTATTCTTTTCTTTTGAATGCCTCAGGTTTGGATCAGTAGCAGGTGGAGTTGATCGAGATTTGTTTTCTTCGGACTGCTGCAGTGTTTTCTTTACTCTCGCTTTAAGAGGTAGACTTTGGGTTTCCTTTGAGAACTTGTTAAGGTGATGGGTTCGTGTCAGTTTGTTGATGCCCATAGCCTGAATTCTTTCCGTGTTAGACTTTGTCTTGCAATTTATATGCTACTACTGTTACCTTGCTATTAGTGAAAATGCTTTTGGGAAGATTTTATGTTAGGATGCATAGTAGATATTTTACATACAAAAATCTGCATAATTCTTCATACATAACATACCTTTCAAACTATCATCCTACTCTTTTTGAAGCCCGTAAAAGAAACCTTTTTACATATACTAAATCTAGAAGCTGCATACCATTAGAATGATTGTTAGTTCATCATGCTCATGTAGTGTAAATTAAAGTAAATTATGTATTTTCCGCTGCGTAAATCTATACTTTCTTATTTATGGACTAATTGATCCATTAAACTGAGGGACACGGTGTTTGAAAACTTTAAACTTAAACTATCTTTTAAACATAAAGTTCATGACTTTCTAAAAAAAACTGTGAAGGTAGAGCTGCCTGAGCATCTGCAGTTGTCCCCTGCATGATGTGGCATCATGATGCATATTTTCTCTTACTCTGATGTATTATTTAAATACGGTGAAAATGCAGGTTGTGACAGTTGGTATCAGAGCTAGGTTTGTTTGACAAATTGGTCGAACGACTTTTCTGATCTAGTGTTAATCATCTTGTCTCATTGCATACACACACCGAAGTGTCACCCGTACGTCTTGGCTGAAGCATGAATACTTCACTCATAGCATGATAAAAAGTACACGGGGCATATTATGTAGTATGAGATGCATAATATGTGTTTGTATATGGATCCTCATAGGTGACAACATGTGACCGTTATGTAGTATGGGATGCATAACTCCAGTCCCATGGATGTCCATTAGCTCGATTTTTATTTTTTGTTGCATGCAATATTATGTATTATGGGGTGCATAATATTTCATGCGTACGCCGCTCATAACATGCATTAAGGCTTTTCTTAGAATGCATAGCACAACATGCACATCATAACATCGCATAAAGCACTCATGCCAAGCGAAAGATTTATATGATGACACTAGTACACACATAATTTGAAATGGAAATTTAAACATTCATGCATGTATGTGTTATGCAAAAGAGTCAAAGGATGATAGTATATCATCCAAGGTTAAAGCATAACATCATTTGTATAAAATCCCAGAGCAAGGTAGTTGTTAGAGCAAGTGTCTCTTCTTGTTTGGTTCGAGCTAAGTTGAGTAGTTCTAGTTCCAAGCTAGGGTTTTGATGTGCCATTTGTTCATATTTATAGATATGCCGTCGAGGCATGTTGCGATGAGGTTGACTCCCCAATCGGAGGGTAAGTCTTCGGGTGCGCAAAGTGAAGCCATGATCGAGAGTCTACGACAGTGTAATCCGGTTCTGTCAAGGCAATTAGTTACGATGCAATCGCAGATTTAGACATTGTTGACTGCCACCGCTGGTCAACAGCCTGTGGTGCAAGATCCTGCAGTGGGTCAGACTGTACCTGTTTCTCACGCTCCTTTGGTGCCTCTAGTTCTGCTGCCACAAGAGATGAACTTTATATCGCATTTTCAGCGATTAGGACCTCCTACGTATGACGGAAGAGCTGATTTCATGGCATTGGATGACTGGCTAGTCGCCATCGAGGAAATGTTTTCGTACTCAGGAATTTCTTCGGGACAAAGGGTGATGGTTGCCGCTTACCAGCTAAAAACACTTGCTAAGAGCTGGTTGATCAGGGAGAGAGAGAGAGAGCCTCGTAGACGGATGTTCGTGGGAGTCGTTTAAGGCGATGTTGCTGAAGAAGTTCCTGCCGTCGGTCGAGCAAGACCGTCTGATGAATGATTTTCTGCACCTGAAGTATAGGCAACTCACGGTTAGTGAGTATGAGATTGAATTCAGCAAGTTGAGCAAATTTGCTCCATATTTAGTGGCTTTTGAGGTAGGAAGAGTGAAACGATTTCTCGGAGGACTTCGTAGTGACGTTCAGCAGTTGGCTAGTGCATACAAATCGGAAAGCTATGTTGAAGTAGTAAAAGCCACGCTGAAGGTCGAGTCCATCGACAACGCCAAGAATAGGGATGCATTGATGAGAAAGGACAAGAGAAAAGTCGAATAGGGAGAAAGCCCCAAGGTATCTTGCCCTGCTCCAAAGAAAAGAAGTAGCGAAGTTTTTAGCTTCTGTGGTTGCCCGGGGCATCCGTTTGAGAAATGTTTCAAGTGGTTGGGAGCTAAGAAGCAGCATCAAGTGTTGGCAATTCAGAGCGCTCCCAGAGAAGATCTAACCTGTGCCTTCTGTGAGCGAAGGGGGCATGATATTGCCCATTGCTGGTCTAAAGATAATGTGTGTTTTCAGTGTAGATAGAACGGGCATGTTAAGACTAAATGCCCGCGTTTCCAGCCTACTCTTTAGCCAGTGCCACTTCAGGCTTTTCCGCCGCCGTAGCCGCAGCACCAGGATAGAGGGAATGGCAATTTGAATGTGATGACTAGGGAAGAAGCGCAGAATTCCACCCGAGTTATTTCAGGTTAGACCTTAATTTAACTCTTAGTCTTTGCCTTTAGTTTCGAATTCTGTTCGGCTATTTATGTATCCAATTTTAATAGGAGAATTTAAGATAATGAATTGTTGGGCGCGCGTTCTTTTCGACTATGGTGCTACCCACTCATTTTTCGCTAGGACTTTTGTTCAGCGTCACCGTTTGAACCTCGATCAGTCTAGCAATGCGTTTCGTGTTATATTTCCTTCTGGCGACTCCGTGGTGTCGAACCAGGGTATCCAGAATTGTCCTATCCTCTTAGGTGATTTCTTAGCATTTACTGATTTAAAAGAACTAGACCTGGAAGACTTCGACGTGATTTTGGGCATGGACTGGTTGTCTAGATATGATATGATTATCCAATGCAAGGTAAAGCATTTGGACTTCAAGTTGGACAACGGTCAACTGATAGTGCATTATTTATAGTTATTTTTATATAGTATTTTAGTAGTAATTAATTAGTTTTTATATAATTTTAGTTTAATATATATCTAATTCGCTTTATTTTGTGTTTTCAGGTAATCTGGGTCTGCTAATAACAAATTCAAGCCCACAGCCATGTTCAGGGGAAATTCCAGAATAAATCTGCAAAAATCCTCAATACATGCCCTAGGTCACGAGCGTGACCTGGGGGCTTGACCATGGTCACGGGCGTGCTCCGCTTTCAGCTCCCAGAAATCATTGCCACGTCGGTTTATGATTACACGCCCCAGGTCACGGGCGTGACCGGGGGCGTGACCTTCAGGACACGGGCGTGACTCGCCCGACAAGCATTCAATACAAGCAGTTTCCGCCACCGAGCCGTTCCAGCTTACACGCCCTTGGTCACGAGCGTGACCAAGCTGCGTGACCTCTCCCGCAACTGCCAGATTAACTCCAGATCGCGCCGTTTCCCGCCGTTTCCTGACTCGGTCAAGACACGCCCTAGGTCACGGGCGTGACTTAGGCCGTGACCCGTTGAGATGATCAATTTTGGCGGTTTCTCTTCCCCAACGTTCCTGGGCTTTCATGACGTAGTTACACAGCTTACACCCCCTTGGTCACGGGCGTGACCAAGGGAGTGACTCAAGAATTTTCTGCCAATAAAAGCCAGTTGCTGCCAAAGTGAAGGGGATCCAGTCCATGCTTAGTTTGGATCGTTTCTAGTATAGTTTTTTTGCATTTTTCTTAGTATAACTTTATTTTATGTCTTGTCTTTTTAATTCCTAGCTTAGATTTACTTTACTTGCAATTGTACTTTTCTTTACATAGAAATAAAAATGTCTTTCTTCTCAATTATGTTTAGCTAATTTTCATAGCATTTGATGGGATGAATTCATAAGCTTTTATATTTCGTAATCTCTTATTCATAGTTTAGTTTTGGAAAACTATGATTTACCGTTGATTTGCAATTATTGGTTTCATATTTCTAGGGTATGATAATCAAGTTTGATCCATATTTTAGTGTATTGAGAGATCCGTAAATACGGGTAGATCGCTCATCAGTAGAAAGAATTATTTGCACTCCTCGAGAGAGGGTGACACAAATCTTCCGGATTGGAGTTAAATCCAATAGTGGGGCTCACCGCAAAAAGCAAGCTTAGGGGTTTTGACTGGCCGAGGGGTCTTAATCGATCAACCTAAGCTTAGGTGGTAGTTCTCTCGAGAGTGGCTCTACCATATTTTGGGAACCTGCACGGTCAAGTTTTGTCTAAATCAATTTCTTATGAATTCTAGATTTACGAAATATTTTACTTAAGAAGGATTCTCGATCAAATGTTTTCTCTTCTTTAAATTATTTTCAAAACTCTATTTTATTTCAGATAAAATAATATTAATTTGCGTGAGTAGAAGTAATCAACAGACCCGTGGAATACGACACTTGATATTTATTTGTTTTAAATATCCTATGCTATGAACGATAGGTGCTCTTGCCTATAGTTCGTAGAATTCGGAGAAATTTTATATCCTAAATTTTAGCTATCAACAACCCATGAGTGTGTATGGCTTTCCGTGCCAGGATTCCCCGATTATTTCCGCGGTATGTGCTCGAAAACTGTTAGATTCTGGTTGTTTTGCTTACCTTGTTTCTATGTTAGAAACTATTAATGGTTTGTCGTGTATCGAGGATGTTCCTGTGGTGCGAGAGTTTCCTGATGTTTTCCATGTTAGTCTTCCCGGTCTTCCGCCTGAGAGAGATGTGGAGTTTGTTATTGATCATGAGCCTGATACTCATCCTATTGCTAAGGCACCGTACCGTATGGCCCCGCGAGAGTTGGAAGAGTACGTACCCAGTTAGACGAATTGTTGTAGTGTGGATTTATTAGGCCAAGTTCCTCGCCCTGGGGTGCTCCAGTGTTGTTCGTGAAAAAGAAGGATGGTTCAATGAGGTTGTGCATAGACTATATGGAGTTGAATAAGGTAACCATAAAGAATAGATACTTGTTGCCGCGAATCGATGATTTGTTTGATCAGTTGCGTGGTAGCGGTGTTTTCAAAGGTCGATCTTCGTTCAGGTTACCATCAGTTGAGAATCTGTGAGTCAGACGTTCCTCGAACTGCCTTTCGTTCCCGTTATGGACATTACTAGTTCTTAGTAATGTCATTTGGTTTGACTAATGCACACTCTGCGTTTATGTATATGATGAACTGGGTGTTCAAAGACTTTTTAGATAGCGGAGAGGCTACTGTGGTGGACCTGGTGAAGATAGTTGCTATGCGAGAGTGGCATGTGCTGACTAATGTGGCGGAAGTCTAAAGTTTCTTTGGACTTGACAGCTACTATAGACGCTTCGTAGAGAACTTTTTGAGGATAACACTACCTCTCACTACGTTGACTAGGAAGGAGCAGATGTTCTTTCAGTTAACGACGTGTGTGTGAGCTTTTGAGGAATTAAAGGGTCGTCTGACTACGATGCCAATTTTGTGTTCACCAAGTGGCACGGAAGGATATAAAGACTACAATGATGCCTAATGAAGTGGCTTAGGTTTCATTCTTCTTCAGTTTGGAAAGTTTATTGCTTATGGATATCGCCAATTGAAAATGCATAATAGGAATTATCTGGTCCACGACTTGGAGTTGGCGGTCGTGATATTCGCTCTTAAGCTATCATGAAATTACTTATACGGCGTGAAGATTGACCTCTTTATGGACTATAAGATCCCAATGTATCTGTCAAATTAGAAGGAGCTGAATATCGGACAGAGGAGGTGGATGGAGTTCCTTGGGGACTACACCTTCAATATTCATTACACTCTCAGGAAGGGAAATATTGCCGTGAATGCATTAAGCCAGAGGGCTTCTATACAAGCAAACTGGATTTAGATGCATGATGAGCATCTAATCAGTGGCATGGACTCCCTTTCGATTATGTGTGTCGATAGAAAGAAAACTGCTAGTGCAACCTTGAACTGGACCAAGGTGCAGAACGACCTTGCGGATCGGATCCATCAGTCCTCGGGGCTTGATAAAAGGATGAAGTTTTATGTTATTGAGACCGTGGATGGGTCAAATGCCGATTTCTCCTTCAATGATGGTCTTCTGTGGAAAGACAGTCAATTGTGCATCCCAAATTTTGGGAAATTTCGGGTGGAGTTGATGTATGAGGCTCATTATACTAAGTACTCAATCTACCCAGGGAGCACAATGATGTATATGGACATGAAGAAACATTTCTGGTTGCAGGGTTTGAAGAAAGACATAGCCATCTATGTAGCGAAGTGTCACACTTGCCCACTTGTGAAGGCCAAATGTTAGAAACCTGGCGGATTCAGAAGTTATTGCCGATTCCAGAATGGAAGTTTGAAGATATATCAATGGATTTCATGCATGGATTGTCGAGATCGCTGCATGGGAACGATGCCATCTGGGTGATCATAGATAGTTTGACTAAAATATCTCACTTTATTCCGAAATGGAAGGACGATTTTGTGTAAAAGTTGGCAAAATTTTATGTCGACAACATTGTACGATTGCACGATGTTCCCCATAGCATCATAAGTGACCAAGAAGGGATTTTTATATCGAATGATTGGAGGACAATCCACCAACTAATGGGTACTAAGCTGAAGTTTAGCATGACCTTTCATTCGCAAATGGATGGGCAGACCGAAAGGACCAATAGAACCATGGAGGATGTGCTCTAATTATGCCTTGGATTACAAAAAGAGGAGGTAAGCTATATGATCGAGTTCGTCTACAACAACCACTACCAAGCGAGTATTCAAATGACACCCTTTGAGGTCCTATATGATAGAAAGTGATGTTGGGTGACATTAAGTTTTTCAAGCAAAAAGACGTCGATGATGCAAATTCGACAATTCAAACGATCTGGGACCGTGTGTTGATTACTCAGGATAGGCAGACAAAATACTACAACACCAAACACCAAAATATCGAGTTTGTTGTTGGTGAATGGGTATACTTTAAGATCAAACCATTCAAGGGTGAATTGAGGATTCAAAACTTGAAATGTTAAGTCTGAGATACCTTGGACCATTTAAGATCATGGAGTGTGTTGGTGAAGCTGCCTAGTGGCATGCCGTTTCGAATAAGTTAAGTTGTTTACACAATGTGTTTCATATATCGATGTTGAGGAAGGTGTTGCAAGATCCTACTCATATTGTTGTTGATGCCAAAGTGCTAGTTGATGACGGGCTAACGAAAAAAGTCAAGCTCATTCGCATTGAAGACACTAATGTCAAGCAGTTGCGAAACAAATTGATCAGGATGGTCAAAGTTTGATGGGATATTTGTGGGCATGAGGTGATTTCTTGGGATCGTGAGCAAACCATGCTTAAGGAGTTCCCCAAACTATTCCATTGAGGTACAATTTACATGTTTTGTATCTTTTGTTGCTTTCTTAGTTCTGAAATTTTGGGATGAAATTTCTTTAAGAAGAGGGGAGTTGCAACACCCCAATTTTACCAATGCTAAGAAAAACAAGAAAATATTTAACAGAAAGCTAGCACGGAGCGGTAGGTGCTACCGCTGGCGGTAGCCATCGTCTTAAAGATTCCCGTGCCATCAAGATGGGGCTCGTGTTGACTATATGTTTAGCCGATCTAGTAGACAATAACGCCGCGCTATAGAGTGATACCTCTAGCAGTAGCCTTCAAGAAGATAAACATGAGATCATGATGATCGATTAGATGCTTGTCATGTCATCGAGATGTCAAGGCAATAATAGTGGTAGTGGACCTTCAAGACAATTGACTAGAGGTCAAGGCGGTCATCTAGATGTCAAGACGATATGCAGTCATCTAGATGACTAACGTCGCGCAGTAGTTCTACCACCGATAGTAGGTTGTTTAACCGATTTGTTATGCGGTGCTGGATAAGATCGTAAGGATACCATGGTGTGGTAGCGCTAATGTCGGGTGTTAGGTGATGGAAACATATTCACAATATCTGCATCATGGTCGTTCAATCCTTAAAAAGTGAACAAACATTCCAGATTAATCTGTTGTAAAAGCAAAGTCATTATCTTGACTTTAGAGATTTGGAGAGATTTTTGGTAGAGAAGAATGAGGAAGAAGGAGAGCTTTAGATTTCCATTGTTGGATCTCCGAAGCTCAGAATTAAAAGCCAATTTCAGATCCATTGAGGTCAGTCCATTTCGGTCATTTCCATTCGGTTAGATTTCTAAGTCATGGCGCTGAAACGTTCGTCAAGGGTAACGATCTCTGGTCTTAGGACGTGCTTGCCCTATTTTATGTTGGTATTTTTGTGTACGGAAGTGTGTACTTTGCTGATTAGCGAAAGGCTTGACCTCAACCAGGTCGATTGTCTTTATCCCCGACATTTATTATAGATAGAAATCCAACTGCAGATTTAGGCATGCTGTGTGAAGCCCATCTGTGACTATTGGTGTGGATTTGTGTTGATGTATTTGCGTGCTGGTGAAGACTCCGAGAAATGCATTGTTATGCTATGAGAGGTTGGACTAAGGGAGCTTATGAAGCACTTAGTAAATAACCCATTGTTATGTTGGTAGAATGCAAACTTTCTCCATAAATCCATAGTGGAGTGTACTTGGACCTCCTACGATTATAGTCATCGTGAAGCCTATATCCTCTCGAGTGGCCTAGGTGCGTAGCATGAATGTGGTTAAATGAGATCAAGCTGAGGTGAAGTTATACCCTTGCCCTATTTGCGACCAGGATGACTTGAACAATGGGCAGTGACTGAATCGAATCTACACCATGGTGTTCGGCACTAGGGTGTGGCTGTAACCATTGGAGAGACTGAGTCAGAGCTGACGCTCTTGACTAGTATAATGTTCAAATAGAATCTGAGTTGGCAATACTTGGATTGGTGGAACTGCTCGTTCAAGAGTTCACCTAAACATGCCTTGAGAGCATGAAGACGTGTGGTCATGCATACAAAAATTTGTGATTGATGTTTGTTAGCCTCATGCTTAGGCGGTTGAAGGAACCTTCGGGTAGACCAGCCAACATCATGTGCATATCTAGGTTCAAAAATTTTGAAGCTCAACCTATATGAATTGAATGTGCTTGGAACTTCACTCTGTTTAGAGTAGTTGTACTTTCATTTGATATATATACTACTTGTACGTCGTGCTTGCAAGAGTGCAGAACCACCACCCTGAAGTTGACTAGAATGGTCATTGGGTGGGATCCTTATATGGTTTGTGATCAGCTCATAGCTGTCCCTTGTTAACCATTTATTTGTGGATGGTACAGGTACTGGCCAAGTTGAGTAGGAAATAGCATGCTGAAGCCCAGTACTGAGTGATAAGTAGTTTTATATGACTTTTTAGTATAAATTTTAGTAATTATTTAATATGAATTCTTCTTTCTATGCCAGTTTTAGCTTATAAATAGTTCTTTTATGAAATTTGATTCTAATTTCAAAAACTTGATATAGACAAATCTACTTCTTTGGGATTTGGATTTATGAATATGCGAAGAGATTGATGTTGAAAAACTATATCTGATGAAGGCAAGTGTATCTAACTATATCTGATGAAGGCAAGTGTATCTTATCATCTATAATATAGGATATTTTAGAAATACCAAGGTCATATTCCTCGGGGCACATTGATTAATTCTACATCGAGGAGGTCACTATTATGTTATCTAATGATTTTTAAGGTTTTATTTTACTTAGCTAAAATAGACAATTTGCAAACTAAAGAAGGTTTAAATGATGGTAAAAATGATCAGTGCTCAATCTAAAATCACCGTGGACTGAGAATAATCAAGAGAAGGAAAATTTATTCTAATTCCATTTTAATAAACTGCTTGACCGTGGAGGTTCCCGAAGCTCGAACATGCCTCTCTCGAGGGAAATGCCCGACTAAGTTTAGGAAAAATCAACCGAACTCTCATTCTATAATCAATTACCTAAAACTTGCTTTATGATGTGAACCCCACTATTGGACTTGACTCCAATCCAGGAGATTTATGTCATCCTCTCTTGAGGGGTGTGTGTTGTTGAAATTTGAAGTGCATGTGGAGAGTCCGGGCGGTCTGGATTTGGAGACCGTAGAGATCGCGCATGCTCTGGTGTGGCGATCTGCTTTTGGAGATCGCGCGTGCTCTGTTGTCGAGGGGTGCATGCTCTGCTTTTATAATGGTATCAGAGGTATGTTCCAAGCAGTGATCAGCCACAAAATCCTGCTTGAGTCACTGAAGTTGAGTTAACCAGTGTGATAGCAATGGAAGGAGGTAATACAAGAGGTCTTGGTATTGAGCTCCTTACGCAGACTAACTTCAAGAAGTGGAAGTCATGCATGGAGAGCTATCTTCATGGTGAAGATTTATGGGAGGTAGTCAGAGGAGATGCTAGACAAGCAGTTGTAGCTGCAAAAGGGAATATTGAGCAAGTGTAGGCTTAGAAGAGAACAAATGCTAAGGCAGAGTTCACTCTCAAGCGTGCTATCATTCCGGAGCTGTTTGACCACATAATTGGATGTCGGTCAGCTGCTGAGATTTGGACAGCCTTGGATGGCTTGTTCAACAAGAAGAACGAGATCGGCTACAGTTTCTTGAAAATTAGTTGGCGAAAGCAACTCATGGAGATTTGGCCTTTCATATTTCTTCTTGAAAATGAAGAACCTATGTGCGGAGATATTATCTTTGGGCCTGGATGAGCCTATTTCAGAAGCGAGGTTGAAGAGGCACATAATCCATGGCTTGTGGAGGGAATATGTGGTCTTTGTCACTTCTGTGCAAGGTTGGATCAACCATCGTTGCTAGAGCTTGAAAACTTGATTACTTCGCAAGAGAGCTTGGCAAAGCAAATGGCTGGGATTTATGTCTCTGGAGGAGAAAGTGAGGTTCTCTATTCTGGCAAGAAGAAAAGATGGGACAAGAAGAAGAAGTTATCTGTTAGCGATGGACCTTCAACTTCCTATCAGCAGGAGAGGAGCATTGCACCTAAGCATGATGGGAAGAAGAAGGAAGGACCAAGGTGCTATAGGTGCAATCAGCTTGGTCATTTCAAGAGAGATTGTAGAGTCAATCTTCAGCCAGGACATGCATCAGGAAAAGAAGAAGCTTCTTCCAATGCAGGAGATAGATGGGGTGATGGAGCTTTTATGATGGGCACTTTTGTTCGGGCTTTGGCTTTTATCAACTATCAGGATGATTGGATTGTGGACTCAGGTTGTGTTCATCCCCTAACCAGAGAGGAGTTGAAGTTCTCTTCTTTGCAGGCATACTCAGGTAATGATGCTATCATTACTGTTGATGATACTATACATGCAGTTGAGAAGGAGTGTGTAGTTTCTTTAAACGGAGATAGAGGTCCACTCACGTTGAAGAGTGTCTATCATATTCCGGGAATGAAGAAAAACCTCTTCTCGGTGACCAACATTGTTGATGCTGGCTATCACGTTCTGTTTGGTCCAACAGAAGTGAAGTTTCTTTGGAATGTGGCAGCGGTGAAGGCTGAAGTCACTCATGTTGGAAAAAGGGTCAAGGACTTATTTGTGTTATCTACAAGTTCCTATGTTGATAAGATGAGGACTAATGATAGTGTTGCTATCTGGCATGAAAGACTTGGACATGTTGGAATGGATAAGCTGAAGGCTATGGCAGGAAGAGGCCTTGTGAGAGATCTGCCTAATCTGTCATCTTTCGGTGAAGGTCATTTTTGTGCAGGTTGTCAATATGGTAAGGCTCATCGCCTTCCATTCGACAAATCACAAAGCAGATGCAAAGCACCTTTGGAGTGTATTCATGGTGATCTGTTTGCACCTACCACAATTGTCAGTCTTGGAGGTAGCAGGTATATGCTGGTCTTTTTTGATGACTTCATTAGATATACTTGGGTATATTTTCTGAAGGAGAAGTCAGAAGCTTTTGAAAAGTTTGTGGAGTTCAAGGAGCTAGTGGAGGGTCGACTTAACCTGCGGATCAAGAAGTTCAGAACCGACAATGGAGGAGAGTTCACCTCAAATGTGTTCTTCAACTTCTGCAGGAAGTATGGCATCCGGAGAGAGCTCTCTTGTGCTCACACTCCATAATAGAATGGAGTTGCAGAGAGGAAGATCCATCATCTGACGGAGGCCTGCAAATGTTGGCTTCATGCCAAGAGTATCCCAAAGACCTTCTGGGCAGAGGGAATGTCTTGTGCAACTTATGTCATCAATCAGATGCCTCTTAGTCCATTCAACTTGAAGACCCTTCATGAGATGATGTTCAAGATAAAGCCTACGGTGGAACACCATCGAGTGTTCAGATCTACCTGCTACATGCATGTTCTAGACACACTTAGAATGAAGCTAGATGCGAAAGCAAGGAAGCTAGTGTTCATTGGTTATGATGACCGAAAGAAGGGCCGGAGATGCATGGATCCTGAGACACTGAGAGCTGTGGTCTCAAGGGATACGGTATTTGTTGAATTGACATCATACCAGGGTAACTCTTCTATTGAGTTACAAGAAAGCTAGTTAGATGGTGGACTTGAAGAAGCTACTAAGGAGGTTCTGGTGGAGTTACCTGTTTCTCCAGGTGCTCCAGTTTCTTCTAGACCTGGTCAGGTGCTTCAGGTTCTGGAAGTAGGGGGAGCAACTCTCCAAGTTTGCCTGAAAGGAGAGCTTGTCCAGAATATGTAGCTGAAGAGGTGGTTCATAGTAAACTCAGAGGAGGTCCAAGAGGACTATCAATCCACCAAATCGGTATACAGGGGAAATTTGGCGAGCTTCGTCTCATGTTTCTTCTCAGGTCCCCTAGATGAGAGAGAGCCATCTTGCTTTGAAAATGTCGTTGGATTCAAGGAGTGGGAAGAGTCAATGGATGAAGAGATGGCTTCCCTCAGGAAGAATGAGACTTGGGACTTGGTGCCTAAGGTTGAGGGTTTTACTCCTGTGGCTTGCAAGTGGGTTTTCATGTTGAAGAAGAAGGTTGTTGGTAACATTGAGTAATACAAGGCTCGCCTTGTAGCTCGAGGGTTCTCTAAGAAGTATGGGGAGGATTATGAAGAAACCTTCAGCCCTGTTGCGAAGATGACTTCAGTTCGGGTGGTGATTGCGTTGGCAGCTTGCCAAGGGTGGAAAATTTGGCAACTCGATGTGAAGAATGCTTTCCTTTACGACGAGATTGACAAGGAAATTTTCATGGATCATCCACCTGGTTATGTTTTTGAAGATTACCCAAGACATGTGTGTAAGCTCAAGAAGGCTCTTTACGGCTTGAAGCAAGCGCCTCGGGCGTGGTATGGAAAGATCATATAATACCTCCAGTTCTGTGGTTACTTTGCTTCTAAAAATGATTCAAGCTTACTCGTATAGAAGATGGGGGAGCTTCAGGCTTTGGTGCTGTTGTACATTGATGATATGATCATCACGGGAAACTCTGAGATGGAGGTAGCTAGACTTCGAGCTGAGTTAGCTATCAGATTTGAGATGAAGGACTTGGGTGAGCTCCACCATTTCCTTGGACTCGAAGTGGAGAAGAAAGAGGGCGGTATGCTTTTATCCTAGAAGATCTATGTAGATCGAATTGTGAAGCGATTCCGCATGGAAGGTGGGAAGAGTAGCTCTACTCCACTGGAGATTGGTACGATACTTCGACGTGATGAGGGAAAGGTTCTTTCTGATCCTTTAGTGTTTTGAGCTCTGGTCAGAAATCTGATATACTTTATGATCACGAGGCCAGATATCTCTTATGCAGTAGGCCGAGCGAGTCGGTTTATGGCCTAGCCTCAGAAACCTCATCTTATGGCGGCTAGGAGCATTCTGAAGTACGTAAATTCCAACTCTGATTTGGGTCTCTTCTATGGGAAGGACTCGGGCTTTTGCTTGCATGGATACATGGATGCTGATTATGGAGGAGATTTAGATGATCAGAGATCGACCTCTGGATATATTTTTATGACTGGCTCTACAGCTGTTGAATTTTGAAGTGTAAGTGGAGAGTTCGGGCGGTCTGCCTTTTGGAGACCACAAGCTCGCGCGTACTGTGGGAGCTCGGTTTTGGCAGACAACATCAGTGCCAGGTTGTTCAAGTACTCGCAGTGTCCGAGCGGTCTGATGGTGAAGCCGGGCGGTCTGCAAGTGTTGTTCTGGCGAACTGTTTTGGGTGTCCATTTTGCTCAAGTAAAATAATGGTCTTATAGAGACCGCGCGGTCTGGTTCCAGAGACCGCATGCTTCAATAAGGAAGGTGACCATATCTCTCTTGGGCAGTGACGACATCCGTTCATTTGCCTATATATAGAGGGGCAAGGCTAGCCATTTATAGGCAACCAAGAACTGTAAGAACCTATTGTGGATTGATTGTACCGGTCTCAGATTGAGGTCGCGTGGTTTGGTTTGTTGACCGGCTTGTTGTGTTCGCAGGTTAGCGACCAGCGGTCTACCGTCAACATTCTTCCTTCTTTCCAGCTTTGAATAAACCAGCTCGCCAGCGGTCTCTATGGGCGAACTGTGTTTGGAGGTTCTTGTTCTATTGCAGCGAACTCAGGGACCAGGCGACCTAGCGGTTAGGCGATTAGGAGTTGCGATCTGGCAACAGTGCAGTTCGGTTCTTGTGTGTTCGCTAAAGCTACTATGATCAGGCGACCTCGTGGTCTGGTGGTATTAATGTGCGGACAGTTGTTGCTTTCAGTAGTTGAATAAGGCAGCGTGTTGTGCGATCTGTAATTGCGGTCTGACAGTTCGCAGGTCATCAATCTTGCTATGTTCGCGTGATCTTAGGGATAGCCGTGTAGTCTGACTGTTTGAGCGATCTGGCGGTCACTGCTTTGGCAGTTTGCTAGCGGCTTGTTTTTGTCTTGTTCTTCACTCCTTTGTGATTCTTATAAATCATGTCTTGCCATGTATGTTTCGAGCTGTAAAGAGATAGTTAATACAAGAGCACTATTCTATCTTCCCATTATCATTGCTTATCATACTTGTGGATTGTGTTGAAGTGTTCCGCTTTATTAATTCATTCCTTGCCTCAAAAAGTTTAGCATGGTATCAGAGGTAGGTTCTGAGCAGTAAACAACCTTGTCTTCTGCTTGGGTTTCTGCAAGTCATTTGTCAATCAGTGCGATAACAATGGAAGGAGGATATGCTGGAGGACTTGGTATTGAGATCCTTACGCAGACTAACTTCATGAAGTGGAAGTCGTGCATGGAGATTGATGAGTCCCATTTATATACTGATTTTCGGACTCATTCGGGCTAGTTTTCGTGCTTTTGTACTTCAGTTTTTGTTCATATTTGTTTATATTCACCTTGTTCATGCTTTTACTTGAAGTGCATATTTAGGCCCGTTGTTGTGTGCAATTGCGCACTATATTGCTGGGGGTAAGCACATTGTACTCCCCATTGTATTTTTCTCTTTATGATTGTGCTGGAAGTGTATACTCAGCGTGCGCTTTGGCTGTGAATAGGGGCAGATCTCCATTTTGCCTGTATTCATGTCTGCATGAATCGCATGGTCGTTCTTTTTCTTGACGCACGGACGACTGCGATCGTGCGCTCATGGTGGCTGGCAAAATGGTGATCTGAATGTAGTCGTACATTTTTACGCACGGGCGGGTTCGCCCGTGCGTGAGTAAAACACACGAACTCCCTGTTTGCCTATTTTTTGTTCAATCGGAAGTTACCCGTGCATTTTTATGCACGGTCGGATTCGGCCGTGCGTGAGTAAACGCACGGGCGCATCTTCCTTCTTCCGTCCTTTCTTCTTCGCTTAAGTATCGCACGGTTCACGCACGGTCGTGCGTTCGATCGTGCGTGACCATTTTTCTAACCTTTTCTATAAAACCTGTAGCTTCCGACCTAAACAAGCAGAGACCGTACACGCCGTACCACTCCGCCATTTTCGCCATTTCCGCAAGGGTTCCTTCCCTTTGGGCCTCCTCCATTATCCTCAAGCTTCATGGAGAGAGATTCAACCTAACATCCACCAATATCTAAGGAGAAGGAAGCTAGGTCGTGCGGCTAGATCGTGACAAGAAGAAGACGGGCCATTGGGTGGTAGTGACAGCCTCCTCTACCCCGGACGCAGTTGAGGACCGAGCTTGGACGCAGATTGACAACCCAGCGATTCCAACCATGAATCTTCAACAAGACTTCGGATTCGGTCGATTCCTTGCTCTCTCTATCTTTGTAGTGGTAGTTGTAATTTGTATTTCTCTACACTTTGATGATGTGCACTATAAACTCTGCGTTATAATGTTTATTTCATTTATATGAGATTATTTTGTTCATATGTGTGTATGAGGTGCGCCGCCATCCATTTTCCATTCCGCCGTCATGTTCGTATGCCGCACTAGCAATTGCTAGTGGCGTGCTTTTCGACGAGGTGCTTAGGACCCTCATTCCACTAGCCTACTCATACATCCGCCCTCTCGAAGTATTGCGTTCAAGGCCTACCTAGTCTCCATCCCGCCAAGCGAAGCATTGCAAAGCGGCATTGCATAGGATTAGTTGTAATATTTTCCTTTATTTTTCGCAACCAAAACCCCACTTTTCCGCAATCCATCCGACCTAAAGGACTTCAATCTCAAGTCTTGCCTCAATAGTTAACTCCACCTTACTGTGTTCCTTCGAGATCGATACTTGGGGATTCAATCCCATATTTTATATTACTTGAACGATCGGTACACTGCCGTTTCGTGCCGCATTCTTGCTAACGCCTAACACTGCTTGGGTTTCTACAAGTCGTTTGTCAATCAGTGTGATAACAATGGAAGGAGGATATGCTAGAGGACTTGGTATTGAGCTCCTTACGCAGACTAACTTCATGAAGTGGAAGTCGTGCATGGAGAGCTATCTGCTTGGC
The DNA here is from genome assembly GCA_033032865.1 of Dactylorhiza incarnata. NCBI lineage: Eukaryota > Viridiplantae > Streptophyta > Magnoliopsida > Asparagales > Orchidaceae > Dactylorhiza > Dactylorhiza incarnata. Next base: position 7,976,452 of record JAWHQI010000033.1, on the reverse strand, counting down.
GAGGACTTATGGGAGGTAGTTGGAGGAGAAGCAAGACAAGATGTAGTTCCTGCTGAGGGGAATGCTGAGCTCGTGAAGACTTGGAAGAGAACAAATACAAAGGCAGAATTCACTCTCAAGCGAGCCATCATTCCAGAGCTATTTGACCACATCATTGGATGTAGGTCAGCTGCTGAGATTTGGACAGCCTTGGATGGCTTGTTCAATAAGAAGAATGTAGCTCAGCTACAGTTCTTGGAGAATGAGTTGGCTAAGGAAACTCAAGGTGACTTGTCCATTTCAACGTTCTTCTTGAAGATGAATAACTTATGCGCAGAGATATCGACATTGGACCTATATGAACCTATTTCAGAAGCAAGGTTGAAGAGGCACATAATCCGCGGATTGCAGAGGAAGTATGCGGCCTTTGTCTACCATTCGACAAATCACAAAGCAGATGCAAAGCACCATTAGAGTGTATTCATGGTGATCTGTTTGGACCTATCGCAACTGTCAGTCTTGGAGGTAGAAGATATATGCTAGTCTTGATTGATGACTTCACTAGATATACTTGGGTGTATTTTATGAAGGCGAAGTCGGAAGCCATTAAAAAGTTTGTGGACTTTAAGGAGCTGGTGAAAGGTCGGCTTAACCTGCGGATCAAGAAGTTCAGAACTGACAATGGAGGGGAGTTCACCCCAAATGCATTCTTTAACTTCTACAGGAAGCATGGCATCCAGAGAGAGCTCTCTTATGCTCATACTCCACAACAGAATGGAGTTGCAGAGCGGAAGATCTGTTATCTAACGGAGACCTCCAAATGTTGGCTTCATGCCAAGAATATCCCAAAGTCCTTCTGGGCAGAGTGAATGTCTTGTGCAATTTATGTCATCAATCGGATGCCTCTAAGTCCTATCAACATGAAGAACCCTCATGAGTTAATATTCAAGGAAAAGCCTTTGGTGGAACACCTTCGAGTGTTTAGATCTACCTACTAAATGCATGTACCAGATGCTCTTAGAACGAAGCTAGATGCGAAAGCAAGGAAGCTAGTCTTCGTCAGATATGATGACCAAAAGAAGGGCTGGAGATGCATGGATCCAGAGACACGGAGAGCGGTGGTATCAAGGGATATGGTATTTGATGAGTTGACATTATAACAGGGTAAGTCTTCTGTTGATTTACAAGAAAGAAGGTTAGTTGGTGGGCTTGAAGAAGCTACTAAGGAGGTTCTGGTGGAGTTACCTGTTTCTCGAGGTGCTCCAGTTTCTTCTAGCTCTGGTCCAGGTGCTTCAGGTTCTGGAAGCAGGGGGAGCGATGCTTCAAGTTTGCTGGAAAGGACAGCTAGTCTAGAATAGGTAGCTGAAGAGGTGGTTCATAGTAAAACTCCGAGGAGGTCCAAAAGGACTATCAATCCACCAGATTGGTATACAGGAGAAATTTGGTGAGCTTCGTCTCATGTTTCTTTGCAGGTCCCCTAGATGAGAGGGAGACGTCTTAATTTGAAAATGTTGTTGGAGTCAAGGAGTGGGTAGACGCCATGGATGAAGAGATGATCCCTCAGGAAGAATGAGACTTGGGACTTGGTGCCTAAGGTTGAAGGAGTTACTCATGTGACATGCAAGTGGGTTTTCAAGCTAAAGAAGAAGGCTGATGGAAGCTTTGAGCGGCACAAGGATCGCCTTGTAGCTAGAGGATTCTCTCAGAAGTATGGGGAGGATTATGAAGAAACCTTCAGCCCTATTGCCATGATGACTTCGGTTCGTGTGGCGATCGCATTGGCAGCTTGCCAAGGATGGAATATTTGGCAACTCGATGTAAAGAAAGCTTTCTTATATGGCGAGATTGATAAGGAAATCTTCATGGATCAACCAGCTGGTTATGTTTCCGAAGAACACCCAAGATATGTGTGTAAGCTCAAGAAGGCTCTTTACGGCTTGAAGTAGGCGCCTCGGGCGTGGTATGGCATGATAGAAGAATACCTCCAGTTCTGCAGATACTTTAATTCTGATTCTGATTCAAGCTTGTTCGTAAAGAAGACGGGGGAGCTTCAGGTCTTGGGGTTGTTATATGTTGACGATATGATTGTCATGGAAAATTCTAAAGTGGAGGTAGCTAGACTTCGTGCTGAGTTAGCTATCAGATTTGAGATGAAAGACTTGGGTGAGCTCCACCATTTCCTTGGACTCGAAGTGGAGAGGAAAGAGGGAGGTATGCTTGTTTCCCAGAAGGGCTATTCAGATCAAATTGTTAAGCGATTCGGCATGGAAGGTGGGAAGATGATGGCGCGGTCCCTCCACGACTACTTGATGATGATCCGGTTGCCGAGGCACAACGACATAAGGATTTTAGGCGCCATGATGATGCTAACGGAAGGCAGCGTTACAACCTCCGCCCGCGGCATGCTAAGTCCACGTGAAGACCAAGTTATCTATTTATTATGCGTTTTATTTTATATTAGTGAATATAAAATTATTCCATGTTTGGGGTAATAATTTTATATTCATTTGAGCATTTTTATTTATTTATTTCCTGCATTAAAAAAACATTTGGTGTGTATTTAACCGTGTGGATGGTTGAGATTTCATCTCCATCTTGGACGATTATTTGTTGTTTGTAACTCCTATATAAGGAGGCTATTATAAGGATTAAATAGATTAAGAAAGAATCAAACCCTAAATCCTCCCTTGAGAATTTCGGCCAAAGAGGAGCCACCTCCTTGCCACTGCCCCCTTGGTGTGACTCCAACAATTGCTTCCTCCAACCCTCTTCGGTGCGACTCCGGCGTGGATTCCTTCGGTGCAACTCCAAGGAAAAAGGTTGCAGCCCCATTCAGTGTGACGTCGGTGGATCCGTGGAGAGAGTGATTCTCCCACATATCTTGTGCGATTGTTAGATCGGGGTTGGGTAACATCTCTCCCTCATCTTTGTGATTTCTTGCTTTAGATTTGTGGAGGTTGAGCAACTGTTTTATCCGCGATTTTTAAATACTCCGTTGGCAATTTCTGAAATTGATTTCACGTTATCGAATATCTTTTATTCCGGATCGGGTAGGTCCAATTTGCTTGAGCGGATCTTGGCCTATAACCTTGATTTTGCTCTCCAAAAGGATTGACAACCTTTATGTTAATTTGAGGAATAATCCGACTCTCTTCCGATCGTTATTTTAGAGTCGATCATTCCTCCCTTTGTGGTTTATGTGTTGCGTTAGATTCGAAACATTTTGCGACTATAGATGCTTGTGTAGGTGCGATAGATCTAGGTGTGAAAGGCGTTCTGAGACGTCTTGTTCATGTCAATCTCCAAATCACGGAACCCCTACATCAATTTGGTATCAGAGCAGGTCGGTCATTTTCTTAATTGATACAACCTGGTAATCCATTTCCGTGGCGCAAACTAATAAAAAAAAATCGGTGGTCTACGAATAGCGGGCTAAAATTTTTATTTTTTGTCAAAAAAATCAAAAAAAAAAAATTTCTGTAGGTTCTCCTTTTTAGTAACATCCCGAAAATAGTTTTCTGCCTAAAAAAAATAGATTTTAATCTGCACTACAAAATTCACTTATTATTATTCTGTCCAAATCTGCATGCGCACTAGACTAGGAGCGGAGTATAACACAGCTTCAACGTTTAGGATGGCTGCGAATGAGCACGGGGATCGTAACGTTGAGGCCATAGAGGGGCTATGTAACGAGATGACCGAGCTTAGGACCATGTTAGCACAAATCCTTCTGAATCAAGGAGGACCGCCACCACCACCCGTTAATGTTGGGCAGCCCGACCGGCACCAACAGGTCCACGATTCGGATTCTGATGGGAACTCTCCCCGAGTGCCCCCTCGCGATCACCACCACGAGCATGGATTTGATATTACTAGGGCCGTTAAGATTGATGCCCCCACATACGATGGTTTGGGAGATCCCCAGGTCTTCCTTACTCGGGTAGTGGATATGGAATGCTACTTCGAATGGCACAACCTAACGGACCCTCAAAAGGTCCAAGTTGCCAGGATGAAGTTAACAGGTCGTGCGAAAACTTTTTGGCTGAATGAGGAGCAGAGATTAGGAGCCGGGCAGGGAGTCCCACCTATAGGTTGGCCGATGATGAAGAATTTGCTGACCGATCAGTACGTCCCTGCGTACCACCGAACACAGATGTTCGATGAGCTTGTCACCCTGCGACAGGGCTCCAATTCGGTAGCTGAGTATATGGGAGAGCTGAAGGACCGTATGGTGCATTGTGATCTTAGGGAGATTCCCGAGGTCACCCTATCTAGATTTTGTAAGGGGCTTCAACCCGATATCCAGAGGAAGCTCCTGCGCTATGGTCATACGGACCTGAACATGACTTTCAATGCCGCCCTTGACATTGAAAAGCACCTAGCCTCGAAGGCCCACTCTCGTTATTCCCACACGAAGAACAAGTCCACGATTGGAGCGTCTTCCTCCACGTATCCGGATAAGGCAAATTTTAGGTCTTCCGAGTCGAAGTCTATAGTGATCACTGCTAGAAACAGTAGGAATCCCGCGAGTGAGCGTGTCCCCATAGGGAAGGTTAGCAGGGCCAATACTACATGTTATTCTTGTGGCGTTCAAGGTCACTATGCCTTCGAATGCCCAACGATGACTAAGGCCATAGCCCTTTTAAATTCGACTACCGACCCCGCTGATTACGTATATGAGGCTGAAGAGGAGAGTGCCCAGATGGGGTCCCAAGTGATTTACAGGACGATCACCACCTTATGGTGATGCGTTGTATATTGACCACTCCTCGTCCGTTAGATGATTGGAAGAGGACGAGTATATTTTCTCTAATCTTTAAGAGTGGTGAGAAGCTTTGCAAGTTGATTATTGATAGTGGTAGTTGTGTGAATGTCATTTCTGAGAGCGTCATCACACGTATTAACTTTACCACGGAACTACACCCGACCCCATATTAGGTAGCTTGGATCAACAAGATCACCGTCCCGGTCACCAAGCAGTTCCTGGTCCCCCTCTCACTCAAATCCTATACTAATGAGGTTTGGTGTGATGTCCTGCCGATGGACGCTTGCCACGTGTTACTAGGCTGCCCTTGGCTCTATGACCGTGATGTGACGCATTTTGGTAGAGCCAACACGTATGAATTTAAATTCAATGGCAAAACCATCACATTGAGGCCGACCATCCCTAAGGAGCCTGTAGTTTTGGCTAAGGACACAACTATCCCAATGGAGAGGAAAGCGTTGAGTCTAGGTGGTAGGAAAGAGTTTGTGAAGGATCCGTTTCTTGATGGAGTAATGTATGCACTAGTACTTATGAATGCGAAGTCTGATTCTAGTGTTGTGGATGATCTGCCCAGAGAGTTACGGGTACTATTGGAAGAGTATAGGGATGTGTACCCGGAAGAGTTGCCGTCATCATTACCCCCGCATAGGGATATTCAGCATGCGATAGATCTGGTCCCGGGCTCTTCTTTGCCCAACCAGCCCCATTATCGACTCCATCCTGCTGCCCACACGGAGTTACAGGCCCAAATTGAGGACCTGCTGAAGAAGGGGTTCATTAGGACTAGCATGAATCCATGTGCGGTACCAGCCTTACTTACCCCCAAGAAGGATGGTACATGGCGGATGTGTGTTGATAGCCGTGCTATCAACAAGATTACCATCAAGTATAGGTTTCATATTCCACGATTAGATGACCTCTTAGATGTCTTATCTGGCGCCACCATATTTTTGAAGTTGGATTTACGGAGTGGCTATCACCAGATTAGGATCCGCGAGGGAGACGAATGGAAGACTGCGTTTAAATCTAAGGATGGGTTGTACGAGTGGCTTGTGATGCCATTTGGGCTATCCAATGCCCCCAACACCTTTTTGCGGATGATGACCCACATATTTCGGCCATTCATGGGTAGGTTTGTGGTAGTCTACTTTGACGACATATTGATTTATAGCACCACCACTGCCGAGCACACCTCCCACATGAGAGCGATTCATTCCACCCTGCGGAAGGAAACATTATTTCATAACCTTAAGAAGTGCACTTTCTATGTCCCTGAAGTGTAGTTTTTAGGCTACATAGTCGGATCGGAAGGCATTAGAATTGACCCTAGTAAAGTCCAAGTCATTAAGGGCTGGCCATAGCCGACCACGTTACGAGAGGTGCGTAGTTTCCATGGGTTAGCTACATTTTACCGTCGTTTTATATGGGACTTCAGTAGTATCATGGCCCCCATTACTGAATGCATGAAGAAGGGCGAGTTCACTTGGACGAAGTCCACCACCTTTGCTTTCCAACGCATTAAGAAGCTTATGACTGAGGCACCTGTCTTACGTCTACCTGACTTCACCGAGGTCTTTGAGCTTACTTGTGATGCTTCTGGTGTGGGATTATGAGGTGTTTTGAGTCAGGAAGGGCACCCTGTGAGTTACTTTAGTGAGAAGTTATCTGGCACTAAGTTAAATTATTCGAACTATGATAGGGAATTTTATGCGGTTGTACGGTGTTTGCATCATTGGAGGCACTATCTCCTCTCCAAGGAGTTTGTGATCCTCTCCGATCACAAGGCATTGCGGTTTATCAATGGCCAGAATAAAATCAGCCCGCATCACGCTAAGTGGGTAGCTTTCCTACAAGGTTACACGTTTAATCTTAAGCACCTTAAGGGAGCTGACAACCGAGTCGCGGACGCTCTTAGCCGCCTTACCCTTTTACTTTCCACTATGGAGGTTAATGTTGTAGGATTCGAGCGCATTAAGGATGAGTACGCTACCTGCCCAGATTTTCAGGATTTATATTTATCTGCCCAGGATAGTTCCCCTACGAATATATCTGTGTTTGTTATTAAGGATGGCTATCTATTTAGGCATGGGAAGTTGTGTATCCCGCAGTCATCTTTACGTCTTCATATCATCTGGGAACTACATAGCGGAGGATTGAGTGGCCATTTTGGTAGGGATAAAACCGTTACGCTAGTTGAGGAGAAATTTTATTGGCCTAAGCTTAAGGCGATGGTGGGAAGGGTAGTGAGTAGTTGTCGTACCTGTCAGGTATCTAAGGGCACCAAAACCAATGTAGGTTTATATACACCCTTGCCTATCCCTTCCACACCATGAGAAGACGTGAGTATGGACTTGTTTTAGGCCTACCCACCACTTTACGCCGTCATGATTCTATTCTTGTAGTTGTGGATAGGTTTTCAAAAATGGCGTATTTTATTCCGTGCACTAGGACCAACGATGCATCTCACGTAGCAAAATTATATTTTAAAGAGGTCGTTAGCCATCGCGGAGTGTCGAAGACAATTGTCTCGGATAGGGATGTAAAATTCACTAGCTATTTTTGGAAGACTTTATGAATTTTAATGGGAACGAAGTTACTATTCTCCGCAGCTTATCACCCACAATTCGATGGGCAAACGGAGGTGGTCAATCAGAGTTTGGGGAACCTTCTTCGGTGTCTTGTGAGTGATCACAAAGGCACGTGAGATCTACTTCTTCCCCATGCCCAATTGGCGTACAATAACTCTAAGAATAGGTCCACGGGTTTGTCACCTAATGAGATTGTTCACGGGTATAAGGCTCCGGTGTCCCTTGACTTGGTCCCATTACCACCGACATATAAAACAAGTCAAATTGCACAATCCTTCGCCCAACACATTCATGATCTACATGCACGTATACGGGCTACCTTGACTTCTTAATACGAGTCCTATCAAGCGCACACTAATCTACATAGGAGAGTGTCACACTTTAAAGTCGGCGATCTGGTTTTAGTCCGGTTAGTTCCCGAACGACTGCCATCTGGCACCGTTAAAAGTTAGCACCAAAGCGCGCAGGCCCTTTTCGGATTATAAAGAAGCTAGGTGACAATGCTTTCGTTTTAGATTTGCCTGCGGATTGGGATATCTCCCCCATTTTTAATGTCTCGAATTTAACGCCGTTTGTTTAGCCTCCACATGAGTTGAATTCTTTGTCGTCTTCTCCCTCCACTAAAAATTCTAATGGGTTGGGGAGTGGTAGTTCGGATGATCTCTCTCTTTCAGTCCGCACAGGTATATCATCGGATGGTGAGTTGCATTCTTTTATTCCTACTGCTGACATGTTTCCCAGGTTTCCCAAGATATTTCTCACTCCAGATACGATACTTGCTGCTGAGCCACTTGCTACTGCTGATGGTGATACCTACCGCTTCCTCATCCGTTGGCGTGACCGCCCCCCTTTGGACGACTCATGGGTACTCGAGACAGAGCATCGACGTTTGGATGCCGACCTTCTCCACCGCTATCTATCGGACCACGCATTGGTGATACATGATTTTGAGTAGGTGAGGATTGATGGCGCGGTCTCTCCACCACTACTTGATGATGATCCGGTTGCCGAGGCACAACGACATAAGGATTTTAGGCGCCATGATGATGCTAACGGAAGGCAGCGTTACAACCTCCGCCCGCGACATGCTAAGTCCGCGTGAAGACCAAGTTATCTATTTATTATGCGTTTTATTTTATATTAGTGAATATAAAATTATTCCATGTTTGGGGTAATAATTTTATATTCATTTGAGCATTTTTATTTATTTATTTCCTGCATTTAAAAAACATTTGGTGTGTATTTAACCGTGTGGATGGTTGAGATTTCATCTCCATCTTGGATGGTTATTTGTTGTTTCTAACTCCTATATAAGGAGGCTATTATGAGGATTAAATAGATTAAGAAAGAATCAAACCCTAAATCCTCCCTTGAGTATTTTGGCTAAAGAGGAGCCACCTCCTTGCCACCGCCCCCTTGGTGTGACTCCAACGATTGCTTCCTCCACCCCTCTTCGGTGCGACTCCGGCGTGGATTCCTTCGGTGCGACTCCAAAGAAAAAGGTTGCAGCCCCATTCGGTGTGACGCCGATGGATCCGTGGAGAGAGTGATTCTCCCACATATCTTGTGCGATTGTTAGATCCGGGTTGGGTAACATCTCTCCCCCATCTTTGTGATTTCTTCCTTTAGATTTGTGGAGGTTGAGCAACCGTTTTATCCGCGATTTTTAAATACTCCGTTGGCAATTTCTGAAATTGATTTCATCGTTATCGAATCTCTTTTATTCCGGATCGGGTAGGTCCAATTTGCTTGAGCGGATCTTGGCCTATAGCCTTGATTTTGCTCTCCAAAAGGATTGGAAACCTTTATGTTAATTTGGTGAATAATCCGACTCTCTTCCGATCATTATTTTAGAGCCGATCATTCCTCCCTTTGTGGTGTATGTGCTGCGTTAGATGCGAAATGTTTTGCAACGATAGATGTTTGTGTAGGTGCGGTAGATCTAAGTGTGAAACGCGTTGTGAGATGTCTTGTTCGTGTCAATCTCCAAATCACAGAACCCCTACATCAGAAGAGCAGCTCTACTCCATTGGAGGTTGGTACGATACTTTGACATGATGATGGGAAGGTTCTTTCTAATCCTTTGGTGTTTCGAGCTCTGGTTGAAAGTCTGATATATTTGACGATCACAAGGCCATATATCTCTTATGCAGATGGATGAGTGAGTCGGTTTATGGTAGATCCTCGGAATCCTCATCTTATGGCGGCTAGGAGCATTCTGAAGTATATAAAGTCCAGCTCTGATTTGGGTCTCTCCTATGGGAAGGACTCGGGCTTTGGCATGCATGGATATATGAATGCTGATTATGGAGGAGATTCAGATGATCGGAGATCGACCTCTGGATATGTCTTTATGACAGGCTCTACACAGGCTCTATAGCTATATCTTGGTGCAGCAAAAAGCAGGATTCTGTGTATGTCTCTACCACAGAATCAGAGTGCAAAGCTTTGGCTTTGGTAGCTCAGGAAGCCATCTAGCTTAGGAGGCTTATGGAGGACATTCATAGGGAGGTGCGAGTTCCTACTCTGCTTTGGGGTGACAATGAGAGTGCTCTCAAACTGGTGAACAATCCAGTTTGTCATGCGCGAACCAAGCACATAGAGATTCAACATCATTTCATTCGGTAGAAGGTGTTGGAGGGGTCTCGTATGGTTGAGCATATGCAGAGCAAGGATAATGTCGCGGACATTTTTACGAAGCCATTGTTGAAGGGACCGTTTGATCGGTTAATGAGTTTATTTGGCTGACTTCCACTTCCCACTTCAAGTGGGAGTGTTGAATTTTGAAGTGTAAGTGGAGAGTCCGGGCAGTCTGCCTTTTGGAGACCGCGAGCTCGCGCGGATTGCGGGAGCTCGGTTTTAGCGGACAACATCAGTTGCCGGGTTGTTCAAGTACTCACAGTGTTCGAGCGGTCTGATGGTAAAGTCAGCCGGTCTGCAAGTATTGTTCTGGCGAACTGTTTTGGGTTGTCTGTTTTGCTCAAGTAAAATAATGGTCTTATAGAGACCGCGCGGTCTAGTTCCGGACACCGCGTGCTTCAATAAGGAAGGTGACTATGTCCCTCTCAGGCGGTGATGACATCTATTCGTTTGCCTATAAATAGAGGGGTAGGGCTAGCCATTTATATGCAACCAAGAACTGTAAGAACCTAGTGTGGATTGATTGTGCCGGTCTCAGATTGAGGTCACACGATTTCGTTTGTTGTCCGATTTGTTGTGTTCATAGGTTAGCGGTCAGTGGTCTACCATCAACCTTCCTCCTTCTTTCCATCTTTGAATAAACCAGCTCGCCAACGGTCTGTCTGGGCAAACTATGTTTGGAGGTTCTTGTTCTGTTGCAACGAACTCAGGGATCAGACAATCTAGCGGTTAGGCGATCAGGAGTTGCAGTCTGGAAACAGTGCAGTTCAGTTCTTGTGTGTTTGCTGAAGCTTCTATGATTACGTGACCTCGTGGCCAGGTGGTCACGAAGTGCAGATAGTTGTTGCTTTTAGTAGTTGAATAAGGCAACGGGTTGTGAGGTCTGTAATTGCAGTCTGACAGTTCATAGGTCATCAAGCTTGCTCTGTTCGCGCGACCTCAGGGATAGCCGTGCAGTCTGTCTGTTTGAGCGGTCTGGAAGTCATTGCTTTGGCAGTTTGCTGGCGGCTAGTTTTTTGTCTTGTGTTTCTCTCCTTTGTGATTCTGTTAACTCATGTCTTGCCATGTATGTGTCGAGTTTTAAAGAGATAATTAATACAAGAGCTCTATTATGTCTTCCCATAGTCATTGATTGTCATACTTTTGGATTGTGTTGAAGTGTTCCGCATTATTACATCTTTCCTTGCCTCAAAAATTTTATCAACAGCTACTTCATGGTGCAGCGAGAAGCAGGATTCTGTGTCTGTCTCCACTACAAAAGTGGAGTACATAGCTTCGGCTTTGGCAGCTCAGGAAGCCATCTGGCTTAGGAGGCTTGTGGAGGACATTCATAGGGAGGTGCGAGGTCCTACTCTACTTCGTGGTGATAATGAGAGTGCTCTCAAACTGGTGAACAATCCAGTTTGTCACGCTTGAACCAAACACATAGAGATTCAACATCATTTCATTCGGGAGAAGGTGTCGGAGGGATCTCTTATGGTGGATCATGCGTAGAGCAAGGATAATGTCGCGGACATCTTTACAAAGCCATTGTCAAAGGGACCATTTGATCGGTTGGGGAGTCTACTTGGGCTGACTTCCACTTCCTAATTCAAGGGGGTGTGTTGAAATTTGAAGTGCAAGTGGAGAGTCCGGGCGGTCTGGCATTGGAGACCACAGAGACCGCGCGAGCTCTAGTGTGGCGATCTACATTTGGAGATCGCGCGTGCTCTAGTGTTGGCGATCTGCTGATATTTGCCAGTTATGCCCAAGTATACTTATTCTGGTAGAGACCAGACAATCTGGTACTGGTTCTCGCTTTGGCGGTCAGTACTACGGTCTGCATGAGTTCAATCTGGCGATCAATTGTGGTAGGCCAGGATGTTTATGTGGTTCCGATCTTATGGGAGATCGAACGGGTTGTATGAGCCTATTTCTGGCAATCTGTTCTCGAACTGGTTAGATGCTCATATGGTTCATCTCTTATAAGAGACCGGGCAGTCTGTCAGTTTGATATTGGCGAACTGTCTTAGTTGGACAGTTTCTTAAGAAAATAAAGGTCTTATAGAAACTCCGCGGTCTTGTTCTGGTGACCACGCATCCTAATAAAGGAGGTGTCTGTATCTCTTATGGGCGGTGACAACATCCGTTCGCTTGCCCATAAATAGAGGTGCAGGGGTAGCCATTCGTATGCAAGAAGTGTAAGAACTAATGTTTGGATTGATTGTGCCGGTCTCACTTTTGAGGTCGTGCGGTCTAAAGTTTGTTGACCGGTTTATTGTGTTCGCATGTTAGGCGGCCAACAGTCTCCACCAGAATTCTTCCTATCTTTCCAGCTTTGAATAACCAACTCGCCAGCGGTCTCTTCTGGGCGGCCTGCAATTTTTGTTCTTGATCTGCTTGTAGCAGACTCAGTTGATTAGGCGACCTTCAGCGGTCAGGCGGTCTTGAGTTGCTATCTTGCAGCAGCGAGTAGATCTTCTTCTCTTCTTTTTGTGGGTTACTTCAGTGATCTTGAGACCGTATGGTCTAGGTGAACAAGAAGTGCAAACAGGGTGTTGTTTTCAGCAGTTCATTAAGAAGCAGGTTGTGCGGTTTGTGACTGGCGGTCCGGTAGAGTTCAGGTCAATGACCTATTCGGTTCGTGCTGTCTCAGGAGTGCTGTGAAGCTTTACTGAGTTCGAGTAGTCTTTGCGGTCTCAGATCTTCTAGCCGCCAGAAGCTTTCTCTGTTGCTTTGTCTTCTTATCTAGTTTTCTCTTATAAATCATGTCTTGCCATGTATGCAACGCATTGTAAAAAGATAGTCAATTTGAATAAAGATTTTCTTGTCCTTCATTCACTGGTTAATTGCTTTGAGAGTGATTGAAGTCTTCCGCTGCATTGTCTTCGATCATACTCCAAAATTTTAACATGTGCAACTCTCTTTACCCGTGAGTGATTGATTCATACTTTGAGCCTCTCGGCTAGCTAAGTATGAAAACATGAGTGAAAAGCATATATAAAAAATATGGTCTCACTAATTGAAAATCAAGGGTAAACCAAGTATTTACATAAATGGAAAAAGAGAGTTAGAAGATCATAACTTGATTATCTCATCCTCGGATCATTTCGATCGAGCACTAATGAGAATTAGTTAATCATGGTGGAGGGGAAATGAGAGAAAAATAAGATTGCATGAAGAAAAGCTAATTAAAGTAGAAAGAGAAGTGAAGAAAACAAAACTAATTTTTATTGAAAATCAAAGTGATTACAAGCCTTAAGAAGGATTACAAAGCATGGAAAATAAATATTACAAGCTTAAGAAACTATCGCATGAAAGAAAACTAGGAGATCATTACTTGAAAAGGAGAAAGGAGGAGAACATATGGGAAGAAACATGAAAATAACAACTAAGAGCTCTAGCAGCACCTCCCCCCTCTCCAAAATTTTGAACCCTGGACTCAAGGAGACCTCTAGAATTTATAAGAAAAATTTCCAAGTTACACACCCCATTCACGGGCATGACTTGGGGGCGTGTAAGTACTATTTATCTCAGCAGGGACAGCAACTTGGAGCTTGCTTGACGACGCGGAGAAAATTAGACATTACACGCCCGTGTAACTTGGGTCACGGGCGTGTACTCGGGCGGCTTCATTTAATGCAGTGTGGGCTTGATTACGGCGCGACTGGGAGCAGAGATCACGCGGGGAAGTCACGAGCATGACATTGCTCGTCATGGGCATGACTGGGGTCAACTTCTCGATGGCAGCGACTGGGAGTATCTTTTAATCTTACACGCCCTCGGTCTCGGGCGTGACTGATGGGCGTGTAATTGAACACGGGCATGACTCACTATGGATGATCTCAAACTGTGTGACATCAACTCTGGACTAATATTACGATTACACGCCCTAGTGCGTGTAATGCAAATTTTTCCCAATTTTGTCCCAAAATTCTGCAAAAATACAAATGAGCTAAATTAGAATCAAAATTCATAAAAGAACTATTTATAAAATAAAATTGACATGAAAATGAAGAATTCATATTAAATAATTACTAAAATTTGTACTAAAAAGTCATATAAAAACTATTTATCAAATACCCCCATACTTAAGGTTTTGCTATTCCAGAGCAAAAGTATGTGACATAATTCATTAGACATTAATATAATTTTTTAATCTTACACTAAATTTTCATTTAGATCAACATTTAAGTTAAGAATAAATTCTAGGAGGAATTAAGTCCTAAATTGTGATGATGATTTGAAAAGAGGAGTAGTGTTTAGGCAAGGACTTCTCAAGATAAATAATTTGCAAACAAAATTGTAGAAATTATAAAACTAAATTAAATTAAAATTATAAGAACTCTATCTTAAAAGAAACTTAAGGAAAAGTAACCTACTAAATATTGCTCTCTCCATAATTTAAATTAAATCTAGATCAATGATATTGGTTAGGGGGGTTCACAAAATGTGGTAGAAGAAGAGATCTTTGAATGGAGGTGATGGATTTTATCCTCTCACCAAACTATTTTTTTCTTTCTAATTGTATATGTTTAAGAGTAATGAATTTTATCCTCTTAGTCCATGCCATATAATCTTTTAAAATTCTCTTCTAATAAAAACACAAAATGTATATGTTTAGGAGTAATGAATTTTATCCTTTTACTCCATGTCATATAATCTTTTAAATGATTTTGGATGCATATGATTAGGTAATAATGAATTTTATCCTCTTATTCCCATGACACATGATCTTTTTAATTTTTTTATATGCCAACAAAGGGGGAGGGTAGGGAAAAAATTCTTGCTTATAAATTAAATTATATTGAAAGCAAATTCTAGTAAATTTAAATTTCCAAAGATCTAAAAAGCTAGAAGAAAATATAATAGAAATCTAAAGAGGTTTAGCAAATTTACTACAAAACGAAGTCATTTAAAAATAAAAAGAGAAGTCATGCTAAACAAAATCTCTAATCAAGCTAAAATCATAAAATGATTCTTAAAATAAGGTTACCTAAAATTTTTATTTAACAAACTATGATAAACAAAATTTTAGCCAATTAAAAACATAAAAATGCTTATAAATATTCTCAACTAGATTTCTAAGAAATTACAAAAACAACAAGTAGGGGCTTTATAAAATTTTTGGGTTTTTTGTTCTATGTTTTTCATAATTTTTTTTTTCAATTTTTGATATTATCTTTTTTTGGATTTTTTAGTAATAAAAGAAAAGAAACTAGTTTTAATCCAAACATTTTTGTTAACTCTTGGACTTCCCGATGTATACACCATGAAGGGTTCTCAATGGTACAAGGAGGTGTGATGGGATGATAGCCCAAACGTATCTTTCCAAGATATAAATTTTTGATTATCTACTTTTTTTTTGAATTTTTAGGTTTTGAATGTGCTTGAATAAATGAAGACATAAGAAAATATTTTTTTTGAAAAATTTTCTAATTTAAAAACTACATTACACCCCCATACTTAAAGTTAAACATTGTCACCAATGTTTAAAACTAAGTATGAAGAAACAATAAGATGAAAAAGAAAACTAAGCGCGAGCTAAAACAAAAAGGAAGGAGAGGTTACAACGGTTTCCCTGGTTATGGAGATGCAGGGGAAGCGGGGGTTACCTACAAAACATGTTAAAATAAAAATAAAAAAACAATGAAAAGATAACTTTGGGGTGCCTCCCAAAAGCGCTTTGTTTAAGGTCGCGTAGCTAGACCCAATTGGCGATCACGTTATAGGCGTAAGAATTATTGAATCGCTCTTTTCATTAGATAGATCTCCTAGAAGATACAACTTAAGGCGGCGTCCGTTTACTTTGAAGGAACCTTTTTCCGGGTTGGAAATGAGAATCGTCCCATATCGCCAAACCTCTTTAACGATAAAGGGGCCGGACCATCGATATTTTAGCTTTCCCAGAAAAAGGCGAAGACGAAAATTATAAAGGAGGACGAGATAGCCCGGCGAAAAAGATTTTGGAAATTTTATGTGTTTATCATGGTAAAAATTTGTTCTCTCCTTATAGAATTTGTTGCTCTCGTACGCATTCGATCGCCACTCATCTAGCTCATTCATTTGAAATTTTTGTTGTTCGACCGCTAACGTAGAATCGAGGTTTAAAAATTTAAGCGCCCAAAATGCGCGCTGGTCTAATTCGACCGGAATGTGGCATGCCTTGCCATAAACCAATTGATACGGTGTATAACCGATAGTGGTCTTGTACGCCATTCGAAAGGCCCGTAGCGCATCATCGAGCTTTAGTTCCCAATCCTTCCGATTAATAGAAACAGTTTTTTCTAATATCCTCATTAATTCTCGATTCACGACTTCAAACTTGGACGCTCATTTATGGGCGATAAGTAGTGGAGAGTTTATGCGTGACACCATATTTTGCTACATTTTTTGTGAATTAGCTATGGCAAAAATTGGTGCCCCGAACACTTACTATAGCGCGTGGTGGGCCAAATCGAGAGAATAATTATTTTAGAAATTTACGAAGACTCTCACATCGTTGGTGGGGAGAGCTTGCGCTTCCGCCCATCTCGACACATAGTCGACCGCAACGAGAATTTATTTGTTTGAATTATAGGGAGGGAGAGGACCAACGAAATCGACACCCCAAAGGTCAAAAATTTTGTATTCTAAAAAATTTATTTGGGGCATCTCACTCCGGCGTGAGATGTTCCCCGACCGCTGGCAGCTGTCGCAAGTGCTCACAAGGGTGTGAGCATCTTTAATGAGCATGGGCCAATAAAAGCCCGCCCCCAGCGTCTTCCTTGCGGTTCGGTTTGCTTGATAATGACCACCGGTTGTTCCCTGGTGGCAATGCCGTAAAATATTTAGACCTTCCTCACTCGAGACACATCTTCTCACTACCTGGTCCGCATAGACACATAATAGAAAGGGGTCCTCCCAAAAATAATTCTTTAAATCAGAAAAGAATTTCTTCTGACTCGAGAATTCTTTTGACAGGACCTGGGCTACTAGATAGTTAGCCAAATCCGCGAACAAGGAGGTGGAAGATGTCATTATATTTTTGAGAGCAAGGAGGCGCTCTTCAGGTAATTTATCAATAATATTGGCTTCTACTAACACTTTCGTAGTGGGATTTTCTAATCGGGAAAGATGATCAGCCGCCATGTTTTCAGCTCCTCTTTTGTCCCGGATCTCTAAATCAAACTCCTGTAAGAGGAGGATCTATCGCGAAAGAAGGGGCTTGGCATCCAATTTACATACAAGATATCTAAGAGCAGTGTGATCTATGAAAATGATTACTTTGGAGAGAGTGATGTACGACCTAAACTTATAAAAAGCAAAAAATGATTGCTAGAAGCTCCTTCTCGGTAATGGTGTAATTTGCTTATGCCGACGTGATTGTCTTACTCACATAATAAATTGGGTGGAAATAATTACTCACCCATTGTCCTAATGCAGCGCCTACCACAATATCACTCGTGTCACACATAATTTCGAAGGGTAGCGACCAATCTGGTGCGACTATAATCGGAGAATTTATAAGCTTTTCTTTGATAAGTTTAAAGGCCAAATGACACTCGTCGCTAAAAAAGAAAGAATATTATTTTTCGAGAAGATGGTTAACGACTTTGTGATTTTAGAGAAATATTGCATAAAACGCCAATAAAACCCTGCATGGCCTAGGAAACTTCTAATTGCTTTACATTCGTTGGAGGGGGAAGTTTTTCGATAACTTTGATCTTGGCCCTATCGACCTCGATCCCTTTGCCCGATATTTTATGGCCAATGACTAATCCTTCTTTGAACATAAAATGGAATTTCTCCGAAATTCGAGCTAGATTGATTTCCTCACAATGTTGTAGCACACGCTCGAGATTTTTTAAACAACTTCTGAAAAGATTTTTCGAAGACGGAGAAGTCGTCCAAGAAAACTTCCATCACTTCCTCTACTAACTCGTCGAATATCGCCAGCACATCTTTGGAATGTAGCCGGCGCATTACAAAGACCAAATAGAATCCTTCGATAAGCGAAGGTGCCAACGGGACAAGTGAATGTTGTTTTCTCTTGGTCGTCGGGCAAAATAGGGATTTGAAAATATCCCGACAAGCCATCGAGAAAGCAAAAGTAGGAGTGACCTAAAAGGCGTTCTAAGATTTGATCGATAAAGGGAAATGAGAAGTGATCCTTATAGGTGGCATCATTTAGTTTTCGATAATCTATGCACATCCTCCAACCCGTAACGGTACGAGTTGGGATCAATTCGTTGTTTTCATTTTCTACTACTGTTACCCCGCCTTTCTTTGGCACAACTTGTACTAGGCTAACCCAGGTACTATCCGAGATTGGGTAGATGATTCCGCCGTCTAAGTGTTTTATAACTTCATCCTTAACGACTTCTTTCATATTCCGGTTTAGCCATCGTTGAGGATGGACCGTGTGGCGGGAATTATCTTCGAGGGAATTTTTGTGAGTGCAGAAGGAAGGGTTAATACCCTTGATATCCAAAATTTTCCACACAATTGTGTGACGGTGATTGCTTAAGAATAGAGTCAATTCATAAATTTCTGAATCCCTCAGTTTGGATGGTACAATAATGGGTAGTCTAGAATCTTTTTCTAGAAATAGATATTTGAGGTGAGGGAGGAGTTATTTTAACTCCAAGAACCGGTGGCTCTTTATATGAAGTTTTAATTGTTAATTTTTCTAAAGTCTTGGGCGGTGTGGAGCGAGAGACTTCTTCTAGACAAAAGAGCTCGGCGAGCTCATAATCGTTAATCGATCTGGAGACTAACTCGGGAAGTGGATAAAACTCATTTTCAAAATGTTCTTCTAGGTAGAAACACGAATTGTCATACTCTTAGGTGTTTCACATCGAGGGATTTATACTAAAAGTGATTTCATCATTTCCAACCCGTAGGAGGAGCTTTCTGTTACTTACATCTATAATCGCGTGGGAGGTCGCAAGAAAGGGGCGGCCGAGTATGAGGGGTACTTCGACATCCTCTTCGATATCAAGAATGACAAAGTCCACCGGGAAAATGAACTTCTCAACCTTAAAGAGCACATCCTCCACTATCCCTACTAGATTTTAATAAACGATCTGCGAGTTGGATACTCATCCGGGTGGGGCTAGGATTTCCTAGATCTAACTTTTTATATAATGAAAATGGCATGAGGTTTATACTTGCTCCAAGATCAGCTAAGGCGTGTTTTACTAACGAATTGCCAAATAGGCATGGGATGGAGAACCGTCCCGGTTCATTCACTTTTTGGGGCAATTTGTTAAGTATAACCATGGAGCATTCTGCGTTTAAGGAAATATGCGAAATATCTTCAAGTTTCTTTTTATTGGAGAGCAACTCCTTAATATATTTTGCATCCTTCGCCATTTGAGAGATAGCCTCACAGAAGGGTACATTAATATGAATTTGTTTTAGAATTTCTAAAACTTTTTGTAAATTTTCTCAGCGCACTCGCTCCTAAGCTTAGACAAATACGGAATATTTGAACTAGAAGCGTGCAGAGCTAGCGTAGTTGGTAATTTGAAGATAAAATAGGATGAGGAGGAGAAGTAGTTACCTTGGGTTCGTCATCTTTTAAAACCACCTCCTTTCTGCTATGGAGGGTAATCACGTCTGCGCTCTCCCTTAGATTTGGCTCGGTATTTCCCGGTAGATATCCTTGCTAACGCTCAGAGAACATTTTTGCTAGCTGGCCCACTTGATTCTCTAAATTTTTGATCGATCCGATGAGGTTTTGGATGTTCAATTCATTTGTAGCAACATATTTTTCAAAGACCACTTTAAGTGGAGAGAGTTTTTGCTGTTGCGGTGGAAAACCTGGTGGATTAAAATTTAGAGGGGGATTTTGATTAAGATGTTGATTCAAATTTAAAGGACACTGAGCATTTCCTTGGTTGTTCCATGAGAAATTCGGATGATTCCTATAACCCGCATTAAAGGTGTTGTTGTACGGAGCGGAGTTCGGGTAATAGGAAGGCTGAGGCAGATTTCTTATTAGGCACTTGCTTTGTTAAGCGCTCAACTTGTAAAGCTAATTTAGAAGTAGTGTCTATTTCAAAAATACCGCCTGGCTTATTAGGCCGTGCTCGGGGTAAATTCCATTGATAAGCATTCATGGCCATTTCCTCAAAAAGCTCTTGAGCGTCCTCCGGGGTCTTTTTATTTAAATTGCCCCCGGCAGCTGCATAAATTATCTGCCTTGTTTCAAAATTCAAGCCATTATAAAATATTTGTACTTGTTACCAAGTAGGAAGTGCATGGTGAGGGCATCTATACAAAAGCTCCTTTAAGCGCTCCCATGTGTCATAGAGAGTCTCTGAGTCAATTTGCATAAATGACGCAATATCTGTACGCATTTTAGCGGTCTTTGCAGGCGGGAAATATTTAGTGAGAACTTTTTTCGCCATATCGGCCCATATAATGTGGAATCCTTAGGAAGGGAGCCCAGCCCATGCTTAGCCTTAGACCGCAAAGAAAATGAAAAAGATGTAATTGGATGGCGTCATCGGTGATGCCATTGATTTTAAATGTATCGCAAATTTTGAGAAAATTAGAAATATGACAGTTTGGATCTTCGTCCGACAGACCATCGAAGGTCACCGATTGTTGCACCATTTGTATGATGCTAGACTTGATCTCAAAGTTATTATTCGCTGCGGCGGGGTGAACAATACTCGACTGTATGCATTCCAAATTTGGTTGCACATAATAGGACATGGTCCATTGCAGGGCCTCATTAGGATTTGGCACGTTAGGATTAGGAGGATTAAGATTAGGATCCATTTTAGTTGTGTTAGTTTCCCCGATCGACTCTTCGAATTCTAAGTCAGTATCCTGATCACGAGAACGACGGCGCCGAAAAAGGGTTCGCTCGATCTCTGGATAAAAAGGAATATTCAAAGCACTGCCTCAGGTCATACACTATAAGGAAAGAAGGGGAAGGAAGAAAGAGAAAAGAGAGAATAATAAAATAAAAAAGAAAGAAAGAGAAAAACTTGATTGTTATATTTTTTTCTTTTAGGCTGATTAAGTTGATCTTGGACTTCCCGAGGTATTCCCTGTGAAGGGTTCTCAACGGTACTAGAAGATGAAATGGGATTATAGCCCAAACGTCCCTTTCTAAGATTTCAATTACACCTTAAATTTTTTTTTGAAATTAGAAAAAGTAAAATAAAATAAGCAGAAACATGGTAAAATTAATAGATATCCTCTTTTCAAAATATCTACGCAAAGTCCCCAGCAACGGCGCCAAAAACATGATATAGAAAAATCTACTTCTTTGGGATTTGGGTTTATGAAAATGCGAAGAGATTGATGATGTTTTCCAAAACAATATCCGATGAAGGCAAGTGTACCTTATCGTCTAGAATATAGGATATTTTAGAAATACCAAGATCGTATTCATCGGGGCACATTGATTACTTCTACTTCGAGGAGGTCACTATTATTTTATCTAATGATTTTTAAGGTTTTGTTTTACTTAGCTAAAAGAGACAATTTGCAAACTAAAGAAGGTTTAAATGATTGTAAAAAGGATTAATGCTCAATCTAAAATCACCGTGGAGTGAGAATAATAAAGAAAAGGAAAAATAATTCTAATTCCATTTAAATAAACTGCTTGACCATGGAGGTTCCCAAAGGTTGAACATGCCTCTCTCAAGGAAAATGGCCAAATAAGTTTAGGAAAAATCAACCGAATTCTTGTTCTATAATGGATTACATAAAACTTGCTTTGCGCTGTGAACCCCACTATTGGATTTGACTCCAATCCCGAAGATTTACATCATCCTCTCTCGAAGGGTGTGTGCACCTCTCTTTATCCGTGAGTGATCGATTCATACTTTGAGCCTCTCGGTTAGCTAAGTATGAAAACTTGAGCGAAAACCATATATTGAAAATATGGTCTCACTAATTAAAAATCAAGGGTAAATCAACTATTTACATCTATGGAAAAAGAGAGTTAGAAGATCATAACTTGATTATCTCATCCTCGGATCATTTTGCTCGAGCACTAATGAGAATTAGTTAATCATGGTGGAGGTGAAAAAGAGAGAAAAATAAGATTGCATGATGAAAAGCTAATTAAAGTGGAAAGAGAAGTGAAGAAAACAAATCTAATTTTTATTGAAAATCAAAGTGATTACAAGCCTTAAGAAAGATTACAAAGCTAGGAAAATAAAGATTACAAGATTAAGAAACTATTACATGAAAGAAAACTAGGAGAACATTACTTGAAAAGGAGAAAGGAGGAGAACAAAAGGAATGAAACATGAAAACAACAACTAAGAGCTCTAGCAGCACCTCCCCCTCTCCAAAATTCTGAACCATGGACTCATGGAGACCTCTGGAATTTCTAGGAAAAATTTCTAAGTTACACACCCCTAGTCACGGGCATGACTTGGGGGTGTGTAAGTACTGTTCATCTCAGTGGGGACAGAGGCGTGGAGCTTGCGTGACGGCGCAGCAAAAATTAGACATTACACGCCTGTGTAACTTGGGTCACGGGCGTGCACTCAGGCGGCTTCATTTAATGCAACATGGGCTTGATTATGACAAGAGAGGGAGCAGAGTTCACAAGGTGAAGTCACGGGCGTGACATTGCTCAACACGGGCATGACTGGGGTCAACTTCTCGACGACATCTCCACTTCTCGACGGCAGTGGCTGGGAGGATCTTTTAATCTTACACGCCCTCGGTCACGGGCATGACTAAGGGGCGTGTAATTGAACATGAGTGTAACTCACTGTGGACGAGCTCAAACTGTGTGGCATCAACGCTGGACTGATATTAAGATTACACGCCCTTGGTCTTGAGCGTGACCGAGGGTGTGTAATGCAAAATTTTCCCAACTTGTCCCAAAATTCTGCAAAAATACAAATGAGCTAAATTAGAATCAAATTTCATAAAAGAACTATTTATAAGCTAAAATTGACATGAAAAAGAAGAATTCATATTAAATAATTACTAAAATTTATACTAAAAAGTCATATAAAAACTACTTATCACTGAGCTGGCCCTTGAAGGCCAACTTTGTTTTCTAGTTTTCATGTAATACCGTTCTACGTGCCGAAGTATGTAAACCATGTAGACTACCATATACACTCTTGTTCAAAAGCATGTAAGGCCTTAAGGACATAACATTGGTTGTGTGTACATTCCTAGTGATTTTGTGAACATTCTTATTATTTAAATAAAATGCTTCCACTGGTTTTTATCTATGTGGTTCGTAGTTATATAATTGTTGATTTTCATTACATAACTCTTTGAGTGTGCGCTCAATATGCATGGGGTCCTGGCCGGCCCTACTGTAATATTGTTTGTTACATTTAGTGTATTACACTAGGGGACGGTGCGAGCTAACAGGGGCGCACTCATATCTCATCTATAAGTCTACACGATCGGCTAGAAGTCTAACTAATCAACCAGAGGCGAGTCGACTCACCTGTGCTTAATTCCTTATGTTAACAATAACACTGGCGGTATACGAGTCTTGCCACTTCTACCTGCTGGTCTTGATGACTCCACTGGGTAAACACGGGGTTGTACATGTCTAGTGGAAAGAAAAGCAGCTAAGCATAAATTGAATATCAAAAAGTAGCAGTGTTTACAAAATAAATGTTTGTTTGACCAAAAATAAAATACAAGATGTTGACAGTCATATGTTGAAAGTTAGATGTCCACATCAATCACCACGAGGAGAAGAAGTGGGCATCCCATGGTGTTCAGACATGAAGGAGCGTATCGGCAGCTGTGGTGGGTTCAAACCTATCCTCTCTCTTAAATGAAACACCTCCCTTTGGGTCCAAACTATAGAATCCTCCATACAAAAAAATCTATCATTTAAGTCAGGGAATTGCTACTCAAAACATTTACCAGCCTATGCAACCTCGGATGCTCAACTGGCTCAATACCCAGCTCATCCTGGCATGCATGATTAGGCTCATCATCCATGGGGTAATCAACAGTAGGGGAATGGCGTGGGTTAACAATCAAGTATACCTTCCACCTATGGGTTTGGCTACCATGCAGGAGCTTGAAATACAACATCATGTACAAGGTCATGTATGTGCCCTAGTGGTGAAGAAATGGTACAACCATCATCCGCAAATGGAGTAGAGCCCAGTTCTACATGCTAAAAGGTAGAGAAGATCCTGCCATCCCACCATATTTTAGCTCATCGACCTCCCTGCTAATAAATGATTAATGAGGTGTTGATAACAAAGTGCGGGGATCGGATTTTGCTGCACTTAGCAGAATGTATGACATAAAATCCCGCCCCCAGTGTCATGGAGCAACAAATATCATGCATGTTCACATTGGGAGGAAATTTAGCTAGCTGATCATGGAACCATGGCTGTTGGATCTCATTGCGATCATATTTTCTGTCCGTATTGGTCAATCTACAGATGTCAACATGGAAATAACCCATAGCATGGAAAAGGACATGAAATGGCCTACCATTCTCTTTGACCAACGCTCGGACACAAAAGCGGAAAAAAACTCAAGAACTAGCTGTCGGTAGCCGTTATCTTTGATGATGAAGAAACAATACCACTTGCTAGTGTTGGAACATGGTCTTCCGCATCTTCTAGGTTTGATAATAACAAATCCTATGTGTGTTTGATCTTGCATGTTTAAGTGTGCAGGAAACAATGTCATATGACTCAAAGATAACATAAGAAGGTTGCTTCATGTTTGAAGCCAAAATTCCAGCATACCCACTAGCGCCGGCGGTAGTAAGTAGCGCAGGCGCTAGCCACTAGCGCATGCGCTAGCCCTGATTAGGCAATTTCGGGAGGAAATTAGAGAAGGCGCTAGCGCAGGCGGTAGCGGCTAGCGTAGGAGCTATCTCGACGCACAAGAAGAATTTCAGCAAGGTTTCCTATGAATGAAAGATGCGCACACAGAGAATATTTCCTAAACCGGGATAGCATCGGCAGTAGCATTAGCGCAGGTGCTAGCTCCAAGGCTTTAAAAAGGACACCTTGGCTCTGTATTCTTCATCTTCTCGCACCCCTAAGTTTCAGAGAGATACTCCCACAAATCTATGAAAGCTTAAGGAGATCCGTGGAGAAGATTTCAACATGCTTCATCATCGTGACGAAAGACTGCGTCGACTATGATCATACTCTGCCGATCTTCGTCTACTTCTTAAGGAGATCCATATAGAGAGACTTTACATTGTTGTTGTTTCTTTTATTTAATCTTTATACTCGTGCAGTGAATTTGCCTCGTGTTGGTGACTAGGTCTGGGTAGGACTTAGGGCAGAAATTTGCCTCATGCTGGCAACTAGGTCTAGGGTGTAGATCTAGGGGGTGTTCGAGGCCGTATCCGGGGGAGGATTGGCTAGAGCATCTTGAGGTCGTATCCGGGGGAGGATATGCTAAAGCCACCGGTTTGTGGGGATACGAGTTGGGAAAGAAAATGAAAAGACATTTTACTAGTCGCATCTGATTTCTAGCGTCATAAGAAATCAAGTTTTGTAATCTTATATTTCAAATTAATAAAATCATGTCTCTATTTTATTTCACTTGATTTGTTTAGTTTTTCTCCAATTTGATCTTTTAGTTTTCCAAGTCTTATAAAATATTACATGTTTTTAAAACCCTTAATCACCCCCTCTAAGGGCACCTACAGATCCAACAAGTGGTATCAGAGCGGTTTATTCCCAATAGTCTAACAACCAGGAATAAATGACATCTTATGATCTCACTTTTCCGGAGGGTCAGGGTGTTAGTAGACCACCTCTTTTATTGGGTCAGATTTCAACTGCTGGAAATCTAGGATGATGTGCTTTCTTATGACCATGGATATAGAAATATGGAACATGGTAGAAGTTTGGTACTCTCCTCCTACAATTGTAGTAGGAGAGGTTATGGTAGAAAAACCTAAGGATAGATGAGATGATAATGATAAACTCAAGTGCAAAAATAATGCTAAGGCAATGAATGCTTTATATTGTGCCTTAAATAGAACTGAATTTAATAGAATTTCTGCATGTGTAACTACTTATGATATTTGGAAAAAATTTGAAGTTACTCATGAAGGTACATCGCAGGTGAAAGATGCAAAGCTTTTCCAACTGGATTCGGAATATGAAAAGTTTAGGATGGATGCTGAAGAAGACATCAACTCCATATACACACGATTCACCAAGATCGTCAACACTTCAAAAGCTCTTGGAAAGACCTACTCCGATGGCGACTTCGTCAGAAAGATTCTTCGCTCTCTACCTCCGAGATTCAATCTAAAGGTGACGGTCATCTCAGAGTCACATAACCTAAGAATGCTCCAGATCGAGAACCTTATTGGGAATCTCAAAACCCATGAGGTAGAACTAGAGATTCAACATGATGAATACAACAAGGAGCCAAAAAATTGCGCTGGCACTGGAATCATAAAAGGAGAGCAATGAAGATGATGATGAAGATGAAGAAGGTCTCCTGGTAAATACTTTCAGAAAATTCATTAGAGATCCGAAAAGAAGGAACACCTTTCGGAAATACTTCCATAAGGATGCTCGATGAAAAGGGTCATCCTCTTCTTCAAATAAAGAAAAGGAAATTGACAACGAAAAAGAAAGACCACCACTGCAGTGCTTCAACTGCAGGAATATCGGACACGTCTGAAGTGAGTGTCCAAAAATTCTAGAGAAGGAGAAGATGCATAAAAAGGACAAGAAGAAGAGTATGAAAGATTATGGGTTGTCTATAAACTACACCTAGAGGGGGGGGGGGGGGGGGGGGGAGGGGTGATTAGGTGTTTTCAGAATTCTTTGCTATTTAATAATTAATCTATCACAACACACAAGCATCACAGAAAACACACAATGATTTACAATTGTTCCCAACTAGACAATGTGTCTAGATGTAGTCCACTGTCCATCTCACTTATCTAGCAGTGTGCTAGACTAGCCAACTTATCCAACTTAGATCTTTTCACTATAATCAGATCTTACAACTCAAATTAACACAAAACCCTACAAGGCTCAGACTTTACAAGTAATGCAATCTCAGATCTTCAACAAGATCCTACCAAAACTCAAGTTCACCAAAAACCCTACCAACTCAGATCTATCACTAGATCCTACCAGCTCAGACTCACAGTGTGCCCTACAAAGTAATACAGGGATGTTGTTGTAGAAGAGAATATTTTAGAATGAATACATTGAATTACAGATCTTCTTCTTCTTGTTGTAACAATAAGCCCAAATATCTTATGGATCAATGAACCTTTCTTTAGAATCTTTTGTAGATCTTCAAAGTACAGCAGCAATGAAGAGTTTTGCTTTTTGTTGATTCTTTTCTTTCTCTCTTCAGGAATATGTGTGAGAATGAAACTTGCGAGAGTACTAAGCAAGGTCGTGTCTGTAGATAAAAATTATCTTCTTTTATATGCTCTTCCATTTTGCATAAAACCCCTTATTGATTATTCAATAATCAATTTCCTGTTTGAAAACGTCTTGTAGAATTGGCAGTTCTTTATCATAATTATTGGCCTTTCTTGGAACAAGCAGAATATAGAAATAATAAATTCCTTGCTTAAATACTGTGCAATTCAATTATTGCTCCTTGGTTTGTGTGCAAGATAGGCGGCGTTCACATTTCTTGAATATTCATTTCCAAGAATATATGCACATTAAATGTTGCTCTACAACTTGTCAAGACAATATCGTCTTGACAAGTGTACATGACAGATATACTTTACAACGATATCATCAACATTCTTCTTTCTTCACGACTCTACTTGATATCTCAACGGTCTTACTTCTTCTAGATGACATCGTCGAGATGTTGATTTGAATAAGACTTAGATTTGTTCTTCAAGCTGACTGTCTTTATTCAAGACGACATCATCTTGATCTTCTAGACGACATCATCGAGAAGTTGACTTAGAGTTATTCCTTAGTCTAATTGTCTTACTTCAAGTCGACATCATCTTGATCTTCTAGACGACATGAGGTCATCAAACTGATGTTCGTTCTTCATGACTCTTCCTTCATGACTTAATGAGTCAAGTCACTTAGCCTTCAAGGTTATACTTCTTCTTCAAGACGATGTCGTCGACATCTGAACTTAACTTTATCCACGATAAGCTTTCTTCAAGACGATGTCGTCAACATCTGAACTTAGCTTTTATCCACGATAAGCTTTCTTCAACCTTCAAGATGATGTGCCTTCATCAAGACAATATCGTCGAAACTATTTGGACGATATGATACTTTTCTCCATGATTTTTCTACTGAGTCTTGAGATGATATTTTACTTAGTTAGTTTTCATTACTTGTATCGTCTATACTCTGGTGATGTAGCTTTGAAGCTTTCTCAACGATATGTATAGTCCTAAATAATCTTAGACTTAGAAAATTGCCTGATATATGGTTTATCTTCTGTAGTCATGAATAAACTATATCATCAAATACATACTGCATTTATCATTGATCAGAGCACTTCTTCAAATCAGAAACATTGCTAGGCACAGTTCTCGACAATCTCCCCCTATTTGAAGAAGTCATAGCTCACTTCAATGATAAATGTCTAGGTATAAATAAAATCAAAATTTGAGGACATTCAAAGAATATTATATAATTCATCTAGCATGATATAAATAGAGAATGTTTTAGAGCATAAATATAACACAATCATTTGCCCAAGTTAGTTTTAGATAAAAAATTTTATGGTCTTCAGATCCTGCTGCTGCTTCCTTTCCCTTCTCTCTTTTGCTTTTCATAAAAACTGATAGGTTTTGGGATCTTCTTTGGAGAAGGAGGAGGACCATGAGGAAATGTCAGTTTCTGGTTTATCCTTTTCTCCATTTGAATTGATTGAAGATTCCAATCAGCAGAATAATTGATTCTCTCTGACCCATCCTGAGGGTATCCACATTCAATAAAGGCTTATAAGATCAGATTCCTAGAAGTAGTACTCCACTTGCATGACTGTAGATCCTGCTCAATTTCTCTAAGCCTCTTCTGCTTGTATCTCTTGCTTTGAGTCCTTTTTCTTTTTCTATAGCTAGGAGACTCTCCAACTTCTATGTCATAGACCTATGATGCAGTGCTTTCAGAAGGTTCTAATAACTTAAAGGCTAAGGGGAGGTTTATGTAATGCTTGCTTGACCTGATTTACTATCCACATAGCTTGATTGGAGCCAGCATTTATCATTGCTTTCTCCCCCTTTAGGACTTCTTCAGCTATATGGTCTTCAAGAGTAACTTGTACTAGATTCATTCGTTCATGCAGATGTTGTTCAACCTCATCTAAGTTATTTCTTACTTCTAACAGATGTTCATCTAAGCTCTGAGTATTTTCATTTAATCTCTGTAGAATTGGATCTCTGTCTTCATTCATAAATCCTGCTATCTGTTGAAATGATCTTTTTGTATTCCTTTGCATAGTGCCTTAGTTTTGTATGATCTAGTGAGTCTGATGTCCAACTTTGTTGATTTCTTGTCCAACATGTTCCATGGCTGGTGCAGCTAAATGAAAGAGGTGGGTGTGTTGAGTGTTGAGATGATGCATATCATTCTTTACAACCTGCATCTCAGCTTTTATTTCTTTCCTCAAGTCATCTACAGTCTGTAGGATGAACTATTTATCTTTCCCCTTTGAATTATTCAGCAAAGCTGAGATCATATGAAACATGGAGCCTAAGTGATCAGTGGATGGTCCAGTTGTATTCACATAAGTTGTTGCATCTTCTTCTGGAGGACCTTCAAAACCACTATCCTGAGACAGGAAGGCAGGAGAGTTTTTCTTCATCTACTCATCTTCTCCTGCCAGCACTTGCTTGCCTTTTATTAGATCTAGGTCAAGCCCTCATCCTTCTCTGGTACATTTCTTTCAATTTCCTTTCCTGAGAGATCCTTCTCTTGAATTTCTTTTTCAGGTGCACCTTCTTCAGCTTGATTCTCCAGGGTGGAGCACCCCAGGTGGTTCTCCCCCTCAACTCTCTCAGTATCTTGGGCTAAGCTTCCTTCCAGGAACTCCCCCTCAACTGTATCACTATCTAGAATGGGACTTCTTCTTACCTCAGGAACTTCTATGTTAGCAGAATCATACATGCCCTCTGGGATCATCTGATTTTGATCTACCTCCCCCTTTGTCAAAGTAGGATTTGATAGACTTGGGGCTCCTTCTTATTCAGAAACCTTTGATAGGTTTGGGTCTAGAATTGGTGATACTTCTCCTCTTTCATAATTAGTAGAGGGCCCTTCCTTGTCTGAGTCAACAACTATTACAGTTTTCTTTTCTTTCCTTTTAGAGCAGTCTGGGCATCCTTTGGAGTTTTGGGAATGACTCTCTCTCATCTATCCACCATTTTTGAATTCAACCTCTTTGAGTAGTGTAGAGGTGCTCCCATGATTTTCCTCACAATATCCCCAAGGATATTCAGTAGAAGGATGGATAGGATTCTTCCATATGATGGAGTCTTCAGGGTGTGCATAATTCTCTGGAATAAGAATTTTCTCCAGTCTGTCTTCTTTGAGAAAATGATCCTGCACATTGTCTTAAGCATTTCTTTTGAAATCCTTTCATGGGAACCAGGCTTACACATTAGTACTTTCTCTACAATATCTATAGGAGCTTTCCCTTCTGATTGAATTCGGTGTTCTAAATTGACCCATAGGTCTTACCACTATGCCCACACCAGGCATATCCAGCGGATAGATCCTCAGTGGTCATGTCTTCCTCTTCGACCTCTTTCCCTAGCCTTGGAATCCTCAACGGTTTTCCTAAGCTCTTGGCAGTTACTTTGATCTCCTCTCTGGCCACAGTAGACTTTAGAATTGCCCATGAGCTATTTATTCTAGCTCCATCAAAGAATACCTGGACTTCTTTGTTCATGAGAGCACTGGGTTCACAGAGCAGATACTCCAACCCTGCAGACTCTATCTACATGATTACTTACCTGATCTCTTCATAGCAAGAACTGAATCCTCCCCTCATGATCTCGCACCCAGAGATCACTAAGGATTCGTTCTTCTTTGGAGACATTGATGCAGAACGCCGGGAGCAAAGATTGTCGGAGACGAAACAGAGGTTTGTCAAGGAAATTGCTCAGGGAAAATGAAAGCGTAATTTTTTACCTAAGCATTCACTCTATTTATATTAGAAGTAGATGAAGAGGGGCGTACCTTTTGTCTTGGTAAATAGATTAAAACTCCATCAGATGGCTCAGATTAGGGATCCAATATAGCATGAAGTGGCTGTGTTGTATTTCGATGATGCACATCTTTATCACGATATTGTCGTTGAAATCTCTTCAGCATTTTCGTCGAGATTTTACTAATATCGTCGAGACACAAATTTTGTCGTCGAGACTGCTCTCTTTTATCGCTGAGAATTCATCTATGTTGTTGAAAAACTCATCTGATACTTGTCTAACTTGAGCACTCCTTGAGGAATTTTTGGAAATAGTGCTACTTATATTTTCTCCTTCACATCTCTTATGTAGAATATCAATTTGAGGTTTACATGGGCATGGCTCCATTCTTCAAGGTTTGGTTTCTCCTTTACTTCATTCATTTTCTTCATCTTGGCATCTTGTTCTTCAAGGGTAACATGATGTCTTTTGCTTTCTAACTCACCTACTTCTCAACCATGGAGATGGGAGAGTAGGGACTATGATGATTGAACATGTTGGGGGTGGAACGTTCACCTAGAGGGGGGGGGGGGGGGGGGGGGGGGGTGTTAGGTGATCCTGGTACTTCTTGATCTATTAGTGTGAGTTATCAATATTCAAGCAATGCACAAAGTTAACACACAAATAAGTCACACCAGACGAAACAAGATCTATAGAGGTTCCTCAAGACGGGGTGTCTTGAGTAGTCCTCTTTCCCTCTACGCCTACCCAGCAGTGTGCTAGGCTCGGCAAACACTGCCAAAAGCTTCAGGCCCTCAAGCCTTACAACACAGATCCGCAAGTCCCAACAGCCTAAGCCCTCAAGCCCTTACTACTCCCGAGCCTGCAAGCTCGACACTCAGGCCCTTTAGCCTATTGAAGATCGGATCCTTAAGATTGAAGAAGATTGTTCTGAATCAGATCTTGAGTGCTCGGTTCTTCTTCAAATCTTTTATTAGCCAGATGAAGATTGGCTTCTTAGCAGTCGATGAAGATGACTGCTCCTTCTTTTTCTCTTTCTTTTTCTTACACAACAAGCTTCTTTCTTTCTGATCTCTTTCTTCTCGATCGATATTTTTTTTATTAAGGCAACATCTTATATCTTTTATAAGACTGCGAGGTCCCCAACGGTCTTCTGAAAAAGTGCCTTAAGTGTCAGACACTCCTTTCCTTAAGAGAACGCGCTGATTAGACAATTAGGCGGCGACATTAATTGCTGACATCACGTCCATAAGATTTGAATTCTGTCTTGAAGATACTTGCATCATTACAACGACAAGCTATCTCTGACTATGTCGTCGCGATCTTCCTTCTTGCATCATGTCGTCGTGATCACATTGTTCTCTCGACGACATGCGTTATTTACGACGATGTTTGTACTATCTCGATGACGCGGCCACTTTGGTGAAGTCGACGATACTGTGTCTTCTTCGTGTTCGACGATCTTGCTTCTGCGTTCGACGAACATGCCAAATCTCAGCGGTCGTCGATTTTCCTTCTGAGCTCGACGATCTTCCTTCTGCGTTCGACGAATAGCATTCTGCGATCAACGAACTTTCCATCCTTCGTTCGATGATCGACATTCTTCGTTCGATGATCTTGCTAAGTCTCAGCGATCGACGATCACTTTGCTTCTCAGCGGCTTCTGCTCTGCCCATCATTACGACGACAAGCACGCATTGTCGATGATATAGCCTGTTCTTCTCGACGATATGTACTTATATTTTTCTGAGATTATGAACTTGATGTACGATCAAATACAAAGTAAAGTACTCTTGACATGATGACTTCTTCAAATCTGGAATTATGTGGGCAAGATTCCCAACAATATCCCCCTATTTAAAGAAGTCAGAATCTCAATTCAAGCCTACTTTCACTTGACATTAAATATCATAATCTTAGATGGAACTGTTTAAAGATTTAACTTATCTTTTGCAGAACTCTTGGATTACATCAAGCTTGTAGCCCCCCCTTGATTTGATGCCTCTTCCTTGCTCCCCCCTGCCTTTAAGGTCTTCTTGAGCACCACTTGAGTACCATTTCTCCCCCTTTCCGACTTCTTGCCTTCTGCTTTTCTAACAAAGGAGTAGCACAAGCTCCCCCTTGCTCAGGCATGATTCTTCAAGGTCCTGTGAGATTTTCTGACCACCCATCTAGAAAGGCATTAGTAAATAGTAAAGTTGAGGGTTACTCTAAGTTTAACATTCCCAATTGGAATTTGAAGAAGTTAAACATAGCTTCATCTAGGGGCTTTGTAAATATATCAGCCACTTATTTGTCTGTGGGGACAAATTCAAGGGTGATATCTTCATTTTCCACACGCTCCCTGATGAAGTGATACCTGATCTCAATATGCTTAGTCCTGCTGTGAGATACAGGGTTTTTAGCAATTGAGTTGGCACTTGAAGAGTCACAAAATAGGGGTGTTTTGGTCATCTTTAGATTGTAGTCTTCAAGTTGATGTTGAATCCATAGCAGTTGGGCACAACTGCTCCCAGCAGAGATATACTGTGATTCTGCTGTCGAGATTGCCACACTGGTCTGCTTCTTCCTGCTCCAGGAAATTAGTCTTCCACCAAGGAATTTGCATGTCCCTGAGGTACTCTTTCTATCTTCCTTGCACCCTGCATAATCTGCATCTGAATAACCAGCCAGTTCACATTCATTGTTCCTAGGGTACCATAAGCCAAGATTTGATGTACCCTTCAGGTATCTTTAGATTTTCTTGATAGAGACATAGTGAGATTCCTTAGGATTCACCTGATATCTAGCACAAACACATGTAGCAAACATTATGTCGGGCCTACTTGCAGTTAGATAGAGCAAGGATCCAATCATGCATCTGTACTTGGTTTCATCAAAGGGTATGCCCTTCTCATCCTTGTCCAGAGACACATTAGTTCCCATTGGAGTTTTCATTGAAGAAGCACTCTCCAATCCAAATTTCTTGACTAGCTCTCTAGTGAATTTGGTCTGAGAGATGAAAATCCCATCTTCAGATTATTTCACTTGGAAAACCAGGAAGTATTTGAGCTCACCCATACTGCTCATCTCAAACTTTCCCTGCATCAAGTTGGCAAACTTTTTGTGAAGATTGTTATCTGTAGAGCCAAAGATGATGGCATCTACATAGATCTCTACTAGCAAGATCTTGCCCTTCACTTCCCTTAGGAACAATGTCTTATCAATCTTTCCCCTTGAGAACTTGTTCTCAATTAAAAAGCTTGACAGAGTCTCATACCAGGCCCTAGGTGCCTGCTTTAAGCCATAAAGTGCTTTTCTAATAATGTAAACATAATCAGGATAAGTAGAGTCAACAAAATCTGAAGGCTGCTCTACATATACTTCCTGTTTGAGGTCTCCATTTAGGAAGGCTGACTTCATATCCATTTGGTAGACCCTGAAAACTTTGTATGCTGCATAGGCGAGGTACAATCTTATTGCTTCCAGTCTGGATACTGGAGCGAATGACTGATCAAAATCTATCCCCTCCTCTTGTCTGTAGCCTTTTGCCACTAGTATTGCTTTATTCTTGGTGATAATTCCATTTTCATCCAACTTGTTCTTGCAGACCCATTTGGTTCCTATGATGTTGTGCCCTTGGGGTCTTGGAACCAATTTCCACACTTTGCATCTTTTAAATTGGTTCAGTTCCTCCTGCATTGCAGCAATCCAAAATGGATCCTGATTTGCTTCCTATAATTTCTTGGGTTCAATTTGAGAGAGAAAACTCAGGTACAATGCTTAATTTGCAGCTCTACTCCTTGTCAACACCCCTTGGTTGGCATTTCCTATTATCTTCTCTTGGGTATGATCTCTTACTTGTCTTAAGGCAGTTGGAAGTGTTCTGGGTATTTCTGCAGGAGGTACTTCTGCAGGATGCAATTCTTCTGCCGTTTCTATATCTTCTACAGGTTCTACCTCTATTTCAACCATCACTGGTTGATCTTATTGTTGAATGAGGTGTCAGCATTGTCTTTAATGGATAGCTTCTCTAATATTTCCACTGTACCTGCATTCACTAGAGAACTAGACTAGCCCTTATGGATAAGGCTAGTCTCATCAAATACAACATGAACAGATTCTTCCACTGTTTGGGTATTGAGGTTGTATACTCTTTATGCCCGGCTGTAGGAGCTGTATCCAACAAAAATACCTTCACAACTTTTCTCAGCAAACTTAGTTTGTTTGGATTTCCCATTATTAAGGACATAACATTTGCTACCAAAGATCCTAAAGTAAGATAGATTTGGTTTTCTACCCTTCATTAGCTCATAAGGAGTTTTCTTGTGGTTTTTGATGATAGAGGTCCTGTTTATCACATGACAAGCAGTGTTGACAGCCTCTGCCCAGAAGTATTCTGGTAATCAGGAGTCACTTAGCATTATCCTGCTAGCCTCTATCAAGGTTCTGTTCTTCCTTTCAGCAACCCCATTCTGTTGAGGAGTTCTGGGGGAGGAGAATTCTTGGGAGATACCTAGGTCTTGGCAGAATTCTGTCATGGCCCCTGACTGAAATTCTGTCCCATGGTCACTTCTGAATTTGACCATAGTACAACTCATCTCATTTTGGATCTGCATGACAAAAATCTTCAAGATATCGAGGGTATCTGATTTCTTTTTGAGGAAGAATACCCAAGTGAACCTTGAGTAGTCATCAACAACTACAAGGCTGTATGCCTTCCCTCCTAGGCTATGAACTCACATGGGACCAAATAAATCCATGTGCAGTAAAAATAAGCACCTTGTGGACTCTCTGTTAGAGATGCTTTTAAATCTAGTCCTAGTCTGCTTTCCAAGTTGGCAGGCTTGATAAGGACCATCCTTGATGCAATTAATGTCAGGTCCATTTCTGACCAGGTTTTGTGAGAAAAGCTTGCTTATTGTCTTATAATTGATGTGTGCAAGTCTCTTGTGCCATTGTACACATAGAGCCTCTTTGCCATCAACTACAAGACATATGGGCATGGAAGAATTCATATCAAGGAAATTTAAGAAATAAATGTTCCCACTCCGAGTTCAAGTTAAGGTAGTCTCAGAATCTGAGGACTTCTTAATTAGACACTTGTCCTTGTGGAAAGTAATAACAAAGCCTAGATCACAAAGCTGACTTATGCTAATGAGGTTGTGTCTCAACTACTCCACATAAGCTACCTTTGTGATGGTAACTAACACATTAGTTATGTTGTCGTAGCCCCTGGTCACTCCCTTTTCTGAACCTCCAAAGATAACAGTCGGTCCATTCTCCACAGGGATGAATTCGTTCAAATACTTTCTGACTCTAGTCATATGCCTATAGCAGCCACTGTCCAAATACCAAATTGGAGGTTGGTTGGCATTTAGATTTACCTGCAAAACAAATCACTTCCCCTCAGGTACCCAACTGGGATTGGGTCCTTAGTTTCTGTTAGGCTGATAAAATGGAATCGCAAACCTCGGAGGGTTCTGCACTCTCCTTGCATTGAGCCCTGTTGGGTTGAACCAACAGTCCAATGCAAAGTGGCCTACTTTCCCGCAGCACCAACACTCATATTTGTTATATCTTCTCTTCTACTTCATCATCTGAGTAGGATGACAATGCTGATGAGTAGGAGAGAAGGCTTCTTGTCTAACAGATATAGGGTGAACCTCATGTGTGTGAGCCAGGGGAGGAATTGGCTTCACCACTCTTTGGTTCACCTTCTTGGGAGCAGGCTTTGTAGGAATAGCCTTTCCCATTCTCTTGTCTGCTATTGCTGCAGGTCTGTGGGCTGAAGGACTTGCTAACAGCACCTTCTTGTAAGAGGGTCTAGCTTCAGGATCTTTGCCCATGACTGGCTCCAGATTGAAACTGATACCAGCTCTGAATTGTCCAGAGAAGGTGTCAGTTGCTGGCAGGATAGTTTTGGGCATTGAGAGGTTGGAAGCAAGTTTCTTCTCAGCCAACAATATTTCCTCAAAGTCCCTAATGACCTTATTTTTCTGTCCTAACTCAGCATTCTTAAGCCTTATGGCTTCCTTAAGCTTGTCCACTTCTTTGCTTATAGAAGTTAGCTTTCCAGCTGTCTCCTGTAGCTTGGATTGGACAGGCTTCAAGGATTCTAACTCCAGGGTTTGCACCTTGAGGTGTTTCCTACTATTTTTGAAGGCTTTCCATAAGGCTTTATATTGCCTTATTAGTTCAGATTCAACTTCATACTGAGATCTTGAGGCTGTGCTGTTGGCAACAGACACCTCCTCATCATCATGCAAAGAATCTGCCACTGATCCAGAATCAGAGGAAGATAGAGAAGTTCTGTGTTTTACCATTCCAGGAGAGTTGTCATCCTGGTTACCTTCATTGATGGCCATCAATCCAATAAGTGCTTCATCCTCAGTCCCAGAGGAGCTTGAGTTAGAGTCACTCAATGTTTTGATCTTCTTTGCCACGAACCCCTTCTCAGAGGTTCTCTTGCTCCTAGAGCTTCTTCTCTCTTCGTGGTTCCTTGACTCCTTTTTCTTGGAGGGGCAGTCTGCAGCCATGTGACCTATTTTGCTGCAAGAATAGCAAACAGTATTATTTAAATCATATTTACTGGAGTTGGATTTATACCTATCCTCCCTGGGAGCCCTGGATCTGTCCCGATAGTCAGATCTTCTGGAGCTTGAGGAGGAGCTTCTGCTATTGTCCCTCCTCCTTCTGTGTAGCAGCTTTCTGAATTATTTTGAGAGGAGGGCCACCTCTCTATCAGTATCATCAGAGTCAGAGGAGCTGGCTTCTGATTCCTCACTGTTCTCAGTTCTATTCTGAGAAGCAGAGGTCTTGCCCTTGAATCTTCTGGTGCTCTCAGCCTTTAGAGCCACC
Source organism: Dactylorhiza incarnata (assembly GCA_033032865.1). Classification (NCBI taxonomy): domain Eukaryota; kingdom Viridiplantae; phylum Streptophyta; class Magnoliopsida; order Asparagales; family Orchidaceae; genus Dactylorhiza; species Dactylorhiza incarnata. The sequence continues at coordinate 7,938,564 of JAWHQI010000033.1, read as the reverse complement.
GATCTTTCTCTTGAGCTCACCTTTGAGCTTTCTTCTTCTTCAGCCTTCCTTGTATTAAGCTAAAGTTCATGAGACAACAGCTTCCCGTATAGGTTCTTGGGCTCCCTGTTGCCTAGTTGGCCCATCTCTCTGATGGCACATATCTTGATATCCCATTCCTTTGTGAGAGATCTGATAAATTTGTCATTTAGATCAGAGTTTGTGAACTCTCTATCGTTGTTTCTCAGTCCATTCACGATCTTGAAAAATCTCTCATAGCAGTTGGAGATTGTTTCATTCTTGCCTTGTTTGAATGCTTCATATTCCTGGTTGAGGAGAGATTTCCTGTCATCCCTTACCTCTTCAGTACCCTCCATGTATAAGATCAAGGAGTCCCACATCTCCTTGGCCGTTTTGCAGTGAATTAGATTTTGGAGGGCTGAGTCATCTATGGCACTTACGATGACGTTTTGTGCCCTCTTGTCTAGACCTGCCAAGGCCAGCTCGTCCTTGGTCTTGTCTTCATATTTCTTTATCACCTGCCTGGTTGGATCAAGTGTGGAGGTAGTGGTAGGGATGAAGGGACCCTGCTTGATTGTCAGGTAGATTCTTGGGTCAGCTGCCTCCATAAAGAGTCTCACTCTTTCCTTCCAAATGGGGAAATTCTCTTTTGTGCAGATGGGAAGCTTCATGGCTCTCATTTCGCGATTCGGATCTCCACCGGCCATGGTGAGTCGTTCCTGATCAAGATCGGGCTGTTAAGTCTCCTTTTGATCAACCTCGCTCTGATACCACTTGTTGGGGGTGGAACATTCACCTAGAGGGGGGGGGGGGGGGGGGGGGGGGGGGGGGGGGGGGGGGGGGGGGGGGGGGGGGGTGTTAGGTGATCTTGGTACTTTTTGATCTATTAGTGTGAGTTATCAATATTCAAGCAATGCACAAAGTTAACACACAAATAAGTCACACCAGACGACACAAGATCTATAGAGGTTCCTCAAGACGGGGTGTCTTGAGTAGTCCTCTTTCCCTCTACGCCTACCCAGCAGTGTGCTAAGCTCGGCAAACTCCGCCAAAAGCTTCAGGCCCTCAAGCCTTACAACACGGCCCCGCAAGTCCCAACAGCCTAAGCCCTCAAGCCCTTACTGCCCCCGAGCCCGCAAGCTCGACACTCAGGCCCTCAAGCCCAACACAACACAGACCCTTAAGTCCCGTGCCTACAGCCTAAGCCTGCAAGCCCCTACTGCACCTGAGCCCTCAAGCTCGACAAGTCGCACCCACAAGTGCACTGCCCTGGCCCTCGAGCCTCACAGCTCTCCAGCCCTCAAGCTGGACAATTTGGCCCGCAAGCCTTACAAGAAAATACAATAATAAAATGTTTCTTCTGCCGGATGAAGATCGGCACCTTTAGCCTATTGAAGATCGACTCCTTAAGATTGAAGAAGATTGTTCAGAATCAGATCTTGAGCGCACGGTTCTTCTTCAAATCTTTTATTAGCTAGATGAAGATTGGCTTCTTAGCCGTCGATGAAGATGACTGCTCCTTCTTTTTTCTTTCTTTTTCTTGCACATCAAGCTTCTTTCTTTCTGATCTCTTTCTTCTCGATCGATATATTTTTTTTATTAGGGCAACATCTTATCTCTTTTATAAGACTGCGAGGTCCCCAACGGTCTTTTGAAAAAGTGCCTTAAGTGTCAGACGCTCCTTTCCTTAAGAGCACGTGCTAATTAGACAATCAGGCGGCGACATTAATTGCTGACATCACGTCCATAAGATTTGAATTCTGTCTTGAAGATACTTGCATCATTACAATGACAAGCTATCTCTGACTATGTCGTCTCGATCTTCCTTCTTGCATCATGTCGTCGTGATCACATTGTTCTCTCGACGACATGCGTTCTGTACGACGATGTTTGTACTTTCTCGACGACACGGCCATTTTGGTGAAGTCGATGATACTGTGTCTTCTTCGCGTTCGACGATCTTGCTTCTGCGTTCGACGAACATGCCAAATCTCAGCGGTCGTCGATCTTCCTTCTGAGCTCGATGATCTTCCTTCTGTGTTCGACGAATAGCATTCTGCGATCGACGAACTTGCCATCCTTCGTTCGATGATCGGCATTCTTCGCTCGACGATCTTGCTAAGTCTCAGAGATCGACAGACACTTTTCTTCTCAGCGGCTGCTGCTCTGCCCGTCATTACGACGACAAGCACGCATTGTTGACGATATCGCTTGTTCTTCTCGACGATATGTACTTATATTTTTCTGAGATTATGAACTAGATGTACGATCAAATACAAAGTGAAGTACTCTTGACATGATGACTTCTTCAGGAATCATGTGGGCAAGATTCCCAACAGAACATTCTATCTATCTTCTATCATTGATCTGAGGTCTTCATTGTGAGTGAAGTTATGTACTCCCCCTCCATTGTTGCAGGAATTTGAGAGATTCTTATAATGTACTTCGTGTTGAAGAGCTAGATTATTCTCCATTAGTTGTATCTTCTCTTAGATGGCTCCCCCTCAATAGAAGTAAGAGAGGGATGAACTTTTTATGGGGAAGTGTGCTGATATTTAAGTGGCATCTGTTTATTTGAAACTTCAAGTATCATTATTAGTTTATTCTCTTTGAATTTAATTTTCTTGAATACTTATTCACTCCAGCCTTGTGCCTGGAGCAATCATTGTCTAAATACCAAAAGGTTTGGCATTTAGAAATACCTGCAAAAAGGATTACTTATCCTTAGGTACCCAATTGGATTTGGGTCCTAGGTTCATGTTAGGAAAATAACCTGAATTTCTACACCTATGAGTGGTCTTGCCTCTTCTTGCATTAGGCAATGTTGGATTGAACCAGCAATCCAGAGCAAAATGACCAATCTTTCTACAGCACCAACACTCATGCCTGTTGTATCTTCTCTTATGCCTTTCCACCTGGAAATGTTGGTGGGCAGGAGTGAAGATAGCTGAACTAACAGGCATTGGTGAGTATGTAATTGTGCTGATCTCACCACTTTTTGGTTCACCACATTGGGAACAGGCTTGGCTGCCTTTCCCTTGCTTTTAAGTGTTGATGCTGTAGATCCATGGACATGAGAACCTGGAATCATTACTTGGGTATCTTCAAGGGGTGTTTGAGAAACACTTGGCCCAAAGCCTACTCTTCTATGTTTGTTGGGGGGCTTACTGCTTCTTGTAGAGCAATCCTTGGTCAGATGATCATGTGAAGATTCCTGGTTAGAGAAATTTGATGCTTGTAGCTTCTCTTTGTAAGAAGGTTGGGCTTCAGATGTCTTGCCCTTGACTGTCACCTTACCAAATCCTACACCACCTCAGAATGGTGTAGAGAATTGGTCAATGATGGGAAGGACAGTATTGGGCATTGAGAAACTGTCAACAATTTTCATCTCAGTCAATAACATTTCCTCAAGGTCCTTAATGACCTTTTTCTTCTTACCTAACTCAGCATTTTGGACCTTTGTGACATCCTTGAGTTTGTCCATTTCTTTGAACATAACAACCAGCTTCTCAGCTGTCTCTTGGAGATCAGATTGGACATATTTCAGGGATGCTAACTGATGCACAAATCTAGCACACCGCTATAGGCGGGAGCGAGACTACGACACGAAACGGCAGTGTGCCGATCGTGTAAGTAATATAAAATGTGGGAGTGAATCCCCAAGTATCGAATCTCAAAGGAACACAGTAAGGTGGAGTTATCTATCGAGGAAGGACTTGATATTGAAGTCCTTTAGGTCGGATGGATTGCGTAAGGATTGGATTTGATTATGGAATGCAAAGGAAAAGAAACTAAACTACTCCTATGCAGACCGCTATGCACTGCTTCGCCGGGCAGATGGAAACTATGCAGGCCGCTATGCACTTCTTCGCTAGAAGGATGGACGAGAAGGCAAGCAGATGAGGTGAGTGTAACTGCGGAAAGGTTTGGGGGCCGTTAGCACCTCTTGGCTAGGCGGATGGATTACACGGGCCGTTAGCACCGCTTTGCTACGCAGATGGAAAAGTAGGCTTGCGGATGGAATGGTTCACACCGACGGAGTCGAGGTGGATTATATGGGCCGTTAGCACCGCTTAGCTTGGCGGATGGAAGAGTAGGAACATGGAATGGATGAGTAGGCTAGCGTAGTGGAAGAGTAGGCTTACGGAATGGAATGGACGGTGATGGTGGATCGAAGATGGAATGGGTGCGCTCCTCACTTGCATAAACCACAAGATAATTTCACATAGACATGAAATAAACTTAAATGCAATAATAAGGTTTAGCAATCATTGTTCATACACACAAATGATAAAGGAAAACACTAATACAATATTAAGGGGGTGAGATTACAACAAAAGGACGGAGACTCATTGGAGGATCACGACCATAATCTAGGGTTGTCAATCCTTGCGGGGTCTCTACAGCTCTAACCACCTCTAGCCCCTCTTCTCCATCAATCTTCTTCAACCCTAACCTCACTAGAGAACTTCACGAATGCAGTAAGAAATCTCTTGAAATGGAGCTTGGGAGTGCACGAACGATGGAGGAGGCCTAGAGGATGCTCCGACTTTAGAGTTGCAAGAGAATGGCTGTCGGAGCTCCTCCTGAAGGTGGGAAGCAATGGAGCGGCAGAAATGGCATGAAGCAGAGCTGTTGGGCGCGAAAAAGATGATTGATGCGAAATAGGGAAAGATCTGTAGCTTTTATAGTAAAATAGTCAGAAATTGGTCACGCACGGTCGAAGGCACGACCGTGCGTGGACTGTGCGATATTAAACATACAAGAGACCAGGTAGAAGAAGCAGATTGCCCGTGCGATTTTACTCACGCACAGTCCAAACCGACCGTGCGTAAAAATGCACGGGCAAATTCTGAAAGCCATAATTTCAGCTCACCAGAGGATATCATGTGATTCCTTCGCGCACGGGCGAACTGCTCGTGCGTGAACAAATCGCACGATCAGGGACAAAACATCATTCTAAACTGCAGATGACCACTCACGATCGGAGCAATCGTGCGCCAAGGCAACACACGACCGTGCGATTCATGCAAACATGAAATCTGGGTAAAATGGATGATCTATCCACCTGCACATCAAATCAAAAGGCTGTGAACACACCTCCAGCACAAGCATAATAGCATAAAAAGAATGGGGAGCATAATGTGCTTACCACCAACAATAAAACATACAATTACACACCACAATGGGCCAAAACATTGCACTTCTAGTGAAAGTGTGTCCACATGAGATATAAGCAATTAAGGACTATAATTGTAGTGCAAATGCAAGAAAAAAGCCCAGATGAGTCCGAAAATCACTATATAAATGAGACTCATCACACCCCAGACTTACCTGTTTGCACGTACCGAGCAAACAAATCTTAAGCAGGTGGGAAATTGGAATAGCTAGCTTAAAATTACGAAATGGAGTACCATGCGAAGTCGCATGCTCACGAGCATAGAAAAATAATAGAGAAGATTTTTAATTATACACATAGTTTATATATTTCTAATAGAGTAAATATATATTACTTATACTCAAATTGGGAGTCACGGTGAATCATCCGGTCACGTATAGGGAGAAAGCAACAATAATCGCTAAGAGGCGCATTGCTAAAGAGCGGGACTCGGGACAACCTCCAAAGAAATCCATCAATGTCGGAGACCATAAGCTTGCCCGGTCACATTCTCTCCACGACACTAGATTGGTTCATAGAGCGAGTCGGTAGGACTTTAGGTTTTAAATTGGGCTTGGGTTATGGTGGGGTAGACAATGATAATCACGAAGGCTTGGTACACCTAACCCAAATGAGCTTTAATACAACTCCCCGCACACTAACATCGAATGCAAGTGCACCAGACCCCTAGACTTAGACTTTTGCAACAAGGGTGTGTGCACACCTATTCCCAATATTTCAAATAATATTCAATTTAGAATTTTTCTCATTTCAACATTTTTTTATCAATCAATATATATATTTTTTCTTTCTTTTCCTTTCAGCACATATTCAATGAACACATCCACATCTTCACCTTATATTTTCACAATCAACACCACCAAATTAAAATCAAAACAAAATGCTCTCATTTTGGTGTGCGACTAGGAATGGATTTGAGGCTTTGGTGAGGTATAGGTGGAGCTGAACCAAGAGAATTGGGTAGGCACAAAGGGGCTAGCAAGGGATGATATTAGGAATGGCACAAAGGCTCAACCAGGCCAAAATTATGGCCTACGTCATTCTCACGCAAAAGAACTATCCTATGCCTATGCTTCAAGAACTCTTGGGGCAAGTTCTTAGCCACCGAGAAAGATTATCCATCCTCCCAACTCGAGCAATACACGTCTAGCAATAGTTCACACACATCCCTATGCTACCGCTTGATTCACACCGGATTCACCATTTGAGTAGAGTAAACAATATTTACACTAAAAGAAATGCATAAAATTAAAAGTATAAAGAAAAATCTACTAAACATGGATTTCTATGCAAGACATGAGCACTCGACTAAGAGCACTGCTTGAGTCAATATTTTACTCCATTACATAATCTTAAGCCATCACCTACACTTTCCCAAATCACACAAAAGAATTTGTTCAACTCTTGGCGCACCAACATCTAGGTACACGCTCAAGTGGGTGTTGTGGTGTGCAAAGAAAATGACTAAAACATCTTAAATAAAAGCTTCTAGCATGCTATGCAATAGTCACGTGAGTGGGTACATAAAATGACTCTCCCCCAGACTTAAACTAAACAATCCAACACAAGATATAACCATGAATTTCAAAATGAAGTATAGAGAAAGAGAGTACCCAATGCTCAACAAGTGAGCATACCAGAAGACGCGTGTAAGCTATGATAAAGTTGCGGCATCCGCCATCCAGAAAAAGTACCTGCAGGGGTGAGCTCCACCAAAAACAAAATAAAATATACAAAATAAAATGTAATACAACTAACTAAACTAAACTAGATGAAATAAAAATACAGAAAAAGTAAGATAACTACTGGGTTTATTGTCTTCCCAGCACTACTTATTCAGAATATTAAGAGTTCTAGCTAATGGGAGTATGAAAAAGGAAATGTACAGGTAACTGTTCTAATATGCGTGTCGATAGCAAGTACCAATACGACGACATAATAGTTACTCCCCTACCTAAATATAAATAATACATGCTCATCACAGGTAGATGGAATAAAAAGTAAGAAGAGGAGGAATCCTCACTCATCTCACCAAAAATATCCTTGCCCAGCAAGGTGTCATCTTCAGGGAGGCGCCAGGAGGAAAAGGTAATGAGTGAGGCTTCCACTGTGGAGGAGGGATCAACCTCCCCACATAAGAGGATGCACTCATCATTGACTTGAGCAGAATGCTCCAAGTCCTCCCGAAGTACCAGTGGAGGCATAATCTGCATAGGCTCAGATGAAGAAGGGGGGGGGGGGTCAGGAAATAAAGGAGAAGAATGACATAAACAATCAAAAATTGGAGGTGTGGTCCCAGTCTCACTCCCAGCAGGATCCAAGGATAGATCACTGTCATCATCATAAGTATCATAGCAAGGGGGCCCGTGAACTCAAGGACTTCGATGGTGAGTTGGACCTCCTCGTCCCATGATGAAGTACAAACCTCCTCATCAGAAAGAGTATCCTCAACATCCCACCTTGGCGCACCATCCTGCTCAAAGTAGTTGTTCTCCCCATCAGGGAGAATAACATCATCCCACTTTGGAGCAACCTCAAGCTCCGAATCAACACCCTGCTCAATTACTTTGACAGGATCATCTAAAATTGGTGTAGAAAAATTATGCAAAGAATGTGGAGGAACAATGGACTCAGAGAATATCTGAGCTGGTTCCTCCACATGTGAATCATTAAAAGGTGAAGGATGTACAATATGAGACAATTCCACATTGTCCGGGTATGAATCAAAAGCTATTCTGATGGGTGTATCTATAGCGGTCCCACGAAGAAAGGCGGGTACTGCGAGAAACTCATCAGAAATTGAAGGAGCATAAGAATGGGAAGCGGATGGCACAATACGAATATCTGGTTCATCCTCCTCCTCCAGCTGGCATTGGAACGCGACGCAATCCTTCAGAGCGTGATTCGTGCTCCGATAAAACAAACACTTACGATCAATCCTTGACCTCAAAAGAGGTGGGATACTACATGTGGTTAGTGTTCATGGTGGAGGCACATGGTTATGATAATTAGGCCGATCGTATGTGGAACTATATGATATTGATTCCCCATAAGCAGAGCCGTAAGAATCATAGCCATAGTTTCCCATGTGACATTGTTCACTACGATGACTGGATGCCCTGCACCATCTGCATTGCAAGTATTCATACATAGTGTTGCGGGGGTGATTCACCAAATAAATATAATCTTTGCAAGAATTAACTACACACAAGCAACTGAAATGAGAACCCTACTTTGTAAATTCTGAAATAGAAAAGGAGTAAATAAAATTAAAAAGGGCTAACTAAGCTAACTAAAATCAAAACAAGAAAAATACAAACGATGCAATATACAAATGGAAGAACTTCTTTCTCTTGTCGCTCTCTCTCAAGCAACTCACACGACTGTGTTCCCTGACAACGACGCCAAAAACTTGATGTGCAAATCTAGCACACCGCTATAGGTGGGAGCGAGACTGCGCCAAAAAACGACAGTGTACCGATCGTTCAAGTAATATTAAATGTGGGAGTGAATCCCCAAATATCGAATCTCAAAGGAACATAGTAAGGTGGTGATGGGGACCATCAATTCATTCCCTCTCTTTCCCCTACTGTTGCTGTTGAAGACCCCTTCCTATTCTGGGTTGGGACTACTACTGTTGATCTGTTGATGCTGAGGACATGGATGAAAGGGACAGATGCTGCTAGGGACACTACGTGGAAGAAGACTTCTGTTGCGGCGAAGTACTTGGAGCCGCCACCTCCGGACGAGAACGAGCCTACACCGTTTGTTGTTGCGGATGGACCTCCACCTCTTTATTGGACAAGACCCGATGCTGATTTGGAGCCACCCTTGCCAATGAGGAATGATGATGAAGATGTCAAGGAATCCCCTTGAGCCTTATTCGGCGCCCGGGCACTCTCCTTTTTATTTATTTGCACTTGCTTATTTGTTTTATTTCAATTTGGGACTTTATTTACTTTGGTTTGCGTTTAGCAAATTGTGTTGGGCTGCGTTTAGCCACTCCTTCTTGTAGGCCCATATATAGGCCAAACCTTCTCTATTTTATTAACGTTGAATGAATTGAAAAAAAGAGCTTCCAACCCTAATTTCCCCTAATCCTCCTTGCCTCCCTGTGGCTGCCGACCCCCTCTTTCTCTCCCCCTTGAGGTTCGGCCTCTTCACCCTCTCTCTCCCCCTCCTAGGCCGCCAACCTCTCCCCCTCTCCCTATTCCCTAATCCCTCCTCCACTTGCTCCTCAAGAACCGACCCCTCCTCCACCCTCTTTGATAGCTCTCGGCTGACCACCTTCCCGTTCCCCCCTTTGAAGATTTGCGGCCTCCACCCTGGATCCGAGAGAGGCAAGATCAGCCAAGGCAATGAGGCCCCTCTAAGGCTTTGTTCGTGGCAGCAGATCGTGAAGGCGAACGTGCACTCCGTCAAGAGATCCTCCTCCGGCGACCACCACGTGGATAACACTAGGATCTCTAGATCCCGGATCTCCTATTCCGGGCAGGGTAACCACTCAACGATTTGTGAGATTTTCTTTACAAAGCATAGGTGTGGTGGATAGGTTCCGTGATGAGTTTTTCGTTCGTTGATTTTCTCGTGGTTATTTTCTCGTGTTAGTGGAACGATCTAGGGTTATTTTCATTTGACGGGGAGTGGCGATCCCCTTTTGATTTCGTTGGAGAAGATCTTCCTATTTTCCGAAGTTGTTGTTTTCAGAGGATCTCCTTGTGGTACATCCTTGCTTTGTTCTTGTTGGGGAAACATACACCCTTTCCGACTCGATTTATTTTGGTGGATTTTTCTTTGGTACAACACCGCGCTCGTCCGGAATCAATATTATTCCATTTAGCTTGTGTGGATATAGGCCTATAGCCTATATTCATACTCTAACGGTTGCTACCAGTACGCTGCGTTAAATTAATAATAAGCATATTCGAGGGCTGCGTTTATTTTATATTTGGGTAGAGCGGAGTGGCGAGAGTCCCTTGTTCGAAGTCGCGTGCGACCGCTGCAATCCGGTGGCCTACATCAAATTTGGTATCAGAGGGAGGTTCATGCCGGTTTCTTAATTGGCACAATCCTCATCGTTTTTCTTATAGGACACCTGCACTCACATATTTTCTAAAAAAAAACCTGAAATCAAAATTCAAAAATTTGATTTGCTGCGGTGTGCGAATAGCGGTCTAAAATTTTAATTTTTTGTCGAAAATCAATAAAATATTTTCTGGACAATCCTCACTCTATTGTCAGCATTAAAATAAAAAGATATCTTAATTTACCCTAGCTATCAGGCAGGAATAAAATTATGTTTCTATAAAATTTTAGTCAGATTTGCCTTCCCCTAGCCTATGAGCACAACTTTAGGAATGAGGCTGTCCCCGCACTACTCCCATATGGGTTTGGACCCTATGGAGTTCACTAAATTCCGTCATGGGGCTTGAGACCCATTCCATGATCCTACAATGACAAGGTTTAGCCGCAATCCGGTGGCCTACATCAAATTTGGTATCAAAGCTTTCACCCTCAAGAGTCATTACCCTTTCAATGGTGATGCACTTTTAATTTTCATCTTCAGTTTACTTCATGTAGATCTCCAAGGAATCCCACATATCTTTTGCTGTTTTGCATTGACTTAAGTATTGAGATGTAGAATCATATATTGCATTCTTAAGTATGTGTTTTGCTCTCTTATCCACAGTTATTAGATCTTCATCTTCATAGGTGAACTGTGAGAAGGTGTTATGGACATAAGATCCCTCTTCAACAACTATGAATAGTCTGGGATCTGATGCTTCCATGAAAAACTTGACTCTTAACTTCCATATGACAAAGTTCTCTTTGGTGCAGATGGGCAGCCTCCTTGATCTCATCTAGCTCTTGATGGTGCTCAAGGGCCATTGAAAGATCACAACCTAATCAAAAATCGTAGATCTTGTTCTATGCTGTTAAGCTTTTGAACTAAACCTACCTCTTATACCAATTAAAAGATTATGGGTTGTCTATAAACTACACCTAGAGGGAGGTGATTAGGTGTTTTCAGATTTCTTTGCTATTTAATAATTTATCTATCACAGCACAAAAGCATCACCGAAAACACATAATGATTTATAGTGGTTCCCAACTAGACAATATGTCTAGAGGTAGTCCACTGTCCCTTTCACCTATCTAGCAGTGTGCTAGACTAGACAACTTCTCCAACTTAGATCTTTTCACTATAATCAGATCTTACAACTCAGGTTCACACAGAACCCTACAAGGCTCAGACTTTTAAAGTCTTGCAATCTCAGATCTTCAACAAGATCCTACCAAAACTCAGGTTCACCAAGAACCCTAACAACCCAGATCTATCCTTATATCCTACCAGCTCAAACTCATAAAGTGCCCTACAAAGTAATACAGGGATGTTGTTGTAGAAGAGAAGATTTCAGAATGAATGCTTTGAATCACAAATCTTCTTCTTTTTGTAACAATAAGCCCAAAGATCTTGTGGATCAATGAACCTTTCTTTAGAATCTTCTGTAGATCTTCACAGCAGCAATGAAGACTTCTGCTTTTTGTTGATTCTTTTCATTCTCTCTTCAGGAATATGTGTGAGAATGAAACTTGAGAGAGTACTGAGCAAGGTCATGTCTGTAGATAAAAATTATCTTCTTTTATATGCTCTGCCATTTTGCATAAAACCCCTTATTGATTATTCCATAATCAATTTCCCGTTTGAAAATGTCTTGCAGAATTGGCAGTTCTTTATCATAACTACTGCCTTTCTTGGAACTAGCATAATATATAAATAATAAATTCCTTGCTTAAATACTGTGCAACGGCTACATTCTGTAGAGAATATTTCATTTATTGCTCCTTGGTTTGTGCGTAAGATAAGCGGCGTGCATATTTCCTGAATATTCATTTATAAGAATTATTGTGCAATAAATGTTGCTCTACAACTTGTCAAGACGATGTTTCTCCTTCAAGACGATATCGTCTTGATTAGTGTACACGACAGATATACTTTACGGCAATATCATCGACATTCTTCCTTCTTCATTTCTCAACTTGTTATCTCAATGGTCTTACTTATTCTGGACGACATCGTCGAGATGTTGCTTTGAATAAGGCTTAGATTTGTTCATTGAGCTGACTGTCTTTATTCAAGAGGACCTCGTCTTGTTCTTCTATACGATATCGTCCAGATGTTGACTTAGATTTATTCCTTAGGCTGACTGTCTTACTTCAAGATGACATCGTCTTGATCTTCTAGATAACATGAGGTCATCAAACTGATGTTTGTTCTTCATGACTCTTCCTTCATGACTTAATGAGTCAAGTCATTTAGCCTTCAAGGTTATACTTCTTCTTCAAAATGACGTCGTTGTTATCTGAACATAACTTTATCCACGACAAGCATTCTTCAAGATGATGTCATCGACATCTGAACTTAGTTTTATCTACGACAAGCTTTCCTCAAGACGATATCGTCGACATCGAAACATAGCTTTTATCCACGACAAGAATTCTTTAACCTTTAAGATGATGTGTCTTCATCAAGACGATATTATCGAAACTATTTCGACGATATGATACTTTTCTCCATGATTCTTCTGCCGAGTCTTGAGAAGATATTTTACTTAGTTAATTTTCATTACTTGTATCGTCTATACTCTGGTGATGTAGCTTTGATGCTTTCTCAATGAAATGTATATTATATCAATGATATGTCCAGTCATAGATAATCTTAGACTTAGAAAATTGCCTGATATATGATTTATCTTTTGCAGTCATGAATAAACTATATCATCAAATACATACTGCATTTATCATTGATCTGAGCACTTCTTCAAATTAGGAACATTGCTAGACACAGTTCCCAACAAAGCATTCGTCTTTTGAGGAGTCAAGTGCAACAACTTCATGCGACGATGAGGAGGCAAACATGTACCTCATGGGAAGAAGCCACAAACCATTGAACAATGATTGCAGTGTCCAAAGCGACACAGAGGTACTTCCTCCCTCGTATGATGAGTTATTTTCTGAACATATGAAATTGTGCAAACACTCTGAGAAAAATCTGAATAATTTGAAATTCTAAAATCAGAAAATAAGGAGTTATTAAAATAAAATATAATATTAGGGAAAGAGAAGGGTTCTTGCCAAGAGTGCACTCACTACGTGGTAAATATTAAGAAAATTGAAGAAACACTTTCCAAGGCTCATTCTGATGTAAAAACTCTAACTAACTAAAAGGGAGCCTTAGAAAGAAAATTAATAACCTCACATTCTCAAATTAATAATAAAAAGAAAACGTTAGAAAAATGGTGTGTTATGCTAAAAGATGAAAACACTCATTTAAAATCCCGAATCCAAGACTTAAACTTGGTTATAGAAAAATTTAGTGTTGGCCAGAAGACCCTTGACATGATTTTATCCAACCAATGGCATGGAAGTGCTAAATATGGGCTAGGATATGGCTCTGGAAGTTACCACCTAACAGTAACTATTATCGCTGGCGGTAGTAACCGAACAAATAAATCATGTTCTATTAAATCTACACCCTTCTCTACTACTATCCTACCCTCCAACAATAGTCTAATGAAAAATCTGAAAAAGGTCTCAACTCCTTTTATGTCTTATGCCAAGTGTTCTCACGTTGGACACACCATGGGCTCTTGTAGGAAGAAGGGTAGATGTGATATCAAGCAAATCTGGATACCTAAGATTTCCACCTATTCTATTGGAGGAGCCACTTGGGTATCTGTATATTGTCAGCCTACATCATTTTAGGAATATTGACCGGTTAAGGACAAATGATGGCATGCAATCCTTGGACTCATATTTCTCAAATCACATGTCAGGAAACAAAGATAAAGTCCTTAGCTATGTAACAAAAAAATATATACATTTAAAATCACATATCCTTATATAACAAAAATAGAGTCATAGTCTATAAAATGGTATTTAGGTCTAAATGCTTAGAATGTCTTTGATCATTCAGTCACATTATATGTCTCACAATAGCGGGGGCGTTGGATTGCGTGCATTAGAGACCTAATCTCTAAGTCATGTATGTCCTTAACCGGGGAGGGTTCTAGTAGGGCCTTGCGAGGCACTGGGCGAAAGAGTGCTAGGTTGAACATTCTCTAGTGTGTGCATATAGGATTAACACCCCAACCCACGGCATGCGTACAACTCCTCATGCCCATCTGTCACATAGTACGGAGCTAGAGTGAAGGCATATGGTTATGGTATTATAATCTAAGACATACTTATATCATATTTTGCATGCGCTCTTTATGATTAAATTACTCATGCAGTCTTGGGTTGATTGAGCATGCTTATCTTGTATTTTATATATTTTATCATTTTAATGACCTTGTAAAACACAAGTATTTGAAAACCCAAGAAGATATAAAAACCAATTTGGAATAAACATTAAACATGCTTAAATAGCCTTCTAAACATCTCCAAATCCTCTAAAATTTCTACACTAAGAAGGTCTATATTCATAAACTCTAATCCAAAGAATTTTTTTCCAAAAACTAGAAAACAGTGTTCTATTTGGGCGTTAGCTCCTTTGTCCAACTGTTCATTCTATGCTTTCTAAAATATTTCTGGTATTTTTCTCATGCATTTTCTCTGATTATTTTCTCAGATTTGAATTATTTCTTATTTGTCTTAGTTTAAAAATAAATAAAAATTACAAAAGCCAAATTACAAAAAATATTTTATTCTCTTCCTTTCCTTGTTTATATGTTTGATTTCCATCTCCATATGCAAAAAATCCAATACAAAATTATAAGACAAAAAAAAACTTACCAAAAATTATTTTTGAACTTAACTTTTTCTATTTGCATGTATCTTGAGAAAGAGAGATTTGGGATGTCACCCCTTCACATCTCCTAGAACAGGTGCAAATCCCTCACAGGATAGTCCTCGGGAAGTCCAAGATCAATTATAAGAGTTAAAAATTTATTTACAAAATTCTTTTACAAAATATAAAAAAAAAACATTATGGACTTTATTGTTAATATCAAACATAGTTTAATATATCATTTAGACCTTCTACAATGTTGAAATTCATCTTTTCAAACTACATTGAACATTGTTTTTTATCATGCTTTGATATATCTAATCATATGTGTTGGAACAACCCTATTACTGATTTGGGCTAGGATCACTATCTTTTGACTAGGATCAATTTGACCCCAATGTATAGTCAATGGGTCAAGAGTTTAGGCTGTTAGAACTCAAGAAATCATTCAAGTTCTGCGTTCGACGAACTCCATACTGCGTTCGATGAACTGCTCTCTGCGTTTGACGAACGACATGCTCTTTGCGTTCGATGAATGGCTTTCATTCTGCGTTCGACGAAAGGAATGCTCTCTGCGTTTGACGAACGGCTTGCATTCTGCGTTCGACGAACGACATGCTCTCTGCGTTCGACGAACGGCTTGCGTTCTGCGGTCGACGAACGACATGCTCTCTGCGTTCGACGAACGGCTTGCTTTTATCTCAGCGTCTCAGTGCCTCAGCTCAGAGGACGACGAATAGATCCCGGCTCAGCGGTCGACGATTTTGCTCAAGCTCAGCAGTCGACGATTTTATCAAGTCTCAGCGGTCGACGAAATTATCCAGTCTCAGCGGTCGATGAATCCTTTCGTTCGACGAACTCCAGTCTGCGTTCGACAATTCTTTATCAGATGTTCAGATCGACGAACTCAACTCCGAGATCGACGAAATTTCTCTGAGGTCGATGAAAATCCTTGAGATCGACGAAATTTCTCTGAGGTCGATGAAAATCCCTGAGATCGAAGAAATTTCTTATTTCAGTTCAGAATTTCAGAAGATTATATTATTTCATTCTCTGAATTCAGATCGACTACAACAACAACAACTCTTTTATATCAGATAAGTAAGGATAATATATTTCCTTTTATTATTTAAAGATTATAGCCGTTGACATATTCTTGGAAAAGGACATATCCATGGAAAAGGAAAAAGGTAAACGACGCAGCAGATTTGCAGTTTCAAAATATCTCTTTAGAATATCATATTCCTTAATATAAGGGATTTGCATTTAATATCTGTCAGAGATTTCAAAAGTGAAAAGGGAAGAAGATATACAGTATCAATATACACAGCTTTCACGACAAGCATACAGAACATATAACATATTGCTGTACAGAAAGAAAAGGAAAGAAAAAGGAGATAGGAAGAAATAGAAGAACAAAAAGCACACAGATCTTCTTCTTCCTTTAGTAGCATTCATTTTTCTGAGAACATCTTCAACAATACTCTCTCAGTCTTTGCTGCATTTTATATCTTCAAAAGAGCAACAACAAACTGAAGAACTTGTTCTCTTAGTTTAATCAGCTACACAGGAAGATCATTCACTCAAAAGAAAGCTTCCAGCCAATCAACTGTCAAACACTCTCATATCAGACAGAGGAAGCCTTTTCTACATCAACAACCACTAGAGTTTTCTCTCAGCATATTGACAGATAAGAACAATATACACCTCTCTTTATCCCATTCTGTAAAGGGTTAAAACTCCCTTCAAAACTTTACCTATTGGTGGGAAGACACCTGATCAAAAAATCCAGCTTGGTTTTTGGGCACCTTATCAAAAACTCATTGGTGTTAGGGCACCTGATCAAAAATCCTAGTGGATTCCTACCAAGGGTGGTAGAAGAGTAGACGTACCCAAGTTTATTGGGGAACTACTATAGCTCCTTGTGTCCTCTATGATTGCTTTACTTTTTCTATGTTTGTGCTGTGCTGATTTGTTTTTTATTTAGTTTATATAAATCACTCTATACACACATATATATATCACTATTTTAATTCCGCTATAAAACTAAGGGAAAAGTTTTAATACTCTATTCACCCCCTCTAAAGTTAATTTAAGATTTAACCTCCACTTTCAATTGGTATCAAAGCATATCAATTGACTTTCAATTAGTATCAGAGATAGGTTGATTCTTTATAGGCTAACACCTGAATCACAAAGATCAATTAGATCTTAATTTCTTTCAGAATTTTTATTTTATTTATTTTTGTTTAAAAACTCATGGCACAAAACAAAGAGTATTTAAGCACAAGACCTCATATGTGCAATCACAATAAGTTTGCACTATGGAAAGCAAGGATTAGGTTATATATGAACTCTATTGATGAAGAAATCTTCAATGTGATATTGACAGGGCCTCCAGCGCCCACAACAACAACTAGTGCTGACACCATAACTAACAACAATGCTGTTCCACCACCTGAGTGGACTGAAGCCCAAAAGAAGCAAAGGAGTGCTGATGCAAAAGCCATGAACATTCTGGCTCAAACAATGTCTGATGACATCTTTCAGAAAGTAGTGGAATGCACCTCAGCAAAAGAGATCTGGACTTCTCTCAATAATATGGTTGAAGGTCTGCTGATGAAAGAAAAGACAGAAGATCCCATCTCATTTCTCAATATGAGAATTTCAAAAAGGGAGAATCTTAAACAGTTGCTGATATGTACAATAGGCTCAGTCTCATCATCAATGAGCCGAAATCTTTGGACAAAGTGATTTCTATCACTGAGATCAATGACAAGATCCTAATGTGCTTTCCCAGCACATGGGACTCTAGGATCTGGCCAATCAAGGAAGCCAGAAGCCTTAATGAGATCTCAATTGAGAGCTTGTTAGGCAAACTCAAATCCTATGAGCAGCTTGTCAAATCCAGAGAAGCTGAACAGTCCACTTCATCTCCAGCATTAAAGAAGGAAAAGAACATTTCCTTCAAAGACACAGAAGAAGAAGGAGAGACTCTTGACAATGAGGAGTTCATGAGCCTTCTAGCCAAAAGGTTCTACAAGATGGCTAGAAAGGACTTCAGAAAGAAGGACTCTAGATCAAGGGAAAAGCCAAGGTATGACAAAGCTCCATCTAAAGAAGTTATATGTTTTGGTTGTAGGAAACCAGGACACATTGTACCTGATTGTCCAGAGAATCAAAATAAGAAGGACAAGAAGGAAAAGAGAAAAGAAAAAGAAGAAAGAAGACATTCCAGCAAGTCTTCCTCCCACAAATACAAAAAGAAGGGAAGAGGATTTGTAGCAGAAACTTGGAGTTAAACTGAATCAGAATCATCATCAAGCTCATCTGAAGATGAAGAAGAATCAAAAGAAAATGACCAATGCTTGATGCCCATTTATGACTCAAACAGTGAGTCAGCAAGTGCATCTTCATCCAGCTCTTCTGATGATGAAGATGATGAAGAAGAGAAGAACTTCTGCATGATGGCTATCAATGCCTCAGGACATAATTCTGAATAATCATAATCAGAAGCTGACAATGATGCTGATCAGGTAATTTCCAATTTTGATTTCAATTCAGTTGAATTCAAAGATGAATTCAAAGCACTTTGCTTAGACTTACTCAAATCTGAGAAGGAAATAATCACACTCGGAAATAAGCTAGCTGAAATGAATCAAATAAGTAAAGAAAATGTAAATCTTAAGAAAGATTTGGCTGCCTCCAGGGAACATATTGTTCTCATTGAGAGAAATTTGTCTGAAGCTAACAAGTTTGAAGAATCCCTCATTGGGAGAAGCATCAAACTGATGGACATCACAAGCATTGTTAATGCTAGACTTAATAGCAAACTGGGCTTGGGTGCTTCATCAAGTGAGCCACATCTCATTAAGAAAAACATACTGTCTACACTTATAGAATTCATTTCTGCTAAGAGCAAGGAGGTTGTAGATGCAAATAAAATCATTTCAAGCAAGGCTGTAAAGAATAAGGGAATTCAACAGAATTCGTCGAATGGAGCTCGACGAAATCAGATGAATTCTTTGAACGGAGATCGATGAACTCTGAAGACAGATTTCATGTATAGTCATTATTCGAACGACGCTCGACGAAAGCACCTCCATTCGTCGAACGGCGATCGACGAACTCAGCCCAGTTCGTCGAACAGAAGATATACAACAAATCTGAACAATTCTTATTCTTCACATACTTACAATCCTTTCACTGAATGGATAGTTCCTCCAAGGAGATATCATCCAAAAGGTTATAAGGATCAGCCTGAAGTGTCTTTTATTTCATATTTTTGTGGAAATACAAAAAGACCCAAGGTAGTCTGGGTCAAATACAAATAGTTTGTTTTTCTGTTTTTGCAGGTACACAGCTATCCAAGAATAAAGGAACAATGGTATTTGGATAGTGGATGCTCAAAGCATATGACAGGAAACAAGGCCAATCTGAACAACTACAAGACAAAGCTTGGACCAAAAGTGATATTTGGAGACTCCAACTGTGGACAAACAAAAGGATATGGAAAAGTCAAGGTTGGAGAAGTCACCTTCAAAGAGGTAGCTTATGTCAAGGGACTGAAGCACAACCTCATCAGCATAAGCCAATTATGTGATGTAGGGTATCGGTAACTCTTAATAAATCAAAATGCCTCATTAAGTCTTCTGATAATATTACTGTTTTATCAGGTATTAGGCAAGGAAATATCTATTTAGTAAATTTCAACTCATCAAAATCAGAAATCTGTTTATTTAATCAATTAAGCAAACCTAGTGAACTTTGGCATAAGAGATTAGGACATGTAATCCTTAGGACCATTGCTAAATTATCTAAGTACAATCTTGTTAGAGGATTACCTTCTGGTTCATACAAAAAGAAGGTCTTTGCAGGGCATGTCAACTAGGCAAGCAAACTAAAAATAGTTTAAATCATTATCTAAAAGTGATTCACCTAGAATCTTATACTTGCTAAATTTGGACCTTTTTGGACCAATAACGATAAAGAGTTTAGGGGGGAAGTCATACACTCTAGTTATTGTAGATGAATTCTCTAGATTCACTTGGGTGTTCTTTTTGAGAGAAAAGTAAGATAACTTTAAAGTTCTTATAGACTTTCTTAAGAGCATTCAGATTGAGTACTCTACTCATATTGCATTGATCAGAAGTGATCATGGACTAAGTTTGAGTCTCTTCTCATGCAAGAATTCTGTGAGAAGGAAGGTATCAGGCATTGCTTCTCAGCTCCTAGAACTCCTCAACAAAATGGGGGTAGTTGAAAGGAAAAATAGAACCCTAATTGAATCAACAACAACATTACTTGCAGATGCTAATTTGCCCCTATCTTTCTGGGCAGAGGCTGTTAGCACAACAAATTATGTGTTGAATAGGAGTTTGATACATAAACTTAAGGGTATGTCTCCCTATGAGTTACTTAAAGGGAAGAAACCTAAAGTTAACTATTTTAGAACATTTGGTTGTAAATGATTTGTTCACAATAATGACAAAAAATATCTTAGGAAATTTGAACCAAAATCTGAAGAAGGAATTTTCTTAGGCTGTTCATTAATCAGCAAAGCATATAGGATATTTAACAAATCCTCTCTTAAAATTGAAGAACCTATGCATGTTTCTTTTGATGAAACTAACATGTTTTACAAGGATAAGATTTCTTCTACTTAAGAAAATTTGCCGGTACCTACACTCTGTGAGCAACTAGATAAATTAGCTCTACAGAAGGAAGGATCTCTAAATCTTATACAACAGGAAAGTGAAGAAAGTGATGAAGACATTAGTGAAACTGTGACTGAAAAGGAAGCATTAAGTAATATTCCACAAGAGGAATTAACTACAAATAATGCTGATCCCACTATGCCTGCTAATTATGTCAATATTAGAGATCACCCCAGATCTCAAATAATTGGAGACATATCAACGGGTGTCCAAACAAGGCATCAAGTTAATTAGAATATGATGCACACTTGTTTTCTCTCTCAGATTGAACCTCAATCCCTACAAGACGCAGAACAAGATCCCAACTGGATCATTGTTATGCAAGAGGAGCTCAATCAGTTTGAGACAAACAAAGTTTGGGAATTGATTCCTAGACTAAAGAATCATCCAGTCATTGGAACTAAATGGGTCTACATGAACAAGCTAGATGCAGATGGCAATATTGTGCGAAACAAAGATAGACTAGTAGCTCAAGGATACTCACAGGAAAAAGGAATAGATTATGATCAAACTTTTGCACCAGTTGCAAGGTTAGAAGCAATCAGGATCTTCCTTGCATTTGTTGCATACAAGAAGTTCAAGGTTTATCAAATGGATGTAAAGAGTGCATTCTTGAATGGAGAAATCAAAGAAGAAGTCTATGTGGAACAACCACCAGGTTTCATCTCTCCAACTCACTCCTCTTTTGTATTTAAGCTTAATAAAGATCTCTATGGTCTTAAACAAGCTCCCAGAGCATGGTATGAGACCATAGCTAGTTTTCATTTAGAGAATAAATTCTGTAGAGGCATAGTAGATAAAACTTTATTTTTCAGAATACATAAAAATCAAACCCTACTAGTTCAAATATATGTAGATGACATTATCTTTGGCTCTACTGATTCAAATCAATGCAAAAGATTCTCTAATTTAATGCAATCTAAATTTGAAATGAGTAGTATGGGTGAATTATTATACTTCCTTGGTCTTCAAGTGAAGCAAACTCCCAATGGAATCTTCATATCCCAATCTAAGTATGCTAAGGAATTAGTGAAAAGATTTGGTATGTCTGATTCTTCCACCATAAAAACACCCATGCCCTCTAATGCTGTTGTTGATAATGATGAATCAGGGAAACCTGCTGATCAGAAAGTATATAGAGCAATTGGTGGCTCATTACTTTATTTAACAGCAAGTAGGCCTGATATAATGTTTGCTACTTATATTTGTGCTAAGTTTCAAGTTAACCCCAAAGAATCTCACCTAATTTAACTAAAAAGAATTTTAAGATATATAAAGGGTTGCCCTAATTTAGGACTTTGGTATCCAATAGCATCTGAATTTGAATTAACTGGATTCTCAGATTCAGATTATGCTGGATGCAGAGTAGACAGGAAAAGCACATTAGGAACTTGCCAGTTTCTTGGTGATAGGCTTGTGTCTTGGTTTTTTAAGAAACAAACATCTGTGTCTATATCAACAGCTGAAGCTGAATACATAGCTGCAGGCAGTTGCTGCTCACAGATATTGTGGATACAAAATTAGCTCCTAGACTATGGTGTCAACTTAAATAATTCAATTATATTTTATGACAATACTAGTGCAATATCTATAGCACAAAATCCAGTTCTCCATAGTAGGACTAAACACATAGAAATTAGGCACCACTTTATCAGAGATAATGTGGATAAAAATAAAATTTGCCTACAATTCATCACTACTGATTTGCAAAGAGCTGACATTTTCACCAAGCCCTTTGATGAAAAGAAACATATTTTCTTTATAAATCAGCTAGGAATGATAGATGGAGATTCAATCTTATAAAAAAATTTAAGTTTTCTACTTATCCCATCTCTTCATCTAACTGAGATCGACGAAATCTAGTTTTTCGTCGAACGAAAATCGACGAAGTCATCAAGTTCGTCGAACCGAGATCGACGAAAACTCATTTTTCATCGAACCCAGTTTTGATGAAGCTTTTATTTCTGATCTGTCATCATAATCAATTTTTTTTTTATATAAATGCCTACAGAATTGCTTCTCTTTTTAGTTCCCCTTGCACTTGATCTCTATTTAATTTTGTAGGAACAATAGCAATGACAATCTTGCATCCTTCCCTACCTCCATCAAAAGTCCCTTCTTCTAGGCGCCTAGCTCCAGGTCTTTCTGAAACTAGGCAGGGTGAGATGTATTGAAGAAGCTCTCTTATTGTTAGGGGGGGATACTTTCCTTTTTGACAGGGGAGTTATTTTCTGAAGATGCTCAAGCTTTAAGATTCAAATGCTGATGAAGAAGCATGCTTTCAGTTCTATGAACTAGGCAAGGGAAGAAAGCTGAAGAACCTCCAGTCTCAGGGGAGATACTCTCAGGGGGAGATGCTTTTAGAAAGGGCAAGATGACTTATGAACAATCTCAACTGGTATCAGCTAATCAGAATTATAAAGCTTTTCAGCTCAACAATTCAGAAAGCTGAAATATAGCAGAAATCAGTTGAGACAATATCAGATTTCAGAATTCAGAAAGCAGAATTCAGAGAAAGAAAAGGTTCTGATTGTGTGTTTTTATCGATTTTTATTTTCATTAAAATGTTTCAAAACTCAGAGTATTATTTATTTTATATATGATGAAATATTTAAAATATATCAGATATATATATGCTCTGTTGTTTTTGTTTGTTTTCATTTTTTTGTCAAATAGTGTCCTAACCCAAAATAGGGGGAGATTGTTGGAACAACCCTATTAATGATTTGGGCTAGGATCACTATCTGTTGACTAGGATCAAGTTGACCCCAATGTATAGTCAATGGGTCAAGAGTTTAGGATGTTAGAACTCAAGAAATCATTCAAGTTCTGCGTTCGACGAACTCCATACTGCGTTTGATGAACTGCTCTCTGGGTTCGACGAACGACATGCTCTATGCGTTCGACGAACGGCTTGCATTCTGCGTTCGACGAACGGCATGCTCTCTGCGTTCGGCGATCAGCTTGCATTCTGCGTTCGATGAACGACATGCTCTCTGCGTTCGACGAACGACTTGCATTCTGTGTTCGACGAACGGCATGCTCTCTGCGTTCGATGAATGGCTTGCTTTTATCTCAGCGTCTCAGTGCCTCATCTCAGAGGTCGACGAACAGATCCCGGCTCAGCGTTCGACAATTTTGCTTAAGCTCAGCAGTCGATGTTTTTATTAAGTCTTAGCGGTCGACAAAATTATCCAGGCTCAGCGGTCGACGAATCCTTTCGTTCGACCTACTACAGTCTGCGTTCGACGAATCTTTATCAGATGTTCAGATCGACGAACTCAGCTCCGAGATCGACGAAATTTCTCTGAGGTCGACGAAAATCCTTGAGATCGATGAAATTTCTCTGAGGTCGACAAAAATCCTTGAGATTGACGAAATTTCTTATTTCAGTTCAGAATTTCAGAAGATTATATTATTTCATTCTCTAAACTCAGATCGACTACAGCAACGACTCTTTTATATCAGATAAGTAAGGATAATATATTTCCTTTTATTATTTAAAGATTATAGCTATTGACATATTCTTGGAAAATGACATATCCATGGAAAAGGAAAAAGGTAAACATCGCAGCAGATTTGCAGTTTCAAAATATCTCTTCAGAATATCATATTCCTTAATATAAGGGATTTGTATTTAATATCTGTCAGAGATTTCAAAAGTGAAAAGGGAAGAAGATATACAGTATTAATATACACAGCTTTCACGACAAGCTTACAGAATATATCACATATTGCTGTACATAAAGAAAAGGAAAGAAAAAGGAGATAGGAAGAAACAGAAGAACAAAAAGCACACAGATCTTCTTCTTCCTTTAGCAGCATTCATTTTTCTGAGAACATCTTCAACAATACTCTCTCAGTCTTTGCTGCAAGTTTAGATCTTCCAAAGAGCAACAACAAACTGAAGAACTTGTTCTCTCATTTTAATCAGCTACACAGGAAGATCATTCACTCAAAAGAAAGCTTCTAGCCAATCAACTGTCAAACACTCTCATATCAGACAGAGGAAGCCTTTTCTACATCAACATTCGCTAGAGTCTTCTCTCAGTATATTGACATAGAAGAACAATCTAAACCCCTCTTTATCCCATTCTGTAAAGGGTTAAAACTCCCTTCAAAACTTTACCTATTGGTGGCAAGACACCTGATCAAAAAATCCAGCTTGGTTTTTGGGCACCTTATCAAAAGCTCATTGGTGTTAGGGCACCTGATCAAAAATACTAGTGGATTCCTACCAAGGGTGGTAGAAGAGTAGACGTACCCAGGTTTATTGGGGAACTACTATAGCTCCTTGTGTCCTCTGTGACTGCTTTACTTTTTCTGTGTTTGTGCTGTGCTGATTTGTTTTTTATTTAGTTTATATAAATCACTCTATACACACACATATATATATATATATATATCAGTATTTTAATTCCGTTATAAAACTAAAGGAAAAGTTTTAATACTCTATTCACCCCCCTCTAGAGTTAATTTAAGATCTAACCTCCACTTTCAATTGTATCAAAGCATATCAATTGACTTTCAATATGTTCATAAATTGTATTGAGAAAGTTTTGTGTAGAATCAAGCTTAGCATGCCTCTAAGTATGAGTAAATATTTTATGATTGATAATGATATTTCTTCACTCACTTATTTTGGCAAAGTTTACATGTGCTTTTAATATAAGAATGCTTGCTTGTGTATTGTAATTGTATAATAAATTAAAATTGCATAAGTATTTTACTTACACTATATTTATTTGCACTATTAAAAATTAAGAAAAGTGGTTGTGCTTTCAAAATTAAATTGGTTTGCAAATCAAGTGTATTCGAAGAACTTTGTACAAAATAAAAATCATGAAATTAATTAACAAAGATAACTCCACCAAGCACTATTTGAACCTTCTAATAAGTCTTAATGAGCATTGTGAGGCTGAGCACCTTGAAAATAATAGTAAAGTGTCTTGTGCAAACCATAGTTCCTTTTTTACACCACTCATTCTTAAGTACACCGGATCACAAAATATCAATATTGAAAATAAAGTGTGTGATCCCCTAAGCACTACTTTGCACACTGATAAGTCTTCACGAGCATTGTGTGCGCAGAGCACCTTGGTAGTTGTACATTTTTTGTGCATTGAAGTGTGTGGAAGTAAAATTCTGTGTTTTATCGTGCACCTTACTTTACATATGTCTTGTATTTTTTAAATAAATCATTTGTTTACTCTCTTCAAAATACATTTATGTGCAGATCATTATCTTCCATAACACTTCTTCTCATGAGTATTGGATCCTAATGATAATTTTATACAACTCTTTATATTATTAAAATGCACTAGATAACCTAGCATGCTCTCTACAATGTTTGGTATGTCTTGAATTTATGAATTAAAATAACATTATAGTAGTCTCCTTTTGATATCTTTTCATGCTTGGTCACTTTATTGTAAAACTTTACGATCTTAAAAGAAAAAATGATTTACAAAAACATATTCTTATTTTGGAATTTAACTCATACTTTCTCTTATGAATCATCATGCTACAAAAAGATTTTTCTTGTATTTCTATAAGTCTTCGGCAATATTACCTAATAACTTTTACCTTGCACTTTCATGCTTATTTCAAGTATTACCATTACTTGAATCTCAAAATTCCTTTTCTTCAACAAATGGTAGACTTTCTTGGTAAAGGTTATTTTAAGTTGTTCTAACATGCATACTTTCTATAAAAACTCTGATCTATTTCTGTGAAATTATTTTTATGCTAAAAACTGAGATCTTTATGTCTCTTGCTTCCTTAACCCACTTTTGCTAATAACAAAAGGGGGAGAAATAACATGATAAATAAAATCATTATCAAATGGGAAAACTAATATGATTAATGATTAAGATGATAGCCTACATATAAGGGAAGCATTCACATAGGAAGACCATGCATTTATGGGAGCAATTCTAAATACCAAAATCAAAATTTATCATAAGTCATCACTCACACACACACAAGTAGGTTTTATCATGCTTTATGTATTAATGCTCTGATTTATCATTAATAGATTTGTTATTATCAAAAGAGGGAGTTTGTTGAAACATGGTATTCTGCATCTCCTAGGTTTGAGAAAACAAATCCTATGTGTATTTGATCTTATGTGTTTATCTGTGCAGGAAATAATGTCATATAACTCAAGGATGACATAAGAAGGTTGACCCAAGTTTGAAGCCAAAATTCCTACATGCCCACTAGCACCGACGGTAGCCACTAGCGCGGGCGGTATCCACTAGCACAGGCGCTAGCCCTAGCACCAACGCTAACCCTGATTAGGCAATTTTGGGAGGCAATTATAGAAGGTGCTAGCGCAAGCGGTAGCGGCTAGCGCAGGCGCTATCTCGACGCATAAGAGGAATTTTGACAAGGTACCTTGGAATGAAATATGCGTACGTGGAGAATATTTCCTAAATCAGGATAGCGCAGGAGCTAGCTCCAAGGCTATAAAAAGGACCCCTTGGCTCTGTATTCTTCATCCTCTCACACCCCAAAATTCGAGAGCTTCGTCCCACATCATATAGAGGAAGTTTCAGAGAGATACTCCCACAAATCTTTGAAGGCTTAAGGAGATCCATGGAGAAGATTTCAACACGCTTCATCATCGTGATGAAAGACCGCATCGACTATGATCATACTCTGTTGGTCTTCTTCTACTTCTTCAAAAGATCCACATATGGAGTTTTTACATTGTTGTGGTTTCTTTTATTTACTCTTTTATACTCGTGCAGTGAATTTGCCTCGTGTTGGCCACTAGGTCTGGGTTGGACATAGGGCAGAAATTAGCCTTGTGTTGGCGCCTAGGTCTAGGGTGTAGATCTAGGGGTGCTTGAGGCCATATTCGGGGGAGGATTGGCTAGAGCGGCTTGAGGCCGTATCCGGGGGAGGATAGGTTAAAGTCACAGGTTTGTGGGGATACGAGTCAGGATAGAAAAAGAAAAGACTTTTTACTAGTTGTCTCTGATTTCTAGCGTCATAAGAAATCTAGTTTTGTAATCTTATATTTCAAATTAATAAATTCATGTCTCTATTTTATTTCACTTGATTTGTTTAGTTTTCTCCAATTTTATCTCTTAGTTTTTCATGTCTTATAAAATATAACAAAATTTTTTAAAACCCTTATTCACCCCCCTCTATGGGTGCCTACAGATCCAACAACTATCTTGGAGGAGATGCCTAACTTCGGCTTCAATGCCAATGACTTGGATAACATCCTAAAGAATAAACTTGTAGCCCAAAAACTCTTGTTGCAAGCGCTGAAAATTATTTTGATTCTCTGGGCGGTCGAAAAGAACCATAGCCTCTACGGGAGAGACGTAGGAGGTGGAGGAAGGAGCACCTCCTCTTTCTCTTGGATGGTGAGCAATCTTCTTAGAGAAGAATGCCATTGGAGAGTGCAAGAAAACAACTGGACAAGAGGAAGAAGATCGAGCAAGAGACAAGGAAGCAATTGTTTGGGTGGAAGCACAGGAATGTAGCACACGACCTAGGAGAGAAATTGCAGTCATGCAGTAAAATACAAACAATGCAATTTTAAATAACTTGCGGTCTCACGATCATGTGGCAAAGGCATCCAAGATCGTTAGCAGCCGTGCATTGTTTAAAAATTATAGAATTGCAAAATATGTGTAGTGACACATGGTTTGATGAAACTCAACGGACATCATATGATAGCACTGTCAACACAATTGCAAAACAAGCACAAACACTAAGAGTAGATAATAGAACAAAAACAATTGCGACCATTTTTCCAAAATTAATAGTTATTTAAAAAAATTTAAACTAATATTTAACGATTACATAAAAATAAACTATTGGTTTTATTGTCACTAGCATGACTTATTTTAGCTCAAATGAGGTTCTTACTAATGTGTGTTGAAAAAATTAAAATGCATAGGTAATTCTCTAAGTATCCATGTTGGTAGAGGGCACTGATATGGAGATAAAGCAGTCATTGCTCTGCCTAAATAATATTACCAGCTCTTTACATGCAGCGGGAACAAAATATTGATGAGGGTGGCATAATTCCCTTCATCAAACACGTCCGAGATGATAGGTTGGCCTGTCAAGACAATATCTTCCACCTGCAAGGGTAAGGGTTTTGAAATAGTGAAAAATTGTCATTCATGTACCTCTTCTTTCAAGGAGTCCATAAAATCATTAGATAATAAGAAAATATGAGAAAGATGAGGAGTGGTGGGAGAAGGCGGCATCGCCTCATCACTCACCATATCAAAAGTGGTAATGTTATCAACAAAAAGAACCTCCTTGGTGATAGGATCCTCGTTGATATCAACAATAGGTGGTGTGAATAATTCCTTCATTGTAGGACCTTCCAAATCAGACATGGCGCATAAAGGGGGTTCCATATGTTGGAAATTGTATTCACAATTACCTTGATTTGTGAGAAGTCACCCTTAAACTAAGGTTGAATTGCTTTTGTATTTGATATGCTTTTCTAGTATTGTCTTGCAGATTATCATTGCTAAGTGTAAATCAATGTCAGGTCACAATGGGTCTGCAAACACAGTTTCATACAATGTAATTCCTCATTATATGAAACATGGTGATGACTCATGTGTGATCTCTCTATTGGGGTACACTTCATTTTCAAGACTATTGAAGACTTTGGAGTGCGGTTGCAGCAAGTGTTCAAGAGAAGAAAAGAAATTTTTTGAAAACAATTTCTCTAAGGATATGTCTCGAGAGATCAGACTTGTCTCGAGAGTTCTGGCATGTCTCGAGAAGCAAGTTCTTTTGATCTCGGTATTTCTGTTCTTGATGACTCGAGAGATCAAGCTTGTCTCGAGAGTCCTTAAGACCGAAATCTTTGTAATGTCTCGAGAGATCATCGAGTTCTCGAGACATCCCTTTCTTGCTCTCTTTGTTTCATATCTCGAGAGATCCGTTAGTTCTCTAGAGATCCCTTATGTCTCGAGAATTCTGTCCGTTATTTTCTAATTTGTTTCCTCTGTTCTTGACGGTTCGTAAACGCTCCTTCCCGATCCTAACGGCTATATTGAGTGCGTTTAAGGTCGATTTAACCCTTAATCATTGCCCTCTATATATAGGATCGCTCTTGGGTTATTTAACCAAGTTTTTCGAATCGTTCTAAAACCCTAATTTTCTTTCCTGATCTAAAAGAATGAGAAAAGCGCCGCCTCGCTGTCGCCTACGATTGAAGATCGATCTACTCATTGGAGTTGCGAATTTCTATCAAAGAAGGATTCGATCGATCCGTGTTCTGATTCTACAACCTCTATTGGATCGTTTCGGATTGCCAAAGACAGATTTGAAGGATCGTTGTTCTTCCTCATCGTTCTCAAAAGCCATTCAAGAAGAAGGAAGAAAACGCCTCTGTTATTCAGATCTGGTATCTTATTGTTCAAAACCTTTTATCATCTATTGTAGGAGTTGTTATCTCTGAGTTGTAGGAGAGGTTGTTCTCCGAGTTGTAGGAGAAGTTTTTTTCCGAGTTGTAAGAGAGGTTCTCTCTGAGATTGTAGGAGTTTGACTCCGAGTTTGTAGGATCATTCTGATCCGAGATTTAGTGAGTAGTTAAGTCTAGCTGTGGTGCTAGATTGGCGAGGCCGGCAGTGGAGTACCCAAGTACGGGGAACCACTATAAATTCCTGGTGTTATCTGTGGCTGTGATCTATTTTGTGTGCTGTGCTTTACGTTTAATTTTTAATTCCGCAAAAGACGTAGAGATCACCTATTCACCCCCCTCTAGGTGATTTAGGTAGGCAACTAGATACTTCACCATATGTGTGAGGGATAAATTCTCAACACTAGTGGGCTCCCATTTATACCACATCAAAAACATTTAGGCAATCATGCAATGATGTTATTTCCGTAGGCGATGCCTCAGAAATAAGGGGATGAAAGTAGTTAGAACAGATAAATCATAAAATGTGCCCTCTCCAAAATAAAAAATAGGGGTCATGGAGGGCAACATGGGTGGTGATACAAAATAGGCCAGCATTGTTGAACCAGGAAATTATGGTTCAAGTGGAGTTCAGACCTATGGGGGTAGCTTGCATCTACTTCTCCTGAGTTAGAACACTAGATCAGGCACTCAAAGCTAAGAACCTTACTCACAAGGGGGAAGACTATGAATAGTCCCTGTGAGCTGCAGCGAGGAGATCCTGCCACAAACCCGAAAGATCAAAGAGAGCTTCCCCCCCAAGCCAATGCTTAGTCGGGCACCGTTGAGAGCACCTGAGAGAACCAGACTGTCAGCTCAGAAACTTCGACAAACAGAATGCTAGAGCTCTTGCCAAATAGAAACATCCTAAGGAGAGAGGAAGCGCCCTACGACAAACTACACCTGTAGTAAAGACTAAATTGTAACGAAAACAAAATTTCTTACTAATAGCTATATTTAGTAACAAATTTTTTCTTTTGTTACATAAATAATAGTTTTTTGTAACAAGTATTTTATATTTCGTTATAATAATTAAATGTTTGTTATAATAAGTTCAGGTATTTGTAAGAAGACTAGTTTTACATTACAAATAATAAAATGTCCTCACATTAAGTAGCAATTGTAACAACACCTTGAAAGTATTTGTAACAACTAGAATTTTCTTACTATTAGTATTTTTTATAACCAAAGTTTTTCTATGATAAAAATATTAAATTTTAAAATGAACGAAAACATGACACTATTTTTTTAATATACACTTATATAAAAAAAATATAAACTTATAGTATGAAAACAAGAACATGTCATATCGATTGCCAGAAGACATGTGAGTTAATGAAAATAGATATAAAGAAAGTCATAAATACATGTCATATCGATAAATAAAACAAGTGGTTCAATAAATAAGCTAGCATTAATTACTTTTTCAATAAGATTTACTTTTAATTCTAGACACATATATGTGGTACTATTGCGACATGGGTATTTTTGCGCGCGGGGGTTTGCGAGCTGCAGGAGCGTCGCCATGCTGGGAAAGTAGTACTATCGAGGTGGGGGTAATGTCGTGAGGGGGCATTGGTGCTTCCTATATATGTGCTGTCAGTTGAACGAGCGTCCAAGAGCGGGAGAGTTTGGGTGGAGGTAGCGACGTCGATGCTACTAGAGTACTATCGCAGCAGAGAGCGCGCATCGAGCATGGGCGTAGCCCATACGAAGATACTCGTATGTATGTATATATATATGTATATATATATGTATGTATATATATGTATATATATATTAGTTAATATAAAAATTATTTTAAAATTAAAATATAAAATTTTATTATAAAACTTTAATATAAAATTTTATTAATTTAAGTATAATATAAAACTTCATTGCAAAATTATTATATACATTATGATATATAAAAAATTAATTGAATATTAATGTTAATTTAATTAATTGTAATAGTAATTAATATTAAATTTCATTCAGTTATATATATATAATTATAATTATAAAATTAGTTATATATAATTAAACATATATAAGATTTATTATTAATGTTATCTCATTACATCGCTATTTTTTATCAAGGAAATAAAATTGTGTTCTGGTCATCTAGTCATTTCCTCCTGATCTTCTTGTATCATATAATCACACACACAAACACACAAACACACAAAGACACAAAAACACATAGACATATAGATCACACAGACACAGACACACACATGTACAGACTTGGTACATATGTAGCTAGAGATCACACAACCATTAACATACACACACATATAGGCACAACCGATACATAAAGACACAAACACACAAACATAAACACAGACACAAACACACAGACACAGACAGACACAGACACAGACAGACACAGACAGACACAGACAAAGACACATGACACAAATAGACATAGACACACAGAAATAGACACATGCATAGACACACATATGCACAAACACACACAGACACAAACACAGACATGCACAGTCACACATAGCTAGCTAGAGATCAGAGAGACACACAGGCACAAACACAGACAGACATAGACACAGACACAGACACATACATACACACATAAATAGATACAGACAGACATATACACGCAAACACAGACACCAACACACCCACAGACGCAGACACAGACACAAAGACACCAACAAACACACACACACACACACATACATAGAAAGACCCAGACATAGACACAGGCACAGACATACACAAACACACAAACATAGGCACAGACACACAGACACACACAAGCAAGAACACATATAGACACACAGATACACAAATGCAATGTCACACATAGCTAGAGATCACATAGACACAAACATGCTCACACACACACATAGGAATAAACACAGACACATAAACAGACACATATAGACACACAAACACACCTGAACACAGACACACATAGATCAACATTCTTTTATGGATTAGGGGTGTGAATATATGTGTTAGGGGTGTGAATCTGTGTGTAAGTGTGTGTATGTGTAACATTGTACTACATAATGGATTATGGGTGCGAATATGCAAGGTTTCTGACTGTCGACTGACTATCTTATACCCTTATATCAAGCCCTATACTGTGTGTGTGGATTTAGGGTTTGTTTGTATGATAAATTGGAGTGGTTCAATTTGGCACAAATGTTTGGCCTTTTCAGTGTGCATGCTGTGAGTTGGCTGCTCTTATTGCTGTCAAAAAATAGAAATTGTGTGTGAATGTCTTCATATATGGATGTATGTGTGTACGAATAGATTAAGTATCTGTCTAGATGGTGTGTGTGTGTGTGTGCGTGTGTGTGTTTGTAGTGGTTGTATGCATGTGTTTAAATGTATATTCTTGTATATACTTGTGTTGTGTAATTTTATAGTGTGTATGAATGTCTTCATATATATATGAAATTGTGTGTGAATGTCTTCATATATAGATGATATTGTGTGTGAATGTCTTCATATATGTATGTGTGTGTGTGTGTATGAATGGGTTGTGTGTGTGTCTAGATGGTGTGTGTGTGTGTGTGTGTGTGTTTTATAGTGGTTTTATGCATACGTTTAAATGTATCTGTTTGTATATACTTGTGTTGTGTAATTTTATTGTGTGTTGTTTGTGTGAATATCTTCATATATTGTTGAAATTGTGTGTATATGTTCTACACTTTTTGTTATCGTAATCTCTTTTTATTTATTTTGTAGTTATGGATAAATGTTGGATTTATGAACAAGATAGATTTAGTTCTACCTATACTAAAGGCGTGGATTTATTTTTGGAGTATGCAAGGGAAAATGTTGTTTACTTTGAAGATAAAATTCTTTGCCCTTGAAATGTATGTCGAAACACTAAAATAAAGAGCTTTATTGAAGTTAAAATAGACTTGCATGTGAAAGGGCTTTATAAATACTATAAGGAGTGGATACATCATGGAGAAGCTAAAATGGCACGTTCTTTTGTGTTTAGTTCTAATTGTAATAATAGTGGACCTTCTCAAAGTCAAAGAAGTTACTTTGAGGATAATGATGATATTGAATCCATCAATGATTTTGTTGATATGATACAAGAGATTGGAGATGCAGAACTTCCTGAACAAACTAACGAAGAAAATACTAAAACTTTTTCAAGTCTATCATGTTATGCCAGACATGAACAATACCCAGGTTGCAGAAAGTATTCTTTGTTATAATTCTTTGTTAAATTGCTACATATCAAAATAATGAACAAGATGTCAGATAAGTCAATTAACATGCTTCTTGAATTACTAAAGGACGTGTTGCCAGAAGGTAATCTTATTCCATCATGTCTTTATTGGACTAGGAAACTTCTTTCTGGGTTAGGTTCGGGGTACAAGAAGATAAACGCATGTAGATATGATTGTTCACTATTTTGGAAGGAGAATGAGAAGAAAGATGTGTGTCCTATGTGTGAAGAACCACATTGGAAATATATTGATGGAAAAGGAAAATTGATTCCTCAAGAGGTTTTATGTCATTTCCCATTAACACCATGTCTACAAAGACTTTATATGTCTTCTAAAATAGCATCTTACATGAGGTGGCATACTGAGAAGCATATAGAGATGTAAGGTACTTTGAGTCATCCGATAGATTCAACTGTATGGAAGTGTTCTGATACTCACTATCCTATTTTTGCTGCAGATCCACGTAATGTTTGGCTTGGATTGGCTACTAATGGGTTCAATCCATTTGGAAATATGATTAATTCTTATGGTATGTAGCCAGTGAGCTAATTCCATATAATATGTCATTATACAAAGGTATGAAAGATGAGTTTTTTATAATGTCATTATTAATTCCTGGCCCACGTTCACCTGGAAAAGATATTGATGTTTGTCTTATACCATTGATAGAAGAAGTAAAAGAATTATGGAACGACGTTGAGAATTATGACACATATACCAAAGAAACATTCAAAATGCATGCTTCACTAATGTGGACAATTAATGATTTTCCAGCTCTAAGTAATTTATTTGGGTGGACCACAAAGGGTTACAAGGCATGCTCATCTTGTTTATATGATACAAATTCTAAAAGAATTCAAAGTAAGATATGCTACATGGGACATCGTCGTTATCTATGTAATGATCACCCTTATCAAAGGAAACCAAAGGTGTGGAGAGGAGCATAATTAATTTCAAATTTGAACACACTTGAACATAACTTTGATAAAATTGGAAAACACCCAAGCAAGCGAAAGAGGAAGCACAACATTGATGAAGGAAATTGAGTCAAGAAAAGCATCTTATTTTAACTATCTTACTAGCATAAACTTTTGATATGACACAACATTGATGTAATGCAAGTTGAAAAAACTATATGTGATAATGTGTTGGGCACATTGATGAACATTGATGGAAAAAATAAAGATACAGAAAAAGCATTTGAATATTTATGAGACCTTAACATTAGGAAGGAGTTGCACTTGATTAGAAATGGAAGTACTATAACAAAACCTCAAGCATGTTATAATCTGTCTTCCGATGAAAACAGGTTTTGCAATTTTTAAAAAAAATGTCAAGTTTCTGGATGGTTGTGCATCAAATATTTTAAGATGCGTAAAAGATGGAATGATTTATGGACTTAAATCTCATGATTGCCATGTTCTATTACACTGATTAATTCCTATTGGCATTCGTAGGTTTTTACGCCCAGATGTCGTTGAGGCACTATATGAGCTAGGGAATTTCTTTAAAATTGTATGCTCAGAGACACTACAGGTAGAGCATATCAAGAAGTTGGAGTGTAATATTCCAATTATTTTGTGCAAATTGGAGAGAATATTCCCTCTGGCTTTTTTCGATGTAATGATTCACTTGGCTATTCACCTTCCAAAAGAGGCAAAGATTGCTGGCCTAGTTCATTCATGTTGGATGTACCCGATTTAAACGTAAGTGTTTTTATGCATTTATACTTTATTTTCAGTTCATTAACAATTTTATTGTTCTTATCATTGAGTTTCTCCTTTAGGTTTCTTAAATCACGTAAAGGTTATGTATTTAACAAAGCTCGTCTAGAGGGTTCAATAGCGGAAGGATATATTGTAAAAGAGTCATTGACATTTATGCCAATGTACGTAAATGAAATAAAAACAAGGCTTAACAGAGATAAACGAAATTATGGAGTAGAGGATCAGCAAGTGTTTGTCCGGAGTTCCGCGACCTCTCTTCTCAGGTCAAGAGGAACCTTCCCAGCGGTCTCAAATATGTGAGACCGCCCAGATCGCCAGCACCTACAACATTCTCTCCCAAGGCACTGGCGATCAAGCCCTCGTCAGACTGCCAGACCGTGCTGTCTGATCCTTTTTCTCCTTTTTTGTTATTAGCACCTCCTTTCTCTGCCCCGGTTCTCCTGTACCCCGGGCATCCTGTAATTTTTGGATCTGCCCATTTGGGCAGCCTTCACGTCTATAAATAGAGGGGTAGGGGTATCTGAAAAGGGACTTTTGGATTTGAGATCCAGGATTACAACCTGTGTAAGCGGTCTTGAATTCTGTCATTTTTCTACCTCACCTCTTGGCCTATTCTGAACCTTCTTGTAGCCTTTCTACGAGATCAATTGAAGAAGTTTTTCCTCGTGTTAATCTCCTCTCTGGCATTTCCGTCCTAAGTAACAGGCATTCCACAGTTCCCTTTCTTTCTATTTTAGTGTGTGTTTTTGAGATACATTTTTTGTACCAATAGAACGAACATGCGACCTTCAGATTCGGAGTGTTTAGGTGAAATCAGCGGATATTCAAAATGTCAGACCGTAGGCTTCAATCTCGCCGATCTCATAGCGGAAACCCCTCAAGCAATCTGGTCTCCTTTGAAGACCTGGAGCATTTATTTGAGCTCCGCGTCGAGCAGGCCCTCCGAGAGGCCGCCCTAGCTCTCTAGGAGAACGCTCAGGCTCAGCAATAGTCTGCCAGGCAATTTGAAATTTTGAGCCAAACCTGACTGCGATCTCCCAGATGCTTCTTCCTCAGCCAGGTTAGATCGCCACTCCAGACCGCTTGGCTGGCGCTCAGCCCCTTGATTGCGTGACCTCCCTTCCAGCAGCTCCTGTGCGACCTCAAGCTGAAGAGTTCGTCGCCCGCCAGAATTTCTTCAGAGCAGCAGCTCATGGACCTCCAGCTCAGGCCCTGAACTTTCAGGAGGATTATGCTCATCCTCTAGCCCTTACTGCTGCCTATCCTGCTCCTTATGCCGCTGTTGAAACAGAGGAGCCTTCCCCCTTTACTGATGGAGTTCGTAGGGAACCAATTCCCAATTGCTTCAGAGAGCCTCATTTACCTATGTTTATAAGGGAGAATGACCCCGTCTCTCATCTTCAAGGTTTCAAGTCCGATGTTGCCCTGAGGACTCTCTCTGATGCGGTGAAGTGTAGACTGCTGATCACTTCATTTGATGAGCAAGCCCGGGAATGGTTCTATAAGTTTCCTTCCCAATCCATCTTGAGCTTCGCCTCCCTGAGGAATGAACTTCTTCTGAGGTTTGCAACCTCTAAGAGAAGGAAGAGTGGTCCTATGGCCCTCTTCAAGATTAAGCAGAATGAAGACGAGACTACGGCTCACTTCATTGATCGTTTCTAGAGAGAGATTTTGGGGATAAGGGACATAGATCCCTCTCTTTACATGGTGGCTTTGATCAACGGCTTGCAAGAGGGACCACTCAAGTTTGAGGTCACAACCAAGGAGCCCAGCTATTATCAAGAGCATATTAGTGCTGCCAACCGCTACATAGAAGGAGAGATCAACAACCCCATATATGTCTCCAACGTAACGAGTAAAGCCATCCAGAAAGGCTCTGCAGGTTTTCCTCCAGCCCCTCCATCGTCAAAGCCGTCGCGTCAAGAATTCTAACCTTAATCCCAAAGAGGAAGGAATTTCTGTCATCATCGCCCTTATCAAGGGCATCAACAGTTCCAACCGCAAGTGCCTTTATTACCTACTCCAGCCATTCCATCTCCTCAGCAATCGCCGATTCAGCTGATTCATTTTATTCAGCCTCCTCTCTCACTCCCTCAACATTCTTTTAATGATTCTCAAGATTCATTCACTGAACTCAATATCCCGATAAGTGAAGTGGTCTAGATCCTCCAGAAGCAACCTTTCTATAGAAGGCCCGCACCTATGTAATCTGATCCCAAGTAAAGGAACCCTTGTCTTTTCTATGAGCACCATAGGGATAAGGGTCACCTGACAGAAAATTGCAGAGCCCTCAGAATATTGATAGAAAGGCTTGTGAAGGAAGGGAAGCTGCAAGAGCTGTTGCAAAATGCTGATCCTTCTAAAGCCTCCACCTCGAAGAGTAAGGAGGTGGTTGAGGTTCATTGGGAATATGAGGAAGTTGACTGTTGGTGCCAAAAATGGTACCAACTCCACACTCGCTCGAGTTGAAGGATGGGGGGTGAAACTGCTGGGTGGCCGGTTACTTTGAGCTGGAGGAAAGACTATTTTTTTGATATAAAGCTTGAGTTACAACTGAGGTTACAACAAGAAAGAATGAAAGAAACAACATAAAACATGAAGAAAAAGGGGCCTGAAAGGAGATCGGAGAGGTCTCAGCGGTCACTCAAAGTTGAGACCGCTCAAACCACTGGCTGGGACTGGAAGCTCTCCAAAAGTCCTCCAACTGGTACCCCTACCCCTCTATTTATAGACGCGGGGGCCTGCCCGAATGGGCAGATCTGGAAGGTAATGGGCTGCCCGGAGCTGCTGAGACCGCCTGAAACCGCTATTGAGACCGAAGAGATCGTCTGGACCTGCTGAGATCGTCTGGACCTGGTGCACCTGAACAGATCACACAAACAGGGATTTCAGAGGGGAGACTTCACAGGGGAGATCGCCCAAGGGTCGATATCACAGGGGGAGATCGCCCAAGGGGGCGACCTCCTTACAGGGGAGATCGCCCAAAGGGCAATCTCACGGGGGGAGATTGCCCAAGGGGCGACCTCCTCCTCGCGGAGGCGAGGTCACCCAAGGGGGCGACCTCCTCACAGGGGAGATCGCCCAAAGGGCGATCTCACGGGGGGAGATCGCCCAAGGGGCGATCTCCTCCTCGCGGAGGCGAGGTCGCCCAAGGGGGCGACCTCCTCACATGGGAGATCGCCCAAAGGGCGATCTCACGGGGGGAAATCACCCAAGGGGCGATCTCCTCCTCGCGGAGGCGAGGTTGCCCAAGGGGGCGACCTCCTCACAGGGGAGATCGCCCAAGGGGCGATTTCCTCCTCGCGGAGGCGAGGTCGCCCGAGGGGGCGACCTCCTCACAGGGGAGATCGCCCAAGGGGCGATCTCACAGGGGGAGATCGCCCAAGGGGCGATCTCCTCCTCGCGGAGGCGAGGTCGCCCAAGGGGGCGACCTCCTCACAGGGGAGATCGCCCAAAGGGCGATCTCACGGGGGGAGATCGCCCAAGGGGCGATCTCCTCCTCGCTGAGGCGAGGTCGCCCAAGGGGGCGACGTCCTCATAAGGGAGATTGCCCAAGGGGCGATCTCACAGGGGGAGATCGCCCAAGGGGCGATCTCCTCCTCACGGAGGCGAGATCGCCCAAGGGGGCGACCTCCTCACAGGGGAGATCGCCCAAGGGGCGATCTCACAGGGGGAGATCGCCCAAGGGGCGATCTCCTCCTCGCGGAGGCCAGGTCGCCCAAGGGGGAGACCTCCTCACAGGAGAGATCGCCCAAAGGGCGATCTCACGGGGGGAGATCGCCCAAGGGGCGATCTCCTCCTCGCGGAGGCGAGGTCGCCCAAGGGGGCGACCCTCCGGGGGAAAAGTCGTGCGGGGCACGAAGCTCGACCTTTACGAGGAAAGAAAAAGCGAGACCACTCGGGCGATGGGGGACCGCCAGGGCTCGGACAGCTAATTTGAGATGATCGCCGATTTCTGGGTAAACATAATCCCCGCATTTTTTTAAGTTTTGAAAAAACTTCGAAAAAATAAAACTTACCCACGAGAATCGCGATCCACCTTTCCTGTCATTGTAGATCCTATATGATAGAAAAATGCAAGTACCTGTGCGAACTTACTACCTCCAGGCATGCTTGAAAAACTCTCTCTCTATAAGAGAACTTGCGGCCATTTGATGTTATGTGAGTACCTGAAAAGAACTAGTGTGCACCTGCCTACCTCTGTAAAAGATCGGTTAGAGCATGCATATTTTATCATGAAATACCTGAAGAGAACCAGCTTTTACCTGTTTTCATATGCGAAAAGGTATGCTGAATGTGTATATAAAAAGGGGAAAGGTGTGTCAGGTACCTGAGACAACTTGCTAATACTTATTTTGTTCACTTTGATTTACAATTGACAATTAAGAATAGCGACCTTGTGGCTGTCAAAACGCCTTTTAAGAAGGTATTAACTTTGGATATTCGAAGCTGCTTTGTTATAAAGATACTCCGATGTTAAATGGCGATCTTCAATATTCGAGATTTTTTGTAGAAGAATCGGATCATGATAATCCATAAATGATATTTCTGAACTATGTTATGTACTTTGATAAATGAAGGTATCAAATAATCCAGACTGCTCCTTCTGCGAATCTTGAAAATCATTTGTCTTTCGAGATAGAATATTGTCGGACTCAGCTTTTCCACTGCTTCTTTGTTGATTAATAGAAGGAAAGACCTCATGAATACTTTCATGTGCTTTAAATTGCTTGATAAAGAGATGAGCACTCAAGTAGTGATCTTAATTTCTCCAGACCGCCCAAAATTAATATGAGAGGTTCTAAGATGATGATCACAAATGCCCCAAAACACCTGTCAGAAAAGCTTCTTTGAAGAGAACCAGTTAACAATCTTCAATACTTCAGATTGCTAGAAACTCCTCAAAAAACCTGGGAAATCCCACCAGCAATCTCTAACTTTCAAATCCTGGAGGAAATTAAGCCGACGGTCTCAAAACTTTGAGATTGCTGAAGAAACCTGAAAGTAAATAAACTCTAGAAATCCCACCCGCAATCTCTAACTTCCAAATCTTGGAGAAAATTAAGCCGGTGGTCTCAAAACTTTCTCTTCTTTGAAGAAACTTGAATGATCAAATAAACACTGAATATTTCCCCAGTAATCTCTTATACTTGAGTCCATTCACCTTTAGTGAAATAATCACTTACTGCTCACAGAACCCACTGATTTAACAGAAATATGGGAATGAAATAATTTGGAGCAATTCAACATAACTTTTCCCTGGTAACCTTTCATGTGAAATCAACCCAGCCCCAGCCCTACCGCCTAATAAAAGTCGGTAGCGGGAGCTCACAAATCAATGAACATAACCTTTCTTTTAATCTCAATCAGATATCTGAACTATTGATGGTAATCATCATATAGAAAGTGATTGAGGGAGAGAAAAGTTGGGAGAAAGGGGGTTGGGCTACCCACTACGCATCTGCGAGTGATTCGAGCGTGATGCGGTCGTTGCGGGTTTTACGACCCAGAGAAGAGAGAATTGGAGGTGTTACTTCCATATTTCCTATCAAACAATAGGGGTGGTATTTCTACCTTTCATATCCTTGTCTACGTATTTCACGAGGTATTAACGTAAACAAGAAAAAGTAAAGTGATGATAAAGCTTTACCCGTTCCGGTTGATCTGGCCAATTTCTACTTTTCATATCAAAGTATTTGTAGAAATATGAATGTAGACAGGTAAATGTAAGGAAAAGTAAAGTAATGAAAGAGTATTAAACATACTTGGCTGGATGTCCGCAGTGAATATGGGTATGAAGATTGATATAACTGACTGCTGGAAAACATCCTTGCGATGATAGTTGCTTATAGAACACAGATAACTGCTATTCTTATTACAAGCAAAACTTAGAAAATAAAAGATGCAGAAACTCCAAACAGGTGGGAGACATGCAAATCAAAATTGACAATGTATCTCATCTATACTTCATGCATTTCTTTTATTGAATGAAAGAAAATTTGCTGTGTGAAGTTGTCTTTGCTGGAAAATAAGATCATGTTATTAAGCAACATAATCCTGTAATTTTCCTGCCTTCAATAGTTGGTCTATCAATTTTCGGAGCGCACGACAATCTTCTGTATCATGACCAGAAGCTAAATGGTATAGGAAGTAGAGTTCTTGATTGCGTTTTGCAACATTAGACCTCATAGGACGGGGTCTTTTACACTCTAGCATATTCTGAATAATTGGAAAAACCTCTTCCAAAGGGATATTCAACTGACCAAATCCTTCTGAGTAAGTTTCATATTTAAATGTTGTAGGACCATAAGACATGATGGGAGAGACCTCCAAGAATGGAGATGGAATATCTTGTTGAGGTGGAGTAGACATATCCGGGGGAGATGAACAAGACTCAAACTGCTCATCTTGCGGAGGGATTTGTGATGAAGATGAATGATAATGATATCTATTCACCTGATGCCGCCGAGTGCGCCAGTTCCGAGAATTCATATAATTAGGATTCATTGCCTCACCTTGAATGAACCGGTTTGCTATTTCGATAAGGTGCCTATAAGACTTGGGCTCATTTGCGGTAACTTTGAATTTGAGAGGGCCTTCTTGGAGTCCGTTGATTAAAGCGACTTGATACAGTTCTTGATCTGTACTAACAATTTGAAGAATTTCTCTCTGGAATCTATCGACATAGTGGGCGAGAGTTTCGTTAACTCCTTGCTTGATTTGGAAAAGGGCTGCGACACCTCTTTTCCGCTTTTTGTTGGTAGAAAACCTTAAGAGAAACAATCTCCGCAAATCCACAAGGCAAGTAATTGATCCAGATGGCAGGCTATAGAACCATTCTCTAGCATGACTGTCAAGGGTCATAACAAAGAGCTTGCACTTGACGCCATCCATTAATGTTCTTAAAGAAATAGCTGACTCAAAGGCTTGGAGATGGGAGAAGGGATCTTCTTTTCCAGTGAAGGTTGGCAGACGAGGCTCTCTAAAACTGTCAGGAACAGTCACCCAACGAACTCTATCTGTGAAGGGAGAAGGATCTTCCTCTTCAACAAAATCTGGAGGAGATGAAGGATAATACGCATCAGCTGGGGCTGGAAAACTAGCACACTTTTCCTGAGGGTTAGACATTTCTACGGGACCTCCCTGGGCAACTAGCCTGAAAAATTCAGGTCGAGTGGCCGCGAACTCGTCAGCTTGGGGTGGCAAAGGAACAAATGGATCCACAAATCGGGGAGGAGGAGGAGCTTTCTTAATAGGAGCTTGATCATCTGGTATCTCCATTGATACCCAAAAAATAGGAATTGCCGAAAAGGAAAAAGCTGCGATAACTTCCAAACGGAGTCGAATTTTGGAAATCTGAGGGCAGAAAAATGCCTGAACGGAGAACCTTGTTCAATTTTTGGATAGTTCAGGCCGAGACGGTCGCAACGGGCTTTGAATTTCTGAATTCCGACACCCGGATCAAAAGTTATGATCGTTTGAAGTTTAGGGTCGAATTCACCGCAGCTGCTGTTTCACCAACTACTCAAAATCTGAAGGTCGCGTGTTAGATCTGTTGGTGCCAAAAATGGTACCAACTCCACACTCGCTCGAGTTGAAGGATGGGGGGTGAAACTGTTGGGTGGTCGGTTACTTTGAGCTGGAGGAAAGACTATTTTATTGATATAAAGCTTGAGTTACAGCTGAGGTTACAACAAGAAAGAATGAAAGAAACAGCATAAAACATGAAGAAAAAGGGGCCTGAAAGGAGATCGGAGAGGTCTCA
The DNA here is from genome assembly GCA_033032865.1 of Dactylorhiza incarnata. Classification (NCBI taxonomy): domain Eukaryota; kingdom Viridiplantae; phylum Streptophyta; class Magnoliopsida; order Asparagales; family Orchidaceae; genus Dactylorhiza; species Dactylorhiza incarnata. The sequence continues at coordinate 7,894,733 of JAWHQI010000033.1, read as the reverse complement.
GCGGTCACTCAAAGTTGAGACCGCTCAAACCACTGGCTGGGACTGGAAGCTCTCCAAAAGTCCTCCAACTGGTACCCCTACTCCTCTATTTATAGACGCGGGGGCCTGCCCGAACGGGCAGATCTGGAAGGTAACGGGCTGCCCGGAACTACTGAGACCGCCTGAGACCGCTATTGAGACCGCTGAGATCGTCTGGACCTGCTGAGATCGTCTGGACCTGCTGAGATCGTCTGGACCTGCTGATATCGTCTGGACCTGGTGCACCTAAACAGATCACACAAACAGGGATTTCAGAGGGGAGACTTCACAGGGGAGATCGCCCAAGGGTCGATCTCACGGGGGGAGATCGCCCAAGGGGGCGACCTCCTCACAGGGGAGATCGCCCAAAGGGCGATCTCACGGGGGGAGATCGCCCAAGGGGCGACCTCCTCCTCGCGGAGGCGAGGTCGCCCAAGGGGGCGACCTCCTCACAGGGGAGATCGCCCAAAGGGCGATCTCACGGGGGGAGATCGCCCAAGGGGCGATCTCCTCCTCGCGGAGGCGAGGTCGCCCAAGGGGGCGACCTACTCACAGGGGAGATCGCACAAAGGGCGATCTCACGGGGGGAAATCGCCCAAGGGGCGATCTCCTCCTCGCGGAGGCGAGGTCGCCCAAGGGGGCGACCTCCTCACAGGGGAGATCGCCCAAGGGGCGATCTCACAGGGAGAGATCGCCCAAGGGGCAATCTCCTCCTCGCGGAGGCGAGGTCGCCCAAGGGGGCGACCTCCTCACAGGGGAGATCGCCCAAAGGGCGATTTCACGGGGGGAGATCGCCCAAGGGGCGATCTCCTCCTCGCGGAGGCGAGGTCGCCCAAGGGGGCGACCTCCTCACAGGGGGAGATCGCCCAAGGGGCGATCTCCTCCTCGCGGAGGCGAGGTCGCCCACGGGGGCGACCTCCTCACAGGGGAGATCGCCCAAGGGGCGATCTCACAGGGGGAGATCGCCCAAGGGGCGATCTCCTCCTCGCGGAGGCGAGGTCGCCCAAGGGGGCGACCTCCTCACAGGGGAGATCGCCCAAAGGGCGATGTCACGGGGGGAGATCGCCCTTGGGCGATCTCCTCCTCGCGGAGGCGAGGTCGCCCAAGGGGGCGACCCTCCGGGGGAAAAGTCGTGCGGGGCACGAAGCTCGACCTTTACGAGGAAAGAAAAAGCGAGACCACTCGGGCGATGGAGGACCGCCAGGGCTCGGACAGCTAATTTGAGATGATCGCCGATTTCTGGGTAAACATTGACGATATAGGCCATCTCGGCAATGTCGACTATCCCAATGAGTGCGTGGATGCAAATGATGAAGAAGCCTTGGGCAATCTTTTTTGCATCCTTGGGGGAGTAGGCTTGGAGTCTTCAAAGAAGGACAGCATGGCCAGAGTTATCAGATCCGAGGTTGCTACTACCTCCTCTGCTCCCATCCGGGGAACGATCACTTTTTGGCAAGAAGACCTTCCTCCTACTGCCAATCCTTTCGACGACGTAGTCATTATAAAAGCAGTAATCGAGAACTATACGGTGGAAAATATATTGATCGATACCGGGAGTTCAGCGAACCTTCTCTTCAAGCCAGCCTTTGAGGCCCTGAAGACTGGGAAGACTCTTCTCTCCACTGAAGGGCCACTCTATGGCTTCTCAGGGGATAAGAAGGAGGTGGAGGGAGTTGTCACCCTCTCTATGACAATGGCAGGCATCGTGAAATTGGTGAAGTTTATAGTCATTGAAGCTTCGAGTATCTGCAACGCAATCTTCGGGAGGCCCATCTTGAATGAGTATCATACGGTAGTTTCCACCTACCACCTTGCGGCAAAGTTTGCTCTGAATGGCAAACAATACCGGATCAGGAGTGATCCAAGGAATGCCCGGGAGTGTTATGTCAAGTCAGTCAATATGACTGAATGTTTTCCTCCTCAGGTATCTGAGGCCTCTTCAGTCCCTCCAGTCCCAAATCCAGCCAAACTTGAAGAAGAAGTCGAGGAAGAAGAAGCAAAAGATGAAGTTCGCTTGGAACTTGCACAAGTGAATCAAGCTGTGCCAATCAGTGATAAAGATGAAAGAAAAAGGCTTTCCATAAACGCTAAATTACCTGAAGATGAAAAGAGTCAACTCATCTCTTGGCTGTTGCAAAATCTAGATATATTCGCTTGGTCAGCGGATCATATGCCAGGAGTCTATCCGGATGTCGCTTGCCACCACCTCAACATCGATCCAGCTTTTGCTCCGGTAAAGCAAAAGAAAAGGGCACTAGCCATGAACATAGCTCAACCCATCCGGGATGAGGTGGAAAAGCTTCTTAAAGCCAACTTTGTTAAAGAAATTCAATACTCTGAGTGGGTATCAAATGTTTTAATGGTAAAGAAGTTCGGTGGGAAATGGTGCATGTGTGTAGATTTTACCAGACTCAATAAAGCTTGCCCTAAAAATTGTTACCCCTTGCCTCGGATAGATTCTTTATTGGATTCCGCGGTCGGGTATTCGTGTATGAGTTTTTTAGATGCATTTTCTGGGTATCATCAAACAAGAATGCATTAGCCCGATATACCTCATACCTCATTCATCACAAATGATGGTTGCTTCTGCTACCTCGTAATGCCTTTTGGGCTAATGAATGTTGGTGCCACTTATCAGAAAATGATGGACACCGTCTTTAAGACCCAAAAAGGGAGAAATTTGGAAGTTTACGTTGATGACCTTCTTATAAAAAGCAAGCTTTTTTCAGATCACCTCACCGACTTAAGTGAAACTTTTGTAACACTCCGAGCTTTTAATATGAGATTGAATCCATCAAAATGCATTTTCGGGGCCATTAAAGGAAAATTTCTCAGCCATAACCTCACTCCGGAAGGTTTAGAACCCAATCCAGACAAAGTAAAGGATATCTTGGAGATGTCACCTCCCAAGACCCCTAAGGAAGTTCAGCAGCTGGGTGGGAGGATGGTAGGCCTAAGCCATTTCATCTCCCGGTCTGGAGATAAGAGTACTCCTTTTTTCCAAACTCTCCATCGAGGAGCTAAGTTTGAATGGACGAAGGAGTGTGACGATGCGTTTGATCTGCTCAAGAAACAACTAACGTCTACCCCTTTGCTCCAAAGTCCGAGAGAGGGAGAAGATCTTTTCTTGTATCTAGGAGTCGGTCCTAATACTATCAGCTTTGTACTGGTAAGGGAAGAAAAGAAGAAGCAATACCCAGTCTTTTATGTAAGAAATGTTTTGAAGGATGCGGAAGTTTGGTACCCAATCCTAGAGAAGTTAGCCTTGATGCTCGTGATTTTGGCACGGAGGTTGAGGCCTTATTTTCAAGCTCATTCCATTCAAGTTGTCAATGATCTCCCACTAAAGAGTGTGTTAGAAAAGCCGGAACATTCAGGTAGGTTGGCAAAGTGGGCGATAGAACCTGGCAATTTTGGTATCTCCTACATTCCTAGAATGGCAATCAAAGCTCAAGTATTAGCAGGCTCAAGTATTAGCAGACTTCATGATTGATGCCATTAGAGTTTGTTCAGAAAGAGAGAGTGGAAAATCTTTAGCTTGGACAATTTACATAGATGGAGCTTCCAGAAGAAATTTGTCAGGAGTCGGAGTTATATTAATTAATCCTAATGGGGTTTGATTGGACCAAGCCCTCAAATTATGCTTTCTGATAGCAAATAATCAGGTAGAATATGAAGCTTTGCTCGCATGCCTCAAATTTGCAAAAGAGATAGGAATCGAGGATGTCCATGTTAAAATTGATTCTCTGGTAATGTCGTCCCAAGTAAATGAAACTTATGAAACTAGAGACTCTATTTTAAGGCAATATCAAACACTGGTAAAGACGGATATATGAAAATTCAAAAGTTTCAGTATTCAGCACATTCTGAGGGAAGAGAATATGGAAGCTGACGAGTTGGCCAAATTCGGTATTCTTTCAGGAGGAACCACTTCAGAACTTTTTCATCCGGCTATTGAAGGAGATATTATGCTAATCGATCAACGACCATCTTGGATGGATCCTTTTGTTCACTATCTCTCAAGTGGAGAATTTCATCCAGCGGTAAATGATAAGAAACGATTTAAGATAAAAGCAGCTTACTATTATCTTGTTGCAGGAATTCTCTAGAAGAAAACTTTTTTATCACCTCTGGCAAGATTTTTTTCAGAAGAGGAAGTACCTACTATCATTCGAGACATGCATTCGGGAGAGTGCGACAGTCACTCTAGAGCTAGAACCTTAAAAAAGAGAATTCTTAGGCAAAGTTATTTCTAGCCTCAAATGAGGAAAGATGCAGAAAAATTCGCCAAAAAATGTGTCCAATGCCAGAAGTTTGCCCCTCTTCAGCATCAACCAGCTCAACAGCTTAAGTCAATAGCAACACCTTGGCAATTCACAGTCTGGTGAATGGATTTAATAGGGCCCTTTCCTTTATCCAGTGGCCACCGCAAGTTTATTCTGGTAAAGATTGATTATTTCAGCAAGTGGATTGAGGCAAAAGCATTAACTAAAACCACTACTCAATTTATGAGGAATTTCATCTGGGGAGTGATAGTATGCAAGCATGGAAATCCACAGGAAATTATTACTGATAATGGCCCTCGGTTTAACAATTCAAATCTGATAAATTCTTGTGATCAAATTGGAACTAAATTGCGGTTTGCCTCTGTGCATCATACTAGAAGTAATGGGCAAGTAGAAGCTGCTAACAAGTTAGTAATTAATCTCTTGAAGAAGAAAGTGGAGAATCTCTGAGGCAATTGGGCTGAACAGCTATCTTCAGTGCTTTGGGCTTTGAGAACGACTCCAACATCAGCCACCGGAGAAACTCCTTTCAAGTTATCACATGGTTCAGAAGCTCTCATACCTGTGGAATTGGAGGTTAAAAGTACAAGAGTATTGTTAGCACAACAACATCAAGATGATTGGATGGAAGGAAACAATGAAGAGTTAAAATGCATCCTTGATCTCATCGAAGAGCTGAGAGACATATCAACAATTAGGCAAGAAGAAGTCAAAAGAAGAATGGCCAAATATTTCAACAAGAATGTTTGAGTCAAAGAATTTGTTGCTGGAGATCTCGTCCTCAAGAAAGTTGATGCAACAACAAGATCTGGCTCATTGGGAAAGTTGAACCCAAATTGGATAAGGCCATTCATTATTAAAGAAGCACTCAAAAATGGAACTTATCGCATTCAAACTCATGAGGGGGATGATTTGTCTCACACATGGAGTGGAGATGACCTCAAGCGCTTATTTTCGTAGAAATTTGTATTCTTTTCCTATTTTTTCTTCTTTCCTCCATTTTTTGCAAGCGTTATGATATGGTTGTAACCTCTTGCATTACGTATATCAGAAAGGAAGGATGTAAGACATATATTGATTGTCAAAGGTTAAAAATCCTATCAAATGAGATATCGACGGATCCTACTTGATGCCCTCTCGACTTAAAGCTCGAGGTGTAAATCTACCATGGCCACAAGTAGCGGGGAGATTTCGCACTTATGTAGTAGTAGCTCGCCATGTTCGTGCGAAGGAATTTTTGGATGCCAGGTCCTTGCTAATATCTAACACACCCCTGCATCAAGGGAGGTCTAGGTGAATGTCTAGCTCTATTATGCATTTTAGGACATGGTTACAGTCTTGATGATCCATCAGGGAAAGCAATGTCGGTATGGCCTCTGCAGCATAACCACACCTGCCCTATGAATCATCATACCCTGTAACTTTTGGATACTCATTAGTAGGCCAAGAGAAAGACGATTGAATCTGTGGCCGTTCTCATGTCTCTTGAAAGCATATGGTGTTACAAACTTAGTGATCTCTTGAGGAAAGCAATGCTGACATAGCCTCACCTGGCCTTTCGATCACTTAGAGTTGTCCACCTCTCTCTCTCTCTCTCTCTCTCTCTCTCTCTTTTTTTCTCTCTTTGAAAATGTTGAAAGTTATTCATATCTTTTGGGAAAGGCAATACTGGCATAACTGCCTCGACTCTTAAATCATAAACAAATTCTATCATGTTACTTATCACAAAAGAGCGGTCTGAGGTATTTGGAGACCGCCAACTCAATATTGGATTGTATCTGGAAATGGGGTGGTCTAGATTAGCTCAGACCGCCACCTAAAGTCAAAAATTATACAACGAATGGCCAAGCTTCAGTGTTTATGACTCTAATCTATGGAAGGAAGATCTGGGAAAAGGGAGATCGCTGTTAATATTCGAAGCTCAGAATAATATTCAGAAAACAAGAGGTCACCAGTTATTCCCTCATACGATAATATGGATTCAAATATCTATTCTCATAGCAATCGGTCTGGAAGATATGAGATCGCCCGATAATGTGGTCTCAGTAACATTTAAGGATCATTATTCAAGTTATGATCCTTTTTCTCTACAAGTCTTAAGAGCTAAAATAGTGACCTAAAAGAGAGGCGATCGCTGATTATCCTCTTTAAGGGTATTTTCCCTGCCACCTAAAAAAGGCGACCTGAATTATCTAAAGATCATCATTCTTGTTTTTGTTGGAAGTTACTTAGGAATCATGTGGACCATAATTTTTCTCCGAAGATTTTAAATACTCGAGATCGCATTATGTTAAGCGGTCTCATTCAGGCTATCTTAAAACTCAAGAATTTCTTTTATACCTCAGGGGATTTAATAATTATGAGATTGCCACTGTTGATTATCTATCTCAAATCGTTATGCCAAGTTCCTCTATATGATAGGATTTCGGGCTCAACAAAACCTAAAAGCATTGAGATCGAATGTTATTTTCTATCTAATGAAATTCAGACCGCTGGAATAGTGAGTTATCGTCAAAAGGAATTATACAATGGAGACCGCAAATAGAGAATTAGTACCCACAAAATGGAAAAGATCGACACAAACACATGTAAGAATAATCATTTATCGGCAAAGAGATGCCAAAATTCCATTTAGATTTCATCTGTTACAATATTTATCCGGTCACAACATCTGTGATAAAAAGTACAATAAAGAAAAAAGCTATTATAAAGTCTATTTGCTTTTCGATCTCTTTGGAGACCGCTCATCTGATGAAGAAGAGCCGGTCTCATCTGAAGTCTCTTCTGAGTCACCAGCAGGAGCTTTAGAACCAGAACTTGAGTCCGCTACGGAACTTGTATCATGACCAGCCACATATTGGCTTCCACTCTCTTCATTAGCGTGATTTCCAATATCAACATTAGGATCTTTTTTATCAGCGGCCTCACTAGTTGTGATCGACTGTTCATCTATCACCCTGGCAACATCAGGGAGAAGGTCGGCAAACTTGATGTCTTTAAATTCATCAGTAAAATCACCGCGATTACGAATATCTGAGATCACCTGCTCTGCGGTCTCCTTTATATGCTGCATCAGTGCGTTCTGAAAATTAGGATTATTTGGGTTATATGTTGCCTTTCTTGATTGTTGCAGAAGAAAACAGATAGACCGCGTAATCACATAAAAGGAGATAGATACACCAAGAAAAATTTATCATACCCTTCGCTCTTCATTCAGGATTTCGATCTCTTTCAAGGCCCATCGCAGAGACCGCCCCATATAATGATTCAAGACCGCACATATAGCGGTAGCTTGGGCGCATGCGTCAGGGAGCATCTTGTTCTGAAAATCATAGGCTTCCTTGAGGTTATTCTTTCCATAGAGGGCTATGGTGACCACAAAGGCATGGTGGGTTAGCTTTCCGCTCCAACGAGGGAGATTGGTTGAAACCCTAATGGTCTTCACCTTTGCACCCCACTTGATAAGGGGCTTTCACTTTATATCTTTCATTTTCTTCGAAAAGCCAACCAAGGGAAAGGGCTCTCCAGCGGTCCCAGGAGTCTCAACAAACCCAGCGGTTTCACGTTCTGCATCTCTTCTTTTTCTTCTCTCCCTATAGTGAGCACCTCTTCAGCTGGTGCTATCGGGTCACCAGCGGGGATCGTGAAGGTCGCTGAAAAAGAAAGAGTTAGAAAAATTTAAAATTTTATAGAAAGATCGCGTGAAACCGTAGGGGAATTACTCACTTTCTTATAGAGAAACCTTAGCGATCTCAGGCAAGATCTCTATATAGTGGATAAGGTCTAGACGCTTGCCTGCCAAAAAGGCGAGAATGTCTAGCTCCTCTTTTGAGATCACCTTATTTTTTCTAAAGACATTTTCAGCTCGCGGTGAAGGTCACCTTTTGAGACCGCCGATATTGCCTTCAAAGATAAGGAACCTTTCCGTCTAGAAAGGAGCCTTGTTAGGAAGATTCAGAATTTTAACTCCTTCACATGAAAAATATACTAGTCCTTTAAATTCCTATTTCTTTTGAACTTCTTTTAGAACTCTTGCAGTGAAGGTCGCGCAGAAGAGCGCCATGGTGAATGTAATCTTTTCCGATCTCAAGTAGTTAATGAAAGAATTGATGTGACCGATTGAATTTGGAGGCAGCTGAGCAAGCATGAACCCATAATATTCCATCACCTGAGAATTTCCCAAGGGAGAGGGATTTTTAACCCATTATCAAAGTGATTGATGGGAATAACAAACTTGTTATCTTCTCAAAAATTCAATCCTTCATCCTCTCTTGGCGGTATCACAACGATCTGACTCTGAATAATGTGCTTCTCCAAGAAGTTCACATATTCATCTTTGGAAAGTCGGCATGGTTTGTGATCGGCTCCCAAGAAAACTTCAGCTTCAGAAGCTCGTGCGGACACCATAACTGGAGTTCGTTGAGACCGGTGCTTTGGGCGCATTTAGAAAATATGGAATAAAAATTCTAAAGGTCAGCTATTTATAGAAATCAAGGGATATTTCCTTAATGATTACTTCTCCCGAGACCGCCCAGTAAAATTGTATAGATAGCCAAACCTGCATAAGAATTGAGAAATGACACAGATATCATCGGTCTCAATAATTGGAGACCACAACATCACAGGCAACATGGTATAATAAGCAACACACATTTATAAAAATCAACACAGCATTACAGAGATCGCAGACAAGGAAAATTATGCCTATTACAAAATTAAAATTGTCCAGGAATGAGTATTTCAAGATCGGGTGAAATTAGTAATTAAAGCTCATTTCTTATAAGGTCGCCTCGTTCCTACATAAGCTGTGATGTCTTGCAATTCATTAAGCACGGTCAGGATAGACGCCAGGTTTTGATTAGCCAACATTGCAGCTTGATGAAACTTTGACATCTCTCTCTACACATGCTCCATGGGAATAACCATAATATCTGCAGTCGGTCTCTCTTCTGGATGATTGCCAGAGGTCCCGAGCCTCATCGCCATTTTTGTAGGACCACCCCTTAACATCGCGAACTCAGCAGATAGAGCGGCGGTTTTCCCCTTATAGTACTCTACATCTTTTTCCGCTTTCCGAAGTGCTCGAGCGACCTCAACATTCTTCAGATCGCACTCCTCGTGAACTCATTTTTCATTGACGCACATATTTTCTTCGAGATCGTGAATTTGATTGCCTCGGTCATGGAGTTGATCATTTTGAACCCGCCCCCGAATCAGCATGGAGCGAACATCCTCAAACATTGGATTTAGGATGTTAGAAAGCTGAGGAGGTATCATGATCTTTTGCGGGGAAAGTTGTCCTTCTTAAGAAATTTCCATGACATTATTACCTGCGATCAAAAGAATTTGATGTTTAGCTCAACTGTAGATAATTCAAAAATAGAAGAGTCCGCGTAAAAAGTGTACTTGGAATGAAATCGAGACCGCAATTATGTAAGGTATGTTCAATATCTTTTGTGACTGCAGGTTCTGCGGTCAGCAAAAGTCGGTCTGATCCCTTTAAGCCCTCGAGGTCCATTCTTTCCAACTCCCTCTTCTGCGAACTCTCTCCCTCTTTTCTTCTCCTCTTTAACTCTTCATTGCTAACAAGGATGTCGTCTGTTTCAATGACGATGATCCCACATTTTCTTTCTGGACTTCTAGGACGAACTGCTGGCAATGGAAAGAATTCGAGCTGTCTCGAAATCATTGCCTTACCAGTTCGCTGGGAAGAGACTGCCTTGGCATGATCTGCTGCCTCTTTGTTTATTTTTTCTTCTTGAGAAGCAGAGGTTTTCAACAAACCGCTAGAGAGTGCAGTCTTCTCCTTCTCGATCTGCCGATCTAGTTTTTTCTCCTTTTCCCCAGAAACTTTCTTGTTCTTCTTCTATTTCTCTGCGACAAGAAGAGCTGCTTTTTTCTCCTCCTTTTTCTTCTCTACAGCGAGCAGAGCAGTTTGTTTTTCTTCTTCTTCTTTTTTTCCGGCGGCAGTTCGCGCTGCTGCCTCTTTTTCTTTCTTTTCAGCAGCAGTTCGCGTTGCCTCTTTTTCTTTCTTTTCAGCGGCATTTCGCGCTGCTTCCTCTTTTTCTTTCTTCTCCTCCACTTTTTCTTTCTTTTCAATGACAGTTTGCATTGCCTTCTCTTTCTATTCCTTCTCCTTCTCCTCTTTTTCTTTCTTTTCTTTCTCTTCCTTCTCCTTCTCCTCTTTTTCATTCTTCTCTTTCTCTTCCTTCTCCTTCTTCTCAGCCTCTTCTCTTAGCCTGACCGCTTCTTTAGTGGTCTCCTCCTCCCTATTATCGATCTCTTTTTCTATGGCAGACGCCCGATGATTGGCGGATTAAAAGGGATTGAGCACCTGCAATGATGAGCAAGAGAAATCATTAGATGAATCTCCATCAAGATAAGCGATCAATTCATAATCCGCTTCTCTTGAAGAAGCTGAGATCGCAGAAGGGAAAAAGAGACCGACCTTGCCACTTACCTTCCCAGGAGCATCCGCAGGATGTTGAAGACCACTGCTTTCAGGAAGTGTGACCACCGTCGGAGCGGTCATAGCTTTAGTTTCTTCATTTTTCATTTTCTTAGCAGACTGAGCTGGAGAACAAGAGCCTTTTCTTTTTCTTGACTTCGCAGCTTCCTCAGAATCAGCAATCTTCTGTAGAATCTTCTCTGCCTCAACTTTCTTCTAGCCAGAATGGTTTCTTTTGAAATGATCTCACCAGACTGAACAGCGGTGGACTAAGCGCTTCCAATGTTTTCTGGTATTCAAAGGAAATGGAAAAGTCAGGAAGATTGAATACAAGACCTAAAGAGCTATTTGATAAATCAACAACAGTAGAGACCGGCAAAACCGAGCTTTCTGGCAAATCGGGCTGCTTTTCTGGAGAAATTCGAGCGGTCTCTTTTGATGTGCCTTCCTCGGCCAGATTTTGTGGAGCCTTCATCACCTTCTTCCTCAAGCTGGAGGTCTCCTTTTTCTCAGGAGTGGTCGCTCCTGGCGCTCGATTGCTCAAATGAGACAATACTATCACCATCTCTGAGATCGTTTTTATCTAAGTTTTGGTGACCGCTCCAAGTTCAAGCTCACCTTCCTTTCAGAGGATTATGTTTTCTAAAGCCGTGGGGCCGTATTATAGAGCCTGACGCATTTATGGAAGTCGCGATCTCAGCGGTCAAAGTAAACATTTCTGATGTTCCAGCACAACTTGAAATTGTGCGGTGATCATGTTTGTCCGGAGTTCCGTGACCTCTCTTCTCAGGTCAAGAGGAACCTTCCCAGCAGTATCAAATATGTTAGACCGCCTAGATCGCCAGCTCCTCCAGCATTCTCTCCCAAGGCACAGACGATCAAGCCCTCGTCAGACCGCCAGACCGCACGGTCTGATCCATTTTCTCCTTTTTTGTTATTAGCACCTCCTTTCTCTGCCCCGGTTCTCCTGTACCCCGGGCAACTCATAATTTTTATATCTGCCAATTCAGGAAGTCTCCGCGTCTATAAATAGAGGGGTAGGGGTACCTAAAAATGGACTTTTGGATTCGAGCTCCAGGCTTACAACCTGTGTAAGCGGTCTCGAATTCTATCATTTTTCTACCTCACCACTTGGCCTGTTCTGAACCACCTTTGTAGCCTTTCTGCGAGATCAATTACGTAAGTTTTTCCTCGTGCTAATCTCCTCTCTGTCATTTTCGTCCTAAGTAACAGGCATTCTGCAGTTCCCTTCTTTCTCTTTTAGTGTGAGTTTTAGAGGTACATTTTTTGTACCAACAAACAAGAGTGTGAATTATCCATTTTTGCATGAAACAGGAGGCCCTTTCGACCTCTCCGCCATTATAAAACACTTCAAAAAAGGATCTAGATGTAGCTCATAAATTCATCTTAAATAATTGTAGCGAAGTAGATGCTCTTAAAAGGTTTGAAACATGTAAGAGCTCATAAGTCGATAATAACCTATCTCATTTTTCTTACTTTGTATCTAATTTTAATTTACATATTTATTGTCTTTTATTGTGAGCACATGGAGGAGATTAAGAGGGTAGATGATAGAAACATTGACAAAACTCTTCAACAGTAGTTTCATTATTGGTTTCAAGCTCATGTAAGCTCCAAATATGAAATTATTTTTCATGATAGTTAATTTATAGTATCACCTAACTAATAAACTTCATATTTTATTTTGTATAGATAAGTAGATTGCATCACGAAAACTCAAGAGAAATCTCTGATGAATTATGGGCATTGGCAAATGGTCTGCAATCATACTTAACAAAATTCTTCTCTGGTTGTATTGTTAATGATGTACAATTTCATCTAAAAGAACGAGATGATCGCCGAACAACACAAAATAGTTGTTTACTTGTTGAGAGGGAACATCAAAATAAATTGGTAGAATTTTATGGAGTATTAACTACGGTGGTTGAATTGACCCATCTTCTTGGGCATAAAGTAGTATTATTTTGGTGTGAGTGGTTTGACACTAGTTGGAAAAAGACTATGCATGAAGATAAATATTTTTTGAGCATTAATATAAATTCTCGTTGGTGTGATGATGATCCATTCGTTCTTCCAAACCAAGTACAACAAGTGTTCTATGTCGATGACACAAAACTAGGTGATCCGTGGAAAATTGCACAACTGGTATGTCATAGACACCTTTGGGACATAAAGGAACAAGATGATCTATAAATAGAGGAGATGAATGATAACATAGCTGAACATAGGGTTCGTGAGGCTTTTCAACAACATGAGTCCTTTGAAGATGAATTAACATATGCTAGTGAAGATCAGAACTTGCAATTTCTAGGAAGGGATGATATAGAACCTGATATTATAGACGTAGAAGTTCTAACTAAAATCTGCAAAGAGGAAGAACTTAATGATAATGTTGAAGAAGATGATTCAACATATGAAGATGATGAATCACTAGTGCAATATTGTGATGATAATGATGATAACATGCAAAGCTCGTGCAATTGTACGTTAAGTTTATTTCTTAACCATAATTATGAAACTATAGTGCAATTCTTACTTTTTGATGCTTTATTTAAATTATTTAATGTGATATTTAACATTTGCATCTTATTTACTTTGCAGAAATATGCATCCAAAGAAAGTTTTTCAACGACGCCCTGTAACAAGGAGTAAAGCTTTGGTTAATGAAGAACCAACAAATATTGAAGTTGTTGAATTTCCAACTACACCACAAGTACCTTTACCTAATCTACAACCATCACCAACTAGATCACCAAATCTTATTGATGATACCACCACTAATGAATTACATGATGAAGGTCCAATACATGTGTCTATAATATTGGTAAGCATACCTAAATTTATTTCATACCAATTTTTATTATTTACTAGAATCATATATTTATTAAGTGTTTTTAATAATGAAGTGACAAGCTCCATCAAAAAAGAGGTCATGGGGTGACCACCCGAAAGTCTATTGAGAAAGTAATTCTAGAAAATGTATGATTTATTTATATATTTTAAAAATTACATACACTCCCTAAATATTTACAAGCATTTATTACCTTTATTAGGATAAGCAATTACTTGAGATTGAGTTCCCTGAAGGTTTTAAGAAGTCGCGTCATTTTGAAAAGCACCTTGCAAATAGAATAGGTGTTATTGTCAGACACGATGCTGGATTGGATTTTTTTTGACCACGTGGAATGAACTGGAGGAAGAGCTAAAACTTACTTTATATGTTGGAGTAGATGTAAGTAAATATGTATATAATATATTTTTTGAATTTGTTTGGCATATCTAAATATTTTGTTCTTTTGTAGCAATGGTTTGATATAAAGAGATGGTTTATGGATCAGTCGTGAAAGAGTACATGGAGGAGATGTTTCAACGTAGCTACATGCATTGGAGAGGAAGATTATATGAAACTTATTAAGAGCATATAGTAGCAGGAAAGAATCTAAGAGCTAGTTGCCCATTTGAGTGGATATCAATCAAGAATTGGTGTGAGTTGTGCGATCTCTTCGAGAGTGATAGTGTTAAGGTGAATATGACTACTTAAGTAAATTCTGTTTAATATATTTTTTATAAATTAGGTATATGTATACGTGATTTTGTATAATTGCAGAAAAATTCCTAAACGAACGTTAATAATAGATCACATATGTCATTTACTCATACGTCGGGCACGAAATCCTACCATTCAAGACTACTGGAAATGGTAATGCAATGATTACGGGTGAAGTTTTGATTACTATGACATATTCTCAAATATTTTATTTATATGCAGGTTAATCAAAGCCCCGTTTAGAACTTTGTTAACACCCATAAGAACAACGGGGTGTTTGTTAGTGAGAAAGTTGAAGCAGCATACGTAAGTCAAAATTTAACCAAAACTAGTAGAAGTTTATTTGATAGCATACGTTTCTATTATAACGCTATATTTTACAGCTTGAAATGGAAAGGTTGGGGGCAATAACAACAGATTCTGATAGTGATAGCTTAATCTCCAAGAGAGAAGCTATAATGAAAATACTTGCAAATATGTCTGCTTATGGCAATGGATTAGGCTATGGTGTCGTGCCTTCAAAATAGGGGAAGAAACCATTGATAGAGTCCACTTAGTTGAAAGAGAAGTTGAATGTGACATAAGAAGAATTGTGTATTGCCACTACTCGTATTACATCTCAAACAAAGCTTATTGAAAAGCAGGAAGCTTTGATTCGAACTCACAATGATGAAATTGCAGGTTTAAAAGAAGGGAAGATTGAGCTAAAAGAGGTGCTGACTTCTGTTCTACAAAAATTTGGCCTAATTCCCTGACTTTTTGATGCATACACCATTCACTTTTTGGTACACAATTTTGTTGTCATATGGTTGATGACTGTTAGTTTTTCTTGCATAATCATTTTGATGAACTATTATTTGACATGCATGTATGTGCTAGCTATTAAAAATTTGATAGAGTAGTATAGCTTTGATATAATCTGTGTAATTATGGCATGCATGTGTGCTATATGGAAAGTGAATTGACATGAATGGTGAAGAAAGTAATAAGTGATATTATGGCATGTACTGCTTGCAGATTATTTGTTCACAAAGGATTAGGCTATGGGATTGTCATCCAGACCATAGGATACTCCAAGAGAATTCCGCAAGCATCTACAACCTACTTTATTTATAACCCTATGTGAACTACTCCAGCAGTTCACTAATATTCAGTGAACTTCCGGAAGCCGTCCACTGATTTTCAGTGAACTACTGGAAGCAGTTCTCTGAATTTATTGAACTCCTGGAAGTAGTTAACTGATTTTAGTGAACTGCATGGAACCCAACTTGGCACAAACTATGGTACAGTTTTCTTGTTATGTAATGATGATAAAAAATGCATTTTACGACTTTACAGTCTCAGCAGCAGGATGGTAAACAAGGGAATGGAAACATTTATGTATATGGATAAGGCTATGGAGCCTATGGATATGGTCAGCCTTCCCAGGATTCCAACATGTATGCATATGGAAACTATCCTGCTTATGGTATCTTTCAGCAGCAGTAGGTACAACTATTTTTGTTAATATGTCGGCATTGTTATTATTACTATGATAAAAAGTTTCAGTTTCGAGTTTGAATGATTTCCAATTTCCAGTTTGAACAAGTTGAATAAATATGTTTAACATTAGAAAGAGGTTGAAAAAAATCATATGTTTTTCCCTTGCAAAATTTGAACAAGTTTCATATTATTTTCCTTAAATAAATCTTACTTGTAATCATCTTATTACAAGTGTAGCAATTAACAATGTTATTGGTTAGGATTTGAATAATAAACTCATATTTGATATCTCATTAGACACATAGTTGCTCCATTTATGTGACCTTATTTTCCTTGTGCTTACTAGAAACTTTCTATGTTTGATATTCAAAGCAATATTGGTAATTCTAGAGTTTTTGAAATCCATCCACGTTTTGTTTTTGAGAAACCTTTAAAACTCAAGTTCCCAAGGTGGTGAATGTTGGAATATTCCCAGTTCATTGAATCACTAGAATTTTTTAGGGACCTTGAATCACCTAGATGTGGAATTAGAGTGATGGTGTAATGGGAGAAAGTGTTTGGAAAAGGGTGTCTTTATCAAATTTGTAGTGGTGGTTGATAAATGCATGCAAGGTTCTCACTCGTGATAGATGGTGATTAATTATAACCATGCATGGGAATGGGGAGTCAATCAAACCCAAGCTTCTTTCCTCATAAGAGATGAATGAGGAAGTGAATGATGAATTACCTTTTTATTATGTTTTAGTTTTTAATATGATTCATGTTATCACAAAGCTCAATCTATATCTCTTCCTTTGAGCATGAGCTCCAATATTATCTTTAAGCATTCTATTGTTTTCTAAAAGATTGTGTTCTCTTATTTAAGCATAACCTCCACTAGGCATAACGGTGCCCTTTAGAAGTTAGTTGGGCTACAATTCAATGAACTACAACCACTAGTGAGTTGTTGTTCAATGAACTGCTGCTGCTATTCAATGAACTGCTGCTGAAATTCAATAAACTACTATTGATGTAGTTCAATGAACTGTTGCTGCTGTAGTTCAATGAAACACAGTCCAGTTGGGATAATGTGTATGTATGCACATTCTTTGGGGGTGTATAGATATTTGTGCATATATAGATGGTGTGTGCGCATGTTTTAATATATTTTATTTTTATGGGGTGTGTGTATATGGATTGTGAATGTATGGATGTGAGTATGTATGGATGTTTCTGCTCTCCTATTTTTTACAAATTAACAATTACTCTCTTTTATTTTTAGGGTGCTGGAGATCATAACATGGAGCCTTGGTCAGAAAGTGACAGAAGATTCATTAGTCGGAAAGTGACGGAAGATTCATAAGTCAGAAAGTGATGGAAGATTCATTAGTCAAAAAGTGCCAAAGTTGATATCATATTTAAAACATGTTGATCTTAGTGTTGTAATTATGTAATATATATTGTGCTGTTCTAGATAAGATGATACTAGTTTCTTACTCTATAGAATACATTTTTTGTAAATAAATACATGCATGTTCAAATTTAATAATTGTAATATGTGTTTTCAGGATGTTATCTTGTCCTAGCTAAGGCTTTAAGAAATTTGATATCAGGATTAACATTTATAATAAAATTAGACATGCACATAATTAAGAAACAGGAAATGAAAAATTTGATATATAAATGAATTTGTTTTTAGTGAGGAAAATAAAAAACAATTGTAACGAATTATTCATTGTTATCTTACAATTTATTGTAACAAAGTAATGTTTGTTACAATTTATTGTAACGAAGTAAATTTACTTTTAGTGAGGAAAAAATAAAACATTTGTAACGAAATAGTATTTATCGTAACTCATTTTATGTTAGGAAGAAATTTTTGTTATAATTGATTTATTTGTAACGACACAAATACATTCTGAAAGAGCATAGAGACTCCCCTGAGTATTCTCTAGAGGGGGTGAATAGAGATTTAAAAATATATCACTAATAAGTGCACAGAAAATCAATCCTAATTACTACGCATCCAGAATTCCAACCAGAATAAATATAATCACAGAATAATGGAAATAACTAAGAGACAAGCACAAAAAATTTCACAACACAGAAGACACAAGAGCTATAGTGGTTCCCCAAAATATGGATACTCCACTCTTCTACCACCTTGGTAGGAATACACTATCACAGTGCCTGAGTATTTTGATAAGGAGACTCTCAGAACCAGGAACTGAGTCTTTTGATAAGGAGACTCTTAGAACCAAACTAGATCTTTTGATAAGGAGATCTTGAACCAAACCAGATCTTTTGATAAGGAGATCTTGAAGCAAACTTAATCCTTTGAAGAGTGATTCTTAAAACTCTTTACTTAATTTACAAAAAATAGAAATAGAGTAAGAGGAAGAAGAAGAAGAGATGTAATCTTCTGATTTGAATCCTCTTTCAGCAATCACTGAGGATTCTAGGCACTAGGTGTTCTGGATCCTTTATCAGAGAGTAGATCCATGCTTAGAAGAAGATGCAAGGATTATTAGAGCACTGTTCCAGTATTGATCTCTGTATCCTTTGTAAGCTTCTTTCAGATATAAAGGAAGAAAAAGCCTTCTGCAGCTTGTAGAAGATGAAGTGTTGTACAAAGATGTATCGGGTAGACTGAGAGTGAGAGAGATATAAGAGAATTATTATTGCCCCCCTTTTCAAATTCTGTATATATAATCTTCTGTCGATTCAACTGAATTAGAGATGAATGACTTTCCTTTTCTGATCCTTCTCCAGTTGGAATGTCCAAAAATAGTTATTGCTCTCTTTCTATTTAAGTTGACAGCCCGTCAATAACCTTTTATATAACGTCCAATTTCATCACTTTTGAATCTCTGGAATTATTTTTTCTCTTCTTATACATGTGCGACCCATTATAATTCAAATATCTTCCATATTTGCCTTTTGAATAATCATCAGAAACAATTTCAGGAGGTTTTCGAAAACTTTGACTATACTCGACCTTGCGTCGAATAACTTCTGACTTCTTATCAACGCACCTTTGAATTCTATTAGAAGCAGATTTAAAATCATCCTCTGCTTTGAATTGAACTTTGCTATCGGCGTTGTATTGATTCCATATTGACGTATCCGTCGAGATAAAGAACATATACTTCAAACTATGACTTATGCATCGAATACCATTCGATGTTGCGTCGACTTCATCTTAAAAGAATGTATGCATGTTCTTCTACTTCTACGTCGATATCTAGTCGATGTTGCGTTGACTACCAATTAAATGAGGCATCGACTTGACTTTGAAGTTTCACTGATATATAGTGGAAGTAACATCGGCTTTCAGTCGATGCATAATTACTCTAGATAATTTTTTGCATGATTTCAGTGTTCCTTTCTCAGGACTTTGACTCAACTCACTTCCTTACACTTCTATGACCAAATTAACCTTACTATACAACATGAGTAATAATCCTAAGGAGTAAAATCACTTATAGCTAATTTGTTAAGTTAAATCAAAAGGAGTTTTTCATAACATATTCGTTACGAGAAGTAGTTATATCGAGCTTTAGAGGAAGACCGTCACATAAAGTTTTTTTGTTACAAATTTTTTTTAAACAATTTTAGTTAGTTGTTGTAACGAATTTAGTCTTTACTAAATGTGTAGTTTTTTGTAGCTAGCCAAAGAGTCCTCCTCCCCAAAGGTTCCCTTGGGTTTTATTTATAGTTTTTTAAAATTGGTCTGTGGATAGCAGAAACCCACCTTTAGAAATTACTAGCAGCAACCCAAATGTTCTGCAAACAACAAAATCCCATTGCTTGGAAAGGCCAATTGCAGGCCAAAATGTTATTTCCTAGAAAAATGTGCTACCCCTAGGGGTGAGTCCACGCCACTTTAGGTGTTCTCGCTTGGGGGTGGAGAGTACCCGATGTGGCTGGATGCTCACCACTTGCCCCAAACCAGGGGCTGGTGCGAGCTACCATGGGTTAACACGCATATAGGCTACAAGTCTAGCCGATTGACTAGAATTCTAGCCGATCAGCTAGAGGCGAGGCGACTAGCCTAGGCTGAACGCCTCACAGTAACAATAATGTTGGCGGTGGGTGAGTCTTGCCCACTTCCACTCGCTGATCTTGATGAGTCCACTCGTCAAACATGGGGTTGTAAACAATCCCCACTCATTGTGAGTTAGTCTCAAGTTTGGAAAGATAGTTTAACCCCGGGCATTTGGCGAGTGCCTTAATTTTGAGGGAATCTTTTAATGGGACCCACCTGTGGTTTTATATATCTAGGGGGAGGGGGAGGTCATACCAAGGACCTCCCTCCACTATTGGACATGTGTGTCACATCCCTTTGTTTGAGAATAACAAATCCCATATTGTATTTGATATTGCTTGTAGTGTGTTTATAGTGTGCAGGAACTATAGGGGCAATACTCCACAGGTATAAAGCAGCGTGGAACATTCTTTTGAAAGGAGCAGCACTAACGCCAGCGCTATCGCTAACGCCAGGCGCTAGCTCAGTTGGTTCCGTCTCAGCGGTTTCATCTCAGCTTCCGTCTCAGCGGTTAGCCTCGTCTCAGCGGTTTCCTTAGCGCTACCGCCAGCGCTAGCGCTACCGCCTGGCGCTATCTCGAGTTCATACACAGCGCCACACCTTCGATGGTTCCGCAACCGCTCAACAAGACCGCTACCGCCAACGCTATCAGCTACCGCATGTGCTATCTCAAGTTCGTGCACAGAGCCACGCAGCCGAGAGTTTCGCAACCGCTCCACACGAATGCTACCACAGGCGCTAAGTACTACCGTAGGCGCTAGCTCCAAGTTCTATAAATTGAAGCCAATCTCGATCATTTTGACAATCGATCCCAGAGAGGTTGCTTGTGCCACAACTTCAGTGCTGTTATGCTGCCGAAGATGGATCTCCCACAAAAAGCTTAAGGAGAATTCTGGAGGAGGACTACGTCACACTACATCCGAAGGACGATCGCTTCGACCTCGCTTATACTACAATGATCCTTCATCCTCAACTCCATAGATCTCATATAGGGAGTTTTATTATTGTTTTCATTATTTCCATTCCATACTTTCTTTGTAACCGTTTTGTTAATTCGCCTTGTGTTGGAGACTAGGTCTGGGTAGGACTTAGGGGGAAATTCGCCTTGTGTTGGCGACAAGGTCTAGGTGATTAGATCTAGGGGGTGCTCGAGGCCATATCCAGGGAAGGATTGGCTAGAGCGGCTTGAGGCCAAATCCGGGGAAGGATAGGCTAAAGCCAACCGGTTCGTGGGGATACGAG
This sequence comes from Dactylorhiza incarnata, assembly GCA_033032865.1. Lineage (NCBI taxonomy): Eukaryota > Viridiplantae > Streptophyta > Magnoliopsida > Asparagales > Orchidaceae > Dactylorhiza > Dactylorhiza incarnata. Next base: position 7,873,662 of record JAWHQI010000033.1, on the reverse strand, counting down.
TCGATATTGAAATCATTTTTTGTAAACACCTTTTCATATAATATAATCATGTCTCTATTTGTGTTTACTTGATTTCTCTCATTTGGCATAATCTCTATTATATTGTGGTTTTAGTTTTCAATTCTAAATCATAAAATTGCAAATCATAATTTTCTATTCATTTAGCTAAATTGTTATTTTACCTTCACATATTATAAAACAATTTAGTAATTTCCATAAAATTCCAAAAAGATTTTTATTCCCTTATTCACCCCCCTAAAAGGGCGCCGTAAGATCCAACAAGTGGTATCAGAGCGCAGGTTATTCCAAATTGGTCTAACAACCGGGAATAATGGTGTCTCATGATCTCGCTTCTACTTGTAAGGGAAATTTTCTTATAAATGAAAAATCTTTAGCACCACCTTTATTTGATGGGTGGAAAACTCTTATGGAAAAATTTCTTAAATCTTTGGATATTGAAGTATGGAATATTACAATTAAAATGCCCCCAAGTATTTTAAATAAAAATGAAATGTTTTTAAATGCCAAATCTATGAATAGTCTATATTGTGCATTAGATCAAAATATTTTCAATCTTATTTATACACTTCCTACTGCTTATGAAGTTTGGAAATTTCTTGAGAATACTTATAATCTTCCTTCTACAGATGATGAACAAGAGGAATTCCTTATGGATCCAAGAGAAGAAATCGACAAGGACTCATTCTTGGAGGATGATAAATCTAAGAGAGAAATCGACGAGGAATTCCTTATGGATCAAAGAGAAGAAATCGATGAGGACTTATGCTTGGAGGAAGAGGAATACAACGTCACAATATTGGACATCTGTTGGCAACACATCAAGCAAAAGAGAAGACAGAAACTATAGCAAGGTAAGAAAATCTAAATCTTCTCTTTTTATAACAAATTTCATTTCTACTTCTCGTATGCTTAAAATTGGTAAACGTAAAATTTTAAAGTTAAAAATTGCTAATTCCAAATTACGTTTAGAAAATAAATCTTTAAAAGCAAACGATAACGTAGAATCAAATATTGACGTGTTAAATTCTCTTTCATGCTCTTTAGTTGAAATTCCTATTCCTTGTCATAGTTGTAATTTATTAAAAGAAAAATTCAAGAAAATTGAAAAAGGGCTCTTAGTTTCTAAAGAACATAATGAAAAATTGATAGTTGAAAATGATGCTTTAACTTGTAAGTTAATACAATTAAAATCTTTTGTTGAAAAATTTCAAATGTCATGTAATGAATTTCATCATAAGATTGTGAATAACAAAGATAAATTAACTTACAAAATCATTTCTAAAAAGGACCATTTTCACACATTAAATCAAAAGGAGTTTAGTTTCAAAAAGAATTATGATCCTCACAAAATTCTTAAGAGTCATTATTATAAGTCTCAATATATTTTCAATCATGACTCAAATTTAAAAACTCCTTTTCATGAAAATCAAACTATAAAATATTATCCTTCATATTATAAGAGTAAGTCTATAAGAAAGAGTGGAAATGAAAATTATCAAAATAAGAATCAATTATATACAACATATTGTAACCCACTTTTTCAACAATCACTTCTAAAGAAATACAATCACTCTTATAAACTTTCAAAGAATCCATATAATAAAATTCATTATGATCATCAACAACAATCTATTTTGAAAAATAATTTGAATAAACATGAATCACAAATGAATTATTTTTCAAACAAATATAATCATATAAAGATGTCACATAATCATAACATGAATTTAAAAGATAAACAACCAAGGTATGAATGGAGACCCTTAAAGAAAAATGACACATCAACTTTAATTGAAAAGGGCCCATTTATCCTTGTCTCCTAAAAGGCCACCACGATGTATTTGTGTACACAAAGGAACCATTCCACTTGGTCCCCTTTGGATACCTAAATCTCTTATTAATTAGTATCCATTCATTTGCATGAAGTAGAAACAAATAAAAATGAAATATCACTACTCTACTTCATGATATGCTTATTGTCTCTTTTCTTTTATTTATTTTTTATTTTTTGAACAAACATGCTATAATCTCTTTATATATCATGAAATATGACTTTCATATATTAAGCCTAATGTTTATCAAATCAAATTTGAATTAAAATTGAACATTAAGTCATATATATTTTTCAAAGTGATCTATATCTCATCTTTGATTATACTTTATCCTTTTTAAATCCTTTACCCTTAATTGTCTTGAATTATCATTAGAAATTGAATATTGAAATTATTATCAAGACTATTGAAACTATTTTAAAAAATTGGATTTAAATGGTTTATTAAAGGGCTTAAACTAAAAATTAAAATGTGCAACATTTTTTTGATTCTATATTTGTTTGCTGCATATGATGGCCCTTATAATGAAGAATATTATCAAATAAAATTGAAAACATAAATTCATCTAAACGCATGTTTAATCTTTCAAAAATGCGAGTTTACGATCAAAACTTCAAACAACCATATCTTTTGATCCGCTCGCCTGATTTTTGCGTTTAATATATTTTTGGAAAGAGCACAAAAATCTCCATCCAACGACAAACTAGGCTTGCTCATTTGAGTTCTCTTGGTGCTGTCAACTTGCCCAATTTCAACTCCGTTTTAAAAAGCTATCTTAGTTTGCTTGATTTGGAAATTTCTGTGTTTTTGGATTTTTCATCACATGCTATCCTTAGTATAATTGTTTCATATCTTATATAATGTGTGTGATGTGTGTCACAAATGTTTGCATGAAATTTAGACCTTAGAATCATCTTGTATCATTAAGATCAAATCAAAAGTTTAATCATTTCATTCTAGGTCTAAAGAAAATTAATTTGAAAACTTCTCATATTACATGCAACATAATCTCCATTAATCCTATGTAATAACATTGCATTCAAACTCATCATTCTAGCATCACTTCTTGGTCTATGCTTATATATTTATGCTAGGTATAACATGTACAATGTTATTTAAATTTGATGATAACTATGTGATTTGAAATTATAATAGAATACTAAAATTCCAACAAACACATAGTTTATGGTTTAATCATTAAAATATATATGAATATTATATCATAAATCATATCTTATCATGCAAAACCAAAGATCAATATATTCAATTATTGAATGAAATTTTATTTCAAAACTTTATATATATGATCTTTGTCTTTTATATGATTGGATGATCATCATTTTTCTAGACTGACAAATCAAACAAGTTCTTTCAAAAGAAAATAACCAAATCACATTGTCATAAGTCTAGAAGAATTAGAATTTACATACATCATGATGATCTAAGATATATTATATGCAAATTTGTCTATAATCATAAATCATAATTCATGTTCTATCAAGAAATATCTCAAATCGATAATAGGAATTATGAATCTTATGATAAAAACTATGAATAATGTTGTCTTTACATTATTTGACGTATTGATTTGCTTTGCTAGTGATTGCATGTATCTCTCATATTTGTAGACTCTAGAATCAACTTTGTAATGAATGTATAAATCAAACTAAATCATCACTACATTCTAAATCTATAATTTGAAACTCTGTTTTGGAATACATGCAATATCAATATAAATCTTATGGCATGACATTAAACCCAAAACTCATCATACTAGCATTGTCACTTATTGAATATTAGTACTTGTGCTAGTTATCTCACATCGTCATCTCATAATAGTAGAAAAACTATGTGGCTTTATAACTCATCACATTAAACAAAACCCATAGTTTATAAATCAACCCATAGTCTAAAAGGCATAGGTTGTCCAAAGATTATTCACTTTGACTTCATATCTCACAATAGCGGGGGCGTAGGATTGGATGCATTAGATACCTAACCTCTAAGACATGCCTTGTCCTTAACCGGGGAGGGCTCCAGTGGGGCCTTGCGAGGCACTGGGGGGAAAGAGTGCTAGGTTGAGTGTTCTCTAGTGTGTGCATATGGGATTAACACCCTAACCTACGGCATGCGTGCAGCTCCTCATGCCCATCCATCACTTAGTACGGGGCTAGGGTGTAGACATTTAGTCAGGGTAGCCTTTAATCTTAGGACATACTTATAGTACTCACTGCATGAACATTTTTATTCACTTATTACTTAAATCATGCATATTTTGGGTTGTTTAATAAAAAATGTCCTCTTGTGTCTTCATAGTTTAAATCTTCATGTTTAAATGGTTTTGTAAAACACAAGAATTTTAAAAGCCAAAGTTTCATGCAAATTTGATCCACCTAGAGATCTCCAAAAATTCTAAAATTTCAGCTTGGAACTACTCTAAGGACACTTAATAAATATCAAAAATCAAAAATTTAAAATTTCTAAAAAATCATGTACTGTTTGTCGCACTATTGGGGTGTACTTCATATACTCATAACTGAAGGTTTTCAAGTTTGAGGAGTGGAACAGATTTTCAGAAGAAAAGAAATTTTTTGCTAAGTCAATTCGTCGAGATGTCTCGTGAAGTTCCGATGAATCTCGATTCAATTCGTCGAGATGTCTCGTGAAGTTCCCATGAATCTCGACGAATCCAGACAGAAGCCAAATTTCTAGTTTAAAGAAGAAATTTCTGCGGCTAAGTCTATTCGTCGAATGTTCACGTAAAGTCTCAACGAATATCGACGAACGCAGACAGAAGTCAAAAAGGCAGACTTGTGAAGGAAATTGTGCGGCTAAGTAAATTCGTCGAATGTTCTCGAGAACTCCCGAAGAATTCCGACGAATGAAAATAGAAGACATTTTTCAAGCTTTGGTCTGTATTTTTCAATGGCTAAGTCAATTCATCGAATGTTCACGTAAAGTCTCGACAATGACGGACAAAATTTCTAACAATGGCTAGCGTGGGAATTTTCTGATTTTCCAAATTTCTAAAAATCACTAAAAATATTTCAGTCTATATGTACTACTTTGTTTTTATATTTCTAACATTTGTTATTTTTGTTTTATTCATATTATAAAAAATCAACTACAAAAATTCAAAATTCAAAAATACAACAATATGTTTTTGTGATTTTCTGTTTTTAATTAATTTAAAAATGAAAAAAAAAACTGTATGATCTTTATTGCTAATATCAAGCATGCATGAATTTTATTATTTAGAATTATTTACAATGTTAAAATTTATTCCTTGAAATCACTATGAACATTGTTTTGTTTAGCATGCTTTGATATATCTATTTAAAGTGCATCAATTGTACTGAAAATTGTGTAGAACCAAGCTTAGCATGCCTCTAAGTATGGGTAAATGTTTTATGATTGATAATGATACATTTCACTCACTTATTTTGGTAATCAACATGTGTGTCTAAATCTAAAAATGCTTGCTTGTGTATTGTATTTGTACAATGACTTAAAACTTTTATAAGTTTATCGCCTACACTACATTTGAATTGCACTTATGAAATTTAGAAAAGTGGTTAAATTAAAAATTTTTGGTTTGCAAACAAGTGTATTCGGAGAATGTTGTCTCACAAATGTGAACAAAAAAAATATATATATGTAGACAAATATAACTCCACCAAGCACTACTTGAACCTCCTGATAAGTCTTCATAAGCATTGTGAGGTTGAGCACCTTGGAAAGAATAGTAAAGTGTCTTGTGCAAACTTTGATTATTACACCACTTTGTTAAAAATTATGTGCATTAAAAGTGTGTGAAAGTAATTTACTTGTGTTTTATTTTGCACTTTACTTTACATATGTCTTGTATTTTGATGATTTAAATCAATTGTTAACATTGCCCAAAATACACTTATGTGCACATCATTATCTTTCATAACACTTCTTCTCATGAGTATTGGATTCTAATGCTTTATCTATACTACTCTTTATATAAAAATGCACTAGATAACCTAGCATGATCTCTACAATGTTTTGGTATTTCTTGAACTTCGAATTAAGTAACATTGTAGTATAATCTCTCTTTGATATGTTCATTTCATGCGTGGTATTTTTATAAAAAACTTTGAGATTTCAAAAAGGTTAAAACATCTTTCAATTTTGAACTAAAACTCATATTTTTACTTATGCTTTTCATGCTTACAAAAAGATGTTTATTATAATCTTCCGCTTGCTTACAACTCTTATCTTTATATTTGAAATCTCTTATATATGCTATGTTTAAACTCTTTATCATTCTTTATATTTCGAAAAGCTCGATCATGCTTCATCTTTTTTAAACAAAATGCCTCCTTACTACCCTCACCCCACCTTCTTTTGATAATACCAAAAGGGGGAGATTAATTGAAGAAATCTATATAGGAGAAATATAGATAAATAAGGGGAGACTAATTCATGAAATCTATCATTTAGGGGGAGTAACACATAAATTGCATTTATGTAGGGGGAGCATTAAGTTAGGGGGAGTATGCACATTATCATGCATATCATTTACTATAGTTGCACATTTATCTTGCTTATCTTATCTATAAACACTATTGTTGATTTCTTGCTTAGAGGATTTGTTATTATCAAAAGGGGGAGATTGTTGGACATGTGTGTCACATCCCTTTGTTTGAGAATAACAAATCCCATATTGTATTTGATATTGCTTGTAGTGTGTTTATAGTGTGTAGGAACAATAGGTGCAATACTCCACATGTATAAAGCAGCTTGGAACAATCTTTTGAAAGGAGCAGCACTAACGCCAGCGCTATCGCTAACGCCAGGCGCTAGCTTAGTTGGTTCCATCTCAGCGGTTTCATCTCAGCTTCCGTCTCAGTGGTTAGCCTCGTCTCAGCGGTTTCCTTAGCGCTACCGCCAGCGCTAGCGCTACCGCCTGGCGCTATCACGAGTTTGTACACAGCGCCATGCCTTTGACGATTCCGCAATCGCTCAACACGACCGCTACCGCCAGCGCTATCAGTTACCGCAGGCGCTATCTCAAGTTTGTGCACAGAGCCACGCAGCCGACGGTTTCGCAACTGCTCCACACGAACGCTACTGCAGGCGCTAATTACTACCGCAGGCGCTAGCTCCAAGTTCTATAAATTGAAGCCAACTTTGATCATTTTGACAATCGATCCCAGAGAGGTTGCTTGTGCCACAACTTCAGTGCTGTTATGCTGCCGAAGATGGATCTCCCACAAAAAGCTTAAGGAGAATTCTGTCGGAGGACTACGCCACGCTACATTCGAAGGACGATCACTTCGACCTCGCTTATACTACAATGATCCTTCATCCTCAACTCCAGAGATCTCATATAGGGAGTTTTATTATTGTTTTCATTATTTCCATTCCATACTTTCTTTGTAACCTTTTAGTTAATTCGCTTTATGTTGGCGACTAGGTCTGGGTAGGACTTAGGGGGAAATTCGCCTTGTGTTGGCGATTAGGTCTAGGTGATTAGATCTAGGGGGTGCTCGAGGCCATATCCGGGGAAGGATTGGCTAGAGCGTCTTGAGGCCATATCCGGGGAAGGATAGGCTAAAGCCAACCGGTTTGTGGGGATACGAGTCGGTATAGAAAAGGAAAAATTATTTACATATGTACGCCTCCGATTTTTAGCGATATTGAAATCAATTTTTGTAAAAACCTTTTCATATAATATAATCATGTCTCTATTTGTGTTTACTTGATTTCTCTAATTTGGCGTAATCTCTATTATATTGTGGTCTTAGTTTTCAATTCTAAATCCTAAAATTGCAAATCATAATTTTATATTCATTTAGCTAAATTGTTATTTTACCTTCACATATTATAAAACAATTTAGTAATTTCCATAAAATTCCAAAAAGATTTTTATTCCCTTATTCACCCCCCCCCCTCTAAGGGCGCCGTAAGATCCAACATCCACCTCCTCTATTCACATCCTATCAGCCGGTCACTTTCTCATCATCATGCCAGCCTCCAAACATATTTTAGCTCACCTCACCGCCCTTAAGGAATAGAACGAGGCAATCTCTTCTGGTCTTATGACCTTCATCTCTGATCACTCCGTGCGCACACCTCAGAGGCACAGAAAAAAGAGTCTCCAAGAAGGTCAGGTGCGAGTCACTGGGTGGGGTGATGACTCTGCCGGAGCTACAACAACAACCTGACTTCAACCTTGGTCTCAGGACATCTGATTAGGTACGAGTCCGCTTCTCCCTCTACTCGCTCAAAATTTTCTTTATAATGCACTAACATTTCAAAACCATTTATCTCGCAACCCAACCTCGCCACCATGGATGATGGCATGGGAAGCTAGGCAAAGGACAAACAGGAGGGCTTGAGCGCTCAGGCAACCCCATCCACTCCACCCAAGGTTCCATGTAAGTAATAATATTTCTCCTCAAACCTTTTGAGTACATTTAACCATGGGTTTACTTTCGCAGTGCCTCCTTTTATCGATCTCGCATCGATGCCCCTGCCACCAATGTCACCTACTCATGACCTGTCCCTGGAGCTACACAATACCGATCTCGCCCACGCGAGCAATTCTCCTGGCCTCATCGCGGCTCCTGCGATGCAGGGCCTGATAAGGATCTCCTTTGAGTTGGCTCGAGGAGGTACCTGGTACTCCCCATGTCCAACCCTTTTGGTAGGAATCCGAGTCTACCTCCCAGTTGTTGGTACATGGTTTTCTGCATCTCTTTGGTTTGAGAATAACAAATCCTATATTGTATTTGATCATGTTTGCTTTGTGTTTTTAGTTAGCAGGAACGACCAAGTATGACACTAGGATGATACATGGTGTCTAGACAAGCTCACATTGCCAATAGGAGAAAAGTGGAACACTAATGCCATGCGTTATCAATAACAGTGGCATTAGCCCTAAAAATTGCGTGCGCGCCAAATGCAAATTCAAGTACAAATGATTTGGAGGGAATCAAGGAGGGCACATTTGGGAGGGATCTACCACCGAGAGGTATCAATAACACTGGGACTCTAAGAGGTGGTCGATATTTACAATACGTGATTAAAGGAGCAAATCAAGAATAATTATAGCTTGCACCAACGGTATTACTAACGCGGAGCGTTAGGGTTGCCTAAATAAGAGGATTCCTAAACTGCAGAATCACCTTCACGAGAATGAAGATTCATGTGCCACAATCATTACCATAAGAGGAAACTAATGGCATTATCTCTAACGCCAGCGTTAGCTCTGAGTCCTATAAATAGGAGGCTCTCATTCACATAAAGTGACATCTTCGAGAAACCATATTCCTGCACTCAGAAACTCTTGTGAAGCCATGTTTTCAGATGACCAAAGTACTCCCGCTCAATTCAAGAGAAGCTTCAAAAGGAGTATTGCATCAAGGTCGCTTAAACGCAAAGAACCACCACTTTGACTATGAAAATCTACAACGGTTCTTCATCATCTCCTTCAGAGTGCTTCATAGGGAGTTTCATTTATATTGCAATTCTTATTTTATCTTGTAATTTTTTTTGAGTTCATCTTTGTTCATTGTTTAGTGGAGAATTCTTCACGGGTGTTGGTGACTAGGTCTAGGATATTAGATCTTGCAGGGTGCTCGAGCCCTTTCTAGGGATAGAAAGGCTAGATCAGCTTCAGGATGTATCTGTTGAAATTATTGAAGTGAAGTGGAAGATGGCAGCGGGCTGTATATTAGTGACCGCAGAGACCGCGCAGTCTCTGTACTGGTGCTCTGCCAGTCTGGTTCAGGCGGTCTGTTCTTGAGTGATCTGTGTCCGCGCGGCTTTTGCGCGGTCTGCTGCTGATTTGCAGTCTTAGACAGGATGTTGTCCAAGTGGTGTGATCGCGCGGTCTGCTCTGTGAGACCGCTCGCGATCTGAGGGTGGTGATTGTACCTCTCTTGCGATGGTGACGACATCCGTCGTCTCGCCTATAAATAGGGGTGCAGGGCCCGTCATTAATAATGAGAACTGTAAGAACTAGAGCCTGGGTTGTTTTGTGCAGTCTCAACTTTGAGGTCGGGCGGTCTCAGAAGCGAGTTGACTGTTTGTTGTGTTTGCAGGTTTGCGGTCAGTAGGTTGTGGTCTACTTCCTTGGTAATTTCCCAGTGGCTTGAATAAACAGTTCGGCAGCGGCTTGTCTGCGGACTGGTTTATGTTGTTCTTGTGCTGTTCGCAGCGAGCTCGACGATCAGGCGACCTTCTGTGGTTAGGCGATCTGAGTTGCGGTTTGGTGATAGCTTCAATTCTCTGTTCTGTTCAATAACTCCAGTTCGTGCGGTCTGAGGTGGCGGTCTTGCAGTGCAGGTCATCTTGCCTGTATTCTATTCATGCGGTCTCAGGACAAGCCGGGCGGTCTCTGGAGTGCAGCCGTCTGTGCGGTCTCTGCTTTGTCAGGTCGCCAGATTTGTGTTTTTTGGTGTGTTTTGTTCTTCTCTCCTTCATGATTCTTATGAATCATGTCTCGCCATGTATGTCTCGAAGTGTAATGAAGTTTTGTGATTCAATAAAGACTATTGTGTTGCTGTGTGGCATTGTGGTTGTTTGGCTATAACTTAGTTGATGCAACTCCTGCTTACTCCTAAACGGTTCATAAAAAATTTTAACATGGTATCAGAGCTTGGTTCATAGAGTGGATAAGCAGTGTTCAACTTGAGTTGCCATCGTATTTGTGAAGAAGAAACCACTTAGTTTGCCATGGAAGCTGGATACGCAAGAGGGCTTGGTATTGAACTCCTCACATCGACTAACTACAAGAAGTGGAAGTCATGTATGGAGAGTTACTTGCTTGGGGAGGATCTATGGGAGATAGTTGGAGGAGAAGACACACAAGAAGTTCATCTAGCAGGATATAGTATGGCAGAGGTGAGACTTTGGAGGAGGACTAATGCAAAGGCAGAGTTCACACTCAAGAGGGCTATCTCACCAGAGCTATTCGATCAGATCATTGGATGCAAATCTGCTGCTGAGATTTGGACGTCTTTGGACGGGCTATTCAATAAGAAGAATGTAGCTCGGCTACAGTTTCTTGAAAATGAGTTGGCGAAGGCCTCTCAAGGTGATCTTTCCATCTATACTTTCTTTCTCAAGATGAAGAACCTCGCAGAAGAGATTTCTGTATTGGAACCTGATGAGCCCATATGGGAGGCAAAACTGAAGAGGCATATCATCCGCGGGTTGCGGAAGGAGTATCTTGCCTTTGTAACGTCAGTTCAGGGATGGGCAAATCATCCATCTCTGTTGGAGCTGGAAAACAAACTTGCTTCGCAGGAAAGTTTGGCAAGACAGATGGCGGGGACTTCTATCTCTGGGGGAGATAGCGATGTGTTGTTCTCTGGGAAGAAGAAGAAGAAGTGGGAGAAGAAGAAGCCTGGTCATGATGTACCCTCTACTTTAGGTCAGCAGGATAGGGGTTATGCTCCTAAGTCTGATGGGAAGAAGAAGGGAGAGGGACTAAGGTGCTTCAGGTGCAATAAGACTGGCCACTTCAAGAAGGATTGCCAGGTTTATCTTCAGCTGGGACATGCAGCGGAGAAGGAGAAGCCAAAGTCTGATGAAGCTGGATGGGGAGGAGCCTTTGCGACCAATATGAAGGCGATGAACGTTAAGGACTTGGCTGCCATCAACTTCGAAGAGGATTGGATCGTAGATTCAGGGTGTGGGCATCACCTCACCGGGGATGAATCAAAGTTTTCTTCTTTGGCGCCTTACTCAGGTAACGATGCAATCATTACGGCTCATAATTCTATTCATGCAGTAGAACAAGAAGGTGTTGTCACTCTGAGTAGTGATAAGGGTCCACTCACATTGAGGAGTGTTTATCACGTGCCGGGTATGAAGAAGAATATCTTCTCTGTGACCAATGCGGTCGATGTCGGTTATCACGTTCTGTTTGGCCCAATAGAAGTGAAGTTTCTTAAAACTCAACTGGAGATAAAGGGAGATGTAATTCATATTGGAAAGCGGGTAAAGGACTTGTTCGTTTTATCGACAAGTACCTATGTTGACAAGATGAGGACCAATGATAGCGCGACTATCTGGCATGAAAGGTTGGGGCATGTAGGCAAGGACAAATTGAAGGCTATGGAGGTAAGGGGACTTGTCAAGGTCCTGCCTAGCTTGTCCTCCTATGGAGACGGTCATGTTTGTGCGGGATGATAGTTTGGTAAGTCTCATCGACTTCCATTTGATAAATCACAAACAAGGTGCGAAGGGACGTTGGAGTGCATTCACGGTGATTTGATGGGACCGACTGTAACCCCAAGCCTTGAAGGCAATATATATATGTTGGTGTTGACCGACGATTACACCAGATATGTCTGGGTGTATTTTATGAAAGAGAAGTCGGGAGCTTTTGCGAAGTTCGTGGAGTTCAAGGAGCTGGTGGAAGGTCGGTTAGGCCTGCGGGTGAAAAATTGAGAACTGACAATGGTGGGGAATTCACCTTTGGTGAGTTCTCAAGTTTTTGCAAGAAGCATGGCGTCTGGAGAGAGCTCACTTGTGCCCATACTCCACAGCAAAATGGCATTGCAGAGCGGAAGATCCATCATCTAACGGAAACCTGCAAATGCTGGCTTCATGCCAAGAGTATCCCAAAGTCCTTTTGGGCGGAGGGAATATCTTGTGCGGCATACGTCATCAACAGGATGCCTCAAAGTCCTATTAACATGAAGACCCCTCACGAACTGATGTTCAAGGAGAAGCCAAGTGTTGCACACCTTCGGGTGTTCGGGCCAACCTATTATGTGCATATCCCTGATACTCTTCGGACAAAGCTAGATGCGATAGCAAGGAGGATAGTCGTTGTTGGATATGATTAGCGGAAGAAGGGGTGGAGATGCATGGATCCTCAGACACGAAGATCAGTGGTATCTCGGGATGTGGTGTTCGATGAGGTGACTTCCTACAAGGAGAGTTCAGGAGTTGAACTACCGGAGAGCAGGGTTGATGAAAAAGGGAAGGCTGTGGGAAATCTTCAAGTGGAGTTGCCTGTTTCACCAGGAGCTCCAGCTGTGTCAAGCTCAGAAATGGAGGCTTAAGGTTCTAGAAGCAGGTGGAGCGATGCTCCAAGTTTGCCTGGAAGAGGAGCTAGCACAGAAGAAGCAGCTGAGGAGGTGGTTAGTCAGGTGCAACCACTAAGGAGGTCGAAGAGGACTATCAAGCCACCAGATCGATACACAGGAGGAAACATGGTGAGCTTTGTCTCATGTTTCTTTGCTGGTCCCTTGGATGAGCGGGAGCTGTCGAGCTTTGAGAAGGCCAAAGGCGTGATGCAATGGGACATTGCTATGCAGGAGGAGATGGATGCTCTCAAGAAGAATGTGACTTGGTCTCTAGTGCCCAGGCCCAAGGGCATTACCCCTGTGACATGCAAGTGGGTCTATAAGCTCAAGAAGAAAGCTGACGACACGATCGAGCAATACGAGGCTCGCCTTGTGGCTCGCGGGTTCTCACAGCAGTACGGAGAAGATTATGATGAGACGTTCAGTGCAGTGGCAAAGATGACTTTGGTTCAATTTGTTATTGCTTTGGGCATCCAGTGGATGGGAGATTTGGCAGCTCGACGTGAAGAATGCTTTCTTATACGAAGAGATTGACAAGGATATCTTCATGATCCAACCGCCGGGCTTCATCTCGGAGGATTGTCCGAACTATGTCTACAAACTGAAGAAAGCCCTGTATGGGCTGAAGCAAGCGCCTCGGGCATTGTATGGGAAGATCGCGGAGTATCTTCTATTCTACGGGTTTTTTGCTTCAGAATCTGATTCTAGCTTGTTCGTCAAGAAGGAGGGGGTGCTTCGGGTTATTATTCTGCTGTATGTGGAAGACATGATCATCACCGGGAACTCGAAGGAGGCAATAGCAAGGCTGAGAGCCGAGCTTGCTATCATATTTGAGATGAAGGATTTGGGTGAGCTCCACCATTTCCTTAGACTCGAAGTTCAGAGGCGAGAGAGCGGAGTGTTCATTTCTCAGGCTGGATATGCGGAGCAGATCGTTCAACGATTCGGCATGGAGGAAGGGAAGAGCAGCTCTATACCTCTGGAACAACATCATAAACTTCGGAAGGATGAGGGGAGAGTTCAATCTGAACCGTTGGTGTTCCGAGCTCTGGTTGGGAGCTTGATCTACTTGACCATCACGAGGCCAGATATTGCTTATGCAGTTGGCAAGGTCAGTCGGTACATGGCGGAACCACAGAAGCCTCATCTTCTGGCGGCAAAAGAATTTTGAAGTATGTGAAGTCGACCTCTGATCTGGGTCTCCTATATATGAGAGGGTTAAGCTTGGAGTTGCATGGGTACATGGATGCTGATTACGGGGGAGACGTGGATGATCGGAGTTCAACGTCTGGTTATGTCTTTATGGCAGGCCCCACAGCTATTTCTTGGTGCAGCAAAAAGCAAGACTCGGTGTCTGTATCTACCACAGAAGCTGAATACAAGGTTTTGGCCTTGGCAGCTCAGGAAGCCGTTTGGCTCAGGAGGTTGGTGGAGGACATTCATGAGGAGGTTCAAGGTCCCACTATGCTACACGGGGATAATGAGAGTGCTCTCAAGTTGGTTAATAATCCAGTCTGTCATGCGAGGACCAAGCACATTGAGATTGAGCACCATTTCATTCGTGAGAAGGTGTTGGGAGGATCTCTTTTGGTCGAGCATGTTCGGAGTGTGGATAATGTTGTCGACATCTTCATAAAGCCGCTGGCAAAGGGACCGTTCACTCGATTGTGGAGTTTACTCGGGCTAGTTTCCACTTCCCACTTCAAGGGGGGGTGTTGAAATTATTGAAGTGAAGTGGAAGATGGCCGGCGGTCTGTATATTGGTGACCGCAGAGACCGCGCGGTCTCTGTGCTGGTGCTCTGCCAGTCTGGTTCAGGCGGTCTGTTCTTGAGTGATCTGTGTCCGCGCGGCTTGTGCGCGGTCTGCTGCTGATTTGCGGTCTTGGATATGATGTTGTCCAAGTGGTGTGATCGCGCGGTCTGCTCTGTGAGACCACTCACGATCTGATGGGTGGTGACTATACCTCTCTTGCGGTGGTGACGACATCCATCCTCTCGCCTATAAATAGGGGTGCAGGGCCCGTCATTAATAACGAGAACTGTAATAACTAGAGCCTGGGTTATTTTGTGCGGTCTCAAATTTGAGGTCAGGCGATCTCGGAAGCGAGTTGACTGCTTGTTGTGTTCGTAGGTTTGCGGTCAGCAGGTTGCGGTCTCCTTCCTTGGTGATTTCCCAGTGGTTTGAATAAACAGTTCAGCAGCGGCTTGTCTGCGGACTGGTTTATGTTGTTCTTGTTCTATTCGCAGCGAGCTCGGCGATCAGGCGACCTTCTCTGGTTAGGAGATCTTAGTTGCGGTCTGGCGACAGCTTCTGTTCTCTGTTCTATTCAATAAGCTCCAGTTCGTGCGGTATGAGGTGGCAGTCTTGCAGTGCAGGGCATCTTGTCTGTATTCTGTTCGTGCGGTCTCAGGACAAGCTGGGCGGTCTCTGGAGTGCAGCGGTCTGTGCGGTCTCTGCTTTGTCAGGTCGCCAGATTTGTGTTTTTTGGTGTGTTTTGTTCTTCTTTCCTTCGTGATTCTTATGAATCATGTCTCGCCATATATGTCTCGAAGTGTAATGAAGTTTTGTGATTCAATAAAACTATTGTGTTGCTGTGTGGCATTGTGGTTGTTTGGCTATAACTCAGTTGATGCAACTCCTGCCTACTCCTAAACGGTTCTTCAAAAATTTTAACACTATCTGGGGAGAGATAGGCTACATCCGGTCCTTGGGAGAAGGGTCAATATAGAAACCAAATGTATTTTTCTATTCATAGCCTAGATTTCTAGCGTTATAAAAATCATCTTTTGGTAATCATTTTTTATGAAATATAATGTATTTCTTTCCTAATAAAATTGATTTGATTTCATTTCTTCCAAATTACTTTTGATCAATCCTCTTTCAAGTAAACATAGTTATGTTTTCTTTTAAAATCCTAAATTTCTTAGAGCCCTCATTCACCCCCTCCCCCTCTATGGTCGCCTCAAGATCCAACAAGTGGTATCGTAGGTAGGTTATTCCAAAATGGCTTCACACTTAGGAATAATGGCGCTTCATGATCTCGGATCCACCAGAGGGGATAATTTTTATATAAATGAAAAATCATTATCGCCACCTTTACTTATGGGTGAAAATTACATAGGTTGGAAAATCTCAATGGAGAAATTTTTAAATCTTTGGACATTCAAGTTTAGAATATTACTACAAAAAAGCCCCCAAGTATTCTAAATAGAAATAAGATGGATTTAAATGCTAAATCAATAAATAGTATATTTTTTGCACTAGATCAAAATATTTTTAAACTCATTTATATATTTCCTACCTCTTATGAAATTTGGAATTTTCTTGAATATACTTATGATTCCCCATCTCTTGGTATGGAATGCACATCAAAGGGAATAGAAGAAGACAACACATCAATGAGAAGGGAAGATGAAAATTTATATATGGATGAGGAATGCAAAGAAGATGTCAAAGGAACTTTATGTTCTAATCTTACCTCTTTTGAGAACATTGTATGCAAATCAAATCCCCTTCTTATTTCAAATTTTGTTTCTACAGTGCATGTGCTAGCAATTGCTAAATGTAAAATTAAAAATTTGAAAAATGCTAATTCCAAATTATGATTAGAAAGTAAATTTTATAATCATATACAAATGTTGCACATATTTTGATATGTCTAGTTCTACATCATGCTCTTTACTTAAAAATGATACACCTTGTTTTGATTGCAATGCTCTTAAAGTAAAATTGAAGGATTTTGAAAAAGAGCTTCTAATTTCAAAAGAGCATAGTAAAACATTAATAAATGAAAATAATGTGCTAAAGGATAAACTAGAATCATTAAAAATGTTTATTCAAAAGTTTTCAAGTAATAAAAAATATTTTATTTCTAGTTTATCAAATCATCAAAATTCTACAAGTTTAACTTCATATGATAAGAGTATGTCTATAAGAGAAAGTGGAAATGAATATTCTTTCAACAAATAAATAAAAATGATTTATCTAATGCACAAAATCACCCACTCTTTCAACATTCAATTCTTAAGAAAGAATATAACTCTTATAAATATCCCAAAAACCACTTTTATGTGAGTCATTATGATAAGCTACAGGATTCTTGTTTGAAGAAAAAATAACACACATAAATCCTCAACGATTTGTTTTTCATACAATTATCACCACATAAAGACTCTACATAATCAATATGAAAATTTTAAATATAACCATGATATTCAACCAAAGTTTGAATGGAGACCCATTGTTAAGATTAACACATTAATTACACTTGAAAGGGCTCATTCATCATTATGTCCCCATAATACATCATGCTATATTTGGGTACCCAAAGGAACTATCACACCTGATAACCTTTGGATACCCAAATCTCTTATGCATTAGTATCCAATCAATTGTGTGAAATAGAAACAAATCAAAATGAAATATAAAAAAATTCTACTTCACGATATGCTTATCTTCACTCTAATCATATATCTTAATTCATCATTAATTATTTCTAAATTGCATGTTTCTATCACACTTGGAATTATGAATGATATGATGGTTATTGGAATTATAGTTCCTTTGTTTGGTGTATTGTGTGTGTGATGTGCTTCACTCTTGTTTGCATGTATCTCATTTTATATAGACCATGAAATCAACTTTGTACCAAGAGAATAAATTAAATAGACTTAATACTTCATTCTAGGTCTATAGATTGAAATTCTATTTTTAAATACAAGCAACATTATTGCTAATTAATCTTATGGTATAACATTGCGTCCAAACTCATTATCCTAGCATCACCCCATAGTGCATTCTCATTTTAGTATCCTTGATAGGTATGTCATTTACAATGTCATGCTAAAAGTAGAAAATTTGAAATTTGAAACTCTTGATAACTATGTGGTTTTAAAATCTACTATAATTCTCAAAATCAAGCAAACCCATAGCTTATGAATCTGTCCTTAGGTTTAAATGTCTAGTATGACAATGATCATTCACCCATGATTACATGTCTCACAATAGCAGGGGCATAGGATTGTATGCATTAGAAGACCTAACCTCTAAGCCATGTGTTGTCATAAACCGGGGAGGGCTCCAGTGGGGCCTTGCGAGGCACTAAGGGGAAAGAGTGCAAGGTTGAGTGTTCTCTCTTGTATTCATATGGGATTAACACCCCAACCTATGACATGCGTGTAGCTCCTCATGCATATTCATCACTTAGTATGTGGCTAGGGTGTAGACGTATAATTAAGGTAGTTTTAATCTTAAGACATACTTACATCACATCCATTGCATGAACATTATTTTACACTTTATAAATATTTATGTCATGCGTATTTTTTGTTCGAACATTCTATCTTATGTTTTGCATATTATAAATTTTTGAGCCTTCATGGATTTTGAAAAACACAAGTACATTGAAAAATTAGCTTATCTTTGACACCTTAGTCTAAAAATCTAAAATAAGTATTTTTTTGGTATCCTTCAAAACTCCTTGACATATTTGGTGTCCAATAAAATGAATGAAAAAAAATTAGAATGAAAAATTACAGACGAAAACCCTTTATTTTGAGCTTTGTCCAATAATGTCAGGCGTTAGAAATTATCGCCCGGCGTTAGCTTGATCTATTAAAACTCATTGTTGGGATCCTTACCTACAATGTTCTTGATTTGAAGAAGTCCTCAAGTCAAAGATAAATACACTTCATATTTGACACTTTAGCTTTAGAATATTGTTTTCATGTACTAGACAGTGCAAGCTTAACATAGGGCTAGACTTAGTGTAATCAGAAAAGTTTTTCAATGTAATCCCTCATTGTGCAAAACACCATGTCGACATATGATCTATACTATATTAGACTTGTCATTAACTTAATATCATCCGGAATAAAGGTCTAAAAAGTGAGCAAAAGCAAAGGATCTAAGTTAAGAAGATCAAAAAATGACTAAGTAAAATGTCATCTTGGAGTGTCTAAATGTCGTCGAGTAAAGGCTTCGATATAGGCATGAAGACCTTAAGATTCAAGATAATATACATCTTGATATGGCTAAATTACACTAATATCATTTTGGTGGTATTCAACAGATATTTTGAAGCACTTGATTGAAGGAAGAATTTGTTTAAGACATTTATTGTCGAGGTGATCTCAATTGTCATCGAGGTCAAATGAAATGTCGTCGAGGAACTAACACGACATTTCATAAGTATAAAAGGCAGATTTGACCAGATGGGCTTACCATTTGGATAGAAGACAAAAATAAGCGAATATCATCTTGAAGACTATAAGAGACACCAAGTCGATTCGTGAAGAAGATTTTGCTAGAAGACAAAAGTAATCAATTTTTTTCTTGAAGACAGTAAAGAGACATCAAGTCAATTCGTACAGAAGATTCAATTAGAAGGCAAAAGTAGTCAAAAAACGTTTTATAGACTATAAGAGTCATCAAGAAGATTCATGCAGATGATTCGACTAGAAGACTGAAGTAGTCAAATATCATCTTATAGACCACAAAGAGTCATCAAGAGGATTCGTGCAGAAGATTCGACTAGAAGACTAAAGCAGCCAAATATCGTCTTGTAGACTACCAAAGTCATCAAGACGATTTCTGCAGATGGTTTGATTTAAAGTTATGCAGAGTTCAAATTTGACCAGAAGAACTGCATTCAACTAGACATCAAGAAGATTCGACTAGACATCTAGTCGAATTGTGGAAAGTCCTGCTCAGGTGAATGGTTGTACTTAGCTTAAGAATATTTAAGGGAACACCATCTTAGTGCGGTTACGCATTGTGTAACCACCCATTATGCAGAGTTTAGAGAATTAGATACTCTACCATTGAATGGATTCCTTGTCGATAGTTTAGTTAATGCCAACCTAAATATTTAGAGAATGAACCTGCTCAGGTTGAGAATCTAAGAAGAAATGAGGCACCCCTGGTGTTTCCCTCCGCTGAAGATGTCTAGTGGGGTTTCAGATGTCTGAAGATAGAGCGTTCCTAAAAAGAGACAACTTGGGGGCATGGAATCTACTACTCATGTTGAGGGGTCCATCGCTAGTGGTTAAGGTGGCTAGTTGGTCATATGGATTCCACAGATCTCTCTTCAAAAAGTAACGTCCAGATACATTCTAAGGGGTGATGCACTCATAAGGTGGATCTTGTCCTCGGAAAGGCACCAAGAACAATAATGGTGCCTCTATTGATGCATGGTTGGCCATCATGTTCAATTGAATATACAAGACCTACCACGTATTCCAGTCGTGATATTCTTCAATGAGGGCAATTGTAGTGGAATTATAATAATGATAGGTGGACTTAGCTCATACCATCATAGATGGTCAGAGACTTGATGACCTCCACAGGAGACATCCAGATATATTCGAGGGAGTTCAAGCCATTTTCGGTGATTTTCCAATGGGAGTAAGAAAAGGGGCGAGGATAAAAATTCCTCTGCTGGATTGGATGAACATCAACGGGCCAAGGGGAAATAAGTAAATCATAAATTTAATACCAGAGCTTCTGTCTGATGCCATGGATCCATTTTGAGAGACCTCTCATTGCAACAAGATTTTTTAGCTTCTCGTAGATAATCTTGAAAACATATTAATTGTATAAAAAAAAGATTAAAAAAATAGAGGGAATGAGAGGGATATTTTGACCTAAGAGTAGTATCTCTTCAAGTCATCGCCGCTCCAAGTGTTGGATATTTCCTTTCCTTCAAGAAACTATAAGCAATAGACACCACTCTTGAGCACCTCTTTGATGATGAAAGGATCTGCCCAATTTGGATTGAGCTTCCCCACAGAAGCTTCCCTACTCGCTGCACCCACCTTTTTCATGGTGAGATCTCCTACAGTGAAGTGCTTCACTCTGATGTGTTTGTCAAAGTGTTTGTCCATCGTTGTTTGATCTCCTCCTTCTTGATGACAGACTGGTCCCTTAGTTCCTTGATGAGGTTGAGGATATACCTTATTTACTCTTCATTGTTCTCCATCCAATCTTTGTCTTTCTGCTTGGAAAGGAGGAACGTTGGGCTCATGACATCGAACTCCACCAGTATGAGAGATTCAGAATCGTGTCACAGTTTGAATGGGGTTTCCCCAAGGCGGAGGAAGGAGTTATCCTCAGTTTACATAGCACTGTGGACAATTGCTCTACCCATTTACCATGAGTGTTCTCTAGCTTCTTCTTTAGAAGATTCAGAATTTATTTGTTGGTGGCTTCCAACTACCCATTGCTCCGTAGGTGGTGGCTTGACGTGAAGAGGAGCTCTATACTAAGATATTCATAGAAACTTAACAAATTAGAATTGGCAAATTGAGGGTCATTATCAGTAATGATGGCCAGGGGGATCCAGTACCAACACATGATATCCGCCCATATGAAATTTTTGATTACTTGAGTCGTGATTTTGTTCAAAGCTTTAGCTTATATCTATTTGTTGAAGTAATTAATCATCATAAGGATGGAAAATTATTGCCCGCTTGCCATGGGGAAAGGGAGGATGAGGTCCATCCCCCAAATAGCAAATGGACAATGGGGTAGAGATGGATCGCAGTTTTTACGCTTGTTGGGTGAAGAGGTACAGACTTCTGACATTTGAAATGCTTTTTCGCATAGTTGCCACAATCTTTTCTGATAGTTGGCTAGAAATTGCCTTCCTAGAGAATCCTTTTCTCAAGGGTCCTGGCATTTGAGTGACAACAACATTCTCTTGAATGGAGCTTTTATAAGACTTTGGGAATTTTGTCTTCTGGTATGCACCTTGCTAGAGTTGAATGGAAAGTATTCCGGTGGAGAACCCCGGAGAGGAAGGATTAGTGCGCGACCTTGAGTCGAATCCTCTGTTTGTCCATTACTGAGGGGTGTATTTTTCCTGTTGTGAAGTAATAAATGAAATGTTCCATCTAAGAGGAATGTTAATCGATCTTCATGACATCTGATTCCTCGAATGCTGGGTGAAAGAACTCTGTGAGGGTTACTCTAGTGGAGAGGACATAATATGCCAACTCGTCGGTCTCGATGTATTCTTCTCGTGGTATATGTTGAATATTGAAGGGACAGAAATGCATAATCTGCTGCTTTGCAATGTACTGATATCTCTGATGAAGGGGTTCCCTGGATTCGAATATGACATTTATTTATGATGCCATTACCAGGGAATCCTCCCTCACTTCGATGTCTTCAATGTCGAGTTCTCGCTTCAATCCTAATCCGATTATTAGTGCTTCATACTCTAATTGATTATTGGTGATAGGGATGTGAAGCCTAACTGCCTGCTTGATTTTGACATTATTAAGATAGATTTGGATGACTTCTACATCGATGGAGTTTTTCCCTGAGGCACCATATAAAAACATAACCTAGCATAGCGGGATAGGGATCTCTTAACTTTCGATGCCATCCTTGGTGAAGTCTGTATTATTACTCTGTAATGACCTGGGCTTTGATAACCGTCCTCATGATATATGAAATATTGAATTCACTGAGTTTGATCGCTCACTTGGCGAACCTTCCTAAATGCTCAGGTTTTTTAAGAATGGTTCTCAGTAGGTGGTCGGTGACCAGTTGGATATAATGAGCCTGAAAATAATGACGAAGTATCTATGATGATATCACTAGGACCAAAGCCAACTTTTCAAGGATAGGAGAAGATGTCTCGGCGTTCTTCAACCCATGACTAACATAATGAATGGGGAACTGCTTTTTCCATTCTTCCCAGACCAACACAGAGCTATGAGCCTCAGTTCCGGCCCAGGGATACATAAGAAATTCCTCTGACTAGTGTGGCCTCTATAGGAGGGGAGTTGACGTCAGTTGACTCAATAAATCTTCAAATGCTTTACTCTATTCCTCTATGCATTTTAACTTGACTCGAAACCAGCGGGTTTTGAAGAATATGTCACATTTATCTCCAGAGAGAGAGATGAAGAGGCTTAAACCTGCACCCCTCCCTACTATTTACGGAGCCTCCTTAGGACTTATTGATGGCTGCATATTCAGGATGGATCTCACTTTATTAGGATTAGGCTCGAGGCCCTAGGAGGTCAACAAGTGGCCAAGGAATTAGCCCTTGCTGGCTCCGAAGATGCATTTGGTCAAATTCAGCCTCATGTCGTACTTACGGAGGGTGCCGAATGTTTCCACCAAATCTTGGATATGATCCTCTAGCTTGTGACTCTTGATTAGGAGATCATTGACATAGACTTCCACGTTATGAACTTTTTGATACTTGAGCACATGGTCCATCATCCATTGATACATTGCTCCAGCGTTCTTAATGCTCAAAGGCATAATGTGGTTGGAATTGCAACTATCATTGGTGATGAATGATGTATGAGGTATGTCGGGGGAATGCATCAGTATCTGGTGATATCCCAAGAAAGAGTCAATAACAATAATTATAGGAAAACTTATGGTGAAATTGAATAGGGAGTCTATCTGTGGTATGGGATAATAATATATCGGGCATGCCTTGTTGAGTCTTGTGAAATTAACACACACCCACCATTTATTGTTAGCCTTATGGAACATAACCACATTAGAGACCCATTATGGGTACTATATTTCTTTGACAAAGTTTGCTTTGTGGAGCTTGGTGACTTCCTCTCGAATTGGTTTGGCGAGCATTACGGCCAGTGCTCACATTTTAGTTTAACTTGCCTAAAGTCGGGACTGATGTTGAGGCGATTGCACGTGACACCAGAGCTTACCCAAGACATATCTGAGGTTGGCCATGAAAAGATATCAATGATATCAAGGAGGCATTGAATTAATAAATCATTTTCTTACTCTTTCAATTTTGCATTTATGGAGATGGTTCTCTACCCATCTCCACTAGGGACCATGATCTGCTGCACTTCCAGGGCAACCTCAAAATGGTTTACATCTGTCATTTCTTCTAAGCACACGGGTTACTAAAACTTTCTTCACAGGAATTCACATAGGGAGAGGTAGTATCCACGCAGGACCACCCATTCAAAGGATCTCCAAGTTGGGGCGGGCTTTGCTGCCTTATCTCATGCATTGGGAGATTTCACCAGTTGCTTAATCTGAAAGATGCATGTTCAAACTGTTGGTACCAAAATTGTCACTATCTTCCATACTTAGTGACGGGTCCCAAGAGTAATGAGAGAATTAGGATCCACAAGCAATCAGTTACTCACCCTTCAGGTTCGAGAAAACAGAGTACAAAAAAAATCTTGTCGCTAGCAATCGCGAATACTAGATTTTTCCACAGCACCGAACACCACTTGCTATGGATAATATTATTCCACAAATAAAGTACAATAACCGCACAAGCCTTTTACTAGCTAAGGGGAGAGGGGAACTTGGGCTAACTCCTAGACCATTCACCGAAAACCCCTCAGGCCTGGCTACTGCTGAGGGCTGACTGAAGGGTTGAGCAGTTGCTCAATACATAACTGCCCGCTCCTCTGAGGCTGGGGATGGTATGACTACTATGGGTAACTACTTAAATTATTGGATGTTCAAAGCTTGCCCCGACTCTGAACTGCACTAGCTCTGGCTAAGGTCGCAGGATTTCGGGTTAACATATTGATCCTTTTCTTTAGCATTGAAAATTAAGTAGTTTTAAGATTTTTATTATTTTTGTTAAAATGGAAAGAAATACAATTAGAAAAATTAGCGTAATGCATATTTTAGTGATTTTATGTTGTTTTGTAATTTTCTATTTTATTTTTCGATTTTCAAAAATAGAAAGAAATAAGAAATAACGACCTTTTTTTCTGAAACACCGAAGTCCTTTTCAAGAAAATCAGTAGAGTAATCTTGCATGTCAGCAAAAAAGAAAAAGTTGTAGTAAAAGAACAAGAAAATTAAAAATGGGGCTACCGCCGACGTTAATAGTTGTAGCATGGCTGTAGCACATAGAGTTTTGTTTTTTTGTGAAAAATCATGTATTTTGGAAAAAAACTTTTTCTTTTTTTATTGATTAGAGTTCTCTACTGTAAGAAGCACCTAATGTAACAAAGAAATCAGAGAAATAATCAAAAAAATTCGGATGTAAACAATTACCCTAAGGACTTCAGCAAAAGGTTCATGTGTTTTTCATCATCATGAATGCTCAAAGAGATGAATCAATATGAATGATAGATTATGCTAGAACTAAATAATCATAAAGAGTTCATGCAATACTTATAATACAGGTATGCCCAATACCAAACTATCCTAAATACACATCAACACAAAAACCTCTTACTAAGTGATGGTTAGGCATGAGGAGCTGCACACATGTCGTAAGTTAAGATGTTAGTCCCATATGCATTAATAAAAGGTCACTCCACCTAACACTCTTTCTCCCTCAATGCCTCTCTAGACTTGCTGGAACAATCCCCGGTAAAGGACATGACATGACTTACAAGTTAGTGCCTCTAATGACCACACACAAATGTGCCCCTGCTATTGTGAGATACATAATATGTGCAGATGATCATAAGCATATTAAACATTTAACAAATTTCTGATTCATTAATTATGGCTTTGTTACTATATGAATTTTAGAAATATTGTTATAGTGGAGATAGTTGATGTTAAAGCCATTTTACACGTTGCTTATTCAGGCTTGGTAGAGTGGTGTGGTGAAGTTATATCAAACTACTGATAGTTGTTTCATTTGATAGGAATGAGTTCCTAAGATTTGTCAAGTTGGAATCATACTAGGCTTGTTGGGAATCCTGCTCACATGATTCCTGATTTGAAGAAGTCAACAAGTCAAGAATACTTCACTTTGTATTTAATTTTCCACTTAGTTCATACTTGCAGGAATCGACAATAAGTCATGTACCTTAGTTACTTAACTAAGTACTATATCGTTGAGAAGAATAGGAGATATCGTCGACAATGCGTGCTTGTCATCGTAATGACGGGCAGAGCAGCAGCCGCTGAGAAGCAAAGTATTCGTCGACCATTGAGACATGGCGTGATCGTCGAACGAAGAATGTCGATTGTCGAACGAAGGATGGCAAGTTCGTCGATCGCAGAATGCTATTCGTCGAATGAAGAGAAGACACAAGACATCGTCGTGTGGAACTCATGTTGTCGAGAGAGCATATGATTACGACGACATGAAGCAAGAAGGAAGCTCACGACGACACTGTCTGAGAAAGAAGATCATCGTATATACAGAATCTCCAGGATATCTTGTATCGTCAAGATACCACCATCATAGGCAGAAGGAAGATCGCGACGAAATAGTCAGAGACAGCTTGTCGTCGTAATGATGCAAATATCTTCAAGACAGAATTCAAATGTCGCAGCGCGCTGTCAGCATTTAATACTGCCGCCTGATTGTCCAATCAATGCGTGCACCTAAGGAATACAGCTATGAGCGCATGCTCTTTTAAATTGGGCGTCTGACAGAAAAGGACATTGATTGTGACCGTTGAGCAGTGTTCTCTGTTCTATAAAAAGGAACGAAGGGTGCCCTAGGAAACCTCTCGAACATAAGAGCGAAAAAGTATCCCGCTGCTACACTTGAACAATCTTTCTCGGCGGAGAAGAAGAAGAAAAAGTAGAGAGCAAGACTCAAGTGCTCTCTGAAGAATCAGTCATCTTCATCGACTGAAAGGTAGCCGATCAACACCAGGCAAAGGAAGTGAAGGCTGAAGAAGATCCAGTGCTGAAACACTGAATCAAGAAGCATCTTCTTCAACCTAATGAAGTCGATCTCCATCAGGCTAAGTTGCCAATCAACATTAGGCAGAAGAGATAGTTTACTTTACTATATTTTCTCGTAAGGCTTGCGGGCCAATTTGTCTAGCTTGAGGGCTGGAGAGCTGTAAGGCTTGAGGGCCAGGGCAGTGGACTTGCGGGTCCGACTTTGTCTAGCTTGAGGGCTGGAGAGCTGTGAGGCTTGAGGGCCAGAGCAGTGCGCTTGCGGGTGCGATCTGTAAAGCTTGCGGGCTCGGGGGCAGTAAGGGCTTGCGGGCCTAGGCTATTGGGACTTGCGGGTCTGTGTTGTGTAGGGCTTGAGGGAGTGAGTGTCGAGCTTGCGGGCTCGGGGGCAGTAGGGGCTTGCGGGCCTAGGATGTTGGGACTTGCGGGTCCGTGGCGTAAGGATTGAGGGCCTGAAGTTTTTGGCGGCATTTGCCGAGCCTAGCACACTGCTGGGTAGGCGGAGAGGGAAAGAGGACTACTCAAGACACCCGGTCTTGAGGAACCTCTATAGATAGTTGCATACTTTCTGTGGTTTGCTCTTTATTTCTTAGATCTATTAACCAGAAATTAAGAAAAACCTAAAGGGGACAATATAAGAAGAAAATCCTATTCACCCCCCTCTAGGTGATAAAGTCTGTTGGATCGGTAGGCGCCCTTAGAGGTGGGGGTGGGGTGAATAAGGGTTTTAAAACTTATAATATATTTTGAATAACTTTGAAAAAGCTTTGATTATTAAACTAGAGAAGATCAAGACAAATCAAGTGAAGTAAAAGTAAAGACATGATTTTATTAACTTGAGAAGCATGATTACAAAAACTTGATCTCTTATTGAAGATAGAAATCAAAGCTAATAGAAAGACTCTTTTTGTTTTCTATACCGACTCGTATCCCCACGAACCGGTTGGCCCTAGCCTATCCTCCCCGGATTCGGCCTCAAGCCGCTCTAGCCAACCCTTCCCCGGATGTGGCCTCGAGCACCCCCTAGACCTAGCCTAGATCTAGTCGCCAACACGAGGCGAGTTTCCCCATAAGTCCTACCCAGACCTAGTCGCCAACACGAGGCAAATTTACTTAAACGATTACAAGAAAGGATGTGAAATGAAAAAGACAATAATATAAAACTCCCTCTATGTTGATCTCTTGGAGAAGTAGACGAAGACGCAGAGTATGATCGTAGTCGATGCAGTCTTTCGTCACGATGATGAAGCGTGTTGAAATCTTATCCACGGATCTCCTTAAGCCTTCATAGATTTGTGGGAGTATCTCTCTGAACCTTCCTCTCTATGCTGTGGCACCAAGCTCTGCAATTCTGGATCTCAAGAGGATGAAGAAGTCAGATCCAAGGGGTCCTTTTTATAGCCTTGGAGCTAGCGCCTGCGCTATCGCTACCGCCGACGCTATCCCAGTTTAGGAAATATTCTCTGCGTGAGAATCCTTCATTTTAAGCAAGACGGACGCCTTCCTCTATTGCTTTGCGCTATCGCCGGCGCTATCAGCTACCGTCGGCGCTATCCCAAATTAGCACATGTTTTGCATGGCAGAATCTTCAATCCGAGGAAACAATTCTCCCTTGCCTTCTATGTGCGTCGCTACCGCCTGCTCTATCGGCTACCGCCAGGCGCTATCTCCTTCCATATGTGCTCCTGGAATTGCGCTATCATCGCTAGCTCCAGGCGGTAAGTGCTACCGCTGGCGCTAGTGGGACTACTGTCATCTGTTTTCATTCGTCGGAATTCGTCGGGAGTTCTCGAGAACATTCGACGAATTGACTTAGCCGCACAATTTCCTTCACAAGTCTGCTTTTTTGACTTCTGTCTGCGTTCGTCGATATTCGTCGGGAGTTCATGAGAACATTCGACGAATAGACTTAGCCGCTAACAGTTCGTCAAACGACAGCTAGCGCCTGCGCTAGTGCTACCGCCAGCGCTAGTGGAAGATTTGGATTTGATGGCTCAACTTTGAGGGCAACCTTCTTATGTAATCCTTGAGTCATGTGGACTTTGTTATCCTGCACACTTAAACACACAAGATAAAATACACATAACTTTTGTTAATCTCAAATCTAGGAGATGCGGAAGACCATGTTCCAACAAACTCCCCCTTTTGATAATAACAAAACCATTAATGATAAATCAGAGCATTAATATATATAAGCATGAAGAAACATACTTGTGTGTGTGTGAGAGTGATGACTTAGGATAATGAACGATTTTAGCATTTAGAATTGCTCCCCCTAAATACATGCTCCCCCTAAGTGAGTGCTCCCCTAATATGTAAGCTATCATCTTTAATTAATCATGGTAGTTTCTATTTTGATAGCGGATTATATTTATCATGTTAGTTCTCCCCCTTTTGTTATTAGCAAAAGCGGGTAAGGAGAAACCACTAACAAAGTTGATAAGAAGATAAAAGCATGATCGAGCTTGTAGAGAAGGAAATGATAAGGAGTTTTAGAATACTTTTCATTTAAATAGATCAGAGTTTGAGTATTACAACATTTTCATAAATCAGAGTTTGTAGCATAAACAAAATGTAATGATTTCCAAGTAACTAAACTACCCAGATAAAATGTCTACACCCTAGCCCCGTACTAAGTGACGGATGGCATGAGGAGCTGCATACATGCTGTATGTTGGGGTGTTAGTCCCATATGCAAACACTAGACACAACTCAACCTAGCACTCTTTCCCCCAGTGCCTCGGCCCCACTGGAACCCTCCCCGGTTAAGGACAAGACATGACTAGAGATAAAGGTTATTTAATGTCTACAACCCTACGCCATCGCTATGGTGAGAAATGAAGTCATGGATAATAATTATTGGAAACATATAAGCGTTTTAAATCTAATGACATAGCCTATGGATTTATATTTTTATTTGAATTTATGAAAACACTCACATAGCTATTTTGAAAGCCATTCATAAATCAGAATTTTAGCATTACAATAGAAATAAATCAGAGTTTTTAGCAAAAAAGAAAATATTCATGTGTAGAGTAACCAATATAAAATCTACCAAGCAAGTCTACCATTTGTTGAAAGAAAGGAATTTTGGTATTTAAGACTTTGATATAGGCATGAGAGCGCAAGGTAGAAATATATGGTGACGATGCGGAAGACTTATAGAAATATAAGAAACATCTTATTGTAATGATGATCCATAAAAAGATATATGAGTTAAATTTCATAAAGAAGATTTTTTTGTAAATATTTTATAATTAAACTCTGTATGTTTGATAGTAACCAAGCATGAAATAATGTTATGAAAAAGATTACTACAATGTTACTTTAATTCACAATTTCAAAACATACCAAACATTGTAAAAAGCATGCTAGGTTATCTAGTGCATTTCATAAGTAAAGAGTAGTATAGAATTAGCATTAGGATCCAATACTCATGAGAAGAAGTGTTATGGAAGATAATGATGTGCACATAAGTGTATTTTTGAGTAGAGTAAATACATGTTTTAATCAAAAATACAACTAATATGTAGAGTAAGAGCACAATAAAACCACAAATAATTTTACTTCCACAAACTTCAATACACAAAAAAATGTACAACTACCAAGGTGCTTTGCACACACAATGCTTATTAAGACTTATCAGGGTGCAAAGTAGTGCTTGGGGGATCACATAGTTTTATTTTTCAAGAGTGATTTTTATTGTGATCCGGTGTACATAAGAATAAGTGGTTGTTTATTTTGAAAGAAAGCTATGGTTTGCACAAGATACTTTACTATTCTTTCCAAGGTGCTCAACCTCACAATGCTTATTAAGACTTATCATGAGGTTCAAGTAGTGCTTGGTGGAGTTATCTTTGTCATATTATTTTATGATTTTTGTTTTGTACAAAGTTCTCTGAATACACTTGTTTTGCAAACCAATATAATTTATGAAAAACATAACCACTTTTCTTAACTTTTAAAAGTGCAAATAAAGGAGTGTATGTAAGATACTTGTGCAATTTTAATTCATTGTACTAATACAAAACATACACAAGCATTCTTAGATTAAACACAAATGTAGACAATGCCAAAATAAGTGAGTGAATAAAATCATTATCAAACATAAAACAGTTACTCACACTTAGAGGCATGCTACGCATATTTCTACACAACTTTCAATACAATTGATGCACATATTAATAGATATATCAAAGCATGATGAAAGCAATGTTCAAAGTAGTTTGAAAAGATAAATTGCAACATTATAGAATATCTAAATAATAGATTAAATCATGCTTGATTTTCTCAATGATGTCCATACAGTATTTTTGATAATTTAAAGTTTGAACTCATAAGATTGATCTTGGACTTCCCGAGGACTACCTTGTGAGAGGTTCACCCGGTACTAGGTGATATGATGGGATGATAGCCCAAATCACCCTTTCGCAAGATACAAGTAAAAAAGTTAAGTTCAAAATAATAATTTTTGATATATTTTTGTAATTGATTTTTGCTTCTGAAATAAAATTTAAACAAATGACAAAAACCAAAAAGGCAAAACATATTTTTTGTAATTTGGCTTTTGTATTTTTGTATTTGATTTTTCAAAAATGTAATAAATGCAAAAATGCAGAAATGAATAGTAGAAATCGATTAATATATTTTTAGGGATTTTTCAAAATTTTAAAATACTGAAAAACACATAGGTGCACTAGCGCCGGCGTTAGCGCTAGCGCGGGAAACAGTACCCGATTTTTGATGATTTTGAAATTTGTAATTGTTGATCTTGATTAAGTGTCAAAATAGTAGTTTCATGCTGAAATTTCAGATTTTTAGGAAATGTCTAGATAGTGCAAATTTCATGAAACATTAGCGATTTTGTATATGACTTTACCAACAAAACTTTGCATGAGATGACATGAATGAACAAATCAAATATGCATGATTTTAGTGATTAACCATAATGTTCATGCACAGGAATACCATGGATAAGCCCTAGATGAGAATACCCAGCCTGTATGTCTTGGTAAACATATGAAGCCTAACATAGACACAAATATTCTTTAGGCGACAATGTTAGTATGATAAGTTTGAGATTAATGTTATACCAAGGTTTGTTGATACAATGTTTCAACTTATAGACCTAGAATGGAGTGACGATTTTATTTGATTTGATATCAAGATGATTCAAAGGTCTAAACTAGAAATAAATCGCAATATACACCAACCATTATAATATCAATTGTCATCAGTTAATATATCAATTATAATTCATATAAATGTGATAGAAATAATTATTTTTAGAAGACTTTTGATATGACTTATGATGTTAGAGAATTTTAGCAAAGGACATCAATAGATTATAGTGGTGTTTGTGAATTCTATATTCATTATTAAGATAAATACTTTCAATACATTTTAGTGATTTTCTTTTAATTAAGAATTTTGATTTAGATCTTGAATTTTCTTTTAGATCAAGTTATTTCACTAAACCACTTGTTGGTGAAGGCTAAGAATCTTAATAGCCAAATAACTGGATTTAATTTGAAATATCTTATAGCAAATTTAGAGTTTGATTCATATGGATAATATAAGATATTTAGAAGCAATGAATATAAGAATAAAAGATAGGTCATCAAAATAAAATATGATTTTGAATTTTGATCAATTTGATTTTATGAACATATTAAGCTTTTAAGAGATAAAATCATATTTTTAATACTGTATAGGATGACCATGACATGATAGTTCTAAAGAAATAGGAAAACAAGAAAAATTAAAAGACATGAAGGCATATCATGAAGTAGAACTTTATATATTTCATTTTGAAAGGATTCTACTTCATGCAATTGATGATACCTAATGAATAAGAGATTTAGGTATCCAAAGGGGACCAAGTGTGGTGGTTCCTTTGGGTACCCAAATATATCATGTATGTTTGTGGGTAGTTAGTGATGAATGGGTCCTTTCATGTGAAGTTAATGTTTCATTTTTAATTTTGGGCCTCCATTCAAACTTTGGTTTAATGTTATTCTTATATGTCAAATTTCCATTATGATAATCTTTATATTGATGATTATGATTGTAATGATTATTGAAAGTATTTTTCATAGGAAATTTGTGAACATTTAATTTTTCGTTGGGAGAAGATTGACGTTGTAAATGATGATGATGATAGTGTTTTGGAATTTCATTTACAATCTTTTGATGTTTTTTATTTCCATAGTTTAGCTTATTCACGTTTTGAGAAATCATATTCAACTTGCTTTTGGATTTTGCATTATATTGAGAATGTATGTTTTGAGAATTTTTCTTTATGATTTCCTTAAGCTAGTTGATTTTAGTTTTTAATTCATTATTTATAATCTTTAAATTATATCTAGCTTTATTATAAGCGATTGTGCTATTTTTAAGAGTGGAAAAAATTGAATCAATATGATCTTGATAGTTGTTTCTATATTCATCAAATGTTTCATCCATCTCATTAATTTCAATTTTATATTCTTTACACTTAGCACAATCATTTTCCAAAGATGAATTTTCTAAACATAATTTTTTATTTTGTTCTTTTATAAAAAGAAGTTCCTTTTCAAATTCCTTGCATTTTTCTTTTAAGTCATCAAATTCCATACAAGGTGTAGTGTTTTAAACTAAGGAACCATGGATAGAACTAGATAAATTTGAATTTGATTGTTCATTAATTTTTGCCTTTAAATTTTTATTTTCTAAGCGCAATTTGCAATTTGCATTTTTTAATTTCTTAATTTTGCGCTTTGTAATTTGTAGCAATTGTAAAGTAGAAATAGAAGTACAAAAGATGGGTTTGATTTCCTTACATTGCTTTCGAGAGAGGCACGATTTGAGCATATCGTTTCTTTTACATCTTTTTGGCACTCCTCTTCCGAAGAAAGTACTTCTTCTTCTTTTCCATTTGATGTGTGCTCCATTGATCCGTCATGAGAGGAGCATTCCTGAAGACTTGTGCAAGCTTGCATATTCTCCGGTTCTTGCGATTGTTCCATATCTGTAGAAGGAGAATCATACATTTCTTCAAGAAATTTCCGTACTTTGTATGCCCTAGAAAAACAATATATTAATTTGAAAATATCTTGGGATAAAGC
The DNA here is from genome assembly GCA_033032865.1 of Dactylorhiza incarnata. NCBI lineage: Eukaryota > Viridiplantae > Streptophyta > Magnoliopsida > Asparagales > Orchidaceae > Dactylorhiza > Dactylorhiza incarnata. The sequence continues at coordinate 7,840,004 of JAWHQI010000033.1, read as the reverse complement.
ACAAAAAATATAATGCATAGCTTTTGCATTTAGGTGACGCTCTTGTTTATTTGATTCGTCCGCTGGTCTAACTATTGCTATATCCCATGCATTGATATCTAAACTTTTAATAAACCTTTCCATTAATAATTTCCACCCTTTATAATTTCTCCCTTCGAATAAAGGTGGTTTAGGAGATTTTTCTTCTTCATAAAAATTTACCCCACTAGTAGAAGCGAGATCATGAGATGCCATTATTCCCGGTTGTTAAGCCGATTTGGAATAACCTTTCTCTGATACCACTTGTTGGATCGGTAGGCTCCCTCAGAGGGGGGGGGGGGGGGGGTGAATAAGGGTTTTAAAACTTATAATATATTTTGAATAACTTTGAAAAAGCTTTGATTATTAAACTAGAGAAGATCAAGACAAATCAAGTGAAGTAAAAGTAAAGACATGATTTTATTAACTTGAGAAGCATGATTACAAAAACTTGATCTCTTATTGAAGCTAGAAATCAAGGCTAATAGAAAGACTCTTTTTGTTTTCTATACCGACTCGTATCCCCACAAACCGGGTTAGCCCTAGCCTATCCTCCCCGGATTCGGCCTCAAGCCGCTCTAGCCAACCCTTCCCCGGATGTGGCCTCGAGCACCCCCTAGACCTAGCCTAGATCTAGTCGTCAACACCAGGCGAGTTTCCCCATAAGTCCTACCCAGACCTAGTCGCCAACACGAGGCGAATTTACTTAAACGATTACAAGAAAGGATGTGAAATGAAAAAGACAATAATATAAAACTCCCTCTATGTGGATCTCTTGGAGAAGTAGACGAAGACGCAGAGAATGATCGTAGTCGATGCGGTCTTTCATCATGATGATGAAGCGTGTTGAAATCTTATCCACGGATCTCCTTAAGCCTTCATGGATTTGTGGGAGTATCTCTCTGAACCTTCCTCTCTATGATGTGGCACGAAGCTCTGGAATTCTGGATCTCAAGAGGATGAAAAAGACGGATCCAAGGGGTCCTTTTTATAGATTTGGAGCTAGCGCCTGCGCTATCGCTACCGCCGGCGCTATCCCAGTTTAGGAAATATTCTCCGCGTGAGAATCCTACATTTTAAGCAAGCCGGCCGCCTTCCTCTATTGCTTTGCGCTATCGCCAGCGCTATCAGCTACCGCCAGCGCTATCCCAAATTAGGACATGTTTTGCACGGCAGAATCTTCAATCTGAGGAAATAATTCTCCCTTTCCTTCTGTGTGCGTCGCTACCGCCTGCGCTATCGGCAACCGCCAGGCGCTATCTCCTTCCATATGTGCTCCCAGAATTGCGCTATCATAGCTAGCGCCAGGCGGTAAGTGCTACCACCGGCGCTAGTGGGAGTACTGTCTTCTGTTTTCATTCGTCGGAATTCGTCGGGAGTTCTCGAGAACATTCGACGAATTGACTTAGCCGCACAATTTCCTTCACAAGTCTGCCTTTTTGACTTATGTTTGCGTTCGTCGATATTCGTCGGGAGTTCATGAGAACATTCGACGAATAGACTTAGCCGCTAACAGTTCGTCGAACGACAGCTAGCGTCTGCGCTAGTGCTACTGCCAGCGCTAGTGGAAGATTTGGATTTGATGGCTCAACTTTGGGGGCAACCTTCTTATGTAATTCTTGAGTCATGTGGACTTTGTTATCCTGCACACTTAAACACACAAGATCAAATACACATAGGTTTTGTTATTCTGAAACCTAGGAGATGCGGAAGACCATGTTCCAACAAAGCCGACACCCCATAAAGAACAAGTGGTATCAGTGGGAGGTTGTTCAAATAAAGCTTAACAACTTGAACAGATCTACCAGTGGGTGTCCATTTCTCATGGCTATAGAATCAAGAATAGTTGTATGCTCCAGGGAGAACTTTGCCCTATGGAAAGTAAAAGTAAGAATATTCATGGAGGCAATAGATCCTAGAATGTTCAGAGTTGTTTAAGAAGGGGATTATCTCTCCCAGTCAGTGTCCAAGAAAATCCTAGACAACTTGGATAAGAAAGCCAAAGACATTATTGCTGGTGCAGTTAATATCTCCACACTCCAGAGACTGGCTCACTGCATGACTGCAAAAGAGATGTGGAATTCTCTAACTATCCTTATGGAAGGACCTAATCATCAGGATGAGTTTGGATTGACCATCTTATCTGCGTCAGAAGAAGAGTCATCAGGATGAGCTTAGATTGACCATCTCATCTGCGCCAGAAGAAGAGAGTCATCAGGATGAGGTTTGTTCCAAGCGCATAAAGGCTCCTCTTTCTACTTCAGACTCAGATTCGGAGACAAGCTCATCTAGCAATGATGACTGGTCAAAATCATACAATGATCTTCTAGAAGAGGTCAAGACTCTCAAGATGCTGTGCAAGCAGCAGGATGCAAAAATCTCCACTCTTCAAGCAAGAAATATTGATCTCTCACAGAAAGTAGAAAAGCTAACTCTAGAGAGTGCTGAGTTTTGTCAACTCAAAAAGGACTTGATAGGCAAATTTGGGAAAACTCTGAAGGCACTGATTGAAAGCAAGGAGCTGTGCCGCTCACTAACCAGAGAAGTAGTTCTTCTGAAGAAGGATAAACTGCAGCCCAATGTCCTGAAGGTCAATGTACCGAAGGTCAAGAATGACAACACCAGAAGGGTGGAGTATAAGCTTGCAACTGAAATGAAGCCTGTTGCAAGCTCCTTCAAATCCAAGATCATGCCTAGAATCTACAAATGGCCCCAGAAAGGTATGAGGAGGCAAAAACATTTTGAGCTCAGACAAGAGACGAAATCCTTAAAAAAGACTAACTCTAGAAGGATATCTGTGGTGGACAACAACAAAAATCATGTCCACCATCAGCACAGTTCACCTCCTTTGCTTCATTCAGTCGTTCGCACACAAAGAACCCCTGCTCATACAGTCAGATAGAAGGGAAGATACAACAGGTTTGAATGTTGGTGCTGTGGAAAAACAGGACACTTTGCCATTGAATGTTGGCACAACTCTAGTGTGCCCAGTACAAAGAAGAGACCTTCCGGAGCGGCTGAGGTAAGTATAAGAATTCCTTATTGGGCTAACAAGAACCTAGGATCCAAGTTATCTTTGGTTCCTAAGGGATTTTAAATCTGTTTTGTAGGGAAGTCCACTTAGCCAATCAGCAACACACAAGGCTAATGGACCATAAGTGATCCAGGGTCAACTCTGGACTAAAGAAATCCTAACCCCATGTCAATCCAAGGGGCGTTATCACATCAAGGGGGAGTCACTCACTCAAGAAAATCTCAAGTGGAGGAAAGAAGTCAGAATGGGGGAGAATGGCATCAATATGCTCAAGACTAAGATGCTCAAGAAGACCTCAAAAATAAGGGGAGCAAAGATGTCAAGAAGAAGGGGGAGCCACAAAAGAAGAGGCATCGAATCTAAAGGGAGCCACAAGATTGATGTACTGATATGGTCAGCAAAAGATAAGTAAACCCTTAAATATAGATCCTTCTATGGAAGATTATAATAATTACTATCAAGTGAAAGTAGTCTTGAATTGAGATTCTGACTTCTTCAAACAGGGGGAGATTGTTGGGAATCCTGCTCACATGATTCCTGATTTGAAGAAGTCAACAAGTCAAGAATACTTCACTTTGTATTTAATTTTACACTTAGTTCATACTTGCAGGAATCGACAATAAGTCATGTAACTTAGTTACTTAACTAAGTACTATATCATCGAGAAGCATAGGAGATATCATAGACAATGCGTGATTGTCGTCGTAATGACGGTCAGAACAGCAGTCACTGAGAAGCAAAGTATTCGTCGACCGCTGAGACATGGCGTGATCGTCGAACGAAGAATGCCGATCGTCGAACGAAGAATGGCAAGTTCGTCGATCGCAGAATGCTGTTCGTCGAACGCAGAGAAGACACAGGACATCATCATGTGGAACTCATGTCGTCGAGAGAACATATGATTACGACGACATGATGCAAGAAGGAAGCTCACGATGTCACTGTCAGAAAAAGAAGATCGTCGTATATACAAAATCTCCAGGATATCTTGTATCGTCGAGATACCACCATCAGAGGCAGAAGGAAGATCGCGACGACAAAGTCAGAGACAGCTTGTCGTCGTAATGATGCAAATAACTTCAAGACAGAATTCAAACATCGCAGCGTGCTGTCAGCATTTAATACCGCCGCCTGAATGTCCAATCAACGCGTGCACCTAAGGAATAGAGCAATGAGCGCGTGCTCTTTTGAATTGGGTGTCTGACAGAAAAGGACATTGATTGTGACCGTTGAGCAGTGTTCTCTGTTCTATAAAAAGGAATGAAGGCTTCCCTAGGAACCCTCTCGAACACAAGAGCAAAAAAGTATCCCGCCGCTACACTTGAACAATGTTTCTCGACGGAGAAGAAGAAGAAAAAGTAGAGAGCAAGACTCAAGTGCTCTCAGAAGAATCAGTCATCTTCATCGACTGAAAGGTAGCCGATCAACACTTGGCAAAGGAAGTGAAGGCTGAAGAAGATCCAGTGCTGAAACTCCGAATCAAGAAGCATCTTCTTCAACCTAAAAAAGCCGATCTCCATCAGGATAAGTTGTCGATCAACATCAGGCAGAAGAAATAGTTTACTTTACTGTATTTTCTCGTAAGGCTTGCGGGCCAATTTGTCTAGCTTGAGGGCTGGAGAGCTGTGAGGCTTGAGGGTCAGGGCAGTGGACTTGTGGGTCCGACTTTGTCTAGCTTGAGGGCTGGAGAACTGTGAGGCTTGAGGGCTAGGGTAGTGCGCTTGCGGGTGCGATCTGTCAAGCTTGTGGGCTCGGGGGCAGTAGGGGCTTGCTGGCCTAGGCTGTTGGGACTTGCGGGTCTGTGTTGTGTAGGGCTTGAGGGCCTGAGTGTCGAGCTTGCGGGCTCGGGGGCAGTAGGGGCTTGCGGGCCTAGGCTGTTGGGACTTGCAGGTCTGTAGTGTAAGGCTTGAGGGCCTGATGTTTTTGGCGGCGTTTGACGAGCCTAGCACACTGCTGGGTAGGCGGAGAGGGAAAGAAGACTACTCAAGACACCCGGTCTTGAGGAACCTCTATAGATAGTTGCGTGCTTTTTGTGGTTTGCAATTTATTTCTTAGATCTATTAACCAGAAAGTTAGAAAAACCTAAAGGGGATAATATAAGAAGAAAATCCTATTCACCCCCCCCCCCCCTCTAGGTGATAAAGTCGACACCCCATAAACAACAAGGCTTAATATGTTTGTTGGGAAAAACCCATTTGATTTAACTTAACAAATTACCTAAAAAGTGATTTTATCTCTTCAGATTGAGTAACCCGTTGTATAGTGAGGGTAATCTGGTCATTAGATGTCTTAGGATGTCAAACTCAACCTAGGGCGTCAAGGCCAGTTCAAGAGAAGCATAATGTAACGATCCAGGCCCGCCAACACGGGACCCAGCTGGACCGCCGACACCCTACCAGCCCAGGCCCGCCAACACGGGACCCGGCTGGCACCGGAAGGGTTCAGCCTAACCAGATGGTCTGCAGACCATGCTCCCCAACCCCTTTCTGTTCCACCACAGGGCACAGCGGGTTGTTGGAGACCGCAGTCCCCCTTTGATGAGAATTGAGCCAGTTAAGCGGCAGCGCGTGTACTTCCCAGGAGGTCACCCATCCCAGAACTACTCCAGCCCGAGCACACTTAACTATGGAGTTCTTTCACTTCTCATCACCAATTGAGCTCCAGGATTGCACTTTTTGTAACGATCCAGGCCTGCCAACACGGGACCCAGCTGGACCATCGACACCCTACCCGCCCAGGCCCGCCAACACGGGACCCAGCTGGCACCGGAAGAGTTCAGCCTAACCAGATGGTCTGCAGACCATGCACCCCAACCCCTCTCTGTCCCACCACAGGGCACAGCGGGTTGTTGGAGACCGCAGTCCCCCTTTGATGAGCTAATTGGTGATGAGAAGTGAAAGTACTCCATTGTTAAGCGTGCTCGGGCTGGAGCAATTCTGGGATGGGTTACCTCCTGGGAAGTCCATGCGCTGCCGCTTAACTGGCTCAATTCTCCTCAAAGGGGGACTACGGTCTCCAACAACCCGCTGTGCCCTGTGGTGGGACAGAGAGGGGTTGGGGTGCATGGTCCGCAGACCATCTGGTTAGGCTGAACTCTTCCGGTGCCAGCTGGGTCCCGTGTTGGCGGGCCTGGGCCGGTAGGGTGCTGACGGTCCAGCTGGGTCCCGTGTTGGCGGGCCTGGATCGTTACACATAATTTGGACAAAGTTACATTTACGTCGAATAGAATTCTACGCAACGTAAAGTTATTTTCGACGCTACTCTGACTAGAAGTCAAAGTGGTTCACCCTTCTGTCGAAGTAATTCAAGTCGACGTTACGTCGAATAGAAATTGATGTAGAGGGCATGGACCAGTCTAAGTAGTTTGAGAAGTCGACGTAGCTTCTACTTCAACTCAGCGTAGAAGGAAGTATCTGTCAAAGCCATTAAAAGTCGACGCAAAGTTGGCTTCATCTCGACACAGATAATGAAGTTCAGAGCCATCTCATCAACTTGACATTTACGTCGATAAGGTATTGACTCAATGTCGACTAGCAGAGTTTAGTCCTAGCAAGGATGAATTCGAAGCTGCTCCTACAAGAACTTGAAGGTGCGTCGATAAGAGAGGAAGAGAACTCGACGCTAAGTCGAATACAGTCTGAAAAGGGAAACCTTTTCAGCTGTCATTTTGGACCTTCTCTCATGGACCACCTCACTCAAGACCATTCTCCAACGACTCATTAATTATCTCAAATAGAAAGAAGAACTAAAAGAGGACAAAAAGCTTTCTTGGAAACATGCTTAATGTTGGTGAACGGGTTTGGAATTAAAGAAGGAAAGAAAGAGGTTGTCCAGAGAAGAATACCTTTTCAGGTCTTACTAGAAAGTGAAACAAATTCAAATCTGAAGGGGGATAATAAAAGGAAAGAGAAGGGTAGAGAATTCATCACAATCAGCTATACTGTTCTATTGAAGCTCTTTCTCTTCTTCTTCTTCCTCTCTCAGGAACCCTAATAGAGAAAATATAGAGAAGAAATATCTGATGCTCTCCCCCTCTCTTAGAACTGAACAGAACAAGGATACTCATCATCACAATCTTATAACAACCAAGAGTTCAATCAGAAAGTAGAAACAAAAAGGACCTGACATTCATAAGCTCCTGCAATACAGCACTATCATAAGCAGAAGTTAATCAAGAGCAGATCCAATGAAAGATTCAAGAAGTTGTTTTTCATACAACCTTCATAAGAATTCTGAAAACATAATTCTTACTCTTCTTCCCTTCTTTCCATCTCCTTCTTATTCCCAACTGTACAGAGTTTTGAGAATCCCTCTTCGAAAGGATTAAGTGGTTCAAGATCTCCTTATCAAAAGATCTGGTGGTTTAAGATCCCCTTATCAAAGGATCTGGTGGTTCATGATCTCCTTGTCAAAAGATTAGTGGTTCTAAGAGTCTCCTTACCAAAAGACTCAGGCACAGTTGGTGCATTCTAACCAGGTGGTAGAAGAGGGGAGTACCCACATTTTGGGGAACCTCTATAAAAATTTATGTGTCTTCTGGATTATTTATTTTCTGTCTGTCCCTCATAGCTTAGATTACTTTACTGTTTTCCTGCTTTATATATCAACATTGTTTTATTCTGGATAAGTATTTGTTGGAGCATAACACTTAGGTTTTTATTGTACTTGCACAGTTAGGTTAGAAATAAATTTAAATCTCTATTCACTCCCCCCCCCCCCCCTCTAGAGGATTCTCAGAGACACACTGTGCACTTTCAATTTGTATCAGAGGGAGGTTGATCATTACAAGGTTAACACTTTGATCAAAAAGGCCTCCTACACTTATTTTTCTTTATTACAAACATATTTTATAAAGAAACTGAGTACTGAGGATTATGCTTCCACATGACCCCCCAGTGTGTAACTTAAATAAGTTCACCCTCTGGAAGGCCAGAATAAGACTTTATATGAACTCCATTGATGAAGACATCTATAATGTTCTCCTCACAGGTCCTCCAGCTCTAGTCAGACAAAAGTCAGGAGAATCATCAACAACTGAGGCTGTCCCAAGAAAGGAATGGACTGAGGCTGATAAGAAGGTCAAGGTATGTGATGCCAAGGCCATGAACATTCTGGTATCAAAAATGTCAGATGACATTTTCCAGAAGTATTGAATGTCAATCAGCAAAAGAGATCTGGGATTCACTCACCACAATGGTGGAAGGAAGTGCTGATGAAAGAAAGGACAGAAAGTCCCTTCTCATATCCCAGTATGAGAACTTTCAAAAGAAAGCTGAAGAATCTATTGTTGATATGTATGAGAGATTCAGCATTATCATTAATGAGCTCAGAGGCTTAGACAAGGAGATATCCTTGACTAAAATTAATGATAAAATTCTCACGTGATTTCCTAGCTCATGGGATTCTAGAATCTGGGCAATCAGAGAGTCCAGGTACCACAGAGAGATCTCAACTAAAGCTTTGCTAGGAAAGCTTAAGTCTTATGAGATGTTGCTGAAGAATATTGTTGAATCAGAAGAAAGGGAAATTACCCCAGCTCCTGTCCAAAGGAGTCTTGCTCTGAAAGCTACTGAAAGAGAGCCTTATACTCCTGAAGATGAGGTGTTCAATCTCCTAGCAAGGAGATTCAAGAAATGGGTTAAGACAGAAGACTCAAGGATGAGAGAAAGAGATTCGAGGCCCAGGTATGATAAAACTCCAATGAAGGAGATTATCTGTTATACCTGCAACAAACCAGGGCACATTGCTCCTGAGTGCCCAAAAGAGAAAAGGGAAAGAAGAAGCAACAAAGAGGAGAAGAAGAAGAAGAAATCCTTCAGAGGAAAGGACATGAAGAAAGTCAAGGGCTTCGTTGCTGAAACATGGAGTGATTCTGAAGCAGAGTTAAGCTCCTCATCATCTGAAAGTGATGATGAAGCAGTAGCAGAAGCAGCCTGCATGATGACACTAGGGATGACATCAGATAATGAAGCTGATCAGGTATCTGTTTTTAATGAATTTGATTTCAGTTCTGATGATTTTAAATCATGTTTTAAAGATTTCTGCATTGATCATCTTAGGGTAGAAAAAAATTAGACATGGCTAGAACTGAATTAGAGAACCTTAAGAAAGATGAAATGCACCTAATAAATCTAAACCTAACAAATGAAATTAATAATAAAGTGTTAGAATTGATTAAACTTAGAGAGGAAAACACAAATCTAAAATAAAAGCTAGCAAAGGCAAAGGCCTTTGAGTACTCACTCAATGGGAGGAGTCAGAAGCTCAAGGATATCACAGAAAATCTCTCTATGAGATTAAATCACCTAGGGTTTTGAGCAGAGCCCTCCAGCAGCATAGAAGCACCTAGGAAACCTGCCTGGAAAAATCCAGTGTTATTTGTTAGACCTTGTGAGCACCAACCAAGTGAGAAGAGTGCATCATCCAAGAGTAAGGTTAATAGTCATCCAGATAAGATAGATAAACCTAATCAAGTAAATCTGAATAGGAAAGAAAGACCCCTAGGTAAGAACAATGTAGAGAAGTCAAATAACATTAACCAAAAGGTTAAAGTAAAACCTAGGATAATAAAACATTCTGCTGATTTTTTATACCTAGATACATTCTACACACATTTCAAATATCAGAATAACAAACATAGGTTTGGGAAACCCATTCCTTATCATCCCAAAGGGTATCATGAAAGACCCTTCTATTCTTTCATAGAACCCTACAATGGTAAAAGCAAAGGGCCCAAGGTAACCTGGGTCCCTTCTAATGTTTGAATTACCTGTGCAGGGTTAGGTAGGGTCCCACTCAGGAGAAAATGGAGTGGGAAGAAAGATGTAGGTTTTGACCAAGGAATAAGATTTATTCAAGGGAGTAATCTCTGTCTTGCATCCTACCTAATGGTTATTAAAATTATATTATAATCTATTTTCAATAAATATAATTGCTGGGAAAAACAGCAAGAATTTTCTAAAGAGAATAGATATGTTCATTCAGAGGTACGTCGAATAGAAGTCAACGTACCATCGACTTCTACTCAACGTCAGCGTCAAGAAGCACTCAGAGTAGACAATTCGAATAGATCTCGACGCAACGTCGAGTTACTATCGACGCATGCGTCGTCTTTTTGGTCTCTGGCTAAAGTTGATGTTGCGTCGATTGCAAATCGACGTAACGTCGATAGGACCACATCGACTTAGGGTCTGCTGAACAATCTCAAAGTTACGTCGAGTCCTAGTCAATGCAATGTTGATATAACGACGCACGCAGAATTGCTTCTACAAGCAATCCCGACACAGCTTCGCGCATCAAATAATTAGTTTTATCGACGGTGTGTCAACCTAAACCCTAAGTTGCAGTGATTCATATGCTTTTAAGCAATTACTGCGTTGAAACATTTACGCTTTTGAATTTTCCTCTTCTTGCTCTCTTGCTCTCTCGTTCTCTAGCTCTCCCATGCCTCTCTCTCTCTCTCTTTCTCTCTCTCTCTCTCTCTCATTTTCTCTTTGTTTTTTCAGGTACCATTATTCTGATATCTCCACCAAAAGTTAACTCTGGATTTGATATGGACATTGATTCGTTCAATGCTGTTGCAGAAAGCTTCAAGGCCATCCTTGGTCTATTTTATTATGTTGGCTTAACAAATCTTATATCCACAAGGTGTATGATTCTAGATGTAAAACTTACATAATTCAAGGACACTGTTTCAGTAGCTGATGGTAATTCTCTCCAAGGGACAATCTCTGGTCAAAACATCAGCATATCTGAGGAGATTCTCTCCCAAACACTTGATCTGCCCACTGAGAATGACTCAAATGAACTGTCAAGAGAGGAAGTAAAGCATGTTCTTATAATAATGCAGTTCAGGAAGGAGAAGCCAATTAATCTCAAAAATATTGATGTGGCAGAAGAGTACAGGTTTTTAGCTGACATTGTTGGTAAAGTTATGTTATGTAAATTTTCAGCATATGATGCAATTCCGAGGCAACAGTTGCAAATTATGGGAGTTCTAGTTCTGCAAAAGAAGATTAACTGAGGGAGGTGTCTCCTAAAGCTGATTGCTCACATGTACTGCAATAAGGAAAATGCTTTCATAAGAATCATGAGTCAGGTTCTTCTTTACCACTATCCTGGTGTGTGTAAGTCCAAAGGAGTGCATATTCCTCCTGGAAAGAGAATAAACATAGGAATATTCTCTAAGTGGACCAGGCAAATCTTTAATCTTGGTCAAGCTCCAGCTTCACCTCCTCCCTCTCCTCCTCCTCAAGAGCCAGAAAGGAAAATACCAGACCCTCTAAGGGATAATATCCCTCCTCCTCTCTCTCTCCACCTCCTCTGGACACTATTCCAGAACTCCATCAGGATGATGCTCTAGCTCAACTTTCCCCTAAACAACAACAATAGCACCAATCCTCTTCAGCCCTAGAGCCATCTCCTCAAATTCCTCATCAGATACCATCCAAATTTTCTCCACCTCCACCTATTCATGTCTCACCAGAATTATATCAGCCACTCTCCCTAATCCCTAAAAATCCACCTCCATCTCCTCCTCCATCTACCTCCTCCATCCCCACAATTGATCTAGAGCAAATCATCTCCAAGGCAATTGGGATTTCCTCCTCTACATTTGCAGACCAAGTGGCCTCTCAAGCAAGAAGTTTTGAAAGAAAATATTCACAAATGGAGGTTGAGCTATTAAATTAAAAGAACTCTCCAGAGCCACGAGGATTTTGTATCTCCCTACAGGGTTACAAAGGAATTCTTAACATCTCTAGCCAGCCAGGTTGTTGGAACCATAGCATTTGATTTGAGTTAGGATCCATCCTTTTGTTAATAAGTCATCTAATAATTTAGATCAATCTAAGTGAACATAAATTAGATATGATGCGATCGAATCAGAGAAAATTAAATAAACAAAAATATTTATTCTTGGCTTTCGGCGAACGGAGCTCGACATTTGTCAAACGATGTTAGACGAATCTGTCATTTCATTAACCACTCACCAGATAGCCAGTCTCAGCGGTCAACAAATTATTCTCTGAACGCCGCTCGACAAAAAGTGGAAGAGCTCGACAAAGCCTCTGAAAGGCGCTCGACGAATCACGAAATGCGAAGAGCTCGACAAACCTTCAGAAAGGCGCTCGACAAATGTCGTTCAGCGCTCGACAAATTCTAGCCAGAAGCTCGACAAATATTATTTTATTCTGCTCTCTTTCTTTATGATATTTAACTTAGCCGTTGCAGATCAATAAATATTATAGCCGTTGCAGATCAGCTTTAATGAAGAGTAACGACAGGTTATCTTCTCGAAGAGTCAAATCAATGATAGAGACTTTAGCTCTTCTCTCCTTCCTGAGAAGAGAATTCAAATTAAGAGCAAGGGTCCTCAGATTATAAAGAAAACTTATAGAAGAGTACAAAGGAAGAGAACACATGTAGAGTAGCACACACAGATACAATGAAAGGAAGATCTATTCTTGTATATAATTTTTCTTTTGCTAACATCTTCTTGCAGATCACATATATCCTGAGACACCAATCACAACCATTTGCTCAGGATCATCTCTGCTTAGGAAGAAAGAAGTGTTTGTACAATCAAGAGAAGAGGACTCCAGAATTGTCATCAACTCTCATCAGACAGGGGGAGCTCTTCAAACATCTTCATCAAGATCCATTCAACTTCAAACCAGGATCTACAAGAGTCTTCTTATACAGAGAAGAACAATATAATTTCTGCTTTTATTCTTACTTCCTTTACCCCATCCTATACAGGGTTATAACTCCCTTCAAAAGTTAACTCCCGGTGACAGGGCACCTTAGCAAAAACCTGCAGTTTGGTTAGAGCACCTTATCAACAGCTCACCTGGTGTGAGGGCACCTTATCAACAACCTCATAGTGGATTCCTACCAGTGGGTAGAAGAGTAGATGTACCCAGTTGAGGGGAACTACTATACATCTTGTGTCATCTGGTTCTGTTTGTTTTTTACTTTACTTTTATTTCTGCTGTGCTGTGATTTTTCTTATGCACTGTTAGTGCTTGATTCTATTCCTCACCCAACATATATATATATATCATTACTTTAAAGAAAAACTTAAACAAGATCTTTTAATAAGATAAATAAGAACTAGACACCTCCTTTCAATTGGTATCAGAGGTAGGTTGATTTGTCACACAGGTTAACACCTGAAATCACAAAGATCACTTAGTTCTTAAATCTATTCTAAAAAGTTTTTCTAAAATCATACAAGTAAAATTTCTGTTTTCAGATCCACCTATATTTAACTTGGATAATTTTTCTTTATGGCAAGTTAGAATTAAATTATATATGAATGCCATAGATGAAGAAATTTACAAATCTATCCTGACATGGCCTGTTTATGTTGGCGCTAATATATCTTCTTCAAAGAAAACTACCGAAATAAAACGTGGCAACAGAGAAACTGATGTCACTGCCCGTGTTTGCAAAATGAAGCCAGATAAATTCAAAGCTGGTACTGATGATGGGCAGACTGATAAACATAAAGGACCTTCCCCATCTATAGAACCCTCCCCATCCTCAGATGCAGATGCCAAAGCCATGCAGATCTTGGGTCAGTCAGTGTCAAAAGACATTCTTCAAAAACATGAAGACTGCACTTCTGCAAGAGAAATCTGGAACTCCCTCTCTAGGATGGTAAATAAACCTACCTCTATCTCTTCAACTAACTATATTTTTGATGCAGAACCATCAACAAATCTAAGTGAAGAAGAACAGGAAGAAGAACGTAGAGCTAGAGCTTTCTGCATGATGGACATATATGAAGGCTCATCTCAAACTCCAGATGCAGAAATCAAATCGGAAAAGCTTGAGGTAACTGAGGTAACTCCAACTTATAATTTTACCTCTACTCAAGATAAAACTAATCATAAATTAACATTTACAGAATTAATAAAATATGAAAATAAACCTTTAAAAGAGTTAACAAATATAAATTTTCTAACTCCTGAGAATAATAGACTTCAAGAAAATTTGAAATCATCAGAAGAACAGGCTATTTCTCTTAAAAACAAATTTTATATGGCAAGCACAACTAATGGGAGAAATCTCAAAATGCAGGCCAAAAAATTTGAACAACTTTCTAAAGAGAAATTAATTAATCATGATCAATAAAAATCTTCAAACTTATATTTTAATGAAATAAAAAGGCTAATATATTTTAAGAAACTTTCTAATTAATTATTAATAAGTTTCTCACCATTAAACTCCATCCCAACTCAAACAACAAATCTACAATTTACATGGATTGTTTCCATTATAAAAACAATGTTAAGCCAACTTTGTATTCTTACGGACTTCTCCAAGTCAGTTTGAACATTCTACTGTAGCTGCATTGATCAGTAATGATCATAGCACTGAGTGTGAGTTTCTTCTGATAAAGGGACTCTATGAGAACGAAGATGTCTGACAATGTTCTTATAATCTAAAACATTCCTTAAAATTCATTAACAACTGTAACAACTCATATATTAAAATCTTCTAGAATAATAAAATTAACCAAGTGAGAGAGAAAATGAGAAGCTCAAAACCCCAAATAAAATTTAATCTCTCTAATTACAAAGGTTGCTGCAATTGAAAATTTTAATTCAGATCTTAAGAAATTAAAATCTAGGAAAGCAGAGTTGCTTAAATATTTTTAAAAGGATGAAAAATTATTAAAGCCCAAGTGAGAGAGAAAATGAGAAATTCAGAGAAACCAAGTGAGAGAGTAAAGGAGAATATAAAAATTAAAACTGTCGGCATCCTAAACCAAATAGGGGGAGACCACCAGGTCACTAGTTTTAATTTGATTAAGGATCCCAACTCAAATAGGGGGAGATTGTTGGAACCATAGCTTTTGATTTGAGTTAGGATCCATCCTTTTGTTAATAAGTCATCTAAAAATTTAGATCAATCTAAGTGAACATAAATTAAATATGATGCGATCGAATCGGAGAAAATTAAATAAACAAAAATATTTATTCTCAGCTTTCGGCAAACGGAGCTCGACATTTGTCGAACGATGTTAGACGAATCTGTCATTTCATTAACCACTCACCAGACAGCCAGTCTCAGCGGTCAACAAATTATTCTCTGAACGCCGCTCGACAAAAAGTGGAAGAGCTCGCAAATCCTCAGAAAGGTGCTCGACGAATCACGAAATGTGAAGAGCTCGACAAAGCCTCAGAAAGGCGCTCGACGAATCCCGAAATGTGAAGAGCTCGACAAACCTTCAGAAAGGCGCTCGACAAATGCCGTTCAGCGCTCGACAAATTCTATCCAGAAGCTCGACAAATATTATTTTATTCTGCTCTCTTTCTGTATGATATTTAACTTAGCCTTTGCAGATCAATAAATATTATAGCCGTTGCAGATCAGCTTTAATGAAGAGTAACGGCAGGTTATCTTCTCGAAGAGTCAAATCAATGATAGAGACTTTAGCTCTTCTCTCCTTCCCGAGAAGAGAATTCAAATTAAGAGCAAGGGTCCTCAGATTATAAAGAAAACTTATAGAAGAGTACAAAAGAAGAGAACACACGTAGAGTAGCACACACAGATACAAAGAAAGGAAGATCTATTCTTGTATATCATTTTTCTTTTGCTAACATCTTCTTGCAGATCACATATATCCTGAGACACCAATCACAACCATTTGCTCAGGATCATCTCTGCTTAGGAAGAAAGAAGTCTTTGTACAATCAAGAGAAGAGGACTCTAGAACTGTCATCAACTCTCATCAGACAGGGGGAGCTCTTCAAACATCTTCATCAAGATCCATTCAACTTCAAACCAGGATCTACAAGAGTCTTCTTATACAGAGAAGAACAATATAATTTCTGCTTTTATTCTTACTTCCTTTACCCCATCCTGTACAGGGTTATAACTCCCTTCAAAAGTTAACTCCCGGTGACAGGGCACCTTAGCAAAAACCTGCAGTTTGGTTAGAGCACCTTATCAGCAGCTCACCTGGTGTGAGGGCACCTTATCAACAACCTCATAGTGGATTCCTACCAGTGGGTAGAAGAGTAGATGTACCCAGTTGAGGGGAACTACTATACATCTTGTGTCATCTGGTTCTGTTTGTTTTTTACTTTACTTTTATTTCTGCTGTGCTGTGATTTTTTTTATGCACTGTTAGTGCTTGATTCTATTCCTCACCCAGAATACATATATATATCATTATGTTAAAGAAAAACTTAAACAAGATCTTATAATAAGATAAATAAGAACTAGACACCTCCTTTCACAGGTTAATAAGGGGGAGAACTTATTGGAGGAGGAAAGACCTATCCTAGATTTGAGTGGACAGGATAAAGGTGATGCTAATGAAGCTCATGACAAGATTAGTATCTTCAAACATGCACAGATCCAGGGGGAGCCTGGAGATCAGTGGGAGTCTGAACCAGATAAGCAGAATGAAGAAGAAAGAGTAGAAGCAATAGATCAGGGGGAGCTTCCAGTAATTTAGCGGGAGCCTGCCCCAGATGTTCAAAGGAACTTGGATATAGAAATGGTAGATGTAAGCACAGCAGTAATTCAAGATGAGCCTCAGATTGAAACAGTGCTAGATCAAGTAGCTAAGATTGATTAGGAAGCTGCCCAACAGGCTGAAGTGAATGTACTCTCTCAGGGGGAGCATACCAAAGACATTACTAATGAAGATGAAGAGGATGAGCCCTTACAGATTTCTCCAAGGAAAGTTTCCCCAAAAGTGTTTTACAGAAAAGGAAGAACTCCTGAGAAGGAGTAATGAAGCTCAGTTATTCTGTAACAAATTATTCATCCTGGGAAACAGCTGTGGAGACCTATATACTTCTTGACAATTGAATGATATTGCTTGTGTTTTCAGTATGTTATCTTCTTATATATATTGTGTCTTGAATGTATTCTTGATTATATAAAATAAATGTGTAAAATAACTTTATTCAATTTGTAAAATTTGTTAAGATAAATAGGGGGAGATTGTTGGGAAAAACCCCTTTGATATAACTTAACAAATTACCTAAAAAGTTATTTTATCTCTTAGGATTGAGTTACCCATTGTATAGTCAGGGTAATCTGGTCATTAGATGTTTTAGGATGTCACACTCAACTTAGGTTGTCAAGGCCAGTTCAAGAGAAGCATAATTTGGACAAAGTTATCATTTGCGTCGAATAGAATTCGACGCAACGTGAAGTTATTGTCGATGCTACTCTGACTAGAAGTCCAAGTGGTTCACCCTTTTGTCAAAGTAATTCAAGTCGACGTTACATCGAATAGATATCGATGTAGAGTCCATGGACCTGTCGAAGTACTTTGATAAGTCGACGCAGATTCTACATCAACTCAGCGCAGAAGGAAGTAATTGTTGAAGCAATTTAAAGTCGATGCAACGTCGAATTCATCTCGACGCAGAAAATGAAGTTCAGTGCCATGTCATCAACTCGACATTTACGCCGATAAGGTATCGACGCAATGTCGACTAGCAGAGTTTAGTCAGAGCAAGGATGAATTCAATGCCACTCCTATAAGAACTCGAAGGTGCGTCGATAAGAGAGGAAGAGAACTCGATGCTAGATCGAATACAGTCTGAAAAGGGAAACCTTTTCAGCTGTCATTTTGGACCTTCTCTCATGGACCACCTCACTCAAGACTGTTCTCCAACGGCTCATTAATAGCCCCAAATAGAAAGAATAACTAAAAGAGGACAAAAAGCTTTCTTGGAAACATGCTTAATGTTGGTGAACGGGTCAGGAATTGAAGAACGAAAGAAATAGATTGTCCAGAGCTGAATACCTTTTCAGGTCTTACTAGAAAGGGAAATAAATTCAAATTTGAAGGGGGACAATAAATGGCAAGAGAAGAAAGAGAAGGGTATGGCATTCATCACAATCAGCTATACTGTTCTATTGGAGCTATTTCTCTTCTTCTTCTTCCTCTCTTAAGAACCCTAATAGAGAATATGCAGAGAAGAAATAATTGCTGCTCTCCCCCTCTCTTAGAACAGAACAGAACAAGGCTGCTCATTATCACAATATTATAGCAAACAAGAGTTCAATCAGAAAGTAGAAACATAATGGATATGACATTCATAAGCTTCTGCAATATAGCACTATCATAAGCAGGAGTTATTCAAGAGCAGATCTAGTGAAAGACTCAAGAAGCTCTTTTTCATACAACCTTCATAAGAATTCTGAAAATAGAATTTTTACTCTTCTCCCCTTCTTTCTTTCTCCTTCTCATTCCCAACTGTACAGAGTTTTGAGAATCCCTCTTCCAAAGGATTTAGTGGTTCAAGATCTCCTTATCAAAAGATCTGGTGGTTTAAGATCTCCTTATCAAAAGATCTGGTGGTTCATGATTTCCTTGTCAAAAGATCAGTGGTTCTAAGAGTCTCCTTACCAATAGACTCATGCACAATTGTTGCATTCCTACCAGGTGGTAGAAGAGGGGAGTACCCACATTTTGCGGAACCTCTATAAGAATCTGTGTGTCTTTTGGATTGTTTATTTTTTGTGTTGTCCCTCATAGCTTAGATTACTTTACTATTTTCCTGCTTTATATTTCATCATTGTTTTATTCTGGATAAGTATTTGTTGGAGCATAACACTTAGGTTTTTATTGTACTTGCACAGTTAGGTTAGAAATAAATTTAAATCTCTATTGACCCCCCTCTAGAGGATTCTCAGAGGCACGTTGTGCACTTTCAATGTTTAAGTGATTACTATTAGGCCTATGTGAAGTGTCATCATTTGTCAAGTATTCTCTTTCAATCAAATTTTAGTGCACACACATTTTCCAGGAATTTGATGGTCATTTTCCATTAATTAAACTTACTACACTATGTTATCACTAATGCTCCGCGACAATGCCCATTAATTCAAAACTCCCTCGACCCAGTTTTATTTCATTTCTAGTGCTTTTGGGGTTGGATATATAGTGCTTATGTCGCACGATATATTGAGGTAAGCATGATTTCCTCTAAAAAATATCTAGTTCTTGCTTAGATTGATGTTTGCTTGATATCCTAGTTGATATTCATGGTGTATTTAGTTGATTTTGTGTGCACCGTTATGATGTTTTGAGTTTGAGTTAAGTTTGGATTTTTTTTTTATATTTTAAACAAAAAACATCAAAACTCATATTAATGTGATGTAGTGTGATAATAGAGGCTTCTCTCATAACAATATGTTGTTTCGTGTGGTTTTTGAGAGGAAAAAAGATGGAGGAAGATGATGTCTTACAGTTAGTTACTGTGCCGCAATAATGCTATTGCGCCACATTAATTTTGTAGAGATTGCATTTTTTGTATTTCTAATTATTTCAATATTTGTTTTTATAGATAATGGCTAAGCATACATCCAATTATCCCTTGTTCGAGCAGACATTCCCTTATCATAGTTAAAGAAATAATTGGCATTCCGTATAATGTGTACTTTTTTACGCAAACAGTCCCTCATATTTACTCTTTGTTTGAGCATGCCACTCTATTGACCCTGATAAGTGATATAGAACCTTTCTCATCTATTTTAGTCTGTCGGTTCTATAATAATATGGATGAATCATCAAGATACTATCCTAATTTGCCAGTTTATTCAATCTTTCAATGAACTCATGTCGTCATTTCTCATAAGGATATTCAATCTCTTATTAGATTAGTGGTGAAAGATACTATACTGAAGATGGCAGAGGTATTTCGGGTAGCCCAAGATTGGAAACTGATAAGTAGTAAAATATACGTATTTTTAGTATAGTTATTAGTATAGTTTTAATTAATATTGTAAATTTTCTATGTAAATTAATAAATAAATTGCTTCTTTTCATTATTTCCTTACTAACATAGTTTTATTTTTGTTTTCGTATATTTTGGCAATTTTTGTCAAGTCACGCCCTGAGTCACGCCCGTGACAACATGTCACGCCCGTGATCCAAGGGCGTGTAATTTTAAAATGCCAACTTCTCAATCTGCGTTGGACGAAAATCGAGCTGTGCTCGACGAAAGCTCTCTGCCCCGCGTTCAACGAAATCGAGCTGCGCTCGACGAAAGCTCTCCAAGCTGCGTTCGACGAAAATCGAGCTGCGTTCGACGAACTACACCCTGCGTTCGACGAAAGTGCTCTGCCCTGCGTTCGACGAAAGCGATCTGCCCTGCGTTCGACGAAACCGAGATGCGTTCGACGAACGGCACCCCGTGTTCGACGAAAGTGCTCTGCCCTGCGTTCGACGAAAGCACTCTGCCCTGCGTTCAACGAAACCGAGCTGCGTTCGACGAAATTGAGCTGCGTTCGACGAAACCTGAGCTGCGTTCGATGAACTCTCTATCCAAGCGTTCGATGAATCCACCGCCAGCCCCAAAGTCACGACCGTGCTGCTGATAAACTGCCGCCCACTGTCACGGCCGTGACACTACAGGTCACGCCTGTGTGCAGCCATGTTTGAAGGCCAAACCTTCCAGAAGACGGCGGATGCGACCCCTAAAGCACGTGCAAATGTCACGCCCTAAGTCACGGTCGTGACATCCAAGTCACGCCGGTGACCTAGGGCGTGTAAAAATGAAAATTTTCTTATAAATAGAGGGGCTCGGCTGAAATATTTCTCATCCAAATTTTGAGTGTTGTAATGTTATTTTGAGTTCTTTTGAGTGATTGTGAGTTTTCTTTATGCAATTAAGTTTATGTTCCTTTGTAATTTTCGCCTTTTAGAAATAAAATGTTGTTTTCTCATTTGGATCATCTTCCTTTTTTATTCATGTTTGTGTGTGTGTGTATGAGAATAGTTTTATAGCTTTCATAACTTAGTTTATTGCTTTCATAATTTAGGTTTATTGCTTTCATAAAAATAGTTTATCGCTTTATTTATCGCTTTTGTTTAAACGCTTTCTTTCGACTCAGTCTTTTTATTACAAGTAGAGTGCGTGAGTTTATGAGATAGTATTTTTCTTTTTTGTAACTTAGCTTTATTTCAGTCTTTATATAATTGCTATATACAACCCCCATCTTGAATAAGAGGCTAATTTACTTTAGCACTTGTTTAAGACGGTTGGGATGGATATTATTTCTGCACCTTTATAAGTCTTTTCATTTCTATACCACCCCCGTCCTGGATAAGAGGCTAAGAACTTTTTAGCGCTTGTTTAAGACGGTTGGGACGGATACTATTACTGCTTTTATATAAGTCTTTTATTTGCCTTTTTATCCGCTTATATCCGCTTTAATTATTAAACATGTATTTTCCAACTATTAATGCCGTCTCCATTCCGATGTGTGACTAATTTCCTTTAGCGCACGATGTTGAAGAGCATTGGGACCCAAAAATAGTTTTTCTAAAAATAAAACATCTCTTTCTAAAATAATTAACGCTTAAGGTTTACCCGAGAATAATGTTGAGTGGAGCCACATAATCGATGTGTGTTTTTCATTTCCGTCTCCGTATACTAGTTAGCCAAGATGCTCGTGCGTACAGACTGATCGCTCACGGGTAAAGAGAAGTGCGCTCTAAACTCGAGAGAGGATGAGGTAAGTCTCCCGAATTGGAAGTAAAAACCCAATAGCGGGGTTCACAACATAAGGCAAGTATTAAGAAGATTCGATGGTCGAAAATTCATAATCTCAGGTGGGCGTACCCTCGAGAGAGGAGCGTTCATAATTATGGAACCTCCACGGCCAAGCCATTTTAATGTTTTAAAAAGTCATCTCTTTTACTTCTAAAAAAAGACTATTTTCGTCTCAAGGTAATTCGACATCGGGCGCTATTATTATCATCATTTAGAACTATAGTTATAGGCTTATTATTGTTTTCTTTTAAAAACCCACACTAAAAACTTATTTCGATAAAATAATAGTTCGTTCCTCAAAGTAGCTTAATCAACACGATTCGCGGAATTATACGACCTTGATATTTTCTAAAACAAAATATCCTGTATTACTCACGATAAGGTATACTTGCCTTTATTATATGATTAGTTTGGATTAAAAATAAAAACAAAAGCTTTTCAAACCAATTTAGTGCAAAACTCTCCTTTGCTATTTTAAAAATCAATAGAATTCGGCGTTGTAGTCAGGGTGTAATCGTCAATATTTCGAAAGAAGAAAAAGACCCTTACTTCTATCTTTCGATAGGATAACGGTTAATTTCTCAAAGTAGGAGTACTTGCGAAACTCTTGAGAACACCCGCCTAATTCTAATCTCATCAAATAAAGGTTGCGCAAACCAAATCAATTAAAAAGAAATAATTCCGAGTCAAATAATCAAGTTTTCGGGATCTTCCTTTTATAGGAATTTGACTTAGAGATCCGAGATAAGAAGGGGGCTGAAAATTTAGCAGTCGACCACCTCTCACATTTAGAACAACCCTCGCAGAAGCGCTCGTCGAACCCAAAATAGAAGATAGATTTCCGGAGGAGCGCCTCTTAATTTTAAATAATATAAAAACTTCCTCCACCCCTTGGTTCGCAGATTATGCGAACTATCTAGTCGCGCGGGTCCTTCCAAAAGATTTTTCGACTCAGCAAAAGAAGAAATTCTTTTCTGATTTGAAAAACTACTTTTGGGAGGACCCCTTTCTCTTTCGAGTCTGCGCAGACCAAGTGGTGCGAAGATGTGTTTTAAGCGAGGAGGGTGCACAAATTTTGCGACAATGCCACGAGGGGCCGGCTGGAGGGCATTATCAAGCTAATCGGACCGCGCGAAAAGCGTTAGAGGTAGGCTTTTATCGGCCCACTCTTTTTAAAGATGCTCACACTTTTGTGAGTAAATATGATAGCTGTCAGCGGTCGGGTAACATCTCTCGTCGTGACGAGATGCCCCAAAACCTTTTTCTCGAATGCAAAATCTTCGATCTGTGGGGCATAGATTTTGTAGGCCCCCTACCTTCTTCTTTTAATAATCGTTATATTTTAGTGGCGGTTGACTACGTATCTTGGTGGGCCGAAGCGCAGCTCTGCCCACCAATGATGCACGAGTCGTCGTCCATTTTCTAAGAAAATTATTTTCACGCTTTGGCACGCCCCGTAAAATTGTAAGTGATAGTGGTACGTACTTCTGCAACGCCCAGTTTTCAAAAAATTTATCTAAATACGTCGTCACGCATAAGCTCGCCACCGCCTATCACCCCCAAACGATCGGCCAAGTAGAGGTAGTAAATCGTGAGATTAAATGCATTTTCGAGAAAACCGTTTCTTTAAATAGGAAAGATTGGTCCGTCAAACTCGATGACGCGTTGTGGGCATATCATGCGGCATACAAGACCGCTATCGGTTGTACGCCCTATCGATTAGTCTATGGCAAAGCGTGCAATTTACTGGTAGAGTTAGAGCACCGCGCTTTTTGGGCTTTAAAATTTTTAAATCTCGATTCGAACTTAGCCTCCGAGAATAGGAAATTCCAACTAAATGAACTCGATGAATGGCATGCGAACGCTTATGAGAGTAATAAATTTTATAAGCAGCGTTCTAAGTTCTACCATGATCGTAAAATAAAATTTCCCAAAACATTTGCGCCGGGCGATCTTGTCCTTCTTTATAATTCACGCCTTCATCTTTTTCTAGGTAAGTTGAAATCCCGATGGTCCGGCCCCTTTAAGTTTAGAAAGGGTTTGGCCGTATGGGACTGTTCTTATCTCTCACCCCGAAAGAGGCGAATTTAAAGTAAACGGGCATCGTTTAAAACTTTATCATGCGGGCAATCCAGTGGACGAAAATACCGAATCCTTAACCCTCCCCAACTTATAATCTCACCACACCAAATGCGTCAAGCTACGCGACGATAAACAAAGCGCTTGTGGGAGGCACACCATATTTGTCTAACCTTTTATTATGCTTTGTTCTTTTTTCTTTTGCAGGGTTTTGTTTGACCCCGCCAGTTTTCGTTCAGGGAAGCTTTTTGCTCTCTCTATCTTTTTCGTACATATTGCATCTTTTATTTTCTCTTCTTCATACTAAATTACAACATTGGGGACAATGTTGGGTTTTAAGTATGGGGGTGTTTTACTGTATTTATTTAAACAAAAATAAAAAAAACATATATATAAAAAAAAGAACAAAACTATAAAAAAAAATTCCTGTTTTCTTCTGCGTTTTGCTTACTTTTGTAAATATAAGCTTAAACAAAAATTTTCAAAAAATCCAAAAAAAAAAATTCCAAAATTTTTTTGCAAAACCCCAAAACATTTCAAATATATATATATATAACTATATAGTAGTTGAAAAACAAACAAAACCCCAAAAAAAATAAAACCCAACTTTACTTTTATTCTTAAAGCATTTAGTTTCGAGAGTATATGTTTGTGGATTTTCATAATCGCTAGTTTTACTATTTGTTTGTTTATCTAAGATCGATATATTTAAACGTTCGGGGTTAAGTTTTAAAGAATTTCTTGTGTTTTTAATTTAAATAGAGGCTTTGTTTTCAAGCACTACTCATAATAGCTAAAATAGAGACATGTGTATTATGTTGGCAAAAAAACTTTAGACTGCAATTATCCCTACTTTATGTCTTTAGGAATCTAGGAATATTCAAATTACTAAGGTTGCTCTCAAAACTTTTTTTATTATTCTAGAATTTCTCTTGAAAACCCCTGTATACACCAATTTAGCATGGCAAATAAAAAAAAAAGAAGAAAAAGATTTTATGTCAATGGAAATAAAAAAAATCCATAAACATAGGCACCCAATATTATTAAAAGAGATCCTATATCAATGGGAATTAAAAATTCCGTAAACACAGGCATTGGGTTAATTAAAAAGGTCAATTTTCACTCGTAAACCAACGATGGGAGTCAAAGGAAACAATAAAAGAGGGGTGAGAGGATAAAATTCATCACCCCTAATTCAAGTACTCTTCTTTTTGCCAAGGATTTTTACCCCTTTTCCCTTAACCAAATTATTGTTTCTAGTTTTAATTCTAAAAATCATTTGCGAGCATAATTAGTAACTTATATTTTTCCTTCTTGTTTCTTTAAACAAAGGTTATAATTTCGATCTAATCTCATTTACTAATGATTGCAATTTTGTTTGCTATTTGGTTAATTAAGAAGTCATTTGGCTAGGACATTTCTTTCTACTTAAATCATTTGCATAATTTAGGACTTAACTCTTATTACTTTGAATTTTTATTTTTTAGTCTCTTATGATTAAAATAAAACGATAGCTAAAAATTAGAACTTATGTTAATCCCATATAGATCTCTCTTACTTTTTCTTTGGAATAGCAAAAGCTTAAGTATGGGGGTATTTGATGAATAGTAAAATATATTTATTTTTATTATAATTATTAGTATAATTTTAATTAATATTGTAAATTTTCTATGTAAATTAATAAATAAATTGCTTCTTTTCATTATTTCCTTACTAACTTAGTTTTCTTTTTATTTTTACAGATTTTGGCAAATTTTGTTAAGTCACGGCCATGACACACAAGTCACGCCTGTGACCCAAGGGCGTGTAATTTTAAAACGCCAACTTCTCAATCTGCGTTCGACAAAAGGCAAGGTACGTTCGAAGAAAATCGAGCTGCGTTCGACGAAAACTCTCCAAGCTGCGTTCAATGAAAGCTCTCCAAGCTGCGTTCGATGAAAATTGAGCTGTGTTCGATGAACGACACCCTGCGTTCGGCAAAAGCTCTCTGCCTTGCATTCGACAAAAGTGCTTTGCCCTGCATTCGACGAAACCAAGCCGCATTCGAAGAAATCGAGCTGCGTTCGACGAAACTGAACTGCGTTCGACGAAACCTGAGCTGCGTTCAACAAACTCTCTATCCAAGCGTTCGACGACTCCATCACCAGCCCCAAAGTCATGACCATGCTGTTGATAAATTGTCGCCCACTATCACGGCCGTGACACTGCAGGCCACGCCCGTGTGCAGCCATGTTTGACGGCCAAACCTTCCAGAAGACGGCGGATGCGACCCGTAAAGCATGTGCAAATGTCACGCCCTATGTCATGGTCGTGACACACAAGACACGCCCGTGACCTAGGGCGTGTAAAACTAAAATTTTGCCTATAAATAGAGGGGTTCGGCTGAAGTAAATTTCATCCAAATTTTGAGTGTTGTAATGTTAGTTTGAGTTCTTTTGAGTGATTGTGAGTTTTCTTTATGCAATTAAGTTTATGTTCATTTGTAATTTTCGCCTTTTAGAAATAAAATGTTGTTTTCTCATTTGGATCATCTTCCTTTTTTATTCATGTTAGTGTGTGTGTGTGTGTGTGTGTGTGTGTGTATGAGAATAGTTTTATTGCTTTCATAACTTAGTTTATTGCTTTCATAATTTAGGTTTATTGATTTCATAAAAATAGTTTATCGCTTTCTTTAACGCTTTATTTATCGCTTTCGTTTAAACGCTTTCTTTTGATTTAGTCTTTTTATTACAAGTAGAGTGCGTGCATATATGAGATAGGGTTTTTCTTTTTTGTAACTTAGCTTTATTTCAGTCCTTATATAACTGTTTATACCACCCCCATCTTGAATAAGAGGTTAATTTATTTTAGCACTTATTTAAGACGGTTGGGACGGATATTATTTCTGCACCTTTATAATTCTTTTCTTTTCTATACTACCCCCGTCCTGGATAAGTGGCTAAGAACTTTTTAGCGCTTGTTTAAGACGGTTGGGACGGATACTATTGCTGCTTTTATATAAGCCTTTTTATTTCACTTTTTATCCGCTAATATCCGCTTAAATTATTAAACATGTATTTTCTTAATTATGCCGTCTCCATTCCGATGAGTGGCTAATTTCTTTTAGCACACGATGTCGAAGAGCATTGGGACACAAAAATAGCTTTTCTAAAAATAAAACTTCTCTTTCTAAAATAATTAACGCTTAAGGTTTACCCGAGAATAACGTTGAGTGGAGCCACATAATCGATGTTTGTTTGCCAAGAGACTCGTGTGATCGGACTGATCGCTTATGGGTAAAGAGAAGTGTGCTCTACCCTTGAGAGAGGATGAGGTAAGTCTCCCGAATTGGAAGTAAAAACCCAATAGCGGGGTTCACAACACAAAGCGAGTATTAAGAAGATTTGATGGTTGAAAATTCATAATCTCAAGAGGGCGTACCCTCGAGAGAGGAGCGTTCATAATTATGGAACCTCCACGGCCAAACCGTTTTAATGTTTTGAAAGTCATCTCTTTTACTTCTAAAAAAGACTATTTTTGTCTCAAGGTAATTCGAATCGGGCGCTATTATTATCATCGTTTAGAACTCTAGTTATACGCTTATTATAATTAGCTTTTAAAAACCCACACAAAAATACTTATTCCGATAAAATAATAGTTCGTTCCTCAAGGTAGCATAATCAACACGATCCGCGGAAATATACGACCTCGATATTTTCTAAAACAAAATATCCTGTATTACTCACGATAAGGTATACTTGCCTTTATTATATGGTTAATTTGGATTAAAATTTAAACAAACACTTTTCAAATCCGAAACTTGCAAAACTCTCCTTTGCTATTTTTAAAATCAATAGAATTCGACGTTGCAGCCGAGGCGTAATTGTCAATACTCCGAAAGAAGAAAAAGACCGTTACTTCTATCCTTTGATAATATAACGATTAATTTCTCAAAGTAGGAGTACTTGTGAGACTCTTTGGAAACACCTGCCTAACACTAATCTCATCAAATAAAGGTTGCGCAAACCAAATCAATTAAAAAGAAATAATCCCAACTAAATCAACATGTTTTTGTTATTTTGAGTTCTTTTGAGTGATTGTGAGTTTTCTTTATGCAATTAAGTTTAAGTTCGTTTGTAATTTTCGCCTTATAGAAATTAAATGTTGTTTTCTCATTTGGATCATCTTCCTTTTTTAATTCATGTTAGTGTGTGTGTGTGTGTATGAGAATAGTTTTATAGATTTCATAACTTAGTTTATTGCTTTCAAAATTTAGGTTTATTGCTTTCATAAAAATAGTTTATCGCTTTATTTATCTCTTTCGTTTAAACGCTTTCATTTAAATGCTTTCTTTCGATTTAGTCTTTTTATTACAAGTAGAGTGCGCGAGTTTATGAGACAGTATTTTTCTTTTTTGTAACTTGGCTTTATTTCAGTCTTTATATAACTGCTATATACCACCCCCATCTTGAATAAGAGGCTAATTTACTTTAGCACTTGTTTAAGACGGTTGAGACGGATATTATTTCTGCACCTTTATAAGTCTTTTCATTTCTATACCACCCCCATCCTGGATAAGAGGCTAAGAACTTTTTAGCGCTTGTTTAAGACGGTTGGGATGGATACTATTACTGCTTTTATATAAGTCTTTTATTTGCCTTTTTATCTGCTTATATCCGCTTTAATTATTAAGCATGTATTTTCCAACTATTAATGTCATCTCCATTCCGATGAGTGGCTAATTTCCTTTAGTGCACGATGTCGAAGAGCATTGGGACATAAAAATAGTTTTTCTAAAAATAAAACATCTCTTTCTAAAATAATTAACGCTTAAGGTTTACCCGAGAATAATGTTGAGTGGAGCCACATAATCGATGTGTGGTTTTCATTTCCATCTCCGTACACTAGTTAGCTGAGAGGCTCGTGCGTACGGACTGATCGCTCACTGGTAAAGAGAGGTGCGCTCTACCCTCGAGAGAGGATGAGGTAAGTCTCCCGAATTGGAAGTAAAAAACCCAATAGCGGGGTTCACAACATAAGGCGAGTATTAAGAAGATTCGATGGTCGAAAATTCATAATCTCAGGTGGGCGTGCCCTCGAGAGAGGAGCGTTCGTAATTAAGGAACCTCCACGGCCAAGCCATTTTAATGTTTTAAAAGTCATCTCTTTTACTTCTAAAAAAGACTATTTTTGACTCAAGGTAATTCGACTCAAGCTTATTATTGTTTTCTTTTAAAAACCCACACTAAAAACTTATTTTGATAAAATAATAGTTCGTTCCTCAAAGTAGCTTAATCAACACGATCCGCAGAAATATACGCCCTCGATATTTTCTAAAACAAAATATCCTGTATTACCAACGACAAGGTATGCTTGCCTTTATTATATGATTAGTTCGGATTAAAAATTAAAACAAAAGCTTTTCAAACCAATTTAGTGCAAAACTCTCCTTTGCTATTTTAAAAATCAATAGAATTCGGCGTTGTAGTCAGGGTGTAATCGTCAATATTTTGAAAGAAGAAAAAGACTGTTACTTCTATCTTTCGATAGGATAACAGTTAATTTCTCAAAGTAGGAGTACTTGCGAAACTCTTGAAAACACCCGCCTAATTCTAATCACATCAAATAAAGGTTGCGCAAACCAAATCAATTAAAAAGAATTAATCCCGAATCAAATCATCAAGTTTCTTGCGACGTTGCCGGGGACAATTAGTGTTGTTATTTGAAACAAGGAATTACTATTACTTTTATCACATATATTAAAAATATAAAAAAATATATCTACAAAAAAAAATATAAAAAAAAAATTATTACAAAAAAACAAAATATATCATTTTTATTATTAGTATTTGTCCCGAGGAAACTCCTCGGACGATTTGATTATTCCTTTTGATCCCGAAATCGAACGCACTCTTCACGAGCGCCTCCGACTTCATGATCAAAACTTACTCGAATTTCCCGAAGAGTCTGTCGGAGATACTTACACTAAACCTATGGCCGATCAAATTCCAGATGTAGCCCCGCCACGGACCATGGCATATTATGCCAGGACAAATCTGGAAGATACCGGGTAGAGCATTACACGCCCAACAGTGGCTAATAATAATTTTGAAATTAAATCTAGCATCATTCAAATGGTATAACAGTCAGTCCAATTTGATGGTTTGGCAGATGAGGATCCGAATTTACATCTTTCTAACTTTTTAGAAATATGCGATACATTTAAAATTAATGGTATTACTGACGACGCCATTCGTTTACGCTTATTTCCTTTTTCGCTGCGGACGAAGACAAAAGCGTGGTTAACTTCTCTTCCCAAAGGATCCATAACCACGTGGGCCCAATTGACGGAACACTTTTTAACTAAATATTTCCCCCCATCAAAAACCGATAAGTTACGTACGGATATCGCCTCTTTCATTCAATACGATTCTGAGTCTCTCTATGAGACTTGGGAGCGTTTTAAAGAGTTCCTGCGTAGATGTCCTCATCACGCGCTGCCATCCTGGCTACAGGTTCAGACGTTTTATAATGGTTTAAATTTCTTAACACGACAGATGATCGATGCGGCCGCCGAGGGAACGTTAAATAACAATACCCCGGAGGGCGCCCAAGCTCTGTTCGAGGAAATGGCGATGAACGCCTATCAATGCAATGCGCCTAGAACACGCCCTACTAAACCAACTGGGATATATGAAGTGGATGCCACTTATCACTTAGCCTCTCAAGTCGAAAGGTTAAGTAAGCAAGTGTCGGAGATGACTGCTTCCTCCTCCACTCACGCTTGGTCTCCTAATAATAATAATAATAATAATAATAATAATAATAATAATAATAATAATAATAATAATAATAATAATAATAATAATAATAATAATAATAATAATAATAATAATAATATTTTTGTCGAAGAAACTGTAGATTACCTAGGCAACCCAGTTAGGCCCCCCTTCAACCCTAATAACAATCCGTATAGTAATAATTATAATCCGGGTTGGAGGAACCACCCAAAGTTTTCCTGGAGCAATCCTAATAATGCTCAGAGGCCCCCAAATGTGAACCCGCAAGGTTTTTTGCAAGGATTTCCAAACGGATTTCAGCCTCCACCTCCAAAACCTTCACCGCTCGAAGATATTTTTGCTAAATACGTTGCGTCCACTGAGTCAAATATCCGGAATATCACCGGATTGATTAAAAACTTGGAAAATCAGGTGTGACAGTTGGCAAAGATGGTCTCCGAGCAGCCATATGTAGCTCTACCAGGGAACACGGAGCCGAACCCCCGCGAAACTACCAACGCCATAAATCTTCGCAGTGGCAAGGAGGTAACCTCCCCAAAACAGGTCGAGCCTAAGGTACATGTTTCGACACCGACCCATACACCCTCTCTTTCGATAGGTAAATCACTGAGTCTTCCGATTGTGCCGAACATTTCTTGCTCGCCTCTTCCTTATCCTTCACAAATGAATAATGAGCGGAAGGACGAGCAATATCGAAAATTCTTACAAATTGTAAACAAATTTTAATAAACATTCCCTTCTGCGAGGCACTCTCCCAAATGCCAAAATACGCGAAATATCTTAAAGGGTTACTTTCTGACAAAAAGAAACTCGATGATGTTTCGCGCACTTCCCTTAACGCGGACTGCTCGGCTATTTTCCTTAACAAATTGCCGCCAAAAATAAATGACCCTGGACGGTTCTCCATCCCGTGCCTCTTCGACATTTTATTACTTTCTCGCTTTATTTATCGCTTTCGTTTAAACGCTTTCTTTCGATTCTGTCATTTTATTACAAGTAGAGTGCGTGAGTTTAGGAGATAGTATTTTTTTTTTGTAACTTAGCTTTATTTCTGTCATTATATAACTGCTATATACCACCCCCATCTTGAATAAGAGGCTAATTTACTTTAGCACTTGTTTAAGACGGTTGGGACAGATATTATTTCTGCACCTTTATAAGTCTTTTCATTTCTATACCACCCCCATCCTGGATAAGAGGATAAGAATTTTTTAGCGCTTGTTTAAGACGGTTGGGACGGATACTATTACTGCTTTTATATAAGTCTTTTATTTGCCTTTTTATCCGCTTATATCCACTTTAATTATTAAGCATGTATTTTCCAACTATTAATGCCGTCTCCATTCCGATGAGTGGCTAATTTCCTTTAGCGCATGATGTCGAAGAGCATTGAGACCCAAAAATAGTTTTTCTAAAAATAAAACATCTCTTTCTAAAATAATTAACGCTTAAGGTTTACCCGAGAATAACGTTGAGTGGAGCCACATAATCGATGTGTGGTTTTCATTTCCATCCCCGTACACTAGTTAGTCGAGAGGCTCGTGCGTACAGACTGATCGCTCATGGGTAAAGAGAATTGCGCTCTACCCTCGAGAGAGGATGAGGTAAGTCTCCCGAATTGGAAGTAAAAACCCAATAACGGGGTTCACAACATAAGGCGAGTATTAAGAAGATTCGATGGTCAAAAATTCATAATCTCAGGTGGGCGTACCCTCGAGAGAGGAGCGTTCATAATTATGGAACCTCCACAGCCAAGCCGTTTTAATGTTTTAAAAAGTCATCTCTTTTACTTCTAAAAAAGACTATTTTTGTCTAAAGGTAATTTGACATCGGGTGCTATTATTATCATCGTTTAGAACTCCAGTTATACGCTTATTATCGTTTTCTTTTAAAAACCCACACTAAAAACTTATTCCGATAAAATAATAGTTCATTTCTCAAAGTAGCTTAATCAACACAATCCGCGGAAATATACGACCTCGATATTTTCTAAAACAAAATATCATGTATTACTCACGATAAGGTATACTTGCCTTTGTTATATGATTAGTTCGGATTAAAAATTAAAACAAAAGCTTTTCAAACCAATTTAGTGCAAAACTCTCCTTTGCTATTTTAAAAATCAATAGAATTCGGCATTTTAGTCAGGGTGTAATCGTCAATATTTCGAAAGAAGAAAAAGGCCGTTACTTCTATCTTTCGATAGGATAACGGTTAATTTCTCAAAGTAGGAGTACTTGCGAAACACTTGAAAACACCCGCCTAATTCTAATCTCTTCAAATAAAGGTTGCGCAAACCAAATCAATTAAAAAGAAATAATCCCGAATCAAATCATGAGAGACCAATAAATGAGGTTCTTCACAACGATCCTAATTCCACAGATTTGATTTTTTCTATTTCAACACTTTTCTCGTACACACGAGTTATTCATGATGTTTTATGTAACGACCTGTCACACCTGAAGGATCAACATTCTGGACCGTTAACAAGGACTACAGTCCTTGTTAATGGTCTGGAATGGTGATGTAGTCCTTGTTAATGGTCCAGAATGTTGATCCTTCGGGTGTGCCGGGTCATTACAAAAAACTGCACTTTATTGTAACGACCCGGCGCACCCGAAGGATAATCATTCTGGACGGTTAACAAGGATTGTAGTCAATGCCACCCTAACCCCTCACTGAGCCTATTTCTCAGCTATAGTAGGTTGTTGAGGTAGGGATTCGATCCCACGCCCCCTTGATAAGGAACCTTCAATAATCCTCATCACCAACTGGTCGTTACAAAAAAAAGTGCACTTTTTGGTGATGAGGACTGTTGAAGGTGCCTTATCAAGGGGGCGCGGGATTGAATCTAGTCCTCAACAACCTACTGTAGCCGAGAAAGAGGCTCAGTGAGGGGTTGGGGTGGCATGGACTGCAATCCTTGTTAACTTTCCGGAATGGTGATCCTTCGGGTGCGCCGGGTCATTACATAAAAGTGCAGTTGAGGCCGAGATTCAATCCCGCGCCCCCTTGATAAGGCACCTTCAACAATCCTCATTACGAACTGAGCTGCAGCTTAGTTGGTGATGAGGACTGTTAAAGGTGCCTTATTAAGGAGGTGAGAGATCGAATCCTGGCCTCAATAACCTATTGTAGCTGAGAAACAGGCTCAACGAGGGGTTCGGGTGGCATGGACTGCAGTCCTTGTTAACGATCCAGAATGGTGATCCTTTGGGTGCGCCAGGTCGTTACATTTTGCGCTGAACCATTATTTTCAAAGGAAGTGAGTTAAAAGATATAACAACTCATCGAAATTTGATTAAATATCAAATTATGGAGCATCTTTCTTTCGATGTTTCAGACCTACTCCGTTCAGTAATGAATCATTAAATTGAAATATCCCTTACATGTGCCAATCCATATTCTCCCTTTGGGTGGGGTTAGTGAGTGTTATTCTACAAGTATACTCATTTGACCGAGAGTAGCTATCAAATGGATTGTTCTCCTACAGATTTCCTTTCATCACCATATCCTACAGTAGAAGGGTGTGACACATCCTCTCAAGTGTATGGTTCTCTTGTACAACATTCTAGTTCTATATGTGATATGCAATACCAAATTTACGGTATGGTGCTGCTTCAATGGGAAGAGTTAAGGAGGACCAACATTAAAGTTGATATATTTTCTAAGATGATTTGGTTTATGATGTGTCATCTTGTCATGGTACCATCCACGTCCGTCGATCTTGAGTGGGAGAGTGAGGAAGAGGAACCTCTAAAGATGTCAACTTCGAGGTGATTTTATCTTTTTATTATCAGACTCTTTTCTATTTCTAGGAGATTTCAACTGATGGTAGGGGGTACCACTGGCGGTTGTTACTATTTGTTCATTTTTTGACCATCTTATTTATTGAGTGATTATGGACTGGTGCATCTTGGGACATTTATGACTTTTTTGGATAAATTGTGTGTTGCGGTTGCTGCGCATCCTTTTTATTTACGTGAATGTTTTATATGTGTTTCTTATGATATACCTTTATAGATTATTATTATTATGCTTGAAGTAGGTTGAGAGCATTACTTTTTCAGTTTTGGTTCAACTTCATATGCTTTAATAATTTTTTAATGACTGAATAGTTTGGGTAGCCAAAGGGGACATAATGTGATGGATTCTTTAGGTATCCATATACAATAAGTTGATTAATGTTTAAAGGAGGAATTAAACATCATAGGTGTTAGTTGTGTTGAATTTATAATTTTCTCAACCGGTCTCCATTTATACCTATGTTGAATGTAGCTTCTTCTTTTTATAATTCCATAGTAGTCATTTTTATATTGCAAATTAGAATGGTGATAACAATTTGTAAGCTAATTTGTTTGGAGTTTGTGAGAATTTAAATTTCTATTGAATGTAGATCGATCTTGTGAATGACGGTGGTGATAAGTTTTAGGACGTTATTCATGTTCATTTGGTGCTCTTTTATACATCCATCTCTTTTAGATTTGATTTGATTTTGTGAGGTTAAATTTTGAGAATTTTTAATAACGAGTTGCGTGAGAGATTTAATTTTGGATTTCGACTCGTTCTTTAGATTGAAATTTTTTTTTGCTTTAGTGTAGGCAAGAGTGTTATTTTTAATAGTGGTAATAATAGAATTTATTTAATTTTTATAATCTGCTCTTATGCTCTCAAACGTATCATCCATTTCTTTAATTTCAATTTTATAATTTTAACACTCAAGGCACTCATTTTTCAAAGATGTATTTTCTAAGAATAATTTTTTATTTTCCTTTTCAAATGGGCAAATTTCACTTGTGCTTCGTTAACTGCATTAGACATAGAAGTACAAATTTCATCAGAAGGTATACGAGAGTTTATAGTGCTTTCAAATTCGGAATGTAGATTTGAACATAAATTTCCTTTATCACTCTCTTCCTTGCTTGTCGTGCTTGTAGTATCATTGTCCGAGCATGATTTTGTGGTATTGGATTCCCCCTTTTGGATGAGTTTGAGAGGTCATCCTCCGAGCATGAATCGACATGGTGTTCTTCTCTTGGATCCATAGGAATTTCCTCTAGCATATCAATTTGGCGTAGTACATCGTCTACAGGGGAAGACTGTATATTTGCTCAAGAGACCTCCAAATTTCATAAGCAGTAGAAAGAGGATAAATTAATTTAAAAATATCTTTTGAAAGTGCACAAAAAAAATTTGTTCATAGCTTTAATATTTAAGATGCATTCACTCCTATTTAATTCATCTAGAGGTTTTGTTATAGTGATATTCCAGACATCAATGTCTAAAGAGAGGATAAATGTTTTCATTAAAATTTTCCAACCATCATATTTGGATTTGGTGAATAAAGGTGGTGCAAGAGAAAATTGATTTTTTGAAGATTCCTCCCCTCTTGACGAAGTGATATCATGATACGCCATTATTCCAGGTGGTGAAACCTTTTTTGAATAACCTAACACTAATACCACTTGTTGGATCATCAGGTGCCCATAGAGGGTGGTGAATGAGGGTATTATAAAAATTCTTATCAATCAATTAACTCATATAAAATATTAAATTAATTCATTTTAAAGTTCAGAAATCATAACTTGATTAGAAAAATAAGGAGACATGATTATATTAGAAATCAAGACGATATGTTGAAAATCATTTTTGGCTTTCTATACCGACTCTCCCCAACAACCGATTGGCTCTAGCTTATCTCTCCCTAAATTAGACTCTAGTCGCTCCCTAGATCTAACTCATAAGTCTAGTCGCCTAACTCTCAAGGTGAATTCCTCCATAAGTTCCACACCAACCTAGTCGTAACCACGCATTCGAATTCCTTTATCATCACAAAAAGAGTTCCAAAAGAAAAGAAATCAAAATTTTTAGTAGAAACACCATATAGGTAATATAAAGGCAAGTTTCGAAGGAATGAGAGAGATCGTCATTGTTGTCGCATTCGTGCTTCATGTAGAATAAACATTGATGAACTCCACCTTTCAGTTCTTATTTTTATCTTCAAAAGTGTTGTATGAATCGCTCAGGACATGTGTTAAGGGACTCCACAAAAGTATCTTTGGAGTTGCGCATGAGAGAAAGAGCAAGCGGCTCAGTAAATTGAGTCTGGACACTACAGCTAGAGGTAGCACCTACACCCCTACAATAT
Organism: Dactylorhiza incarnata; assembly: GCA_033032865.1. Classification (NCBI taxonomy): domain Eukaryota; kingdom Viridiplantae; phylum Streptophyta; class Magnoliopsida; order Asparagales; family Orchidaceae; genus Dactylorhiza; species Dactylorhiza incarnata. The sequence continues at coordinate 7,803,407 of JAWHQI010000033.1, read as the reverse complement.
CCTTTAAGAAATTTGTTCCCCCTCCTACCGTCCTAAAATGGAAGCTTATTTTCATAGTTTAGACAATAATCTGATGTGCCGCGATAAGTTTCCGCGTCGCGATGTGTCAAATATTGATACCTCCAGAATCTTATTTTCTACTTCATTTAGCTCCTCAATTAGCTTAATGATTGTCGGGGTTACCATTCCATTACCCTTAAGGGATAGAGTTATCGTGCCTCGCTAACTCTTTACAGAGCTGGTCTTCTCTTCTGCCAATATTTTTTGTTCAAATGCCTCTTGCCAGCTGTCCCGTAGTAACAAATGCTACTGCCAATGGTAGAGGTTACCACCCCATAGTAGTACTCATTTCAGAGCACGACATTCATCTTGTTGTCATATTCTATCTTTCTCGTACAATATGATATTGTACATGTATAGCATACAATCTATAAACACAAAAACAAGTTTCATTAAATATATACTATGATTTGTTATTCTCAAATCAAGAGATGCGGAACACATGCTCCAACAACATGGACTTCTTATAGGATTCACAGAGAAGTTTACAAAAGTGCATGTTAACCTAGTCAAAGTTAAATAACAAAATAATGCAAGATCGATCCTTCCTTAAATGGGTGGGAAATTTACCTTTCGACCTTACATTAATTATGAGCTTCTAAAAATCCTTTCACGATGGAGGAAAAGAGGCTCCCTGGGAGATGATGGAGAGAGATGTATTCCATCATAACTGCCTTAAAAATTATGGTGGAGAGAAGGAATTGGAGATGACGGAGGTGATATTGCATCAAAAGTATACCGAGGCAAGGGGTAATGTAGAGATGGATGCAATTGGAGTGGAGGTGAGTGTTAGGATTTTGCGCCAGTTATTCGATGGTGACTGGAAGGGAGTCGCTTGAATTAATGGGATCATGGTGGAGATGAGCAATAGGTCTTTGCATCTGGTTGTTTGATGGAGCGGCATTGATCGAATGAAAAAAAACTAGAACCAGGTGAATATTATAACTTTAAGTCAGATTTAATTTATTTTCATTTGGGTGGGAATTGAACAAATAAAGTAAAGGAAAGTTTGGAGGAAATTTTATATTTTCTGTTGAAACTTTGCCCTCAATGTTCTTGCTTTGAACAAGTCCTCAACTCAAGGATAAACATATTTTATATTTGATGCATGTTTTAAGAATGATGCTTTCAGGTATTAGATAGTGCAAGTCTAACATAGGGATAAACTTAGTGTAATCAGGCATAGTTTTTCCAATACAATCCCTCATTGTGCGAAAACACCATATCGACCTATGATCTACACTACATTAGACTTGTCACTCACTTATAAACATCAGGAAGAAAGAGGCCAGCAAGGTGCAAAGAGGAAAGGAACTGGATTCAGGATTATCAGAAAATGACTAAGTCATATCGTCTTGGAAGAGTCCAAATATTATCTTGAGAAGCTATCGATATCGTCTTGAACACCTTAAGCTTCAAGACGGTATTGTTTTGTATACTACAAGAGTCATCCAGACGATTCATACAAAAGGTCTTAACTATGAAGTTTTGTTAAGTCCAGATTTGACCAGAAGTTCAACTTGACTATATCGACTTGTAGACTCTCAACAAAATTCTGATAGACTTGATTAGAAGAAGAAGAAGGCATATCTCCAAATACCGTCTTGGTAACATACTTTCCAAGACGATATTTTCTTGACAAGGCTCATTTTCTTTCATATCTTCTTGGAAGTATATAATAGATATCTGGAAGAACTTGTATGAAGGAAGAATTTACCTAAGGCATTTATCGTCGAGGTGTTCTTAAATATCGTCGAGGTCACGTGAAATATCGTCGAGAAACCAACACAACATTTCATAACTATCAAAGAATATTCGACCAGATAGGCTTATCACTTAGCTAGAAGATAGAATGACTCATTTATCATCTTGAAGACTATAAAGAGATATCAAGTCGATTCGTGGAGAAGATTCGACCAGAAAAATAAAGCAGTGAAATATTGTCTTGTGATCCAAAAAGGTTCATCAAGACAATTCTTGTAAGCGATTCGACTAGAATATTAAACTATGAAATATCATATTGAAGACCACCAAAGTCACCAAGACGATTCATAGAAAAGTTTTGAACTAAAGCAATACAGAGTTCAAATTTGACCAGAAGAACTACATTCGACCAGACATCTAGTCGAATAGCAGAAAGGCCAGATTCAAATTAAAGCGTGATTTTGGTATCGTGACATTTATTATTGTCACAGATAGGGCTAATCAAAGTTGAGCTTTATGGAAAGCTGAAATCTAATATTAAGGGCGTCCGAGGAAGAGACCGTTATCAAATGTCCTTATAAAAAGGAAGAAACTGATTTTAGCAAACCCTAATCTTTAGACTCATAATAATTACATCAATCATAATATCAAAGGTAGAGCTCTCCGCCTCCGTCTTGACAAAGAGGTGTTCTCATAAGGAAGCTCAAGATCTGAGAAGAAATTCATTGAAGTAATTCTTTTCTTCTCCAGAAGTAAGTGTTAATCTTGCTGGTTTACTAAAAGCTAAATCACTTATCGGCAAGAAGAGGAAGAATGATCTTCAAAAGTGCAGAGGAACTATTCTTTACTGAAACAGATTCCTTCAAATCCTCTACAAGAAGATCAAGGTTGAAGTCAATCTACATCAAGTTTCAAGAAGACTCCATATTTGCTAAGTATTATTATTCTGAGTCTATTGAAAGATTTTGTATCTCAAATCTTATTTAACTGTAGGATCTCTCAGAGATCTGAGTCATATGAGCCAACTTGATGAATCTGAGTTGTATGGTCCTATGTGACCTGAGGTAGGAAGCTATCCATAGCTTCTCAGTTATAGGTTCGTGTATGACCTGAGGTAGAAATCCAGCCAGTGCTTCTGAGTTGTAAGATCCTTTGATTAGGATCGGAGGTAAGAGGTCAGACAGTTCCTCCGAGGTAGGAGACATTATCTCTGAGATGTAGGATATGTGAATCTGAGTTTTGGAGGAAGTTGTTGAGGCTAGCACATAGCTAGATAGGCTAAGGGGGAAAGTGGAGTTACCAAACCCGTGCAACCATTATAGCTTTCTGTATTTGTGCTGTGAAATTTCTGTGACGGTGTGTGTCTCTTTTTACTTTTATTATTCCGCACTAGAAGTTCAAAAAGACATTATCACCTATTCACCCCCACCCCCTTTCGGTGAAGATTATACTATCCCATACACTCACATTTTCCCTCTGTAAATTATGTCTTTATATTAGTCATTAATTATTTTTGTGCTCAGAATAATAAAGTGAGAGAGACCCATTGTGAAATATAGAGTTCGTGAAACACTTTGGATAGGGCGTGTCCGCAGGCACGCAACTGAACATACGTGACGTACGACTAATATACATTGCTAATCTCGAAGGAGAAGCTATGTCAGTGTACTAATCAAAAGTAATAGATAAGTGAGTTTGTCGTTTACAAATGGCGCATGGAGTGAGAATGCCCAATACTACGATATTGAAAAACTATTTAGGCAATCATGAGATATGGTTTTGCAATAACATAAAAGCATTCTGAAATCCTAACCTAATAAAAGCTTTCATACAACTACATCAACTTAAGAAAAACATAAAGACACCAATTAACATTAATAAACATGAAAATGTATGAATACACAAGTATAATATGAGGTAGGAACAAAACTACAAGAACACTTAGAGTAAAAACCTCTAACAAAAAAGGTTTTGACTGAAAGAGAAGAAAATGCATTGGGAGAAGAGGGACTTCACTTCGGGTGCTTAGGAAAAAGTCGAGTGTTGTCAATCCAGCTTTCCTTCAGTCCTCGGTCTCATCCATAGCAGAGGAGAGGATGTCACCACCACTCCTGATTGATCCATCTTATCTCTCAGTGCTCTCTCCTCCACGTCTTTTTTTCTTTCATCTAGCCTCCTTGGTGTCCTTAAAATCTCCTCTTTGGAACCCTAGAACCTCTGGTTGAAGCATGGGGACAAACTGGGAAATAAAAATATGATCCATGTCAATAACCTAAACATTCAGTCAAATAAGCTACAAAAAATGGTAACATGTGGTTGAACTCCCGACCGTGCATGGTTGGCTACCAGAAAATTAGCGGTTTGAAGGAAAATCACAATCTGCTCTGTTTCAGTGTACTTTTGTGCACCATATATTATGAAACAGTAATTGTGTCCTTTGTCAAACTCCTTGAAGGTAACTTTCCATGGCATTTAGAATTTTGAAAATCCAAGTTTTGTAGCAATCATTATGGCCAAAATAAGAATGTTGCGCAAAATTCTGTGGAAACTAAAAAATATTTGTAGGGGCTCACGATCATGCTTGAAGGGGCGCACAATCATAATCTAGAAATGTATTTTTCAGCTGAATCATCACCAAAAAGGCATACGATCATGCGTGGATGGAGGCACGATCATGCACAACATCGGATTGTGCCCAATCATGCCTAGAAAGACCTAAAATCATGATTTCTTCATCATTTTTATCTCCAAGAGTTCCCATATCATGAAATTAGAGTTTTATATGAAATATATTTATAATAAACTCAATGTAGGAGTAATTCATGGAATAAATGAGCTAAAAGAGGGTCAAAACACTATAGAAAATACATGTATGAACGGGTGTGTCCAAAAGTCATGTAGCCCCTGGAATAAATTTGGGTTTGTACTATGGGTTTTACATTGGCGTTTCCTTGGCTGTGTACACCTACAATGGGTATACACACATTCATTTTGCAAAGCATGGTACACGATTGTGTACCAAGTCGTGTAGAATGGTAAAACCAAGAAATAGGTCTTTGAACAATCCATAACTAATTGTACACACAGATATACTTATACAAGGCATCATGCAATCACCACACAACATAAAATGGAAAAAGTAGGGCATTACAGTACAAACCCATATGATTACGATGGAATTCAAATATCAATGTTTGCCCGGAAATCCACGACCTCTCCTCTCCAGTCAGAATGGTTCTTTTCAGTGGTCTCAGTTTTTGGAGATCGCCCAGATCGTCAACCTCCCCTCTTGTTTTTTCGCCTAAGGCCCGTGCGGTCAGGCTCAGTTGAGATCGCCAGACCGGCCGGTCTGGTCCTTTTTTTTTGTTATTAGCACCCCTAACCTCTGCCGTGGATCTCCTGTATCCCGGGCAGCCTGTAATTTTGGGATCTGCACATTTGGGCAGCCTCCACATCTATAAATAGTTCAAAAGGGACTTTTTGTCTTCGAGGCTCTAGCTTACAACCTATGTAAGCGGTCTCGAATTCTGTCACTTTTCTACCTCTCCCTCTGGCTTGTACTAGACCTTCATCCTGTAACCTCTCTTGAGATTAACTGAAGAAGTTTTTCCTTCAGAGGTCTCTCCTCTGGCATCCTCCGTCTCAAGTAACCTAGACTCCACAGTCTCCCCCATCTCTTTTTAGTGTGAGTTTTGAAGGTACAACTTTTGTATCAACAATCACAACTCTCGGTATAGCCATTTGTTAAGTGATCTACAGGAAATCCAATATTCATAGGTCCCTGTGCTTATAAATGTCCAATCTAATTCAATATATTTTGAATTCTGATCCCAATCTGGATTTGATCAGATTTGCGCTTCGTTCGGCGAGGTGGTGGCGGTCGTGAACGCGGTGGTCATGAACCGTCATTCGTGAACGCTCGATCTCACCTAAGAAAATTCATGCATTTTTTGCTCAAAACTAATTCATCTTCTTGGGTAGCGGTCATAACCTTTGTCTTGCCGAACATACATTCCATGGTAATGATGTTTTTTATCAAACTTGTTGAAACCGATTTCTCGGTCTCTTGTGGAGCTCGGGGCCCTCACCGAAATGAGGGGCAGCTAGCCCTTACCGGTCCCTTGGGAGAGGTAAGGCCGACGATTCGAGCAAAGAACAAAGACCCTAGTCTCAGCGAGGAGGTCCCTCCACTAACCCGGAAGATCGTTGAGCGCTTCCCCTCCAAAGCCAAAGCTAAGACTCGGGCACCTTGGAGAGCTAGAGAGCCCAAACCAAAGCGACCTAGGGAGAGAAGAGCTAAAGGATAATGAACCGGTCCTCTTCCAAGGTGCCCTTTGAGGTCTATTTATAGATTTTAGTTTTGTGGTCTGTCAATAACCGAATCCCGCTGTCCATTCTCACTATCCGCACACCGGATTGGTCTGCTAACAGCCAAACTCCGCTGTTCGGAGAGGCTAAATGCAGACCACCGGGGGCCTCTTGGTAAAAATCCCTTTTTGGACTTGTACGGGGCGAGCCAGCCCGCTTCGCGACCTCCCTCGCGAGTGGAGCTCGCGAGCCTCTGGGTCGGCGAACCCCAGAGGTATTATCGGCACATTACATGGCTCGCTCGCCTGCACTACCTCGGCGAGTCCCAAGATGACTATCCGCTCTCACTCTAGGCGGGCTCGCCTAGCGAACTCCTTCCTCGACTGGTTGGGCTCGCCGATAGTGACCTGGCCAAGCCGACCTCCCTCGCGAGTGGAGCTCGCGAGCCTCTGGGTCGGCGAACCCTAGGGGTATTATCGGCACATTACATGGCTCGCTCGCCTGCACTACCTCGGCGAGTCCCAAGATGACTATCCGCTCTCACTCTAGGCGGGCTCGCCTAGCGAACTCCTTCCTCGACTGGTTGGGCTCGCCGATAGTGACCCGGCCAAGCCGACCTCCCTCGCGAGTGGAGCTTGCGAGCCTCTGGGTCGGCGAACCCCAGGGGTATTATCGGCACATTACATGGCTCGCTCGCCTGCACTACCTCGGCGAGTCCCAAGATGACTATCCGCTCTCACTCTAGGCGGGCTCGCCTAGCGAACTCCTTCCTCGACTGGTTGGGCTCGCCAATAGCGACCCGGCCAAGCCCCAAAATGTCTATCCGCACCCCAAAATGGCTAACTGTACCCCAAAATGGCTAACTGTACCCCAAGGTTCCGGGCTCGCCTAGCGAACTCCTTCCTCAACTGGTCGGGCTCGCATGCACTACCCTTGCCGAGCCTCAAAGGAGCCGGTTACCTTCCCTCCGCTGGGCTCGCTCGCCTGCGCAGTCTCTTGCTCTTCCTTGGCCTGCCTCGCCGGAGTTCAGGGTCCGCCCCTCTTGGCTCGCCTCCTCGAGCGCGAGCTGCTGATTTCTTCCTGGCGAACATCGGGGTTGTACACAATCCCCGCTCTTCGCGAGGTTGCCCTAAGCTCGCGAAGATACATCCAACCCCTGGTGCTACAATTTTGAAGATGCAGTACTAATTAGCGAACGTCTGGTCTATGAAGATATTTATACTTCTTTTCACATCCTTTTCAAAAGGCGAAAGGAAAGATGAAGAAAAAAGATGGTGATAAACGACCTACTTAACCCAGTGGTTAGAGTATTGCTTTCATACGGCGGGAGTCATTGGTTCAAATCCAATAGTAGGTAGAACTTATTAGATACCATGGAATCCGGTATCTAATAAGTTTTTCTACCCATCCTTTTTTTTTCGTTCTCTAATCAGATTAGACTTCATTATGTTCATTTTGTGGAATAAAAATGTAGTGTGTAGGGTATAATAAAGAACTCTTTTCTTTTGATTACTACTAATAGGAAATTACATTGACAGCCTCTACTCGCGTCCTAGCTCGTCTTAGAGCTAGATTTGACTCAATTGCTTGTCGAAAAGCATGAAAAAAGGGATTCTGCTGACGTGGCGGGAATCTTTTGGTGGGTCCCCTGCCCGAAACTATAAATACTGTCCACCGTGACTAGTGATCAAGCCTTCCCTTTTGCTCCTTTCTCGCTGAAATTGTTCTCCCTTCAGAATGTCTACCAAGCAGAGCGCGTTGGAACGACTGAAGGCTTCTAGGGAGATGGCGAAAGCTCGGGCCGCCGAGCGCAACGCCTGGATGTTCAACCCTGCCACCTCTCCCCAGACCAAGAAAGCCATGACGGTTAGGAGGTCGCCGGTGGAGGACATGACATTGCCTCCTGATTCCCCCCCTCCGCCGAATACCGTGCTTGCACAACAGGTATCCTCAGTCTAAATTCTTTACATCGGCCCCTTGCTCATTTCCTTTCTTCTCGCGGAATCCTCCACCTAAGGACCGCCTGGCGAGCCTTACGCTGACAACTTTCTGTGCTCCGTCCCCCGCGAGGCTGGGATTGCTAGATGCTGGGGTCGGGACTTCGTCCCAACAGGCACCTCTCTCGTAACCTTGTAAGTCACTCGCACCCTACTTTATCTCCGCTTAAGTCTGTGATATCTACACGTTGGTGGCCTATGCAGATACCCCATCGTCGAGTCCCAAGGAGAAAGTCTCCACCCCGGTGAACTCGCCGGTCCCGCCTAAGGTTAACGTGGCGACCCATGGCTTCGGTCTGATGGGCAGGCGAAGTCCAGGCGGCTCGCTTCTCGACGGCGCCCAAGTCTCGGTGAGAGTGGTATACCCTCCTGGTCTGGGGATACCCCACGTCTCGGGATTCCGCGAAAACTTCCAGGGTCGGCCGGAGTCTTCGCGCAAGCCCCGTCGCGAATCCCCCTCCTCGCCAGGTTAGCATGTTTTCGCGAGCTCCCATCTCTTGCTCGCCCTCGGACCCTACTAACTCTTCCTTCGTTGAAATCCCAGGAGCCACCCCTGAGTCAGAGCACGGGAGGATGGAGATGTCACCACCGCCTTCGCCTAGCCAGATTGAAGACTTCTTAGGTGACCCTGACGACCCCGTGCGGATGAAGAGTCGGGTGTCCGAGGTGCTTCAGAAGAACGGCATGATGTTACGTGAGTTGGAGGAGCGGTATGACGCGGACCGGGCTGCCTTTGACGAGAGATTCGCCGTGTTGGAAGACGCGAATGCGCGCTTGATCGCCGAGGCGGAGCCGGTGCCTCGCACAGATGTTACCTCGCCCGGCGTGCACATCTCGCGGGGCGAGGATCAAGCGCACCTAATCCTGCGTGACTTTAAAGCGCTTCGCGAATACCATTATCCGAGAGTGCCGCCGCGTGCGGGCAAGCGGGGTCGGGGTCGGTGGAAATGGCTTCCTTACCCCTGAGGCTGCAGCAGGTTTAATCCTACTACTCTTTTGCTTTTATTTCTTTCATGACGTCTGTTGAACAATATCTGGTGTGGTAATATTCGTGAGTCCGTCGCGACTCGCCTTTTATCATTTTTCCTCTTTAATTTTTCCCTTTATTTCTGTGGTGTGCATGTGGTTTATTTGGCTCGCCCGCTGTGTTTGATATGATCGCCCTCGCGGAGCGCTCGCGAGCTTCTGTGCAACGTTATGCCCGGACCTCTTTTCCTCGCGGGCCGGCCTTGGGCGGTACTCAATTACCGCGCGACGGCGAGCCCTGGCTCGCAAGACTGCAGTCCCTTTGAGCAGAAATCCACTTTATTTTAGCTATCCGCACTCCTGACGCTTTGATTCCCGTGCCCATCCGAATTTCTTATAAATTGTCCGGATTCACTCTCCTACCCGTCGCATTTATTTCTCCAGTCTTCTCGCGTCTGCGCTCATCTCCGTTCTCGCAAGATCGTGCTCGCGTTCGCTGCTTGTAAGTTGCCTTTTCCTGACCCGATGCGGACGAATCAGCAAATGGGAGCGGAGGGCGAGAGCGAGGGGCGGTCCAAATGCGCCTCAGCGTTTCAAGCCAACGAGTTCTACTGCGCGAACATCACAGCCGAGGAATATAAACTCGCTGTGGACCGCTATCTCCCGGAGGGTTATTCAGCTCGCTGTCCGAGTGAGAGATCCACATTGAACGAGACCGGTGATGACGAGCTCGCGATCCCCATCGCGCACTTCGAGAATTGGTTGCGACTCCCTTTGTGGCCTGAAATTCGTCAGGTACCTCGCCCAGCCTTCTCGCCGCTTCGTGCCCGCTATCGCAACTTTCTCATCGTTCTTTGTAGGTGTTGCGGTATTATGGCGTGTTACCGAGCCAGTTGACCCCAAATGCGATCGCGGATATTGTCGCGTTCGCTAGTTACCTGCGGGAGGAGAGGATCGAGTTCAGCCTCCTCGTCTTCCGCAAGGTATTTTCCTTCCGCGCCTTCCGAGACGGGACTACCTATTTCGCGAGTCAGCACGTCACAGTCTGCGAGACGGTGAACAAGAGTCACTATTGGACCCAGAAGTTCCTCCTGGTGAAAGGACCCTTCGGCAACCTCCACTTCACCCCCCTCCAACGGGATGACGCCACCTACCGCCCTCCGAGCTCGCTGAGCGGCGCCGACGCCAAACTCCTCCAATATCTCTCCGGCAAGAACTTCGAAGTCGCCTATCTGCGGCGCAACGTCGATTCGTTACTCGCCGTTCCTCAAGGGGAAGGTAGGGCTCGCTCGCCCCCACTCTCCTTTCCTCTCTTCGTTGTATAACGCTCTTACTTTACAGGCGAGCGTGAGATCCCTGTTAATCCTCCGCACGCGCAAGGCATCGCTCTCACGGCGGACACTCTCGCGACCGCAGCGGCAGAGGCTTGCCGCGACCTTCCTGCAGTCGGGTCCGGCAAGAAGCGGCCCCCTTCTGCGAGTCAGCCGGGTTCGCGCTCCTCCAAGAAGCTGAAGGGAAAGACCCTCGCTACTAAGGATAAGAGCGCGGTCGTCTATCTAAGCGAGACCGACGGCTCACCTCCTTCCCCTGCGAAAAAGCCTGACCCCCCGGCGGACCAGGGCGCTGGGAGTTCTTCCGTGACCCCTCAACCCAAAGGCCACAGGAACTTCGGTCTGGGCGAGAAAGTTTCTGACATCCTCGGCGAACCCCTGCTCGCTTGGGACCCTAATGCCAACCGGATTTCCTGCTCCACCCTCCACCCCTCCTGGGTGGAGCTTGGTAAGGCTGGGGAGGAGGCGTTCTCTCTCTCCTTCGGCTTATATGGCCGCGAGGACGCCGCTGCTTATAGAGATATGGGGCCACGGCAACTGGTCTATGAAGAAATGCGAGCCCAGTTCCGCTCGACGGAACTCGCGCATATGGTGGGGCGCCGCTATCTGCAGGCGGATAGGGATATCCGCGCGTACCGGGAGGAGCTCAAGAGATCTCGCGAAGAGATCAAGGGTCTTAAGGAGAAGGAGGAGGTGACGGAAAGCCTTCTCGCCGGGATGCAGGGCAAGATAGTAAGTGATCCTTGGGTCTCTTTTCTTTGCCGTTCGCGACCTCTAGCCTTCTCCTAACTCGTTTGACGCTCAGGATGCCGACGTGGCCACCAAGCTTCTCGCTCGCAACGGCGAGCTGGAGTTGGAGAATACTATGTTGAAGGCTCGAGTGGATGAGCTGGTTCGCAGCGTGCTACCTCCCTCTCCTGGGCGAGTAGGCCCCCACAGAAGGCTGCCGAAAGTGAGGAGCAGAGGCGGCGAGATGCACAGGAGGTTGCCAACCTTGTCTTCACGACCCTTAAGGATGCGAGCCTGCTGGCCGAGGACGCGATGGAGTTCACAGCGGAAGACGTCTGCCCGGACCTCTTCGCCTTGGCTCCATGGTTGGGGGCTCGCAAAGATGGCGAGGGTCCTCCGGAATGACCTCCCTTTTTCCTTCCCCTCTTCTTGCGAATGTATATTATTCTTTTTGGGCTGGCGAGGTCGCCGCCGAACATAGAAGGACCTTGTGATAGTTTTTCTTTCGTTAACCTTTATGATCATGCTTGTGTTCATTTCTCTCCTCGCATTGGGTTTCTTTTCAACCTCTCCTAGCTAATTGTTACGCGGCAGTGTTCTCGGAGGGCTCGCGAACAGGCATGTCTGGGCTCGCCTCGCCAAGGCTTTCTTCTCACGGACCGCGTGAACCCGGGTTGTCGTTGCCCGCGAACACTGCCCGGTGAACCTAACCTTGGCGAGCATGGACACTGGCATCCCGCGAGCTGAACTTCTCTGACTATAGTATTTCAACACGCTACCTTAGGCTTCACCTGCCTCGATCCAAACCCTTCTGGCTCTAACACCTCAACCTATTAACATAGCCCTTGACCTTTGTTAGTGGCCTCTCCAGAGATCAACCAGAACCCCCCGTCTAGGTGAGAGCCCGGGAGCGGAATCGATCTGGGGCATTCCAGCACCAATATGTCCAACCTTGCCAGCCTCTCCAGAGATCAACCAGAACCCCCCGTCTAGGTGAGAGCCCGGGAGCGGAATCGATCTGGGGCATTCCAGCACCAATGTGTCCAACCTTGCCAGCCTCTCCAGAGGTCAACCAGAACCCCCCGTCTAGGTGAGAGCCCAGGAGCGGAATCGATCTGGGGCATTCCAGCACCAATATGTCCAACCTTGCCAGCCTCTCCAGAGATCAACCAGAACCCCCCATCTAGGTGAGAGCCCGGGAGCGGAATCGATCTGGGGCATTCCAGCACCAATATGTCCAACCTTGCCAGCCTCTCCAGAGATCAACCAGAACCCCCCGTCTAGGTGAGAGCCCGGGAGCGGAATCGATCTGGGGCATTCCAGCACCAATGTGTCCAACCTTGCCAGCCTCTCCAGAGATCAACTAGAACCCCCCGTCTAGGTGAGAGCCCGGGAGCGGAATCGATCTGGGGCATTCCAGCACCAATATGTCCAACCTTGCCAGCCTCTCCAGAGATCAACCAGAACCCCCCGTCTAGGTGAGAGCCCGGGAGCGGAATCGATCTGGGGCATTCCAGCACCAATATGTCCAACCTTGCCAGCCTCTCCAGAGATCAACCAGAACCCCCTGTCTAGGTGAGAGCCTGGGAGTGGAATCGATCTGGGGCATTCCAGCACCAATGTGTCCAACCTTGCCAGCCTCTCCAGAGATCAACCAGAACCCCCCGTCTAGGTGAGAGCCCGGGAGCGGAATCGATCTGGGGCATTCCAGCACCAATATGTCCAACCTTGCCAGCTCCAGAGATCAACTAGAACCCCCCATCTAGGTGAGAGCCTGGGAGCGTAATCGATCTGGGGCATTCCAGCACCAATATGTCCAACCTTGACAGCCTCTCCAGAGATCAACCAGAACCCCCCGTCTAGGTGAGAGCCCGGGAGCGGAATCGATCTGGGGCATTCCAGCACCAATATATCCAACCTTGCCAGCCTCTCCAGAGATCAACCAGAACCCACCGTCTAGGTGAGAGCCCGGGAGCGGAATCGATCTGGGGCATTCCAGCACCAATGTGTCCAACCTCGGCACCGCAGCAGTTAAAAGCATAACAAACGAAAGTAAGATATTGATTGAATAACATAATAAAGTTTTCAAGGGTAGAATCGTTTCAAATCATCCCCACTCCGAGCCCGGTCAAGAGGTATCCCTTCCACATCCTGGAGGTGATACCCCCCCGACTTGAGCACCTCGCTTACAATATATGGGCCTTCCCAGTTGGGGTTAAGCTTACCCACTGTGGCCCCTCTGCCGGCCGCATCGAACTTTTTCAGGACTAGGTCCCCTTTCTGAAAGTGCTTGATCCGGATATGTTTGTCGAAATATCGAGCCATCCGCCGTTTGACCTCTTCCTGTCTGATGGTGGCCAAGTCCCGGAGTTCTTCCACCAGGTCCAAAGACAGCCTCTGCTCTGCGTTGTTGCCCTCTAGCCACCCTTCATCCCCCTCGCTTGCGGCGATCACCCGGGGGGTCTTCACCTCAAACTCTATGGGGAGGACGGCCTCGGACCCGTGAGAGAGCTTGAATGGAGTCTCCCCGGTGGCGGTATTTGGAGTAGTCCTCATTTCCCAGAGGACGGAGGGTAGCTGTTCCACCCAGTTTCCTCGAAGGTTCTCCACTTTCTTTTTTAGTAGGTTGACGATTATTTTGTTTGCCGCCTCCACCTTCCCATTGCTCCTCGGGTGGTGGACTGATGCAAACCTGAGATCAATGCCGAGCTGGGTGCAAAAACCGACAAACTCTTCACTAGCAAACTGCGGCCCGTTGTCCGTCACTATAGCTAGAGGGAGTCCATGCCTGCAAATTATCTCCCCCCACATAAAATTCCTTACAACCTGAGAGGTTACCTTAGCGAGTGCTTTTACTTCTACCCACTTAGAGAAGTAGTCGATCATGACCAGCAGGAACTTCCTCTGGCCGCTGGCTTGGGGGAAGGGACCAACCAGATCCAGCCCCCATATGGCGAAGGGCCAGGGAGCCGTGATGGTCCGGAGTCTTTGGGCCGGGAGGAGCTGGAGTGGAGCATAGAGCTGGCATTTTGGACATTTCCTCGCGAACTCAGCCGCGTCTTTGCTGAGAGTGGGCCAGAAGTAGCCTTGCCTCAACACCCTCCCTTCCAGGGTCCGACTCCCGGAGTGACTGCCGCACTCCCCAGAGTGGATTTCTTCCAGCACTCTCGGGACCTCCTCCTCGGAGACACAACGGGCCAGGAGTCCCGAGAGAGTCTTTCTATATAGCCCCCCTGCATGCAAAGAGTAATAGGCGGACTTATACCTGAAGCGTCTTTTATCCACATCATTTCCAGGGAACTGCCCAGAGGATAAGAAGGTGATGAACGGATCCATCCATGAGGCTTGTTGATCTACTTCCATCAATTCTCCTTCCTCGATGGAGGGCCGGAAGAGTTCCGAAGTCGTCCCCCCCGCTCGGGGACCGAACTTGGCTAGGAGGTCCGCCTGGGTGCTCTCCTCCCTCGGCACGTGCTTGATTGAGAAGGTGTGGAACTGCCCGATGACTCCCTTAACCTTCTCCAGGTATAGTAGGAGGGTTGGATCCTTTGCTTCAAATTCTCCTTTGATCTGGCATGCTACCACCATGGAGTCCGTGGAGACCTCCATGTCCTGCACACCCAGTTCCCGGGCTAGCCGAAGGCCCGCTATCACTGCTTCGTACTCCGCCTGGTTGTTGGTGATCGGGAAATGGATTTTTAAGGCTTGTTCAATCCGAGTCCCCTGAGGACTCACCAGGACTATTCCCCCTCCATAGGAGCATTTTCCCGACGCTCCGTCCACCAACATCTTCCATGCTTCTGGGGGAGGTGGCTCGTGCTCCCCCACTTCGGCCGCGTATTCGGCCATGAAGTCTGCCACTGCTTGAGCCCGGATGGATGTCCTGGGTGCGAACGTGATGTTGAATTCGCTTAACTCCACGGACCACTTCGCCAACCTTCCTGAGTGCTCCACCCCTTCCATGATTTTGCGGAGCGGATGGTCCGTCACTACTTTGATTGAGTGGGCTTGAAAGTAAGGCCGGAGCCTCCGGGCCGACACCACCAATGCGAAGGCTAACTTTTCTAGGATCGGGTACCGGAGTTCTGCCTTCTTCAGCACTCGGCTGACGTAGTAGATTGGGAAATGTTTCTTCCCCTCCTCCCGGATCAGCACGGAACTTACTGCTTCGGATCCTACCCCCAGGTATAGGGACAGGTCCTCCCCTGACTTCGGTCCCTGGAGCAGAGGGGTTTGAGTGAGCTGTTCTTTCAGAGCCTGGAAGGCCTTCTCGCATTCTGGGGTCCATTCAAACTTCTTGTTTCCCCACAGTACTTTGAAAAAAGGTGCACATTTTTCTCCCGCCTTGGAGAGGAATCTGCTGAGCCCAGCCAATTTCCCCGTAAGGCTCTGAACCTCCTTCGGATTTCTCGGTGACTCCAACTCCATCACCGCTTTAACTTTGTCTGGGTGGGGCTCCACTCCCGTGGGGGTGAGCAAATGGCCCAGGAACTTCCCTCGGCTCGCCCCGAAGACACACTTCAAGGGATTGAGCTTCATCTTGTACCGCCGCAGGGTCCCAAATGTCTCTTCGAGGTCGCGGAGGTGAGTCTCGAGGTCTCGACTCTTAACCATGAGGTCGTCGACATAGACTTCTAAATTTCTTCCTTTCTGCTCGCGGAAGACCCTATCCATAATCCTTTGGTACGTAGCCCCTGCGTTCTTGAGCCCGAAGGGCATCATCTTATAGCAATAACATCCATCTCCCGTGATGAAGGAAACATCCTTGATGTCCGGGGGATGCATGCGGATTTGATGGTAACCTGAAAAAGCATCTAAGAAAGACATTACAGAAAAACCGACGGCTGAGTCAACCAGCGCGTCGATTCTGGGCAGGGGGTAACAATCTTTCGGGCATGATTTATTAAGAAGCGAGAAGTCGATACACATACGCCACTTACCTCCTCCCTTCTTTACCATAACGACGTTGGAGACCCAGCCTGGATACTGGATCTCCGATACAAACCCGGCCTGCAGGAGTTTGCCCACCTCTTCGCGGATGGGTCCCTCCAGCTTGTCCGCGACGGCCCTCCTCTTCTGACGGATGGGGAGGGCACCGGGGTCGAGGTTGAGGTGATGGCACGCCACATCCGCGTCGATCCCGGGCATTTCCACGGCGCTCCAAGCGAAGACGTCCACGTTCTTTTGTACGCAAGCCAGAATTTCCGCTTGATCTCCTGGGCTGAGTTCTCCGCTGACCCGGACTTTTTCCACCATCCCCAGCCGGGTGGTGACATCGAGCTCTACGACCTCGTCCATAGCCTCCAACCGGGACTGTTCTCCCCAATCCCTTTCCTCTTCGGCACAAGCGGGAGCCTGGGTCTCTTCCTCGACTTTCTCCTCTACCACCACAAGCTCTTCCGCCCTTCCCTCCTGGGCCTTCTCCTCTTCTTCCTTTCTCCCCGCCCGGGATACCTCAGCTACCCCTTCCTGGGTATGAACTTCATCTCCCTCCTTCTCTTCGGCTACCTCCAAACCTCCGGCTTCGGGCGCCTCCTCCATCACCTTATCCCACTCCTCAGCTTCTCCCATCCAGGAGATGGTGTTGACAGCCGTCACGTAGCACTGTCTTGCCACTTTGGGATCCCCCCTGATCCGCACCTGGACCCCTCCGTCATTGAACTTGAGGCACTGATGAAAAGTGGAAGGGACGCAGCGGAACTCGCTGATGAGTGGCCGTCCGAAGATGGCGCTGTAACTGCTCGGGGCGTCCACTATGACAAAGCGACAGTTCCGAGACTGCCCACCCAGGGTCACATGGAGCCCCACCCCTCCTTCTACTTCCTTCCTCTCCCCCGAAAATCCGAACAGAGGGCCATCCGAGGCCAACACCCTTCTGGGTTCCACCTCCATCTTGTCGAATGCTTTCTTGAAGATGACATTGACCGAACTCCCGTTGTCCACTAGGATTCGGGAGACGGTGAAGTTCTCGATCGCCGTCTGGATGACCAGCGCGTCGCAGAACGGGTCCTCGTAGCTCGGCATGTCCTTCTGGGTGAAAATAATTTTTTCGGCCGGGGGTGGAGCGGTGGATGTTGACGCTATGCTCCGGTGGTAGATGGTATGGAGACTAGCCTTGCGGGTTGCCTCCACCCCTACCCCCCCATGGATCACTCCGATCCCTCCCCTATTCTCCAGATCTGCTCTATCCTCACACCTTTCCTCCTCCTCCTCCCGAGGTTCCACCTCCACGATCCTTAATGGCTGCTGCTGTGGTGGCGCGGGCGCTCTGCCCCTCTTCACCTCCAGGAACTCCGGACAGGTGTCCGTTGAGTGGCCTTCCCTTCCCCGACCAATTGCCATGGCCTGTTGAGGTGGGGGAGGTAACTGCATCGGGCCCTGCCTCAACCCCAACTGGGGGGGTCTCCATTGTCCTTCGAAACGGTTACCCCTTCCTGGGCCGTAACCCCTTCCCTGCCCCTGCATTCCTCCACCTTGCGGCCTCCATCCCCCCTCCGGGGCCCGGGGCTCTTCCCTTCTTCTGACCTCTTGCTGCCTCATCTCCGGCTCACTGAGCTTTGCTAGCCTCTTGGTGAGCTCTGGGTTGGCTTCTTTGCTTGCTACTTCCTCCGCCACCCTCTCCATCAGCTCCTCATAGGAGACGGGGGCCTTCCTCTTCAATGCCATCTTGAAGAAACTTTCCTTCAACCCGACCGTGAAGGCGAATTGAAGTGCAAACCCAAGCAACTCCTGAGTGAGCTGTACTTCCTCCCGGAACCGATCAGCGTACTGAGCCAACGTCTCCCTGGACTCCTGCTTCACCGCGAAGAGGGAATCAACGTCCTTCTTCCTCCTTTTTGAAGTTGAAAATCTCAACAAAAAACTTCGGCGCAGGTCCTCGAACGCGTAGATAGAGCCTGCCGGAAGTGAATGAAACCAGTCCCTGGCCTTCTCCTTGAGAGTGACGGCGAAGAGCCGACACTTGAAGGCATCAGACATCGGCCTGATGGAGACCGAGTCCTCGAAAGACTGCAGATGCTGAACTGGGTCATCTCTGCCATTGTAGTACACTCTATCCCATTCCCCGAATCCCGCTGGAACGGGTGCAGACAACACCAACTCGCAGAAGGGACTTCCCCCTCCTGCCATCTTTTCTCGCTCGGCTCGCGGACCTAGCTCGCTCGCCAAGCTTGGGATCGCACTCGCGAGGGTGACGCTCGCCTGAACCACCCCGACTGTCGCCGCATCCTCCTGGCGCGCGCTCGCCTGCGCCGCGCTCGCTGAGGCAGAGCTTGTCGGCACCGAACTCGCCGGCGCGGAGCTCGCCAACACCGGGCTCGCCGGACTGGCGAACAGCACTCGCCCTTCCTTGTCATTTCATGGTTCAACGGCAACTTCTTTTCCAGCCCTTCCTCCTGGTGCCCTCTCGCCGACTGCGGTTGGGGGAGTGGTCGCCCGAGGTGCCGGGGTCGCAAACTCATTTCGCAGAGCCGTGACCGTGAACCCCAAGGTGTCGAGCACCTCCTTCCTGAAATCCGCGAACATCCTAGCCATTGCTTCCTGAGGGGTCTCGCCGAACTCCTCGCCCTGCTCTTCATCTCCAGCCATAACTCTTCTCTGGGACTTTCTTGAACCAGCCGCGCTCCACGCTCACCGCACCAAAATGTTGAAACCGATTTCTCGGTCTCTTGTGGAGCTCGGGGCCCTCACCGAAATGAGGGGCAGCTAGCCCTTACCGGTCCCTCGGGAGAGGTAAGGCCGACGATTCGAGCAAAGAACAAAGACCCTAGTCTCAGTGAGGAGGTCCCTCCACTAACCCGGATGATCGTTGAGCGCTTCCCCTCCCAAGCCAAAGATAAGACTCGGGCACCTTGGAGAGCTAGAGAGCCCAAACCAAAGCGACCTAGGGAGAGAAGAGCTCAAGGATAATGAACCGGTCCTCTTCCAAGGTGCCCTTTGAGGTCTATTTATAGATTTTAGTTTTGTGGCCTGTCAATAACCGAATCCCGCTGTCCATTCTCACTATCCGCACACCGGATTGGTCTGCTAACAGCCAAACTCCGCTGTTCGGAGAGGCTAAATGCAGACCACCAGGGGCCTCTTGGTAAAAATCCCTTCCTGGACTTGTACGGGGCGAGCCAGCCCGCTTCGCGACCTCCCTCGCGAGTGGAGCTCGCGAGCCTCTGGGTCGGCGAACCCCAGAGGTATTATCGGCACATTACATGGCTCGCTCGCCTGCACTACCTCGGCGAGTCCCAAGATGACTATCCGCTCTCACTCTAGGCGGGCTCGCCTAGCGAACTCCTTCCTCGACTGGTTGGGCTCGCCAATAGTGACCCGGCCAAGCCGACCTCCCTCGCGAGTGGAGCTCGCGAGCCTCTGGGTCGGCGAACCCCAGGGGTATTATCGGCACATTACATGGCTCGCTCGCCTGCACTACCTCGGCGAGTCCCAAGATGACTATCCGCTCTCACTCTAGGCGGGATCGCCTAGCGAACTCCTTCCTAGACTGGTTGGGCTCGGCGATAGTGACCCGGCCAAGCAGACCTCCCTCGCGAGTGGAGCTCGCGAGCCTCTGGGTCGGCGAACCCCAGGGGTATTATCGGCACATTACATGGCTCGCTCGCCTGCACTACCTCGGCGAGTCCCAAGATGACTATCCGCTCTCACTCTAGGCGGGCTCGCCTAGCGAACTCCTTCCTCGACTGGTTGGGCTCGCCAATAGCGACCCGGCCAAGCCCCAAAATGGCTATCCGTACCCCAAAATGGCTAACTGTACCCCAAAATGGCTAACTGTACCCCAAGGTTCCGGGCTCGCCTAGCGAACTCCTTCCTCAACTGGTCGGGCTCGCATGCACTACCCTTGCCGAGCCTCAAAGGATTCGGTTACCTTCCCTCCGCTGGGCTCGCTCGCCTGCGCAATCTCTTGCTCTTCCTTGGCCTGCCTCGCCGGAGTTCAGGGTCCGCCCCTCTTGGCTCGCCTCCTCGAGCGCGAGCTGCTGATTTCTTCCTGGCGAACATCGGGGTTGTACAAAACTCACCGGAGCAAATAAGCCATTCCAAACGAAGCCCTGATGTGATGACTGCAAGTGTGCATGTGTGACTACATGAATCTCCTTGGAATGATTTAATTTTGAGTTTATTTTATTTGGTTTGTTGTCCAAACCCACAAGAAAAAGTAACAGTAATAAATTTTTATTAGTTATTTCTCGAGTCTAGTTCATTAAAAGCCAATATAAAGGATAATAGTGCTATTGTTGGAAAGCATAAATTGGAATAATTAACTTTGTTGGAACAACCCTATTACTAATTTGGGCTAGGATCACTATGTTTTAACTAAGGATCAAGTTGACCACATTGTATAGTTTAAGGGTCAAGTTTTTAGGCTGTTAGAGTTGCTAGAACTTAAGGAAAATTTAAGTTCCCAGTGTTCGACAAATGTCGAGTGGCGTTCGACGAATGCATAGCTTCGTTCGACGAATTTGTCTCAGCAGACTGAAGTATTATGGCCAGTTCCAGCGCTCGACATTCTCTTAGCAGTGTTCGACAAATAGCGAGCAGCGTTCGACGAATTCCAGCCAGAGCTCGACAAATTCTGTATTAAGTCTCAGTTCGACAAATACAAGTCCAGATTATTTATATCAGTTGTTTGTCAATACTCTGAACACAGATTAATGACTCCAACGAATATATTCAATACTTTTGGACGTATTCAAGGCAGGCAAGTAAGGATATTATATTCTTTAAATATATTCATTCTTTCCTTTTTTCCAAGACAAAGATAGTCGTTGACAATTAATGCAAAAGAGTATTTCACGGCTAAGGAATTAAAGGACCTGACAAAAGTCGTTTTGTCTTTGTTGTTATTCCAAGAAAGAATTAAAGACAGATTATTCTATTCCAAAATAGATTATATCAAGACAGACATTCTTGTCTTATCTGACTCGACAGAATTCAAATTAGCATTCTTACAGAATACAGAAAGATAACAACAAGGATAGATAAAGAAAGAAGAAGAACATTCAGTCTACTACTCTCAGTCTTCTTCTTCTTCCTCAAGCATCACTAATCTTTCCTTCTGAGAACATCATCTTCAAGATCCATCTCTCAGATATTTTACTGCAAGTTCAAGTCTTCTATAAGAGCAATAAGGAATCTGATGAACCTGTTCTTCCAGATCTATCTGCTAAAGAAGATTTGTGTCTTCAAGAGAAAGCTTCTCCATCATCTGTCAAATACATCAATCAGACAGGGGGGAGCTTTACAACAAGTCCATTAGAGTCTTCTCTCAGCATCTTGACAGAGAAGAACACTATAACCCTTTTCCCACCTCTCTTGTACAGGGTTAATACTCCCTTCAAAAGTGTAACCTCCTTGGTGGCAAGACACCTGATCAAAAAATCCTGTTGGTTTTGAGCACCTGATCAAAAGTTATGTGGTGTGTGGACACCTGATCAAAATCACCTTGGTGTTAGGGCACCTGATCAACCCTCCTAGTGGACTCCTACCAAAGGGTGGTAGAAGAGTGGACTACCCAGATTTATTGGGGAACCACTATAAATTCCTTGTGTCTTCTGAGTGTGTTTATTTCTTTGTGCTGTGCTGTGTGCTTTTATTTATTCAGTTATTCTGTTTATATTTTTCTCACTCTGCTTACATATATATATATAATACTATTTTAATTACACTATAAAACTAAGGAAAAGTTTTTAACACTCTATTCACCCCCCCCCCACCCTCTAGAGAAACTTAAGATCTAACCTCCACTTTCAATTGGTATTAGAGGAAGTTGATTCTTTACAGGCTAACACCTGAATCACAAAGATCAATTAGATCTTAAATTAATTTAGAGTTTTTCTTTATCTATTTTCTGTTAAAAACTCATGGCACAGAACAAGGAGTACTCAAGCATAAGACCTCCAATGTGCAATCTTAGCAAGTTTGCACTCTGGAAAGCAAGGATTAGGCTTTATATGAACTCTATTGATGAAGAAATTTTCAATGTTATTCTGACAGGGCCTCCAGCACCTACAGCATCAACCAGCACTGAAGCTACAGGATACAACCATGTTGTCCCACCTCCTGAGTGGACAGAAACTCAAAAGAAGCAAAGAAGTGCAGATGCTAAAGACATGAACATATTGGCTCAAACTATGTCTGATGACATATTTCAAAAAGTGGTTGAATGTACTTCAGCTAGAGAAATTTGGATTTCACTAAATAACATGGTTGCAGGTTCTGCAGATGAAAGAAAAGACAGAAGATCACACTTGATCTCTCTGTATGAAAACTTTAAGAAAGGAGACACAGAGACAGTGGCTGACATGTATAATAGACTCAGTCTCATAATTAATGAGCTGAAATCTCTGAACAATGTGATTTCTATCACTGAAATAAATGATAAGATTCTAATGTGCTTCCCCAGCACATGGGATTCTAGAATCTGGCCAATCAAGGAAGCCAGAAGTCTAAATGAGATTACCACTGAAGCTTTGTTGGGCAAACTCAAATCTTATGAGCAGCTCATCAAGTCCAGGGAAGCTGAATCATCCACTACATCTCCAGCAACAAAGAAAGAAAAGAGAATAGCTTTCAAAGCAGCTGATGCAGAAAAAGAAAAGACTCCACAAGATGAGGAGTTTATGAGCCTCATAGCCAAGAGATTCTACAAAGTGGCTAAGAAGGACTTCAGAAAGAAGGAGTCCAGATCAAGAGAAAAGCAAAGGTATGACAAATCAACTCCTAAAGAAGTTATTTGTTATTGTTGCAGGAAACCTGGACACTACCTGACAGAATGTCCAGAAGAGAAAAAGAAAGAAAAGAAAAAGGAGAAAGAAGAGAAAAGAAGCTCCAACAAATCTTCCTCACACAAGCACAAAAAGAAGGGAAGAGGATTCATTGCAGAATCCTGGAGTGAAATTGAATCTGAACCATCATCCAGTTCATCTGATGTTGATGAAGAAAAATCAAATGAAAGTGACAAATGTCTGATTGCAATATATGACTCAGGCAGTGAGTCAAGATATGCTTCCTCATCCTGCTCCAGTGATGATGAAGAAGAAAGAACATTCTGCATGATGGCTATCAATTCCTCAGGACATAATTCTGATTAGGAAAAATCAGACTATGAAGCAGAAGATGATGCAGATCAGGTATTATCTCAATTTGATTTTACTTCAGTTGAATTCAAAGCTGAATTCCAATTGCTTTGCTTAGACTTACTGAAATCTGAGAAAGAAATAATCTCACTCAGAAATAAGTTAGCTGACATGAAAATTATAAGTGAAGAGAATATAAAACTTTAAAATGATTTGGCTGCCTCCAGGGTATATATTATTCTCATTGAGAACAAGTTGTTTGAAGCCAAGAAGTTTGAAGAATCCCTAAATGGGAGAAGTATCTAACGGATGGACATAACAAGCACAGTCAATGCTAGACTTAGTAGCAAACTAGGCTTGGGTGCCTCATCAAGTGAGCCACATCTAGTTAAGAAGAATATATTATCTACACCCATAAAATTCATATCTGCTAAAAGCAAAGTGGCTGTAGAAGCAATTAAAGTCATTTCAAGCAAGTCTGTTAAGAATAAGAGAATTCAGAAGAATTCGTCGAACGAAGCTCGACGAAAAGATTCAAATTTGTCAAACGGAGATCGACGAAAACAGAAAACAAATTTTCAGTATAGTTATCATATGAACGGCGCTCGACAAAATCATGCACATTCGTCGAATGGCGCTCGACGAATTTACCCAGATTTTTCGAACAGATACTATACACAGAATTTCAGGAATTCTAATTCTCAACACACTAAAAATCCTTTTACTGAATGGATTATACCTCCAAGGCGATATCATCCACAAGGCTACAAGGATCAGCCTAAAATGTCCTTTATTTCTGAATATTGTGGACAAACAAATGGACCCAAGGTAGTCTGGGTCAAAAACAACTAGTTTATTTTTCTGTCTTTGCAGGTACACAGCTATCCAAGGATAAAAGAATATTGGTACTTGGATAGTGGATGCTCAAAACATATGACAAGAAACAAGGCCAACCTAAGCAATTATAAGGCAAAGCTTGGACCCAAAGTTGTCTTTGGAGACTCCAACTATGGACAGACAAAAGGGTATGGACAAGTCAAAGTTGGAGCAGTCACATTCAAATAAGTATCATATGTCAAAGGTCTCAAGCACAACCTCATCAGCATAAGCCAGTTATGTGATGAAGGTTATTAGGTAACCTTTAACCCCTCCCAATGTCTTATTACCAATAATAAAAAAAAAATGTATTATCTGGTATTAGACAAGGAAATATTTATCTAGTCAATTTTGACTCTGCTTATACTGACATCTGTCTATTTAATTCAATAAGTAAGACAAATGAACGATGGCATAAAAGGCTAGGACACATTAACCTTAGGACTATTTCTAAGCTTTCTAAGGACAATCTTGTCAGAGGACTGCCTTCTGGTTCATACAAGAAGGAAGGACTTTGCAGGGCTTGTCAGTTAGATAAGCAAACTAGAAGTAGTTTCAAATCTTTATCCAAGAGTGATTCACCTAGGATTCTGTACTTATTGCATTTAGATCTTTTTGGACCTATTGCTATACAGAGCTTAGGAGGGAAGCATTATTCTTTTGTTATTATAGATGACTTCTCAAGATTCACTTGGGTGTTCTTTCTTAGGAACATGTCTGACACTTTCAAAGTTCAAATAGACTTTCTCAGGTCCATCAAGACTGAGTACTCTACTTTAGTTGCATTGATCAGAAGTGATCATGGTACTGAGTTTGAGTCTCTTCTGATGAGATAATTCTGTGGAAAAGAAGGGATCAGGCAGTGTTTCTCTGCTCCTAGAATCCCTCAACAAAATGGGGTAGCTGAAAGGAAAAATAGAACATTAATTGAATCAGCAACTACATTGCTAGCTGATGCTCATTTGCCACTCTCTTTTTGGGCAGAGGCAGTGAACACAGCAAATTATGTGTTGAATAGAAGCCTGATACATAAGCTGAAGGGTAAGACTCCTTATGAACTACTCAAGAATAAAAAACCTAAGGTTAGCTATTTTAAGATTTTTGGTTGTAAATGCTATGTGCATAACAATGATAAGAAATATCTAAGGAAGTTTGAAGCTAAAGCAGCTGAATGCATATTCCGTGGATACTCTCTATCTAGTAAGGCATATAGAGTCTACAACAAATCTACTCTTAAAATAGTGGAGTCCATGCATGTTTCTTTTGATGAAACTAACCTATTGAATGAGGAGAGGAATACCACCTCTACCATAAATACCTTGCAGGTATCAGATTTATGTGGAGAGCTAAGTGAGCTAAATCTAGAGAAAATAGATTCTTCGCTTCCAACAACTCAAACACTTGAAGATAGTGAAGTAGAAGATCATCTAGAAGATCTTGCTGACAAGTCAATTCAAGTGACAGCTGATCAAATTCCCCAAGAAGAAATCATTGCTGAACCAACTCCAACTGTTGACCACATCATAGTTAGAAATCATCCAATATCACAAGTAATTGGAGATATTTCAGCAGGTGTTCAAACAAGGCATCAACTACCCCAAAATCAGATGCATACTTGTTTCCTATCACAAGTTGAACCTCAAACCATAACAGATGCAGAACAAGATCCAAATTGGATTCTTGCAATGCAAGAGGAGCTCAACCAATTTGAAAGGAACAAGGTTTGGGATTTGGTTCCAAGACCAAAGGGCCATCCAGTTATTAGCACTAAATGGGTCTTCAGGAACAAGCTAGATGAACAAGGCAACATTGTGAGAAATAAAGCAAGACTGGTAGCACAAGGTTATTCAAAGGAAGAAGGGATTGATTATGATCAGACCTTTGCTCCTATTGCAAGACTTGAAGCAATCAGAATCTTTCTTGCATTTGCTGCATATAAAAATTTCAAAGTATTTCAAATGGATGTGAAGAGTGCATTCTTAAATGGAGAAATTAAAGAAGAAGTCTATGTGGAACAACCACCAGGTTTCATCTCTCCAACTCAACCCACTTTTGTATTCAAGCTTAAGAAAGCTCTTTATGGTCTCAAACAAGCTCCTAGAGCATTGTATGAGACTTTAGCTAGTTTTCTTTTGGAAAACAATTTCTATAGGGGCATAGTAGATAAAACCCTATTTTTCAAAATACATAAAAATAAAACTTTGCTAGTTCAAATATATGTAGATGACATTATTTTTGGCTCTACTGATTCAAATTTGTGCAAAATATTTTCTAATCTAATGCAATCTAAATTTGAAATGAGTAGTATGGGTGAGTTATCATACTTCCTTGGTCTTCAAGTGAAGCAAACTCCAAACGGAATCTTCATATCCCAATAAAGTATGCTAAGGAATTAGTGAAAAGGTTTGGTATGTCTGATTCTTCCACCATGAAAACACCCATGCCCTCTAATACTGTTGTTGATAATGATGAATCAGGGAAACCTGTTGATTCAAAAGTATATAGAGCAATTGTTGGCTCACTACTTTATTTAACAGCTAGTAGGCCTGACATAATGTTTGCTACCTATATTTGTGTTAGGTTTCAAGTTAACCCCAAAGAATCTCACTTAATTTTATTAAAAAGAATTTTGAGATATATAAAGGGTTACCCTAATCTAGGACTTTGGTATCCAACAGCATCTGAATTGGAATTAACTGGATTCTCAGATTCAGATTATGCTTGATGCAGAGTAGACAGGAAAAGCACATCAGGAACTTATCAATTTCTTGGTGATAGGCTTGTGTCTTGGTTTTGTAAAAAGAAGACATCTGTGTCTACATCAACAGCTGAAGCTGAATACATGGCTGCTGGCAATTGCTGCTCACAGATGTTGTGGATACAAAATCAACTCCTAGACTATGGTGTCAACTTAAATAATTCAACTATATTTTGTGACAATACAAGTTCAATATCTATAGCACAAAATCCAGTTCTCCATAGTAGGACTAAACACATAGAAATTAGGCACCACTTCCTTAGGGATAATGTAGATAAAAATAAAATTTGCCTAAAATTTATTTCTACTGATTTTCAAAGAGATGACATTTTCACCAAGCCATTGGATGAAAAGAAGAATATCTTCTTTATAAATCAAATAGGAATGATAGATGGAGACTCAATCTGTTAAAAAATAAACATTTCTATTTATCCCCCAAATTCGTCGAACGGAGGATGACGAATTTGAATCATTTGTCGAACGGTGGTCGACGAAACCTTTTATCTTCAGAATCGATAAAGAAAAATTCACCTGTCGAACGGTGGTCGATGGAAAAGATATTTTTGTCGAACAGCGTTAGACGGAGACCTAAAGTCTTTTCTGAAAGTGCATAGTTAACCACACAAGAATTCTCTAGAGGGGGGGGGGGGGTGAATAGAGATTTAAAATTACTTTGTGCAAAGTTAACAAATATATATATATGTGTGTAATAATCACAGAGTTAAGCTTACCACACACCAACAAGAATTAAGCAAAATAACAAAAAGAAAATCACAGCACAACACAAAGAAATATAGTGGTTCCCCAAATTTTGGGTAGTCCACTCTTCTACCCCCTTGGTAGGAATTCACTATCTTGCACTGAGTCTTTTGATAAGGAGACTCTTAGAACGAGCCTGAGAATTTTGATAAAGAGACTCTTAGAACCAGTACAACTGAATTTTTTGAAGAGAGATTCTAAAAACTCTTTTATACGGTTTGAAAATGAAATGAGAATAATAAGAAGAAGTAGAAGAAGTAATTGAAACAAGAAAGAATTTTCTTCCTAGCAAGAAGATTAGAAGCACAAGAAATAGTGAATGAAATCTCTCTTCTATAGTGAGAAGGAGATTGTAGGCCTTTTTCTCTTTCAATGAGAGCTATCAGAGATTGCAGCAGTATGGCTTCAGAAGGCGAAGAAGAAGAAGGCTTGTTGTTGGCTTCAGCACACTATCACTTCTCTCAATTTTTCTCACTTTTCTCTTGGGAGCTTTTCCTCTATTTCAAATATATGGAGTGGATCACCTCTACTTGTTCTCTGCCGATTTCCCTCTTATTTCTAGCTCTGTTTATTCAAAGAATATTATAGTAGAATAATCAATTAGTAGTCAGAGAAATAGTAAGAGAGAAAAGATTCCATAATCAATATTTCTGTAGAAGGAAAGAGATCATTCTGATTTCAAATAATATCCATAATAAACTTAATCAATTTAGCCACGAATCAATTAGAAGGAAAGACTGATTCAGAACGGCTATAAAAGAATAACATAATTCCATAAGAATCAGATCTACAGATAGAAGGAAAGAGATCTGGCGTGTTTTGAATTTGACATAGAAATTGACGTACGTCGATTACTATTCGACAGAAGCGTCGATTTCAGACTTGCTGGACGTCGAGAGGAGAATATGGAAGTTGCGTCGACTAAGGTACGTCGACTTCATTAGATGCGTCAACTAGAAGTCAGAGTTACGTCGACATAGGTTACGTCGAATTCTGTATGGAGTTACTTCGACTCATTCTGAGAGGAACATCGACTACAATTTGACGTTGCGTCGAATACTATTCGACGCATATTTACTTGGACTGGTTTTTCATTCTTAGAATTTATATTCTACTCATTTTTAGGGGTTAAGATAAATCATTTCCCCAACATTTTCGACTTCTGTTTTTATTAGGTTTTTGCCGAACGCCGCTCCACAAATGCGCCCACTTCTCCGGTCTATATAATCTCTATTTTATTTCTTAATAGATCGCGCCTACAGAAATCATTTCCCTCCAGTTCCCCTCTGCACTTGATCTTTCTCTCTTGCAGGTAAAAATGGAGATTTCTCAAGCCGCGCTCTACTCAATGAAGTTCGATGCCGGGTTTGACATCGACATGGAATCTTTTGCTCAATCTGACCAAGTCTTCAAGGATATTCTTCAACTGTTTAAAGAGCAGCATTTAAAGAAGTAAATGAGCATGAGGATAAAGCTGCACACAGCAGAGATTAAGGAATGGTGTTTTACGGCTAAGCAGGAAGATGAAAGTCTGACAGGAACCATCTCAGGACATCAGGTCTCTCTTACCCCTACCATTCTCACTGATGTTTTTTGTTTTGTTAATGGTGATGATGAGTTAGAGCTCATCTCTATTGAAAATGGTGAAGCATTGATTAAGATGGGTTATTCTACTGGAAACCCTAATCACCTGCTTAAGAAAAACTTATCTGTGGAATATAAGTTTCTTTCTGATATTGTTGGCAAAGTGTTGTTAGGGAAAACAACAAGTCATGATTATATTAATAGGCACCAATTTATGTTGATGGTGGCCTTAATGGAAAAGAAGAAAGTAAACTGGGGATCCATCCTCTTTGGATTGATTAAGAAGAAGATTTCAAAGGAAAATGTCTATTTTTGAAGAATTATAGGAATTGTATTGTAGGAAAAACACCAAGACCTTTTGGTATCTCCCAAGGTGACCATTAATGCTAGCAAGAAGCTGACCTCAGCTCTCTTTGCTAAATGGGACAGGGTGTTTACCAAGAAGAACCTAGGAGCAGCTACACAGAAGAAAACTTCTGAAGGCACAAGGACTAATCCAGTCACTCCCTCAACCCTTCTAGAAGCTCCTTCTCCTCCTCCTCTTGTTTCTTCTCCTCCTCTCCCATCTCCACCTCAGAACATTTCCCCTGCACAATCTCCACCTCCAAATTCTCCCACACTCATTGATGACATACCATCCTCATCTACCCTTCTAACCCCTCATACTTCTCCACCTCCATCTCCCATGCATGATGACCATCATTCACCCATCCATCACTCTTTCCCTATTCATTCTGACATCCCTCAACAACATGCAAATGTTGCAAACATTTTTGTACCAACCTCCATTCCATCCACTTCTCAACCATCTTCATCCCATCCACCTGAAATGCTATTTCTACATTTCCAAACTGTTGCAGATCAAATTCTTGACTACATTGTTCCCAAGATAGATAAAATCCTGGATGCAAAACTTGCTCCAGTCCATAACATTCTTTCTACTCTTGACTCCACATTTGATGCAAAAATTGCTCCAATTCTTCAAGCAATCTCTGAACTTTCTTCTACTATATCTTCAATTCCTTCCTCTATTTTTGTCCCTTCTTCTAGGGGCCTAGATTCAGGTCTCCCTGAAGCTAGGCAGAGGGAGATGCCTAATGAAGAAGCTCCAGAAGCTCCTGTTTCAGAGGCTACAGTTTTTATTGAAGATACAACTCCAGTTTTTGATACAGATACAGTTTTTGATACAGATACAGTTTTTGTTGAAGAAACAGTTCAAAATTCTGATTTAGTTATGTTTGATTTGGTGGAAATATCTGAAGTTCCAGTCATAGAAAAGTTAAATAATATCTATATTCATCCCTCCCTAGATATTATTTCTTTACTGTCTAAGTTCAGTTTTGTTTTCTCTAATCTGCCAAAACATCAAGATTATTCTAGAGCAATTGTTTCTTATACTGCTCCCATTGATAAAGCTTTGCTGAAAAAGATTATCAGCAGTTTTGCAGTTCAAAGAGCAGATCCAGTTCTTGTTTCAGCTCCAGTTCAAAGTTATGCAAGTGAATAAGTTGAAATTTCCGATGAAATTAACAACAGTTTTGATGTCCCAACCTTTATCTTTGATGAATCACCTATTCCAGATTTTGATGAAATTTGGAAAGCAGAAGTTGAAGCTTTTGAAGCTGAAGAGCAGAAGATCAAAGCTCTTAAATTGGTTAATGATTTATATTATAATCCAATTCCTTCTTCTGATTCTGATGAAGAAGACAATGATAGTGATTCTGATGATACATTATCAAGGAAGAGAAAGAAAAGAAAGGCTAGGTCTTCAGTTGTCCCCAAGCCTCCTAACCCAGATAGTGATATTCCTTACTACATCCTTCATAATATCACTCTTGATAAAGATACCCCTCACTTGATGAAGTTCTCCAGAAATGAAACTAAGAGGAGAAAGAAATTCAAGAAAACAGGATATTATTCTGATAAGCCAGTTAAGTTCAATCCCCCTCCACCTCCTCCTCCAGCAGGAGGCTCAGCATCACCTTCATCTACTTCTCAAAAGTTCACTACTCAGCAATCAAGTAAACCAGCTAACACAAGTGGTTATCAGAGTTCCTGGTCTTCGGGATTTTCTTCAACTCCTTCCAAGAATGTTTCCACAGTATATAAGCTTACAATATCAGATGGATCTTTGCACAGGAAATTAAACATTCCTTTTGAAAAACCTTCATTACAGGCTATTAATTCTGATGATAGGCCTTTGTCCCCAGTGAATACAGAAATTGATGAAATATCACAAAAGGCTAGATTCAAAGATACAATTGCCTCAGCACATATTAATAAGGCAAAAGCTGAAGGGAAAGACCATTCTGAGTTCTCAACCATGTCAGAGCACAGAAGAAAAGAGTTTGAATAGTATAAGTCAAAGAACTTTTTCAATGCTGAAGAATTCCTGATGCAGTACCCACAAGTAGTTGTTGTTCAAGCTAAATCTCAGACTGTTATTGGTGCTCAAGATCTCTACATGAGCAAGAAGAAGTCTGAAGATCCTAATAGGATAATCATCTTCAAACCAGCTAAGAAGTGAAAAAGGTTCAGACTTATTTATTCTGTTATTATTTAACCTTTTGACTGTAATGAACTCAGAGCACTATTTTTACCCTATCTGCTGAAATGAATTTTCATTCTGTGAGATATATCTTTTATGCTCTGCTGTTTATTTTTTTCTTCATTTTATTGTATTTATTTGATTGATTGTCAAATAGTATCCTAACCCAAATAGGGGGAGATTGTTGGAACAACCCAATTACTGATTTGGGCTAAGATAACTATGTATTAACTAAGGATCAAGTTGACCACATTGTATAGTTTAAGGGTCAAGTTTTTAGGCTGTTAGAGTTGCTAGAACTTAAGGAAATTTTAAGTTCCCAGTGTTCGACAAATGTCGAGTGGCGTTCGACGAATGCATAGCTTCGTTCGACGAATTTGTCACAGCAGACTGAAGTATTATGGCCAGTTCCAGCGCTCGACATTCTCTGAGCAGTGTTCGACAAATGGCGAGCAGCGTTCGACGAATTCCAGCCAGAGCTCGACAAATTCTGTATTAAGTCTCAGTTCGACAAATACAAGTCCAGATTATTTATATCAGTTGTTTGTCAATACTCTGAACGCAGATCGACGACTCCAACGGATATATTCATTACTTTTGGACGTATTTAAGGCATGCAAGTAAGGATATTATATTCTTTAAATATATTCCTTCTTTCCTTTGTTCCAAGACAAAGATAGCCGTTGACAATTAATGCAAAAGAGTATTTCACGGCTAAGGAATTAAAGGACCTGACAAAAGTCGTTTTGTCTTTGTTGTTATTCCAAGAAAGAATTAAAGACAGATTATTCTATTCCAAAATAGAAAATATCAAGACAGAAATTCTTATCTTATCTGACTCGACAGAATTCAAATTAGCATTCTTACAGAATACAGAAAGATAAAAACAAGGATAGAGAAAGAAAGAAGAAGAACATTCAGTCTACTACTCTCAGTCTTCTTCTTCTTCCTCAAGCAGCACTAATCTTTCCTTATGAGAAAATCATCTTCAAGATCCATCTCTCAGATATTTTGCTGCAAGTTCAAGTCTTCTACAAGAGCAACAAGGAATCTGAAGAACCTGTTCTTCCAGATCTATCTGCTACAGAAGATTTGTGTATTCAAGAGAAAGCTTCTCCATCATCTGTCAAATACTTCAATCAGACAGGGGGAGCTTTACAACAAGTCCACTAGAGTCTTCTCTCAGCATTTTGACAGAGAAGAACACTATAACCCTTTTCGCACCTCTCTTGTACATGGTTAATACTCCCTTCAAAAGTGTAACCTCCTTGGTGGCAAGACATCTGATCAAAAAATCTTGTTGGTTTTGAGCACCTGATCAAAAGCTCTGTGGTGTGTGGACACCTGATCAAAATCACCTTGGTGTTAGGGCACCTGATCAACCCTCCTAGTGAACTCCTACCAAAGGGTGGTAGAAGAGTGGACTACCCAGATTTATTGGGGAACCAATATAAATTCCTTGTGTCTTCTATGTGTGATTATTTCGTTGTGCTGTGCTGTGTGCTTTTATTTATTCAGTTATTCTGTTTATTTTTTTCTCACTCTGCTTACACACATATATATATATATATATATATATAACTATTTTAATTACACTATAAAACTAAGGAAAAGTTTTTAGCACTCTATTCACCCCCCCCCCCTCTAGAGAAACTTAAGATCTAACCTCCACTTTCAATCTTCAGCGTGACAATTGCTAGAGTTGTATCCATAATATCTGCCTTAAAATAGACTTGTACCCATTTTGAGAGACTTCTCCATGCATAAGTGTCATTGATCTATCTTTCATAATACACTAACGTGCACACTCTAGTACAGGTTAAATGTGCCCACACACCTATATGGTTAAACAATTTATGAATTAACTTTGTTGGTTTAGGCTAACAATTTTTTATTTAACTTTGTTGGTTTAGGCGGAACTTACATGTGCAAGCTGCTGCTATGTTCTCCTAGCTCCTTATATTTGTGATAACACAAAGAACTCTATACTAAAAGAAAAACAAACTAAAAAACCATATATACATCTATTAATGCATGTATTGATGATGAGCTTTGATTAATATTTTGCCAATAATGAATCAATTAAAGAAGTTGACAATAGTTCTCCTAAACTTTCATAAGAAATCCAACATGTTCATAGTTATCTCAATTCAAATTAAATTCGACCTAGTGCAACATGAATTTAACCTAACCATGGCTTATTAGTTCTTTCTAGATTATAATTCGAGCTAGCTAGAATCTAGCTAACCTAATCTGATTTTTGATCAACAGTGAAACGAACTTATTAAATGGAATTAATTAGTAGTGATGGGGTCCTCCATAATTTAGAGGAATTTCTGAATACAAATAATCGATAATTGGCTACCATTAGCTGGAATTCTCATGTCCCCCAGTAAGCTAGTGGGGGTCATGGAGGGAACAGAAAAAACCACCATGCGTGCAATCCGCCGTGCGCGGTCCGCCGTCACGCTAACCGCCCACGGCAGGCCTCCCATCCGACTGCCGCCGCCCCTCGCGACTGCTCGCCCACACCCGCTAGGGCCTACGGCCTGTGTGTCAGCCAGCGGCCGCCACGCCTCACGATCACGTGAGCGTGGTCGCGAAGGCCGCGGTCGGACGCCGCCGTGATTCACGGCCCCACGCACACAGCCGAGAGAGTCGCGGCCGTCCGTCGCCTCTCCAAGCCGCTGCAAGGGCCGCAGTCGACCTCCCGGCCCGCCACCGCCATGCCTCGCAGCAAAACGCACACATCCATGAGGAACCATGGCCGGCCTACCGTCCAGCCACCACCGCGCCTCGCGGCCGCACGTATGCGGCCTCGAGGGCCATGTCCAACCTCCGCCGTGCCTACCAGCCGCACGCACGCGGCCCGAGGGGTCGCGACCATCTGTCACTCCCTCCTCCCCGGTTGGCCTCCCGTCGTCGAGGTCTCATTGCAGACCACCCCCGCCGATCGATCATCCTCCGTCGTCGGATCGCCGTCATGCAATCACCACCGTTTAATCTTCTCGTAACACCCATTATGGGGGTGTGCGCATAGCCAATAATAATAATTGGTGTGCGAATAATAATTCTCCTAAAAAATATGTCCGAATATAAGGTTTTGGTTTGCGAATAGCACATAAGGTGGCTATGTCTTGCGGGTAACCGCATAACCACCCCGAAATCCTATAAATAGGACCCCAGGGTCTCCTCCATCTTCTTCTTCTCCACAGATTTCCTCCTACGATCATCTTCTCCACCTCCAACTCCGGCTCCACCTCCTACGCGTAGAAGAGTTCCTCAAGTAATCTCTTGAAGATCTCTTGTGTTAGCGGTGAGTAGTAGCATAATTAGAAATTCGGTGGGATGGAAGACCCTCTGGAGCACGTCAAACACTTTGAAACTGTCATGCGCATGTATAATGCGTCAGACCTGCTTCTGTGTCAAGTATCCCTGACAACTCTGAATGGGCAAGCTCGCACCTAGTATTACTCTCAGAAGGAAGGAAGGATCAACAACTTTACAGATTTATCTCAACTATTTGTCAACCGGTTCATCTCTATAGTCGGCGGAAGGATCGTTTCTAAAGAATCGTCTCACTGCAAATTTGGAAAAGAAAGCAAGAGAAGAACCTTCCACCAGTACGCAAGAGAAGCGGCGGACATCATGTCGAGGCCTGTCAACCAGTGGGAATATCCAGTATCAGAACTTCCTCCCGCATAACGCCACTCTGAGAGAAGTTTTGCTCACCATCTACAATCGCCCCGCTCTTCAAAAGACCGGGATGATCGCCCTAAGTCGAAGGGATCTATCCAAGTATTTTGACTACTATCAGGGTCCCAGACATGACATGAAAAGATGCATGCTCTTAAAGGAATAAATTGAATGATTTGTTCGCCTAGGTCGCATTGGCATGTTTCTTCAGGCTCAAAAATAGGAACAACAATCCCAGAGTACACCCCCACGGAAGCACAAAAGGGACGGATATGCACGCAATGCTGTAAATGAACCAAGCCTCTCCAAAGAGCATGCCCCACACCATGGTTTGATGAGCATCAGTGCAGCTATCTGTGAACACTACACTCAGGTAAATCAGATCCTGGTCGACGACAAAACAACAATCAATGTGGTGTTCATATCAATGCTACGACATCTCAAGCTGATGAATGGAAGCATCAAACTAAAGGCAGCCAACATGTGTGCCCCGGGCGGTTCTCCTATTCCGATCTTGGGAACCATCATCTTCCCAATCACTATGGGGGAGCCTCACATGCATGTGACATATGATATACAGTTCACCGTCATACAAGCCGACTCTGACTGCACTGCCATACTCCAACAATCATTCTTAGACACCTTCCTAACTAGCGCCCACTGCTACACTCCCTTCGAAGATAACCCTGAAAATAGGAACTGGATAGGACTGGCATAATATATTCCATCTCTATCTACTTTGCTTGCTTTTTGTATTTAAAAACAATCGTCGGATTTAAAGTCGCAAAGTCTGAACTTACGCACACACATTTGCTTATATCAATTGATATGTGTTATTTGGACCTAACTCTGCCATCACAGAAACACCTTGGGTCAAGTCCTTAGGACCGAGTACTACTCCAGCTCAAAGCATCTGCACTTTGCCCGCGTAGTCGGTCCAACGGTTCGAAGCGCCTATTGTTTAACAGCATTTTGGGGCCAGTCCCCCAGTGTCCTCCCACTGTCGCGGCTCGAAGGTCTTCCTTTTGCCCTTGCAGTAAGTTACGATGTTGACAGGGCCTTCCCCCTCACAGAGCTAGTAGTTCAAAATGTATGCCCATCACCGTCTCACTAGGGTGAGCCCCCAATTTCCTCCCACTGTCTCGACTCGAATGCCCTCCCTTCCCACCTGCAGTAGGTCATGGCACCGCCAGGGCCTTGCCCCCTCACAGTCGCCCAGGTTCGAAGGTCTGCCCCTCACCGCCACAACCAAGGACAGCCCACAGTATGGTGGTCTTGACCTCACTACCATGGCTCGAAGTGTCCGCCCTTCGCCATTGAAGTAGGTTACGACATCATCAAGGACTCATCCCCGCGCCTAGGTTTGAAGGTCCTCCCTTCACCACCACATCCAAGGATGGCCCACACCACGGTGGCCTTGACCTCACTACCACGGGTCGAAGCATCCACCCTTCTCCCTAGTAATAGGTTACAACATCGTCGGGGTCCCATCCCCCAACCTTACGGCCATGGCTCGAAGGTCCGCCCTTCGCCCCTGCTGTAGGTCATGCCACAGCTAAGGACACCCTGCATCATCGTAGCCTTGAACTCTCACTACCATGACCTAAAGCATCTGTCTTTCACCCTTGTAGTAGGTTACGACATTGTCAGGATCTCGTCCCCACACTACTGGCATAATAAAAGCAAGATGAAAAACATAACTAATTTGGGCATAATATAACAATGATGGCACCACAAGAAGAAGTCATTACCCAGGAAATGCAATAAGATGCAACAATCCACAAATAGCTAAATAATCAATAGAAGGACTTCAAAGCACTACAACAATATACAATACAAGATGCTGCAAGTACAAAGGTACCAACTACACATGCAGGTATTAAAGTATAAAATACAAGATCTACTCCTCGACAAGAATGTCAGAGCACTCATCTTTGGAGAGATCCCCGATACCGAGTCCAACGACATGGCAGCCTCGCGCCTGCACCACCATGCGACAGGTCTTCATCATAACTCGCTTGAAGGCCATCTCGCACTCATCCTCCAGCTAAGGCTCCACCTCCTTGATCCAGACCTCTTAACGGACCTCCTATAAGAGAAGAAATAGTCCCGCATATAATCTATAGAGTCCTTATACTCAGCGACTCCCGTAACCTTCAGCTCCTTAGTAGTCCACTCCCACAAAGAGAGACCCTCCACCTTAGTCTCCGGAGACCTTATCTCAACATCCTAATGAGCCACCCTGGCCTGTGAATCCTCCAACAGATGGTCCATATTCTCCATGAGGTCCTTCTCCATCTGAAGCCTTTCTTGAGACTAGTCTAGCTCTGCCGCAGCTCTGCCTCGATCTATCGAAAAAGAGATATGTCATGATCCCATCTTCCCCTCAAGTCTTAAAGAGAGCTCCTCACTCCATAAAGCTCCTCCTGAAGCATGAGATAGCTATCTGTTAGGCTCACATAGTAATAATTCCATGTGAGAGCAATGCTGGTCTAAAATCCAAACTACAAAAATAAGGAAGAAGTCGAGTTTCTTACAGGACACTAGACAAATTAACAAAAGCGAAGGTATTACACTTACCGCGATATTCATAGCCTCAAAGGAAGAAGAGACTCGCCTCGCCTTAGCCGAGGACAACGCAGAAGCACCATCGAGAAAATCTTGGGGGAAGCAGAGCCCATGTTGGGAACAGTGCCCAACAATGTTCTGGATTCGAAGAAGGGTTCAAGTCAATGATAAAAGCACTATGTATTTGATGTTCTATCTTATTAACGAATACAGTGTATAGTTAGTATGTCTAGTGCTTCTCAAATCTCTCTAAGTCCAAAATCATTGAGAAGGACTGGACATATCATTTAAAAAGTATAAGGCTATTAGTGAAAAAGCTACTTTGCATAGATACTTCAGGAGTCAGAAGTGGATTTCAAGCTAAGTTATTATATCATCATGAAGGAGTTATATCATCTTAAAGACAAAGTTAGATATTATTGTGAGAACTCAAAGAAAGGATGTTAAGGCAAATATCATCGTGTCAACAAGGTACACATGATGATATCATTGTGAGAACTCAACAAAGTATGCTAAGGAATATATCGCCATGTCAACAAGTTACATACAATGATATCATTGTGAGGACTCAAGAAGAATCAACTAAGTCATATATCATCGAGATACCTATTCAAGTGAAAATTTTAGAAGAATTGAAGTGTTATCTAAGTCCAAGATGATTTGCTGAAATGACAAGTTTTGTCGTTGAGATACTGTTCGTATCATCGAAACACACCAAGATTTTTTGAAATGCGATGTATGCATTTAATGCCGCCGCCTAAGTGTCCAATCAGCGGATGTCATTAAGAAATGGGCTTCTGATAATCAAGAGACCTTGGAATAGACCGTTAGGCATCCTTGTCAAATATAATGATAAGATGTTTGCTCTAATAAGATACAGGATTGACGAATCGAAAGATTATAATGACTTTTAGTGTGGCTGAAGGAACATTTTTGAAAACAATCATCCCGTGCTCTCAGTTCTTCAAGGTTCAGTCAGGCACCAACGACTAATAAGCATTGTTCCAGATTGAAGAAAAGGATTAAAGAGAAGTTACTGTTCATCAATTTCTAGTTCTTCAAACCCTTCTCTCCAGATCTAGAGGTCGTCTATTTCAAGCCTCAGAAGACTCTCCAGGCTATTTCTATTCCTAACATTGTGGAGTGTTCTTCTATTTTGTAAACTCATGAAGTTTATCTTCCCGGTAGACTTTGTCATCCTCGATATCAAAGAGGATGCCGAAGTATCCCTCATACTTGGCCGACCCATCCTAGCCACCGCTTGGGCTATAATTGACGTAAGTAATGGAAAACTTCTCCTTTGGGTTGAGGATGAAGAAGTTACTTTTAGCGTAAATCAATCAATGAGAAATGTGCCTCCTAACGACGATTCTTGTTTCACTTTAGCATCAAATTTTTAAAGAAGAATTGACGTAATTTTCTGAAATAATTTCTCCTCTTTTTGAAAATCTAGAGTTAGAAACTCTATTTTGTTTAAAAGAAATGACTCTACAGTTTAACTTTGAACAAATAAATTTAAATAATTTTAAAATTAAAACATCTAATGAAGAGCCGCCGAGTCTAGAAATAAAACAACTCCCACACAATTTAAAATATTTATTTTTAGAAGAAGACTCTAAATTGTCGGTGATTATTTCTTCTGCGCTAAATGATTCAGAAATTTCAGAATTAGCAACAAATTTAAATAATCACCGACATGCAATTGCATGGCAAATTTCTGATATAAAGGGAATAAATCCTTCGTTTAGCACGCACAAAATAATGCTAGAGGATAGATCCTGGTGCACCGTGCAACCTCAATGATGCCTCAACGCCAATATGAAGGACGTCGTTAAGGCTGAAATAATAAAATTATTAGTTGTGGGTATTATTTACCCAATCTCGGATAGCACTTGGGTTAGCCCAGTGCAAGTCATGCCTAAGAAGGGCGGAATAACGATAGTTTTAAACAAATATAATGAATTGATCCCAACCTGTACTTTTATAGGTTGGCAGATGTGCATCGAATATAGAAAACTAAATGATGTCACCTGCAAGGATCACTTTTTGTTACCCTTAATTGATCAAATTTTAGAATATCTCTCCGATCACTCCCACTACAATTTTCTAGATGGTGTTTCGAGATATTTTCAAATCTCAATCGCACCCAAAGACCAAGAAAAAATAACTTTTACTTGTCCCTTCGGCACCTTCGCCTATCGGAGGATGTCATTTGGTCTTTGCAATGCGCCGACTACATTTTAGAGATGTATGCAGGCAATTTTTAATGAGTTGGTGGAAGACGTGATGGAGGTATTCATGGATGACTTTTCTGTGTTTGGTGATTCTTTTAAAAATTGCATAAATAACCTTGATCATGTTCTTCAACGCTGCGATGACATAAATTTGGCACTCAACTGGGGGAAGTGCCAATTTATGGTCCAAGAGAGATTATTCCTCGAACATAAAGTTTCTAGTAAAGGGATCGAGGTCGACCAGGCCAAAATCGAAGTCATAGTAAAACTTCCTCCTCCAAACAATGTTAAATCGATTAGATGTTTTTTAGGACACGCGAGATTTTATAGGTGGTTCATACGCGATATTTCAAAAATTACAAAACCACTAACACAATTATTAGAAAAAGGATCGGCGTTTATTTTTGATGAAAAATGCTTAAAAGCGTTTAATAAAATTAAAAATGAACTCATAAATTCGCCGATTTTAATCGCACCAAATTGGTCTTTACCTTTTGAAATTATGTGCGATGCAACTGATTTTGCTGTAGGGGCTATTTTAGGCGAACGAGTTAATAAATATTTTCACCCAATTTTTTACGCAAGCAAAATGCTCAAATCCGCGCAAGCAAATTATACAATAATGGAAAAAGATTTATTTGCAAATATTTTCGCATTTGATAAATATCGATCATATATAATGCTTTTGAAAGTTATTGTTTTTA
Organism: Dactylorhiza incarnata; assembly: GCA_033032865.1. Lineage (NCBI taxonomy): Eukaryota > Viridiplantae > Streptophyta > Magnoliopsida > Asparagales > Orchidaceae > Dactylorhiza > Dactylorhiza incarnata. The sequence goes on along the minus strand of JAWHQI010000033.1, from coordinate 7,762,508 downwards.
CAGATCACTCCGCTCTCTGATATTTAACAAATAAAGGACATGCAAAACCCCAAATGCTAAGATGGATCCTCTTCCTACAAGAGTTTAATTTGGAGATCTAGGACAATAAGGGAGCGGAGAATGTAGCGGCTGACCACCTCTCACGTTTGGAGAATTCGACTATAAAAGCACTAGTGGAGGCCAAAATAAACGATAAATTCCCTGAAGAGTGCCTCCTCGACTTCTTCCACCCCTTGGTATGCAAATCTTGCCAACTATTTAGTGGCACGGGTCCTACCAAAAGATTATTCAAGTCAACGAAAGAAGAAATTCTTTTCGGACTTGAATAATTATTTTTGATAGGATCCCTTTTTATTTTGTGTTGCGCTGACCAAGTGGTAAGAAGTTATACATCGAGCGAGGAAGGTGAGCAAATTTTGCGGCACTACCACGAAGGACCAACCAGTGGACACTACCAAGCAAACTGGATTACTAGTAAGGTGCTAGAGACAGGCTTCCATTAACCCACCTTATTCAAAGATGCTCACAATAAATGCGATAGCTGCCAAAGGTCAGGAAATATTTCTAACCGAGACCAAATGCCCCAAAATATTTTTTTAAAATGTGAAGTTTTTTATTTATGGGGAATGGATTCCGTAGGCCATTTACCTTCTTCGTTTTATAATAAATATATTCTCATTGTGCTCGATTACGTGTCGAGGTGAGCAAAAGCACAAGCCCTTCCCAGCACGGACATGAGAGTCATCATAAATTTTTTAAAAAATATATTTTCACGATTTGGCACACCCCGAGCAATAATTAGTAATAGGGGCACACATTTCTGAAACAACCAACTTGCTAAAATTTTAGCAAAGTATAGAGTTACACCCAAGCTTTCCACCGCCTATCACCCACAAGCAAATGGCCAAGTGGACGTAGTGAACCGTGAATAAAAAAGAATCCTAGAAAAAACTGTGTTCATTAATAGGAAGGATTGGTCGCTAAAATTAGACGATGCACTATGGGCCTATCGGACATCGTACAAAACCACAATCGAATGTACACCACACGGATTAGTCTATGGAAAATCGTGCCACTTACCGGTGGAATTAGAAGATCGCGTATTTTGGGCACTTAAATTTTTAAATTTTGATTTAAACAGCCTCCGAACAACGAAAATTTCAATTAAATGAATTAGACAAGTGGCGTGCAAACGCCTCCGAAAATCATTAATTTTATAAATAGTGCACTAAGTTTATCATGAGAACAAAAATTAAAATTCCAAAATCTTTTTCACCGGGAGATTTAGTCCTTCTTTATAATTTTAGACTGAAACTTTTTCCGGGAAAATTAAAATAACGATGGTCCCCTTTGTTGTAAAAGAGGTTTGGTCATCTGAGACCGTGCTAATAGAGCACCTCGAAAAAGGCTCTTTTAAGGTTAACGGGCATTGGATAAATTTATATCACCCCGACGACCCAACGTCCAAAAAATTGAAACAATTAAATTTCTAAATTTTTAAAAGAATTGCCACTTAGTCAAGCTACGCTATGATAAACAAAGCACTTTTTGCAGGCACCCCAACGTCATCCTTTTCTTTTTTCTTTTGTTTGTTATCAACTTATTTTTGTAGGTTTTGTTCCGGCAACGCCGACTACTAACCAGGGAAGCCCTATCCTCCCCTCCTATCCTCCCTATTTTGACTTTTCTTTTACTTTTAACATCAATTCATTTTTTGCATTTTTATTTAATCTTGTTGGTACCACATACTTAGTTTTAAACATTGGAGACAATGTTTAATTTTAAGTATGGGGGATAGCATAGTTATCTAAGTAATTTTGAAATATATATATATATTCTTGGAATGGGCCGTGTTGGGCTTTCATCCCACAAAACCGCCTAATACCTTGCAAACCCTTCACAGTGTAGACCTTGGGAAGTTCAAGACTAAAAACCAAAAAAATTTATAAACTATAAATAAATACTCCTCGCTTGTTGCTTTTATTATTTTTCTAGAAATCTAGTTTGAGGAGTAATTATAAGCATTCCTACATTTTTAATTTAGCTAATTTTTTGTTGCATCAGAATTTGTTAGACTTAAAGTTGAAGTAATTTTGTTTTAAGAAATATTTTATGTTCTTAATTCAATTAGAGATTTTATTTAGCACTACTTCTCTTTTTAATTTTAAATGCCTTCACTTTGTAGTAAATTAGCTAAACATCCTTGGATTTTTACTATATTTTCTACTTGTTGAAACCGACTACTCGGTCTCTGTGGAGTTCGGGGCCCTCAACGAGGCTGAGGGGTGACCAACCCTTACTTCCCCCAAGGGAGAGCTCTAGGTTGAAGGGGTTGGAACTAAGAACTGGACCAAGGGCTTAGTGGGGAGGTCCCGCCACATACCCGGAAGTCCCTTTGGAACTTCCCCTCCCAAGCCACTACTAAGCTTGGGCACCACTGGAGCCTCTCCTCATCCCCTAGAGAGACTTGGGGAGGGAGAGAAGGAAGGAGAGAGCTAGCCTAGGATGAGAGATCTCCTCCAAATGGTTCCCCCTTGGTCCTATTTATAGGATTTTCGGATCTGGGCTGCAAATAACCTAAACTGGACTGCAGAATACCCAAAATACCCTCGGATTTGGACTGCGAATAGCCAAAACCGGACTGCAAATAGCCAAATCCCGCTGTTCTGGGATGATAAACGCAGACCGACATCTCCCCCTGAAACTGGGCGAGAGAGGTACCTCGCGGGGCTCGGCGAGCCCCCTAACTGGGGTGGGGCGAGACCCGGGGATGCCCCCCCTGCTGGTCTCGCCCCCCTGCTGGGGCTGGGCGAGACCCAGCCAGGGGCGGCCCCCCTGGCTGGTCTCGCCCCTTAGCTGGGGCTGGGCGAGACCCTGCCAGGGGCGGCCCCCCTGGCCGGTCTCGCCCCTTAGCTCGGGCTGGGCGAGACCCTGCCAGGGGCGGCCGCCCTGGCCGGTCTCGCCCCTTAGCTGGGGCTGGGCGAGACCCTGCCAGGGGCGGCCCCCCTGGCCGGTCTCGCCCCTTAGCTGGGGCTGGGCGAGACCCTTCCAGGGGCGGCCCCCCTGGCCGGTCTCGCCCCTTAGCTGGGGCTGGGCGAGACCCAGCCAGGGGCGGCCCCCCTGGCTGGTCTCGCCCCTTACTGGGGTTCTCGCCCCCTACTTGGATCCTGCTGAGGAACGATGTTCCGAAATGCCTCTTGGCTCGAGTACCTACTCGGCGAATACAGGGTTGTACACAATCCCCGCTCTTTTCGAGCGAGATACACGCTCGGAAAGAAATGTCCAACCCTGTATATTCGACGAGTGTCGCTGGAAATCCGACTAACAGAGCTACCTTGGGGAAAAATACTTAGCATTCCCGAGAGGTCCTCCAACCTCGTCGGCTAATGAAGCCACCTCGGGGAAAAACACAACCTCTCCGAGAGACCTTCTTACCCTGTCAGCCAACGAGGGGAGCAAATTACCTAACCTCCCTGGGAGGTCAACCTGGCCTGCCGTCTAGTGAGAGCCCGGTCAGCGGAACCATTCGAGGGGAAAAATCACTTAACCTCCCTGGGAGGTCAATCTGGCCTGCCGTCTAGTGAGAGCCCGGTCAGCGGAACCGTCCGAGGGGTGAAGAACATAGCCTCCCTGGGAGGTCAACCTGCCCTGCCGGCTAGTGAGAGCCCGGTCAGCGGAACCGTCCGAGGGGTGAAGAACATAGCCTCCCTAGGAGGTCAACCTGCCCTGCCGGCTAGTGAGAGCCCGGCCAGCGGAACCGTCCGAGGGGTGAAGAACATAGCCTCCCTGGGAGGTCAACCTGCCCTGCCGGCTAGTGAGAGCCCGGTCAGCGGAACCGTCAGAGGGTTGAAGAACATAGCCTACCTGGGAGGTCAACCTGCCCTGCCGGCTAGTGAGAGCCCGGTCAGCGGAACCGTCCGAGGGGTGAAGAACATAGCCTCCCTGGGAGGTCAACCTGCCCTGCCGGCTAGTGAGAGCCCGGTCAGTGGAACCATCCGAGGGGAAAAATCACTTAACCTCCCTGGGAGGTCAATCTGGCCTGTCGTCTAGTGAGAGCCCTGTCAGCCGAACCATCCGAGGGGTGAAGAACATAGCCTCCCTGGGAGGTCAACCTGCCCTGCCGGCTAGTGAGAGCCCGGTCAGCGGAACCATCCGAGGGGTGAAGAACATAGCCTCCCTGGGAGGTCAACCTGCCCTGCCGGCTAGTGAGAGCCCGGTCAGCGGAACCGTCCGAGGGGTGAAGAACATAGCCTCCCTGGGAGGTCAACCTGCCCTGTCGGCTAGTAAGAGCCCGGTCAGCGGAACCATCCGAGGGGTGAAGAACATAGCCTCCCTGGGAGGTCAACCTGCCCTGCCGGCTAGTGAGAGCCCGGTCAGCGGAACCGTCCGAGGGGTGAAGAACATAGCCTCCCTGGGAGGTCAACCTGCCCTGCCGGCTAGTGAGAGCCCGGTCAGCGGAACCATCCGAGGGGTGAAGAACATAGCCTCCCTGGGAGGTCAACCTGCCCTGCAGACTAGTGAGAGCTCGGTCAGCGGAACCATCCGAGGGGTGAAGAACATAGCCTCCCTGGGAGGTCAACCTGCCCTGCCTGCTAGTGAGAGCCCGGTCAGCGGAACCATCCGAGGGGTGAAGAACATAGCCTCCCTGAGAGGTCAACCTGCCCTGTCGGCTAGTGAGAGCCCGGTCAGCGGAACCGTCCGAGGGGTGAAGAACATAGCCTCCCTGGGAGGTCAACCTGTCCTGCCGGCTAGTGAGAGCCCGGCCAGCGGAACCGTCCGAGGGGTGAAGAACATAGCCTCCCTGGGAGGTCAACCTACCCTGCCGGCTAGTGAGAGCCTGGTCAGCGGAACCGTCCGAGGGGTGAAGAACATGGCCTCCCTGGGAGGTCAACCTGCCCTGCCGGCTAGTGAGAGCCCGGTCAGCGGAACCGTCCGAGGGGTGAAGAACATAGCCTCCCTGGGAGGTCAACCTGCCCTGCCGGCTAGTGAGAGCCCGGCCAGCAGAACCGTCCTAGGGGTGAAGAACATAGCCTCCCTGGGAGGTCAACCTGCCCTGCCGGCTAGTGAGAGCCCGGTCAGCGGAACCGTCCGAGGGGTGAAGAACATAGCCTCCCTGGGAGGTCAACCTGCCCTGCCGGCTAGTGAGAGCCCGGTCAGCGGAACCATCCGAGGGGTGAAGAACATAGCCTCCCTGGGAGGTCAACCTGCCCTGCCGGCTAGTGAGAGCCCGGTCAGCGGAACCGTCTGAGGGGTGAAGAACATAGCCTCCCTGGGAGGTCAACCTGCCCTGCCGGCTAGTGAGAGCCCGGCCAGCGGAACCGTCCGAGGGGTGAAGAACATAGCCTCCCTGGGAGGTCAACCTGCCCTGCCGGTTAGTGAGAGCCCGGTCAGCGGAACCGTCCGAGGGGTGAAGAACATAGCCTCCCTGGGAGGTCAACCTGCCCTGCCGGCTAGTGAGAGCCCGGTCAGCGGAACCATCCGAGGGGTGAAGAACATAGCCTCCCTGGGAGGTCAACCTGCCCTGCCGGCTAGTGAGAGCCCGGTCAGCGGAACCATCCGAGGGGTGAAGAACATAGCCTCCCTGGGAGGTCAACCTGCCCTGCCTGCTAGTGAGAGCCCGGTCAGCGGAACCGTCCGAGGGGTGAAGAACATAGCCTCCCTGGGAGGTCAACCTGCCCTGCCGACTAGTGAGAGCTCGGTCAGCGGAACCATCCGAGGGGTGAAGAACATAGCCTCCCTGGGAGGTCAACCTGCCCTGCCGGCTAGTGAGAGCCCGGTCAGCGGAACCATCCGAGGGGTGAAGAACATAGCCTCCCTGGGAGGTCAACCTGCCCTGCCGGCTAGTGAGAGCCCGGTCAGCGGAACCGTCCGAGGGGTGAAGAACATAGCCTCCCTGGGAGGTCAACCTGTCCTACAGGCTAGTGAGAGCCCGGCCAGCGAAACCGTCCGAGGGTTGAAGAACATAGCCTCCCTGGGAGGTCAACCTGCCCTGCCGGCTAGTGAGAGCCCGGTCAGCGGAACCGTCCGAGGGGTGAAGAACATAGCCTCCCTGGGAGGTCAACCTGCCCTGCCGGCTAGTGAGAGCCCGGTCAGCGGAACCGTCCGAGGGGTGAAGAACATAGCCTCCCTGGGAGGTCAACCTGCCCTGCCGGCTAGTGAGAGCCCGGCCAGCAGAACCATCCTAGGGGTGAAGAACATAGCCTACCTGGGAGGTCAACCTGCCCTGCCGGCTAGTGAGAGCCCGGTCAGCGGAACCGTCCGAGGGGTGAAGAACATAGCCTCCCTGGGAGGTCAACCTGCCCTGCCGGCTAGTGAGAGCCCGGTCAGCGGAACCATCCGAGGGGTGAAGAACATAGCCTCCCTGGGAGGTCAACCTGCCCTGCCGGCTAGTGAGAGCCCGGTCAGCGGAACCGTCTGAGGGGTGAAGAACATAGCCTCCCTGGGAGGTCAACCCGCCCTGCCGGCTAGTGAGAGCCCGGTCAGCGGAACCGTCCGAGGGGTGAAGAACATAGCCTCCCTGGGAGGTCAACCTGCCCTGCCGGCTAGTGAGAGCCCGGCCAGCAGAACCGTCCTAGGGGTGAAGAACATAGCCTCCCTGGGAGGTCAACCTGCCCTGCCGGCTAGTGAGAGCCCGGTCAGCGGTACCATCCGAGGGGTGAAGAACATAGCCTCCCTGGGAGGTCAACCTGCCCTGCCGGCTAGTGAGAGCCCGGTCAGCGGAACCATCCGAGGGGTGAAGAACATAGCCTCCCTGGGAGGTCAACCTGCCCTGCCGGCTAGTGAGAGCCCGGTCAGCGGAACCGTCCGAGGGGTGAAGAACATAGCCTCCCTGGGAGGTCAACCTGCCCTGCCGGCTAGTGAGAGCCCGGCCAGCGGAACCGTCCGAGGGGTGAAGAACATAGCCTCCCTGGGAGGTCAACCTGCCCTGTCGGCTACTGAGAGCCTGGTCAGCGGAACCGTCCGAGGGGTGAAGAACATAGCCTCCCTGGGAGGTCAACCTGCCCTGCCGGCTAGTGAGAGCCCGGTCAGCGGAACCATCCGAGGGGTGAAGAACATAGCCTCCCTGGGAGGTCAACCTGCCCTGCCGGCTAGTGAGAGCCCGGTCAGCGGAACCATCCGAGGGGTGAAGAACATAGCCTCCCTGGGAGGTCAACCTGCCCTGCCGGCTAGTGAGAGCCCGGTCAGCGGAACCGTCCGAGGGGTGAAGAACATAGCCTCCCTGGGAGGTCAACCTGCCCTGCCGGCTAGTGAGAGCCTGGCCAGCGGAACCATCCGAGCGGTGAAGAACATAGCCTCCCTGGGAGGTCAACCTGCCCTGCCGGCTAGTGAGAGCCCGGTCAGCGGAACCGTCCGAGGGGTGAAGAACATAGCCTCCCTGGGAGGTCAACCTGCCCTGCCGGCTAGTGAGAGCCCGGTCAGCGGAACCGTCCGAGGGGTGAAGAACATAGCCTCCCTGGGAGGTCAACCTGCCCTGCCGGCTAGTGAGAGCCCGGCCAGCGGAACCGTCCGAGGGGTGAAGAACATAGCCTCCCTGGGAGGTCAACCTGCCCTGCCGGCTAGTGAGAGCCCGGTCAGCGGAACCGTCCGAGGGGTGAAGAACATAGCCTCCCTGGGAGGTCAACCTGCCCTGCCGGCTAGTGAGAGCCCGGTCAGCGGAACCGTCCGAGGGGTGAAGAACATAGCCTCCCTGGGAGGTCAACCTGCCCTGCCGGCTAGTGAGAGCCCGGTCAGCGGAACCGTCCGAGGGGTGAAGAACATAGCCTCCCTGGGAGGTCAACCTGCCCTGCCGGCTAGTGAGAGCCCGGTCAGTGGAACCGTCCGAGGGGTGAAGAACATAGCCTCCCTGGGAGGTCAACCTGCCCTGCCGGCTAGTGAGAGCCCGGCCAGCGGAACCGTCCGAGGGGTGAAGAACATAGCCTCCCTGGGAGGTCAACCTGCCCTGCCGGCTTGTGAGAGCCCGGTCAGCGGAACCGTCCGAGGGGTGAAGAACATAGCCTCCCTGGGAGGTCAACCTGCCCTGCCGGCTAGTGAGAGCCCGGTCAGCGGAACCGTCCGAGGGGTGAAGAACATAGCCTCCCTGGGAGGTCAACCTGCCCTGCCGGCTAGTGAGAGCCCGGTCAGCGGAACCATCCGAGGGGTGAAGAACATAGCCTCCCTGGGAGGTCAACCTGCCCTGCCGGCTAGTGAGAGCCCGGTCAGCGGAACCGTCCGAGGGGTGAAGAACATAGCCTCCCTGGGAGGTCAACCTGCCCTGCCAGCTAGTGAGAGCCCGGCCAGCGGAACCGTCCGAGTGGTGAAGAACATAGCCTCCCTGGGAGGTCAACCTGCCCTGCCGGCTAGTGAGAGCCCGGTCAGCGGAACCATCCGAGGGGTGAAGTACTTAGAAAAACTTTTATTTCATTAGTTATCCGGCTACATGCAAGAGACTCTAAGTAAGGAAACCAACTATCACACTACATGGATTTAAAGAAAAACTAAGCACGGAGACCAGGACTTGGACTTCTACTCCTAGGCATGGTCCTCCTCGACCTCTTCTGGTTGTTGACGATGCGGCTTCGGACACCTCGCCTCCCTTAACTCCAAGAACTCAGAGCAGGCGGATGTCGCATGACCCTCCTCCTGATGGAAGTCACAGTAAGGTAACTCCGCCCAGACGCCCCCTCTTCCTCCCCTACGATTTCTTCTTCTTCTATGGCCGATCGCCATGGCTTGCTGGGGTGGTGAAGAGGGTGCTTTCGGGCCCTGCCTGCACCCTGGGAGGTCAGTCTCTTCTTCCTGGAAGTTGTCCTCCTCTTGGTCGAACTTCCTCTCGGGAGCCTGTACCTTCCTTCCATGCTGCCTTGCCTCCGGCTCACTCAGCTTGGCCAGCCTTCTTGTGAACTCCGGGTTGGCCTCCTCACTTTCAACTTCCTCTGCCACCCTTTCCATCAACTCCTCAAAGGACAAAGGAGCTCTTCTCTTGAGGTCCATCTTGAAGAAGCCCTCCCGCAGCCCCACCGTGAAGGCGAGCTTGAGGGTGTACCCGGGCACTTCTTGGACGAGGAGAACCTCCTCCCTGAACCGCTCCAGATATTGAGCCAGCGACTCCTCTGGCTCTTGCTTGACCTTGAAAAGTGCTTAGGCATCTTTCTTCCTCTTCCTTGACGTCGCGAAGCGTAGCAAGAAACCTCGACGCAAGTCTTCGAAGGCATAGGTGGATCCCGCAAGGAGCTGGTGGAACCACTCTCTAGCCTTTTCCTTCAGAGTTGTCGCGAAGAGTCGACATTTGAAAGCGGCCGACATGGGCATGATGGAGACCATGTCTTCAAACCACTACAGGTGTAAGACGGGGTCATCCTTGCCGAAGTAGTGAGACATCTTCGCCCCCTTGAACCCCTCCGAAACCGGGGCTGAGAGGATCTGCTCACAAAAAGGACTTCCCACGCTCGCCCCCTTTTGGGGCTGGGCGAGTGGGGGCATGGAGCCTCCCCACTCGCCCCCTTGGGGCTGGGCGAGTGGGGGCCTGGCGCCTCCCCACTCGCCACCTTGGAGCTGGGCGAGTGGGGGCCTGGCGCCTCCCCACTCGCCACCTTGGAGCTGGGCGAGTGGGGGCCTGGCGCCTCCCCACTCGCCACCTTCGAGCTGGGCGAGTGGGGGCCTGGCGCCTCCCCACTCGCCACCTTGGAGCTGGGCGAGTGGGGGCCTGGGGCCTCCCCACTCGCCACCTTGGAGCTGGGCGAGTGGGGGCCTCGCGCCTCCCCAATCGCCACCTTGGAGCTGGGCGAGTGGGGGCCTGGGGCCTCCCCACTCGTCCCCTCCTGGCACCTCTCTGGTTGGTTGGTTGAGAGGGATCTCACCCTCCTGTCGGGGAGAGACCTCCGAACCACTTCCTCTCCTGCCTTCGCCTCCCGAGGCGAAAGCTACCTGCAAGGTCTGCAGGACCTCCTGCCTGAAATTTTCAAACATCTCCAACATCATCCCAGCCACCGGGGGATGCGAGTGACCTGGGTCGGAACTTCCTCCACCTCCATCCATGGAGCTCATCTTGAGGGTTTCTTGAATCGGTCACACTCCACGCTCACCGCACCAAAATGTTGAAACCGACTACTCGGTCTCTGTGGAGTTCGGGGCCCTCAACGAGGCTGAGGGGTGACCAACCCTTACTTCCCCCAAGGGAGAGCTCTAGGTTGAAGGGGTTGGAACTAAGAACTGGACCAAGGGCTTAGTGGGGAGGTCCCGCCACATACCCGGAAGTCCCTTTGGAACTTCCCCTCCCAAGCCACTACTAAGCTTGGGCACCACTGGAGCCTCTCCTCATCCCCTAGAGAGACTTGGGGAGGGAGAGAAGGAAGGAGAGAGCTAGCCTAGGATGAGAGATCTCCTCCAAATGGTGCCCCCTTGGTCCTATTTGTAGGATTTTCGGATCTGGGCTGCAAATAACCTAAACTGGACTGCAGAATACCCAAAATACCCTCGGATTTGGACTGCGAATAGCCAAAACCGGACTGCAAATAGCCAAATCCCGCTGTTCTGGGATGATAAACGCAGACCGACATCTCCCCCCGAAACTGGGCGAGAGAGGTACCTCGCGGGGCTCGGCGAGCCCCCTAACTGGGGTGGGGCGAGACCCGGGGATGCCCCCCCCTGCTGGTCTCGCCCCCCTGGTGGGGCTGGGCGAGACCCAGCCAGGGGCGGCCCCCCTGGCTGGTCTCGCCCCTTAGCTGGGGCTGGGTGAGACCCTGCCAGGGGCGGCCCCCCTGGCCGGTCTCGCCCCTTAGCTAGGGCTGGGCGAGACCCTGCCAGGGGCGGCCCCCCTGGCCGGTCTCGCCCCTTAGCTGGGGCTGGGCAAGACCCTGCCAGGGGCGGCCCCCCTGGCCGGTCTCGCCCCTTAGCTGGGGCTGGGCGAGACCCTGCCAGGGGCGGCCCCCCTGGCCGGTCTCGCCCCTTAGCTGGGGCTGGGCGAGACCCAGCCAGGGGCGGCCCACCTGGCTTGTCTCGCCCCTTACTGGGGTTCTCGCCCCCTTCCTTGGATCCTGCTGAGGAACGATGTTCCGAAATGCCTCTTGGCTCGAGTACCTACTCGGCGAATACAGGGATGTACACTACTAACTTTCAAATCTTAGGAAATTTCACTCCACTAAAAAGTTGCTCTCAAAATAGTTTAATTTTAAAAACTAGAAGAATTTCTTTATCCCCCACCCTTTGTTGGCAAATATAAAAAGAGTAATAAAAGATCATATGTCATGGGAAAAAGAGGATAAATTTCATTATCCCCTAAACATATGCACCCAAAAACATTTAAAAGACTACATGTCATGATCTAAGAGGATAAAATTCATTACTTCTAAACATATACATTTTGAGTTTTTGTTTGAAGAGAAATTTGTAAAAAGATTACATGGCATGGAAAATGAGAGGATAAAATTCTTCATTTTCCTAAACATATACAATTATGAAATTATGAGTGAGGCTTCACCACTTCCAATTCAAGAACTCTTCATTTTGTCATTTTGATACAAACCACTCCTTAGCCAATTTTGTTGATTCTAGTCCTAAATAAAATTATTAAGAGAGCAATATATATTTCGGTAGGTGTCTTTTCTTTATGCCTCTTTTATGTTAGAGTTTCTATAATTTCAATCTATTTTTGTATATCAATTTCTATAATTTCATTTGCTAAATAGTCATCTAGAGAAGTCTTTAGCTAAGCATGTTTCTCTTTTTAAATTAATTTCATAACTTATGACTTAATTCTTGAATTTCTAGAATTTGTTTTTAACTTACTCTTGATTCAATAAAATTTTGGGTAAGTTACAAATTATTATCGATGTCTTGTAAATTATCTCTCATTCTTTTGCTCTAGAATAGCAAAAGCTCAGGTATGGGGGTGTTTGATGAGTTGTTCATATTCTCATCTTTTAGTATAATTTTAATATTGTTTTAATATGAATTTATATAATTCATATTAATTATCTCATATAAATTGTTTCTTTTCATTTATATGAACTAACTTATGCTTATTATATGTTTTTCAGGTTTTTCTGGACTTTTGAGCAAAAATTGCAAGTACACGCCCAAAGTCACCAAGGGCGTGAAAGCCTAAGATGTGTTCCAGACCTAATTCCGCCATCCTGGGCTCATTCCGAGAAGAATCGCAAAGTACAAGCCCTAGGTCATGGGCATGACCAAGGGCATATCAATATAAACCATGCCTCCAGCTTAGCAGAACGTGTTCCACGGCCATGACGTGCATTTCACCAAGTACACACTCGTGAATTTCAAAGTCACACACGTGTTCGATCAATACCACGCACGCCCAGCCCAGATCATGCCCAGATCACGCTCGTGTACTTCCAATGTCATGGTCGTGTAACTCCTTACCATAAGAATGATGCGCTAGCCCGCCAAATATTTCCTACCAACAACATTTTAAAGATAACACGCCCTCGGTCACGGACGTGACCGAGGGCATGACACTCACGTAACGCCTGCAATCAATCCAGAAGGCATCTCTCCCGTAGCTGCTTAGAGCACGCCCCTTACACACCCTTGATCACGGGTGTGTCCAAGGGCGTAAAACCTCAACTTTTCTCCTATTTAAAGGTATCTTCTTCAGAACTCTAAAAACGAATTTTGGGAGTTTATTTCTTCATTTCTTGTACTGTTTTCATGTTTCTAGTAATTATTGTACTCCTCTTTCTTCTTTGCACTTGTAATTTTTAATTCCATAGCTTGTAACTTTCTTTTGCTAAAATCAATAAAATGACATAAATCTCCCAAGTTGGAGTCAAATCCAATAGAGGGGTTCACTGCGATAAAGCGAGTTTTAAGGGTTTTGATTTTAGAACGTAAGTTTGGTTGATCAACCTAAACTCAGTTGAATGCATTCTCGATAGATGTGCGTTTAGAATTCGGGAACCTCCACGTTCGAAGTAATTTTCTTATGAGAATTAGAATTCTTATTTCTTCAATTTTATTTTCATTCCAAGGTGATTCAAGATGGAGCGCTAGCCTTTTAAATCATTGTTTTAATCATTATTTTAATCCACCGTGCTTTTCTTATAAACAAACTACACAAAGTTCTATTAATAGAATAATAAATATTTTCTCGAAGTAAAAGTATTCAACTCGCTCGGATTTTTATACGACCTTGGTTTCTATAAACCTATACTACTTCTGACATGGTACACTTGTAGTTGTCATTTCCAGGCTTAGCTTTGCTCCCACCAGATACAGCAGAGGAAGCAAAGTCGGCAGAACCAGTCATAGAAGAAACCCCCAGAAGATTGCTAGCTATATCTAGACACCTTAGGAATCATCTAGATGAGTAGATCATAGGAGATGACAGTCAAGGAGTGCTGATAAGGATCAGGGCCTTGAATGAAGTTATGTATCTAAATTTCCTTTCTCAAGTTGAACCCAAGAAATTTGAGGATGAAAATTCAGATCCCTTCTGCCATGCAGCCATGCAGGATGAATTAAATCAATTCAAGAGATGCATAGTATGAAACTTAGTTTTAGACCCCATGGACACAATATCATAGAAACCAAATGGGTCTACATGAACAAGTTGGATAAAAATGAAGTGATTACAAAGAACAAGGCTAGGCTAGTTGCAAAGGGATATAGACACCCATAAGATCTAATGTGACTATGGACAAGTATAAAAAGGGAATACCCTTTGATAAAACTAAGTACAGATGCCTGATTGGATCTTTGCTCTATCTAACTGCCAGTAGGCCTGATATAATGTATGCCACATATGTGTATGCTTGATACTAGGTGAACCCCAAGGAATCTCATCACTCTTCTGTCAAGAGGATCGTAAAATACCTCAAGGGTACAGCGAATCTTGGCTTATGGTACCCTAGGGACAATGATTGTGAGCTAATTCATTATTCAGATGCAGATTATGTAGGGTGCAAGGAAGATAGGAATACCACTTCATGCACTTGCCAATTCCTTGGGGGAGACTCATTTCATGGAGCAGCAAGAAGCAAACAAGTATGACAATCTCTACAGCAGAATCATAATATATATTTGCAGGGAGTTGCTGTGCTCAATTGTTATGGATCTAACATCAGCTCCAAGACTACAAACTGAAGATGACCATAACACCCTTATTTTGTTACTCATCTAGTGTCATATCAATTGCTAAGAACCATGTCTCACAAAGAAAGACTAAGTATACTGAGATCAGGTATCACTTCGCTAGATAGCATACGGAGAATGAAGATATCATCCTTGAGTTTGTCCCTACAGACAAACAAGTTACTGATATATTCACAAATCCCCTAGATAAAGCTAAGTTTTACTTTTAGTTTCAATTGGGGATGTTAAACTTAGAATGAATTCTAAGTCAATTTCAATTTTCCATCATCTATTTATAGCCAATGATAACATGTATGCTGAGTGTTGTAGGTTCCTCTCAATAAGTGATGGAAATTCACTAAGTCTGGCAAATATATGTGTCTTGTCTCAACGACATTTTTAGATGTCTCGACGACACTACAAGAATCTCAGAGACACAATGTTTCCTTTGGATAAACTGAGAAAGACCTACAGAGTCGGCGAAGGGATGTTTGATGGCGAAATAATTCAACGACACAATGCGTATCGTAGTAACTCAACCCAGCTATTTAAAACAATATTGGAACTTTCAATCTGAGTTGTACGATTTTTGATTAATCAAGTCAAATAGTATAAATAGCTATGCGCCTGATGAGTAGTAAAATATACGTATTTATAGTATAGTTTTTAGTATACTTTTAATTAAAATTGTGAATTTTCTATGTAAATTAAGGAATAAATTGTTTATTTTGTTATTTCCATTACCAACTTACCTTTATTTCCATTTAGCAGATTTCTATGTTTTTTGTTAGGTCACACCCTCGGTCACGCCCGTGACCCAGAGCGTGTCTACTTAAAATTCCTAAATCTCAGCTCCCAGCCACTTTCTAGAGCAAAGTCAGAAAATGATCAAGTCATGCCCTCGGTCACGCCCGAGACCAAGGCCTTGTAGCGGGTCGCGCATATGAACTCCTTGTAAAGATGATAGGCCATGCCTTCAATCTGATCGACCTGATGACTGGTCAAATCATAAAGTAACGCCCGTGTTAATTTGTTCATGCCCGTGTTCCTCAAACCTTCCATCAGGACACGCTATCTGTCACACTCCTGATGTTGCTATCGCCCAAGGTCATGCCTTTGACATGTTGGTCACGGACATGTTCAGCCACCTCTCCAGTCAAACACTTTCAAAATCATCCAGAAGGCCAACTGTTTTGACCTTCTAAACAAGCCAAGAATAACACGCCCTAGGTCACTCCTGTGACCAAGGGCATTCAAAATTTTGCCTATAAATAAGAACTGACCCCCTAAGCAATTCTCACGCTTGGACTGCCCTTTTTGGGTGTGAAAGTGAGGTATTAGATCTTAGATTTACTCTAGAGGGGGGGGGGGGGGGGGGGGGGGGCGTGAATAGAGTATTAAAAAGTTTTAACTTATTTTAAAGCAGAATTAAAATAGTGATATATATATGTAACGCAGTGAGTGTAAAAGCAAAATAAACAAAAATCACAGAACAGTACAGAAAGAAAGCACAATCACAGAAGACACAAGGATTTATAGTAGTTCTCCAATCAAACTGGGTACATCTACTCTTCTACCACCCTTGGTAAGAATACACTAGGTTTTTGATCAGGTGCCTTATCACCACTGGGATTTTTGATCAGGTGCCCAAACACCACTGAGCATTTGATCAGGTGCTCAAACCAAAACACAGGTTTTTGATCAGGTGCCCTGCCAGCAAAGGTCTAACTTTTGAAGGGAGTTAGAACCCTATACAAGATGGGATAAAAAGGGTAAACAAAAAGATTTATGAAATTCTTCTCTGTCAACAAGCTGAGAGAAGACTAGTGGATTGTTGTGTTGTAAAGCTCCCCTGTCTGATAGAGTTTCTTTGACAGTTGGATGGAGCTTTCTCTTGAATGAGGAGAATCTTCCTTGATACCAGATGAATCTGAGAGACAATGTTTCTCAGATTATTGTTGCTCTTTGAAGATTAGAACCAGCAGCTGAAAACTGAGAGAAAATGGTTGTAGTTCTCAGAGAATGAAAATTGCTGCTGTTGAGGAAGAAGAACTCTGTAATTCATCTTGACTTTTTTTTGTATTTCTCTCTCGACTGATTTTTTTCACTAGTACTTCTTTGCTGCTTCCTTTTTCCTTAGAGATTAATGATTGATTTTTTAAATTCAAATCTTCTGGTTAAGGAATAGAATAATCTGAATTAAATTTTTCTTGGGGACTGCAATCTGATTCAGCAATAATACTTTAATTCATTTTCCTTTTCCATGCAAGTATCATTTTCCCAATATGTCAACATCTACTTTCTCGAAAGAAGAGAATGGAAAGGAATAATAAAAGGAAAGATCAAATCTTGACTTATCTGATAATGAATAAGTCCAAAAGAATTGAATAGATCCGTTGCTGATTAGTCGATCTGAGTTCGGAGAAAATAGACAACTGATCCATCAGAAATTGTCAAACTGAAGAGAAAATTCGTCGAGCGAAAAGCTGAGTTCGTCGAACTGAAAGCTGAGTTCGTCGAACTGAACATTAAGTTATAAATTCATCGAATTTAACACTGAGTTCGTCGATCTCAATCTGGAGTTCGTCGATCTGAAGAATAGAATCTGTTGAACTGGCTGTAAGACTGAATTCGTTGAGCAGAAGAACAAGTTCGTCGAACTGAGACACAACATTTGTGGAGCACTGGAAGGAGTTCGTCGAACGCAGAATGATGTTCGTCGAACACAGAAACTTGGAATTTTCCTAAGTTCTAGCTAACTCAGACAACCTTAGACCTTGACCCTTATAATGGGGTCAATTATGTCCTAGTCGCAGAGAGTGATCCTAGCCCAAAATCAGTAATAGGGTTGTTCTAACAATCTCCCCTTATTTGGGTTAGGATACTATTTGACAAAATAAAACAAATAACAAACACACAGCATATATATATCTGACAGAATTCTAAATCATTTCAGCAGATAGAAAATATATCACCCTGAGTTTAGAAATATTTACACTGTAATCAGAAATGAGCAAAACCAAATGAATAGTACTTTACTCTGTCACTTTGAAGAGGGCTTGAATATGATTTGTCTGTTTGGGTTCTCAGATTTTTTTTTACTCATATAGAGGTCATTAGATCCCAGTAGGGTTTGAGATGAGGCATGAGGAACCACTGCAACTGGGTGCAACCTTAGATAAACTTCAGCATCAAAGAGGTGTCTTGAGCTGTACTTTTCAAATTCTTGTCTTCTGAATTCAGACATTGTTGAGAACTGAGAGTAATCTTTACCGTCTGCTTTTGCTTTATTTATCTGAGCTGTAGCTATTGATTCTTTAAATCTAGCTGTTTGAACAACCCTATTACTGATTTGGGCTAGGATCACTATCTGCGACTCGGACTCAAGTTGACCCCATTGTATAGTCTAAGGCTCAATTCTAGAGTTGTTTAAGTTAGCTAGAACTTAGGAAAATTCCAAGTCTCTGCATTTGACGAACTCCAGTCTGGGTTCGACGAACGGCGTATTTCAGTTCGACGATCTTCCTTCTCAGCTCGACGAATTCAGTTCTCCAGACAGTTTATCAAATTATCTCTCAATTAGACGAACTCCAGTTTGAGATCGACGAACTCAGCTCTGTGTTCGACGTATAAGTAATAAGATGTTCAGTTCGACGAAATTGCTTTTCAGCTCGACGAATTCAATCTTCCAGCCAGTTAGCAGATTTCATCTCAGTTAGACAAACTCCAGATTCAGTTCGATGAATGTAATGCCCATGACATTCGTTAATTATTTACGTGTTCGTTGTGACGTAATTTTGGAGTAAGGGCGATACGTCAGCTTGTTAGGTTTAGTTTTGGGCCTTAGCTCAGTTAAAGTGCGTAATTAAGATCGAGCGTGCGAGATTTCGCTTCGTTTCTAGTTGTAGAGAAGGTTTTTGCATAGTTATTGAGATCTTAGCTTCGGGACGCTTTATCCCGAGTTTAGCTTGTTGGAATTTAATTCTGAATTCGCTGTTGGATTCTTAGCGCCGAATTTCAGTTTAGGTGCGATTTTCGTAGAACTCCGAGATGATTTAGTTGTCGTCGTGGTTTAAATAGAATGCGAGACTATTTATATAATTATTTTTTTGCATTTAATCTTTGCATGAAATTCTTAGACTGTGTTTGATGAACAGCAGGCTAGCTGCATTCGATGAACTGCAGGCTAGCTGCGTTCGACGAACTGCAGGCTAGCTGCGTTCGACGAACTGCAGGCTAGCTGCGTTTGACGAACTGCACGCTAGCTGCGTTCGACGAACTGCAGGCTAGCAGCGTTCGACGAACTGCAGGCTAGCAGCGTTCGACGAACTGCAGTCTAGCAGCGTTCGACGAACTGCAGGCTAGCTGTGTTCGATGAACTGCAGGCTAGCTGCGTTCGACGAACTGCAGGCTAGCTACGCCCGATGAACTGCAGGCTTGCTGCGTTCGACAAACTCCATGCTCGATGCGTTTGACGACCTACAGGCTAGCTGCGTTCGACGAACTGCAGGCTAGCTGCGTCCGATGAACCGCAGGCTAGCTGCGTCCGACTAACTGCAGGCTAGCTGTATTCGACGAACTGCAAGCTTGTTGTGTTCAACGAACAGCAGGCTTGCTGCGTTTGATGAACTCCAGGTTGAGTTCGACAAACTCCTGGAGGGTTAATATATATACATTAAGCTTATGTTTTATCTTTTCATCTCCTTTCCCTTTCGGCCGACAAAGATTTCTATCAGGCGAGAGAGCGAGAGCGGCCTGTCGTGGAGCATCTGGTCGGCGATTCGAAGGCTGTATTTGTGGGAATCGTATTTGGAGAGTTGATTCGGAAAGCTCTCGGCGAGATCTTCATTCTAGTGGTAAGCTTT
Organism: Dactylorhiza incarnata; assembly: GCA_033032865.1. Lineage (NCBI taxonomy): Eukaryota > Viridiplantae > Streptophyta > Magnoliopsida > Asparagales > Orchidaceae > Dactylorhiza > Dactylorhiza incarnata. The sequence goes on along the minus strand of JAWHQI010000033.1, from coordinate 7,743,573 downwards.
TCCCGTTTCTTGGAAATTTTGGAGTTAGGGTAGTGACCTAACTCCTCCTTTTGATCCGTAAAGTTTCAGGATTTCGTGCCCGGGTGAGTTCTTGGCCGATCCATAGCTTTTGGAGAGGAGATCTTCGAGTTTGCAAGGTTTAAGGCAAGTGGTTATTCTTTTTCCTCCTTCCTTCTTGTTTGTTGAAGCACTCTTCTTTTCTGTGAATATGAGTTTTGGCTGTCTTTTACCTTGAGCATGTATTATAGTATCATACCTGGAGTTTTCCCTGGAGTTTTCCTTTGTTTCCTGCAGCCTTGGATTCCTCGAGAAATCAAGGATTATGCCTTGAATTTCTCAAGAAATCACTTGCTTCCTGGCGTTCGTCGAACGCCTTGTGTTTTCCGTTCGTCGAACGGCCTGCTTTCTCGAGAAGCCTATTTTTTCCTGCCCCTTCATTTCTCGAGAACCAATTGACTCCTGCCCTTCATTTCTCGAGAACCAATTGACTCCTGCCCTTCATTTCTCGAGAACCAATTGACTCTTGCCCTCCATTTCTCGAGAACCAGCATGACTCCTGCCTTTCTTTTCTTGAGAAATGTTTATTGCCATTGGACATCTCTAGAACCTCTTGTTCTCTGTCCATGACCTCTCTAGAAACCTTTGTATATTGTCCTTTTGATTCCTCGAGAAATGCCCCTTGTTTCTTAGTGCTTGAGTTATGCCTCCGATTACTTCTCCTCTTTGAAACCTCGTACACGTTACGGTTAAATAACTTATGTTTTCTCTTATGAATCATCTTATGCAGTGTTTACTTCATTTGTTACCCTATCCTTAGGGTATCCTGGTGATTGTTTCTCAGGCTACGCCCCTTGTTTTAAATAAAAATTTAATTAATAAGAACCATTGTCTTTAGCCTTGCACGGTAGTCGTGTTTGGGGGACAGTGGGGGGAATGTTATAGCCTTGCACGGTGGCCATTTAGAGGTGAACCGCAGGCTTGGCCTGTGGTCCCGAGGGCCGTGTTTGGTTGGTTGGGTCTAGAGACACCCCCACCCGATTTTGGGCTTTGGGTGGCAGAGGTAAGTAATCACTCCCATTTAATTTGAGCTGATCAGTCTCATGAATAAAATTTACAAGATAATTGAACCATGCTTGTTCCTCTATAAGATATTGGTGCACTCAGTCCTTTGCTTAGTTCTTTGTTTGGAGCTTCTCTTTTGGTAAATCTGGCTTGGGTTGGTACCCCTTATACCTTATTTACTTTTCTGCTTGTTTTCTGCCACTTGTAATTCCCTTGCTGAGGCGTTCTTTGTTTTATTGAATGCATCAGGTTCTGAGCCATAGCGGCTAGCAGTGTAGCCCGGAGTCTTCAGGAGTTTTTGTTGCTGTTTTACCCCGCTGCTGTGAGGTAGTTGTGGTTAGTTTCTTGATGTCTTTCCGGTCAGTCTTCCCGGCCTTCCACCTGATAGAGATGTGGAGTTCGTTATTGATCTTGAGCCTGGTACTCATCCTATCGCTAAGACACCGTACCATATGGCCCCGCGCGAGTTAGAAGAGTTGCAAACTCAGTTAGATGAGCTGTTGCATTGTGGATTTATTAGGCCAAGTTCTTCGCCCTGGGGTGCTCCAGTTTTGTTCGTGAAAAAGAAGGACGGTTTTATGAGGTTGTGCATAGATTATAGAGAATTAAACAAAGTGACCATCAAGAACAGGTATCCGTTGCCGAGGATAGATGATATGTTTGATCAGTTGCGTGGTAGCACGGTGTTTTCGGAGATTGACCTTCGATCAGGCTACCATCAGTTGAGGATCCGTGAGTCGGACATTCCCCGGACTGCCTTTCATTCCGGTTATGGTCATATTGAGTTTCTGGTTATGTTTTTTGGCTTGACGAATGCACCCTCTGCATTTATGGACATGATGAACCGCATGTTCAAGGATTTTCTGGATCATTTTGTTGTGGTATTCATCGATGATGTGTTGGTATATTCCAGAAGTGCTGAGGAGCATGCTACGCATTTGCGCTTAGTATTGTCTACTCTTAGAGAGCACAAGCTGTATGTGAAGATGAGAAAGTTTGAGTTCTGGCTTTCTCAGGTATCCTTTCTGGGTCATGTAGTGAACAAGGATGGAATTACTGTAGGCCCTGCTAAGATTTCTGTTGTGTTGGATTGGAAGACGCCTTCAACGCCTAAGGAGATAAGGAGTTTCTTAGGGTTGGATGGGTACTACATGAGGTTTGTTCAAGGGTTCTCAGTGCTGTCGGCACCTTTAACTAACCTTACCCAGAAGAATACCGCTTTTGTTTGGAGTGATAAGTGCGAAGAAACCTTTTAGGAATTAAAGAGGCGTTTGTGCAGTGCTCATGTGTTGGCCTTGCCGATCGAAGGAATAGAGTATGTTGTTTGTGTGGACGCATCTCACATTGGACTAGGGTGTATTTTGATGCAAGAAGGAAAGCTGATTGTCTATGGGTCTAGACAATTAAAAGTTCATGAAAAGAATTACCATACGTGTGACTTAGAATTTGCTACAGTGATTTATGACTTAAAGCTTTGGAGACATCTGTTATATGGAGTGTCATGCAAGATTTTTACGGATCACAAGAGTTTGAAGTATGTCTTTACCCAGAAAGAGCTGAATTTGCGCCAGCATAGATGGTTGGAGTATGTTGCGGATTATGAGGTTGATATCCTGTATCATCCGGGTAAGGGTAATGTGGTGACCGATGCCCTAAGCAGAAAGACCGCGCATGTCTTCAATCTTTCCGTGCATTCCTTAGTAGAGGAGTTTATGCAGATGGATATCTCAGTCGGTAGTAGTACTGCACCTTCGAGTCTTGAAGCTAAAGAGCCTTCTTGGATTACCCTTACGAGATTGCACCAGAAGGAGGATCCTGACTTGCAGCATCTCCGAAATAGGACCGAGAAGGGAGAATTACCAGATTTTTTGATCGATGATAAAGATACTATGAAGTACCGAGGTAGGCATTGTATCCTCGCGTTGGATGATATTTGGGTAAAGAACTGTAGTGAAGCACATGATTCTAGAGTTTCCTATCATCCTGGTTCCACGAAAATGTACAAAGACCTGAAGTAGATCGTTTGGTGGTCAAAAATGAAGAATGATATAGCCAGATATGTTTCTGAATGTTTAACTTGTCAGCGCGTGAAGGCGGATCATAAGAGGCCTGGAGGTAAGTTGAACCCGTTGGATGTTCCATGCTAGAAGTGAGAGAGTATTTCAGTGGACTTCATTACTAGTTTATCGAGATCTCCCGGAGGACACGATTCGGTATGGGTCATAGTTGATAGATTAACAAAGTGTGCTCACTTGTGCCTTTTAAGATCGGTTACTCTATGGAGAAAATAGTAGGAACTTTATTTGAATGAAGTGATCAGATTGCATTGTGTGCCCGTGAGCATTGTGTCAGATCGAGATTCTAGGAATAAGTCTCATTTCTGGCCAAGTTTGCAGGGACCTTTGGGCACTGACCTTAGATACTCTACCGCTTACCATCCTCAGACCAATGGTTAGACAGAGAGAGTGAATCAAATTTTGGAGGATATGATAAGGTGATATATTCTAGATCATGGTGGAGCTTGGGATAAGCGTCTTGGATTGATGGAGTTTGCCTACAATAATATTTATCAGGAAAGCCTGCAGATGGCCCCCTTTGAGGCTTTGTATGGGAGGCATTGTCGAGCTCCCTTGTTTTGGGCCTAGGTTGGTGAGTGTCCGTTGTTAGGCCCAGAGGCTTTGGAAGAGATGAGTGTTGTCGTGACTCATATCCACGAGAAGCTTCATATTGCTCAGGAGCGGTATGAGAAGTATGCTAATCGGAGAAGGGTGGATCTTGAGTTTGCCGTTGGAGACTTAGGTTTTTGAAAGTTTCTCCGATGCCGGGCGTTAAGAGATTTGGAAGGAACTACAAGTTGGACCCCTGGTATGTGGGACCTTTCCAGATTGTTGAGCGCATCAGAGCATCAGCTTATAGATTGGATTTTCCTGCTTCCTTCCCAAATATTCACGATGTATTTCATGTGAGCCAGCTGAGGAAGTGTTTGCGTAGTGGTCGGCTTGTTCTTGATTCAGTGCCCATTTTGCAGCCGAATCTTTCGTATGTTGAAGAGCCTGTCCGAATCTTGGAGACTCAGGAGCGTGTATTGCGTAGGAAGACGATCCTGATGGTTAAGGTTCTTTGGAAGAATCAGGGTGTCGAAAGCACAACATGGGAGCTGGATTCTGCCATGAGAGAGACTCATCCTAGCCTCTTCTCTTAGATTTTGGGTAAATCTTCTATCAGGTAACCTTTGGATTTGATTCTGTATCTTTCTTGATCATTGGATTTCAAGTTTCGGGATGAAACTTCTTTTTAGGGGGAGTGACTGTAACGCCCCTAATTTTCATTAATTATTTACGTGGCCGCTGTGACGTAATTTTGGTGTATGGGCGTTACGTCAGCTCGTCAGGTTTAGTTTTGGGCCTTAGCTCAGTTAAATTGCGCAATTTAGATCAAGCGTGCGAGATTTCGTGTCGTTTCGAGTTGTAGAGAAGGTTTTTGCGTAGTTATTGTTATCTTAGCTCCGGGAGGCTTTATCCCGAGTTTGACTTGTCGGAATTGAATTCTGACTTTGCTGCTGAATTCTTAGCGCCTAATTTCAGTTTAGGTGCGAATTTCGTAGAAGTCCGTGGTGATTTAGTCGTCATCGTGGTTTAAATAGAATGGGAGATTATTTATATAATTTTTTTTGCATTTAATCATTGCATGAAATTCTTAGACAGCGTTCGACGAACTACAGGCTAGGAGCGTTCGACGAACTGCATTCTAGGAGCATTCGACGAACTGCAAGCTAGTTGCGTTCGACAAACTGCAGGCTAGCTGCGTTCGATGAACTGTAGGCTAGCTGCGTTCGATGAAATGCAGGCTAGCTGTGTTCGACGAACTGCAGGATTGCTGCGTTCGAGGAACTGCAGGCTAGCTGCGTTCGACGAACTGCAGGCTAGCTGCGTTCGACGACCGCAGGCTAGCTGCTTCCGATCAACCGCAGGCTAGCTGTGTCTGACGAACCTTAGACTAGCTGCATCCGACGAACTGCAGGATTGCTGCATTCGACGAAATGCAGGCTTGCTGCGTTCGACGAACTGCAGGCTGAGTTCGATGAACTCCTGGAGGCTTAATATATATACATTAAGCTTAGGTTTTATCTTTTCATCTCCTTCCCCTTTCGGCCGACTAAGAGTTCTATTAGGCTAGAGAGCGAGAACGGCATGTCGTGGAGCTTCCGGCCGGCGATTCGAAGGCTGTAGTAGTCGGAATCGTGTTTGGAGAGTGGATTTAGAAAGCACTCGGCGAGATCTTCGTTTTAGTGGTAAGCTTTTCCCATTTCTTGTAATTTTTGGAGTTAGGGTAGTGACCTAACTCTACCTTTTGTTCCGTAAAGTTTCAGCATTTCGTGCTAGGGTGAGTTCTTGGCCGATCCATAGCTTTTAGAGCGGAGATCTTCGAGTTTGCAAGGTTTAAAGCAAGTGGCTATTCTTTTACCTCCTTCCTTCTTGTTTGTTGAAGTACTCCTATTTTCTGTTATTATGATTTATGGCTGTCTTTTACCTTGAGCATGTATGATAGTATCAGACCTGGAGTTTTCCGGGAGTTTTCTTTTGTTTCCTGCAACCTTGGATTCCTCGAGAAATCAAGGATCCTGCCTTAGATTTCTCGAGAAATCACTTGCTTCCTGGCGTTCGTCGAACGCCTTGTGCTTTCCGTTTGTCAAACGGCCTTCTTTCCCGAGAAGCCTGTTGTTTCCTGCCCCTTCATTTCTCGAGAACCAATTGACTCCTGCCCTTCATTTCTCGAGAACCAATTGACTCCTGCCCTTCATTTCTCGAGAACCAATTGACTCCTGCCCTTCATTTCTCGAGAACCAATTGACTCATGCCCTTCATTTCTCGAGAACCAGCATGACTCCTGCCTTTCTTTTCTCGAGAAATGTTTATTGCCATTGGAATTCTCTAGAACCTCTTGTTCTCTGTCCTTGACCTCTCTAGAAACCATTGTATATTGTCCTTTTGATTCCTCGAGAAATTCCCTTTGTTTCTTAGTGCTTGAGTTATGCCTCTGATTACTTCTCCTCTTTGAAACCTCATACCCGTTGCAGTTAAATAACTTAAGTTTTCTCTTATGAATCATCTTATGCAGTGTTTACTTCATTTGTGACCCTATCCTTAGGGTATCCTGGTGATTATTTCTCTGGCTACGCCCCGAGTTTTAAATAAAAATTTAATTATTAAGAACCATTGTCTTTAGCCTTGCACGGTAGTCATGTTTGGGGGACAGTGGGGGGATTGTTATAGCCTTGCACGGTGTCCATTTAGAGGTGAACCGCAAGCTTGGCCTGTGGTCCCGAGGGCCGTGTTTGGGTGGTTGGGTCTAGAGACACCCCCACCCAGTTTTGGGCTTTGGGTGGCGGAGGTAAGTAACCGCTCCCGTTTAACTTGAGCTGATCAGTCTCATGAATAAAATTTACAAGATAATTGAACCATGCTTGTTCCTCTATAAGATATTGGTGCACTCGGTGCTTTGCTTAGTTCTTTGTTTGGAGCTTCTCTTTCGATAAATCTGGCTTGGGTTGGTACCCCTTATGCCTTATTTACTTTTCTGCTTGTTTTCTGCCACTTGTAATTCCCTTGCTGAGGCATTCTTTGTTTTATTGAATGCCTCAGGTTCTGAGCCGTAGCGGCTAGCAGGGTAGCCCGGAGTCTTTGGGAGTTTTAGTTGTTGTTTTACCCCGCTGCTGCGAAGTAGTTGTGGTTAGTTTCTTCTTGTGTTCAGACATGCTTGTTTGGAGCCAACGGGTTTGTGTCAGGTTGTTGATGCCCGTTGTGCCCTTTTGAAACTTTATAGCTTACTTGCCAGTTAATTGCTACTAATTTTTAGATATTGTGTATCTTGCTCTCTGGGAATGATTTATGTCTAGGTGCATTATAGTTATAAAATGGCTTTTCTTTCATCCTCATTGCATACCATTTAACTGAAATCCTTATCTTTAAAGTCGCCTAAAAGATATTTTCTATACTTATACTATGCCTAGATATGTGCATATCATTTACTTTATGTCCTGTCATCACGTGCATTTAGGACCTTAAGTGAACTACATCAAGTACTTTCCGCTGCAATTACATATATTTTCTCGGTGGACTAGTTGATCCAAGAACTGAGAGACACAGTTCTCACCCCAAACTTTAATAAATGATTTCAAATGATGACCAATCATCTAAACATGTTCTGATTAAATAAGTAATAGGTTCCCGCCTGAGCGTCTGCAGTTGTCTCTTGCATGACTTGGCATCATGACGCGTATTTTCTCTTACTCTGATATTCCTAAATTCGGAGAAAATGTGGGTTGTGACAACGAACTCCAGATTGTGTTTGACGAATTAATTCAGTTCGACGAACTCCAGATTCAGTTCGACGAACTCAACTTTCAGGTCGACGAACTCAGCCTTTAGCTCGACGAATTTCTTCTCCAGCTTAACAATCTCTGAAGGATCTGTTATATATTTTCTCTGAACTCAGATCGACTATTCTATAACGGATCTATTCAATTTATTTGGACTTATTCTTTATCAGATAAGTCAAGATTTGACCTTTCCTTTTATTATTCCTTTCCATTCTCTTCTCTTGAGAAAGTAGTTGTTTGAAATATTGGAAAAGGATACTCTTATGGAAAAGGAAAAGGAATTAATTATTATTGCTGAATCAGATTGCAGTTCCAAGAAATATCTTTTCAGAATATTATATTCCTTATACAGAAGATTTGAATTTCAAATCAGTGAAATATTGTCTAAGGCAAAGAAAGATCGGTAAGAAGACAGAAAGAATAGAGAAGTATCAGTCGAGAGAGAAATACAAAATGTCAAATAGAATTACAGAGTTCATCCTCAACAACAGCATTCTCATTCTCTGAGAACATCAACAAAATCTTCACTCAGTTTTCAGCTGCTGGTTCTAATCTTCAAAGAGAAACAATAATCTGAGAAACTTTATCTCTCAGATTCATCTGCTATCAAGGAAGATCATTTACATCCAAGAGGAAGATCATTTAAATCCAAGAGGAGCTTCACAACAACAATCCATTAGTCTTCTCTCAGCTTGTTGACAGAGAAGAACTTCATAAACATTTTTGTTTACCCTTTTTATCCCATCTTGTACAGTGTTCTAACTCCCTTCAAAAGTTAACCCTTTGGTGGCAGGGCACCTGATCAGAAACCTATGATTGGTTTGATCATGATGAGTGGTTTATTCACTCATCTTTTAGCTTAATTTAATTATAATTCTTATATAAATCTATTTAAATTAGATGTATTTTCCTACATAAATTGCTTCCTTTCATTTCTATGAGCTAACCTAAACATATTTTAAGATTTCAGGTTTTTCTGGGCACATTGGAGCAAAAAGTACATTTACATGCCCCTGGTCATGGGCGTGACCAATAGGCGTGTAACCAACGGGGTGTTCCAGACCTGCCTCCGCTACCCAGAGTCGTTCCGTGAAGAATTTGCCAAGTACACGCCCCAGGTCACGGGCGTGACCAAGGGCGTGACCCAATGTCACGGCCGCGACCCGCTGAGACGAGTCAGCCCGCTGAGATCAAGCCTTACACGCCCCAGGTCACGGGCGTGACCCAATATCACGGATGTGACCCATTGAGACGAGTCAGCCCGCTGAGATCAAGCCTGCCATGTCAATTAAAGTTACACGCCCCAGGTCACGCCCGTGACCAGTGGGCGTGTCATCCAGATCGCTGGTGTGACTCATCCCGCGCTCCTTCCCGCCAAAGGTTCCCGCCAGCAGCACTTTTAAAGATTACTCGCCCCAGGTCACAGGCGTGACCTAAGGCGTGACACGTCCATAACGCCTGCATTGAAGCCAGATGGCGCCTTCTCCACACCCAACAAATCACGCCCCTTACACGCCCCTTGGTCACGGGCGTGACCAAGGGCGTGTAACCCAAAATTTTCAGCTATAAAAAGGCAGCTCCTACAGATGATCAAGCACCTTGCATTGGAGTCGAAGCCTCCATTTCTTGTTTTTTTTTAAGTATTCTAGCTCTACTTTTTCTTGCACTTGTAACTTCCCTTTCAATAGTTGTAATTCCTTTTCTTGAATTAATAAAATTTGTTGTTGTTTTGTTCATCCATTCTCTACCTCTTTTCAATAGTTTTAATCTTCAAGTTGAGTTACCTTTCTTGTTGCAACCAAATCAAAGTACTTTTTGATAGAACACTAGAGATCTTCTTGAGTAAGAGTAATCAAAACGCCCGGATTTTTATGCGACCTTGGTTTTTATATGCCTATACTACATTCGACATGGTACACTTGTCGTTGTCGTTTGCAAGCATTGTTTTGCTCATCAATTTTTTGGCGCCGTTGCCGGGGATCTGAGTTGATATTTCGAAAGAGAATATCTATTGGCTTTATCGTCTCCTTTCTTCTCTCATTTTTTATTTTTCATTTCTACTAGGTGCAACTAAATTCCTGGAAAGGATGCTTTGGGCTTGAATTCCCATCACAGCCTCTAGTACCTTGCGAGCCCTTCACCGGGTTGACCTTGGGAAGTCCAGGACTAATCTTAAATCACCTAATTAAAAAAAATTATATCTATAATAATTTTTTATAAAAATATATATATATAATAAATATATTTATCTAAAATTATACTTTTTTCGCCTCTCTTTCTCTTTTCTTATCTTTTTGGTTTATGACCCGACACAACTCTCCAGCTAATTTTAAATTTGGTTTTGATCCGGAAATCGAGTGCACATTGCGGCGACGTCTCTGATTTTGTGATCTACCAATAATTCGTGAAGAGTCAATCAGAGAGACTAACGAAGGTTTAATGGATAACCCCGACCATAATGAGGCCTCGCTATGGACCATGTCCTATTATGCAAGGCCAAATTGGGAGGGAACACAATCTAGTATTATTCGCCCGGCGGTAGCGAATAATAATTTTGAAATTAAAATGAGTATCATTCAAATGGTACAGCAAACCGTCATCTTTTACGGCTTACCGGATGAAGATCCAAATTTACATTTATTAAATTTTTTGGAAATTTGCGATACGTTTAAAATCAATGGCGTCACCCATGATGCCATTCGTTTGCGTTTATTTCCATTCTCTTTGCGAACTAAGGCCAAGCAATGGTTGGGATCTCTTCCTGGATCAAGGTTCCATCACTACGTGGGCCGAGATGACGGAGAAATTCTTAACAAAATATTTTCCTCCAGCAAAGTCCGTTAAATTACGTACGGACATTCTCTCGTTCATGCAAATGGACTCAGAGTCTCTCTATGACACATGGGAGCGCTTCAAGGAATTATTGCGGAGATGTCCTCGCCATGCCCTTCCTTTATGGCAACAAGTTCAAACATTCTACAATGGTTTGAATCTCCAAACAAGGCAAATGATTGATACGGCAGCTGGGGGAACTCTAAATAACAAAACCCCCGAGGCCGCTCAAGAGCTTTTTGAGGAGATGGCCATGAATGCTTATAAGTGGAATGTGCCACGGTCGCGTCCTAACATGCCGACCAGACTCTTTGAAGTCGAGACCACCCTGAATTTAGCACCTCAAGTAGAATGGCTTACTAAGCAATTGGCGGAGATGTCTGCTTCCTCCGCCTCTAATGGGGCTAATAATTATAATAATAATAATTTTATTCAAGAAAAAGTAAATTATATGGGGAACTCCTATCGCCCTCCTTATAACCCGAATAATATTCTTCCGTTTAACAATAGTTATAATCCGGGTTTAAGGAATCACCCAAACTTTTCATGGAGCAACCCTAATAACGCTCAACGACCACCACAAGTGAATCCTCCCAGATTCGCTCCTCCACCACCACCACAAAAGCCCTCTCCGTTTGAAGAGGTTGTCAGTAAGTACATGGCCTCCAATGAGACCAATATCCGGAATCTTACCGGATCGGTCAAATATTTGGAAAATCAAATTGGACAGCTCGCCAAAATGTTCTCCTAACGCCAGCAAGGAGCACTTCCGGGCAACACTGAGCCCAATCCGCGGGAGAGCGCCAACGCAATCACCCTCCGCAACGGAAAGGAGGTAACTTTGTCACATTTGGTCGAGCTCGAGGTAAACGTTTCATCTTCTCCCCCGCAAGTTCTTTCTTCACCTACTTTACCGTCTGCTACTTTAGCTCCGCGCATTATTAAAACTCCTTCTATTCATTATCCTTCGAAATTTAAAGATGAGCGCAATGAGGAGCAATATAAAAAGTTTATTGAAATTTTGAAATAAATCCAAATAAATGTACCATTCTGCGAAACAATTGCTCAAATGCCAAAGTACACTAAATATCTAAAGGAGCTACTTTCAAACAAAATGAAACTTGAATTTTTTTGCGTATTTCTTTAAACGCAGAGTGTTCGGCGGCTTTATTAAATAAATTACCACAAAAATTAAACGACCTGGGACGGTCCTCCATTCCGTGTATGTTTGGTAATTTATCAATCAAGCACGCCTTGGCCGATGTAAGCGTTAGCATAAATTTAATGCCTTTTGCGTTATTTAAAAAGCTTGGTTTGGGCAACCCAAGCCCAACTAGCATAAGCATCCAACTAGCGGATCGGTCAATTAAATACCCAATAGGGGTCATTGAAGATGTGCTAGTGAAGGTTGATAAGTTTATCTTCCCGATAGACTTTGTCATCCTCGATATTGAAGAAGACGTCGAAGTACCCCTAATACTTGGTCGACCTTTCCTAGCCACCGCTCGAGCTATAATAGATGTAAGTAACGGAAAACTTCTCCTGCAAGTTGGAGAGGAAGAAGTTATTTTCAATGTTAATCAATCAATGAGAAATGCACTTACTAACGACGATTCTTGTTTTATTTTAGAATCAAATTTTGAAGAAGAATTATCAACTTTTGCGGAAATAATTTCCCCTCTTTATGAAAATCTGGAGTTACAAACTTTATTATGTCTTAAAGAAACGACCCGACAGGCAAACTTTGAACAAAAAAATTTAAATATTTTTAAAATCAAAACATTTTATGAAGAGCCATCGAGTCTAGAATTAAAACAACTACCAGATCATCTAAAATATGTATTTTTATATGAAAATTTAAAATTACCCGTGATTATTTCTTCTACGCTTGATGATTCAGAAATTTTCAAATTAATTAAAATTTTAAATAACCACCGCCATGCAATTGCATGGCAAATTTTGGATATTAAGGGTATAAATCCCTCATTCTGCACGCATAAAATAAATCTAGAAAATAATTCTCACGGCACTATTCAGCCTCAACGACGCCTTAACCCCAATATGAAGGACGTCGTTAAGGCCAAAATTATAAAATTATTGAACGCGGGGATTATTTACCCAATTTCTGATAGCACTTGGGTTATCCCGGTGCAAGTCGTGCCTAAGAAGGGAGGAATGACAGTAGTTGAAAACGGAAATAACCAGTTGATTCATACCCGTACTGTTACTGGTTGGCGGGTATGCATCGATTATAGAAAATTAAATGATGCCACCCGCAAGGATCACTTTCCGTTACCCTTCATTGACCAAATCTTAGAACGTCTATCCGGTCACTCGCGCTACTATTTCCTTGATGGTCTTTCGGGATATTTTCAAATCCCAATCGCACCCGAAGACCAAGAAAAAACTACCTTCACTTGCCCCTTCGACACCTTCGCCTATCGGAGGATGTTGTTTGGTCTTTGTAATGCGCCAGCTACATTTCAAAGGTGTATGCTCGCAATTTTTAATGAATTAGTTGAGGATGTCATGGAAGTTTTCATGGATAATTTTTCAGTCTATGGCGATTCCTTTCAAAATTGTCTAAAAAATCTTGATCGTGTTCTTCAACGCTGCGAAGACACGAATCTGGCACTCAACTGGGAGAAGTGCCACTTTATGGTCCGTGAGGGATTAGTCCTCGGACATAAGGTTTCTAGTAAAGGGATCGAGGTCGATAGGGCCAAGATCGAAGTTATAGAAAAACTCCCTCGGCCTACTAATATTAAATCTATTAGGAGTTTTTTAGGACATGCGGGTTTCTATAGACAGTTCATTAAAGATTTTTCAAAAATTACAAAACCGTTAACGCATCTTTTAGAAAAAGAAACCACGTTTATCTTTGATGAAGAATGTTCTAAGGTGTTCATTAAGATTAAAAACGAATTTATCAAATCGCCTATTTTAATTTCACCAGATTGGTCTCTTCCGTTCAAAATCATGTGCGATGCAAACGATTTTGCTGTAGGTGCGGTCTTGGGCCAAAGGGTGAATAAATACTTTCACCCAATTTATTACGCAAGCAAAACGCTTACATCCGCCCAAGCTAATTATACAACGACAGAAAAAGAACTTCTACCGATTGTTTTCGCCTTTGATAAATTTTGTTCTTACATAACGCTATCAAAAATTATTGTATTTACAGATCACTCCGCCCTCTGGTACTTGCTAGATAAAGGGGACGCCAAGCCCCGACTATTGAGATGGATCCTACTATTGCAAGAATTCGATTTGGAGATCCGAGACAAGAAAGGAGCGGAGAACTTGGCGGCCGACCACCACTCAAGATTAGAGAATCCAGTTGCAGGAGCGCCTGTGGAGGCCGAAATTGACGACAAATTCCCTGAAGAGCGCCTCCTAGCCATCAAAAAGGTAACGACTTCTTCCACACCTTGGTACGCGGATTTGACCAACTATTTAGTGGCCCGGGTCCTACCAAAAGATTTTTCAAGTCAACAAAAGAAGAAATTCTTTTCAAACTTGAAAAATTATTTTTGGGAGGATCCCTTTTTATTTCGTGTCTGCGCGGACCAAGTGGTAAGAAGGTGTATTTCGGACGAGAAGGTGAACAAATTCTGCGGCACTGCCACGAAGGTCCAACTGGTGGACACTACCAAGCAAACCAGCCCACAAGAAAGGTGCTAGAGGCAGGCTTCTACTGGCCCACCTTATTCAAAGATGCTCATACCATTGTTAATAAATGCGATAACTGTTAACGGTCAGGTAACATTTCTAACCGAGACGAAATGCCCCCAAAATATATTTTTAGAATGCGAAATTTATTATTATTGGGGAATAGATTTTGTAGGTCCTTTACCCTCCTCCTTCAATAATAAATATATCCTTGTTGCGGTCGATTACGTGTCAAGGTGGGCGGAAGCACAAGATTTTCCCACCAACGATGCGAGAGTCATCATACACTTTTAAGAAAAATTATTTTCATGATTTGGCACACCTCAAGCACTAATTAGTGATAGGGGCACACACTTTTCTAACCACCAGCTTGCTAAAATTTTAGCAAAGTATGGAGTTACACACAAACTTTCTACCGCCTATCACCCACAAGCGAATGGACAAGTAGAGGTAGTAAACCATGAATTAAAAAGTATTTTAGAAAAAACTATGTCCGTTAATATGAAGGATTCGTCGTTAAAATTAGACGACGCACTATGGGCTTATCAAACAGCGTACAAAACCGTCATTGGATGTACACCGTACCGATTAGTCAATGGAAAAGCGTGGCATTTACCGGTTGAATTAGAACATCGTGCATTCTGGGCGCTTAAATTTTTAAATTTAGATTTTGACTTAGCCTCCGATCAACGAAAGTTTCAAATTAATGAATTAGACGAATGGCGAGCAAACGCCTATGAAAATAATAAATTTTATAAGGAGTGCACTAAGTTTTACCATGATAAGAGAATAAAATTTCCAAAATCTTTTTCACCGGGAGACTTAGTCCTTCTATATAATTCTAGGCTAAAACCTTTTCCGGGCAAATTAAAGTCCCGATGGTCTGGCCCTTTTGTTGTAAAAGAGGTTTGGCCATATGGAACCGTGCTAATAGAACACCCCAATCAAGGCCCTTTGAAATTTAATGGGCACCGGTTAAAATTATATCATTCCGGCAACCCAGCGCCCGGCAAAATTGAAATGCTTAACCTCACCAACTTTTAAGAAGAACGCCACTTAGTCAAGCTACGCGAAGGTAAACAAAGCGCTTTTGGGAGGCACCCCAACATTATTTTTTTTTCTTTGTTTTGTTTAACTTATTTTTGCAGGTTTTTGTTCGGCAACCCCATCTACTAATCAGGGAAGCCCCCTTCACCCTTTAGTATCTACTTTATTGTCACAATAGTACTATTCATCATACTTAGTTTTAAACATTGGGGATAATGTTTAATTTTAAGTATGGGGGTGTAGCATTGCTTTCTTTATATTTCTATTTATTTGAAAAAAATAAAAAAATATATAAATATTTTTAATCTAATAAAAATAAAATTTCTTGGAAAGGACGCTAAGGGCTTGAATTCCCATCACAGCCTCTAGTACCTTGCGAGCCCTTCACCGGGTTGACCTTGGGAAGTCCAAGAAGAAAAAAATTAAAAAAAATTTGATGAATTCTTATACTTACTCATTTGCAAAATCCTTAGTAGATTTGCTTTTGTATAGTGCCGTAGAGAATTTTTATACTTCATTAGATTTTAAATTTTTGAATAAATTTGTTGACTTATGCAGTGTTCCTAGTCAAGCGCACACGTTTGTAGAATTCTATGTCAAATTAACTATTTAGCATAAAATTAGATTTATGTTTTTCTAACTGCGAAAAAAAATCTTTGTTTTACTCTTACGTTGAATCCGGTAGAATCTGTGAATAATTCAAGTGAGTATGTAGAAGCTTACTAGAGAAAGATTACACATTTTGAATGGAAGGGTATTCTTTCTCGATGGCTAGAACTTGCCTCTAGCGATTCTCGAAGCATTTGCATAGGTTTGTCATAGTTTTCAGAAGTGATTTAGGCCATCTTTTGATCGTTTGTGCCTGTTTGCCAACCTTTAAAAAATTTTCATTGCTTAAACACTTTGGGCCTTACCTTATTTGTTTTGCTACCTCCACCTTTCATTTTGACCAAAGCCAAAACATCCACCCCATGTCACACTAAATATTTGAGATTTATTAAAATTTTGCAATGGGTTCTATTGTGAAAATAAGGAAGTTGCAACTTCTTATTTTGTTGGTGCCAAAAATGGTACCTCCAAAATTCACACTAAAGGGGACGGGAGAAAACTGCGAAGTGCAGGTTACTAAGACAGAAGATGCTGGAAAAAAGAGAAGGCGATCGTAAAATGGCGATCACGAAAAAATGAGACAGCTTACACAGGTTGTAAGCTGGAGCCTCCGAATCAAGTCCTTTTTCTGGTACCCCTACCCCTCTATTTATAGACGAGGGGGCTGCCCAAACGGGCAGAATGATAAACTACGGGCTGCCCGGGATACAGGAGAGCCGGGCAGGGAGAAGAGGTGCAAATAACAAAGATAAGGAAAAACGATCAGACCGCTTAAACTGACGGTCTCCACTGTCCTGACCGCTTGGTACTTAGAAAATCCTGGTTGAGAAGGTAGCTGGCGGTCTGGGCGATCACACAAACTGAGACCGCTGCAACTGAAGAAATTGGCCAGTAAGAGGAGGTCGCGGGCTTTCTGGGCAAACATAATCCCCGCACATTTTTAAGTTGCGCCTGGAACTTCGAAAATGTTAACTCTGACCGCGGAGACCGCGACCGTCATAAATGCGTCTTGATCTATAAATACCGGTTGATATCTTCATATTCCGAGATATTTTGAAAACCCAATCCTCGAGCGGTCACTGAAGAGTTGCTAGGCGCGATCTCCTATAAAGATGACGATGCTTGACCTCTTAAAAGTTCTTCCATCAAAAATGAACTCTCCTGGGAAAAAGGAAAATGTTAGCTCAAAGAAAGGGAAGAAGGAACCAAAAATTTTGACGAAAGTGAGCGCTTCAAAGGGGACCGCCCGATCTCCGAAGAAATCTGAGCTTCCTGAGAGTTCAGTTGTGCCTGTCTCTGTTATTCCTGATCTATCTAATGCTTCTTCAGATCCTGTATTGAAATTATCTGACTTTTCCATTTCCTTTGACTGTCAGAAAACCCTGGACATGCTAGATCAAACAATTTCCAAGCCACCCGAGACCGCTTCTACCGAAACCATTTTGGCCGGTCTGCGTCAGAAACAGGCCGAGGCAGAATCCCTAAGGCAAAAATATGCTGATCGCGTGGAAGCTGCTGAGAGCAAGAAGAGAAAAGATTCAAGCCCTTCCAGTTTAACTTATAAAAGAAGCAGAAAAAATGAGGAAGAAAAAGACGTGATCGCCTCGGGGGCGATCACACTATCTGAATCTACCGATCCGGAGATTATCGTGGAAACTTCTAAGGTGAGCGTTAAGGGCGATCCCTCCTTCCCTCCTGCGATCTCAGTTTTATCAAGAGAGGATGATTCTGAATTAATCGCCTATCTTGATGAAGCTTCTTCTAACAATTCGTCTTTTTCATCGTTGCAGGTGTTGGATCCCCTTGAAGCTTCTGCTCTTAGAAATGCCGCTGTTGAGAAGGAGATCGCTAACAGGGAGAAGGAGATCGCTGACGGGGAAAAGGAGATCGTTGATACGGCGATCAAGGCGAAGGAGGAGGACGGGAAGAAGAAAGAGAAGGAAGAGAAAAGAGAAAGAGGGGAGAAAGAAAGGAAAGAGAAAGAAGAGATGAAGAAAAAGGTTGTTGAGAAGAAGAGGAAGGATAAGGAGAGGGAGAAGAGAAGAAAAAAGGAGAAAGAAGAGGAAGAAAAGAAGAAAGAAGCGGCTAAGATCGCCGAGGAGGAACGGGAGAAAGAGGCGCTTAGGGCTGCCGAGGAGAAGGCAGCTCTAATCGTTGAGGAGAGGAGGAAGGAAACGGTCAGGATTGCTGAGGAAAAGGCGGCCTTGATCGCTGAAGAGAGGGAAAAGGCTGCGATCTTGCAGACCGCAGAAAATAAAAATACTGAGGAGGAGATCGCGGAGAGGTTGTAGATCGCCAAGGAGAAAGCTGTGCTTTCTAGCGGTCTCCCAAATGATTCTCTTCAGGGAGACCGTTTGAACAAGGCTGCAGCAGATCGTGCGGCAGCGGTCTCGATTTTGCGAGCTGGTAAGTATAAAATGATTCCTCAGCCGGTCAAGTTCCTTTCATTACCTATAGTTCGCTCTGCTTCTCCTGAAAGAAAACATGAGATCGTTTTTATTGAGACCGATGACATCCTCTTAAGTAATGAAGAATTAAAAAGGAGAAGAAAAGAGGGAGAAAAATCGCAGAAAAGAGATTTGGAAAGAATGGATCTGGAGCGCTTAAGGGGATCAGATCGCCTTTCTCTGACCGCCGATCCTGCGGTCACTAAAGATACCAGAAGAGCTTTACGTGACTGCGGTCTTAACTTCTTTCCAAGTACTCTTTCTGTTCATTTAAAGAGCTTATTTGATTGCATGCTCATGATTGAAATAACCCATCTCTTGTGACCGCAGATAATGAAAATGTTGAGATCGAGGAGGGAGAACTTCCTCGGCATATTGAGATCTCCCCTCAGTTAACCAACATCCTCAACCCCATGTTCGAGGATGTTCGTTCTATGCTGATGAGGGAGCGGACTCAGAACGATCAGATCCGTAATCTCGAAGAAAAATTGCGCAGTAATGAGAAGCGGATTCGTGAAGAATGCGATCTGAGAGTTGCAGAGATCGCTCGAGCTCTCAAGAAAGCCAAAAAGGAAACTGAGTACTATAAGGGGAAGGCTGCGGCGCTGTCTGCGGAGAATGAGAGGTTGAGGGGCGGTCATGGAAAAATGCTGATGCGACCGGGCACCTCCAGCGATCATCCAGCGGAGAGATCGCAGCCTGAAATTGTGCTGATTCCTATGGAGCAGGTGGACAAGGAAATGTCGAAAATTCACCGGTCTGCGATGCTGGCTAATCACAGCTTGGTGTCAGTTATGGCCGCAGTGAATGATATGCAAGATGTCACAGCTCATGTTGGAAGAAACAGGCCTTCTAGGAGATGATCATTTGTTTTGAGACCGAGCGGTCTCTGAATTTTAAACATTTTGCCTTGTAATATTTTCGCTATTAATGTTCCATCTATTTTTGTGACCTTTTCAATTTTATGTCTTGTGCGGTCTTTATTTCTTTGATTTCAATCTCTTTATGCATGGACTGCCTGTCACTGCGTTTATATTTTATTTACTGAGATCGCCAAAATGGAATACCCTCACTTAGCCTTGCATAGATCGAGCGGTCTGAGAGGCTTTTGCTGGACGATCTGCAGAAGGTAATGATTACAAAATGACCCTTCGGCTTCTATAAATAGCTGTCTTCATATTCTTCATTTCATATTCTTTTGTACGCGCGCTAAACACCGATCTCAGCGACCACGCAAAATGGTGTCCGCTCGTGCCTCTTCTGCTAATACTTTCTTGAACGCCGATCATAAGCAAAGCCACTTATCAAAGGACGAGTATATTGATTTCATTAAGAAGCACATGATTCAGACACAGATAGTTGTAAGACCGCCAGCTGAACATGAAAGGCTGAACTTTGGAGAGGAAAGAAAAATTATCATCCCTATCGATCACTTTGACCTAGGGTTGAGAATTCCCCTCCCCTGGGAATGGCTAGAGATCTTGGAGTACTATGGCTTTGTGCTCGCTCAATTGCCTCCAAACTCGATCGGTCTGGTTAATGTCTTCATAAATTATTTGAGATCGGCAAAAGTGACATTTACGATGAACCTGTTTCGCGCAACTTTTACTGCAAAAGTTCTGAAGGAAGGCAAGAAGAAGGAAGAGTTTAAAGGGCTGATGTACTTCTTAGCAGAAGGAATAAAAATTCTTAATCTTCCTAACAAAATTTCTTTCTGAACGGATAGATTTCTTGTCTTTGAAGGTGACCTTGGCGGTCTCAGGGGCTCTCCCTCTCCGCGACCTGACAGCATCTTTAAGAAGATAAAAGCGGTCTCAGAAGAGGAACTGAAAATTTTGGCTTTCTTGGCGGGCAAGAGGATCGATCTTGTTCATTATTTAGCGATCTGGCCCGAGGTCGCCGAGATCGTCCCTGCTGAAAGTAAATTTTTCTTGCGGTCTCGAAAAATTTCCTTTCATGCCTTCTGAATGCATTTCCTAACTCTTTTTTTTACTACTAGCGACCTTTGCGGTCCCTACACAAAATCCTATCTCCCCAGCAGCAGAAACTCTCACTCAGCGGGAGAGAAGGCTGAAGCGCGAAGCCGATGTGTTTGGCACCACCTCTGAGACCGCCGAGCGAGATTTTCCATTGATTGGTTTCAAAAGAAAAATGAAAGATATTAAAGGAAAACCTCTCCTCAAGTGGGCGGCCAAAGGAAGATCTGTGAAGGTTTCCACCGATCTTCCTTTATGGAGTGGAAAAGTGACCCGCCACGCATATGCGGTCACTTCGGCTCTGTATGGAAAAAAGAATACAAACGAAATATTGAATATAGAGACCGATGCTCTCCCCGACCTCTGTGCCCAGGTGACCGCTAGGAGTGCGATCTTAAATCACCATATGGGGCGGTCTCTTCGCAGCGCTCTGGACGAAATAGCTGCCTTGCAAGAAGAAAGAAAAGTGAGAATTTTACAGTTTTATGAATGCGTTACCTATGATCGCGCGGTCTAACATATATCTCTTTTGCAGCAATCTGAAAATGCAGCTTATGACCCTGAAAATCCGGCTTTTCAGAGGGCTATGATGCATCACATTAAGGAGACCGCCAACCAAGTGCTGAATGAGGTTCGAGGTCGAGGTGGTTTTACTGAAGAGTATAAGGACATTATATTTGCCGATCTCTTCCCTGATGCGGCTCAGAGGACTGAAGAGCAATCTGCAACTGCTGAAGAGACCGCGGATTTTGTTGATGAGACCGCGAGTCAAGATGAAGACGTGGTGATCGAAGATGAAGAAAGCGGAAGCCGCTACACTCAAGGTCGGGACTCAAGCTCGAGTTCTAGCTCTGGATCAAGAATTCCTCTTAGTAAATCGGAAGAATCTTCTGCAGACACTGACTCCACTTCTTCAGATGAGCGATCTCCGAAGAGATCAAAGAAGGAATGAATTGTAGTGATATATTTTTTTTTGTAGACCGAGCGGTCTCGTTGTAACAGATATTTTAGAGTATATATGAAAATTGGATTTTTGTTAGATTCTGGGTGAACTTGTTTTTGATGTACATTTATTTGTTCTTCTGAGTTCAAAAATCGGCATTCGATCTCAATGCCTTAGGTTTATCACGTAATTTTTATATCAACATTAAAGAACTACAGATGGCGATCTCTTAAAAAAGACATCAAGGACTTTGAAGGAAAAACTGATACTTTTGCGTAGATAGAACTACTCTGCGGTCTTGAGATAATCAAACCACTGAAAGAATATTTAGTATTTTAACTGTGATCAGAAAAATAACCAATTTATTTGCAACAGTCATGCGGTCTCATATTACACAGATCGTGATACAAAGAAACTAACTTGAAGATTTGAACTCATTGAACTCTGGGTGATCGGCGCCCAAATGACTTTCAGGAAATCCGTCTGATAAAGATCCCTTGATAGTCAAGGTTATTACTTGAAAAAAGGAAATAACTCTTCATGAATTCAATTCAGCGATCTCATTATATTCAGACCGCCCTTGAAGAAAAAACCCAACTTTCTCTTGATAAGAAACAGCACATCATGATTATTTCGTGTAACTTTGAATAACAGGGAATATCAGAATCTCGTTCTTACTGAGACCAGGCCGACCTCTATCGGGCTGGCATAGAAGATTCCTGAATAGCGACCTCAATTATCCTGGAAAAAATTTCATCTGACGATCATAAGCGACATCACTCTTTGTAGGAAAGAAGAATAGGCGGTCTCATAAACTGCTGACCGCCCGATCTCAGTACAAAAGGGATGAATAAGATCTTTGTGGTAAGAAAATTCAAATAAGGATCTTGAAAACGACCCAAAGGGATGGGGTGGTCATGCTGCGGAGGTTATAATGACATTGCTTTTCTTAAAGGATTACTGAGTTTGCTGTAAACTTGCCAATCTAAGGTTCAGGTGACGGTCATAGATGTTTCTTGCCATCCCTTACCTAACCACGCTTCAACGAGTATTCGAGAGTTACAGACCAAAATGATCGGTAGGGCAGGTGTGGTCATGCCACGGAGGCTACACCGACATTGCTTTCCCTGGAAGATCATTAAGATTGTAACAATGTCCTTTTAAATGCATGACAGAGCTGAGCCAGCCACCTAGACCTCCTTGAAACGCTGAGGTGTGCCAGATGTCAGCAAGGACCCGATATCCTAAACTTCCACCGCTCGAGCTTGGCGAGCTACTGCTACACAGATTCAAAATCTCCCCGACATCTGTGGTCCTGGCAGAATTACACGTCGAGCTGTCAAGTCGAGGGGGAAGATAGTAGGATCCGTCGATATCTCACTTGACAGGTTTTTTAGCTTTTTTCAAAAATCAACTTATTTTTAAGACTTGTCACCCATCACTCGTATTGCGAATGCTTTGATAATACCTGCGTGATGTTTTAAGTGAGGAAAAAGAAATGAATGAATCAGATACGAACACTTAAGAGAAGAAAAGCTTGAGATCATCTCCGCTCCATGAATGAGGCAGCTCTTTTCCTTCATAAGTTTGGAGATGGTAAGCACCATTTTTAAGCACATTCTTCACCACGAATGGCCCTGCCCAGTTTGGGTTAAGCTTTCCAACCGAACCGGCTCTTGCTGCTGCATCTACCTTCTTCAAGACTAGATCTCCAACAGCAAATTCTTTGGTTCTTACGTTTTTATTGAACAGCCTCGCCATCCTTCTTTTCACCTCTTCTTGTCTGATGATTGCCGTATCTCTCAATTCTTCAATTAAATCAAGGCTGCATTTTAGCTCTTCATCATTTCCTTCCATCCAATCAATTTGATTTTGCTGTGCCAATAACACTCTTGGGCTTTTTACTTCAAACTCCACCGGAATAAGTGCTTCGGAACCGTGTGACAGTTTGAACGGAGTTTCTCCAGTAGCAGAACTTGGAGTTGTCCTCAAGGCCCATAAGACGGAAGGTAATTGTTCTGCCCAGTTGCCCCTGACATTTTCTACTTTCTTTTTCAAGAGATTTATGATGAGTTTGTTGGCGGCTTCTACCTGCCCATTGCTTCTAGGGTGATGTACGAAAGCGAAACGTAGTTCGATGCCAATTTGCTTACAGAAATTAATAAGAGTCGAATTATTGAACTGAGAACCATTATCCATGATGATTGCCATTGGAATCCCATGTCGACATACTATCTCTCCCCAAATAAAATTTTTCACGGCTTGAGTGGTAATTTTGGCCAATGCTTTTGCCTCTATCCATTTGCTGAAATAGTCAATCATGACTATAATATATCGTCGCTGCCCACTTGCCATAGGGAAAGGCCCAATCAAATCCATTCCCCAAACTGCAAATGGCCATGGAGTTGCTATTGACTTGAGTTGTTGAGCCGGCTGATTTTGGAGAGGAGCAAACTTCTGGCACTTTACACATTTCTTAGCAAACTTTTCCGCATCCTTCCTTATCTGGGGCCAAAAATAGCCTTGCCTCAGAATTCTTTTCTCCAAAGTTCTAGCTCCAGAGTGACTTCCACATTCTCCAGAATGGACCTCCTAAAGGATCGCTGGAATCTCTCCTTCCGAAACGCACTGTGCTAATGGTGATAGGAAAGTTCTCCTATAAAGTACTCCTGCAACAAGATAATAGTTAGCTGCTTTCCGCTTAAGCCTCTTTCTATCTTTTATTGTTGAATGGAAATCTCCAGTCGAAAGATATTGAAAAAATGGATCCATCCAAGACGGATGCTGATCAATTTTCATAACCTCTCCTTCTTCAATTGTTGGGCGGAACAATTCTGAAGTTGTTCCTCCCGAGGGGAGTCCAAACTTTGCCAACTCATCTGCTTCCACGTTCTCACCTCTTGGAATATGCTTGATAGCAAAACTTTTGAATTTTCCTTCCTCGATTTTTACCAGGGTTAGATACCGCTTTAAAATGCTATCTCTAGTTTCGAAAGCTCCATTTACTTGAGAAGCCATTACCAAAGAATCTGTGAAGACTTTGACATCATCAATTCCCAGCTCTCTTGCAAACTTAAGACCGGCTAACAAAGCTTCATATTCTGCCTGATTATTTGTTACTTGAAAGTAGAACTTCAGGGTCTGATCCAATCTTACTCCGTTTGGATTGATTAAGACAATTCCGGCTCCGGAAGAATTTTTCCCGGAGGCTCCATCAACGAAGATTTTCCAGGCTAGGGGTACCCCGACCTTCTTCTGAGACTCAGCTTCTTTGGCATCCACCATGAAGTCTGCTAAAACTTGAGCTTTGATTGCCACCCTTGGAACATAGGATATATCAAATTCACTAAGCTCTATTGCCCACTTTGCCAACCTCCCTGAATGTTCTGGTTTTTCCAAGACATTTTTCAATGGAAGGTCAGTGACGACTAAAATTGAATGAGCTTGAAAATACGGTCTTAGTCTTCTTGCTGAAATTACGAGCATTAAGGCTAGCTTCTCTAGGATTGGATATCGAGTCTCTGCATTCTTCAGAATTCGGCTTACATAGTAAACTGGAAATTGTTTCTTTTTCTCTTCTCGGACCAAAACAGAGCTTATAGCATCGGCGCCAACTCCCAAATATAGAAAAAGATCTTCCCCTTCTCGCGGGCTTTGGAGTAGAGGAATTGAAGTTAACTGCTTTTTAAGCTGATTGAAAGCATCATCACACTCTTGAGTCCATTCAAACTTGGCCCTTCCCCGGAGGGTCTTAAAGAAAGATGCACTTTTATCCCCTGACCGGGAGATGAATCGACTCAAGCCTGCCATTCTTCCTTCTAACTGTTGAACTTCTTTTGGAGTTTTGGGAGGTGGCATTTCCAAAATAGCTTTTACCTTGTCTGGATTGGGTTCTAACCCTTCTGGAGTGAGGAGATGACCCAAAAATTTACCTTTGTTTGCTCCGAAAACACACTTCAATGGATTCAACCTCATATTGAAGGTTCGTAGGGTTGCAAAAGTTTCCGAGAGATCTTCGAGATGAGAGGAGAAGGATTTGCTTTTCACCAAGAGGTCATCGACATACACCTCAAGGTTTCTTGCCTTCTGACTTTTGAAAATTGTATCCATCATTTTTTGGTAAGTTGCTCCAGCATTTTTCAACCCAAAAGGCATCACAAGATAACAGAAGCAACCATCATTTGTGATAAACAAAGTATGCGGTATATCCGGTTTATGCATCCTGATTTGGTGATAACCTGAAAAAGCATCTAAAAAACTCATAAAAGAATAACCTACCGCAGAATCCACTAAAGAATCTATCTGAGGCAAGGGATAGCAATCCTTGGGGCAAGCTTTATTGAGTTTGGTAAAATCGACACACATCCTCCACTTTCCACCCGGCTTGGTTACCATTACAACGTTTGACACCCACTCCGGATATTGGATTGGTTGAATGAACTTTGCCTTCAGAAGCTTCTCTACCTCTTCACGGATAGGTTGAGCCAGAGTAGTTGCAACAGTTCTCTTCTTCTGCTGGACCGGAATGACGTTTGGACTAATGTTGAGGTGATGGCAAGCAACATCCGGATTCACTCCAGGCATGTCGTCTGCCGACCAAGCGAAGACATCTAAATTTTGCAGGAGACAAGAGATGAGCTGACTCTTGTCGGCTTCAGATAATTCAGCGTTGATGGAGAGGCTCTTGCTCTCATCTTCCTCGCTGATCTGAACATTTTGAGTTGCTTAGGCAGGTTCCAAGCGGACTCCATCTCTCACATCGTCCACTTCTTCTGCAACTTGAACTTGTTCAGGAACTTCAATGGATTCAGTCATCATAACTTCCTGGGGTGGAGAACACATGATCATGTTGACTGTCTTTACATAGCATTCTCTAGCTTTCCTGGGGTCGCTCCTGATTCGATGTTGTTTGCCATTCAAGGCGAACTTCACCGCTTGATGATAAGTGGAGACAATGGCTTGATACCCGTTCAGGAAAAGTCTCCCGAAAATTGCGTTGTAGCTACTGGGAGCATCAACGACTATAAATTTGACCAGCCTTACTAGTCCTCCATGAATCACGGAGAGGGTGACGAGCCCTTCAACTTCTTTCTTTTCTCCTGAAAAACCATAAAGAGGTCCTTCAGTTGATAGGAGGGGTTTACCTGTCTTTAACGCCTCAAAGGCAGGCTTGAAAAGCACATTGACTGAGCTCCCCGTATCTATTAGAATGTTTTCCACCGTATAGTTTTCGATCACAGCTTTGATGACGACTGCATCATCAAAGGGATTCGCGGTCTGAGGAAGATCTTCACCTCCAAAAGTGACCGTCCCTCGAATCGGAGCCGAAGAAGTAGCGGCAACCTCTGACTGATAAACTCTCTTCAGACTTGCCTTTCTCGAGGACTCCAGGCCTGCACCCCCATGGATGCAGAAAAGGTTGCCCAAGGCACCCTCATCATTAGCGTCCACATATTCGCTGGGAAAACCGATGTTGCCCAGATGGCCAACATCATCTACTTCCTCGCACTCCCAGTGAACTTCTGCTACCTCCTTGGCCTTGGAGGTTGAAGCTTTGGCAGAGTCATTCTTTTGAATTAGATCGCGGAGCTTTCCCTCCTTTAATAGTTTCTCTAAAAATAGGCGGAGAGCTCTACAATCCTCTGTCAAATGCCCTCTATCTCTGTTATACTCACAGTAGAGGGTTGGGTTTCTGGTTTTCGGGTCAGAATTCAGCGGAGCTGGCCTCTTAAAAAAGGGCTGTTTCTGAAGGACTTGTAGCACTTCATTCATAGAAACACCAAAGTCCGTGAAGGACTCTTGGGATTCATTATAAAGTGAAGGAATGGGTAGAAGAGGAGGTTGAGTATACTGGATCTGGTGGATGGGGGTGACTTGCGGAGCAGGAGTAGCAGGAGTTTGAAGAAATGAATTTTGAGGTGGGAAAAATTGATTACCTCGGTTGAAGCGGTTGTTGCGGTAATTCTTACCTTTCGAAACTGAAGGTGGAAGCTCTTGTCTAGTTTTCGAGGAAGATGGAGCTGGATAGAATCCCGCAGAGCCTTTCTGAGTGGCTCTGTTGGTCAGATTGCTCACATAGGTGGGGTTGTTGATCTCCCCTTCTATATAGCGATTGGCAATGCTGATCAGCTCCTGATAGGAGCCAGGCTCTTTGGTTGTGACTTTGAACTTCAGAGGACCCTCCTGCAGGCCGCTGATCAAAGCTACCATATAGAGCTCGGGATCCATGTCTCTGACTCCCAGGATCTCTTTCTGAAAACGGTCAACGAAATGCGCTGCAGTTTCGTTGTCCCCTTGCCTGATCTTGAAGAGGGTCGCAGGACCACTCTTCCTTTTCTTTGCAGTGGCGAACCTCAGGAGGAGCTCTTGCCTTAGGGCAGCAAAGCTTGGGATAGACTGACAAGGCAGCTTATAGAACCATTCCATGGCTGACCCATCGAAGGAGGTGACCATCAGCTTGCACCTCACTCCATCTGAAATGTTCCTGAGAGCCACAGCAGACTTGAAGGCTTGAAGATGACACATGGGGTCGGTCTCTCCCGTATACACAGGGAGTCGAGGTTCTCTGAACCCGTGAGGAACGGGATCCCGACGAATTTCATCGGTAAATTGGGAGGGCTCCCCTAATTCAGAAGGCCCCAGAGGAGGAAAAAAGGAAGTAGGAGGAGCTTGAGGGTAAGCAAACCCTTCTTCAAAGTTCAGGGTCTGAGCCGGAGGCCCCTGGGCTGCGGCTCGGAAGGAATTATGACGAGCGGCGAACTCCTCATGCTAAGATCGCTGAGGAGCTGCGGGCTAGAAGATGGGATGATCGCTAGGGTGACCGCTTGCCACTCGGTCAGGAGTAGCGATCTGAGAGGCTTGAGGAAGGATTTTCTGGGAGATCGCGGCTAGAACCTGGTTCATAGCCTCAATCTGCTTTGCGGACTCCTGCTGAGTCCGGACGACTTCTTGCCGATCTC
The DNA here is from genome assembly GCA_033032865.1 of Dactylorhiza incarnata. NCBI lineage: Eukaryota > Viridiplantae > Streptophyta > Magnoliopsida > Asparagales > Orchidaceae > Dactylorhiza > Dactylorhiza incarnata. The sequence continues at coordinate 7,715,647 of JAWHQI010000033.1, read as the reverse complement.
GAGCGGCCTCTTGCTGAGACCGCGCGATCTCCTACTGAACAGAAGCGGTCTCCTGCCTAGCTCGGGCGGCCTCGCGGAGAGCCTGCTCAACACGAAGCTCGAAGCGGCGCTCAAGCGCTTCTAACGGGTTGTGATCGGAAGGGGGAACGCTAGGAGATCGCAGGGGACGACCTCTACGGCGATCAGCCATCTTGGAAGTCTAAAATTCACCTGACACTTCGAATCTGAAGGTCGCGTGTTCGTTCTGTTGGTGCCAAAAATGGTACCTCCAAAATTCACACTAAAGGGGACGGGAGAAAACTGCGAAGTGCAGGTTACTAAGATAGAAGATGCTGGAAAAAAGAGAAGGCGATCGTAAAATGACGATCACGAAAAAATGAGACCGCTTACACAGGTTGTAAGCTGGAGCCTCCGAATCAAGTCCTTTTTCTGGTACCCCTACCCCTCTATTTATAGACGAGGGGGCTGCCCAAACGGGCAGAATGATAAACTACGGGCTGCCCGGGATACAGGAGAGCCGGGCAGGGAGAAGAGGTGCAAATAACAAAGATAAGGAAAAACGATCAGACCACTTCAACTGACGGTCTCCACTGTCCCGACCGCTTGGTACTTAGAAAATCCTGGTTGAGAAGGTTGCTGGCGGTCTGGGCGATCACACAAACTGAGACCGCTGCAACTGAAGAAATTGGCCAGTAAGAGGAGGTCGCGAGCTTTCTGGGCAAACATATTTGGAGCTATAAAAAATGTGAAAAATTATTTTGTTGGCCAAATGTGAAAAATAAAGAAAATTATTCATGGCCTTATGTTTAAAAAAAAAATAAGAGAATTTTTTGTATGTTTTGCTTCATGACAACTCTTATGCGAGGTTTAAATTTTGATAATTTTGGGAAACTCTCACATTGGTTTAGTGTGATCCTTAGCCGTCATGTTATATCTCTTTGATTTCCAATTCCAAATCATATACATAAGCCAATCTTCACTCCTAATGAAAGCCCTTTTGATCTTTAAGCTATGACATTATACTTGTGTATTGGAGAGAGTGCAACCAGGCAAGCCTATGGCCATCGTCATTGATGGATTTCTTTGGAGGCTATCCCGAAACTCAATTTTGGGTAATATTGATCTTAGAAAACATGATACCCGCTCCCTGAATAGCATTCGAGAATTTACCGAGCTTTCAACTTAAAAGTGAAAGCAATATGTTAAATCGCATTTTTGAAAATTATAAGCTAATCGTTATACTGAATAGGTCTTTCAACTAGGATCTCTACATGTAGGCATAAGACATCGCATTTTTATTCCTTGAGTTCAAATTTCTCTTTCTAGTATTTAAATTTCTCTACACCTTTGAAAAGTTGTTTGCTCGGGACTAGCAAATGAGTAAGTATGGGGGTATTTGATGAGTAGTTTATTCACTCATCTTTTAGCTTAATTTAATTATAATTCTTATATAAATCTATTTAAATTATATGTATTTTCCTACATAAATTGCTTCCTTTCATTTCTATGAGCTAACCTAAACATGTTTTATGATTTCAGGTTTTTCTGGACACATTGGAGCAAAAAGTACATTTACACGCCCCTGGGCACGGGCATGACCAATGGGCGTGTAACCTACGGGGTGTTCCAGACCTACCTCCGCTACCCAGATTCGTTCCATGAAGAGTTCGCCAAGTACACGCCCCAGGTCACGGGCGTGACCCAATGTCACGGCCGCGACCCAGTGAGACAAGTCAGCCCGCTGAGATCAAGAGATCAAGCCAGCCACGTCAATTAAAGTTACACGCCCCAGGTCACGCCCGTGACCAGGGGGCGTGTCATCCAGTTCGCCGGCGTGACTGATCCCGTGCTCCTTCCCGCTAAAGCTTCCCACTAGCAGCACTTTTAAAGATTACATGCCCCAGGTCATGGGCGTGACACGTCCGTAATGCCCGCATTGAAGCCAGACGGCGCCTTCTCCACACCCAGCAAATCACGCCCCTTGGTCACAGGCGTGACCAAGGCCGTGTAACCCAGAATTTTCAGCTATAAAAAGGCAGCTCCTCCAGATGATCAAGCACCTTGCATTGGAGTCGAAGCCTCCATTTCTTATTTTTTTCTGTGTTTTTAAGTATTCTAGCTCTACTTTTTCTTGCACTTGTAACTTCCCTTTCAATAGTTGTAATTCCTTTTCTTGAATTAATAAAAATTGTTGTTTTGTTCATCCATTCTCTCCCTCTTTTCAATAGTTTTAATCTTCAAGTTGAGTTACCTTTCTTGTTGCAACCAAATCAAAGTACTTTTTGATAGAACAATAGAGATCTTCTTGATTAAGAGTAATTAACATGCCCAGATTTTTATACGACCTTGGTTTTTATAAGCCTATACAACATTCGACACGGTACACTTGCCGTTGTTATTTGCAAGCATAGTTTTGCTCATCAGAGCACCTGATCAAAAGCTCAGTGGTGTTTGGGCACCTGATCAAAAATCCTAGTGGTGATAGTGCACCTGATCAAAAACCTAGTGGATTCCTACCAAGGGTGGTAGAACAGTAGATGTGCCCAGTTTGATTGGGAAACTACTAGAGATCCTTGTGTCTTTTGTGATTGTGTTTTTCTTTCTGTACTGTGTTGTGTGATTTCTTATTTTGTTTTTATACTCAATCTATTATACACATATATATATATCAGTATTTTAATTCCGCTATAAAATAAGTTAAACACTTTTAATACTATATTCACCCCCCCCCCCCCCTCTATAGTAAATCTAAGATCTAACCTCACTTTCACTAGCCATGTAGGCATTCTTTTCAGAATCTTGATTGATTGGAGAAGGAGGCCTTTCATCAATTTAACTGGCCTGATATAAAGGTTGATCATAAGAATTTCTTTTTCTGTGGAAGGAACCATCAGAAATATGATATTTATATACTGAGATTGAAGATCTGGCAGATCCTGAAGGAGGAGTTCTGGCCGATCTAGAACTTTGTGAGCCACTTGAGCTTCTATGACTTCCTTCTGATGTTCTTGAATGCTGCTGAGAAGGCTTCTGAGAAGATGAGGAGGATATTCCTGCTGAACCTGCTGCTGGAGGAGGAGGAGGAGGATTGAACTTAACTGGCTTATCTGAGTAGAAGCCTATCTTTTTCATTTTCTTTCTCCTTTTATTATCATTTCTAGAGAATCTCATTCAAGCTGGGGAATGCTTTGTAAGAGTAATGTTGTTCAAAATATAATAAGGAGTATCATTTGTTGAGGATGGAGGTTTTGGAACTGTCTTTACTTTGCTTCTGGACATTCTTTTCTTTGAAGAATTATTATCTGAATCATCACTATCCTCATCATCATCAGAAAATTGATCAGGATTATCATACAGATCATCAATAACTGTAAGAGCATCTTGCTCAGAATCTTCTGGCAGAGGAGAATCTTCAAACACAAAGGCTGTAGGTGAATTCACCAAACCAACTACTTTTGTTACTGCAACTGTAACTGGAACCTGAACTGGAACTGGAACATGAAATTTTTTGAAGATTTTCTTTAATAAACTTGTATCTATTGGAGTTGTGTAGGGAACTATAGCTTTTGAATAATCTTGAGGCTTAGGCAGCCTGCTGAAAACTGAACTGAACTTTGATAATAAAGAAATAGTATCTACGGTGGGATTAATAGAAATATTATTTACTGGAGCTATAACTGGAGAAATAACTAGAGCTACTTCAAACTCAATAACCATATCTGAACCTGCATATATTGGAGCTTATTCATCAAGCATCTCCCCCTGCCTAGTTTCAGGGAGACCAGGAAGAGGAGGAAGGGAAGGATGCAAGCTCAGAAGATAGGTCAGAGATAGCTTGCAGAATTGGAGCAAGCTTCTCATCTAGAAGAGCAGTTAGCTTTGGAGAGATATGGGTGAAAATTTGGTCAGCAATAGATGAAAAATCAACATACACAAGGTCAGGTGCATGTTGAGAAGATAATGGTGCTAGGATAGAAGAAAATGGAATAGAGGAGGGTAGGAAGATGTTAGTTGCATTTAATATGGGTGGATGAATATCTTCTGGAATAGGAGAATGAGGTGGAGAGTGTGGAGGGGTTAAGAGGTCAAAAGATGGAGGGGGAAGAGAATCATCAACTGGTGTGTATGATGATGAAGGCTCTGCAGAATGATTTGTCTGGAGAGGAGGAGAAGAAGGCAATACAGAGGGAATTTCTATGGGAGAGTTTGAAGGAGGAACTTCTTCAAGAGAGGTGTGCTGAAGAGGTTGAGAAGGGAGAGGAGTTGAAGATTCAAGGGAAGGAACTTCTGGTAGGGTGAGGGGAGTGACTGGATCAGTCCTGGTGCTTTCAGAAGCATGCCTGGAAGATTCTGCCCTTGGAGTTCTCTTGGGAATCACTCTCTCCCACTTGCCAAAAAGAGCTGGTGTTAGCCTCTTGCTTGCATTGATGAAGACCTTTGGTGAGACCAATAGGTCTGGGCATTTCTCTTGAAGAACAATGCCTAACACTCTGCCAAAGAAAGCACTGAATTTGCTTGGCATCTTCTTTATTGATTCAAACAGAATCAATCCCCAATTGACTTGTTTCTTTACTACCAAGGCCACCATCAATAGAAATTGGTGCGTGGGAATGTAATCATGAGCATAAGTTTTGCCTAGCAAAACATTTCAAACTACGTCAGCCATGAATTTGTATTCAACTGACAAGTTCTTCTTTAGAAGATGATTAGGGTTTCCAGTGGAGTGACCCATTATAACCAATGCACCATTAAATTCATCAGAACTAATATCCAACACATCATTACCATTCCTCAAACCAAAAACATCTGTTAGAACTTCTGGTGAAAGAGGAACCTGGTTTCCTGAAATACTTCCTGAGATTGTTGTTGCATTCACTAACTCAACAGTATGTACCCATTCTTTGATTTCTACAACTGGTAACTTGATCCTGGTGGTCATGAACTTCCTTAACTGTTGTTCTTCAAAAAGTTGAAGAATGTCTTGGAAAACTTGGTCAGAATGAGCAAATGATTCCATATCAATGTCAAAGCCTGCATCGAACTTCATCGACGAGATTACTGCTTGAGAGATTGCCATTGTACCTTCAAGAGAAAAAGATCAAGTGCAAGGGAATTGGAGGGAAGCAAGAGCAAGTTCTGTAGGCGCAAAGATGAAAAGAAATAAAGGTTTTGATTTTAAGAGTGAGAGATCAGAGAAGGCGCGAGCTTTCGTAGAACGAGATTCGGCTAAACCTAAGAAAATCAGAAGTTGAAGAGTCATTGGGCTTCATCAAAATTCATTCGACGAAGAATAAATTTTCGTCGATCTCAGTTTGACGAACGAGCTGACTTCGTCGATCTCTGGATTTAATAGGTTTCGTCGATCTCCGTTCGACGAACGACTAAATTTCGTCAATCTCCGTTCGACGAAAACAGGGGATAAGTAGAAAATTTAATTTTTAATTAATTTAATCTCCATCTATCATTCCTAGCTGATTTATAAAGAAGATGTGCTTCTTTTCATCCAAGGGTTTGGTGAAAATATCAGCCCTTTGTAAGTCAGTAGGAATAAATTGTAGGCAAATTTTATTTTTATCCACATTATCTCTGATAAAGTGGTGCCTAATCTCTATGTGTTTAGTTCTACTATGGAGTACTAGATTTTGTGCTATATATATTGCACTAGTATTGTCACAAAATATGATTGACTTATTTATGTTGATATCATAGTCTAAAACTTGATTTTGTATCCACATAATCTGTGAGAAGCAACTTCCAGCAGCAATATATTCTGCTTCAGCTGTTGATGTAGACACAGATGTCTGTTTTTTACAAAACTAAGGCACAAGCTTATCACCAAGAAACTGGCAAGTTCCTGATGTGCTTTTCCTGTCTACTCTGCATCCAGCATAATCAGAATCTGAGAATCCGGTTAATTCAAATTCTGATGCAGTTGGATACCAGAGTCCTAGATTTGGACAACACTTTATATATCTCAAAATTCTTTTTAGTAAAATAAGGTGATATTCTTTAGGGTTAACTTGGAACCTAGCACAAATGCATGTAGCAAACATTATGTCTGGTCTACTAGCTGTTAAGTAAAGTAAAGAGCCAACAATTGCTCTATATACTTTTTTATCAACAGATTTCCCTGATTCATCATTGTGTACAACAACATTGGAGGGCATGGGTGTTTTCATGGAAGAGGAATCAGACATACCAAATCTTTTCACTAATTCCTTAGCATACATGGATTATGATATGAATATCCCAATAGGAGTATGCTTCACTTGAAGGCCAAGGAAGTAAGATAACTCACCCATACTACTCATTTCAAATTTAGATTGCATTAGGTCAGAAAACCTTTTGCATATAAGTTTGAATCAGTAGAGCCAAAAATAATATCATGTGCATATATGTATCCTGAGAAATAAGGTTTTATCAACATTGTCTCTACAGAACTTGTTCTCTAAAAGAAAATTAGCTAGGGTCTCATACCATGCTCTGGGAGCTTGCTTGACACCATAGAGAGCTTTATTAAGCTTAAAGACATAAGAAGAGTGAGTTGGAGAGATAAAACCTGGTGGTTGTTCCACATAAACTTTTTCTTTGATATCTCCAGTTAAGAATGCACTCTTCACATCCATCTGATATACTTTGAATTTCTTGAAGGCAGCAAATGCAAGAAATATCCTTATAGCTTCAAGTCTAGCAACAGGAGCAAAGGTTTGATCATAATCAATTCCTTCTTCCTGAGAGTATCCTTGGGCTACCAATCTTGCTTTATTTCTGATTATAAAGCCTTGATCATCTAGCTTGTTCCTGAAGACCCATTTAGTGCCAATAACTAGATGGCCCTTTGGTCTTGGAACAAAATCCCAAACCTTGTTCCTTTCAAATTTATTGAGTTCCTCTTACGTTGCAAGAATCCAGTTTGGATCTTGTTCTGCATCTTTTATGGATTGAGGTTCAATCTGTTATAGGAAACAAGTATGCATCTGATTTTGATTCAGTTGATGACTTTTTTGAACACCTGTTGAGATATCTCCAATAACTTGAGATATTGATGATCTCTAACTGTGATGTGATCAACAGTTGGAATGGGTTCAGCAATAGTTTCCTTTTGAGGGATTTGTTTAGCTGTCACTTGATTTCAATTGTCAGCAAGATCTTCTGGAATATCTTCTTCTTCACTGTCTTCAATAGCTTGAGTTGATGGAAGTAGAGATTCTTCATTCTGTAGATTCAATCCATTGAGCTCTTCACATAGAGCTGGTACCTACAAAATATCTCAAGTAGAGGTGGTATTCCTCTCCTCATTTAACATGTTAGTTTCATCAACAGACACATGCATGGACTCTTCGATCATAAGAGTTGATTTGTTATAAACTCTATATGCTTACTAGAAAGAGAATATCCAAGGAATATACCTTCAGCAGCTTTTGCTTCAAATTTCCTTAGATACTTCTTATCATTGTTATGCACATAGCATTTACAGCCACATATCTTAAAATAGTTAACCTTAGGTTTTTTATTCTTAAGTAATTCATAGGGTGTTTTACCATTAAGTTTATGTATCAGACTTCTGTTCAACATATAGTTTGCTGTGTTCACTGCCTCTGCCCAAAAAGAGAGTGGCAAGTTAGCATCAGTAAGTAATGTAATTGCTGAATCAATTAGTGTTCTATTTTCCCTTTCAGTTACCCCATTTTGTTAAGGAGTCCTGGGAGCAGAGAAACATTGACTGATCCCTTATTTTCCACAGAATTCTCTCATCAGATGAGATTCAAACTCAGTGCCATGATCACTTCTAATCAATGTAACTAGAGTAGAGTACTCATTCAATCTTGATGGACTTGAGAAAGTCTGTCAGAACACTGAAGGTGTAAGACTTGTTCCTAAGAAAGAACACCCAAGTGAATCTAGTGAAATCATCTGCAATAACTAAAGTGTAATATTTCCCTCCAAGACTCTATATTGCAGTGGTCCAAAGAGATTCAAATGCAGTAAGTACAGAATCCTAGGTGAATCATTCTTGGATAAAGATTTAAAACTACTCTTTGTCTGCTTACCTAGTTGACAAGCCCTGCAGAGTCCTTCCTTCTTGTATGAACCAGAAGGCAATCCTCTTACCAGATTGTCCTTGGAGAGCTTAGAGATGGTTCTAAGGTTAATATGTCCTAGCCTTTTCTGCCACAATTCATTTGTTTTACTTATTGAATTAAATAAGCAAATGTCTGAATTGGTAGAGTCAAAATTGACTAAATAAATATTTCCATGTCTAATACCAGATAACACATTGATGTTTTTATTATTGGTAATAAGACATAAGGAATGATTAAAAGTTACCTGATAACCTTCATCACATAGCTGGCTTATGCTAATGAGGTTATGCTTGATACCCTTGACATATGCTACCTCTTTGAAGGTAACTGCTCCAACTTTGATTTTTCCATATCCTTTGGTTTGTCCACAGTTGGAGTCTCCAAAAATCACTTTGGGTCCAAGCTTTCCCTTGTAATTTCTTAGGTTGGCCTTGTTTCCTATCATGTGCTTAGAACACCCACTACCCAAGTACCACTGTTCTTTTATGTATGGATAGCTTTGTACCTGCACAACAGAAAATAAACTAGTTGTTCTTGATCCAAACTACCATGGGTCCTTTTGTCTTACCACAAAACTCTGAAATGTAAGACATCTCAGGCTGATCCTTGTAGCCTTGTGGATGATATCTCCTTGGAGAAATGTTCCACTAAGTAAGAGGATTCTTAGTATCTTGAGAATGAGAATTCTTTTGAAATTTAGTACATTTTCGGTTTGACAAACTTGGCTGAGTTCGTCGATCGCCGTTCGACGAATTGAAGTAATTTTGTCGAGCACCGTTCGAATAGTAGCTGTACTGAAAATCTGTCTTCAGCATTTGTCGATATTAGGTCGACGAATACATGTGATTTCGTTGAGCGCCGTTCGACGAATGTTTTTGAATTCCTTTATTCTTAACATCCTTGCTTGAGGTATTCTTACCTACTTCTATTGCCTCTTTGCTTTTTGCAGAAATGAACTTTACTAGAGTAGATAAAATATCTTCTTGAGAATATATGGCTGACTTGATGATGCAGCCAAGCCCAGTTTACCATTGAGTCTGGCATTCACTGTGCTTGTTATGTCCATCAGTTTGATGCTTCTCCCTTTGAGGGATTCTTCAAAATTTTTAGCCTCAGACAATTTGTTCTCAATGAGAACAATGTGTTTTCTTGAGGCAGCCAGTTCTTTCTTAAGATTGGCATTATCTTCAGTCAGTTGATTCATTTCAACCAACTTATTTCTGAGGGAAATTATTTCCTTCTCAGATTTAATTAAATCTAAACAAAGAGTTTTAAATTCATTTTTAAAATCATTTGAATTAAAATCAAAGGTAGAGATTACCTGATCACTGTCATTGTCAGATTCTGATTCATCTGAATTATTTCCTGAGGCATTGATAGCCATCATGCAGAAATTTCTTTCATCTTCATCATCACTAGAACTAAATTATGATACAAGTTTTGAATCATTGCATGAGTCGTAAATAGCCATCAAGCATTGATCCTTTTCATTTGTATCATTTTCATCTTCAGAAGAGCTGGATGAAGACTCTGAGTCAGTATCACTCCATGTTTCATCTACAAAGCCTCTTCCCTTATGTTTGTGTTTGTAGGAGGATGGCTTGCTGGAGTGCCTCTTTTCTTCCTTCTCTTTTCTTTTGTCCTTCTTTTGATTCTCTGGACACTAAGGTAGAATGTGTCCAGGTTTCCTACAGCCAAAAAAGATAATTTCTTTAGCATGAGTTTTGTTATACCTTGGTTTTTCTTTGGATCTGACATCCTTCTTTCTGAGGTCCTTTCTAGCCATTTTGTAAAATCTCTTGGCTAGTAGGCTCATAAACTCAATTTCTCCTGGAGCTTTATCTTCCTCTTCTGTGGCTTGGAAAGCAATGCTTCTCTCCTTTTTGGTGGCTAGAGAGGAGGTAGACTATTCAGCTTCTCTAGACATGATAAGCTGCTCATAGGATTTTAATTTGCCTAACAAGGTCTCAGTAGAGATCTCATTTAGGCTTCTGGCTTCCTTGATTGGCCAGATCCTTGAGTCCTATGTGCTGGGGAAGCACATTAGTATCTTATTATTCACTTCAGTGATTGAGATCACTTTATCCAAAGATTTTAGTTCATTGATTATGAGACTGAGTCTGTTGTACATGTCTGCTACTGTTTCAGTTTATCCCTTCTTAAAGTTTTCATATTGAGAGATGAGATGAGATCTTCTGTCCTTTCTCTCATCTGCAGAACCTTCAACCATGTTGTTGAGGGAATTCCAGATATCCCTGACAGAGGTGCAGTCCACAACCTTCTGGAATATATCATCAGACATTGTTTGTGCCAATATGTTCATTGCTTTGGCATCTGCATTTCTTTGTTTCTTTTGAGCATCTGTCCACTCAGGAGGTGGAACAACATTAGTGTTGGTTGCTGTTTCAGTACTTGTTGATGTTGATGGAGTAGGAGGTCATATCAAAATGGAATTAAAAATATCCTCATCAATCGAATTCATATACAATTTGATCCTTGCCTTCCATAATGCAAACTTGTTAAGATTGCACATAGGAGGTCTTGTACTTGAGTAATCTTTGTTCTGTGCCATGAGTTTTTAGAAAAAGAAAACTCTAGAAAAAGTTAAGATCTAATTGATCTTTTTATTCATGTGTTAGCATGTGTAATCAATCAATCAACCTCTGATACCAATTGAAAGTGAGGTATTAGATCTTAGATTTACTCTAGGGGGGGTGAATAGAGTATTAAAAAGTTTTAACTTATTTTATAGCGGAATTAAAATAGTGATATATATGTGTAACAGAGTGAGTATAAAAGCAAAATAAACACAAATCACATCACAGTACAGAAAGAAAAACACAATCACAGAAGACACAAGAATCTATAGTAGTTCCCTAATCAAACTGGGTACATCTACTCTTCTACCACCCTTGGTAGGAATCCACTAGGTTTTTGATCAGGTGTCCTATCACCACTGGGATTTTTGATCAGGTGCTCAAACACCACTGAGCTTTTGATCAGGTGCTCAAACCAAAACACAGGTTTTTGATCAAGTGCCCTGCCACCAAAGGTTTAAGTTTTGAAGGGAGTTAGAACCCTATACAAGATGGGATAAAAAGGGTAAACAAAAAGATTTATTAAATTCTTCTCTGTCAACAAGCTGAGAGAAGACTAGTGGATTGTTGTGTTGTAAATCTCCCCCTGTCTGATAGAGTTTCTTTGACAGTTGGATGGAGCTTTCTCTTGAATGAGGAGAATCTTCCTTGATAGCAGATAAATTTGAGATACAATGTTTCTCAGATTATTGTTGCTCTTTGAAGATTTTAACCAACAGTTGATAACTGAGAGAAAATGGTTGTATTTCTCAGAGAATGAAAATTTCTGCTGTTGACGAAGAAGAACTCTGTAATTCTTCTTGACTTTTTTTTATTTCTCTCTCGACTGGTTTTTTTCACTGGTACTTCTTTGCTGCTTCCTTTTTCCTTAGAGATATATGAGTGAGTTTTTAAATTCAAATCTTCTGGTTAAGGAATAGAATAATCTGAATTAAATCTTTCTTGGGGACTGCAATCTGATTCAGCAATAATACTTTAATTCATTTTCCTTTTCCATGAAAGTATCCTTTTTCCAATATGTCAACGGATACTTTCTCGAAAGAAGAGAATGGAAAGGAATAATAAAAGAAAAGATCAAATCTTGACTTATCTGATAATGAATAAGTCCAAAAGAATTGAATAGATCCGTTGTTGATTTGTCGATCTGAGTTCAAAGAAAATAGACAACTGATCCATCAGAAATTGTCAAACTGAAGAGAAAATTCGTCGAGCAAAAAGCTGAGTTTGTCGAACTGAAAGCTGAGTTCATCGAACTGAATATTAAGTTATAAATTCGTCGAACTGAACACTGAGTTCGTCAATCTCAATCTGGAGTTCGTTGATTTGAAGAATAGAATCTGTTGAACTGGCTGGAAGACTGAATTTGTCGAGCAGAAGAACAAGTTCGTCGAACTGAGACACGACATTCGTCGAACACTTGAAGGAGTTCGTCGAACGCAGAATGATGTTCGTCGAACACAGAAACTTGGAATTTTCCTAAGTTCTAGCTAACTCAGACAACCTTAAACCTTGACCCTTAGACTATACAATGGGGTCAACTTGAGTCCTAGTCACAGATAGTGTTCCTAGCCTAATTCAGTAATAGGGTTGTTCCAACAGGGAGGTTTTCCACCCTATTCCACTCCCTTTTGTATAGTTTTAGGTTTTTACTTTTTCTATTTTGTATTTTCTTTTTCTGTATTTCTTCTAAGTATTGCAATTTCTTTTCATAGCTTAGTTTTTCTTTTATGTAATCTTTTTATTATAGAAATTAAAATAGATTTTCTTCCATGTCATGTACTTTCTTTTTGCAATTTATTTTTGTCATAACTTCGTTTTATTTCAAGTAATTTTATTTCATAAAATTTTCTTTCATAGCTTAGCTTTTAGTTCATGTCATTTTATTTCATGCAATTTTCTTTTTATTGCTTAGCTTTATTTCATGCAATTTTCTTTCTTGCTTTTTCCCTTTTTAGTACTTTTTATTTTTTTTATTTCGTGCAAATTATTTAGTTTTAGCTTTGATTTGAATTTATTCGTCCTCCTTATTTTTGTTATTTTCTTCCTTCGATTTATCCCTAAAATAAACGTGTCCAGTTCTCATTCAGATTGTGAATTTCGATAGTAGTTTTCACATTCTAGATAGCTGAGAGGCTCGTGCGTACATATCGATCACTCAGGAATAAAAAGGGATGAATGCAGTCCTAGAAAGGTGGATGTAGATCGTCCGGATATGAGTGAAATCCAATAGCGGATTCACATCGTAAAGCGAGTAATAGGGTTTTTGATAGTAGAACTAGAGTTTGGTCGGATATTCCTAATCTCAGGTGGACAAATTCCTCGAGAGAGGTGCCTTCATAAATTTGGGAATCCCCACAGTCAAGGCTTAGATTAGAACCGGATGATAAGTATTCATATATTTTCATATCAAAGCGCGTTTTTATTCAAGTTTTGTTTTCTTGTTTTATTTTATTAAGCTTTTATTTTTTAATTATTTCAGTTTTAATCAATAGTTTTTATTCGTGTTTTCTCTGATAGAACAATAGTCCGTTTTCTCGAAGTAGAAATACTTGACAGACCTTGGATTTTTATACGACCTTGATATATTTCGTATCATGTACTCCGCGCGATAGGTGCACTTGCCTCTTTTATCGCAAAGAGTAATTTTAATCATCAACGCCCCTTCATCTACCTCTAGTATAAATAGGATGAATGCTTAGGACAAACTTACACTATCATTGCACTAAGTCCTTTCTGCGACAAACTCCCATTTCAGTCTCAACATACATTCATTCCCGCCAACCTGCTTCCATGGCTCCAAAGAAGGACAAAGAAAAGAAAGAGACTTTTGTGATTTATGGATGTGAGCTGCTGAGAGGAGGTTTCAATAATTGTTCAGAAGAAATCCGGTCAGTGATAGGGTTGCTTGAAATGGCAGGACTGGAATATATGTTAAGTGAGCCATTCATCCTCATGCACAGAGAGTTGCTGGAGTTCTATGAAGAAGCTCAAGTTAGTCATTCTGAAACTTCTGTGAAATTGAAGGTGGCTGACAGGAAGGTGAAAGTGTCTGCTAAGAGCCTGGGGAAGGCATGGCGATTGCCACAGTTGGAGGCAGGAGAACAAGATGAAGATAGGACTGGTGAATACTATATTGCAGGTTATACATGGTGTGGTCACAGCGGCAAGACCTATGGCTCGATTAAAAAGGCTGAATTCAATCAGCGAGGCAAGATGTTGGATGATGTAGTGGGAAAAATGATGATTTATAAGTCAGGTTCTCATGATATAATCTCAAAAGAGATGTTCGACATAATGTGCAGAACCATTCTATCCAAGAAGACTGACTAGAGAAATCTAATGTTTCAAAGAATGAAGGGAAATCTGAAGATCCCAGGTTTTAGAAGGATTCTGTCTCTTTTTCTTTTGAATTCTATTAGGGAGAACCTAAAGAGGAAGATGGGAGTACCACTTCTCTACTCTAAGAAGCTGGACTCCAGAATGTTGGAGAGATGAGAATGGGTAATTTAAAAATCCCCTAAAGCTATCAAGGAAGTTCTGAAAGGAAAGCAGAAAGTTATGCAGTTTGATGATCTTATGGAGGGGGAAAGATCATCCAGCAGTTCTGAAGAAGAAGTAGCTCCAACTATCCCAAACTATGCTCTAATAGAGGGGGAGGACTCTCAAGTTTAGATAACACCTGAGGCTAATGTTGAACCTGCTCCCATAGAGGCTCCAGATATGTATAAGAGAAAAGGAAGCCAGGAAAGAGGAGCCTATATTGAGGGGGGGGAGTCCTTGCCAAGGAGCTCTGTTCAAGTGTCAAATAAAGTTGAGGGGGAGTCCCTACTAGGGAGCTCAGCCCAAGACACTGTAGTTGTTGAGTGGGAGACCCATATGGGGTACTCTACTCAGGATGACCTAGTAGAAAGATTGGCTACTGAATATAGAAGTGGAAGTGTTGCTGCTGAAGAAGATGGAACTTCTGCTGAAGGTGGAGTTTAGGAAGATGTTGAAAGAGAAGCTGAGAAGAGTGTTGGTAATGAGACAGAGAAGGATAGTGGTGAAGGATCCAAGAAAGTGAATGGGGGAGAGCCTGGAAAGCACCAAAAAATAGTTCTTAATGGACTTGAACTGTTGTTATCAAAGTCAAGGGAGTTGTGTCAGATGAAGAGGAAATGCTAATTGATTCTCCTGGTTTATAGTTTGTTGACAGTGATTCTAAAATTGTCTCCAGGAGTTTTTCTTCCCCTGAAGATGCTGCTGTTGAACCATCCAATGCACAATTAGGACCCTTATTTAACTTGTTGTCAACACTGCTAGATGTGCAAAGGATAAAGATGGAAGAACTTGTTCTGAAGATAATTGAAGGGTTGAGGAAGGAGCTGAAGGATGAGCTCCAGGTTGTCAAAGATGATATGCACCATCTCAATACTCAGCAAACTCACTTTCTTCACTTGGCAGCTCCAACCATAGACAGTATTGCTGATCAGCTGAATGTAGCTCATCAGTCATCCCTCCAAGTTGTTCAAAATCAGGTAGCCATGTTAGCAAATATGCAAGAAGCTTTTCAACAGGTCACAAACTTCATGGATCAGGATAGACAGACTATATTTGATAGAATGTACTTTGATATACAAATGCTAGATTTTCATCTTCTACAACTCATAAATTATCTTCTTCAGACTGAATAGAATCATCATGAGAGAATAAACATGGTGCAAGGTACCCAAGATCATCACATTGCAGAAGAAGTCATAAAGGGGAGAAGGCTATGATAAATGCAGGCTCCCATCAGGCAATATGGACAATAGATCCAGTTAAGAAAGCCATTAAAACGCCCACCTCTATGCATGATATGGAAGAACCTTTTGAGAGTACTGCTTCTTAGGAAAATGTTGTCAAAATTGGAGAATCCTGAACCCGCGGGAATAGGAAGAGAACAGAAAATAGAGAGTATAGGAAAAGAAGGTTGAGGGAAGTGATGCACTTACGGCAAGTGTACCGATCATACAATTAATATAAAATCGTGGAGTAAATCCCCAAGTATCGTTCTCAAGGAACGGTGGTCGGGGTGAGTGATTTTATCATCGAGATAACTAATTATAGAGATTTCTTAAGTAAAAAAAGGGGGCTTAGCTGATTTGGATAACAATGAGGAAAACTAAATTAATTACTACTGGTCAAATGCACCGAGTCGCTTGGTAGATGGAACAACTATAGGCTGCAATGCTCTGCTTGAGCTGGAGGGTGGTGGAGTAAGCTCACAAATGGATGAATTGCAACCGACAGAGTGAGGGTCATAAGCACATCATCAATAAGCACTCCATTAGCAATTGCTAGTGCGGGATCTCAACCCGATAGCGGGATGGATGATGGAATGGGGGCGCTACTCACTTCACATTAACCACAAATACATTCATAAAACCGAAAATACATTAATGGAAAATCATGGTTCATGGACATCATTCAAACACACAAGCATACAACAAGAAACCATTGTAGCATTACAAAGGGGGTAAGAGTACAACCAAAGCACGAAGTCTCGTCGAAGATTCACGGCCAGAATCGTAGGGTTGTCAATCCTCGTCTATGCTCAGTCTTCAACTACCGTCCGTAGTCCAGAGGAGTTGCCACCTTCCTCTATGTTACATATCATCTTCGTATAACAGCTTTGATCAAGCTCTTGCTGGAGAACTCTGAGAATGCAACGAGAGATCCCTTAAAGCGCAGCTTTTTAGCTTGCGAATGATGGAGGAGAACAACGAGGATTTCCTATCCATTGATTTCCAAGGAAATGGTGGCCGAAGCTCCTCCTTAAGGTGTGCGGTGGTGGAGCGATGAAAGGTGCGAAACTGGGAGTTGTGGCATGAAAACGGCGGGTCTTCTCCGTACCCCCATCGAAATAGGGTGGATTCCTGCATTAAAATACTAAATAGGCAGAATTTTGGTCACGCATGGTCAAACGCACAACCGTGCATGGACCGTGCGATATTTGACCTACAGGAGTCTGCTGTGCAAATCCTACACACCACTATAGATGGTGGCTAGACTGCGGCACGACACGGCAGTGTACCGATCGTTCAAGTAATATAAAACGAGGAGTAAATCCCCGAGTATCGATCTCAGAAGGAACACAGTAAGGTGGAGTTGACTATTGAGGAGGACTTGAGATTGAAGTCCTTAAGTCGGATGGATGCGAAAGGCTAGGGTTGGTTTGATTTACGGAAAACAAAATAAAACAACTAAATCACTACTCCTATGTAGGCCGCTATGCGCTGCTTCGTCGGGTGGATGGAAACTATGCAGGCCGCGATGCACTGCTTCGGTAGGCGGATGGGCGAGTAGGCAAGCGGATGAGGTGGTTCGCACTAGCGGAAATGAAGTGGATTACACGGGCCGTTAGCACCGCTTAGCTTGGCGAATGGAAGAGCAGGCTCACGTAGTGGAAGAGAAGTTAAGCGGAATGGAATGGAGGGTAATGGAGGATGGAAGATGAATGACAATAGCGCACCTCATACACTTGAATAAATCAAATGTAATTTTATAAACATGAAATAAAAGTTACATATATGGATTTATCAAGCTCTTCATCCAAAAAATAGAGAGTTTAGCATACAAACATCATTTCAAAAGAATAAAGAGTAAGATATTCGACCGACTCCGAAGCCTTGCTGGGATTCACGGTTGGAATCGCTGCGTTGTCTATCCGCGTCCAAGCTCGGTCCTCAACTGCATCCGGGGTAAAGGAGGGCTGTCACTTCCTCCCAATGGCCCGTCTTCTTCGTGTCACGACCCGACGATGTCTAAATGCTCTGTAAACCTTCCTTGATGATGAAAGTAAGATCCAATCTCTTCCTTGAAGTCCCTAGATGAATAGAGGAGGCTTAGAACGAAAAAACGCAAATAACGGCGCTCAAAAAGACCTAGAAACGAAGAAGTTACGGCTGTTTTCGCGGAGCAGCTATTTATAGACAGGTGCAGGTTTTCAATGCGCACGATCAGTGGCGCACGAGCAGTGGTCAAGCGGAGTACCATGCGAAGTCGCATGCTCCTGTGCGTAGAAATACAGTAGACAAAATTTCGAATTATACAAATTGGTTTATAATTTTCTAGGAGCGTATTTATATATTACGTTTACTCAAAAGGCGAATCACGGTGAATCATAAGGTCGTACATAGGAAGAAAGTAAACTGAACGCTGAGGCGAGCATTGCCAAAGATCGGGGCTCGGGACAACTCCTTTGAAATCCTTCAATGTCGGTGACCATAAGCTTGCCCGTTCGCACTCTCTCCACAGCACTGGTTTGACTCAAATGCGTGAATCAATAGGACTTTAGGTTTTAAATGGGGCTTGGGTTTAGGTGAGGTATGCAATGATAAAGACGATGGATCAAATATTAAAGCCAAATGAGCTAGTGCAGAAATTCTCCTTATTCGCCACACAAACACACGGGTACATCACACCCCCAGACTTGGACTTAACAACATGGGTGTGTGCACCGCCTACTCCCAAACATAAATTTTTACACAGATTTTTTTCATTAAAGCTCAAATCTTTTTCTTTTCTTTTCACTTCTTTTCTTTCTCTCATTTTCTTCTTCTCTTTTCTTATCATTTTCAGCAACTAAACAATAACACATCCAAATCTTCACAAACATATCACCAAATCAACAACCCAACTCATGAAAATATTAAACAGCTAAAGCTCAGATTTGGGAGTGCGACTAGGTTTGGCATTTAGGCTTTGGTGAGACAATAGTGGGGCTGAATCAAAGAAAGGGTAGGCACAACTGGGCTAACAAGGATAAAGCGATAGGAGTGGGCACAAAGGCTCAACTAGGCCAAAATGATGGCCTATATCACATTCACGCAATTGACTAACCGTATACCCATGCTTCAAGAATCGCTTTGGGCAAGTTCTAGCCACCGAGAAAGATTATCCTTCCTCCCGGCTCGGGCAATACGAGACTAACGAACGTCTACACACATTCCTATGCTACCGTTTGATTCACACCGGATTCACCACTTTTTGAGTAAAGTAAACAATATCTACGCTAATAGAAAAAATATAATATAAAAGCATAAAAAGAAATTGAATCTACACGAATTCCTACGAGACATGAGCACTCGACTAGGAGCACTGCAAGAGTCAACATTTTACTCCACCTCATAATCCTAAGCCAGCACAATGATTTTCCAAATCACACAAAAAAGACAAATTCAACTCGCGACGTGCCAACGGCTAAGAGCGCTCAAGTGGGTGTTGTGGTGTGCAATGAAAATGAACAAAACTTTTTAAATGAAATCTTCTAATATGCAATGCAATAGTGCATGCGAGCGGGTAAACAAAACTACTCTCCCCCAGACTTAAACTAAACAATCCGCATAATATATGACACGAAAATCAAAATAGGGCTAGGGGAAGCGAGTACCCAATGCTCAGCAAGTGAGCATACCAGAAGATTGGCGTTTAAACCAAGACTAAGCTGCAGCATCCGCCATCCAGAAGAAGTACCTGCAGGGGTCAGCTCCGCAAAACAAAAGAAACAGAAAAAGATAAACTACAATAAACTACAGCTAACTAAATAGGATGGACTAAAATAAAATGCATGAAAGGTAAGATAACTACTGGGGTTATTGTCATCCCAGCACGACTTATTCAAAAACATGAAGGTTCTAGCTAATGGGCCTATGAAAAAGGAAATGGACAGGTAACTGTTCTAATACACGTGTCGGTAGCGGGTACCGATACGGCGATAGAACAGTTACTCCTCTACCCAAATAATAATACCTACATAACGCAGGTAGAGGAAACAGAAAGTAAGAAGAGGAGGAGACCTGGTCCTCATTCATCTCACCAAAACAATCCTTGCCCAGCAAGGTATCATCTCCAGGGATGCAGCAGGAGGAGAAGGAAATGAATGAGGCTTCCTCTATGGAGGAGGGGTCAACCTCCTCACATATGAAGATACACTCATCATTGACTTGAGCATCATGCTCCAAGTCCTCCTGATGTACCTGCGAAGATTCAACCTGCACAGGCTCAGATGAAGAAGGGGGGTTAGGAAATAAAAGAGAAGAATGACTTAAATAATCAAAAATTGGGGGAGTGGTCCCGGTCTCACTCCCAACAGGATCCAAGGATAGATCGCTATCATCATCGTAAGTATCATGGCGAGGGGAACCCAAGAACTCAAGGGCCTCAGTGGTGGTTTGGACCTCCTCGTCCCATGAAGAAGTGCAAACCTCCTCATCAGAGAGAGTATCCTCCTCAACCCACTTTGGAGCATCCTCCGAGTCCGAAGCATCACCCCACTCCTTTACTTTGATAGGATCATAAAGAATGTGTGTAGAAAAATCTTGCAAAAAAACTGGAGGAACACAAAGATTTGGCTCCTCCGCAAAAAGATATGCTGACGCCTCCCCGATGGAAAGAATACTTTCCTCATCATACTCAGGTGCATCTAGGAGCTCCCATTCCTCTCCTTGTTGGCTAACAGATGAGTGATCATCATCACTAGGAGTGAAGCCATACACAGGGAGTGAGGAGTCCATGCACGAGACAAGCATAGGGGTAGAGGGCACAATTGCCACCATGGGCACAGAATGAGCGATAGTGACACTGTTGTCATTAGTGGAGGAGCAGCGGTCAGGATTGAAAAGACTAGGACAGTCCTTCAATTCATGACCCTCTCCTCGACACAACAAGCAAACAATGTTCCTACACTGCCTAGCATTCAACTCATTCATTTGGTCCATATAATAAACCATGTCATTAAAGCTAGGTGAAATATCCCATGACGACATTTTCAATAATTAAAGCAGATAAAATGAAGCTGAAATTCTTTGCAAGGAAATTTACACAAACTAATAAAACTCCTTGGATTAAACTTGCCTAAAAAAAATTAAAACAGGAAAAGGGAAATAGTAAAATTAATAAACGCAAAAATTAAATAGAAAACAAACAAAATGACAAGAGGACTATACACAATGGAAGAACTTCTAACTCTTGTCTCCCCCTACAGCAACTCACACGTCTGTGTTCCCCGGCAACGGCGCCAAAAACTTGATGCGCAAATCCTACACACCACTATAGATGGTGGCTAGACTGCGACACGACACGGCAGTGTACCGATCGTTCAAGTAATATAAAACGAGGAGTAAAACCCCGAGTATCGATCTCGGAAGGAACACAGTAAGGTGGAGTTGACTATTGAGGAGGACTTGAGATTGAAGTCCTTAAGTCGGATGGATGCGAAAGGCTAGGGTTGGTTTGATTTGTGGAAAACAAAATAAAACAACTAAATCACTACTCCTATGCAGGCCGCTATGCGCAGCTTCGCCGGGCGGATGGAAACTATGCAGGCCGCGATGCATTGCTTCGGTAGGCGGATGGGTGAGTAGGCAAGCGGATGAGGTGGTTCGCACTAGCGGAAATGAAGTGGATTACACGGGCCGTTAGCACCGCTTAGCTTGGCGAATGGAAGAGTAGGCTCACGCAGTGGAAGAGAAGTTAAGCGGAATGGAATGGAGGGTAATGGAGGATGGAAGATGAATGACAATAGCGCACCTCATACACTTGAATAAATCAAAGTAATTTTATAAACATGAAATAAAAGTTACATATATGGATTTATCAAGCTCTTCATCCAAAAAATAGAGAGTTTAGCATACAAACATCATTTCAAAAGAATAAAGAGTAAGAGATTCGACCGACTCCGAAGCCTTGCTGGGATTCATGGTTGGAATCTCTGGGTTGTCAATCCGCATCCAAGCTCGGTCCTCAACTGCGTCCGAGGTAAAGGAGGGCTGTCACTTCCTCCCAATGGCCCGTCTTCTTCGTGTCACGACCCGGCGATGTCCAAATGCTCTTTAAACCTTCCTTGATGATGAAAGTAAGATCCAATCTCTTCCTTGAAGTCCCTAGATGAATATAGGAGGCTTAGAACGAAAAAAACGCAAAAAACGGCGCTCAAAAAGACCTAGAAACGAAGAAGTTACGGCTGTTTTCGCGGAGCAGCTATTTATAGACAGGTGCAGGTTTTCAATGCGCACGATCAGTGGTGCACAACCTATGGTCGTGCGCACTATGTCCAGTGGTCGTGCATTAAGCCAGTCAGGCCACTTTTTAGGTGGGAATTAATGCACGATCACTAGCGCACGACCAGTGGTCGTGCGCAGTGTTCCTGTGCAGTTTTTGCGCCCCGGAACACTCGCACAACCCCCGTGTCAACATAAAAGTTCATCGGGCCACTGAAATGGGCATTCCACACATTCTCAAATATAGAAATTAAATTGCAACATAAATCATGAGTAAGATAGAAATGAAAATACACCAAAACGGGCCTAAAAGTGCACTTAGCTTGGAATAACAGGTAGAGAACAAATATGAGTGATTATGGATCTAAAATGTAGTGCATTGACTCAAATACCGGCCCAGATGAGTCCATAAATGTGTATATAAATGGGTCTCATCAGAGTCCCAGGAAAATGAAGTGGAAGAGCCCGTGTGATTTTACTAACGTATGGTCAAAAATGACCGTACGAGAACAAAACGCACGGGTAGAAACAGATCACTTAAAAACAGGCTATCACAGGCAGATCGTGTGTTTCCTTCATGCACGGTTGAGTCCAACCATGCCTGAAGCAAACACATGGGGGATAATTTCATGAATATTTGGACAAAAAGATAGGCTCGTGCAATTTTACTCACACACGAGAAAACTGCCCGTACACAAACAAAAAGCACGAGCGGGGCAGATCACCAATCTGGGCTACTGCGGAATGTGCACTTTTGGTTCAATCGTGCTTCAAGGAAATGCATGACCATGCGTTTTCTAAAGAAATGCATTTTGGGAAACAAGGCTGATCAGCTCCCCTGCACAGCAAGAATAACAGCTATGAATACACCTCCAGCTCAATCCAAACATAGAGAAAAGAATGGGGAGCACCATGTGCTTACCCACAACAAAAGAATGCACAAATGCACTCCATAAATGTCCTAAACAGTGCATTTAGAGTGAGAGTGCATACAAGTGAAATACAAGCAATTATGGCTTGAAAGTGTAGTGTACAAGCGTGAAATTGCCCGGATGAGTACGTAAAATACTATAAATATTGGACTCATCACACACCCAGACTTAACCTTTTGCTCATCCCGAGTAAACCATTCATATACGGACGAGAAAAATGAAAGCTGGCGCAGAAAATATAAAACGGACTACCATGCGAAGCTGCGTGCTCGCGTGCGTAGAAATATAATAGATGAAATTTCTAATTATGCATAATAGTTTATACAAATCTACTAGCGTATCTAAATATTATTTTTACTCAAAAATTGAATCACGGTGAATTAGCCAGTCATGCGCAGGAAGAAAGTAAAATGATTGCTAAGGCGGGCATTGCATGAGATCGGGGCTCGGAGCAACCTCCATTGAAATCCATCAATGTCGGTGACCATAAGCTCACTCGTTCGCACTCTCTCCACGACACTAGTTTGGTTCATTGCGTGAGTCAGTAGGACTTTAGGATAGAGATGGGGCTTGGGTTGCGGTAAGGTATACAATGATAAAACAGTGGGCTCAACGCCCAAACCCAAAAGAGCTAAATCAAAACTAAGCTATTTAAGCAGCCACAAAATGCGCAGGTGCACCACACCCCCAGACATGAACTTCAAAACATGGGTGTGTGCTCCGCCTACTCCCAATACACATCTCAATTTGATTTTTAATTAAACATTTCTCTTATTATTATTTTTTTCTTTTTCAATTCTTTTTATTTTTTTCATTTCCATTTTTCTTTCACTATTTTTTCTCTTCTTCTTTTCAGCTAATATTCAACAGAAGCACAATCCACATATTGACAAAAATTCATCTTATCAACGCCTCCACAATGAAAATAATAGAACAACTAAAGCTCGAATTTGGGTGTCGGACTTGGATCAGTTTTTTGGCTTTGGTGGGATTTCGGTGGAGTTGAACCAAAAGATAGGGTAGGCACGTAGGGGCTAGCGTGGATCAGACGATAGGAGGGGTACAAAATACTCAACCTGGCCAAAATGATGGCCTACATCACGCTCATGCATTGAACTAACTTGAACCAATGCTTCAAGATTTGCTTGGGGCATGTTCTTAGCCACCGAGAATGGTAATCCTTCCTCCCGACTCAAGCAATACAGGCCTAGAAACTGTCTACACACATCCCTATGCTACTGTCAGATTCACACCGGATTCACCACTTTTGTGTAGAATAATCAATCATTACGCTAATAAAAAAGTATAAAACTATAAGCATAAAGAAAATTAATTCTATACAGATTTCTACGCGAGATGCGAGTACTGAACTAGAGCACTACATGAGTCAACATCTTACTACGTCTCATAATCCCGAGCCAACATAGTGGTTTTCCCAATCAAACCAAATAAATGAGTTAGACTCGTAACGTGCCAACGGCTAAGTGCGCGCTCAACTTGTAACACCCCAAAAATCGTGGTTCAGCGAAGAAGGCGGAGTGGTAGTGCTGCACTTGAAGCAGGTTAAATCTTCCCTTTCTGCTCTTAGCGCACGACCATTTCCCTCTTCGCGCACGACCAGTGATCGTGCGCCAGCGATCGTGCGTTAATTCAGAAGAGAATCGAGTTCTGTCTCGGATAGTGCGCACGACCATTTCCCTCTTCGCGCACGACCAGTGATCGTGCGCCAGCGATCGTGCGCCCTATTTATTCTGTTCCGCGATTTTGAGCGGAGAAGAAGATCGGACCGTCCAAATCTTTTGGAAATTGATCCAACGGCTAGGTTTAGTTGCGGGAGACCTTTAGGGCTGATGAGAGGGGGTTAAACCCTCATATTCTCTAAGCCATTCTCTCTCCAAACCCTAGAGAAAGAAGGAGGAGCCAAGGAAGAAGAAGGTAGATCCCGCCATTGACGGAGCTCCGGAGCTCCGTTTCGCGAGCCGTTTCCAGATTTGGAGAGTGCAGCCCGGTGCGGTCGTTTCTCTCCGTGTAGAATCTCGGATCTATGGCGAAAAAGAACGCGTCTAGGGTAACGATTCTTCCTCCCGAACTTTGGACTTGTATTTGTCCTTTCATTCCTCTTTCTATGCTTGCATGAGGAATCCCTTTCACCAAATGGGTGAAGTGTAGGATTTCCTCAAGTTCTTCGGAACTCCGGGTAGATTGTGTCCGTCCCCGGCATTATTGCATGTAGAAAATCCGGTAGTCGTGCGGATTTAGGCATTTTGTGTGAAGCCTATTCGTGGCCGTGAGCCTGAATCGGTGATGCTTGATTTGCGACGTTGCATTTAGGTTAGGCCTAGAATGCGTGCCGGAGAATGACTCCGTGAAATCATCTATAGCAGTGCGGGAAATAAGTATAGGCGTCTTGTGAAGATGCTAACGAAAGCCCCATGCTTTGAGATTGGTTGAAGGCAAACCTTCACCACGAAATTGATGCGGAGCGTATTGCACCTCCCTTGTTGAGTATTCGTGAAACCTAGATCCTTGTGAAGGGGTTAGGTGCGTAGCGTATAATTAGTGTAGCACTTGAAAGTGCTAAACCCTTATGGGCCGAGGCGAAGCCATACCCGCGTCGTGCGATAGATCGCGACGATTAGAGCACGGGCAAAGCTAAACCGAACCCGTTTCCATGCAGATCGGTAAGAGGTCCCTTCCTCAGGAAAGCCGTGTGATCATGGGAGAGGTCGTGGAAGGTGTCATACCTAGACCGACCAAAAGCTCTTGTTTCCACCCAAGGTTGTGGCCCTTACGGTGGAGTGTTTTGTGAAATGGATGTTATGATTAGCCTCATGCGATTGCTTAGGTGGTTGTGGGGAACCTTCGGGTGAACCCAACCAACATCATGTGCATACCTAGGTTCCCCTCTCTTTTGATGCTCAACCTAGAAGATTGATTGTGCTTGAAACCTCACCTTGTGTAGTTTGCACTTTCTTTATATTTAGTACTTGTGCTAGTATGGCTTGCTTGCAGGGTAGGAGCTCCACCACCCCGGAAAAGGGGTGGGGTCGTTATAATTTGGTCAGTTGTGCTGACCGTTACTTTGTTTGCCACCGCTTGGTGGAATGTTCTTATGCAGGTGCAGGTGAGCCTAGCGGGAAATAGCGGGCGATGGCCCTTTGCAATGTTGGCCCTCGAAGGCCAGCCCTTTTCCTGTTATTCATGTATGGCCGGCCTGCGTGCCGATGTATGCTTATGGAGTTTTGTGCATTGGATGAATGTAAGGCCTTAAGGCCGTAACTCTTATTCAGGATACATTCCTATGATAGTGGACAGTTCTATTTGAATGGTTTAATTAATGCTTCCGCTTACGTTTTGTACTCTCGTTTAGTTGTTACTTTTCTGGTTATCACCTTTTAACTCCTAGCTAGTGTGGTTTGTATGGCGTGGGGTCCCGGCCGGACCTGCTATTATACTCTTCGTACTGGCAGGATGTTACAATTTGGTATCGGACTTAAGGCGTCGATCCGTAGTTCAGCGAATTCAGGACGAATTCCTTTTAAGGGGTGGTGCGCACGGGTTGTGCATTCACCTAAAACGACAAAAACTTATAAGAATGTCCACTTAGGAATGAAAAGAAAACTTACTTGTTTGCGGAACCTGAGCGTCCCATGATTGATGTTTGATATGTTTTGGGTCACTAAATTGTGCTGTGCATGATTATAGGTGACTAGAAGTGCTGCGGGGCAGTCTCGACCCCGTAACACCGCTGAAAGTAGTGGGTCGGCTGAAGTGCCAGCGACCACTCCTTCTGCTGAAATGATCAAATTAGTCGCAGAAGCGGTCTTCGCGATGATCAACGCTCAACCCCAAAGGCTGTTTCAGCCTGCTACTCCTACTCTGGATGTGGCCCCTGAGGCTGTTGCTGTAGTGGAACCTGCGGCGGAACCAAGGGTGGAGGCCCCTGTGCCTGTAGCTGCAGTAGAACCTGCGGTAGCGCCGAGGGTGGAACCTCAAGTTGCGCAAGTAGTTGCGGGGCGAGCGCGTGACCAGCAATTAAAGCATTTCCTGAGCTTCAATCCTCCTACCTTCTCGGGATCTGAGTCCCCAACGGAGGCAGAAGACTGGTTGTCAAGAGTTAGAAGAACTCTGAGGGCGACAGCGACGGACGAAGCCATGATGGTAACCTTAGCCACTTTCCTTCTTGATGGAGAGGTTGTGCTGTGGTGGGAAGAGCAGGAGCTGCATAAGTTCTGCGGTAGAGATATTACTGAAATTACAATGGCTGAGTTTTCAAAGTCGTTCCTCCAAAGGTTTATCCCCTCTGCCCAGCGCATTGCGTTGCAAAACCAGTTCTTGAGGTTGACACAAGGTGATCGCTCCGTTGACGATTACTTGCATGAGTTTACCAGACTGAGTCGCTATGCGGGGTCCTTGGTGGAGGATGAGGAGGCAAAGACAAATAAGTTCTATGAAGGGCTTCGGGACGAGTTGAGGCTGCTCCTTGCAGGCCCTATGACGTTTGGCTTCCAAGTGATGGTGCAAACTGCCAGATATTTGGAGTTGGACATGAAGAGGGTACAAGCAAGGGGTGTTGTAAAGAAACCTGAGTTTCATGCGCAGGCCTCTCAGTCCAAGTCGGATTTCAGAAGGAACAAAAGGAAGTTCAAACAGGCGGAACCAGCTCCTTCAAATGTTTCGGGAGCCACGACCGCACGCACTCCTATTACGTGTTTCACCTGCGGGATGGTGGGACACAAAGCTGCGGTGTGTCGAAGTGGTCCCCCGAAGGCTGGTAATCGAGCAGTGGATTATGCTCGTGCTGCCGAAAAGGGTAAAGCTGCGGAGTCTTCGGCTTCCCAGCATTTTCCGACTCAGCCGAGAGTCTATTCGCTTGGCCAACAAGAAGCTATACGACAAACTGATGTCGTCACAGGTACGAATTAGAAGTTAGCTTTTTCAGCTATATATATAATTCATACTGTGGTACGACTATATGCTTTATTTGTGTGCAATTAGGTTTCGTCCTAATTTTCAACTATCCGGCGAGAGCTCTATTTGATATGGGTGCATCATACTCTTTTCTGTCCGAGGACTTCGTTGTGCGAATCGGAGTGCCGTCTACCTTCGTAGAGGATAGATTGGAAGTAGTGCTAGCCAATGGATCTCGAATGAGTGCGGATAGGAAGAGCCGTGTGAAGGTGCGGATCGGAAGTCAGGATTTCGACTTGGAAGCGTCGTTATTACCGTTAGCTGAATTTGATGTGATCTTCGGCATGGACTGGCTCTCGGAGCAGCGGGCATGCATAGATTGCAATACAAAGGAGATCACTCTGGGAAGGGACACCGAAGGAGAAACCATGTTTGCCGGTATGCGAGGAGCGAGCAAGACGCTGATGTCTGCTCTCCAGTTGGTTATGGCAGTGAGAAAAGGCGCCGAGTTGTTCTTCACCTTGTTGGAGACTTCAGAGCCAATGCCCAGGTTATGTGATGTCCCAGTTGTAGCGGACTACGCCGACGTGTTTCCTAACGAACTCCCTGGGGCTCCGCCTCAGCGGGAGATCGACTTCTGTATCGAGTTGGTGCCAGGTGCCAAACATGTGGCCCGCTCACCGTACCGGATAGCGCCAAAGGAATTGGCAGAGCTGAAGGTTCAATTGCAAGAGCTACTAGAGCAAGGCTACGTACGTCCAAGTTCATCGCCTTGGAGTGCACCGGTCCTCTTTGTGAAAAAGAAGGACGGGAGCTTGCGTCTATGTATTGATTATCGAGAGCTAAACAAGTTGACCGAGGAGAACCGATATCCGATTCCAAGAATCGATGATCTATTCGACCAATTGGTGGGGTCGACGGTTTACTCCAAGCTGGACCTAAGGTCCGGCTATTACCAACTGCGGATAAGGGAATGTGACATTCCAAAAACAGCGTTCAGTACCCGCTTTGGGCACTATGAGTTCACGGTGATGCCGTTCGGTCTGTCCAATGCACCGTCGGTATTCATGGACTTAATGAACAGGACGTTCCGTGAGTATTTGGATCAATTTGTGATCGTCTTTATCGACGACATTTTGGTATACTCTCAATCGGAAGAGGAGCATGTAGGGCATCTGCACGCCGTTCTGAGCACCTTGAGGAGGAGTCAGCTCTATGCCAAGTTCTCCAAGTGCGAGTTTTGGCTACCGTCAGTAGCATTCCTTGGTCACGTCGTTAGTGGAGATGGAATTGCGGTAGATCCGTCGAAGATAGAAGCGATCCGAGCGTGGCCTTTGTTGAAAAACGTAGCGGAAGTCCAAAGTTTCTTAGGACTTGCCGGCTATTATAGGCGCTTTGTGGAAAACTTTTCGAGGATCGCACTTCCTCTCACAAAACTGACTAGGAAGGATCATAAGTTCGTTTGGTCGCCCGAGTGCGCACGAGCTTTTGAAGAACTGAAGAGCCGTCTGACCACGGCGCCCATTCTATGCTCGCCACAAGGTACGGAAGGCTACGAAATTTATAGCGACGCCTCACGAAGTGGTTTGGGTTGTGTCCTAGTGCAGTTCGGGAAGGTAATTGCCTACGGCTCCCGGCAACTGAAGGTTCATGAGAGGAATTACCCGGTCCATGATTTGGAGCTAGCAGCCGTGGTATTTGCTCTTAAGCTTTGGAGGCATTATTTATATGGCGTGAAGATCGATATCTTTACCGACCACAAGAGCCTCAAGTACTTGCTGGATCAAAGGGAGTTGAATATGCGTCAAAGGAGGTGGATGGAGTTCCTTGGGGACTACACCTTCGACATCAATTATACTCCCGGTAAGGGAAACGTAGTAGCGGACGCGCTGAGTCGTCGGGCTCCCGCTCAAGCAAATTGGATTTTGATGCACGATGAGCGTCTAATCCGCGAGCTGGAAGAAATGGAGATCATTTGCATTGATAGGAGAACGTCTACTTCAGCATGCTTGAACTGGACGGAGGTTCAATACGACCTTGCCGACCGAGTTCGACAAGCATTGGAGCTGGACGAGAGCATGAAACGCTATAAGGCGGAAACCGTTGAGGGGTTAAATGTCACAACCCGCATTTTCCCGAATTTAAGAATATCAGAGGAAGATAAAATACGCGTCATGATGCCACGTCATGCAGGAGACAACTGCAGATGCTCAGGCGGGATCCTATTACTTGATAATTGAAAACGTGATTTCATGATAATCATTATTTGAAATCATTTATTAGGGTTTAGAGTAAGAACTGTGTCTCTCAGTTCGTGGATCAACTAGTCCACAGAGAAAGTATGTATAATTGCAGCGAAAAATACTTGATTTAGTTCATTTAAGGTCCTATATGCACGTGAAGGCAGGACATAAAGTAGATGATATGCACATAACTAGGCGTAGTATAAGTATAGAAAATATCTTTTAGGTGACTTTAAAACTAAGGGTTTTCGTTAAAACTGATGAGATGAGGATGAATGAAAAGCCATTTTATCGCTATAATGCACCTAGTCATAAATCATTTCCAGAGAGTAAGGTATCAGATCTAAAAACAGTGGCATAAACTGGTAAGTAAACTATAATGTATCAAAGAGGCACAATGGGCGTCAACAAGCTGACACCAACCCGTTGGCCCAACTAGCATGTCTGAACACAAGGAGAAGCAAACAACAACTACTACTACCTCGCAGCAGCGGGGTAAACAGCAGCTAAAACTCCCGAAGACTTCGGGCTACTCCACTAACCGCTACGGCTCTGAACCTGAGGCATTCAATACAACAAAGAACGCCTCAGCAAGGAATTACAAGTGGCAGAAAACTAACAGAAAAACAAGCAAGGCATAAGGGGTACCAACCCAAGCCTGATTCACTGAAAAGAAGCTCGGAAACAAGGAGCTAAGCAAAGCACCAAGTGCAACCAAATATCATAAGTAGGAACAAGTATAAATTAATTATCTTGTAAATTTTAATGCATGAGACTGATCAGCTCAAATTAAATGGGGGCGGTTCTTT
Source organism: Dactylorhiza incarnata (assembly GCA_033032865.1). Classification (NCBI taxonomy): domain Eukaryota; kingdom Viridiplantae; phylum Streptophyta; class Magnoliopsida; order Asparagales; family Orchidaceae; genus Dactylorhiza; species Dactylorhiza incarnata. The sequence continues at coordinate 7,685,050 of JAWHQI010000033.1, read as the reverse complement.
ATCCTCTGCCACCCAAAGCCTTAACTGGTGGGGATTTCTATTACCCAACCATCCAAACACGGCCCTCGGGACCACAAGCCAAGCCTGCGGTTCACCTTTAAAATGGCCACCGTGCAAGGCTACAATAGGAACCCCACTGTCCCCCAAACACCACTACTGTGTAAGGCTAAAGACAACGGATCTTATTAATTAAATTTCAATTTAAAACACGGGACGAAGCCCGAGGAACAATCCACAGGGATACCCCAAGAGATAGGGTCAAAGCAAGGTACACACCGATCAAGATGAATCATAAGTGAAACCAAGGATTTGCAAGATCACAACAGGTTTAGAACTTAGATCGGAGGTAAACATGATCGAAGACGCAATGCAGTTATTAGCAACATCACCGCATACTGCTAACATCACAAATACTAAGAAGAAACACCCTAAGGATAGGGTCACAATGAGATAACTACTGATCAAACGATTCATAAGGGGAAACTCGGAGTCATTGAACCAAAAAGGCAAAGGGGTTCAAGCTCGAGGGATTCATGATCAAGGACACCCAAGAGGCTTGGGCAAAACTCCTTGTGCCCTTGTAAGAGGCACAAGGTTTCAAGAAGGAGGAGAAGTAATCAGAGGCATAACTCATGACGAATCATAAGAGTAAACTCAAACATTATCAGACCACAACGAGTAAGAGAATTCAAGCAAAAAGGGATTCAAGATCAGGAGCACCGAAAGGTCACTGGCCATCATCCATGTGCACCCGAGGGGACACGAGATTCAAACATAAAAACTCAACGAAATCACATGCGTTCCAGGCGGGGTTCTTACCATCAATTATCGAGAAGAAGAGGGACAACATTCAAGGCAGCACTTCTCGAGAACTGGAAGGATTTCTCGAGATAAAGCAAGGGATTTCTCGAGACATAGAATTAAGAGCATGCGGAGAAGATGGAAGATTGACTGTGTTGGTAAAGGTTACCAATCACCACATAGAATGGGGGAGGTCCAGAAATTGTCACTGTTTGAATTCGTCGGAATTCGTCGGGATGACACGGAAGGTCCCGTGAAATCTCGACGAATTGACACAGAAAATCTTTAACTTGATTCGTCGGAATTCGTCGGAATTACACGGAATGTCCCGTGAAATCTCGACGAATTGACACAGAAAATCTTTAACTTGATTCGTCGGAATTCGTCGGAATTACACGGAATGTCCCGTGAAATCTCGACGAATTGACACAGAAAATCTTTAACTTGATTCGTCGGAATTCGTCGGAATTACACGGAATGTCCCGTGAAATCTCGACGAATTGACACAGAAAATCTTTAACTTGATTCGTCGGAATTCGTCGGAATTACACGGAATGTCCCGTGAAATCTCGATGAATTGACACAGAAAATCTTTAACTTGATTCGTCGGAATTCGTCGGAATTACACGGAATGTCCCGTGAAATCTCGACGAATTGACACAGAAAATCTTTAACTTGATTCGTCGGAATTCGTCGGAATTACACGGAATGTCCCGTGAAATCTCGACGAATTGACACAGAAAATCTTTATTCTGCTGTGTGGTCTAACGGTTTTCTCCAGGGAACAACTACCCGATTCATAGCAAAGGAAGAATAATCAAGGAAGCTTACATTAACACTCCAAAACTTAAGTTAAACCGAGCGACATGAAATCGACACGAGCGAAACAATACTTCAAGAACAGAAAGAGAAGGAGGAGGAAGCCACTTGCCTTAACCTTGCAAAACTCGAGATCCTCCGCTCTGAAGGCTAAGGAAACACTCAAGCACGAAATCCTAGAACGATTCAGACCAAAAGGAAGAGTTAGGTTACCGCCAAATCTCCCAAAACTCCACGAAACGAGAAAAGCTTACCGCTAGAACGAAGATCTCGCCGAGAGTTTTCCAAATCTTCAAACAACACTCGATTCCGACCACTATAGCCCTAGAAATCGCCGGTTGAAAGCTCTCCGAAGCTCCGCTCTCGCCCTAACCCTCGGCGGCTTCTTTTGATCGAGGAAGGAGATAATGAATAGCAAGAGGAGTTTTAGGTATTTATATAAAAACCTAATTTAATATTTAATTAATTAAATAATCCTCTCATTTACTTAAACCACGAGGGCGACCAGAACAACTCGGATTTCTACGAAATTCGCACCTTAGCTGAAAAACGGCGCTACGAATCCAACGGCGAAGTCAGAACTCAGTTCCGACGAGCCAAACTCCGGATAAAGCCTCCCGAAGCTAAAATCTTAATAATTACTCAAAACCTTCACTTTAATTCGAAACGACGCGAAAACTCGCACGCTCGATCTAAATTACACGCTTTAACTAAGCTAAGACTCTAAACACTACCAAAAGAGCTGACGTAACGCCCTTACGCCAAAATTACGTCACAGCGGGTACGTAAAATAATTGACGAAAAACAGGGGCGTTACAGTCACTCCCCCTAAAAGAAGTTTCGTCCCGAAACTTGAAATCCAAAGATCTAGAAAGATACAGAATCAAATCCAAAGATTAAATGACAGCAGGATTTCCTGAAAACTGCTTTTATACTCAAAATCCATTTATCCAAGATGCTTAACACAAGCTCCATCATAACCCACAAAATAACAATCTAATCACATCTTCCAAAATTTGATTCATTAATTCCGCCTGACCGAGGCATAAACCTAGAATTCTAACCTGACACACGGCTTAAAGGGCACACCAAGCAACCTGACGACCCCTTCCAAATAAAGCTCTGCTATTTCTCCAAAGAATATCTGATCTAAAAATCGCACAAAGAGAGCACTTTTTTGCCAAACCGACAACTGGGACCCATACAGAATCATGTCCTCCGGGGAATCTAGGTAACGAAGTCCATTGAAATACTTCCCCACTTCCAGCTGGAACATCCAACGGGGTCAAACTACCTCCAAGCCTAATTGATCTACCTTAACGCGCTAGCAGGTATAACATTCCAAAAAAAACACAATTGGCTAAATCATACTTCATACCAGACTGCCAACAATCGGTTATCAACCAAAATCACGCGCCTCACTACAGATCTTTGTTCGAATAACCTCAAACGCGGAAATTCAATATCTACTCTAGTACTCAAGGTATTTCATCATCAAATAAGAAAGATATAGAAATTCTCCCTTTTTCTCAATCCTACTCCGGAGATGTTGCGAGTCAGGGTCTTCCTTCTGACGCAGTTCTACAAGGGCAGACCAAGAAGGCTCTTCAGCCTCTAAGCTCGAAGACGCGGTACTACTACCGACTGAGATATCCATCAACATAAACTCCTCTACTAGGGACTGCACTGAGAGCATGAAGATATGCGCGGTCTTTCTACTCAGGCATCGGCCACCACATAAATCCGCCACATACTCCAACCACCTCCGCTGGCGCAGACTCTGCTCCTTCAGGGTGAAGACATATTTCAGACTCTTAAGATCCGTATAAATCTTGCATGACGCTCCATAAAGAAGATGTCTCCAAAGCTTCAAAGCATAGATCACTACGGCGAACTCTAAGTCATGCGTAGGGTAATTCTTTTCATGAACTTTCAATTGTCTAGACCCATAAGCAATTACTTTTCCTTCTTGCACCAAAACGCAACTTAATCCAAGGCGAGATGCGTCCACATAAACTGCATACTCAACTCCTTCGATCGGTAAGGCCAACACAAGAGCACTACCCAAATGTTTCTTTAATTCCCGAAAAGCTCCTTCGCACTAACCGCTTCAAACAAAAGCGGCATACTTCTGGGTAAACCCGGTTAAAGGTGCCGACAACACTGAAAATTCTTGAACAAAATCTCCTGCAGAACCCAGTCAAACCTAAGAAACTCCTTATCTCCTTAGGCGATGGAGGCATCTTCCAATCCAATACAACAGAAATCTTAGCAGGGTCTACAATAATTCCATCTTTGTTCACCACCAGACCTAGAAAGGATACCTGAGGAAGCCAAAACTCACACTTACTCAGCTTCGCAAACAACTAGAGCTTTCTAAGAGAAGGCAATACTAGACGCAACAGCGCAGCATGCTCTACAGCACTACTGGAAAATACCAACACATCACCGAAAAACATGGCAACGAAAAGATCCGGAAAAACCTTGAACATACGGTTCATCAAGATCAAAAACGCAGAGGGTGCATTGCAATAAGACAAGCACCAGGCTCCAAAACAAAAACGAACTCCACGCCTCCAACCGGCGGGAGACCAGGAAGATCATCAGGAAAAACGACAGGAAGCTCTCGCACCACTAGGACATCCTCGATACGCGGCGAACGCCTAACAGTTTCTACCACAGAAACAAGGTACGCCAACAACCGGAATCTAACAGCTTCCGAGCACACACCGCAGAAAATATCGGGGAACACTGGCACGGAGGTCCTAGAAAATACTCAAGGGATGACCGCATCAAAACTGGACCACAGGTCCGAACCCAAAATCACGACAAAGCCTTCTAGATTCAATACCTTAAGATCAGCAAAAGCCAACAAATCTCCTAAGAGAACGGGCAACTCCGGACGCACAGGTTCGAGGATACCAAAATACCGAAAGGAAACTAAACGAGGAACGAATCGATGCCCAACTCAGGGGTCATACGGTGACGCTCAACGAAATTCCTTGCTACGAACGAAAGGGCAGCACCCGAATCGAAAAGATCTCACGCTCAACAATTCTTTACCTTAAATCACCCTATAAGCGCGAAAAGAGAAACTAGTCTAATACAGCAAAGCTAAGATCAAGTCAAAACTTAACAGCTAACTCGAATATCTAACCTGCGATTACTTGGGTCGAAGACTGCTCTTGCTCCTGGGTCAACACATTCAGCTTTCCTCTTCCTTCATCCTGATGCTACTAGACCTAGAGCAATTCTGCTCGGCCTCCTGGGTTCAATCACAAATTCACTAACAGCGAATTGCCTCTGCTCCGGATGCAGCAAATCATTCACCAAACAGTCTTGCTCAACCGACGGCCGAAACTCCTTTAACATCATCGCCTTGAATGACTCCCACGAACATCCATCTACGAGGTTTTCCAATTCCCTAATCCACCAGCTCTTAACAAGACCCTTCAGCTGGTAAGCGGCGACCGCTACCTTTTGGCCTGCAGAGATTCCTGAGTACTTAAAAATATCCTCGATGGCAACCAACCAGTCATCCAAAGACAAGAAATCAGCTCTTCCGCCAAACGTAGGGGGTCTTAATCGCTGAAAATGCGATATAACGTCCATTTCCGGAAGCATCTCTACAGGTGGAAACAAGGGAGCAGGAGGAGTAGGTACCGTCTGTCCTACTACTGGGGCCTGCGCTACGAATTGCTGCCTAACACCGGCAGACAACAACAACTCAACCTGAGATTGCATCGCAACCACCTGCTTGGACAGAGTCTCAAAACTTTGCTGCAGACTCTCAATCACGGCTTTACTCAACGCACCGGAAGACTCGCCTTCAAACAGGGGAGTCGACCTAAACGCAACACGCTTCGGCGCCATCGCTGCTAAAATGCATAAACCTCTAATCAAAACTCAACCCTACACTAGAACTACACTTCTTGGTTCAGAACATACATATACAGATACTTGCCATTGCCACCACCTTTCTCTGGGATTTTCATGATGCTATGCAAAATTTGGGGATGACACCATATCATCCCTCTTGACTCACATGCAAGGGTCATGAATGCATGAATGTTCTGTTCATTTTGAAAATCATGTGTGTACGTATGTCATCCTGTAAATCTTTAGCTTGGCACGTGTGCTTATGCAATGCTACACAAGGTATGTTGTGCTATGCATTCTAATAAAGGCCTTAATGCATGTTATGAGCGGCGTACACATGAAATATTATGCATCCCATACTACATAATATCGCATGTAACGAAAAATAAAACGTGCTAATGGGCATCCATGTGATGGTGGTTATGCATCCCATACTACATAACCGTCACATGTTGCCACCTATGGTGGATCCATATACAAACACATATTATGCATCCCATACTACATAATATGCCCCGTATACTTCTTATCATGCTATGAGTGTAGTGTTCGTGCTTTGGCCAAGACGTACTGATGACACATCGGTGTGTGTATGCAATGAAACCAAACAACTAAACTATATCAGAATTTGTTGCCCGACCAACTTGTCGAACAACCTGGCTCTGATACCAACTGTCACAACCCGCATTTTCCCGAATTTAAGAATATCAGAGGAAGAGAAAATACGCGTCATGATGCCACGTCATGCAGGAGACAACTGCAGACGCTCAGGCGGGATCCTATTACTTGATAATTGAAAACGTGATTTCATGATAATCATTATTTGAAATCATTTATTAGGGTTTAGAGTAAGAACTGTGTCTCTCAGTTCGTGGATCAACTAGTCCACAGAGAAAGTATGTATAATTGCAGCGGAAAATACTTGATTTAGTTCATTTAAGGTCCTATATGCACGTGAAGGCAGGACATAAAGTAGATGATATGCACATAACTAGGCGTAGTATAAGTATAGAAAATATCTTTTAGGTGACTTTAAAACTAAGGGTTTTCGTTAAAACTGATGAGATGAGGATGAATGAAAAGCCATTTTATCGCTATAATGCACCTAGTCATAAATCATTTCCAGAGAGTAAGGTATCAGATCTAAAAACAGTGGCATAAACTGGTAAGTAAACTATAAAGTATCAAAGAGGCACAATGGGCGTCAACAAGCTGACACCAACCCGTTGGCCCAACTAGCATGTCTGAACACAAGGAGAAGCAAACAACAACTACTACTACCTCGCAGCAGCAGGGTAAACAGCAGCTAAAACTCCCGAAGACTTCGGGCTACTCCACTAACCGCTACGGCTCTGAACCTGAGGCATTCAATACAACAAAGAACGCCTCAGCAAGGAATTACAAGTGGCAGAAAACTAACAGAAAAACAAGCAAGGCATAAGGGGTACCAACCCAAGCCTGATTCACTGAAAAGAAGCTCGGAAACAAGGAGCTAAGCAAAGAACCAAGTGCAACCAAATATCATAAGTAGGAACAAGTATAAATTAATTATCTTGTAAATTTTAATGCATGAGACTGATCAGCTCAAATTAAATGGGGGCGGTTCTTTATCCTCTGCCACCCAAAGCCTTAACTGGTGGGGATTTCTATTACCCAACCATCCAAACACGGCCCTCGGGACCACAAGCCAAGCCTGCGGTTCACCTTTAAAATGGCCACCGTGCAAGGCTACAATAGGAACCCCACTGTCCCCCAAACACCACTACTGTGTAAGGCTAAAGACAACGGATCTTATTAATTAAATTTCAATTTAAAACACGGGACGAAGCCTGAGGAACAATCCACAGGGATACCCCAAGAGATAGGGTCAAAGCAAGGTACACACCGATCAAGATGAATCATAAGTGAAACCAAGGATTTGCAAGATCACAACAGGTTTAGAACTTAGATCGGAGGTAAACATGATCGAAGACGCAATGCAGTTATTAGCAACATCACCGCATACTGCTAACATCACAAATACTAAGAAGAAACACCCTAAGGATAGGGTCACCATGAGATAACTACTGATCAAACGATTCATAAGGGGAAACTCGGAGTCATTGAACCAAAAAGGCAAAGGGGTTCAAGCTCGAGGGATTCATGATCAAGGACACCCAAGAGACTTGGGCAAAACTCCTTGTGCCCTTGTAAGAGGCACAAGGTTTCAAGAAGGAGGAGAAGTAATCAGAGGCATAACTCATGACGAATCATAAGAGTAAACTCAAACATTATCAGACCACAACGAGTAAGAGAATTCAAGCAAAAAGGGATTCAAGATCAGGAGCACCGAAAGGTCACTGGCCATCATCCATGTGCACCCGAGGGGACACGAGATTCAAACATAAAAACTCAACGAAATCACATGCGTTCCAGGCGGGGTTCTTACCATCAATTATCGAGAAGAAGAGGGACAACATTCAAGGCAGCACTTCTCGAGAACTGGAAGGATTTCTCGAGATAAAGCAAGGGATTTCTCGAGACATAGAATTAAGAGCATGCGGAGAAGATGGAAGATTGACTGTGTTGGTAAAGGTTACCAATCACCACATAGAATGGGGGAGGTCCAGAAATTGTCACTGTTTGAATTCGTCGGAATTCGTCGGTATGACACGGAAGGTCCCGTGAAATCTCGACGAATTGACACAGAAAATCTTTAACTTGATTCGTCGGAATTCGTCGGAATTACACGGAATGTCCCGTGAAATCTCGACGAATTGACACAGAAAATCTTTAACATGATTCGTCGGAATTCGTCGGAATTACACGGAATGTCCCGTGAAATCTCGACGAATTGACACAGAAAATCTTTAACTTGATTCGTCGGAATTCGTCGGAATTACACGGAATGTCCCATGAAATCTCGACGAATTGACACAGAAAATCTTTAACTTGATTCGTCGGAATTCGTCGGAATTACACGGAATGTCCCGTGAAATCTCGACGAATTGACACAGAAAATCTTTAACTTGATTCGTCGGAATTCGTCGGAATTACACGGAATGTCCCGTGAAATCTCGACGAATTGACACAGAAAATCTTTAACTTGATTCGTCGGAATTCGTCGGAATTACACGGAATGTCCCGTGAAATCTCGACGAATTGACACAGAAAATCTTTATTCTGCTGTGTGGTCTAACGGTTTTCTCCAGGGAACAACTACCTGATTCATAGCAAAGGAAGAATAATCAAGGAAGCTTACATTAACACTCCAAAACTTAAGTTAAACCGAGCGACATGAAATCGACACGAGCGAAACAATACTTCAAGAACAGAAAGAGAAGGAGGAGGAAGCCACTTGCCTTAACCTCGCAAAACTCGAGATCCTCCGCTCTGAAGGCTAAGGAAACACTCAAGCACGAAATCCTAGAACGATTCAGACCAAAAGGAAGAGTTAGGTTACCGCCAAATCTCCCAAAACTCCACGAAACGAGAAAAGCTTACCGCTAGAACGAAGATCTCGCCGAGAGTTTTCCAAATCTTCAAACAACACTCGATTCCGACCACTATAGCCCTAGAAATCGCCGGTTGAAAGCTCTCCGAAGCTCCGCTCTCGCCCTAACCCTCGGCGGCTTCTTTTGATCGAGGAAGGAGATAATGAATAGCAAGAGGAGTTTTAGGTATTTATATAAAAACCTAATTTAATATTTAATTAATTAAATAATCCTCTCATTTACTTAAACCACGAGGGCGACCAGAACAACTCGGATTTCTACGAAATTCGCACCTTAGCTGAAAAACGGCGCTACGAATCCAACGGCGAAGTCAGAACTCAGTTCCGACGAGCCAAACTCCGGATAAAGCCTCCCGAAGCTAAAATCTTAATAATTACTCAAAACCTTCACTTTAATTCGAAACGACGCGAAAACTCGCACGCTCGATCTAAATTACACGCTTTAACTAAGCTAAGACTCTAAACACTACCAAAAGAGCTGACGTAACGCCCTTACGCCAAAATTACGTCACAGCGGGTACGTAAAATAATTGACGAAAAACAGGGGCGTTACATTAAACGCTGATTTCTCCTTCGAAGACGACCTTATGTGGAAACAGGAAAGGTTGTGCATCCCAAACGTTGGCACTCTACGGGTGGAGTTGATGTACGAGGCTCATCATACCAAGTACTCAATCCACCCGGGGAGCACTAAAATGTTTATGGATATGAAGAAAGACATTGCCCTTTACGTGGCCAAGTGTCATACTTGCGCGTTGGTGAAAGCGGAATGTCAACGTCCCGGTGGGTTTCTGAATTCCCTGCCGATTCCGGAATGGAAGTTTGATGATATTTCGATGGATTTCGTGCACGGATTGCCGAGATCGCAACATGGAAACGACGCCGTCTGGGTGATCGTGGACCGTTTGACAAAGGTATCACACTTCATTCTGAAACGGAAGGATGATTCTGTAGAGAAGCTAGCAAAGCTCTATGTTGATAGTATTGTGAGACTGCACGGTATCCCTCGTAGCATCGTCAGCGATCGTGACGGGCGTTTCACATCGAAAGATTGGAGGCTTATCCATGAACTGTTGGGCACGAAATTGAAGTTCAGCACGGCCTTCCACCCGCAAACGGATGGACAGACCGAGAGAACCAACAGGACTATGGAGGATATGCTCCGAATGTGCGCTCTAGATTTTGGAAAGAGGTGGGAAGATCATCTCTACATGATCGAGTTCGCCTACAATAATAGCTATCAAGCCAGTATAAAGATGGCTCCCTTCGAAGCCCTCTATGGTAAGAAGTGTCGTACGCCGTTGTCTTGGGCGGAAACGGGCGATACTAAGCTATTGAAGCGAAAGGATGTTGAAGAAGCAACTTCGACGATCCGGACTATACGTGAAAGGCTATTGGTTGCCCAGGATAGGCAAGCAAAGTATTTCAATGCCAAGCATAGGAACCTAGAGTTTGCCGTCGGTGACCGGGTTTACTTGAAGATCAAACCGTGCAAAGGGGTATCAAGGATCCGACGCTTGAAAAAGCTTAGTCCAAGGTACTTAGGACTGTTTGAGATCGTAGAGCGTGTTGGTGATGTGGCTTATCGGCTTGCACTATCTGCAGAGCTGAGCGGTCTGCACGACGTGTTTCACATTTCAGTGTTGAGGAAGGTAGTGCAAGAGCCTACTCATATCGTTGCGGTCGGCAAAGTTCCGGTTGATAGTGGGTTGTCGACGAAGTTCAAGCCCTTACGCATCGAAGATACCGAAGTAAAGCAGCTGCGGAACAAGTCCATTCGGATGGTAAAAGTCCGGTGGGATAATTGCGGCCGAGAGGAGCTCTCTTGGGAGAGAGAGCAAGCGATGCTTGCGGAGTACCCCGAGCTATTTCTCTCAGGTAATTTATAGCTGAATTTCTTGCTATTTCTGTTTTATAAATTTCAGGACGAAATTCTTTTAAGGGGGGTGGAGTTGTAACACCCCAAAAATCGTGGTTCAGCGAAGAAGGCGGAGTGGTAGTGCTGCACTTGAAGCAGGCTAAAACTTCCCTTTTTGCTCTTAGCGCACGACCATTTCCCTCTTCGCGCACGACCAGTGATCGTGCGCCAGCGATCGTGCATTAATTCAGAAGAGAATCGAGTTCTGTCTCGGACAGTGCGCACGACCATTTCCTTCTTCACGCACGACCAGTGATCGTGCGCCAGCGATCGTGCGCCCTGTTTATTCTGTTCCGCGATTTTGAGCGGAGAAGAAGATCGGACCGTCCAAATCTTTTGGAAATTGATCCAACGGCTAGGTTTAGTTGTGGGAGACCTTTAGGGCTGATGAGAGGGGTTTAAACCCTCATATTCTCTAAGCCATTCTCTCTCCAAACCCTAGAGAAAGAAGGAGGAGCCAAGGAAGAAGAAGGTAGATCCCGCCATTGACGGAGCTCCGGAGCTCCGTTTCGCGAGCCGTTACCAGATTTGGAGAGTGCAGCCCGGTGCGGTCGTTTCTCTCCGTGTAGAATCTCGGATCTATGGCGAAAAAGAACGCGTCTAGGGTAACGATTCTTCCTCCCAAACTTTGGACTTGTATTTGTCCTTTCATTCCTCTTTCTAAGCTTGCATGAGGAATCCCTTTCACCAAATGGGTGAAGTGTAGGATTTCCTCAAGTTCTTCGGAACTCCGGGTAGATTGTGTCCGTCCCCGGCATTATTGCATGTAGAAAATCCGGTAGTCGTGCGGATTTAGGCATTTTGTGTGAAGCCTATTCGTGGCCGTGAGCCCGAATCGGTGATACTTGATTTGCGACGTTGCATTTAGGTTAGGCCTAGAATGCGTGCCGGAGAATGACTCCGTGAAATCATCTATAGCAGTGCGGGAAATAAGTATAGGCGTCTTGTGAAGATGCTAACGAAAGCCCCATGCTTTGAGATTGGTTGAAGGCAAACCTTCACCACGAAATTGATGCGGAGCGTATTGCACCTCCCTTGTTGAGTATTCGTGAAACCTAGATCCTTGTGAAGGGGTTAGGTGCGTAGCGTATAATTAGTGTAGCACTTGAAAGTGCTAAACCCTTATGGGCCGAGGCGAAGCCGTACCCGCGTCGTGCGATAGATCGCGACGATTAGAGCACGGACAAAGCTAAACCGAACCCGTTTCCATGCAGATCGGTAAGAGGTCCCTTCCTCAGGAAAGCCGTGTGATCATGGGAGAGGTCGTGGAAGGTGTCATACCTAGACCGACCAAAAGCTCTTGTTTCCACCCAAGGTTGTGGCCCTTACAGTGGAGTGTTTTGTGAAATGGATGTTATGATTAGCCTCATGCGATTGCTTAGGCGGTTGTGGGGAACCTTCGGGTGAACCCAACCAACATCATGTGCATACCTAGGTTCCCCTCTCTTTTGATGCTCAACCTAGAAGATTGATTGTGCTTGAAACCTCACCTTGTGTAGTTTGCACTTTCTTTATATTTAGTACTTGTGCTAGTATGGCTTGCTTGTAGGGTAGGAGCTCCGCCACCCCGGAAAAGGGGTGGGGTCGTTATAATTTGGTCAGCTGTGCTGACCATTACTTTGTTTGCCACCGCTTGGTGGAATGTTCTTATGCAGGTGCAGGTGAGCCTAGCGGGAAATAGTGGGCGATGGCCCTTTGCAATGTTGGCCCTCGAAGGCCAGCCCTTTTCCTATTATTCATGTATGGCCGGCCTGCGTGCCGATGTATGCTTGTGGAGTTTTGTGCATTGGATGAATGTAAGGCCTTAAGGCCGTAACTCTTATTCAGGATACATTCCTATGATAGTGGACAGTTCTATTTGAATGGTTTAATTAATGCTTCCGCTTACGTTTTGTACTCTCGTTTAGTTGTTACTTTTCTGGTTATCACCTTTTAACTCCTAGCTAGTGTGGTTTGTATGGCGTGGGGTCCCGGCCGGACCTGCTGTTATACTTTTCGTACTGGCAGGATGTTACACAACTGGGTGTTGTGGTGTGCGAGGAAGATGAACAACTACTAAATATAATAGAAATAAAAGTACTTCTAGTATGGAATGCAATTTGCGCATGCAATGGGTAACTAAAATCAGCTCTCCCCCAAACTTAATCTATGCAACATAGTAAGCATACATGACAATATGAATTTAAATGGATGCTAGGAAAAAGATTTCCCATGATCAGAAATGAGCATACAAAAATATTGGCGTTAATAATGAGATGGAGATCCTCTATCGTATCTAGAAAAAAAATTAAAATTAGATCGCTCGCGCCACCTGCAGAAAGAACCTTCGAACAACACACAAAACCTGACCATGCGATAAATTTTTCCAATTATAAATAAATAAACAAAACAGGGGTGTCTCCCAAAAGCAATATTATTTATTGTCAGAATAATATCTACTAACCCAAGAATTGACATAATAAAAGGAAACAACACAATACAGAGCAACATCTAGAAAGCCAAAGACACAACCAAAACTACACTCCATCCGGCTCCGACAAATCAAGGCGGTGTGCCTCCTCAACAATCTCCACTACTTTAAATTGCTTCAACCTATGCCAATTTACCTTGAAAGTTCCCAATTTATTTCCATGAATTTCGATCGCACCAAAAGGGGACACACCAGTCACGATCAATGGGCCACTCCACCTTGACTTCAACTTCCCAAGGAACAACTTTAATTTTGAATTATACAATAAAACTTGATCGCCTAACTTGAATTCCTTTGGCACAATGTGACGATCATGCTAGCGTTTGGTCCGTTCTTTGTATATTCGGGCATTTTTATAGGCCAATAACCTAAACTCATCCAACTCATTGAGTTGCAACAATCGCTTGCTAGCAGCGGCGGTGAGAACGACATTAAGGATTTTTGTCACCCATAGAGCCTTGTGTTCTAATTCCACTGGCAGATGACATGACTTCCCAAAGACCAACTTAAAATGGGACATCCCAATGGGGGTTTTATAAGCTGTCAGGTAGACCCACAATGCCTTGTCAACTTTCCTTGCCCATTCCTTTCAATTTGCATGGATTGATTTCTCAAGAGTATGCTTCAACTCTTGATTGGAAACCTTAACCTGCACACACGTTTGTGGATGATACGCCAATGCTACATGATGATGAATCCCCATACGCTTCAACAAATGAGTGAACTGCCGATTACAAGAATGTCTTCCTCTGTCGCTAATAATCGTCTGCGGAGTTCCAAATCTAGAAAAAATATTTTTGTGTAGGAAATGCAAAATAGTTCGTGCATCATTAGCAGCGACAAATTCGGCTTCCACCCATTTCGACACATAATCTATAGCTACAATAATATAATTTTACCAAACGATGGCGGGAAGGGCCCCATGAAATCAATGCCCCATACATCAAACAGTTCACAGACTAGCATGTTATTAAGGGGCATCTCATCTCTCCGCAAAATATTTCCTATCCTTTGACACTCATTACATTCTTTGACATGCGTATAGGAATCTTGGAACAACGTGGGCCAATAGAATCCACATTGATGAACATTATGTGTTGTGTATGTAGCACCCATGTGACCACCTGCCTCGCGATCATGGCAATGTTGCAATATTGAATTATGCTCAGCTTTAGGAATGCCACGACGGATAAACCCATCGGCATAGGTGCGGAATAACAAGGGATCTTCCTAAAAATAATACTTCGCATCGTAGCTGAATTTCTTACTTTGCCGAAATCATAGGTTTGGAGGGAGTTCACAGCATGCCAAGAAATTAGCGAAGTCGCAAACCAAGGAGATTTGCATGGGTCGGTGCTAACAACAAAGAGCGTCTCATCGGTGAAAGATTCAGAGATCGGTGGTTCATCTGCGTGAACAGGACCACCAAACTAAAGCCTGGATAGATGATCAATAATCACATTCTTAACTCCTTTCTTATCACGTATCTCAATGTCATACTCCTGAAGCATTAGGATCCAACGAATGAGCCTTGGTTTGGCATCCTTTTTCTGCTTAAGGTACTACAAGGCGGCGTGATCTGTGTGCATGATAACCTTGGACAAAATAAGATAAGGGTGAAATTTCTCAAGAGCAAAGATTCTAGCAACAGCTCCTTTTTTGTGGTTGTGTAATTCTGTTGAGCCTCATTTAACGTGCGACTTGCATAGTAAATCATATAAAAGATCCTATTTTTCCTTTGCCCGAGGATAGCCCCAACAACAAAATCGTTGGCGTCACACATAAGCTTGAAAGGAAGCATCTAATCTGGCAATGTCAGCTAGGTGTAATCATCAAATATCTCTTCAACACATTGAATGACTGCAGACAATCGTCATTGAAGTCATATTTTGCATCCATTCCTAAGATATTGCACAACGGATTTGCAATGGATGAGAAGTCATTAATAAGATGCCTATAGAATCCAGCATACCCTAAAAACTGCGGATTCCCTTCACCGATGTTGGAGGGGGAAGTTTCCGGATAGTATCTACCTTGGCTTGATCAACATCAATACATTTGATAGAAATTTTATACCCTAGAATAATTCCCATTGGGACCATGAAATAGCATTTTTCCTAATTCAGCACTAGGTTGGTGTTCTCACAACACGTAAGAACCGCAGAGAGATTCCTCAAACAGGACTCAAAATTAGCACCAAAGAGCGTAAAATTATCCATGAAAATCTCTAAGCACTCACACACCATGTCATGAAATATAGAGAGCATGCAGTGCTGGAAGGTAGCTAGGGCATTGCATAGCCCAAAAGGCATTCTTTTGAAGACAAAGGTTCCAGATGGGCAGGTGAAAGTGGTCCTCTCTTGGTCCTTTGGATCAATGAGAATCTGATTATACCCCGAGTATCCATCTATGAAGCAGTAGTAATCTTGTCCAGACAACTTCTCGAGCATCACATAAATAAACGGGAGAGGAATGTGATCCTTGTGTGTCGCATCATTGAGCTTCCTATAATTGATGCACACTCTCCATCCCGTTATTATGTGAGTTGGCACCAGATCATTATGCTCATTCTCAACAACAATGATTCCGCCCTTTTTAGGGACAAACTGAACAGGACTCACCCACTTTCTATCACTAATCAGATATATAATCCCAGCATCTAGCAACTTAATTACCTCATTCTTAACAACCTCCTGCATCCTCAGACTACGACGATGCTGAGGTAGCGCGGTCGGCTTGAAGCTCTCATCCAACAATATCTTATGCATGCACACAGTTGGCTAATTCCCTTCAAATTTGTAATGTTCCACCAAAAGGAGCCCCTATGCATTCACAGAAGATTTCTCAGGGGATGCTCATGCTCGAGAGGAAGCAAAGCAAAGATAATGATCGGGTAGATTTGATGTTCTCCCAAAAATAGATATTTCAAAGTAGACGGCAAATGATTGAGTGAAACGGCTGGAGGTGTTCAAAAATATGCTGCAGAAGTACATTCCAAGTTAGAATCTGGTGAATTGTCTATCACTGCAAAAAGCATCATCGCTAATATCCAAGGTAGTCTCCTCATCACATCCAGCCCATGGGGGTGAAGACAATAGGTTGGGTTTACCATCCAATAATTTGAGAACTTTCGTGCAAGCGTGATCATCCCTTCTCATGGCTTTATACATATCAAATGTTGTCATAATGATGCCTAGACGAAGAGTCAACCTCCCCTTCTCAACATCAATGAGAGCTCGCTCTGTAGCAAGAAATGGTGTTCCCAAAATAAGAGGGACAGTCACATCAGAAGCAATATCCATAATAATGAAATCGACAGGAAACACTAAGTCATTAACTGAAACAACAAGATCTTCAACAACCCCAATAGGCTTCTTAATAGAGTGATCTGCCAACTGTACAATGATATTTGTGGGGCTCAAACTGCCTGACCCCCACTCAAGGAAAATAGAGAGGGGGCAGCAGATTGATTGATGCACAAGAGTCGCATAAAGCACGGTAGCAGCCTGAGTGCCCAATGGTGCAAGGAATGGTGAAATTGCCTGGGTCCTTTAATTTCATAGGCCAATGCGCAACAGCAAAAGTGACACAGACACCCACCATAGAAATGAAACTGGAGGTTTCCAAGCACTTAGTCTGAACAAGCAAGTCCTTCAAATATTTTGCATAACTTGGAATTTGGGTGAGGACGTCCATAAGAGGAATATTAACTTGGACACCATTCATCAATTACTGAAATTTTTGATATTGTTTCTCTTTCCTTACATTTTTCAACCGTTGAGGAAACAGTTGGCAAGTCAATGGTTGAGTAGGCACTGAGATAGAAATGGGTTGAGGAGTGCTAGTGTCATCAGTCGATTAATTCTCGCCTGATAGGTTGCGCTGTCCTTCAGGAAAGCCACTCCGCCTAATAGGTTCTCTAGTTGACTTTCCGCTTCTAAGTTGCATGGAGTTCAATGTCTCATTCGGGTGGAGCACCATCGCAGAAATCACCGTTATGATATTCTCAACCACTGACTGAAACCTCTAAAAAGCGTAATTCTAGGCTTCAAAGCATTCCATGATACATTCAGTGAATACGCGAAACTTGTCCATGGTAGGTTCAGGCGGGGAAATGTCTTCCATTGAATATGTGGGGCAACTGACACTCAAGGCATCAACACATCCCGCGCGAGTGCACTACTTCCCACTAGTACATGAGATCTTGTCCACGATCTGCCAAGCGTCATAACTTGACTTACTGAACAATGATCCATCAGCGCGGTCGAGTCAAAGTATGGCCTATACCATGCGGATACACCAAAGTAAAATATCTGAAGTCATGCCAATTCTATAAGGCTACGCACAAAACAGAATTTCTGTAGGGTAAGTAATCTCTCCCAAGCGTCCATCAGATTTTCATCCTTTTCCTGGGTAAACAACAACAGTCTATGGTGCATGTAACATCCCAGTTCAAACTAGACCCCTTGAGTGACATGGGTCACTTAGAGATGCTCGGACCAGGTGGGATCTAGAGATCCTAATATTCCATGGTTGTGCCCTGATCTCTAAGAGTGGAGGTAGCCCTCAATTAGGAAGCTGCATTCGATGAACGGCCTGAAGGTTGCGTTCGACGAACGGCCTGAAGGCTGCGTTCGTCGAATTGCCTGAAGGCTGCGTTCGTCGAACGGCCTGGAGGCTTCTTTCGTCGAACGGCCTGAAGGCTGCGTTCATCGATCGGCCTGAAGGCTGCGTTCGATGAACGGCCTGAAGGCAGCGTTCGACGAACAGCCTGAAGGCTGCGTTCGTCGAACGGCCCGATCTGGCATTCGCCGTTCAGCGTTCGATGAATTTGTAGCGTTCGACGAAGTTGTCTCCGTTCAGCGTTCGATGAAGATGTTGTCGATCGACGAAGTTGTAGTGTTCGATGAAGTTGTCGCCGTTCAGCGTTCGACGAAGATGTAGCCGATCGACGAAGTTGTAGCGTTCGACAAAGTTGCCGCCGTTCTGCGTTCGACGAAGATGTAGCCGACCGACGAAGTTGTAGCATTCGATGAATACCGTCATTCAGCGTTTGACAAAGATGTATCTGATCGACAAAGTTGTAGTGTTCGATGAAGTTGCCGCCGAACAGCGATCGACGATGTTGTATTCCGTTCGACGAAAGTGCCGTTCCCATTCGACGAAAGTGTTGCAGTGCAGGATCCGATCAATTTTTCTGCCGTCGTCTAGTAAAGCTTAAATGTTTATCTTTTTAGGCAGTAGTGGAGTCGATGTCCAATAGGAGGCTGACACCAAGCTTAGAGTTTCAATGCATTGCTTGGAGAAGGGTTTGGCCATTAAATACTTATTAATGCAAATCAAATCACCTACTCTCTTCTCTCTTAAAGTGAAAGGGCTGCTGGTCAGATTACCCTATTCATCTTCTTCTTCTCCTCCTTCTTCTTCTCATCATCTTCTTCCTCCCACCTTAAGGTTTTAACTTAGGGTTCCTGAAGGAGCAAGCTTGGAGAAGTATTTGGAGCTTGGCTGACCACCACCCCGCTGCCATGAAGATGAACTTGAACCATGGCTGGAAAATAAGATGACTTCCGACCCCTCTCCCTTGGTGCTAGATCGTAGATAAAAATTAGGAGAGGTGTTGAGCTCAAAAGAGCTTGGCTTGTGAGTTAATGGAGTTTCCTAGGAAAAGAACTAATCAGATCTTTCTTGTTAGGGCACCGATTGTCGCGAAAGTTCCTTCAATCACTTCTTCTCTTCAAAAGGAATTGATAGGATTTGATTTTGTTGAAATCCATGATCTATGGAGGGAGTATTGGATGGGAGAAGTTGTAATGACCTAACCCTTTGTTTTTGGGGAAGATGATGAATAGTCCCCTGTTATGTAGGATTTTAAATTATTTATTATGTGAAGCAAGTGATGAGTAATTCTCTGTAATAAATCCTTTGTTAATTTGGGTTGTTAAGTATATAATTGTGTGATTAAGGTAATGATAGCCACTTGCCAAAGAAGTTTTCAAATTATATCATTACACTTGGTTGTTAAGGGGTAAAATTGTGCGCAGCTGAGTTCGAGCCAATTTTTAGGCTTGATCCCACTGGAATTAAACCTAGGGCTCAACATGGAGGTTGTAGCCCTTGGAAAGAGCTTTCCGACGATAGGTTTTTCTTTTTCTGAAGTGACATATAGCTTCCTACAAGTCCAGTCGAGTGGACTGTCCAGAAAGAGGGAATGGGTTAAGTGCGTGCTGTTTTGCTGTCCAGATTTCTGTTGTTGACTTCGGAGGAGATTTTAGATAGGACCCACTTGGATTTGGGTTTAGGACTCAACATGAATGTTGTAGCCCTTGATGTTAGCTTTCCAAAATGTGGTGGATCATAATTTTTGGGCAAATGTAGCACCCAGAAATCCAATTTTAGCGAACTATGTCATAACACTTTTGATCTCAGTATTTTGTGGATTTCTCTCAAGATATTGGTTGGATGCTCATGAAAATTGGTGGAGATTTTGGTGACAACAATATGTAGATCCCTGTTGAATGTCATGATATTTGGATAAGTGGTATTAAAGTTATTGCCATTTCATTTGATAAATTTGAAGGAGATATATATGCTGAATGTGAAGGCCGCTTGGGCCAAAGTTTTGTATGAATCATGTACATGCTAGTATGGACCTGTGATAATAATTTCAGATTCATTTCTGTTGAGATGTCTCCTTAAATGAACCTTTAATTGCTAGTTATATGTGGAATCGTAAAAAGGGCATGTGAGGTTGATGGTGAAGGTAAATAACATTGATTATGGGTGAGGTCTAAGTGTTTAGCATTGTTTATAATGGTCATATAAATGTAGAGCACCGTAAATACGTATTGCATAATACAATGAGGTCAAATTTTGGTGGTAATGATTCCGGCATTAATTACGACTTATAGTAGATGTTTCAATGGATTTGGTTTTAAAATGAATCCATAATTAAACGTGTCTCTATAAATATTATGCTGAAAAGAGAGCTTAAGGTGCTCATATGGACCAGGATCTAGTAAGGTAATTTCCATGTTAAACACACGCTACTGCATAGAGTCATGACAACTCGGTATAAGTAGCATTGATGGCTTGGTGTGGATTATAAGATATGGTTATATCTTGTGGTGAAAAGTTAAGGACCCGGTTGTTGGGGGCCTTGGATGCTAATTAGCATCGGTTGAACCGGTATGATGTGAAAGGTAAGAAGGCTCCATCTGTGATCCCCTGGGTGCTTGATAGCACGGGTGTGCATGGGAATTACATGGGTTGCATGGCTTAAACAATGGTGGTGTTTGGATCCTGGTTGGAGGATTACTTGTGGCGGGTCTACAGGCTTGCTAGTCGTGACACTGACAGAAGCCGACAGTTAGACTCTAGACCGGTTGGGTTGGGCTCTTGGTGCTCACCTACCCAAGTCCCCTTCTGTGTCCTTGAAGGTTCGGCATGATGCGAGCAGTATGCAGGGTCTCCGCAGTGTGTTCTTAGCGTCGAGGCGTATAGAGGCCTAGGACTGGTAGTGTTCATACCCTCCTAGTAGTGGAGTAGCTCATTCCACTATCTCCGTTTGTCCACGACGGGAGAAGCCTGAGTGGTTAGCTACCTCTCAAAAACCGAGAACTGTAGGTCTATGTCGACATAGCAATATTGTATGGGTGAGTATTATTACATAATCATTCCATTGCATTCATCATTTCATAATCATGTCATTGCACCGCATCGGAGCTCATCATATAAACTTGTATGGGCACCTTTATATGATGGGTTACATTATGCTCGGATCCTTAACTTATAAGCTTGTATGGGCACCCTTATAAGTTAAGTTCAAATCCTGTTATTATATGTTCAACTGCTTATACAATGTCGTTGATCCTGCTCTCTTTTGATGTACTCTCTTTTGATGTGCTCTCTTATACACTGTCGTTGATAACTGCTCTCTTTTGATGTACTTTCTTATACCACGATATAGCTGCCATGATTACATCTTTCCTTGTCACCTGTTTTTGCTACTACTAACAGTATTGCAGCTTTTCTTCATTCCCTTCTGCCCGGTGCCTTGGAGTCGCCGGGGGAGAGGATGTGAAGCCACTTAGTCTTTATGACTAACGGTTATTACACCACTACTTTTAGGAGCAGCATCATACTACACAGGAGGACAGGTAGGCCAGGGTGTCAGTGCTGGTGATTACGATACCTTGGCTACCATCAGCGGCAGATTTGAGCGAGTTGTTAGAATATAGCCTCATGGCAAGTTTATACTCTGATGATATACAGGAGCTTGTGTAGCTTTCTGTATTTTTGTACTGTTTGGACATTGTTGCTTAATTGTGAATATATGGCTTCTTGCCTTTTCATTATTGATGGGATGGCACTGTTCAGTTGGTTTGGCCGGCAGGATAGGCGTCTTGTGGGGGAGGCTAGCTCGTGCGCTGGCACTTCTGCAAGGAGGCTGTCCTGGGCATAGGACTCCCCTCGGACGTGTCTTGTGTTCCGGGAGGGGGGTCTTACAGTGCATTTCCAGCAAGTGTAAACGTGAGTAAAATTTGCCCAAAAACTCCTCCTATTTGCGCCCCGATTGGATTTGGTTAGACTAAATTTCACGATACCAAACCCTGGCTTTGTCTGCAAATGAAAATACAAACAACTGAATCCTAATTCTCTCAAAATCATCTTCAACAGATTTCAACCTAAAGAAAGGACCCGAACTGTTCCGCGATTTCTTTCGCCAGAAGGGGCCGACTGCTCCATTTTTCTTCTTCCAAGGGAGGGTATCACTCCATAGTGTTTCCCCATCATCCTATGCTTTCAAGAAGGTGATCTTCACTCCATATTAGCTAGATTGCAAGGACGAACAAGGGGATTGACGTGGACAACGCATAAACTCGAGAATACGGGCTAGAAGTTGTGAGAGCTTCAGAGATCCCGGACACAACCGATGAATGGAATGTAGGACATGGATTGACAACCCAGTGCATCCCCCCATTTCTACGGCATAGTCTCTATCGTTGTTTGTATCTCTACCCATATTTTCCTCTTTTATGGTTGTATGGTAAGAAATCACCCATACTTTGATGATGAACCTTGTTTAAACCAATATTAATTGTTATTTGCTTTGATTATGCTTTTATGAAAGCTCATTGTGTTTTTGTTTGGTGTGTGCAATCATTATAGAGTGATACGCCTGTGATCTTGGTTAAACTTTGTTAGATGTGAATGCAACCCTCCTTTCCGCAAAGCATTTTCACTCCGTCCGCTTGACTACTCATCCATCCACGTTGCGAAGCGGTGCTAACGACCCGTATATCCCATTCGCCTAGCGAGGAGGTGCTAACGACCCTCACAAATCCATATTACTAATCACTCCATCTGCGAGCTTACTGGCCATCCACCTAGCGAAGTAGTGCGTTCAACGCCTACGTAGTTTTCCATCCCGCCTGGTGAAACAGTGGGCTCAAGGCCTGCATATTAGGACATTTACTTTTTCTGCATTAGTTTTAGAATAAACATAAAACTCCCATCGGTAATCCAACCTAAAGGACTTCAATCTCAAGTCCTTCCTCGAACATTAACTCCACCTTATGGTGTTCCTCAAGAGATTCAATATCCTGGGGATCTACTTCCTTAATTCTATTACTTGATAATGACCAGTAAACTGCCATTCAGACCGCAATTTGCTAGCGCCTATAAGCGGTGTAGGAGTTCGTGCGTCAAGTTTTTGGTGCTGTTGTCGGGGAACACAATCGTGAGAGTTTCTTGAGAGAGAGCGACAAGAGAAAGAAGTTCTTTCATTTATAAATTGCATCTTTTGTTTCATTTCTTCCTAATCTATTTTACGATTTTAAAAATCAGGTTTCTGTTGATTTAATTTTTCGTTCGTGCATACTGAGTTATTTTTCAACTTATATTATTTGTGAATCCATCTTTGCAGCAATATGTATGCTTATAAACAATGTAGATGGTGTAAATCGTTTAGTCATTCTAGTGATGTTTGTCATTTAGGAAGCCATAATTATAATCTGTATAGTTCATCGTATGGAGAATCTAGATCTTCATACAATGAACCTGCATATTATAATTATGCGTCTCCATCGTGAGCATCGCCTTCACCAGGTGGTTTGGCCTCTCCATGGTCAAAACCTACAGGGAAGCGCTACTTGTGCTGTCAGAGTCTTGATCACGCATTGAAGGACTGTGAGATATGTAAATTACAATTGGAAGAGGATGATGAGACGGAACTCATCACCATTCCACCATTTCCATATCATACTGCTCCTCCAATCGTTGAGTACATATACGCCATCTCCCCATATCCTCATGGGAGCACGACGGATGTGTCCACTAGCGTCGTTGTTCATCATTACAATGCCATTTTTGAGTTTTCTTCCTCTACTATGCCATCATTTCATGTGGATTCTGTATCTGATGATATTTCTTCCCTCCCATCGGACTCTATCTTGAGTCATGTTTCTACTCAGATATTTTCTTGTATCAGTATGCATGTATCTTCTGCTCTTATTGTCGAATTTCTAGATGTGCAGGATGAGCCTATGGAGCCCGAAGCTGTGCTGAGTTGCACTGAGGAGGATATTTTCCTTAGTGAGGAGGTTTCTACCTCATCACCGGAGGAGAAGGTACAACTCATCACCAAAGTTCCTAGCTGCTCATATTCTTCCTGCAGTGCTCTTAATGCGGTCGACAATGAGTCTTTTGTGGAACTTGATGGGAGTGAAACCGAGGCCACTCTTCCCGTGTTTGATTCTTTTAGTTCTTCATCCATTTTATTTCCTAATCCTCTTTCTAATAATACTAATATTGATAAATTCATCCTTTCTGCTCCCTCTCCTGCTTCAATTTCTGATATTTAATTTATCCCCCTGCAGGTGCATGAATTTTTGGACCCATTTTTGGGTGACTCTGAGTGGCAGTCTTGGAAGGAAAAGCAAATGGCAATGATGAATTCAATCGCCTATTCCACCTCATCATCATTGTATGCGTTTTCCTTGAAAGACTGGGTGCAGGGTGGTAAACGCTACTTCATCCATGACCACCGATTGGAGGAGAGGAAGAGGATGAAGAAAAATGAAATTTGGAGTTGGAAAGCCTCCGTTCTTCTCGCCTGCTGCTGCTGGGTCTTCGGACCCATTTCATTCATTTCTACTTACTACTTTAAATCAACTTATAGTTGATTATTTTACTGATCATGTAATAATAATTAGGATTTATTAACTTTTCCTTTATGCTTAGACACTTATTAAAACTGCTTAATATATGTATTTAGTCCAGCTTAAGGATGGTAAACAAATGCGTTAATGGGAGACAACCCAGTTTTGGTTGTTTTTATTTCTCTAATCCACTATTAATTTAGTATTTATATTTTCTTTTTGCATGGAGCTGTCTCCCCTGTAGGTACATTTTCTGGATGCGGATGCTGCAGCTTTTTCTTAGTTTACACGCCAATCTTCTGGTATGCTGACTTCTGAGCATGTGGGGTACACTCTAAACCTCTCCCTCCATATTTTTAGTTTACGATCACAATTCTTTATATAGTTTCATGTAAGACTGGGGGAGAGTGAATTAATGTCGTTACCTACTATGCACCAATCACATTATATTAGGAGAATGTAATAAGATTGATTATATCATTTTAATTTTTCTTTGTCATGTGCACCACAACACCCACCTGTGTGCCCACTTATTTGTCGATGCGTCTCGGGTAAAATTTATTTGTTGTGTGTGATTGGAAGATCATGATGTTGGCATAGGATTGAGTGGCGGAGTAACATGCTGACTCTTGTAGTGCTCCTAGTCGAGTGCTTGCGTCTCATGTTGAAATTCATGTAGAATTAGCTTTTTCTCATGCATTTAGTTTTATAATTTTCTTCTTGTGTGAGTGTTGTTTATTCTACTCGTAATTCGTGAGTCCAGTAGAATTTGACGGTAGTGTAGGTGAGTGTG
Source organism: Dactylorhiza incarnata (assembly GCA_033032865.1). Taxonomy (NCBI): domain Eukaryota; kingdom Viridiplantae; phylum Streptophyta; class Magnoliopsida; order Asparagales; family Orchidaceae; genus Dactylorhiza; species Dactylorhiza incarnata. Next base: position 7,659,715 of record JAWHQI010000033.1, on the reverse strand, counting down.
TATACGATTGCTAGTGATGTATTGCTCGAGTCGGGATGATGGATATTCTTTCTCGATGTCTAAGAACTTGCCCCTAGCGACTCTCAAAGCATGGGTATAGGTTATTTCATTTGTGCAAGTGTGATATAGGCCATTCTTTGGCCCGGTTGAGCCTTTGCACCATTCCTAAACGCTCCATCCTTGCTTAGCCAATTTGTACCTAATCCCTACCGTTTGATTCAGCTCCACCTTCAGTTCACCAAAGCCATAATGAATATCCTAATCGGACACCAAATTCTGAGCTCAAGCAATTTGTGCATTTAAAAGTTGGGTGTAGAGGATGTGTATAATTGTGGTTGTGGTGGCATTGCGTTATTAAAAATATAGCTGTATTTGTTATTATATGTGCAAAGTTATAATTTTGTAAAGAGAAGAAAAAAAAATTGTGAAAAGAAATGAAAAAAAATTTGCTATAAAGAAATTTATTTGGGATTAGGTGGTGTACACAGCCCATAGTTTCATGTTTATGATTGGGGGTGTGGTGTGTACACAATTTCATTATTGCCTTGGGATAGTGATTTTTTGTTGAGCTCATTTGGGTTAGGTGTGCTAAGCCCCCACATTTATCATTGTTTACCGCACCGTAGCCTAAGCCTAAATCATAATCTAAAGTCCTATTGATTCGCACTCTGAATGTAACTAGTGTCGTGGAGAGAGTGTGAAAGGGCAAGCTTATGGCCATCGTCATTGATTGATTTCTTTGGAGGTTGTCCCGATCCTCGATCTCTGGCAATATTCCACTTAGTGATCGAGCTACTTTCCCCCTACACGTAATTGAAGGATTCCCCACGATTCAAATTATGAGTAGCAATAATAAGTAGAAACGCAATTTAGAAAATTCTAATATATTTCGCATGTTTAAAAGGTTTTTCTGCTAAAATTTCAATGCGTGCGTGTAAGCGACTTCGCATATTCAATTACTTCGCCAGATCTTGATTTTTCTAGACCTCATAGGAGATAGTATGCTCGAGACGAGCAAACGAGTAAGTCTGGGGGTGTGATGAGTCCAATTTATATAGTGTTTTTCGGACTCATCTGGGCTAGTTTTCATGCATATGCACTTCATTTTCAGTTCTTAATTACTTATATTTTACTCGTTCGCGCTTTCACTTTAAGTGCTTTGTTTTAGCCCTCTTTGGTGTGCAACAACACGCTTTATTGTTGGGGAAAGCACTTGGTGTTCCCCATTCTTTTTATGCTTTAATGTAAATGTATTCCCAGCAGTTTATTGTGCTGTGAAGGTGGGCATATCTCCATTTTGCCTAAATTGCATTTCTGCATATATCGCACGGTCGTGCGTTTTCCTTGGCGCACGCTCGGCATCGACCGTGCGTGCTTATATGCTGGCAAAATGGTGATCTGGATTTGCCCATGCATTTTACACACGATAGGTTTTGACCGTGCGTGAGTGAAACGCACGAGCCCCCTGTTAGCCTGTTTTCGCATTCGGAATTTGCCCGTGCATTTTTACGCACTATCGGCTTCGACCGTGCGTGAATAAAATGCACGAGCACTTCTTACTCTTCGGCCTAGTCTGCTTTATATTTAATATCGCACGGTTCATGCACGGTCGTGCGTTCGGCCGTGTGTGACCAAATTTCTGATTGTTTTCTATAAAAGTCGCAGATTTCAACCAAAAGAAAGGACCCAAACTGTTCCACAATTTCTTCCGCCAGAAGGGGCCGACTGCTCCATTTTTCTTCTTCCAAGGGAGGGTATTACTCCATAGTTTTTCCCCATCATCCTAAGATTTCAAGAAGGTGATCTCCACTCCATATTAGCCGGATTGCAAGGAAGAACAAGGGGATTGACATGGACAACGTAGAAACTCGAGAATACGGGCTAGAGGTGGTGAGAGCTTCAGAGATCCCGGACGCAACCGATGAATGGAATGTATGACATGGATTGACAACCCAGTGCATCCCCCCATTTCTACAATATAATCTTGATCGTTAATTGTATCTCTACACTTATTTTCCTCTTTTATGATTGTATGGTAAGAAATCACCCATACTTTGATGATGAACCTTGCTTAAACCTATTTTAATTGCTATTTGCTTTCATTATGCTTTTATGAAAGCTCATTGTGCTTATGCTTGGTGTGTGGAATCATTATAGAGTGATACGCCTGTGATCTTGGTTGAACTTTGTTAGATGTGAATGCAACCCTCCTTTCCGCAAAGCCTTTTCACTCCATCCGCTTGACTACTCATCCATCCACATTGCGAAGCGGTGCTAACGGCCCGTATATCCTATTCGCCTAGCCAGGAGGTGCTAACGGCCCTCACAAATTCGTATTACTAATCACTCCATTCGTGAGCTTACCAACCATACACCTAGCGAAGTAGTGCGTTCAAGGCCTACGTTGTTTTCCATCCCGCCTGGCGAAGCAGTGCGCTCAAGGCCTGCATATTAGGACATTTTCTTTTTCTGCATTAGTTTTAGAACAAACATAAAACTCCCATCGGTAATCCAACCTAAAGGACTCAATCTCAAGTCCTTCCTCGAACGTTAACTCCATCTTATGGTGTTCCTCGAGAGATTCGATATCCTGGGGATCTACTTCCTCAATTCTATTACTTGACAACGACCGGTACACTGTCTTTCAGACCGCATTTTGCTACCGCCTATAAGCGATGTAGGAATTCGCGCATCAATCGCTGAAATGGAAAGTTCTGTCGTCGAGATATTATTCATATCGTCGAAACAGACCAAGACTTTTCGAAACGCGCTGTCCATATTTAATGTGGTCGTCTAAGGGCCCAATCAACGGATGCCATTATGGAATAGCCTTCTAACAATAAAGAAACCTCAGAATAGACCATTAGACATCCTTGTCAGATATAATGATAAGATGTTTGCCCTAAAAAGATACAAGACTGACGAATCGAAAGATTGTAATGGCTTTTAGTATGGATGAAGGAACATTTTCGAGAACAAACATCATGCGCTCTCAGTTCTCCAAGGTTTAGTCAGGCACCATCGACTGATAAGTATTGTTCCAGATTGAAGAAGAGGATCAAAAAGAATCTATTGTGCATCAGTTTCTAGTTCTTCAAAGCCTTCTCTTAAGATCCAGAGGTTGTCTGCTTCATGCCTCAGAAGACTCTCCAGACTATTTCTATTCTTTATTTTGTGGTGTGTTCTTATATTTTGTAAACTCATTATATTTTCTGTATAAGTTGCAGGGTACTGTTGGGTATTGTATCCATAATAACCTTGATTTGAAGAAGTCTCCCTTAAACTAAGATGAATTGAATTTTTATTTGATGTTGCATTTTAGTTAGGTTATTGTAGGCCTTTAATTGCTATGTACAAACCAATGTCAAATTACAATGGGTCATAAAATACGGGAATATGCAATATAATTCTTCATTGTGTAAGACGTAGTGTTGATTCTTGTGTAATCTCTCTATTGGGGTGTACTTCATTTCCAAGTGCAAAGGGAAAATCAAGTAGAAGTTGTTTACTGGATTCTGGGTTGAAAAATTGTTCTAAGTAAAATTAGTCTAGTACTCACATGAAGACTCGATTCATTCGCCGAGATCTCACGTGAGCACTCGACCAATTCATCTAGTATACTCGAGAGTTCTCTGAAAGTATAATATCTTATTTCCAGTTTGGCTAAGTCAAATTCGTTGAGTGATCTGCTGATTTCTCGTGAACACTCGACGAATTCGTCGAGTATTCTCGAGAGGGGTCCTGATCACTAACCAGAAGTTTTATTCTATTTCAAATCTAAGCCAAGTAAAATTTGTCAAGTGGTTAGGACTAATTCGTCGAGTAATCCAGAGATGTCATGTGAACACTCGACGAATGGACTTAATAGTTTTCCTTTTTGAATTTGTTGACGGCTTTCCATTAGGACACCAACCATGTATAATACACATGGAGCTCTGTCCTGAAGACTCATTCTAGCTGTTAGAAGAGGAATCCCTATAAATAATTAAGGGTTGATTTTAGAAAACCCTAATTGTGAACTGAAAAAGGAATCGTTTTTCCTTTTGTCGGCATTTCTCGTTTCGTAATAAAAGAACTCGTCGTCGACATCTTGATTCGCGATTCCTCTCAAAAAAAAGTCTAGACAAGATCTCTGATTTTAGATACTTCAAGTTGCATTAAGATCTAGTCAATTCTCAAGTTTCAGATAAAGATCTCTCAAGCTAAAGTTATTCTTCTCCTTCGACCTCAAAGTTCAAGTTCATCTCTGAAGCAAGTAAGAAGAACCTTTTTCTCAGATCTGAAGTTGAATCTCTTTTAGATTTATAGAAGATTGTTGTCAATCTATTGTGGGTAAAGAAACCTTTTTATATCTCTTGTAGGAAGTTTTACTTCTGAGTTTTGCAGATCCTAGTTTAGAGGATCGAGTATAGGAGTGGTTGTTCTTCAATTTTTTGTAGGGGATGTTGTCTCCGAGCTTGTAAGATTTGAAGACTCCGAGGTGTAAGATTTGTTGAAATATGAATTTGGTTAAGTGGTCGACTCTAGCCCGAAGTGCTAGATATGCGAGGCGGGAAAGTGGAGATATTCATTCTGGGGAACCACTATAAATTCTTGTGTCTGTGTTGTGTTTTTTCTCTTATTCTGTGCACATAATTTCTAAAGTATTTTAATTCCACTTGTGCCATAGAACTCACCTATTCACCCCCTCTAGGTGATTTAGGTTGACAACTAGATAATTTTAATGGGTATCAAAGGTAGGTTGTTGACACGCTTACGGCAAGTGCACCAGTCGTACAAGTAATAAAAGTTAGGAGAGACTCCCTGAATATCATTCTCAGAGAATTGTAAGTTTGGGTGTATGATTTCTCGTCACAGAAATTGATTATAAAGATTTATATGTTAATAAATAAATGGGGGGTTTGATTTGGGTTTCCTAATTTAACAACAATAAAAGGAAAATGCGGGCCGAGATCACCGCTTCCCTTGGCGAGATGAAGTGCAGGCCGCAATGTCGTGCTTCAGTAAACGAAATGGATGGAAGGCAGACGGAGGGAGTGATCCCTATTGTGAGAGTGAGGTTCACAAAAACCACTTCGATGTCTCACCTCTAGCTTTTGCTTGAGTGGCTCAGTTAGTGCGTATATGGGGTGGATGTGAAATGGAGCCGAGGCGCATCAAAACATAGCATCAAAGTAGAGAAAATAGCTAGGCATGATTTCATTCATAGACAAACAAAGAGCATTCTAGGTTCATTACAAGTATTTAGGAGCACAACACACAAGTAGACAAAGGGTAGAGTGAACCACAAGAAGAAAGGTCTCGTCGTGGGTCGTGGCCGGAATGGTGGGTTGTCAAGCCGCCTCCGAGATCAGTCCATGGTTGCTTCCGTGATCTAGAGGTTGTCACTACCTCTTACCTTCTCCATCTTCTTCCCTAGTGTAGGTCCTTCTTCTTCACTAAATGGAGTATGCCAACCCTTGATGCTAGTTGTAGATGGTCGGGAAGGCTTCCGGATCCTTGGATGGGGCATAGAATCATCGGTGAACACTTCCCAAATGGGGGAGATGGATGGGGTGACGTAAATGGCAGAGTTGGAATGAAAGTGGCGGGCTTGGTCTGTCCTCTGAAGTGTCCCTCAAGCCATCAGATTTCCTGGCTTTTATACAAAAATGTTAGAAATTAAGTCACGCATGGTCGAACGCACGACCGTGCGTAAATCGTGCGTTATTAATGAAGAAGAAAGCCTTGGAAGATGAAGCAGCAGCGCCCGTGCATTTTACTCATGCACTGTCGAAGCCGACCGTGCGTAAAAAGGCACGAACAAATCCAGAAGGCTTGAAAACCATACTTAGCAAGTGATCGTGTGATTCCTTCGCGCATGGGCAACTACCCGTGCGTGTACAATTCACACGATCAGTGATAGAATGCCAAACAAAGCTGCAGATGAACTCGCACGATCGAAGCATCGTGCGTTAATGAAACGCACGACTGTGCGATATATGTAGACATGAAAACAGGGCGAAGCGGACGATCTATCCACCCGTGCAATAAAGCCTACAACAAACATGCAGTTGGGAAAACTCCTCCATCTCCATATAAATACAGCAAAGAGGGTTGGGGAGCACCATGTGCTTACCCCCAACGACATGAAGCGCAAATGCACCCCAAAATGGGTCAAAACAGTTCTCATAGCGTGGAAGTGAATACAAGTGAAATACAAGTGATATTAGCTTGAATAAGGTGTGTACAAGAGTGAAAACTAGCTCAGATGAGTCCATAAAATAGCGTAAATAATGGACTCATCACACCGCCAGACTTAACCATTTGCTCGTCCCGAGTAAACTATCCCTCCAGCGGATGAAAAAACATTAGATGGCTTAGTAATTGCAAATGCGAAGTACTATGCGAAGTCGCATACTCACGCGCACAGAAATGCGATAGAAGAAATTTTTAACTATACAAAATAGTTTGTGAAAATCTATGAACGTAATTATATATTATTTCTACTCAAAAGTTGAATCTCAGTGAATCGTCCGGTTATGCGTAGGAAGAAAGTAAACTTATCATTGAGGCGAGTATTGCTTGAGATCGGAACTCGAAACAACCTCCATTGAAATCCATCAATGTCGGCGACCATAAGCTCACCCGGTCATACTCTCTCCACGACACTGGTTCGATTAATTGCGTGAGTTAGTAGGACTTTAGGATAAATATGGGGCTTGGGATTCGGTAGGGTTTACAACGATACACATGTGGGTAAACGCACCTAACCCAAAAGAGCTTGCGCTAAGGAGACTATCCAAGCTACCATAATACGCCCGGGTGCACCACACCCCTAGACTTGAACTTGAAAATACGGGTGTGTGCACCGCCTACTCCAAGTACAACCTTTTGCAAATATTTTCAATTAAGCTCTTTTCTCATCACCTTTTTTCAACTCTTTTTATTTTCTCATTTCATTATTTTTTTCTTCAATTATTTATTCATTGGAGTACATCCACAAATCCACAATTAAATCACAACATCAACATTCCAAAAATACAAATAGGAAAATAACTAAAGCTCAGCTTTGGGTATGCGACTGGGATCAGCTTTTTGGCTTTGGTGGAGAAGCGGTGGAGCTGAATCAAGAGACAGGGTAGGCACAAAGGGGATAGCAAGGATCATATGACAGGATCGGTACGAAAAAGCTCAAACTGGCCAAAGTGATGGCCTACGTCACGCTCACGCACTGAACTAACCTATGCCAATGGTTCAAGAGTCGCTTAGGGCAAGTTCTTAGCTACCGAGAAAGTTAATTCTTCCTCCTAACTTGAGCAATACAAACCTAGCAACCTTCTATACACATCCCTACGCTACTGTCAGATTCATACCGGAATCACCACATTTAAGTAGAATAAACAATTATTACGCAAATAGAAAAATTACAAAACTATAAGCATAAAGAAATATTTATTCTACACACAATTCTATGCAAGACGCGTGTACTCAACTAGAGCACTACGGGAGTCAACATTTTACTCCGTCTCATCATCCTAAGCCAGAACAACAATTTTTCCAATCCTACAAAAGAAATGAGTTAGACTCGTTACGTGCCCACGATTAAGTGCGCTCTCTAGTGGGTGTTGTGGTGTGCTATAAGAATGAGCATAACTAAATATGTTACTTGAAATATATGTTCTAGTATGCAGTTCCAAGTGCACGTGCATGTGGGCAATGAAACTTTACTTTCCCCCCAGACTTAAATCTAAACATCACAGAGTGCAATACTATATTTATAAAAGGACGTAGGAGGAGAGGTTACCCCATGCTCAGAAATGAGCATACCGGAAGATTGGCGTTACACTGCAAATTAGCTCCAACCTCGTCACTAGAGTCTCCATACCTGCAGGAAATGCTCCGTCACTGCACAAAACATAAACAAAATAGCAAAATTGGGTCGTCTCTCATAAGCCCTTTTGTTTACCGTCCTTAAGGTGGACCAAATACCTATATTAGCATTGAATAAATGGTGTTCTAGCAATTGTCAAATAGATCGCCAAAAGAGACACACAAGCATAGTTAATGAAATAGATTGAAGCAAACTAAAACAGCAGAAACACAAGCCCGGAGACTTCGCCACGACTCAGTTGTACACTGACTGATAAGTAGTATTTATATAACTTTTTAATTGAAATTTTGTAGTTATTTAATATGAATTTTCTTATTTTTATGTCAATTGTAGGATATAAGTAGTTCTTTTGTATTTTTGATTCTAACTTTGCTTAATTTCAATTTTTGCAGAATTTCAGGAGAAATTGGTGAAATTTACAAGTCACGCCCTTGGTCACGCCCAAGACCAAGGGCGTGTAACCTGAAGATCAAGCCAGATTTGATGTCAGGCTGCTTGAGCCAGTCCACACCAAGTCACACCCTAGGTCACGACCGTGACCCAAAGTCACGCCGTGACCCAGGGCGTGTAAACATAGAATCTGTCCCAGCTGGCTGCCGCCGAGATGTGGAGATGCTATCGAGAAGTCAACCTAAGTCACGCCCGTGACCCAGATGTCACGGTCGTGACTTGCACGCGTGATCTCTGCACAGTTCCGTGCCAAAATCGAACCCACGCCGCATTAAATGAAGCCATCCAAGGTCACGCTCGTGACCCAAATGTCACGGGCATGACATGTCACTTTTTGCCGCGCCGTCCCGCAAGACCCATGCCGCTGTCAGATCCGATGTGAATAGTGCTTACACGCCCTTGGTCATGCCTGTGACCAAGGGTGTGTAACTTGGAAATTTTTCCTATAAATTCCAGAGCTCTCCTTGAGTCCAGGGTTTAGAATTTTGGAGAGGGGGAGGTGCTGCTAGACTTGATTGCGAGCTTTTTCATGTTTCTCTCTTTTATGCTCTCTCTTTCTCCCTTCCATGCAATGTTCTAGTTTCCTTCTAATGCTATAGTTTCTTAAGCTTGTAATCCTTACTTTTTCTAGCATTGTAATCTTGGTTAAGGCTTGTAATAGTCTTTTAAATTTCAATAAAAATTAGTTTTGATTTCTTCACTTCTTTTTCTATTTTAATTAGTTCTTCTTCATGCAATTTTATCTTACACTTTTCCCCCTCCACCATGATTAATTAATTATCATTAGTGCTCGATCGAAATGATCCGAGGATGAGATAATCAAGATATGATTTTCTAAAGCTCTCTTTTTCCATTCTTGTAAACACTTGAATTACCATTGATTTTTAACTAGTGAGGCCATATTTTCGATGTATGGTTTTTGCTTAAGTTTTCATACTTTGTTAGCCGAGAGGCTCAAAGTATGAATCGATCACTCAAGGGTAAAGAGAGTTGCACGCACCCCTCGAGAGAGGATGACGTAAATCTCCTGGAGTGGAGTCAAATCCAATTGTGGTGTTCACTGCGTAAAGCAAGTTTTAGGTAATCAATTATAGAACGAGAGTCCGGTAGATTTTTCCTAAACTAAGTTGGGCATTAACCTCAAGAGAGGCATGTTCGAGCTATAGGAACCTCCACGGTCAAGTAGTTTAAATGAATCGGAATTAGATTTATTTCAATTTTACTTGATTATTCTCGCTCCAAGGTGATTTTAGATTGAGCACTAAACTTTGTCACATCGTTTAAACCCCAATTTTAGTTTGCAATTTTTCTCTTTTAGCTAAGAAAAACAAAACTCAAAAATCGATTAGATAAGATAATAGTGATTTTCCTCGAAGTAGAAGTAACCAACGCTCCCCGTGGAATACGACCTTGGTATTTCTAAATATCTTATACTATAGACGATATGGTACACTTGCCTTCATCGTATATAATGTTGGAAAACATCTTTAACACTTTGCTTTGCAAAACCGTAAATTTCTATATCAAGTGTTTGGCGTCGTTGCCAGGGATTTTGGTGTAGATATTTTGAAACGAGGATAGCTATTAATTTTATCGTTTTATTTTCATTTTACTTTTTCTAAATCCAAAAAATCTTAAAGGTGTAATCAAAATCTTGGAAAGGGAGGTTTGGGTTATCATCCCATCTCGCCTCCTAGTACCGTTGAGAACCCCTCACAGGGTATATCTCGGAAAATCCAAGACTAACTTAATCCGCCTAAAAGAAAACAAAAATATAATAATCAAGTTTTTCTCTTTCTTTATTTTTAGTTTTATTATTTTCTCTCTTTTCTCTTTTTCTCTTTTTCCCTTTTTAGTGTATGACCAGAGGTAGCACTTCGAATATTTCTTTTGATCCAGAGATCGAGCGAACCCTTTCGCGGTGCCGCCGTTCTCGTGATCAGGAAATACAATTATTATTCGAATAGTCAATTGGGGACACTAACGCAGCTAATATGGATCATGTTCTATTATGCGTGGTCGAATTTGGAAGGCACACTGATGTAGTAAAGGATATTCGGTTGATTACTCCCAACGCTTCCTAATCTCACACAAGCATGAACGAATGCCGCCGACTCGCAGAATGATTTTTATTTATGTTATTTATCACGCACGGGCAGCCACACCGCGAGGGAACAGAAGGAGGCTATGAGCCAACTTCGCTCCCGGCTAAAAGGATCCACACGATCCGACCGAGCGGTTGTTGTTGTCGACCAAAGAGAGATCCTCCGAAAAAAGGTAAAGATTATGGAAACGGAAAATCTCCCCCAACAAGAACAAAAGAGGATCGCCACTCGTCGAATTAAAACGAAATCCAAGATCGAAATACCAATTCAAAATGAAGAAAATCCGCGAGAAAATCAACGATTCAAAGACCACGTCACAGATCTAGCCACCACGGAACTATCTAAGAAAAGAATCACACGAGTGGAGAGTTCGTAACCCCCTCAGAATCGTAGATCCGAGATGTAGGAATCCTAAAGATTGTTTGTCCACGGAGATCACCAGAGATGAGTCACTTGATGTAGAGCACGTTCGCCTTCGCCGCTTCCACCACGATCAAGCCCTTAGAGCCAAATCCGAGCCAAGAGATCTCTTTCCACAAGCCCTTGGGGGCTGGCCAAAATTCTTGAAGAGAGGAAGAGGGAGAGATGGGAGAGGTGGAGGCCGAAACCTTCAAGAGGGAAATGAGAGAGAGGGGCGGCCAAGGAGAGGGAAGAAAGAGGGGGGGGGGGAGCGGAAATTCCAAGAGAGGAAGAGAGGAAGAGGGGGAGAATTCCAAGTGTAGAATTCTGTTTTCATATTTTATTCATCAATCTCTAAACTTAACATAGAGTTTGGCCTATTTATAGGCTCACACACATACGGCGGCTAAACGCAGCCCAACTAATAAAAATTCTAATGGACGGCTAAACGCAGGCCACAAAATAAACAGTCCCAAATTAAAAGCAATGTTGAAAATAAAAATGCATAAATAAAAATATATAATTATAAATATTATCCCAAGAGTTGGCAAAATAATTTATAATCATATATTTGAATGTATCCCAATAAGTGGAGATGCAGGCGCGACGTCGACGGTGGTTGTCGCGGTAACATCTGAATCCTCAAGTTGGCGACAGCGCCCATCACAATCATCAAACTCCAAGTGGCGGACCGCTTTCGCATCATCAGCAACGTACTCATCCCCCACAAAGTGTGGATCCATGTGGGGGTCTTCATCAACGGGGACATGGAGAAGGACTGAGAGAAATGGGTGGCCTCCATCAATCCTCCCCCACTTGAAAGGACTCATCACCGATGAGTCGGCTTCGTGGAGAACTGTAAATATTGCAACCTCAGAACTCCAGTCAAGCACAGAGTTGGTCTTTAGGACCTTGAAAGCAGCATTAGATAACGAAGGAGAATATGCTAAAACATCAACGGACAACTTACCTCCAGTGATAACCTTAGGAGAAAACAATCTACTACCCTGCGCACCTCTCAACCCAATAGAATGATTTGTAGATAGTAACGGAAGGGGAGACAGTATAAGTGGTGGTAGAAAGCATGACGTAAAATTTGAAACATCAAAAATAGGGGGCAAACCCCACTCAGCAGAAAGCATCATATGAAAAGTATTCTTTCCTAAATTCAGTGAAATTCGAAAAGGTTTAGCGTTCGGACTCAAGATGTCCTCTAAAGCACCGGAAGACCGCCGTTCAGGGTTGAGACATACCATAACTAAATCTTCCATTTTATAATGGGATGCTCTCTTTTGCGCGCTACACATAACGTGATAAGACGAAAATTGGTCGGCTAATGTAATACTCTCATGCTTGTGTTGGTTAGGAAAATTTGGAGCAATCACCAAGTTATTGATTAAATTTAAGGTCTTGTCCTCCATAGAAATAATGGTCTCACTAAATTGAATCGAAGCGTCCTTAGGTGGTAAAGGTTTTAAAATAATAATTTCGCCCTCAAATTTAAGTTTAGAAACGTTAGCACTCCTTAATTGAGTGACATCGCATTCACTAATCCTGGACCACTTATCTCCCTCATTAAACGTCAAAGAAAAATTACTACCCTTAGTCCCGTCATCGAAAACATGTGGAGCAAATAAGACTCGTCCTTTCCCCATAACTATCGCGCCATGTTCATCAATAACTCTAAACTCACATTCAGATTTCTCGTCAACCTCCTGAATGATCTTGGAGTGTTCAACTGAAGGCGTCATAAGGCTAAAAGGATCACGTAATGGTTGACTAATCGGGATAACCTCAGTCTCACATACTAAGCTAAGCGTGGTTGTTTCAGCAGGGACAATATTGTCCTTAGGAAGGCTTGGACTAACAGGGTCAGCCTCAGCTTTAATGATTAAACCTAATGTGTTCATTTCGGAGGGGCTAATACAGTCTATAGGCCGATTTTGACTAACAGTGTCAAAATCCTCTTTCGTTGCTAGGCACGGTGGTGTCGACTCAATAGGGCTACAAGTACCTCCAGGTGGGACCAAAGGCTTCTTAGGTGGAGTGGACCTAAGAGTGATACGCCGACCATTATGCTGGAATTCTATCGTGTTGTCAAGGTCATCGTGGATGATCACATGGTCAGAAAGACATGGGCATCCTAGCAATACATGACAATCCTTCATAGGAAGGACATCACACCAAACGCGCTCAGAATAGGCTTTGATGGTGAGGGGCACCAAACATCGCCTAGACATTAAAATAATTCTCTCGTCAGAACACACAAGCCGATAGGGATGGGGGTGCGGCTCGGTGGTCAAACACATCCTCGTGATAGCATTTTCAGAAACGACATTCATGCGGCAAATGTTGTCGACAACTAGTTTGCACCACTTCTCACCGTGCATAAAATTTTTCGAAAATTTTCTTCTTATGTCACGGTCAAACCAAAACACTCTTGCAACGGTGTCCCACCCTTTAGTTAGAGTTCGGGGGGTATCTCTAGTCATCACGAGGAATAGTGGATCGAAAAATTTGAATTTTTAATGTGAATTTCAAAATTTAGAATTTTGAATTTCAAAATTTGAATTTTGGATTTGAATTTTGAATTTTCAAAAATTTGAATTTTGAATTTCAGAAATTTGAATTTTGAATTTTAATTTTGAATTTCAAAATTTTGAATTTTGAATTTGAATTTTGAATTTCCAAAATTTGAATTTTGAATTTCAAAAATTTGAATTTTGAATTTGAATTTCAAAAATTTAAATTTGAATTTTCAAAAGTTTGAATTTGACTTTCCAAAATTTAAAAAATTTTTTGTTTTAATTTTCGCTGAAAAATAAAAAATTTAAGGCCGTTATTCGCACACCAGAAATTTAGATCAGACCAAAATTTTACGAAAGATAATTTTATTACCGCCTAATAACTAGGGTAAGTAAAATATTTTTTTGATTTTCTTACAGAAAATAATAAGTAGAATTACCAGAATTGTTTTTTTTTTGAATTTCGCAGAAAAATGAGAATTTTAGGCCGCTATTCGCAGACCGACGAATTTTTTTTTTTAATTTTTGAGCGCAAAATCGTGTAAAGATTGTGAGTGCCGGCGTTCTAAGAAAACCTAAGGAATGGGTCAATTAAGAAATTAACACGAACCTCGCTCTTATACCAAATTGATGTAGGAAAGGATGTTCGGTTGATTACTCCCAACGCTTCCTAATCTCACACAAGCATGAACGAACGATGCCGACTCGCGGAATGATTTTTATTTACGTTATTTATCATGCATGGGCAGCCACACCGCGAGGGAATGGAAGGAGGCTATGAGCCAACTTCGCTCCCGGCTAAAAGGATCAACACGATCCGACAGAGCGGTTGTTGTTGTCTACCAAAGAGAGATCCTCCAAAAAAAGGTAAAGATTACGGAAATGGAAAATCTCCCCCAACAAGAACAAAAGAGGATCGTCACTCCTCATCGAATTAAAACAAAATACAAGATCGAAATACCAATTCAAAATAAAGAAAATTCGCGAGAAAATCAACGATTCAAAGACCACGTCACAGATCTAGCCACCACAGAACTATCTAAGAAAAGAATCACACGAGTGGAGAGTTCGTTACCCCCTCGGAATTGTAGATCCGAGATGTAGGAATCCTAAAGATTGTTTGTCCGCGGAGATAACCGGAGATGAGTCACTTGATATAGAGCACGTTCGCCTTCGGCGCTTCCACCACGATCAAGCACTTAAAGCCAAATCCGAGCCAAGAGATCTCTTTCACAAGCCCTTAGGGGCTAGCCGAAATTCTTCAAGAGAGGAAGAGGGAGAGAGGGGAGACGTGGAGGCCGAAACCTTCAAGAGGGAAATGAGAGAGAGGGCGGCCAAGGAGAGGGAAGAAAGAGGGAGGGGGGGGGGGGGGGGGGGGGGGGGGCGGAAATTCCAACAGAGGAAGAGAGGAAGAGGGGGAGAATTCCAAGTGTGGAGTTCTGTTTTCAAATTTTATTCATCAATCTCTAAACTTAACATAGAGTTTGGCCTATTTATAGGCTCACACACATACGGAGGCTAAACGCAGCCCACTAATAAAAATTCTAATGGACGGCTAAATGCAGGCCACAAAATTAACAGTCCCAAATTAAAAGCAATGCTGAAAATAAAAATGCGTAAATAAAAATATATAGTTATAAATATTATCCCAAGAGTTGGAAAATAATTTATAATCATATATTTGCATGTATCCCAAGAAGTGGAGATGTCGGCGCGACGTCGACGGTGGTTGTCGCGGTAACGTCCGAATCCTCAAGTTAGCGGCAGCGCCCATCACAATCATCAAACTCCAAGTGGCGGACATCTTCCGCATCATCAGCAACGTCCTCATCCCCCACAAAGTGTGGATCCATGTGGGGGTCTTCATCAACAGGGAGATGGAGAAGGACTGAGAGGAATGGGAGGCCTCCGTAACACACAGTCAAGTATTGTTCGCCACGCACTGGCGCACAATAACTTTGATATCAAGTCTAGCATCATACAAATGGTGCAGCAATTAGTGACCTTCGATGGTCAACCGGACGAAGATCCAAATTGTCATATTTTTAATTTTCTCAAACTTTGCGACACGTTTAAATTTAATGGTGTCACAGATGACGCCATTCGATTACATCTTTTTCTTTGCGGTCTAGGGCCAAGCAGTTGTTGGTCTCACTTTCTAGGTAGTCCATCACTACATGGGCCGATATGGCGGAAAATTTCTCACTAAATATTTCCCGCCTGCAAAGACCGCCAAAATCTGAATACATATTGCGTCCTTTAAGCAAATTGACTCGGAGACTCTCTATGATATATGGGAGCGCTTCAAGGAGCTTTTGCATAGATGACCTCACCACGCACTTCCCACTTAGCAATAAGTGCAAATCTTTTATAATGGCTTGAATTTCCAAACTAATCAAAAGATTGATGCGGCCGCCGGGGGTACATTAAATAGGAAAACCCCGGAGGCCGCTCAAGAGCTTTTTGACGAAATGGCCATGAATACGTACCAATGGAATATTCCACGTGCTAAGCATAACAAGCCAGCCAGGATTTTTGAAATAGACGCAAATGCAAATTTAGCTTTACAAGTTGAGCGCTTAACTAAGCAAGTGGGGGAGATGTCTGCTTCCTCCGCCACTCCTCCTTGGGCTAATAATATTTTAATTGAAGAGAAGGTAGACTACATGAGAAATCCACCTCGACCTTCCTATAACCCGAACTCCGCTCCGTACAACAACACTTACAATGCGGGTTATAGGAACCACTTGAATTTCTCATGGAGCAACCAAGGAAATGCTCAGCGTCCTTTAAATTTGAATCAACCTTCTAATCAACTTCTTAACTTAACTCCACCTCTAAATTTTAATCCGCCTAGTTTTCAACTGCAACAGCAAAACTCTCTCCGCTTGAAGAGGTTTTTGCAAAATAAGTTGCTACAAATGAAACAAACATCTGGAACCTTACCAGGTCAATCAAAAAGTTAGAGAATCAAGTGTGCCAGCTCGCAAAGATGTTCTCCGAGAGTCAGCAAGGAGCACTACCGGGAAATACAGAGCCAAATCCAAGGGAGAGCGCGAATGTGATTACACTTCGAAGTGGGAAGGAGGTGGTTTCAAAATAGGACGAACCAAAGGTAATTTCTTCTCCTCCTCCTCCTACTCCTAAAAGTTAGGTCTAGGAAATCCTAGCCCCACTCGAATGAGTATTCAATTAGCGGATTGATAAGTAGTATTTTTATAACTTTTTAATAGAAAATTTTGTAAATATTTAATTTGTATTTTCCCTTTTTATGTCATTTCTAGGTCATAAGTGTTTATTTTGAAATTCTGTTTCTAATTTAGCTTAATTTCAATTTTTGAGAAATTTTGGGACAAATTGGAGAAATTGACAAGTACACGCCCTCAATCATGCCCATGACCAAGGGCGTGTAACCTAAAGATCAGTCCAGACTCGATGTCGCACCAATTGAGCTAGTCCACAGCGAGTCACGCCTTCGGTCACGCCCGTGACCCAGTGTCACGCCCGTGACTAGGGGCGTGTAATATTAGAATCTTCCAGCTGGCTGCCGTCGAGACGTGGAGATGCTGTCGAGAAGTCAACCCTAGTCATGCCCGTGACCCACATGTCACGGTCGTGACTTTCCCGCGTGATCTCTGCTTCGCCGCCGCGCCGAATTCCAGCCCACGCTGCATTTAATGAAGCCGTCCAAAGTCACGCCCGTGACTAAAATTACACAGGCGTGTAATGTCCACTTTTCGCCGCGCCGTCCAGAAAGCCCACGCCGCTGTAGGATCCGATGTGAATAGTGCAGTCATGCCCTAGGTCACGCCCGTGACCGAGGGCGTGTAACTTGAAATTTTCGCCTATAAATTCAGAGGCTCTCCTTGAGTCCAGGGTTCAGAATTTTGGAGATGGGGAGGTGCTGTTAGAGCTGAGAGTGAGTTTTTCAAGTTAATGTTCATGTTTCTTAAGGCTTTCATGTTCTCTTCCCTTTCAATTCATGCAATGTTTTAATGTAACTTTCATGTACTAGTTTTCTTAAGCTTGTAGCCTTCATTTTCCTTAGCTTTGTGATGAGTCCCAATTATATACACATTTATGGACTCATCTGGGCCGATTTTCTAGTCTTTGCACTTCACTTTAGACATGTTTTCATTCCTATTTAATACTCCATGCTAAGTGCACTTCTAGGCCCGTTTTGGTGTTATTTCTTGTTCATCTTCGTTACTAGTTTTCATGCAGTGTTAAGTGCCACCTTCAGTGGCTAGACTGGTGTTGTATGCTGGAACAGGAGTCGTGCAGGTGTTCTCGGTACAATTCTGTACAAGAACACTGCGCACGATCACTGGCTCTATCGCGCACGACCACTGGTCGTGCGCCACTGATCGTGCGCACTTAACGCCCATTTTAAGAGTTCTGTCTTGCTTATCGCACGACCACTTACGATAGTGTGCACGACCACTGGTCGTGCGCCACTGGTCGTGCGAACATGTATTTTATAAATTTCTTTCATTTCAGGCTCCACCCAGGCAGCGCGCACGATCGCAGAACTCCAGTGCGCACGACCACTGGTCGTGTGCCAATGACCGTGCACAGTATTCATTCCAGCGCCTATATATATGCCTGTTCCGCTTTTAGGGCGAGAGGGAGCCGCCGAGAGCGCGAGTGGCAGTCCGTACGCCGGCGATTTCCATTCCTGGACACCTCCACTTCATCTCCTACGCAAGGGGAAGTCCTCTCCAACCATTCCAAGTATTTCTCCATTGTCCGGGAGCATTCTCCACCATCCGCAAGCCCTCAAGCAGCTGTTTTCCACTCCAGTCCGGTGAGAAGAAGGAACCACGTAGAGAGATCGTGATAGTTTCTCTACACCGGAAGCACAATCCGCCCGAGTCCGGAGGTAGCTTGACAAACTACCATTCCGGCCGTGAACGGCCGCTATTCTTCATCCATTGGTTATCTCTTTCCTCTCTCCTTCGTTGTAATATTTGAATCTTTTAAACTTGAATATCATGATGTTTGGTTTAAATGAAATGAATGTTTCTTCTCTTTTCATCATTACTTGCTTGTGAATCGATTCGCCTCCACTCATCCACTCACTCATTCACGCACTCAAGGTGTTCGATCCACGTTAGCAAGAGCAAACGGCATTTGTGAAGAGGTGTTTGCGACCCTCGCCTTCCCGCACTAGAGCACGCTCCATCCGCCTCACGAAGCACGGCATCGCGGCCGTTGCATCCATCTCGCCTTGCGAAGCGGTGCTTTCGACCCACATTTCCTTCATTGTTGTTAAGAGTAGGAAAACCCAACCAAACCCCCCCCCCCCTTTGTGTGTTTGTTTACGCTTGTGTAACAATAGTCACACAACGTGATTCATTCACCCAACCTGCATTCCTCAAGAGACCGACACTCAGGGATCCTATTCCCAAACTTTATTACTTGCGCGACCGGTGCACTTGCCGAAATATCGCATCAAGTTTTTGGCGCCGTTGCCGGGGAATGTTTAGGCGTGTAACGTCTTGAGTTGTGAGCTTTTGTTACAAGAGCAGTTGTTTTTGATTTCCTTTATTTTGTTTTCTTTTTGTTGTGACTGTGCATGCAGAGACAAGCCGCGGGGGAACTTATACCCTTTGATCCAGAGATCGAACAGACCGCTCGCGCACGAAGGCGCGCAGCAGCCGTACAGGCGGCAATGGGTGACAACATAGACCCAAACAATGCTGACCCAAGAGTGCCCGATGTGGGGCAGCACCAACCTGGAGATCAGCAAGAGGTAGTGAGGCCTCGACCAAGAACGATGAGAGATTATACCACTCCGACAGCTGGGAGTGTGTATCCGGGATTTGGTCCCAACATTATGAACAACCAGTTCGAGATCAAACCTGCGATCTTGAACATCATCCGGAACAATGCTCAGTTCTCCGGGATGACCAGTGAAGACCCGCACCTGCACCTGGCAGAGTTTTCTGATATCTGCGGAACTTTCCGCTACACTGGAATACCTGATGATACAGTCAAGCTGCGACTGTTCCCATTCTCACTTCGCGACAAGGCCAAGGTGTGGCTCCATTCTATTCCTCCTGGGACCGCCGCGACTTGGGATGCTCTTGCATCCAAGTTCCTGGCCAAATTCCACCCCGTTGATAAAATTGTGAGCCTGCGGCGGGAGATCGCCACCTTTCGCCAAGCTGACGAAGAGACCCTTGCCGAGGCGTGGGAGCGCCTTAATGATCTTCTCCGCCGCTGCCCGAACCACGATCTCCAACCGTGGAATGTGGTAGAGACATTTTACTTTGCGATCGAGCCCAACTACATGGCGATGATCGATGCTGCTGCGGGTGGTACTCTAATGAACCACACTCCAGAGGAGGGCCTTCGGATTCTGCGCGACACCGCCTCCCACAGTACATTCTGGACTGCCGGGAGAAATGCACCAAGGAACGCCCGCAGTCTCTTTGTGGTCGACTCATTTCCTCCTACACCCGCGCCTGCTGCTGTCATTACGTGCGAAGGTTGTGGAGGCGGCGGCCACCACGCGTACGAATGTTCAGGGAACAACGTATCAGGTGACTTCGCGCACTTATCCTTGAATGAATCCGTTAATTTTGTAGGAAATCAGTCTAAGGGGGTGCCATTTAATAAAGCTTATCATCCGGGAGTGAGAAGTCACCCGAACTTCTCATGGAACCCAAACACGCATGGCCAACGATGGGCACTGGGGCAGCATCAAAACGATGCTTACGCCTCCGGGAGCCAACCGAGGCCACCACACCCGGATTATAACCAAGGCCCTCCAGCCCAAAAAAAGAGTAATCTGGAGGAGATGATGGAAAAATTTATGCAAGCGGCTACCTCAAATATGGTGAACCAAACCGCATCCATGCGGAACTTGGAAACGCAGCTGGGCCAATTGGCCCAAGTGCTAACCGAGCGGTCGCATGGGACCCTTCCTAGCAACACTGAAAAGAACCCAATAGATCAAGGGAAGAGTCTCGACGATGTGGTAGAGGCTGATCCAAGTGAGTTAGTGATTTCTTGTTCCATCAATAATATTGAAACGAAAGCTTTGTGCGATTCCGGCTCCTCCCGCAATGTCATTGCGTTACAAGACGTTGCTAAATTGCAACTTGAGATGAACCCGGAGGATCGGAAATCCCTTATGCTTGCTAATGGGACCGTTATACAATCTGAGGGGGAAGTGAAAAATGTAGAAGTGATAGTTGAGGGGACGATTGTGGTTGCTGATTTTCAGGTGTTGGGACCCCAGGAAAATCACTCTATCCCTATCTTGGGCGTGCCGTTCTTGAAAGAGAGTGGTGCCACCCTTGATTTCGCTACGGGTTGTGTCGTCCTACCCAATAAGGTCCCGCAGCCCACTTGCCCCAAAGCTATAACTGAAACATCCACTCCTCCCCCTCTCTTTATTTTTGATGAATCTCTGAGTTGTGCAGGAAATGAAGAAGATAAAGAACCAATTGAAGGAGAAAAGGAGGAGCACCAGTCCAGTGAGGAAGAAGTAGATCTTCGGAGAGAATTTGATTCCGAGACGGAGGAAGATTGCATTTCGAAAAATATTGACTTGAATTTAGTTCGGGACACTGTCCCATTATCTTCTTGTTTTGATTCCTGTAATAAACAATTTAAGCGCTCCATCTCTTGGGCTGATTCGGTAGTCACCGCGACGCCGGAAGTGACTCCACCCACCACCAAGGTGGAAAAATCTGAAAACTTTCAACGTTGGCAGTCCCCGACTGTCACTAAACTTAAACAGGAGAAACTTCTGCACGACGCTCGCACTGCCGCTCTCCGTGGCAAGAGGGCAGAGGTTAGGGGAACACTGGGTGACACCAGTGTTGGCCCTAAAGCCTTCACCTCCCTCCTACGAGCTACGGGAGACGCGCACCATAAGAGCGCCTGTAATGGCCCAGCCCCGACCACCACACCAGAGGCCTACGGCACCGCCCCATCCCTGGTGGGCCGGCTAACCGACCGTTAGACGCCTGGCCCCATTGTCCAGGACGCCCGGGCTGCAGCCCGCTTAGCAACACCCCAACCAATCCCTGTAGCCTGTTTCTCAGCTACAGTAGGGTGTTGATGGCGGGTCTCGATCCCCCGCCACCCTTGATAAGAACCTCTTCAAACAGGTCTCATCACCAACTGAGCTGCAGCTCAGTTGGTGATGAGACCTGTTTGAAGAGGTTCTTATCAAGGGTGGCGGGGGATCGAGACCCGCCATCAACACCCTACTGTAGCTGAGAAACAGGCTACAGGGATTGGTTGGGGTGTTGCTAAGCGGGCTGCAGCCCGGGCGTCCTGGACAATGGGGCCAGGCGTCTAACGGTCGGTTAGCCGGCCCACCAGGGATGGGGCGGTGCCGTAGGCCTCTGGTGTGGTGGTCGGGGCTGGGCCGTTACAAAAAAGTGCACTTTTTTGTAACAGCCCAGCCCCGACCACCACACCAGAGGCCTACGGCACCGCCCCATCCCTGGTGGGCCGGCTAACCGACCGTTAGACGCCTGGCCCCATTGTCCAGGACGCCCGGGCTGCAGCCCGCTTAGCAACACCCCAACCAATCCCTGTAGCTTGTTTCTCAGCTACAGTAGGGTGTTGATGGCGGGATTCGTACCCCCGCCACCCTGGATAAGAACCTCTTCAAACAGGTCTCATCACCAACTGAGCTGCAGCTCAGTTGGTGATGAGGACTGTTGAAGGTGCCTTATCAAGGGTGGCGGGGGATCAAGACCCGCCATCAACATCCCACTGTAGCTGAGAAACAGGCTCAGCCATGGGTGGGGTGCACCGGACTGCAGTCCTTGTCAACGGCCGGTTAGCCGGCCCACCAGGGATGGGGCGGTGCCGTAGGCCTCTGGTGTGGTGGTCGGGGCTGGGCCGTTACAAAAAAGTGCACTTTTTTGTAACGGCCCAGCCCCGACCACCACACCAGAGGCCTACGGCACCGCCCCATCCCTGGTGGGCCGGCTAACCGGCCGTTGACAAGGACTGCAGTCCGGTGCACCCCACCCATGGCTGAGCCTGTTTCTCAGCTACAGTGGGATGTTGATGGCGGGTCTTGATCCCCCGCCACCCTTGATAAGGCACCTTCAACAGTCCTCATCACCAACTGAGCTGCAGCTCAGTTGGTGATGAGGACTGTTGAAGGTGCCTTATCAAGGGTGGCGGGGGATCAAGACCCGCCATCAACATCCCACTGTAGCTGAGAAACAGGCTCAGCCATGGGTGGGGTGCACCGGACTGCAGTCCTTGTCAACGGCCGGTTAGCCGGCCCACCAGGGATGGGGCGGTGCCGTAGGCCTCTGGTGTGGTGGTCGGGGCTGGGCCGTTACAGCGCCTATAGCTGATTTGTGTTGTCTGAATTTGTGAAACTGCTTCTGTGAAGTTCTCCTTTAATTTCTGTGCTCTTTACACAATCATAATACAGGTATTTGGTCCAGCTTAAGGACATAAAACAAAAGCGCTGCTGGGAGACAACCCAGATTTCCTAATTTTATTTTTATCTAACATGTTTAGTTCAGTTTTTATATTTGTTTTTGCTATTTTTAGTTTTGTGCTTGCAGGTGTGTTGTGTTCTTTGGTGCGGATGCTGCGGACTGCTCTTTATCTTAATCGCCAATCGTCTGGTATGCTCAATTCTGAGCATTGGGTAATACTTCTTTCCCCCTTAGCTTCCAATTTCTGTGATGAAATGTTTACACTAAGTCTGGGGGAGAGTATGTTGTCATCCACTGTGCACGAGTTGCACTTCATACTAGAAGTTTGTTTATTATTTATCTTTATCATCATCATTGTTTTCATGCTTCTTGCACCACTTCACCCATATGAGTGCGCGCTTTCCTATTTGTGTTGTTTCCAAATAAACTATTTTGGTTAGGAATGTGAATTGGGGTGTTAGCTTAGGAATTACTATTTGGAGTGCGATGTTGACTCGAGCAGTGTTCTAGTCGCACCCGCATGCTGCAGTAGAATTTGAGTAAAACTAGCTTATTTCTATGCGTTTAATTTATGATTAGTATTTTTTTTGCGTAGTTTTAGATTTGTTATACTCAAATGGTGAATGTGAACGAAATTGGTGATAACCCGGTGTTGTGTGTTCACGAGCACTAGTTGTGTGTTGCTCGAGTCAGGAGGAAGGTTTACCTTTCTCGTGGGCTAAGAACTTGCCCCAAGCGACTCTTGAAGCATGGGTGTGAGCGATTCTTTGAGTTAAATATGATATAGGCCACCTTTTGGCTAGTTTGAGCCTTAGCTTTCCGTGTCCTATTCGCTCACCTTTGCAAGCCAACATTTGTGCCTACCACTTCCTTGTTACAGCTCCTCCTCCATTCACCAAGGCCTGAAGCTTTGCCCACTTTCTCAACCAAATAGATGTTTATCTGCACTCATGTTCTTGATTTGGTGTGAATTTTTGGAATCTTTGTGATGTGATGAAGAAATAAATTTTATTTGCTGATTTTGAACCAACCCGAGGATAAGTAAAAGAAGAAAAGTATGTTGTTAAAAGAAAAAAAATCTGAAAAAGAAATATGTCATAAAGAAATCCTTCCGAGCTAAATAGAAAATCTGTTGGTAATTGTGAAGTAGGCCGTGTGCACACCTAGTTTTCATGATAAGTCTGGGGGTGTGTCACACGAGCATTGTTTTTGGTTTTGTGTGGTGCAGCGTTCCGTTAGCTCACTTGGGTTGCGTAGCCATCGTGTTTAAATTTGAATATCATACCGCAACCTAAGCCCCAATATAATCCTAAAAGCCCTATTGATTTTAGTTGTGAGTTTGCTAACGCCGTGGAGAGAGTGTGACCGGGCGAGCGTAAGGTTCACGACGTTGATGGATTTCAGCGGAGTTTTTCCTAAACCCCGACCTTATGCAACACCCGCCTTAGTGTCTTGTTACTTTCACACCGGGCATGATCGTTCGAATTCTTCATAATTCACCAACTGAGTATAACTAAATCTCTACTTACGCTCTAATACTTTCGTAAATTAGTTAGAATCTTTTTTTTACTAAATTTCTATTTGCATGCTTTTGCTACTTCGCATTATACTATTTTGTGTAATTTTCTTTGTTAACTACCATTTCCACACTCCGCAGAATTCGTTTGCTCGGGATGCGCAAACAGGTAAGTCTGGGGGTGTGATGAGTCCCAATTATATACACATTTATGGACTCATCTGGGCCGATTTTCTAGTCTTTGCACTTCACTTTAGATATGTTTTCATTCCTATTTAATACTCCATGCTAAGTGCACTTCTAGAACCGTTTGGTGTTATTTCTTGTTCATCTTCGTTACTAGTTTTCATGCAGTGTTAAGTGCCACCTTCAGTGGCTAGATTGGTGTTGTATGCTGGAACAGGAGTCGTGCAGGTGTTCCCGGTACAATTCTGTACAGGAATACTGCGCACGATCACTGGCTCTATCGCGCACGACCACTGGTCGTGCCACTGATCGTGCGCACTTAACGCCCATTTTATGAGTTATGTCTTGCTTATCGCACGACCACTTACGATAGTGCGCACGACCACTGGTCGTGCGCCACTGGTCGTGCGAACATGTATTTTATAAATTTCTTTCATTTCAGGCTCTGCCCAAGCAGTGCGCACGATCGCAGAACTCCAGTGCGCACGACCACTGGTCGTGCGCCAATGACCATGCGCAGTATTCATTCCAGCGCCTATATATATGCCTGTTCCGCTTTTAGGGCGAGAGGGAGCCGCCGAGAGCGCGAGTGGCAGTCCGTACGCCGGCGATTTCCATTCCTGGACACCTCCACTTCATCTCCTACGCAAGGGGAAGTCCTCTCCAACCATTCCAAGTATTTCTCCATTGTCCGGGAGCATTCTCCACCATCCGCAAGCCCTCAAGCAGCTGTTTTCCACTCCAGTCCGGTGAGAAGAAGAGGAATCCTGAGGTAGAAGACGACGGAACCACGTAGAGAGATCGTGACAGTTTCTCTACACCGGAAGCACAGTCCGCCCGAGTCCGGAGGTAGCTTGACAAACTACCATTCCGGCCGTGAACGGCCAGTAGTCTTCATCCATTGGTTATCTCTTTCCTCTCTCCTTCGTTGTAATCTTTGAATCTTTTAAACTTGAATATCATGATGTTTGGTTTAAATGAAATGAATGTTTCTTCTCTTTTCATCATTACTTGCTTGTGAATCGCTTCGCCTCCACTCATCCACTCACTCATTCACGCACTCAAGGTGTTCGATCCGCGTTAGCAAGAGCTAACGGCGTTTGTGAAGAGGTGTTTGCGACCCTCGCCTTCCCGCACTAGAGCACGCTCCATCCGCCTCACGAAGCACGACATCGCGGCCGTTGCATCCATCTCGCCTTGCGAAGCGGTGCTTTCGACCCGCATTTCCTTCATTGTTGTTAAGAGTAGGAAAACCCAACCAAACCCCCCTTTGTGTGTTTGTTTACGCTTGTGTAACAATAGTCACACAACGTGATTCGTTCACCCAACCTGCATTCCTCAAGAGACCGACACTCGGGGATCCTATTCCCAAACTTTATTACTTGCGCGACCGGTGCACTTGCCGAAATATCGCATCACTTTGCACTCTTTAATTAAGGCTTGTAATAGTTTTTGATTTTCAATAAAAAATAGTTTCCTCTTTCATGTTCTCTTTCTCCTTAAGTAATTTCTTCCTTTTCATGCAATGTCAATCCTTCTCTCGTTAGGAATGTCTTTTTTATGCAATGTCAATTTCTCTTTCCTTTCATGCAATGTTTAATCTTTTCATTTAGCTTGCAATTAGTTTTTTTAGCTAAGTATTCAAAACCTCAAATTTTCATCGATAAGATAATGGTGATTTTCCTCGAAGTAGAAGTAATCAATGCGCCCCGTGGAATACGACCTTGATATTCCTAAATATCCTATACTATAGACGATAAGGTACACTTGCCTTAATCGAATATGGTTTTGGAGAAAAATCTTTAACCTTCGCATAATTTCAAAACCGTAAAATCTATATCAAGTTTTTGGCGCCGTTGTCGGGGACTTTGCATGGATATTTTGAAAAGAGGATAGCTATTAATTTTATCATGCTTCTTTTTATTTTATTTTGCTTTTTCTAAATTTCAAAAAGAAAAAAAAATTTCTTTTTCTTCTTCCTTTCTTCTCTTTTTAGTGTATAACCCGAGGTAGCACTTCGATTCTTCCTTTTGATACAGAGATCGAGCGAACCCTTTTGAGGCACCGCCGTTCTCGTGATCAGGGAAATCAAGTAGAATCCGAAGAGTCGATTGGGGACACTAACACAGCGAATATGGATCATAATCTTAATCCTCCTAATCTTAACGAGCCAAATCCTAATGAGGACGCGCAACGGACCATGTCCTATTATGCGCGGCCGAATTTGGAAGGCACACAATCGAGTATTGTTCGCCCCACGGTGGCGAACAATAATTTTGAGATCAAGTCCAGCATCATACAAATGGTGCAACAATTGGTAACCTTTGATGGTCAACCGGACGAGGATCCAAATTCACATATTTCTTACTTTCTTGAAATTTGCGACACTTTTAAGATCAATGGCGTCGCCGATGACGCCATTCGACTACGTCTTTTTCCTTTTTCTTTGCGGTCTAAGGCCAAGCAGTGGTTGGGCTCCCTACCTAGGGGATCCATCACTACATGGGCCAAAATTACGGAAAAATTTCTCAATAAATATTTCCCGCCTTCAAAGACCGCTAAATTGCGCACGGATATTGCGTCGTTCATGCAAATCGACTCGGAGACTCTCTATGACACATGGGAGCGCTTCAAGGAGCTTTTGCGCCGATGCCCTCACCACGCACTTGCCACTTGGCAACAAGTGCAAATATTTTATAATGGCTTAAATCTCCAAACGAGGCAAATGATTGATGCGGCCGCCAGGGGGACATTAAATAACAAAACCACGGTCGCCGCTCAAGAGCTTTTCAAAGAGATGGCCACAAATGCATACCAATGGAACATGCCCCGAGCGCGGCCTAATAAGCCGGCCGGAATTTTTGAAATAGACGCAAACGCAAATTTGGCTTTACAAGTTGAGCGCTTAACAAAGCAAGTAGCGGAAATGTCTGCTTCCTTCGCCACTCCTCCTTGGGCTAATAACATTTTAATTGAAGAACATGTTGACTACATGGGAAATCCGCCTCGGCCTTCCTATAACCCCAACACCGCTCCGTATAACAACACATACAATGCGGGTTATAGGAATCATCCGAATTTCGTATGGAGCAACCAAGGAAATGCTCAGCGTCTTATGAATTTAAATCAACCTCCCCCTAATCAACTTCTTAACTTAACTCCGCCTCTAAATTTGATTTCTCAAAATTTTAATCCACCCGGTTTTCCACCGCAACAGCAAAAACTCTCTCCGCCTGAAGAGGTTTTTGCAAAATATGTTGCTACAATTGAAACGAACATCCGGAACCTTACCGGATCGATCAAAAATTTAGAGATTCAAGTGGGCCAACTCGCAAAGATGATTTCTGAGCGTTAGCAAGGAGCACTACCGGGGAATACCGAGCAAAATCCAAAGTAGAGCGCGCACGCGATTACACTCCGAAGCGGGAAGGAGGTGGTTCAAAAACAGGACGAACCCAAGGTAATTTCCTCTCTTCCTCCTCCTACTTTTAATTCATCTTTGAATTTGCCCTCTACGATAGCTCCGCACACTTCTATTTTAAATCCGCGCGCTCCTACTTCTAATATTCCATATCCATCTAATTTTAAAAATGAAAGCGCCAAAAAAATTATAAAAAAATTATAGATGTTTTAAAACAAATCCATATTAATGTACCTTTCTGCGAGGCTATCTCACAAATGCCTAAATATGCGAAATAACTTAAGGAGTTGCTCTCCAATAAGAAAAAGTTAAGATATTTCGCATATTTCTTTAAATGTAGAATGCTCCGCGGTTGTACTCAACAAATTGCCTAAAAAAGCAAATGACCCGGGATGATTTTCCATCCCATGTCTATTTGGCAATTCGTTAGTAAAACACGCCTTAGCGGATCTTGGAGCAAGCATCAACCTTATGCCGTTTTCTTTGTTCAAAAAGATAGGTCTAGGAAATCCAAGGCCCACTCGAATGAGTATCCAATTAGCGGATCGTTCTTTAAAATATTTGATAGGAATAGTGGAGGACGTGCTCGTCAAGGTTGACAAATTCATCTTCCCGGTGGATTTTGTCATTCTTGACATCGAAGAGGATGCCGAAGTACCCCTCATACTCGGTCG
This sequence comes from Dactylorhiza incarnata, assembly GCA_033032865.1. Lineage (NCBI taxonomy): Eukaryota > Viridiplantae > Streptophyta > Magnoliopsida > Asparagales > Orchidaceae > Dactylorhiza > Dactylorhiza incarnata. Next base: position 7,631,135 of record JAWHQI010000033.1, on the reverse strand, counting down.
CCCGTTCCTTGCCACCTCCCGCGCTATTATAGACGTAAGTAACGGAAAGCTCCTCCTACGGGTTGGAGACGATGAAGTTACCTTCGGAATAAATTCCTCGATGCGGAACATGCTAGAAAACGACGATTCGTGTTTTTACTTGGAAGAGTGTTGTGAGTTCGATTCATCCCTCGAGTTAGTTTCATCGGCGAGTAGTGATTCCGAGCCCGTAGAGCTCTTTTATGATGATGAAGAAGTTTCTCACCCCACACCACCCGAACCATTACTTTTAGAAAAATTAAAAATCAAGACTTCTTATGAAGAACCACCCGAATTAGAGTTGAAACAACTCCCCCCTCACCATAAATACTTGTTTTTGGAAAAAGAGTCTAAGCTACCCGTCATCATTTCATCCGATCTTAGCAACTCAGAAATTTCTGAGTTGACTATAGTCTTAAGAAAGCACCGCCACGCAATTGCGTGACAATTATCAGATATTAAGGGTATAAACCCATCTTTCTGCACTCATAATATATTTCTCGAAGAATATTCCCGCAACTCAGTCCAGCCTCAACGACGACTAAACCCGAACATGAAAGAAGTCGTTAAGGCCGAAGTTATAAAACTTCTGGATGCGGGAATCATCTACCCGATATCGGGCAGTACTTGGGTTAGCCCAGTACAAGTCGTGCCAAAGAAAGTTGGTGTCACGGTAGTCGCGAACGAAAATAACGAATTGATCCCAACCCGTACGGTTACGGGTTGGCGGATGTGCATTGACTATCGGAAATTAAATGATGCCACCCGTAAGGATCACTTCCCTCTACCATTTATAGACCAAATTTTAGAGCGCCTTTCGGGTCACTCCTACTACTGTTTTCTCGATGGTTTGTCGGGATACTTCCAAATCCCAATTTCGCCCGACGACCAAGAGAAAACCACTTTCACTTGTCCCTTTGGCACCTTCGCTTATCGAAGGATGCCATTCGGCCTTTGTAACACACCAGCTACATTCCAAAGATGTATGCTGGCAATATTTGACGAGTTATTAGAGGAGGTGATGGAAGTATTTATGGACGACTTCTCCGTATACGGAAGTTCATTTGAAAAATGTTTAAAAAATCTCAAGCGCGTGTTGCAGCGATGTGAGGAAACGAATTTAGCGCTTAATTGGGAAAAATGCCATTTTATGGTCAAGGAAGGACTAGTCCTTGGCCATAAAATTTCGGGCAAGGGGATCGAGGTCGATAGGGACAAGATCGAATTAATTGAAAAGCTCCCCCCTCCAACAAACGTAAAAGCTATTAGGAGTTTCCTAGGCCACGCGGGGTTCTATCGGCGCTTTATACAAAATATTTCCAAAATCACAAAGCCGTTAACCCATCTTCTCGAGAAAGAAACATCTTTTCTTTTTAATGATGAATGCAATTTAGCCTTTCAACTTATCAAAGAGAAACTTATAAACTCCCCGATTCTAGTCGCCCCAGATTGGTCGCTCCCTTTTGAAATCATGTGCGACGCGAGTGATATTGCGGTTGGTGCCATTTTAGGCCAACGGGTGAGTAAGTATTTTCACCCGATCTATTATGCAAGCAAAACACTCACGTCGGCACAAGCAAACTACACCACGACTGAGAAGGAACTTCTAGCAATCGTTTTCGCCTTCGATAAGTTTAGGTCGTATATCACTCTCTCAAAAGTTATCGTCTTCACAGATCACTCCGCGCTTAGGTATCTCTTGAGTAAATCGAACGCTAAGCCTCGACTTTTGCGATGGATCCTCCTCTTGCAGGAGTTTGACTTAGAAATCCGGGATAAAAGAGGAGCCGAAAACTTGGCGGCCGATCACCTTTCTCGTTTAGAAAATCCCTCCTCGGAAGCTTTAATAGAGGCCGACATTAACGATAAATTTCACGAAGAGCGCCTCCAAGCTCTCGAAAATATTAATTCATCTTCTACCCCCTGGTTTGCGGATTTGGCTAACTATTTAGTAGCCCGGGTCCTGCCAATGGAATTCTCGAGTCAGCAAAAGAAGAAATTCTTTTCTGATTTAAAAAATTACTTATGGGAGGACACCATTTTATTCCGAGTATGCGCAGACCAGGTTGTGAGAAGATGTGTTTCAAGTGAGGAAGGTTTTAAAATTTTAAGTCATTGTCATGAGGACCCACCGGTGGTCATTATCATTCAAACCGAACCGCGAGGAAGGCGCTGGAGGCGGGCTTTTATTGGCCCATGCTCTTCAAAGATGCTCACACCCTTGTGAGTTCTTGCGACAGCTGCCAGCGGTCGGTGAACATCTCTCGTCGGGATGAGATGCCCCAAAACATTTTCTTAGAATGCGAAATTTTCGACCTTTGGGGTATCGATTTTGTTGAACCTCTCCCTCCCTCTTTTTCAAATAAATATATTCTAGTGGCGGCCAGCTACGTATCGAGGTGGGCGAAAGTGCAAGCTCTCCCCACCAACGATGTGCGTGTCATCGTTAATTTCTTAAAAAAATTATTTTCTCAATTTGGCACGCCGCGCGCTATTGTGATTGATCGGGGCACCCATTTTTGCAATAGTCAATTTACAAAAATTTTAGCAAAATATGGTGACACGCATAAATTATCCACCGCATATCACCCACAAACGAGCGGCCAAGTCGAAGTTGTTAATCGAGAGTTAAAACGGATTTTAGAAAAAACAGTTTCTATTAATCGGAAGGATTGGGCAATAAAGCTCGATGACGCGCTATGGGCCTATCGAACGGCGTACAAGACCGCTATCGGTTGTACACCGTAACGAATGGTTTATGGCAAGGCTTGCCACCTTCCGGTCGAATTAGATCACCGCGCATTTTGGGCGCTTAAATTTTTAAACCTCGATTCCACTCTAGCGGGAGAACAAAGAAAATTCCAAATGAACGAATTAGATGAGTGGCGAGCGAATGCGTATGAGAGCAATAAATTATATAACGAATTAGATGAGTGGCGAACGAATTAGATGAGTTTTGTCAAGGTCTTGCCTAGCTTGTCCTCCTATGGAGACGGTCATGTTTGTGCGGGATGTTAGTTTGGTAAGTCTCATCGACTCCATTTGATAAATCGCAAACAAGGTGCGAAGGGCCGTTGGAGTGCATTCACGGTGATTTGATGGGACCGACTGTAACCCCAAGCCTTGAAGGCAACATATATATGTTGGTGTTGACCGACGATTACACCAGATATGTCTGGGTGTATTTTCTGAAAGAGAAGTCGGAAGCTTTTGCGAAGTTCGTGGAGTTCAAGGAGCTGGTGGAAGGTCGGTTAGGCCTGCGGGTGAAAAATTGAGAACTGACAATGGTGGGGAATTCACCTTTAGTGAGTTCTCAAGTTTTTGCAAGAAGCATGGCGTCTAGAGAGAGCTCACTTGTGCCCATACTCCACAGCAAAATGGCGTTGCAGAGCGGAAGATCCATCATCTAACGGAAACCTGCAAATGCTGGCTTCATGCCAAGAGTATCCCAAAGTCCTTTTGGGCGGAGGGAATATCTTGTGCGACATACGTCATCAATAGGATGCCTCAAAGTCCTATTAACATGAAGACCCCTCATGAACTGATGTTCAAGGAGAAGCCAAGTCTTGCACACCTTCGGGTGTTCGGGCCAACCTATTATGTGCATATCCCTGATATTCTTCGGACAAAGCTAGATGCGATAGCAAGGAGGATAGTCGTTGTTGGATATGATTAGCGGAAGAAGGGGTGGAGATGTATGGATCCTCAGACACGAAGATCAGTAGTATCTCGGGATGTGGTGTTCGATGAGGTGACTTCCTATAAGGAGAGTTCAGGAGTTGAACTACCGGAGAGCAGGGTTGATGAAAAAGGGAAGGCTGTGGGAAATCTTCAAGTGGAGTTGCCTGTTTCACCAGGAGCTCCAGCTGTGTCAAGCTCAGAAATGGAGGCTTAAGGTTCTAGAAGCAGGTGGAGCGATGCTCCAAGTTTGCCTGGAAGAGGAGCTAGCGCAGAAGAAGCATCTGAGGAGGTGGTTAGTCAGGTGCAACCTCTTAGGAGGTTCGAAGAGGACTATCAAGCCACCGGATCGATACATAGGAGGAAACATGGTGAGCTTTGTCTCATGTTTCTTTGCTGGTCCCTTGGATGAGCGGGAGCTGTCAAGCTTTGAGAAGGCCAAAGGCGTGATGCAATGGGACATTGCTATGCAGGAGGAGATGGATGCTCTCAAGAAGAATGAGACTTGGTCTCTAGTGCCCAGGCCCAAGGGCATTACCCCTGTGACATGCAAGTGGGTCTATAAGCTCAAGAAGAAAGCTGACGACACGATCGAGCAATACAAGGCTCGCCTTGTGGCTCGCGGGTTCTCACAGCAGTACGGAGAAGATTATGATGAGACGTTCAGTGCAGTGGCAAAGATGACTTTGGTTCAATTTGATATTGCTTTGGGGCATCCAGTGGATGGGAGATTTGGCAGCTCGACGTGAAGAATGCTTTCTTATACGAAGAGATTGACAAGGATATCTTCATGATCCAACCGCCTGGCTTCATCTCGGAGGATTGTCCGAACTATGTCTGCAAACTGAAGAAATCCCTGTATGGGCTGAAGCAAGCGCCTCGGGCATTGTATGGGAAGATCGCGGAGTATCTTCTATTCTGCGGGTTTTTTGCTTCAGAATCTGATTCAAGCTTGTTCGTCAAGAAGGAGGGGGTGCTTCGGGTTATTATTCTGCTGTATATGGAAGACATGATCGTCACCAGGAACTCGAAGGAGGCAATAGCAAGGCTGAGAGCCGAGCTTGCTATCATATTTGAGATGAAGGATTTGGGTGAGCTCCACCATTTCCTTGGACTCAAAGTTCAGAGGCGAGAGAGCGGAGTGTTCATTTCTCAGGCTGGATATACGGAGCGGATCGTTCAACGATTCGGCATGGAGGAAGGGAAGAGCAGCTTTATACCTCTAGAACAACATCATAAACTTCGGAAGGATGAGGGGAGAGTTCAATCTGAACCGTTGGTGTTCCGAGCTCTGGTTGGGAGCTTGATCTACTTGACCATCACGAGGCCAGATATTGCTAATACAGTTGGCAAGGTGAGTCGGTACATGGCGGAACCACAGAAGCCTCATCTTCTGGCGGCAAAAGATTTTTGAAGTATGTGAAGTCGACCTCTGATCTGGGTCTCCTATATAGGAGAGGGTCAAGCTTGGAGTTGCATGGGTACATGGATGCTGATTACGGGGGAGACGTGGATGATCGGAGTTCAACGTCTGGTTATGTCTTTATGGCAGGCCCCACAGCTATTTCTTGGTGCAGCAAAAAGCAAGACTCGGTGTCTGTATCTACCACAGAAGCGGAATACAAGGTTTTGGCCTTGGCAGCTCAGGAAGCCGTTTGGCTCAGGAGGTTGGTGGAGGACATTCATGAGGAGTTTCAAGGTCCCACTATGCTACGCGGGGATAATGAGAGTGCTCTCAAGTTGGTTAATAATCCAGTCTGTCATGCGAGGACCAAGCATATTGAGATTGAGCACCATTTCATTCGTGAGAAGGTGTTGGGAGGATCTCTTATGGTCGAGCATGTTCGGAGTGTGGATAATGTTGTCGACATCTTCACATAGCCGCTGGCAAAGGGACCATTCACTCGATTGTGGAGTTTACTCGGGCTAGTTTCCACTTCCCACTTCAAGGGGGAGTGTTGAAATTATTGAAGTGAAGTGGAAGATGGCCGGCGGTATGTATAATGGTGACCGCAGAGACCGCGCGGTCTCTGTGCTGGTGCTCTGCCAGTCTGGTTCAGGAGGCCTGTTCTTGAGTGATCTGTGTCCGCGCGGCTTGTGCGCGGCCTGCTGCTTATTTGCGGTCTTGGATAGGATGTTGTCCAAGTGGTGTGATCGCGCGGTCTGCTCTATGAGACCACTCACGATCTGATGGGTGGTGACTATACCTCTCTTGCGGTGGTGACGACATCCATCCTATCGCCTATAAATAGGGGTGCAGGGCCCGTCATTAATAACGAGAACTGTAAGAACTAGATCCTGGGTTGTTTTATGCGGTCTCAAATTTGAGGTCGGGCGATCTCGGAAGCGAGTTGACTGTTTGTTGTGTTCGTAGGTTTGCGGTCAGCAGGTTGCGGTCTCCTTCCTTGGTGATTTCCCAGTGGCTTGAATAAACAGTTCAGCAGCGGCTTGTCTGCGGACTGGTTTATGTTGTTCTTGTGCTATTCGCAGCGAGCTCGGCGATCAGGCGACCTTCTCTGGTTAGGCGATCTTAGTTGCGGTGTGGCGACAGCTTCTGTTCTCTGTTCTATTCAATAAGCTCCAGTTCGTGCGGTCTGAGGTGGCGGTCTTGCAGTGCAGGTCATCTTGTCTGTATTCTGTTCGTGTGGTCTCAGGACAAGCCGGGCGGTCTCTGGAGTGCAGCGGTCTGTGCGGTCTCTGCTTTGTCAGGTCGGCAGATTTGTGTTTTTTGGTGTGTTTTGTTCTTCTTTCCTTCGTGATTCTTATGAATCATGTTTCGCCATGTATGTCTCGAAGTGTAATGAAGTTTTGTGATTCAATAAAACTATTATGTTGCTGTGTGGCATTGTGGTTGTTTGGCTATAACTCAGTTGATGCAACTCCTGCCTACTCCTAAACGGTTCATCAAAAATTTTAACAGTATCTGGGGAGAGATAGGCTACATCCGGTCCTTGGGAGAAGGGTCAATATAGAAACCAAATGTATTTTTCTATTCATAGCCTAGATTTCTAGCGTTATAAAAATCATCTTTTGGTAATCATTTTTTATGAAATATAATAATGTATTTCTTTCCTAATAAAATTGATATGATTTCATTTCTTCCAAATTACTTTTGATCAATCCTCTTTCAAGTAAACATAGTTATGTTTTCTTTTAAAATCCTAAATTTCTTAGAGCCCTCATTCACCCCCTCCCCCTCTATGGTCGCCTCAAGATCCAACAAGTGGTATCGTAGGTAGGTTATTCCAAAATGGCTTCACACTTGGGAATAATGGCGCTTCATGATCTCGGATCCACCAGAGGGGATAATTTTTATATAAATGAAAAATCATTATCGCCACCTTTACTTATTGGTGAAAATTACATAGGTTGGAAAATCTCAATGGAGAAATTTATAAATCTTTGGACATTCAAGTTTAGAATATTACTACAAAAAAGCCCCCAAGTATTCTAAATAGAAATAAGATGGATTTAAATGCTAAATCAATAAATAGTATATTTTTTGCACTAGATCAAAATATTTTTAAACTCATTTATATATTTCCTACCTCTTATGAAATTTGGAATTTTCTTGAAAATACTTATGATTCCCCATCTCTTGGTATGGAGTGCATATCAAAGGGAATGGAAGAAGACAACACATCAATGAGAAGGGAAGATGAAAATTTATCTATGGATGAGGAATGCAAAGAAGATGTCAAAGGAACTTTATGTTCTAATCTTACCTCTTCTGAGAACATTGTATGCAAATCAAATCCCCTTCTTATTTCAAATTTTGTTTCTACAGTGCATGTGCTAGCAATTGCTAAATGTAAAATTAAAAATTTGAAAAATGCTAATTCCAAATGATGATTAGAAAGTAAAATTTTATAATCATATACAAATGTTACACATATTTTGATATGTCTAGTTCTTCATCATGCTCTTTACTTAAAAATGATACACCTTGTTTTGATTGCAATGCTCTTAAAGTAAAATTGAAGGATTTTGAAAAAGAGCTTCTAATTTCAAAAGAGCATAGTAAAACATTAATAAATGAAAATAATGCGCTAAAGGATAAACTAGAATCATTAAAAATGTTTATTCAAAAGTTTTCAAGTAATAAAAAATATTTATTTCTAGTTTATCAAATCATCAAAATTCCACAAGTTTAACTTCATATGATAAGAGTATGTCTATAAGAGAAAGTGGAAATGAAAATTCTTTCAACAAATAAATAAAAATGATTTATCTAATGCACAAAATCACCCACTCTTTCATTATCCCAAAAATCACTTTTATGTGAGTCATTATGATAAGCTACAGGATTCTTGTTTGAAGAAAAAATAACACACATAAATCCTCAACGATTTGTTTTTCATACAATTATCACCACATAAAGACTCTACATAATCAATATGAAAATTTTAAATATAACCATGATATTCAACCAAGGTTTGAATGGAGACCCATTGTTAAGATTAACACATTAATTACACTTGAAAGGGCTCATTCATCATTATCTCCCCATAATACATCATGCTATATTTGGGTACCCAAAGGAACTATCACACCTGATTCCCTTTGGATACCCAAATCTCTTATGCATTAGTATCCAATCAATTGTGTGAAATAGAAACAAATCAAAATGAAATATAAAAAAAATTCTACTTCACGATATGCTTATCTTCACTCTAATCATATATCATAATTCATCATTAATTATTCCTAAATTGCATGTTTCTATCACACTTGGAATTATGAATGATATGATGGTTATCGGAATTATAGTTCCTTTGTTTGGTGTATTGTGTGTGTGATGTGCTTCACTCTTGTTTGCATGTATCTCATTTTATATAGACCATGAAATCAACTTTGTACCAAGAGAATAAATTAAATAGACTTAATACTTCATTCTAGGTCTATAGATTGAAATTCTATTTTTAAATACAAGCAACATTATTGCTAATTAATCTTATGGTATAACATTGCGTCCAAACTCATTATCCTAGCATCACCCCATAGTAAATGCTCATTTTAGTATCCTTGATAGGTATGTCATTTACAATGTCATGCTAAAAGTAGAAAATTTGAAATTTGAAACTCTTGATAACTATGTGGTTTTAAAATCTACTATAATTCTACAAATCAAGCAAACCCATAGCTTATGAATCGGTACTTAGGTTTAAATGTCTAGTATGACAATGATCATTCACCCATGATTACATGTCTCACAATAGCAGGGGCATAGGATTGTATGCATTAGAAGACCTAACCTCTAAGCCATGTGTTGTCATAAACCGGGGAGGGCTCCAGTGGGGCCTTGCGAGGCACTAAGGGGAAAGAGTGCAAGGTTGAGTGTTCTCTCTTGTATTCATATGGGATTAACACCCCAACCTACGACATGCGTGTAGCTCCTCATGCATATTCATCACTTAGTATGTGGCTAGGGTGTAGACGTATAATTAAGGTAGTTTTAATCTTAAGACATACTTACATCACATCCATTGCATGAACATTATTTTACACTTTATAAATATTTATGTCATGCATATTTTTTTGTTCGAACATTCTATCTTGTGTTTTGCATATTATAAATTTTGGATCCTTCATGGATTTTGAAAAACACAAGTACATTGAAAAATTAGCTTATCTTTGACACCTTAGTCTAAAAATCTAAAATAAGTATTTTTTTGGTATCCTTCAAAACTCCTTGACATATTTGGTGTCCAATAAAATGAATGAAAAAAAATTAGAATGAAAAATTACACTCGAAAACCCTTTATTTTGAGCTTTGTCCAATAATGCCAGGCGTTAGAAATTATCGCCCGGCGTTAGCTTGATCTATTAAAACTCATTGTTGGGATCCTTACCTACAATGTTCTTGATTTGAAGAAGTCCTCAAGTCAAAGATAAATACACTTCATATTTGACACTTTTTCTTTAGAATATTGTTTTTATGTACTAGACATTGCAAGCTTAACATAGGGCTAGACTTAGTGTAATCAGAAAAGTTTTTCAATGTAATCCCTCATTGTGCAAAACACCATGTCGACATATGATCTATACAATATTAGACTTGTCATTAACTTAATACCATCCGGAATAAAGGTCTAAAAAGTGAGAAAAAGCAAAGGATCTAAGTTAAGAAGATCAAAAAATGACTAAGTAAAATGTCATCTTGGAGAGTCTAAATGTCGTCGAGTAAAGGCTTCGATATAGGCTTGAAGACCTTAAGATTCAAGATAATATACATCTTGATATGGCTAAATTACACAAATATCATCTTGGTGGTATTCAACAGATATTTGGAAGCACTTGATTGAAGGAAGAATTTGTGTAAGACATTTATTGTCGAGGTGATCTCAATTGTCATCGAGGTCAAATGAAATGTCGTCGAGGAACCAACACGACATTTCATAAGTATAAAAGGCAGCTTTGACCAGATGGGCTTACCATTTGGATAGAAGACAAAAATAAGCAAATATCATCTTGAAGACTATAAGAGACACCAAGTCGATTTGTGAAGAAGATTTTGCTAGAAGACAAAAGTAATCAATTTTTTTCTTGAAGACAGTAAAGAGACATCAAGTCGATTCGTACAGAAGATTCAATTAGAAGGCAAAAGTAGTCAAAAAACGTTTTATAGACTATAAGAGTCGTCAAGAAGATTCATGCAGATGACTCGACTAGAAGACTGAAGTAGTCAAATATCATCTTGTAGACCACAAAGAGTCATCAAGAGGATTCGTGCAGAAGATTCGACTAGAAGACTAAAGCAGCCAAATATCATCTTGTAGACTACCAAAGTCATCAAGACGATTTTTGCAGATGGTTTGATTTAAAGTTATGCAGAGTTCAAATTTGACCAGAAGAACTGCATTGAACTAGACATCAAGAAGATTCGACTAGACATCTAGTCGAATTGTGGAAAGTCCTGCTCAGGTGAATGGTTGTACTTAGCTTAAGAATATTTGAGGGAACACCATCTTAGTGCGGTTACACATTGTGTAACCACCCATTATGCAGAGTTTAGAGAATTAGATACTCTACCATTGAATGGATTCCTTGTCGATAGTTTAGTTAATGCCAACCTAAATATTTAGAGAATGAACCTGCTCAGGTTGAGAATCTAAGAAGAAATGAGGCACCCCTGGTGTTTCCCTCCGCTGAAGATGTCTAGTGGGGTTTCAGATGTCTGAAGACAGAGCGTTCCTAAAAAGAGACAACTTGGGGGCATGGAATCTACTACTCATGTTGAGGGGTCCATCGCTAGTGGTTAAGGTGGCTAGTTGGTCATATGGATTCCACAGATCTCTCTTCAAAAAGTAACGTCCAGATACATTCTAAGGGGTGATGCACTCATAAGGTGGATCTTGTCCTCGGAAAGGAACCAAGAACAATAATGGTGCCTCTGTTGATGCATGGTTGGCCATCATGTTCAATTGAATATACAAGACCTACCACGTATTCCAGTCGTGATATTCTTCAATGAGGGCAATTGTAGTGGAATTATAATAATGATAGGTGGACTTAGCTCATACCATCATAGATGGTCAGAGACTTGATGACCTCCACAGGAGACATCCAGATATATTCGAGGGAGTTCAAGCCATTTTCGGTGATTTTCCAATGGGAGTAAGAAAAGGGGCAAGGATAAAAATTCCTCTGCTGGATTGGATGAACATCAACGGGCCAAGGGGAAATAAGTAAATCATAAATTTAATACCAGTGCTTCTGTCTGGTGCCATGGATCCATTTTGAGAGACCTCTCATTGCAACAAGATTTTTTAGCTTCTCGTAGATAATCTTGAAAACATATTAATTGTACAAAAAAAAGATTAAAAAAATAGAGGGAATGAGAGGGATATTTTGACCTAAGAGTAGAATATCTTCAAGTCATCGCCGCTCCAAGTGTTGGATATTTCCTTTCCTTCATGAAACTATAAGCAATAGACACCACTCTTGAGCACCTCTTTGATGATGAAAGGATCTGCCCAATTTGGATTGAGCTTCCCCACAGAAGCTTCCCTACCCGCTGCACCCACCTTTTTCATGGTGAGATCTCCTATAGTGAAGTGCTTCACTCTGATGTGTTTGTCAAAGTGTTTGTCCATCATTCTTTGATCTTCTCCTTCATGATGACAGACTGGTCCCTTAGTTCCTTGATGAGGTTGAGGATATACCTTATTTACTCTTCATTGTTCTCCATCCAATCTTTGTCTTTCTGCTTGGAAAGGAGGAACGTTGGGCTCATGACATCGAACTCCACCAGTATGAGAGATTCAGAACCGTGTGACAGTTTGAATGGGGTTTCCCCAAGGCGGAGGAAGGAGTTATCCTCAGTTTCCATAGCACTGTGGACAATTGCTCTACCCATTTACCATGAGTGTTCTTTAGCTTCTTCTTTAGAAGATTCAGAATTTATTTGTTGGTGGCTTCCAACTACCCATTGCTCCGTAGGTGGTGGATTGACGTGAAGAGGAGCTCTATACTAAGATATTCATAGAAACTTAACAAATTAGAATTGGCAAATTGAAGGCCATTATCAGTAATGATGGCCAGGGGGATCCAGTACCAACACATGATTTCCGCCCATATGAAATTTTTGATTACTTGAGTCGTGATTTTGTTCAAAGCTTTAGCCTATATCTATTTGTTGAAGTAATTAATCATCATAAGGATGGAAAATTATTGCCCGCTTGCCATGGGGAAAGGGAGGATGAGGTCCATCCCCCAAATAGGAAATGGACAATGGGGTAGAGATGGATCGCAGTTTTTACGCTTGTTGGGTGAAGAGGTACAGACTTCTGACATTTGAATTGCTTTTTCGCATAGTTGCCACAATCTTTTCTGATAGTTGGCTAGAAATAGCCTTCCTAGAGAATTCTTTTCTCAAGGGTCCTGGCATTTGAGTGACAACAACATTCTCTTGAATGGAGCTTTTATAAGACTTTGGGAATTTCGTCTTCTGGTATGCACCTTGCTAGAGTTGAATGGAAAGTATTCCGGTGGAGAACCCCGGAGAGGAAGGATTAGTGCGCGACCTTGAGTCGAAACCTCTGTTTGTCCATTACTGAGGGGTGTATTTTTCCTGTTGTGAAGTAATAAATGAAATGTTCCATCCAAGATGAATGTTAATCGATCTCCATGACATCTGATTCCTCGAATGCTGGGTGAAAGAACTCCGTGAGGGTTACTCCAGTGGAGAGGACATAATATGCCAACTCATCGGTCTCGATGTTTTCTTCTCGTGGTATATGTTGAATATTGAAGGGACGGAAATGCATAATCTGCTGCTTTGCAATGTACTGATATCTCTGATGAAGGGGTTCCCTGGATTCGAAGATGACATTTATTTATGATGCCATTACCAGGGAATCCTCCCTCACTTCGATGTCTTCAATGCCGAGTTCTCGCTTCAATCCTAATCCGATTATTAGTGCTTCATACTCTAATTGATTATTGGTGATAGGTATGTGAAGCCTAACTGCCTGCTTGATTTTGACATTATTAAGATTGATTAGGATGACTCCTACATCGATGGAGTTTTTCCCTGAGGCACCATATAAAAACATAACCCAGCATAGCGGGATAGGGATCTCTTAACTTTCGATGCCATCCTTGGTGAAGTCTGTATTATTACTCTGTAATGACTTGGGCTTTGATAACCGTCCTCATGATATATGAAATATTGAATTCACTGAGTTTGATCGCTCACTTGGCGAAACTTCCTAAATGCTCAGGCTTTTTAAGAATGGTTCTCAGTAGGTGGTCGGTGACCAGTTGGATATAATGAGCCTGAAAATAATGACGAAGTATCTATGATGATATCACTAGGACCAAAGCCAACTTTTCAAGGATAGGAGAAGATGTCTCGGCGTTCTTCAACCCATGACTAACATAATGAATGGGGAACTGCTTTTTCCATTCTTCCCAGACCAACACAGAGCTATGAGCCTCAGTTCCAGCCCAGGGATACATAAGAAATTCCTCTGAGTAGTGTGGCCTCTAGAGGAGGGGAGTTGACGTCAGTTGACTCAATAAATCTTCAAATGCTTTACTATATTCCTCTATGCATTTTAACTTGACTCGAAACCAGCGGGTTTTGAAGAATATGTCACATTTATCTCCAGAGAGAGAGATGAAGAGGCTTAAACCTGCTCCCCTCCCTACTATTTATGGAGCCTCCTTAGGACTTATTGATGGCTGCATATTCAGGATGGATCTCACTTTATTAGGATTAGGCTCGAGGCCCTAGGAGGTCAACAAGTGGCCAAGGAATTAGCCCTTGCTGGCTCCGAAGATGCATTTGGTCAAATTCAGCCTCATGTCGTACTTACGGAGGGTGCCGAATGTTTCCACCAAATCTTGGATATGATCCTCTAGCTTGTGACTCTTGATTAGGAGATCATTGACATAGACTTCCAGTTTATGAACTTTTTGATACTTGAGCACATGGTCCATCATCCTTTGATACATTGCTCCAGCGTTCTTAATGCTCAAAGGCATAATGTGGTTGGAATTGCAACTATCATTGGTGATGAATGATGTATGAGGTATGTCGGGGGAATGCATCAGTATCTGGTGATATCCCAAGAAAGAGTCAATAACACTAATTATAACTTATGGTGAAATTGAATAGGGAGTCTATCTGTGGTATGGGATAATAATACATCGGGCATGCTTTGTTGAGTCTTGTGAAATTAACACACACCCACCATTTATTGTTAGGCTTATGGAACATTACCACATTAGAGACCCATTATGGGTACTATATTTCTTTGACAAAGTTTGCTTTGTGGAGCTTGGAGACTTCCTCTCGAATTGGTTTGGCGAGCATTACGGCCAGTGCTCACATTTTAGTTTAACTGGCCTAAAGTCGGGACTGATGTTGAGGCGATTGCACGTGACACCAGAGCTTACCCAAGACATATATGAGGTTGGCCATGAAAAGATATCAATGATATCAAGGTGGCATTGAATTAATAAATCATTTTCTTACTCTTTCAATTTTGCATTTATGGAGATGATTCTTTACCCATCTCCACTAGGGACCATGATCTGCTGAACTTCCAGGGCAGCCTCAAAATGGTTTACATCTTTCATTTCTTCTAAGCACACGGGTTACTCAAACTTTCTTCACAGGAATTCACTTAGGGAGAGGTAGTATCCACGCACGACCAACCATTCAAAGGATCTCCAAGTTGGGGCGTGCTTTGCTGCCTTATCTCATGCATTGGGAGATTTCACCAGTTGCTTAATCTGAAAGATGCATGTTCAAACTGTTGGTACCAAAATTGTCACCATCTTCCATACTTAGTGATGGGTCCCAAGAGTAATGAGAGAATTAGGATCCACAAGCAATCAGTTACTCACCCTTCAAGTTCGAGAAAACAGAGCACAAAAAAAATCTTGTCGCTAGCAATCGCGAATACTAAATTTTTCCACAGCACTGAACACCACTTGCTATGGATAATATTATTCCACAAATAAAGTACAATAACCGCACAAGCCTTTTACTAGCTAAGGGGAGAGGGGAACTTGGGCTAACTCCTAGACCATTCACCGAAAACCCCTCAGGCCTGGCTACTGCTGAGGGCTGACTGAAGGGTTGAGCAGTTGCTCAATACATAACTGCCCGCTCCTCTGAGGCTGGGGATGGTATGACTACCATGGGTAACTACTTAAATTATTGGATGTTCAAAGCTTGCCCCGACCCTGAACTGCACTAGCTCTGGCTAAGGTCGCAGGATTTCGGGTTAACATATTGATCCTTTACTTTAGCATTGAAAATTAAGTAGTTTTAAGATTTTTATTATTTTTGTTAAAATGGAAAGAAATACAATTAGAAAAATTAGCGTAATGCATATTTTTGTGATTTTTTGTTGTTTTGTAATTTTCTATTTTATTTTTCTATTTTCAAAAATAGAAAGACATAAGAAATAACGACCTTTTTTTCTGAAACACCGAAGTCCTTTTCAAGAAAATCAGTAGAGTAATCTTGCATGTCAGCAAAAAAGAAAAAAGTTGTAGTAAAAGAACAAGAAAATTAAAAATAGGGCTACCGCCGACGTTAATAGTTGTAGCATGGCTGTATCACATAGAGTTTTGTTTTTTTGTGAAAAATCATGTATTTTGAAAAAAAAATTTCTTTTTTTATTGATTAGAGTTCTCTACTGTAAGAAGCACCTAATGTAACAAAGAAATCAGAGAAATAATCAAAAAAATTCGGATGTAAACAATTACCCTAAGGACTTCAGCAAAAGGTTCATGTGTTTTTCATCATCATGAATGCTCAAAGAGATGAATCAATATGAATGATAGATTATGCTAGAACTAAATAATCATAAAGAGTTCATGCAATACTTATAATACAGGTATGCTCAATACCAAACTATCCTATATACACATCAACACAAAAACCTCTTACTAAGTGATGGTTAGGCATGAGGAGCTGCACACATGTCGTAAGTTAAGATGTTAGTCCCATATGCATTAATAAAAGGTCACTCCACCTAACACTCTTTCTCCCTCAATGCCTCTCTAGACTTGCTGGAACAATCCCCAGTAAAGGACATGACATGACTTACAAGTTAGTGCCTCTAATGACATCACACAAATGTGCCCCTGCTATTGTGAGATACATAATATGTGCAGATGATCATAAGCATATTAAACATTTAACAAATTTCTGATTCATAAATTATGGCTTTGTTACTAGATGAATTTTAGAAATATTATTATAGTGGCGATAGTTGATGTTAAAGCCATTTTACATGTTGCTTATTCAGGCTTGGTAGAGTGGTGTGGTGAAGTTATATCAAACTACTGATAGTTGTTTCATTTGATAGGAATGAGTTCCTAAGATTTGTCAAGTTGGAATCATACTAGGCTTGTTGGGAATCCTGCTCACATGATTCCTGATTCGAAGAAGTCAACAAGTCAAGAATACTTCACTTTGTATTTAATTTTCCACTTAGTTCATACTTGCAGGAATCGACAATAAGTCATGTACCTTAGTTACTTAACTAAGTACTATATCGTTGAGAAGAATAGGAGATATCGTCGACAATGCGTGCTTGTCATCGTAATGACGGGCAGAGCAGCAGCCGCTGAGAAGCAAAGTATTCGTCGACCATTGAGACATGGCGTGATTGTCAAACGAAGAATGTCGATCGTCGAACGAAGGATGGCAAGTTCGTCCATCGCAGAATGCTATTCGTCGAATGAAGAGAAGACACAAGACATGGTCGTGTGGAACTCATGTTGTCGAGAGAACATATGATTACGACGACATGAAGCAAGAAGGAAGCTCACGACGACACTGTCTGAGAAAGAAGATCATCGTATATACAGAATCTCCAGGATATCTTGTATCGTCGAGATACCACCATCATAAGCAGAAGGAAGATCGCGACGAAAAAGTCAGAGAGAGCTTGTCGTCGTAATGATGCAAATATCTTCAAGACAGAATTCAAACATCGCAGCGCGCTGTCAGCATTTAATACTGCCGCCTGATTGTCCAATCAATGCGTGCACCTAAGGAATAGAGCTATGAGCGCATGCTCTTTTGAATTGGGCGTCTGACAGAAAAGGCAATTGATTGTGACCGTTGAGCAGTGTTCTCTGTTCTATAAAAAGGAACGAAGGGTGCCCTAGGAAACCTCTCGAACACAAGAGCGAAAAAGTATCCCGCTGCTACACTTGAACAATCTTTCTCGGCGGAGAAGAAGAAGAAAAAGTAGAGAGCAAGACTCAAGTGCTCTCTGAAGAATCAGTCATCTTCATCGACTGAAAGGTAGCCGATCAACACCAGGCAAAGGAAGTGAAGGCTGAAGAAGATCCAGTGCTGAAACACTGAATCAAGAAGCATCTTCTTCAACCTAATGAAGCCGATCTCCATCAGGCTAAGTTGCCAATCAACATCAGGCAGAAGAGATAGTTTACTTTACTATATTTTCTCGTAAGGCTTGCGGGCCAATTTGTCTAGCTTGAGGGCTGGAGAGCTGTAAGGCTTGAGGGCCAGGGCAGTGGACTTGCGGGTCGGACTTTGTCTAGCTTGAGGGCTGGAGAGCTGTGAGGCTTGAGGGCCACAGCAGTGCGCTTGCGGGTGCGATCTGTAAAGCTTGCGGGCTCGGGGGCAGTAAGGGCTTGCTAGCCTAGGCTGTTGGGACTTGCGGGTCTGTGTTGTGTAGGGCTTGAGGGCGTGAGTGTCGAGCTTGCGGGCTCGGGGGCAGTAGGGGCTTGCGGGCCTAGGATGTTGGGACTTACGGGTCCGTGGTGTAAGGCTTGAGGGCCTGAAGTTTTTGGCGGCATTTGCCGAGCCTAGCACACTGCTGGGTAGGCGGAGAGGGAAAGAGGACTACTCAAGACACCCGTCTTGACGAACCTCTATAGATAGTTGCGTACTTTATGTGGTTTGCTCTTTATTTCTTAGATCTATTAACCAGAAATTAAGAAAAACCTAAAGGGGACAATATATGAAGAAAATCCTATTCACCCCCCTCTAGGTGATAAAGTCTGTTGGATCGGTAGGCGCCCTTAGAGGTGGGGGGGGGGGGGGGGGGTGAATAAGGGTTTTAAAACTTATAATATATTTTGAATAACTTTGAAAAAGCTTTGATTATTAAACTAGAGAAGATCAAGACAAATCAAGTGAAGTAAAAGTAAAGACATGATTTTATTAACTTGAGAAGCATGATTACAAAAACTTGATCTCTTATTGAAGATAGAAATCAAAGCTAATAGAAAGACTCTTTTTGTTTTCTATACCGACTCGTATCCCCACGAACCGGTTGGCCCTAGCCTATCCTCCCCGGATTCGGCCTCAAGCCCCTCAAGCCAACCCTTCCCCGGATGTGGCCTCGAGCACCCCCTAGACCTAGCCTAGATCTACTCACCAACACGAGGCGAGTTTCCCCATAAGTCCTACCCAGACCTAGTCTCCAACACGAGGCAAATTTATTTAAACGATTACAAGAAAGGATGTGAAATGAAAAAGACAATAATATAAAACTCCCTCTATGTTGATCTCTTGGAGAAGTAGACGAAGACGCAGAGTATGATCGTAGTCGATGCAGTCTTTCGTCACGATGATGAAGCGTGTTGAAATCTTATCCACGGATCTCCTTAAGCCTTCATAGATTTGTGTGAGTATCTCTCTGAACCTTCCTCTCTATGTTGTGGCACGAAGCTCTGCAATTCTGGATCTCAAGAGGATGAAGAAGTCGGATCCAAGGGGTCCTTTTTATAGCCTTGGAGCTAGCGCCTGCGCTATCGCTACCGCCGACGCTATCCCAGTTTAGGAAATATTCTCCGCGTGAGAATCCTTCATTTTAAGCAAGACGGACGCCTTCCTCTATTGCTTTGCGCTATCGCCGGCGCTATCAGCTACCGTCGGCGCTATCCCAAATTAGGACATGTTTTGCGCGGCAGAATCTTTAATCCGAGGAAACAATTCTCCCTTGCCTTCTGTGTGCGTCGCTACCGCCTGCGCTATCGGCTACCGCCAGGCGCTATCTCCTTCCATATGTGCTCCCGGAATTGCGATATCATCGCTAGCGCCAGGCGGTAAGTGCTACCGCCGGCGCTAGTGGGAGTACTGTCTTCTGTTTTCATTTGTCGGAATTTGTCGGGAGTTCTCGAGAACATTCGACGAATTGACTTAGCCGCACAATTTCCTTCACAAGTCTGCTTTTTTGACTTCTGTCTGCGTTCGTCGATATTTGTCGGGAGTTCATGAGAACATTCGACGAATAGACTTAGCCGCTAACAGTTCGTCGAACGACAGCTAGCGCCTGCGCTAGTGCTACCGCCAGCGCTAGTGGAAGATTTGGATTTGATGGCTCAACTTTGGGGGCAACCTTCTTATGTAATCCTTGAGTCATGTGGACTTTGTTATCCTGCACACTTAAACACACAAGATCAAATACACATAAGTTTTGTTATTCTCAAACCTAGGAGATGCGGAAGACCATGTTCCAACAAACTCCCCCTTTTGATAATAACAAAACCATTAATGATAAATCAGAGCATTAATATATATAAGCATGAAGAAACATACTTGTGTGTGTGAGAGAGTGATGACTTAGGATAATGAATGATTTTAGCATTTAGAATTGCTCCCCCTAAATACATGCTCCCCCTAAGTGAGTGCTCCCCTAATATGTAAGCTATCATCTTTAATTAATCATGGTAGTTTCTATTTTGATAGCGGATTATATTTATCATGTTAGTTCTCCCCCTTTTGTTATTAACAAAAGCGGGTAAGGAGAAACCACTAAAAAAGTTGATAAGAAGATAAAAGCATGATCGAGCTTGTAGTGAAGGAAATGATAAGGAGTTTTAGAATACTTTTCATTTAAATAGATCAGAGTTTGAGTATTACAACATTTTCATAAATCAGAGTTTGTAGCATAAACAAAATGTAATGATTTCCAAGTAACTAAACTACCCAGACAAAATGTCTACACCCTAGCCCCGTACTAAGTGACGGATGGGCATGAGGAGCTGCATACATGCCATAGGTTGGGGTGTTAGTACCATATGCAAACACTAGACACAACTTAACCTAGCACTCTTTCCCCCAGTTCCTCGCAAGGCCCCACTAGAACCCTCTCCGGTTAAGGACAAGACATGACTAGAGATAAAGGTTATTTAATGTCTACAACCCTACGCCCTCGCTATGGTGTGAAATGAAGTCATGGATAATAATTATTGGAACATATAAGCATTTTAAATCTAATGACATAGCCTATGGATTTATATTTTTATTTGAATTTATGAAAACACTCACATAGCTATTTTGAAATCCATTCATAAATCAGAATTTTAGCATTACAATAGAAATAAATCAGAGTTTTTAGCAAAAAAGAAAATATTCATGTGTATAGTAACCAATATAAAATCTACCAAGCAAGTCTAAAAGAAAGGAATTTTGGTATTTAAGACTTTGATATAGGCATGAGAGCACAAGGTAGAAATATATGGTGACGATGCGGAAGACTTATAGAAATACAAGAAACATCTTATTGTAATGATGATCCATAAAAAGATATATGAGTTAAATTTCATAAAGAAGATGTTTTTGTAAACATTTTATAATTAAAATCTGTAAGTTTGATAGTAACCAAGCATGAAATAATGTTATGAAAAAGATTACTACAATGTTACTTTAATTCACAATTTCAAAACATACCAAACATTGTAAAAAGCATGCTAGGTTATCTAGTGCATTTCATAAGTAAAGAGTAGTATAGAATTAGCATTAGGATCCAATACTCATGAGAAGAAGTGTTATGGAAGATAATGATGTGCACATAAGTGTATTTTTGAGTAGAGTAAATACATGTTTTAATCAAAAATACAAGTAATATGTAGAGTAAGAGCACAATAAAACCACAAATAATTTTACTTCCACAAACTTTAATGCACAAAAAAATGTACAACTACCAAGGTGCTTTGCACACACAATGCTTATTAAGACTTATCAGGGTGCAAAGTAGTGCTTGGGGGATCACATAGTTTTATTTTTCAAGAGTGATTTTTATTGTGATCCGGTGTACATAAGAATAAGGAGGTGTTTATTTTGAAAGAAAGCTATGGTTTGCACAAGATACTTTACTATTCTTTCCAAGGTCCTCAACCTCACAACGCTTATTAAGACTTATCATGAGGTTCAAGTAGTGCTTGGTGGAGTTATCTTTTTCATATTATTTTATGATTTTTGTTTTATACAAAGTTCTTTGAATACACTTGTTTTGCAAACCAATATAATTTATGAAAAACATAACCACTTTTCTTAACTTTTAAAAGTGCAAATAAAGGAGTGTATGTAAGATACTTGTGCAATTTTAATTCATTGTACTAATACAAAACATACACAAGCATTCTTAGATTAAACACAAATGTAGACAATGCCAAAATAAGTGAATGAATAAAGATCATTATCAAACATAAAACAGTTACTCACACTTAGAGGCATGCTACGCATAGTTCTACACAACTTTCAATACAATTGATGCACATATTAATAGATATATCAAAGCATGATGAAAGCAATGTTCAAAGTAGTTTGAAAAGATAAATTGCAACATTATAGAATATCTAAATAATAGATTAAATCATGCTTGATTTTCTCAATGATGTCCATACAGTATTTTTGATAATTTAAAGTTTGAACTCATAAGATTGATCTTGGACTTCCCGAGGACAACCTTGTGAGAGGTTCACCCGGTACTAGGTGATATGATGGGATGATAGCCCAAATCACCCTTTCGCAAGATATAAGTAAAAAAGTTAAGTTCAAAATAATAATTTTTGATATATTTTTGTAATTGATTTTTGCTTCTGAAATAGAATTTAAACAAATGACAAAAACCAAAAAGGCAAAACATATTTTTTGTAATTTGGCTTTTGTATTTTTGTATTTGATTTTTCAAAAATGTAATAAAAGCAAAAATGCAGAAATGAATAGTACAAATAGATTAATATATTTTTAGGGATTTTTCAAAATTTTAAAATACTGAAAAACACATAGGTGCACTAGCGCCGGCGTTAGCGCTAGCGCGGGAAACAGTACCCGATTTTTGATGATTTTGAAATTTGAAATTGTTGATCTACATTAAGTGTCAAAATAGTAGTTTCATGCTAAAATTTTAGATTTTTAGGAAATGTCTAGATAGTGCAAATTTCATGAAACATTAGCGATTTTGTATATGACTTTACCAACAAAACTTTGCATGAGATGACATGAATGAACAAATCAAATATGCATGATTTTAGTGATTAACCATAATGTTCATGCACAGGAATACCATGGATAAGCCCTAGATGAGAATACCCAGCCTGTATGTCTTGGTAAACATATGAAGCCTAACATAGACACAAATATTCTTTAGGCGACAATGTTAGTATGATAAGTTTGAGATTAATGTTATACCAAGGTTTGTTGATACAATGTTTCAACTTATAGACCTAGAATGGAGTGATGATTTTATTTGATTTGATATCAAGATGATTCAAAGGTCTAAACTAGAAATAAATCGCAATATACACCAACCATTATAATATCAATTGTCATCAGTTAATATATCAATTATAATTCATATAAATGTGATAGAAATAATTATTTTTAGAAGACTTTTGATATGACTTATGATGTTAGAGAATTTTAGCAAAGGACATCAATAGATCATAGTGGTGTTTGTGAATTCTATATTCATTATTAAGATAAATACTTTCAATACATTTTAGTGATTTTCCTTTAATTAAGAATTTTGATTTAGATCTTGAATTTTCTTTTAGATCAAGTTATTTCACTAAACCACTTGTTGGTGAAGGCTAAGAATCTTAATAGCCAAATAACCGGATTTAATTTGAAATATCTTATAGCAAATTTAGAGTTTGATTCATATGGATAATATAAGATATTTAGAAGCAATGAATATAAGAATAAAAGATAGGTCATCAAAATAAAATATGATTTTGAATTTTGATCAATTTGATTTTATGAACATATTAAGCTTTTAAGAGAAAAAATCATATTTTTAATACTGTATAGGATGACCATGACATGATAGTTCTAAAGAAATAGGAAAACAAGAAAAATTAAAAGACATGAAGGCATATCATGAAGTAGAACTTTATATATTTCATTTTGAAAGGATTCTACTTCATGCAATTGATGATACCTAATGAATAAGAGATTTAGGTATCCAAAGGGGACCAAGTGTGGTGGTTCCTTTGGGTACACAAATATATCATGTATGTTTATGGGTAGTTAGTGATGAATGGGTCCTTTCATGTGAAGTTAATGTTTCATTTTTAATTTTGGGCCTCCATTCAAACTTTGGTTTAATGTTATTCTTATATGTCAAATTTCCATTATGATAATCTTTATATTGATGATTATGATTGTAATGATTATTGAAAGTATTTTTCATAGGAAATTTGTGAACATTTAATTTTTCGTTGGGAGAAGATTGACGTTGTAAATGATGATGATGATAGTGTTTTGGAATTTCATTTACAATCTTTTGATGTTTTTTATTTCCATAGTTTAGCTTATTCACGTTTTGAGAAATCATATTCAACTTGCTTTTGGATTTTGCATTATATTGAGAATGTATGTTTTGAGAATTTTTCTTTATGATTTCCTTAAGCTAGTTGATTTTAGTTTTTAATTCATTATTTATAATCTTTAAATTATATCTAGCTTTATTATAAGCGATTGTGCTATTTTTAAGAGTGGAAACAATTGAATCAATATGATCTTGATAGTTGTTTCTATATTCATCAAATGTTTCATCCATCTCATTAATTTCAATTTTATATTCTTTACACTTAGCACAATCATTTTCCAAAGATGAATTTTCTAAACATAATTTTTTATTTTGTTCTTTTATAATAAGAAGTTCCTTTTCAAATTCCTTGCATTTTTCTTTTAAGTCATCAAATTCCATACAAGGTGTAGTGTTTTAAACTAAGGAACCATGGATAGAACTAGATAAATTTGAATTTGATTGTTCATTAATTTTTGCCTTTAAATTTTTATTTTCTAAGCGCAATTTGCAATTTGCATTTTTTAATTTCTTAATTTTGCGCTTTGTAATTTGTAGCAATTGTAAAGTAGAAATAGAAGTACAAAGATGGGATTTGATTTCCTTACATTGCTTTCGGGAGAGGCACGATTTGAGCATATCGTTTCTTTTACATCTTTTTGGCACTCCTCTTCCGAAGAAAGTACTTCTTCTTCTTTTCCATTTGATGTGTGCTCCATTGATCCGTCATGAGAGGAGCATTCTTGAAGACTTCTGCAAGCTTGCATATTCTCCGGTTCTTGCGATTGTTCCATATCTGTAGAAGGAGAATCATACATTTCTTCAAGAAATTTCTGTACTTTGTATGCCCTAGAAAAACAATATATTAATTTGAAAATATCTTGGGATAAAGCACAAAAAATATAATGCATAGCTTTTGCATTTAGGTGACGCTCTTGTTTATTTGATTCATCCGCTGGTCTAACTATTGCTATATCCCATGCATTGATATCTAAACTCTTAATAAACTTTTCCATTACTAATTTCCACCCTTTATAATTTCTCCCTTCGAATAAAGGTGGTTTAGGAGATTTTTCTTCTTCATAAAAATTTACCCAACTAGTAGAAGCGAGATCATGAGACGCCATTATTCCCGGTTGTTAAGCCGATTTGGAATAACCTTTCTCTGATACCACTTGTTGGATCGGTAGGCTCCCTCAGAGGGGGGGGGGGGGGGTGAATAAGGGTTTTAAAACTTATAATATATTTTGAATAACTTTGAAAAAGCTTTGATTATTAAACTAGAGAAGATCAAGACAAATCAAGTGAAGTAAAAGTAAAGACATGATTTTATTAACTTGAGAAGCATGATTACAAAAACTTGATCTCTTATTGAAGCTAGAAATCAAGGCTAATAGAAAGACTCTTTTTGTTTTCTATACCGACTCGTATCCCCACGAACCGGGTTAGCTCTAGCCTATCCTCCCCGGATTCGGCCCCAAGCCGCTCTAGCCAACCCTTCCCCAGATGTGGCCTCGAGCACCCCCTAGACCTAGCCTAGATCTAATCGCCAACACGAGGCAAGTGCATAAAGGCTCCTCTTTCTACTTCAGACTCAGATTCGGAGACAAGCTCATCTAGCAATGATGACTGGTCAAAATCATACAATGATCTTCTAGAAGAGGTCAAGACTCTCAAGATGCTGTGCAAGCAGCAGGATGCAAAAATTTCCACTCTTCAAGCAAGAAATATTGATCTCTCACAGAAAGCAGAAAAGCTAACTCTAGAGAGTGCTGAGTTTTGTCAACTCAAAAAGGACTTGATAGGCAAATTTGGGAAAACTCTGAAGGCACTGATTGAAAGCAAGGAGCTGTGCCGCTCACTAACCAGAGAAGTAGTTCTTCTGAAGAAGGATAAACTGCAGCCCAATGTCCTGAAGGTCAATGTACCGAAGGTCAAGAATGACAACACCAGAAGGGTGGAGTATAAGCTTGCAACTGAAATGAAGCCTGTTGCAAGCTCCTTCAAATCCAAGATCATGCCTAGAATCTACAAATGGCCCCAGAAAGGTGTGAGGAGGCAAAAACATTTTGAGCTCAGACAAGAGAAGAAATCCTTAAAAAAGACTGACTCTAGAAGGATATCTGTGGTGGACAACAACAAAAATCATGTCCACCATCAGCACAGTTCACCTCCTTTGCTTCATTCAGTCGTTCGCACACAAAGAACCCCTGCTCATACAGTTAGACAGAAGGGAAGATACAACAGGTTTGAATGTTGGTGCTGTGGAAAAACAGGACACTTTGCCATTGAATGTTGGCACAACTCTATTGTGCCCAGTACAAAGAAGAGACCTTCCGGAGCAGCTGAGGTAAGTTTAAGAATTCCTTATTGGGCTAACAAGAACCTAGGACCCAAGTTATCTTGGGTTCCTAAGGGATTTTAAATCCGTTTTGTAGGGAAGTCCACTTAGCCAATCAGCAACACACAAGGCTAATGGACCATAAGTGATCCAGGGTCAACTCTGGACTAAAGAAATCCTAACCCCATGTCAATCCAAGGGGCGTTATCACATCAAGGGGGAGTCACTCACTAAAGAAAATCTCAAGTGGAGGAAAGAAGTCAGAAAGGGGGAGAATGGCATCAATATGCTCAAGACTAAGATGCTCAAGAAGACCTCAAAGATAAGGGGAGCAAAGATGTCAAGAAGAAGGGGGAGCCACAAAAGAAGAGGCATCGAATCTAAAGGGAGCCACAAGATTGATGTACTGATATGGTCAGCAAAAGATAAGTAAACCCTTAAATATAGATCCTTCTATGTAAGATTATAATAATTACTATCAAGTGAAAGTAGTCTTGAATTGAGATTCTGACTTCTTCAAACAGGGGGAGATTGTTGGGAATCCTGCTCACATGATTCCTGATTTGAAGAAGTCAACAAGTCAAGAATACTTCACTTTGTATTTAATTTTCCACTTAGTTCATACTTGCAGGAATCGACAATAAGTCATGTAACTTAGTTACTTAACTAAGTACTATATCGTCGAGAAGCATAGGAGATATCGTAGACAATGCGTGCTTGTCATCGTAATGACGGTCAGAGCAGCAGTCGCTGAGAAGCAAAGTATTCGTCGACCGCTGAGACATGGCGTGATCGTCGAACGAAGAATGGCAAGTTCGTCGATTGCAGAATGCTATTTGTCGAACGCAGAGAAGACACAGGACATCATCATGTGGAACTCATGTTGTCGAGAGAACATATGATTACGATGACATGATGCAAGAAGGAAGCTCACGATGACACTGTCAGAAAAAGAAGATCGTCGTATATACAAAATCACCAGGATATCTTGTATCGTCGAGATACAACCATCAGAGGCAGAAGGAAGATCGCGATGACAAAGTCAGAGACAGCTTGTCGTCATAATGATGCAAATATCTTCAAGATAGAATTCAAACGTCGCAGCGCGCTGTCAGCATTTAATACCGCCGCCTGAATGTCCAATCAACGCATGCAACTAAGGAATAGAGCTATGAGCGCGTGCTCTTTTGAATTGGGTGTCTGACAGAAAAGGACATTGATTGTGACCGTTGAGCAGTGTTCTCTGTTCTATAAAAAGGAATGAAGGCTTCCCTAGGAACCCTCTCGAACACAAGAGCAAAAAAGGTATCCCGCCGCTACACTTGAACAATCTTTCTCGACGGAGAAGAAGAAGAAAAAGTAGAGAGCAAGACTCAAGTGCTCTCTGAAGAATCAGTCATCTTCATCGACTGAAAGGTAGCCGATCTACACTTGGCAAAGGAAGTGAAGGCTGAAGAAGATCCAGTGCTGAAACTCTGAATCAAGAAGCAACTTCTTCAACCTAAAAAAGCCGATCTCCATCAGGATAAGTTGCCGATCAACATCAGGCAGAAGAAATAGTTTACTTTACTGTATTTTCTCGTAAGGCTTGCGGGCCAATTTGTCTAGCTTGACGGCTGGAGAGCTGTGAGGCATGAGGGCCAGGGCAGTGGACTTGTGGGTCCGACTTTGTCTAGCTTGAGGGCTGGAGAGCTGTGAGGCTTGAGGGCCAGGGAAGTGCGCTTGCGGGTGCGATCTGTCAAGCTTGTGGGCTCGGGGGCAGTAGGGGCTTGCTGGCCTAGGCTGTTGGGACTTGCGGGTCTGTGTTGTGTAGGGCTTGAGGGCCTGAGTGTCGAGCTTGCGGGCTCGGGGGCAGTAGGGGCTTGCGGGCCTAGGCTGTTGGGACTTGCGGGTCCGTGGTGTAAGGCTTGAGGGCCTGATGTTTTTGGTGGCGTTTGACGAGCCTAGCACACTGCTGGGTAGGCGGAGAGGGAAAGAGGACTACTCAAGACACCCGCTCTTGAGGAACCTCTATAGATAGTTGCGTGCTTTTTGTGGTTTGCAATTTATTTCTTAGATCTATTAACCAGAAAGTTAGAAAAACCTAAAGGGGATAATATAAGAAGAAAATCCTATTCACCCCCCCCCCCCTCTAGGTGATAAAGTCGACACCCCATAAACAACAAAGCTAAATATGTTTGTTGGGAAAAACCCAATTGATTTAACTTAACAAATTACCTAAAAAGTGATTTTATCTCTTCAGATTGAGTAACCCGTTGTATAGTGAGGGTAATCTGGTCATTAGATGTCTTAGGATGTCAAACTCAACCTAGGGCGTCAAGGCCAGTTCAAGAGAAGCATAATGTAACAATCCAGGCCCGCCAACACGGGACCCAGCTGGACCGCCGGCACCCTCCCAGCCCAGGCCTGCCAACACGGGACCCTGCTGGCACCGGAAGGGTTCAGCCTAACCAGATGGTCTGCATACCATGCTCCCCAACCCCTCTCTATCCTACCACAGGGCACAGCGGGTTGTTGGAGACCGCAGTCCCCCTTTGATGAGAATTGAGCCAGTTAAGCGGCAGCGCGTGTACTTCCCAGGAGGTCACCCATCCCAGAACTACTCCAGCCCGAGCACACTTAATTATGGAGTTCTTTCACTTCTCATCACCAATTGAGCTCCAGGATTGCACTTTTTGTAACGATCCAGGCCCGCCAACACGGGACCCAGCTGGACCGTCGACACCCTACCGGCCCAGGCCCGCCAACACGGGACCCAGCTGGCACTGGAAGAGTTCAGCCTAACCAGATGGTCTGCAGACCATGCACCCCAACCCCTCTCTGTCCCAACACAGGGCACAGCGGGTTGTTGGAGACCGCAGTCCCCCTTTGATGAGCTAATTGGTGATGAGAAGTGAAAGTACTCCATTGTTAAGCGTGCTCGGGCTAGAGCAATTCTGGGATGGGTTACCTCCTGGGAAGTCCATGCGATGCCGCTTAACTGGCTCAATTCTCATTCAAGGGGGACTGCGGTCTCCAACAACCCGCTGTGCCCTGTGGTGGGACAGAGAGGGGTTGGGGTGCATGGTCTGCAGACCATCTGGTTAGGCTGAACTCTTCCGATGCCAGCTGGGTCCCGTGTTGGCGGGCCTGGGCCGGTAGGGTGCCGACGGTCCAGCTGGGTCCCGTGTTGGCGGGCCTGGATCGTTACACATAATTTGGACAAAGTTACATTTGCGTCGAATAGAATTCTACGCAACGTAAAGTTATTTTCGATGCTACTCTGACTAGAAGTCAAAGTGGTTCACCCTTCTGTCGAAGTAATTCAAGTCGACGTTACGTCGAATAGATATCGATATAGAGGGCATGGACCAGTCTAAGTAGTTTGAGAAGTCAACGTAGCTTATACTTCAACTCAGCGCAGAAGGAAGTATCTGTCAAAGCCATTAGAAGTCGATGCAAAGTTGGCTTCATCTCGACACAGATAATAAAGTTCAGAGCCATCTCATCAACTCGACATTTACGTCGATAAGGTATTGACTCAATGTCGACTAGCAGAGTTTAGTCATAGCAAGGATGAATTCGAAGCTGCTCCTACAAGAACTTGAAGGTGCGTCGATAAGAGAGGAAGAGAACTCGACGTTAAGTCGAATACAGTCTGAAAAGGGAAACCTTTTCAGCTGTCATTTTGGACCTTCTCTCATGGACCACCTCACTCAAGACCGTTCTCCAACGACTCATTAATTATCTCAAATAGAAAGAAGAACTAAAAGAGGACAAAAAGCTTTCTTGGAAACATGCTTAATGTTGGTGAACGGGTCTGGAATTAAAGAAGGAAAGAAAGAGGTTGTCCAGAGAAGAATACCTTTTCAGGTCTTACTAGAAAGTGAAACAAATTCAAATCTGAAGGGGGATAATAAAAGGAAAGAGAAGAAAGAGAAGGGTAGAGCATTCATCACAATCAGCTATACTGTTCTATTGAAGCTCTTTCTCTTCTTCTTCTTCCTCTCTCAGGAACCCTAATAGAGAAAGTACAGAGAAGAAATATCTGATGCTCTCCCCCTCTCTTAGAGCTGAACAGAAAAAGGATACTCATCATCACAATCTTATAACAACCAAGAGTTCAATCAGAAAGTAGAAACAAAAAGGACCTGACATTCATAAGCTCCTGCAATATAGCACTATCATAAGCAGGAGTTAATCAAGAGCAGATCCAATGAAAGATTCAAGAAGTTGTTTTTCATACAACCTTCATAAGAATTCTGAAAACATAATTCTTACTCTTCTTCCCTTCTTTCTTTCTCCTTCTTATTCCCAACTGTACAGAGTTTTGAGAATCCCTCTTCGAAAGGATTAAGTGGTTCAAGATCTCCTTATCAAAAGATCTGGTGGTTTAAGATCCCCTTATCAAAGGATCTGGTGGTTCATGATCTCCTTGTCAAAAGATTAGTGGTTCTAAGAGTCTCCTTACCAAAGGACTCAGGCACAGTTGGTGCATTCTAACCAGGTGGTAGAAGAGGGGAGTACCCACATTTTGGGGAACCTCTATAAAAATCTATGTGTCTTCTGGATTATTTATTTTCTGTCTGTCCCTCATAGCTTAGATTACTTTACTGATTTCCTGCTTTATATATCAACATTGTTTTATTCTGGATATGTATTTGTTGGAGCATAACACTTAGGTTTTTATTGTACTTGCACAGTTAGGTTAGAAATAAATTTAAATCTCTATTCACCCCCCCCCCCTCTAGAGGATTCTCAGAGACACACTGTGCACTTTCAATTTGTATCAGAGGGAGGTTGATCATTAAAAGGTTAACACTTTGATCAAAAAGGCCTCCTACACTTATTTTTCTTTATTACAAACATATTTTATAAAGAAAA
The DNA here is from genome assembly GCA_033032865.1 of Dactylorhiza incarnata. Classification (NCBI taxonomy): domain Eukaryota; kingdom Viridiplantae; phylum Streptophyta; class Magnoliopsida; order Asparagales; family Orchidaceae; genus Dactylorhiza; species Dactylorhiza incarnata. The sequence continues at coordinate 7,600,193 of JAWHQI010000033.1, read as the reverse complement.
TGAGTACTAAGGATTATGCTTCGACATGACCCACCAGTGTGTAACTTAAATAAGTTCACCCTCTGGAAGGCCAGAATAAGACTTTATATGAACTCCATTGATGAAGACATCTATAATGTTCTCCTCACAGGTCCTCCAGCTCTACTCAGACAAATGTCAGGAGAATCCTCAACAACTGAGGCTGTCCCAAGAAAGGAATGGACAGAGGCTGATAAGAAGGTCAAGGTATGTGATTCCAAGGCCATGAACATTCTGGTATCAAAAATGTCAGATGACATTTTCCAGAAGGATTGAATGTCAATCAGCAAAAGAGATCTGGGATTCACTCACCACAATGGTGGAAGGAAGTGCTGATGAAAGAAAGGACAGAAAGTCCCTTCTCATATCCCAGTATGAGAACTTTCAAAAGAAAGCTGAAGAATCTATTGTTGATATGTATGAGAGATTCAGCATTATCATTAATGAGCTCAGAGGCTTAGACAAGGAGATATCCTTGACTAAAATTAATGATAAAATTCTCATGTGATTTCCTAGCTCATGGGATTCTAGAATCTGGGCAATCAGAGAGTCCAGGTACCACAGAGAGATCTCAACTAAAGCTTTGCTAGGAAAGCTTAAGTCTTATGAGATGTTGCTGAAGAATATTGTTGAATCAGAAGAAAGGGAAATTACCCCAGCTCCTGTCCAAAGGAGTATTGCTCTGAAAGCTACTGAAAGAGATCCTTATACTCATGAAGATGAGATGTTCAATCTCCTAGCAAGGAGGTTCAAGAAATGGGTTAAGACAGAAGACTCAAGGATGAGAGAAAGAGATTCGAGGCCCAAGTATGATAAAACTCCAAAGAAGGAGATTATCTGTTATACCTGCAACAAACCAAGGCACATTGCTCCTGAGTGCCCAAAATAGAAAAGGGAAAGAAGAAGCTACAAAGAGGAGAAGAAGAAGAAGAAATCCTTCAGAGGAAAGGACATGAAGAAAGTCAAGGGCTTCATTGCTGAAACATGGAGTGATTCTGAAGCAGAATTAAGCTCCTCATCATCTGAAAGTGATGATGAAGCTGTAGCAGAAGCAGCCTGCATGATGACACTAGGGATGTCATCATATAATGAAGCTGATCAGGTATCTATTTTTGATGAATTTGATTTCAGTTCTGATGATTTTAAATCATGTTTTATAGATTTCTGCATTGATCATCTTTGGGTAGAAAAAAATTAGACATGGCTAGAACTGAATTAGAGAACCTTAAGAAAGATGAAATGCACCTAATAAATCTAAACCTAACAAATGAAATTAATAATAAAGTGTTAGAATTGATTAAACTTAGAGAGGAAAACACAAATCTAACATAAGAGCTAGCAAAGGCAAAGGCCTTTGAGTACTCACTCAATGGGAGGAGTCAGAAGCTCAAGGATATCACAAAAAATCTCTCTATGAGATTAAATCACCTAGGGTTTTGAGCAGATCCCTCCAGCAGCATAGAAGCACCTAGGAAACCTGCCTGGAAAAATCTAGTGTCATTTGTTAGACCTTGTGAGCACCAACCAAGTGAGAAGAGTGCATCATCCAAGAGTAAGGTTAATAGTCATCCAGATAAGATAGATAAAACTAATCAAGTAAATATGAATAGGAAAGAAAGACCCGTAGGTAAGAACAATGTAGAGAAGTCAAATAACATTAACCAAAAGGCTAAAGTAAAACCTAGGGTAATAAAACATTCTGCTGATTTTTTATACCTAGATACATTCTACACACATTTCAAATATCATAATAACAAACATAGGTTTGGGAAACCCATTCCTTATCATCCCAAAGGGTATCATGAAAGACCCTTCTATTCTTTCATAGAACCCTACAATGGTAAAAGCAAAGGGCCCAAGGTAACCTGGGTCCCTTCTAATGTTTGAATTACCTGTGCAGGGTTAGGTAGGGTCCCACTCAGGAGAAAATGGAGTGGGAAGAAAGATGTAGGTTTTGACCAAGGAACAAGATTTATTTACGGGAGTAATCTCTGTCTTGCATCCTACCTAATGGTTATTAAAATTATATTATAATCTATTTTCAATAAATATAATTGCTGGGAAAAACAGCAAGAATTTTCTAAAGAGAATAGATATGTTCATTCAGAGGTACGTCGAATAGAAGTCAACATACCATCGACTTCTACTCAACGTCAGCGTCAAGAAGCACTCAGAGTAGACAATTCGAATAGATCTCGACGCAACGTCGAGTTACTATCAACGCATGCATCGTCTTTTTGGTCTCTGGCTAAAGTTGATGTTGCGTCGATTGCAAATCGACGTAACGTCGATAGGACCACATCAACTTAGGGTCTGCTGAACAATCTCGAAGTTATGTCGAGTCCTAGTCAATGCAATGTTGATATAACAACGCACGCAGAATTGCTTCTAGAAGCAATCCCGACACAGCTTCGCGCATCAAATAATTAGTTTTATCGATGGTGCGTCAACCTAAACCCTAAGTTGCGGTGATTCATCTGCTTTTAAGCAATTACTGCGTTGAAACATTTACGCTTTTGAATTTTCCTCTTCTTGCTCTCTTGCTCTCTCGTTCTCTAGCCTCCCATGCCTCTCTCTCTCTCTTTCTCTCTCTCTCTCTCATTTTCTCTTTGTTTTTTCAGGTACCATTATTCTGATATCTCCACCAAAAGTTAACTCTGGATTTGATATGAACATTGATTCGTTCAATGCTGTTGCAGAAAGCTTCAAGGCCATCCTTGGTCTATTTTATTATGTTGGTTTAACAAATCTTATATCCACAAGGTGTATGATTCTAGATGTAAAACTTACATAATTCAAGAACACTGTTTCAGTAGCTGATGGTAATTCTCTCCAAGGGACAATCTCTGGTCAAGACATCAGCATATCTGAGGAGATTCTCTCCCAAACACTTGATCTGCCCACTGAGAATGACTCAAATGAACTGTCAAGAGAGGAAGTAAAGCATGTCCTTATAATAATGCAGTTCAAGAAGGAGAAGCCAATTAATCTCAAAAAGATTGATGTGGCAGAAGAGTACAGGTTTTTAGCTGACATTGTTGGTAAAGTTATGTTATGTAAATTTTTAGCCTATGATGCAATTCCCAGGCAACAGTTGCAAATTATGGGAGTTCTAGTTCTGCAAAAGAAGATTAACTAAGGGAGGTGTCTCCTAAAGCTGATTGCTTACATGTACTGCAATAAGGAAAATGCTTTCATAAGAATCATGATTCAGGTTCTTCTTTACCACTATCCTGGTGTGTGTAAGTCCAAAGGAGTGCATATTCCTCCTGGAAAGAGAATAAACATAGGAATATTCTCTAAGTGGACCAGGCAAATCTTTAATCTTGGTCAAGCTCCAGCTTCACCTCCTCCCTCTCCTCCTCCTCAAGAGCCAGAAAGGAAAATACCAGACCCTCTAAGGGATAATATCCCTCCTCCTCTCTCTCTCCACCTCCTCTGGACACTATTCCAGAACTCCATCAGGATGATGCTCTAGCTCAACTTTCCCCTAAACAACAACAATAGCACCAATCCTCTTCACCCCTAGAGCCATCTCCTCAAATTCCTCATCAGATACCATCAAAATTTTCTCCACCTCCACCTATTCATGTCTCACCAGAGTTTTATCAACCACTCTCCCTAATCCCTAAAAATCCACCTCCATCTCCTCCTCAATCTACCTCCTCCATCCCCACAATTGATCTAGAACAAATCATCTCCAAGGCAATTGGGATTGCCTCCTCTACATTTGCAGGCCATGTGGCCTCTCAAGCAAGAAGTTTTGAAAGAAAATATTCACAAATGGAGGTTGAGCTATTAAATTAAAAGAACTCTCCAGAGCCATGAGGATTTTATATCTCCCTACATGGGGTCATCTAATAATTTAGATCAATCTAAGTGAACATAAATTAAATATGATGCGAACGAATTAGAGAAAATTAAATAAACAAAAATATTATTCTCGGCTTTCGGCTAACGGAGCTCGACATTTGTCGAACGATGTTAGACGAATCTGTCATTTCATTAACCACTCACCAGATAGCCAGTCTCAGCGGTCAACAAATTATTCTCTGAACGCTGCACGACAAAAAGTGGAAGAGCTCGACAAAGCCTCAGAAAGGCGCTCGACGAATCACGAAATGTGAAGAGCTCGACAAAGCCTCAGAAAGGCGCTCGACGAATCACGAAATGCGAAGAGCTCGACAAACCTTCAGAAAGGCGCTCGACAATTGTCGTTCAGCGCTGGACAAATTCTAGCCAGAAGCTCGACAAATATTATTTTATTCTGCTCTCTTTCTTTATGATATTTAACTTAGCCGTTGCAGATCAATAAATATTATAGCCGTTGCAGATCAGCTTTAATAAAGAGTAATGGCAGGTTATCTTCTCGAAGAGTCAAATCAATGATAGAGACTTTAGCTCTTCTCTCCTTCCCGAGAAGAGAATTCAAAATAAGAGCAAGGGTCCTCAGATTATAAAGAAAACTTATAGAAGAGTACAAAGGAAGAGAACACATGTAGAGTAGCACACACAGATACAAAGAAAGGAAGATCTATTCTTGTATATCATTTTTCTTTTGCTAACATCTTCTTGCAGATCACATATATCCTGAGACACCAATCACAACCATTTGCTCAGGATCATCTCTGCTTAGGAAGAAAGAAGTGTTTGTACAATCAAGAGAAGAGGACTCCAGAACTGTCATCAACTCTCATCAGACAGGGGGAGCTCTACAAACATCTTCATCAAGATCCATTCAACTTCAAACCAGGATCTACAAGAGTCTTCTTATACAGAGAAGAACAATATAATTTCTGCTTTTATTCTTACATCCTTTACCCCATCCTGTACAGGGTTATAACTCCCTTCAAAAGTTAACTCCCGGTGACAGGGCACCTTAGCAAAAACCTGCAGTTTGGTTAGAGCACCTTATCAACAGCTCACCTGGTGTGAGGGCACCTTATCAACAACCTCATAGTGGATTCCTACCAATGGGTAGAAGAGTAGATGTACCCAGTTGAGGGGAACTACTATACATCTTGTGTCATCTGGTTCTGTTTGTTTTTTACTTTACTTTTATTTCTGTTGTGCTGTGATTTTTCTTATGCACTGTTAGTGCTTGATTCTATTCCTCACCCAACATATATATATTTATATATCATTACTTTAAAGAAAAACTTAAACAAGATCTTTTAATAAGATAAATAAGAACTAGACACCTCCTTTCAATTGGTATCAGAGGTAGGTTGATTTGTCACACAGGTTAACACCTGAAATCACAAAGATCACTTAGTTCTTAAATCTGTTCTAAAAAGTTTTTCTAAAATGATACAAGTAAAATTTCTGTTTTTCAGATCCACCTATATTTAACTTGGATAATTTTTCTTTATGGCAAGTTAGAATTAAGTTATATATGAATGCCATAGATGAAGAAATTTACAAATCTATCTTGACAGGGCCTGTTTATGTTGGCGCTAATATATCTTCTTCAAAGAAAACTACCGAAATAAAACGTGGCAACAGAGAAACTGATGTCACTGCCCGTGTTTGCAAAATGAAGCCAGATAAATTCAAAGCTAGTACTGATGATGGGCAGACTGATAAACATAAAGGACCTTCCCCATCTACAGAACCCTCCCCATCCTCAGATGCCGATGCCAAAGCCATGCAGATCTTGGCTCAGTCAGTGTCAAAAGACATTCTTCAAAAACTTGAAGACTGCACTTCTGCAAGAGAAATCTGGAACTCCCTCTCTAGGATGGTAAATAAACCTACCTCTATCTCTTCAACTAACTATATTTTTGATGCAGAACCATCAACAAATCTAAGCGAAGAAGAACAGGAAGAAGAACGTAGAGCTAGAGCTTTCTGCATGATGGACATATATGAAGGCTCATCTCAAACTCCAGATGCAGAAATCGAATCGGAAAAGCTTGAGGTAACTTAGGTAACTCCAACTTATAATTTTACCTCTACTCAAGATAAAACTAATCATAAATTAACATTTACAGAATTAATAAAATATGAAAATAAACCTTTAAAAGAGTTAACAAATATAAATTTTCTAACTCTTGAGAATAATAAACTTCAAGAAAATTTGAAATCATCAGAAGAACAGACTATTTCTCTTAAAAACAAATTTTATATGGCAAGCACAACTAATGGGAGAAATCTCAAAATGCAGGCCAAAAAATTTGAACAACTTTCTAAAGAGAAATTAATTAATCATGATCAACAAAAATCTTCAAACTTATATTTTAATGAAATAAAAAGGCTAATATATTTTAAGAAACTTTCTAATTAATTATTAATAAGTTTCTCACCATTAAACTCCATCCCAACTCAAACAACAAATCTAAAATTTACATGGATTGTTTCCATTATAAAAACAATGTTAAACCAACTTTGTATTCTTATGGACTTCTCCAAGTCAGTTTGAACATTCTACTGTAGCTGCATTGATCAGTAATGATCATAGCACTGAGTGTGAGTTTCTTCTGATAAAGGGACTCTATGAGAACGAAGATGTCTGACAATGTTCTTATAATCTAAAACATTCCTTAAAATTCATTAACAGCTGTAACAACTCATATATTAAAATCATTCTAGAATAATAAAATTAACCAAGTGAGAGAGAAAATGAGAAGCTCAAAACCCCAAATAAAATTTAATCTCTCTAATTACAAAGGTTGCTGTAATTGAAAATTTTAATTCGGATCTTAAGAAATTAAAATCTAGGAAAGCAGAGTTGCTTAAATAATTTTAAAAGGATGAAAAATTATTAAAGCCCAAGTGAGAGAAAAAATGATAAATTCAGAGAAACCAAGTGAGAGAGAAAAGGAGAATATAAAAATTAAAACTGTCGGCATCCTAAACCAAATACGGGGAGACCACCAGGTCACTAGTTTTAATTTGATTAAGGATCCCAACTCAAATAGGGGGAGATTGTTGGAACCATAGCTTTTGATTTGAGTTAGGATCCATCATTTTGTTAATAAGTCATCTAATAATTTAGATCAATCTAAGTGAACATAAATTAAATATGATGCGATCGAATCGGAGAAAATTAAATAAACAAAAATATTTATTCTCAGCTTTCGGCAAACGGAGCTCGACATTTGTCGAACGATGTTAGACGAATCTGTCATTTCATTAACCACTCACCAGACAGCCAGTCTCAGCGGTCAACAAATTATTCTCTGAACGCGGCTCGACAAAAAGTAGAAGAGCTCGACAAAGCCTCAGAAAGGTGCTCGACGAATCACAAAATGTGAAGAGCTCGACAAAGCCTCAGAAAGGCGCTCGACGACTCCCGAAATGTGAAGAGCTCGACAAACCTTCAGAAAGGTGCTCGACAAATGCCGTTCAGCGCTCGACAAATTCTAGCCAGAAGCTCGACAAATATTATTTTATTCTGCTCTCTTTCTGTATGATATTTAACTTAGCCGTTGTAGATCAATAAATATTATAGCCGTTGCAGATCAGCTTTAATGAAGAGTAACGGCAGGTTATCTTCTCGAAGAGTCAAATCAATGATAGAGACTTTAGCTCTTCTCTCCTTCCCGAGAAGAGAATTCAAATTAAGAGCAAGGGTCCTCAGATTATAAAGAAAACTTATAGAAGAGTACAAAGGAAGAGAACACACGTAGAGTAGCACACACAGATACAAAGAAAGGAAGATTTATTCTTGTATATCATTTTTCTTTTGCTAACATCTTCTTGCAGATCACATATATCCTGAGACACCAATCACAACCATTTGCTCAGGATCATCTCTGCTTAGGAAGAAAGATGTGTTTGTACAATCAAGAGAAGAGGACTCCAGAACTGTCATCAACTCTCATCAGACAGGGGGAGCTCTTCAAACATCTTCATCAAGATCCATTCAACTTCAAACCAGGATCTACAAGAGTCTTCTTATACAGAGAAGAACAATATAATTTCTGCTTTTATTCTTACTTCCTTTACCCCATCCTGTACAGGGTTATAACTCCCTTCAAAAGTTAACTCCCGGTGACAGGGCACCTTATCAAAAACCTGCAGTTTGGTTAGAGCACCTTATCAGCAGCTCACCTGGTGTGAGGGCACCTTATCAACAACCTCATAGTGGATTCCTACCAGTGGGTAGAAGAGTAGATGTACCCAGTTGAGGGGAACTACTATACATCTTGTGTCATCTGGTTCTGTTTGTTTTTTACTTTACTTTTATTTCTGCTGTGCTGTGATTTTTCTTATGCACTGTTAGTGCTTGATTCTATTCCTCACCCAGAATACATATATATATCATTATGTTAAAGAAAAACTTAAACAAGATCTTATAATAAGATAAATAAGAACTAGACACCTCCTTTCACAGGTTAATAAGGGGGAGAACTTATTGGAGGAGGAAAGACCTATCCTAGATTTGAGTGGACAGGATAAAGGTGATGCTAATGAAGCTCATGACAAGATTAGTATCTTCAAACATGCACAGATCCAGGGGGAGCCTGGAGATCAGTGGGAGTCTGAACCAGATAAGCAGAATGAAGAAGAAAGAGTAGAAGCAATAGATCAGGGGGAGCTTCCAGTAATTTAGCGGGAGCCTGCCCCAGATGTTCAAAGGAACTTGGATATAGAAATGGTAGATGTAAGCACAGCAGTAATTCAAGATGAGCCTCAGATTGAAACAGTGCTAGATCAAGTAGCTAAGATTGATTAGGAAGCTGCCCAACAGGCTGAAGTGAATGCACTCTCTTAGGGGGAGCATACCAAAGACATTACTAATGAAGATGAAGAGGATGAGCCCTTACAGATTTCTCCAAGGAAAGTTTCCCCAAAAGTGTTTTATAGAAAAGGAAGAACTCCTGAGAAGGAGTAATGAAGCTCAGTTATTCTGTAACAAATTATTCATCCTGGGAAACAGCTGTGGAGACCTATATACTTCTTGACAATTGAATGATATTGCTTGTGTTTTCAGTATGTTATCTTCTTATATATATTGTGTCTTGAATGTATTCTTGATTATATAAAATAAATGTGTAAAATAACTTTATTCAATTTGTAAAATTTGTTAAGATAAATAGGGGGAGATTGTTGGGAAAAACCCCTTTGATATAACTTAACAAATTACCTAAAAAGTTATTTTATCTCTTAGGATTGAGTTACCCATTGTATAGTCAGGGTAATCTGGTCATTAGATGTTTTAGGATGTCACACTCAACTTAGGTTGTCAAGGCCAATTCAAGAGAAGCATAATTTGGACAAAGTTATCATTTGCGTCGAATAGAATTCGACGCAACGTGAAGTTATTGTCGATGCTACTCTGACTAGAAGTCCAAGTGGTTCACCCTTTTGTCAAAGTAATTCAAGTCGACGTTACATCGAATAGATATCGATGTAGAGTCCATGGACCTGTCGAAGTACTTTGATAAGTCGACGCAGATTCTACATCAACTCAGCGCAGAAGGAAGTAATTGTTGAAGCAATTTAAAGTCGATGCAACGTCGAATTCATCTCGACGCAGATAATGAAGTTCAGTGCCATGTCATCAACTCGACATTTACGCCGATAAGGTATCGACGCAATGTCGACTAGCAGAGTTTAGTCAGAGCAAGGATGAATTCAATGCCACTCCTATAAGAACTCGAAGGTGCGTCGATAAGAGAGGAAGAGAACTCGATGCTAGATCGAATACAGTCTGAAAAGGGAAACCTTTTCAGCTGTCATTTTGGACCTTCTCTCATGGACCACCTCACTCAAGACTGTTCTCCAACGGCTCATTAATAGCCCCAAATAGAAAGAATAACTAAAAGAGGACAAAAAGCTTTCTTGGAAACATGCTTAATGTTGGTGAACGGGTCAGGAATTGAAGAACGAAAGAAATAGATTGTCCAGAGCTGAATACCTTTTCAGGTCTTACTAGAAAGGGAAATAAATTCAAATTTGAAGGGGGACAATAAATGGCAAGAGAAGAAAGAGAAGGGTATGGCATTCATCACAATCAGCTATACTGTTCTATTGGAGCTATTTCTCTTCTTCTTCTTCCTCTCTTAAGAACCCTAATAGAGAATATGCAGAGAAGAAATAATTGCTGCTCTCCCCCTCTCTTAGAACAGAACAGAACAAGGCTGCTCATTATCACAATATTATAGCAAACAAGAGTTCAATCAGAAAGTAGAAACATAATGGATATGACATTCATAAGCTTCTGCAATATAGCACTATCATAAGCAGGAGTTATTCAAGAGCAGATCTAGTGAAAGACTCAAGAAGCTCTTTTTCATACAACCTTCATAAGAATTCTGAAAATAGAATTTTTACTCTTCTCCCCTTCTTTCTTTCTCCTTCTCATTCCCAACTGTACAGAGTTTTGAGAATCCCTCTTCCAAAGGATTTAGTGGTTCAAGATCTCCTTATCAAAAGATCTGGTGGTTTAAGATCTCCTTATCAAAAGATCTGGTGGTTCATGATTTCCTTGTCAAAAGATCAGTGGTTCTAAGAGTCTCCTTACCAATAGACTCATGCACAATTGTTGCATTCCTACCAGGTGGTAGAAGAGGGGAGTACCCACATTTTGCGGAACCTCTATAAGAATCTGTGTGTCTTTTGGATTGTTTATTTTTTGTGTTGTCCCTCATAGCTTAGATTACTTTACTATTTTCCTGCTTTATATTTCATCATTGTTTTATTCTGGATAAGTATTTGTTGGAGCATAACACTTAGGTTTTTATTGTACTTGCACAGTTAGGTTAGAAATAAATTTAAATCTCTATTGACCCCCCTCTAGAGGATTCTCAGAGGCACGTTGTGCACTTTCAATGTTTAAGTGATTACTATTAGGCCTATGTGAAGTGTCATCATTTGTCAATTATTCTCTTTCAATCAAATTTTAGTGCACACACATTTTCCAGGAATTTGATGGTCATTTTCCATTAATTAAACTTACTACACTATGTTATCACTAATGCTCCGCGACAATGCCCATTAATTCAAAACTCCCTCGACCCAGTTTTATTTCATTTCTAGTGCTTTTGGGGTTGGATATATAGTGCTTATGTCGCACGATATATTGAGGTAAGCATGATTTCCTCTAAAAAATATCTAGTTCTTGCTTAGATTGATGTTTGCTTGATATCCTAGTTGATATTCATGGTGTATTTAGTTGATTTTGTGTGCACCGTTATGATGTTTTGAGTTTGAGTTAAGTTTGGATTTTTTTTTATATTTTAAACAAAAAACATCAAAACTCATATTAATGTGATGTAGTGTGATAATAGAGGCTTCTCTCATAACAATATGTTGTTTCGTGTGGTTTTTGAGAGGAAAAAAGATGGAGGAAGATGATGTCTTACAGTTAGTTACTGTGCCGCAATAATGCTATTGCGCCACATTAATTTTGTAGAGATTGCATTTTTTGTATTTCTAATTATTTCAATATTTGTTTTTATAGATAATGGCTAAGCATACATCCTATTATCCCTTGTTCGAGCAGACATTCCCTTATCATAGTTAAAGAAATAATTGGCATTCCGTATAATGTGTACTTTTTTACGCAAACAGTCCCTCATATTTACTCTTTGTTTGAGCATGCCACTCTATTGACCCTGATAAGTGATATAGAACCTTTCTCATCTATTTTAGTCTGTCGGTTCTATAATAATATGGATGAATCATCAAGATACTATCCTAATTTGCCAGTTTATTCAATCTTTCAATGAACTCATGTCGTCATTTCTCATAAGGATATTCAATCTCTTATTAGATTAGTGGTGAAAGATACTATACTGAACATGGCAGAGGTATTTCGGGTAGCCCAAGATTGGAAACTGATAAGTAGTAAAATATACGTATTTTTAGTATAGTTATTAGTATAGTTTTAATTAATATTGTAAATTTTCTATGTAAATTAATAAATAAATTGCTTCTTTTCATTATTTCCTTACTAACATAGTTTTATTTTTGTTTTCGTATATTTTGGCAATTTTTGTCAAGTCACGCCCTGAGTCACGCCCGTGACAACATGTCACGCCCGTGATCCAAGGGCGTGTAATTTTAAAATGCCAACTTCTCAATCTGCGTTGGACGAAAATCGAGCTGTGCTCGACGAAAGCTCTCTGCCCCGCGTTCAACGAAATCGAGCTGCGCTCGACGAAAGCTCTCCAAGCTGCGTTCGACGAAAATCGAGCTGCGTTCGACGAACTACACCCTGCGTTCGACGAAAGTGCTCTGCCCTGCGTTCGACGAAAGCGATCTGCCCTGCGTTCGACGAAACCGAGATGCGTTCGACGAACGGCACCCCGTGTTCGACGAAAGTGCTCTGCCCTGCGTTCGACGAAAGCACTCTGCCCTGCGTTCAACGAAACCGAGCTGCGTTCGACGAAATTGAGCTGCGTTTGACGAAACCTGAGCTGCGTTCGATGAACTCTCTATCCAAGCGTTCGATGAATCCACCGCCAGCCCCAAAGTCACGACTGTGCTGCTGATAAACTGCCGCCCACTGTCACGGCCGTGACACTACAGGTCACGCCTGTGTGCAGCCATGTTTGAAGGCCAAACCTTCCAGAAGACGGCGGATGCGACCCCTAAAGCACGTGCAAATGTCACGCCCTAAGTCACGGTCGTGACATCCAAGTCACGCCGGTGACCTAGGGCGTGTAAAAATGAAAATTTTCTTATAAATAGAGGGGCTCGGCTGAAATATTTCTCATCCAAATTTTGAGTGTTGTAATGTTATTTTGAGTTCTTTTGAGTGATTGTGAGTTTTCTTTATGCAATTAAGTTTATGTTCCTTTGTAATTTTCGCCTTTTAGAAATAAAATGTTGTTTTCTCATTTGGATCATCTTCCTTTTTTATTCATGTTTGTGTGTGTGTGTATGAGAATAGTTTTATAGCTTTCATAACTTAGTTTATTGCTTTCATAATTTAGGTTTATTGCTTTCATAAAAATAGTTTATCGCTTTATTTATCGCTTTTGCTTAAACGCTTTCTTTCGACTCAGTCTTTTTATTACAAGTAGAGTGCGTGAGTTTATGAGATAGTATTTTTCTTTTTTGTAACTTAGCTTTATTTCAGTCTTTATATAATTGCTATATACAACCCCCATCTTGAATAAGAGGCTAATTTACTTTAGCACTTGTTTAAGACGGTTGGGACGGATATTATTTCTGCACCTTTATAAGTCTTTTCATTTCTATACCACCCCCGTCCTGGATAAGAGGCTAAGAACTTTTTAGCGCTTGTTTAAGACGGTTGGGACGGATACTATTACTGCTTTTATATAAGTCTTTTATTTGCCTTTTTATCCGCTTATATCCGCTTTAATTATTAAACATGTATTTTCCAACTATTAATGCCGTCTCCATTCCGATGTGTGACTAATTTCCTTTAGCGCACGATGTTGAAGAGCATTGGGACCCAAAAATAGTTTTTCTAAAAATAAAACATCTCTTTCTAAAATAATTAACGCTTAAGGTTTACCCGAGAATAATGTTGAGTGGAGCCACATAATCGATGTGTGTTTTTCATTTCCGTCTCCGTATACTAGTTAGCCAAGATGCTCGTGCGTACAGACTGATCGCTCACGGGTAAAGAGAAGTGCGCTCTAAACTCGAGAGAGGATGAGGTAAGTCTCCCGAATTGGAAGTAAAAACCCAATAGCGGGGTTCACAACATAAGGCAAGTATTAAGAAGATTCGATGGTCGAAAATTCATAATCTCAGGTGGGCGTACCCTCGAGAGAGGAGCGTTCATAATTATGGAACCTCCACGGCCAAGCCATTTTAATGTTTTAAAAAGTCATCTCTTTTACTTCTAAAAAAAGACTATTTTCGTCTCAAGGTAATTCGACATCGGGCGCTATTATTATCATCATTTAGAACTATAGTTATAGGCTTATTATTGTTTTCTTTTAAAAACCCACACTAAAAACTTATTTCGATAAAATAATAGTTCGTTCCTCAAAGTAGCTTAATCAACACGATTCGCGGAATTATACGACCTTGATATTTTCTAAAACAAAATATCCTGTATTACTCACGATAAGGTATACTTGCCTTTATTATATGATTAGTTTGGATTAAAAATAAAAACAAAAGCTTTTCAAACCAATTTAGTGCAAAACTCTCCTTTGCTATTTTAAAAATCAATAGAATTCGGCGTTGTAGTCAGGGTGTAATCGTCAATATTTCGAAAGAAGAAAAAGACCCTTACTTCTATCTTTCGATAGGATAACGGTTAATTTCTCAAAGTAGGAGTACTTGCGAAACTCTTGAGAACACCCGCCTAATTCTAATCTCATCAAATAAAGGTTGCGCAAACCAAATCAATTAAAAAGAAATAATTCCGAGTCAAATAATCAAGTTTTCGGGATCTTCCTTTTATAGGAATTTGACTTAGAGATCCGAGATAAGAAGGGGGCTGAAAATTTAGCAGTCGACCACCTCTCACATTTAGAACAACCCTCGCAGAAGCGCTCGTCGAACCCGAAATAGAAGATAGATTTCCGGAGGAGCGCCTCTTAATTTTAAATAATATAAAAACTTCCTCCACCCCTTGGTTCGCAGATTATGCGAACTATCTAGTCGCGCGGGTCCTTCCAAAAGATTTTTCGACTCAGCAAAAGAAGAATTTCTTTTCTGATTTGAAAAACTACTTTTGGGAGGACCCCTTTCTCTTTCGAGTCTGCGCAGACCAAGTGGTGCGAAGATGTGTTTTAAGCGAGGAGGGTGCACAAATTTTGCGACAATGCCACGAGGGGCCGGCTGGAGGGCATTATCAAGCTAATCGGACCGCGCGAAAAGCGTTAGAGGTAGGCTTTTATCGGCCCACTCTTTTTAAAGATGCTCACTCTTTTTAAACATCTTCTTGCAGATCACATATATCCTGAGACACCAATCACAACCATTTGCTCAGGATCATCTCTGCTTAGGAAGAAAGAAGTGTTTGTACAATCAAGAGAAGAGGACTCCAGAACTGTCATCAACTCTCATCAGACAGGGGGAGCTCTACAAACATCTTCATCAAGATCCATTCAACTTCAAACCAGGATCTACAAGAGTCTTCTTATACAGAGAAGAACAATATAATTTCTGCTTTTATTCTTACATCCTTTACCCCATCCTGTACAGGGTTATAACTCCCTTCAAAAGTTAACTCCCGGTGACAGGGCACCTTAGCAAAAACCTGCAGTTTGGTTAGAGCACCTTATCAACAGCTCACCTGGTGTGAGGGCACCTTATCAACAACCTCATAGTGGATTCCTACCAATGGGTAGAAGAGTAGATGTACCCAGTTGAGGGGAACTACTATACATCTTGTGTCATCTGGTTCTGTTTGTTTTTTACTTTACTTTTATTTCTGTTGTGCTGTGATTTTTCTTATGCACTGTTAGTGCTTGATTCTATTCCTCACCCAACATATATATATTTATATATCATTACTTTAAAGAAAAACTTAAACAAGATCTTTTAATAAGATAAATAAGAACTAGACACCTCCTTTCAATTGGTATCAGAGGTAGGTTGATTTGTCACACAGGTTAACACCTGAAATCACAAAGATCACTTAGTTCTTAAATCTGTTCTAAAAAGTTTTTCTAAAATGATACAAGTAAAATTTCTGTTTTTCAGATCCACCTATATTTAACTTGGATAATTTTTCTTTATGGCAAGTTAGAATTAAGTTATATATGAATGCCATAGATGAAGAAATTTACAAATCTATCTTGACAGGGCCTGTTTATGTTGGCGCTAATATATCTTCTTCAAAGAAAACTACCGAAATAAAACGTGGCAACAGAGAAACTGATGTCACTGCCCGTGTTTGCAAAATGAAGCCAGATAAATTCAAAGCTAGTACTGATGATGGGCAGACTGATAAACATAAAGGACCTTCCCCATCTACAGAACCCTCCCCATCCTCAGATGCCGATGCCAAAGCCATGCAGATCTTGGCTCAGTCAGTGTCAAAAGACATTCTTCAAAAACTTGAAGACTGCACTTCTGCAAGAGAAATCTGGAACTCCCTCTCTAGGATGGTAAATAAACCTACCTCTATCTCTTCAACTAACTATATTTTTGATGCAGAACCATCAACAAATCTAAGCGAAGAAGAACAGGAAGAAGAACGTAGAGCTAGAGCTTTCTGCATGATGGACATATATGAAGGCTCATCTCAAACTCCAGATGCAGAAATCGAATCGGAAAAGCTTGAGGTAACTTAGGTAACTCCAACTTATAATTTTACCTCTACTCAAGATAAAACTAATCATAAATTAACATTTACAGAATTAATAAAATATGAAAATAAACCTTTAAAAGAGTTAACAAATATAAATTTTCTAACTCTTGAGAATAATAAACTTCAAGAAAATTTGAAATCATCAGAAGAACAGACTATTTCTCTTAAAAACAAATTTTATATGGCAAGCACAACTAATGGGAGAAATCTCAAAATGCAGGCCAAAAAATTTGAACAACTTTCTAAAGAGAAATTAATTAATCATGATCAACAAAAATCTTCAAACTTATATTTTAATGAAATAAAAAGGCTAATATATTTTAAGAAACTTTCTAATTAATTATTAATAAGTTTCTCACCATTAAACTCCATCCCAACTCAAACAACAAATCTAAAATTTACATGGATTGTTTCCATTATAAAAACAATGTTAAACCAACTTTGTATTCTTACGGACTTCTCCAAGTCAGTTTGAACATTCTACTGTAGCTGCATTGATCAGTAATGATCATAGCACTGAGTGTGAGTTTCTTCTGATAAAGGGACTCTATGAGAACGAAGATGTCTGACAATGTTCTTATAATCTAAAACATTCCTTAAAATTCATTAACAGCTGTAACAACTCATATATTAAAATCATTCTAGAATAATAAAATTAACCAAGTGAGAGAGAAAATGAGAAGCTCAAAACCCCAAATAAAATTTAATCTCTCTAATTACAAAGGTTGCTGTAATTGAAAATTTTAATTCGGATCTTAAGAAATTAAAATCTAGGAAAGCAGAGTTGCTTAAATAATTCCTTTTAAAATTATTTAAGCCCAAGTGAGAGAAAAAATGATAAATTCAGAGAAACCAAGTGAGAGAGAAAAGGAGAATATAAAAATTAAAACTGTCGGCATCCTAAACCAAATACGGGGAGACCACCAGGTCACTAGTTTTAATTTGATTAAGGATCCCAACTCAAATAGGGGGAGATTGTTGGAACCATAGCTTTTGATTTGAGTTAGGATCCATCATTTTGTTAATAAGTCATCTAATAATTTAGATCAATCTAAGTGAACATAAATTAAATATGATGCGATCGAATCGGAGAAAATTAAATAAACAAAAATATTTATTCTCAGCTTTCGGCAAACGGAGCTCGACATTTGTCGAACGATGTTAGACGAATCTGTCATTTCATTAACCACTCACCAGACAGCCAGTCTCAGCGGTCAACAAATTATTCTCTGAACGCGGCTCGACAAAAAGTAGAAGAGCTCGACAAAGCCTCAGAAAGGTGCTCGACGAATCACAAAATGTGAAGAGCTCGACAAAGCCTCAGAAAGGCGCTCGACGACTCCCGAAATGTGAAGAGCTCGACAAACCTTCAGAAAGGTGCTCGACAAATGCCGTTCAGCGCTCGACAAATTCTAGCCAGAAGCTCGACAAATATTATTTTATTCTGCTCTCTTTCTGTATGATATTTAACTTAGCCGTTGTAGATCAATAAATATTATAGCCGTTGCAGATCAGCTTTAATGAAGAGTAACGGCAGGTTATCTTCTCGAAGAGTCAAATCAATGATAGAGACTTTAGCTCTTCTCTCCTTCCCGAGAAGAGAATTCAAATTAAGAGCAAGGGTCCTCAGATTATAAAGAAAACTTATAGAAGAGTACAAAGGAAGAGAACACACGTAGAGTAGCACACACAGATACAAAGAAAGGAAGATTTATTCTTGTATATCATTTTTCTTTTGCTAACATCTTCTTGCAGATCACATATATCCTGAGACACCAATCACAACCATTTGCTCAGGATCATCTCTGCTTAGGAAGAAAGATGTGTTTGTACAATCAAGAGAAGAGGACTCCAGAACTGTCATCAACTCTCATCAGACAGGGGGAGCTCTTCAAACATCTTCATCAAGATCCATTCAACTTCAAACCAGGATCTACAAGAGTCTTCTTATACAGAGAAGAACAATATAATTTCTGCTTTTATTCTTACTTCCTTTACCCCATCCTGTACAGGGTTATAACTCCCTTCAAAAGTTAACTCCCGGTGACAGGGCACCTTAGCAAAAACCTGCAGCTTATCAGCAGCTTATCAGCAGCTCACCTGGTGTGAGGGCACCTTATCAACAACCTCATAGTGGATTCCTACCAGTGGGTAGAAGAGTAGATGTACCCAGTTGAGGGGAACTACTATACATCTTGTGTCATCTGGTTCTGTTTGTTTTTTACTTTACTTTTATTTCTGTTGTGCTGTGATTTTTCTTATGCACTGTTAGTGCTTGATTCTATTCCTCACCCAGCATACATATATATATATCATTACTTTAAAGAAAAACTTAAACAAGATCTTATAATAAGATAAATAAGAACTAGACACCTCCTTTCACAGGTTAATAAGGGGGAGAACTTATTGGAGGAGGAAAGACATATCCTAGATTTGAGTGGACAGGATAAAGGTGATGCTAATGAAGCTCATGACAAGATTAGTATCTTCAAACATGCACAGATCCAGGGGGAGCCTGGAGATCAGGGGGAGTCTGAACCAGATAAGCAGAATGAAGAAGAAAGAGTAGAAGCAATAGATCAGGGGGAGCTTCTAGTAATTAACGGGAGCCTGCCCCAGATGTTCAAAGGAACTTGGATATAGAAATGGTAGATGTAAGCACAGCAGTAATTCAGGATGAGCCTCAGATTGAAACAGTGCTAGATCAAGTAGCTAAGATTGATCAGGAAGCTGCCCAACAGGCTGAAGTGAATGCACTCTCTCAGGGGGAGCATACCAAAGACATTACTAATGAAGATGAAGAGGATGAGCCCTTACAGATTTCTCCTAGGAAAGTTTCCCCAAAAGTGTTTTACAGAAAAGGAAGAACTCCTGAGAAGGAGTAATGAAGCTCAGGTATTCTGTAACAAATTATTCTTCCTGGGAAACAGTTGTGGAGACCTATATACTTCTTGACAATTGAATGATATTGCTTGTGTTTTCAGTATGTTATCTTCTTATATATATTGTGTCTTGAATGTATTCTTGATTATATAAAAGAAATGTGTAAAATAACTTTATTCAATTTGTAAAATTTGTTAAGATAAATAGGGGGAGATTGTTGGGAAAAACCCCTTTGATATAACTTAACAAATTACCTAAAAAGTGATTTTATCTCTTAGGATTGAGTTACCCATTGTATAGTCAGGGTAATCTGGTCATTAGATGTTGTAGGATGTCACACTCAACTTAGGTTGTCAAGGCCAGTTCAAGAGAAGCATAATTTGGACAAAGTTATCATTTGCGTCGAATAGAATTCGACGCAACGTAAAGTTATTGTCGATGCTACTCTAACTAGAAGTCCACGTGGTTCACCCTTTTGTCAAAGTAATTCAAGTCGACGTTACATCGAATAGATATCGATGTATTGGCCATGGACCTGTTGAAGTACTTTGATAAGTCGACGCAGATTCTACTTCAACTCAGCGCAGAAGGAAGTAATTGTTGAAGCCATTTAAAGTCGATGCAACGTCGAATTCATCTCGACGCAGATAATGAAGTTCAGTGCCATGTCATCAACTCAACGTTTACGCCAATAAGGTATCGACGCAATGTCGACTAACAGAGTTTAGTCAGAGCAAGGATGAATTCAATGCCACTCCTATAAGAACTCGAAGGTGCGTCGATAAGAGAGGAAGAGAACTCGATGCTACATCGAATACAGTTTGAAAAGGGAAACCTTTTCAGCTGTCATTTTGGACCTTCTCTCATGGACCACCTCACTCAAGACCGTTCTCCAACGGCTCATTAATTGCCTCAAATAGAAAGAATAACTAAAAGAGGACAAAAAGCTTTCTTGGAAACATGCTTAATGTTGGTGAATGGGTCAGGAATTGAAGAAGGAAAGAAATAGATTGTCCAGAACTGAATACCTTTTCATGTCTTACTAGAAAGGGAAACAAATTCAAATTTGAAGGGGGACAATAAATGGCAAGAGAAGAAAGAGAAGGGTAGGGCATTCATCACAATCAACTATACTGTTCTATTGGAGCTATTTCTCTTCTTCTTCTTCCTCTCTTAAGAACCCTAATAGAGAATATGCAGAGAAGAAATAATTGCTGCTCTCCCCCTCTCTTAGAACAGAACAGAACAAGGCTGCTCATTATCACAATATTATAGCAACCAAGAGTTCAATCAGAAAGTAGAAACATAATGGATATGACATTCATAAGCTTCTGCAATATAGCACTATCATAAGCAGGAGTTATTCAAGAGCAGATCTAGTGAAAGATTCAAGAAGCTCTTTTTCATACAACCTTCATAAGAATTCTGAAAATAGAATTTTTACTCTTCTCCCCTTCTTTCTTTCTCCTTCTCATTCCCAACTGTACAGAGTTTTGAGAATCCCTCTTCCAAAGGATTTAGTGGTTCAAGATCTCCTTATCAAAAGATCTGGTGGTTTAAGATCTCCTTATCAAAAGATCAGGTGGTTCATGATTTCCTTGTCAAAAGATCAGTGGTTCTAAGAGTCTCCTTACCAATAGACTCATGCACAATTATTGCATTCCTACCAGGTGGTAGAAGAGGGGAGTACCCACATTTTGCGGAACCTCTATAAGAATCTGTGTGTCTTTTGGATTGTTTATTTTTTGTGTTGTCCCTCATAGCTTAGATTACTTTACTATTTACCTGCTTTATATTTCATCATTGTTTTATTCTGGATAAGTATTTGTTGGAGCATAACACTTAGGTTTTTATTGTACTTGCACAGTTAGGTTAGAAATAAATTTAAATCTCTATTGACCCCCCTCTAGAGGATTCTCAGAGGCACGTTGTGCACTTTCAATGTTTAAGTGATTACTATTAGGCCTATGTGAAGTGTCATCATTTGTCAAGTACTCTCTTTTAATCAAATTTTAGTGCACACACATTTTCTAGGAATTTGATGGTCATTTTCCATTAATTAAACTTACTACACTATGTTATCACTAATGCTCCGCGACAATGCCCATTAATTCAAAACTCCCTCGACCCAGTTTTATTTCATTTCTAGTGCTTTTGGGGTTGGATATATAGTGCTTATGTCGCACGATACATTGAGGTAAGCATGATTTCCTCTAAAAAATATCTAGTTCTTGCTTAGATTGATGTTTGCTTGATATCCTAGTTGATATTCATGGTGTATTTAGTTGATTTTGTGTGCACCGTTATGATGTTTTGAGTTTGAGTTAAGTTTGGATTTTTTTTTGTATTTTAAACAAAAAACATCAAAACTCATATTAATGTGATGTAGTGTGATAATAGAGGCTTCTCTCATGACAATATGTTGTTTCGTATGGTTTTTGAGAGGAAACAAGATGGAGGAAGATGATGTCTTACAGTTAGTTACTGTGCCGCAATAATGCTATTGCGCCACATTAATTTTGTAGAGATTGCATTTTTTGTATTTCTAATTATTTCAATATTTGTTTTTATAGATAATGGCTGAGCATACATCCTATTATCCCTTGTTCGAGCAGACATTTCCTTATCATAATTAAAGAAATAATTGGCATTCCGTATAATGTGTACTTTTTTACGCAAAGAAGTCCCTCATATTTACTCTTTGTTTGAGCATGCCACTCTATTGACCCTGATAAGTGATATAGAACCTTTCTCATCTGTTTTAGTCTGTCGGTTCTATAATAATATGGATGAATCATCAAGATACTATCCTAATTCGCCAGTTTATTCAATCTTTCAATGAACTCATGTCATCATTTCTCATAAGGATATTCAATCTCTTATTAGATTAGTGGTGAAAGATACTATACTGAACACGGCAGAGGCATTTTGGGTAGCCCAAGATTGGAAACTGATAAGTAGTAAAATATACGTATTTTTAGTATAGTTATTAGTATAGTTTTAATTAATATTGTAAATTTTCTATGTAAATTAATAAATAAATTGCTTCTTTTCATTATTTCCTTACTAACATAGTTTTTTTTTTTTTTTTTGTAGATTTTGGCATTTTTTGTCAAGTCACGCCCTGAGTCACACCCGTGACAACATGTCACGCCCGTGATCCAAGGCCGTGTAATTTTAAAACGCCAACTTCTCAATCTGCGTTGGACGAAAATCGAGCTGCGCTCGACGAAAGCTCTCTGCCCTGCGTTCGACGAAATCGAGCTGCGCTCGACAAAAGCTCTCCAAGATGCGTTCGACAAAAATTGAGCTGCGTTCGACGAACGGCACCCTGCGTTCGACGAAAGTGCTCTGCCCTACGTTCGACGAAAGCGCTCTGCCCTGCGTTCGACGAAACCGAGATGCGTTCGACGAACGGCACCCCGTGTTCGACGAAAGTGCTCTGCCCTGCGTTCGACGAAAGCACTCTGCCCTGCGTTCAATGAAACCGAGCTGCGTTCGACGAAATAGAGCTGCGTTCGACGAAACCTGAGCTGCGTTCGATGAACTCTCTATCCAAGCATTCGACGAATCCACCGCCAACCCCAAAGTCACGACCATGCTGCTGATAAACTGCCGCCCACTGTCACGGCCGTGACACTGCAGGTGACGCCCGTGTGCAGCCATGTTTAACGGCCAAACCTTCCAGAAGACGGCGGATGCGACCCCTAAAGCACGTGCAAATGTCACGCCCTAAGTCACGGCCGTGACATCCAAGTCACGTCGGTGACCTAGGGCGTGTAAAAATGAAAATTTTCTTATAAATAGAGGGGCTCGGCTGAAACATTTCTCATCCAAATTTTGAGTGTTCTAATCTTATTTTGAGTTCTTTTGAGTGATTGTGAGTTTTCTTTATGCAATTAAGTTTATGTTCCTTTGTAATTTTCGCCTTTTAGAAATAAAATGTTGTTTTCTCATTTGGATCATCTTCCATTTTTATTCATGTTTGTGTGTGTGTGTGTGTGTGTGTGTGTATGAGAATAGTTTTATAGCTTTCATAACTTAGTTTATTGCTTTCATAATTTAGGTTTATTGCTTTCATAAAAATAGTTTATCGCTTTATTTATCGCTTTCGTTTAAACGCTTTCTTTCGATTCAGTCTTTTTATTACAAGTAGAGTGCGTGAGTTTATGAGATAGTATTTTTCTTTTTTGTAACTTAGCTTTATTTCAGTCTTTATATAATTGCTATATACAACCCCCATCTTGAATAAGAGGCTAATTTACTTTAGCACTTGTTTAAGACGGTTGGGACGGATATTATTTCTGCACCTTTATAAGTCATTTCATTTATATACCACCCCCGTCCTGGATAAGAGGCTAAGAACTTTTTAGCGCTTGTTTAAGACGGTTGGGACGGATACTATTACTGCTTTTATATAAGTCTTTTATTTGCCTTTTTATCCGCTTATATCCGCTTTAATTATTAAACATGTATTTTCCAACTATTACTGCCGTCTCCATTCCGATGAGTGACTAATTTCCTTTAGCGCACGATGTTGAAGAGCATTGTGACCCAAAAATACTTTTTCTAAAAATAAAACATCTCTTTCTAAAATAATTAACGCTTAAGGTTTACCCGAGAATAATGTTGAGTGGAGCCACATAATCGATGTGTGTTTTTCATTTCCGTCTCCTTACACTAGTTAGCCAAGATGCTCGTGCGTACAGACTGATCGCTCACGGGTAAAGAGAAGTGCGCTCTAAACTCGAGAGAGGATGAGGTAAGTCTCCCGAATTGGAAGTAAAAACCCAATAGCGGGGTTCACAACATAAGGCAAGTATTAAGAAGATTCGATGGTCGAAAATTCATAATCTCAGGTGGGCGTACCCTCGAGAGAGGAGCGTTCATAATTATGGAACCTCCACGGCCAAGCCATTTTAATGTTTTAAAAAGTCATCTCTTTTACTTCTAAAAAAGACTATTTTCGTCTCAAGGTAATTCGACATCGGGCGCTATTATTATCATCATTTAGAACTCTAGTTATAGGCTTATTATTGTTTTCTTTTAAAAACCCACACTAAAACTTATTTTAATAAAATAATAGTTCGTTCCTCAAAGTAGCTTAATCAACACGATTCGCGGAAATATACGACCTCGATATTTTCTAAAACAAAATATCATGTATTAATCACGATAAGGTATACTTGCCTTTATTATATGATTAGTTTGGATTAAAAATAAAAACAAAAGCTTTTCAAACCAATTTAGTGCAAAACTCTCCTTTGCTATTTTAAAAATCAATAGAATTCGGCGTTGTAGTCAGGGTGTAATCGTCAATATTTCGAAAGAAGAAAAAGACCCTTACTTCTATCTTTCGATAGGATAACGGTTATTTTCTCAAAGTAGGAGTACTTGCGAAACTCTTGAGAACACCCGCCTAATTCTAATCTCATCAAATAAAGGTTGCGCAAACCAAATCAATTAAAAAGAAATAATCCCGAATCAAATAATCAAGTTTTTGGGATCTTCCTTTTATAGGAATTTGACTTAGAGATCCGAGATAAGAAGGGGGCTGAAAATTTAGCAGTCGACCACCTCTCACATTTAGAACAACCCTCGCAGAAGCGCACGTCGAACCCGAAATAAACGATAGATTTCCGGAGGAGCGCCTCTTAATTTTAAATAATATAAAAACTTCCTCCACCCCTTGGTTCACAGATTATGCGAACTATCAAGTCGCGCGGGTCCTTCCAAAAGATTTTTCGACTCAGCAAAAGAAGAAATTCTTTTCTGATTTGAAAAACTACTTTTGGGAGGACCCCTTTCTCTTTCGAGTCTGCGCAGACCAAGTGGTGTGAAGATGTGCTTTAAGCGAGGAGGGTGCACAAATTTTGCGACACTGCCATGAGGGGCCGGCTGGAGGGCATTATCAAGCCAATCGGACTGCGCGAAAAGCGTTAGAGGAGGGCTTTTATTGGCCCACTCTTTTTAAAGATGCTCACACTTTTGTGAGTAAATGTGATAGCTGCCAGCGATCGGGTAACATCTCTCGTCGTGACGAGATGCCCCAAAACCTTTTTCACGAGTGCGAAATCTTCGATCTGTGGGGCATAGATTTTGTAGGCCCCCTACCTTCTTCTTTTAATAATCGTTATATTTTAGTGGCGGTTGATTACGTATTTTGGTGGGCGGAAGCGCAAGCTCTGCCCACCAATGATGCACGAGTCGTCGTCCATTTTCTAAGAAAATTATTTTCTCGCTTTGGCACGCCCCGTATAATTGTAAGTGATAGTGGTACGTACTTCTGCAACACCCAGTTTTCAAAAAATTTATCTAAATACATCGTCACGCATAAGCTCGCCACCGCCTATCACTCCCAAACGAGCGGCCAAGTAGAGGTAGTAAATCGCGAGATTAAATGCATTTTCGAGAAAACCGTTTCTTTAAATAGGAAAGATTGGTCTGTCAAACTCGATGACGCGTTGTGGGCATATCGTGCGGCATACAAGACCGCTATCGGTTGTACGCCCTATCGATTAGTCTATGGCAAAGCGTGCCATTTACTGGTAGAGTTAGAGCACCGCGCTTTTTGGGCTTTAAAATTTTTAAATCTCGATTCGAACTTAGCCTCCGAGAATAGGAAATTCCAACTAAATGAACTCGATGAATGGCATGCGAACGCTTATGAGAGTAATATATTTTATAAGCAGCGTTCTAAGTTCTACCATGATCGTAAAATAAAATTTCCCAAAACATTTGCGCCGGGCGATCTTGTCCTTCTTTATAATTCACGCCTTCGTCTTTTTCTAGGTAAGTTGAAATCCCGATGGTCCGGCCCCTTTAAGTTTAGAAAGGGTTTGGCCGTATGGGACCATTCTTATCTCTCACCCCAAAAGAGGCGAATTTAAAGTAAACGGGCATCGTTTAAAACTTTATCATGCGGGCGATCTAGTGGACGAAAATACCGAATCCTTAACCCTCCCCAACTTATAATCTCACCACACCAAATGCGTCAAGCTACGCGACGGTAAACAAAGCGCTTGTGGGAGGCACCCCATATTTGTCTAACCTTTTATTATACTTTGTTCTTTTTTCTTTTGCAGGGTTTTGTTTGACCCCGCCAGTTTTCGTTCAGGGAAGCTTTTTGCTCTCTCTATCTTTTTCGTACATACTGCATCTTTTATTTTCTCTTCTTCATCTTACATTACAACATTGGGGACAATGTTGGGTTTTAAGTATGGGGGTGTTTTACTATCTTTATTTAAACAAAAATAAAAAACACATATATATAAAAATAGAACAAAACTATAAAAAAAATTCCTTTTTTCTTCTGCATTTTGCTTACTTTTGTAAATATAAAGCTTAAACAAAAATTTTCAAAAAATCCAAAAAAAAAAATTTCCAAAAATTTTTTGCAAAACCCCAAAACATTTCAAATATATATATATATATATATATATATATAACTATATTGTAGTTGAAAAACAAACA
This sequence comes from Dactylorhiza incarnata, assembly GCA_033032865.1. Classification (NCBI taxonomy): domain Eukaryota; kingdom Viridiplantae; phylum Streptophyta; class Magnoliopsida; order Asparagales; family Orchidaceae; genus Dactylorhiza; species Dactylorhiza incarnata. The sequence continues at coordinate 7,573,621 of JAWHQI010000033.1, read as the reverse complement.
AAACCCCAAAAAAAAAATTCCCAACTTTACTTTTATTCTTAAAGCATTTCATTTCGAGAGTATATGTTTGTGGATTTTCATAATCGCTAGTTTTACTATTTGTTTGTTTATCTAAGATCGATATATTTAAACGTTCGGGGTTAAGTTTTAAAGAATTTCTTGTGTTTTTGATTTAAATAGAGGCTTTGTTTTCAAGCACTTCTCATAATAGCTAAAATAGAGACATGTGTATTATGTTGGCAAAACAACTTTAGACTGCAATTATCCCTACTTTATGTCTTTAGGAATCTAGGAATATTCAAATTACTAAGGTTGCTCTCAAAACTTTTTTTATTATTCTAGAATTTCTCTTGAAAACCCCTGTATACACCAATTTAGCATGGCAAATAAAAAATTAAAAGAAGAAAAAGATTTTATGTCAATGGAAATAAAAAAATTCCGTAAACATAGGCACCCAATATGGTTAAAAGAGATCCTATGTCAATGGGAATTAAAAATTCCGTAAACACAGGCATTGGGTTAATTAAAAAGGTCAATTTTCACTCGTAAACCAACGATGGGAGTCAAAGGAGACTATAAAGGAGGGGTGAGAGGATAAAATTCATCACCCCTAATTCAAGTACTCTTCTTTTTGCCAAGGATTTTTACCCCTTTTCCCTTAACCAAATTATTGTTTCTAGTTTTAATTCTAAAAATCATTTGCGAGCATAATTAGTAACTTATATTTTTCCTTCATGTTTCTTTAAACAAAGGTTATTATAATTTCGATCTAATCTCATTTACTAATGATTGCAATTTTGTTTGCTATTTGGTTAATTAAGAAGTCATTTGACTAGGACATTTCTTTCTACTTAAATCATTTGCATAATTTAGGACTTAACTCTTATTACTTTGAATTTTTATTTTTCAGTCTCTTATGATTAAAATAAAACGATAGCTAAAAATTAGAACTTATGTTAATCCCATATAGATCTCTCTTACTTTTTCTCTGGAATAGCAAAAGCTTAAGTATGGGGGTATTTGATGAATAGTAAAATATATTTATTTTTAGTATAATTATTAGTATAATTTTAATTAATATTGTAAATTTTCTATGTAAATTAATAAATAAATTGCTTCTTTTCATTATTTCCTTACTAACTTAGTTTTATTTTTATTTTTACAGATTTTGGCAAATTTTGTTAAGTCGCGCCCTAAGTAACGGCCATGACACACAAGTCACGCCTGTGACCCAAGGGCATGTAATTTTAAAACGCCAACTTCTCAATCTGCGTTCGACGAAAGGCAAGGTACGTTCGAAGAAAATCGAGCTGCGTTCGACGAAAACTCTCCAAGATGCGTTCAATGAAAGCTCTCCAAGCTGCATTCGATGAAAATTGAGCTGTGTTCGATGAACGACACCCTGCGTTCGGCGAAAGCGCTCTGCCTTGCATTCGACAAAAGCGCTCTGCCCTGCATTCGACGAAACCAAGCCGCATTCAAAGAAACCGAGCTGCGTTCGACGAAACTGAACTGCGTTCGACGAAACCTGAGCTGCGTTCGACAAACTATCTATCCAAGCGTTCGACGACTCCATCGCAAGCCCCAAAGTCATGACCATGCTGCTGATAAATTGTCGCCCACTATCACGGCCGTGATACTGCAGGCCACGCCCGTGTGCAGCCATGTTTGACGGCCAAACCATCCAGAAGATGGCGGATGCGACCCGTAAAGCATGCGCAAATGTCACGCACTAAGTCATGGCCGTGATACACAAGACACGCCCATGACCTAGGGCGTGTAAAACTAAAATTTTGCCTATAAATAGAGGGGTTCGACTGAAGTAAATTTCATCCAAATTTTGAGTGTTGTAATGTTAGTTTGAGTTCTTTTGAGTGATTGTGAATTTTCTTTATGCAATTAAGTTTATGTTCATTTGTAATTTTCGCCTTTTAGAAATAAAATGTTGTTTTCTCATTTGGATCATCTTCCTTTTTTATTCATGTTAGTGTGTGTGTGTGTATGAGAATAGTTTTATTGCTTTCATAACTTAGTTTATTGCTTTCATAATTTAGGTTTATTGATTTCATAAAAATAGTTTATCGCTTTGTTTAACGCTTTATTTATCGCTTTCGTTTAAATGCTTTCTTTTGATTTAGTCTTTTTATTACAAGTAGAGTGTGTGCGTATATGAGATAGGGTTTTTATTTTTTGTAACTTAGCTTTATTTCAGTCCTTATATAACTGTTTATACCACCCCCATCTTGAATAAGAGGCTAATTTATTTTAGCACTTATTTAAGACGGTTGGGACGGATATTATTTCTGCACCTTTATAATTCTTTTCATTTCTATACCACCCCCGTCCTGGATAAGTGGCTAAGAACTTTTTAGCGCTTGTTTAAGACGGTTGGGACGGATACTATTGCTGCTTTTATATAAGCCTTTTTATTTCACTTTTTATCCGCTAATATACGCTTAAATTATTAAACATGTATTTTCTTAATTATGCCATCTCCATTCCGATGAGTGGCTAATTTCCTTTAGCACACGATGTCGAAGAGCATTGGGACACAAAAATAGTTTTTCTAAAAATGAAACTTCTCTTTCAAAAATAATTAACGCTTAAGGTTTACCTGAGAATAACGTTGAGTGGAGCCACATAATCGATGTTTGGTTTTCATTTCCGTCTCCGTACACTAGTTAGCCGAGAGACTCGTGCGTTCGGACTGATCGCTCATGGGTAAAGAGAAGTGCGCTCTACCATTGAGAGAGGATGAGGTAGGTCTCCCGAATTGGAAGTAAAAACCCAATAGCGGGGTTCACAACACAAAGCGAGTATTAAGAAGATTTGATGGTTGAAAATTCATAATCTCAGGTGGGCGTACCCTCGAGAGAGGAGCGTTCATAATTATGGAACCTCCACGGCCAAACCGTTTTAATGTTTTGAAAGTCATCTCTTTTACTTCTAAAAAGACTATTTTTGTCTCAAGGTAATTCGAATCGGGCGCTATTATTATCATCGTTTAGAACTCTAGTTATACGCTTATTATAATTCGCTTTTAAAAACCCACACAAAAATACATATTCCGATAAAATAATAGTTCGTTCCTCAAGGTAGCATAATCAACACGATCCGCGGAAATATACGACCTCGATATTTTCTAAAACAAAATATCCTGTATTACTCACGATAAGGTATACTTGCCTTTATTATAAGGTTAATTTGGATTAAAATTTAAACAAACACTTTTCAAATCCGAAACTTGCAAAACTCTCCTTTGCTATTTTTAAAATCAATAGAATTCGACGTTGCAGCCGAGGCGTAATTGTCAATACTCCGAAAGAAGAAAAAGACCGTTACTTCTATCCTTTGATAGTATAATGATTAATTTCTCAAAGTAGGAGTACTTGTGAGACTCTTTGGAAACACCTGCCTAACACTAATCTCATCAAAGAAAGGTTGCACAAACCAAATCAATTAAAAAGAAATAATCCCAACTAAATCACCATGTTTTTTGTTATTTTGAGTTCTTTTGAGTGATTATGAGTTTTCTTTATGCAATTAAGTTTAAGTTCGTTTGTAATTTTCGCGTTTTAGAAATTAAATGTTGTTTTCTCATTTGGATCATCTTCCTTTTTTAATTCATGTTAGTGTTTGTGTGTGTGTATGAGAATAGTTTTATTGATTTCATAACATAGTTTATTGCTTTCAAAATTTAGGTTTATTGCTTTCATAAAAATAGTTTATCGCTTTATTTATCTCTTTCGTTTAAACGCTTTCATTTAAACGCTTTCTTTCGATTCAGTCTTTTTATTACATGTAGAGTGCGTGAGTTTATGAGATAGTATTTTTCTTTTTTGTAACTTGGCTTTATTTCAGTCTTAATATAACTGCTATATACCACCCCCATCTTGAATAAGAGGCTAATTTACTTTAGCACTTGTTTAAGACGGTTGGGACGGATATTATTTCTGCACCTTTATAAGTCTTTTCATTTCTATACCACCCCCATCCTGGATAAGAGGCTAAGAACTTTTTAGCGCTTGTTTAAGATGGTTGGGATGGATACTATTACTGCTTTTATATAAGTCTTTTATTTGCCTTTTATCTGCTTATATCCGCTTTAATTATTAAGCATGTATTTTCCAACTATTAATGTCATCTCCATTCCGATGAGTGGCTAATTTCCTTTAGTGCACGATGTTGAAGAGCATTGGGACCCAAAAATAGTTTTTCTAAAAATACAACATCTCTTTCTAAAATAATTAACGCTTAAGGTTTACCCGAGAATAATGTTGAGTGGAGCCACATAATTGATGTGTGGTTTTCATTTCCGTCTCCGTAGACTAGTTAGCTGAGAGGCTCGTGCGTACGGACTGATCGCTCACTGGTAAAGAGAGGTGCGCTCTAAACTCGAGAGAGGATGAGGTAAGTCTCCCGAATTGGAAGTAAAAACCCAATAGCGGGGTTCACAACATAAGGCAAGTATTAAGAAGATTCGATGGTCGAAAATTCATAATCTCAGGTGGGCGTACCCTCGAGAGAGGAGCGTTCATAATTATGGAACCTCCACGGCCAAGCCATTTTAATGTTTTAAAAAGTCATCTCTTTTACTTCTAAAAAAAGACTATTTTCGTCTCAAGGTAATTCGACATCGGGCGCTATTATTATCATCATTTAGAACTATAGTTATAGGCTTATTATTGTTTTCTTTTAAAAACCCACACTAAAAACTTATTTCGATAAAATAATAGTTCGTTCCTCAAAGTAGCTTAATCAACACGATTCGCGGAATTATACGACCTTGATATTTTCTAAAACAAAATATCCTGTATTGAATAAGAGGCTAATTTACTTTAGCACTTGTTTAAGACGGTTGGGACGGATATTATTTCTGCACCTTTATAAGTCTTTTCATTTCTATACCACCCCCGTCCTGGATAAGAGGCTAAGAACTTTTTAGCGCTTGTTTAAGACGGTTGGGACGGATACTATTACTGCTTTTATATAAGTCTTTTATTTGCCTTTTTATCCGCTTATATCCGCTTTAATTATTAAACATGTATTTTCCAACTATTAATGCCGTCTCCATTCCGATGTGTGACTAATTTCCTTTAGCGCACGATGTTGAAGAGCATTGGGACCCAAAAATAGTTTTTCTAAAAATAAAACATCTCTTTCTAAAATAATTAACGCTTAAGGTTTACCCGAGAATAATGTTGAGTGGAGCCACATAATCGATGTGTGTTTTTCATTTCCGTCTCCGTATACTAGTTAGCCAAGATGCTCGTGCGTACAGACTGATCGCTCACGGGTAAAGAGAAGTGCGCTCTAAACTCGAGAGAGGATGAGGTAAGTCTCCCGAATTGGAAGTAAAAACCCAATAGCGGGGTTCACAACATAAGGCGAGTATTAAGAAGATTCGATGGTCGAAAATCCATAATCTCAGGTGGGCGTGCCCTCGAGAGAGGAGCGTTCGTAATTATGGAACCTCCACGACCAAGCCATTTTAATGTTTTAAAAGTCATCTCTTTTACTTCTAAAAAAGACTATTTTCGTCTCAAGGTAATTCGACATCGGGCGCTATTATTATCATCATTTGAAACTCTAGTTATACGCTTATTATTGTTTTCTTTTAAAAACCCACACTAAAAACTTATTTCGATAAAATAATAGTTCGTTCCTCAAAGTAGCTTAATCAACACGATCCGCGGAAATATACGACCTCGATATTTTCTAAAACAAAATATCATGTATTACTCACGATAAGGTATACTTGTCTTTATTATATGATTAGTTCAGATTAAAAATTAAAACAAAAGCTTTTCAAACCAATTTAGTGCAAAACTCTCCTTTGCTATTTTAAAAATCAATAGAATTCGGCGTTGTAGTCAGGGTGTAATCGTCAATATTTTGAAAGAAGAAAAAGACTGTTACTTCTATCTTTCGATAGGATAACAGTTAATTTCTCAAAGTAGGAGTACTTGCGAAACTCTTGAAAACACCCGCCTAATTCTAATCACATCAAATAAAGGTTGCGCAAACCAAATCAATTAAAAAGAATTAATCCCGAATCAAATCATCAAGTTTTTTGCGACGTTGCCGGGGACAATTAGTGTTGTTATTTGAAACAAGGAATTACTATTACTTTTATCACATATATTAAAAATATAAAAAAAAAATATCTACAAAAAAAATATAAAAAAAATTATTACAAAAAAACAAAATATATCATTTTTATTATTAGTATATGACCCGAGGAAACTCCTCGGACGATTCGATTATTCCTTTTGATCCCGAAATCGAACGCACTCTTCACGAGCGCCTCCGACTTCGTGATCAAAACTTACTCGAATTTCCCGAAGAGTCTGTCGGAGATACTTACACTGAACCTATGGCCGATCAAATTCCAGATGTGGCCCCGCCATGGACCATGGCATATTATGCCAGGACAAATCTGGAAGGTACCGGGTAGAGCATTACACGCCCAACAGTGGCTAATAATAATTTTGAAATAAAATCTAGCATCATTCAAATGGTACAACAGTCAGTCAAATTTGATGGTTTGGCAGATGAGGATCCGAATTTACATCTTTCTAACTTTTTAGAAATATGCGATACATTTAAAATTAATGGTGTTACTGACGACGCCATTCGTTTACGCTTATTTCCTTTTTCGCTGCGGACGAAGACAAAAGCGTGGTTAACTTCTCTTCCCAAAGGATCCATAACCACGTGGGCCCAATTGATAGAACACTTTTTAACTAAATATTTCCCCCTATCAAAAACCGATAAGTTACGTACAGATATCGCCTCTTTCATTCAATACGATTCTGAGTCTCTCTATGAGACTTGGGAGCATTTTAAAGAGTTCCTGCGTAGATTTCCTCATCACGCGCTGCCGTCCTGGCTACAGGTTCAGACGTTTTATAATGGTTTAAATTTCTTAACACGACAGATGATCGATGCGGCCGCCGGGGGAACGTTAAATAACAATACCCCGGAGGCCGCCCAAGCTCTGTTCGAGGAAATGGCGATGAACGCCTATCAATGCAATGCGCCTAGATCACGCCCTACTAAACCAACTGGGATATATGAAGTGGATGCCACTTATCACTTAGCCTCTCAAGTCGAAAGGTTAAGTAAGCAAGTGGCGGAGATGACTGCTTCCTCCTCCACTCATGCTTGGTCTCCTAATAATAATAATAATAATAATAATAATAATAATAATAATAATAATAATATTTTTGTCGAAGAAACTGTAGATTACCTAGGCAACCCAGTTAGGCCCCCCTTCAACCCTAATAACAATCCGAATAGTAATAATTATAATCCGGGTTGGAGGAACAACCCAAAGTTTTCCTGGAGCAATCCTAATAATGCTCAGAGGCCCCCAAATGTGAACCCGCAAGGATTTTTGCAATAATTTCCAAACGGATTTCAGCCTCCACCTCCAAAACCTTCACCGCTCGAAGATATTTTTGCTAAATACGTTGCGTCCACCGAGTCAAATATCCAGAATATCACCGGATCGATTAAACACTTGGAAAATAAGGTGGGACAGTTGGCAAAGATGGTCTCCGAGCAGCCATATGTAGCTCTACCAGGGAACACGGAGCCGAACCCCCGCGAAACTACCAATGCCATAAATCTTCGCAGTGGCAAGGAGGTAACCTCCCCAAAACAGGTCGAGCCTAAGGTACATGTTTCGACACCAACCCATACACCCTCTCTTTCGATAGATAAATCACTGAGTCTTCCGATTGTGCCGAACATTTCTTGCTCGCCTCTTCCTTATCCTTCACAAATGAATAATGAGCGGAAGGACGAGCAATATCGAAAATTCTTACAAATTGTAAACAAATTTTAATAAATATTCCCTTCTGCGAGGCACTCTCCCAAATGCCAAAATACGCGAAATATCTTATAGGGTTACTTTCTGACAAAAAGAAACTCGACGATGTTTCGCGCACTTCCCTTAACGCGGACTGCTCAGCTATTTTCCTTAACAAATTGCCGCCAAAATTAAATGACCCTGGACGGTTCTCCATCCCATGCGTCTTCGACAATATGTTATTGAAATATGCTCTAGCAGACTTGGGCGCCAGCATCAATTTGATACCTTTTTCTCTTTTTAAACAACTCGATTTAGGCGTCCCAAGCCCGACAAAGATGACTATCCAGCTTATGGATAACTCGATAAAGTACCCTATAGGGGTAGTGGAGGATGTTCTGGTCCAGGTAGACAAGTTTATCTTCCCAGTAGATTTTGTCATCCTGGACATCGAGGAGGAGGATGCGGTACCTATCATTCTCGGTCGTCCCTTCCTCGCCACCTCCCGTGCACTAATTGATGTCAGTAATGGTCTCCTCCTCCTTTGGGTGGGAGACGATGAAGTTACTCTGCACGTTAATCCCTCACTACAACACTCTCTATCAAACGATGATCCCAGTACTTTAGTTTAGTCAAGCTATGCGACGGTAAACAAAGCGCTTGTGGGAGGCACCCCATATTTATCTAATATTTTATTATGCTTTGTTCTTTTTATAGGTTTTTGCAGGGTTTCTTACGGCCCCGCCAGCTTTAATTTAGGGAAGTCTTTTTGCTCCCTCTTTCCTTTTGTATATATTGCATTGTTATATTCTCTTCTTCATACTTACATTACAACATTGGGGACAATGTTGGGTTTTAAGTATGGGGGTGTTTTACCATTTTCATTTAAACAAACAAATTTTTTTTTTAAAAAAAGTTCTATTTTATCTTGCCTACTTTGTAAATATAAGTAAAAAATATTTTATTTTATCTTGCCTACTTTTGTAAATATAAGCTTGAAAAAAAAACCAAAAATTAAAAAAAACAAAAGAAAATATGTTTTAGAAAAAAAACATAAAATGTTACAAAAAAAATTATTTTAAAACAATGCTTTAGAAAAAAAAATGTTACAAAAAAAACAATAATAAAATTAAATAAAAAATTCAAAAACATGTTTTCCCTTTTTTGTTTCGTAGAACAAAAAAAAATGCAAAAATCCAAAAAAATTAATAAACCCAACTTTACTTTTATTCTTAAAGCATTTAGTTTCGAGAGTATATGTTTGTGGATTTTCATAATCGCTAGTTTTACTATTTGTTTGTTTATCTAAGATCGATAGATTTAAACGTTCGTGGTTAAGTTTTAAAGAATTTTTTGTGTTTTTAATTTAAATAGAGGCTTTGTTTTCAAGCACAACTTCTACTAGCTAAAATAGACACATGTGTATTATGTTGGCAAAATAACTGTAGACTGCAATTTTCCCTACTTTATGTCTTTAGAAATCTAGGAATATTCAAATTACTAAGGTTGCTCTCAAATTTTTTTTTATTATTCTAGAATTTCTCTTGAAAACCACTTGTATAGACCAATTTAGCATGGCAAATAAAAAGAAAAAAGATCTTATGTTAATGGGAATAAAAAATTCCGTAAACATAGGCACCCAATATTGTTAAAAGAGATCTTATGTCAATGGGAATTAAAAATTCCGTAAACACATGCATTGGGTTAATTAAAAAAAGTGTCAATTTTCCCTCGTAAACCAACGATGGGAGTCAAAGGAAACTATAAAAGAGGGGTGAGAGGATAAAATTCATCACCCTTAATTCAAGTACTCTTCTTTTTGCCAAGGCTTTTTACCCCTTTTCCCTTAGCCAAATTATTGTTTTAGTTCTAATTCAAAAAATCATTTGAGAGCATAATTAGTAACTTATATTTTTCCTTCATGTTTCTTTAAACAAAGGTTATTATAATTTTGATCTAATCTCGTTTACTAATGATTGCAATTTTGTTTTCTATTTGGTTAATTAAGAAGTCTTTTGGCTAGGACATTTCTTTCTACTTAAATCATTTGCATAATTTAGGACTTAACTCTTATTACTCCGAATTTTTATTTTACAGTCTCTTATGATTAAAATAAAACGATAGCTAAAAATTAGAACTTATGTTAATCTTGTATAGATCTCTCTTACTTTTGCTCTGGAATAACAAAAGCTTAAGTATGGGGGTATTTGATAAGTAGTAAAATATACGTATTTTTAGTATAGTTATTAGTATAGTTTTAATTAATATTGTAAATTTTCTATGTAAATTAATAAATAAATTGCTTCTTTTCATTATTTCCTTACTAACTTAGTTTTATTTTTGTTTTTGCAGATTTTGGCAATTTTTGTCAAGTCACGCCCTGAGTCACGCCCGTGACAACATGTCACGCCCGTGACCCAAGGGCGTGTAATTTTAAAATGCCAACTTCTCAATCTGCGTTCGACGAAAGGCAAGCTGTGTTTGACAAAAATTGAGCTGCGCTCGACGAAAGCTCTCTGCCCTGCGTTCGACGAAATCGAACTGCGCTCGACGAAAGCTCTCCAAGATGCGTTCGACAAAAACCGAGCTGCGTTCGATGAATGACACCCTACGTTCGACGAAAGTGCTCTGCCCTGCGTTCGACGAAAGCGCTCTGCCCTGCGTTCGACGAAACCGAGCTGCCTTCGACGAATGGCACCCTGCGTTCGACGAAAGCGCTCTGCCCTGCGTTCGACGAAAGCGCTCTGCCCTGCGTTCGACAAAACCGAGCTGCGCTCGACGAGACTGAGCTGCGTTCGATGAAACCTGAGCTGTGTTCGACGAACTCTCTATCCAAGTGTTCGACAAATCCACTGCCAGCCCCAAAGTCATGCCCATTCGTGCTGATAAACTGCCGCCCACTGACGGCCAAACCTTCCAGAAGACGGCGGATGCGACCCCTAAAGCACGCGCAAATGTCACGCCCTAAGTCACGGCCGTGACATCCAAGTCACGCCCGTGACCTAGGGCGTGTAAAAATGAAAATTTTCCTATAAATAGAGGGGCTCGGCTGAAGCATTTCTTATCCAAATTTTGAGTGTTGTAATATTATTTTGAGTTCTTTTGAGTGATTGTGAATTTTCTTTATGCAATTAAGATTATGTTCGTTTGTAATTTTTGCCTTTTAGAAATAATATGTTATTTTCTCATTTGGATCATGTTCTTTTTTTATTCATGTAAGTGTGTGTGTGTGTGTGTATGAGAATAGTTTTATAGCTTTCATAACTTAGTTTATTGCTTTCATAATTTAGGTTTATTGCTTTCATAAAAATAGTTTATCGCTTTATTTATCGCTTTCGTTTAAACGCTTTCTTTCGATTCTGTCATTTTATTACAAGTAGAGTGCGTGAGTTTAGGAGATAGTATTTTTCTTTTTTGTAACTTAGCTTTATTTCTATCATTATATAACTGCTATATACCACCCCCATCTTGAATAAGAGACTAATTTACTTTAGCACTTGTTTAAGACGGTTGGGACAGATATTATTTCTGCACCTTTATAAGTCTTTTCATTTCTATACCACCCGCATCCTGGATAAGAGGATAAGAACTTTTTAGCGCTTGTTTAAGACGGTTGGGACGGATACTATTTCTGCTTTTATATAAGTCTTTTATTTGCCTTTTTATCCGCTTATATCCGCTTTAATTATTAAACGTGTATTTTCCAACTATTAATGCCGTCTCCATTCCGATGAGTGGCTAATTTCCTTTAGCGCACGATGTCGAAGAGCATTGAGACCCAAAAATAGTTTTTCTAAAAATAAAACATCTCTTTCTAAAATAACTAACGCTTAAGGTTTACCCGAGAATAACGTTGAGTGGAGCCACATAATCGATGTGTGGTTTTCATTTCCATCTCCATACACTAGTTAGTCGAGAGGCTCGTGCGTACGGACTGATCGCTCATGGGTAAAGAGAAGTGCGCTCTACCCTCGAGAGAGGATGAGGTAAGTCTCCCGAATTGGAAGTAAAAACCCAATAACGGTGTTCACAACATAAGGTGAGTATTAAGAAGATTCGATGGTCAAAAATTCATAATCTCAGGTGGGTGTACCCTCGAGAGAGCAGCGTTCATAATTATGGAACCTCCACAGCCAAGCCTTTTTAATGTTTTAAAAAGTCATCTCTTTTACTTCTAAAAAAGACTATTTTTGTCTAAAGGTAATTCGACATCGGGCGCTATTATTATCATCGTTTAGAACTCTAGTTATACGCTTATTATCGTTTTCTTTTAAAAACCCACACTAAAAACTTATTGCGATAAAATAATAGTTCATTTCTCAAAGTAGCTTAATCAACACAATCCGCGGAAATATACGACCTCGATATTTTCTACAACAAAATATCCTGTATTACTCACGATAAGGTATACTTGCCTTTATTATATGATTAGTTCGGATTAAAAATTAAAACAAAAGCTTTTCAAACCAATTTAGTGCAAAACTCTCCTTTGCTATTTTAAAAATCAATAGAATTCGGCGTTGTAGTCAGGGTGTAATCGTCAATATTTCGAAAGAAGAAAAAGACCGTTACTTCTATCTTTCGATAGGATAACGGTTAATTTCTCAAAGTAGGAGTACTTGCGAAACTCTTGAAAACACCCGCCTAATTCTAATCTCATCAAATAAAGGTTGCGCAAACCAAATCAATTAAAAAGAAATAATCCCGATTCAAATCATGAGAGACCAATAAATGAGGTTCTTCACAACGATCCTAATTCCACAGATTTGATTTTTTCTATTTCAACACTTTTCACGTACACACGAGTTATTCATGATGTTTTATGTAACGACCTGTCACACCTGAAGGATCAACATTCTGGACCGTTAACAAGGACTACAGCCCTTGTTAATGGTCCGGAATGGTGATGTAGTCCTTGTTAACGGTCCAGAATGTTGATCCTTCGGGTGTGCCGGGTCATTACAAAAAACTGCACTTTATTGTAACGACCCGGCGCACCCGAAGGATCATCATTCTGGACCGTTAATAAGGATTGCAGTCAATGCCACCCTAACCCCTCACTGAGCCTATTTCTCAGCTATAGTAGGTTGTTGAGGTAGGGATTCGATCCCACGCCCCCTTGATAAGGAACCTTCAATAATCCTCATCACCAACTGGTCGTTACAAAAAAAAAGTGCACTTTTTGGTGATGAGGACTGTTGAAGGTGCCTTATCAAGTGGGCGCGGGATTGAATCTAGGCCTCAACAACCTACTGTAGCTGAGAAAGAGGCTCAGTGAGGGGTTGGGGTGGCATGGAATGCAATCCTTGTTAACTTTCCGGAATGGTGATCCTTCGGGTGCGCCGGGTCATTACATAAAAGTGCAGTTGAGGCCGAGATTCAATCCCGCGCCCCCTTGATAAGGCACCTTCAACAATCCTCATTACCAACTGAGCTGCAGCAGAGTTGGTGATGAGGACTGTTGAAGGTGCCTTATTAAGGAGGTGCGAGATCGAATCCTGACCTCAACAACCTATTGTAGATGAGAAACAGGCTCAACGAGGGGTTGGGGTGGCATGGAATGCAGTCCTTGTTAACGATCCAGAATGGTGATCCTTTGGGTGCGCCAGGTCGTTACATTTTGCGCTGAACCATTATTTTCAAAGGAAGTGAGTTAAAATATATAACAACTCATCGAAATTTGATTAAATATCAAATTATGGAGCATCTTTCTTTCGATGTTTCAGACCAACTCCGTTCAGTAATGAATCATTAAATTGAAATATCCATTACATGTGCCAATCCATATTCTCCCTTTGGGTGGGGTTAGTGAGTGTTATTCTACAAGTATACTCATTTGACCGAGAGCAGCTATCAAATGGATTGTTCTCCTACAAATTTCCTTTCATCACCATATCCTACAGTAGAAGGGTGTGACACATCCTCTCAAGTGTATGGTTCTCTTGTACAACATTCTAGTTCTATATGTGATATGCAATACCAAATTTACGGTATGGTGCTGCTTCAATGGGAAGAGTTAAGGAGGACCAACATTAAAGTTGATATATTTTCTAAGATGATTTGGTTTATGATGTGTTATCTTGTCATGGTACCATCCACGTCCGTCGATCTTGAGTGGGAGAGTGAGGAAGAGGAACCTCTAAAGATGTCAACTTGGAGGTGATTTTATCTTTTTATTATCAGACTCTTTTCTATTTCTAGGAGATTTCAACTGATGGTAGGGGGTACCAATGGCGGTTGTTACTATTTGTTCATTTTTTGACCATCTTATTTATTGAGTGATTATGGACTGGTGCATCTTGGGACATTTATGACTTTTTTTGGATTAATTGTGTGTTGCGGTTGCTGCGCATCCTTTTTATTTACGTGAATGTTTTATATGTGTTTCTTATGATATACCTTTATAGATTATTATTATTATGCTTGAAGTAGGTTGAGAGCATTACTTTTTCAGTTTTGGTTCAACTTCATATGCTTTAATAAATTTTTAATGACTGAATAGTTTGGGTAGCCAAAGGGGACATAATGTGATGGATTCTTTAGGTATCCATATACAATAAGTTGATTAATGTTTAAAGGAGGAATTAAACATCATAGGTGTTAGTTGTGTTGAATTTATAATTTTCTCAACCGGTCTCCATTTATACCTATGTTGAATGTAGCTTCTTCTTTTTACAATTCCATAGTAGTCATTTTTATATTGCAAATTAGAATGGTGATAACAATTTGTAAGCTAATTTGTTTGGAGTTTGTGAGAATTTAAATTTCTATTGAATGTAGATCGATCTTGTGAATGACGGTGGTGATAAGTTTTAGGACGTTATTCATGTTCATTTGGTGCTCTTTTATACATCCATCTCTTTTATATTTGATTTGATTTTGTGAGGTTAAATTTTGAGAATTTTTAATAACGAGTTGTGTGAGAGATTTAATTTTGAATTTCGACTCGTTCTTTAGGTTGAAATTTTTTTTGCTTTAGTGTAGGCAAGAGTGTTATTTTTAATAGTGGTAATAATAGAATTTATTTGATTTTTATAATCTGCTCTTATGCTCTCAAACGTATCATCCATTTCTTTAATTTCAATTTTATAATTTTGACACTCAAGGCACACATTTTTCAAAGATGTATTTTCTTAGAATAATTTTTTATTTTCCTTTTCAAATGGCAAATTTCACTTGTGTTTCGTTAACTGCATTAGACATAGAAGTACAAATTTCATCAGAAGGTATACGAGAGTTTATAGTGCTTTCAAATTCAGAATGTAGATTTGAACATAAATTTCCTTTATCACTCTCTTCCTTGCTTGTCGTGCTTGTAGTATCATCGTCCGAGCATGATTTTGTGGTATTGGATTCCCCCTTTTGGATGAGTTTGAGAGGTCATCCTCCGAGCATGATTCGACATGGTGTTCTTCTCTTGGATCCATAGGAATTTCCTCTAGCATATCAATTTGGCCTAGTACATCGTCTACAGGGGAAGACTGTATATTTTCTCAAGAGACCTCCAAATTTCATAAGCAGTAGAAAGAGGATAAATTAATTTAAAAATATCTTTTGAAAGTGCACAAAAAAAATTTGTTCATAGCTTTAATATTTAAGATGCATTCACTCATATTTAATTCATCTGGAGGTTTTGTTATAGTGATATTCCAGACATCTATGTCTAAAGAGAGGATAAATGTTTTCATTAAAATTTTCCAACCATCATATTTGGATTTGGTGAATAAAGGTGGTGCAAGAGAAAATTGAGTTTTTGAAGATTCCCCCCCTCTTGACGAAGTGATATCATGATACGCCATTATTCCAGGTGGTGAAACCTTTTTTGAATAACCTAACACTAATACCACTTGTTGGATCATCAGGCGCCCATAGAGGGTGGTGAATGAGGGTATTATAAAAATTCTTATCAATCAATTAACTCATATAAAATATTAAATTAATTCATTTTAAAGTTCAGAAATCATAACTTGATTAGAAAAATAAGGAGACATGATTATATTAGAAATCAGGACGATATGTTGAAAATCATTTTTGGCTTTCTATACCGACTCTCCCCAACAACCGATCGGCTCTAGCTTATCTCTCCCTAAATTAGACTCTAGCCGCTCCCTAGATCTAACTCATAAGTCTAGTCGCCTAACTCTCAAGGTGAATTCCTCCATAAGTTCCACACCAACCTAGTCGTAACCACGCATTCGAATTCCTTTATCACAAAAAGAGTTCCAAAAGAAAAGAAATCAAAATTTTTAGTAAAAACACCCTATAGGTAATATAAAGGCGAGTTTCGAAGAAATGTGAGAGATCGTCATTGTTGTCGCATTTGTGCTTCATGTAGAATAAACATTGATGAACTCCACCTTTCAGTTCTTATTTTTATCTTCAAAAGTGTTGTATGAATCGCTCAGGACGTGTGTTAAGGGACTCCACAAAAGTATCTTTGGAGTTGCGCATGAGAGAAAGAGCAAGCGGCTCGGTAAATTGAGTCTGGCCACTACAGCTAGAGGTAGCACCTACACCCCTACAACATCCTTTAAGAAATTTGTTCCCCCTCCTACCGTCCTAAAATGGAAGCTTATTTTCATAGTTTAGACAATAATCTGATGTGCCGCGATAAGTTTCTGCGTCGCGATGTGTCAAATATTGATACCTTCAGAATCTTATTTTCTACTTCATTTAGCTCCTCAATTAGCTTAATGATTGTCGGGGTTACCATTCCATTACCCTTAAGGGATAGAGTTATCGTGCCTCGCTAACTCTTTACAGAGCTGGTCTTCTCTTCTGCCAATATTTTTTGTTCAAATGCCTCTTGCCAGCTGTCCCGTAGTAACAAATGCTACTGCCAATGGTAGAGGTTACCACCCCATAGTAGTACTCATTTCAGAGCACGACATTCATCTTGTTGTCTTATTCTATCATTCTCGTACAATATGATATTGTACTTATATAGCATACAATCTATAAACACAAAAACAAGTTTCATTAAATATATACTATGATTTGTTATTCTCAAATCAAGAGATGCGGAACACATGCTCCAACAACATGGACTTCTTATAGGCTTCACAGAGAAGTTTACAAAAGTGCATGTTAACCTAGTCAATGTTAAATAACAAAATAATGCAAGATTGATCCTTCCTTAAATGGGTGGGAAATTTACATTTCGACCTTACATTAATTATGAGCTTCTAAAAATCCTTTCACGATGGAGGAAAAGAGGCTCCCTGGGAGATGATGGAGAGAGATGTATTCCATCATAACTGCCTTAAAAATTATGGTGGAGAGAAGGAATTAGAGATGACGGAGGTGATATTGCATCAAAAGTATACCGAGGCAAGGGGTAATGTAGAGATGGATGCAATTGGAGTGGAGGTGAGTGTTAGGATTTTGCGCCAGTTATTCGATGGTGACTGGAAGGGAGTCGCTTGAATTAATGGGATCATGGTGGAGATGAGCATTAGGTCTTTGCATCTGGTTGTTTGATGGAGCGGCATTGATCGAATGAAAATAAACTAGAACCAGGTGAATATTATAACTTTAAGTCAGATTTAATTTATTTTCATTTGGGTGGGAATTGAACAAATAAAGTAAAGGAAAGTTTGGAGGAAATTTTATATTTTCTGTTGAAACTTTGCCCTCAATGTTATTTCTTTGAACAAGTCCTCAACTCAAGGATAAACATATTTTATATTTGATGCATGTTTTAAGAATGATGCTTTCAGGTATTAGATAGTGCAAGTCTAACATAGGGATAAACTTAGTGTAATCAGGCATACTTTTTCCAATACAATCCCTCATTGTGCAAAAACACCATATCGACCTATGATCTACACTACATTAGACTTGTCACTCACTTATAAACATCAGCAAGAAACAGGCCAGCAAGGTGCAAAGAGGAAAGGAACTGGATTCAGGATTATCAGAAAATGACTAAGTCATATCGTCTTGGAAGAGTCCAAATATTATCTTGAGAAGCTATCGATATCGTCTTGAACACCTTAAGCTTCAAGACGGTATTGTTTTGTATACTACAAGAGTCATCCAGACGA
The DNA here is from genome assembly GCA_033032865.1 of Dactylorhiza incarnata. NCBI lineage: Eukaryota > Viridiplantae > Streptophyta > Magnoliopsida > Asparagales > Orchidaceae > Dactylorhiza > Dactylorhiza incarnata. The sequence goes on along the minus strand of JAWHQI010000033.1, from coordinate 7,555,759 downwards.
TTCGTACAAAAGGTCTTAACTATGAAGTTTTGTTAAGTCCAGATTTGACCAGAAGTTCAACTTGACTATATCGACTTGTAGACTCTCAACAAAATTCTGAAAGACTTGATTAGAAGAAGAAGAAGGCATATCTCCAAATATCGTCTTGGTAACATACTTTCCAAGACGATATTTTCTTGACAAGGCTCATTTTCTTTCAGATCTTCTTGGAAGTATATAATAGATATCTGGAAGAACTTGTATGAAGGAAGAATTTACCTAAGGCATTTATCGTCGAGGTGTTCTTAAATATCGTCGAGGTCACGTGAAATATCGTCGAGAAACCAACACAACATTTCATAACTATCAAAGAATATTCGACCAGATAGGCTTATCACTTAGCTAGAAGATAGAATGACTCATTTATCATCTTGAAGACTATAAAGAGATATCAAGTCGATTCGTGCAGAAGATTCGACCAGAAAAATAAAGCAGTGAAATATTGTCTTGTAATCCAAAAAGGTTCATCAAGACAATTCTTGTAAGCGATTCGACTAGAATATTAAACTATGAAATATCATATTGAAGACCACCAAAGTCACCAAGACGATTCGTAGAAAAGTTTTGAACTAAAGCAATACAGAGTTCAAATTTGACCAGAAGAACTACATTCGACCAGACATCTAGTCGAATAGCAGAAAGGCCAGATTCAAATTAAAGCGTGATTTTGGTATCGTGACATTTATTATTGTCACAGATAGGGCTAATCAAAGTTGAGCTTTATGGAAAGCTGAAATCTAATATTAAGGGCGTCCGAGGAAGAGACTGTTATTTAATGTCCTTATAAAAAGGAAGAAACTGATTTTAGCAAACCCTAATCTTTAGACTCATAATAATTACATCAATCATAATATCAAAGGTAGAGCTCTCCGCCTCCGTCTTGACAAAGAGGTGTTCTCATAAGGAAGCTCAAGATCTGAGAAGAAATTCATTGAAGTAATTCTTTTCTTCTCCAGAAGTAAGTGTTAATCTTGTTGGTTTACTAAAAGCTAAATCACTTATCGGCAAGAAGAGGAAGAATGATCTTCAAATGTGCAGAGGAACTATTCTTTACTGAAACAGATTCCTTCAAATCATCTACAAGAAGATCAAGGTTGAAGTCAATCTACATCAAGCTTCAAGAAGACTCCATATTTGCTAAGTATTATTATTCTGAGTCTATTGAAAGATTTTGTATCTCAAATCTTATTTAACTGTAGGATCTCTCAGAGATCTGAGTCATATGAGCCAACTTGTTGAATCTGAGTTGTATGGTCCTATGTGAATTGAGGTAGGAAGCTATCCATAGCTTCTCTATTGTAGGTTCGTGTATGACCTGAGGTAGAAATCCAGCCAGTGCTTCTGAGTTGTAAGATCCTTTGATTAGGATCGGAGGTAAGAGGTCAGACAGTTCCTCCGAGGTAGGAGACATTGTCTCTGAGATGTAGGATATGTGAATCTGAGTTTTGGAGGAAGTTGTTGAGGCTAGCACATAGCTAGATAGGCGAAGTGGGAAAGTGGAGTTACCAAACCCGTGCAACCATTATAGCTTTCTGTATTTGTGCTGTGAAATTTCTGTGACGGTGTGTGTCTCTTTTTACTTTTATTATTCCGCACTAGAAGTTCAAAAAGACATCATCACCTATTCACACCCACCCCCTTTCGGTGAAGATTAGACTATCCCATACACTCACATTTTCCCTCTGTAAATTATGTCTTTATATTAGTCATTAATTATTTTTGTGCTCAGAATAATAAAGTGAGAGAGACCTATTGTGAAATATAGAGTTCGTGAAACACTTTGGATAGGGCGTGTCCGCAGGCACGCAACTGAACACACGTGACGTACGACTAATATACATTACTAATCTCGAAGGAGAAGCTATGTCAGTGTACTAATCAAAAGTAATAGATAAGTGAGTTTGTCGTTTACACATGGCGCATGGAGTGAGAATGCCCAATACTACGATATTGAAAAACTATTTAGGCGATCATGAGATATGGTTTTGCAATAACATAAAAGCATTCTGAAATCCTAACCTAATAAAAGCTTTCATACAACTACATCAACTTAAGCAAAACATAAAGACACCAATTAGCATTAAGAAACATGAAAATGTATGAATACACAAGTATAATATGAGGTAGGATCAAAACTACAAGAACACTTAGAGTAAAAACCTCTAACAAAAATGGTTTTGACCGAAAGAGAAGAAAATGCTTTGGGAGAAGAGGGACTTCACTTCGGGTGCTTAGGAAAAAGTCGAGTGTTGTCAATCCAGCTTTCCTTCAGTCCTCGGTCTCATCCATAGCAGACGAGAGGATGTCACCACCACTCCCGATTGATCCATCTTATCTCTCAGTGCTCTCTCCTCCACGTCTTTTTTTCTTTCATCTAGCCTCCTTGGTGTCCTTAAAATCTCCTCTTTGGAACCCTAGAACCTCTGGTTGAAGCATGGGGACAAACTGGGAAATAAAAATATGATCCATGTCAATAACCTAAACATTCAGTCAAATAAGCTACAAAAAATGGTAACATGTGGTCGAACTCCCGACCGTGCATGGTTGGCTACCAGAAAATTAGCAGTTTGAAGGAAAATCAAAATCTGCTCTGTTTCAGTGCACTTTTGTGCACCATATATTATGAAACAGTAATTGTGTCCTTTGTCAAACTCCTTGAAGGTAACTTTCCATGGCATTTAGAATTTTGAAAATCCAAGTTTTGTCGCAATCATTATGGCCAAAATAAGAATGTTGCGCAAAATTCAGTGGAAACTAAAAAATATTTGTAGGGGCTCACGATCATGCTTGAAGGGGCGCACAATCATAATCTAGAAATGTATTTTTCAGCAGAATCATCACCAAAAAGGCATATGATCATGCGTGGATGGAGGCACGATCATGCACAACATCGGATTGTGCCCAATCATGCCTAGAAAGACCTAAAATCATGATTTCTTCATCATTTTTAGCTCCAAGAGTTCCCATATCATGAAAATAGAGTTTTATATGAAATATATTTGTAATAAACTCAATGTAGGAGTAATTCATGGAATAAATGAGCTAAAAGAGGGTCAAAACACTATAGAAAATACATGTATGAACGGGTGTGTCCAAAAGTCATGTAGCCCCCTGGAATAAATTTGGGTTTGTACTATGGGTTTTACATTGGCGTTTCCTTGGCTGTGTACACCTACAATGGGTATACACACATTCATTTTGCAAAGCTTGGTACACGATTGTGTACCAAGTCGTGTAGAATGGTAAAACCAAGAAATGGGTCTTTGAACAATCCATAACTAATTGTACACACAGATATAATTATACAAGGCATCATGCAATCACCACACAACATAAAATGGAAAAAGTAGGGCATTACAGTACGAACCCATATGATTACGATGGAATTCAACTATCAATGTTTGCCCGGAAATCCATGACCTCTCCTCTCCAGTCAGAATGGTTCTTTTCAGCGGTCTCAGTTTTTGGAGATCGCCCAGATCGTCAACCTCCCCTCTTGTTTTTTCGCCTAAGGCCCGTGCGGTCAGGCTCAGTTGAGATCGCCAGACCGGGCGGTCTGGTCCTTTTTTTTTGTTATTAGCACCCCTTACCTCTGCCGTGGATATCCTGTATCCCGGGCAGCCTGTAATTTTGGGATCTGCACATTTGGGCAGCCTCCACATCTATAAATAGTTCAAAAGGGACTTTTTGTCTTCGAGGCTCTAGCTTACAACTTATGTAAGCGGTCTCGAATTCTGTCACTTTTCTACCTCTCCCTCTGGCTTGTACTAGACCGTCATCCTGTAACCTCTCTTGAGATTAACTGAAGAAGTTTTTCCTTCAGAGGTCTCTCCTCTGGCATCCTCTGTCTCAAGTAACCTAGACTCCACAGTCTCCCCCATCTCTTTTTAGTGTGAGTTTTGAAGGTACAACTTTTGTATCAACAATCACAACTCTCGGTATAGCCATTTGTTAAGTGATCTACAGGAAATCCAATATCCATAGGTCCCTGTGCTTATAAATGTCCAATCTAATTCAATATATTTTGAATTCTGATCCCAATCTGGATTTGATCAGATTTGTGCTTCGTTCGACGCGGTGGTGGCGGCCGTGAACGCGGTGGTCATGAACCGTCGTTCGTGAACGCTCGATCTCACCTAAGAAAATTCATGCATTTTTTGCTCAAAACTAATTCATCTTCTTGGGTAGCGGTCATAACCTTTGTCTTGCCGAACATACATTCCATGGTAATGATGTTTTTTATCAAACTCACCGGAGCAAATAAGCCATGCCAAATGAAGCCCTGATGTGATGACTGCAAGTGTGCATGTGTGACTACATGAATCTCCTTGGAATGATTTAATTTTGAGTTTATTTTATTTGGTTTGGTGTCCAAACCCACAAGAAAAAGTAACAGTAATAAATTTTTATTAGTTATTTCTCGAGTCTAGTTCATTAAAAGCCAATATAAAGGATAATAGTGCTATTGTTGGACAGCATAAATTGGAATAATTAACTTTGTTGGAACAACCATATTACTGATTTGGGTTAGGATCACTATGTTTTAACTAAGGATCAAGTTGACCACATTGTATAGTTTAAGGGTCAAGTTTTTTGGATGTTAGAGTTGCTAGAACTTAAGGAAAGTTGAAGTTCCCAGTGTTCGACAAATGTCGAGTGGCGTTCGACGAATGCATAGCTTCGTTCGACGAATTTGTCTCAGCAGACTGAAGTATTATGGCCAGTTCCAGCACTCGACATTCTCTTAGCAGTGTTCGACAAATGGCGAGCAGCGTTCGACGAATTCCAGCCAGAGCTCGACAAATTCTGTATTAAGTCTCAGTTCGACAAATACAAGTCCAGATTATTTATATCAGTTGTTTGTCAATACTCTGAACACAGATTAACGACTCCAACGAATATATTCAATACTTTTGGACGTATTCAAGGCAGCCAAGTAAGGATATTATATTCTTTAAATATATTCATTCTTTCCTTTTTTCCAAGACAAAGATAGCCGTTGACAATTAATGCAAAAGAGTATTTCACGGCTAAGGAATTAAAGGACCTGACAAAAGTCGTTTTGTCTTTGTTGTTATTCCAAGAAAGAATTAAAGACAGATTATTTTATTCTAAAATAGATTATATCAAGACAGACATTCTTATCTTATCTGACTCGACAGAATTCAAATTAGCATTCTTACAGAATACAGAAAGATAACAACAAGGATAGATAAAGAAAGAAGAAGAACATTCAGTCTACTACTCTCAGTCTTCTTCTTCTTCCTCAAGCAGCACTAATCTTTCCTTCTGAGAACATCATCTTCAAGATCCATCTCTCAGATATTTTGCTGCAAGTTCAAGTCTTCTACAAGAGCAATAAGGAATCTGAAGAACCTGTTCTTCCAGATCTATCTGCTAAAGAAGATTTGTGTCTTCAAGAGAAAGCTTCTCCATCATCTGTCAAATACATCAATCAGACAGGGGGGAGCTTTACAACAAGTCCACTAGAGTCTTCTCTCAGCATCTTGACAGAGAAGAACACTATAACCCTTTTCCCACCTCTCTTGTACAGGGTTAATACTCCCTTCAAAAGTGTAACCTCCTTGGTGGCAAGACACCTGATCAAAAAATCCTGTTGGTTTTGAGCACCTGATCAAAAGCTATGTGGTGTGTGGACACCTGATCAAAATCACCTTGGTGTTAGGGCACCTGATCAACCCTCCTAGTGGACTCCTACCAAAGAGTGGTAGAAGAGTGGACTACCCAGATTTATTGGGGAACCACTATAAATTCCTTGTGTCTTCTGTGTGTGTTTATTTCTTTGTGCTGTGCTATGTGTTTTTTTTTATTCAGTTATTCTGTTTATATTTTTCTCACTCTGCTTACACATATATATATAACACTATTTTAATTACACTATAAAACTAAGGAAAAGTTTTTAACACTCTATTCACCCCCGACCCCACCCCCCCCCCACCCCCCACCCCCCTCTAGAGAAACTTAAGATCTAACCTCCACTTTCAATTGGTATCAGAGGAAGTTGATTCTTTACAGGCTAACACCTGAATCACAAAGATCAATTAGATCTTAAATTAATTTAGAGTTTTTCTTTATCTATTTTCTGTTAAAAACTAATGGCACAGAACAAGGAGCACTCAAGCACAAGACCTCCAATGTGCAATCTTAGCAAGTTTGCACTCTGGAAAGCAAGGATTAGGCTTTATATGAACTCTATTGATGAAGAAATTTTCAATGTTAATCTGACAGGGCCTCCAGCACCTACATCATCAACCAGCACTGAAGCTACATGATACAACCATGCTGTCCCACCTCCTGAGTGGACAGAAACTCAAAAGAAGCAAAGAAGTGCAGATGCTAAAGCCATGAACATATTGGCTCAAACTATGTCTGATGACATATTTCAAAAAGTGGTTGAATGTACTTCAGCTAGAGAAATTTGGATTTCACTAAATAACATGGTTGCAGGTTATGTAGATGAAAGAAAAGACAGAAGATCACACTTGATCTCTCTGTATGAAAACTTCAAGAAAGGAGACACAGAGACAGTGGCTGACATGTATAATAGACTCAGTCTCATAATTAATGAGCTGAAATCTCTGAACAAAGTGATTTCTATCACTGAAATAAATGATAAGATTCTAATGTGCTTCCCCAGAACATGGGACTCTAGAATCTGGCCAATCAAGGAAGCCAGAAGCCTAAATGAGATTACCACTGAAGCTTTGTTGGGCAAACTCAAATCTTATGAGCAGCTCATCAAGTCCAGGGAAGCTGAATCATCCACTACATCTCCAGCAACAAAGAAAGAAAAGAGAATAGCTTTCAAAGCAGCTGATGCAGAAGAAGAAAAGACTCCACAAGATGAGGAGTTTATGAGTCTCATAGCCAAGAGATTCTACAAAGTGGCTAAGAAGGACTTCAGAAAGAAGGAGTCCAGATCAAGAGAAAAGCAAAGGTATGACAAATCAACTCCTAAAGAAGTTATTTGTTATGGTTGCAGGAAACCTGGACACTACCTGACAGAATGTCCAGAAGAGAAAAAGAAAGAAAAGAAAAAGGAGAAAGAAGAGAAAAGAAGCTCCAACAAATCTTCCTCACACAAGCACAAAAAGAAGGGAAGAGGATTCATAGCAGAATCCTGGAGTGAAACTGAATCTGAACCATCATCCAGTTCATCTGATGATGATGAAAAAAAAATCAAATGAAAGTGACAAATGTCTGATTGCAATATATGACTCAGGCAGTGAGTCAAGATATGCTTCCTCATCCTGCTCCAGTGATGATGAAGAAGAAAGAACATTCTGCATGATGGCTATCAATACCTCAGGACATAATTCTGATTATGAAAAATCAGACTATGAAGCAGAAGATGATGCAGATCAGGTATTATCTCAATTTGATTTTACTTCAGTTGAATTCAAAGCTGAATTCCAATTGCTTTGCTTAGACTTACTGAAATCTGAGAAAGAAATAATCTCACTCAGAAATAAGTTAGCTGACATGAAAATTATAAGTGAAGAGAATATAAAACTTTAAAATGATTTGGCTGCCTCCAGGGAATATATTGTTCTCATTGAGAACAAGTTGTTTGAAGCCAAGAAGTTTGAAGAATCCCTAAATGGGAGAAGTATCAAACGGATGGACATAACAAGCACAGTCAATGCTAGACTTAGTAGCAAACTAGGCTTGGGTGCCTCATCAAGTGAGCCACATCTAGTTAAGAAGAATATATTATCTACACCCATAAAATTCATATATGCTAAAAGCAAAGAGGCTGTAGAAGCAAATAAAGTCATTTCAAGCAAGTCTGTTAAGAATAAGAGAATTCAGAAGAATTCGTCGAACGAAGCTCGACGAAAAGATTCAAATTTGTCAAACGGAGATCGACGAAAATCGAAAACAGATTTTCAGTATAGTTATCATATGAACGACGCTCGACAAAATCATGCACATTCGTCGAATGGCGCTCGACGAATTTACCCATATTTTTCGAACAGATACTATACACAGAATTTCAGGAATTCTAATTCTCAACACACAAAAAATCCTTTTACTGAATGGATTATACCTCCAAGGAGATATCATCCACAAGGCTACAAGGATCAGCCTAAAATGTCTTTTATTTCTGAATATTGTGGACAAACAAATGGACCCAAGGTAGTCTAGGTCAAAAACAACTAGTTTATTTTTCTGTCTTTGCAGGTACACAGCTCCCCAAGGATAAAAGAATATTGGTACTTGGATAGTGGATGCTCAAAACATATGACAGGAAACAAGGCCAACCTAAGCAATTATAAGGCAAAGGTTGGACCCAAAGTTGTCTTTGGAGACTCCAACTATGGATAGACAAAAGGGTATGGATAAGTCAATGTTGGAGCAGTCACATTCAAAGAAGTATCATATGTCAAAGGTCTCAAGCACAACCTCATCAGCATAAGCCAGTTATGTGATGAAGGTTATTAGGTAACCTTTAACCCCTCCCAATGTCTTATTACCAATAATAAAAATAAAAATGTATTATCTGGTATTAGACAAGGAAATATTTATCTAGTCAATTTTGACTCTGCCAATACTGACATCTGTCTATTTAATTCAATAAGTAAGACAAATGAACTATGGCATAAAAGGCTAGGACACATTAACCTTAGGACTATTTCTAAGCTTTATAAGGACAATCTTGTCAGAGGACTGCCTTCTGGTTCATACAAGAAGGAAGGACTTTGCAGGGCTTGTCAGTTAGGTAAGCAAACTAGAAGTAGTTTCAAATCTTTATCCAAGAGTGATTCACCTAGGATTCGGTACTTATTGCATTTAGATCTTTTTGGACCTATTGCTATACAGAGCTTAGGAGGGAATCATTATTCTTTTGTTATTATAGATGACTTCTCAAGATTCACTTGGGTGTTCTTTCTTAGGAACAAGTCTGACACTTTCAAAGTTCTAATAGACTTTCTCAGGTCCATCAAGACTGAGTACTCTACTTTAGTTGCATTGATCAGAAGTGATCATGGTACTGAGTTTGAGTCTCTTCTGATGAGATAATTCTGTGGAAAAGAAGGGATCAGGCAGTGTTTCTCTGCTCCTAGAAGCCCTCAACAAAATGGGGTAGCTGAAAGGAAAAATAGAACATTAATTGAATCAGCAACTACATTGCTAGCTGATGCTCATTTGCCACTCTCTTTTTGGGCAGAGGCAGTGAACACAGCAAATTATGTGTTGAATAGAAGCCTGATACATAAGCTTAAGGTTAAGACTCCTTATGAACTACTCAAGAATAAAAAACCTAAGGTTAGCTATTTTAAGATTTTTGGTTGTAAATGCTATGTGCATAACAATGATAAGAAATATCTAAGGAAGTTTGAAGCTAAAGCAGCTGAATGCATATTCCTTGGATACTCTCTATCTAGTAAGGCATATAGAGTCTACAACAAATCTACTCTTAAAATAGTGGAGTTCATGCATGTTTCTTTTGATGAAACTAACCTATTGAATGAGGAGAGGAATACCACCTCTACCATAAAAACCTTGCAGGTATCAGATTTATGTGGAGAGCTAAGTGAGCTAAATCTAGAGAAAAGAGATTCTTCGCTTCCAACAACTCAAACACTTGAAAATAGTGAAGTAGAAGATGATCTAGAAGATCTTGCTGACAAGTCAATTCAAGTGACAGCTGATCAAATTCCCCAAGAAGAAATCATTGCTGAACCAACTCCAACTGTTGACCACATCATAGTTAGAAATCATCCAATATCACAAGTAATTGGAGATATTTCAGCAGGTGTTCAAACAAGGCATCAATTACACCAAAATTAGATGCATACTTGTTTCCTATCACAAGTTGAACCTCAAACCATAACAGATGCAGAACAAGATCCAAATTGGATTCTTGCAATGCAAGAGGAGCTCAACCAGTTTGAAAGGAACAAGGTTTGGGATTTGGTTCCAAGACCAAAGGGCCATCCAGTTATTAGCACTAAATGGGTCTTCAGGAACAAGCTAGATGAACAAGGCAACATTGCGAGAAATAAAGCAAGACTGGTAGCACAAGGTTATTCAAAGGAAGAAGGGATTGATTATGATCAGACCTTTGCTCCTGTTGCAAGACTTGAAGCAATCAGAATCTTTCTTGCATTTGCTGCATATAAAAATTTCAAAGTATTTCAAATGGATGTGAAGAGTGCATTCTTAAATGGAGAAATTAAAGAAGAAGTCTATGTGGAACAACCACCAGGTTTCATCTCTCCAACTCAACCCACTTTTGTATTCAAGCTTAAGAAAGCTCTTTATGGTCTCAAACAAGCTCCTTGAGCATTGTATGAGACTTTAGCTAGTCTTCTTTTGGAAAACAATTTTCTGAGCATAGAAGATAAAACCCTATTTTTCAAAATACATAAAAATAAAACTTTCCTAGTTCAAATATATGTAGATGACATTATTTTTGGCTCTACTGATTCATTGTGCAAAATATTTTCTAATCTAATGCAATCTAAATTTGAAATGAGTAGTATGGGTGAGTTATCATACTTCCTTGGTCTTCAAGTGAAGCAAACTCCAAACGGAATCTTCATATCCCAATCTAAGTATGCTAAGGAATTAGTGAAAAGGTTTGGTATGTCTGATTCTTCCACCATGAAAACACCCATGCCCTCTAATGCTGTTGTTGATAATGATGAATCAGGGAAACCTATTGATTCAAAAGTATATAGAGTAATTGTTGGCTCACTACTTTATTTAACAGCTAGTAGGCCTGACATAATGTTTGCTACCTATATTTGTGCTAGGTTTCAAGTTAACCCCAAAGAATCTCACTTAATTTTATTAAAAAGAATTTTGAGATTTATAAAGGGTTACCCTAATCTAGGACTTTGGTATCCAACAGCATCTGAATTGGAATTAACTGGATTCTCAGATTCAGATTATGCTTGATGCAGAGTAGACAGGAAAAGCACATCAGGAACTTATCAGTTTCTTGGTGATAGGCTTGTGTCTTGGTTTTGTAAAAAGAAGACATCTGTGTCTACATCAACAGATGAAGCTGAATACATGGCTGCTGGCAATTGCTGCTCACAGATGTTGTGGATACAAAATCAACTCCTAGACTATGGTGTCAACTTAAATAATTCAACTATATTTTGTGACAATGCAAGTTCAATATCTATAGCACAAAATCTAGTTCTCCATAGTAGGACTAAACACATAGAAATTAGGCACCACTTCCTTAGGGATAATGTGGATAAAAATAAAATTTGCCTACAATTTATTTCTACTGATTTTCAAAGAGATGACATTTTCACCAAGCCATTGGATGAAAAGAAGAATATCTTCTTTATAAATCAAATAGGAATGATAGATGGATACTCAATCTGTTAAAAAATAAACATTTCTATTTATCCCCTAAATTCGTCGAACGGAGGATGACGAATTTGAATCATTTGTCGAACGGTGGTCGACGAAACCTTTTATCTTCAGAATCGATAAAGAAAAATTCACCTGTCGAACGGTGGTCGACGAAAAAGATATTTTTGTCGAACAGCGTCAGACGGAGACCTAAAGTCTTTTCTGAAAGTGCATAGTTAACCACACAAGAATTCTCTAGATGGGGGGGGGGGGGGGTGAATAGAGATTTAAAATTACTTTGTGCAAAGTTAACAAATATATATATATATGTGTAATAATCACAGAGTTAAGCTTCCCACACACCAACAAGAATTAAGCAAAATAACAAAAAGAAAATCACAGCACAACACAAAGAAATATAGTGGTTCCCCAAATTTTGGGTAGTCCACTCTTCTACCCCCTTGGTAGGAATTCACTATCTTGCACTGAGTCTTTTGATAAGGAGACTCTTAGAACCAGCCTGAGAATTTTGATAAAGAGACACTTAGAACCAGTACAACTGAATTTTTTGAAGAGAGATTCTAAAAACTCTTTTATACGGTTTGAAAATGAAATGAGAATAATAAGAAGAAGTAGAAGAAGTAATTGAAACAAGAAAGAATCTTCTTCCTAGCAAGAAGATTAGAAGCACAAGAAATAGTGAATGAAATCTCTCTTCTATAGTGAGAAGGAGATTGTAGGCCTTTTTCTCTTTCAATGAGAGTTATCAGAGATTGTAGCAGTATGGCTTCAGAAGGCGAAGAAGAAGAAGGCTTGTTGTTGGCTTCAGCACACTATCAATTCTCTCAATTTTTCTCACTTTTCTCTTGGGAGCTTTTCCTCTATTTCAAATGTATGGAGTGGATCACCTCTACTTGTTCTCTGCCGATTTCCCTCTTATTTCTAGCTCTGTTTATTCAAAGAATATTATAGGAGAATAATCAATTAGCAGTCAGAGAAATAGTAAGAGAGAAAAGATTCCATAATCAATATTTCTGTAGAAGGAAAGAGATCATTCTGATTTCATATAATATCCATAATAAACTTAATCAATTTAGCCAAGAATCAATTAGAAGGAAAGACTGATTCAGAACGGCTATAAAAGAATAATATAATTCCATAAGAATCAGATCTAAATATAGAAGGAAAGAGATCTGGCGTGTTTTGAATTTGACATAGAAATCGACGTACGTCGATTACTATTCGACAGAAGCGTCGATTTCAGACTGGCTAGACGTCGAGAGGAGAATATGGAAGTTGCGTCGACTAAGGTACGTCGACTTCATTAGATGTTTCAACTAGAAGTCAGAGTTACGTCGACATAGTTTACGTCGAATTCTGTTTGGAGTTACTTCGACTCATTCTGAGAGGAACATCGACTACAATTCGACGTTGCGTCGAATACTATTCGGCGCATATTTACTTAGACTGGTTTTTCATTCTTAGAATTTATATTCTACTCATTTTTAGGGGTTAAGATAAATCATTTCCCCAACATTTTCGACTTCTGTTTTTATTAGGTTTTTGCCAAACGCCGCTCCACAAATGCGCCCACTTCTCCGGTCTATATAATCTGTATTTTATTTCTTAATAGATCGCTCCTACAGAAATCGTTTCCCTCCAGTTCCCCTCTGCACTTGATCTTTCTCTCTTGCAGGTAAAAATGGAGATTTCTCAAGCCGCGCTCTACTCGATGAAGTTCGATGCCGGGTTTGACATCGACATGGAATATTTTGCTCAATCTGACCAAGTCTTCAAGGATATTCTTCAACTGTTTAAAGAGCAGCAATTAAAGAAGTTAATGAGCATGAGGATAAAGCTGCACACAGCAGAGATTAAGCAATGGTGTTTTACGGCTAAGCAGGAAGATGAAAGTCTGACAGGAACCATCTCAGGACATCAGGTCTCTCTTACCCCTACCATTCTCACTGATGTTTTTTGTTTTGTTAATGGTGATGACGAGTTAGAGCTCAGCTCTATTGAAAATGGTGAAGCATTGATTAAGATGGGTTATTCTACTGGAAACCCTAATCACCTGCTTAAGAAAAACTTATCTGTGGAATATAAGTTTCTTTCTGATATTGTTGCCAAAGTGTTGTTAGGGAAAACAACAGGTCATGATTATATTAATAGGCACCAATTTATGTTGATGGTGGCCTTAATGGAAAAGAAGAAAGTAAACTGGGGATCCATCCTCTTTGGATTGATTAAGAAGAAGATTTCAAAGGAAAATGTCTATTTTGGAAGAATTATAGGAATTGTATTGTAGGAAAAACACCAAGACCTTTTGGTCTCTCCCAAGGTGACCATTAATGCTAGCAAGAAGCTGACCTCAGCTCTCTTTGCTAAATGGGACAGGGTGTTTACCAAGAAGAACCTAGGAGCAGCTACACAGAAGAAAACTTCTGAAGGCACAAGGACTAATCCAGTCACTCCCTCAACCCTACTAGAAGCTCCTTCTCCTCCTCCTCTTGTTTCTTCTCCTCCTCTCCCATCTCCACCTCAGAACATTTCCCCTGCACAATCTCCACCTCCAAATTCTCCCACACTCATTGATGACATACCATCCTCATCTACCCTTCTAACCCCTCATACTTCTCCACCTCCATCTCCCATGCATGATGACCATCATTCACCCATCCATCACTCTTTCCCTATTCTTTTTGACATCCCTCAACAACATGCAAATGTTGCAAACATTTTTGTACCAACCTCCATTCCATCCACTTCTCAACCATCTTCATCCCATCCACCTGAAATGCTATTTCTACATTTCCAAACTGCTGCAGATCAAATTCTTGACTACATTGTTCCCAAGATAGATAAAATCCTGGATGAAAAACTTGCTCCAGTCCATAACATTCTTTCTACTCTTGACTCCACATTTGATGCAAAAATTGCTCCAATTCTTCAAGCAATCTCTGAACTTTCTTCTACTATATCTTCAATTCCTTCCTCTATTTCTGTCCCTTCTTCTAGGGGCCTAGATTCAAGTCTCCCTGAAGCTAGGCAGGGGGAGATGCCTAATGAAGAAGCTCCAGAAGCTCCTGTTTCAGAGGCTACAGTTTTTATTGAAGATACAACTCCAGTTTTTGATACAAATACAATTTTTTGATACAGATACAGTTTTTGTTGAAGAAACAGTTCGAAATTTTGATTTAGTTATGTTTGATTTGGTTGAAATATCTGAAGTTCCAGTCATAGAAAAGTTAAATAATATCTATATTCTTCCCTCCCTAGATATTATTTCTTTACTGTCTAAGTTCAATTTTGTTTTCTCTAATCTGCCAAAACATCAAGATTATTCTAGAGCAATTGTTCCTTACACTGCTCCCATTGATAAAGCTTTGCTGAAAAAGATTATCAGCAGTTTTGCAGTTCAAAGAGCAGATCCAGTTCTTGTTTCAGTTCCAGTTCAAAGTTATGCAAGTGAATCAGTTGAAATTTCAGATGAAATTAACAACAGTTTTGATGTCCCAACCTTTATCTTTGATGAATCACCTATTCCAGATTTTGATGAAATTTGGAAAGCAGAAGTTGAAGCTATTGAAGCTGAAGAGCAGAAGATCAAAGCTCTTAAATTGGTTAATGATTTATATTATAATCCAATTCCTTCTTCTGATTCTGATGAAGAAGACAATGATAGTGATTCTGATGATACATTATCAAGGAAGAGAAAGAAAAGAAAGGCTAGGTCTTCAGTTGTCCCCAAGCCTCCTAACCCAGATAGTGATATTCCTTACTACATCCTTCATAATATCACTCTTGATAAAGATACCCCTCACTTGATGAAGTTCTCCAGAAATGAAACTAAGAGGAGAAAGAAATTCAAGAAAACAGGATATTATTCTGATAAGCCAGTTAAGTTCAATCCCCCTCCACCTCCTCCTCCAGCAGGAGGCTCAGCATCACCTTCTTCTACTTCTCAAAAATTCACTACTCAGCAATCAAGTAAACTAGCTAACACAAGTGGTTATCAGAGTTCCTGGTCTTCGGGATTTTCTTCAACTCCTTCCAAGAATGTTTCCACAGTATATAAGCTTACAATATCTGATGGATCTTTGCACAGGAAATTAAACATTCCTTTTGAAAAACCTTCATTACAGGCTATTAATTCTGATGATAGGCCTTTGTCCCCAGTGAATATGGAAATTGATGAAATAGCACAAAAGGCTAGATTCAAAGAGACAATTGCCTCAGCACAGATTAATAAGGCAAAAGCTGAAGGGAAAGACCATTCTCAGTTCTCAACCATGTCAGAGCACAGAAGAAAAGAGTTTGAATAGTATAAGTCAAAGAACTTTTTCAATGCTGAAGAATTCCTGATGCAGTACCCACAAGCAGTTGTTGTTCAAGCTAAATCTTAGACTGTTATTGGTGCTCAAGATCTCTACATGAGCAAGAAGAAGTCTGAAGATCCTAATCGGATAATCATCTTCAAACCAGCTAAGAAGTGAAAAAGGTTCAGACTTATTTATTCTGTTATTGTTTAACCTTTTGACTGTAATGAACTCAGAGCACTATTTTTACCCTATCTGCTGAAATGAATTTTCATTCTGTGAGATATATCTTTTATGCTCTGCTGTTTATTTTATTTTATTTTATGGTATTTATTTGATTGATTGTCAAATAGTATCCTAACCCAAATAGGGGGAAATTGTTGGAACAACCCAATTACTGATTTGGGCTAGGATCACTATGTTTTAACTAAGGATCAAGTTGACCACATTGTATAGTTTAAGGGTCAAGTTTTTAGGCTGTTAGAGTTGCTAGAACTTAAGGAAATTTTAAGTTCCCAGTGTACGACAAATGTCGAGTGGCGTTCGACGAATGCATAGCTTCGTTCGACGAATTTGTCACAGCAGACTGAAGTATTATGGCCAGTTCCAGCGCTCGACATTCTCTGAGCAGTGTTCGACAAATGGCGAGCAGCGTTCGACGAATTCCAGCCAGAGCTCGACAAATTCTGTATTAAGTCTCAGTTCGACAAATACAAGTCCAGATTATTTATATCAGTTGTTTGTCAATACTCTGAACACAGATCGACGACTCCAACGGATATATTCATTACTTTTGGATGTATTCAAGGCAGGCAAGTAAGGATATTATATTCTTTAAATATATTCCTTCTTTCCTTTGTTCCAAGACAAAGATAGCCGTTGACAATTAATGCAAAAGGGTATTTCACGGCTAAGGAATTAAAGGACCTGACAAAAGTCGTTTTGTCTTTGTTGTTATTCCAAGAAAGAATTAAAGACAGATTATTCTATTCCAAAATAGAAAATATCAAGACAGACATTCTTATCTTATCTGACTCGACAGAATTCAAATTAGCATTCTTACAGAATACAGAAAGATAACAACAAGGATAGAGAAAGAAAGAAGAAGAACATTCAGTCTACTACTCTCAGTCTTCTTCTTCTTCCTCAAGCAGCACTAATCTTTCCTTCTGAGAACATCATCTTCAAGATCCATCTCTCAGATATTTTGCTGCAAGTTCAAGTCTTCTACAAGAGCAACAAGGAATCTGAAGAACCTGTTCTTCCAGATCTATCTGCTACAGAAGATTTGTGTGTTCAAGAGAAAGCTTCTCCATCATCTGTCAAATACTTCAATCAGACAGGGGGAGCTTTACAACAAGTCCACTAGAGTCTTCTCTCAGCATTTTGACAGAGAAGAACACTATAACCCTTTTCGCACCTCTCTTGTACATGGTTAATACTCCCTTCAAAAGTGTAACCTCCTTGGTGGCAAGACATCTGATCAAAAAATCCTGTTGGTTTTGAGCACCTGATCAAAAGCTTTGTGGTGTGTGGACACCTGATCAAAATCACCTTGGTGTTAGGGCACCTGATCAACCCTCCTAGTGGACTCCTACCAAAGGGTGGTAGAAGAGTGGACTACCCAGATTTATTGGAGAACCACTATAAATTCCTTGTGTCTTCTGTGTGTGATTATTTCGTTGTGCTGTGCTGTGTGCTTTTATTTATTCAGTTATTCTATTTATATTTTTCTCACTCTGCTTACACATATATATATATAACACTATTTTAATTACACTATAAAACTAAGGAAAAGTTTTTAACACTCTATTCACCCCCCATCTAGAGAAACTTAAGATCTAACCTCCACTTTCAATCTTCACCGTGACAATTGCTAGAGTTGTATCCATAATATCTGCCTTAAAATAGACTTGTACCCATTTTGAGAGACTTTTCCATGCATAAGTGTCATTGATCTATCTTTCATAATACACTAACGTGCACACTCTAGTACAGGTTAAATGTGCCCACACACCTATATGGTTAAACAATTTATGAATTAACTTTGTTTGTTTAGGCTAACAATTTTTGATTTAACTTTGTTGGTTTAGGCGGAACTTACATGTGCAAGCTGCTGCTATGTTCTCCTAGCTCCTTATATTTGTGATAACACAAAGAACTCTATACTAAAAGAAAAACAAACTAAAAAACCATATATACATCTATTAATGCATGTATTGATGATGAGCTTTGATTAATATTTTGCCAATAATGAATCAATTAAAGAAGTTAACAATAGTTCTCCTAAACTTTCATAAGAAATCCAACATGTTCATAGTTATCTCAATTCAATTTAAATTCGACCTAGTGCAACATGAATTTAACATAACCATGGATTATTAGTTCTTTCTAGATTATAATTCGAGCTAGCTAGAATCTAGCTAACCTAATCTGATTTTTGATCAACAGTGAAACGAACTTATTAAATGGAATTAATTAGTAGTGATGGGGTCCTCCTTAATTTAGAGGAATTTCTGAATACAAATAATCGATAATTGGCTACCATTAGCTGGAATTCTCATGTCCCCCACTAACCTAGTGGGGGTCATGGAGGGAACAGAAAAAACCGCCATGCGTGCAATCCGCGTGCGCGGTCCGCCGTCACGCTAACCGCCCACGGCAGGCCTCCCATCCGACTGCCGCCGCCCCTCGCGACTGCTCGCCCACACCCGCTAGGATCTGCGGCCTGTGTGTCAGCCAGCGGCCGCCATGCCTCACGATCACACGAGCGTGGTCGTGAAGGCCGCGGTCGGACGCCGCCGTGATTCACGGCCCCACGCACACAGCCGAGAGAGTCGCGGCCGTCCGTCGCCTCTCCAAGCGGCTGCAAGGGCCGCAGTCAACCTCCCGGCCCGCCACCGCCATGCGTCGCAGCCACACGCACACATCCATGAGGAACCATGGCCGGCCTACCGTCCAGCCACCACCGCGCCTCGTGGCCGCACGTATGCTGCCTCGAGGGCCATGTCCAACCTCCGCCGTGCCTACCAGCCGCACGCACGCGGCCCGAGGGGTCGCGACCATCTGTCGCTCCCTCCTCCCCGGTTGGCCTCCCGTCGTCGAGGTCTCATTGCAGACCACCCCCGCTGATCGATCATCCTCCGTCGTCGGATCGCCGTCATGCAATCACCACCGTTTAATCTTCTCGTAACCCCCATTATGGGGGTGTGCGCATAGCCAAAAATAATAATTGGTGTGCGAATAATAATTCTCCTAAAAAATATGTACGAAATAAAATATAAGGTTTTGGTTTGCGAATAGCACATAAGGTGGCTATGTCTTGCGGGTAACCGCATAACCACCCCGAAATCCTATAAATAGGACCCCAAGGTCTCCTCCATCTTCTTCTTCTCCACAGATTTCCTCCTACGATCATCTTCTCCACCTCCAACTCCGGCTCCACCTCCTACGCGTAGAAGAGTTCCTCAAGTAATCTCTTGAAGATCTCTTGTGTTAGCGGTGGGTAGTAGCATAATTAGAAATTCGGTGGGATGGAAGACCCTTTGGAGCACGTCAAACACTTTGAAACTGTCATGCGCATGTATAATGCGTCAGACCTGCTTCTGTGTCAAGTATCCCTGACAACTCTGAATGGGCAAGCTCGCACCTAGTATTACTCTCAGAAGGAAGGAAAGATCAACAACTTTACAGATTTATCTCAACTCTTTGTCAACCGGTTCATCTCTATAGTCGGCGGAAGGATCGTTTCTAAAGAATCGTCTCACTGCAAATTTGGAAAAGAAAGCAAGAGAAGAACCTTCCACCAGTACGCAAGAGAAGCGGCGGACATCATGTCGAGGCCTGTCAACCAGTGGGAATATCCAGTATCAGAACTTCCTCCCGCATAACGCCACTCTGAGAGAAGTTTTGCTCACCATCCACAATCGCCTCGCTCTTCAAAAGACCGGGATGATCACCCTAAGTCGAAGGGATCTATACAAGTATTTTGACTACTATCAGGGTCCCAGACATGACATGAAAAGATGCATGGTCTTAAAGGAATAAATTGAATGATTCGTTCGCCTAGGTCGCATTGGCATGTTTCTTCAGGCTCGAAAATAGGAACAACAAGCCCAGAGTACACCCCCACGGAAGCACAAAAGGGACGGATATGCACGCAATGCTGTAAATGAACCAAGCCTCTCCAAAGAGCAAGCCCCACACCATGGCTTGATGAGCATCAGTGCAGCTATCTGTGAACACTACACTCAGGTAAATCAGATCCTGGTCGACGGCAAAACAACAATCAATGTGGTGTTCATATCAATGCTACGACATCTCAAGCTGACGAATGGAAGCATCAAACTAAAGGCAGCCAACATGTGTGCCCCAGGCGGTTCCCCTATTCCGATCTTGGGAACCATCATCTTCCCAATCACTATGGGGGAGCCTCACATGCATGTGACATATGATATACAGTTCACCGTCATACAAGCCGACTCTGACTGCACTGCCATACTCCAACAATCATTCTTAGACACCTTCCTAACTAGCGCCCACTGCTACACTCCCTTCGAAGATAACCCTGAAAATAGGAACTGGATAGGACTGTCATAATATATTCCATCTCTATCTACTTTGCTTGCTTTTTGTATTTAAAAACAATCATCGGATTTAAAGTCGCAAAGTCTAAACTTACGCACACACATTTGCTTATATCAATTGATATGTGTTATTTGGATCTAACTCTGCCATCACAGAAACACCTTGGGTCAAGTCCTTAGGACCGAGTACTACCCCAGCTCAAAGCATCTGCCCTTTGCCCGCGTAGTCGGTCCAACGGTTTGAAGCGCCTATTGTTTAACAGCATTTTGGGGCCAGTCCCCCAGTGTCCTCCAACTGTCGCGGCTCGAAGGTCTTCCTTTTGCCCTTGCAGTAAGTTACGATGTTGACAGGGCCTTCCCCCTCACAGAGCTAGTAGTTCAAAATGTATGGCCATCACCGTCTCACTAGGGTGAGCCCCAATTTCCTCCCACTGTCTCGACTCGAATGCCCTCCCTTCCCACCTGCAGTAGGTCATGGCACCGCCAGGGCCTTGCCCCCTCACAGTCATCCAGGTTTGAAGGTCTGCCCCTCACCGCCACAACCAAGGACAGCCCACAGTATGGTGGTCTTGACCTCACTACCATGGCTCAAAGTGTCCGCCCTTCGCCATTGAAGTAGGTTACGACATCATCAAGGACTCATCCCCGCGCCTAGGTTTGAAGGTCCTCCCTTCACCACCACATCCAAGGATGGCCCACACCACGGTGGCCTTGACCTCACTACCACGCGTCGAAGCATCCACCCTTCTCCCTAGTAATAGGTTACAACATCGTCGGGGTCCCGTCCCCTAACCTTACGGCCATGGCTCGAAGGTCCGCCCTTCGCCCCCGCTGTAGGTCGTGCCACAGCTAAGGACACCCTGCATCATAGTAGCCTTGAACTCTCACTACCATGACCTAAAGCATCTGTCTTTCACCCTTGTAGTAGGTTACGACATTGTAAGGATCTCATCCCCACACTGCTGGCATAATAAAAGCAAGATGAAAAACATAACTAAGTCGGGCATAATATAACAATGATGGCACCACAAGAAGAAGTCATTACCCAGGAAATGCAATAAGATGCAACAATCCACAAATAGCTAAATAATCAATAGAAGGACTTCAAAGCACTACAACAATATACAATATAAGATGCTGCAAGTACAAAGGTACCAACTACACATGCAGGTATTAAAGTATAAAATACAAGATCTACTCCTCGACAAGAATGTCAGAGCACTCATCTTTGGAGAGATCCCCGATACCAAGTCCAACGACATGGCAGCCTCGCGCCCGCACCACCATGCGACAGTTCTTCATCATAACTCGCTTGAAGGCCATCTCGCACTCATCCTCCAGCTAAGGTTCCACCTCCTTGCTCCAGACCTCTTAACGGACCTCCTATAAGAGACGATATAGTCCAGCATATAATCTATAGAGTCCTTATACTCAGCGACTCCCGTAACCTTCAGCTCCTTAGTAGTCCACTCCCACAAAGAGAAACCCTCCACCTTAGTCTCCGGAGACCTTATCTCAACATCCTAATGATCCACCCTGGCCTGTGAATCCTCCAATAGATGGTCCATATTCTCCATGAGGTCCTTCTCCATCTGAAGCCTCTCTTGAGACTAGTCTAGCTCTGCCACAGCTCTGCCTCGATCTATCGAAAAAGAGATATGTCATGATCCCATCTTCCCCTCAAGTATTAAAGAGAGCTCCTCACTCCATAAAGCTCCTCCTGAAGCATGAGATAGCTATCTGTTAGGCTCACGTAGTAATAATTCCATGTGAGAGCAATGCTGGTCTAAAATCCAAACTACAAAAACAAGGAAGAAGTCGAGTTTCTTACAGGACACTAGACAAATTAACAAAAGCGAAGGTATTACACTTACCGCGATATTCATAGCCTCAAAGGAAGAAGAGACTCGCCTCGCCTTAGCCGAGGACAACGCAGAAGCACCATCGAGAAAATCTTGGGGGAAGCAGAGCCCATGTTGGGAACAGTGCCCAACAATGTTCTGGATTCGAAGAAGGGTTCAAGTCAATGATAAAAGCACTATGTATTTGATGTTCTATCTTATTAACGAATACAGTGTATAGTTAGTATGTCTAGTGCTTCTCAAATCTCTCTAAGTCCAAAATCATTGAGAAGGACTGGACATATCATTTAAAAAGTATAAGGCTATTAGTGAAAAAGCTACTTTGCATAGATACTTCAGGAGTCAGAAGTGGATTTCAAGCTAAGTTATTATATCATCATGAAGGAGTTATATCATCTTAAAGACTAAGTTAGATATTATTGTGAGAACTCAAAGAAAGGATGTTAAGGCAAATATCATCGTGTCAACAAGGTACACATGATGATATCATTGTGAGAACTCAACAAAGTACGCTAAGGAATATATCGCCATGTCAACAAGTTACATACAATGATATCATTGTGAGGACTCAAGAAGAATCAGCTAAGTCATATATCATCGAGATACCTATTCAAGTGAAAATTTTAGAAGAATTGAAGAGTTATCTAAGTCCAAGATGATTTGCTGAAATGACAAGTTTTGTCGTTGAGATACTGTTCGTATCATTGAAACACACCAAGACATTTTGAAATGCGATGTATGCATTTAATGCCGCCGCCTAAGTGTCCAATCAGCGGATGTCATTAAGAAATGGGCTTCTGATAATCAAGAGACCTTGGAATAGACCGTTAGGCATCCTTGTCAAATATAATGATAAGATGTTTGCTCTAATAAGATACAGGATTGACGAATCGAAAGATTATAATGACTTTTAGTGTGGCTGAAGGAACATTTTTGAAAACAATCATCCCGTGCTCTCAGTTCTCCATGGTTCAGTCAAGCACCAACGACTAATAAGCATTGTTCCAGATTGAAGAAAAGGATTAAAGAGAAGTTACTATTCATCAATTTCTAGTTCTTCAAACCCTTCTCTTCAGATCTAGAGGTCGTCTATTTCAAGCCTCAGAAGACTCTCCAGGCTATTTCTATTCCTAACATTGTGGAGTTTTCTTCTATTTTGTAAACTCATGAAGTTTATCTTCCCGGTAGACTTTGTCATCCTCGATATCGAAGAGGATGCCGAAGTATCCCTCATACTTGGCCGACCCATCCTAGCCACCGCTTGGGCTATAATTGACGTAAGTAATGGAAAACTTCTCCTTTGGGTTGAGGATGAAGAAGTTACTTTTAGCGTAAATCAATCAATGAGAAATGTGCCTCCTAACGACGATTCTTGTTTCACTTTAGCATCAAATTTGTAAAGAAGAATTGACATAATTTTCTGAAATAATTTCTCCTCTTTTTGAAAATCTGGAGTTAGAAACTCTATTTTGTTTAAAAGAAATGACTCTACAGTTTAACTTTGAACAAATAAATTTAAATAATTTTAAAATTAAAACATCTAATGAAAAGCCGCCGAGTCTAGAATTAAAACAACTCCCACACAATTTAAAATATTTATTTTTAGAAGAAGACTCTAAATTGTCGGTGATTATTTCTTCTGCGCTAAATGATTCAGAAATTTCAGAATTAGCAACAAATTTAAATAATCACCGACATGCAATTGCATGGCAAATTTCTGATATAAAGGGAATAAATCCTTCGTTTAGCACGCACAAAATAATGCTAGAGGATAGATCCTGGTGCACCGTGCAACCTCAATGATGCCTCAATGCCAATATGAAGGACGTCGTTAAGGCTGAAATAATAAAATTATTAGTTGCGGGTATTATTTACCCAATCTCGGATAGCACTTGGGTTAGCCCAGTGCAAGTCATGCCTAAGAAGGGCGGAATAACGATAGTTTTAAACGAATATAATGAATTGATCCCAACCTGTACTTTTATAGGTTGGCAGATGTGCATCGACTATAGAAAATTAAATGATGTCACTTGCAAGGATCACTTTTTGTTACCCTTAATTGATCAAATTTTAAAATATCTCTCCGATCACTCCCACTACAATTTTCTAGATGGTGTTTCGAGATATTTTCAAATCTCAATCGCACCCAAAGACCAAGAAAAAATAACTTTTACTTGTCCCTTCGGCACCTTCGCCTATCGGAGGATGTCATTTGGTCTTTGCAATGCGCCGACTACATTTTAGAGATGTATGCAGGCAATTTTTAATGAGTTGGTGGAAGACGTGATGGAGGTGTTCATGGATGACTTTTCTGTGTTTGGTGATTCTTTTAAAAATTGCATAAATAACCTTGATCATGTTCTTCAACGCTGCGAAGACATAAATTTGGCACTCAACTGGGGGAAGTGCCAATTTATGGTCCAAGAGAGATTATTCCTCGAACATAAAGTTTCTAGTAAAGGAATCGAGGTCGACTGGGCCAAAATCGAAGTCATAGTAAAACTTCCTCCTCCAAACAATGTTAAATCGATTAGATGTTTTTTAGGACACGCGGGATTTCATAGGTGGTTCATACGCGATATTTCAAAAATAACAAAACCACTAACACAATTATTAGAAAAAGGATCGGCGTTTATTTTTGATGAAAAATGCTTAAAAGCATTTAATAAAATTAAAAATGAACTCATAAATTCGCCGATTTTAATCGCACCAAATTGGTCTTTACCTTTTGAAATTATGTGTGATGCAACTGATTTTGCTGTAGGGGCTATTTTAGGCGAACGAGTTAATAAATATTTTCACCCGATTTTTTACGCAAGCAAAATGCTCAAATCCGCGCAAGCAAATTATACAATAATGGAAAAAGATTTTTTTGCAAATATTTTCGCATTTGATAAATATCGATCATATATAATGCTTTCAAAAGTTATTGTTTTTACAGATCACTCCGCTCTCTGATATTTACCAAATAAAGGATATGCAAAACCCCACATGCTAAGATGGATCCTCTTCCTACAAGAGTTTGATTTGGAGATCTAGGACAATAAGGGAGCGGAGAATGTAGCGGCTGACCACCTCTCACGTTTGGAGAATTCGACTATTAAAGCACTAGTGGAGGCCAAAATAAATGATAAATTCCCTGAAGAGTGCCTCCTCGACTTCTTCCACCCCTTCGTATGCGGATCTTGCCAACTATTTAGTGGCACGGGTCCTACCAAAAGATTATTCAATTCAACGAAAGAAGAAATTCTTTTCGAACTTGAATAATTATTTTTGATAGGATCCCTTTTTATTTTGTGTTGCGCTGACCAAGTGGTAAGAAGTTATACTTCGAGCGAGGAAGGTGAGCAAATTTTGCGGCACTACTACGAAGGACGAACCAGTGGACATTACCAAGCAAACTAGATTACTAGGAAGGTGCTAGAGACAGGCTTCCATTGGCCCACATTATTCAAAGATGCTCACAGTAAATGCGATAGCTGCCAAAGGTCAGGAAATATTTCTAACCGAGATGAAATGCCCCAAATTATTTTTTTAAAATGTGAAGTTTTTTATTTATGGGGAATGGATTCCGTAGGCCCTTTACCTTCTTTGTTTAATAATAAATATATTCTCGTTGTGCTCGATTACGTGTCGAGGTGGGCAAAAGCACAAGCCCTTCCCAGCACGGACATGAGAGTCATCGTAAATTTTTTAAAAAATATATTTTCACGATTTGGCACACCCCGAGCAATAATTAATAATAGGGGTACACATTTATGAAACAACCAACTTGCTAAAATTTTAGCAAAGTATAGAGTTACACACAAGCTTTCCACCGCCTATCACCCACAAGCAAATGGCCAAGTAGACGTAGTGAACCGTGAATAAAAAAGAATCCTAGAAAAAACTGTGTTCATTAATAGGAAGGATTGGTCGCTAAAATTAGACGACGCACTATGGGCCTATCGGACATCGTACAAAACCATAATCGAATGTACACCACACGGATTAGTCTATGGAAAATCGTGCCACTTACCGGTGGAATTAGAAGATCGCGTATTTTGGGCACTTAAATTTTTAAATTTTGATTTAAACAGCCTCCGAACAACGAAAATTTCAATTAAATGAATTAGACAAGTGGCGTGCAAACGCCTCCGAAAATAATTAATTTTATAAATAGCGCACTAAGTTTATCATGATAACAAAAATTAAAATTCCAAAATCTTTTTCACCGGGAGATTTAGTCCTTCTTTATAATTTTAGACTTAAACTTTTTCCGGGCAAATTAAAATCACGATGGTCCGATACCTTTGTTGTAAAAGACGTTTGGTCATCTGAGACCGTGCTAATAGAGCACCTCGAAAAAGGCTCTTTTAAGGTTAACGGGCATTGGATAAATTTATATCACCCCGATGACTCAACGTCCAAAAAATTGAAACAATTAAATTTCTAAATTTTTAAAGAATTGCCACTTAGTCAAGCTACGCTATGATAAACAAAGCACTTTTTGCAGGCACCCCAACGTTATCCTTTTCTTTTTTCTTTTGTTTGTTATCAACTTATTTTTGTAGGTTTTGTTCCGGCAACGCCGACTACCAACCAGGGAAGCCCTATCCTCCCTATTTTGACTTTTCTTTTACTTTTAACATCAATTCATTTTTTGCATTTTATTTAATCTTGTTGGTACTGCATACTTAGTTTTAAACATTGGAGACAATGTTTAATTTTAAGTATGGGGGATAGCATAGTTATCTAAGTAATTTGAAATATATATATATATATATATATATTCTTGGAAAGGGCCGTGTTGGGCTTTCATCCCACAAAACAGCCTAGTACCTTGCAAACCCTTCACAGTGTAGACCTTGGGAAGTTCAAGACTAAAAACCAAAAAAATTTATAAACTATAAATAAATACTCCTCGCTTGTTGCTTTTATTATTTTTCTAGAAATCTAGTTTGAGGAGTAATTATAAGCATTCCTACATTTTTAATTTAGCTAATTTTTTGTTGCATCAGAATTTGTTAGACTTAAAGTTGAAGTAATTTTGTTTTAAGAAATATTTTATGTTCATAATTCAATTAGAGATTTTATTTAGCACTACTTCTCTTTTTAAATTTAAATGCCTTCACTTTGTAGTAAATTAGCTAAACATCCTTGGATTTGTACTATATTTTCTACTAACTTTCAAATCTTAGGAAATTTCACTCCACTAAAAAGTTGCTCTCAAAATAGTTTAATTTTAAAAACTAGAAGAATTTCTTTATCCCCCACCCTTTGTTGGCAAATATAAAAAGAGTAATAAAAGATCATATGTCATGGGAAAAAGAGGATAAATTTCATTATCCCCTAAACATATGCACCCAAAAACATTTAAAAGACTACATGTCATGATCTAAGAGGATAAAATTCATTACTTCTAAACATATAGATTTTGAGTTTTTGTTTGAAGAGAAATTTGTAAAAAGATTACATGGCATGGAAAATGAGAGGATAAAATTCATCATTTTCCTAAACATATACATTTATGAAATTATGAGTGAGGCTTCACCACCTCCAATTCAAGAACTCTTCATTTTGTCATTTTGATACAAACCACTCCTTAGCCAATTTTGTTGATTCTAGTCCTAAATAAAATTATTAAGAGAGCAATATATATTTCGGTAGGTGTCTTTTCTTTATGCCTCTTTTATGTTAGAGTTTCTATAATTTCAATCTATTTTTGTATATCAATTTCTATAATTTCGTTTGCTAAATAGTCATCTAGAGAAGTCTTTAGCTAAGCATGTTTCTCTTTTTAAATTAATTTCATAACTTATGACTTAATTCTTGAATTTCTAGAATTTGTTTTTAACTTACTCTTGATTCAATAAAATTTTAGTTAAGTTACAAATTATTATCGATGTCTTGTAAATTATCTCTCATTCTTTTGCTCTAGAATAGCAAAAGCTCAGGTATGGGGGTGTTTGATGAGTTGTTCATATTCTCATCTTTTAGTATAATTTTAATATAGTTTTAATATGAATTTATATAATTCATATTAATTATCTCATTTAAATTGTTTCTTTTCATTTATATTAACTAACTTATGCTTATTATATGTTTTTCAGGTTTTTCTGGACTTTTGAGCAAAAATTGCAAGTACACGCCCAAAGTCACGGGCGTGACCAAGGGCGTGAAAGCCTAAGATGTGTTCCACTCCTAATTCGGGCATCCTGGGCTCATTCCGAGAAGAATCGCAAAGTACAAGCCCTAGGTCATGGGCATGACCAAGGGCATGTCAATATAAACCATGCCTCCATCTTAGCAGAACGTGTTCCACAGCCATGACGTGCATTTCACCAATTACATGCTCGTGAATTTCAAAGTCACACACGTGTTCGATCAATACCACGCACGCCCAGCCCAGATCATGCCCAGATCACGCTCGTGTACTTCCAATGTCAAGGTCGTGTAACTCCTTACCATAAGAATGATGCGCTAGCCCGCCAAATATTTCCTACCAACAACATTTTAAAGATAACACGCCCTCGGTCACGGACGTGACCGAGGGCATGACACTCATGTAACGCCTGCAATCTATCCAGAAGCCTTCTCCCCCGTAGCTGCTTCGAGCACGCCCCTTACACACCCTTGGTCACGGGTGTGTCCAAGGGCGTAAAACCTCAATTTTTCTCCTATTTAAAGGTAGCTTCTTCAGAACTCTAAAAACGAATTTTGGAAGTTTATTTCTTCATTTCTTGTACTGTTTTCATGTTTCTAGTAGTTATTGTACTCCTCTTTCTTCTTTGCACTTATAATTTTTAATTCCATAGCTTCTAACTTTCTTTTGCTAAAATCAATAAAATGACATAAATCTCCCAGGTTGGAGTCAAATCCAATAGAGGGGTTCACTGCGATAAAGCGAGTTTTAAGGGTTTCGATTTTAGAATGAAAGTTTGGTTGATCAACATAAACTCAGTTGAATGCATCCTCGATAGATGTGCGTTTAGAATTCGTGAACCTCCACGTTCGAAGTAATTTTCTTATGAGAATTAGAAATCTTATTTCTTCACTTTTATTTTCATTCCAAGGTGATTCAAGATGGAGCGCTAGCCTTTTAAATCATTGTTTTAATCATTATTTTAATCCACCGTGCTTTTCTTATAAACAAACTACACAAAGTTCTATTAATAGAATAATAGATATTTTCTCGAAGTAAAAGTATTCAACTCGCTCGGATTTTTATACGACCTTGGTTTCTATAAACCTATACTACTTTTGACATGGTACACTTGTAGTTGTCATTTCCAGGCATAGCTTTGCTCCCACCAGATACAGCAGAGGAAGCAAAGTCGGCAGAACCAGTCATAGAAGAAACCCCCAGAAGATTGCTAGCTATATCTAGACACCTTAGGAATCATCTAGATGAGTAGATCAAAGGAGATGACAGTCAAGGAGTGCTGATAAGGAGCAGGGCCTTGAATGAAGTTATGTATCTAAATTTCCTTTCTCAAGTTGAACCCAAGAAATTTGAGGATGAAAATTCAGATCCCTTCTGCCATGCAGCCATGCAGGATGAATTAAATCAATTCAAGAGATGCATAGTATGAAACTTAGTTTTAGACCCCATGGACACAATATCATAGGAACCAAATGGGTCTACATGAACAAGTTGGATAAAAATGAAGTGATTACAAAGAACAAGGCTAGGCTAGTTGCAAAGGGATATAGACACCCATAAGATCTAATGTGACTATGGACAAGTATAAAAAGGGAATACCCTTTGATAAAACTAAGTACAGATGCCTGATTGGATCTTTCCTCTATCTAACTGCCAGTAGGCCTGATATAATGTATGCCACATATGTGTATGCTTGATACTAGGTGAACCCCAAGGAATCTCATCAATCTTCTGTCAAGAGGATCGTAAAATACCTCAAGGGTACACCGAATCTTGGCTTATGGTACCCTAGGGACAATGATTGTGAGCTAATTCATTATTCAGATGCAGTTTATGTAGGGTGCAAGGAAGATAGGAATACCACTTCATGGACTTGCCAATTCCTTGGGGGAGACTCATTTCATGGAGCAGCAAGAAGCAAACAAGTATGACAATCTCTACAACAGAATCAGAATATATATTTGCAGGGAGTTGCTGTGCTCAATTGCTATGGATCTAACATCAGCTCCAAGACTACAAACTGAAGATGACCATAAAACCCTTATTTTGTGACTCATCTAGTGTCATATCAATTGCTAAGAACCATGTCTCACAAAGCAAGACTAAGTATACTGAGATCAGGTATCACTTCGCTAGATAGCATGCGGAGAATGAAGATATCATCCTTGAGTTTGTCCCTACAAACAAACAAGTTACTGATATATTCACAAATCCCCTAGATGAAGCTAAGTTTTACTTCTAGTTTTAATTGGGGATGTTAAACTTACAATGAATTCTAAGTCAATTTCAATTTTCCATCATCTATTTATAGGCAATGATAACATGTATGCTGAGTGTTGTAGGTTCCTCTCAAGAAGTAATGGAAATTCACTAAGTCTGGCAAATATATGTGCCTTGTCTCAACGACATTTTTAGATGTCTCGACGACACTACAAGAATCTCAGAGACACAATGTTTCATTTGGATAAACTGAGAAAGACCTACAGAGTCGGTGAAGGGATGTTTGATGGCGAAATAATTCAACGACACAATGCGTATCGTAGTAACTCAACCCAGCTATTTAAAACAATATTGGAACTTTCAATCTGAGTTGTACGATTATTGATTAATCAAGTCAAATAGTATAAATAGGTATGCGCCTGATGACTAGTAAAATATACGTATTTATAGTATAGTTTTTAGTATACTTTTAATTAAAAGTGTGAATTTTCTATGTAAATTAAGGAATAAATTGTTTATTTTGTTATTTCCATTACCAACTTACCTTTATTTCCATTTAGCAGATTTCTATGTTTTTTGTTAGGTCACACCCTCGGTCACTCCCGTGACCTAGAGCGTGTCTACTTAAAATTCCTAAATCTCAGCTCCCAGCCACTTTCTAGAGCAAAGTCAGAAAATGATCAAGTCATGCCCTCGGTCACGCCCGAGACCAAGGCCATGTAGCGGGTCACGCATGTGAACTCCTTGTAAAGATGATAGGCCATGCCTTCAATCTGATCGACCTGATGACTGGTCAAATCACAAAGTAACGCCCGTGTTAATTTGTTCATGCCCGTGTTCCTCCAACCTTCCATCAGGACACGCTATCTGTCACACCCCTGAGGTTGCTATCGCCCAAGGTCATGCCTTTGACATGTTGGTCACGGACATGTTCAGCCACCTCTCTAGTCAAACACTTCCAGAATCATCCAGAAGGCCAACTGTTTTGACCTTCTAAACAAGCCAAGAATAACACGCACTAGGTCACTCCTGTGACCAAGGGCATTCAAAATTTTGCCTATAAATAAAAACTGACCCCCTAAGCAATTCTCACGCTTGGACTGCCCTTTTTGGGTATGAAAGTGAGGTATTAGATCTTAGATTTACTCTAGAGGGGGGGGGGGGGGTGAATAGAGTATTAAAAAGTTTTAACTTATTTTAAAGCAGAATTAAAATAGTGATATATATATATATATGTGTGTAACACAGTGAGTGTAAAAGCAAAATAAACAAAAATCACAGAACAATACAGAAAGAAAGCACAATCACAGAAGACACAAGGATCTATAGTAGTTCCCCAATCAAACTTGGTACATCTACTCTTCTACCACCCTTGGTAGGAATCCACTAGGTTTTTGATCAGGTGCCCTATCACCACTGGGATTTTTGATCAGGTGCCCAAACACCACTGAGCTTTTGATCAGGTGCTCAAACCATAACACAGGTTTTTGATAAGGTGCCATGCCAGTAAAGGTTTAACTTTTGAAGGGAGTTAGAACCCTGTACATGATGGGATAAAAAGGGTAAACAAAAAGATTTATGAAATTCTTCTCTGTCAACAAGCTGAGAGAAGACTAGTGGATTGTTGTGTTGTAAAGCTCCCCTGTCTGATAGAGTTTCTTTGACAGTTGGATGGAGCTTTCTCTTGAATGAGGAGAATCTTCCTTGATACCAGATGAATCTGAGAGACAATGATTCTCAGATTATTGTTGCTCTTTGAAGATTAGAACCAGCAGCTGAAAACTGAGAGAAAATGGTTGTAGTTCTCAGAGAATGAAAATTGCTGCTGTTGAGGAAGAAGAACTCTGTAATTCATCTTGACTTGTTTTTGTATTTCTCTCTCGACTGATTTTTTTCACTGGTACTTCTTTGCTGCTTCCTTTTTCCTTAGAGATATATGATTGATTTTTTAAATTCAAATCTTCTGGTTAAGGAATAGAATAATCTGAATTAAATTTTTCTTGGGGACTGCAATCTGATTCAGCAATAATACTTTAATTCATTTTCGTTTTCCATGAAAGTATCATTTTCCCAATATGTCAACATCTACTTTCTCGAAAGAAGATAATGGAAAGGAATAATAAAAGGAAAGATCAAATCTTGACTTATCTGATAATGAATAAGTCCAAAAGAATTGAATAGATCCGTTGCTGATTAGTCGATCTGAGTTCAGAGAAAATAGACAACTGATCCATCAGAAATTGTCAAACTGAAGAGAAAATTCGTCGAGCAAAAAGCTGAGTTCGTCGAACTGAAAGCTGAGTTCGTCGAACTGAACATTAAGTTATAAATTCGTCGAATTTAACACTGAGTTTGTCGATCTCAATCTGGAGTTCGTCGATCTGAAGAATAGAATCTGTTGAACTGGCTGTAAGACTGAATTCGTTGAGCAGAAGAACAAGTTCGTCGAACTGAGACACAACATTTGTGGAGCACTGGAAGGAGTTCGTCGAACGCAGAATGATGTTCGTCGAACACTGAAACTTGGAATTTTCCTAAGTTCTAGCTAACTCAGACAACCTTAGACCTTGACCCTTATAATGGGGTCAATTATGTCCTAGTCGCAGAGAGTGATCCTAGCCCAAAATCAGTAATAAGGTTGTTCCAACAATCTCCCCTTATTTGGGTTAGGATACTATTTGACAAAATAAAACAAATAACAAACACACAGCATATATATATCTGACAGAATTTTAAATCATTTCAGCAGATAGAAAATATATCACCCTGAGTTTAGAAATATTTACAATGTAATCAGAAATGAGCAAAACCAAATGAATAGAACTTTACTCTATCACTTTGAAGAGGGCTTGAATATGATTTGTCTGTTTGGGTTCTCAAATTCTTTTTTACTCATATAGAGGTCATTAGATCCCAGCAGGGTTTGAGATGAGGCATGAGGAACCACTGCAACTGGGTGCAACCTTAGATAATCTTCAGCAACAAAGAGGTGTCTTGAGCTGTACTTTTCAAATTCTTGTCTTCTGAATTCAGACATTGTTGAGAACTGAGAGTAATCTTTACCGTCTGCTTTTGCTTTATTTATCTGAGCTGTAGCTATTGATTCTTTAAATCTAGCTGTTGGAACAACCCTATTACTGATTTGGGCTAGGATCACTATCTGCGACTAGGACTCAAGTTGACCCCATTGTATAGTCTAAGGCTCAAGTCTAGAGTTGTTTAAGTTAGCTAGAACTTTGGAAAATTCCAAGTCTCTGCGTTTGACGAACTCCAGTCTGGGTTCGACGAACGGCGTATTTTAGTTCGACGATTTTCCTTCTCAGCTCGACGAATTCAGTTCTCCAGACAGTTTATCGGATTATCTCTCAGTTAGACGAACTCCAGTTTGAGATCGACGAACTCAGCTCTGTGTTCGACGTATAAGTAATAAGATGTTCAGTTCGACGAAATTGCTTTTCAGCTCGACGAATTCAATCTTCCAGCCAGTTAGCAGATTTCATCTCAGTTAGACAAACTCCAGATTCAGTTCGATGAATGTAATGCCCATGACATTCGTTAATTATTTACGTGTTCGTTGTAACGTAATTTTGGCGTAAGGGCGATACGTCAGCTTGTTAGGTTTAGTTTTGAACCTTAGCTCAGTTAAAGTGTGTAATTAAGATCGAGCGTGCGAGATTTCGCTTCGTTTCTAGTTGTAGAGAAGGTTTTTGCATAGTTATTGAGATCTTAGCTTCGGGACGCTTTATCCCGAGTTTAGCTCGTTGGAATTTAATTCTGAATTCGCTGTTGGATTCTTAGCGCCGAATTTCAGTTTAGGTGCGAATTTCGTAGAACTCCGAGATGATTTAGTTGTCGTCGTGGTTTAAATAGAATGCGAGACTATTTATATAATTATTTTTTTGCATTTAATCTTTGCATGAAATTCTTAGACTGTGTTTGATGAACTGCAGGCTAGCTGCGTTCGATGAACTGCAGGCTAGCTGCGTTCGACGAACTGCAGGCTAGCTCCGTTCGACGAACAGCAGGCTAGCTGCGTTTGACGAACTGCACGCTAGCTGCGTTCGACGAACTGCAGGCTAGCAGCGTTCGACGAACTACAGGCTAGCAGCGTTCGACGAACTGCAGGCTAGCAGTGTTCGACGAACTGCAGGCTAGCTACGTTCGACGAACTGCAAGCTAGCTGCGTTCGACGAACTGCAGGCTAGCTGCGCCCGACGAAATGCAGGCTTGCTGCGTTCGACAAACTACATGCTTGATGCGTTCGACGACCTACAGGCTAGCTGCGTTCGACGAACTGTAGGCTAGCTGCGTCCGATGAACCGCAGGCTAGCTGCGTCCGACTAACTGCAGGCTAGCTGTATTCGACGAAGTGCAGGCTTGCTGTGTTCAACGAACAGCAGGCTTGCTGCGTTCGATGAACTGCAGGTTGAGTTCGACAAACTCCTGGAGGGTTAATATATATACATTAAGCTTATGTTTTATCTTTTCATCTCCTTTCCCTTTCGGCCGACTAAGATTTCTATCAGGCGAGAGAGCGAGAGCGGCCTATCGTGGAGCATCTGGCTGGCGATTCGAAGGCTGTATTTGTGGGAATCGTGTTTGGAGAGTTGATTCGGAAAGCTCTCGGCGAGATCTTCATTCTAGTGGTAAGCTTTTCCCGTTTCTTGGAAATTTTGGAGTTAGGGTAGTGACCTAACTCCTCCTTTTGATCCGTAAAGTTTCAGGATTTCGTGCCCGGGTGAGTTCTTGGCCGATTCATAGCTTTTGGAGCGGAGATCTTCAAGTTTGCAAGGTTTAAGGCAAGTGGTTATTCTTTTTCCTCCTTCCTTCTTGTTTGTTGAAGCACTCTTCTTTTCTGTGATTATGAGTTTTGGCTGTCTTTTACCTTGAGCATGTATTATAGTATCATACCTGGAGTTTTCCCTGGAGTTTTCTTTTGTTTCCTGCAGCCTTGGATTCCTCGAGAAATCAAGGATTATGCCTTGAATTTCTCAAAAAATCACTTGCTTCCTGGCGTTCGTCGAACGCCTTGTGTTTTCCGTTCGTCGAACGGCCTGCTTTCTCGAGAAGCCTGTTGTTTCCTGCCCCTTCATTTCTCGAGAACCAATTGACTCCTGCCCTTCATTTCTTGAGAACCAATTGACTCCTGCCCTTCATTTCTCGAGAACCAATTGACTCTTGCCCTCCATTTCTCGAGAACCAGCATGACTCCTGCCTTTCTTTTCTTGAGAAATGTTTATTGCCATTGGACATCTCTAGAACCTCTTGTTCTCTGTCCATGACCTCTCTAGAAACCTTTGTATATTGTCCTTTTGATTCCTCGAGAAATGCCCCTTGTTTCTTAGTGCTTGAGTTATGCCTCCGATTACTTCTCCTCTTTGAAACCTCGTACACGTTACGGTTAAATAACTTATGTTTTCTCTTATGAATCATCTTATGCAGTGTTTACTTCATTTGTTACCCTATCCTTAGGGTATCCTGGTGATTATTTCTCGGGCTACGCCCCGTGTTTTAAATAAAAATTTAATTAATAAGAACCATTGTCTTTAGCCTAGCACGGTAGTCGTGTTTGGGGGACAGTGGGGGGAATGTTATAGACTTGCACGGTGGCCATTTAGAGGTGAACCAAGCCTCTGTGGTCCCGAGGGCCGTGTTTGGTTGGTTGGGTCTAGAGACACCCCCACCCGATTTTGGGCTTTGGGTGGCAGAAGTAAGTAACCGCTCCCATTTAATTTGAGCTGATCAGTCTCATGAATAAAATTTACAAGATAATTGAACCATGCTTGTTCCTCTATAAGATATTGGTGCACTCAGTGCTTTGCTTAGTTCTTTGTTTGGATCTTCTCTTTTGGTAAATCTGGCTTGGGTTGGTACCCCTTATACCTTATTTACTTTTCTGCTTATTTTCTGCCACTTGTAATTCCCTTGCTGAGGCGTTCTTTGTTTTATTGAATGCATCAGGTTCTGAGCCATAGCGGCTAGCAGTGTAGCCCGGAGTATTCGGGAGTTTTTGTTGCTGTTTTACCCCGCTGCTGTGAGGTAGTTGTGGTTAGTTTCTTGATGTCTTTTTGGTCAGTCTTCCCGGCCTTCCACCTGATAGAGATGTGGAGTTCGTTTTTGATCTTGAGCCTGGTACTCATCCTATCTCTAAGACACCGTACCATATGGCCCCGCGCGAGTTAGAAGAGTTGCAAACTCAGTTAGATGAGTTGTTGCATTATGGATTTATTAGGCCAAGTTCTTCGCCCTGGGGTGCTCCAGTTTTGTTCTTGAAAAAGAAGGATGGTTTTATGAGGTTGTGCATAGATTATAGAGAATTAAACAAAGTGACCATCAAGAACAGGTATCCGTTGCCGAGGATAGATGATATGTTTGATCAGTTGCGTGGTAGAACGGTGTTTTCGGAGATTGACCTTCGATCAGGCTACCATCAGTTGAGGATCCGTGAGTCGGACATTCCCCGGACTGCCTTTCATTCCCATTATGGTCATATTGAGTTTCTGGTTATGTCTTTTGGGTTGACGAATGCACCCTCTGCATTTATGGACATGATGAACCGCGTGTTCAAGGATTTTTCTGGATCATTTTGTTGTGGTATTCATCGATGATGTGTTGGTATATTCCAGAAGTGCTGAGGAGCATGCTCCGCATTTGCGCTTAGTATTGTCTACTCTTAGAGAGCACAAGCTGAATGTGAAGCTGAGAAAGTTTGAGTTCTGGCTTTCTCAGGTATCCTTTCTGGGTCATGTAGTGAACAAGGATGGAATTACTGTAGGCCCCGCTAAGATTTCTGTTGTGTTGGATTGGAAGACGCCTTCAACGCCTAAGGAGATAAGGAGTTTCTTAGGGTTGGATGGGTACTACATGAGGTTTGTTCAAGGGTTCTCAGTGCTGTCGGCACCTTTAACTAACCTTACCCAGAAGAATACCGCTTTTGTTTGGAGTGATAAGTGTGAAGAAGCCTTTCAGGAATTAAAGAGGCGTTTGTGCAGTGCTCATGTGTTGGCCTTGCCGATCGAAGTAATAGAGTATGTTGTTTATGTGGACGCATCTCACATTGGACTAGGGTGTGTTTTGATGCAAGAAGGAAAGCTGATTGCCTATGGTTCTAGACAATTAAAAGTTCATGAAAAGAATTACCATACGTGTGACTTAGAATTTGCTGCAGTGATTTATGACTTAAAGCTTTGGAGACATCTGTTATATGGAGTGTCATGCAAGATTTTTACGGATCACAAGAGTTTGAAGTATGTCTTTACCCAGAAAGAGCTGAATTTGCGCCAGCATAGATGGTTGGAGTATGTTGCGGATTATGAGGTTGATATCCTGTATCATCCGGGTAAGGGTAATGTGGTGACCGATGCCCTGAGCAGAAAGGTCGCGCATGTCTTCAATCTTTCCGTGCATTCCTTAGTAGAGGAGTTTATGCTGATGGATATCTCAGTCAGTAGTAGTACCGCACATTCGAGTCTTGAAGCTAAAGAGCCTTCTTGGATTACCCTTACGAGATTGCACCAGAAGGAGGATCCTGACTTGCAGCATCTCCGAAATAGGACCGAGAAGGGAGAATTACCAGATTTTTAGATCGATGATAAAGATACTTTGAAGTACCGAGGTAGGCATTGTATCCCCGCGCTGGATGATATTTGGGTAAAGATCTATAGTGAAGCACATGATTCTAGAGTTTCCTATCATCCTGGTTCCACAAAAATGTACAAAGACCTGAAGTAGATCGTTTGGTGGTCAAAAATGAAGAATGATATAGCCAGATATGTTACTGAATGTTTAACTTGTCAGCGCGTGAAGACGGATCATAAGAGGCCTGGAGGTAAGTTGAACCCATTGGATGTTCCATGCTGGAAGTGGGAGAGTATTTCAATGGACTTCATTACTAGTTTATCGAGATCTCCCAGAGGACACGATTCGGTATGGGTCATAGTTGACAGATTAACAAAGTGTGCTCACTTGTGCCTTTTAAGATCGGTTACTCTATGGAGAAAATAGTAGGAACTTTATTTGAATGAAGTGATCAGATTGCATGGAGTGCCCGTGAGCATTGTGTCGGATCGAGATTCTAGGTATATGTCTCATTTCTGGCCGACTTTGCAGGGACCTTTGGGCACTGACCTTAGATACTCTACCGCTTACCATCCTCAGATCAATGGTCAGACAGAGAGAGTGAATCAAATTTTGGAGGATATGATAAGGTGCTATATTCTAGATCATGGTGGAGCTTGGGATAAGCGTCTTGGATTGATGGAATTTGCCTACAATAATATTTATCAGGAAAGCCTGCAGATGGCCCCCTTTGAGGCTTTGTAAGGGAGGCATTGTCGAACTCCCTTGTTTTGGGCCTAGGTTGGTGAGTGTCCATTGTTAGGCCCAGAGGCTTTGGAAGAGATGAGTGTTGTCGTGACTCATATCCACGAGAAGCTTCATATTGCTCAGGAGCGGTATGAGAAGTATGCTAATCGGAGAAGGGTGGATCTTGAGTTTGCCGTTGGAGACTTAGGTTTCTTAAAAGTTTCTCCGATGCCGGGCGTTAAGAGATTTGGAAGGAACTACAAGTTGGACCCCTGGTATGTGGGACCTTTCCAGATTGTTGAGCGCATCGGAGCATTAGCTTATAGATTGGATTTTCCTGCTTCCTTCCCAAATATTCATGATGTATTTCATGTGAGCCAGCTGAGGAAGTGTTTGCGTAGTGGTCGGCTTGTTCTTGATTCAGTGCCCATTTTGCAGCCCAATCTTTCGTATGTTGAAGAGCCTGTCCGAATCTTGGAGACTCAGGAGCGTGTATTGCGGAGGAAGACGATCCTGATGGTTAAGGTTCTTTGGAAGAATTAGGGTGTCGAAAGCACAACATGGGAGCTGGAGTCTGCCATGAGAGAGACTCATCCAAGCCTCTTCTCTTAGATTTTGGGTAAATCTTCTATCAGGTAACCTTTGGATTTGATTCCGTATCTTTCTTGATCTTTGGATTTCAAGTTTCGGGATGAAATTTCTTTTTAGGGGGAGTGACTGTAACGCCCCTAATTTTCATTAATTATTTACGTGGCCGCTGTGACGTAATTTTGGTGTAAGGGCGTTACGTCAGCTCATCAGGTTTAGTTTTGGGCCTTAGCTCAGTTAAATTGCGCAATTTAGATCGAGCGTGCGAGATTTCGTGTCGTTTCGAGTTGTAGAGAAGGTTTTTGCGTAGTTATTGTGATCTTAGCTCCGGGAGGCTTTATCCCGAGTTTGACTCGTCGGAATTGAATTCTGACTTCGCTGCTGAATTCTTAGCCCCTAATTTCAGTTTAGGTGCGAATTTCCTAGAAGTCCGTGGTGATTTAGTCGTCATCGTGGTTTAAATAGAATGGGAGATTATTTATATAATTTTTTTTGCATTTAATCATTGCATGAAATTCTTAGACTGCGTTCGACGAACTGCAGGCTAGGAGCGTTCGACGAACTGCAGGCTAGGAGAGTTTGACGAACTGCAGGCTAGTTGCGTTCGACAAACTGCAGGCTAGCTGCGTTCGATGAACTGTAGGCTAGCTGCGTTCGACCAAATGCAGGCTAGCTGTGTTCGACGAACTGCAGGATTGCTGCGTTCGATGAACTGCAGGCTAGCTGCGCTCGACGAACTGCAGGCTAGCTGCGTTCGACGACCGCAGGCTAGCTTCTTCCGACGAACCGCAGGCTAGCTGTGTCTGACGAACCTCAGACTAGCTGCATCCGACGAACTGCAGGATTGCTGCATTCGATGAAATGCAGGCTTGCTGCGTTCGACGAACTGCAGGCTGAGTTCGATGAACTCCTGTAGGCTTAATATATATATATATTAAGGTTAGGTTTTATCTTTTCATCTCCTTCCCCTTTCGGCCGACTAAGAGTTCTATCAGGCGAGAGAGCGAGAACGGCATGTCGTGGAGCTTCCGGCCGGCGATTCGAAGGCTATAGTAGTCGGAATCGTGTTTGGAGAGTGGATTCAGAAAGCACTCGGTGAGATCTTCGTTTTAGTGGTAAGCTTTTCCCATTTCTTGTAATTTTTGGAGTTAGGGTAGTGACCTAACTCTACCTTTTGTTCCGTAATGTTTCAGCATTTCATGCTAGGGTGAGTTCTTGGCCGATACATAGCTTTTAGAGCGGAGATCTTCGAGTTTGCAAGGCTTAAGGCAAGTGGCTATTCTTTTTCCTCCTTCCTTCTTGTTTGTTGAAGCACTCCTATTTTCTGTTATTATGATTTATGGCTGTCTTTTACCTTGAGCATGTATGATAGTATCAGACCTGGAGTTTTCAGGGAGTTTTCTTTTGTTTCCTGCAACCTTGGATTCCTCGAGAAATCAAGGATCCTGCCTTGGATTTCTCGAGAAATCACTTGCTTCCTGGCGTTCGTCGAACGCCTTGTGCTTTCCGTTTGTCAAACGGCCTTCTTTCCCGAGAAGCCTGTTGTTTCCTGCCCCTTCATTTCTCGAGAACCAATTGACTCCTGCCCTTCATTTCTCGAGAACCAATTGACTCCTGCCCTTCATTTCTCGAGAACCAATTGACTCCTGCCCTTCATTTCTCGAGAACCAATTGACTCATGCCCTTCATTTCTCGAGAACCAGCATGACTCCTGCCTTTCTTTTCTCGAGAAATGTTTATTGCCATTGGACTTCTCTAGAACCTCTTGTTCTCTGTCCTTGACCTCTCTAGAAACCATTGTATATTGTCCTTTTGATTCCTCGAGAAATG
Organism: Dactylorhiza incarnata; assembly: GCA_033032865.1. Taxonomy (NCBI): domain Eukaryota; kingdom Viridiplantae; phylum Streptophyta; class Magnoliopsida; order Asparagales; family Orchidaceae; genus Dactylorhiza; species Dactylorhiza incarnata. The sequence goes on along the minus strand of JAWHQI010000033.1, from coordinate 7,514,526 downwards.
CCCTTTGTTTCTTAGTGCTTGAGTTATGCCTCCGATTACTTCTCCTCTTTGAAACCTCATACTCGTTGCGGTTAAATAACTTATGTTTTCTCTTATGAATCATCTTATGCAGTGTTTACTTCATTTGTGACCCTATCCTTAGGGTATCCTGGTGATTATTTCTCTGGCTACGCCCCGAGTTTTAAATAAAAATTTAATTAATAAGAACCATTGTCTTTAGCCTTGCACGGTAGTCGTGTTTGGGGGACAGTGGGGGGATTGTTATAGCCTTGCACGGTGGCCATTTAGAGGTGAACTGCAAGCTTGGTCTGTGGTCCCGAGGGCCGTGTTTGGGTGGTTGGGTCTAGAGACACCCCCACCCAGTTTTGGGCTTTGGGTGGCGGAGGTAAGTAATCGCTCCCGTTTAACTTGAGCTGATCAGTCTCATGAATAAAATTTACAAGATAATTGAACCATGCTTGTTCCTCTATAAGATATTGGTGCACTCGGTGCTTTGCTTAGTTCTTTGTTTGGAGCTTCTCTTTCGATAAATCTGGCTTGGGTTGGTACCCCTTATGCCTTATTTACTTTTCTGCTTGTTTTCTGCCACTTGTAATTCCCTTGCTGAGGCGTTCTTTGTTTTATTGAATGCCTCGGGTTCTGAGTCGTAGCGGCTTGCAGTGTAGCCCGGAGTCTTTGGGAGTTTTAGTTGTTTTTTTACCCCGCTGCTGCGAAGTTGTTGTGGTTAGTTTCTTCTTGTGTTCAGACATGCTAGTTTGGAGCCAACGGGTTTGTGTCAGGTTGTTGATGCCCGTTGTGCCCTTTTGAAACTTTATAGCTTACTTGCCAGTTAATTGCTACCAATTTTTAGATATTGTGTATCTTGCTCTCTGGGAATGATTTATGTCTAGGTGCATTATAGTTATAAAATGGCTTTTCTTTCATCCTCATTGCATACCTTTTAACTGAAATCCTTATCTTTAAAGTCGCCTAAAAGATATTTTCTATACTTATACTATGCCTAGATATGTGCATATCATTTACTTTATGTCCTGTCATCACGTGCATTTAGGACCTTAAGTGAACTAAATCAAGTACTTTCCGCTGCAATTACATATATTTTCTCGGTGGACTAGTTGATCCAAGAACTGAGAGACACAGTTCTTACCCCAAACTTTAATAAATGATTTCAAATGATGACCAATCATCTAAACATGTTCTGATTAAATAAGTAATAGGTTCCCGCCTGAGCGTCTGCAGTTGTCTCTTGCATGACTTGGCATCATGACGCGTATTTTTTCTTACTCTGATATTCCTAAATTCGGAGAAAATGTGGGTTGTGACAACGAACTCCATATTGTGTTTGACGAATTAATTCAGTTCGATGAACTCCAGATTCAGTTCGACGAACTCAACTTTCAGGTCAACGAACTCAGCCTTTAGCTCGACGAATTTCTTCTCCAGCTTAACAATCTCTGAAGGATCTGTTATCTATTTTCTCTGAACTCAGATCGACTATACTGCAACGGATCTATTCAATTTATTTGGACTTATTCTTTATCAGATAAGTCAAGATTTGACCTTTCCTTTTATTATTCCTTTCCATTCTCTTCTCTCGAGAAAGTAGTTATTTGAAATATTGGAAAAGGATACTCTTATGGAAAAGGAAAAGGAATTAATTATTATTGCTGAATCAGATTGCAGTTCCAAGAAATATCTTTTCAGAATATTATATTCCTTATCCAGAAGATTTGAATTTCAAATCAGTGAAATATTGTCTAAGGCAAAGAAAGATCGGTAAGAAGACAGAAAGAATAGAGAAGTATCAGTCGAGAGAGAAATACAAAATGTCAAATAGAATTATAGAGTTCATCCTCAACAGCAGCATTCTCATTCTCTGAGAACATCAACAAAATCTTCACTCAGTTTTCAGCTGCTGGTTCTAATCTTCAAAGAGAAACAATAATCTGAGAAACTTTATCTCTCAGATTCATCTGCTATCAAGGAAGATCATTTACATCCAAGAGGAAGCTCCATCCATTATCTGCCAAGAAATTCTATCAGACAGGGGGAGCTTCATAACAACAATCCATTAGTCTTCTCTCAGCTTGTTGACAGAGAAGAACTTCATATACCTTTTTGTTTACCCTTTTTATCCCATCTTGTTCAGTGTTCTAACTCCCTTCAAAAGTTAACCCTTTGGTGGCAGGGCACCTGATCAGAAACATATGATTGGTTTGATCATGATGAGTGGTTTATTCACTCATCTTTTAGCTTAATTTAATTATAATTCTTATATAAATCTATTTAAATTAGATGTATTTTCCTACATAAATTGCTTCCTTTCATTTCTATGAGCTAACCTAAACATATTTTAATATTTCAGGTTTTTCTGGGCACATTGGAGCAAAAAGTACATTTACATGCCCCTGGTCATGGGCGTGACCAATAGGCGTGTAACCAACGGTGTGTTCCAGACCTGCCTCCGCTACCCAGAGTCGTTCCATGAAGAATTTGCCAAGTACACGCCCCAGGTCACGGGCGTGACCAAGGGCGTGACCCAATGTCACGGCCGTGACCCAATATCACGGATGCGACCCATTGAGACGAGTCAGCCCGCTGAGATTAAGCCTGCCATGTCAATTAAAGTTACACGCCCGTGACCAGTGGGCGTGTCATCCAGTTCGCGGGTGTGACTCATCCCGCGCTCCTTCCAGCCAAAGCTTCCCGCCATCAGCACTTTTAAAGATTACACGCCCCAGGTCACAGGCGTGACCTAGGGAGTGACACGTCCATAACGCCTGCATTGAAGCCAGATGGCGCCTTCTCCACACCCAGCAAATCACGCCCCTTACACGCCCCTTGGTCACGGGCGTGACCAAGGGCGTGTAACCCAAAATTTTCAGCTATAAAAAGGCAGCTCCTACAGATGATCAAGCACCTTGCATTGGAGTCGAAGCCTCCATTTCTTGTTTTTTTTCTATTTTTTAAGTATTCTAGCTCTACTTTTTCTTGCACTTGTAACTTCCCTTTCAATAGTTGTAATTCCTTTTCTTGAATTAATAAAATTTGTTGTTGTTTTGTTCATCCATTCTCTACCTCTTTTCAATAGTTTTAATCTTCAAGTTGAGTTACCTTTCTTGTTGCAACCAAATCAAAGTACTTTTTGATAGAACAATAGAGATCTTCTTGAGTAAGAGTAATCAACACGCCCGGATTTTTATGCGACCTTGGTTTTTATATGCCTATACTACATTCGACATGGTACACTTGTCGTTGTTGTTTGCAAGCATTGTTTTGCTCATCAATTTTTTGGCGCCGTTGCCGGGGATCTGAGTTGATATTTCGAAAGAGAATATCTATTGGCTTTATCATCTCCTTTCTTCTCTCATTTTTTATTTTTCATTTCTACTAGGTGCAACTAAATTCCTGGAAAGGATGCTTTGGGCTTGAATTCCCATCACAGCCTCTAGTACCTTGCGAGCCCTTCACCAGGTTGACCTTGGGAAGTCCAGGACTAATCTTAAATTACCTAATTAAAAAAAATTATATCTATAATAATTTTTTATAAAAATATATATATATATAATAAATATATTTATCTAAAATTATACTTTTTTCGCCTCTCTTTCTCTTTTCTTATCTTTTTGGTTTATGACCCGACACAACTCTCCAGCTAATTTTAAATTTGGTTTTGATCCGGAAATCGAGCGCACATTGCGGCGAAGTCTCTGATTTTGTGATCTACCAATAATTCGCGAAGAGTCAATCAGAGAGACTAACGAAGGTTTAATGGATAACCCCGACCATAATGAGGCCTCGCTATGGACCATGTCCTATTATGCAAGGCCAAATTGGGAGGGAACACAATCTAGTATTATTCGCCCGGCGGTGGCGAATAATAATTTTGAAATTAAAATGAGTATCATTCAAATGGTACAGCAAACCGTCATCTTTTACGGCTTACCGGATGAAGATCTAAATTTACATTTATTAAATTTTTTGGAAATTTGCGATACGTTTAAAATCAATGGCGTCACCCATGACGCCATTCGTTTGCGTTTATTTCCATTCTCTTTGCGAACTAAGGCCAAGCAATGGTTGGGATCTCTTCCTGGATCGAGGTTCCATCACTACGTGGGCCGAGATGACGGAGAAATTCTTAACAAAATATTTTCCTCCAGCAAAGTCCGTTAAATTACGTACGGACATTCTCTCGTTCACGCAAATGGACTCAGAGTCTCTCTATGACACATGGGAGCGCTTCAAGGAATTATTGCGGAGATGTCCTCGCCATGCCCTTCCTTTATGGCAACAAGTTCAAACATTCTACAATGGTTTGAATCTCCAAACAAGGCAAATGATTGATACGGCAGCTGGGGGAACTCTAAATAACAAAACCCCCGAGGCCGCTCAAGAGCTTTTTGAGGAGATGGCCATGAATGCTTATAAGTGGAATGTGCCACGGTCGCGTCCTAACAAGCCGACCAGACTCTTTGAAGTCGAGACCACCCCGAATTTAGCACCTCAAGTAGAATGGCTTACTAAGCAATAGGCGGAGATGTCTGCTTCCTCCGCCTGTAATGGGGCTAATAATTATAATAATAATAATTTTATTCAAGAGAAAGTAAATTATATGGGGAACTCCTATCGCCCTCCTTATAACCCAAATAATATTCTTCCGTTTAACAATAGTTATAATCCGGGTTTAAGGAATCACCCAAACTTTTCATGGAGCAACCCCAATAACGCTCAACGACCACCACAAGTGAATCCTCCCAGATTCGCTCCTCCACCACCACCACAAAATCCCTCTCCGTTTGAAGAGGTTGTCAGTGAGTACATGGCCTCCAATGAGACCAATATCCGGAATCTTAACAGATCGGTCAAATATTTGGAAAATCAAATTGGACAGCTCGCCAAAATGTTCTCCTAACGCCAGCAAGGAGCACTTTCGGGCAACACTGAGCCCAATCCGCGGGAGAGCGCCAATGCAATCACCCTCCGCAACGGAAAGGAGGTAACTCTGTCACATTTGGTCGAGCTCGAGGTAAACGTTTCTTCTTCTCCCCCGCAAGTTCTTTCTTCACATACTTTACCGTCTGCTACTTTAGCTTCGCGCATTATTAAAACTCCTTCTATTCCTTATCCTTCGAAATTTAAAGATGAGCGCAATGAGGAGCAATATAAAAAATTTATTGAAATTTTGAAATAAATCCAAATAAATGTACCATTCTGCGAAGCAATTGCTCAAATGCCAAAGTACGCTAAATATCTAAAGGAGTTACTTTCAAACAAAATGAAAGTTGATTTTTTTTGCGTATTTCTTTAAACGCAGAGTGTTCGGCGGCTTTATTAAATAAATTACCACAAAAATTAAACGACCCGGGACGGTTCTCCATTCGGTGTATGTCTGGTAATTTATCAATCAAGCACGCCTTGGCCGATGTAAGCGTTAGCATAAATTTAATGCCTTTTGCGTTATTTAAAAAGCTTGGTTTGGGCAACCCAAGCCCAACTAACATTAGCATCCAACTAGCGGATCGGTCAGTTAAATACCCAATAGGGGTCATTGAAGATGTGCTAGTGAAGGTTGATAAGTTTATCTTCCCGGTAGACTTTGTCATCCTCGATATTGAAGAAGACGTCGAAGTACCCCTAATACTTGGTCGACCTTTCCTAGCCACCGCTCGAGCTATAATAGATGTAAGTAACGGAAAACTTCTCCTGCAAGTTGGAGAGGAAGAAATTATTTTCAATGTTAATTAATCAATGAGAAATGCACTTACTAACGACGATTCTTGTTTTATTTTAGAATCAAATTTTGAAGAAGAATTATCAACTTTTGCGGAAATAATTTCCCCTCTTTATGAAAATCTGGAGTTACAAACTTTATTATGTCTTAAAGAAACGACCCGACAGGCAAACTTTGAACAAAAAAATTTAAATATTTTTAAAATCAAAACATTTTATGAAGAGCCATCGAGTCTAGAATTAAAACAACTACCAGATCATCTAAAATATGTATTTTTATATGAAAATTTAAAATTACCCGTGATTATTTCTTCTACGTTTGATGATTCAGAAATTTTCAAATTAATTAAAATTTTAAATAACCACCGCCATGCAATTGCATGGAAAATTTTGGATATTAAGGGTATAAATCCCTCATTCTGCACGCATAAAATAAATCTAGAAAATAATTCTCGCCGCACTATTCAGCCTCAACGACGCCTTAACCCCAATATGAAGGACGTCGTTAAGGCCAAAATTATAAAATTATTGGACGCGGGGATTATTTACCCAATTTCTGATTGCACTTGGGTTATCCCGGTGCAAGTCGTACCTAAGAAGGGAGGAATGATAGTAGTTGAAAACAAAAATAACGAGTTGATTCATACTCGTACTGTTACTGGTTGGCGGGTCTGCATCGATTATAGAAAATTAAATGATGCCACCCGCAAGGATCACTTTCCGTTACCCTTCATTGACCAAATCTTAGAACGTCTATCCGGCACTCACGCTACTATTTCCTTGATGGTCTTTCGGGATATTTTCAAATCCCAATCGCACCCGAAGACCAAGAAAAAACTACCTTCACTTGCCCCTTCGACACCTTCGCCTATCGGAGGATGTTGTTTGGTCTTTGTAATGCGCCAGCTACATTTCAAAGGTGTATGCTCGTAATTTTTTATGAATTAGTTGAGGACGTCATGGATGTTTTCATGGATAATTTTTCAGTCTATGGCGATTCCTTTCAAAATTGTCTAAAAAATCTTGATCGTGTTCTTCAACGCTGCGAAGACACGAATCTGGCACTCAACTGGGAGAAGTGCCACTTTATGGTCCGTGAGGAATTAGTCCTCGGGCATAAGGTTTCTAGTAAAGGGATCGAGGTCGATAGGGCCAAGATCGAAGTTATAGAAAAACTCCCTCGGCCTACTAATATTAAATCTATTAGGAGTTTTTTAGGACATGCGGGTTTCTATAGAAAGTTCATTAAAGATTTTTCAAAAATTACAAAACCGTTAACGCATCTTTTAGAAAAAGAAACCACGTTTATCTTTGATGAAGAATGTTCTAAGGTGTTCATTAAGATTAAAAACAAATTTATCAAATCGCCTATTTTAATTTCACCAGATTGGTCTCTTCCGTTCAAAATCATGTGCGATGCAAATGATTTAGCTGTAGGTGCGGTCTTGGGCCAAAGGGTGAATAAATACTTTCACCCAATTTATTACACAAGCAAAACGCTTACATCCGCCCAAGCTAATTATACAACGACAGAAAAAGAACTTCTTGCGATTGTTTTCGCCTTTGATAAATTTTGTTCTTACATAACGCTATCAAAAATTATTGTATTTACAGATCACTCCGCCCTCTGGTACTTGCTAGATAAAGGGGACGCCAAGCCCCGACTGTTGAGATGGATCCTACTATTGCAAGAATTCGATTTGGAGATCCGAGACAAGAAAGGAGTGGAGAACTTGGCGGCCGACCACCACTCAAGATTAGAGAATCCGGTTGCAGGAGCGCCTGTGGAGGCTGAAATTGACGACAAATTCCCTGAAGAGCACCTCCTAGCCATCAAAAAGGTAACGACTTCTTCCACACCTTGGTACGCGGATTTGGCCAACTATTTAGTGGCCCGGGTCCTACCAAAAGATTTTTCAAGTCAACAAAAGAAGAAATTCTTTTCGAACTTGAAAAATTATTTTTGGGAGGATCCCTTTTTATTTCGTGTCTGCGCGGACCAAGTGGTAAGAATGTGTATTTCGGACGAGGAAGGTGAACAAATTCTGCGGCACTGCCACGAAGGTCCAACTGGTGGACACTACCAAGCAAACCGGCCCACAAGAAAGGTGCTAGAGGCCGGCTTCTACTGGCCCACCTTATTCAAAGATGCTCATACCATTGTTTGTAAATGCGATAACTGTTAACGGTCAGGTAACATTTCTAACCGAGACGAAATGCCCCAAAATATATTTTTAGAATGCGAAATTTTTGATTATTGGGGAATAGATTTTGTAGGTCCTTTACCCTCCTCCTTCAATAATAAATATATCCTTGTTGCGGTCGATTACGTGTCAAGGTGGGCGGAAGCACAAGATTTTCCCACCAACGATGCGAGAGTCATCATACGCTTTTAAGAAAAATTATTTTCATGATTTGGCACACCTCGAGCACTAATTAGTGATAGGGGCACACACTTTTGTAACCACCAGCTTGCTAAAATTTTAGCAAAGTATGGAGTTACACACAAACTTTCTATCGCCTATCACCCACAAGCGAATGGACAAGTAGAGGTAGTAAACCGTGAATTAAAAAGTATTTTAGAAAAAACTGTGTCCGTTAATATGAAGGATTCGTCGTTAAAATTAGACGACGCACTATGGGCTTATCAGACAGCGTACAAAACCGTCATTGGATGTACACCGTACCGATTAGTCTATGGAAAAGCGTGACATTTATCGGTTGAATTAGAACATCGCGCATTTTGGGCGCTTAAATTTTTAAATTTAGATTTTGACTTAGCCTCCGATCAACGAAAGTTTCAAATTAATGAATTAGACGAATGGCGAGCAAATGCCTATGAAAATAATAAATTTTATAAGGAGTGCACTAAGTTTTACCATGATAAGAGAATAAAATTTCCAAAATCTTTTTCACCGGGAGACTTAGTCAAGCTACGCGAAGGTAAACAAAGCGCTTTTGGGAGGCACCCCAATATTATTTTTTTTTCTTTGTTTTGTTTAACTTATTTTTGCAGGTTTTTGTTCGGCAACCCCATCTACTAATCAGGGAAGCCCTCTTCACCCTTTAGTATCTACTTTATTGTCACAATAGTATTATTCATCATACTTAGTTTTAAACATTGGGGATAATGTTTAATTTTAAGTATGGGGGTGTAGCATTGCTTTCTTTATATTTCTATTTATTTGAAAAAAATAAAAAATATATAAATATTTTTAATCTAATAAAAATAAAATTTCTTGGAAAGGACGCTTTGGGCTTGAATTCCCATCACAGCCTCTAGTACCTTGCGAGCCCTTCACCGGGTTGACCTTGGGAAGTCCAAGAAGAAAAAACTTAAAAAAAATTTGTTGAATTCTTATACTTACTCATTTGCAAAATCCTTAGTAGATTTGCTTTTGTATAGTGCCGTAGAGAATTTTTATACTTCATTAGATTTTAAATTTTTGAATAAATTTGTTGACTCATGCAGTGTTCCTAGTCAAGCGCACACGTTTGTAGAATTCTATGTCAAATTAACTATTCAGCATAAAATTAGATTTATGTTTTTCTAACTGCGAAAAAAAATCTTTGTTTTACTCTTACGTTGAATCCGGTAGAATCTGTGAATAATTCAAGTGAGTATGTAGAAGCTTACTAGAGAAAGATTACACATTTTGAACGGAAGGGTATTCTTTCTCGACAGCTAGAACTTGCCTCTAGCGATTCTCGAAGCATTTGCATAGGTTTGTCATAGTTTTCAGAAGTGATTTAGGCCATCTTTTGATCGTTTGTGCCTGTATGCCAACCTTTAAAAAAATTTCATTGCTTAAACACTTTGAGCCTTACCTTATTTGTTTTGCTACCTCCACCTTTCATTTTGACCAAAGCCAAAACATCCATCCCATGATCACACAAAATATTTGAGATTTATTAAAATTTTGCAATGGGTTCTATTGTGAAAATAAGGAAGTTGCAACTTCTTATTTGGAGCTATAAAAAATGTGAAAAATTATTTTGTTGGCCAAATGTGAAAAATAAAGAAAATTATTCATGGCCTTATGTTTAAAAAAAAATAAGAGAGTTTTTTGTATGTTTTGCTTCATGACAACTCTTATGCGAGGTTTAAATTTTGATAATTTTGGGAAACTCTCACATTGGTTTAGTGTGATCCTTAGCCGTCATGTTATATCTCTTTGATTTCGAATTCCAAATCATATACCTAAGCCAATCTTCACTCCTAATGAAGGCCCTTTTGATCTTTAAGCTATGACATTATACTTGTGTAGTGGAGAGAGTGCAACCGGGCAAGCCTATGGCCATCGTCATTGATGGATTTCTTTGGAGGCTATCCCGAAACTCAATTTTGGGTAATATTGATCTTAGAAAACACGATACCCGCTCCCTGAATAGCATTCGAGAATTTACCGAGCTTTCAACTTAAAAGTGAAAGCAATATGTTAAATCGCATTTTTGAAAATTATAAGCTAATCGTTATGCTGAATAGGTCTTTCAACTAGGATCTCTACACGTAGGCATAAGACATCGCATTTTTATTCCTTGAGTTCAAATTTCTTTTTCTAGTATTTAAATTTCTCTACACCTATGAAAAGTTGTTTTCTCGGGACTAGCAAATGAGTAAGTATGGGGGTATTTGATGAGTAGTTTATTCACTCATCTTTTAGCTTAATTTAATTATAATTCTTATATAAATCTATTTAAATTATATGTATTTTCCTACATAAATTGTTTCCTTTCATTTCTATGAGCTAACCTAAACATGTTTTATGATTTCAGGTTTTTCTGGACACATTGGAGCAAAAAGTACATTTACACGCCCCTGGTCACGGGCGTGACCAATGGGCGTGTAACCTACGGGGTGTTCCATACCTATCTCCGCTACCCAGAGTCGTTCCATGAAGAGTTCGCCAAGTACACGCCCCAGGTCACGGGCATGACCCAATGTCACGGCCGCGACCCACTGAGATAAGTCAGCCCGCTGAGATCAAGAGATCAAGCCAGCCACGTCAATTAAAGTTACACGCCCCAAGTCACGCCCGTGACCAGGGGGCGTGTCATCCAGTTCGCGGGCGTGACTGATCCCGTGCTCCTTCCCGCTAAAGCTTCCCACTAGCAGCACTTTTAAAGATTACACGCCCCAGGTCATGGGCGTGACACGTCCGTAATGCCCGAATTGAAGCCAGACGACGCCTTCTCCGCACCCAGCAAATCACGCCCCTTGGTCACAGGCGTGACCAAGGCCGTGTAACCCAGAATTTTCAACTATAAAAAGGCAGCTCCTCCAGATGATCAAGCACCTTGCATTGGAGTCGAAGCCTCCATTTCTTGTTTTTTTTCTGTGTTTTTAAGTATTCTAGCTCTACTTTTTCTTGCACTTGTAACTTCCCTTTCAATAGTTGTAATTCCTTTTCTTGAATTAATAAAAATTGTTGTTTTGTTCATCCATTCTCTCCCTCTTTTCAATAGTTTTAATCTTCAAGTTGAGTTACCTTTCTTGTTGCAACCAAATCAAAGTACTTTTTGATAGAACAATAGAGATCTTCTTGTGTAAGAGTACTTAACATGCCCAGATTTTAATACGACCTTGGTTTTTATAAGCCTATACAACATTCGACACGATACACTTGCCGTTGTTATTTGCAAGCATAGTTTTGCTCATCAGAGCACCTGATCAAAAGCTCAGTGGTGTTTGGGCACCTGATCAAAAATCCTAGTGGTGATAGTGCACCTGATCAAAAACCTAGTGGATTCCTACCAAGGGTGGTAGAAGAGTAGATGTACCCAGTTTGATTGGGGAACTACTAGAGATCCTTGTGTCTTTTGTGATTGTGTTTTTCTTTCTGTACTGTGTTGTGTGATTTCTTATTTTGTTTTTATACTCACTCTATTATACACATATATATATATCAGTATTTTAATTCCGCTATAAAATAAGTTAAAAACTTTTAATACTATATTCACCCCCCCCCCCCCCCTCTATAGTAAATCTAAGATCTAACCTCACTTTCACTAGCCATGTAGGCATTCTTTTCAGAATCTTGATTGATTGGAGAAGGAGGCCTTTCATCAATTTAACTGGCCTGATATAAAGGTTGATCATCAGAATTTCTTTTTCTGTGGAAGGAACCATCAGAAATATGATATTTATATAATGAGATTGAAGATATGGCAGATCCTGAAGGAGGAGTTCTGGCCGATCTAGAACTATGTGAGCCAATTGAGCTTCTATGACTTCCTTCTGATGTTCTTGAATGCTGCTTAGAAGGCTTCTGAGAAGATGAGGAGGATATTCCTGCTGAACCTGCTGCTGGAGGAGGAGGAGGAGGATTGAATTTAACTGGCTTATCTGAGTAGAAGCCTGTCTTTTTCATTTTCTTTCTCCTTTTATTATCATTTCTAGAGTATCTTATTCAAGCTGGGGAATGCTTTGTAAGAGTAATGTTGTTCAAAATATAATAAGGAGTATCATTTGTTGAGGATGGAGGTTTTGGAACTGTCTTTACTTTGCTTCTGGACATTCTTTTCTTTGAAGAATTATTATCTGAATCATCACTATCCTCATCATCATCAGAAAATTGATCAGGATTATCATACAGATCATCAATAACTTTAAGAGCATCTTGCTCAGAATCTTCTGGCAGAGGAGAATCTTCAAACACAAAGGTTGTAGGTGAATTCACCAAACCAACTACTTCTGTTACTGCAACTGTAATTGGAACCTGAACTGGAACTGGAACATGAAAACTTTTGAAGATTTTCTTTAATAAACTTGTATCTATTGGAGCTGTGTAGGGAACTATAGCTTTTGAATAATCTTGAGTCTTAGGCAGCCTGCTGAAAACTGAACTGAACTTTGATAATAAAGAAATAATATCTATGGTGGGATTAATAGAAATATTATTTACTGGAGCTATAACTGGAGAAATAACTAGAGCTACTTCAAACTCAATAACCATATCTGAACCTGCATATATTGGAGCTTATTCATCAAGCATCTCCCCCTGCCTAGTTTCAGGGAGACCTGAATCTAGGCCCCTAGAAGAAGGGACATAGGAAGAGGAGGAAGGGAAGGATGCAAGCTTAGAAGATAGGTCAGAGATAGCTTGCAGAATTGGAGCAAGCTTCTCATCTAGAAGAGCAGTTAGCTTTGGAGAGATATGGGTGAAAATTTGGTCAGCAATAGATGAAAAATCAACATACACAAGGTCAGGTGCATGTTGAGAACATAATGGTGCTAGGATAGAAGAAAATGGAATAGAGGAGGGTAGGAAGATGTTAGTTGCATTTGATATGGGCGGATGAATATCTTCTGGAATAGGAGAATGAGGTGGAGAGTGTGGAGGGGTTAAGAGGTCAAAATATGGACGGTGAAGAGAATCATCAACTGGTGTGTATGATGATGAAGGCTCTGCAGAATGATTTGTCTGGAGAGGAGGAGAAGAAGGCAATACAGAGGGAATTTCTATGGGAGAGTTTGAAGGAGGAACTTCTTCAGGAGAGGTGTGCTGAAGAGGTTGAGAAGGGAGAGGAGTTGAAGATTCAAGGGAAGGAACTTCTGGTAGGGTGAGGGGAGTGACTGGATCAGTCCTGGTGCTTTCAGAAGCGTGCCTGGAAGATTCTTCCCTTGGAGTTCTCTTGGGAATCACTCTCTCCCACTTGCCAAAGAGAGCTGGTGTTAGCCTCTTGCTTGCATTGATGAAGACCTTTGGTGAGACCAATAGGTCTGGGCATTTCTCTTGAAGAACAATGCCTAACACTCTGCCAAAGAAAGCACTGAATTTGCTTGGCTTCTTCTTTATTGATTCAAACAGAATCAATCCCCAATTGACTTGTTTCTTTACTACCAAGGCCACCATCAATAGAAATTGGTGCGTGGGAATGTAATCATGAGCATAAGTTTTGCCTAGCAAAACATTTCAAACTACATCAGCCATGAATTTGTATTCAACTGACAAGTTCTTCTTTAGAAGATGATTAGGGTTTCCAGTGGAGTGACCTATTATAACCAATGCACCATTAAATTCATCAGAACTAATATCCAACACATCATTACCATTCCTCAAACCAAAAACATCTGTTAGAACTTCTGGTGAAAGAAGAACCTGGTTTCCTGAAATACTTCCTGAGATTGTTGTTGCATTCACTAACTCAACAGTATGTACCCATTCTTTGATTTCTACAACTGGTAACTTGATCCTGGTGGTCATGAACTTCCTTAACTGTTGTTCTTCAAAAAGTTGAAGAATGTCTTGGAAAACTTGGTCAGAACGAGCAAATGATTCCATATCAATGTCAAAGCCTGCATCGAACTTCATCGACGAGATTACTGCTTGAGAGATTGCCATTGTACCTTCAAGAGAAAAAGATCAAGTGCAAGGGAATTGGAGGGAAGCAAGAGCAAGTTCTGTAGGCGCAAAGATGAAAAGAAATAAAGGTTTTGATTTTAAGAGAGAGAGAGATCAGAGAAGGCGCGAGCTTTCGTAGAACGAGATTCGGCTAAACCTAAGAAAATCAGAAGTTGAAGAGTCATTGGGCTTCATCAAAATTCATTCGACGAAGAATAAATATTCGTCGATCTCAGTTTGACGAACGAGCTGACTTCGTCGATCTCTGGATTTAATAGGTTTCGTCGATCTCCGTTCGACGAACGACTAAATTTCGTCAATCTCCGTTCGACGAAAAGAGGGGATAAGTAGAAAATTTAATTTTTAATTAATTGAATCTCCATCTATCGTTCCTAGCTGATTTATAAAGAAGATGTGCTTCTTTTCATCCAAGGGTTTGGTGAAAATATCAGCACTTTGTAAGTCAGTAGGAATAAATTGTAGGCAAATTTTCTTTTTATCCACATTATCTCTGATAAAGTGATGCCTAATCTCTATGTGTTTAGTCCTACTATGGAGTACTAGATTTTGTGCTATATATATTGCACTAATATTGTCACAAAATATGATTGACTTATTTATGTTGATACCATAGTCTAAAACTTGATTTTGTATTCACATAATCTGTGAGAAGCAACTTCCAGCAGCAATATATTCTGCTTCAGCTGTTGATGTAGACACAGATGTCTGTTTCTTACAAAAATAAGGCACAAGCTTATCACCAAGAAACTGGCAAGTTCCTGATGTGCTTTTCCTGTCTACTCTGCATCCAGCATAATCAGAATCTAAGAATCCGGTTAATTCAAATTCTGATGCAGTGGGATACCAGAGTCCTAGATTTGGACAACCCTTTATATATCTCAAAATTCTTTTTAGTAAAATAAGGTGAGATTCTTTAGGGTTAACTTGGAACCTAGCACAAATGCATGTAGCAAACATTATGTCTGGTCTACTAGCTATTAAGTAAAGTAAAGAGCCAACAATTGCTCTATATACTTTTTGATCAATAGATTTCCCTGATTCATCATTGTGTACAACAGCATTGGAGGGCATGGGTGTTTTCATGGAAGAGGAATCAGACATACCAAATCTTTTCACTAATTCCTTAGCATACTTGGATTATGATATGAATATCCCATTAGGAGTTCGCTTCACTTGAAGGCCAAGGAAGTAAGATAACTCACCCATACTACTCATTTCAAATTTAGATTGCATTAGGTCAGAAAACCTTTTGCATATAAGTTTGAATCAGTAGAGCCAAAAATAATATCATCTGCATAAATTTGAACTAGTACGGTTTGATTTTTATGTATCCTGAGAAATAAGGTTTTATCAACATTGTCTCTACAGAACTTGTTCTCTAAAAGAAAATTAGCTAGGGTCTCATACCATGCTCTGGGAGCTTGCTTGACACCATAGAGAGCTTTATTAAGCTTAAAGACATAAGAAGAGTGAGTTGGAGAGATAAAACATGGTGGTTGTTCCAGATAAACTTTTTCTTTGATATTTCCAGTTAAGAATGCACTCTTCACATCCATCTGATATACTTTGAATTTCTTGAAGGCAGCAAATGCAAGAAATATCCTTATAGCTTCAAGTCTAGCAACAGAAGCAAAGGTTTGATCATAATCAATTCCTTCTTCCTGAGAGTATCCTTGGGCTACCAATCTTGCTTTATTTCTGATTATAAAGCCTTGATCATCTAGCTTGTTCCTGAAGACCCATTTAGTGCCAATAACTAGATGGCCCTTTGGTCTTGGAACAAAATCCCAAACCTTGTTCCTTTCAAATTGATTGAGTTCCTCTTACATTGCAAGAATCCAGTTTGGATCTTGTTCTGCATCTTTTATGGATTGAGGTTCAATCTGTTATAGGAAACAAGTATGCATCTGATTTTGATTCAGTTGATGCCTTTTTTGAACACCTGTTGAGATATCTCCAATAACTTGAGATATTGATGATCTCTAACTGTGATGTGATCAACAGTTGGAATGGGTTCAGCAATAGTTTCCTCTTGAGGGATTTGTTTAGCTGTCACTTGATTTGAATTGTCAGCAAGATCTTCTGGAATATCTTCTTCTTCACTGTCTTCAATAGCTTGAGTTGATGGAAGTAGAGATTCTTCATTCTGTAGATTCAATACATTGAGCTCTTCACATAGAGCTGGTACCTACAAAATATCTCAAGTAGAGGTGGTATTCCTCTCCTCATTTAACATGTTAGTTTCATCAAGAGACACATGCATGTACTCTTAGATCATAAGAGTTGATTTGTTATAAACTCTATATGCTTACTAGAAAGAGAATATCCAAGGAATATACCTTCAGCAGCTTTTGCTTCAAATTTCCTTAGATACTTCTTATCATTGTTATGCACATAGCATTTACAGCCAAATATCTTAAAATAGTTAACCTTAGGTTTTTTATTCTTAAGTAATTCATAGGGTGTTTTACCATTAAGTTTATGTATCAGACTTCTGTTCAACATATAGTTTGATGTGTTCACTACCTCTGCCCAAAAAGAGAGTGGCAAGTTAGCATCAGTAAGTAATGTAATTGCTGAATCAATTAGTGTTCTATTTTCCCTTTCAGTTACCCCATTTTGTTGAGGAATCCTGGGAGCAGAGAAACATTGACTGATCCCTTCTTTTCCACAGAATTCTCTCATCAGAAGAGATTCAAACTCAGTGACATGATCACTTCTAATCAATGTAACTAGAGTAGAGTACTCATTCAATCTTGATGGACTTGAGAAAGTCTGTCAAAACACTGAAGGTGTAAGACTTGTTCCTAAGAAAGAACACCCAAGTGAATCTAGAGAAATCATCTGCAATAACTAAAGTGTAATATTTCCCTCCAAGACTCTATATTGCAGTGGTTCAAAGAGATTCAAATGCAGTAAGTACAGAATCCTATGTGAATCATTCTTGGATAAAGATTTAAAACTACTCTTTGTCTGCTTACCTAGTTGACAAGCCCTGCAGAGTCCATCCTTCTTGTATGAACCAGAAGGCAGTCCTCTTATCAGATTGTCCTTGGAGAGCTTAGAGATGGTTCTAAGGTTAATATGTCCTAGCCTTTTATGCCACAATTCATTTGTTTTACTTATTGAATTAAATAAGGAAATGTCTGAATTGGTAGAGTCAAAATTGACTAAATAAATATTTCCATGTCTAATACCAGATAACACATTGATGTTTTTATTATTGGTAATAAGACATAAGGAATGATTAAAAGTTACCTGATAACCTTCATCACATAGCTGGCTTATGCTAACGAGGTTATGCTTGATACCCTTGACATATGCTACCTCTTTGAAGGTAACTGCTCCAACTTTGATTTGTCCATATCCTTTGGTTTGTCCACAGTTGGAGTCTCCAAAAATCACTTTGGGTCCATGCTTTCCCTTGTAATTTCTTAGGTTGGCCTTATTTCCTATCATGTGCTTAGAACACCCACTATCCAAGTACCACTGTTCTTTTATGTATGGATAGCTTTGTACCTGCACAATAGAAAATAAACTAGTTGTTCTTGATCCAGACTACCTTGGGTCCTTTTGTCTTACCACAAAACTCTGAAATGTAAGACATCTCAGGCTGATCCTTGTAGCCTTGTGGATGATATCTCCTTGGAGAAATGATCCACTCAGTAAAAGGATTCTTAGTATCTTGAGATTGAGAATTCTTTTGAAATTCAGTACATTTTATGTTCGACAAACTTGGCTGAGTTCGTCGATCGCCGTTCGACGAATTGAAGTAATTTTGTCGAGCACCGTTCAAATAGTAGCTGTACTGAAAATCTGTCTTCAGCATTTGTCGATATTAGTTCAATGAATACATGTGATTTCGTTGAGCGCCGTTCGACGAATGTTTTTGAATTCCTTTATTCTTAACATCCTTGCTTGAGGTATTCTTACCTACTTCTATTGCCTCTTTGCTTTTTGCAGAAATGAACTTTACTAGAGTAGATAAAATAACTTCTTGAGAATATATGGCTGACTTGATGATGCAGCCAAGCCCAGTTTACCATTGAGTCTGGCATTCACTGTGCTTGTGATGTCCATCAGTTTGATGCTTCTCCCTTTGAGGGATTCTTCAAACTTTTTAGCCTCAGGCAATTTGTTCTCAATGAGAATAATGTGTTCTCTTGAGGCAGCCAGTTCTTTCTTAAGATTGGCATTATCTTCAGTCAGTTGATTCATTTCAACCAACTTATTTCTGAGGGAAATTATTTCCTTCTCAGATTTAATTAAATCTAAACAAAGAGTTTTAAATTCATTTTAAAATCATTTGAATTAAAATCAAAGGTAGAGATTACTTGATCACTGTCATTGTCAGATTCTGATTCATCTGAATTATTTCCTGAGGCATTGATAGTCATCATGCAGAAATTTCTTTCATCTTCATCATCACTAGAACTAAATTATGATACAAGTTTTGAATCATTGCATGAGTCGTAAATAGCCATCAAGCATTGATCCTTTTTCATTTGTATCATTTTCATCTTCAGAAGAGCTGGATGAAGACTCTGAGTCAGTATCACTCCATGTTTCATCTACAAAGCCTCTTCCCTTATGTTTGTGTTTGTAGGAGGATGGCTTGCTGGAGTGCCTCTTTTCTTCCTTCTCTTTTCTTTTGTCCTTCTTTTGATTCTCTGGACCCTCAGGTAGAATGTGTCCAGGTTTCCTACAGCCAAAAAAGATAATTTCTTTAGCATGAGTTTTGTTATACCTTGGTTTTTCTTTGGATCTGACATCCTTCTTTCTGAGGTCCTTTCTAGCCATTTTGTAAAATCTCCTGGCTAGTAGGCTCATAAACTCAATTTCTCCTGGAGCTTTATCTTCCTCTTCTGTTGCTTGGAAAGCAATGCTTCTCTCCTTTTTGGTGGCTAGAGAGGAGGTAGACTGTTCAGCTTCTCTAGACATGATAAGCTGCTCGTAGGATTTTAATTTGCCTAACAAGGTCTCAGTAGAGATCTCATTTAGGCTTCTGGCATCCTTGATTGGCCAGATCCTTGAGTCATATGTGCTGGGGAAGCATATAAGGATCTTATTATTCACTTCAGTGATTGAGATCACTTTATCCAAATATTTTAGTTCATTGATTATGAGACTGAGTCTGTTGTACATGTCTGCTACTGTTTCAGTTTATCCCTTCTTGAAGTTTTCATATTGAGAGATGAGATGAGATCTTCTGTCCTTTCTCTCATCTGCAGAACCTTCAACCATGTTGTTGAGGGAATTCCAAATATCCCCGACAGAGGTGCAGTCCACAACCTTCTGGAATATATCATCAGACATTGTTTGTGCCAATATGTTCATTGCTTTGGCATCTGCATTTCTTTGTTTCTTTTGAGCATCTGTCCACTCAGGAGGTGGAACAACATTAGTGTTGGTTGCTGTTTCAGTACTTGTTGATGTTGATGGAGTAGGAGGTCATATCAAAATGGAATTAAAAATATCCTCATCAATAGAATTCATATACAATTTGATCCTTGCCTTCCATAATGCAAACTTGTTAAGATTGCACATAGGAGGTCTTGTACTTGAGTAATCTTTGTTATGTGCCATGAGTTTTTAGAAAAAGAAAACTCTAGAAAAACTTAAGATCTAATTGATCTTTTTATTCATGTGTTAGCATGTGTAATCAATCAATCAACCTCTGATACCAATTGAAAGTGAGGTATTAGATCTTAGATTTACTCTAGGGGGTGAATAGAGTATTAAAAAGTTTTAACTTATTTTATAGCGGAATTAAAATAGTGATATATATGTATAACAGAGTGAGTGTAAAAGCAAAATAAACACAAATCACATCACAGTACAGAAAGAAAAACACAATCACAGAAGACACAAGGATCTATAGTAGTTCCCTAATCAAACTGGGTACATCTACTCTTCTACCACCCTTGGTAGGAATCCACTAGGTTTTTGATCAGGTGTCCTTCACCACTGGGATTTTTGATCAGGTGCTCAAACACCACTGAGCTTTTGATCAGGTGCTCAAACCAAAACACAGGTTTTTGATCAAGTGCCCAGCCACCAAAGGTTTAAGTTTTGAAGGGAGTTAGAACCCTATACAAGATGGGATAAAAAGGGTAAACAAAAAGATTTATTAAATTCTTCTCTGTCAACAAGCTGAGAGAAGACTAGTGGATTGTTGTGTTGTAAAGCTCCCCCTGTCTAATAGAGTTTCTTTGACAGTTGGATGGAGCTTTCTCTTGAATGAGGAGAATCTTCCTTGATAGCAGATAAATTTGAGATACAATGTTTCTCAAATTATTGTTGCTCTTTGAAGATTTTAACCAACAGTTGATAACTGAGAGAAAAAGGTTGTAGTTCTCAGAGAATGAAAATTTCTGCTGTTGACGAAGAAGAACTCTGTAATTCTTCTTGACTTTTTTTTTATTTCTCTCTCGACTGGTTTTTTTCACTGGTACTTCTTTGCTGCTTCCTTTTTCCTTAGAGATATATGATTGAGTTTTTAAATTCAAATCTTCTGGTTAAGGAATAGAATAATCTGAATTAAATCTTTCTTGGGGACTGCAATCTGATTCAGCAATAATACTTTAATTCATTTTCCATGAAAGTATCCTTTTTCCAATATGTCAACGGATACTATCTCGAAAGAAGAGAATGGAAAGGAATAATAAAAGAAAAGATCAAATCTTGACTTATCTGATAATGAATAAGTCCAAAAGAATTGAATAGATCCGTTGTTGATTTGTCGATCTGAGTTCAGAGAAAATATACAATTGATCCATCAGAAATTGTCAAACTGAAGAGAAAATTCGTCGAGCAAAAAGCTGAGTTCGTCGAACTGAAAGCTGAGTTCATCGATCTGAATATTAAGTTATAAATTCGTCGAACTGAACACTGAGTTCGTCAATCTAAATCTGGAGTTCGTCGATTTGAAGAATAGAATCTGTTGAAATGGCTGGAAGACTGAATTTGTCGAGCAAAAGAACAAGTTCGTCGAACTGAGACTTTTCATTCGTCGAACACTTGAAGGAGTTCGTCGAACGCAGAATGATGTTCGTCGAACACAGAAACTTGGAATTTTCCTAAGTTCTAGCTAACTCAGACAACCTTAAACCATGACCCTTAGACTATACAATGGGGTCAACTTGAGTCCTAGTCACAGATAGTGATCCTAGCCCAATTCAGTAATAGGGTTGTTCCAACAGGGAGGTTTTCCACCCTATTCCACTCCCTTTTGTATAGTTTTAGGTTTTTACTTTTTCTATTTGTATTTTCTTTTTCTGTATTTCTTTTATGTATTGCAATTTCTTTTCATAGCTTAGTTTTTCTTTTATGTAATCTTTTTATTATAGAAATTAAAATAGATTTTCTTTCATGTCATGTACTTTCTTTTTGCAATTTATTTTTGTCATAACTTCGTTTTATTTCAAGTAATTTTAATTCATAAAATTTTCTTTCATAGCTTAGCTTTTAGTTCATGTCATTTTATTTCATGCAATTTTCTTTTTATTGCTTAGCTTTATTTCATGCAATTTTCTTTCTTGCTTTTTCCCTTTTTAGTACTTTTTATTTTTTTTATTTCGTGCAAATTATTTAGTTTTAGCTTTGATTTGAATTTATTCGTCCTCCTTATTTTTGTTATTTTCTTCCTTCGATTTATCCCTAAAATAAACGTGTCAAGTTCTCATTCAGATTGTGAATTTCGATAGTAGTATTCACATTCAAGATAGCCGAGAGGCTCGTGCGTACGTATCGATCACTCAGGAATAAAAAGGGATGAATGCAGTCCTAGAAAGGTGGATGTAGATCGTCCGGATATGAGTGAAATCCAATAGCGGATTCACATCGTAAAGCGAGTAATAGGGTTTTTGATAGTAGAACTAGAGTTTGGTCGGATATTCCTAATCTCAGGTGGACAAATTCCTCGAGAGAGGTGCCTTCATAAATTTGGGAATCCCCATAGTCAAGGCTTAGATTAGAACCGGATGATAAGTATTCATTTATTTTCATATCAAAGCGCGTTTTTATTCAAGTTTTGTTTTCTTGTTTTATTTTATTAAGCTTTTATTTTTTAATTATTTCAGTTTTAATCAATAGTTTTTATTCGTGTTTTCTCTGATAGAACAATAGTCCATTTTCTCGAAGTAGAAATACTTGACAGACCTTGGATTTTTATACGACCTTGATATATTTCGTATCATGTACTCCGCGCGATAGGTGCACTTGCCTCTATTATCGCAAAGAGTAATTTTAATCATCAACGCCCCTTCATCTACCTCTAGTATAAATAGGATGAATGCTTAGGACAAACTTACACTGTCATTGCACTAAGTCCTTTCTGCGACAAACTCCCATTTCAGTCTCAACATACATTCATTCCCGCCAACCTGCTTCCATGGCTCCAAAGAAGGACAAAGAAAAGAAAGAGACTTTTGTGATTTATGGATGTGAGCTGCTGAGAGGAGGTTTCAATAATTGTTCAGAAGAAATCCGGTCAGTGATAGGGTTGCTTGAAATGGCAGGACTGGAATATATGTTAAGTGAGCCATTCATCCTCATGCACAGAGAGTTGCTGGAGTTCTATGAAGAAGCTCAAGTTAGTCATTCTGAAACTTCTGTGAAATTGAAGGTGGCTGACAGGAAGGTGAAAGTGTCTGCTAAGAGCCTGGGGAAGGCATGGAGATTGCCACAGTTGGAGGCAGGAGAACAAGATGAAGATAGGACTGGTGAATACTATATTGCAGGTTATACATGGTGTGGTCACAGCGGCAAGACCTATGGCTTGATTAAAAAGGCTGAATTCAATCAGCGAGGCAAGCTGTTGGCTGATGTAGTGGGAAAAATGATGATTTATAAGTCAGGTTCTCATGATATAATCTCAAAAGAGATGTTCGACATAATGTGCAGAACCATTCTATCCAAGAAGACTGACTAGAGAAATCTAATGTTTCAAAGAATCAAGGGAAATCTGAAGATCCCAGGTTTTAGAAGGATTCTGTCTCTTTTTCTTTTGAATTCTATTAGGGAGAACCTAAAGAGGAAGATGGGAGTACCACTTCTCTACTCTAAGAAGCTGGACTCCAGAATGTTGGAGAGATGAGAATGGGTGATTTAAAAATCCCCTAAAGCTATCAAGGAAGTTCTGAAAGGAAAGCAGAAAGTTATGCAGTTTGATGATCTTATGGAGGGGGAAAGATCATCCAGCAGTTCTGAAGAAGAAGTAGCTCCAACTATCCCAAACTATGCTCTAATAGAGGGGGAGGACTCTCAAGTTTAGATAACACCTGAGGCTAATGTTGAACCTGCTCCAATAGAGGTTTTTGAGGGAAGGAGAGCACCTCTGAGTGCTACTCCAGCTATGTATAAGAGAAAAGGAAGCCAGGAAAGAGGAGCCTATATTGAGGGGGGGAGTCCTTGCCAAGGAGCTCTATTCAAGTGTCAAATAAATTTGAGGGGGAGTCCCTACTAGGGAGCTCAGCCCAAGACACAGTAGTTGTTGAGTGGGAGACCCATATGGGGTACTCTGCCCAGGATGACCTAGTAGAAAGATTGGCTACTGAATATAGAAGTGGAAGTGTTGCTGCTGAAGAAGATGGAACTTCTGCTGAAGGTGGAGTTTAGGAAGATGTTGAAAGAGAAGCTGAGAAGAGTGTTGGTAATGAGACAGAGAAGGATAGTGGTGAAGGATCCAAGAAAGTGAATGGGGGAGAGCCTGGAAAGCACCAAAAAATAGTTCTTAATGGACTTGAACTGTTGTTATCAAAGTCAAGGGAGTTGTGTCAGATGAAGATGAAATGCTAATTGATTCTCCTGGTTTACAGTTTGTTGACAGTGATTCTAAAATTGTCTCCAGGAGTTTTTCTTCCCCTGAAGATGCTGCTGTTGAACCATCCAATGCACAATTAGGACCCTTATTTAACTTGTTGTCAACACTGCTAGATGTGCAAAGGATAAAAATGGAAGAACTTGTTCTGAAGATAATTGAAGGGTTGAGGAAGGAGCTGAAGGATGAGCTCCAGGTTCTCAAAGATGATATGCACCATCTCAATACTCAGCAAACTCACTTTCTTCACTTGGCAGCTCCAACTATGGATAGTATTGCTGATCAGCTGAATGTAGCTCATCAGTTAGCCCTCCAAGTTGTTCAAAATCAGGTAGCCATGTTAACAAATATGCAAGAAGCTTTTCAACAGGTCACAAACTTCATGGATCAGGATAGAAAGACTATATTTGATAGAATGTACTTTGATATACAAATGCTAGATGATCATCTTCTACAACCCAAAAATTATCTTCTTCAGACTGAATAGAATCATCATGAGAGAATAAACATGGTGCAAGGTACCCAAGATCATCACATTGCAGAAGAAGTCATAAAGGGGAGAAGGCTATGATAAATGCAGGCTCCCATCAGGCAATATGGACAATAGATCGAGTTAAGAAAGCCATTAAAACGCCCACCTCTATGCATGATATGGAAGAACCTTTTGAGAGTACTGCTTCTGAGGAAAATGTTGTCGAAATTGGAGAATCCTGAACCCGCGGGAATAGGAAGAGAACAGAAAATAGAGAGTATAGGAAAAGAAGGCTGAGGGAAGTGATGCACTTACGGCAAGTGTACCGATCATACAATTAATATAAAATCGTGGAGTAAATCCCCAAGTATCGTTCTCAAGGAACGGTGGTCGGGGTGAGTGATTTTATCGTCGAGAAAACTAATTATAGAGATTTCTTAAGTAAAAAAGGGGGCTTAGCTGATTTGGATAACAATGAGCAAAACTAAATTAATTACTACTGGTGAAATGCACCGAGTCGCTTGGTAGATGGAACTACTATAGGCTGCAATGCTCTGCTTGAGCTGGAGGGTGGTGGAGTAAGCTCACAAATGGATGAATTGCAACGGACAGAGTGAGGGTCATAAGCACATCATCAATAAGCACTCCATTAGCAATTGCTAGTGCAGGATCTCAACCCGATAGCGGGATGGATGATGGAATGGGGGCGCTCCTCACTTCACATTAACCACAAATACATTCATAAAACCGAAAATACATTAATGGAAAATCATGGTTCATGGACATCATTCAAACACACAAGCATACAACAAGAAACCATTGTAGCATTACAAAGGGGGTAAGAGTACAACCAAAGCACGAAGTCTCGTCGAAGATTCACGGCCAGAATCGTAGGGTTGTCAATCCTCATCCATGCTCGGTCTTCAACTACCATCCGTAGTCCAGAGGAGTTGTCACCTTCCTCTATGTTACCCGTCATCTTCGTATAACAGCTTTGATCACGCTCTTGCTGGAGAACTCTGAGAATGCAACGAGAGATCCCTTAAAGCGCAGCTTTTTAGCTTGCGAATGATGGAGGAGGCCGAGGAGGATTTCCTAGCCATTGATTTCCAAGGAAATGGTGGCCCTACCTCCTCCTTAAGGTGTGCGGTGGTGGAGCGATGAAAGGGGCGAAACTGGGAGTTGTGGCATGAAAACGGCGGGTCTTCTCCGTACCCCCCTCAAAATAGGGTGGATTCCTGCATTAAAATACTAAATAGGCAGAATTTTGGTCACGCATGGTCAAACGCACGACCGTGCGTGGACCGTGCGATATTTGACCTACAGGAGTCCCAGGAAAATGAAGTGGAAGAGCCCGTGTGATTTTACTCACGTATGGTCAAAAATGACCGTACGAGAACAAAATGCATGGGTAGAAACAGATCACTTAAAAACAGGCTATCACAGGCAGATCGTGTGTTTCCTTCATGCACGGTTGAGTCCAACCATGCCTGAAGCAAACGCATGGGGGATAATTTCATGAATATTTGGACAAAAAGATAGGCTCGTGCAATTTTACTCACACACGAGAAAATTGCCCGTACACAATCAAAACGCACGAGCGGGGCAGATCACCAATCTGGGCTAATGCAAAATGTGCACTTTCGGTTCAATCGTGCTTCAAGGAAACGCATGACCATGCGTTTTCTAAAGAAATGCATTTTGGGAAATAAGGCTGATCAGCTCCCCTGCACAGCAAGAACAACAGCTATGAATACACCTCCAGCTCAATCCAAACATAGAGAAAAGAATGGGGAGCACCATGTGCTTACCCACAACAAAAGAATGCACAAATGCACTCCATAAATGTCCTAAACAGTGCATTTAGAGTGAGAGTGCATACAAGTGAAATACAAGCAATTATGGCTTGAAAGTGTAGTGTACAAGCGTGAAACTAGCCCGGATGAGTACGTAAAATACTATAAATATTGGACTCATCACACACCCAGACTTAACCTTTTGCTCATCCAGAGTAAACTATTCATATACGGACGAGAAAAATGAAAGCTGGCGCAGAAAATTTAAAACGGACTACCATGCGAAGTTGCGTGCTCGCGTGCGTAGAAATATAATAGATGAAATTTCTAATTATGCATAATAGTTTATACAAATCTACTAGCGTATCTAAATATTATTTTTACTCAAAAACTGAATCACGGTGAATTAGCCAGTCATGCGCAGGAAGAAAGTAAAATGATTGCTAAGGCGGGCATTGCATGAGATCGGGGCTCGGAGCAACCTCCATTGAAATCCATCAATGTCGGTGACCATAAGCTCACTCGTTCGCACTCTCTCCACGACACTAGTTTGGTTCATTGCGTGAGTCAGTAGGACTTTAGGATAGAGATGGGGCTTGGGTTGCGGTAAGGTATACAATGATAAAACAGTGGGCTCAACGCCCAAACCCAAAAGAGCTAAATCAAAACTAAGCTATCTAAGCAGCCACAAAATGCGCAGGTGCACCACACCCCCAGACATGAACTTCATAACATGGGTGTGTGCTCCGCCTACTCACAATACACATCTCAATTTGATTTTTAATTAAACTTTTCTCTTATTATTATTTTTTTCTTTTTCAATTCTTTTTATTTTTTTCATTTCCATTTTTCTTTCACTATTTTTTCTCTTCTTCTTTTCAACTAATATTCAACAGAAGCACAATCCACATATTGACAAAAATTCATCTTATCAACGCCTCCACAATGAAAATAATAGAACAACTAAAGCTCGAATTTGGGTGTCGGACTTGGATCAGTTTTTTGTCTTTGGTGGGATTTCGGTGGAGTTGAACCAAAAGATAGGGTAGGCACGTAGGGGCTAGCGAGGACCAGACGATAGGAGGGGTACAAAATACTCAACCTGGCCAAAATGATGGCCTACATCACGCTCATGCATTGAACTAACTTGAACCAATGCTTCAAGATTTTCTTGGGGCATGTTCTTAGCCACCAAGAAAGGTAATCCTTCCTCCTGACTCAAGCAATACAGGCCTAGAAACTGTCTACACACATCCCTATGCTACTGTCAGATTCACACCGGATTCACCACTTTTGTGTAGAATAAACAATCATTACGCTAATAAAAAAGTATAAAACTATAAGCATAAAGAAAATTAAATCTATACAGATTTCTACGCGAGATGCGAGTACTGAACTAGAGCTGTACATGAGTCAACATCTTACTACGTCTCATAATCCCGAGCCAACATAGTGGTTTTCCCAATCAAACCAAATAAATGAGTTAGACTCGTAACGTGCCAACGGCTAAGTGCGCGCTCAACTGGGTGTTGTGGTGTGCGAGGAAGATGAACAACTACTAAATATAATCGAAATAAAAGTACTTCTAGTATGGAATGCAATTTGCGCATGCAATGGGTAACTAAAATCAGCTCTCCCCCAGACTTAATCTATGCAACATAGTAAGCATACATGACAATATGAATTTAAATGGATGCTAGGAAAAAGATTACCCATGATCAGAAATGAGCATACCAAAATATTGGCGCTAATAATGAGATGGAGATCCTCTATCGTATCTAGAAAAAAAATTAAAATTAGATCGCTCGCGCCACCTGCAGAAAGAACCTTCGAACAACACACAAAACCTGACCATGCGATAAATTTTTCCAATTATAAATAAATAAACAAAATAGGGGTGTCTCCCAAAAGCCATATTATTTATTGTTAGAATAATATCTACTAACCCAAGAATTGACATAATAAAAGGAAACAACAAAATACAGAGCAACATCTAGAAAGCCAAAGACACAACCAAAACTACACTCCATCCGGCTCCGACAAATCAAGGCGGTGTGCCTCCTCAACAATCTCCACTCCTTTAAATTGCTTCAACCTATGCCAATTTACCTTGAAAGTTCCCAATTTATTTCCATGAATTTCGATCGCACCAAAAGGGGACACACCAGTCACGATCAATGGGCCACTCCACCTTGACTTCAACTTCCCAAGGAACAACTTTAATTTTGAATTATACAATAAAACTTGATCGCCTAACTTGAATTCCTTTGGCACAATGTGATGATCATGCTAGCATTTGGTCCGTTCTTTGTATATTCGGGCATTTTTATAGGCCAATAACCTAAACTCATCCAACTCATTGAGTTGCAACAAACGCTTGCTAGCAGCGGCGGTGAGAACGACATTAAGGATTTTTGTCACCCATAGAGCCTTGTGTTCTAATTCCACTGGCATATGACATGACTTCCCAAAGACCAACTTAAAATGGGACATCCCAATGGGGGTTTTATAAGCGGTCATGTAGACCCACAATGCCTTGTCAACTTTCCTTGCCCATTCCTTTCAATTTGCATGGATTGATTTCTCAAGAGTATGCTTCAACTCTTGATTGGAAACCTTAACCTGCACACACGTTTGTGGATGATACGCCAATGCTACACGATGATGAATCCCCATACATTTCAACAAATGAGTGAACTGCCGATTACAAGAATGTCTTCCTCCGTCGCTAATAATCGTCTGCGGAGTTCCAAATCTAGAAAAAATATTTTTGTGTAGGAAATGCAAAATAGTTCGTGCATCATTAGCAGCGACAAATTCGGCTTCCACCCATTTCGACACATAATCTATAGCTACAATAATATAATTTTACCAAACGATGGCGGGAAGGGCCCCATGAAATCAATGCCCCATACATCAAACAGTTCACAGACTAGCATGTTATTAAGGGGCATCTCATCTCTCCGCAAAATATTTCCTATCCTTTGACACTCATTACATTCTTTGACATGCGTATAGGAATCTTGGAACAACGTGGGCCAATAGAATCCACATTGACGAACATTATGTGTTGTCTGTGTAGCACCCATGTGACCACCTGCCTCGCGATCATGGCGATGTTGCAATATTGAATTATGCTCAGCTTTAGGAATGCCCCGACGGATAAACCCATCGGCATAGGTGCGGAATAACAAGGGATCTTCCTAAAAATAATACTTCGCATCGTAGCTGAATTTCTTACTTTGCCGAAATGATAGGTTTGGAGGGAGTTCACAGCATGCCAAGAAATTAGCGAAGTCGCAAACCAAGGTGATTTGCATGGGTCGGTGCTAACAACAAAGAGCGTCTCATCGGTGAAAGAATCAGAGATCGGTGGTTCATCTGCGTGAACAGGACCACCAAACTAAAGCCTGGATAGATGATCAATAATCACATTCTTAACTCCTTTCTTATCACGTATCTCAATGTCATACTCCTGAAGCATTAGGATCCAACGAATGAGCCTTGGTTTGGCATCCTTTTTCTGCTTAAGGTACTACAAGGCGGCGTGATCTGTGTGCATGATCACCTTGGACAAAATAAGATAAGGGTGAAATTTCTCAAGAGCAAAGATTCTAGCAACAGCTCCTTTTTTGTGGTTGTGTAATTCTGTTGAGCCTCATTTAACGTACGACTTGCATAGTAAATCATATAAAAGATCCTATTTTTCCTTTGCCCGAGGATAGCCCCAACAACAACATCGTTGGCGTCACACATAAGCTTGAAAGGAAGCATCTAATCTGGCAATGTCAGCATAGGTGTAATCATCAAATATCTCTTCAACACGTTGAATGACTGCAGACAACGTCATTGAAGTCATATTTTGCATCCATTCCTAAGATATTGCACAGCGGATTTGCAATGGATGAGAAGTCATTAATAAGATGCCTATAGAATCCAGCATACCCTAAAAACTGTGGATTCCCTTCACCGAAGTTGGAGGGGAAGTTTCTGGATAGTATCTACCTTGGCTTGATCAACATCAATACATTTGATAGAAATTTTATACCCTAGAAAAATTCCCCTTGGGACCATGAAATAGCATTTTTCCCAATTCAGCACTAGGTTGGTGTTCTCACAACACGTAAGAACAGCAGAGAGATTCGTCAAACAGGACTCAAAATTAGCACAAAGAGCGTAAAATTATCCATGAAAATCTCTAAGCACTCACACACCATATCATGAAATATAGAGAGCATGCAGTGCTGGAAGGTAGCTAGGGCATTGCATAGCCCAAAAGGCATTCTTTTGAAGACAAAGGTTCCAGATGGGCAGGTGAAAGTGGTCGTCTCTTGGTCATTTGGATCAATGAGAATCTGATTATACCCCGAGTATCCATCTATGAAGCAGTAGTAATCTTGTCCAGACAACTTCTCGAGCATCAGATAAATAAACGGGAGAGGAATGTGATCCTTGTGTGTAGCATCATTGAGCTTCCTATAATTGATGCACACTCTCCATCCCGTTATCATGTGAGTTGGCACCAGATCATTATGCTCATTCTCAACAACAATGATTCCGCCCTTTTTAGGGACAAACTGAACTGGACTCACCCACTTTCTATCACTAATCAGATATATAATCCCAGCATCTAGCAACTTAATTACCTCATTCTTAACAACCTCCTGCATCCTTAGATTACGATGATGCTGAGGTAGCGCGGTCGGCTTGAAGCTCTCATCCAACAATATCTTATGCATGCACACAGTTGGCTAATTCCCTTCAAATCTGTAATGTTCCACCAAAAGGAGCCCCTATGCATTCACAGAAGATTGCTCAGGGGATGCTCATGCTCGAGAGGAAGCAAAAAACAGAGATAATGATTGGGTAGATTTGATGTTCTCCCAAAAATAGATATTTCAAAGTAGACGGCAAATGATTGAGTGAAACGGCTGGAGGTGTTCAAAAATATGCTGCAGAAGTACATTCCAAGTTAGAATCTGGTGAATTGTCTATCACTGCAAAAAGCATCATCGATGATATCCAAGGTAGTCTCCTCATCACATCCAGCCCATGGGGGTGAAGACAATAGGTTGGGTTTACCATCCAATAATTTGAGAACTTTCGTGCAAGCGTGATCATCCCTTCTCATGGCTTTATACATATCAAATGTTGTCATAATGATGCCTAGACGAAGAGTCAACCTCCCCTTCTCAACATCAATGAGATCTCTCTCCGTAGCAAGAAATGGTGTTCCCAAAATAAGAGGGACAGTCACATCAGAAGCAATATCCATAATAATGAAATCGACAGGAAACACTAAGTCATTAACTAAAACAACAAGATCTTCAACAACCCCAATAGGCTTCTTAATAGAGTGATCTGCCAACTGTACAGTGATATTTGTGGGGCTCAAACTGCCTGACCCCCACTCAAGGAAAATAGAGAGGGGGCAGCAGATTGATTGATGCATAAGAGTCGCATAAAGCACGGTAGCAGCCTGAGTGCCCAATGGTGCAAGGAATGGTGAAATTGCCTGGGTCCTTTAATTTCATAGGCCAATGCGCAACAGCAAAAGTGACACAGGCACCCACCATAGAAATGAAACTGGAGGTTTCCAAGCACTTAGTCTGAACAAGCAAGTCCTTCAAATATTTTGCATAACATGGAATATGGGTGCGGACGTCCATAAGAGGAATATTAACTTGGACACCATTCATCAATTACTGAAATTTTTGATATTGTTTCTCTTTCCTTACATTTTTCAACCGTTGAGGAAACAGTTGGCAAGTCAATGGTTGAGTAGGCACTGAGATAGAAATGGGTTGAGGAGTGCTAGTGTCATCAGTCGATTCATTCTCGCCTGATAGGTTGCGCTGTCCTTCAGGAAAGCCACTCCGCCTAATAGGTTCTCTAGTTGACTTTCCGCTTCTAAGTTGCATGGAGTTCAATGTCTCATTCGGGTGGAGCACCATCGCAGAAATCACCGTTATGATATTCTCAACCACTGACTGAAACCACTAAAAAGCGTAATTCTAGGCTTCAAAGCATTCCATGATACATTCAGTGAATACGCGAAACTTGTCCATGGTAGGTTCAGGCGGGGAAATGTCTTCCATTGAATATGTGGGGCAACTGACATTCAAGGCATCAACACATCCCGCGGGAGTGCACTACTTCCCACTAGTACATGAGATCTTGTCCACGATCTGCCAAGCGTCATAACTTGACTTACTGAACAACGATCCATCAGCGCGGTCGAGTCAAAGTATGGTCTATACCATGCGGATACACCAAAGTAAAATATCTGAAGTCATGCCAATTCTATAAGGCTACGCACAAAACAGAATTTCTGTAGGGTAAGTAATCTCTCCCAAGCGTCCATCAGATTTTCATCCTTTTCCTGGGTAAACAACAACAGTGTACGGTGCATGTAACATCCCAGTTCAAACTAGACCCCTCGAGTGACATGGGTCACTTAGAGATGCTCGGACCAGGTGGGATCTAGAGATCCTAATATTCCATGGTTGTGCCCTGATCTCTAAGAGTGGATGTAGCCCTCAATTAGGAAGCTGCATTCGATGAACAGGCCTGAAGGTTGCGTTCGACGAACGGCCTGAAGGCTACGTTCGTCGAATGGCCTGAAGGCTGCGTTCGTCGAACGGCCTGGAGGCTTCTTTCGTCGAATGGCCTGAAGGCTGCGTTCGTCGATCGGCCTGAAGGCTGCGTTCGATGAACGGCCTGAAGGCAGCGTTCGACAAACAGCCTGAAGGCTGCGTTCATCGAACGGCCCGATCTGGCATTCGCCGTTCAGCGTTCGACGAATTTGTAGCGTTCGACGAAGTTGTCGCTGTTCAGCGTTCGACGAAGATGTTGTCGATCGATGAAGTTGTAGTGTTTGACGAAGTTGCCGCCGTTCAGCGTTCGACGAAGATGTAGCCGATCGACGAAGTTGTAGCGTTCGACAAAGTTGCCGCCGTTCCGCGTTCGACGAAGATGTAGCCGACCGACAAAGTTGTAGCATTCGACGAATACCGTCGTTCAGCGTTTGACAAAGATGTATCTGATCGACAAAGTTGTAGTGTTCGATGAAGTTGCCGCCGAACAGCGATCGACGATGTTGTATTCCGTTCGACGAAAGTGCCGTTCCCATTCGATGAAAGTGTTGCAGTGCAGGATCTGGGCAATTTTTCTGCCGTCGTCCAGTAAAGCTTAAATGTTTATCTTTTTAGGCAGTAGTGGAGTCGATGTCCAATAGGAGGCTGACACCAAGCTTAGAGTTTCAATGCATTGCTTGGAGAAGGGTTTGGTTATTAAATACTTATTAATGCAAATCAAATCACCTACTCTCTTCTCTCTTAAAGTGAAAGGGTTGCTGGTCAGATTACCCTATTCATCTTCTTCTTCTTCTCCTCCTTCTTCTTCTCATCATCTTCTTCCTCCCACCTTAAGGTTTTAACTTAGGGTTCTTGAAGGAGCAAGCTTGGAGAAGTATTTGGAGCTTGGCTGACCACCACCCCGCTGCCATGAAGATGAACTTGAACCATGGCTGGAAAATAAGATGACTTCCGACCCCTCTCCCTTGGTGCTAGATCATAGATAAAAATTAGGAGAGGTGTTAAGCTCAAAAGAGCTTGGCTTGTGAGTTAATGGAGTTTCCTAGGAAAAGACCTAATCAGATCTTTCTTGTTAGGGCACCGATTGTCGCGAAAGTTCCTTCAATCACTTCTTCTCTTCAAAAAGAAGTGATAGGATTTGATTTTGTTGAAATCCATGATCTATGGAGGGAGTATTGGATGGGAGAAGTTGTAATGACCTAACCCTTTGTTTTTGGGGAAGATGATGAATAGTCCCCTGTTATGTAGGATTATAATTATTTATTATGTGAAGCAAGTGATGAGTAATTCTCTGTAAAAAAATCCTTTGTTAATTAGGGTTGTTAATTATATAATTGTGTGATAAAGGTAATGATAGCCACTTGCTAAAGAAGTTTTCAAATTATATCATTGCACTTGGTTGTTAAGGGGTAAAATTGTGTGCAGCTGAGTTCGAGCCAATTTTTAGGCTTGATGCCACTGGAATTAAACCTCGGGCTCAACATGGAGGTTGTAGCCCTTGGAAAGAGCTTTCCGACGATAGGTTTTGCTTTTTCTGAAGTGACATATAGCTTCCTACAAGTCCAGTCGAGTGGACTATCCAGAAAGCGGGAATGGGTTAAGTGCGTTTTGTTTTGCTGTCCAGATTTTTGTTGTTGACTTCGGAGGAGATTTTAGATAGGACCCACTTGGATTTGGGTTTAGGACTCAACATGAATGTTGTAGCCCTTGATGTTAGCTTTCCAAAATGTGGTGGATCATAATTTTTGGGCAAATGTAGCACCCAAAAATCCAATTTTAGCGAACTATGTCATAACACTTTTGATCTCAGTATTTTGTGGATTTCTCTCAAGATATTGGTTGGATGCTCATGAAAATTGGTGGAGATTTTGGTGACAACAATATGTAGATCCCTGTTGAATGTCATGATATTTGGATAAGTGGTATTAAAGTTATTGCCATTTCATTTGATAAATTTGAAGGAGATATATATGCTGAATGTGAAGGCCGCTTGGGCCAAAATTTTGTATGAATCATGTACATGCTAGTATGGACCTGTGATAATAATTTCAAATTCATTTCTGTTGAGATGTCTCCTTAAATGAACCTTTAATTGCTAGTTATATGTGGAATCGTAAAAAGGGCATGTGAGGTTGATGGTGAAGGTAAATAACATTGATTATGGGTGAGGTCTAAGTGTTTAGCATTGTTTATAATGGTCATATAAATGTAGAGCACCATAAATACGTATTGCATAATACAATGAGGTCAAAATTTGGTGGTAATGATTCCGGCATTAATTACGACTTATAGTAGATGTTTCAGTGGATTTGGTTTTAAAATGAATCCATAATTAAACGTGTCTCTATAAATATTATGCTGAAAAGAGAGCTTAAGGTGCTCATATGGACCAGGATCTAGTAAAGTAATTTCCATATTAAACACACGCTACTGCATAGAGTCATGACAAATCGGTATGAGTAGCATTGATGGCTTGGTGTGGATTATAAGATATGGTTATATCTTGTGGTGAAAAGTTAAGGACCCGGTTGTTGGGGGCCTTGGATGCTAATTAGCATCGGTTGAACCGGTATGATATGAAAGGTAAGAAGGCTCCATCTGTGATCCCCTGGGTGCTTGATAGCATGGGTGTGCATGGGAATTACATGGGTTGCATGGCTTACACAATGGTGGTGTTTGGATCCTGGTTGGAGGATTACTTGTGGCAGGTCTACGGGCTTCCTAGTCGTGACACTGACAGAAGCCGGCAGTTAGACTCTAGACCAGTTGGGTTGGGCTCTTGGTGCTCACCTACCCAAGTCCCCTTCTGTGTCCTTGATGGCTCGGCATGATGTGAGCAGTATGCAGGGTCTCCGCAGTGTGTTCTTAGCGTCGAGGCGTACAGAGGCCTAGGACTGGTAGTGTTCATACCCTCCTAGTAGTGGAGTAGCTCATTCCACTGTCTCCGTTTGTCCACGACGGGAGATGCCTGAGTGGTTAGGTACCTCTCAAAAACCGAGAACTGTAGGTCTATGTCGACATAGCAATATTGTATGGGTGAGTATCATTACATAATCATTCCATTGCATTCATCATTTCATAATCATGTCATTGCACCGCATCGGAGCTCATCATATAAACTTGTATGGGCACCTTTATATGATGGGTTACATTATGCTCGGATCCTTAACTTATAAGCTTGTATGGGCACCCTTATAAGTTAAGTTCAAATCCTGATATTATATGTTCAACTGCTTATACAATGTCGTTGATCCTGCTCTCTTTTGATGTACTCTCTTTTGATGTGCTCTCTTATACACTGTCGTTGATAACTACTCTCTTTTGATGTACTTTCTTATACCACGATATAGCTGCCATGATTACATCTTTCCTTGTCACCTATTTTTGCTACTACTAACAGTATTGCAGCTTTTCTTCATTCCCTTCTGCCCGGTGCCTTGGAGTCGCCGGGGGAGAGGATGTGAAGCCACTTAGTCTTTATGACTAACGGTTATTACACCACTACTTTTAGGAGCAGCATCATACTACACAGGAGGACAGCCAGGCCAGGGTGTCAGTGCTGGTGATTACGATACCTTGGCTACCATCAGCGGTAGATTTGAGCGAGTGGTTAGAATATAGCCTCAGGGCAAGTTTATACTCTGATGATATACAGGAGCTCGTGTAGCTTTCTGTCTTTTTGTACTGTTTGGACATTGTTGCTTAATTGTGAATATATGGCTTCTTGCTTTTTCATTATTGATGGGATGGCACTGTTCAGTTGGTTTGGCCGGCAGGATAGGCGTCTTGTGGGGGAGGCTAGCTCGTGCGCTGGCACTTCTGCAAGGAGGCTATCCTGGGCATAGGACTCCCCTCGTACGTGTCTTGTGTTCCGGGAGGGGGGTCTTACAGTGCATTTCCAGCAAGTGTAAACGTGAGTAAAATTTGCCCAAAAACTCCTCCTATTTGCGCCCCAATTGGATTTGGTTAGACTAAATTTCACGATACCAAACCCTGGCTTTGTCTGCAAATGAAAATACAAACAACTGAATCCTAATTCTCTCAAAATCATTTTCAACAGATTTCAACCTAAAGAAAGGACCCGAACTGTTCCGTGATTTCTTCCGCATGAAGGGGCCGACTGCTCCATTTTTCTTCTTCCAAGGGAGGGTATCACTCCATAGTGTTTCCCCATCATCCTATGCTTTCAATAAGGTGATCTTCACTCCATATTAGCTAGATTGCAAGGAAGAACAAGAGGATTGACGTGGACAACGTATAAACTTGAGAATACGGGCTAGAAGTTGTGAGAGCTTCAGAGATCCCGGACACAACCGATGAATGGAATGTAGGACATGGATTGACAACCCAGTGCATCCCCCCATTTCTACGGCATAGTCTCTATCGTTGTTTGTATCTCTACCCATATTTTCCTCTTTTATGGTTGTATGGTAAGAAATCACCCATACTTTGATGATGAACCTTGTTTAAACCAATATTAATTGTTATTTGCTTTCATTATGCTTTTATGAAAGCTCATTGTGTTTTTGTTTGGTGTGTGCAATCATTATAGAGTGATACGCCTGTGATCTTGGTTAAACTTTGTTAGATGTGAATGCAACCCTCCTTTCCGCAAAGCATTTTCACTCCATCCGCTTGACTACTCATCCATCCACGTTGCGAAGCGGTGCTAACGGCCCGTATATCCCATTCGCCTAGCGAGGAGGTGCTAACGACCCTCACAAATCCATATTACTAATCACTCCATCTGTGAGCTTACTGGCCATCCACCTAGCGAAGTAGTGCGTTCAAGGCCTACGTAGTTTTCCATCCCGCCTGGTGAAACAGTGGGCTCAAGGCCTGCATATTAGGACATTTACTTTTTCTGCATTAGTTTTAGAATAAACATAAAACTCCCATCGGTAATCCAACCTAAAGGACTTCAATCTCAAGTCCTTCCTCGAACATTAACTCCACCTTATGGTGTTCCTCAAGAGATTCAATATCCTGGGGATCTACTTCCTTAATTCTATTACTTGATAACGACCAGTAAACTGCCATTCAGACCGCAATTTGCTAGTGCCTATAAGCGGTGTAGGAGTTCGTGCGTCAAGTTTTTGGCGTTGTTGTCGGGGAACACAATCGTGAGAGTTGCTTGAGAGAGAGCGACAAGAGAAAGAAGTTCTTTCATTTATAAAATGCATCTTTTGTTTTATTTCTTCCTAATCTATTTTACGATTTTAAAAATCAGGTTTCTGTTGATTTAATTTTTCGTTCGTGCATACTGAGTTATTTTTCAACTTATATTATTTGTGAATCCATCTTTGCACCAATATGTATGCTTATAAACAATGTAGATGGTGTAAATCGTTTAGTCATTCTAGTGATGTTTGTCATTTTGGAAGCCATAATTATAATCTGTATAGTTCATCGTATGGAGAATCTAGATCTTCATACAATGAACCTGCATATTATAATTATGCGTCTCCATCGTGAGCATCGCCTTCACTAGGTGGTTTGGCCTCTCCATGGTCAAAACCTACAGGGAAGCGCTGCTTGTGCTGTCAGAGTCTTGATCACGCA
Organism: Dactylorhiza incarnata; assembly: GCA_033032865.1. Lineage (NCBI taxonomy): Eukaryota > Viridiplantae > Streptophyta > Magnoliopsida > Asparagales > Orchidaceae > Dactylorhiza > Dactylorhiza incarnata. The sequence continues at coordinate 7,476,181 of JAWHQI010000033.1, read as the reverse complement.
TTGAAGGACTGTGAAATATGTAAATTGCAATTGGAAGAGGATGATGAGATGGAACTCATCACCATTCCACCATTTCCATATCATACTGCTCCTCCAATCGTTGAGTACATATACGCCATCTCCCCATATCCTCATGGAGCACGACGGATGTGTCCACTAGCGTCGTTGTTCATCATTACAATGCCATTTTGGAGTTTTCTTCCTCTACTATGCCATCATTTCATGTGGATTCTGTATCTGATGATATTTCTTCCCTCCTATCGGACTCTATCTTGAGTCATGTTTCTACTCAGATATTTTCTTGTATCAGTATGCATGTATCTTCTGCTCTTATTGTCGAATTTCTAGATGTGCAGAATGAGCCTATGGAGCCCGAAGCTGTGCTGAGTTGCACTGAGGAGGATATTTTCCTTAGTGAGGAGGTTTCTACCTCATCACCGAAGGAGAAGGTACAACTCATCACCAAAGTTCCTAGCTGCTCATATTCTTCCTGCAGTGCTCTTAATGCGGTCGACAATGAGTCTTTTGTGGAACTTGATGGGAGTGAAACCGGGGCCACTCTTCCTGTGTTTGATTCTTTTAGTTCTTCATCCATTTTATTTCCTAATCCTCCTTCTAATAATACTAATATTGATAAATTCATCCTTTCTGCTCCCTCTCCTGCTTCAATTTCTGATATTTAATTTATCCCCCTGCAGGTGCATGAATTTTTGGACCCATTTTTGGGTGACTCTGAGTGGCAGTCTTGGAAGGAAAAGCAAATGGCAATGATGAATTCAATCGCCTATTCCACCTTATCATCATTATATGCATTTTCCTTGAAAGACTGGGTGCAGGGTGGTAAACGCTACTTCATCCATGACCACCGATTGGAGGAGAGGAAGAGGATGAAGAAAAATGAAATTTGGAGATGGAAAGCCTCCGTTCTTCTCGCCTGCTGCTGCTGGGTCTTCGGACCCATTTCATTCATTTCTACTTACTACTTTAAATCAACTTATAGTTGATTATTTTACTGATCATGTAATAATAATTAGGATTTATTAACTTTTTCTTTATGCTTAGACACTTATTAAAACTGCTTAATATATGTATTTAGTCCAGCTTAAGGATGGTAAACAAAAGCGTTAATGGGAGACAACCCAGTTTTGGTTGTTTTTATTTCTCTAATCCACTATTAATTTAGTATTTGTATTTTCTTTTTGCTTGGAGCTGTCTCCCCTGTAGGTACATTTTCTGGATGCGGATGCTGCAGCTTTTTCTTGGTTTACACGCCAATCTTCTGGTATGCTGACTTCTGAGCATGTGGGGTACACTCTAAACCTCTCCCTCCATATTTTTAGTTTACGATCACAATTCTTTATATAGTTTCATGTAAGACTGGGGGAGAGTGAATTAATGTCGTTACCTACTATGCACCAATCACATTATATTAGGAGAATGTAATAAGATTGATTATATCATTTTAATTTTTCTTTGTCATGTGCACCACAACACCCACCTGTGCGCGCACTTATTTGTCGATGCGTCTCGGGTAAAATTTATTTGTTGTGTGTGATTGGAAGATCATGATGTTGGCATAGGATTGAGTGGCGGAGTAACATGCTGACTCTTGTAGTGCTCCTAGTCGAGTGCTTGCGTCTCATGTTGAAATTCATGTAGAATTAGCTTTTTCTCATGCATTTAGTTTTATAATTTTCTACTTGTGTGATTGTTGTTTATTCTACTCGTAATTCGTGAATCCAGTAGAATTTGACGGTAGTGTAGGTGAGTGTGTATACGATTGCTAGTGATGTATTGCTCGAGTCAGGATGATGGATATTCTTTCTCGATGGCTAAGAACTTGCCCCTAGCGACTCTCAAAGCATGGGTATAGGTTATTTCATTTGTGCAAGTGTGATATAGGCCATTCTTTGGCCCGGTTGAGCCTTTGCACCATTCCTAAACGCTCCATCCTTGCTTAGCCAATTTGTACCTAATCCCTACCGTTTGATTCAGCTCCACCTTCAGTTCACCAAAGCCAAAATGAATATCCTAATCGGACACCAAATTCTGAGCTCAAGCAATTTGTGCATTTAAAAGTTGGGTGTTGAGGATGTGTATAATTGTGGTTGTGGTGGCATTGCGTTATTGAAAATATAGCTGTATTTGTTATTATATGTGCAAAGTTATAATTTTGTAAAGAGAAGAAAAAAATTTGTGAAAAGAAATGAAAAAAAATTTGCTATAAAGAAATGTATTTGGGATTAGGTGGTGTACACAGCCCATAGTTTCATGTTTATGTTTGGGGGTGTGGTGTGTACACAATTTCATTATTGCCTTGGGATAGTGATTTTTTGTGAGCTCATTTGGGTTAGGTGTGCTAAGCCCCCACATTTATCATTGTTTACCGCACCGTAGCCTAAGCCTAAATCATAATCTAAAGTCCTATTGATTCGCACTCTGAATGTAACTAGTGTCGTGGAGAGAGTGTGAAAGGGCAAGCTTATGACCATCGTCATTGATTGATTTCTTTGGAGGTTATCCCGATCCTCGATCTCTGGCAATATTCCACTTAGAGATCGAGCTACTTTCCCCATACGCGTAATTGAAGGATTCCCCACGATTCAAATTATGAGTAGCAATAATAAGTAGAAACGCAATTTAGAAAATTCTAATATATTTCGCATGTTTAAAAGGTTTTTCTGCTAAAAACTCAATGCGTGCGTGTAAGCGACTTCGCCTATTCAATTACTTCGCCAGAACTTGATTTTTCTAGACCTCATAGGAGATAGTATGCTCGAGACGAGCAAACGAGTAACTCTGGGGGTGTGATGAGTCCGATTTATATAGTGTTTTTCGGACTCATCTGGGCTAGTTTTCATGCATATGCACTTCATTTTCAGTTCTTAATTACTTATATTTTACTCGTTCGCGCTTTCACTTTAAGTGCTTTGTTTTAGCCCTCTTTGGTGTGCAACAACGCGCTTTATTGTTGGGGTAAGCACTTGGTGTTCCCCATTCTTTTTATGCTTTAATGCTCGTGCTGTAAATGTATTCCCAGCAGTTTATTGTGCTGTGAAGGTGGGCATATCTCCATTTTGCCTAAATTGCATTTCTGCATATATCGCACGGTCGTGCGTTTTCCTTGGCGCACGCTCGGCATCGACCGTGCGTGCTTATCTGCTGGCAAAATGGTTATCTGGATTTGCCCGTGCATTTTACGCACGATAGGTTTTGACCGTGCGTGAGTGAAACGCACGAGCCCCCTGTTAGCCTGTTTTCGCATTCGGAATTTGCCCGTGCATTTTTACGCACTATCGGCTTCGACCGTGCGTGAATAAAATGCACGAGCACTTCTTACTCTTCGGCCTAGTCTGCTTTATATTTAATATCGCACGGTTCATGCACGGTCGTGCGTTCGGCCGTGTGTGACCAAATTTTTGATTGTTTTCTATAAAAGCCGCAGATTTCAACCAAAAGAAAGGACCCAAACTGTTCCACAATTTCTTCCGCCAGAAGGGGCCGACTGCTCCATTTTTCTTCTTCCAAGGGAGGGTATTACTCCATAGTTTTTCCCCATCATCCTAAGCTTTCAAGAAGGTGATCTCCACTCCATATTAGCCGGATTGCAAGGAAGAACAAGGGGATTGGCATGGACAACGTAGAAACTCGAGAAGACGGGCTAGAGGTGGTGAGAGCTTCAGAGAAAACCCTAATTGTGAACTGAAAAAGGAATCATTTTTCCTTCTATCGGCATTTCTCGTTTCGTAATAAAAGAACTCGTCGTCGACATCTTGATTCGCGATTCCTCTCAAAAAAAAGTCTCGACAAGATCTCTGATTTTAGATACTTCAAGTTGCATTAAGATCTAGTCAATTCTCAAGTTTCAGATAAAGATCTCTCAAGCTAAAGTTATTCTTCTCCTTCGACCTCAAAGTTCAAGTTCATCTCTGAAGCAAGGAAGAAGAACCTTTTTCTCAGATCTGAAGTTGAATCTCTTTTAGATTTCTAGAAGATTGTTGTCAATCTATTGTGGGTAAAGAAACCTTTTTATAACTCTTGTAGGAAGTTTTACTTCTGAGTTTTGCAGATCCTAGTTTAGAGTATCGAGTGTAGGAGAGGTTGTTCTTCAATTTTTTGTAGGGGACGTTGTCTCCGAGCTTGTAAGATTTGAAGACTCCGAGGTGTAAGATTTGTTGAAATATGAATTTGGTTAAGTGGTCGACTCTAGCCCGAAGTGCTAGATATGCGAGGCGGGAAAGTGGAGATACTCATTCTGGGGAACCACTATAAATTCTTGTGTCTGTGTTGTGTTTTTTCTCTTATTCTGTGCACATAATTTCTAAAGTATTTTAATTCCACTTGTGCCATAGAACTCACCTATTCACCCCCTCTAGGTGATTTAGGTTGACAACTAGATAATTTTAATTGGTATCAAAGGTAGGTTGTTGACACGCTTACGGCAAGTGCACCAGTCATACAAGTAATAAAAGTTAGGAGAGACTCCCCGAATATCATTCTCAGAGAATTGTAAGTTTGGGTGTATGATTTCTCGTCACGGAAATTGATTATAAAGATTTATATGTTAATAAATATAAGGGGGGTTTGATTTGGGTTTCCTAATTTAACAACAATAAAAGGAAAATGCGGGCCGAGATCACCGCTTCCCTTGGCGAGATGAAGTGCAGGCCGCAATGTCGTGCTTCAGTAAACGAAATGGATGGAAGGCAGACGGAGGGAGTGATCCCTATTATGAGAGTGAGGTTCACAAAAACCTCTTCGATGTCTCACCTCTAGCTTTTGCTAGAGTGGCTCAGTTAGTGTGTATATGGGGTGGATGTGAAATGGAGCCGAGGCGCATCAAAACATAGCATCAAAGTAGAGAAAATAGCTAGGCATGATTTCATTCATAGACAAACAAAAAGCATTCTAGGTTCATTACAAGTATTTAGGAGCACAACACACAAGTAGACAAAGGGTAGAGTGAACCACAAGAAGAAAGGTCTCGTCGTGGGTCGTGGCCGGAATGGTGGGTTGTCAAGCCGACTCCGAGATCAGTCCATGGTTGCTTCCGTGATCTAGAGGTTGTCACTACCTCTTACCTTCTCCATTTTCTTCCCTAGTGTAGGTCCTTCTTCTTCACTAAATGGAGTATGCCAACCCTTGATGCTAGTTGTAGATGGTCGGGAAGGCTTCCGGATCCTTGGATGGGGCATAGAATCATCGGTAAACACTTCCCAAATGGGGGAGATGGATGGGGTGACAGAAATGGCAGAGTTGGAATGAAAGTGGCGGGCTTGGTCTGTCCTCTGAAGTGTCCCTCAAGCCATCAGATTTCCTGGCTTTTATACAAAAATGTTAGAAATTAAGTCACGCATGGTCGAACGCACGACCGTGCGTAGATCGTGCGTTATTAATGAAGAAGAAAGCCCTGGAAGATGAAGCAGTAGCGCCCGTGCATTTTACTCACGCACTGTCGAAGCCGACCGTGCGTAAAAAGGCACGAACAAATCCAGAAGGCTTGAAAACCATACTTAGCAGGTGATCGTGTGATTCTTTCGCGCATGGGCAACTACCCGTGCCTGTACAATTCACACGATCAGCGATAGAATGTCAAACAAAGCCTACAACAAACATGCAGTTGGGAAAACTCCTCCATCTCAATATAAATACAGCAAAGAGGGTTGGGGAGCACCATGTGCTTACCCCCAACGACATGAAGCGTAAATGCACCCCAAAATGGGTCAAAACAGTTCTCATAGCGTGGAAGTGAATACAACTGAAATACAAGTGATATTAGCTTGAATAAGGTGTGTACAAGAGTGAAAACTAGCTCAGATGAGTCCATAAAATAGCGTAAATAATGGACTCATCACACCGCCAGACTTAACCATTTGCTCATCCCGAGTAAACTATCCCTCCAGCGGATGAAAAAACATTAGATGGCTTAGTAATTGCAAATGCGAAGTACTATGCGAAGTCGCATACTCACGCGCACAGAAATGCGATAGAAGAAATTTTTAACTATACAAAATAGTTTGTGAAAATCTATGAACGTAATTATATATTATTTCTACTCAAAAGTTGAATCTCAGTGAATCGTCCGGTTATGCGTAGGAAGAAAGTAAACTTATCATTGAGGCGAGTATTGCTTGAGATCGGAACTCGGAACAACCTCCATTGAAATCCATCAATGTCGGCGACCATAAGCTCACCCGGTCATACTCTCTCCACGACACTGGTTCGATTAATTGCGTGAGTTAGTAGGACTTTAGGATAAATACGGGGCTTGGGATTCGGTAGGGTTTACAATGATAAACATGTGGGTAAACGCACCTAACCCAAAAGATCTTGCGCTAAGGAGACTATCCAAGCTACCACAATACGCCCGGGTGCACCACACCCCTAGACTTGAACTTGAAAATACGGGTGTGTGCACCGCCTACTCCAAGTACAACCTTTTGCAAATATTTTCAATTAAGCTCTTTTCTCATCACCTTTTTTCAACTCTTTTTATTTTCTCATTTCATTATTTTTTTCTTCAATTATTTATTCATTGGAGTACATCCACAAATCCACAATTAAATCACAACATCAACATTCCAAAAATACAAATAGGAAAATAACTAAAGCTCAGCTTTGGGTATGCGACTGGGATCAGCTTTTTGGCTTTGGTGGAGAAGCGGTGGAGCTGAATCAAGAGACAGGGTAGGCACAAAGGGGATAGCAAGGATCATATGACAGGATCGGTACGAAAAAGCTCAAACTGGCCAAAGTGATGGCCTAAGTCACGCTCACGCACTGAACTAACCTATGCCAATGGTTCAAGAGTCGCTTAGGGCAAGTTCTTAGCTACCGATAAAGTTAATTCTTCCTCCTAACTCGAGCAATACAAACCTAGCAACCTTCTATACACATCCCTACGCTACTGTCAGATTCATACCGGAATCACCACATTTGAGTAGAATAAACAATTATTACGCAAATAGAAAAATTACAAAACTATAAGCATAAAGAAATATTTATTCTACACACAATTCTATGCAAGACGCGAGTACTCAACTAGAGCACTACGGGAGTCAACATTTTACTCCGTCTCATAATCCTAAGCCAGCACAACAATTTTTCCAATCCTACAAAAGAAACGAGTTAGACTCGTTACGTGCCCACGATTAAGTGCGCTCTCTAGTGGGTGTTGTGGTGTGCTATAAGAATGAGCATAACTAAATATGTTACTTGAAATATATCTTCTAGTATGCAGTTCCAAGTGCACGTGCATGTGGGCAACGAAACTTTACTTTCCCCCCAGATTTAAATCTAAACATCACAGAGTGCAATACTATATTTATAAAAGGACGTAGGAGGAGAGGTTACCCCATGCTCAGAAATGAGCATACCGGAAGATTGGCGTTACACTGCAAATTAGCTCCAACCTCGTCACTAGAGTCGCCATACCTGCAGGAAATTCTCCGTCACTGCACAAAACATAAACAAAATAGCAAAATTGGGTCGTCTCTCATAAGCCATTTTGTTTACCGTCCTTAAGGTGGACCAAATACCTATATTAGCATTGAATAAATGGTGTTCTAGCAATTGTCAAATAGATCGCCAAAAGAGACACACAAGCATAGTTAATGAAATAGATTGAAGTAAACTAAAACAGCAGAAACACAAGCCCGGGGACTTCACCACGACTCAGTTGTACGCTGACTGATAAGTAGTATTTATATAACTTTTTAATTGAAATTTTGTAGTTATTTAATATGAATTTTCTTATTTGTATGGCAATTGTAGGATATAAGTAGTTCTTTTGTATTTTTGATTCTAACTTTGCTTAATTTCAATTTTTGCAGAATTTTAGGAGAAATTGGTGAAATTTACAAGTCACGCCCTTGGTCACGCCCAAGACCAAGGGCGTGTAACCTGAAGATCAAGCCAGATTTGATGCCAGGCTGCTTGAGCCAGTCCACACCAATTCATACCCTAGGTCACGACCGTGACCCAAAGTCACGCCCGTGACCCTGGGCGTGTAAACTTAGAATCTGTCCCAGCTGGCTGCCGCCGAGATGTGGAGATGCTATCGAGAAGTCAACCTAAGTCACGCCCGTGACCCAGATGTCACGGTCGTGACTTGCACGCGTGATCTCTGCACAGTTCCATGCCAAAATCGAACCCACACCGCATTAAATGAAGCCATCCAAGGTCACGCTCGTGACCCAAATGTCATGGGCATGACATGTCACTTTTTGCCGCGCCGTCCCGCAAGACCCATGCCGCTGTCAAATCCGATGTGAATAGTGCTTACACGCCCTTGGTCATGCCTGTGACCAAGGGTGTGTAACTTGGAAATTTTTCCTATAAATTCCAGAGCTCTCCTTGAGTCCAGGGTTTAGAATTTTCGAGAGGGGGAGGTGCTGCTAGAGTTGATTGCGAGCTTTTTCATGTTTCTCTCTTTTATGCTCTCTCTTTCTCCCTTCCATGCAATGTTCTAGTTTCCTTCTAATGATATAGTTTCTTAAGCTTGTAATCCTTACTTTTTCTAGCATTGTAATCTTGGTTAAGGCTTGTAATAGTCTTTTAAATTTCAATAAAAATTAGTTTTGATTTCTTCACTTCTTTTTTATTTTAATTAGTTCTTCTTCATGCAATTTTATCTTACACTTTTCCCCCACCACCATGATTAATTAATTCTCATTAGTGCTCGATCGAAATGATCCGAGGATGAGATAATCAAGATATGATTTTCTAAAGCTCTCTTTTTCCATTCTTGTAAACACTTGAATTACCATTGATTTTTAACTAGTGAGGCCATATTTTCGATGTATGGTTTTTGCTTAAGTTTTCATACTTTGTTAGCCGAGAGGCTCAAAGTATGAATCGATCACTCAAGGGTAAAGAGAGTTGCACGCACCCCTCGAGAGAGGATGACGTAAATCTCCTGGAGTGGAGTCAAATCCAATTGTGGTGTTCACTGCGTAAAGCAAGTTTTAGGTAATCAATTATAGAACGAGAGTCCGGTTGATTTTTCCTAAACTAAGTTGGGAATTAACCTCAAGAGAGGCATGTTCGAGCTTTAGGAACCTCCACGGTCATGTAGTTTAAATGAATCGGAATTAGATTTATTTCAATTTTACTTGATTATTCTCGCTCCAAGGTGATTTTAGATTGAGCACTAAACTTTGTCACATCGTTTAAACCCCAATTTTAGTTTGCAATTTTTCTCTTTTAGCTAAGAAAAACAAAACTCAAAAATCGATTAGATTAGATAATAGTGATTTTCCTCGAAGTAGAAGTAACCAACGCTCCCCGTGGAATACGACCTTGGTATTTCTAAATATCTTATACTATAGACGATATGGTACACTTGCCTTCATCGTATATAAGGTTGGAAAACATCTTTAACACTTTGCTTTGCAAAACCGTAAATTTCTATATCAAGTTTTTGGCGTCGTTGCCGGGGATTTTGGCGTAGATATTTTGAAACGAGGATAGCTATTCATTTTATCGTTTTATTTTCATTTTACTTTTTCTAAATCCAAAAAATCTTAAAGGTGTAATCAAAATCTTGGAAAGGGAGGTTTGGGTTTTCATCCCATCTCGCCTCCTAGTACCGTTGAGAACCCCTCACAGGGTATACCTCGGGAAATCCAAGACTAACTTAATCCGCCTACAAGAAAACAAAAATATAATAATCAAGTTTTCCTCTTTCTTTATTTTTAGTTTTATTATTTTCTCTCTTTTCTCTTTTTCTCTTTTTCCCTTTTTAGTGTATGACCAGAGGTAGCACTTCGAATATTTCTTTTGATCCAGAGATCGAGCGAACCCTTTCGCGGTGCCGCCGTTCTCGTGATCAGGAAATACAATTATTATTCGAATAGTCGATTGGGGACACTAACGCAGCTAATATGGATCATGTTCTATTATGCGTGGTCGAATTTGGAAGGCACACTGATGTAGTAAAGGATATTCGGTTGATTACTCCCAACGCTTCCTAATCTCACACAAGCATGAACGAATGCCGCCGACTCGCTGAATGATTTTTATTTACGTTATTTATCACGCACGGGCAGCTACACCGCGAGGGAACGGAAGGAGGCTATGAGCCAACTTCGCTCCCGGCTAAAAGGATCCACACGATCCGACCGAGCGGTTGTTGTTGTCTACCAAAGAGAGATCCTCCGAAAAAAGGTAAAGATTATGGAAACGGAAAATCTCCCCCAACAAGAACAAAAGAGGATCGCCACTCGTCGAATTAAAACAAAATCCAAGATCGAAATACCAATTCAAAATAACGAAAATCCGCGAGAAAATCAATGATTCAAAGACCACATCACAGATCTAGCCACCACGGAACTATCTAAGAAAAGAATCACACGAGTGGAGAGTTCGTAACCCCCTCAGAATCGTAGATCCGAGATGTAGGAATCCTAAAGATTGTTTGTCCGCGGAGATCACCAGAGATGAGTCACTTGATGTAGAGCACGTTCGCCTTCGCCGCTTCCACCACGATCAAGCCCTTAGAGCCAAATCTGAGCCAAGAGATCTCTTTCCACAAGCCCTTGGGGGCTGGCCAAAATTCTTGAAGAGAGGAAGAGGGAGAGAGGGGAGAGGTGGAGGCCGAAACCTTCAAGAGGGAAATGAGAGAGAGGGCGGCCAAGGAGAGGGAAGAAAGAGGGGGGGGGGGGGGGGAGCGGAAATTCCAAGAGAGGAAGAGAGGAAGAGGGGGAGAATTCCAAGTGTAGAATTCTATTTTCAAATTTTATTCATCAATCTCTAAACTTAACATAGAGTTTGGCCTATTTATAGGCTCACACACATACGGCGGCTAAACGTAGCCCAACTAATAAAAATTCTAATGGACGGCTAAACGCAGGCAACAAAATAAATAGTCCCAAATTAAAAGCAATGTTGAAAATAAATATGCGTAAATAAAAATATATAATTATAAATATTATCCCAAGAGTTGGCAAAATAATTTATAATCATATATTTGAATGTATCCCAAGAAGTGGAGATGCAGGCGCGACGTCGACGGTGGTTGTCGCGGTAACATCTGAATCCTCAAGTTGGCGACAGCGCACATCACAATCATCAAACTCCAAGTGGCGGACCGCTTCCGCATCATCAGCAATGTACTCATCCCCCACAAAGTGTGGATCCATGTGGGGGTCTTCATCAACAGGGACATGGAGAAGGACTGAGAGAAATGGGTGGCCTCCATCAATCCTCCACCACTTGAAAGGACTCATCACCGATGAGTCGGCTTCGTGGAGAACTGTAAGGATTGCTACCTCAGAATTCCAGTCAAGCACAGAGTTGGTCTTTAGGACCTTGAAAGCAGCATTAGATAACGAAGGAGAATATGCTAAAACATCAACGGACAACTTACCTCCAGTGATAACCTTAGGAGAAAACAATCTACTACCTTGCGCACCTCTCAACCCAATAGAATGATTAGTAGATAGTAATGGAAGGGGAGACAGTATAAGTGGTGGTAGAAAGCATGACGTAAAATTTGAAACATCAAAAATAGGGGGCAAACCCCACTCAGCAGAAAGCATCATATGAAAAGTATTCTTTCCTAAATTCAGTGAAATTCGAAACGGTTTAGCGTTCGGACTCATGATGTCCTCTAAAGCGCCGGAAGACCACCGTTCAGGGTTGAGACATACCATAACTAAATCTTCCATTTTATAATGGGATGCTCTCTTTTGTGCGCTACACATAATGTGATAAGACCAAAATGGGTCGGCTAATGTAATACTCTCATGCTTGTGTTGGTTAGGAAAATTTGGAGCAATCACCAAGTTATTGATTAAATTTAAGGTCTTGTCCTCCATAAAAATAATGGTCTCACTAAATTGAATCGAAGCGTCCTTAGGTGGTAAAGGTTTTAAAATAATAATTTCGCCCTCAAATTTAAGTTTAGAAACGTTAGCACTCCTTAATTGAGTGACATTGCATTCACTAAGCCTGGACCACTTATCTCCCTCATTAAACGTCAAAGAAAAATTACTACCCTTAGTCCCGTCATCGAAAACATGTGGAGCAAATAAGACTCGTCCTTTCCCCATAACCATCGCGCCATGTTCATTAATAACTCTAAACTCACCTTCAGATTTCTCGTCAACCTCCTGAATGATCTTGGGGTGTTCAACTGAAGGCGTCATAAGGCTAAAAGGATCACGTAATGGTTGACTAATTGGGATAACCTCAGTCTCACATACTAAGCTAAGCGTGGTTGTTTCAGCAGGGACAATATTGTCCTTAGGAAGGCTTGGACTAACAGGGTCAGCCTCAGCTTTAATGATTAAACCTAATGTGTTCATTTCGGAGGGGCTAATACAGTCTATAGGCCGATTTTGACTAACAGTGTCAAAATCCTCTTTCGTTTCTAGGCACGGTGGTGTCGACTCAATAGGGCTACAAGTACCTCCAGGTGGGACCAAAGGCTTCTTAGGTGGAGTGGACCTAAGAGTGATACGCCGACCATTATGCTGGAATTCTATCGTGTTGTCAAGGTCATCGTGGATGACCATATGGTCAGAAAGACATGGGCATCCTAGCAATACATGACAATCCTTCATAGGAAGGACATCACACCAAACGCGCTCAAAATAGGCTTTGATGGTGAGGGGCACCAAACATCGCCTAAACATTAAAATAATTCTCTCGTCAGAACACACAAGCCGATAGGGATGGGGGTGCGGCTCGGTGGTCAAACACATCCTCTTGATAGCATTTTCAGAAACGACATTCATGCGGCAAATGTTGTCGACAACTAGTTTGCACCACTTCTCACCGTGCTTAAAAATTTTCGAAAATTTTCTTGTTATGTCACGGTCAAACCTAAACACTCTTGCAACGGTGTCCCACCCTTTAGTTAGAGTTCGGGGGGTATCTCTAGTCATCACGAGGAATAGTGGATCGAAAAATTTGAATTTTTAATGTGAATTTCAAAAATTAGAATTTTGAATTTCAAAATTTGAATTTTGGATTTGAATTTTGAATTTTCAAAAATTTGAATTTTGAATTTTGAATTTGAATTTTGAATTTCAGAATTTTGAATTTTGAATTTCAAAATTTTGAATTTTGAATTTGAATTTTGAATTTCCAAAATTTGAATTTTGAATTTCAAAAATTTGAATTTTGAATTTGAATTTTGAATTTCAGGAATTTGAATTTTGAATTTCAAAAATTTGAATTTTGAATTTGAATTTCAAAATTTTGAATTTGAATTTTCAAAAGTTTGAATTTGACTTTCCAAAATTTATAATTTTTTTTGTTTTAATTTAAGCTGAAAAATAAAAAATTTAAGGCCGCTATTCGCACACCAAAAATTTTGATCAGGCCAAAATTTTACGAAAGATAATTCTATTACCGCCTAATAACTAGGGTAAGTAAAATATTTTTTTGATTTTCTTACAGAAAATAATAAGTAGAATTACCAGAATTGTTTTTTTTGAATTTCGCAGAAAAATGAGAATTTTAGGCCGCTATTCGCAGACCGACGAAATTTTATTTTTAATTTTTGAGCGCAAAATCTTGTGAAGATTGTGAGTGCCGGCGTTCTAAGAAAACCTAAGGAATGGGTCAATTAAGAAATTAACATGAACCTCGCTCTTATACCAAATTGATGTAGGAAAGGATGTTCGGTTGATTACTCCCAACTCTTCCTAATCTCACACAAGCATGAACGAACGATGTCGACTCGCGGAATGATTTTTATTTACGTTATTTATCATGCATGGGCAGCCACACCGCGAGGGAATGGAAGGAGGCAATGAGCCAACTTCGCTCCCGGCTAAAAGGATCAACACGATCCGACAGAGCGGTTGTTGTTGTCTACCAAAGAGAGATCCTCCAAAAAAAGGTAAAGATTACGGAAATGGAAAATCTCCCCCCAACGAGAACAAAAGAGGATCGTCACTCCTCATCGAATTAAAACAAAATTCAAGATCGAAATACCAATTCAAAATAAAGAAAATTCGCGAGAAAATCAACGATTCAATGACCACGTCACAGATCTAGCCACCACAGAACTATCTAAGAAAAGAATCACACGAGTGGAGAGTTCATTACCCCCTCGGAATTGTAGATCCGAGATGTAGGAATCCTAAAGATTGTTTGTCCGCGGAGATAACCGGAGATGAGTCACTTGATGTAGAGCACGTTCGCCTTCAGCGCTTCCACCACGATCAAGCACTTAAAGCCAAATCCGAGCCAAGAGATCTCTTTCCACAAGCCCTTAGGGGCTGGCCGAAATTCTTCAAGAGAGGAAGAGGGAGAGAGGGGAGAGGTGGAGGCCGAAACCTTCAAGAGGGAAATGAGGTGCGGCCAAGGAGAGTGAAGAAAGAGGGAGGGGGGGGGGGGGGGGGGGGGCGGCGGAAATTCCAAGAGAGGAAGAGAGGAAGAGGGGGAGAATTCCAAGTGTGGAGTTCAGTTTTCAAATTTTATTCATCAATCTCTAAACTTAACATAGAGTTTGGCCTATTTATAGGCTCACACACATACGGAGGCTAAACGCAGCCCACTAATAAAAATTCTAATGGATGGCTAAACGCAGGCCACAAAATTAACAGTCCCAAATTAAAAGCAATGCTGAAAATAAAAATGCGTAAATAAAAATATATAGTTATAAATATTATCCCAAGAGTTGGAAAATAATTTATAATCATATATTTGCATCTATCCCAAGAAGTGGAGATGCCGGCGCGACGTCGACGGTGGTTGTCGCGGTAACGTCTGAATCCTCAAGTTGGCGGCAGCGCCCATCACAATCATCAAACTCCAAGTGGCGGACAGCTTCCGCATCATCAGCAACATCCTCATCCCCCACAAAGTGTGGATCCATGTGGGGGTCTTCATCAATAGGGAGATGGAGAAGGACTGAGAGGAATGGGTGGCCTCCATCACACACAGTCAAGTATTGTTCGCCACGCAGTGGAGAACAATAACTTTGATATCAAGTCTAGCATCATACAAATGGTGCAGCAATTAGTGACCTTCGATGGTCAACCGGACGAAGATCCAAATTGTCATATTTTTAATTTTCTCAAAATTTGCGACACGTTTAAATTCAATGGTGTCACAGATGACGCCATTCGATTACATCTTTTTATTTGCGTTCTAGGGCCAAGCAGTGGTTGGTCTCACTTTCTAGGTAGTCCATCACTACATGGGCCGATATGGCGGAAAATTTCTCACTAAATATTTCCCGCCTGCAAAGACCGCCAAAATCTGAATAGATATTGCGTCCTTTAAGCAAATTGACTCGGAGACTCTCTATGATACATGGGAGCGCTTCAAGGAGCTTTTGCATAGATGCCCTCACCACGCACTTCCCACTTAGCAATAAGTGCAAATCTTTTATAATGGCTTGAATTTCCAAACTAAGCAAAAGATTGATGCGGCCGCCGGGGGTACATTAAATAGGAAAACCCCGGAGGCCGCTCAAGAGCTTTTTGAGAAAATGGCCATGAATACGTACCAATGGAATATTCCACGTGCTAAGCATAACAAGCCAGCTAGGATTTTTAAAATAGACGCAAATGCAAATTTAGCTTTACAAGTTGAGCGCTTAACTAAGCAAGTGGGGGAGATGTCTGCTTCCTCCGCCACTCCTCCTTGGGCTAATAATATTTTAATTGGAGAGAAAGTAGACTACATGAGAAATCCACCTCGGCCTTCCTATAACCCGAACTCCGCTCCGTACAACAACACTTACAATGCGGGTTATAGGAACCACTTGAATTTCTCATGGAGCAACCAAGGAAATGCTCAGCGTCCATTAAATTTGAATCAACTTTCTAATCAACTTCTTAACTTAACTCCACCTCTAAATTTTAATCCGCCTAGTTTTCAACCGCAACAGCAAAAACTCTCTCCGCTTGAAGAGGTTTTTGCAAAATATGTTGCTACAAATGAAACAAACATTTGGAACCTTACCAGGTCAATCAAAAATTTAGAGAATCAAGTGTGCCAGCTCGCAAAGATGTTCTCCGAGAGTCAGCAAGGAGCACTACCGGGAAATACAGAGCCAAATCCAAGGGAGAGCGCGAATGTGATTACACTCCGAAGTGGGAAGGAGGTGGTTTCAAAACAGGACGAACCAAAGGTAATTTCTTCTCCTCCTCCTACTCCTAAAAGTTAGGTCTAGGAAATCCTAGCCCCACTCGAATGAGTATTCAATTAGCGGATTGATAAGTAGTATTTTTATAACTTTTTAATAGAAAATTTTGTAAATATTTAATTTGTATTTTCCCTTTTTATGTCATTTCTAGGTCATAAGTGTTTATTTTGAAATTTTGTTTCTAATTTAGCTTAATTTCAATTTTTGCAGAATTTTGGGACAAATTGGAGAAATTGACAAGTACACGCCCTCAATCATGCCCTTGACCAAGGGCGTGTAACCTAAAGATCAGTCCAGACTCGATGCCGCACCAATTGAGCTAGTGCACAGCGAGTCACGCCCTCGGTCACGCCCGTGACCCAGTGTCACGCCCGTGACTAGGGGCATGTAATATTAGAATCTTCCAGCTGGCTGCAGTCGAGACATGGAGATGCTGTCGAGAAGTCAACCTTAGTCATGCCCGTGACCCACATGTCACGGCCGTGACTTTCCCGCGTGATCTCTGCTTCGCCGCCACGCCGAATTCCAGCCCATGCTGCATTTAATGAAGCCGTCCAAAGTCACGCCCGTGACTAAAATTACACGGGCGTGTAATGTCCACTTTTCGCCGCGCCGTCCAGAAAGCCCACGCCGCTGTAGGATCCGATGTGAATAGTGCAGTCATGCCCTTGGTCACGCCCGTGACCGAGGGCGTGTAACTTGAAATTTTCGCCTATAAATTCAGAGGCTCTCCTTGAGTCCAGGGTTCAGAATTTTGGAGATGGGGAGGTGCTGTTAGAGCTGAGAGTGAGTTTTTCAAGTTAATGTTCATGTTTCTTAAGGCTTTCATGTTCTCTTCGCTTTCAATTCATGCAATGTTTTAATGTAACTTTCATGTACTAGTTTTCTTAAGATTGTAACCTTCATTTTCCTTAGCTTTGTGATGAGTCCCAATTATATACACATTTATGGACTCATCTGGGCCGATTTTCTAGTCTTTGCACTTCACTTTAGACATGTTTTCATTCATATTTAATACTCCATGCTAAGTGCACTTCTAGGCCCGTTTTGGTGTTATTTCTTGTTCATCTTTGTTACTAGTTTTCATGCAGTGTTAAGTGCCACCTTCAGTGGCTAGACTGGTGTTGTATGCTGGAACAGGAGTCGTGCAGGTGTTCCCGGTACAATTCTGTACAGGAACACTGCGCACGATCACTGGCTCTATCGCGCACAACCACTGGTCGTGCGCCACTGATCGTGCGCACTTAACGCCCATTTTATGAGTTCTGTCTTGCTTATCGCACGACCACTAACGATAGTGCGCACGACCACTGGTCGTGCGAACATGTATTTTATAAATTTCTTTCATTTCAGGCTTCGCCCAGGCAGCACGCACGATCGCAGAACTCCAGTGCGCACGACCACTGGTCGTGCTTTCGACCCACATTTCCTTCATTGTTGTTAAGAGTAGGAAAACCCAACCAAACCCCCCCCCCCCTTTGTGTGTTTGTTTACGCTTGTGTATCAATAGTCACACAACGTGATTCATTCACCCAACCTGCATTCCTCAAGAGACCGACACTCGGGGATCCTATTCCCAAACTTTATTACTTGCGCGACCGGTGCACTTGCCGAAATATCGCATCAAGTTTTTGGCGCCGTTGCCGGGGAATGTTCAGGCGTGTAACGTCTTGAGTTGTGAGCTTTTGTTACAAGAGCAGTTGTTTTTGATTTCCTTTGTTTTGTTTTCTTTTTGTTGTGACTATGCATGCAGAGACAAGCTGCGGGGGAACTTGTACCCTTTGATCCAGAGATCGAACAGACCGCTCGCGCATGAAGGCGCGCATCTACCGTACAGGCGGCAATGGGTGACAACATAGACCCAAACAATGCTGACCCAAGAGTGCCCGATGTGGGGCAGCACCAACCTGGAGATGAGCAAGAGGTAGTAAGGCCTCGACCCAGAACGATGAGAGATTATACCACTCCGACAGCTGGGAGTGTGTATCCGGGATTTGGTCCCAACATTATGAACAACCAGTTCGAGATCAAACCTGCGATCTTGAACATCATCCGGAACAATGCTCAGTTCTCCGGGATGACCAGTGAAGACCCGCACCTGCACCTGGCAGAGTTTTCCGATATCTGCGGAACTTTCCGCTACACTGGAATACCTGACGATACAGTCAAGCTGCGACTGTTCCCATTCTCACTTCGCGACAAGGCCAAGGTGTGGCTCCATTCTATTCCTCCTGGGACCGCCGCAACATGGGATGCTCTTGCATCCAAGTTCCTGGCCAAATTCCACCCCGTTGATAAAATTGTGAGCCTGCGGCGGTAGATCGCCACCTTTCGCCAAGCTGACCAAGAGACCCTTGCCGAGGCGTGGGAGCGCCTTAATGATCTTCTCCGCCGCTGCACGAACCACGAACTCCAACCGTGGAATGTGGTAGAGACATTTTACTTTGCGATCGAGCCCAACTACAGGGCAATGATCGATGCTGCTGCGGGTGGTACTCTAATGAACCACACTCCAGAGGAGGCCCTTCGGATTCTGCGCGACACCGCCTCCCACAGTACATTCTGGACTGCCGGGAGAAATGCACCAAGGAACGCCCGCGGTCTCTTTGTGGTCGACTCATTTCATCCTACACCCACGCCCGCTGCTGTCATTACGTGCGAAGGATGTGGAGGCGGCGGCCACCACGCGTACGAATGTTCAGGGAACAACGTATCAGGTGACTTCGCGCACTTATCCTTGAATGAATCCGTTAATTTTGTAGGAAATCAGTCTAAGGGGGTGCCATTTAATAATGCTTATCATCCGGGAGTGAGAAGTCACCCGAACTTCTCATGGAACCCAAACACGCATGGCCAACGATGGGCACCGGGGCAGCATCAAAACGATGCTTACGCCTCCGGGAGCCAACCGAGGCCACCACACCCGCATTATAACCAAGGCCCCCCAGCCCAAAAAAAGAGTAATCTGGAGGAGATGATGGAAAAATTTATGCAAGCGGCTACCTCAAATATGGTGAACCAAACCGCATCCATGCGGAATATAGAAACGCAGCTGGGCCAATTGGCCCAAGTGCTAACTGAGCGGTCGCATGGGACCCTTCCTAGCAACACTGAAAAGAGCCCAATAGATCAAGGGAAGAGTCTCGACAATGTGGTAGAGGCTGATCCAAGTGAGTTAGTGATTTCTTGTTCCATCAATAATATTGAAACGAAAGCTTTGTGCAATTCTGGCTCCTCCCGCAACGTCATTGCGTTGCAAGACGTTGCTAAATTGCAACTTGAGATGAACCCGGAGGATCGGAAATCCCTTATGCTTGCTAATGGGACCGTTATACAATCTGAGGGGGAAGTGAAAAATGTAGAAGTGATAGTTGAGGGGACGATTGTGGTTGCTGATTTTCAGGTGTTGGGACCCCAGGAAAATCACTCTATCCCTATCTTGGGCATGCCGTTCTTGAAAGAGAGCGGTGCCACCCTTGATTTCGCTACGGGGTGTGTCATCCTACCCAATAAGGTGCCGCAGCCCACTTGCCCCAAAGCTATAACTGAAACATCCACTCCTCCCCCTCTCTTTATTTTTGATGAATCTCTGAGTTGTGCAGGAAATGAAGAAGATAAAGAACCAATTGAAGGAGAAAAGGAGGAGCACCAGTCCAGTGAGGAAGAAGTAGATCTTCGGAGAGAATTTGATTCCGAGACGGAGGAAGATTGCATTTCGAAAAATATTGACTTGAATTTAGTTCGGGACACTGTCCCATTATCTTCTTATTTTGATTCTTGTAATAAACAATTTAAGCGCTCCATCTCTTGGGCTGATCCGGTAGTCACCGCGACGCCGGAAGTGACGCCACCCACCACCAAGGTGGAAAAATCTGAAAACTTTCAACATTGGCAGTCCCCGACTGTCACTAAACTTAAACAGGAGAAACTTCTGCACGACGCTCGCGCTGCCGCTCTCCGTGGCAAGAGGGCGGAGGTTAGGGGAACACTGGGTGACACCAGTGTTGGCCCTAAAGCCTTCACCTCCCGCCTACGAGCTACAGGAGACGCGCACCATAAGAGCGCCTATAGCTGATTTGTGTTGTCTGAATTTGTGAAACTGCTTCTGTGAACTTCTCCTTTAATTTCTGTGCTCTTTAAACAATCATAATACAGGTATTTGGTCCAGCTTAAGGACATAAAACAAAAGCGCTGCTGGGAGACAACCCAGATTTCCTAATTTTATTTTTATCTAACATGTTTAGTTCAGTTTTTATATTTGTTTTTGCTGTTTTTAGTTTTGTGCTTGCAGGTGTGTTGTGTTCTTTGGTGCGGATGCTGCAGACTGCTCTTTATCTTAATCGCCAATCGTCTGGTATGCTCAATTCTGAGCATTGGGTAACACTTCTTTCCCCCTTAGCTTCCAATTTCTGTCATGAAATGTTTAGACTAAGTCTGGGGGAGAGTATGTTGTCATCCACTGTGCACGAGTTGCACTGCATACTAGAAGTTTGTTTATTATTTATCTTTATCATCATCATTGTTTTCTTGCTTCTTGCACCACTTCACACACATGAGTGCGCGCTTTCCTATTTGTGTTGTTTCCAAATAAACTATTTTGGTTAGGAATGTGAATTGGGGTGTTAGCTTAGGAATTACTATTTGGAGTGCGATGTTGACTCGAGCAGTGTTCTAGTCGCACCCGCATGCTGCAGTAGAATTTGAGTAAAACTAGATTATTTCTATGCGTTTAATTTATGATTAGTATTTTTTTTTGCGTAGTTTTAGATTTGTTATACTCAAATGGTGAATGTGAACGAAATTGGTGATAACCCGGTGTTGTGCGTTCACGAGCACTAGTTGTGTGTTGCTCGAGTCGGGAGGAAGGTTTACCTTTCTCGTGGGCTAAGAACTTGCCCCAAGCGACTCTTGAAGCATGGGTGTGAGCGATTCTTTGAGTTAAATATGATATAAGCCACCTTTTGGCTAGTTTGAGCCTTAGCTTTCCGTGTCCTATTCGCTCACCTTTGCAAGCCAACATTTGTGCCTAACACTTCCTTATTACAGCTCCTCCTCCATTCACCAAGGCCTGAAGCTTTGCCCACTTTCGCAACCAAATAGATGTTTATCTGCACTCATGTTCTTGATTTGGTGTGATTTTTGGAATCTTTGTGATGTGATGAAGAAATAAATTTTATTTGCTGATTTTGAACCAACCCGAGTATAAGTAAAATAAGAAAAGTATGTTGTTAAAAGAAAAAAAAATCTGAAAACGAAATATGTCGTAATGAAATCCTTCCGAGCTAAATAGAAAATCTGTTGGTAATTGCTAAGTAGGCCGTGTGCACACCTAGTTTTCATGATAAGTCTGGGGGTGTGTCACACGAGCATTGTTTTTGGTTTTGTGTGGTGCAGCGTTCCGTTAGCTCACTTGGGTTGCGTAGCCATCGTGTTTAAATTTGAATATCATACCGCAACCTAATCCCCAATATAATCCTAAAAGCCCTATTGATTTGACTTGTGAGTTTGCTAACACCGTGGAGAGAGTGTGACCGGGCGAGCGTATGGTTCACGACGTTGATGGATTTCAGCGGAGTTATTCCTAAACCCCGACCTTGTGCAACACCCGCCTTAGTGTCTTGTTACTTTCACACCGGGCATGATCGTTCGAATTCTTCATAATTCACCAATTGAGTATAACTAAATCTCTACTTACGCTCTAATACTTTCGTAAATTAGTTAGCATAGTTAGAATCTTTTTTTTACTAAATTTCTATTTGCATGCTTTTGCTACTTCGCATTGTACTCCTTTGTGTACTTTTCTTTGTTAACTAACATTTTCACACTCCGCCGAATTCGTTTGCTCGGGACGCGCAAACAGGTAAGTCTGGGGGTGTGATGAGTCCCAATTATATACACATTTATGGACTCATCTGTGCCGATTTTCTAGTCTCTGCACTTCACTTTAGACATGTTTTCATTCCTATTTAATACTCCATGCTAAGTGCACTTCTAGGCCCGTTTTGGTGTTATTTCTTGTTCATCTTCGTTACTAGTTTTCATGCAGTGTTAAGTGCCACCTTCAGTGGCTAGACTGGTGTTGTATGCTGGAACAGGAGTCGTGCAGGTGTTCCCGGTACAATTCTGTACAGGAACACTGCGCACAATCACTGGCTCTATCGCGCACGACCACTGGTCGTGCGCCACTGATCATGCGCACTTAACGCCCATTTTATGAGTTCTGTCTTACTTATCACACGACCACTTACGATAGTGCGCACCACCACTGGTCGTGCGCCACTGGTCGGGCGAACATGTATTTTATAAATTTCTTTCATTTCAGGCTCCGCCCAGGCAGCGCGCACGATCGCAGAACTCCAGTGCGCACGACCACTGGTCGTGCGCCAATGACCGTGCGCAGTATTCATTCCAGCGCCTATATATATGCCTGTTCCGCTTTTAGGGCGAGAGGGAGCCGCCGAGAGCGCGAGTGGCAGTCCGTACGCCGGCGATTTCCATTCCTGGACACCTCCACTTCATCTCCTACGCAAGGGGAAGTCCTCTCCAACAATTCAAAGTATTTCTCTATTGTCCGGGAGCATTCTCCACCATCCGCAAGCCCTCAAGCAGCTGTTTTCCACTCCAGTCCGGTGAGAAGAAGAGGAATCGTGAGGTAGAAGACGACGGAACCACGTAGAGAGATCGTGACAGTTTCTCTACACCGGAAGCACAGTCCGCCCGAGTCCGGAGGTAGCTTGACAAACTACCATTCCGGAGGTGAACGGCCGCTAGTCTTCATCCATTGGTTATATCTTTCCTCTCTCCTTCGTTGTAATCTTTGAATCTTTTAAACTTGAATATCATGATGGTTGGTTTAAATGAAATGAATGTTTCTTCTCTTTTCATCATTACTTGCTTGTGAATCGCTTCGCCTCCACTCATCCACTCACTCATTCACGCACTCAAGGTGTTCGATCCGCGTTAGCAAGAGCTAACGGCGTTTGTGAAGAGGTGTTTGCGACCCTCGCCTTCCCGCACTAGAGCACGCTCCATCCGCCTCACGAAGCACGGCATCGCGGCCGTTGCATCCATCTCGCCTTGCGAAGCGGTGCTTTTGACCCGCATTTCCTTCATTATTGTTAAGAGTAGGAAAACCCAACCAAAACCTCCCCCTTTGTGTGTTTGTTTACGCTTGTGTAACAATAGTCACACAACGCGATTCGTTCACCCAACCTGCATTCCTCAAGAGACCGACACTCGGGGATCCTATTCCCAAACTTTATTACTTGCGCGACCGGTGCACTTGCTGAAATATCGCATCACTTTGCACTCTTTAATTAAGGCTTGTAATACTTTTTGATTTTCAATAAAAAATAGTTTCCTCTTTCATGTTCTCTTTCTCCTTAAGTAATTTCTTCCTTTTCATGCAATGTCAATCCTTCTCTCCTTAGGAATGTCTTTTTTATGCAATGTCAATTTCTCTTTCCTTTCATGCAATGTTTAATCTTTTCATTTAGCTTGCAATTAGTTTTTTTAGCTAAGTATTCAAAACCTCAAATTTTCATCGATAAGATAATGGTGATTTTCCTCGAAGTAGAAGTAATCAATGCGCCCCATGGAATACGACCTTGATATTCCTAAATATCCTATACTATAGACGATAAGGTACACTTGCCTTAATCGAATATAGTTTTGGAGAAAAATCCTTAACCTTCGCATAATTTCAAAACCGTAAAATCTATATCAAGTTTTTGGCGCCGTTGTCGGGGACTTTGCGTGGATATTTTGAAAAGAGGATAGCTATTAATTTTATCATGCTTCTTTTTATTTTATTTTGCTTTTTCTAAATTTCAAAAAGAAAAAAAAATCTCTTTTTCTTCTTCCTTTCTTCTCTTTTTAGTGTATGACCCGAGGTAGCACTTCGATTCTTCCTTTTGATACGGAGATCGAGCGAACCCTTTTGAGGCACCGCCGTTCTCGTGATCAGGGAAATCAAGTAGAATCCGAAGAGTCGACCGGGGACACTAACACAGCGAATATGGATCATAATCTTAATCCTCCTAATCTTAACGAGCCAAATCCTGATGAGGACGCGCAACGGACCATGTCCTATTATGCGCGGCCGAATTTGGAAGGCACACAATCGAGTATTGTTCGCCCCACGGTGGCGAACAATAATTTTGAGATCAAGTCCAGCATCATACAAATGGTGCAACAATTGGTAACCTTTGATGGTCAACCGGACGAGGATCCAAATTCACATATTTCTTACTTTCTTGAAATTTGCGACACTTTTAAGATCAATGGCGTCACCGATGACGCCATTCGACTACGTCTTTTTCCTTTTTCTTTGCGGTCTAAGGCCAAGCAGTGGTTGGGCTCCCTACCTAGGGGATCCATCACTACATGGGCTGAAATGGCAGAAAAATTTCTAAATAAATATTTCCCGCCTTCAAAGACCGCTAAATTGCGCACGGATATTGCGTCATTCATGCAAATCGACTCGGAGACTCTTTATGACACATGGGAGCGCTTCAAGGAGCTTTTGCGCCGATGCCCTCACCACGCACTTGCCACTTGGCAACAAGTGCAAATATTTTATAATGGCTTAAATCTCCAAACGAGGCAAATGATTGATGCGGCCGCCGGGGGGACATTAAATAACAAAACCCCGGTCGCCGCTCAAGAGCTTTTCGAAGAGATGGCCACAAATGCATACCAATGGAATATGCCCCGAGCGCGGCCTAATAAGCCGGCCGGAATTTTTGAAATAGACGCAAACGCAAATTTGGCTTTACAAGTTGAGCGCTTAACAAAGCAAGTGGCGGAGATGTCTGCTTCCTCCGCCACTCCTCCTTGGGCTAATAACATTTTAATTGAAGAACATGTTGACTACATGGGAAATCTGCCTCGGCCTTCCTATAACCCCAACACCGCTCCGTATAACAACACATACAATGCGGGTTATAGGAATCATCCGAATTTCTCATGGAGCAACCAAGGAAATGCTCAGCGTCTTATGAATTTAAATCAACCTCCCCCTAATCAACTTCTTAACTTAACTCCGCCTCTAAATTTGATTTCTCAAAATTTTAATCCACCCGGTTTTCCACCGCAACAGCAAAAACTCTCTCCGCTTGAAGAGGTTTTTGCAAAATATGTTGCTACAATTGAAACGAACATCCGGAACCTTACCGGATCGATCAAAAATTTAGAGATTCAAGTGGGCCAACTCGCAAAGATGATTTCTGAGCGTTAGCAAGGAGCACTACCGGGGAATACCGAGCAAAATCCAAAGTAGAGCGCGCACGCGATTACACTCCGAAGCGGGAAGGAGGTGGTTCAAAAACAGGACGAACCCAAGGTAATTTCCTCTCTTTCTCCTCCTACTTTTAATTCATCTTTGAATTTGCCCGCTACAATAGCTCCGCACACTTCTATTTTAAATCCGCGCGCTCCTACTTCTAATATTCCATATCCATCTAAATTTAAAAATGAAAGCGCAAAAAAAATTATAAAAGTTTTTTAGATGTTTTAAAATAAATCCATATTAATGTACCTTTCTGCGAGGCTATCTCACAAATGCCTAAATATGCGAAATAACTTAAGGAGTTGCTCTCCAATAAGAAAAAGTTAAGATATTTCGCATATTTCTTTAAACGCAGAATGCTCCGCGGTTGTACTCAACAAATTGCCTAAAAAGCAAATGACCCGGGATGATTTTCCATCCCATGTCTATTTGGCAATTCGTTAGTAAAACACGCCTTAGCGGATCTTGGAGCAAGCATCAACCTTATGTCATTTTCTTGTTCAAAAAGCTAGGTCTAGGAAATCCAAGGCCCACTCGAATGAGTATCCAATTAGTGGATCGTTCTTTAAAATATTTGATAGGAATAGTGGAGGACGTGCTCGTCAAGGTTGACAAATTCATCTTCCCGGTGGATTTTGTCATTCTTGACATCGAAGAGGATGCCGAAGTACCCCTCATACTCGGTCGCCCCTTCCTTGCCACCTCCCGCGCTATTATAGACGTAAGTAACGGAAAGCTCCTCCTACGGGTTGGAGACGATGAAGTTACCTTCGGAATAAATTCCTCGATGCGGAACACGCTAGAAAACGACGATTCGTGTTTTTACTTGGAAGAGTGTTGTGAGTTCGATTCATCCCTCGAGTTAGTTTCATCGGCGAGTAGTGATTCCGAGCCCGTAGAGCTCTTTTATGATGAAGAAGAAGTTTCTCACCCCACACCACCCGAACCATTACTTTTAGAAAAATTAAAAATCAAGACTTCTTATGAAGAACCACCCGAATTAGAGTTGAAACAACTCCCCCCTCACCTTAAATACTTGTTTTGGAAAAAAAGTCAAAGCTACCCGTCATCATTTCATCCGATTTTAGCAACTCAGAAATTTCTGAGTTGACTATAGTCTTAAGAAAGCACCGCCACGCAATTGCGTGACAATTATCGGATATTAAGGGTATAAACCCATCTTTCTGCACTCATAATATATTTCTCGAAGAAAATTCCCGCAACTCAGTCCAGCCTCAACGACGACTAAACCCGAACATGAAAGAAGTTGTTAAGGCCGAAGTTATAAAACTTCTGGACGCGGGAATCATCTACCCGATATCGGGCAGTACTTGGGTTAGCCCAGTACAAGTCGTGCCAACGAAAGGTGGTGTCACGGTAGTCGCGAACGAAAATAACGAATTGATCCCAACCCGTACGGTTACGGGTTGGCGGATGTGCATTGACTATCGGAAATTAAATGATGCCACCCGTAAGGATCACTTCCCTCTACCATTTATAGACCAAATTTTAGAGTGCCTTTCGGGTCACTCCTACTACTGTTTTCTCGATGGTTTGTCGGGATACTTCCAAATCCCAATTTCGCCCGACGACCAAGAGAAAACCACTTTCACTTGTCCCTTTGGCACCTTCGCTTATCGAAGGATGCCATTCGGCCTTTGTAACGCACCAGCTACATTCCAAAGATGTAAGCTGGCAATATTTGATGAGTTAGTAGAGGAGGTGATGGAAGTATTTATGGACGACTTCTCCGTATACGGAAGTTCATTTGAAAACTGTTTAAAAAATCTCAAGCGCGTGTTGCAGCGATGTGAGGAAACGAATTTAGCGCTTAATTGGGAAAAATGCCATTTTATGGTCAAGGAAGGACTAGTCCTTGGCCATAAAATTTCGGGCAAGGGGATCGAGGTCGATAGGGACAAGATCGAAGTAATTGAAAAGCTCCCCCCTCCAACAAACGTAAAAGCTATTAGGAGTTTCCTAGGCCACGCGGGGTTCTATCGGCGCTTTATACAAAATATTTCCAAAATCACAAAGCCGTTAACCCATCTTCTCGAGAAAGAAACATCTTTTCTTTTTAACGATGAATGCAATTTAGCCTTTCAACTTATCAAAGAGAAACTTATAAACTCCCCGATTCTAGTCGCCCCAGATTGGTCGCTCCCTTTTGAAATCATGTGCGACGTGAGTGATATTGCGGTTGGTGCCATTTTAGGCCAACGGGTGAGTAAGTATTTTCACCAGATCTATTATGCAAGCAAAACACTCACGTCGGCACAAGCAAACTACACCACGACTGAGAAGGAACTTCTAGCAATCGTTTTCGCCTTCGATAAGTTTAGGTCGTATATTACTCTCTCAAAAGTTATCGTCTTCACAGATCACTCCGCGCTTAGGTATCTATTGAGTAAATCGGACGCCAAGCCTCGTATTTTGCGATGGATCCTCCTCTTACAGGAGTTTGACTTAGAAATCCGGGATAAAAGAGGAGCTGAAAACTTGGCGGCCGATCACCTTTCTCGTTTAGAAAATTTCTCCTCGGAAGCATTAATAGAGGCCGACATTAACGATAAATTTCCCGAAGAGCGCATCCAAGCTCTCAAAAATATTAATTCATCTTCTACCCCCTGGTTTGCAGATTTGGCTAACTATTTAGTAGCCCGGGTCCTGCCAATGGAATTCTCGAGTCAGCAAAAGAAGAAATTCTTTTCTGATTTAAAAAATTACTTATGGAAGGACACCATTTTATTCCGAGTATGCGCAGACCAGGTTGTGAGAAGATGTGTTTCAAGTGAGGAAGGTTTTAAAATTTTAAGTCATTGTCATGAGGGACCCACCGGTGGTCATTATCATTCGAACCGAACCGCGAGGAAGGCACTGGAGGCGGGCTTTTATTGGCCCACGCTCTTCAAAGATGCTCACACCCTTGTGAGTTCTTGCGACAACTGCCAGCGGTCGGTGAACATCTCTCGTCGGGATGAGATGCCCCAAAACATTTTCTTAGAATGCGAAATTTTCGACCTTTGTAGTATCGATTTTGTTGAACCTCTCCCTCCCTCTTTTTCAAATAAATATATTCTAGTGGCGGCCGACTACGTATCGAGTTGGGCGGAAGTGCAAGCTCTCCCCACCAACGATGCGCGTGTCGTCGTTAATTTCTTAAAAAAATTATTTTCTCGATTTGGCACGCTGCGCGCTATTGTGAGTGATCGGAGCACCCATTTTTGCAATAGTCAATTTACAAAATTTTTAGCAAAATATGGTGTCACGCACAAATTATCCACCGCATATCACCCACAAACGAGAGGCCAAGTCGAAGTTGTTAATCGAGAGTTAAAACGGATTTTAGAAAAAAACAGTTTCTATTAATCGGAAGGATTGGGCAATAAAGCTCGATGACGCGCTACGGGCCTATCGAACGGCGTACAAGACCGCTATCGGTTGTACACCGTAACGAATGGTTTATGGCAAGGCTTGCCACCTTCTGGTCGAATTAGAACACCGCGCATTTTGGGCGCTTAAATTTTTAAACCTCGATTCCACTCAAGCGGGAGAACAAAGAAAATTCTAAATGAACGAATTAGATGAGTGGCGAGCGAATGCGTATGAGAGCAATAAATTATATAAGGAAAGAACAAAGTTTTATCACGATAAGCATATAAAATTTCCAAAAACTTTTTCGTCGGGCGATCTCGTCCTCCTTTATAATTCCCGCCTTCGCCTTTTTTCGGGAAAACTAAAATCCCAATGGTCCGGACCCTTTATTGTTAAAGAGGTTTGGTCCTATGGGACAATTTTAATTTCCCACCCGGGAAAAAGTACCTTCAAAGTTAACGGGCACCGCCTTAAATTATATCTTCCGGGAGAGTTAACTATTGAAAAGAGTGATTCGATTTTATTTCAACTTATAATATGATCGGCAAGTGGGTCAAGCTACGCGACCTTAAACAAAGCGCTTTTGGGAGGCACCCCAAAGTTATCTTTTTATTGTTTTCTCTTGTTCTTTAATATTTTTTGTAGGTAATCGCCGCTTCCCCGTGCAAACTTCAAAAAAATCAGGGAAGCCCTTTTTCTTTCTTCCTTCTCTTTTATCATGCATTTCTTTTTTGTTTTGTCTTGCACTTTATTTTCTTTTACTTCATACTTAGTTTTAAACATTGGGGACAATGTTTAACTTTAAGTATGGGGGTGTAAATAGTTCTTTGTAAATAGTTGTTAAATTAGAAAATTTTCAAAAAAAAATATACATTTTCTTATGTTTTCTTCTATTTTAGCACTTGTAAAACTCCAAAACTCAAAAAAATTTAGAAAATAGAAAAATTTAAATCTTGGAAAGGGACGTTTGGGACCACACCCCATCTCACCTCCTAGTACCGTGAGAACCCATCACGGGGTATACCTCGGGAAGTCCAAGAATTAACAAAAAAAATTGTTAGCTTTTTAGTATATGTTTTTGTTTATTTCTTATAAAAAAAGAGTTAATATCAAAATTCAAAAAATATATGAAAAAAACTTAAAGTACAAAAAAATTAAATCTTATACCTCTCCTATTTGTTGTTTTTGTGATTTCTTAGAAATCTAGTTGAGAATGTTTATAAGCATGTTTAAGTTTTTAATTTGCTAAAATTTTGCTTATCATAGATTGTTAATTTTAAATTTGAGGTAATCTTGATTTAAGAATCATCTTATGATTTTAAATTGATTAGAGAATTTATTTAGCATGACTTCTCTTTTTATTTTTAAATGGCTTCATTTTGTAGTGAATTTCCTAAACCTTTTTAGATTTCAATTATATTTTATTCTAACTTTTTAGATCTTAGGAAATTTAATGTTACTAGAATTTACTCTCAATATAATTTAAAGCTAGCTAGATTTATTTCCCTTCCTTACCCCCTTTGTGGCATAAAAAAATGAAGTTTAAAAGACCATATGTCATGGGAATAAGAGGATAAAATTCATTATTCCCTAAAAGATATGCACCCAAAATATTTGAAAGATTATATGGCATGGAGTAAGAGGATAAAAATTCATTACTCCTAAACCATATACATTTTGGGTTGTTATTAGAAGAGAAAAAAAAATATAAAGGTGAGAGGATAAAATTCATCATCTCAAATCAAAGATCTCTTCTCATGCCAAATTTTGTGAAATCCCCCTTAGCCAATTATCATTGTTCTAGTTTTAGTTGAAAATTATGGAGAGAGCAATATTTAGTAATTTACTTTTCCTTAAGTTTCTTTTAAGGTAGAGTTCTTATAATTTTAATTTAATTTAGTTTTATAATTTCTATAATTTTGTCAAACTAATTAATTTTCTTGAGAAGTTCTTGCCTAAACATTTTTCCCACTTTTCAAATCATCATCATAATTTAGGAGTTAACTCCCCCTTGAATTTACTATTAATTTAACTTTTGGTTAAAGGAAATTTTAGTTTTAAATTAAAAATTTTTTAAGGATGTCTTATAAATTATGTCTCACACTTTTGCTCTGGAATAGCAACACCTCAAGTATGGGGGTATTTGATAAGTAGTATTTTTTATAACTTTTTAATAGAAAATTTTGTAAATATTTAATTTGTATTTTCCTTTTTATGTCATTTCTAGGTCATAAGTGTTTATTTTGAAATTCTGTTTCTAATTTAGCTTAATTTCAATTTTTGTAGAATTTTTGGACAAATTGGAGAAATTGACAAGTACACGCCCTCAGTCACGCCCGTGACCAAGGGCGTGTAACCTAAAGATCAGTACAGACTCGATGCCGCGCCAATTGAGCTAGTTCACAGCGAGTCACGCCCTCGGTCACGCCCGTGACCCAGTGTCACGCCCGTGACTAGGGCCGTGTAATATTAGAATATTCCAGTTGGCTACCGTCGAGACGTGGAGATGCTGTCGAGAAGTCAACCCTAGTCATGCCCGTTGTAACACCCCAAATCTGGTAGTTCCGCGAAGTAGGCGGAGTGGTAGTGCGGCACGTGAAGCAGGCTAGAATTTTCCCTGTCTGCTCTTAGCGCACGATCAGTGGCCTCTTCGCGCACGACCAGTGATCGTGTGCCAGCGATCGTGCGTTAATTCAGAAGAGAATCGAGTTCTGTCTCGGACAGTGCGCACGACCATTTCCCTCTTCGCGCACGACCAGTGATCGTGCGCCAGCGATCGTGCGCTTATTAGCAAGAATTCAGAGTTCTGTCCCGGATAGTGCGCACGACCATTGCCCTCGTCGCGCACGACCACTGACCGTGCGCCTGTGATCGTGCGCCCTGTTTATTCTGTTCCGCGATTTTGAGCGGAGAAGAAGATCGGGCCGTCCAAATCTTTTGAGATCTGATCCGATGGCTAGGATTAGATGCTGGAGGCTATTAGGGCTTATGAGAGGAAATTAATCCTCATTATTTTGAGGTGTTTCTCTCTCCTAGGCTAGAGGAAGAAGAAGGAGGCAAGGAAGAAGAAGGAAGATCCCGCCATTGACGGAGCTCCGGAGCTCCGTTTCGCGAGCCGTTTCCAGATTTGGAGAGTGCAGCCCGGTGCGGTCGTTTCTCTCCGTATAGAATCTCGGATCCATGGCGAAAAAGAAAGCGCCTAGGGTAACGATTCTTCCTCCCGAACTTTGGACTTGTATTTGTCCATTCATTCCTCTTTCTATGCTTGCATGAGGTGTCTCTTTCACCAAATGGGTGAAGTGTAGGATTTCCTCAAGTTCTTCGGAACTCCGGGTAGATTGTGTCCGTCCCCGGCATTATTGCATGTAGAAAATCCGGTAGTCGTGCGGATTTAGGCATTTTGTGTGAAGCCTATTCGTGGTCGTGAGCCCGAATCGGTGATGCTTGATTTGCGACGTTGCATTTAGGTTAGGCCTAGAATGCGTGCCGGAGAATGACTCCGTGAAATCTTCTATAGTATTGCGGGAATTAAGCGTAGGCGTCTTGCGAAGATCCTAACGAAAGCCCCATGCTTTGAGAGTTGGATGAAGGCAAACCTTCACCACGAAATTGATGCGGAGCGAGTTGTATCTCCTTTTTGGTTACGTGTAAAGCCTATGTCCTCGTGAAGGCTTGGGTGTTGTAACTTATGTTTTGTGTAGCACTAGCAAGTGCTAAACCCTTACGGGCCGAGGTGATGTCATACCCGCATCGTATGTGTGAACTCGACGATGACAGCTCGGGAATTGACTGAACTGAACCCGTTCCCATGCAGTATCGGTAAAGGGATAGTTGTCTCTCGTAAAGCCGTGTGATCGTGGGAGAGGTCGCGGAAGGTGTTTACCTAGACGGGCCATAAGCTCTTTTCCCATCTCAAGTTTTCGGACTCATGATGGTGTTGGTGCTCGGGAAGAAGTACCTTTGATCCATGCCTTGTGAGCATGGAGCGTGCGGTTGTTGTACCCACGTCTGTGATAGAATGATGTCATGTTTAGCCTCATGCGGTGGCTTAGGCGGTTGTGGGGAACCTTCGGGTGAACCCAACCAACATCATGTGCATACATAGGTTCCCTTCTTTTGATGCTCAACTTAGAAGACTGATTGTGCTTGAAACCTCACATCGTGTAGTTGCACTTTCTTTATATTAGTACTTGTGCTAGTATGGCTTGCTTGCAGGGTAGAAGCTCCGCCACCCCGGGTAAGGGGTGGGGTCGTTATAATTTGGTCAGCTGTGCTGACCGTTACCTTGTTTGCCACCGCTTGGTGGAATGTTCTTATGCAGGTGCAGGTGAGCCTAGCGGGAAGTAGCGGGCGTTGGCCCTTTTGCTGTGTTGGCCCTCGAAGGCCATCCTTTTTCCTGTTTTCTCATGTATTGCCGGCCTGCGTGCCGATGTATGCCTTTTTGGAGTTTTGTACATTGTTTGATGTAAGGCCCTAAGGCCGTAACTCTTACATCTGGACTCATTCCTATGATAGTGGACATGTCTTTTTGAATGGTTTAATTAATGCTTCCGCTTACGTTTTCGTACTCTCGTTTTGTGGTTACTTTTCTGGTTATCACCTTTTAACTCCTAGCTAGTGTGGTTTGTATGGCGTGGGGTCCCGGCCGGACCTGCTGTTATACTTTTCGTACTGGCAGGGTGTTACAATTTGGTATCGGACTTAAGGCGTCGATCCGTAGTTTAGCGAATTCGGGACGAATTCCTTTTAAGGGGTGGTGCGCACGGGCTGTGCATTCACCTAGAACGACAAAAACTAATAAGAATGTCCACTTAGGAATGAAAAAACATACTTGTTTGCGGAACCTGAGCGTTCCATGATTGATGTTTGATATGTTTTGAGTCACTAAATCGTGCCTTGCATGATTATAGGTGACTGGAAGTGGTGCAGGGCAGTCTCGACCCCGTAACACCGCTGATAGTAGTGGGTCGGCTGAAGTGCCAGCGACCGCTCCTTCGGCTGAGATGATCAGAGTGGTCACAGAAGCGGTCTCGGCTGCACAAAATGCATGGCTAGGAAAGCTGGTACAGCCTCCCAGTCTTATTGTGGCCCCGGTTCCGACGAGGGCAAGTGAGCCAGAAGCGGAACCGCAATTGCGCTATCAACTATTAAAGTACTTTCTGAGCCTCAACCCTCCATCCTTCGCGGGGACCGAATCTCCTGTGAGAGCTGCTGAGTGGTTGTCAGAAATAAAGAAGACTTTAACGTCAATACTTATAATTAAGGATATGTTGGTAGCCTTGGCCACCTTCCTACTTATAAGAGAAGCAAGACTTTGGTGGGAAGAGGAGTTGGTGCACAAGTTTGGTGGGAGACAACTTACCGAAATCTCTTGGGAAAACTTCCATGAGTCATTCCTTCTAAGGTACATGCTCTCATCAGGGCATTTGGCACTACAGAACCAGTGCTTGCACCTGGAGCAGGGAGCACACTCGGTGGATGAGTACCTGAATGAGTTCATCAGTCTGGGTCGTTATGAGAGGTCTATGTGGGAAGATGAGGAGACCAAGGTCAACAAGTTCTACAATGGCCTGCGAGATGACCTAAGACAAATGCTTGTGGGTCCAATGTTACTTGGCTTCAACGTCTTAGTCAAAGCAGCAAAATCTCTAGAAATAGAAATGAAGAGTATGCCACGCGCGAATGACTTCAATGAGTTACATGCGCCGACCTCTCAATCCAAGTCGGAGTTCAGAAGAAACAAGAGGAAGTCTAGGTTCGCGGAACCAGCTCCTTCTAATATTTTGGGAGCCACGACCGTGCGGGGACCTATTACGTGTTTCACCTGCGGGAAGGTGGGGCACAAAGCCGCGGTGTGTCGAAGTGGTCCTCCAAAGGCAAAAAGCGGAGAAGTGGACTATGCTCGTGCGATGGGTTCAGCTGCTATAGAGAAAGGAAAGGCGGTGGAGTCTTCGACTCCCCAATATTCTTTAACCCAGCCGAGAGTCTACTCTTATGGCCAGCAAAAGGTCGTTCAACAATGCGATGTTGCCACAGGTATGGATGATCATCTCTTAATATGATTTCTACCCTGTGTGCGGTTAAAGATTTCATTGTGTCCATTGTATCCGATGACAACAAAATTTTATGTTTTGAATTTGTGTGCAATTAGGCCTTGTCCTAATTATCGACTATCCGACGAAAGCTCTGTTGGTGTGGGAGCATCGCTCTCTTATCTGTCTAAGGACTTCGTGTTATGAATCGGAGTGTCGTTTACCTTAGTCAAGGATAGATTAGAGGTAATGCTGCCCAATAGATCTCGGGTGAGCGCGGTTAGGAGAAGCTGTGAAAAGGCGCGAAGATACTCTTCACCTTGTTGAAGGATTCGGGGCCTAAGACCAGCCTTGGTGTTGTCCTAGTAGTAGCAGATCAAACTGACAGAGAAGAACCGTTATCCGATTCCGAGAATCGACGACTTATTTGACCAACTGGTTGGGTCGACGGTATACTCTAAGCTTAACTTAAGGTCCGGCTACTAGCAACTTAGGATAAAGGAATGTGACATTCCAAAAACAGCGTTCAGTACCCGCTCTGGGCACTATGAGTTCACGGTAATGTCGTTCGGTCTATCCAATGCACCGTAGGTATTCATGGACTTGATGAACGGGACATTCCGAGAGTATTTAGATCAATTTGTGATCGTCTTCATCGACGACATTTTGGTATACTCTCAGTCGGAAGAGGAGCATGTAGGGCATCTGCACGCAGTCCTGAGCACCTTGAGGAGGAGTCAGCTACATGCCAAGTTCTCCAAGTGCGAGTTTTGGCTACCGTCAGTGGCATTCCTTGGTCATGTTGTTAGTGGCGAAGGAATTGCAGTCGATCCGTCGAAGATAGAAGCGATCCAAGCGTGGCCTTTGTTGAAAAACGTAGCGGAAGTCCGAAGTTTCTTAGGACTTGCCGGCTATTATAGGCGCTTTGTGGAAAACTTCTCGAGGATCGCACTTCCTCTCACAAAACTGACTAGGAAGGATCATAAGTTCGTTTGGTCGCCCGAGTGCGCACGAGCTTTTGAAGAGCTAAAGAGTCGTCTGATCACGGCGCCCACCCTATGCTCGCCACAGGGTACGGAAGGCTATGAAATATATAGCGACGCCTCAGGAAGTGGGTTGGGTTGTGTCCTAGTGCAGTTCGGGAAGGTAATTGCCTACGGCTCCCGGCAACTGAAGGTTCACGAGAGGAATTACCCGGTCCATGATTTGGAGCTAGCGGCCGTGGTTTTTGCCCTCAAACTTTGGAGGCACTATCTATATGGCGTGAAGATCGATATCTTTACCGACCATAAGAGCCTCAGGTACTTACTAGATCAAAGGGAGTTGAACATGCGCCAAAGGAGGTGGATGGAGTTCCTTGGGGACTACACCTTCGATATCAAATATACTCCCGGTAAAGGAAACGTAGTTGCAGACGCGTTGAGTCGTCGGGCTCCCGCACAAGCAAATTGGATTTTGATGCACGATGAGCGTCTAATCTGTGAGCTAGAAGAAATGGAGATCATATGCATTGATAGGAGAACGTCTACTTCAGCATGCTTGAACTGGACAGAAGTTCACTACGACCTTGCCGACCGAGTTCGACAAGCATTGGAGTTGGATGAGAGCTTGAAATGATACAAAGCGGAAACCGTTGAAGGGTTAAACGCTGATTTCTCCTTCGAAGACGACCTTATGTGGAAGCAGGAAAGGTTATGCATCCCAAACGTTGGTACTCTACGGGCGGAGTTGATGTACGAGGCTCATCATACCAAGTACTCGATCCACCCGGGGAGCACTAAAATGTTTATGGATATGAAGAAACTGTTCTGGTGGCCGGGCATGAAGAAAGACATTGCCCTTTACGTAGCCAAGTGTCATACTTGCGCGTTGGTGAAAGCGGAATGTCAACGTCCCGGTGGGTTTTTGAAGTCCTTGCCGATTCCGGAATGGAAGTTTGATGATATTTCGATGGATTTCGTGCATGGATTGCCGAGATCGCAACATGGAAACGACGCCATCGGGGTGATCGTGGACCGTTTGACAAAGGTATCGCACTTCATTCCGAACCGGAAGGATGATTCGGTAGAAAAACTAGCAAAGCTCTATGTGGATAGTATCGTGAGACTGCACGGTGTCCCTCGTAGCATCGTCAGCGATCGTGACGGGCGTTTCACATCGAAAGATTGGAGGCTTATCCATGAACTGTTGGGCACAAAACTGAAGTTCAGCACGGCCTTCCACCCGCAAACGGATGGACAGACCGAGAGAACCAACAGGACTATGGAGGATATGCTCCGAATGTGCACTCTAGACTTTGGAAAGAAGTGGGAGGATCATCTCTTTATGATCGAATTCGCCTACAATAATAGCTACCAAGCCAGCATAAAGATGGCTCCTTTCGAAGCCCTCTATGGTAAGAAGTGTCGTACGCCGTTGTCTTGGGCGGAAACGGGCGATACTAAGCTATTGAAGCGAAAGGATGTTGAAGAAGCAACTTCGACGATCCGGTCTATACACGAAAGGCTATTGGTTGCCCAGGATAGGCAAGCAAAGTATTTCAACGCCAAGCATAGGAACTTAGAGTTTGCCGTCGGTGACCGGGTTTACTTGAAGATCAAACCGTTCAAAGGGGTATCAAGGATTCGACGCTTGAAAAAGCTCAGTCCGAGGTACTTAGGACCGTTCGAGATCGTGGAGCGTGTTGGTGATGCGGCTTATCGGCTTGCACTATCTGCAGAGCTGAGCGGTCTGCACGACGTGTTCCACATTTCAGTGTTGAGGAAAGCAGTGCAAGAGCCTACTCATATCATTGCGGTCGGCAAAGTTCCAGTTGATAGTGGGTTGTCGACGAAAGTCAAGCCTTTACGCATCGAAGATACCGAAGTAAAGCAGCTGCGGAACAAGTCCATTCGGATGGTAAAAGTCCGGTGGGATAACTGCGGCCGAGAGGAGCTCTCAAGGGAGAGAGAGCAAGCGATGCTTGCGGAGTACCCCGAGCTATTTCCCTCAGGTAAAGTATAACTGTAATTTATGCTATTACTGTTTCCTGGATTTCGGGACGAAATTCTTTTAAGGAGGGTGGAGTTGTAACACCCCAAATCTGGTAGTTCCGCGAAGTAGGCGGAGTGGTAGTGCGGCACGTGAAGCAGGCTAGAATTTTCCCTGTCTGCTCTTAGCGCACGATCAGTGGCCTCTTCGCGCACGACCAGTGATCGTGTGCCAGCGATCGTGCGTTAATTCAGAAGAGAATCGAGTTCTGTCTCGGACAGTGCGCACGACCATTTCCCTCTTCGCGCACGACCAGTGATCGTGCGCCAGCGATCGTGCGCTTATTAGCAAGAATTCATAGTTCTGTCCCGGATAGTGCGCACGACCATTGCCCTCGTCGCGCACGACCACTGACCGTGCGCCTGTGATCGTGCGCCCTGTTTATTCTGTTCCGCGATTTTGAGCGGAGAAGAAGATCGGGCCGTCCAAATCTTTTGAGATCTGATCCGATGGCTAGGATTAGATGCTGGAGGCTATTAGGGCTTATGAGAGGAGATTAATCCTCATTATTTTGAGGTGTTTCTCTCTCCTAGGCTAGAGGAAGAAGAAGGAGGCAAGGAAGAAGAAGGAAGATCCCGCCATTGACGGAGCTCCGGAGCTCCGTTTCGCGAGCCGTTTCCAGATTTGGAGAGTGCAGCCCGGTGCGGTCGTTTCTCTCCGTATAGAATCTCGGATCCATGGCAAAAAAGAAAGCGCCTAGGGTAACGATTCTTCCTCCCGAACTTTGGACTTGTATTTGTCCATTCATTCCTCTTTCTATGCTTGCATGAGGTGTCTCTTTCACCAAATGGGTGAAGTGTAGGATTTCCTCAAGTTCTTCGAAACTCCGGGTAGATTGTGTCCGTCCCCGGCATTATTGCATGTAGAAAATCCGGTAGTCGTGCGGATTTAGGCATTTTGTGTGAAGCCTATTCGTGGCCGTGAGCCCGAATCGGTGATGCTTGATTTGCGACGTTGCATTTAGGTTAGGCCTAGAATGCGTGCCGGAGAATGACTCCGTGAAATCTTCTATAGTATTGCGGGAATTAAGCGTAGGCGTCTTGCGAAGATCCTAACGAAAGCCCCATGCTTTGAGAGTTGGATGAAGGCAAACCTTCACCACGAAATTGATGCGGAGCGAGTTGTATCTCCTTTTTGGTTACGTGTAAAGCCTATGTCCTCGTGAAGGCTTGGGTGTTGTAACTTATGTTTTGTGTAGCACTAGCAAGTGCTAAACCCTTACGGGCCGAGGTGATGTCATACCCGCATCGTATGTGTGAACTCGACGATGAGAGCTCGGGAATTGACTGAACTGAACCCGTTCCCATGCAGTATCGGTAAAGGGATAGTTGTCTCTCGTAAAGCCGTGTGATCGTGGGAGAGGTCGCGGAAGGTGTTTACCTAGACGGGCCATAAGCTCTTTTCCCATCTCAAGTTTTCGGACTCATGATGGTGTTGGTGCTCGGGAAGAAGTACCTTTGATCCATGCCTTGTGAGCATGGAGCGTGCGGTTGTTGTACCCACGTCTGTGATAGAATGATGTCATGTTTAGCCTCATGCGGTGGCTTAGGCGGTTGTGGGGAACCTTCGGGTGAACCCAACCAACATCATGTGCATACCTAGGTTCCCTTATTTTGATGCTCAACTTAGAAGATTGATTGTGCTTGAAACCTCACATCGTGTAGTTGCACTTTCTTTATATTAGTACTTGTGCTAGTATGGCTTGCTTGCAGGGTAGAAGCTCCGCCACCCCGGGTAAGGGGTGGGGTCGTTATAATTTGGTCAGCTGTGCTGACCGTTACCTTGTTTGCCACCGCTTGGTGGAATGTTCTTATGCAGGTGCAGGTGAGCCTAGCGGGAAGTAGCGGGCGTTGGCCCTTTTGCTGTGTTGGCCCTCGAAGGCCAGCCTTTTTCCTGTTTTCTCATGTATTGCCGGCCTGCGTGCCGATGTATGCCTTTTTGGAGTTTTGTACATTGTTTGATGTAAGGCCCTAAGGCCGTAACTCTTACTTCTGGACTCATTCCTATGATAGTGGACATGTCTTTTTGAATGGTTTAATTAATGCTTCCGCTTACGTTTTCGTACTCTCGTTTTGTGGTTACTTTTCTGGTTATCACCTTTTAACTCCTAGCTAGTGTGGTTTGTATGGCGTGGGGTCCCGGCCGGACCTGCTGTTATACTTTTCGTACTGGCAAGGTGTTACACCCGTGACCCACATGTCACGGCTGTGACTTGCCCGCGTGATCTCTGCTTCGCCGCCGCGCCAAATTCCAACCCACGCTGCATTTAATGAAGCCGCCCAAAGTCATGCCCGTGACTAAAATTACACGGGCGTGTAATGTCCACTTTTTTCCGCGCCGTCCAGAAAGCCCACGCCGCTGTCGGATCCGATGTGAATAGTGCAGTCACGCCCTAGGTCACGCCCGTGACCGAGGGCGTGTAACTTGAAATTTTCGCCTATAAATTCAGAGGCTCTCCTTGAGTCCAGGGTTCAAAATTTTGGAGATGGGGAGGTGCTGTTAGAGCTGAGAGTGAGTTTTTCAAGTTAATGTTCATGTTTCTTAAGGCTTTCATGTTCTCTTCCCTTTCAATTCATGCAATGTTTTAATATAACTTTCATGTACTAGTTTTCTTAAGCTTGTAACCTTCATTTTCCTTAGCTTTGCAATCTTTAATTAAGGCTTGTAATAGTTTTTGATTTTCAATAAAAAATAGTTTCCTCTTTCATGTTCTCTCTCTCCTTAAGTAATTTCTTCCTTTTCATGCAATGTCATTCCTTCTCTCCTTAGGAATGCCTTTCTTATGCAATGTCAATTTCTCTTTCCTTTCATGCAATGTTTAATCTTTTCATTTAGCTTGCAATTAGTTTTTTTTAGCTAAGTATTCAAAACCTCAAATTTTCATCGATAAGATAATGGTGATTTTCCTCGAAGTAGAAGTAATCAACGCACCCCATGGAATACGACCTTGATATTCATAAATATCCTATACTATAGACGATAAGGTACACTTGCCTTAATCGAATATAGTTTTGGAGAAAAATCTTTGACCTTCGCATAATTTTAAAACCGTAAAATCTATATCACAGATCGTTCATTAAAATATCTGGTAGGGATAGTGGAGGATGTGCTCGTTAATGTTGACAAGTTCATCTTCCCGGTAGACTTTGTCATTCTTGACATCAAAGAGGATGTCGAAGTACCCCTCTTACTCGGCCGCCCCTTCCTTTCCACCTCCCACGCAATTATCGATGTAAGTAACAGAAAGCTCCTCCATAGGGTTGGTGATGATGATGTTACTTTTAGTATAAATCACTCAATGCGGAATACTTTGGAAAATGACGATTCATGCTTCTATTTAGAAGAATGTTTTGAGAACGAATTTTACTCACTTCTCGATTTAGTCCCCACATCGAGTCGTGATTTCGAGCTCACCGAGCTCTTTTGTTTAGAAGAAGAAGTCTCTCGCTCCACACCACCCGAACCATTATTTTTAGAAAAATTAAAAATCAAAACTTCTTATGAAGAGCTACCCGTTTTAGAATTAAAACAACTCCCTCCCCACCTAAAAATTTCTATTTTTAGAAAAAGAGTCCAAGCTACCCGTTATCGTTTCATCTGAACATAGCGATTCAAAAATTTCTGAATTGACTATGGTCCTAAGCAAGCACCGCCACACAATTGCGTGGCAAATATCGGATATAAAGGGTATTAACCCTTTCTTCCACACTCACAAAATCTTCCTCAAAGATAATTCCCACAACGCGGTCCAGCCTCAACGATGACTAAACCCGAATACAAAAGAAGTCATTAAGGCTGAAGTTATCAAACTTCTTGATGCGGGAATCATCTACCAGATATCGGATAGTACTTGGGTTAGCCCAGTACAAGTCGTGCTGAAGAAAGGCAGTGTAACGGTTGTAGCGAATGAAAATAACGAATTGATCCCAACCTGTACCATTATGGGTTGGTGGATGTGCATCAATTATCGAAAACTAAATGATGCCACCCGTAAGGATCACTTCCCGTTACCTTTTATCGATCAAATTTTAGAGCGCCTTTTAGGTCACTCTTACTACTATTTTCTCGATGGTTTGTCGGGATATTTTCAAATCCCTATTTTGCCCGATGACCATAAGAAAACAACATTCACTTGTCCCTTTGGCACCTTCGCTTATCGAGGGATGCCATTTGGTCTTTGTAACGCTCCGGCTACATTCCAAATATGTATGCGGGCGATATTTGATGAGTTGGTTGAGGAAGTGATGGAGGTCTTTATGGATGACTTTTCCATTTTCAAAAATTCTTTTCAAAATTGTTTAATAAATCTCGAGCGCGTGATGCAACGTTGTGAGGAAACCAATTTAGCTCTCAATTGGGAGAAATGTCATTTTATGGTCAAAGAAGGATTAGTTCTTGGCCATAAAATATCGGGCAAGGGCATCGAGGTTGATAGGGCCAAGATCAATGTAATTGAAAAACTCCCCCCTCCAACGAATGTAAATGCTATTAGAAGTTTCCTTGTTCAGCGGGGTTTTATCGGCGCTTTATCCAAATTTTTTCCAAAATCACGAAGTCGTTAACCCATCTTCTCGAGAAAGAATCTTCCTTCCTTTTTAACAACGAATGGCATTTGGCCTTTAAATTTATAAAAGAAAAACTTATAAATTCTCCCGTTCTAGTTGCGCCGGAATGGTCACTACCCTTCGAAATTATGTGCGGCGCGAGTGATATTACGGTAGGTGTCGTATTAGGTCAACGGGTGAGCAAGTATTTCCACCCAATTTATTATGCGAGCAAAACACTCATGTCGGCACAAGCAAACTACACCACTACCGAGAAGGAGTTTCTAGCCATCGTATTTGCTTTTGATAAGTTTCGGTCGTACATCACTCTCTCCAAAGTTATCGTCTTCACAAATCACTCCGCTCTTAGATATCTCCTAAGTAAATCGGACGCCAAGACTCATCTTTTGCGATGGATCCTCCTCTTGCAGGAGTTTGATTTAGAGATCTGAGACAAAAGGGGGGCCGAAAACTTGGAGGCCGATCACCTTTCCCATTTAGAAAACCCCGCCTAGGAAGCATTAATAGAAGCCGACATTAATGATAAATTTCCCGAAGAGCGCCTCCTTGCTCTCGAAAATATAAATTCATCTTCCACTCCCTGGTTTGCGGATTTGGCTAACTATCTAGTAGCCCGGGTCCTTCCAAAAGAATTCTCGAGTCAGCAAAAGATGAATTTTTTTTTTCTGATTTAAAGAATTATTTTTGTGAGGATCTCTTTTTATTCCATGTATGCGCCGACCATGTAGTGAGAAGAAGCATCTCGAGTGAGGAAGGTCTAAAAATTTTATGGCATTGTCACGAGGGACCAACCAGTGGTCATTATCAAGTGAACCGAATCGTAAGGAAGGCACTGGAGGCGGGCTTTTATTGGCCCATGCTCTTTAAAGATGTTCTCACCCTTGTGAGTACTTGCGACAGCTGCCAACGGTCGGGGAACATCTCACGCTGGGATGAGATGCCCCAAAATATTTTCTTAGAATGTGAAATTTTTGATCTTTGGGGTATTGATTTCATTGGTCCTCTCCCTCCCTCTTATTCAAATAATTATATTATAGTTGTGGTCGACTACATGTCGAGGTGGGAGGAAGCACAAGCTCTCCCCAGTAACGATACGAGAGTCTTCATAAATTTCTTAAAAAAATTATTCTCTCAATTTGGCACGCCGCGCGCTATTGTTAGTGATCGAGGCACCCATTTTTGCAATACCCAATTCACAAAAATCTTAGCAAAATATGGTGTCACGCATAATCAATCCACTGCTTATCACCCACAAATAAGCGGCCAAGTCGAAAAAATTGTTTCTATTAATCGAAAGGATTGTGCGCTTAAGCTCAATGACGCGCTATGGGCCTATCGAACGACATACAAGATCGCTATCGGTTGTACACTATATCGAATGGTTTATGACAAGGCTTGCCACCTTCTGGTCGAACTAGAACATCGCACATTTTGGGCACTTAAGTTTGTAAACCTCGATTCTACGTTAGAGACCGAGCAAAGAAAATTTCAAATGAATGAATTAGATGAGTGGCGAGCGAATGCATACGAACGCAACAAATTATATATGGAGCGAACAAAGTTTTGCCACGATAAAAACATAAAATTTCCAAAAAAAAATTCGCCGGGCGATCTCATCCTCCTTTATAATTATCGGCTTCGCCTTTTTCTGGGAAAGCTAAAATCTCGATGGTCCGAACCCTTTATTGTTAAAGAGGTTTGGTCCTATGGTACAATCCTAATTTCCCCCCGGAAAAAGGTTCCTTCAAAGTAAAGAGACACCGCCTTAAGCTATATCTTCCTTGAGATCTTTCGAACGAAAAGAGTGATTCTATTATTCTTCCACCAATATCGTGAGCGCCAATTGGGTCAAGCTACGAGACCTGAAACAAAGTGCTTTTGGGAGGCACCCCAAAGTTATCTTTTTATTGTTTCCTCTTGTTTTGTTTCTTCTTTAACATGTTTTGTAGGTAACCGCTGCTACACCCCCCCCCCCCCCCCCCCCCGTATCTTCAAAAATCAGGGAAGTCCTTTCTCCTTCTTTTTCC
Organism: Dactylorhiza incarnata; assembly: GCA_033032865.1. NCBI lineage: Eukaryota > Viridiplantae > Streptophyta > Magnoliopsida > Asparagales > Orchidaceae > Dactylorhiza > Dactylorhiza incarnata. Next base: position 7,431,752 of record JAWHQI010000033.1, on the reverse strand, counting down.
TTCTCTTTTATCTTGCATTTCTTTTTATTTTGTCTTGCACAGTATTTACCTTTCCTTTTCTTTTACCTCATAATTATTTTTAAACATTGGGGACAATGTTTTACTTTAAGTATGAGGGTGTAAATAGCTTTCAAAAATGTAGTTCTTAATTTAGAAAATCTTCAAAAAAAATTATTTTCTTATGTTTTCTTTTATTTAAGCTCTTGTAAAACCCCAAAAATTCAAAAAAATTAGAAAATCGAAAATTTAAATCTTGGAAAGGGACATTTGGGCTATCATACCATCTCACCACCTAGTACCGTTGAGAACCCTTTATGGGGTATACCTCGGGAAGTCCAAGCATTAACAAAAATTGTTAGGTTTAAAACTAGTTTCCTTTCTTTTATTATCAAAATTAAAAAAAAAAAGATAATATCAAAAATTCCAAAAAAAAATGAAATACTTAGAACAAAAAACCCCCAAAAAAATGTATTGCCGTCCTACTTTTTGTTTTGTGATTTCTTAGAAATCTAGTTGATAATGTTTATAAGCATTTTTTAGGTTTTCAATTGGCTAAAATTTTGATTATCATAGTTTGTTATTTTTAAATTTTAGGTAATCTTGTTTTAAGAAACATCTTATGATTTTAACTTGAATAGAGAATTTTTTTTAGCATGTCTTCTTTTTATTTTTAAATGGTTTCATTTTGTAGTAAATTTGCTAAACTTCTTTAAATTTCAATTATATTTTCTTTTAGCTTTTAGATCTTAGGAAATTTAAATTTACTAGAATTTGCTCTCAATATAATTTAAATTATAAGCTAGAAATTTTTCCTTTCCTACCCCTTTGTTGGCATAAAAAAGTATTTTAAAAGATCATATGTCATGGGAATAAGAGGATAAAATTCATTATTCCCTAAACATATGCACCCAAAATCATTTATTAGATTATATCGCATGGATTAAGAGGATAAAATTCATTACTCCTAAACATATACATTTTGGGTTTTTATTAGAAGAGAATTAAAAGATTATATGGCATGGAGTAAGAGGATAAAATTCATTGCTCCTAAACATATAGAAATTATAAAATAAATTTTGAGTTTCAAATAATCTCTACTTATGCCAAATTTTGTGAAATCCCCCTTAGCCATTTATCATTGATCTAGATTTAGTTTAAACTATGGAGAGAGCAGTATTTAGTAAGTTATTTTTCTTTAAGTATCTTTAAGATAGAGTTCTTACAATTTTAATTTAATCTAGTTTTATAATTTCTACAATTTTATTAGGTAAATAATTTTCTTGAGAAGTCATTGCCAAACCACTCCTCCTCTTTTCAAATCATCATAATAATTTCGGACTTAACTCCTCCTAGAATTTATTCTTGACTTAACTTTTGGTTTAAATGAAATTTTAGTTTATAATTAAAAATTTTTTGGATGTCTTATAAATTATGTCTCATACTTTTGCTCTGGAATAGCAAAACCTCAAGTATGGGGGTATTTGATAAGTAGTATTTATATAACTTTTTAATTGAAATTTTTGTAGTAATTTAATATGAATTTTCTTCTTTTATGTCAATCGTAGGATATAACTAGTTCTTTTGTATTTTGGATTCTAACTTGGCATAATTTCAATATTTGCAGAATTTCAGGAGAAATTGGTGAAAATTACAAGTCGCCCTTGGTCACGCCCGTGACCAAGGGCATATAACCTGAACATCAAGCCAGATTCGATGTCGCGCTGCTTGAGCCAGTCCACACCAAGTCACTCCCTAGGTCGCGCCCATGACCCAAAGTCACGCCCGTGACCCAGGGCGTGTAAACTAAGAATCTGTCCCAACTGGCTGCCGTCAAGACGTGGAGATGCCATCGAGAAGTCAACCTAAGTCATGCCTGTGACCCAAATGTCATCGTCGTGACTTGCCCGCGTGATCTCTGCACACCACCGTGCCAAAATCAAACCCACACCGTATTAAATGAAGCCATCCAAGGTCACACATGTGACCCAAATATCACAGGAGTGACATGTCACTTTTCACCGCGGTGTCCCACAAGACCCACACCGCTGTCGAATTCAATGTGAACATTGCTTACACGCCCTTGGTCACACCCGTGACCGAGGGCGTGTAACTTGGAAATTTTAACTATAAATTCTAGAGCTCTCCTCTAGTCCATGGTTCAGAATTTTGGAGAGCGGGAGGTGCTGCAATAGCTAATTGTGAGCTTTTTCATGTTTCTCTCTTTTATGCTCTCTCTTTCTCCCTTCCATGCAATGTTCTAGGTTCCTTCTAATGCTATAGTTTCTTATGCTTGTAATCCTTACTTTTTATAGCATTGTAATCTTGGTTAAGGCTTGTAATAGTTTTTTAAATTTCAATAAAAATTAGTTTTGTTTTCTTCACTACTCTTTCTCTTTTAATTAGTTCTTCTTCATGCAATTTTATCTTACTCTTTTTCCTTCTCCACTATGATTAACTAATTCTCATTAGTGGTCGATCGAAATGATCCAAGGATGAGTTAATTAAGTTATGATTTTCGAAAGCTCTCTTTTTCCGTTCTTGTAAACACTTGAATTACCCTTGATTTTTAACTAGTGAGGCCATATTTTTGATGTATGGTTTTCGCTTAAGTTTTCATACTTAGTTAGACAAGAGGCTCAAAGTATGAATCGATCACTCAAGTGTAAAGAGAGTTGCACAGACCCCTAGAGAGAGGATGACATAAATCTCCCAGATTGGAGTCAAATCTAATAGTGGGGTTCACAGCGTAAAGAAAGTTTTAGGTAATCAATTATAGGACGAGTGTATGGCAGATTTTTCCTAAACTTAGTTGGGCATTAACCTCGAGAGAGGCATTTTCGAGCTTTAGGAACCTCCAAGATCAAGTAGTTTAAAAGAATCGGAATTAGACTTATTTCTCTTTTACTTGATTATTCTCGATCCAAGGTGATTTTAGAGTGAACACTAAACTTTTTTACCATCGTTTAAACCCCACTTTTAGTTTGCAATTTTTCTCTTTTAGCTAAGTAAAACAAATCTCAAAAATCAATTAGATAAGATAATAGTGATTTTCCGCAAAGTAGAAGTAATCAACGCGCCCCATGGAATACGACCTTGGTATTTCTAAATATCCTATACTATAGATGATAAGGTACACTTGCCTTCATCGTATATAATTTTGGAAAACATCTTTAACCCTTCGCTTTGCAAAACCGTAAAATTCTATATCACTGATTTGTGATGATTCTCCCCAGCCACATGAGATTGGAAGGAGGTGAAGGCTTTTGGGCCCAAAGGAGATGTCTCTCCCTTGACCCTAACCTCTTCCTTCTCATGCCGGAGTGCAGCAGAGCGGGTAGCGCACAATAACTATTTCTGTTTCAGCTTCTCCACAATAGGAGAGCGCCAATAAGTAACATGCTCTCTATCATAACCGATGTCTAGCTGTTTCGAAGCAGCCAGTGGCTTCATTTCTTCACCCACTACAGGTGACAGATCCCCCAACGAACCTGTTATAACTGGTTACAAATTAATTTAGTTTTAACAAAATCATTCAAAGAGTTTTCGGCCATGCCGGCCATGGTAATTTCTAACTTCGCGGCCTCGCCGCCTCTATTCTCAGCTTTCTCTTCATCCATCACATTTTCCTTCACTATCTACTTTTCATCCTCCTTTGACTCCGCATTTGTTTTTTTGCTTTGCTTCTCCATAACTGTACTCAACTTATTAACAAATTTATTAGAAATAACAGGTAAAGATTTTAGATCCTTTGTTATTGTAGATAGAAGAGTATGGGGTGCCACTTTGGGTGACAAGATGACACACCCCTTAGCAATGTGAAGGGTAGCGCCACTCTCCTTCAAGAATGGGACACCCAAAATAGGCATGGAACTGTTTTCCCTTGGTCCCAGAACTTGAAAGTTGATGACAACCGAAGCTCCATCTACAACGACCTGGACGTCCTTGATCATACCCTCTGTTTCCACCACCGTTCCATTTGCAAGGACAAGTAATGTGCGATCATCGACATTGCTTTTTTATGTTTAGCTTTTCAATGTCTTGCAGTGCAAGAACGTTGCGCGACGATCCAGTGTCGCAAAGAGCAGTGGTTTCAACATCATTGATCTCACATTTCAGAATCAAGTTGCCCTCATGACGGCCATCTGGCTCAATTAGGCTCTTTCACTGCTCACGTGGATTCTTTTCCATCGTGCTAGGGAGAGCACCCTGAGTTCGCTCAGAGAGCAATTGAGCAAATTGACCCAGTTGCATTTCTAAGTTCCTCATCGAGGCAGTTTAATTGGCCATATTTGCTTGGGCCACATCAATAAACTTTTCCATCATCTCTTCCAACGTGCTTTTTCTTTGCACCACAGCACCTTGATTATAATTGGGTTGAGGTGGCCTCGGTTGGCTTCCGGATATTTGAGCATCAAACTGATGCTGTCCCGGTTGTCATCGTTGGCCTACACTGTTTTGGTTCCATGAGAAATTTGGGTGATTTCTCATACCCGGTTTATAAATATTCGAGAAATGTGCAGTGCGGTGTTGATTTTGAATGAAATTAGCATTCTCTTCTATATTGAGATTAGAAAAATTGGAGGAGATTTCACCTGAAGGGCATTCGTAGGTATAATGTCTGGAGTTCCCACATGCTTGACAAGATATAGCCATCACCAGAGTCGGAGAAGAGGCAGGCCTCTTCAACAATGTTATGCTCTCGTATGGTGATGGTGCTGCCTCTGCAGGTGGACCAGAAGTGTTCACCTATAATAATCCTCTTGCATTCTGCGGGTAGTTCCGCCCTGCGGTCCACAAAGAACTATGAGTCGCGGTATCCTGCAGAATTCTCAAAGCTTCATCAGGAGTGTGATTTAGGAGAGTTCCGTCGTGGCAGCATCAATCATGGCCCTGTAGTTAGGCTCTATCGCGAAGTAGAAATACTCCACAAGGTTCCATGGTTGCAGCTCATGGTGACGACACTTCCAGAGTTCCATAAATCTTTCCCAAGCTTTCACGAGGATCTCCTAAGCGTGTTGCTGGAAGGTTTCAATCTCTCTCCTTAGGTTCACAGTTTTGTCCACTGGTGGAACTTTGCTAAGAATTTCGAGGAAAGCAGCTCCCATATGGTCGTTGTGCCCGGGGGGATCGTATGGAGCCACACTTTGGCTTTGTCACGGAGTGAGAACGGGAACAGTCTTAATTTCACCATGTCATCCGCTATACCGGCATGTCGGAATGTTCCGCAGATTTCTGAGAACTCTGCCAAGTGAAGATGTGGATCTTCACTTGCCATCCCAGAGAACTAGGCATTGTTGTGGATGATGTTCCAAATTGCTGGCCTGATCTCGAACTGGTTGTTCGTGATGGATGGGCCAAAACCAGGATACACACTCCCCGGAGTGGGAGTGGTATAGTCTCGCATTGTTCTGGGCCTTGGCCGAGCCACCTCATTCTCATTAGCCACATGACCATCAGCTGTCGCATTCTCTCCTCCGGGGTTAACTTCATTTCTGTTGATATTAAGATCCATAACAACAGCAGTAAGGCGACGCGCACACAACATCCTCTCTATCTCTGAGTCATACTCTACTAGCTTACCAGGGCCTTGCCCCTGCATAAACTTACACACAACAAAAAGAAAAATAAAAAACAACAAAGAACCTTTATAATAGCTTTCTGGATGAAAAACTCATACAATGCTTGCAGTCCCCGACAACGGCGCCAAAAACTTGACTCGCTTACGGCAAGTGCACTGGTCATACAAGTAATAAAATTTGGGAGAGACTCCCCGAATATCATTCTCAAAGGATTGTAAGTTGGGGTGTATGATTTCTCTTCAGGGAAATTGATTTTAAAGATTTCTATGTTAATAATTAAAATGGGGGTTTGATTTGGGTTTCCTAATTTAACAACAATAAAAGGAAAATGCAAGCCGAGAGAACCGCTTCGCTGGGCGAGATGAAGTGCAGGCAGCAATGCCGTGCTTCGGTAAATGGAGTGGACAGAAGGAATACGGAGGGAGTGATCCCTATTGAGAGAGTGAGGGTCGCAAACACCTCTTCGATGTCTCACCTTTAGCTTTTGCTAGAGTGGCTCAGTTAGTGCGTATATGGGGTAGATGTGAAATGGAGGCAAGGCGCATCACAACATAGCATCAAAGTAGAGAAAATTGCTAGGCTTGCTTTCATTCATAGACAAATAAAGATCATTCTAGGTTCATTACAAGTATTTAGGAGCACAACACACAAGTAGACAAAGGGTAGAGTGGACCACAAGAAGAAAAGTCTCGTCGTGGGTCGTGGCCAGAATGGTGGGTTGTTAAGCCGCCTCTGAGCTCAGTCCGTGGTTGCTTCCGGGATCTAGAGGTTGTCACTACCTCTGACCTTCTCCGACTTCTTCCCTAGTGTAGGTTCCTTCTTCTTCACTAAATGGAGTATGCCAACTCTTGATGCTGGTTGTAGATGGCCGGTAAAGCTTCCGGATCCTTGGATGGGGCTTACAATCTCTGGAGAACACTTCCCAAATGGGGGAGATGGATGGGGTGATGGAAATGGCAGAGCTGGAATGAATGTAAAGGGCTTTGTATGTCCTCTGAAGTGTCCCTCAATCCAGCATATTTACTGGCTTTTATACAGAAATGTTAGAAATTAAGTCACGCACGGTCGAACGCACGACCGTGCATAGACCGTGTGTTATTAATGAAGAAAAACGACCTGGAATTTGAAGCAGCAGTGCCCGTGCATTTTACTCACGCACGGTCGAAGCTGACCGTGCGTAAAAACGCACGAACAATTCTAAAAGGCTTGAAAATGAGAAATAGCTTGTGATCGTGCGATTCCTTCACGCACGGGCATCTTCCCATACGTGTATAATTCATACGATCAGCGATAGAACAACAAGCAAAGCTGCAGATGAACTCGCACGATCGAAGCAATCGTGCATCAATGAAATGCACGAGAGTGCGATATATGCAGACATGAAAACCGGGCAAAGTGGGCGATCTATCCACCTACGCAATAAAGCCTACAGCAAACATGCAGCTGGGAAAACTCCTTTAGCTCAATATAAATATAGCAAAGAGGGTTGGGGAGCATCACGTACTTAACCCCAATGACATGAAGCGCAAAATGCACCCTGAAATGGGCCAAAACAGTGCACATAGCGTGGAAGTGAATACAAGTGAAATACAAGCGATATTAGCTTGAATAAGGTGTGCACAAGAGTGAAAACTAGCGCGGATGAGTCCATAAAATGGTGTAAATAATGGACTCATCAGTTGTTCAATAAAGGCTAACACCTTGAACAAGATCTCTGTCTAGTTGTTAAGAGAATAGTATGTCTGAAATGGATAGAAGCAAATATATGTCCTCTCTGAAATTGTCGTTGTCCACCAAAGAACATTTCCCTATATGGAAGGAAAGAATAAGATTCTACATGGAAACCGCTGATCCAAGAATATTTCAGATAGTCGAAGAAGTTCCTTATATTCCTATGACTCCTTCAACCAGAGATCCAAAAGTGATGGTTCCTAAGAAAAAGATGGATCTAACCAAAGATGAGATCGCTCTCGTCGCCTTGGATAAGAAGGCAAAGAACATAATTGTCAGTGTAGTTGACGACTCAATATTACAAAATCTATTTCACTATATGTCTGCCAAGGAGATGTGGGATTCTCTGGTTGTTCTCATGGAAGGAACTGAGGAAGTAAAGGATGATCAAATAACTCTGCTCAATCAGGAGTACGAGGCTTTTAAGCAAGATTCAAGGGATACTATTGCTAATAGTTATGACAAATTTTTCAAGATTGTCAACGGCCTATGGAACTATGGTCGGGAATTTTCCAATGGTGAACTAAATGACAAGTTCTTCAGATCACTGGAGAAATAATGGGACTCAAAGGCAATTGCCATTAGAGAATTTGGTAAGTTGTATACCATGGAGCCACGGATCTATTTGGGAAGCTTTAGTCCCATGAGCTTAAGTTGAAGATAAGAAAAGCAGAAGAAGAGGGAAGCAAGACTTCTGGTAGAGAGAAGTCTATAGCACTGAAGGCCGAAGGGTCTAGAAAAGGTAGAGTTGTGTCACCTGTCAGGACACAGACCTCAAATAAGAATGATGACTCAGATTCTTGCCCCTCAAGCTCTGAAATGTCAGGTGGAGAATTCTCATTACTCTCCAAGCAATTAAAGAGAATACTCAACAAGTGGAAACAAAGGAGAAATTATTCCTCCTCTTCTGACTACAGAAGATCACGTCGTGATAGTGATCATCACAAGAAAAACTACAACAACAATGACAGGTGATAGTACATTATTTATAGTAATTTTTATATCATATTTTATTGATAATTAATTTATTTTTATTTAGTTTTAGTTTAATTTATTACTAATTTACTTTATTTTGTATTTTCAGGTAATCTGGGGCTGCTAATAGCAATTTCAAGTCCACAACCGTGTTCAGGGGAAATTCTGGAACAAATCTGCAAAAATCCCAAGTACACGCCCAAGGTCACGGGCGTGACATGTATCACAGTCGTATCCCGCCTCCAGCTGCTGGAAGCTATGAGCCACATCGGATTAAAATTACATTCCCTATATCACGGGTGTGACATAGGATGTGACCTTCAGGTTACGGGCGTTTTTAGATCCTGTCTTTTCCAGCTTACACGCCCTTGGTCACGGGTGTGGCCTAGGCCGTGACCCTTCCCGCAACTATCAGATTAACTCCTGTTCACGTTGTTTCTCATAGTTTTCAGACTCGGTCAAGACACGCCCTAGGTCATTGGAGTGACCTAGACTGTGACCTGCCATGCAATTGATTTTGGGTAGTTTCTCTCCCCCAACGTTCCCGGGCTTTCATAGTCGTATTTACGCAACTTACACGCCCTTGGTCATGGGTGTGACCAAGGGCGTGTCTCCCTGATTTTCACCTATAAAAGGCAGCAATCTCCAGAAGTATAGGAAGTCAATTTTTGAGTTTATTCTCAGCTTTAATTTACTGGTTCGATGTTCTAGCTTGTTTATTTATAAGTTGTAAGTTTTCTATTATTGTAATTTCAATTCAAGTTTTTGACTTATTTTATCATGTCTTCTTCATCTTCTACTTGTATTCCCAACATTATGATGAGTAGCTTAATTTCCTTTAGCAGTTGGTCATGATGAACTTTGGACTGACATAAAATATGTTTTGAATTTTTCTAATTAGCAAGCTCTCTTTTTGATTATCTTAGATTTATCTTTGAATTACTTCGTTTTTATTTCATATGCCCGGTATATGATTTTCCATCTAAGATTTGTATTCTAGTTGATCGAGAGATCCGTGGGTACGATGAGATCACTCAAAGATAAAATGAGTTGCATGCACTCCTCGAGAGAGGGTGACATAAATCTTTTGGATTGGAGTCAAATCCAATAGTGGGGTTCAACGCTTAAAGCAAGCTTAGGGGTTTCAACTGGCCTAGGGGTCTTAATCGATCAACCTAAGGTTAGTTAGTAGTATTCCTCGAGAGAGGTGCTATCATGGTTTGGGATCCTCCACGGTCGAAGTTATTTCAATAAGAGTTTGCGGATTAATCTTTTGTAAAATTCTATTTTATTCCAAAAGGATTCTAGAACAAATGTTAATCTTTTAATCATAATCTTTCTTCTTAATTGAATTTCTCCTAAACGCTTTTCGAAATAAACCCAACTTTTCGATCGATAAAATAATAGCTCTTCTTTGTGAGTAGAAGTACTCAATAAGCCCGGAAAAAATATGACACTTGATTCTCTAAATCCTATACTATAAAACAATAGGTACACTTGCCTTATCGAATTATATGTGGATAATATTCTAATTTTACGCAACACGATTTCAGCCTATCAAGTTTTTGGTGTCATTGCCAGAGAATTTTTGTTGATATTTTGAAAGCTTAATTCTATTAATTTTATCATTTTTTTTCATTTAAAAGGTGCAATTAAATTCTTAGAAAGGGAGATTTGGGTTATCATCCCATCTTATCTCCTAGTACCGCTGTGAACCTTTCACGCGGTAGTCCTCGGGAAATCTAAGACTAATTAAATCTAAAAAAAATCCAAAAAAATTTATATATCTATTTATATATTATTTTTCTTTTTCTAAATTCCTACATTTTTCTTTTTCCTTTTTGGTGTATGACCCGAAGGAATCTGTAAGATCTACTTGAATTGGATCTGAAAATCGAGCAAACCATTTGGCGATGCTTAAGATTCCAAAGACTAAATTTTTTAGATCCAATTGAGGAATTCGTAGGCGACACTTCTTTTCCAAATACCATTTCTTCTTCTTCTTCTTCTTATTCTTATTCTTCTTCATCTCCCTCCTCCACTTCTTCTCAAATGGTGATCCAAGTCAGGATGTGGTTGCACAACGAAAAATATCCTATTATACCCGACCTAATCTGGATGATGCCCCTTCTAGTATTGTTCGACCTGCTATTGCGAACAAAAATTTTGAGTTGAAGCCAAGCATCATTTAAATGATACACAATATGTACAATTTGATGGGCTACAAGATGAGGATCCCAATGCGCATAATTATAGTTTCCTAGGAATATGTGATACTTTCAAAATTAATGGGGTATCCGATGACTCAATAAGGCTTCTGCTTTTTTCCTTTCATCTTGCGCAATAAGGCTAAGCAGTGGCTAAATTCTCTTCCAAGAGGATCCATCACCACATGGGCCCAAATGACGGAATAATTTCTCATGAAATATTTTCCGCCCGCTAAATCGGCCCAGTTGCGTAAGGGTATCATTTCCTTCTCCCAAATTGAATTAGAAACTCTTAATGATACTTCAGAGCGCTTTAGGGCATATTTGCGTCGATGCCCCCATCATGCAATCCCCGATTGGTAGCAAATTAAAACTTTTTATAATGGCCTAAATCTCCAAACGCGACAAATGATTGACACCGCCACCGGTGGTACCTTAAATGATAAAGCACTAGCGGGCGTGCATAAGCTTTTAGAGGAGATGGTTATGAATACTTATCAGTGGAGTACACCCCGATCTCGCCCAAATAAATCGGTCGGGATGTATGAAATTGATTCAATTTCTAATTTGACTTTACAGGTTGAGCTTTTAAATAGAAAAATAGAAGAGATGACTGCTCCCTCATCTACACCTACCTGGGATCCTACTCCAGTCACGGTGGAACAAGTGGATTATATGGGTAATCTAAACCGACCGCCTTTCAACCCGAACAACAACCCTTACACACCACAATTTCAGCCTATCAAGTTTTTGGCGTCATTGTCGGGGACATGTGGATTACATGGGGAATCAAAATGTGGCGGAACATATGTATTACATGGGGAATCCAAACCGGCCGCCCTTTAAGCCGTGCAATAATTATTACAGCAACACTTATAATCCGGGTTGGAGGAATCACCCCAACTTCTCATGGAGTAATCCAGGGAATGCAGTGCATCCCCCAAACATAAATCCACCCATATTTCCACCACCGCAAGTGCCAAAACCTCCTTCTATCGAGGATGTGTTTTCTAAATATGCGGCTAGCAATGATACAAGCATCCAGAATCTCACCAGATTTGTCCGCAATTTGGAGAACAAAATTGGGCAACTCGCAAAAATGCTCTCTGATCGCCAACAAGGAGCATTACCGGGCAATACGGAGCCCAACCCCAAGGAGCAAGCAAAAGCATTCACGCTACGGAGCGGGAAGGAGGTAACTACTCCTACCGAAAAGGTTGATGCGGAGGTAACTATTCCTACCAAACTAGTTGATTCTGAGGTAATCATTTCTTCTCAACCTCCGCCGCAAAATAAAATTAAAGAATTTCAACCTTCTCTTCCTTACCCCTCCAAATTAAAAGTGGAACCAATGTACGTGCACTATGGTAAATTCTTGGAATTATTTAAGAAAATTCATATCAATATACCATTTTGCGAAGCCATCGCGCAAATGCCGAAATACGCAAAGTACCTCAAGGATCTTTTGTCCAATAAAAGAAAACTTGAGGATATCTCTACCGTTCAATTGAATGCGGAATGTTCAGCAGTCTTACTAAATAAATTGCTAAAGAAATTAATCGATCTGGGTAGTTTCTCCATCCCTTGTCTTTTTGGTGATTTATTAGTCAAACTTGTGTGTTGGCCGATCTCGGCGCTAGTATTAATTTGATGCCTTATTCCTTGTTTAAGAAATTAGGATTAGGGGAACCTAATCCCACTAGAATGAACCTACAATTAGAGGATTGGTCCATCAAATACCCAATGGGTGTTATTGAGGATGTGCTTGTCAAAGTTGATAATTTTATCTTTTCGGTATATTTTGTCATCCTTGACATAGAAGAGGACGCCGAGGTACCACTCATTCTTGGTCGCCCTTTCCTTGCCACCTAATGCGCCATAATTGATGTTAGTAATGGTAAACTTCTCCAGAATGTTGCAGATGATGAAGTTACCTTTACTATCAATTCTTCTATGAAGAATACGCTATTTAATGATGACTCTTTTTTTGGAGGCTTCACCTGATGTGGACTTCGTTTTATTTTCTGAACACATTTCATCATTTTTTTTCATGATGAAGAATTTGAAACTCTCGATCTTATTTCTCATGATATTGTTGACGACATGATCACTCACGCACCTATTTTTGAAATTTTAGAATTGGGTAGTGAGTAATTAAAAACTTCTTATGAAAAACTTCCCGTTCTAGAATTAAAACAACTGCCTGATCATTTAGAATATTAATTTCTAGAGGTAGATGCAAAGCTGCCCATAATTGTGTCGGCATTTCTGTCCGATGAAGAAAAATTAAAATTATTAAATGTTTTAAAATTTCATCGCCGCGCAATTGCGTGGAAGATTACGGATTTAAAAGTGATTAATCCCTCCTTTTGTACGCATAAGATTTTATTAGAAGAAAATTCACGTAAATCTATTCATCCTCAACGTCGCCAAAATCCTAATATGAAGGAGGTGGTTAAGGCAGAGGTAATAAAATTATTAGATGCAGGAATCATCTATCCGACTTCAGATAGATCTTGGGTCAGACCGGTCCAAGTGGTGCTAAAGAAAGGAGGATTAACGGTAGTGCCAAATGATTAAAATGAATTAATCCCTACTAGAACCGTTACCAGATGGCGGGTTTATATTGACTATCGCAAATTAAATGATGTGACCCGTAAGGATCATTTTCCTTTGCCGTTCATCGATCAAATCCTTGAATGACTATTGGGCACTCATTGTATTGTTTTCTTGACGGTCTCTCGGGATATTTCCAAATCTCAATTGCGCCCGAAGATCGAGAGAAAACAACCTTCACTTGTCTGTTTGGCACCTTCGCCTATCCTAGGATGCCATTTGGGTTATGTAATGCTCCAGCTACATTTCAAATTTGTATGCTAGCGATTTTTGACGAACTAGTGGAGGATATTATGGAAGTTTTTTATGGATGATTTCTCCATTTTTGGAGATTCAATTGATTTGTGTTTAACTAACCTTTCATGCGTTCTCCAAAGATGTGAGGACACAAATTAGTGTTAAATTGGGAGAAGTGCCATTTTATGAGGTTTGATTTTAGGCCATAAATTATCTAGTAAGGGCATAGAGTTAGATAAAGCTAAAATAGAAACTATAGAAAAATTACCTCCCCCTTCAAATGTTACAGTCGTACGTAGTTTTCTTGGGCATGCTGGTTTCTATCGCCGGTTTATTAAAGATTTTTCTAAAATAACCAAACCCTCACTCACTTATTAGAAAAAGATGCGCCATTTATTTTTGATGAAAATTGTTTGCATTCTTTTTCTATTATAAAAGAAAAATTAATAAACGCACCGATTATGATAGCTCCCAATTGGGATCTTCCTTTTGAGATAATGTGTGATGCTAGTAGTTTTGTCGTTAGTGCGGTCTTAGGACAACGCCTTAAAAAAATTTCATCCTATCTATTATGCAAGCAAAACTCTCACCGACGCATAAGATAATTACACAACCAAGAAAGAGCTTTTAGCCATGATTTTTGCTTTTGATAAATTTCATTCCTGTCTTACTTTATCTAAAGTAATTGGTTTTACAGATCACTCGGCTTTATGTTATTTTTTAACAAAAACCGATGGGAAGCCAAGGTTGATTAGGTGGATCTTACTCCAACAAGAATTTGTTGTGGAGATTCGGGACAAAAAGGGAGCGAAAAATTTGGCGGTGGATCATCTTTCTCGGTTGGAGAATCCCAATTTGAAGGATCTGATAGAGGAGGAAATTAATGATAGTTTTTCGGAGGAGCGCCTCCTCTTTATTCATAAGGTAATATCTCTCCCCACCCCTTGGTTCACCGATTTCGCAAACTATCTTGTTGCAAAATTCCTCCCCATTGATTTTTCTTATCAAGAAAAGTAGAAATTCATTTCCAATTTGAAAAATTATTTTTGGGATGATCCGTTTCTTTTTCGAGTTTGTGTCGATCAAGTGGTGAGGAGGTGTGTATCTCATGATGAAGTCACACAAATTTTAAAGCATTGCCATGAGGGACCCGTCGATGGGAAATATAAAGCGAATCGGACGGCGTGGAAGGTACTTGAACCAGGCTTCTATTGGCCGAGCATCTTCAAAGATGCACATGCACATGTTTGTCATTGTGAACAAAGCCAATGCTCAGGTAATATCTCCCATCTTGATGAAATGCCTTTATAATCATTTTTTAAATTGAGGTTTTAGATTTATGGGGGATCGACTTTGTATGCCCGCTACCAGTTGGAAATCGTTAGTTTTTGGTAGAGTTCGACTACATTTCTAGGTGGGAGGAGGCGCAAGACCTTCCCACCAATGATGCCCGCGTCGTGACTCAATTTCTCAAAATGCTCTTTTCACGATTTGGAGCACCGCGGGCGATAGTAAGCGATATGGGAACTCATTTTTGTAACACCCAATTCGCTAAATTTTTATATAAATATGGTTTTACACATAGGATGGCCACCCCCTATCACCCTCAAACAAGTGACCAAGTAGAAGTGGTGAACCGTGAATTAAAATGAATTTTAGAAAAAACGGTTTCTACTAATAGAAAAAATTGGACGATTAAACTCGATGATGCTTTATGGGCCTATGGAACTGCGTACAAGACCGCTATCAGTTGCACTCCGTATTGATTGGTCTATGGGAAAACATGTCATATACCGGTCAAGCTTGAGCATCGCGCCTTTTGGGCGCTTAAATTTCTTAATCTTAATAAAAGTATATCCTCCGAGCTCCGCAAGTTCCAACTTAACGAGCTCGATGAGTGGTGCTCCTTTGCCTATGAAAGTAATAAATTGTATAAGGAGCGCACTCAATTTTATCATGATAAGAAACTTAGGCACCCTATGGTTCTTTTATCGGGAGAGCAAGTTCTCCTCTATAACTCGTGTTTACGACTTTTTTCGAGAAAACTTATGTACCATTTGTAAAATCACCCAAACAACTAGACCCCTAGAGTGGTTTTGTCATGAATAGGTCATACAAAAACCCTAGGAAGCTTGAAGAGGTCACTTGGCCTTAGTCTTAAAGGGGAAGAGCGCCTTGGTCTGCAAATAGAAATTTCTAGTTACCAAGCTTAGGGTGGGAATTTAGGTACTCACCTTGACCCCTTGACCCCACCATGTCACACTTAACCCTTTGTAGGGTCCCTTAGAGCACCAAGGACCCTTTGGGGTCAACTAATGTGGCCAATTTGACCAAAGTCAACATTAACCTTAAATTGGTCAAAGTAGCCTAATTAGGGTCAATTTGGCCTCCACCATGCCAAATTGACCATGCCCCTACCCTTATAAGAATATTAGGAACCCAATGGACCAAAAAGCCCCATCATGGGGCCACTAATTTGGCCATTTTGAAATAAGTCAATTCTAGCCCTAATTTGGTCAAAGTGGTCTATTAAGGATCAATTGCCCTCCACCTTGCCAAATCGACCATACCTAGACCTTACTAACCATTCGGGGAGTCCAATGGGTCACTAGCCACCCATTGGGGCCAACCCAAATGGTCAAATTGACCAAAGTCAACTCCACCCTTAATTTAGGTCAAAATGACCTATTTTGACCTAATCAAGCCCAATCCACTTGTACTAGGCCCTATTGGAGTAGCCCACTAGCCTCATGAGACAGATATTTACCTAGAATGCCATTCAATTTCTGTAAATGATGACTAGGAGAGAGAAAACACCATTTTCCCCAAAAAATGGTGGAGAGAGAAAGGGAGGATTAATGGCATTCATGGCCAAGGGAGGCCAATTGATCTCACCATTGATGGGGATTCATCTCCTCTGTCTGTTACAAGAATTTTATGGGGTTTTTATGCCCACATGGG
Organism: Dactylorhiza incarnata; assembly: GCA_033032865.1. NCBI lineage: Eukaryota > Viridiplantae > Streptophyta > Magnoliopsida > Asparagales > Orchidaceae > Dactylorhiza > Dactylorhiza incarnata. The sequence continues at coordinate 7,415,446 of JAWHQI010000033.1, read as the reverse complement.
GCTAAATTGGGGGGTTTTCACATTGGCCGAAAATGGCCATTAATGGCCTTCATGGCAATTGATGCCATGACTCTCCCTCTTCCCCAATTGAACATTATAACTCCTTCAGAGGACTGAGAGGATCATTTTCCACGACTTACCTGAATAGATCGAGACACTTTGTGTAGGATTTCAAATGACACCAAAAGTTCCAAGGTCTGCCATGGCCACCAGGAGATTGCCAAAGAATCAACCCTCCACATAGGTCTGGTTCTTCTCCTCTACTCCAGTGGATAGATCCACATCTACTACTTGCCAGGTTTAAGGACAATTGGACCTAAATCATATTGGACAAAAACTTCATTTTTGGAGATTTTTCTTCTTTCCTCAACCGCCGGTTCCGGCCACCACCGGTCGGCCAAGACCTCCTATCGCCAGCCACCACCTCAAGGACGGTGGTGGTGGCATTGGCCGGCCGGGGAGCGGAGTGGGTGGTCGGGAAAACCAAGTTAGAAAGGCTATAGTACGAGACAATCTCCACCATTGACTAGAGGAGGAAGATGAAGGGATGCCTTCGATTTTGCTTTAAGAGCTGTGCACATATCATTTGTTAATATAATTGATATTCATATTTTTGTACCTTTACTGGCAGCTATTAGAAATAAATATTAAAAATACTTAAATCCTCCTGATGGAAAAGTGGTTAACACAAAACCTATAGCCCTTGGGGTCTACTTTATTTTAAAATTTGTTTCACACCATTTGGGCCAGTGGTCTGACCACGGCAGTCAAACTGGTGCAACATATACAAAGGGTTGACCAGAGCTTGATTTGAGTGTCGCCATCAATCGACTCATACAAATGACTTGAAATTTGAAACATAGGCTGTTTTTACCCACACACATAACATATCAAAAAATGGGAATTTTTGGAGAAACTTTTTCTAAGGTTTTTGTAAACATTTAATAAATCTTGTAATAATTAAAAAGAGGTCTAATGACCTCCAAACCCTTCCACATTTTGGTGGGTGGTCCTTACGGTCATGATATGACTCTGATAAAAATTTCATCCCAGTTGGAATTGATTTGATAGGGTAATTAATTAACCCAAGATTGGTCAAACTAGGGGTTATTAGGTCAAAAGTGCACTTGATGGATTTGAGGGGCCAACCCCCATCCAAATGTTGTGAAACCTTGTCCACTGACTTAATATCACATAAAACACCTCCACCAAAGATTTTGGGTTGTTTGGGGTGGATGTGCCCTAGAACCCTAGTTCAAACCCTTGGGTTGCACTTTGGGCTTGATGAAGGACATAGGGTCATATGTCCTTGGATGGACTTGGAACTTGGTGATTAAGTTTCCAGGGTGGTGAATAGCCCAAGATAATTTTATGAGAATTTTTAGGCAGTTTCCTTCCCTCTGAACTAGTTAAGAATTAGTTAGGGAACATTCTTATAAGAGGAATCTACATGCTCATTTTACCTTGAATGCTGATGAAAGTTTGGTAGTGCTCATATGATCATGATATAAATCTCTGATAATTTTGTCTAAATTTTGGATTGATGGAATTAGTACATCATTCACAAGTCAATTATTTTGCCCTAAGATTGGGATAAATAAATAAGGGCCTAATATTCTCTGGAAAATTGTGAAACTGTGTAATAGGACATTGTAGGGCATTAGAAAGCTATGTAAGTTTTTGTATGATTTTTGGAAGTATTTATCAGTAGGTTACTTCACAATGTGCCCTAGTTTGGATTTTCTTGAAATATTTATTTATGTAACTAAATGGTTTTGAAAAATTATTAAACTAAGTCAGTAAACATTTCTGATCATTATAGAGGTCTTTTAATTTTACCATAATTTTTGGCTTAGTATTTTTGGTAGTTCCTTCATTAGCCTTCAATTTTGGATAATTATTCAATATTATAATTAGAGGCCAATACCTTACTATAAATTTGTGTTATGCAGTAATTGTTGTTATTTTGATATCATAGATTTTCCATAAGTTTGTGGCGGCCATATCATAAGAAGATCTTACACTTCATGTTCAATGTCATACTTGGTCAATTTTGGAGAAATTATAGTAAATGCCAAATAAATAAGTAAAATTATGACCTTCTAGATTTTGTCTTAAAATATCATAATAGACTCCCAATAATAATCTTGGGTCATTCGGATGACTATTTTGAGTTCCTCCTCTCATACACCTCATATAACTCATTTGGTCTGTGTATAGTAAAAATGTAAAGCTTGAGTAAATTGTAGACCATTAGGTGGGAATGGAAAGTAGATGGTGTACTTAGCTGGGTTGAGGAGATTTGAGGTCATCAATAGGAGCCTGTATGTTGAGTCTGCCCAATAAGCTAAGGGGCAAGGTTATGCTCGGGATCGACGAAAGATCGTCTTCCCCATAGAGGGTCATAAAATACTTAGGGTTAATCCAACTGTAATGATAAGAAGGGTATTCTTATGGGTAGTTACCAATAGCATTAAGTGTCTTGATAAAGGGATGTTTGGGCAATCATCCCATTGTACCTCCTAGTACCGCTGTGATCCCTTCACAGGGTAGATCTCAGGAAGTCCAAGATTAACCCTAATTTGTAGGAATAAATTGTTATGCAAGATTGTCTTAACAATACACACACCCACACCCCGTGGTTATAGGAGGTTAGTTGGTTTGGTTTTTCGAGCGGTAGGCTTGGTGGTTGTAGGTATGGACGGGTTAGTCCGGCGAGTCGATGCCTCGGATTATTGATGTGATGGGCAGGTTAGCCCAGGGAGCTTATGCCTCAAAGATAGATGGTAATCATATTGCATGTGCATGAAGGTAGTGGGTCTTCGGTATTGTCGGTTGTTCACACCGATGCCGATACGCTGACTCGACTAGTGTGGATTTGCACTTAGCCATGAAAAGTCTGGTGGTACAGCCAGTAAGAGTACACAGGCGCTCCGCAGTTTTGCGTTGAGGCGTACGATAAGTCTAGGTTAGGTAGTGTGAATACCAACCTAGAGGTGGGCGAGGCCCAACCCACCGCTTCTGGTTGCCACTACGGGAGTATCCTAAGAATCTTGCTAGCTCCAAAATGGGGGAACTAAAGGTTTGTGTGAGTTACACTTGTGTGAACATAGCATAAACTGCATAACTCAGCATGGCATAACATAAGCATTGCATTTCAACCCCTACCCCTATCGTATAAATTGGTTGTGGGACTTTTTATACGACATGCCCTGCTAAATGACCCCTTGGTCTATAGGTTTGTACGGGCATTCCTATAAACTAATAGTTATTTTTCTATTGTATAACTTCTTTACTAACTGTTCTTTATATGCTCCTTACCATGCTTTAATTACTGCTTCGATTATATTTATACACTATGTAGTGGTAGACATTTCCTGTAGACTAGATTCGACCTCATCTGCTTTGTTTTATACCCCTTGCTGCCCTTCGCTTCATCCTTCCCACATGGTGCCTAGAAGCCATTGGGGGAGGGGTGGGGAACATAAGGCTTAGTCTTTTTGACTAATGGTCGGTGGACCATATCATTTTAGGGGATCGAGGAGATGCAGCCGCACTAGAGGCTGGTGCAAATGGAGGTGGGCCAGTCTAGTACAGGAGCACCAGTCTCAAGATCAGTGAGTGATTAGTAGTTTGCTTCCGCGAGTTACCTTGTAGTGAGGAGATGATGTACAGGGCATGAGCCCTTTATTATTGTTATCTTTTATTCAGTTATTATCTGTGGACATTTACCCTTATGGTTTTAAATTTCATGTGATGTGGACTTGAGCTTCTCTATGTGTTCAAATATGCTTTTATTCTTTTATGATCGATATGGCCGGCAGGATTGGCATTTTGTAGTGGCGACCTTCCGAAGTGTTGGTGTCACCGCAAAGCGGCGGTTCTGGGCATATGACCCGATTTTGAAAGAAAAAAAAGGGGTCTTACACCGTTGGTCTGGCCCCTTTGTTGTCAAAGCGGTTTGGCCCTACGGGACCGTTTTAATAAGGCATCTAGAAAAAGGTGAGTTAAAGTGAATGGACACCAGTTGAAATTAAATTTCTCTGGTGATAATTTTCATGAGCACTGGGAGGAAATTCTCCTTCCTAACACCTAAATCGGGCGCCACTTTGGTCGAGCTCAACGACCGTAACCAAAGCGCTCTTGGGAGGCAAACCATGTTTGTTTCTTATAAATTAAAAAAAATTAAAAAAAAAATTATATAAATATTTTGTTTGTGTTTTTCCTTCAAATTTTTTTTTTAAAAATCCAAATAAAAATGGAGAAAAAAAAGACAAACAAGCAAAAAGCAAATAAAATATAATAATAATTTTGTTACTATTTTTATTGTTATTCTGCTACTAAAGGTTTTCCAGGATTGGAGGAAATTTGTGAGAAAATGGTCGCTCGCACGTATGCATGAAACTCTGCTCTCCAAGGCGGTATTTTATGTTTTTATTTTTATTGTTTTGTTTTTATTTTTGTTTGTTTTTATAAGAAAAAAACATATAAAACAACAAAACAGCAAAAAAAAATTCTAGAAGTTGTTGTGTTACACGTCTGTGACCTAGGCGTGACATGCTTTGACTAATTTTCATGTCACGCTGTATCCGAACTGCACTCCATTCCGTCTTTCATGCAAGTCATGGGCGTGACCATCCATGGTCACGAGCGTGACCATCCATGGTCACGAGCGTGACCATCTATGGTCACGAGCATGACATTCACGGAACACCATTTTATCCTGATTCAGCGCTCCAGGCTACAATTTGAGCTGTCACACCCAAAATAACTCAAGTCAAGCCCGTGACATTCTAAATTCACGCCTGTGATATTCAAAGTCAAGCCCTTGGTCACGGGCGTGACCCTGGGCCGTGACTTCTCGGGACTCACTTTTTGACTAAGAGAGCATCGGATCCCCGATAAGCTTTAACCTCCCCAGTTACACGCCCTCGGTCATAGGCATGAACGAGGGCGTGAATTGCTAAATTCCAATAATTTGATCGGTCTTCCCTAGGAATCCTCTCCCACATAAAATTTCATGTGTCACCTGTTACACGCCCTCGGTCACGAGCGTGACCAAGGGCGTGACACCTGAAATTTTTCCTATTTAAGCACCACCTCCCCCTCTCTTTTCTCCACACCTTCCCCTACATTTCTCCCTATCTTCTATCTTCCAGCAAGCCAAAATCTTCATTCTCTTCCTTCTTAATGGCTCCCCGCCGCAACCACGTCATTGGAGAGTCCTCTTCCGCACTCCCCGATGACTCCCTCACTGCGGACGCCATGCTCAATTTTCCTTCCCGTACTCACCAAGAACGGAGTGACCACCTCCGTGGGAAGGAATTTGGAGTTTTTCACGTCATCAACTGGAGCGTCATCACCACCTTCGGGCAGGCTGAAGCGGAGTGAAATTTTCTTGCTGCTCCGGGATGGGCCCCTTGCTCTCCATATCGGAGCTGACATATTACGAGCTTACGGTGGAGTTTTTGTCCTCCTTCGATTTTTGCTGGGTCGGGGCCGACAATGTACTCGAATTCCAGATGGGAGGACTTTCGCAAAGCCTAACTTTGTGTCACTACAATTTTATCATAGGCTTCTGCGATGAGGCTTTCACACTTACGGAGGCCTACACCGCCCTCGCCCTTGATTTCCCCCACGATTACAGCCTTCAAAGATTTTGGGCGAAATCAGTAACGACCCCACTCCAAATTCTCCAAAAAATCCAAGGGAAGTCATCTCATCTCCCCTGCCTTACGTTATCTCCACTACCTCCTCACTTTCACACTCTCTGCTCGCGACGATAGCCATGGAGTGGTGACCCACATGGACCTACTATACTTATATCGTCTGAACGAATGGGTCCCACACAATCTTGGTTCGTCGCTTGCCTTATTTTTTTGGCATCAGGATGAAAATAGGAGACTTATTGCGCTACATGGTGGCCCCTTCATTACATATCTCGCCAAGCGTATGGGGCTTTGGGATGCACTTCCTCTCATGACCCCACTCCTAGCGCCTACGCCTATCACTTTCCAAAACCTTTGTGCCCTTAGATTAATGCGTCGGTGTGGACTAGAGTTCAAAGCGGTTCTCAGCGAGGTTGGTGGCGACCCTATGGATATTGATTTCGAAGCAGATTCCGAAGATGTTCCTCCCACTCAACAGTTTCCGCAGTAGCTGCATCATTTTCCCTCTGCGCCCGGTTCTTTAGTATATTTTAATCAACAGTTTGGGAGGATCCATACTCGTCTGGATCATATTCAGATCGAGCAGTTGTCCATGTGTGCTCACTTTGACGCCCATTTTGATACCCTCGAGCAGCATCATGCTTCCTCTATGAAGCATCTGCAATAGGAATTTGTTGATCTGTGAGCTTACTATCAGCGGGAGGATGACGACGATGACGCTTAGAGTTTTTTTATTTGAGGTCACTTGTATCTTTTCTTTTCTGTTTAGTATCTTTTGTATTTGTTTTTATTAATGCAAAAAATCAAAAAAAAAGTTTTGCTTTCACGTTCTCTTTTCTTCAGGTTGGCTCGGTGTTGATTTGTTCTTCTTCATAAGGGAAGCTTTCTCTCCTTTACTCGTACATTTATTTCTAAAACATTGAGGACAATGTTTACTTTAAGTTTGGGGGTGTATTCTCTTATTTTTTCAAATCAATCACAAAGTTAATCAAACATACCAAAAAAATTAGAAAATTGGAAAATTAGAAAACTAATTTCTTGCGAAAGGGCCTTGTTGGGCTTTCATCCTACAAAACTGCTTAGTACCTTAAGAACCCACCATAGGGTATTCCTTGGGAAGTACAAGAACAAAAAAATATTATTTCTGTTTTGTTTTTCTTTTTCAAGCAAATATTGAAAATATATAAAACAATTTAAAAAAACCTTTGAAAAAAAAAACAATTTCAAAAAAATGTTTTTATAAATCTTTTAATATTAGATGCTTCCTTAATTTTAATTTGAGTTTAACCAATTTTAATTATGAGCCTTTATTTATATGCTTTTTAAAAACAAAAAAGATTTCTTTTTATGTTTTTTTTAATTTTATGTCTCATCATAATTTGATAGATTTAATTTTTAGATAAATTTGAATTAATGAATTTTTCATCATTTTGGTTTATCTAGAATATTTCTTAGTTTTGCTTTCTCTCCTTAAAATATCATGAATTAATTTTGTAGCAGTTGTGTTAAATATCTTTAGATTTTACTTATATTAACTTTAACTCTTAGATTCTTAAGAATTCTTAATTTATTTTCTATGCTCTCAAAATAGTTATCTTGAAATTTTTTATAGCATTTATACCTTAGCCCCTCCTCTACCTACCCTACCCTTTTTGGCAAAATAAATATATAAGAAATCATATGTCATGGGATGAGAGGATAAAATTCATCATTTCTAAACATATGCACCCAAATTTGTAAAATATTATATGTCATGGAGAAGAGAGGATAAAATTCATCACTCCTAAACATATACATTTGGGATATTTAAAAGAAGAGCATTCAAAAAAATATGGAAATGAGAGGATAAAATTCATCATTTTCCAATTAAAAAATCTCTTCTATGCCAATATTTACCCATATTTAGCCAATATCATTTCATATTCAAGATATTTATGAGTGAGCTTATTTAATATTTTAGGTTTTCTAAGAAATTTTGAATGACATTAAAAGTTTATGTAATTCTAATCTTAGCTTATTTTGCTTAATTCAATAGAATTTTATTTATGAAAATTTGATTAGAGAATTTTCGAAACTAATTTTTATTCTACGCATATCAATTTATGAATCATGACTTATTTCTTATGAATCTGAATTTAATTTCAAAACTTATTTTTGTACGAGTCATGTATAATTTTAAAATTGCATAATTAGGAGTAAATTCTTTTTCTTTTTGAAATATCATATAAATATTTCTCATACTTATAATGGTTTTACTCTAGAATAGCAAATGCTTAAGTATGGCGGTATTTGATAGTACATTATTTATAGTAATTTTTATATAATATTTTATTGATAATAAAATTATTTTTATTTAGTTTTAGTTTAATTTATTACTAATTTACCTTTTTTTGAATTTTCAGGTAATTTGGGGATAAAAATAGCAATTTTAAGCCCACAATCCTGTTCAAGGGAAATTCTGGAACAAATCTGCAAAAATCCCAAGTACACGCCCCAGGTCACGGGCGTGACCTAGGGTGTGACATGTGTCAAGGTCGTGTCCCGCCTTCAACTGTCGGAAGCTTTGAGCCACGTCAGATTAAAATTACACGGCCTCTATCACGGGCATGATAGAGGGCGTGACCTTCAGGTCATGGGCGTGACTCACCACAAGCCTTCAATGGATGCAGTTTCCAGATCCCGACATTTCCAGCTTACACGCCCTCGGTCATGGGCGTGACCTAGGCTGTGACCGTTCCTGCAACTATCAGATTAACTCCTGTTCACGTTGTTTCCCACTGTTTTTAGACTCGGTCAAGACACGCCCTAGGTCACGGGCGTGACTTGGACTGTGACCCGCCATGCAATTGATTTTTGGCAGTTTCTCTCACCCAACGTTCTCAGGATTTCAAAGTCGCAGTTATGCACCATACACGCCCTTGGTCACGGGCTTGACCTAGGGCGTTTCTCCCCAATTTTCACCTATAAAAGGCAGCAATCTTCAGAAGTATAGGAAGTCAATTTTGGAATTTATTTTCAGCTTTAGTTTACTGATTTGATGTTCTAGCAAGTTTACTTACAAGTTGTAAGTTTTCTATTATTGTAATTTCAATTCAAGTTTTGTAGTATATTTTATCATGTCTTCTTCATCTTCTACTTGTATTCCCAACATTATGATGAGTACCTAAATTTTATTTAGCACTTGGTCATGATGAACATTGGAATGAAACAAAATATGTTTTGAATTTTTCTAATTAGTAAGCTCTCTCTTTGATTATCTTTGATTTATATTTGAATTACTTCGTTTAGATTTCATATGTCCTGTATATGATTTTCCATCTTCTAAGATTCATATTCTAGTTGATCGAGAGATCCATGCGTACGAGGAGATCGCTCAAAGATAAAAAAAAAAGTTGCATGCACTCCTCGAGAGAGGATAACATAAATCTTCCGGATTGGAGTCAAATCCAATAGTGGGGTTCACTGCTTAAAGCAAGCTTAGGGGTTTCGACTGGCTGAGGGGTCTTAGTCGATCAACCTAAGGTTAGTTGGTAGTATTCCTCGAGAAAGGTGCTATCATGGTTTGGGAACCTCCACAGTCAAAGTTTTTTCAATAAGATTTTGCAAATTAATCTTTTGTAAAATTCTATTTTATTCTCTTCTAATCTTTTAATCATAATCTTTCTTCTTAGTTGAATTTCTCCTATACGCTTTTCGAAACAAACCCGACTTTTCGATCGATAAAATAATAGCTCTGCTTTGTGAGTGAAAGCACTCAACAAGCCCGGAAATAATACGACACTTGATTTTCTAAATCCTATACTATAAAACGATAGGTACAATTGCCTTATCAGATTATGCGTGGATAATATTCTAATTTTACCCAACACAATTTTAGCCTATCAACAGGTATAAATCTAAACTGAACAAACATAATTCTTCTGACATCTTTGCTATTGTTGTATTAAGCCAGGACATATCATTGTGGAATGCCCATACAAGAAGAAGGAAGGATCTAAGAAGGAAGAGAAGAGATCCTTCAAATGTAAGGAGAAAGAAGAAAAGATTTTCATCCCAAAGAAGCCGAAGACTTTCATTGAAAGTGACTCGAACGAGTCACGTTCAGATGAAGAAGCCTTCTTTGGGCTTATGGCTCATTCAGATGAGGATAACTGCAACACCCCTTATGATGGGAAGGTACTTTCTAGCACTCCTCTATCTGATTCTAAGATAGGATCCAATGCTAATGAAGGCTACTCTTCTGAGGAAGATTCAGATCTACTTGTACAGTATAGAGTGTTGTTGAAAGGATGTAAGAAATGTCGCAAGGTAGTTTGATGCAGGCTACGCTCTCCGACATGGTTAATACGGATAACCTCGGATTTTCCCTCTACATTCCAATCCTACGTTCGCACAAATAATTATTCGCAGCCCTCACGCTAAGCAATGATTATTAATTAAAGGCTAATGTACCGGTCGACAACGCCCTTAGAGATCAAATAAAAGTTATAGGCCAATATTCTTTCTAGCCAAAAGGATCCACACGATCTGATCGAGCGATTGTTGTACCAAAAGAGATACACCCAAAATTCCGATTCGGAAAAAGGTAGATCTCTCCAAACAAACAGAAAATGAGGTTCACCAATCCTCCCGAACTTAAATGAAATCAAGATAAACATAAGATCGAGAGAAGAAAACCACGATAACATCAACGCTATCGAAATCAATGCAAAAGTATTCCACCACAAGATTTATCTAGAGAGAATCACACAAGGGAAGAAATTTTCGTTACCCCACTCGGAGAGAGATCTCGAAAAAAGATCTACACAAACTTTGATCGCTCTTCAACGGATCCACCGGAGTTGCACTGTATGGAGACTAAACTCGTCCGCCTTCTTTGCTTCACGACAGAGATGAGGTCGCGGGACCATGCAAACTATTGCCCTTGGCCGAAAATCTTTAAGAGAAGAAAAGTGGATGAAAGGCCTTTGTATTTGCGAGGTAGTAGAGAGGAGGGGAGATGGGGAGAGGGGGTCGAAAACTCCAAGAGAGAAGTTGATGGGGCGGCTATGGAGAGGAAAAAGAAGGGGGGCGGCTAATCCAAGGCTTGGCCAAAATTTTCAAAGAGGAGGGAGACAGGGAAACTAAGAAAAAAGAGGAGAGAATAAGGAGAGGAGGAGAATTCCAACTTTGGAGTTATAATTCAAATTTCAATATATTTCTTAATGAATCAAAATTCTTCTACATCATGGCCTATTTATAGGCTTATAAATAAAATTGGCTACATGCAACCCAAATTAAAAACAAAACAAAACAAAATATTGTCTAAATGCATACCAACATAAAATAAAGTCCAAACAATACAACTAATAAAAGAAAACATGACAATAATTAATTCATAATTATAGTAGAATTATTATAATTATTAATTAAATATTCATGCGTTGCGGGCGGAGGTTGTAGCGGCGATGTCGTTCTTCCTAATGGTGCGGCGATGACGTTCTTCCTAATGGTTGTCATGGCGATGGCGTGCACCATGATTGTTGTTGCGACATCATCCATCAGAATCTTCAAATGTAATGTTGCGGCAACGATCAAAATAATGCGTCGAGTCAGCGTCATTAAGTAAATGGTCACGACCATGGTCATGAACATATGGAGGGGCGTCGTTGCCATCAATTCTCCACCACTCAAAATCACTCATCACCGATGAGTGGTCTATCAGCCAACACCTGTCAGACAAGCAATGGTCCGTGGAACCCTTGGAAATATGTTATGCAAGTAAGGAGAAAAAGTTTCATCATCAACATTTGGCGTACCTCCAATGGAGACCGATGGAGAGAGTGATCAGTAACAAGCTCACCCCCAAACCCATTAGAAAACTCAAAGGAACCAAATGGGCAGACAGACAAATCAAGCTGTGGAGAAACATAAAGCGTTAAATCTGAAACATTAAAAATAGGGGAAATTCCCCAATCAGTGGGTAACTCCAAAAGATATGTGTTTTCTCCTAATTTGTTTAAGATTCGAAATGGACCAGCTCGCTGATTCGCCAACTTTTTTATGGTGCCCAAAGGCAACCGTTCAGGGATGAGACGCACCAAGACTAAATCATCAACCTCTAATTAAGACACTCTCTTATGTACGTTAGTATGTGATTGATAAGATGCATATTGTGTGGTTAGCGCTTCATTAATGTGCTTATGTAAATGGTGAACATGAGAGGTAAAATCTTCTGCAAATTGACTTGAATTATAAGATGGGGGTAGCGTATTCAAGTCTAGAGGCATTGGTGTCTGATATCCATGCACGAGTATAGGCAGCACAAAACCGATAAAATGATTTGGAGGATTGTTATTAGTGAGTTGGCATGTGAGATAGTCTTTAATTATCGTGTGAATGAGTGCGTGTAAATGTGACAAACAAAATGTGTTCTCCACTAACATATTAGTCTTATTACCACCAAGAAAAGATTCATGAACAATCTCCCTATTCTCCATCAAACTTAGCACGGTTTTTAAAATGATTTGCTTGCCATTAAAGTTTATCTCATAAATATTAGCTTTTCCATGAATTGTCACATTATGATCATAAAACCATGGACGTCCAAGCAGCACATGACAAGCGTCCATCTGAATCACACAACACCGCAGACTAGTCATAACAATTTCGTGTCTAAAATTATAATCCGCTAATCGTGTCCAAGGTTCAGAAGGGAGGGTTGGTGAGATCGCATAAATCGAACCCGGGAGAAAATTTAAGTCATATTGATTTTCCGGTAACGGTGGAAACCTCAAAACAAGTTCCTCCGGGTTTGCACCATGTAGGTCATCCAAAAGTACCCTTCCTTCGCTAGCTAACTCTTCCAATGCACAAGGAACATCCTCCAAATCAGAATCATCAGACAATTCTAAAACCGGATCAGAGGGGAGGTCCTCTTCCATATCACTAGGGTAACTAAACTCCTCATCGTCGCTAAGATCTTCCTTAATAACGGCATCGCCCTCAGCGGTAGGCTCAGTCAAGGGCACAAAGTCAGTATTGTTAGAAGATTCAAAAACTATATCAGGAAGTTCAGGAGGAGAAATTCCAGATGCTTTGTGTGGAAAAATGATGGGATGGCCCTCACTATCCAGAATACTCTCACCACACGGGCTCATGGAATCCATAACAGTAACATCTATCGAGTATGAAACATAGGGCCTAAACTGCTTATTTTACCTAAAGGTGGAAGTAGGCACACTTTGGATAGTCCTACATTTATGGGGAAAGGATATAGCCTGAGGCATAAGGTCACTCCTATAAGCAGATATGGGTCTAGTGTCGTAATTATACTCGCTCACGGTTGTGGTGTTATACCCACAGGCGGGATTGGAGTAGTACATACTCACAGACTTCGTGTCAGTAGTACGGAGGTAGTCGGGGTCATATTGAGAAGTGAGAAGGCTACGCATTTGCGGCCAAGCATATTGATAATCACCCACACGGCGCTCTTCGTTGAGCAAAACACCTGGGCTCGACCTACTAACCTCTCTCGGGGGACGAAAATCTGAAAGACTTTAATTAAGGGTAGCTAATCACCTAGAGGGGGGTGAATAGGTTATTTTAAAAACTATTTGCAGTTCTTGATTATAACCTAAATGAATGATCAGAGCTTTCAAGAAAATGAACCCAAACAAAAACACACAGAATTTTATAGTGGTTCCCCTTATCTTGAGTAATCCACTTTCCCCCTTCTCCCCTCTAGAAGTGTGCTAGATAGGGTTTATATCTCTTCCAGATCTCAGACCACAAACAGGTCTTACAGCTCAGATCACAATAGATCTTACAGACTCAGATCTTAACAGATCTTACTCTCTCAGATCACAGCAGATCTTACTAACTCAGATCTCAACAGATCCTACCTCAACCTTTATAACCATAGGCTTACAGCTCAGATTCACCCCTGAATCTTACAACTCAGATCACACCTTATCCTAAAACTCATATCCTTGAAAGATCCTACACTCAGATCTGACAACTCAGACCCTACAGGGATTGATAAAGATAGTAACAATACTTAGACTCAGATTCTTCAAAGTGTTGAGTCTTCTTGATCTGTCTGAATGATCAGACAGAAATCTTCAACAGATCAGCAGCAGCAATTTGGTCTTCTTGATTTATCAGGCTGTGATGACTGTTCTTCTTCTTAGAAAGACAGATTCTTCCTTCTTAATCTTCTCTTTTCAGAAAGAAGTATCAGCACCAGATTACTGAAAGAATTCTTCAAGTTAGAATAGTTCTGAATGAGGAGACGACTTCTTCAGATTCTTCTTCAGACTTTCCCTCAAAACGACGGAGAAGATAATTGCTTTCGAAAATAGGAATGATCAACTAGTAAACCCATAGGTCATGCCTTCTATTTATAGCCCGCCATCTGCAACATCTGTTATACTCCTCCACATCAGCATGACGTTAAGTCTTCAACGGTCTTTAATGACTTCAGAATAAACAAAGGCTTAGCTAGCTGTAGATGAACTGTTATGCATTTCTCAGTTCAGAGCTTCTCAGAAAAAGGCGTTGAGCATTATGTATCTGTGTCGACGCTTTTTCAATAAGGTGTCGAGCGATGTGTAGTGTCTCGACTCTTTTAATCTTGCCTTCATATCTCTACTCTTTTTGCAGGCGTTGAGCTAACTGAAGTTTAGTCGATACTTCTTATTCCACGGCGTCGAGCGATATTCCTTGGCTTGACACTTCCAAACTTGGTCTCAGATCTTCAGCGGCGACCTTGTCTTTTTGAGCAGCAGACATGGGTCGAAGCTTCTGGGTCACAGGCATCGAGCGATGTGTGGTGTCTCGATGCTTGTGAACTTGGATGAATTTCTTGAGCACTTTGCTTGACCTGATCTTCTGCACAATGATTCTAGAAAGTATATCAAATACATTCTGAGGTATATCTTTGACTTAGGAATGGACTTATCCAAATCTAAGACATTGTGGACAATGGTCCCAACAATCTCCCCCTATTTGAAGAAGTCATAACCTCAGTCAATGATATCTCCCTCACAAAAATAATCAATATTTTCTATACAGGTAATCAAGATATAATGAGTGTAATACCTTATAAAATTACATTACTAAAACATTCTAACAACAGAAATTATTTCAGACATGATTTCTCATATAAGCACAAAATCACAAGCAGTTCAGAATAAAACATGTCATGATAAGAAAAGAATCACATCACAGGAATATATATTTGATAATAAAAGATAGTTTGCTCTGGGAGCTCATCAATATTGTTCAAAGTTATATCAAATACATTTCTCTGAGAATTCATAATAAAGATTAAAATCCTAATGTTGTTCAGGTTCCTTGATCTCTATTCCTCTTTTGGCTCTCTTGGAAAGGACTTCAGCAACCTCTTTTCTTCTCTTGAAATAGCCAAATGGCTTTGGAAAGTATCTGATTGACTCCTTATCACCTGCCTGAACTTTCCCAGCCAATTTATCAGCCTTGAATTTTATCTTTAGCTCCTCTTGATCCCTGTGCTTCAACCACTCAGCTTCATAATACCATTTCCCTCTTTCTTCTGTATTACCTTTCACAGCTTCCCATGCTGCAAGAATCATTTCTCTTGAAGAGGGAGACCAATGTTCATAATCAACCCTTGATTGAACTTCTTCTCTGAACTTCCTTTTGCTAGATTCTACTTGTTCACTGGTAAAGTTTTCTCTCTTGCTTTTACCCTCAGGACTATACATTTTGGCAATTTGCTTTTGGATTTGTGTAAGAGATGCTGGCTTAGTCTCAGAAACTTGATCATTAGTATTATCTATGGGAGGATAGGCAAAAATTTCTCTTATAGAGTTAGAGGTCCACACAGCATGCTCAGAGCTGGCTTGAATCATTGACCTCTCCCCCTTTAGGACTTCTTCAACTATATGATCTCTTATAACATTCTTCTGAAACCTAACTTGGCCTTCCAGATGATGTATTCCACTTTCAGTGATTTCTTTACCTTAAGAAGATGGTCATCTATAGTATCTGTATTTAACTTTACTTGATCTTTTAGAATTGAAGAGCTCTCATCAATTTTGGCTAGTATAGCAGCATAATGCTGTTGCAGCCTAGCTTCTATCTTAGCTGTACCTGTAAGAGTTTGTGCAACTTGTTCTTTGTACAACACTTGCATATTGCTGCTCAAGATTCCTTGATTTGTTTGAACATCATCTACTGTCTTTGAAATACCTGCTTGTGTCTCTTTAATAACCTTTGATGTCTCTTTGATTGAAACTAGCTGTTCAGTTGTGTAATCCACTGAAGCACCAGCTCTTTTGAAAAATTTTACCATTTCCTTTCTCAGTGCATTCATCTGATGATTAACTTCAAATCTAACCAATTTCATCTGAAAATCTACTTCATTTTTCATTTTTGTGTTATTTTCTTCAATATACTGTTACAATAATCTTCTTTGATTATTAAGCAACACCTCCAGCTGAGGTAGTATTGGACTTAAATCCACATTGATTTCTCTTGCCATTCCATCACTTCTACTACTTTCTTCTCTAATGAAAGAGTCATCTCTCTGGCTCATATGTGAGCAAGAAGATTCTATCTTAATCACCTTTTCAGCCTCTTTCCTTGTGGCTTCAGGCTCTCCTTCCAAATCCATAGCATCAACAGTAGGATTCTCTTGAGCAGGGACCTCAGGCTGATACTCCCCTTCAAATGGTGCATTGTCTTGATCGATATTTACTTGAGCAGGGATTTCATTTTGAGGCTCCCCCTCAATGTTTGCATTGTGAAGGTCATTATTGTCTGGAGCAGGGATCTCATCCTGAGCCTCCCCCTCAACTGATGCCTTGCTAATTTTAGAATTATCCTGAGCAGGGATCTCATCTAGAGCTTCCCTCTTATTTTGAAACTTCCCTTCAACTCTAGCAGGTGATCCAAGTTGACTTCCTCTCTGTTCTTCTTCTTTCTCATTCTCATCTTTTTCTTTATTGAACTTGTCAACCCCTTCTAGTAATGGATCAGTACCTGTTGGTGTGTCAGGAATACTGTCCCTAGGTATGTTCCCTTCTTCTTCTTCAGATGACGTGAGATTAGGATCATGAATTGGAGAGGATTTTGATATCCTTTTGGATGATATTGAACTTGAAGAGCTTGAAGAGACCTTCTTCTTCTTTTGCTTCTTAGCTTTCTTCTGCTTGGGAGAATATTCTGCTGGTGGATGATTTGATAAAATTCTTTCCCATCTCTCTATCATTCTGATGTCCATTTTCTTCATATGATTTATCTTGGATCCAAGTTTGTTATTTAAAGAATCTGGAATGATATTTACTAAATATAGAGATAATATCCTACCCAAGTTGGTTGCTTGGATACATTCGATTACTCTGTCAAACACCACCCTCCCCCAATATGTTCTTAATGTATGAATAATCTTGGTCAGAAGAACAAACATTTTCCTGTAGATTTTATCATGAGACCCTGTCTTCCATAACAGACCCTTTCCGATCACATCTGCCAGCAGTTTTTCTCTTGAATTCATTCCTTTCCTAAGTATACTCCCAGAGATTTCATGTGATGTTTCAATTCCACACCAGACTTGAGCTAGTCTAATTTGCTCAGAGCTCACTTCTTCTTCTTCTTCATTACTTTTTAATCTTGGCAGTTCTAGTGCCTTAGCGAGTCTTGAAGGAGAAATCTTAATCTTCTTACCATTTACAGTAGTTTTAAGCTTAGAATTGGCGGTGTCTATTACTGTATTGGAGAAAAGTTCTAAGACCTCTCCTTTCCAAATTAGAGTCGATTCAGATAGCATGAATTCTAGTCCTGCTTTGTAGATTATCACGATGGTTGATTTGATTTCCACTGGTGCCGTTTGGAATCCATTGCGAACAAGCTCGCCTCCTTCGTAAAGATAATCACTGCTCTTGGGAGGCATTGTGGGTGTTGATTGTAGAGTGAAAGAATTGATGGAGAAATTTTCTAGGGCAGATAATTTCGAATTGAGAAATCTAGGGCATTTGTACTAACGAAGTGTCTTCCCTATTTATAGAATTTCTAATTCAAGAAGATGAATAGCCGCGCGCCGGACTTGTTTAACAAGATTGATCAAATGGTTCAAATTTACCCTGTCGAGACGGCCTAGCTATGTTCGCAGCGTTGAGATAGCTCGACGCCATTTATCCTCGCTCGACGCCAAGTATCTTCTCGACGCCAGGTATCTTCTCTCGATGCCTGATATCCTTGCCCGACGCCAGATATATCTCCACTCACCTTTTAGGACTTAATTATTATTTTCATTTATTTAATTCATTTTCTATACTTATTTGAGAATTGTCATTTATTCTAGCTTTATTTTATTTAATTTCAAAACAACTTTATTCCATTTTTAGCATTCCTAATTTAATTTTGAAGTTATTGAATTTTGTTTCATCCAGTGGTTTAGTGAATATATCAGCAACTTGTTTGTCAGTGGGGACATATTCAATTATGATATCTCCATTTTCTACATGTTCTCTAATGAAGTGATATCTAATTTCTATGTGCTTAGTTCTGCTATGTGATATAGGATTATTAGCTATAGCAATAGCACTAGTTGAATCACAATATACAGGAGATTTACTTAGCTGGACTTTATAGTCTTGGAGTTGGTGTTGAATCCATAGTAGCTGAGCACAGCAGTTTCCAGCTGAGATGTAGTCAGATTTTGCTGTAGAGATAGCTACACTGGTCTGCTTCCTGCTACTCCAAGATATTAGTCTTTTGCCAAGGAATTGACATGTGCCTGATGTACTTTTTCTGTCCTCCTTTCATCCTGCAAAGTCAGCATCTGAAAAACTAGTTAGTTCAAAGTCATTGCTTCTAGGATACCAAAGGCCAAGATTAAGAGTACCCTTCAAATATCTCAGGATTCTTTTGACAGCAGTGTAGTGAGATTCTTTAGGGTTCACTTGATACCTAGCACACACACATGTTGAGAACATAATGTCTGGCCTGCTAGCAGTTAGGTAGAGCAATGAACCAATGATGCCTCTGTACAAGGTTTCATCAATAGGTTTCCCTTTGTCATCCTTGTCTAGTGACACATTGGCTGCCAATGGTGTTTTCATGACAGTGGAATTTTCCATTCCAAACTTCTTGATAATCTCTTTGGTGTACTTAGTCTGAGAAATGAAGATTCCTTCCTCAGACTATTTCACTTGGAGTCCTAAGAAGTATTTGAGCTCACCCATGCTGCTCATTTCAAATTTCCCTTGCATAAGGCTTGCAAACCTTTTGCAAGGTTATTATCAGTTGAGCCAAAAATTATATCATATACATATATTTGTACAAGAATAATATGACCTTTAACTACCTTAAGAAATAATGTCTTGTCTATCATTCCCCTTGAGAATTTGTTCTCAATAAGAAATCTAGATAATGTATCATTCCAGGCTCTAGGTGCCTGTTTCAGACCATACAAAGCTTTTAGTAAAAGATAGACATGGTTTGGATGAGTAGAGTTAATAAAACCTGGGGGTTGTTCTACATATACTTCCTCCAGTATTGTTCCATTAAGGAATGCTGACTTTATATCCATTTGATAAACTATGAATCCAGTATGTGCTGCAAATGCCAGGAATAATCTGATTGCTTCCAATCATGCCACAGGAGCAAACACTTGATCAAAATATATGCCTTCCTCCTGTCTATATCCTTGGGAAACCAACCTTGCTTTGTTTTTGATAATCACACCATTTTCATCCAGCTTATTCCTAAATACCCATTTGGTCCCTATGACTTTGTGTTTCTTTGGTCTTGGAACCAATATCCAGACCTTGCATCTTTCAAATTGATTTAGCTCTTCTTGCATAGCTAATATCCATGAAGTGTCCTTATTGGCTTCATCAAACTTCTTAGGCTCTATTTTGGATAGAAAGCTGTGATGCAAGGCCTCATGTATTGAGTTTCCTCTTCTGGTTTGCACACCTTCATTTGGATTTCCTATAATCTGTTCTTTTGGGTGATCCTTCAGATGTTTGGTTGCATTCCTCCACCTCTCATTTTCCCTTTGTGATTCTGGTGCATCTGTTTGAGTTGGCTGTTCTAGAGGTTCTGGATGTTGTGGTTCTTCAACAGCAATAGGTTCTTCATAATTGTCTTCTACTTGAGACTCATCCTCTCTAGTCACAATTACAGTCTCATTAGTTTCTTCATTATCCTCAATGTGCTGTTCATTGATATTTATCTCCTTCAATTTCTGTGTAGAACCTGCATTACTAGATAAACTTCCCAAATCCTTATAAATAAGGATGGTTTCATCAAATACAACATGTATAGATTCTTCTATCCTATTTGACCTTTTGTTGAAAATTCTATAGGCTCTACATTGAGAGCTATAGCCAACAAAAATTCCCTCATGTGCTTTTTCAGCAAATTTAGTGAGTTGGTGCTTTCCATTATTTAATACAAAGCATTTACTACCAAATATTTTGAAATAGGCTAATGTGGGTTTTCTACCTTTCAACAACTCATAAGGGGTCTTATTCAGTCTTTTGTTGATAAGAGCCCTATTCTGCACATGGCATGCTGTGTTTACAGCTTCAGCCCAGAAATACTCAGGAAGAGAGGAGTCACTTAGCATACTCCTACTAGCTTCAATGAGAATTCTATTTCTTCTCTCAGCAACCCCATTTTGTTGGGGAGTTCTAGGAGATGAGAACTCTTGTGAGATGCCTATATTTTCACAAAATTTGGTCATTGCACCTGACTGAAATTTAGTCCCATGATCACTTCTAATTTTGACTACAGGATTTCCTATTTCATTTTTGATTTGCCTAACAAAGCTGGTAAATATTTCTAGAGTATCTGACTTGTGTTTAAGGAAGAATATCCATGTGAATCTGGAATAATCATCAACAATTACAAGGGTGTAAATCTTTCCTCCTAGGCTATGGATTGACATTGGTCCAAATAGATCCATGTGAAGTAGGTATAGACATCTAATGGAATCCTTCTCACCAATTGGTTTGAAGTATGACTTGGTCTGCTTACCCATTTGACAAGCATGGAAGGGACCCTCCTGCACACACTTCCACTTAGGCCCAGCTCTCACTAGGTCTGTTGAAATTAGCTTATTTATAGTCTTATAGTTTATGTGGGCTAACCTTTTATGCCATTGTACACTACTAGAAACTTTATTCTCTGCTAATAAGCATATGGATTTTACTTGATCTTTACATATAAAGTTTAAGCAGTAAATATTGCCACTCCTAGTGCCTGAGAGAATTATCTCATTCTCTTTCTTAATCAGACACTCATCCTTGTGGAATGAAATGTCATACCCAATATCACACAATTGACTTATGCTGATGAGATTGTGTTGCAATCCATCAACATGAGCAACTTTGGTGATAGTGACAATTCCATTTGTGATTTTACCATAACCTTTAGTTTTACCTTTGTCAGACCCTCCAAAGATAACCTTTGGTCCATTCTTCACAGGAGTGTAATCATTCAGCAGACTTTTTGTTCCTGTCATGTGCATAGAGCACCCACTGTCCAAGTACCAGATAGGAAGTTGATTGGTCTTTGGACATCCCTGCAAGAAGAAATTACCTTTTCTTAGGAACCCACACCAAGTTGGTTCCTAGAACCTTGTTAGTATGAGCTGGAATATTTAGTTGTTGTATAATCCTTGGTGCTATGAGAGTTGCCACATGTCTGAGTACTGGTCTCCCAGAGTTGAACCTTGGAACAGTTGGATTGAACCAACAGTCAAGAGCAAAATGTCCAACCCTTCCACAGCACCAACATTCATATTTGTTATATCTCCTTGGAGGTCTTCTCACTTCTTTAGGTTGACTCACATTTTGTTTTATTGCCTTATTCAGAGGAGATTTGTAAAGTGTTTTAGTGAAATTTACTGGTTTAGTTTTCTTGACAGCAGTGGTTTTCACTACTGGTCTTAGTTCCTCTCCTTTGAGTTTGTTGTTTGCTTTAAATACAAAGGAGTCATGATGAGTTAATTCTTTTTCTTTATATAGATATTTGGCATCATTGATACTTGGTTGAGTTGAGTCATCTTTACTATTTGAACACTCACCCTTCCAAGACTTATGCACAACTTTTTGATCATGCTCATTTGTGATAGGCATAGCTTTGTTGAATTTTATAGGTTGCATAAGTGCCTTGTCATTATTTTTAGGTTTATTTTATGCCTTTCCATTGTATCCTATGCCAGATCTGTATTGTGCAGAAAATGTGTATATTATGGGAAGGATAGTTTGTGGTTTTGAGAACTTTGCCACAAGCTTCCTTTCAGCTAGGAGTTTTTCTTCAAGTTCTTTTATTAATTTCTCCTTAGTGCATAAAGTTTGAATGTGAATGATAGACATGACTTTTAATTTGCTAAGCTCCTTACTTACCTGATTCAGCCTCTCAGCTGTCTCAGAGTATTGGGAGTTAGTTTGCTTTAATTCAGATATTTCTTTATGTAGCTTTTTGTTATGACCTTTGCTCTTTTTAAGAGCTTTAAGAAGTGACTCATATTTCTCAATAATTTCATCTTCATGAAAGTTAGATTTTGAGTCATTCTCATCAGAAGAAAATGAATTTATCTCAGGTTTAGAAATAATTTTAGGTTCAGAATCAGATAAAGGAGTTTTATCATGTACCTTCACATTAGAAATTGTCTCCTGGTCCTCTTCATCACTGAGTGCCATGAGTCCAGTATTTTCTTCTTCATCCTCTTCACTATCAGACCTTGATAGTGTGGCTCTTATCATGGGTTTATGATTCAGAATGTCTTCACTATCATTGACAGCCACCAGAGCTATGAGTGCCTCTTCACTATCTGAGTTAGATGATTGAGATTCACTGTCACTGAGAGTGACCTTGCCTTTCTTTGCTATTAGGCTCCTCTCATGTCTCTTGTCGGATTTGTGCCTCCTTTCATCAGACTTCTTGTTGTTCTTTCTTTTTGAAGGACAATCAGCAATCATGTGTCCTGATTTCCTGCATCCAAAGCACACAATTTCTTCTGAATTAGATTTATTGTGTTTAGAGTTATACCTGTCCTTCCTGGAATCTTGTTTGAATCCCTCAGAAGAATTGTAGTGCTTCTTAAATCTGGATGACTGAGAGGGTCTAGTTTCCAGTGTTGTTTTCTTCTGAGCATCCTTTTCAGCTGTTTGGTGAAGAGTGTCAGTTCACCATCTGATATCTCAGAGTCAGAATTACTGGTCTCTGATTCTTCTGATTCATATGGTATCCTGGGGGATAATGCCATTCTTTCTTGGCTTCTCTTGGAACTTTCTGCCTTCAGAGCAATAGGATTTTCCTTGATGTGTCCTTCCTCAGCTTTTCTGGTATTCAGGAGAAGTTCATGGGACAAAAGTTTCCCATATAGATTCTGTGGCTGAATATTTCCCAGATTTCCCATTTCCCTGATAGCACAGATCTTGATATCCCATTCTTTGTTCAGGGATCTTAAGAATTTATCATTCAGCTCATAATCTGTAAAAGTTCTTCCATAGGTTTTCAGACCATTTACAATTTTGAATAATTTCTCATAGCAGATTGCTATTGAATCTTTCTTGTCATGTCTGAAAGCCTCATATTGCTGATTTAGAAGAGACTTCATGTCATCTCTGACTTCCTCAGTCCCTTCCATATAGACAATGAGAGATTCCCACATTTCTTTGGCAGTTTTGCAATGTACTATGTTCTGGAAGGTTGGATCCTCAATTGCACTCACTATGATATTCTGAGCTCTTTTATCCATGGAGGCCAGGATCACTTCATCTTTAGTCATCTCAGAGTATGTTTTGGGAGTCTTGATACTTCCATCTGTGAATGAGACCTTCATTGGAATAAAAGGACCTTTAAGAACAGTGATGTAAATCCTAGGGTCAGAGGCTTCCATGAATAATCTGACCCTTTCCTTCCAAATCCCAAAATTTTCTTTTCTACAGATTGGTAACTTCATTGATGTGAATTCCTTGTTTCCTTCACTATTAGCCATCATGACTTAACAAATCTACCCATAGGAGATCTTGTTCAGGCTGTTAAACCTTTTCTTGAACAACCTACCTCTGATACCACTTGAAAGACTTTAATTAAGGGTAGCTAATCACCTAGGGGGGGGGGGTGAATAGTCTATTTTAAAAACTATTTGCAGTTCTTGATTATAACCTAAATGAATGATTAGAGCTTTCAAGAAAATGAACACAAACAAAAACACACAGAATTTTATAGTGGTTCCCCTTATCTTGGGTAATCCACTTTCCCCCTTCTCCCCTCTAGCAGTCTGCTAGATAGGGTATATATCTCCTCCAGATCTCAGACCACAAACAGGTCTTACACCTCAGATCACAATAGATCTTACAGACTCAGATCTTAACAGATCTTACTCTCTCAGATCACAACAGATCTTACCAACTCAGATCTCAACAGATCCTACCTCAGACTTTATAACTATAAACTTACAGCTCAGATTCACCCCTGAATCTTACAACTCAGATCACACCTGATCCTACAACTCAGATCCTTGAAAGATCCTACACTCAGATCTGACAACTCAGACCCTACAGGGATTGATAAAGATAGTAACAATACTTAGACTCAGATTCTTCAAAGTGTTGAGTCTTCTTGATCTGTCTGAATGATCAGACAGAAATCTTCAACAGATCAGCAGCAACAATTTGGTCTTCTTGATTTATCAGGCTGTGATGACTGTTCTTCTTTTTAGAAAGATAGATTCTTCCTTCTTAATCTTCTCTTTTCAGAAAGAAGTATCAGCCCCAGATTGCTGAAAGAATTCTTCAAGTTAGAACAGTTCTGAAAGAGGAGACGACTTCTTCAGATTCTTCTTCAGACTTTCCCTCAAAACGACGGAGAAGATAATTGCTTTCTAAAATAGGAATGATCAACTAGTAAACTCATAGGTCATGCCTTCTATTTATAGCCCGCCATCTGCAACATCTGTTATACTCCTCCACGTCAACATGACGTTAAGTCTTCAACGGTCTTTAATGACTTCAGAATAAACAAAGGCTCAGCTAGCTGTAGATGAACTGTTATGCATTTCTCAGTTCAGAGCTTCTCAGAATAAGGCGTTGAGCATTGTGTATCTCTGTCGACGCTTTTTCAATAAGGTGTCGAGCGATGTGTAGTGTCTCGACGCTTTTAATCTTTCCTTCATATCTCTACTCTTTTTGCTGGCGTTGAGCTAACTGAAGTTTAGTCGATACTTCTTATTCCACGGCGTCGACCGATATTCCTTGGCTCGACGCTTCCAAACTTAGTCTCAGATCTTCAGCGGCGACCTTGTCTTTTTGAGCAGCAGACATGGGTCGAAGCTTCTGGGTCACAGGCGTCGAGCGATGTGTGGTGTCTCGACGCTTGTGAACTTGGATGAATTTCTTGAGCACTTTGCTTGACCTGATCTTCTGCACAATGATTCTAGAAAGTATATCAAATAAATTCTGAGGTATATCTTTGACTTAGGAATGGACTTCTCCAAATCTAAGACATTGTGAACAATGGTCCCAACACAATCTTTTGGTGGTCTTCCCAATCGTGACAATCGACATAATATTCCATTTCGTTAAGCCAATCCCAAAAAATTTGCGGATTCCCATAACCATCATAAGTGGGTGCCTGTTTTCTCGTGTGAGGAAAAGTGCGTGGACGGTTGGTTTTCCAATGGCATGTAGGCGATGTTGGGGTGTGATTAGTCATAACTTTAGCATACAAATAATCTAATCGGGAAATATAAACGTCTTGAGACATACTCGGAGTGAGTAGGTGTGTACTGGGAACAAGAACTAGTGGCATGCAATGATAGTAAAATTTTGAATCCGAACTAGACAGATTTATAAAAGATGATTTTATTCCCGCTTAGCAACTAGGGTAAGGAAAATATTTTTTTTTAGATATTCTTACTGAGAAACATATAGAGAATTTCCAGATTTTTTTTTTAATTTTTCGAAGAAAAATGAGAATTTTAGGCCGCTATTTGCAGACCAGAAATTTTAAACAAGCCAAAATTTTATGAAAGATAATTTTATTCCCGCATAATAACTAGTGTAATTAAAATATTTTTTTGATTTTCTTACTGAGAAAAATATGGAGAATTTCCAGAATTTTATATTTTAGATTTTCGCAGAAAAATAAAAATTTTAGGCCGCTATTCGCAGACCAACAATTTTAAGTTTTGATATTTTGAACACAATCGTGTGAAGATTGTGTGTGCCGGCGTTGCAAGAAAATTTTAGGAATGTGTCAATTAAGAAATTGACACAAACCTAGCTCTGATACCAAATTGATGCAGGCCACGCTCTCCGACACGGTTAATACGGATAACCCAGATTTCCCTCTACGTTCAAATCTTACGTTCGCATAAATAATTATTCGCAGCCCTCACGCTAAGCAACGATTATCAATTAAAGGCTAACGTACGGGTTGGCAACGCCCTTAGAGATCAAATAATGACTATAAGCCAATATTCTTTCTAGCCAAAAGGATCCACCAGATCCTTTTGAGCGATTATTGTACAAAAAGAGATCCACCCAAAATTATGATTTGGAAAAAGGTAGATCTCTCCCAGCAAAAAGAAATTTAGGTTCGCCAAATCTCATGAACTTAAATGAAATCAAGATAAACACAAGATCGAGAGAAGAAAACCACGATAACATCAACGCTATCGAAATCAACACAGAAGTATTCCACCACAAGATTTATCTAGAGAGAATCACACAAGGGAAGATATTTTCGTTACCCAACTCGGTGAGAGATCTCGAAAAAAGATCTACACAAACTTTGATCGCTCGATCGCTCTTCAATGGATCCACCGGAGTTGCGTTGTATGGAGAGGAAACTCGTCCGCCTTCTTCGCTTCATGCCGAAGAAGATGTCGTCGGGACCATGCAAACCCTTGCCCTTGGCCGAAAATCTTCAAGAGAAGAAAAGTGGATGAAAGACCTTTCTATTTGCGAGGTAGTAGAGAGGAGGGGAGGTGGAGAGAGGCGGGTCGAAAACTCCAAGAGAGAAGAAGATGGGGGCGACTATGGAGAGGAGAAAGAAGGGGGGAGGCTAATCTAAGGCTTGACCGAAAATTTCAAAGAGGAGGGAGAGTGGG
Source organism: Dactylorhiza incarnata (assembly GCA_033032865.1). Lineage (NCBI taxonomy): Eukaryota > Viridiplantae > Streptophyta > Magnoliopsida > Asparagales > Orchidaceae > Dactylorhiza > Dactylorhiza incarnata. The sequence goes on along the minus strand of JAWHQI010000033.1, from coordinate 7,388,680 downwards.
AAACTAAGAAAGAAAGAGGAGAGAATAAGGAGAGGAGGAGTATTCCAACTTTGGAGTTATAATTCAAATTTCAATATATTTCTTAATGAATCAAAATCCTTCTACATCATGGCCTATTTATAGGCTTACAAATAAAAGAGGCTACATGCAGCCCAAATTAAAAACAAAACAAAACAAAACATTATCTAAATGCACACCAACATAAAATAAACTCCAAATAAAAAACTAATAATAAAGAAAACATGACAATAATTAATTCATAATTATAGTAGAATAATTATAATTATTAATTAAATACTCATGCATCTCGTGCGGAGGTTGTAGCGGCGTTGGCATTCTTCCCAATGGTGCGGCGATGGCATTCTTCAAAATGGTTGTCGCGGCGATGGCGTGCATCATGATTGTTGTTGCGGCATCATCCATCAGAGTCTTCAAATGTAATGTTGCGGCAGCGATCAAAATAATGCGTCGAGTCGGTGTCATCAAGGAACTAGTCACGACCATGGTCACGAACATATGGTGGGGCGTCGTCGCCATCATGGTTAAATCTCAAGCCAAGGAGATTGAGTCTCTCAAGGCAGTGGAATCTAATCCGAGGGAGGAAATTGAGGAATTGACTCCTCTCATAGATGAAGTCCAATCCTTGAAAGACGAACTCAAATGCTCTACTGAACTAGTACATCTGAAAGAGAAGTCCATTAATGAATTGTAAGAAATATTAGTGGTTGAAAGGAAGCTTGCAAAAACTATCCTTCCGCTTATTGATGGTGTTGGGGAAATGATTTATCTTAACCCCTAGACTTAAGAAGAATATAAATTATAAGTATAAAAAATTAGGCTAAGTAAATATGCGTCGAATAGTATTCGACGCAACGTCGAAATATAGTCGATGTTTCTCTCAGAATGAGTCGAAGTAACTCTTAGAAGAACTCGACGTAATCATAGTCGATGTACCTCTGACTTCTAGTCGACGCATTTGATAAAGTCGACGCATCTTTGTCGATGCACCTTCCTTATTCTCCTCTCGACATCCAGCCAGGATGAAATCGACGTTTACGTCGAATAGTAATCGACGCACGTCGATATTTATAAGAAATTCAAAAACACGCCAGATCTCTTTCCTTCTTTCTGTAGATCTGATTTTTATGGAATGATATTATTCTTTTATAGCCGTTCTGAATCAGCCTTTCCTTCTATTTGATTCTTGGCTTATTTGATTAAGATTATTATGGATATTATTTGAAATCAGAATGAATTCTTTTCCTTCTACAGAAATATTGATTATGGAAACTCTTATCTCTTTCTATTTCTCTGTCTGCTAAATTGATTATTCTCCTTTAGCAATATATTTTAAACAGAGCTATAAATAAGGAGGAGGTCGGCAGAGAATGACAAGAAGTGATCCACCATAGACATTTGAAAAAGGGGAAGATCTCCCAAGTGAAGAGTGAGAAAACTGAGAAAAGAGATAGTGTGCTGCACCAAGAAAAGCCTTCATCTTCTCAAGCCATTCTGCTACAAATTCTAAAAGCTCTCACAAAAGAGAGAAAAGCTTACAATCTCCTTCTCACTATAGAAGAGAGATCATATTTAGTATACGTGTGCTTCTAATCTTCTTGCTAGGAAGAAGATTCCTTCTTATATATATTGATCTCTGTTCTTCTACTTATTCTACTTCTTCTTCTTATTCTTATTTAATTTTCAAAATGTGTAAAAGAGTTTTTAGAATCTCTCTTCAAAAAATTCAGTTGTAGTGGTTCTAAGAGTCTCCTTGTCAAAAGACTCAGTCTGGTTCTAAGAGTCTATTATCAAAAGACTCAGTGCAAGTTAGTGAATTCCTACCAAGGGGGTAGAAGAGTGGACTACCCAAAGTTTGAGGAACCACTATATTTCCTTGTGTTGTGCTGTGATTTTCTTCTTATTTTTCTTCTTTACTTGCTTAATTCTTGTTGGTGCGTGGGAAGCTTAAATATGTGATTATTACACATATACATATATATATATACAATTGCACAAAGTATTTTTAATCTCTATTCACCCCCCTCTAGAGAATTCTAGTGAGGTTAACTGTGCACTTTCAATTGGTACCAAAGCGAGGTTGATCTAAAAAGGTTAACTCCTTGATCAAAAAAATCCTACTTCTTATATACATATATATATATATATATTTATATATATATATTTCTAAAAAATATTTTTCACATGGCACAAATCAAAGATTATGCTTCCACCAGACCACCAATGTGCAATCTTGAAAAGTTTGCAATTTGGAAAACAAGAATTAGTATTTATATGAATTCTATTGATGAAGAATTATTTAATTTTATCTTGATAGGTCCTCCCAAGCCTTATAGAAGAGACTCAAGTGGTGAAGTGACTCAAACACTTGTCCCAAAAGCTGAGTGGACAGTTGAAGAGAAAAAGGCAGGAACATGTGATGCAAAAGTTGTGAACATTCTTGTCTCAACCCTCTCAGATGAAATCTTTCAAAAGGTGGTTGACTGTGAATCAGCCAAAGAAATCTGGGAGACTCTTACAAGGATGGTAGAAGGAAGTGTTGATGAAAGGAAAGATAGAAAGGCTCTATTGATCTCTCAATATGAGAACTTTCAAAAGAAGCATGAAGAAAGCATATCTGAGATGTATGACAGATTCAGTCTGATCATCAATCAATTAAGGAGCCTGGATAGAGAGATCTCTCTCACAGAGACCAATGACAAACTGTTAATGAGTCTTCCAAGTTCATGGGACTCAAGAATATGGGCAATAAGAGATACAAGAGGACAAAAGGAAATCTCAACAGATGCCCTCTTAGGAAAACTCAAATCCTATGAGCAACTGCTAAAAACCAGAGAAGAGAAGGAAAGAAGAGGAAGCACTCCAACCTCCTCAAAAGATAGAAACATTGCCTTGAAAGCAACAGAGGAGGAGACCCATGTCACTGAAGAAGAGTTATTCAGCCTCCTGGCCAGAAGATTCAAGAAATGGGTCAGGACAGATGGGTCTAGAAGGAGAGAATCAAAACCAAGGTATGATAAAACTCCTACTAAAGAAATCATTTGTTACTCCTTCAGGAAAACTGGACACATTGCACCAGAATGTCCAGAAAATACTAAGAAGAAGAAAGATCTGAAAAAGAAAGATCTCAAGAAAAAGGGGAAGAAGAAAGAAAGAGGCTTCATTGCATAAGCTTGGAGTGAAACAGATTCTGAGGACAGCACCTCATCCAAAAGTGACAATGAAGAGTCTAAGCAAGAAGATCTATGCTTAATGGCTTTTGAAAGCTCAAAGGAAGAACATGGTGCTAAATCATGGGGTGAGACAGAATCAGAAGGAAGCATCCCTTCTGAAGAAGATAAAGAGAATAGCCTTATTCACATAGAGGAATCTGAGGATAAGGATGAGGTAAGCATCTTTGATGACATAGATTTTCTGTGTGATGATTTCAAAAATGTTTTTAAAGGATTATGTTTAGATCAACTAAAAGCTAAACAAGAAATTAAGAATCTAAAAGAATAAATTAATGTCATTAAAAACCAGAGAAATATAGAGGATACTTGTTCTAAAAATTATGAGTTAAGAGTTAACATCAGAGAAAAAGAGATAGAGAGGGCTAAAATAGAAAACCAGCTCCTTAAGAATAAGGTATCCCAAGCAAAAGCTTTTGAAGAATCAATAAGAATGAGAAGCCAAACACTTAAAGAAATCACAGAAAAACAAACAAGAAGACATAAAAATCTTGGGCTAGGAGTTGATCCCTCAGCTAGTCTAATTCCATCCAACAAACCTGCTTGGATGAGCCCTGTTAAATTTACTAAACCCATCAAATCAACAAACCAAGAATAAGACTCACAAAATAAGGTAGAAGACTACAAGGAAATAAACCAATCTGATGAAACATCATACTATTCAGCTGATGACTCTCAAACTTCTTCTGAGAAGGCAACTAGGCCAAGAGAAACAACTCATAAAGAAATAAAATTAGAAAAAGGGAAAAATAAAATTTGTGAAAACATAATTGCGTCGACTTCATATCGACGCATGAATGATAGTGCGTCAAATTCTACACGACACAATCTTTCAGATGCTTCGACCTCAATTCGACGCTTGAATAAAAGTACGTCGACAACAAATCGACGCAACTTCTTCCATGCATCGATTCCAGATCAACGCAATCTCGAGAAAGCACCGAGTATATATCGACGTAACTATCAACATACGTCGAATAGATATCGACGCATACAAACTCAGAGCAACATAAAGACAGAACACTTCCATCCTCCAAAAACCTTCCATCTTAACCCCCATTCAGGACCCATTCATCCTGATCATAATTTCTATCCTAATCAAAACTTTTATCCTCACCAAAATTTTTATCCTAATCAAAATGTTTATCCTAATCAACACCACTATCCCTCTCTAAACTCAAAATCCCATAATCTAAAGATAGTCAGATGTTATATCTGCAATAAAACTGGCCACATTGCCAAACAATGTTGGTACAATCAATCTAATTGACTATAAAAATTATTCCAAGACTGCCTTAGAAAACATTAGGAGCAGGAAGAAATAATCTTTCAAGGGCAAGCCCAAAAACTTTTCAGGAAAATAAAAGTCATGTAGATTTTATAATCAACGCACCGTCGATAGCTATCAATAATAACTTAAATCGACACATGCGTCAACTCCAATCGACGTATACGTCGATATGAAACTCTAACATCTTACCTCAGACTGTACCGACGCTTACATCGAATTCCACTCAACGTAACGTCGATTTCATGAAAAAGAGTGGCAATACTAAAATATTTTTGGTCACATCCACTGTAGTACCGAATATGCCTCGAATTGTGTCTCATTTCGACGTTTCACCTGACTTAAATAGACTCTTCCGTTAGAAATCCTCTCGCACTCTGCATCTTTCATCCCTCTTACCTCTCAGTCCAGCCATTTCTCTTTCTCACTGACCTACAATGGCTCCCAATATAAACTCTGGGTTCGACATTGACCTCGAATCCTTCCAAGCCGCCGCAGAAAATTATAAGAGCATCATAGCTCTCTTCACTGAAGCTGGTCTGGATAAGCTCATCTCCACAAGATGCAAGCTCCTGGAGACAGAACTCACAGAGCTGATAACTCATGTTCAGATATCTGAACAAGGAGAAATCACAGGAACAATCCATGAGACACCTGTCTCAATTTCTGCAGAACACATTAGGACCACCTTTGATCTACCATTAGGTACAATCAAATATTATCTTTATTCAAATAGGGAAAGCAAATCATTTTCTAAACAATAACTAATATAATTCCCCTATTAGGTGATGAACCTATGGAACTTACCCCTGATGAAATAAAGAATTTGTTAATCACCATGAAGTTCTCCAAAGATAAACCAATCCACCTGAATAAAATAGACTTCTCTGAGGAGTATAGACTGTTGGCAGACATAGTAGAGAAAATATTACTATGTAAGATCTCTGCCCATGATGCAGTGCCCAAGCAGCAACTAAACATCATGGGGGCCCTTGTGCTGAAGAAGAAGGTAGACTGGGCAAGCTGCCTGCTCAAAATGATAGGCTATAAATATTCTGACAAAGAGAATGCCTACATGAGAATCATGAGCCAAGTTCTCTTCCACTCCTTCCCAGACCTATGCAAGTCAAAAGGAATTCCCATTCCTCCAGGCAAAAGGATCTCCATTGCTCTCTTCTCAAAATGGACCAGGCAAATTCCCAAGCCTGGTGCCATTCCTAAAAGGACTCCAGCTCCTCCTATCTCTCCTGCTCATCCATCTTCTCCTCCTGCTCCTCCTCATACAGACATCTCTTCTGTACCACCATCATCCACACCCTCATAAATACCAACTCAATCACCTGCTCAACCCTCCTTTATTCCTCCTCCTCTATCAAATATATCTCATCACAATGATACAGTCCCCTCTCCACCTTCATCACATTCACCTCCTCCATTATCTCCTCCTCCACCACCACATTTTGAACCATGTCCATCCACTGAAAACCTCATCACTCAGTGCATCCAATCCACATCCCAAAGATTCCAAGCAATGCTGGATGGGCACTGCTTCAAGATTCGTTCCTCCATCTTACACATGCAGACCCAAATAGATGGGGTCAGTGCCTCTGTGCAAAGCGTGAAGACCTCTATCTCTTCCTCTAAAGTCACCAGATCTTTCTTAACCTCCTTGGCTAAGAAGGTCAAGAAGGGGGAGAGGTTAGATGAAGAGCAGCTCTCCAGCCACAAAACTCCCTCTCACAACACCCCTCATTCTTCAAAATCTGACAGTTTAGCTCTACTCAAGACCATTGGGAATGAAGTATTACTAGAGATACATACTGAAGAGCAGATATCAAATGTACTGATTATAGCAAGAGAAGCTGCACAACAAGTGGATCTATTGCAAGGGGAGGCAAGTAGAGCAGAGAAAGAAGCTGAAGAGGAAGCTGAAGCCTAGGGCGAGCAAACTACTTTGACTCAGGGGGAGCAGATTGCTGAGACTCAGGGGGAGCTGAGGAAATCACCTGCTACTGAGAAGGAGCAACCCACAAAAGTATTCACTAGGAAAAGAAAAACTCCTCCTACCCCTGAACAATGATGATATACTCTATTTGAACAATTGTCTATGCTTAAATGCTGATTAGTCAACTGATCATGAAATTTGTTTATATAATTTCTTATTCTATCTTCTTCTGATTGCTTATCATATTTCTTCTCTATACAAATGCTTTGCTTTGTTAACTAAAAGCTGATACAATTTCTCTCTATATAGGGTTAAGACAAATAGGGGAGATTGTTGGGGAAATGATTTATCTTAACCCCTAGAATTAAGAAGAATATAAATTCTAAGTATAAAAAATTAGGCTAAGTAAATATGCGTCGAATAGTATTCGACGCAACTTCGAAATATAGTCGACGTTTCTCTCAGAATGAGTCGAAGTAACTCTTAGAAGAACTCGACGTAATCATAGTCGACGTACCTCTGACTTCTAGTCGACGCATTTGATAAAGTCGACGCATCTTTGTCGACGCACCTTCCTTATTCTCCTCTCGACGTCCAGCCAGGATGAAATCGACGTTTACGTCGAATAGTAATCGACGCACGTCGATATCTATAAGAAATTCAAAAACATGCCAAATCTCTTTCCCTCTTTCTGTAGATCTGATTTTTATGGAATGATATTATTCTTGTATAGACGTTCTGAATCAGCCTTTCCTTCTATTTGATTCTTGGCTTATTTGATTAAGATTATTATGGATATTATTTGAAATCAGAATGAATTCTTTTCCTTCTACAGAAATATTGATTATGGAAACTCTTATCTCTTTCTATTTCTCTGTCTGCTAAATTGATTATTCTCCATTAGCAATATATTTTAAACAGAGCTATAAATAAGGAGGAGGTCGGCAGAGAATGATAAGAAGTGATCCACTATATACATTTGAAAAAGAGGAAGAGCTCCTAAGTGAAGAGTGAGAAAATTGAGAAAAGAGATAGTGTGTTGCAGCAAAGAAAAGCCTTCATCTTCTCAAGCCATTCTGCTGCAAATTCTGAAAGCTCTCACAAAAGAGAGAAAAGCTTATAATCTCCTTCTCACTATAGAAGAGAGATCATATTCACTATACTTGTGCCTCTAATCTTCTTGCTAGGAAGAAGATTCCTTCTTACATATATTGATCTGTGTTCTTCTACTTGTTCTACCTCTTCTTCTTATTCTTATTTCATTTTCAAACTGTGTAAAAGAGTTTTTAGAATCTCTCTTCAAAAAATTCAATTGTGGTGGTTCTAAGAGTCTCCTTATCAAAAGACTCAGTCTGGTTCTAAGAGTCTCCTTATCAAAATACTCAGTGCAAGTTAGTGAATTCCTACCAAGGGGGTAGAAGAGTGGACTACCCAAAGTTTGGGGAACCACTATATTTCGTTGTGTTGTGCTGTGATTTTCTTCTTATTTTTCTTCTTTACTTGTTTAATTCTTGTTGGTGTGTGGGAAGCTTAAATCTGTGATTATTACACATATACATATATATATCATTGCACAAAGTATTTTTAATCTCTATTCACCCCCTCTAGAGAATTCTAGTGAGGTTAACTGTGCACTTTCAGATGGATTCTAATTTGCTGAGAAGGGTGGTGGTGTTGGTCATCAGGCCGAGAAGGGTAAAGATGCTAAGAGAAGAGCTGCCAAAGGTAAGGGAAAGGTTCCTCAAAGTCAACCTTCCTTCAAGAATGTAGTTTTTCTAACGAACCATTATGACTTTGACACCCCTATGGTCATTTTGCTAGAACAACTTATGTTGAATCTAACAAAAATAACCAAGGATGGAGCCGTCCTAGAAACTTTGGAACGACTGCTATCAAGGCACCTTATGAAGAGATGATCCTAACAGATTATGGTCCGTTCGTTCATGGATCGGATGCTAAGAAAGCTCCAAAGATCAAACATGTTGCTACAATGCCACTTGAGATGAAGAAGCCATGTGTATGCTATACTCATGAGCTTTTACCTCGAAGTCATTTGCTCCTGTTAGACCTCCCGTTCAAAAGGTAAAGCAGGAAAATAATAGAGGATACAACCGGTTGAATTGTTGGTGGTGTCTCTAGATTGGTCACTTTGCCATTGATTGTTGGTTTAATGTAATGAATTATAAGAATCATGAGTTAACAATGCAAGAATGAGCCCTCATAATGTTAAAACTCCTAGTAGTGTTCATCTAACCAGGAACCAAGGACCCAAATCTATTTGGGTTCCAAAGGGTAATTGATTTGTGAATGCATGTGTGTCTAAAGGCCAACAAAACTCCTATCTGGTATTTGGATAGTGGATTTTCACGGCACATGACCGGAACAAGAATACTACTACAGAACTATACCCTAGTCAAAGATGGCCCAAAAGTTATTTTTGGCGGATCTGATAGGGGAATCATAACAGGTTATGGTATGGTTACTAATGGTGTAGTATCGTTCACAGACGTGGCTTATGTTAAATGATTACAACATAATCTCATTAGCATAAGTCAGTTATGTGACGAAGGTTATATGGTATAGTTCTACAAGGACAAGTGTCTAATAAAGTCGCATGATAATTTAGAAACTATTTTAGCAGGCACTCGGAGTAGAAATATTTCATGTTTAAATTTTCTTTGCTTATAATCTTCTACACCAGTGTGCTTTTTAGCAAAAGATAATGCATCTCTATGTGATCAATGGCACAAGAGATTAGCCCATAAAAATTTCAAAACTATAAATATGTTATTTTCTCACAACATAGTGTGTGAAACACCTGATGTTAAGTACGTTAAAGAGAGACCTTGTCATGCATGACAGATGGGTAAGCAAACTACAGATACCTTCAAAAGCATTATTGGCAAAGATTCTTCTAGATGTTTATATCTGCTACATATGGACTTATTTGGTCCCCTGTCAATTCGTAGTTTAGGAGATAAAACTTACACCTTGGTTATTGTTGATGATTACTCACATTTTGCATGGGTGCTCTTTCTAAAACACAAGTCAAACACATTTGATATTTTCACCACCTTTGTTAGGCAGATCCAGAATGAACTCAACTGCTCTGTGATCAAAATCAAAAGTGACCATGGAACAGAATTCAAGTCTGGTTCCATGACAAAGTTTTGGGAAAGTCTAAGTATCTTTCATGAGTTTTTCTCTACTCATACTCCACAGCAAAATGGAGTGGCTGAGAGAAAGAACAGAACACTCATTGAGGCTTGCAGAACAATATTGAATGACTCTTCACTACCATAGTACTTCTGGACTGAAGCTGTCAACACTGCTTGCCACATGCAAAACAGAGCACTAATCAACAAGAATCATCGTAAGACACCTTATGAACTTCTAAAGGGCAGGAAACCAACTGTCTTATTTTAGAATCTTTGGCAACAGGTGCTCTGTACTTAATAATAGGAAATATTTCAAAACTAAGTTTAGTGAAAAATGTTTTGAAGCTATTTTCGTAGGATATAGTAGCCAGTGTAAGGAATATAGGATTTTCAATAAGAAAACACTGGTTGTAGATGAAACCATTAATGTTGTATTTGATGAGATGAGTATGCTTCATAACAGCTCTTCTAGTGTATTTGTTGAAGATGCAGGTGCTAAAATGAAAGAGCGCTCAGCATGTAAGAGGCAGCTAAAGATGAAGCCCCAAGGTTAGTCAAAGTGAGCTTTCTGACCTTGTTTGAAGCAGAAGAACATCAAGAGGTAGAAGGTGCACTAGAAGTAGAAGAACCTCCTACACTACTAGAAAAGTGAGTTTTGTCCAGGGCAATTCGCCCTGGAAAAATGTCTAAAAACGTGGCTAAAAATCTTTAGCCACGATCCAGCCACGGAAAAATTTTGTGGCTAAAGGTCTCGTGCAGAAAGGTTTTTATCCACGGATTGGCCATGGCAAAATGTATTTACCAAGAACAAAAAATATTGTGGTTAATACATAGAGTTTTTGCCACGGTTTGCCCTAGTAGCAAAAGCATTTCAATATATGTATTTAGGGCCTTTTGCCATAGCTTGGAATCGTGGCAAATGCCCTGATTATTAGCCACGACGCTTTGCCGTGGCTAATACTTTGATTAGCATTCATTATTACCCACGGCTTTGTGCCATGGCTAATAGTGTTTCCGAAAAAAAATTAAGACTATTAGCCACGATTTATTATCGTGGCAAATATTGTTTTATGTTTTTTTTAAAAGCATGATGCATGCTTTGAAACTATATGAGGGAAATGAAGATTGCATCTTTCTTTGTCAGCTATAAAATCACATCATTTTTGCGTTCATTCTATCAAAAAGTAAATAAAGACAAATTTCACGCAATAATCAAGAGTACAAATGAATTCAAATCTTTTATTTCTCCAGAAAAAAATCAAGATTTATAATCAGGCATTTTACTCATTTTAAGCCTAGATAAAAAATAATATGTATGTTGGAACAAAAAAAATGAGCGCTATTAAGTACAAATGAATTCAAATAAAGACAGCTGAACAGAACATTTCAAAACCAACAACAAAATAATAAATTCAAACTTGCTGATTTAGTCTTAAAACCATCATTTTTTAAAGAGCACCCATGACTGAGTAATAGCCACTGATAATGGCTTCATTTCCATCTCCATAGTTTTCCTCCTTGGCCTATTGCTACCATCTTCTTTCCGATGGATGATTGTCCGAGTGGAACCATATATAAGCAATTAACAGTTCTTGAAAATTTAAATTATTATGGAGCAAAACTGGTTGGACATGAATGCACAAACAAAGAATAGCATCTAATGGAAATATATAGATGAAAGGAAAAAACTTGAACCTTCAATAGTTGGATAGAGAAGGCCGGGGTTTCTCTTCCTCGACCATTCACAATGCAAGGTGTGTCTTTGAGCTGTTTCGATGCTAGTATGGATATTGGAGATGCTAATGTACTGATTTCATCGGCTGAGTGCTTCAACGAGCCATTCGTGTTGTTCTAAAAAAAGGAGTAAATCCAGGGGATATGAATACTAATTGAACAAAGGATAAATTGGAGATAATTTTAGGTCCAAGAGAATTATTTAAAGAACACGCCATGTATTGTTATAAAAAATTTCAAAGGTGTTGTATATACTAACACATAATATCAGACAACCAATGTATTCCAAAGGGTGTAAGACAGAATTTTGACAAGATTCAACTAATAAAAATTAAAAGGAAGGTCATTATGACATATACAAACTAGAAAAAGCAAACAAATATCTTGTAGCAAGGCAAAGAAACATACAAACTAGAAAAAGAAAAAAATATAATCATCTCTGATATGTTCTTACAACTGTTGACATACCACTCTAAATCATGCAACCACAATTTTACATTTTTACAAATTATAAAGCTATCTGCAAACAAAGAGTTTTCCCTAAGTTTGCAAACTGAGTGGTACTTTGGGGCTCAATATATATGTAGAATCACCTGTACACCCAGCCAAATACCTCCCTAATCTTAAGAAAATTCATATAAATATCTTCATTAGAAGAAGAAGAAGAAGCCCTATTAATTATTATATTCTCTCTATTTAACTGTAGGTTCAACTACAGGAACCAGTGAGCTGGATGTTCTTCAACTTAACCGGCCTATGCAAAATCAAGAGTAAACATGAAACTTGTAGGCACAATAGTTAATAAGACAACAAACTAAAATTTACTCCATTCAGATTTTTGGTCAGAAAGTCATTACCAAAATATAATAAAATAGTCCTGCAAGATACTGAATTGAGTGTTGTTTGGATTTGGGTGTGGGTTTGGTTTTGAGAAGTCCAAGGAGAGGTAATGGTCAATAGAATGGATGGTACTTCTCATTGGGCTTAACTCGTGCATTCCTACTCTAAATATAACTACATCCTTAGACCATACTTGACCCACAACAAACTCAAAGAGATAAAACTGTATCCTTAGACCATACTTGACCCACAACAAACTCAAAGAGATATAAAAAAACATGTTCACATACTTGCTAATAAAAAATGACTTCAAACTAAAAGGCTCAAATGACATGATGAACGATGATGATCTTCATGAAGTATTTTTTTCCCCGGCAAATAGACACCAAGGCTTATGTTCCATCTTTACGGAAAATATTAACAAACAGTAAAAATTTTTCCTTGTAAAATATGGATTAGTATCAATAAAGCATCAAATGGAATGAATTCAAAATAATGCCACCACTTAAAGAGCCCAAATACATATTTCTATAAACTAAACATAACCAACCAAAATACATGCTTAAGAACACAAGATGGTACCTTAAGTCTGTTCCTTCATTTCAGATAATCATATAAGATGTGTAGCTGCAATGGCTAGGATCTTTTCTCGTAGCTTCTGTGTTAGAGCCACTCGAACGGTCATGACTCCTGCAGCTGGGCCCGACACCCGAATCTTCACAATATGTTCCTCGATGCTGACAAGCTTGAGCTCTCCACCACCAGTTCCAATAAGGTATAACCTTATCTCATCAGCACCTAAAATAGTTGGTCGCACAAATTTATCACAAGAAACTGATCCAAATGCCACGTCTACTTCTTCTATTAGGAACAAGAACAAATAATTGTCATATTCATAAAATTTGTAATGATAGAACTGATATTGTAATTCTATGCCTATAATGCCCAGATCTTGAAGTAGGATAACTAGCTTAACCTCTAGTTAATTATTATCAAAATAAACACTAAGATGCGTAAACTGTTTACATAGAGATGAGTGTGTAGTATGATGTCTTCTCAAGTAAGAAACACTAACTGTAGTTGGTTCATAACTGAAGTTGGTTCATAACTAAATTTGGTTCACAACTGAAGTTGGTTCATAACTGCAAGATTTCCAAAAAATTTAGAACAGGAATGCAAATTGTAATATTCATGTCCATTTTAACAAATGACTGAAACTCAGGAATTCTATAAAAAAACATAATAATCACCTGGTTCAAGTGAGAGTTTTCGTGAATTGGCTATTGTAACATTGAAGCAGCGGAGTCCTGCATTATGATTCTTAGCTATAACTTTATATATATATATATATGATATTCAAGTTAACTATATTACCTTAGATGGAGAGTAGGAAGCTTTGACATGGTAGAGAAAGCTCTACTGACCTCAGTTAGGTATAATTCTGCAATATAATCATTTGGTCAGTGATAGGTTGGAAGTGCAATAGGTAAATAAACATATAGGTAAATAGAACTCTCAAAAAGAAGTCCTACAGAGCAATAATAAATGATTAAACCTATAATATGGATGAATCTAAAATCATTACAATACCGAATCTCGAAAATATTCGTTAACCTTCCATAGTAAGTGACACCCTCTACACATGGGGTTTTTCTTTGTAGCTAGCATAACTAGTTGTACTTGCTTTAAGCACCACACCACTATTTTGGGTAGTTCTTTTATGATCCTTATACTTCGTGCGAAAACAAAATCCATAAATAAAAAAGCCATCATATCTCCATGCCCAATTATCAGGACCTTCACTAAGATTCTTAACTTCTATGGATAGATTATGTTAATAGACCTAACCTGTAGAGATAGTCAAAACTTGAAAGAAATTAATGAGATGATTCATTAAAAAATTGATCTCCATTAATAGATTGAAGAAATTACATATTGTTTAAACCATGAATGAAATGATTCATTATATGCTTTATCAATTTTATGTTCGGTCATACGAGGCATTGTCTTTTTATGTTCTTCGATGTGCTTCCTATATAAGAATAAATTTTGATATTAAAAAGTAACATCAAAGTAGATTGATAGGAAAAATATGACAACTCACTTTAGAAAAGGTGTGATTGCATCTGTGTTGAAAAGAATATGACAATGCATTTGTGTCCAAGAAACCTCATCGAGCCATACCTTTTCCCCCTTTTAAAAGGACGACCAATGTCATTACCTCCATCACAATTTCTATTTTGCCGATTAGATTTTGTTTCAACGCCATCAGGATATCATTCACAAATGTTCATACATTCTTCCATTAGATATCCTTTCCCAATAAAACCTTCTAGATGAGCACAGTTTTGAACATATTTCTTCAAGGTATGTGTTGGATCTTTAAGCACCCTTAGAGGGGGGTGAATAAGGGTTTTATGGAATTTAAAACTTAATTAAATTTATAAGAGTTTGCGACCAATGTTTCAGAATATTTTATAAGAAAATATATTTAAATATCTCAGATAAGATTATATTGACGATTCCTTTTTAAAGAAAAGAAACAAAACTTTTTCCCTTACTGTTGCTAATGCCTGGCATTAAGTGTTAACGCTGGGCATTAGCTCTTCAGAAAATTAAGCTGCTCAGAATTTTGTCAAGGTGATTTTACTAATGAAAACTTTAACGAAATACAATTCCAGAAAATCAGAGATAATGAAAACGAATATTGTATTATAAGGATAATTACACAAATATTTGTTTTAATGCTTTGATGAAAATATAATTTAACACATTCTTAAAGAGGAAATAAAATCAATTGTATTGAACATTAAAAGACATGATTTTATTTCACAATAAATTGATTACATAAATATTTGATTTCTATAATGCTAGAAATCAATAAGACAATATTAAAAACACTTTTTTGTGATTCACCGGTCCTTCTCCCAAGGACCGGTTGACTATAGCCTGTCAATCCCCATATAAGGCCTCTTGCCACCCCTTAGATCTACCCTCGACTTAGTCGCCATGCACAAGGCGGTGAATTCCCCATAAACCTAGCAAGGCCTAGTTGCCACACGCAAGTCAGCGAATTTCCCACGAAATCCTTCCCGGAATCTGACGTTCTCCCTGAATGATTTCTCCACACCAATTACAAAAGGATAAAGTAAAAGATTACAAGATAAAAGTAAAGTAAGAGAAACTCCCTAAGAAATTCTGAAGGTGAAGACGAAGGCGATGTAGATGTTGGCGTTCTTGAAGCGTTCATCCTTCGTATAGAATATGCGTTGTAGACCTTCTCCTTCAAAATGTTCTTTAGATCTTCATGTTAGCCCAAGGGAGATCTCTCAATTGTTGTAGACAAGCCTCTCTCACAAGAATCAGAATTCTGGAATCATCAATCATAGAATGAGAGGGACTGCTCTTTAAATAGCCACAGGATCTAACGGGTGGCGTTAAGTAGTTAACGCCAGCATTAGTGATCGTGCATAACAACTGCTGACAATGTGCAACGTCGAGATCGTGGCAGAGATTATGTACTCAACACATGCGTTAAGAGTCAATGATGGCATTGTCACTAGCTTCTCGATGTTATATCTTCTCCACATCATTCCCTTCTTGACGTCATCCCTTCTCGATGATAAGTTAACGTGGGGTGTTAACTCTAACACGGGGCGTTAGCTCTCTTTCCAAAAAATCGTCTCCAATCAGCATACTACTCATATGGATGTGTAGCTATAGTTCCTGTATAACCTGCACACTATAAACACACAATACTGTTGGAACATGGTCTTCCGCATCTCCTAGGTTTAAGAATAACAAATCCTATGTGTATTTGATCTTGTGTTTTTAAGTGTGCATGATAACAAATTCCACATGACTCAAGGATTACATAAGAAGGTTGCCCCCAAAGTTGAGCCATAAAATCCAAATCTCTTACTAGCGCTGGCGGTAGTACTAGCGCTGGTGCTAGCTGTCGTTCGATGAACTGTTAGGGGCGCTCGACGAAATTGAGATCGATGAATGTTGAAGCCCGCTCGACAAACTCCGGTCGATGAAATTGAGCTCGACGAATGTTGAAGCCTGACTGATGAATTGAGTTCGACGAAATTTTGTTCGACGAACTTAAAGCGGCGCTCGACGAAATTCTCATCACTGCGTTCGACGAAAATTCGCTCGACGAAATGTTAGCTGTGTTCGACGAAATTTTTGCTCAAGCATAAATTCCAGGAGCACATGTGGAAGGAGATGAAATTGAGCTCGACAAATTCCGGTCGATGAAATTGAGCTCGACGAATGTTGAAGCCTGACCGATGAATTGAGTTCGACGAACTTAAAGCGGCGCTCGACGAAATTCTCGTCACTGCGATCGAAGAAAATTCGCTCGACAAAATGTTAGCTGTGTTCGACGAAATTTTAATCGACGAATGTTTGCTCAAGCATAAATTCCAGGAGCACATATGGAAGGAGATAGCGCAGGCGATAGCGAGGAGCATAGTAGGTAAGAGAGAATTGTTTCCTCCTATTGAAGATTCTGCCGCGCAGAATATGTCCTAATATGGGATAGCGCCGGCGGTAGCACTAGCGCAGGCACTAGCGCAGGCACTAGCGCTAAGTCTATACAAAGGACATCTTGGCTCCGTCTTCCTACTCCTCTTGAGATCCAAATTCTAGAGCTTCGTGCCACTAAAGAGAGAGGAAGGTTCAGAGAGATACTCCCACAAATCCATAAAGGCTAAAGGAGATCCGTGGAGAAGATTTCAACACGCGTCATCATCGTGACGAAAGACCGCATCGACTACGATCATACTCTGCGTCTTCGTCTACTTCTCCAAGAGATCCACATAGAGGGAGTTTTATATTATTGTCTTTTATTTCACATCTTTTATTATAATCGTGTAGTAAATTTGCCTCGTGTTGGCGACTAGGTCTGGGTAGAACTTAGGGGAAAACTCGCCTCGTGTTGGCGACTAGATCTAGGCTAGGTCTAGGTGGTGCTCGAGGCCATATCCAGGGAAGGGTTGGCTAGAGCGACTTGAGGCCCAATCCGGGGAGGATAGGCTAGGGCCACCAGTTCGTGGGGATACGAGTCCGGATAGAAAACAAAAAGAGTTTACTATTCATCGCCAACAATTTCTATTGTTATAGAAGTCAACTTTTGTAAAACTGTATTTGATATTAATAAATCATGTCTCTACTTTATTTCAATTGTTTTACTTGACTTCTTATTGTCTTTGTCTTGCATTATTACAAAGCTTTTCAAAATATAATAAAACTTTTTGAAAAACCCTTATTCACCCCCCCCCCTCTAAGGGCGCCTACCAATCTAACAAGTGGTATCAGAGCTAGGTTATTCCAAATTGGCTTAACAACCGGGAATAATGGCATCTCATGATCTCGCTTCTACTAGTGGGGTAAATTTTTATAAAGAAGAAAAATCTCTTAAACCACCTTTATTCGAAGGGAGAAATTATAAAGGGTGGAAATTATTAATGGAAAAATTTATTAAGAGTTTAGATATCACTGCATGGGATATAGCAATAGTTAGACCAGCGGATGAATCAAACAAACAAGAGCGTCACCTAAATGCAAAAGCTATGCATTATATTTTTTGTGCTTTATCTCAAGATATCTTCAAATTAATATATTGTTTTTCTAGTGCATACAAAGTATGGAAATTTCTGGAAGAAATGTATGATTCTCCTTCTACAGGTATGGAACAATCACAAGAACCGGAGAATATGCAAGCTTGCACAAGTCTTCAAGAATGTTCCTCTCATGACGGATCAATAGATCACACATCAAATGAAGAAGAAGAAGAAGTACTATCTTCGGAAGAGGTGTGCCAAAAAGATGTCAAAGAAATGATATGTTCAAATCGTGCCTCTCCCGAAAGCAATGTAAGGAAATCAAATTCCATCTTTTGCACTTCTATTTCTTCATTACAATTGCTTCAAACTACAAAGCGCAAAATTAAGAAATTAAAAAATGCTAATAAACATTTGCGCTTAGAAAATAAAAATTTAAAGGCAAAAATTAATGAAGAATCAAATTCTAATTTATCTAGTTCTACACATGGCTCCTTAGTTGAAAACACCACAACTTGTGTAGAATAAAATGAATTAAAAGAAAAGCACAAGAAACTTGAAAAGGATTTTATTTTAGTAAAAGAACAAAATGAAAAATTATGTTTAGAAAATTCATCTTTAATAAATGATTGTGCTAAGTGCAAAGACTATAAAATTGAAATTAAAGAGATGGATGAAACATTTGATGAATATAGAAATAACTATCAAGATCATATAGATTCAATTGTTTCAACTCTTAAAAATAGCACAATCGCTTATAATAAACTAGACATAATTCAAAGATTACAAATGATGAATTAAAATCAAAAATCAACTTGCTTATGAAAATTGTAAATACAAATTCACAATATCAAACTATATCTAAAAACAAGTTGAATATGAATATGATCATCTTACCTAAGTTTAAAAATGGGAGTAAGGAACATAAAGGATTTGTAAATCAAAATCAAAATCACCATAATTTACAAAATCATGTTTCTCCCAACCTAAAATTAAATGCAAGCAAATTTCCTTCAAATAATAAATTCAAAAACCTTTTTGATCCAAATGTTCAAGTAAATGATTATGGAAATTTGAAAACTAAAAATAATGTTAAACCAAGATTTGAATGGAGACCCAAAGTTAGAGATGAAACACAAACTCCACTCAAAAGGGCTCATTCAGTTCCATCTCCTCAAAAGCAAACACGATGTATTTGGGTACCCAAAGGAACCGTCACACACGGTCCTCTTTGGATACCTAAATCTCTTATTCATTAGTATCCAATCATTTGCATGAAGTAGAAATCAACTAAAAAATAAAACATCAATTATCTACTTCATGATATGCTTAATTCCCTTTTTGTTTTTTGTTTTTATTTTTGTTGAACCATCATGATATGATCACTTTATATGACTTGTGATATGACTTTCTCATATTAAACCAAAATTCATAAATAAATCAAATTGAATAAATAGTCATGTCATTATTCAAGTGACCTACTTATCCTTTTTATTTCTATCCTTCTAAATCCATTTCCTAAAAGTCTTATAAAATTTGAAAAACTAAATTTGTTATATGATATTATTAAGACTAAATGAAATAAGTGTCAAAATGGATTTAAAAGGTGTATTTTAGGGGTATTAGGCTAAATTTATAAAATGCGAAAGTTTTGCTTCGGTAGTTAATATATTTGCGTCATTTTCAATTACCCCAAGTATGTTTAATCATAATCATGTTTAAATCAGAATTAAAAAATTGCATGAATATTATTTCACTTATTTATGATCATTTCACTCATGCATATGTTGTGCAAAACTCAATAATTAAGGTTTAATAAATATGAAACTCTAATGAAGAGGAAGCTCATGTACTAATTTTAACATCCGCAACTTTTTGCGATTTCTTCTCGTCTCATCACTTCATTAGATAGGCCTTATATTGCAAAAACATAATTAAGAAAAATCGGAAGCAAAATCGAAGAAAATCAAGGCTATACGATCAAAATAAGCACTCTCTGTGAGCTAACGCAGGCGCTAGGACCTAACGCCGGCGCTAACTAGAGTCTCCGATTTTTTGAAATTTTAAAATTTTGAAAAATCAATGAAAATATATTATTTTATATGTACTACTCATTTTTGCAATTCTGCCTGTACTTGTTTTTTGCAAAATTAAAATACAAAATTACAAAAGCCAAATTACAAAAAATATTTTGTTGTCTTTGGTTATTTGTTTGATTTCTATTCCTATATGCAAAAATCAAATACAAAAATATAAAACAAAAACAAGTATCAAAAATTATTATTTTTGAACTTAACTTTTCTATTTACAAGCATCTTGCGAAAGGGTGATTTGGGCTATCATCCCATCATATCACCTAGTACCAAGCGAACCTCTCACAAGGTAGTCCTCAGGAAGTCCAAGATCAATCTTATGAGTTCAAACTTTAAATAAAAATTATTCTTCAAAAATATCAAAAATACTGTATGGACATCATTGAGAATATCAAGCATGATTTAATCTATTATTTAGAACTTCTATAATGTTGCAATTTATCTTTTCAAACTACTTTGAACATTGCTTTCATCATGCTTTGATATATCTATTAATATGAGCATCAATTATATTGAAAGTTGTGTAGAACTATGCGTAGCATGCCTCTAAGTATGAGTAAATGTTTGTGTTTGATAATGATCTTTATTCACTCACTTATTTTGGCATTGTCTATATATGTGTTTAATCTAAGAAGGCTTGTGTTTGTTATGTATTAGTACAATGAATTAAAATTGCACAAGTATCTTACCTACACTTCTTTATTTGCACTTTTAAAAGTTAAGAAAAGTGGTCATCTTTTTCATAAATTATATTGGTTCGCAAAACAAGTGTATTCGGAGAACTTTATACAAAACAAAAATCATAAAATAAAGTGACAAAGATAACTCCACCATGCACTACTTGAACCTCCTGATAAGTCTTAATAAGCGTTGTGAGGTTGAGCACCTTGGAAAGAATATTGATGTATCTTGTGCAAACCATAACTTTCTTTCAAAATACAAACCACTTATTCTTAAGTACACCGGATCACAATAAAAATCAATATTGAAGAATAAAATTATGTGATCCCCCAAGCACTACTTTGCACCCTGATAAGTCTTAATGAGCATTATGTGTGCAAAGCACCATGGTAGTTGCAAATTGTTTTTGTGTATTGAAGTGCGTGGAAGTAAAATTATTTGTGTTTTATTGTGCTCTTACTTCACATATTTCTTGTATTTTCTGATTAAAACATTTGTTTACTCTATTCAAAATACACTTATGTGCGCATCATTATCTTCCATAACACTTTTTCTCTTGAGTATTGGATCCTAATTCAAATTCTATATTACTCTTTATTTATAAAATGCACTAGATAACCTAGCATGCTTTCTACAATGTTTGGTATGTTTTGAATTTGTAAATTAAAATAAAATTGTAGCAATCTTTTTGATAACATTATTTCATGCTTGGTTATATTATTGAACTTACAGATTTTAATTGAACAATGATTTACAAAAACATCCTCTTTATGAAATTTAACTCATATATCTTTTTATGGATAATCATTGATTACAATAAGATGTTTTTTGTATTTCTATAAGTCTTCCGCATCATCACCATATAATTGTTTTACCTTGCACTTTCATGCTTATTTAAAGTCTTTCATTTTGTGTGCATCATCACTTAAATCTTCAAATTCTTTTCTTGCAACAAGTGGTAGACTTGCTTGGTAAACTTTATATTGGTTGCTTTTAACATGGATTTTTTTTGCTATAAAACTCTGATTTATTTCTATGAAAATATTATTACGCTAAAAACTCTGATTTATTAATGGACTTCAAAATAGCTATGTGAGTGTTTTCATAAATTCAAATAAAAATTTAAATCCATAGGCTATGTCATTAGATTTAAAACGCTTAAATGTTTCCAATAATTATTATCCATGACTTCATATCTCACCATAGCGGGGGCGTAGGGTGGTAGACATTAGACAACCTTATTTGTACTCATGTCTTGTCCTTAATCGCGGAGGGTTCCAGTGGGGCCTTGCGAGGCACTAGGGGGAAAGAGTGCTAGGTTAAGTTTTGTCTAGTGTTTGAATATGAGACTAACACCCCAACCTACGGCATGTTTGCAGCTCCTCATGCCCATCCGTCACTTAGTATGGGGATAGGGTGTAGTCATATTGTCTGGGTAGTTTAGTTACTTGGAAATCATTACATTTGGTTATGCTACAAACTCTAATTTATGAAATTGTTGTAATACTCAAAACTCTGATCTATTTCAATAAAAAGTATTCTAAAACTCCTTATTATTTCCTTCTCTCTATAAGCTTGATCATGCCTTTATCTTGTTATCAACTTATAAGTGGTGTCTCCTTACCCACTTTTGTTAATAACAAAAGGGGGAGAACTAACATGATAAATATAATCTGCTATCAAAATATAAAACTAACATACTTAATTAAGATGATAGCTTACATATTAGGGTAGCATTCACTTAGGGGGAGCATGAATTTAGGGGGAGCAATTCTATATGCTAAAATAAAAAATTATCCTAAGTCATCACTCTCTCACACACACAAGTATGTTTCTTCATGCTTATATATTATTGCTCTGATTTATCATTAATAGATTTGTTATTATCAAAAGGGGGAGTTTGTTGGAACATGGTCTTCCGCATCTCCTAGGTTTAAGAATAACAAATCCTATGTGTATTTGATCTTGTGTGTTTAAGTGTGTAGGATAACAAAGTCCACATGACTCAAGGATTACATAAGAAGGTTTCCCCCAAAGTTGAGCCATCAAATCCAAATCTCTTACTAGCGCTGGCGGTAGTACTAGCGCACGCGCTAGCTGTCGTTCGACGATCTGTTAGCGGCGCTCGATGAAATTGAGGTCGACGAATGTTGAAGCCCGCTCGACAAACTCCGGTCGATGAAATTGAGCTCGATGAATGTTGAAGCCTGAACGACGAATTGAGTTCAATGAAATTTCGTTCGACGAACTTAAAGCGGCGCTCGACGAAATTCTCATCACTGCGTTCGACGAAAATTCGCTCGATGAAATGTTAGCTGTGTTCGACGAAATTTCGATCGACGAAATGTTTGCTCAAGCATAAATTCTGGGAGCACATATGGAAGGAGATAGTGCCAGGCAATATTCGATAGCGCATGCCATAGCGAGGAGCACAGTAGGCAAGAGAGAATTGTTTCCTCCGATTGAAGATTCTGTCGCGCAGAATATGTCCTAATATGGGATAGCGTCGGCGGTAGCACTAGCGCAGCTGCTAGTGCTAAGTCTATAAAAAGGACATCTTGGCTCCGTCTTCCTAATCCTCTTGAGATCCAAAATTCCAGAGCTTCGTGCTACTACAGAGAGAGGAAGGTTCAGAGAGATACTCAAACAAATCCATAAAGGCTAAAGGAGATCTGTGGAGAAGATTTCAACACGCATCATCATCGTGACAAAAGACCTCATCGACTATGATCATACTCTGCCTCTTCGTCTAATTCTCCAAGAGATCCACATAGAGGGAGTTTTATATTATTGTCTTTTTATTTCACATCTTTTATTGTAATCGTGTAGTAAATTTGCCTTGTGTTGGCGACTAGGTCTGGGTAGAACTTAGGGGGGAAACTTGCCTCATGTTGGCAACTAGATCTAGGCTAGGTCTAGGGGGTGCTCGAGGCCATATCCGGGGAAGGGTTGGCTAGAGCGGCTTAAGGCCGAATCCGAGGAGGATATGCTAGGGCCACCGATTCGTGGGGATGTGAGTCGGGATAGAAAACAAAAATAGTGTACTATTCATCGCCACCGATTTCTAGCGTTATAGAAGTCAACTTTTGTAAAATCGTATTTGATATTAATAAAGCATGTCTCTACTTTATTTCAATTGTTTTACTTGACTTCTTATTGTCTTTGTCTTGCATTATTACAAAGCTTTTCAAAATATAATAAAACTTTTTGAAAACCCCTTACTCACCCTCCTCTAAGGGCGCCTACCAATCCAACAAATACAATATCAAATACACCACAGTATTTGTTATTCTCAAACCAAGAGATGCGAAACATAGGCACCAACAATCTCCCCCTTTTGAAAATAACAAATACCTTTATAAGATTTTAGTGAGATTAAGACAATTTGTGTTTATAGATAGGTGCGGTAATAAGATATGCTTGAATAACATATTATTAGAGTGATAGATTTGAAAGTGATAATGCATACTCTTTCTATATGAAGTCCCCCCTACATAAGTGTTCTCTTATAATTTACTCCCCCTAATTATCTATTTTACTAGATTTCTCAATTTATTCTCCCCCTTTGTTATTAGCAAAAGTGGGTTGGGATGAGTGTTTGTCTACTAAGATTGATTAGGAAACACTTATTGAAGGATTGTCATGATCGAGCATAGGCTAGTGTATGCACCTCTTATATGACTACTCCCCCTACAAAGATACCTTTTTTTTATTTGATATTATTATAATGCACTCCCCCCTAAATATTAGATGTATGCAATTTATTCTCCCCTATTGGTAGTATAAAAAGAGGGTTTAGGTGAGAGTATACAATAAGGATTAATATGATCTTTGTAGAGAAGAAAAATAGGATGCAATTAAAAGCTTGTTAAATACTACTTGTTGAGAAAAATATAAGTATGATGGAACATAAAGTAGTAAGCAACATAGTTGAAACGATAAAGTAAGCATTCTTATTTTAAGGTACCACTTTTTAAAAAAATAATAATCATGAAAGAGCATAAGTAGTAAACTTAGCGGATGAATATAATAAGCACTCTTAAACATAAACATCATTCTAGAAGGTAAAATCATATAAAGGATAATGAGTTTTAAATTTGAAAAGTTGATGTTTGAGTTAAAGATTAAAGAGATGTTATTCCATTAAGATAAAATTGCAAGCATGATTTTATAATATCAAGAAAAGATACAAAAACTACAATGTAATAAAATTTTCATTTCAAGTAAACATAAACATTGTAGCGGACATGCTTTGTTATCTAGTGCATTTACTTAGGTTTGTAGATAATAGTGTAGATGAGCATTTGGATCCAATTCTCATGAGTAGAAGTTTTATGAAAGATAATGATGTGTACAAAATAGTGTTTTGATAAAGTATACAAGGGAATCAATCAAAAACACATGACATATATAATGATATAACACAACATTAAAAAACACAAATAATATTACTTCCATAATATTTCAATGCACATAAATAAGGAGTATAACTACTAAGTTGCTCTACACACAATGCTTATTAAGACTTATAAGGGTGCAAAGTAATGCTTATTTACTGATCAAGGTACTAAAGCTTGTAACGGTTCAGTTTGGTTTGGTATTCAAGCAAAACCGCAAACCGAACCACCTCTATGTGGTTTCAAAATTTTGGAACCTAACCGAACCGCTCAAACACTATAAGTGAAAAGAACCAAACTGAATGGTTCGATTCGGTTCAGTTTGGTTTTGGTGGTTTAAATAATATATAATCTATGAATGTTTTAAAATCACAACTACATTCACAAACAAGAGTTTATACTTAGAAATAAAAATAAATGATAAACTTGCAAATTACTCTATATGAATTGGCGAAGCTCGGCCATATCAGTTAATCTTGCCTCAATTTCTTGTGGAATTGGCGAAGCCCGCAACCAATCTTGAGCACAAATCAAGCACTCGACAAATCAATTTCTTGTAGAATAAGCGAGGACCAAGCGATGAGCGGGGATGGGAAATCCTAGTTGAGCGTCTGAGCGAGAGCGATCGAGCGATGCTTATTTGGTATTTGCCATCCTCTAAAAGTCGTGAATTGAAATAGGGATATAAGTATATAATCAATTAATCATATAATAAAAATTTAAAAACACTAAAATAGTGACCAATATATGATATATTATGGACATAATTAAATCAAAATATGGATATATGCCCTCTCTGATGTCTTTGGCTTTGATTTGAGGGCATGATTCCGCAGCAAACGCAACTGTATAGGGGGCCACTATTTCAGTGGTACTCAGTGAGCAGCCACTTTGTGCATTTATTGTCAAAGGTTAGGTCTTTCTCCTCTGAGAGAAGCCACTTTGTGCATAGTGCCAAAGGTTAGGTCTGTTTCCAATCTTCCCCCGCCCATACCCCCAATGATTGGGGACTATATGGGTTCTGTTGTTGTTGTTGTTGTTGTTGTTGTTGTAATTACATATTATTATACACTATGGTTCGGTTCGACTCAGTTCGGTTTGCCATGCAAAACCATGAACCGAACCGAACCGTATGGTTTTTCTAAAATCAAAACCATGACCGAACTGTGATATTCTGAAACCGAACCAAACCGTGCGGTTTGGTTTGGTTTGGTTCGGTTTGGCGGTTCAGTTGGTTTTTGCTTACAGGCCTACTTTTTAGCATTATTTTCTTTTCTTTTTTGTGATCCAATGTACTAAGAGAAGTGGTGTATAAATTGTTTGCTACAAGACACTTTACAATTCATAGTCAAGGTGCTCAACCTCACAATGCTCATTAAGACTTATCAGGAGGGTGAGTAGTGCTTGGTGGAGTTTTCCTTGTCATTTATTATTTGCTTTTTAGTTTAGTGACTAAGGACTCCAATTCACTTGTTTTGCAAACATAGCATTTTAAATCACATATCTCTTAAGAATAAGTGCATAAAGGACAAAGAATTGTAATAACCAATTTAATGTTGTGTAGGTAATCTATTTATGCATTTTAATTATTTATGTTATTACACTATATAATCATGCAAGTATAAGATAGTAAACACATGTAGATTATCAAAAATAAGTGAGTGAATAAATCATTATCAAACATAATACATTACTCATACTTAGAGGCATACTAAGCGTTTCTATACATGTTTATCTACAATCAATTTCATTGCACATAACAAGATAATTTTCAAGGCATGGCATATACAAAACAATGTTTTTAAGAAACTTGAAAGTTAAATTAAACATTGTATTTAATCTTTAATTGATATAATTAATCATCCTTGACAAAGGCAATGAATAACAATCAATTTTTAAATATTTTTAATTTTTATATAAGTACAAAACAATAATCACACATAAAGAGAAAAACATATATTTGTTCTTTGAAATTATTTTGTAATTTTGTATTTGTTTTTAAATATTCAAATTTATATATTTTCTGGAAAACATAGAAGTCTTTTTAGCCCTATCAGTAAATGATATTCTATGCCAGAGAAATAAACCCAAAATAATGCATGGGAAAATACAGGAGATTTTTCAAAAAAAAAAAATTTGGAACTACAAATTTTGATTTTTTTTGAAAAATGTTTTTCTTAATTTAGTTGTATTATAAAGAGGCCTTCTTACTATTGAAATTTCAGAATTTTTAGAGATGATTTGAAGGCTCTTTTAAGCATATTTTTGATGATTTTTCAAATACTTGTGTTTTATAAAATCATTAAAGCTCAAAATAATAAAATATGCAAACACAAGATGCATAGATAGAATAAAAATAATATGCATGATTTAAGTATAAAGAGTGAAATGATGTTCATGCAATGAATATAATATAAGTATATCTAAGATCAAGATACCTTAACTACATGACTAAACTCTAGCCCCGTACTATGTGATGGATGGGCATGAGGAGTTGCACACATGCCGTAGGTTAGGGTGTTAATCCCATATGCATAAAAAATATGACGCTCAACCTAGCACTCTTTCTCCCCAGTGCCTCGTGAGGCCCAACTGGAACCATCCCCGGTTATGGACAAGACATGACTTAGAGGTTAGGTCTCTAATTCACAGAATCCTACGCCCTCGCTATTGTGAGACACATGTTATAGGTTTAATGATTATGAACATACTAAGCCTGTATGCCTTAAATATATGAACTATGGTATAATTGCATGATTAGTTTTGGATTTACAATTATATCGAAGATTGTTGATTTTAAATCGATTTAGAAATTTTTTATTCATGCAAATAACTTCAAAGGAAATTATGATTTTTATATTTTAGTAATATAATTTAATTTAGCATTGCAAGATTTAACTAGCATGGACATTGATTTCTACCTATGGAAAGTGATGACGCTGGTATGATGAATTAGGACAACATGGTGCAAAGCTATGCAAAGATGGATAAATATTTAATTGAGTTGCATGTATTTAAACATAGAGTTTTGAATTTTTAGAGACCCAGAATAAAGTGACAATTCTATTTGATTTCATTTTATTGATATCAAGTTAATTCTTATGTCAAAATATAATGGGATATATGCAAACAATAGAGATGCACATCACACGCACAAAACAAGATATGAAACTATAATACCAATAGCTATCATATATTTCATAATTCCTAAGGTTGATAGAAATAGTTGATTTAAGATAATTCTTGATAGATCATGAATTATGATATATGATAATAGTGAATTTTAGCATAGGATATCAAAAGATCATGGTGGTGTCTGTGAATTCAAATTCATCATTATTATAATTTTTCAATTCTGATTTTTCTAGATCATGATTTTTCACTATAGGGGCTATCATATGCAGCAAAGAATTTAGATAGATATGCAATAAGTTGTGCATTTAAAATTTTAGGCTAAGACCCCTAATATCCCATTTAAATCAATTTTGAAAGTATTTTCATTAGTCTTGCTAATATCACTTAACAAATTTATCATTCAATTTATAATGATAGAATAAGGCATTTATAGGCAATGGATTTAAAAAGGTAAAACTTTAGAAAAAGAAAAAGATAGATCACTTGAAAACATTATGACTTTATGTTCAATTTAATTTTTTCAATATGTCTTTTGTGAATTTCTTTTAATTAGGAATTTTGAATATATATATAATTTCTTGAAAGTACAAGATAATGATAGTTTTCTTTTTCGGTCATTGCAAGAGTACGCAAGAATCTATAATTAATTTGATTTTTGCTAGACTTTAGTTGGACATAGCAATTTAGAGTAGATCTTGGACTTCCCGAGGTCTACCCGGTGAAGGGCTCACAACGGTACTAGGAGGTACGATGGGGTGACATCCCAAACTTCCCTTTCTCAAGATATTTAAGTATTATTGGTTGCTACCCATACTTAATATTTAAAATTTAAAGACTCAAAATTTTCTGAAAGAGAAATAAATGAAGTTCATGAATTCATTAATCTAGATAAATATCTCATAACAAAATTAGAATTATGTTTATATGGATAAAATAAGATATTTATAGGCAATGAATTTAAGAAGATAGATAGGGCACCAAAATAAAATATGACTTGAATTTTGATCAATTTGATTTATTAAACAATAGGCTTAACAAGTCATATCCCATGATATATAAAGTGACCATAGCGTGTTGGTTCAAATATAATAACAAACAAAAAGAAAATGAAATTAAGCATATCATGAAGTAGAGTTTTGATATTTCATTTATAAATAATTCTACTTCATGTAAATGATTGGATACTTACGAATGAGAGATTTAGGTATCCAAAGGGGACCAAGTGGGATGGCTCCTTTGGGTACCCAAAGATAGCATGATGATTTATGAGGAGACAAGGATGAATGAGCCATTTCAAATGTTTCATTTTTAAGAATGGGTCTCCATTCATACTTTGGTTGATTATCTTTCAAATTCATATTATGATTATATGACATCTTTTTGTGGTGATTGTTGGTTGAAAAATAATTCGTTGGGAAATTATGTTTATTGATATTGTTTTCAAAGTAGATTGATATTGATAATCATAAAGAGTTTTAGAATTATCATTCTAAGAGAGTTTATAAAAGTGGTGGTCTTTCCTAAGAATTGAATGTTGAAAGAGTGAGTGATTAGATTAAAAGTTCCTATTTACTTGTTGATTTTCATTTTCACTCTTTCTTATAGACCTACTCTTATAATATGAAGTTAAGCTTATGGACTTGTGATGATTTGATATACTAGAATTAAGAGATTTTTTAGTATATGAAAACTTTTGAATAAACATTTTTAATGATTCTAGTTTATCCTTTAAATTATCACTTTCTTTTATCAATTTTGCATTATGCTCTTTTGAAGTTAAAAGACCTTTTTCCAAAACCTTGAGTTCTTCTTTAAAAGTGTTATAATCAAAACAAGGTTTAGCATTTTTAATTAAAGAGCATGAAAGAAAATTTAAAACATCAATATAAGATTCTACTATAGCATTTGCTTTTAAAATGTATTTTCTAAACGTAATTTGGAATTAGCATTTTTCAATTTCTTAATTCTACGTTTAGCAATATCAAGCATACGAAATGTAGAAATAGAATTTGTTACCAAAAGAGAAGATTTTGATTTTCTTACATTGCTATGGGATGAGGCAAGATTTGAAGTAAAGGTTCCTTTGACATATTCTTCGCATTCCTCTTCCATAGTTGAATTTCCATCTTCTCTTTTGCTTGATGTGTTTCCATCATTTGATTCCAATATTATGACGTTGCATTCTTCTCTCTTAGATAGATCTTCCTCCAAGCATGAGTCCTCATAAATTTCTTCTCTTGGATCCATAAGGAATTGCTCTTGTTCATCATCTGTGGAGGCAAGACTATAAGAATTCTCAAGAAATTTCCAAACTTCAAAAGTAGTAGGAAGCGTATAAATATGTTTGAAAATATTTTAATCTAGTGCACAATATAGACTATTCATAGATATGGCATTTAAAAACATTTGATTTTTATTTAGACTAATTGGGGGCATTTTAATTGTAATATTCCAAACTTCAAAATCCAAAGATTTAAGAAATTTTCCCATAAGAGTTTTCCACCCATTATAATTTTCACCATAAATAAAGGTGGTGATAATGATTTTTCATTTTCATAAAACTTATCCCCTCTAGAAGATGCGAGATCATGAAGCGCCATTATTCACAATTGTGAAGCCGTATTGGAATAACCTACCATTTGATACCACGTGTTGGATCTTTAAGCGCACATAGAGGGGGGTGAATAAGGGTTTTATGGAATTTAAAACTTAATTAAATTTATCAGAGTTTGCGACCAAAGTTTAAGAATATTTTATAAGAAAATATATTTAAATATCTCAGATAAGATTATATTGACGATTCCTTTTTAAAGAAGAGAAACAAAATGTTTTCCTTACTGTTGCTAACGCCTGGTGTTAAGTGTTAATGCTGGGCGTTAGCTCTTCAGAAAATTAAGCAGCTCAGAATTATGTCAAGGTGATTTTACTAAAGAAAACTGTAATGAAATACAATTCCTGAAAATCAGAGATAATGAAAACGAATATTGTATTACAAGGATAATTACATAAATGTTTGTTTTAATGCTTTGATGAAAATATAATGTAACACATTCTTGAAGAGGAAATAAAATCAATTGAATAGAACATTAAAAGACATGCTTTTTTCATAATAAATTGATTAGACAAATATTTGATTTCTATAACGTTAGAAATCAAGGCGAGAATATTAAAAACACTTTTTTGTGATTCACCGGTCCTTCTCCCAAGGACTGGTTGGCTATAGCCTATCTATCCCCAGATAAGGCCTATAGCCACCCCCTAGATCTACCCTCGACCTAGTCGTCATACACAAAGCAGCAAATTCTCCCTGTACCTAGCAAGGGCTAGTCGCCACACGCAAGGCGGCGAATTTCCCACTAAATCCTTCACGAAATCCGATGTTCTCCCCGAACGATTTCTCCACACCAATTAGAAAAGTATAATGTAAAAGATTACAAGATAAAAGTAATGTAAGAGAAACTCCCCAAGAAATTCTGAAGGTGAAGACGAAGGCAATGTAGACGTTGGCATTCTCGAAGCATTCTTCCTTCGTATATAATATGCATTGTAGACCTTCTTCTTCAAAATCTTCTTTAGATCTTCATGTTAGCCCTAGGGAGATCTATGAATTATTGTAGATAAGCCTCTCTCAAAAGAATAAGAATTATGGAATCATCAATCATAGCATGAGAGGGGCTGCTCTTTAAATAGCCACTGGAGCTAATGCGTGGCGTTAAGTAGATAACGCCAGCATTAGTGATCGTGTATAGTAACCACTGACATCGTGCAACTGTCGAGATCGTGGTAGAGATTATGGACTCAACGCAGGCATTAAGAGTCAATACTGGCGTTTTCACTGGCTTCTCAATGTAATATCTTCTCCACATCATTCCCTTCTCGACGTCATCCCTTCTCGACGATAAGTTAACGCGTCTTTCCAGAGAATCATCTCCAATCAGCATATTACTCATAGGGATGTGTAGCTATAGTTCATGTATAACTTGCACACTATAAACACACTAAATACAAGATCAAATACACCACGGTATTTGTTATTCTCAAACCAAGTGATGCGAAACATAGGCTCCAACAGTAAGTAGATACCTAATTCCAATATATACAATAAGTAAATAAAAACTATAATATATATATATATATATTTAAGTATATGAAATGTTCATTACCTTTCAATAGGATACATCTATCGAAATTGCACTGGACCACTAACCGAGGCCTCTTCAGCTAAATGTATTGTTAGATGCTCTATAATATCAAAAAAAGAAGGTGGAAATATCTTTTCAGGATGACATAGTTTTAGAACTATGCATTCTTATATGATCTTCAGGTCAACATGCTTAATAACCTTTGAGTACAATTGTCTATAAAAATTAGATAACTCAATAAAAACCTTCACAACATCTAGTGGCAATACTTTTCTTATGGCTATTGGAAGGAATTGTTGTATAAGAATATGCATATCATGACTCTTAAGACCCCAAATAGTTCACTCTTTCAAATGTACACATCGAGAAATATTAGATGCATAACCATCCGGCACTCTGATGTTTTTAACACTTGTAGGAAAACATCTTGTTGTACTTTATTCATTGAAAACTGAGCTGCATGTAAGAAGGCCTTACCGGATGCAAGGTGTTGTGGAAGCAATTTTGTTCGAACACCCATTTCTTTTAAATCTCGTCTTGCTTTTAAGCCATCTTTTGATTTTCCTACAACATTCAATATTGTATAACGCAAATTTTCACACATATTCTTCTCTTGGTGCATTACAACAATGAAATGATGTGTTTGAAAACTCTCCCAATATGGCAATTCAAAGAAGATACTTTTTTCATCCTACCATTTTTTTACCAATATTACTAACTCTACGATTATCTTCTCTCTTCCTCTTTTTATGATCATCCTTTTTGTACTCAGTAAGTACATCATTAAGTTATGTCGTGATATCACTTCCCTTTAACATAGGAGGTTTCGCTTCAAATTCACCACATCCATTAAAAGCTGACTTATCTATTCGAAACCTGTGTCCACTGGGTAATCATCGATGATGAGCCAAGTAACAATATTTTCTACAATTTGTTATCCACTATGATTTTGTTTGCAAATTACAATTTGCACAAGCATACTGACCTTTTGTACTCCACCCTGATAAGTTTGCATATACAGGATAGTCATTAATTGTCCAAAATAATACTGAATGTTGAGTAAACATCTGATTTTTTTGATGCATCATATGCAGCCACACAATCATTGCATAATTCATTCAATTCATTGATCAATGGTTGAAGATAAACATCAATTTTATTACCAGGTCCTTTCGGTCCATCAATTAGTACAGTAAGAAAGAGAAAATATTGTGTCATGCACATCCATGGTGGTAAATTATAAGTAACTAAAATAATTGGTCATGTGCTATGAGCAATGGACATGGTTCTATATGGATTAAACCCATTGAATGTCAAACCAAGTCTAATATTGCGACACTCTGCTGCAAATTGTGGATAATCTTTACAAACTTTTTCCAAGTTGGAGAGTCAGCTGGTTGCCTCATAGTATCATCACTAGTATGTTCTTCTGCATGCAATCACAGGCAACTTGCTATTTTTCATGACATGAATAGCCTCTTCAATCTCGGTTTCAAAGGAAAATATCTTAATTGTTTTGCTGGAATTTTTCTAATTGTATTTTGCATGCCACTTTCATTGTCATTGAGTTGTTTCTATCATGACTTACCGCATATCTCACAATTTTCATGTGTAATATCATTTCCTTCAAAAATCATGCAATTGTTGGGGGCACGCATCCCATGTCTCGAATGAAAATCCCAAATCTTTAGTAATTTTTTGAGATTCATAATAATACTTAGTTATCTTTATGTTCTGAAAAGAATAGATAAGAAACTCCACTAGCCACATGAATGAGATATCCGTCCATCCATGCATGACTTGACCTTGCAGTAACCTAACTATGAAAGATAATGATGTATACTTAGTACAATTAGGATACAGTGGATGCTCTGCATCATCAACAAGTGTTGGGAATATTGCCCTGAATGTTCCCTAGATTTGAAGAGGCATCACATTCAATGCTAAGTACATATTATATTTGATAAACCCTGTTTTACATCATGTGTATGCAGGGTTAGGTCAATCCAAACATTGGAATAGTTCTTTGGTTTTTCTGTCAAAACCGCTGTGAGAACAACATGGTCTCAGCTGAACCGCTGAGATGCAGCCAGATCCACTGAGACGCAGCCAGATCCGCTAAGAAGGATTCTATCTCAGCTGAGGTACATTTAGACAAAAACTGCTGAGAAGACTATCTGTCTCAGCGGATCTACTGAGACACAGACTGACTCTATTACTGAGACTGGAGCTTATCCGCTGAGTTTGGAGCCTGTCTCAGCTCAACCGCTGAGTTAGAGTCATATTTGAATAAAAGCCTGGCAGGATCTGCTTTTGGCGCAAATGGCTGGAAAGCAAAGATAACATTTTCTATTTCTATCCATGCTGTGACAGGGCACTCTTCAGAGCCATTGCAGAGTGGTAGAGGTATAAAAGAAGATGTTAGGTGGTTATGGAAGGTGTGGAAACAATCTGAAAGAAATAGTTGCTACTGTGCTATTGAAGAAATACGTCTTCCACAGATATCTCATTTTGCCTTCAACCTACAAGCAGACATCTGAGATAAGTTAGTTCTCGCTGATTCAATCCAGAAGAAGAAGTGGATCTTTCTTCATCTACTGATGAAGAAGATCAGAAGGAACAAGGCTTGAAGCTATTGTCATTCAGCCCTATTTCAAGACAGTACTTGATGTGCTTCAACAACAGAAGATCTGAGCTAAAGGTTTTATACATTCTGTCCTCTATTGTAAAAGCAAAAAATTTCAACTCTGTAAGAACTTATTAGTTCAGAGTGTGTAGGGCCTTGTGCCTGAGTGTGTAGGGCTTTGTGCCTGAGTGTGTAAGGCTTTGTGCCTGAGGTTGTAGAGTTGTACTCCCAGTTTGAGTTGTAAGATTTTGGAGGTGAACTGAGGTAGGGCTTCTTGATAGGCCTAAGGTAGGAAATTAGGAGGATTTCTGAGGTGTAGGAGTTGTAGTACTCTGAGTAGTAGGGTTGTTGGCCTGAGGTTGGTTTCTGGAGGAAACCTGAGAGATCATGAGGGATCTATGTTGTAAGCTCTTGGAGCTGAGTTTTGGAGGAGTTTGCCTTGTCTAACACACCGTTAGAAAGGTGCAGAGGGAAAGTGGACTACCTATAGACACACTGTCTTGGTGAACGACAATAAGCAGATGTGTGTTTTCTGTGGTGTGCTTTTACTTTAATTTATCTCTAAACACTACTAGATGTAAGTAGAAAATTTCAAAGAAACATATTCACCCCCCCCCCCCACCCCCACTCGAGGTGAGTTAAACAACTACCAAGTAAACTATCAAGTGGTATCAGAGCTAGGTTGGCCAATAAGGACTTAACAGTCTGACCAGATCCTACGTGGATTAGTCTATTCTGAATCCAATGGCTGCCACTGGAGGTCAGAAGAAGATGGGATCCATGAAGTTTCCCATATGCAGAAAGGAGACCTTTGGCATATGGAAGCAAAGGGTAAGGCTATTTATGGAAGCCTCTAACCCTAGGATATACATTACTGTAAAGGAGAGTCCCTTTGTCTTCATAAAAGACTCCACTATAGAACCAACAAGGCAAGTGGCCAAGACCTATGCTGAAATGACTATTGATGAGATTGCACTTGCTACTATGGATAAAAGAGCTCTAAACATCATAGTAAATGCAATTGATGATTCCACCTTCTTGAACATGGTGCACTGTGAGACATCCAAGGACTTGTGGGATACACTTATAGTGTATATGCAAGGTACTGATGAAGTGAGGGATGATAGGAAATCCCTCCTCAACCAGGAATATGAAGTCTTCAGGCAATACAACCTGGAATGCATAGTTGATTGCTATGAAAGATTTTTCAGGGTGGTGAATGAGCTGAGGACTATGGAAGGGTTTTCAACCATTATGAGCTAAATGATAAATTCCTAAGATCTCTAACTAGAGATTGGAATACAAAAATCCGTGTCATCAGGGAAGTGGTAAATCTGGGTGAGACTCCTCCCCATACACTATTTAGAAAGCTGCTCTCATATGAGATGCAGCTGTCTGCAAGAATGGAGGAGGAAGCATCTACCAGGTCTCATGCAAAGGAGATCTTTGTGGCTCTCAAATCTGAAAGCTCTAAGAAGAGCAAAGAAAGAAGGCCTTCTCCACCAAGAAGGGTTGCTAACTCAGAAAACTCTGAGCCCAGCACATCTGACAGCAACTCAACAGATGAGGAATTTGTTTCCTTCTCCAGGCACTTCAAGAAGATGATGAGGAGGAAGTAGTGGAAGAACAGGCCTTCCTCCTCCTCGCATCCTAAGAAGGAACACATCAAATCAGGGAGGCTTCACCCCAAGGGTGACATGTATGAATCTAAACCTATCAAACATGTTTCAAATAATGTTATATGTTATTGTTGTAGCAAGCCTGGACACGTCATAGTAGACTATCCATTCAAGAGAGAAGAAAGAGGTGAAAAAAGCCTCATCAACACAAAGGAAGGTAAGATGAAAAATCCTTTCTGGCAAAGAAGGAGAAGAGCTGGAGTGAATATGAGTCTTCATCTTCAAATTCTGAAGAAGTAGAGGAAGCCTATATAGGGATATTTGTAGCTGATGAGGATGAAGATTATCTAGATGCTAAGGTTGGCATAAGGGCCCCTCTATCACATTCAGTTAGTGAAATTGAGGTGGATGAAGATGACAAAGAATGTTATAGCTTAATGGCCATTTCAGATGTTGAAGACAGTCAGGATCATCCTGATCAGGTATCAACTCCTTTCATTCCTTCTTTTGATTATGAGTCAATTCCAGAATTGGAAGCATGCTCATCTAATGATGAAAGTGGTTCAGAATCTGAAGTGGATGTCCATCAATTGATTGATAAGTATGGTGCCCACTTGGAAGCTCTGAAAAAGATCAAGAAGCAAGCCAAGAGGCAAGCTCTAGAAATTACTTCCCTTCAGCAGGCAAAGCCTGAATGCACTGAGCCAGCTACCTAAATGGATCAGATGAGTAGAGAAATCAGTCAGCTAAAGGGAATAACAATATTCTAATTATGAACCATAATCCAAAAGAACAAGGTCATTAAGGACCTTGAGGAGAAGCTTCTCAAAGAGAAAAGCTTAGTGGCTCAATTCTCTAAACATAAATCTATATTGCCCATCATTGGCACCTTCTCCTCCCAAACTGATAGGAGAGGGCTAGGTTTCAATAAGGTGGCAGTAGGTGCTACGAATGGAGGAAAGGGACAGGCTAAAGCTAAGCCTCATACCACCTTTCAAAAGGTGTTGCTTCCCTCTAGCAAGTATGACCAGTACAACATGTATGGTCACTGGAAGAATGGAAGCTCTTATAGGAAGGAGAATACTTTTAACTATAGCAGGAGAAAGGGCATGGAGATTAGTGCTTTGAAAGCTACCCATGAGGAAATTAAAATGGTACATCCTGGACCATTTGTGTTTAGTACTTCAGCCCCCACATTCAAGGATAAGGAAGCTGTGTCTTTGAAATACGATTTAGCAAAACACGTGGCTGTTGTCAGGCCTACAAAGAAGTTAAATAGCATAATATTTGATGCCATCAACTCTTGCTTAGCTACCAAGCTGAGACCAGCTGATGTCATTCAGATAAAGTCTGCTAAAACAAATTATAGACAATCAACAAGCCAAGTAATTTCTAACAAGGATAGAAAGAATATTGCTACTTCTCCTCTAAACACAAGCATTTTGATGCTCCTTCCACCTCAAAAAGTGTTCAGAAAAGGAGGTACAACATCTATGAATGTTGGTGATGTGCTAAAGTGGGACACTTCGCCATTGATTATTGGCACAACACTAGTGTGACTAAGGCAAAGAGGAGCTTTCCAGCAAAAGCTGCAGTAGGTATGAGTAAGTCTTATTATGCTAACAAGATACTAGGACCCAAAATCAATTGGGCTCCTAAGGGAAAATAAATTACACTTTGCAGGAGAGTTTAAGTACCAGTCTAAGGGAAATATGGTACTTGGACAGTGGGTGCTCAAGGCACATGACAGGAACTAGAAGTCTTCTGAAGGATTACACTCCTGTGAAGAATAGACCTAAAGTTATCTTTGCAGGTTCTGAAAGGAGTCACCAAAGGATATGGTTTGATCACCAATGGCATAGTCTCAATAATAAGGGTAGAATATGTTGAAGGGTTGCATCACAACCTTGTAAGCATAAGCAAACTACGTAACTTGGGCTATGTCATTGAATTCCACAATGACAAGTGTTTGATCAAAAAGTCAATTGACTTAGAGGTCATTCTCTCACGCACTAGGAGTGGGAATGTTTATTGCTTAGACTTTATTTGCAATAGTATTTTATCTTCAGTATGTCTTGTAGATAATGAGAGTGAATCTCTTTGTGTTCAATGGCACAAGAGACTTGCCAACATTAACTACAAGACAATGTATAGATTATTTTCCAAAAACCTTATTAGGAATAGTACAAATTTGAAATATGTTAAAAGTGGTCCATGTCATGCATGCCAAATGGGTAAGCAAACTAGGGCCACCTTCAAAAGCATTAGTTCCAAAGACACTGAAAGATGTCTATATCTATTGCATATTGAATTCTTTGGTCCTTTGCCCATTCAGAGCCTAGGTGGGAAGTTGTATACTTTATTGATTTTTGATGATCACTCAAAATATACATGGGTAATCTTCCTTAAGAATGAATCTGATACTTTAGATATCTTTATTAACTATGTCAAGGCAATTCAGAATAAACTAGAATGTATTGTGGTCAAAACTAGAACTGACCATGGTACAGAATTTCAATTTGGGGCCATGACAAAGTTTTGTCAAGAATTTGGTATCCCCCAAGAGTTTTCCTCAAGGACTCCACAACAAAATGGTGTGGCTGAGAGGAGGAATAGGACCTTGATAGAAGCTGGGAGAACATTGCTTAGTAACTCCTCAATCCCAAAATACTTATGGGCTGAGGCAGTCAATATTGTTTGTTATGTTCTAAATAGAGATTCCATCAATAAGGCGCTTTGAAAAACCCCCTATGAGATTCTGAAAGGCAAACAACCAACAATTTCATATTTTGGAATCTTTGGTTGTAAATGTTACATCTTAAATAATGGAAAATCCCAATTAACAAATTTTGCTGAAAAATGCAATGTTGGTGTTGTTGTCTGATATAGCTCAAATAGTAGAGCTTATAGAGTGTTCAACAAGAAGACTCATATTGTTGAGGAATCTATGCATGTTATCTTTGATGAGACCAGCCTACTTTATGAGGGCTTGTCTAGTTCTCCTATTTTGATAGGAAATGATAAGAAGATGCAAGAGATGTCTATCCAAGACATACCCAGCACCAGCAGAGTCTATTCAGAGGTTGACGTACCTGAAGATGAAGATCAGCAGACTGCTGAAGAACCTGCTGCTCTTGAATAAGAGCAGCAAAATAATGATAGATTGTCTGCAACAACCAGTCATCTGAGGGATCATCCAAGGAACCTGATAATTGGAGATGAGGACCTAGGGGTGATCACCAGAAGCAGGGCTCACAATGAAGCTCTATTCTTGAGCTTTTTATCTCGATTGAGCCCAAGAAGTTTGATGAAACTAATCAAGATACTTTCTGAATTCAAGCAATGCAAGAAGAGCTTCTACAATTCAAGAGGTGTAAAGTATGGAAGTTGGTGCCAAAACATCAAGGACACAAAATAATTGGCACCAAATGGATCTACAAAAACAAACTAGATGAGAATGGCATCATCATCAAGAATAAGGCTAGACTGGTAACCAAGGGATATAGGCAAGAAGAAGGTATTGACTTTGACCAAACCTTTGCCCCAGTTGCAAGGTTAGAGGCAATTAGATTATTCCTTGCTTATACTGCCCACAAGGGGTTCAAGTTATACCAGATGGATGTCAAGTCAGCCTTTCTAAATGGAGATTTAAAAGAGGAGGTATATGTGGAACAACCATCAGGTTTTGTACATCCAACTCTTATCTCCCATGTTTATTTTCTTAGGAAAACTTTATATGGTCTAAAGCAAGCCCCTAGGGCCTGGTATGAGACCTTGTCCAGCTTCCTCATCAAGAACAAGTTCTTGAGGGGAAAGATAGATGGTACATTGTTTCTTAGGGAAACAAAGGGCAAGTTTCTCATAGTCCAAAATTATGTTGATGACATAATTTTTGGGTCTACTTATGACAACCTTTACAAAAGGTTTTCTAACCTTATGCAGGGGGAGTTTGTGATGAGCAGTATGGGAGTGCTCAGGTACCTTTTAGGCCTCCAAGTGAAACAGTCTGATGAAGGGATATTCACCTCTCAGACCAAGTACACTAGGGAGCTTATCAAGAAGTTTGGGATGGAATCTGCTTCCACCATGAAAACTCGCATGGGGGAAAATATTTCCCTGGACAAGGATGATAAGGGAAAACCCTTTGATGAATCCATATACTCAGCTACAAAGAGGATTTTGAGATACCTTAAAGGCAGCAACCATTTTGGCCTTTGGTACCCTAAGAACAATGACTTTGAACTAACTGGCTTTTCAGATGTTGATTTTACATGATGCAAAGAAGATAGGAAAAGTATAAGTGGAACATGTCAATTCCTAGGCAGGAGGTTGATCTCTTGGAGTAGCATGAAATAGACTAGTGTGGCAATATCCACAGCTGAGTATGAGTACATTATTGCAGGGAGCTACTATGCACAATTACTGTGGATATAACACCAGCTAGAGGACTATCAACTCAGGGTAAGTAACTCTCCTCTATTTTGTGACTCATCTGGTGCTATTTATATTGCTAAGAATCATGTCTCTCATAGCAGGACTAAGCATATAGAAATAAGGTATCACTTTATTAGAGAACATGTAGAATATAAAGATATCTTCCTTAAACATGTCCCCACTAACAATCAAGTTGCAGATATATTTACAAATCCATTGGATGAGGCTAAGTTTAATGTATTCAAAATTGAGCTAGGAATGTTGAATTTAGAATAGGCTTTAACATTTCACATTGTTTATCGTGCCTGTCATTTTATTTCCTAAGCTTTGCTAGAAGATGGTAATTCTTCAAAATACTTAGTGGCATGATTAGGGAGACAGACAATCCCAATTAAAAGGGTTCACTGCTAGGTAGTGAGTTCAGCTGAGAAAGTCACAGCTGAACCGCTGAGACAGCTAAGTCGTCTAAGCGGTTAATTTTGCCTTGTCTCAGTGGTCAAGCTCTCCATCTCAGCGGATCCTCTGAGATGGAGTTGCTTAATTAAAACATCTAATTATTAAGTCTAATCAACATCACTCTTTAAGAACAACTTGTAGTACACCTATAAATAATGCTATGTTGATTAAATCACTTTTCACACAATAAACCCTACCTAGTCATCGATAAGGCTAAGGGAGAACTCTTGAAGAAAGCTTATGAAAGAAGAATTGCTTGTCGTCGGAATGATAAAGACAAGATCGTTGATAAGACAATATGGTTTCAATAATATTGTCAATAAGACAGAATGGTTTTGACGACATCATCGATATGACAGAATGGTTTCAACGACATCGTCGATATGATAGAATGGTTTCGACGACATTGTCGATATGACAGAATGGTTTCGACGACATCTTTGATATGACAGAATGGTTTCGACGACATCGTCGATATGACAGAATGGTTTCGACGACATCGTCGATATGACAGAATGGTTTCGACGACATTGTCGATATGACAGAATGGTTTTGATGACATCCTCAATATGACATTATGGTTTCGACGACATCGTCGAGAAGACCTTAAGTCGTAAACAAGATTACGACGACGCCAGTCATCAAAAGGACAAAAGAAGGCTACAATGGTATGCTCTGATTCAGATTCAGATGCAGAAGAGAATGTCCCAGCTTATTCTGCAAGAAATGATGAGGAGCAATCAGATCCTCCTGGTCATTTGCAATATAAGATTGACAAAAATATCCTTAATCTAGAAAGAAGGATAAGCCTAATTCCTGATAACTCTCCAGATTTCTTGGATTCAACTGATCAAAAAAGGATGGATGCCCTATCTGGGTGGAACAATTGAAGAGCTTATCAGATACTGAAGATGTCAATAATGATATTGATGATGAGATTGATGATGGAATCAATGCGGATCATATAGATCATTCTATAGAGGCTACTAATAAGAATGATAAGGTTGAGGGGGAGCATATCCCTACTCTGGATGAGACAGCCTCATCCACCCCTACAAAGGTGCCATCCACTCTAAATGAGTGTGATAATCAAGGACTAAAAGAGACAAGTGTACCCCCAGTTGCAGCCGAACAACAACAATTCACAATTACTGAAGTGCAACCCCCCACCTCCATAACCTCCAATGAACTTATACTAAGTTCTATCAGGACACTTATTGATGGTCAAATGACCTCAATAAAGGAATACATTGATAAGTCTGTT
Organism: Dactylorhiza incarnata; assembly: GCA_033032865.1. Taxonomy (NCBI): domain Eukaryota; kingdom Viridiplantae; phylum Streptophyta; class Magnoliopsida; order Asparagales; family Orchidaceae; genus Dactylorhiza; species Dactylorhiza incarnata. The sequence continues at coordinate 7,346,050 of JAWHQI010000033.1, read as the reverse complement.
ACATCAGTCAAGAATGAGGAAATGACTGAAATACAAGTCATAGAGGAAGAAACATCCTACCTCAATAGACAAATGACCAAATGGTTTGATCTTGAAGAAAAGTCAATGGTAGCTCAGAATACAATACTAAGATCAATGGACAAGAGTCTGCAACTCTCAGAGCAAGACATGAGCTATGTTAAGAATTATGTAAGCAAAACTGATGTGGCTAATAGTATCTTTTAGGCACAAATTCAATAAACCGTGGCTAATATGAACTTTTTTGCCACGAATTTTACATTCGTGGCTAAAAGTTGCTTATTAGCCACAAACAAGGGGTCGTGTCTAATACTTAAATATTAGACATGATATTAGACCCGTGGCCAAAAAAGTGTGGCTAAAAGTCATTTTTCTAGTAGTGCTAGTGGCACAGAGGCTGCAAGAAATCTAGTGATCAAACACTAAAGAGATCACCCAGTTGATCAGATCATTGGAAATCCTCTTGATGGAGTTAGAACGAAAAGAGGTACAACTAACAAAGTATTGCAATTAAGTTTTCTTTCACATATTGAGTCAAAGAAATTTGAAGATGCAAACCAAGATGCTTCATGGATCATCACTATGGAAGAGGAGCTCAATCAATTTAAAAGGTGCAAAGTTTGGAAGCTAGTACCAAAGGACCAAAGGTCATAATGTGATAGGGATGAAATGGGTCTTCAGAAACAAGATGGACGAAAATAGAGTAATCACCAAGAACAAGGCCAGGCTTGTAGCTAAAGGTTACCGACAAGAAGAAGGGATCGACTTCGATCAAACATTTTCTCCACTGGTCAGACTCGAAGCGATCAGGTTGTTCCTAGCGTATGCTGCTCATAAAAGGTTTAAAGTCTATCAAATGGACGTGATGTCAGCCTTCCTTAATGGTAATTTAATGGAAGAAGTATACGTGGAACAACCTCCAGGTTTTGCTGATTCATCCTTCCCTGACTATGTTTACTTTTTATGCAAAGCTTTATATGGTCTAAAATAGGCTCCCCGAGCCTGGTATGAGACGCTCTCTAGCATTCTTCTTGAGAACAAGTTCACAAGAGGAAAGATAGATAAGACATTATTTATTTGGGAAGTAAAAGGCAAGATTCTGCTAGTGCAAATCAATGTTGATGATATTATCTTTGGATCTACAGATGATCACCTCTGCGAAAAGTTCTCTAACTTGATGTAAGGGAAATTTAAAATGAGCAGTATAAGTGAGCTGAAGTATTTCTTAGGACTTCAGGTGAAACAATCTGAAAAATTTTCATCTCGTAGATGAAGTTCACCATGGAATTAATTAAGAAATTTGGAATGGAGAATGCAACCTCAATGAGGACTCCAATGGGTTCAACTATGACTCTGGACAAGGATGAGAATGGGAAACCTTTTGAAGAAAATAAATAAAGAAGCATCATTAGATCCTTGCTCTACCTTACTGCAGTAGACCAAACATAATGTTTTCAACATGTGTATGTGCTAGATTTCAGGTGAACTCTAAGAAATCTCATTATGCTACTGCAAAGAAGATTTTGAGATACCTTAAAGGCACACTGAATCTTGGCTTATGGTACCCAAGAAGTAATGACTTTGAACTAATTGGATTTTCAGATGCTGTTTTTGTAGGACGTGGGGACGATAGGAAAAGCACTTCCGGGACTATCCAATTCCTTGGTAGGAGGTTTATTTCATGGAGCGGTAAGAAGCAAAATTGTGTAGTAATCTCAACTACTCAATCGGAATATATCTCCGCAAGTAGTTTCTGTGCACAACTTCTGTGGATCAGGAATCAACTAGAAGATTATAATTTAAAGATGAAGGAGATTCTGATGTTTTGCGACTCCTTCAGTGCCATAGCAATTGCTAATAATCCAGTCTCTTATAGCAAGACAAATCACATCGATACACGCTATCATTTCATACGAGAGCATGTGGAGAACAAGGACATTAATCTCAGCAATGTCCCGACGGATAAGCAAGTTGAAGATATATTCATGAAGCCACTAGATGAGGCCAAGTTCACCTTCTTCAAAATGGAACTTGGTGCTCAACAAGGAGTCTTGAAAGATTCAAGAAATCTGCCCAAGTACAGAAATTCAGACTTCTCGAGAACTCAAAGAAGTCAGTTTAAATTACTCGTGTAATTTCGACGAATTTGTCGAGTCCTCTCATATTATTTCGACGAATCAGACAAGTCTTATCATATCATTTAGACAAATCAATTTATTTAGTCGAATCTTTTTGACGAATTTCCGTCAGTCAGAATTTCTTTCTAATTATTGTATTGGATCCCAAGAGTCATTTCTCCAAAAAGGTACACGCCTCTATTTCTTCAAAATATTGATACTATATAAATAACTCCTTTATTGGCTTCAAGAAAAGTCAAGACTTTTCATCGAGGCATTTAGGAAGTCCAGTCGACGAACTCCTTCCTCTTCCAACAATTTATCTTCTCGATCTCTATGGCGCGTCGAAGCTCTAGAAATCTGCAGGTAGGTGGGGAACTCGTTCGAACTGGATTTGCAAGTGCTTCAAACGAGTTCAGGAACATTATCCTAATGCTAAAAGTCATCAATCTGTTGTTCCTTTTGGAGCATCAATGCCAAGATATGGACAGAGAAGTATTGGAATTCTACAAGAACGCACATCATCGTCATGAAGGCTCTGTGATCAAGAGTCATGTCAAGAACACAGTGGTACGATTGAAGCCTAGTCTCCTCAACAAATATTTGCGCCTACCTGTGATTGATGAAGAAGATGTTCTGGAAGATAGATATTACAACAGGGCTCTATCCTTCTATGGATTAACAAGTAGATCTACTTCAATTTGACAGAAAGGAATGAATGAAGAAGGAAAGTTATTGAATGATATCATTGGAAAAGTTCTTTTGTGCGAAATCAATTATCATGATTATGTATCAAGTGACATGTTCAAGCTCCTGACAGCAGTAATTTGCAAAAAGAGGATAAATTGGGGAATAATATTGTTTGACAGAATTAAAGCAAATCTAATGGCACCAGACTTTGGAAGAATTCTCACTTTATATTTGAATCAGTTTGACAGGAACCAGTTTGATATGTCCTCTAATCATCTCTAGAAGATAGATTCTTCAATCTTCAGTAGGTGGGAGAGAAGAATCCAAAGGCCGGGTGCAAGGAGGGATGATGAAGAAGAGGGAGATTTTGAAAATGAGCCATGAATTCAGTCTCCCCCCCCCCCCCATGTTACACCTCAGATCTCTGATGCAGTTGTTGAGGGGGAGAATCTTCATGCACAAGACCCTGAAGCTCAGCATGATCCTTCTGAAGTTCAGCTCCAAGTACCACCTATTATCTACACTTTAGTGCCTGAAGTACAAAAAGATGTTCCTGATGAGAATATTATTTCAAGTGAAGTTCCAAGTGTTCAGGTTTATGGTGAGAAAGTATCCACATCTGGTGGAGTCCGAGTGCTTGAGAAAGTTCTTTTGGAGAAGGAAGTTGTTGCAGAGGCTGAGGGGGAGAAATAAGTTCACTCTCTCCAAGAGGACCTCATTACTGATTTTGCATCTAAGGAAGTAAGAGAGGATGAGGAGCAGGAGCATCTCTTGGTCAAGGATCATCAATCTCTAGGGGAGGTCATTATAGTCATTTCTCTTCAGATGCTTGAAGTTTTGGAGCCCCCAGATCTCAGAATGTCTCTATTCCCCCTTCTGATAGTTCCTTGTTAAAGTCTATTGAGTCTATGCTAATCTTGCAAAAGGAACACTTTGACTTCTAATTGAAACAAGTGTTTGACAAAGTAAAGGATGTAGAAAATAATTGCTAAGATGAAACACTCCGTGGGCAAGTTCAAAGAAGAGATGGATGAATGGTAGAATCAAGATCGTAAATCTGTGGATCTCACAATGCAAGGTGTTCATCATGTGTATCAAGTGACATGTTCAAGTTAAATTGGAGAACACCTTGCATTCTCATGATGCAAGCATGCATTATATTGATGAGCAAATGACTAAGTATGGAGATCTTATTGTCTCTTCCCTAACTGAAGAAGTTAGAAAGGGGGAGATAAAATTACAAGCCCAAATGGAAGAGCTAAGTCAGGAGGTGAAAAGCAAAATACATGAAGCAAATGTCTTTAATTATCAGAATTTTAAGTAGATTCATGAAGAGCTAACTGGGACAGCTTCAGATCTACTTATTGAGGAAATAGTGCAACCTCATCTTTTTTAAGCAAGACAGTTTGTTCCTCCAGAGCAATATCCTTAGGTTTGGGCTGATCCTATAGAGGAAGAATTCCTTGGAGAATTCTCTAAGCCTCCTTTGAAAAGAAGAAGATATGGGAAAGGTCCCTCAGCTAGCAGATCAGACCACATTCAGAGTAGAGCTAAAGTTTGGAGTCCTATCTCCAAAGGCATTATTTTGGACACCTTCACATTGGTAGATATTGGAAATGACAACCGCGGCGATTATTACAGCAGAGATGAATGGGAAAAGCATGAATTACCAAATGTGAAGAGGAGGATTTATTCCAGGAATCATGGAAGCTCAAATGATACACCTCGTCCTCCCAGGTATTATCCCAAGCCTTATTCATACTTTGACAGGCAGTTGGAGAAGAGCAAGAGGCAAAAGCCTACAATGTCTCAGTGAAATGGTATGAGAATTATGAATGCCTGATAAGTAGTCTTTATATGAATTTTTAGTAGAAATAATAGTATTTATTTAATATAAATTTTTCTTTTTATGTCAATTTTAGTTTATAGGTAGTTCTTTTATGCAATTTGATTCTAATTTAGCTTATTTCTATTTTTTGCAAAATTTTGGGACAATTTGGGTAAAATTTGCATTACATACCCTCAATCATGCCCGTAACTAAGGGCGTGTAATCGTAATGCACGTCCAGAGTTGTTGTCGCGTGATTTGAGAACATTTCCCCCAGGTCACACCCATGTTCAATTACACGCCCTCAGTCACGCCCACGATCAAGGGCGTGTCACTAAAAAATGACTCTCAGCTGCTACCGTGTCAAGGTGGAGATGTCGTGCACATTTGACTTCAGTCACACTCGTGTCCCTCCAAGTCACGGTCATGACTCATCTCGCGTGATCTCTGACTTTTGCCGCACTGGCAATCATGCCCACACCGCATTTAATTATGCCTCACAAGTACACAACAGTGACCTCCAAGCCACGGGCATTTAACTGCTGATTATCGTTGCGTCATCGCGCAAGCCCCACGCCGTTGTTCTAGCTGAGCAGAATAGTATTTACAGGCCCTAGGTCACGGGCGTGACCGAGGGCGTGTAACTTGAAAATTTTTCCTATAAATTCCAGAGGTTTCCTTTGATTCTAGGGTTCAGAATTTTGGAGAGGGGGAGGTGCTGCTAGAGCTCTTTGTGTCTATTTTCATGTATTTTCCTTATGTTCTCTCTCTTCTTTTTCAAGTAATATTCTATAGATTTCTTTTATGCAATAGTTCCTTAGGCTTGTAATCTTACTTCTTTTCCTAGTGTTGTAATTTTTACTTAAGCTTGTAAGCACTTTTAGTTTTAATAAAATTGAACTTTGGTTTTCTTCACTCTCTTTCTACTTTAACTAATTTTTCTTTCATGCAATCTTATTTTTTCTCTTTTTCCCCTCCACCATGATTAACTAAACTCTCATTAGTACTCGATTAAAATGATTCTATAATGAGATAATCAAGTTATGATCTTCTAGCTGTATTTTTCCATTTTGTTGTAACCACTTGATTTACCCTTGATTTTTAATTAGTGAGACCATATTTTTGATATATGGTTTTCACTTAAGTTTTCATACTTAGCTTGACAAGAGGCTCAAAGTATGAATCGATCACTCAAGGGTAAATAGAGTTGCAAGCACCCCTCTAGAGAGGATGACGTAAATCTCCCGGATTGGAGTCAAATCCAATAGCGGGGTTCACAGCGTAAACTAAGTTTTAGGTGATCGATTATAGAATGAGAGTTCGGTCGGGTTTTCCTAAACTTAGTTGGGCATTTCCCTCGAGAGGGGCATGTTCAAGCTTCTAGAAACTCCAAGGTCAAGTAGTTTATTTAAAAGGAATTAGATTTATCTTTATATTCTCTTGATTATTCTCAATCCAAGGTGGTTTTAGATTGAGCATTAATCATTTTAACCATCACCTAAACCTTAGTTTAATTTGCAATTGTCTTTCTTTCTAGTTACGTAAAGCTCCTAAAAATCATTAGATAAGATATTAATTTCCATCCTCGAAGTAGAAGTAATCAACGCTCCCCGAGGAATACGACCTTGGTATTTATAAAATATCTTATACTATAGAAGATAATGTACACGAGCCTTCATCGGATATAGGTTTGGAGAATATCATCACAAAACCCTTTCTTCGCTTTTTTCCAAACAAACAAATTTTCATATCAATGCCCTTAAGAACATTTATATAGACATTAATGTTTTGATGATCTAGTCTTTAATTTCAAATTCATTATGTCATTTTCTGTAACTGTGATTATTATTATTCTCTGTGCAATTCAACTTAGTACATATTGTTCCGACTTCTTCAAATATGGGGAGATTATTGGGTATTGTATCCACAATAACCTTGATTTGAAGAAGTCCCCCTTGAACTAAGATGAATTGAATTTGTATTGATGCTGCATTTTAGTTATGTTGTTATAGGACTTTAATTACTAAGTACAAACCGATGTCAGATTACAATGGGTCATAAAATAGAGGACTATGCAATGTAATTCTTAATTGTGTAGGACATAGTGTTGATTCCTGTGTAATCTCTCTATTGGGGTGTACTTCATTTCCAAGTGCAAAGGGAAATCAAGTAGAAGCAGTTTACTGGATTCTGGATTGAAAAAAAATTCTTAGTAAAATTAGTTGAGTACTTATGTGAAGACTCACTTCATTCGTTGAGATCTCACGTGAGCACTCGACCAATTCGTCGAGTCTACTTGAGAGTTCTCTTAAAGTATAATATCTTGTTTTCAGTTTGGCCAAGGTAAATTCGTTTAGTGATCTGCTGATTTCTCATGGACACTCGATGAATTCATCGAGTCTTCTCGAGAGGTCTTGTGATCACTAAGCAGAAGTTTTATTCTATTTCAAATCTAAGCCAAGTATAATTCGTCGAGTAATCCATAGATGTCACGTGAACACTCAACGAATGAAGTTAACAGTTTTCCTTTTTTAATTTGTTGACGGCTTTCCTTTAGGGCACCGTCCTGAAGTCTCATTCTAGCTGTTAGAAGAGGAATCCCTATAAATAGCTAAGGGTTGATTTTAGAAAATCCTAATCGTGAACTGAAAAAAAAATTGTATTCCGTTGTGTCGGCATTTCTCATTTCGCAATAGAAGAACTCATCGCCGACATCTCGATTTGCGATTCCTCTCATAAAAAAGTCTCGACAAGATCTCTGATTTCAGATACTTCAAGTTGCATTATGATCTAGTCGATTCTCAAGTTTCAGATCAAGATCTCTCAAGCTTAAGTCATTCTTCTCCTTCAACCTCAAAGTTCAAGTTCATCTCTTAAGCAAGGAAGAAAAATCTTTTTCTCAGATCTGAAGTTTTACTTCCAGTTTTGTATATCCTAGTTTAGAGGATCGAGTGTAGGAGAGGTTGTTCTCCGAATTGTTATAAGGGACGTTGTCTCCGAGCTTATTTGAGTTGAAGAATCTAAGGCGTAAGATTTATTGAAATCTTAGTTTGGTTATGTAGCTGAGTCTAGCTCGAAGTGCTAGATACGCGAGGCGAGAAAGTGGACGTACCCATTCTGGGGAACCACTATAAATCCTTGTGTTTGTGCTGTGTGTTTTCTCTTATTCTGTGTACATAAATTCTAAAGTATTTTAATTTTTCATAATGTCATAGAACTCACCTATTACCCCCCCCCCCTAGGTGATTTAGGCAGACAACTAGATATTTCAGGGTCCGTGTGAACCTGAGGTAGGATATGTTGTAGATTTGAGTTGTAGGGCATGTTGTGCCTGAGTTGTATGGTTCTAGGAACCTGAGGCAGGATCCTAAGTAGATCTGAGTTGTAAGGCATGTTGTACCTGAGTTGTAGGATCTGTGGAGGAGATCTGAGAAATTGGAGGTATTTTCCAAAGCTATCTGCTTGCTAGATAGGTGTTGGGGGAAAGTGGATGCACCCATATTTGGGAAACCTCTATAAATCATGTGTCTGTGTGCACTGAGTTTTGTGGCTGTGTTCTTTATTGTGGTTTATTTTAATTGCTGTAAGTTTAATTTTAAAAAACCGTCACACTACCTATTCTCCCCCCCCCCCCCCACCCCTCTAGGTGATACTTCCATAAACAAGAGCCCAAGACATCAACATTAGGATCAGCATGCACGACATCCGCTCTAGAGATGCAGGGTGCCGCCTCATCGCACTTGAACGAGGCGCAGATTCCAAACTACCGCAGTTGAACACCAACTTCCTCTTCCTCTCATGATCCAGTGGCACCGCAGTGGAACGCTCAGGATTGGTGAAAAGCCCGCACAACAGCAGACGCTATGTCACAACCCGCATTTCCCATGGATTTAATAAATATTACCAGAGCTAGGGGAAAATACTTGTTATGATGCCACGTCCTGCAGTGGACAACTACAGACGCTCAGACAGACACTCCATGCGAATCTTTATAAGAGACTTGAATATGATTGAGTTAAATAAAAAGAATTTATATTTTTTAGCTTAAGACTGTGTCCCTCGGTCCAGTGGATCAACTAGTCCACATTAGAAAACTATATATACGCGGCGGAAAATTAGGTTCAATTTAGCCTACATGAGCATGAAAATCAATATTCTAGAAATGATATGCACATATCTATGTTTAGTTTATGTAAGGAAAGGATTCTCTACGATTTTCAAAATAGGTGTTATTTACTTAATATCATGCTATGCAAGAATGTCATTTTCTATGCATAAAATAACTCATGCATCCAAACCTAAAACTTCCCAGATAGCAAGTATATAAACTGACTAGCAAGTAACAATATAAAAGCTAACAAGTGATCTAACACCAGAAAACTAAAGCTATGGGCATCAATAGCTGACACAAGCCCATAGAAAATAAGGTATAAGACTAAGCTGAAACAAAAGAAATGACTACCTCACAACCGTGAGGGGGAGGCAGACAACTGTAACTATCCGCAGCTCCGAAAAACACCAACTAAACTACCTGAACCGCTACTGCTACGAGCCTGAGACATTCAAAAGAAAATAATGCCTCAGCAAGAAAGTGCAAGTGGCAACAAACAAAACCAAGATTTCTACACAAGGGTTAGCAGCAATCAAAACAATAGATTGCAGAAAAGAGAACTAAAAAGATAAGCATTTATTAACTTACAACAACCCGAGCCAGCTCAAATGAGTGCACTCGATAACAGAAAAGCCTGCACCAAAGTAATAGCCAAACTAATCAAAGCCAACCATGTGTTCGTCCCTGCGGCTCAGAGGTGTTGGTCATATATAATACAATAATACACATATATAAGCATATATGCTAAAGATTTTGAGACTGATCAGCTCGAGAAGAGGCATCATTTAACGTCGGGCAAAACACAAGGCCTCGGGTGTATGATCCACAAATGGGCACTGTGGTAGCGGTCCTTTATCCACTGCCAACCTTAGCCCAAAATAAACGAAATCAGGGTGCTGTGGCGGTGACTCCAGTCCACACAAACCAACCGCCCAACAGAGCCATTGTGGCGGTGACTCTTAGCTCACACAACCAACAGACCCCCAACAGAGCATACCTGGCTCCCAATATCCAACAGAGCTAACATCGCTCTTTAAATCTAACAGGCCAAACAAAAGAGTGCTAGGCAGGAAAAACATGAGTTCGGACAGTTTTAACCACAACTCAAGATGAGAGAATCAACAAGCACGAGATTCAACATTTAAACCTATGATCAACAATCAACTTAGCAACAGGCTGAAGATTTCAAAAAACTGACACCATGCAAGGCTTGGTGTCGGAACAAGATGAAGATAAGCTTAACAAGAAGGCCAAACCTAAGTACTCTACAGTTATTAGAAAACACTCGGTGAGTCTAACTTGACTCCTAACGATTGTCTCGAAACCATACAACGAAAGCCACAAAAAGACACCATAAATGATCACTTAACAATTACAGGACAACTTAGCGAATAAAGAATAGCTTCATATAAAGGTCTCAACAAAAGGACTTAAAATACTTGCATACATCGCTTAAGATACCGGGGAAAACCCGCCAAAAGAACATATAAATACATGAGGAAACAATTCAGTATAAGCGAAAAAATCGACAGAAAACTTATCAAAGGTTGACGGGAAAAGACTTAACAAAAGTCGACGGGAAAGACTTATATCAAAGTCGACAAGAACAACGGAATAAAATTTGACAGGAAGACTTTATGTCAAAGTCGACGGGAAAGTTTGATATAATCGACGGGAAAAACACAAGAAAGTCGACGGGAAGATATATATATTCAAGTCGACGGAAAGCTAAAGTCTTAATTGACAGAAAAAGGGGGTTAAGAAGAAGTCAACTGGTTGTCCCATCGATCGGCGGGCGGTCCCGCCGATCGGCAGGAAGACCTGCCGATCAGCAGAAGACAACCAAAAAACGCAGATAAGGCTAAGGCGAAATCGACGGGAAATACTGCTCGATATCGACGGGAAGCCTACTCGATATCGACGGGAAGCCTACTCGATATCGACGGGAAAAAACTCTAGCAAAAATGACTAAAGAAAGCCAAGTAAAATTCGACGGGAAGAATAAGGCAAGTCGACGGGAAGATTTAAGACAAATCGATGGGAAGGATTAAGCCAACAGTCGACGAGAAGAGCTAAGACAAGTCGACTGGAAAGGACTAAGCAAAAGTCGACGGGAAGAACTTAAAGTCAAAATCGACTGGAAGGTTGGAAAAGGGCCCGATCGACGGGACGGGAGCCTGATCGACGGGATAGGAGCCCGATCGACGTGTATCCCGTCGATTTTTTTACTTAGAAAACTCGCCAGGGAAGATAACTCTGCCCTCTCCTGTCGATCGACGGGACGGGGTGTCGATCGACGGGAAAGCTTAAAAACCGACAAATTTCAGGAAAAGAACTAAGTAAGAAAAATTTGACTGGACAGACTACCTAAATGGAAATTAAAGAAAAAAACTAAGTAAAACTTACTGGAATAAATAACAAACCAATAAATACCACATATAGAAGATAACAAAACAGGGAAGGGAAAATTGGAGAATCAATCCAAGGGAACAAGAAAATAAACCACCACTTTCCTTTACTCGAAACACCGAAAGACGGCCGCTCAAGCCCGCCACTCCAAGGATCGGCTCAAACACGGCCTACGCACAAAGAATCTACGAAGATCCGAGAAAAATAAAGGGCTAGGGCCGCTAAACCTAGCGCCAAAAATCTACGAAACGAACAAAACTTACCACACACATGACGAGCACGACGAGAGCTTTCCAAATCTATGCTCCGGCGAAGGTTTCGAGCACCAGAGCTCTGTCGGCGGTGGTCGGAAAGCTCAGGAAACCATACTCTTTCCCTCTTTATCTCTCTCGAAATCTCTGGCTCGATTTACCTGGGAGGAAGAACAAGATGAAGAAGATATATATATATAATATATATATAAAGAGAGATAATGGAGGAAGAAGGTGGAGAAAGAAGAATATAATAATATTTATGTATATAAACAGGGAGATTGAGGAAGACAGCTTTTATGCTAAAATAATAATAATAATAATAATAATAATAATAATAATAATAAAAGAATGGTCGAACCAACGGTCGCCGATTCCAATGAAAATCGCGTCGAAGAGAAATGTCGGCGCTACGAATTCAACGAAGACGGCGGAATCAAAATCCGACGAGCCAAACTCAAGATATAAATTTCTGAAGATATAGGGCGACGATAATTATATAAATCTTTGGAAAATCACCGGGGCTCTAAAAACGCTCAGATCGCAATGAAACTTCGACGAGCCTCTCTAAAATTAGATAATTTAATTTCCTAACGTAAAATTCTCCAAATCCGACACACTCCAAAATTTGGTCGAATTGACCGAACGAACGCAAAAATGCGCAAACAACAGCGCACCGCTAACTTCGCACTAATGTAACGCCCTTACGTCAAAAATGACGTCAAAGAAGGCTTAAAAAAATCCTGGAAATTCCGGGGCATTACAGTCACCCCACCAAAGAGGAAGTTTCGTCCTGAAACTTATAACCGAAACTTAAAATACAAACGAAACCAAAAGGTCAAAGGGTGAGATAAGCTCACACTAGCTGGATAGAAACGCTAATCGAAGAGGGTTAAGAAAACAAATGCGGATAAGATTAACTCTTAGCACACAAAATAGATCACTCAATCCCTGGTCAAAGCGCACGACAAGACTTCTAAATCCAACATCTCCCAATTACCCTAAACGAAGGAATTACCCAAAAGGAAATAGACATTACTAAGGACACTACCCAAGCCGTGAACAGAAAGCAGACCACGAAACACCTGACTCGCGGATCCTCAACTGATGGTAGCCAAAACGAAAATCAATCTTCGAAAACACCAAACTACCGCGCAACTGATCAAGCACATCATCAGTCTGACGCAACTGATACCTGTTCTTGATGGTCACCTTGATCAGTTCTCGAAAAACGATGCACAATCTCACCGAACTATCTTTCTTCTTCACGAACAAGACGGAAGCACTCCAGAGGGAAGAACTATTACAAATAAAGACACACTACAACCACTCATCTAACTGAGTGTCGCAACTCGCGCGGGCCAAAGGGTACGGTGCCTTAGCAAAAGGATGGGTACCCAGCTCAAGGTCAAAAGCAAACTCCACAACTCTCATAGGCAGAAAACTAGGGAGAATAACTAGGAAGAAATCAGGGAACTCGCGCGTCACAGGAAAATCCTCGATACACGACAGACTACAAAGAGTTTCTAACATAGAAACAAGGTAAGCAAAACAACCGGAAACTAAAAGATTCCAAGCACACACCGCGGGAAATAATCGGGGAAAACCTAGCGAGGAAAGCAAAACACACTCAAGGGATGAACGATGACCAGCTTGAAGACCAAACACTTTACCTTGCATTGGATAACAGCATCGTATCTGGACAACCAGTCCAAGCCCAAAATCACGACGAAAACCTCAAGGTCTAGTACCTTTAGATTAGCAGACGCTAAGAAATCACCTAAGGGGATAGGACAACTCTGAATACCCTGATTCGACACCACGGAGTCACCAGAGGGGAACTTAACACTACACGGATCACCTGCCTAATCAAGGGTCAAACTATGACGCTCTATAAAAGTCCTAGCCACGAATGATCAGGTAGCACCAAGATCAAAAAGGTCGTGCGCCTAACGGTTCCTTACCTTAAATTCTCCTATAAAATTGGATACGCAATGAAACGAGCGAAAGCCAACGAGGGCAAAATCTTAAAACTAAGAGTTAGATTAGAATCTAACCTGAAATCACCTAGGGGGAAAACTTCTCTCCTTCCTTTGCTACTACATTTAACTCGACCTCTCCTTGACCCAACTGCTGCTACTGAGGCGGTGGCGGTACCAGAGTTGTAGGAGCAAGCTGCTGGACGGCCAACTGGAACTGCAAACACCAGAATTTCACATGTCCTTTCTTCCCACACTGATAGCAAGCCATATCCTTCAACCGGCATCGAGTCGCATCATGCACTCTTTGCCCACAATTCGCACAGGAATTATCCTTCTTCCGACACTGGGTAAGATCATGCCCCATCTTTCTGCAAAAAGTGCAATAACTGATATTCTTCGGAGCACCTTGAAGAGCCATTACTTGCTTTCCCTTCTTACTTGGAGCAGGGCTGCCACTATCAGCAACCTTCCTCTTTCCTTTCCTCGACACTGCATTCTAACCCACAATAGTGATTTGCACCCCAGGCTGCTGCCCAAAAGTAGCCTTCATCAAAATCTGAATCTGCGCCTACATCGCGACCATTTTTCTCAACAATGCCTGGATACTCTGACGCAACTCCTCATCCATCGCCTCACTACGCGCATCCGAGGATTTAACCTCTAACTGGAGAGCTGACTCTGATGCACTACGCTCTGGAGTCATCGACTGCAATCACGAACGAACACCTCATCTACACCTAGCTTAAATCACAAAAGCTAGCAAACTAGGATTTCCTAACTCGATACTGATAGGAAAAGTGTTGATACTTGCTCTTGTTGTTACCTTGCTCTGGGAATTCATGAAATGATGTTATGCTTAACCTAGGATAATATACCACCATCTTATTGACCCATGTGTATATCATATGAATGCATGAATACTAAAATTTTAATTCAAATCATGTGTGTGCGAGCGTCATCATGTTTATCTTTAAATTGGCATGTGTGCTAATGCTATGTTATGATGTGCATGCAGTGCTATGCGATCTAAAATGGCCTTAATGCATGCTATGAGTGGCGTACACATGCGATCTTATGCATCCCATACTACATATTATCGCATGTATCGAAAAAGAAAAATCGAGCTAATGGACATCCATGGGACCGGCATTATGCATCCCATACTACATAACCGTCGCATGTTGTCACCTATGAGGATGCATATACAGACACATATTATGCATCCCATACTACATAATATGCCTCGTATACTTCTTATCATGTTATGAGTGTAGTGTTCATGCTTCAGCCAAGACATACGGATGAACCTTTGGTGTGTGTATGCAATGAATTACGATCCTCACCAGGCGGATAACCGGGCCAACCAGACTATCCTAGCAACCCGGCTAACCTCCCTCTGATACCAACTGTCACAACCCGCATTTTCCCACGAATTTAATAAATATTATTAGAGCCAGGGGAAAATTATGATGCCACGTCCTGCAGGGGACAACTACAAATGCTCAGGCAAACACTCCTTGCGAATCTTTATAAAAGACTTGAATATGATTGAGTTAAATAAAAAGAATTTACATTTTGTAGCTTAAGACCGTGTCCCTCGGTCTAGTGGATCAACTAGTCCACAGTAGAAAACTATATATACGCGCCAAAAAAATTGGTTCAATTTAGCCTACATGAGCATGAAAATCAACATTCTATAAATGATATGCACAGATGTAAGTTTAGTATAAGTAAGGAAAGGATTCTCTACGATTTTCAAAATAGGTGTTATTTACTTAATATCATGTTATGCAAGAATGCCATTTTCTCTACCTAAAATAACTCATGCATCCTAACATAAAACATCCCAGATAGTAAGTATATAAAGTGACTAGCAAGTAACAGCAGAAAATCTAACAAGTAATCTAACACTAGAAAACTAAAGTTATGGGCGTCAACAACTGACACAAGCCCATATAAAACAAGGTATAAGACTAAGCTGAAACAAAAGAAACGACTACATCACAATCGTGAGGTGGAGGAGGACAACTGCAACTATCCGCAGCTCCAAAAAACACTAACTAAACTACCTGAACTGTTACAGCTCCGAGCCTGAGACATTCAAAAGAAAAGAGTGCCTCAGCAAGAAAGTGCAACTGGAAGCAAACAAAACCAAGATTTCTACACAAGGGTTAGTAACAATCAATACAATAGATTGTAGAAAAGAGAACTAAAAAGATAAGCATTTATTAGCTTACAACAACCCGAGCCAGCTCAAATGAGTGCACTCGGTAAGAGAAAAGCCTGCACCAAAGTAATAACCAAACTAATCAAAGCCAACCACATGTCCGTCCCTACGGCTCAAAGGTGATGGTCATATATAATACAATAATACAAATATATAAGTATATATGCTAAAGCATTTGAGACTGACGATCTTGAGAAGAGGCATCATTTAACGCCGGGCAAAATACAAGGACTCGGGTGTATGATCCACAAACGGGCACTGTGGTTGCGGTCCTTTATCCACTGCCAAGCTTATCCCAAAATAAACGAAACCAGGGGTGTTGTGGCGGTGACTCCAACCCACACAAACCAACAGCCCAACAAAGGCATTCTGGCGGTGACTCTTAACTCACACAACCAACAGACCCCCAACAGAGCATACCTGGCTCCCAATATACAACAGAGCTAACATCGCTCTTTAAGTCCAACAGGCCAAACAAAAGAGTGTTATGTAGGAAAAACATGAGTTCGGATGGTTTTAACCACAACTCAAGACGAGAGAAGCAACAAGCACGAGATTCAACATTTAAACCTAAGATCAACAATCAACTTAGAAACAGGCTAAAGATTTCAGTAAGATGACACCATGTAAGGCTTGGTGTCGGAATAAGATGAAGATAAGCTTATCAAGAAGGCCAAACACCAGAACAGTACTCAACAGTTATTAGAAAACACTCGGTGAGTCTAACTTGACTCCTAATGATCGTCTCGAAGCCATACAATGAAAGCCACAAAAAGACACTATAAATGATCACTTAACAATTACAGGACAACTTAGCGAATAAAGCATAGCTTCATTTAAAGGTCTAAACAATAGGACTTAAAATACTTGAATACATCGCTTAAGATACCCGGGAAAACCCGGCAAAAGAAGATATAAATACATGAGGAAACAATTCAGAATAAGCGAAGAAATCGATAGAAAACTTATCAAAGGTTGACGGGAAAAGACTTAACAAAATCGACGTGAAAGACATATATCAAAGTCGAGAAGAAAAACGTAATCAAAATTGACTGGAAGACTTTATGTCAAAGACAATGGGAAAGGTCGATAAAATCGACAGGAAAAACATAAGAAAGTCGACGGGAAGATATATATATTCAAGTCGACGGGAAGCTAAAGTCTTAATTGACGGATAAAGGGGGTTAAGAAGAATTCAACTGGCTGTCCAGTCGATCGGGGGGCGGTCCTGTCGATCGGAGGGAAGACCTGCCGATCA
Source organism: Dactylorhiza incarnata (assembly GCA_033032865.1). NCBI lineage: Eukaryota > Viridiplantae > Streptophyta > Magnoliopsida > Asparagales > Orchidaceae > Dactylorhiza > Dactylorhiza incarnata. The sequence goes on along the minus strand of JAWHQI010000033.1, from coordinate 7,329,159 downwards.
GCAGAAGAGAACCAAAAAACTCAGATTAGGCTAAGGGAAAATCGACGGGAAAGACTGCTCGATATGGACAGGAAGCCTACTCGATATCGACGGGAAAGGGCTCTAGCAAAGATGACTAAAGAAAGCCAAGTAAAAGTCGACGGGAAGAATAAGGCAAGTCGACAGGAAGATTTAAGACAAATCGGCGGGAAGGATTAAACCAACAGTCGACGGGAAGAGCTAAGACAAGTCACCTGGAAAGGATTAAGCAAAAGTCGATGGGAAGAACTTAAAGTCAAAATCAACTGCAAGGTTGGAAAAGGGCCCGATCGACGGGACAGGAGCCTGATCGATGGGATAGGAGCCCGATTGATGGGTGTCCCGTCGATTTTTACTTAGAAAATTCGCCAAGGAAGATAACTCTGCCCTCTCCCATTGATCTACGAGACGGGGTGTCGATCGACGGGAAGGCTTAAAAACTGACAAATTTCAGGAAAAGAACTAAGTAAGAAAAATTTGACTGGACAGACTACCTAAATGAAAATTCTAGAAAAAACTAATGTTGGTGCCAAAAATGGTACCTCCAAAATTCACACTAAAGGGGATGGGAGAAAACTGCGAAGTGTAGGTTACTGAGACAGAAGATTCTAAAACAAGAGGAAAACGATCACAAAAAGGCGATCACGAAAAAATGAGACCGCTTACACAGGTTGTAAGCCAGAGCCTCGGAGCCAAAAGTCCTTTTCCTGGTACCCCTACCCCTCTATTTATAGACGAGGGGGCTGCCCAAACGGGCAGAACTAAAAACTACGGGCTGCCCAGGATACAGGAGAGACAGGGCAGGGAGGAGGGGTGCAGATAACAAAAATAGAAAAAACAAACAGACCGCTCGATCTGGCGATCTCGGGCTTTTCTGAACGCTTGACACTTAGAAAATTCCGGCTGAGAAGGCAACTGGCGGTCTGGGCGATCACTGAAGCTGAGACCGGTGAGACCGAACGAATTGACTAGTAAGAGGAGGTCGCGGGCTTTTCTGGGCAAACATAATCCCCGCACATTTTTAAGTTGCACCTGGAACTTCGAAAATGTAAGCTTTGACCGCTGAGACCGCGACCATCATTAATGCGGCTTGGTCTATAAATACCGGCTGAAAACTTCATTTTGCAAGACATTGAGGAACTCCACTATTCGAGCGGTCTTTGATAATTAGGCAGGCGCGACCTTACAAAGATGACCATGCTTGATCTCTTAAAAGCTCTCCCATCGAAAGCGAACTCTCCTGGGAAAAAGGAAAGCGTTAGCTCAAAGAAAGGAAAGAAGGCGCCAAAAAAAGTGAGCACTTCAAAGGAGACCGCCCGATCCCCGCTAAAGAAAACTGAGCTTCCTGAGGGCCCGATTGTGCCGGTCTCTGTTGCTTCTGATCTGTCTAATACTTCTTCAGATCCTGTATTGAAATTGCCTGACTTTTCCATTTCTTTTAATTGTCAGAAATCTATGGAGGCACTGGGTCAAACATCTTCCAAGCTTCCTGAGACCGCCTCCACCGAGATCATTCTGGCTGGGCTGCGTCAGAAGGGAGCTGAGGCCAAAACCTTAAGGCAGAAGATCGCTGACCAGGAGATCGCTGCAAAGGACAAGAAAAGGAAGAATACAAGTCCATCTAGTTTAACTTATAAGAGGAGCAGAAGAAACGAGGAAGGAGGAGATGTGACCGCCATGGAAGCGACCAGATTTTCTGAATCCATCGATCTGGAAGACTCCGCTGATTTTCAGGTGAATGCTAAGGGCGATCTCCCCTTCCTTCCCGCGGTCTCAACCTTACCAAGAGAGGATGATTCTGGATTAATCGCCTACCTTGATGAGGTTTCTTCTAACAATTCATCTTTTTCATCATTGCAGGTGTTGGATCCCTTAGAGGCTTCAGCTCTCGGAAATGCCGCCGTTGATGAGGAGATCGTGGGCAGGGAGAAGGAGATCGCCGACGCAGCGATCAAGGCAAAAGAGGAGGAAAGGAAAAAGATAGAAATGGAAGAGATAGTGAAGAGGAGGAAAGAAAAAGTGGTAGAAGAGCAGAGGGAAAAAGAAGAGAAAGAGAAGGAGAAAGGAGAAAAAGATAAGAAAGAAAAGGAGGAGAAAAAAGAGAAGAAAAAGAGGGAGGACGAGGAGAAGAAGAGAGACAAGAAAGATAAGAAGGAAAGGGAAGAAGAGAAGAGGAGGGAGGCGGTCAGAGTTGCCGAGGAGAGGGCGGCTCTGATCGCTGAGGAGAAGAAGAAAGAAGCGGTCAGGGTCGCTGAGGAAAAGGCGGCCCTGATCGCTGAAGAGAGGAAAAAGGTTGAGGTCTTGCAGACTTCGGATAAAAACGGTGAGGAGACCGTGGAGAGGCCGCAGATTGCCAAGGAAAAAACTGTGCTTTCTAGCGGTCTCCCGGATGATTTTCTCCAGGGAGATCGTTCAAACAAGGTTGCAGCAGATCGTGCGGCGGTGGCCTCGATTTCGCGAGCTGGTAAGGATAAAACGATTCTTCAGTCAGCTGAGTTCCCTCCATTTCCTACAGTTCGTTTTGCTTCTCCTGAAAGAAAACACGGGATCGTTTTTATTGAGACCGACAATGTCTTCTTAAGTAACGAGGAATTAAAAAGGAGAAGAAAAAAGGGAGAAAAAACGCAGAAAAGAGATTTGGAAAGAACGGATCTGGAGCGCTTAAGGGGATCAGATCGTCTTTCTTTGACCGCAGATCCCGCGGTCACTAAAGATATCGGAAGAGCTTTACGTGACTGCGGTCTCGACTTATTTCCAAGTACTCTTTCTGTTTATTCAAAAAGCTTATCTGATCATATGCTTATGATTGAAATAACCCATCTCCTATGGCCGCAGATAACAAAAATGCTGAGATCGAGGAGGGAGAACTTCCTCAACCCATCGAGATCTCCCCTCAGTTAACCAACATCCTTAACCCCATGTTTGAGGATGTTCGTTCTATGCTGATGAGGGAGCGGACTCAGAACGATCAGATCCGTGATCTTGAAGAAAGATTGCGTTCCAATGAGAAGAGGATTCGTGAAGAATGAGATCTGAGGGTTGCCGAGATCGCGCGGGCTCTTAAGAAGGCTTAAAAAGAGGCTGAATACTATAAGGGAAAAGCTGCGGCACTGTCCGCGGAAAATGAGAGGCTGAGGAGCGGTCACGGTAAGATGCTGATGCGACCGGGAGCTTCCAGCGATCATCCGGCGGAGAGACCGCAACCTGAGATTGTGCTGATCCCCATGGAGCAGGTGGACAAGGAAATGTCGAAAATTCACCGGTCTGCAATGCTAGCTAACCACAGCCTGGTGTCGGTTATGGCCGCAGTGAACGACATGCAAGATGTCGCAGCTCATGTAGGGAGGAACAGGCCTCTTAGGAGATGAACATTAATCTTGAGACCGAGCGATCTCTATGCTTGAACAATATATCTTGTAATATTTTCACTGTTATAGTCCCATATCTATGGCTGTTTTGTTTTAATGTTGTCTTGATTTGTTAAATTTCGATCTCTTTATGCCTGGATTTCTTGTATTGCTGCTGTATTTTTTATTGATTGAGATCGCCTACCATAGTATGCTTTCATATTACTTTGCATAGGTCGAGCGGTCTGATCATGTTTTGGCTGGGCGGTCTTCAAGATGTAATGATTACGAAATGACCCTTAGCCTTCTATAAATAGCTGTCTTTGTGGTCTTTATTTTATCCCTTCTTGATTGCTCTATAAGCTCCGATCTCAGCGATCACTGAATATGGTGTCCGCTCGTGCTTCTTCTGCTACTATCTTCCTGAACGCCGATCACAAACAAGGACGTTTATCAAAGGATGAATACATTGAGTTTATAAAGAAATATATGATCCAAACTCAGGTGGTTGTGAGACCGCCAACTGAGCAAGAAAGGTTAAACTTTGTAGAGGAGAAGAAGTTTATCATTCCCATCGATCACTTTGACAATGGGCTAAGGATTCCACTCCCTTGGGAATGGTTAGAGATTCTGGAATACTATGGCTTCGTGCTCGCCCAGCTGGCTCCGAACTCCATCGGTCTGGTTAATGTCTTCATCAATTATTTGAGATCGGAAAGAGTGAAATTCACAATGAATTTGTTCCGTGCAACCTTCACTGCCAAGATTTTGAAAGAAGGCAGAAAGAAAGAAGAATTTAAAGGATTGATGTATTTTTCAGCAGATGGAATAAAAATTCTGAACCTTCCTAATAAAATTTCTTTCTGGACAGAAAGATTCCTTGTCTTTGAAGGTGACCTTGGCGGTCTCAGGAGCTCACCCTCTCCGCGACCTGACAGCATTTTTAAGAAGATAAAGGCGGTCTCAGAGGAGGAGCTGAAGATTCTGGCCTTCTTGGCGGGCAAGAGGATCGATCTTGTTTATTATCTAGCGATCTGGCCCGAGATCGCCGAGATCGCCCCTGCTGAAAGTAAATTTTTCTTGCGGTCTCGAACAATTTCCTTTTATGTCTTTTGAATGTTTTTACTTAAAACCTTTCTTTACTTTTAGCGAGCTTCGCGGTCCCTGCACTAGACCCTATCTCCCCAGCAGCAGAAGTTCTTACTCAGAGGGAGAGGAGGCTGAAGCGTGAGGCCGACGTGTTCGGCGTAACTTCTGAGAACGCCGAGCAAGTTTTTCCCTTGGTGGGTTTTAAAAGAAAAATGAAGGATATCAAAGGAAAGCCTCTCCTCAAATGGGCGGCCTTAGGAAATTATGTGAAGGTATCCACTGATTTACCCTTGTGGAGCGGGAAGGTGACCCGTCACGCATATGCGGTCACTTCGGCTTTGTACGGGAAAAAGAACACAAATGAGATATTAAATATTGAGACTGATGCGCTTCCCGACCTCTGCGCTCAAGTGACTGCTAGAAGTACAATTTGAATCACCATATGGGGCGGTCTCTTTGCAGCGCTCTGGACGAAATAACTGCCTTGCAAGAAGAAAGAAGAGTGAGAATTTTTCTTGTTTTATGAATGTTACCTGTGATCGTGCGGTCTGACATATATCTTTTTTGCAGCAATCTGAAAAAGCGGCTTACGACCCTGAGAATCCGGCTTTCCAGAGGGCTTTGATGCATCATATAAAAGAGACCGCCGACCAGGTGCTGGATGAGGTTCGTAACCGTTGTGGTTTTATTGAAGAGTATAAAGACGTCACATTTGCCGATCTCTTCCCTGACGCAGCACAAAGAATTGAAGAACAATCTATGACTGCTGAAGAGACCGCGGATGCTGCTGAAGAATCTGCTGATGCTGCTGATGAGACCGCAGGTCAAGAGGAAAATGTTATGATTGAAGACGAAGAGAGCGGAAGCCGCTATACCCTTGGTCTGGATTCCAGTTCGAGCTCGAGCTCTGGATCTAGAATTCCAGGGAATAGTTTAGAAGAACCTTCTGCAGAAACCGATTCTTCCTCTCCAAGCGAACGGTCTTCCAAAAGATCAAAGAGAGAGTGAATTGTAATTTTCCTTTTTCCTTTTCGGAGGCCGAGCGGTCTTGTTGTAATTGATATTTCAGAATATATATAAAATTTGATATCTGTTGGATTTTGCCTAAGTGCATGAGTTTATTTTTGATGCATATATTGATTTGTCCTTCTGAATCTAAAATCGGCATTCGATCTCAATGCCTCGAATTTAACATAATTTAATCATTAACGAACTTTAAGTAGCAATCTCTTGGAAAAGACACCAAAGATATGATCAGGAAATAACCTTACACAATAGTTTTGCGGTCTCATATTACACAGATCGAAATATAAGGAAACTACAAGAAAATGATTTGAACGCATTAGATTCTGGGTGATCGGCGCTCAAAGGTCTTCCAGGAAATCCGTCTGACGATCCCTTGGTAGTCAAAGGTTATTTCTTGAAACAAGGAAATAACTCCTTATGAATTTTCATTTCAGCGATCACATTATATTCAGACCGCCCTTTTGAAGAAAAGATCCAACTTCCATTTGATGAGAAACAGTGCATCATGATTATTCCATGTAACTTTGAATAACAGGGAAAATCGGAATCTCGATCTTGTTGAGACCGGGCCGATCTCTATCAAGCTGGCATAGGAGATTCCTGAATAGCGACCTTAATTATCCTGAAAGAATTTCATCCGACGATCATAAACTTCATTCTTTGTAGGGAGGAACATGCAGTCTCATAAACTGCTGACCGCCCGATCCCAGTACAGGAATGAATAAGACCTTTATAGTAAGAAAAAATAGAAAAATGGATCTCGAAAATGACTTAAAGGGATAGTGTGGTCATGCCGCGGAGGCTATACCGACACTTCTTTTCTTAAAGGACCACTGAGTTTGTTGTAAATTTGCCAATCTAAGGTTCAGGTGACGGTCATAGATGTTTCTTGCCGCCCCTTACCTAACCACGCTTCAACGAGTATTCGAGAGTTACAAATCAAAAATGATCGGTAGGGCAGGTGCGGTCATGCCGCGGAGGCTACACCGACATTGCTTTCCCTGAAAGATCATTAAGATTGTAACAATGTCCTTTTCAATGCATGACAGAGCTGAGCCAGCCACCTAGACCTCCTTAAAACGCTGAGGTGTGCCAGATGTCAGCAAGGACCCGGTATCCCAAACTTCCACCGCTCGAGCTTGGCGAGCTACTGCTACACAGATTCGAAATCTCCCCGACATCTGTGGTCCTGGCAGAATTACACGTCGAGTTAACCAGTCGAGGGGGAAGATAGTAGTATCCGGCGATATCTCACTTGACAGGTTTTTGGCTTTTCAAAAATCAACTTATTTTTAAGATTTATCATCCAACACTTGTATTGCGAATGTCTTGGTAATACCTGCGTGATGTTTAAGAAAAGAAAAGAGTGAGGATCAAGGAATGAGTGAATTAGATACGAACATTTAAGAGAAGAAAAGCTTGAGATCATCTCCGCTCCAGGAATGGGGCATCTCTTCTCCTTCATAAGTTTGGAGATGGTAAGCACCATTTTTAAGCACATTCTTTACCACGAACGGCCCTGCCCAATTTGGATTGAGCTTTCCAACTGAACCAGCCCTTGCTGCTGCATCTACCTTCTTCAAGACTAGATCTCCAACAGCAAATTCTTTGGTTCTTACATTCTTATTGAACAACTTCGCCATTCTTCTTTTCACCTCTTCCTGTCTGATGATTGCAGTATCTCTCAATTCCTCAATTAAATCAAGGCTGCATTTTAACTCTTCACCATTTCCTTCCATCCACTCGATTTGATTTTGTTGCGCCAATAATACTCTTGGGCTAGCACTACTAGAAAAATGACTTTTAGCCACACTTTTTTTTGCCACGGGTCAAAAATCGTGGCTAATAGTTAAGTATTAGCCACGGCCCCTAATTCGTGGCTAATAAGTAAGTATTAGCCACGGATGTCATATTGGTGGCAAAAAAGAATGCATTAGCCACGGTTTATCGAATTCGTGGCTAAAAAAATACTATTAGCCACGATTTCCTAATTCGTGGCTAATATTTTAGCCGCAATTTTTAATTCGTGGTAAATACATAAGTATTAGCCACGATTTTTTGCCGTGGCAAAAAAATTAGTATGAGATAATTAACAAAAAATTAGTTTTTAAATTTATTCATAGCATAAACATAAATATATTAATATTAATTTAGACATTAATTCTCAAATACTTAATAAATTTGTGTCACATGCCATTCAATCATGCATATATTATACACATCACGTGCTATGAGGAGATCAACAACACTCAATCTAAGAGCAGAACTATTGTCGATCGAATAATTATGAAGCTATAATATTGATGAAGCTATAATATTGATGAAGCTATAATATTGATGATAGCTAGCAACTTAACGATCTCAATCGTCGTGACCTTTATACGAATATGATGAATGTGTACATGTTCACTGTGAATATGATCGATGTCATCAAATTGTAATCATACGTAACTTCTATATAGCGTCGGCACATCAGGTAGCTAATATTTGGCCTTGTAGTTCAATAATCTCATCAAATTGTTATCTGCGATCATACCAAGATATTTTTTTCATATATATGGAGAATATGATTACATCAATGAGGCGCTAGGTGAATGTTCCAAGGAATAGTAGGAACTGAGTTGCACGCGATAACCACAAAAATGACAACATCGATGAGCCAATTAGACGAATAGTACCTAAGATGATTGAGAGATCAGGCTCGTATCAAATGCCCCTACAAAGAGTTTTTGGGGGTTCCGAGATCCCAACCTCGTATCATGCTGCCCTTATGTATAGTTATATATTGTGGGTTTCACTGCCCAATCTTATATCAAATGCCCCATGTCGAGTTTTCGGGGGTTCCGCTGCCCGGTCAGCGGACGGGGGTCAAGGGGGCAGCGCCCCCTGCAGGGTCCGGGGGCAGCGCCCCGGGCCCAATTTTTTTTTGTATATTAACTACGACCATCTCCGCACGGGCTTCGCCCGTGCTCGCTGACACAAATAATTAGCGGGCTACAAGTGTACGTAACTGTTAGGGTCGGCACATCAGGTAGCCATTCTTTGACTTGTATCTCAATGACTCGTTAAATTGCTACCATGGAATACCCTGAGATCATACCAAGTTAATTATTTCTTTCTGTTATAAGGAGAATATGATGATTACATCAATGAGACGCTAGGTAAATGTTCCATGCATTATGGTAGGAGGTCAGTCACGATAGTGACGAATCTGACTACATTGATGAGTAGATTATACGAATAATCTAAGACAAGAGATCCCAACTTCGTATCAAATGCCCGACCCTACGAAGAGTTTTGTGGGTTAATTTCGAGATCCTAATAATGTATCAAATGACCTTACGTACACAGAGTTTTTGAGATTTTTTTGCAACTTTGTGCATGTCATTGGAGAAGTTTTTGTGGGTTCCATCGGTCTACAGACAGGGGTAAGTTGGCAGCGACCCCTCGGGGTCCGAGTGCAGTGGCCTGAGCAGCGACCCCTCGTGATGGTTTCCCAATTCCAATTCCGTTGTTCGTTTGGCAAGAATTGCCCCTGGCATTGATTTTCGCCCAAAACCTATAGGTTTTAAGTCTCACCAAATTTGCCTGCAGCCAAAACCGACCCTTTTTGCTCGGTTTTGCGGAGGGATCGACAGAAGGAACGGGCGACTGCAAAAACGCGAAAGTCGCGTGGCTTCTCCCTTCCGTCTCCGGCGAAACAGCGGCTCCTCCTCCCCGGCGACTTCATCCCCCTTCTCCTCTCCGTCGAGGTCTAGCGTAGCTTCGTCTCGGTGAGCCTATTCTCCCATTTTCTTCCTCATCTTCGACCTAGCATTGCATACGACGACCTAATCGGCCGATCTTTGCAGCGCCGCTCCTTCTTCCTCCTCTCCGGCGACGACAACGAGGATCTTCTTCCTCCAACGTCTTCCTTCTCTACGGCGACGGCAGTGAGGGCTTCTTCCTCCCTCTAGGGCGACCTTGAGTTTAGGTATAAAATTTTTTTTGCCTCCATTTTCAAGATCCGATTTTACCTGGCATTGCATGTATGTTTTATGGTTGAATGTGTTTTATAGTTGTGTGTTGTGTGTGTGTTGTTTAGTGTATGGTTGTGTGTGTTTGTATTGTTGTGTGTGTTGTATGTGTTATGTGGTTATGTAGTATGGTTGTGTGTGTTTGTATGGTTGTGTTTGAATGTGTTTTGTGGTTGTGTAGTGTGGTTGTGTGTGTGTGTTGTTTGTATGTTTTATGGTTGAATGTGTTTTATGGTTGTGTGTTGTGTGTGTGTTGTTTAGTGTATGGTTGTGTGTGTTTGTATGTTGTGTGTGTTGTATGTGTTATGTGGTTGTGTAGTATGGTTGTGTGTGTTTGTATGTTTATGTGGTTGTGTAGTATGGTTGTGTGTGGTTGTGTAGTATGGTTGTGTGTGTTATGTGGTTGTGTAGTATGGTTGTGTTTGTTGTATGTGTTATGTGGTTGTGTAGTATGGTTGTGTGTGGTTGTGTAGTATGGTTGTGTGTGTTATGTGGTTGTGTAGTATGGTTGTGTGTGTTGTATGTGTTATGTGGTTGTGTAGTATGGTTGTGTAGTATGGTTGTGTGTGTTATGTGGTTGTGTAGTATGGTTGTGTGTGTTATGTGGTTGTGTAGTATGGTTGTGTATGGTTGTGTGTGTTATGTGGTTGTGTAGTATGGTTGTGTGTGTTTGTATGCTTGATTGTGTTGTGTGTTGTATGTTTTTGTATGGTTGTGTGTGGTTGTGTAGTATGGTTGTGTGTGTGTGTTATGTGGTTGTGTAGTATGGTTGTGTGTGTTATGTGGTTGTGTAGTATGGTTGTGTGTGTTATGTGGTTGTGTGTGTTTGTATGCTTGATTGTGTTGTGTGTTGTATGTTTTTGTATGGTTGTGTGTATTTGGTGTGTTTGTATGGTTGTGTGTGTTTGTATGCTTGATTGTGTTGTGTGTGTTGTATGTGTTTGTATGGTTGTGTATTTGGTGTGTTGTAGGTGTTTGTATGGTTGTGTATTTGGTGTGTTGTATGTGTTTGTATGGTTGTGTGTATTTGTTTTATTTATGTGTTTGTTTATTATGTTTCGTAGATGGATACTCTGATCGAGTTTCATAGGAGAAGAAGAGTTAACATGAGAAAAAGAAGAGTTTAATTAGTTTTATCCTCTTGATATATAATTATATAGTTTAGTTCTTTAGCTTATATGTTTGTGTCATGAGATAATTATATAGTTTAGTTCTGTAGCTTATATAATTGTGTCGTGATATCATACTAAGAAGGCTTATGCTCTCTATGCAAATGAGTTTTCTTATTCAACGTAGGACAATATACATATCTTGCGTTCACGCCAAACTTTTGAAATGAGCACTACGATTAGAATAAACGTGTGCTCTAAGTAGAAGGAATAATGATAACTAGAAACAATGTAGTTCAATACAACTACTATTTAGTGTATAGCTTTGTTCTTTGCACCTGCATTCTGATGGTAAATCATGTTGATCATAGTTATGATGCCAACTAAATTATCCATTTATGCACTATCATATGTTACTTTCTTTCCAGCTCATTTTTTTGTTTATATGCAATTAATTTCGAAGTTTTCCTATGCTTTCAATAATATAAATGATTAACTTTAATGTATTTTGAATCGTAGGTAACCAGATAAAAACAAGGACTTATCGTTGGTTTTACAACTCTTCTCCGGGTACAGATTGTGGCCTAGGTTTCACTTTCTTCATCTCTATCTCCTTTTACATTATTGTATTCTAGGTGTGCTTTGAGGTATTAGTCAAGTAGTGGCTAAGCAAAGCACGGTAGACTCTGTGATTGATGTTTGTAGGGTTGCTCCGTAGTATTGGCCGGTAGAGGGTCAAGCGGATCAAATAGATATTTATTTACTTTGCGGGAACTTACTTATGTTTTGCTGATTCTAATTTAATAATCTTCTCTCCTTGTAAATCACATGTTTTGAGCTTTTATGTAGGTTACTCTAGCATATAACATGGATAAGAGTTGGATTGATTTGCAAAATAGGGTTTCAGATGAATATATTAAGGGTGTTGACAAGTTTTTGGATTATGCTTATCAAAATAATTCAAGTGATTTTGAGAATAGGATTTACTGCCCTTGCAAGAAATGTACCAACCGTTATCTTGTTGAGAGAGTTGTTGCACGCGAGCATATAATTATTCATGGGTTTCTAAATAAGTACAAGACATGGAGTTTTCATGGGGAGTCATGTCATTCACAAAATTATAGTGGAGATTGCTCAATTAATCATCATGTAAATTTGAGTGATGATATGATTGGAATGATACATGATGCAACTGGCATTCCTGTAATTGATGCTAGCTTGCATGAAGATCCACATACATCAAATAATCCAATAGATGATTTTACAGAAGGGGATGCCAAATTTAGAAAACTTGTTGAAGATGCAGAGCGTCCATTGTACCCTGATTGTGCTAAATATACATCATTGTCTTTCATGGTTAGGTTACTACAAGGGAAAACAATGCATGGATGGACAGATGTATCATTCACTTGGTTGTTAGAATCACTTATTGATGCTTTTCCTAACATAAAGCTTCCAAAATCTTATTATGAAGCTCAGAAAATCACTAAAGACTTGGGATTTTCTTATGAGACTTGGGATGCATGCCCTAACAATTGTATGTTATTCAGAGGAAGTGATTTGTCACTTGATAAATGTGAGATATGCGGAGAATCAAGATATAAACCACCCACTGAAAGCTCGGGTACTAGGGAGTGCACCACTACAAAAATTGCTTCAAAACAAGTAAGGTACTTTCCTATTAAGCCAAGATTAAAAAGGTTATTCATGTCATCAAAAACGGCACATTTCATGCGATGGCATACAGAAGAACGCATAGATGATGGGATCATGCGACACCCTGCAGACACTCCGCAATGGAAAAAATTTGATAATGATTTTCCTGAATTTGCAGCTGAGCATCGCAATGTTAGACTTGGTTTAGCATCTGATGGATTTAATCCTTTTAGAACAATGTCTATTGCTCATAGCACTTGGCCGGTAGTTTTAATGCCTTATAATTTACCACCATGGTTGTGTATGACACAAGCTTTCCTTTTCCTTGTTGTGTTAATTGATGGACCAAAGGGACCGGGCAATAAGATAGATGTTTATCTTCAACCATTGATTGAAGAGTTGAATGAACTGTGGAGTTCTGGTGTGATAACATATGATGCATCAAAGAATCAAATGTTTACACTTCGTGCCGCACTACTTTGGACGATTAATGACTATCCAGCCTATTCCAATTTATCAGGATGGAGTACAAAAGGTAAATGTGCTTGTGCAAATTGTAATCACCAAACTAGATCGCATTGGTTGGCAAATGGTAGAAAATTTTGTTACTTGGGTCATCGTCGTTGGTTACCTTGCGGGCACAAGTTTCGAAGAGACAAGGTATCTTTTGATGGACATCGAGAGTTTGAAGATAAGCCTCCCACCTTAAAGGAAAGTGACATTTTAGCACAGTTGGATGACGTACTTACTGAGTACAAGAAAGATGACCTTAAGAAGAGAAAGAGGGAAGAGCGTAACCGAGTAAGTAATATTGGTCAAAAACCTGGTTGGAAAAAAAGGAGTATCTTTTTTGAATTGCCATATTGGGGGTCTCTTCAAGTGCGTCATTCCATTGATGTGATGCACCAAGAGAAAAATGTAGGAGAAAATTTGCTATATACCATATTGGGCATTACGGGGAAATCAAAGGATGGATTGAAGGCAAGACAAGATTTAAAGATTATGGGTATTCGCACTATGTTGCACCCACAACTACTTGCATCTGGAAAGACTTTATTGTATCCAGCTCGCTTTACAATGGATAAAACACATCAAGATATTTTCTTAAGAGTTTTAAAAAGCATCAAAGTGCCTGATGGTTATGCATCAAATATTTCTCGATGTGTTCATTTGAAAGAGCGAAATATTTGGGGCCTTAAAAGTCATGACATGCATTTAATTATGCAACAATTCCTTCCAATAGCCATTAGAAAAGCTTTGCCGATAGATGTTGTGAAGGTATTTATTGAGTTATCCAATTTCTATAGACAATTGTGCTCCAAAAGTAACAGACTTATTGACTTAAGGTCCTTGCAAGAACGCATTATTCTCACACAATGTCATCTTGAAAAGATTTTTCCACCCGCATTTTTTGATATTATGGAGCATCTAACTATTCATTTAGCTGAAGAAGCCGCCATTGCAGGCCCGGTTCAATTTCGATGGATGTATCCTATTGAAAGGTAATGATGTTTTCTTGTATTTGACAATATTCTACCTTTTTAATCAACATAATGTATATTTTAATTTAGGTATCTACTTACTCTTAAGAGATATGTGCGTAATCGTGCTCATCCCGAAGGTTCTATTGCTAAAGGCTATCTTATGGAAGAATGCATGAATTTCTGTGAGAGATATTTAGATGGAGTTGAAACAAAGTCTAATCGCCCAAGTAGAAATTATGATGGAGGTGATGTTTCTGGTCGTCCTTTCAAGAGAGGCAAAAGGATGCTTCTCGATGAAGTTACATTGACACAAATGCATCGCCATGTTCTTTTCAACACAGATACAATCACCATATTTCTAGAGTAAGTTTTTGGAACTTATTCTGTTATTCAAGTTTAAAATCCTTTGTATTAGTTGTTTATGATGGTGAATTGTTATTATAGGAAACACATCGAATCACTAAGAAAGGATTTTCCACGAGCAACCAAAAATCAAATTGACAAGATTCACAATGAATCTTTTCATTTGTGGTTCAAACAACATGTGAGTATGTTAAACAATATTTTTATTAAAGCATGCATTATGCTTAGCTCTGAAATTATTTAACTATTTATGTAGGTCAAATCCAGTGATATAAATATATCTGAGGAAATTAAGCATCTTAGTGAAGGACCAAGTGATTGGGCATGGAGATACAATGGTTATTTTATTAACGGATTCCGTTTTCGTACAAAGTACATGGATAGTAGAAGAAATACACAAAATAGTGGCGTGATGCTCAAAGCAAACACTATTAGCTATGCTAGTTCAAAAGATAAGAACCCTCGTATTGGAGGCGTCACTTACTACGGGAAGTTAACTGATATTTTTGAGATTCATTATACTAATGAATTTAAGTTTATCTTATTTAAGTGTGATTGGATTGATCCTCAGGTGGGTAAAAAAGTTGATGAGTTTAATTTTACCCTTGTAAACTTCAATCATTTATTGTACAAGAATAACAAGCTAACAGATGAGCCTTTTATATTAGCCACTCAAGAAGAACAAGTGTGTTATGTCACAGATCCTTTAGAACTCGATTGGGAAGTCGTTATGCAGCTGACAATTCGAGATTCATTTGATATGTACTCCAAGGATTCATCCCATGTTTCTCGGCTTGTGCCTCAAGTTGAACCACTAAGTCAACAAGAATTAGATGAAAGAATATATGCACGTGATGATGATGTTCATTGGGTTAGAGATGGAGTTGATGGCATCTTAGTTGATGATGCACAAGTGGATGTTGATAATAATGACATAATTGAAGATTAAATGTTGCTTTTCTATTTAATTGATAATGCTTTTTCTATTTGGAGATGGAGTTGATGGCATCTTAGAGATGGAGCTGATGGTGTGAATGTATGTTGTATGTTGTTATTCTATATAAAAACGTAAGTTGTATTTGATATTTGAACCATAATAGTTCTGCTAAGGTTATGGTATTTGATAATTTTCTATTTAATTGTGAATGTATTTTTTGCAGGAATGGGGAAAAAAAAGCTTGCAGGACAAACTATGAATGCAAAAATGCAACTCGCTTCGCCCATAACACATCCACCATCACTAACTGAACCTTGCACCACTACACCTTTAGTTTCCCCTCCTGCTACACATCCACCACCCTCTATTCCTGCCACAACTATTAAGTCATTGTTTCGAGCCACAAAACATTCAATACCATCGAGCTCTTCGCCCACCACAAATACACCACCAGTACTAACCCGGTCAACTACTATACATGTACCACCCCTCTCCCAACCGGCGACCATACACATGCCACCACTCTCCCAACCAGCGACCATACACAAGCCACCAAATTCGGCATCTGATTCAACTTCAAGTGCATCTGCAGGTACTTGAATATTATATTGCTTAATTATATGAGAAGTATGGTATATTTATGAAGATGCCTCGAACTTTAAAGGTAGAAAGAGAGGACGTGGTGTAGCTCATGGAATTTCAACATGGAACACGGGAGAGCGGTTTCATATTGATTTTGATCAGCATGGGTTGCCTATTGGTAAGTGTGAGCAACCTTTAATAGGACAACTTGGTTTGCTAGCGAGGAATGGATTTAAAGTACCGCTAACATATCCACGATGGAGTGATTTACCTGATGATGTTCTTGATGGGTTGTGGCGGGAGGTACAGGTATGCTATTTTTTTAACAAGTTAAAACATATATAGTATTGTTTAATCTTAATTATCTTATTGTTTAAACGCAGGATAATACAGATGCACCTCCAGAGTTTCGGACTAAATGCTTGCGTATAATTGGAGTTAGATGGAGAGAATGGAAACATTACATTAAAGATCAGTACTATAATATATATGAGACAGATGAGGAACGCTTATCTAATGTCCCAGATCGGGTTGTTGCTGATCAGTGGAGGACACTTGTTCAGTACTGGGGCCAATATACTGTAAAGACTATAGCAGCACAAAATTCATGCAACCGTGAATGTCAGGGAGGATATCATAAGATGGGCAGATCATCATTTCGCTCAATTCGAGAAAAGGTAATTAATTAACTAAATGTATTTATAATTGCGCATACATTTGAGATTAATGCTATAAATTATATTGATATTTTAGATGGAGAAAGAGGGAGTTGAAATAGATAGACTTAGTGTTTTTAAAAGAACACGAACTGACAAACGTGGCATGATTGAGTTTGAATCTAAAGATGTTATTGTAAGTTCCCTTTTATTATTGTAGATTTTCTTTCCAGGGACAAAATGAATTAATAAAAAATATTTCGTATCTTCAAAATGCAGGATGAAGTGAATAGTTTGTATGAAAAGTTACCTGAGGAGGAGCGCACTGCAGAATATAAAGATGCTTGCTTTGTTAAAGTCATGGGAGAGGATGGACATGGTCGTGTGCGTACATGGGGCTCCGGTGTAAGTAAGGCACAATCAAGTGAGGATGCTTCAAAATCATTTCGTTCGCAAATTCGAGAGGAGATGCAATCTCACTTTGATTCTCAAATTGCTAAAATGAAAGCACAAATGGATGAAATGACACGTGTCCAACAAAATATGCAAGTGCTTTTAGAGCGTCATGGCATTCCATTAACATCAACAATGAATAAAAGTGATGATCGTTCCATTCCATCGAGCACTGGACAGGTTTGTATTTAATGTACTTTTTAATTACTAATTTTTTTTTAAAACTTATAATATTTGCTATCTTTTATAGGTTGGAGATGAACATGATGATTTAGAAGATGGAGAGATGGAGGGGATGATACATCCTTCAACAAATTAATTTTTATGTTATAGTTTTTGGTTGAAGAAAGGCAGACTTTTGTAGAAATGTTAATGCAGAACAAATCATTAAACTAGTAATAAAAACTTCTCCAATTCTAGCAAATAACTTATTCATGCACTCTCTTCATCAATTGAGAGTTTATTGTTCATATCTTGCTTGCCCAAGAGTTTTATTTTTCTGCACCAGTCCTCATAAAAGGCAACATAGAGCTTTTTTCGCCCCCTCCCCCTTCCTTCAACAGGAAAAGTATGAATATATTTGATGACAGATAGAGTTCTTGCACAGAAATTATTTTTGTGTGGTTGTAAATGTTTTCATTTTAATATTTGATTTACTGTTTATTAACCACAGTAATCTTATAGAGTTTGTTTACATGCAATTCCAAGAATTGTGAAATAAAAATTTGAGGGGGACTTCATTTTCCTGGTGGTTTTATATTTTTTATTACCTTCAACTAATAAATAAGTTTTATGCCCTACGGTTGCTGCTCTGAATTTAGAAAGTGCTTTAAAATTTGGTTTGATGTGTTTTTTTTTTGTTGGCATAGAACTATGTGAAATATTATGAAGTTCACGTAGGTTGAAGAGTAAAATAATTTGAATCGTTTAGCTTTTCTTCATGAGCCTGCAAGTCTGAGCATTTGGGGTCATCGGTGCGGGTTCATTTGCAACTCGAGCGGTGGAAGATGGAGCAAAGCTCCTGTGGCTAATTTTTAAAAAAAAATCAGCAAGTATTTGCCACGGCCCTAAGCCGTGGTGATTTTTTTTAAAAAAAAGAAAACAAAGTATTTGCCACGGCAATGCGCCGTGGCAAATATTTTTTTAAAAAAATAAGGATGACTATTTGCCACGGTTTTTCCCATGGCAAATGAATATTTTAGGCCGGGGATTTGCCGTGGCAAACAAGGGATTTAGCCACGGAAATGAACCGTGGCCAATAAATACCGAAAAACAGGCCCTTTAGCTATGATTTTAGTCCGTGGCTAATTTTCGTGGCTAAAACTTTTAGCCACGATGTGAGCGTGGCTAATAGTATTGGCCACGCTCGTATTGCCTACGCCCACTTTCCGTGGGCAGACCGTGGCCAAAGGTTTTTAGCCACGGTTTCTGACTTTTAGCCACGGCAATCTGCCGTGGCTAAAAGTCTGTTTTCTTGTAGTGGCTTTTCACTTCAAATTCTACCGGAATAAGGGCTTCGGAACCGTGTGATAATTTGAACGGAGTTTCCCCAGTAGCAGAGCTCGGAGTTGTCCTCAAGGCCCATAAGACGGAAGGTAGTTGTTCTGCCCAGTTTCCCCTAACGTTTTCTACCTTCTTTTTCAAGAGATTTATGATGAGTTTGTTGGCGGCTTCTACCTGCCCATTGCTTCTAGGATGATGCACGGAAGCGAAACGAAGCTCAATGCCAATTTGCTTGCAGAAACTAATAAGAGTTGAATTGTTGAATTGAGAGCCATTATCCGTGATGATTGCCATTGGAATCCCGTGTCGACATACTATCTCTCCCCAAATAAAGTTTTTCACGGCTTGAGTGGTAATTTTGGCCAATGCTTTTGCCTCTATCCATTTGCTAAAATAGTCAATCATGACTATAATATATCGCCGCTGCCCACTTGCCATAGGGAAAGGCCCAATCAGATCCATTCCCCAAACTGCAAACGGCCATGGAGTTGCTATTGACTTAAGTTGTTGAGCCGGTTGATTTTGGAGAGGAGCAAACTTCTGGCACTTTACACATTTCTTAGCAAACTTCTCCGCATCCTTCCTCATCTGGGGCCAAAAATAGCCTTGCCTCAGAATTCTTTTCTCCAAAGTTCTAGCTCCAGAGTGACTTCCATATTCTCCAGAATGGACTTCCTGGAGGATCGCCGGAATCTCTTCTTCCGAAACACACCGTGCTAATGGCGATAGAAAAGTTCTTCTATAAAGCACTCCTGCAACAAGATAATAGTTAGCCGCTTTCCGCTTAAACCTTTTTCTATCTTTTATTGCTGAATGGAAATCTCCAGTCGAAAGATATTGAATAAATGGATCCATCCAAGACGGATGCTGATCAATCTCCATGACCTCTCCTTCTTCAATTGCCGGGCGAAACAACTCCGAAGTTGTTCCTCCTGAGAGAAGCCCAAACTTTGCCAACTCGTCTGCTTCCACGTTCTCACCTCTTGGAACATGATTGATGGTAAAGCTTTTGAATTTCCCAGCCTCAATTTTTACCAGAGTTAAATACTGCTTTAAAATACTATCTCTAGTCTCGAAAATCCCATTTACTTGAGAAGCCATCACCAAAGAATCTGTGAAAACTTCTACATCGTCAATCCCCAGCTCCCTGGCAAACTTGAGACCGGCTAGCAAAGCCTCATATTCCGCTTGATTGTTTGTTACTTGAAAATAGAACTTCAGTGCTTGATCAAGCCTTACTCCATTTGGGTTGATTAAGATAACTCCTGCTCCAGAAGAGTTTTTCCCTGAGGCTCCATCCACGAAGATTTTCCAGGCAAGAGGCACTCTGACCCCCTTCTGCGACTTAACTTCTTTAGCATCCACCATGAAGTCCGCTAAGACTTGAGCTTTGATTGCCATTCTTGGAACATAGGATATGTCGAACTCACTGAGCTCTATTGCCCACTTTGCCAATCTGCCTGAATGCTCCGGCTTCTCCAAGACACTCTTTAATGGAAGGTCAGTGACGACTAAAATCGAATGAGCTTGAAAATATGGTCTTAGTCTTCTTGCTGAAATTACGAGCATTAAGGCTAGCTTCTCTAGGATTGGATATCGAGTCTCTGCATTCTTCAAAATGCGGCTTACATAGTAAACTGGGAATTGTTTCTTTTTCTCTTCTCGGACCAAAACAGAGCTTATAGCATCGGCGCCAACTCCCAAATACAGGAAAAGATCTTCCCCTTCTCGCGGGCTTTGGAGTAGAGGAATTGACGTTAACTGCTTTTTAAGCTGACTGAAAGCATCATCACACTCTTGAGTCCATTCAAACTTGGCCCCTCCCCGGAGGGTCTTAAAGAAAGGTGCACTTTTATCCCCTGACCGGGAGATGAATCGACTCAAGCCTGCCATTCTTCCTCCCAACTGTTGAACTTCTTTTGGGGTTTTGGGAGGTGGCATTTCCAAAATAGCTTTTACCTTGTCTGGATTGGGCTCTAACCCTTCTGGAGTGAGGAGATGACCCAAAAATTTACCTTTGTTTGCTCCGAAAACGCACTTCAATGGATTCAACCTCATATTGAAGGCTCGTAGGGTTGCAAAAGTTTCCGAAAGATCTTTGAGATGAGAGGAGAAGGATTTGCTTTTCACCAAGAGGTCATCGACATACACCTCAAGGTTTCTTGCCTTCTGACTTTTGAAAACTGTATCCATCATTTTTTGGTAAGTTGCTCCAGCATTTTTCAACCCAAAAGGCATCACGAGATAACAGAAGCAACCATCATTTGTGATAAACGAAGTATGCGGTATATCCGGTTTATGCATCCTGATTTGGTGATAACCTGAAAAAGCATCTAAAAACTCATAAAAGAATAACCTACCACAGAATCCACTAAAGAATCTATCTGAGGCAAGGGATAGCAATCCTTGGGGCAAGCTTTATTGAGTTTGGTAAAATCGACACACATCCTCCACTTTCCACCCGGCTTAGTTACCATTACAACGTTTGACACCCACTCCGGATATTGGATTGGTTGAATGAACTTTACCTTCAGAAGCTTCTCTACCTCTTCACGGATAGGTTGAGCCAGAGTAGTTGCAACAGTTCTCTTCTTCTGCTGGACCGGAATGACGTTTGGATTAATGATGAGGTGATGGCAAGCAACATCCGGATTCACTCCAGGCATGTCGTCTGCCGACCAAGCGAAGATGTCTAAATTTTGCAGGAGACAAGAGATGAGCTGACTCTTGTCGGCTTCAGATAATTCAGTATTGATGGAGAGGCTCTTGCTCTCATCTTCCTCGCTGATCTGAACATTTTGAGTTGCTTGGGCAGGTTCCAAGCGGACTCCGTCTCTCGCATCCTCCACTTCTTCTGCAGTTTGAACTTGTTCAGGAACTTCAATGGATTCAGTCATCATAACTTCCTGGGGTGGAGAAGACATGATCATGTTGACCGTCTTTACATAGCATTCTCTTGCTTTCTTGGGGTCGCTCCTGATTCGATGTTGTTTGCCATTCAAGGCGAACTTCACCGCTTGATGGTAAGTGGAGACAATGGCTTGATACCCGTTCAGGAAGGGTCTTCCGAAAATTGCGTTGTAGCTACTGGGAGCATCAACGACTATAAATTTAACCAGCCTTACTATTCCTCCAAGAATCACGGAGAGGGTGACGAGCCCTTCAACTTCTTTCTTTTCTCCTGAAAAACCATAAATAGGTCCTTCAGTTGGTAGGAGAGTTTTACCTGTCTTTAACGCCTCAAAGGCATGCTTGAAAAGTACATTGACTGAGCTCCCCGTATCTATTAGAATTTTTTCCACCGTATAGTTTTCAATCACAGCTTTGATGACGACTGCATCATCAAAGGGATTCGCGGTCTGAGGAAGATCTTCATCTCCAAAGGTGACCGTCCCTCGAATCGGAGTCGAAGAAGTAGCGGCAACCTCTGACTGATAAACTCTCTTTAAACTTGCCTTTCTCGAGGACTCCGGTCCTGCACCCCCATGGATGCAGAAAAGGTTGCCCAAGGCACCCTCATCATTAGCGTCTACACATTCGCTGGGAAAGCCGATGTTGCCCAGATGGCCAACATCATCTACTTCCTCGCACTCCCAGTGAACTTCTGCTACCTCCTTGGCCTTGGAGGTTGAAGCTTTGGCAGAGTCATTCTTTTGAATGAGATCGCGGAGCTTTCCCTCCTTTAATAGTTTCTCTAAAAATAGGCGGAGAGCTCTACAATCCTCTGTCAAATGCCCTTTATCTCTGTGATACTCACAGTAGAGGGTTGGGTTTCTGGTTTTCGGATCAGAATTCAGCAGAGCTGGCTTCTTAAAAAAGGGCTGTTTCTGAAGAACTTGCAGCACTTCATTCATAGGAACACCAAAGTCCGTGAAGGACTCTTGGGATTCATTATAAAGTGAAGGAACGGGTAGAAGAGGAGGTTGAGCGTACTGGATCTGGTGGATGGGGGTGACTTGCGGAGCAGGAGTAGCAGGAGTTTGAAGAAATGAATTTTGAGGTGGGAAAAATTGATTACCTCGGTTGAAGCGGTTGTTGCGGTAATTCTTACCTCTTGGAGCTGGAGGTGGAAGCTCTTGTTTAGTTTTCGAGGAAGATGGAGCAGGATAGAATCCAGCTGAGCCTTTCTGAGTGGCTCTGTTGGTCAGATTGCTCACATAGGTGGGGTTGTTGATCTCCCCTTCTATATAGCGATTGGCAATGCTGATCAGCTCCTGATAGGAGCCAGGCTCTTTGGTTGTGACTTTGAACTTCAGAGGACCCTCCTGCAGGCCGCTGATCAAAGCTACCATATAGAGTTCGGGGTCCATGTCTCTGACTCCCAAGATCTCCTTCTGAAAGCGATCAACGAAATGCGCTGCAGTCTCATTGTCCCCTTGCTTAATTTTGAAGAGAGTCGCAGGACCACTCTTCCTTTTCTTTGCGGTGGCGAACCTCAGGAGGAGCTCTTGCCTTAGGGCGGCAAAGCTTGGGATAGATTGACAAGGCAGCTTATAGAACCATTCCATGGCTGACCCATCGAAGGAGGTAACCATCAGCTTGCACCTCACTCCATCTGAAATGGTCCTGAGGGCAACAGCAGACTCAAAGGCTTGGAGATGACACATCGGGTCGGTCTCACCTGTATACACAGGAAGACGGGGCTCTCTGAATCCATGAGGAATTGGATCTCGATGAATCTCATCAGTAAAGGGGGAAGGCTCCCCAAAAACAGAAGGTCCTGGAGGACGAAAAGGAGCTGGAGGATCTTGAGGGTAAGCAAACCCTTCTTCAAAATTCAAGGTCTGAGCCGGAGGCCCCTGGGCTGCGGCTCGGAAAGAATTACGACGGGCGGCGAACTCCTCATGATGAGATCGCTGAGGAGCTGCAGGCTGGAAAACGGGATGATCGCTAAGGTGACCGCTTGCCATGCGGTCAGGGGTAGCGATCTGAGGGGATTGAGGAAGGATCTTCTGGGAGATCGCGGCCAGAACCTGGTTCATGGCCTCGATCTGCTTCGCGGACTCCTGCTGAGTCCGGACGACTTCCTGCCGATCTCGAGCGGCCTCTTGCTGAGACCGCGCGATCTCTTGCTGAACAGCCGCAGCGTCCTGCCTGGCTCGGGCGGCCTCGCGGAGAGCCTGCTCAACGCGAAGCTCGAAGCGGCGCTCCATCACTTCTAACGGATTGTGATCGGAGGGGTGAACACTGGGAGACCGTAAAGGACGACCTCTACGGCGATCAGCCATCTTGAAAGCCTGGATTTCACCTAACACTACGAATCTGAAGGTCGCGTGTTCGTTCTGTTGGTGCCAAAAATGGTACCTCCAAAATTCACACTAAAGGGGATGGGAGAAAACTGCGAAGTGTAGGTTACTGAGACAGAAGATGCTAAAACAAGAGGAAAACGATCACAAAAAGGCGATCACGAAAAAATGAGACCGCTTACACAGGTTGTAAGCCGGAGCCTCGGAGCCAAAAGTCCTTTTCCTGGTACCCCTACCCCTCTATTTATAGACGATGGGTTGCCCAAACGGGCAGAACTGAAAACTACGGGTTGCCCGGGATACAGGAGAGACAGGGCAGGGAGGAGGGGTGCAGATAACAAAAATAGAAAAAACAAACAGACCGCTCGATCTGGCGATCTCGGGCTTTTCTGACCGCTTGACACTTAGAAAATTCTGGCTGAGAAGGCAACTGGCGGTCTGGGCGATCACTGAAGCTGAGACCGGTGAGACCGAACGAATTGACTAGTAAGAGGAGGTCGCGGGCTTTTCTGGGCAAACAACTAAGTAAAACTTACAGGAATAAATAACAAACCAATAAATACCATCATACAAAAGATCACAAAATAGGGAAGAGAAAATTGGAGAATCAATCCAAGGGAACAAGAAAATAAACCACCACTTCCCTTTACTCAAAACACCGAAAGATGGCCTCTCAAGCCCGCCACGCCAAAGATCAGCTCAAACACGACCTACGCACGAAGAATCTACGAAGATCGGAGAAAAAGAAAGGGTTAGGGCCGCTAACCCTAGCGCAAAAAATCTGCAAAATGAACAAAACTTACCACGCACACGACGAGCACAACGAGAGCTTTCCAAATCTATGCTACGACGAAGGTTTCGAGCACTGGAGCTCCATCGGCGGCGCTCGGAAAGCTCAGGAAAACCTACTCCCTCTTTCTCTCTCTCGAAATCTCTGGCTCGATTTACTAGGGAGGAAGTGTCACAACCCGCATTTCTCCTATGAATTAAATAAATATTATAAGAGCAAGGGTAAAATACGCGTCGTGATGCCACGTCATGCAGGGGATAACTACAGACGCTCAAGCAAAAATTCCTTATGTTTATTTTATAAAAGACATAAATGTGCTTGGGTTAAAAATAGAATTTTACAGATTAGCTTAGGACCGTGTCCCTCGGTCCGGTGGATCATCTAGTCCACAAGTAGAAAACTATACATACGCAGCGGAAAATAGGTTCATTTTAGCCTACATGAGCATGAAGATCAACATCCCATAAATGATATGCACATATTTATCTTTAGTATAGTAAGAAAGGATTTTCTACAATCTTCAAAGTATGTGACATTTACTTAAAATCATGATATGCAAGAATGACATTTTTATACCAATAAAGTAACTAATGCATCCTAGCAAAAATCTTCCCAGAGAGCAAGTAGGTAAACAACCCGAAAGTAACAGCAAAATAGCTAGTAAGTAATCTAGCACAAGAAAACTAGATCTATGGGCGTCAACAACTGACACGAGCCCATAGAAAAACAAAGTACAAGCCTAAATCTGAAACAAAAGGAACAACTACCTCACAACCGTGAGGGGAGAACGAACCACATCAACTAACTGCAGCCACATAGAACACCAACTCTACTAACTGAATAGCTACGACTCCGAGCCTGAGACATTCAAAAGAGAAGAATGCCTCAGCAAGAAAGTGCATGAAACCCCAAGGTTAGCAGTAATCAGAAATAAAGATTTCAGAAAGGAGAACTAATCAGATAAGCATCTATAATCTTACAACAACTCAAGCCAGCTTAAACGAGTGCACTCAGTAAGAGGAAAAGCCTGCACCAAAAGGTAATAGCCAAAACAATCAAAGCCAACCACTTGTCTTCCATTGCGTCTCAGAGGTGGTGGTTATACATATAATACCATAATACACATATATAAGCATATATGTTTATAAGCATTGAGACTGATCAGCTCGAGGGAAGAGCGTACCCCAAAAGAAAGCATTGCGACGGTGGTACCTTCCACAAACGCTCGCAGCCCAACAAACAAACAGGAGTGCTGTGGTGGTGGCTCGAATTCACTCCAACCATCAGCCCAAAAGAAGCACTATGGAGGTGACTTTAATTAGCTCACGCGACCAACAAACTCCAACATAGCACCAGAAGCAGCGGTGTAAAAACATATATATAAGTATGTATATATATAAGTATATAAATAAAACACACTACAGATCACCAGAAAACACTCGGAGCATTAGACAACATAGCATACTTAGCTCATAAATCCAGCATAACAAATAGAGGAGTACCAGGCAGGGAAACAGGATTTCAGATAGTTGTAACCACAACTCAAGACGAGAGTATCAGTAAGCACCTGGTTCAGTAATTAATCAATATATCAACATTCAACTTACAACAAGGTCAAAGATTTCAGAAAGCCAACACCATGCAAGGCTTGGTGTCGGAACAAGACGAAGATAAACTTAACACGAAGGCCAAACACCAGAATAATACTCGATGGTTCATTTGGAAACACTTGGTGAGTCCAAACTTGACTCCCAACGAACTTCTCGGAATAGTACGATGAATAAGGCACGAAAAGACACCAAAAAAGATAACTAACCAAATACAGGACAACTCAAAGAATAAAGCATAGCTTCATCAAAAGTCTTGACAAAAGGGCTTAAAATGCTAGATAACATCGCTTAATAAACCCGGGAACACCCGACAAAAGAACATAGAAATATATGAGGAAACAATTCAGAATAAGCGATGAAATCGACATAAAAACTTATCAAAAGTTGATAGGAAAATTTAACAAAAGTTGATGGGAAAATACTTATATCAAAGTCGATGAGAAGGACTTATATCAAAGTTGACTAGAAGACTTCATGTCAAAGTCGACGGGAACCTTCATAAAAGAAGAAGTAATTGCACGATCTTAGGGCGAGCAAATTTTTCTCAACCTAGGGAAGTCTTATCAGACTACCTGGTATCCTAACAAAATAGGTATAGAAGCTATACAGATTCCAAGGGGGATGACAGCAGGAATCAAGAACCCAGAACACCAATTAAGACTCAAAAAAAGGGAAAGTACAACAGCCACTATCCTAAAATCAACAGGTTAGGCAGACAAGAAAGAAGAAAGGACTAAAATGGAGGACTTTCAATCACCCAGCAAAATCAAGCCAAGGGGACTACTACTACTTGAAGGACACAACCAACAAGAGAGACTAACATAACTAAGCTTCAAGAAACAAAGTCATTAAGGAGAAGGACTGTTATTTGCAGCCCACAACCACTAAAGAGGAATCTTTACATTCAACCAGATTGCTAAGACAGTGAGGAGGAAGCATTACCCTTCACTGAGAAAGTTAACACCAAAAATTTACATGGAAGACTGAGTCTGGAAGGGTTTAAAATACTCAGAAATAAAAGGCAGATGTTCTAATAAATTCTGGACACAAAGGCTAGAAAATTCAGGAACTACACAGAGAGAACTTCTAAAAAAGTCCATGGTTTAAACAGGAATCAAAATGCACAAGAAGGAACTTGATTTCCGAGAATACACAGAAAACTACTTTTTTTAGAGAATCTATCAGAACAACAAGGAAGGCCACAAACAGAACTTCACTTTCAGAAAAGGTGGAGAAACAATCAAAAGATACATATATATATATAAAGAAGGTTTAGAGTTCTGAAGAAGCATACAAGCCCAGGGAATTTAGGATCTGGTTCCTCATACCGTTAAGAATTAGCGAGCAAGATTCCATGAAACTTAGCCACAAAACCAACCATACTTTTTACCAAGTATATATATAATCAGAAATAAAACTATCCAGGGTTGAACCAGGCAATAATATTCAAAAATAAAGCTAACTATATTTTAGCCGAGAATATACCTACAACCATCCAAAGTTCCAACAAACAACAAGTGCAGAGAATAACAAGTGCAGAAAATGACAAGAGCAGAGGATTACAAGTGTAGGATTTAGTCGGCAACATAATCAGAAATGCCAAAATGAACCAAGCAAGCAACCCCACCAAAGCAGGAGTCCAGGATTCAATTGCATAAATTTCGAAATTCTGTTAGCACATATATAGATATACCCCGAAATTAGCAAATACCAGCCAGGAATTGGTTAGCATAAATTAGGAAATTGTGATAACAAAATCTAGGGAACCTGCTGCTAGCAAAATTTCAAAACAGATCTGTCAACATAATCTAGGAATTATGCTAGCATAACATCCAAACATTTTTGATAGCAAGAGCTAGGAAATCTACTAGTATAATTCTCCAAAAAAATATGCTAACAGGAACTAGAAAAATAAATTACTAGCATAACCCAAGAATTCTGTTAACAGGAATTGAAAAAAAAACTGCCAACATAAGCTCCCAAAAATCAGGTAACAGGAATTAGGAAAACTGCCAACATAAGCTCCCAAAAATTGGGTAACAGGAATTAGAAAAACTGCTAGTGTAAGCTCCAAACCAGGGCCACGATCGGTAACGCAACAGAAAAGAGATGAAGGGGAGGGGGAAGAAGAGTTTTCTTGCCTCAAACAACGGTGCCCTGCCGGATCACAACGAGCAAGGAAGAAGCCACCCGGATCACTAGCCCCGGCGACGAAAACAACCCCGACAACCAAGATCCTTCCTCCTCTAACCGATCCGATGTCGTTTGACACCGCTCCGACACCACCCTAACCCTCGACGACTCACCGGTGCTCCACGGGACAGGGAGGAAACGAAGAGGGGTTTGGCTTTTGATAGCAGCTGGGAGGAAATGATATTATATAACCTCTCTCTCTCTCTCTCTCTTTTTTCTCTTTATTTATAACTTATAACTTATATACATAAGATTGTATATATATATACCCCTTATACACATGTATATATATATAATTTTATAAATGTAGCACCCTACACAAAACCTCCCTATAAAAACTTCATGCATGCATACACGTATGTATATATGTATTTGTATACATTTATAATAGTATATATATATGAACTTTCATACATGCTTATATATATATATATATGTATATACATATACATACATATATCTGCATATACGTCCCCATATAGAATTAACTCACCGGACGACGACGATGACGATGACAACGATTCCTAAAAGATAATGCCCCTCTCATTAAGACTTCGTAACGATTAACCTTTAACCACTATCATCCCCCACATACTCTCTCAGAATAATTATAAGAGAAAACCTGGGGTGTTACAGTCACCCTTCCTGACAAAAAGCTTCATCCTGAAACTTTGCAACAATAATACAAAACAAGGAAAACACAAGAGACAAAAACTTACTGGGTAAACTAGCTAAAAAGATGAGGATATGACTCCTTCATTACTGATTCTAGCTCCCAGGTTGTGCCCTGAACATCCTGATTACCCCAGAGGACCTTCACCATAGGGATTAACTTCCTTCGCAACACCCGATCTTGCTTCTCCATGATACGAACAGGCTCCTCTACATAGGACAGACTTGGCTGCAACTCTGGCACAAAAACTAGAACATGGCGGTCACTAAGGACGCACGCCCAAGCTTATCAAAGGCATAAGGCGCACCAAGGCGCAAAGGGGTCCTGGATCCTAAGCGCAAGACGCAGGCGTGCGCTTGAGGCACGTGAGGCGCCAAAAATAAATAAATGACCAAATATTATTTTTTAAATACCAAATACATATAAAAACATCTACTACCATATTAACACATAAAGGAAATGTAACACGAATCTATAATAGATGTTTTAGAACAGGAATATGCCCTAGTATCATATCTTCTTCCTTTCCAGAAAAATAGTACACTTTCTGTGAGAAGTTCTCATAGAATCGAAAAGCCAACTTTATGCATTTTTTGTTGTGGCAATGATCTGATACATCCATGGACTTTTCGTTTTGTATTTCTAGATGGATCAAATTGGTAGAAACATTTTTTTGAAGCTAATGACTGATTGGAAACTGATGGATGGACTTCATATAATGCGCTCAAAAAGGGGAGAAAATAATTCACCTTCAAGTACTAACGGTGGTGTGGATGCAAGGTAACGACTATGCCGACGAGGAGCAATGGATCCGTCGGGCACGCAGCAGTGAGGAGTTATCTGGCTTATGATGATCAATGTCGAGCATGCAGCAGTGAGGAGCAATGGATCCATCGAGCACTCTGAGAGGTGGAGCCTGGAGACGTCGGGCGAGAGGACCAACAACGGAGCACCTACCAGGCGGCGGCGAGAGGAGTAGCAGTTGAGTACTTGCCCAGTGCAGCGATAGGAGCAGCAGCGGAGCACATACTTGGCGGAGGAGAGAGGAGAAGTAGCAGAAATTCCGAGAGGAGGAGCAACGGAAATGCAGAAATGCGGGTCTCGGACTAAAATCCATAACCTATATAATGATCCTACATGCTAGGGGCTCGCCTAATTTGCGCCTTAAGGCACGCTAGGCGCTCGCCTATGTGCGCCTAGCGCACGTCGCTCGCCTAGCCCTCCCCTAGGCGCAGCCGCTTGCGCACAATACGCCTGGTGCCTCAGGCGCGCCTAGGCATGTGCCTTGATAACGTAGCGCACGCCTAACAGTTATTTACCTTAAACTCTCCTATAAAGGCGGATACGCAACTAAATGAGCGAAAGCAAACTAGGGAAAAAGCTGAAAGCTAAGAGTTACATTAGAATCTAACCTGGAATCACCGGGGGGAAAATGCTCTCCTTCCTTTACTAATATAATTAACTCGGCCTCTCCTCGATCCAACTGCCGCTGCTGAGGCGGTGGTGATACCAGAGCTAGAAGGGCAAGCTGCTGGCCGGCCGACTGGAACTGCGAACACCAGGATTTCACATGCCCTTTCTGCCCTCACTTATAACACGTTCTATCCTTCAACCGGCATCGTGTCGCATCATGCCCTCTTTGCCCACAATACCCACACGACTTATCCTTCTTCCAACAATGCGCAAGATCGTGCCCCGCCCGACTGCAAAAAGTGCAATACTTAACATCCTTCGGGGAATCTTGAAGAGCCAATGACTGAAACTGCATCTTCTTCACCTGAAGCTGCTTCTGCGCGCCCAGTCTCTTGAAACATTTCTCGAACGGATGGCCCACGCAACTACAAAAACTGCACACCATCTTGCCCTTCTTACTTGGAGCAGGGCGACCGCTATCACCAAACTTCCTCTTTCCCTTTCTCGAC
Source organism: Dactylorhiza incarnata (assembly GCA_033032865.1). Taxonomy (NCBI): domain Eukaryota; kingdom Viridiplantae; phylum Streptophyta; class Magnoliopsida; order Asparagales; family Orchidaceae; genus Dactylorhiza; species Dactylorhiza incarnata. Next base: position 7,298,486 of record JAWHQI010000033.1, on the reverse strand, counting down.
ACTGCATCTTGACCCACAACAGGGTTATGCACCCCAGGCTACTGCCCAAAGGTAGCCGCCATCAATGTCTAAATCTGTGCCTACATCTCGACCACCTGCCTCGATAATGCCTTATTACTCTAACGCAACTCCTCAATTACCGCTTCACTGCGCGCACCCAAAGACTCTCCCTCTGACTGGGGAGCTGACTCCGACGCACTACGCTCTGGAGTCATCAACTGCAATTACGAACAAACACCTCACTACACCTAGCTTAAGATACACCAACTAGGAACTAGAATTTCCTAACTCGATATAGATCAGAAAAGTGTAGATACTTGCTCTTGCTGTTACCTTTCTCTGGGAATTCTCTGGGAATTCATGAAATGATGTTATGCTTAACTTAGGATGATATACCATCATCCTATCAACTTATGTGCATATAATATAAATGCATGAATGCCATAATTTTATTTCAAATCATGTGTGTACGAGCGTCATCATGTATGTCTTTAACTTGGCACGTGTGCTAATGTTATGTTATGATGTGCATGTAGTGCTGTGCAATCTAAAAAGGCCTTAATGCATGCTATGAGCGGCATACATATGCGACCTTATGCATCTCATATTAAATATTATCGCATGTAACGAAAAAAGAAAATCGAGCTAATGGACACGCATGCGGCCTACGTTATGCATTCATACTACATAACAGTCGTATGTTGTCACCTATGAGGATCAATATACAAACACATATTATGCATCCCATACTACATAATATGCCCCATATACTTCTTATCATGCCATGAGTGTAGTGTTCATGCTTCAGCCAAGACATACGGATGACCTTTTTGTTGGAACATGGTCTTACGCATCTCCTAGGTTTGAGAATAACAAAACCTATGTGTATTTGATCTTGTGTGTTTAAGTGTGCAGGATAACAAAGTCCACATGACTCAAGGATTACATAAAAAGGTTGCCTCCAAAGTTGAGCCATCAAATCCAAATCTTCCACTAGCGCTGGCGGTAGCACTAGCGCAGGCGCTAGCTGTCGTTCGACGAACTGTTAGCGGCTAAGTCTATTCGTCGAATGTTCTCATGAACTCCCGATGAATATCGACGAACGCAGACAGAAGTCAAAAAGGCAGACTTGTGAAGGAAATTGTGCGGCTAAGTCAATTCGTCGAATGTTCTCGAGAACTCCCGATGAATTCCGACGAATGAAAACAGACAACAGTACTCCCACTAGCGCCGGCAGTAGCACTTACCGACTGGCGTTAGTGATGATAGCGCAATTCTGGGAGCACATATGGAAGGAGATAGCGCCTGGCATTAGCCGATAGCGCAGGCGGTAGCGACGCACTCAGTTGGCAAGGAGGAATTGTTTCCTCGGATCGAAGATTCTACCGCACAGAATGTGTCCTAATATGGGATAGCGCTGGCGGTAGCCGATAGCGCAGGCAAGTAGCGATGCACACAGTTGGCAAGGAGGAATTGTTTCCTCAGATTGAAGATTCTGCCTCGCAAAACATGTCCTAATATGGGATAGCGCCGGCGGTAGCGCTAGCGCAGGCGCTAGCGCTGAGGCTATATAAAGGACCCATTGGCTCCGTCTTCTTCATCCTCTTGAGATCTAGAATTCCAGAGCTTTGTGCCATAGCATAGAGAGGAAGGTTGAGAGAGATACTCCCACAAATCCATGAAGGCTTAAGTAGATCCGTGGAGAAGATTTCAACACGCTTCATCATCGTGGCGAAAGATTGCATCGACTACGATCATACACTGCGTCTTCGTCTACTTCTCCAAGAGATCCACATAGAGGGAGTTTTATATTATTGTCTTTTTCATTTCACATCCTTTCTTGTAATCGTTTAAGTAAACTCGCCTCGTGTTGGCGACTAGGTCTGGATAGGACTTAGGGCTGAAATTCGCCTCATGTTTGTGACTAGGTCTGCGTAGGACTTAGGGGGAAACTCGCCTCGTGTTGGCGACTAGATCTAGGCTAGGTCTAGGGGGTGCTCGAGGCCACATCCGGGGAAGGGTTTGCTAGAGCGGCTTGAGGCCGAATCCAGGGGAGGATAGGCTAGGGCCACCGGTTCGTGGGGAAGCGAGTTGGGATAGAAAACAAAAAGGAGTTTATTTCTATTAGCTTTGATTTCTAGCTTCGATAAGAGATCAAGTTTTGTAATCATGCTTCTCAAGTTAATAAAATTATGTCTTTACTTTTACTTCACTTGATATGTCTTGATCTTCTTTAGTTTAATAATCAAAGCTTTTTCAAAGTTATTCAAAATATATCTAAAGTTTTTAAAACCCGTATTCACCCCCCCCCCCCCCCCCCTCTAAGGGTGCCTACCGATCCAACAAGTGGTATCATAGGGAGGTTATTCCAAATCGGCTTAACAACCGGGAATAATGGCGTCTCATGATCTCGCTTCTATTAGTGGGGTAAATTTTTATGAAGAAGGGAAATCTCTTAAACCACCTTTATTCGAAGGAAGAAATTATAAAGGGTGGAAATTCTTAATGGAAAAATTTATTAAAAACTTAGATATCAATGCATGGGATATAGCAATAGTTAGGCCAACGAATGAATCAAATAAACAGGAACGTCATCTAAATGCAAAAGCTTTAAATAGTATTTTCTGTGCTTTATCCCAAGATATTCTCAAACTAATATATTGTTTTTCTAGTGCATACAAAGTATGGAAATTTCTTGAAGAAATGTATGATTCTCCTTCTACAGGTATGGAACAATCGCAAGAACCAGAGAATATGCAAGCTTGCACAAGTCTTCAAGAATGCTCCTCTCATGACGGATCCATGAAGTGCACATCAAGTGAAAGAGAAGAAGAAATACTATCTTCGGAAGAGGAGTGCCAAAAAGATGTCAAAGAAACGATATGTTCAAATCGTGCCTCTCCGGAAAGCAATGTAAGGAAATCAAATTCCATCTTTTGTACTTCTATCTCTTCATTACAATTGCTTCAAACTACAAAGCGCAAAATTAAGAAATTAAAAAATGTTAATAAACATTTACGCTTAGAAAATAAAAATTTAAAGGCAAAAATTAGTGAAGAATCAAATTTATCTAGGTCTACACATGGCTCCTTAGTTGAAAACACCACAACTTGTGTAGAATATAATGAATTAAAAGAAAAGCACAAGAAACTTGAAAAGGATTTTATTTTAGTAAAAGAACAAAATGAAAAATTATGTTTAGAAAATTCATCTTTGATAAATGATTGTGCTAAGTGCAAAGACTATAAAATTGAAATTAAAGAGATGGATGAAACATTTGATGAATATAGAAATAACTATCAAGATCATATTGTTTCAATTGTTTCAACTCTTAAAAATAGCACAATCACTTATAATAAAGCTAGACATAATTTAAAGATTAAAAATGATGAATTAAAATCAAAAATCAACTTGCTTATGAAAATTGTAAATACAAATTCACAATATCAAACTATATCTAAAAACAAGTTGAATATGAATATTAACATCTTACCTAAGTTTAAAAATGGGAGTAAGGAACATAAAATATTTTTAAATCAAAATCAAAATCACCATAATTTACAAAATCATTTTTCTCCCAACCTAAAATTAAATGCAAACAAATTTCCTTCAAATTATAAATTAAAAAATCTTTTTGATCCAAATGTTCATGTAAATGATTATGGAAATTTGAAAACTAAAAATAATGTTAAACCAAGATTTGAATGGAGACCCAAAGTTAAAGATGAAACACAAACTCCACTTAAAAGGGCTCATTCACTTCCATCTCCTCAAAAGCAAACACGATGTATTTGGGTACCCAAAGGAACCGTCACACCCGGTCCTCTTTGGATACCTAAATCTCTCATTCATTAGTATCTAATTATTTGCATGAAGTAGAAATCAACTAAAAATAAAATATCAATTATCTACTTCATGATATGCTTAATTTTCTTATTTGTTGTTTGTTTTTATTTTTGTTGAACCATCATGATATGATCACTTTATATGACTTGTGATATAACTTTCTCATATTAAACCAAAATTCATAAATACATCAAATTGAATAAAATTGAATAAATAGTCATGTCATTTCTCAAGTGATCTACTTATCCTTTTTATTTCTATCCTTCTAAATCCATTTCCTAAAAGTCTTATAAAATTTGAAAAACTAAATTTGTTATATGATATTATTAAGACTAAATGAAATAAGTGTCAAATGGATTTAAAAGGTGTATTTTAGGGGTATTAGGCTAAATTTATAAAACTTAGGTAGTTAATATATTTGCGTCATTTTCAATTACCTCAAATATGTTTAATCATAATCATGTTTAAATCGGAATTGAAAAATTGCTTGAATATTATTTCACTTATTTATGATCATTTCACTCATGCATATGTTGTGCAAAACTTAATAATTAAGGTTTAATAAATATGAAACCCTAATGAAGATGAAACTCATGTACTAATTTTAACTTCCGCAACTTTTTGCGATTTCTTCTCATCTCATCACTTCATTAGACAGGCCTTACATTGCAAAAACATAATTAAGAAAAATCGGAAGCAAAATCAAAGAAAATTTAGGCCATATGATTAAAATAAGCACTCTCTGTGAGCTAACGCAGGCGCTAGGACCTAATGTCGGCGCTAGCTCGAGTCTCCGATTTTCTGAAATTTTAAAATTCTGAAAAATAAATAAAAATATATTATTTTATATGTACTACTCATTTTTGCAATTCTGCCTGTACTGGTTTTTTGAAAAATTAAAATACAAAATTACAAAAGCCAAAGTACAAAAAAAAATTTTGTTTTGTTTGATTTCTATATGCAAAAATCAAATACAAAAATATAAAACAGAAACAAGTATCAAAAATTATTATTTTGAACTTAACTTTTTACTTGTAACTTGCGAAAGGGTGATTTGGGCTATCACCAATCATATCACCTAGTACCGGGCGAACCTCTCACAAGGTAGTCCTCGGGAAGTCCAAGATCAATCTTATGAGTTCAAACTTTAAATTATCAAAAATACTGTATAGACATCATTGAGAAAATCAAGCATGATTTAATCTATTATTTAGAACTTCTATAATGTTGCAATTTATCTCTTCAAACTACTTTGAACATTGTTTTCATCATGCTTTGATATATCTATTAATATGTGCATCAATTATTGCGAAAAAGTTATGTAGAACTAAGCTTAGCATGCCTCTAAGTATGAGTAAATGTTTTATGTTTGATAATGATCGCTATTCACTCACTTATTTTGGCATTGTCTACATATGGGTTTAATCTAAGAATGCTTGTGTATGTTTTGTATTAGTACAATGAATTAAAATTGCACAAGTATCTTACCTACACAACCTTTATTTGCACTTTTAAAAGTTATGAATAGTGGTTATCTTTTTCATAAATTATATTGGTTTGCAAAACAAGTGTATTCGGAGAACTTTGTACAAAACAAAAATCAAAAAATAAAGTGGCAAAGATAACTCCACCAAGCACTACTTGAACCTCCTGATAAGTCTTAATAAGTGTTGTGAGGTTGAGCACCTTGGAAAGAATAATAAAGTATCGTGTGCAAACCATAACTTTCTTTCAAAATAAAAACCACTTATTCTTAAGTACACAGGATCACAATAAAAAAACCAATATTGAAGAATAAAATTATGTGATCCCCCAAGCACTACTTTGCACCCTGATAAGTCTTAATGAGCATTGTGTGTGCAAAGCACCTTGGTAGTTGTACATTTTTTTTTGTGCATTGAAGTGAGTGGAAGTAAAATTATTTGTGATTTATTGTGCTCTTTAATTTATATATTACTTGTATTTTTGATTAAAACATTTTTTTACTCTATTCAAAATACAGTATTGTGCACATCATTATCTTCCATAACACTTCTTCTCATGAGTATTGGATCCTAATGCAAATTCTATACTACTCTTTATTTATGAAATGCACTAGATAACCTAGCATGCAATCTACAATGTTTGGTATGATTTGAAATTATGAATTAAAATAACATTGTTGTAATCTCTTTTTGATAACATTATTTCATGCTTGGTTACATTATTGTTAAACTTAAAGATTTTAATTGAACAATGATTTACAAAAACATCTTCCTTTTGAAATTTAACTCATATATCATTTTATGGATCATCATTGATTACAATAAGATGTTTCTTGTATTTCAATAAGTCTTCCGCATCATAACCATATAATTGTTTTACCTTGCGCTTTCATGCTTATTTAAAGTCTTTTTGTGTGTGCATCATCACTTGAATCTTCAAATTCCTTTCTTGCAACAAGTGGTAGACTTGCATGGTAAACTTTATATTGGTTGCTTTTAACATGAATATTTTTTGCTATAAAACTCTGATTTATTTCTATGAAAATATTATTACGCTAAAAACTCTGATTTATTAATGGACTTCAAAATAGCTATGTGAGTGCTTTCATAAATTCAAATAAAAATATAAATCCATAGGCTATGTCATTAGATTTAAAACGCTTAAATGTTTCAAATAATTATTATTCATGACTTCATATCTCACCATAGCGGGGGCGTAGGGTTGTAGACATTAGATAACCTTTATCTCTAGTAATGTCCTGTCCTTAACCGGGGAGGGTTCCAGTGGGGCCTTGCGAGGCACTGGGAGGAATGAGTGCTAGGTTGAGTTGTGTCTAGTGTTTGCATATGGGACTAACACCCCAACCTACGGCATGTATGCAGCTCCTCATGCCCATTCGTCACTTAGTACGGGGCTAGGGTGTAGATATATTGTCTGGGTAGTTTAGTTACTTGGAAATCATTACATTTTGTTTATGCTACAAACTCTGATTTATGAAAATGTTGAGATACTCAAACTCTGATCTATTTAAATGAAAAGTATTCTAAAACTCCTTATCATTTCCTTCTCTACAAGCTCGATCATGCTTTTATCTTATTATCAACTTTTTGGTGATGTCTCTTTACCCGCTTTTGCTAATAACAAAAGGGGGAGAACTAACATGATAAATATTAATCTACTATCACACTATAATGCTTACTTAAGATGATGGCTTACATATTAGGAGAACATTCACTTAGGGGGAGCATGTATTTAGGGGGAGCAATTCTAAATGTTAAAATTGTTCATTATCCTAAGTCATCACTCTCACACACACACAAGTATGTTTCTTCATGCTTATATATATTAATGCTTTGATTTATCATTAATGGTTTTGTTATTATCAAAAGGGGGAGTTTGTTGGAACATGGTCTTCCGCATCTCCTAGGTTTGAGAATAACAAAACCTATGTGTATTTGATCTTGTGTGTTTAAGTGTGCATGGTAACAAAGTCCACATGACTCAAGGAATACATAAGAAGGTTGCCCCCAAAGTTGAGCCATCAAATCAAAATCTTCCACTAGCGCTGGCGGTAGCACTAGCGCAGGCGCTAGCTATCGTTCGACGAACTATTAGCGGCTAAGTCTATTCGTCGAATGTTCTCATGAACTCCCGACGAATATCGACGAACGCAGACAGAAGTCAAAAAGGCAGACTTGTGAAGGAAATTGTGCGGCTAAGTCAATTCGTCGAATGTTCTCGAGAACTCCCGATGAATTCCGACGAATGAAAACAGAAGACAGTACTCCCACTAGCGTCGGTGGTAGCAATTACCGTCTGGCATTAGCGATGATAGCGCAATTTTGGGAGCACATATGGAAGGAGATAGCGCCTGGCGTTAGCCGATAGCGCAGGCGGTAGCGACACACTCAGTTGGCAAGGAGGAATTGTTTCCTCGGATCGAAGATTCTGCCACGTAGAATGTGTCCTAATATGGGATAGCGCTGGCGGTAGCCGATAGCATTGGCGGTAGCGATGCACACAGTTGGCAAGGAGGAATTTTTTCCTCGGATTGAAGATTCTGCCGCGCAAAACATGTCCTAATATGGGATAGCGCCGGCGGTAGCGCTAGCGCAGGCGCTAGCGCTGAGGCTATATAAAGGACCCATTGGCTCTGTCTTCTTCATCCTCTTGAGATCCAGAATTCCAGAGCTTCGTGCCACAGCATAGAGAGGAAGGTTCAGAGAGATACTCCCACAAATCCATGAAGGCTTAAGGAGATCCGTGGAGAAGATTTCAACACGCTTCATCATCGTGACGAAAGACCGCCTCGACTACGATCATACTCTGCGTCTTCGTCTACTTCTCCAAGAGATCCAAAGAGAGGGAGTTTTATATTATTGTATTTTTCATTTCACATCCTTTCTTGTAATCGTTTAAGTAAACTCGCCTCATGTTGGCGACTAGGTCTGGGTAGGACTTAGGGCTGAAATTCGCCTCGTGTTGGCGACTAGGTCTGGGTAGGACTTAGGGGGAAACTCGCCTCGTGTTGGCGACTAGATCTAGGCTAGGTCTAGGGGGTGCTCGAGGCCACATCCGGGGAAGGGTTGGCTAGAGCGGCTTGAGGCCGAATCCAGGGGAGGATAGGCTAGGGCCACCGGTTCGTGGGGAAGCGAGTCGGGATAGAAAACAAAAAGGAGTCTATTTCTATTAGCTTTGATTTCTAGCTTCGATAAGAGACCAAGTTTTGTAATCATGCTTCCCAAGTTAATAAAATCATGTCTTTACTTTTACTTCACTTGATATGTCTTGATCTTGTTTAATAATCAAAGCTTTTTCAAAGTTATTCAAAATATATCTAAAGTGTTTAAAGCCCTTATTCACCCCCCCCCCCCTCTAAGGGCGCCTACCGATCCAACACTTTTGGTGTGTGTTTGCAATGAATAAAGATTCTCACCAGGCAGTTAACCAGGCCAACCAGACTATCCCAGCAACCAGGCTAACCTCCCTTTGATACCAACTGTCACAACCCTCATTTCTCCCATGAATTTAATAAATATTATCAAAGCAAGGGGAAAATACGCATCGTGATGCCACGTCATGCAGGGGACAACTACAGATGCTCAGGCAAAAATTCCTTACGTTTATTTTATAAAAGACATAAATGTGCTTGGGTTAAAAAGAGAATTTTACATTTTAGCTTAGGACCGTGTCCCTCGCTCTGGTGGATCATCTAGTCCACAAGTAGGAAACTATACATACGCAGTGTAAAAGAGGTTCAGTTTAGCCTACATGAGCATGGAGATCAACATCCCAGAAATTATATGCACATATCTATGTTTAGTATAGTGAGAAAGGATTTTCTACGATCTTCAAAGTATGTGACATTTACTTAAAACTATGATATGCAAGAATGACATTTTTATACCAATAAAGTAACTAATGCATCATACCAAAAAGTTTTCCAGAGAGCAAGTAGGTAAACAATCCGGAAGTAACAGCAAAAAAGCTAGTAAGTAATCTAGCACAAGAAAACTAGAGCTATGGGCGTCAACAACTGACACGAGCCCATAGAAAAACAAAGTACAAGCCTAAATCTAAAACAAAAGGAACAACTACCTCACAACCGTGAGGGAAGAATGAACCACTGCAACTAACTGCCGCTCCAGAGAACACCAACTCTACTTGTTGGAGCCAATGTTCCGCATCTCTTCATTTGAGAATAACAAATACCATGTTGTATTTGATCTTGTAGTTTGTGCGTTTATAGTGTGCAGGTTGTACAGGAACTATAGCTATACATCCCTATGAGTAGTATACTAAATGGAGATGACTCTCTGGAAAGAGAGCTAATGCCCCGCATTAGTTGTCAATGCCCCGAGTTAACTTCCATCGAGAAGGAATCCGTCTAGAAGAAATGTCATCGAGAATGAATCCGTCGAGAAGCCAGAGACAATGCCAGCATTGACTCTTAACGCTCGCATTAAGTCCATGAATCTGACATGATCCCGATGGTTGCACGATTTCAGCCACGACAATGCACGTTCACTAACACTGGCGTTAACTCTTAACGCCACGCGTTAGCTTCTGTGGCTATTTAAAGTACAACTCCTCTCATTCTAATGGATATGATTCTAGAATTCTAATAATTTTAGGAGAGGCTCGTGTACAACATTTGAGAGATCTACTTTGAGCTATCATGAAGAACTAAAGAGGATTTTGAAGGAGAAGGTCTACAACGCATATCCCATACAAAGGACGATCATTTCAAGAACGCCAACATCTACATCGCATTCGTCTTCACCTTCAGAATTTCTTGGAGAGATTCTCTTTACTTTATCTTGTAATATTTTACTTTTTCCTTTTGTAATTAGTGTGGAGAAATCATTCGGGGAGAACGTCGGATTCCGGGAAGGAATCTGTGGGTAATTCGCCTTGTGTGGCGACTAGGTCCTTGTACGAATTAGGGGGTAATTCGTCGCCTTGTGTGTGGAAACTAGGTCAAGGGTAGATCTAGGGGTGGCTAAAGAGGCCTTATCTGGGGATAATTAGGCTATAGCCAACCGGTCCTTGGGAGAAGGACCGGTGAAACATCAAAAAGTAATTTTTATATTCTCGCCTTGATTTCTAGCGTTATAGAAATCAAACATTTGTGTATTCAATTTATTATGAAATAAAATCATATCTTTTAATGTTCTATTCAATTTATTTTATTTCCTCTTCAAGAATGTTTTAATTTATATTTTCATTAAAGTATTAAAATTAACATTTGTGTAATTATCTTTGAAATAAAATAATCGTTTTCATTATCTCTGATTTTCTGGAATTGTATTTCATTTAAGATTTCATAAGTAAACTCATTGTGACAATCTTTTTGTGCTAAGTAATATTTTCTAGAGAGCTAACGCCCACCGTTAACACTTAACGCTAGGCGTTAGCAACCGTTAACAAAAAGTTTTGTTTCTCTTGTTTAAAAAGGAATCTTCAATACAATCTTTTTTGAGATATCAAAATATATTTTCTTATAAAATATTCCTAAACTTTGGTCACAATCTTTGATAAATTTAATTAAGATTTAAAATTCCATAAAACCCTTATTCACCCCCCCCCCCCCCCCTCTAAGGGCGCCGTAAGATCCAACACGTGGTATCAGAGCTACGTTATTCCAATATGGCTTCACAACCGGGAATAATGGCGCGTCATGATCTCGCATCTTCTAGAGGGGATATGTTTTATGAAAATGAAAAATCATTATGTCCACCATTATTTATGGGTGAAAATTATATTGGGTGGAAAACACTTATGGAAAAATTTCTTAAAACTTTGGATTTTGAAGTTTGGAATATTACAATTAAAATGCACCCAATTATTCTAAATAAAAATGAAATGTTTTCAAATGCCAAATCTATGAATAGTCTATATTGTGCTCTAGATCAAAATATTTTCAAACTTATTTATACGCTTCCTACTGCTTTTGATGTTTGGAAATTTCTTGAGAATATTTATAGTCTTCCTACCATAGATGATGAACAAGAGAAATTCCTTATGGATCCAAGAGAAGAAATCGACGAGGTCTCATGCTTGGAGGAAGATCTATCTAAGAGAGAAACAATATTGAACTCAATTGATGGCAAAACATCAAGCAAAAGAGAAGACGGAAACTATAGCAAGGTAAGAATATCTAAATCTTCTCTTTTTGTAACAAATTCTATTTCTACATTTTGTGTGCTTAAATTTGCAAAACGTAAAATTTCAAAGTTGAAACATGCTAATTCCAAATTACGTTTAGAAAATAAAACTTTAAAAGCAACCGCTAAAGTAGAATCTTATATTGATGTTTCAAATTCTCTTTCATGCTCTTTAATTAAAAATACTAAACCTTGTTTTGATTATAATACTGTTAAAGAAGAACTCAAGGTTTTGGAAAAAGGTCTTTTAACTTCAAAAGAGCATAACGAAAATTTGATAAAAGAAAATGATAATTTAAAGGATAAACTAGAATCATTAAAAATGTTTATTCAAAATTTTTCATATAATAAAATATCTTTTATTTCTAGTTTATCAAATTATCAAAAGTCTAAAAGCTTAACTTCATATTATAAGAGTATGTCTATAAGAAAGAGTGGAAATAAAAATCATCAAAATAAGAACCAATCATTTAAAACATATTGTAACCCACTCTTTCAACATTCAATTCTTAAGAAAGACCATCACTCTTATAAACCCTCAAAGAATCCATATAATAAAATTCATTATGATTATCAACATCAATGTATTTTGAAAAATAATTTGAATAAACATAAATCCTAAATGAATTATTTTTCAAACAACTATCATCACAAAAAGATATCAAATAATCATAATATGAATTTAAAAGATAAACAACCAAACTATGAATGGAGGCCCAAAATTAAAAACGAAATACTAACTCCACTTGTAAAGGTCCATTCATCACTATCTCCCCAAAAGCCAACACGATGTATTTGGGTACCCCAAGGAACCATCACACTTGGTCTCTTTTTGATACCTAAATCTCTCATTCAATAGGAATCATTGTATTGCATGAAGTAGAAATAAATTAAAAATGGAATATCATTACTCTACTTCATGATATGCTTAATTACTTTTTCTTTTGTTTATTTCTGAGCCAACACACTATGATCACTTTATATATCATGAGATATGTCTTTCATTTTAAGCCTAATGTTTAACAAATCAAATTGAATTAAATTGAATATAAAGTCATAATTTTTTTAAGTGATAAATCTTTCCTTTTTATATGTTTTATCTTTTTTAAATCCAATGCCTATAAATCTCTTATATTATCATTATAGATTTATTGCTAAATTTGCTAAATGATATTATCAAGACTAATGAAATTTCTTTCAAATTTGGATTTAAATGGACTTTTAGGGGTCTTAGGCTAAAATATTAAATGCACAACTTATTGCATATTTGTCTATTTTTCGTTGCTGCATATAATAGCCCCTATATTGAAAATCATAATTGAGAAAAATCGGAATCAAATAAATAAAAAACCATGTGTTGCTAACGCTAGGCGTTATCACTAACGCTGGCGGTAGCAAATTTTCCTAAAAATTCTGATTTCTCTAAATATTATTTTCTGAAAAATTATTTTACTATGTTAACTATCATTATCTTCTACTTTCAGATACCTTGTATTTGTTTTGTCTAATTTCTACAAATCAATATCAAAAAGAAAATTTACAAAACCTTTCAAAATAACCAAAATAATTTTTTGTTCCTTTATATATCTGTAGTATAATATTCACTTTACAAGCAGTCACTACATATTAAAAGGATGAATATGAACCATACAATCACCACCATGATCTATTGATATCCTATGCTAAAATTCACTATTATTATATATCATAATTCATGATCTATCAAAAATTATCTTAAATCAACTATTTCTATCAACCTTAGTAATTATGAAATATATGATGGTTATTGGTATTATAGTTTCATATCTTGTTTTCTGTGTGTGATGTGCATCTCTATTGTTTGCATGTATCTCATTATCTTTAGACCTAAGAATTAACTTGATATAAACAAGATGAAATCAAATAGAATTGTCACTTCATTCTAGGTCTATGAAAATTCAAAAACTCTATGTTTGAATACATGTAACTCAATTATATATTTGTCCATCTTTACATAGCTTTGCACCATGTTATTCTAACTCATCATACTAGCATTATCACTTACCATAGGTAGAAATTACTATCCATGCTAGTTCTATCTTGCAATGCTAAAGTAAATTATATTACTAAAATCAAAAAATCATAATTTCCTTTGTAGTTATTTGCATGAATAAAAATTTTCTAAATGGATTTAAAATCAACAATCATCGATATAATTGTAAATCCAAAACTAATCATGCAATTATACCATAGTTCATATATTTATGGCTTACACACTTAGTATGTCCATAATCATTAAACCTATGACATGTGTCTCACAATAGGGAGGGCGTAGGATTGTATGCATTAGAGACCTAACCTCTAAGTCATGTCTTGTCCTTAACCGGGGAGGGTTCCAGTAGGGCCCTGCGAGGCACTGGGGGGAAAGAGTGTTAGGTTGAGCGTCATCTTTTGTATGCATATGAGATTAACACCCCATCCTACGGCATGTCTGCAGCTCCTCATGCCCATCTGTCACTTAGTACGTGGCTATAATGTGTAGACATATAATTAGGGTATATTAATCTTGGGTATACTCATATTATATTCATTGGATGAATATTATCTCACTCTTTATACTTAAATCATGCATATTTGTTTTTGTTCTAACATTGCATCTTGTGTTTGCATATTTTATTATTTTGAGCTTTAATGTTTTTACAAAACACAAGTATTTGAAAAATCACCAAAAACATGTTAAAAGAGCCTTCAAATCTAATCAATATACGCTGAAATTTCAACTGAAGGAAGGTTTCTTTATAATACAAATGAATTGTGAAAAATATTTTTCTAAACATCAAATTTTGCAGTTCTGTTTCGGCGTTAAGAAGCTAATACCTAGCGTTAGCTCCTTTGCTCCAAAAAACTTTTTTGTTGTTTTGAATAATTTCTTGTATTATTTTAATGTTTTGTGTGTGTTTTATTTCTCTGTTTGTAAAAAGTTTTCTATCTTTTTAATTCCTTTTAAAACAAAATTTTATTTCTTTTCAAAAAAAAATAGGTATTTTCTCATGCATTATTTTGGGTGTATCTCTCTATCATAGAATATCATTTACTGAAAGGGCTATTAACGACTTCTATGTTTTCTAGAGAATATATATATAAAAAAACAAATACAAAATTACAAAACAATTTCAAAGAACAAAAATATGTTTTTTCTCTTTATGTGTGTTTATTGTTTTGTGCTTATATACAAAAGAATTTATTAAAAATTTATAAAAAATATTGTTTGTTATTCATTGTCATTGTCAAGGATGATTAATTATATCAATTAAAGATTAAATACAATGTTTAATTTAACATTCAAGTTTCTTAAAAAACATTGTTTTGTATTTGTCATGCCTTGAAAATTATCTTGTTATGTGCAATGAAATTGATTGTAGATAAACATGTGTAGAAATGCTTAGCATGCCTCTAAGTATGAGTAATGTATTATGTTTGATAATGATTTATTCACTCACTTATTTTTGATAATCAACATGTGTTTACATTCTTATACTTGCATGATTATGTAGTGTAATAACATAAATAATTAAAATGCATAAATAGATTACCTACACAACATTGAATTGGTTATTACAATTCTTTGTCTTTCATGCACTTATTGGTTAGAGAAATGTGGTTTCAAATGCAATGTTTGCAAATCAAGTGAATTCGGAGTCCTTAGTCACTAAACAAAAAATCAAATAATAAATGACAAGGAAAACTTCACCAAGCACTACTCACCCTCCTGATAAGTCTTCATGAGCATTTTGAGGTTGAGCACCTTGGCTAAAGAATTGTAAAGTACCTTGTAGCAAACAATTTATACATCGCTTCTCTTACTACACCAGATCACAAAAAATTTGAAAATAAAGCTAAAAAAGTATAAAAGTGATCCTCATGCACTACTTTGCACCCTGATAAGTCTTAATAAGCATTGTGTGTGCAGAGCACCTTGGTAGTTGTACTCTCTATTTATGTGCATTGAAATATTGTGGAAGTAATATTATTTGTGTATTTTAATGTTGTGTTATTTCATTATATATGTCATGTGTTTTCGATTGATTCACTTGTATACTTTATGAAAACACTATTTTTTACACATCTTTATCTTTCATAAAACTTCTACTTATGAGAATTGGATCCTAATGCTCACCTACACTATTCTCTACAAACATAAGTAAATGCACTTGATAATAAAGCATGATCGCTGCAATGTTTACGTTTACCTAAAATGCAAGTTTTATTACATTGTAGTTTTTGTATCTTTTCTTGATATTATGAAATCATGCTTGCAATTTTATCTTATGGAATAGCATCTCTTCAATCTTTAACTCAAACATCAACTTTTCAAATTTAAAACTCATTATCTTTTATATGATTTTATCTTCTTAAATGATGTTTATGTTTAAGAGTGCTTATTATATTCTTCTGGTAAGTTTACCACTTATGCTTATTCATGTCTATTATTTTTAACACCATGGTTTTCGTTTCAACAAGTGGTATCTTAAAATAGAATACTTACTTTATCATGTCAGCTATGTTGCTTACTAATATATGTTCCATCATGCTTATATTTTTCTCAACAAGTAGCATTTACCAAGCTTTTGATTGCTTCCTATTTTTCTTCTCGACATAGAACATATTACTCCTTATTGCAAACTCTCACCTAAACCTTCTTTTGATACTACCAAAAGGGGAGAATAAATTACATAAATCTAATATTTAGGGGGAGTACATTATAATGATTTCAAACTCAAAGAAAGTATTTATGTAGGGGGAGTAATCATATAGGAGGTGCATACACTATCATATGCTCGATCATGACAATCCTTCAATAAGTGGTTCCTAATCAATCTTAGTAGATATACACTCATCCCTACCCACTTTTGTTAATAACAAAGGGGGAGAAGAATTTGAGAAATCTAGTCAAAATAGATATTTAGGGGGAGTAAATTATAAGGGAACACTTATGTAGGGGGAGGACTTCATATCGAACGAGTATGCATTATCGCTATCAAATCTATCATGCTTTTAACCTGTCATTAATGCATATCTTACTACCACACTTATCTATAAACACAAACTTCATATCGAAAGAGTATGTGACGCGCGATTTCAGCACTGCTAATTAGCTAGTGCGAAATGCGGTACGACGGCAGTGCACAGGTCGTTGTCAAGTAATAAAAGTAGGGAGGAATTCCCCGAATATCGTTCTCAAAGGAATGTAGGATGTGGTGAACGAGACGTGTGGGGAGTCGATTGCTACACAAGCGAATAAAGTAAAATGGGGGTGTTGTGGTTGGTGTACTAAGCTATTGCAGAAATAAGAAATGCTGGTCAAAACTCCGCTTCGCAAGGCGGGATGGATGCAACGGCCTTGATGCCGTGCTTCGGAAGGCGCGTGGACGGAGAGTAACTGTAACGAGTGAGGGTTGCACACACCTCTTCGCAAAGTGGGGGTGAGTGCAGCGGCCGCGATGCCGTGCTTTGGTAAGTGGGTGAAATGTCCACAGTATGGGGTTTCGTGAGGGTCGAAGGCACCTCTTCACTCTCAACTCTAGCTTTTGCTAGAGTGAGCTAGCTAGAATGTATGTGTGGAAGTGGAGTGGGGGCAGAGCGCATCACAACAAAGCATCAAAATGAAGAATGAAACAAGAAAAACTTCTATTCGTAGACAAATAGAAAGCACTCAGTTCATTACAACAATCCAAAGTACATTTCCATAAAAGAGAGAGAGGGTAGAGGAAACCACGAGATGAGAAGCCTCGCCGTAGATCTTGGTCGGAATGGGGGGTCGTCACGCCTCCTTCGAGCTCAGTCCTTGGTTGCTTCTAGTGTTTAGAGGTTATCACTACCTCTAAACATCACCCGTCTTCTTCTCAGAGCTGGGTTTCTTCCACTTAGCTCAATGGTGATGCCGCACCTTCAATTGCTTGCTGTAGATGGCGGAGAAGGCTTCTAGGACCCTTGATGGAGCTTAGGATCGATGGATGAAGCTTTCCCAAGGAAGGGGATGGATGGATGGAGCTTGGAGAGGGAAAATGGCGGAGACTTGCGGAAGAATTCGCGCCCAAACCGTTCTGTCTTGACCTAAATCGTGGATCCGGACTTTAAATATGGAGCAGAAAAAGTACAGCGCACGATCAGGGGCGCACGACCAGTGGTCGTGCGTGAAGGACTGCTTGTGATCGTGCGCAGTCAACCTGTAGCAGAGGAAAAGGTAGGGAAAATATGCACGGTCAGTAGCGCACGATCAGTGGTCATGCGCGAAGAAGGCCTATGATCGTGTCAACTGCTCGGGTAGATAAGGGGAATTATCGCACGCCCAGTGGTCGTGCGCCTAACCGTGTGCGAAGGAAAATGCACGATCAATGGCTTTTTAGGCTAAAATTCGCCCCAACCCATTCCGAGCGTTCATATGATCATTGTACCTGCAGCAAACTCAAGCATACCGCTGGGGTATAGAAACAAAGCTCCCCAGCGGTCATGAAATATGCACTAAAAAGAATAAAAGGGAACCATCCAAGATAACACACAGAACTAGGCTATGGAAGGTACTATCAACGCAAATGAACAACTAATCCAATATGATCGATAATCAACCTAATATACATTACCTATGCGTGATAATAAGCCTAAATGAGTCCTAAAACATGTATATGATGGAGACTCGTCACACCCCCAGACTTAACCATTTGCACGTCTCAGGCAAACTACTTAGCTCCACTGTCGGAACAATTGGATGTTAGAGTGTGATTGAGCGGTGGAGACTCATGCGAAGTCGCATGCTCACGTGCGTAGAAATACATTAGAATAGAATTTAACTCAAGATTATATTTAACTATTTTTAAAATAGTAATTTGAAATCTATTTTACTTGGATGGTCAATCCTGGTCAATCTTTCGGTCGCGCACAAGGGAAAATAGCGTGACTAATGAGGAGAGTATTACTTGAATCAAAGCTCGGGACAATCTCCTAAGAAATCCATCAAAGTCGGTGTTCATAGGCTTGCATGTTCGCACTCTCTCCACTGCATGAGATGACTCCTATCAAAATTCAACAATACTTATAGGTTAAGATTTGGCTTAGGTTGAGTTTAGGCTAGATAAGTAGAATGGCGATGGGAATCGCACTCAACATAACCAGAGCACTCAAGAGAATTACAATCACCAATACAACATTTTCAAGAACTACACAACACCCCCAGACTTCAACTGAACACTAGGTGCGTGCTAAGCCAATCATACATGAGTTTGTCGAGAGAATATTCTTTTGCAATATTTTTTTCTTTCTTTTCTTTTTTTTCTTCTCGACAAAATATCTTTTGTAGGCACAATAAAAATAGCTCCTTTAGCTAATTCAAAGCTGCCATACACCACAGAGATAACACCAAGTGTGATCGATAAATAAATTTCTTTCAGCTCAAATGTTGTTGCGAAAATGGGTTTGGCCATATGGCTTTGGTGAAATTTTAGTGGAGCTAAACAAGGTGGAAAGGTAGGCTCAAGTGGGTTTGCAAAGGTGATTACAATGGTAAGGATTTCAAAAGCACAAACGGTACAAGAAATGGCCTATATCACACTTAATAACGAGTACTTCAACGCAATCTTTTCAAGAGTCTCCTAGTGCAAGTTCTAGCCACCGAGAAATGTTGTCCTTCCTTCTGACCCTAGTAATAAGCTACTACTAGTCCAGCTACACTTGACCCTATGCCACCGTTGGATTCACCGGATTCACCACTAAAGTAAAATAAATTGCAGCTACTATAATAGAAATACTTAAATTATAATATTGAATTTTATTCTACTCTAATTGAATTTCTAGGCGTGACAGGAGCACTTGACTAGAGCACTACTCGAGTCAACATTTTTCTCTACTCCTCACTCCTACACTAACAATCCAATTCTTACGAGCGGGGAACCTCGCAGCAATACCCAATAAGCGTGGGTGATCAAGTGCGCGTGAACTAGGTGCAAGTGTATGCAATATGTGCACAAAATAATAGATCCTAACTCAGCACATTCTAACATGCCATGCAAAGTGTGTGCACGTGCACAACTCGCTCTCTCCCCCAGACTTGATCAAAATGAAATAAAATAGACAATTCAGAAATAAGGAAAATAGGGGTAGAGAGGACCTATGCTCATAAATGAGCATGCCAGAAGTGCGATGATTGTTATGAAGAAAAATCTGGGCTTGCCAAATTCCTGCAACCAAGACGACTACAAGCAACAAAATACAGAGAAAGCATGATGGAGAAATAAAAATCAAAAAGATTTGGGTTGTCTCCCAGCAGCGCTTTTATTTATTGTCCTTAAGCTGGACCAAATTCCTGTATTATCATGGTTCATGCAATGCAGAAATTTTAAAGATGAATTTGCCGAGAAAGTTCACAGAATACGAAAAATAAAATCAACTGTAAGCACTATTGTAGTGCACATGGCCAAGTGTTAACAAATGACACTCCTTGTTTATAGCAGCATCATCGTATAACTTCAATCGATGCACGTTGACCTTGAACTTGTCTCCATTGTCCCCTGATATTTCGATGGCGCTGAAAGGAGAGACGTCAGTCACCGAGAAAGGGCCACTCCACCTATACTTTAACTTCCCAGGAAAAAGGCGGAGTCGGGAGTTGTAAAGCAGCACTTGATTACCAATCTTGAACTCCTTAGGAATGATGTGCCGATCATGCCATTTTTTATCTTCTCTTTATAGATGCGGGCATTCTCATAGGCAAAATGCCAGAGCTCTTCTATCTCGTTAAGCTGGGAACGACGCTTATCTGCTGCAGCTCCAATGTCCATGTTCAACAGTTTAGTCACCCAAAGTGCTTTATGCTCCAGTTCCACTGGCAAGTGGCATGCCTTGCCAAAAACCAGTTGAAAGGGGGTAATGCCTATAGGTGTTTTGAAGGCTGTCCTGTAAGCCCACAATGCGTCGTCAACCTTTTTGGACCACTCCTTCCTGTTTGAATGAATAGATTTTTCGATTATTCTTTTGTGCTCGCGGTTGGATACTTCCACTTGTCCGCACGTTTGGGGGTGGTAAGCTAACGAAATCTTGTGATGGACCCCAAATTTCTATATGAGCTGCAAGAACTGCTTATTGCAGAAATGGCTCCCTCCATCGCTGATAATAGTTCTCGGCGTTCCGAACCTGGAGAAAATATTCCTATGGATAAAATGTAGTACCGTGCCAGCGTCATTTGTGGCAACTGCCTCAGCTTCCACCCATTTTGAGATGTAATCAACCGCCACATTGATGTAGTGCTTACCATGAGACATTGGGAACAGGCCCATAAAGTCTATCCCCCAAACGTCAAATGGTTCGCATAACTAGCATATTATTAAGGGGCATCTCTTCACGCCGGGAGATGTTTGCTGTCCTCTGGCACTCATCGCACTTGGTGACGTAGACATGAGCGTCCCTGAAGAGAGTCGACCAAAATAATATACATTGTAAGACCTTTCGTGCTGTCTAGCAGCCCCAAAATGCCAATCAGCTTCTCTGTCATGGCAGTGTTGTAGAATAGACTGGAACTCAGCTTCAGGAATGCAGCGTCTGATTATCCCGTTGCTGCATATGTGAAATACGAGCGGATCTTCCCAAAAATAGTGTTTTGAGTTAGAGGACAACTTCCGTCTCTGCTGCGGTGACTGATCGGGAGAGAAAGTTTTACACGCAAGATAGTTTGCAATATCAGCGTACCATGGGGTTGTTGAAGGATGTGTAGTGATTGCGAATAGCTTCTCGTCCAGAAAATAATCAGTCATTTCCTCCTCTTTGTTATTGGAAGCCTCAGCCGTCATGTCATTCTCCAGCCGCGACAAGTGATCCGCGATTACATTCTCTACCCCCTTCTTATCTTTGATTTCCAAATCATACTATTGCAGAAGTAGAATCCAGCGGATTAAGCGCGGTTTGGCCTCTTTCTTGCTGAATAAGTACCTAAGTGCGGCATGATCCGTGTACACTATTACCTCGGAAAGCACCAAGTAGGAGTGAAATTTCTCGAAGGTGAAGATCACAACTAGCATTTGTTTCTCTGTGGTGGTGTAGTTTGTTTGAGCGTTATTGAGAGTTCGACTGGCATACGCAATGGTGTGAAAGGTTTTGTCTTTCTTTTGACCACGCACTGCCCCCACGGCCACATCACTAGTATCGCACATGATCACGAATGGCAAACTCCAATCAGGTGCCACCAAGATCAGGGCGGAGATAAGTTGCCCCCGTAAGGTTTCAAAGGCTTGCATACAAGCTTTATCGAAGTAGAAAGGGACATCTTTGCCTAGCAAGTGAGAAAGAGGTTTTGAAATGGTTGAAAAGTCCTTTATAGACCTCCGATAGAATCCCACGTGTCTGAGAAAGGTGCGGACACCCTTCATAGAAGATGGCGGAGGAAGGTTCTTGATAACACTAACCTTCGCCTGATCCACCTCAAGACCCTGGCGGGAAACCTTATGCCCCAACACGATTCCTTCGCGCCATGAAGTGGCATTTTTCCAAATTCAAGATGAGGTTGGTGTCCTCAAACCGCTTCAAGGTCTTGTCTAGATTGGCGAGGCATGAATCGAAGCTGCTGCCGAATAAAGTGAAATCATCCATGAAGACTTCAAGAAAATCTCCCACCATGTCAACAAAGATTGCGAGCATGCATCGTTGAAAAGTTGCAGGAGCATTGCAGAGTCCATCCAGTGATCACTCGGGTAGGTAGTAACTCATTTTTCTCATTGGCGATGACGGTGATCCCTCCCTTCTTTGGCATAACCTGAACTGGGCTGACCCACTTACTGTTGCTAATTGGATAGATAATGTCTGCATCCAAAAACTTTATCACTTCTGCCTTCACTACCTCTTGCATCTTCCGGTTCAGCCGCCTTTGGGGTTGAGCTGTTGGCTTGTACTGATCTTCAAGAAGGATCTTATGTATGCAGACGGTGGGGCTAATTCCCTTAATATCGGCAAGGGAACGTCCGAAGACTCTTTGGTATCTTCTTAGCATACTCACCAACGCAGCTTCGTCGGCCACAGACAAAGTTGCAAAAATAATCATCGGGTGCGTGGTATTTTCTCCTAAGAAGACATATTTCAGAGGTCAGGTAATTGTTTGAGAGCTGGAGAGGTGTTTAAATCCGATGGCACAGTGAATGATTCTCTGCTCGGATGCAGATCCTCGGACTTGTCCGAGGATAAACCTTCATTGCCCACGCCATCTTGGTGCCAAAAAGTCTCGCAATCCTCCAAACTCATATCAAACTGACAATCCAATTCTTCGGTCGGCTCTGTCAGTTCACAATCTGTGATCTCAAACAGTTGCGCCAGATTGTGGACATTAAAAGATATGGCGTCCTGTCCCAATCTGAGAGTGAGCTCCCCCTGCTCCACATTAATGATGGCACGAGCCATCGCAAGGAAGGGATGCCCAAAGATAATAGGGACTCTAGCATCAGCCTTCATGTCGAGGATGACAAAATCAGCTGGAAAGGTGAGGTCGTTAACCACTATGGTAAGGTCTTCCACTATCCAGGCCGGTTTCTTGATCGATCTGTCAGCTAGCTGTAGCATCACTTGCGTCGGCTTCAAAATCCCCGCACCTAGCTCTTGAAAGATGGAAAGTGGCATTAGGTTGATTGAGGCTCCTAGATCACAGAGTGCCTGACCGAATCGGTGGTGACCGATTCTGCAAGGAATAGTAAAGCTACCAGGGTCCTTACGCTTTGTGGGGACATCGGTGATTAGTGCAGAGCACTCCTCAGTGAGATCAATGGTTTTGAGGTCCTCCAGCACCTTCCGCTTCGAAATTAGGTTTTTCAAGAATTTAGAGTAACCCGTTATCTAGGAGATGGCTTCAATTAGCGGTATGCTAACTTGCACTCCTTTCATCATTTCCAGGAATCTGCGAAATTGCTTCTCGGACTTCTCATTCTATAACCTATGAGGAAATGGAGGGCTAACAATACTCTTCGAGGGTTGTGCCACGCTCGCAGAATCAGGCACAGTAGGCATAGGAGTCAGCTCCCCTGCCACATCTGCATTAAGCCTGTCTGTAGGATTCGCAAGTGGTACCTGTAGTGCAGGTGTTTCCTGACGTGGGGGATTGTTTACACTCCTGCCACTTCTTAACTTCATGGTGTTCACAGACTCGGGCTGCTGATCCACAATCCCAGAAACAGCATCTGCAAGAGTACTAATAGTAGAGTGGAGCTGCTGGATTGCTGGGAACTGGTCATTCATTTTGTGCAGCATATCGACCATGAAAGTAACCAACAATTCTGTCTGCTGTGACGGATGACATTCCTCTGCTCCATTAAGTGTTATTGCGTTGACTTCAACAGTGCTTGGAGGATGAGTAGAGTGGCTCAAATACTGACTAGTCTGCACTATATTCACAACTATTTCCCAGGCGTCCTTCCCCGACTTGTTAAACAAGGCGCCTACAGCTGCAACATCAAATAGCAAATGTAACCTGTACAATACGCCAAAATAAAAAATCATTTTTAAGAGAGTCTTCTGACAAGTCATCACGATATCATTCCCTGTGTAAGGATTGAAATCGCTCCCATGCGTCAACTAATGTCTCTTCCTTTCCTTGATCGAAGGCAATAAGTTCCTTATACCTATCCATAGCTCGCATGCGATGCTAAAAATCAAACAGGAACCTCCCTTCAAATTGCTTCCAAGAAGTTGTCTCACTCTTTTTGGTATCCCGGTACCATCTTTTAGCTTTATCCTGCAGAGATAATGAAAATGCCAGGATCTTTTGTTGGTCATTTTCGACTCCATTGAATATGCACGTGTAGTAGACTTCTAAGAATCCATGCACTTGGTATACTGCATCTTCATGTGCATCCCCGCTGAATTTGCAGTTCTCAGATATAAACTTAATAATGTCAGTGGAGATCTCGGTCGCATGATTATTTATTCGTGCCTGAATCCTGAGTTCGTTCAAACTTCCCTGATAGATATGTTGCTGGACAGAAGTCATGATAGACTTCTTGCAAGACAATGGATTAGCGCACAATTAAAAAAAAATTGAAAATAACAGAGGCAGACGAGGAGAGATAAGATAATGTCTCTTGTAACGATTTTCACAAACACGAATTGATCACGCCTGCATTCCCCGGCAACAGCGCCAAAAACTTGACGCGCGATTTTAGCACCGCTCATTAGCTAGCGCGAAATACGGTACGATGGCAGTGCACCGGTCGTTGTCAAGTAATAAAAGTAGGGAGGAATTCCCCGAATATCGTTCTCAAAGGAATGCAGGATGTGGTGAACGAGATGTGTGGTGAGTCGATTGTTACTGAGAGGACCCAGCGCAACCAACTACACCAAAAGCCCGGACTATTGGTGAAGGCGCAACTTGATCTTTATATCAATGGAAGGGCGCTACGGGTCAAGTGAGGAGACGCTGTTTAACATCCCCAAAACAACTAGACCCCTAAGATGCATTTTGTCATGACAAGGTCATGACATTGCTCCAAGAAGACAAAATGGGCCAAGGAGGCCCCATGATTTCCATAAATTAAGAAGAAATGCACATTGGGGTGCAATTAGCAAATTTTGATGGCTTAGCTTAGGGATGACCAATATACCTCCAACAAGTCAACATAACCTCATCATGACCCCTATGACCACCCAAGGAGGTGAGTAGGCCACTAGGGACCCTTGGGGTCAACCAAATTGGTCAAATTGACCAAAAGTCAACTTTGAGCTATCCTAGGTCAAACCTCCATGAATAAGGGCAATTGTACTCCAAATGATCAAATTGGACCCACCCTCTTATGGCAACCTCCCTAGGGGACCTAATGAACCCAAAAGCCCCATCATAGGGCCATCAATTTGGGGAAATTAGGTCAATTCCTAAAAAGCCCCAAATTGACCTAAATGTGCTAAAACCTAAATTAATCTCCAGTTGACTTAGTATGACCAAATTGATCACCCCTAAACCCTAAGGGGAGTATATGAGACCTGAGTGGACCATAGTGTGCATTCAACCATGGAGAATTAGGGCAAAATCAACAAACTACCCAAATTGCCCCTATAGGCAAATAAGTGCAATCAAGCCCCATATGACCCCACCATGACTCAATTCCTCTTGGGATGGGTCCATAGGGTCCAAGACAGTAATGTGGGTCAATCATATTAAGTGGTGTGAGCTTGAGTCAAGCCCAAACCCAAAATCCCCAATTTGGGCTAATTTGATCAAGTGAGCTCTCACCCATACCCAAGCCTATTGAACTGAACCCAACCTTAGAATCTTTGGGCTCAACCCCACCTAATTCAGCCCACTAGGGGGCTGAACTGCCTTGAACCCCAATGGAGCCCAAAGAGAGGTCCATCAAGGTGGTGGCCGGCCACCATCAATGAAATTGAGTTCAAGAAGAATTCATGGAGAGGTGGCCACTTGGCCACCACTCCCTAACCCATGGCCAGCCCCTGCCTTCCCAAGAATTTCCAGCAGAGCAAGGGTGTGAGCTGGCAGCTATTGAGAGGAGGAGGAGGAGGTATCAAGGGAGCTTGCCGGCACCATAATGGCAAACTCCCCTTTCCAATGCAATGCAGCCGAATCTTCCCTCCTCTGGCATCC
Organism: Dactylorhiza incarnata; assembly: GCA_033032865.1. Taxonomy (NCBI): domain Eukaryota; kingdom Viridiplantae; phylum Streptophyta; class Magnoliopsida; order Asparagales; family Orchidaceae; genus Dactylorhiza; species Dactylorhiza incarnata. The sequence continues at coordinate 7,272,392 of JAWHQI010000033.1, read as the reverse complement.
ATTCGAGCTCAGGAGTAAAATCCTGATGACCTGGAGGCCTGCGGCTGGCTGGCTGAGGCGGTGGCAGCATAGAGGAAATCGACCAAAACGACTGCTAACAATATAGCCACCCTCAGCCCAAATGGACGACGCCATCACCTTCAGAAGCCCATGAGGAGTTGAGCTGGAGCTTTACAGAGGAGGATTTGGTGCAAAAATGAGATCGGGAGGTGGAGCTCGCGGGAGGTGGTCGGCCATGGCAAGCTCGGTTTTCCCTCAACCTCAAGCCGATCAAAGGCAAGTTTCTTCCCCCCTCCATCTGTGCTAGTATCTTGATTCATCTAGGAGAGAAATCGGGCTCAATTGAGCCCGATCCCATGAGAGATCGAGGGAGCTTTTCCGAGTTCTTTTCCTTGCTCGAGATCGCCAGAGACGGGATCTCAGGCGGCCGTGCCGCCGTCAATCGATGGCCACCACCTCAACGGAGGTGGTGGAGGCGGTGGCCGGCGGTGGTGGGCCGTGTATGGCCGGGGAATGAAGGAAGGAAGTCACCCAGGCGGGATCGATCGCAGCCCTTAGCTCATCGGGGAAGATGAAGCAGGACCGTCCGATCTGGACGGATTGATAGCCGCAGCCCATTTTAATTAAATTGAACCTATTTCAAATGATTTTGTCACACTTTATACAGATTTTGCAAGCAAATATTGAAGGCCTTAGAGGCCGAAAATGGAAAAATCGCCAGAGACAACTTTTGTAGGCTTGGATGTCTACTCTCATTTGGAAGTAGAATCAAGTCATTTGGTTAAATGTAGGACTCACACCACTCATTTTAGTGAGGCTGGTCAAAACCAAATCCTGAATTTTAAAAGTGCATATCTTGTTACTGGTAGTACTTATGAAGCTGAAACTTGGTACATGCATGCATGTGACCCAAATTTAGCTTAGGTAAAAATATCAGAATTTTAGGAGGTACTTTTTCTAAAGTTTTGTTCAAAACTTAGGAAATTAAATAAATGATATTTTTGGGGTTATATAACCCCAATTGACCCCAAATTTGGGGGATAACCTTATCTAGGTACTAGCAACTCATGGTTAAAATTTGAGGTCAAATGGATCTCTGCATGTAGAGGAATTTCAATTTGTTTGTCTCTACTCTTATGTGATTTGGTGTGCCAATAGACAAAGTCTATTGTTGTATTTTCAGAAGAGAAGTCTTGGTGTTAGCCTCTGAAACTTAGGCATCACCTTCATAATATCAAAACATGCCACTCCAATGAATGGTGGGGACCCTAAAGACCAAAAACCCCTTACTTTGATTTAACATGACTTAGGTCACATAATGTTGTCCATGGAAAAATTTCATGGGGAAAAACTTATGGAAAAATATGAAACTCTGGGGATCACCTTGTAACATCATTTAGGACCTCTGGAAATCTTGTGTGAATTGTTAGATATTGTTTACTTGAAAATCATGATAAATTACCTTATGTTGCCTTTTTAATTAAATGAGATTTTTGTGATGAAAAGTATTTGGGGATTGTGCAAACCATGGAAAATCATGTGAAATCTAGTTTTGAACTTCTGAGATTTTTGGTAGAATTATTGGATGAATATTACTTAGTAAAATTCCATAAATATGGTTTGTCACACTTCTCAATTTATAGGATTTTTAAGTAGTTTGCATACTATTTTTGAAGGCCTTAGAGGCCATATCATGAAAAGTTGGCAGAGACAACTTTTATAGATCTTGATGTCTACTTTCTGTAGGATTTGAGATCAAGTGATTTGCAGCTCTACAGCTTCTTGTAGAGCCATTTTTCTAGGACTGCTCTTTATGTCTATTGGCAAACCACAATAATTCTGCCTAGGATTTTTATGTAGTTTGCATGCTATTTTTGAAGGCCTTAGAGGCCATATCATGAAAAGTTGGCAGAGACAACTTTTGTAGCTCTTGATGTCTACTTTCTGTAGGATTTGTGATCAAGTGATTTGGAGCTCTACAGCTCCTTGTAGAGCCATTTTGCTAGGACTGCTCTTTATGTCTATTAGCAATTTTGGGTGGAGTGAGCCCTAAGCCTTTGGGGTTAACCCAATGGCTTGAAATGCTGGACATGGGTCCTTGGCAGCAATATGCCTTCCCAAAAGTTATTTGGGATTTTTGGGTACAAAAATCCCAAGATATGGAATTTACTAAATTACCCCTAATTTAGGTTATAAAATGAAAAGGGGGTCATATGAACTTGGAATAATATGAGACTTAGCATCTGGTGTTTTTAGACTAATATGGTGCTATAATAATTTTCCCAGAATTTATTGAAGTCTTAACATAGCACTTGTAGTGTAAACCCTTATACGCACAACAAATGTAATAAATGATAATTAAGGGTAAATATCACTTGGAATAATATGAGAATTAGGATCTGGTGTTTTTAGACTAATATGGTGCTATAACAATTTTCCCAGAATTTATTGAAGTCTTAACATAGCACTTGTAGTGTAAACCCTTATACGCACACCAAATGTAATAAATGATAATTAAGGGTAAATATCACTTGGAATAATATGAGACTTGGGATCTGGTGTTTTTAGACTAATATGGTGCTACAATAATTTTCCCAGAATTTATTGAAGTCTTAACATAGCACTTGTAGTGTAAACCCTTATACGCACACCAAATGTAATAAATAATATATAAGGGTAAATATCACTTGGAATAATATGAGACTTAGGATCTGGTGTTTTTAGACTAATATGGTGCTATAATAATTTTCCCAGAATTTATTGAAGTCTTAACATAGCACTTGTAGTGTAAACCCTTATACGCACACCAAATGTAATAAATGATAATTAAGGGTAAATATCACTTGGAATAATATGAGACTTAGGATCTGGTGTTTTTCGACTAATATGGTGCTATAATAATTTTCCCAGAATTTATTGAAGTCTTAACATAGCACTTGTAGTGTAAACCCTTATACGCACACCAAATGTAATAAATGATAATTAAGGGTAAATATCACTTGGAATAATATGAGACTTAGGATCTGGTGTTTTTAGACTAATGTGGTGCTATAATAATTTTCCCAGAATTTATTGAAGTCTTAACATAGCTCTTGTAGTGTAAACCCATATACGCACACCAAATGTAATAAATGATAATTAAGGGTAAATATCACTTGGAATAATATGAGACTCAGGTTTTGGTGTTTTTAGACCAATGTTATGTCATGGTAATTTTCCCTGAGTTTATTGAGATCATAATCTAATACTCGATGTGTAAATCTCTATTTGCATATCTCCTACTTTTAATAGAAACTATGATTTAAGATTCCCTAGAGAATTTATGAAATTAAGATATGAGGTTGTTAGATCACCACTCATTGCGAACCTATGGTAATAATTGGAACTCGTTTGGATATGATGTGATCAAGATCGCACCATAGGAGCCAAATCTACATCAACCTTATTTCGGTCCACGAATAGTGAAACTGATTTACATGAATTAGACCACCACTGACCTTCACACGTAGAACTATTAACTCTTTATTAACTATGAAGGCTCAGACTATTTGGAAGAGCATCTCTAAGGGCATCTTGGGAAACAAGGATTGGGGTGTGTTTAGCAAGCTATAGGTGTATGAGTTTACATTGATATGAAAAGGAGGTTAGACCTCGTCAAGGGCCTCACACACACAACTTGTCGTAGTGAGTGATTATATGAAAGTAGAATTGACCTTAGCCGGGTGAGCCATCTAGGGTAAGATTCAAGGGTGAAGTCGGAAAACATCTAAGGCAAACCCCAGGGTTAAGGATGCCGAAGAATAGGAGTGTGGGTCCAAGAAAGGTTGAGAATGCTAATTGAATGTGTGCAGTTCCTCGGTGAAGAAGGGAACTCGAGATTAGAATGTGACGACGGGAGAGTCAGCACCCGGTCACAATTGGTGGTGTTGGAGTTCAATAGAACTCCCCCGCTCCTAGGAGCCAAGCTTAACTCATCTTAGATAATTAATGTAATTGGAGAGGAAAATGGGGATCAAGTAAAAAGGGGGAGATACCAACTAGATTAAGTGCCTTGGGAAGAGGAAGTTCGGGGTGTCAGCCCATCACACTTCCTAGTACCGCTGCGAGCCCCTCACCGGGTAACCCTCCGGAAGTTCCAAGGCTTACCCTAAAGCTTCTAAGATCATCTAAATTATAGACAAAACTAGTTAAGTAGGAAAACTTGCCAAGTTAACTCCCATCCCGAACTGGAACGGGTTATGAGGAAGGACTGGGATAGTCCTGCGAGCGGTAGGCTCGGGTTATAAGGAAGGGCTGGATAGTCCTGCGAGCGGTAGGCTCGGGTTATAAGGAAGGACTGGGATAGTCCTGCAAGCGGTAGGCTCGGGTTATAAGGAAGGACTGGGATAGTCCTGCGAGCGGTAGGCTCGGGTTATAAGAAAGGACTGGGATAGTCCTGCAATCGGTAGGCTCGGGTTATAAGGAAGGACTAGTATAGTCTAGCGAGCGGTAGGCTCGTAGTTCAAATATAAGACTAGTGTAGTCTAGCGAGCGGTAGGCTCGTAGTTTAAATACAAGACTAGTGTAGTCTAGCGAGCGGTAGGCTCGTAGTTTAAATACAAGACTAGTGTAGTCTAGCGAGCGGTAGGCTCGTAGTTTAGATATAAGACTGGTATAGTCTGGCGAGCGGTAGGCTCTACTTTATAAATGTTGATATAGAATTGCGAGCTGGAGGCTCGGTAGTAAATGGCTAATACTTGTTGCTTGTGCATAAGATGTGGTGGGTCTTCGGTTCTGTCTTAGTCGTCACACCGACAGCAGTTCGTTGACTCGGCAGTGCTAGTGGTTGTATTGGGGCCAGGTTGTTTTACTGCGCGTCCGATGGGATGAATTCCCTAAACCCTGCCTGGCCAGTTCAGTTTAGTACGCAGGAGCTCGTGAGTACCGAGTACCGGTATCACAGCGTACGTTTGGGCCTAGGTCTGGTAGTGTGAGATACCCACCTAGGTGAGGAGACGCCCGCTCCTCTGCCACCGTTTGACCACGACGGGAGGTGCCCGAGAGGTTAGCTACCTCCGAAAAGTGGGAACAAAAGGTCTGTACGTACAGAGTCGTGTGAGTGAGTTGCATGTGTATGAAATAATAATACAAACATTGCATCATTGCATTGCATATCATAGCATAGCATTTCTGCATAAACAGAGACCTCATCGTATAAATCAGTGTGGGCTCTTTTATACGATGAGTTTATACCTTCCAGATCCCTTAGCTTATGTGCCCTCGTGTGTGCATATAAGTTAAGGTTACTTTCGTAGATGCTCGTATTTATTTGTTTCTTATATTACATTGCCTTTTACACATTGCATAAACAGAGACCTCATCGTATAAATCAGTGTGGGCTCTTTTATACGATGAGTTTATTGCTTGCCAGATCCCTTAGCTTATGTGCCTTTGTGTACGCATATAAGTTAAGGTTAATTTTCCTAGATGCTCTTCATATTACATTACTTTCTCATATTACTGCTATTGTAGCTTTCTCCTATTGTTTGCTCTTATTACAAGCCTAATTGTAGAACTGCTAGAGTAATCTTAATTAGTGTACTCCTGCTAGCTAGAAGCTATGTATCTTTTGCTTGATATACATTGCTAGTTTTACCACTTGTCACCTGCTTCTTTGAATTACCCCTTGATGTCCTCCGCTTCCTCCTCCCGCACGGTGCCTAGGAGTCGCGGGTGGAGGCGGTGAGGAATATGCTGAGTATTTTAGACTGACGGTCAGTGGACCTTATCATTTTAGGGATGAAGTACCGGAGCAGCAGGACCCCGTTTAGGAGACAGGATAAGGAGATGGGATGGAGCACGTCAACCCCTACACGTCGTCGCAGCAGCAGCTACAGATGTTTGAAGGCAAAATTGATGGCTTCCGCATAGACGTAGTGAGAGACTGTTGTAGCACTATACTTAAACATGTACTGGGTATAAGCCCTTTTCGTTTAGTTCTCTTTTACTTTAACTCTCATCGTGGACTTTGTAATCATGTAATTTATATACTTTATGTGAATTGTGGACTTGTTGTTCTTCTATTACTTCTATTACTGTGAATTGCGGTTGGCCTGGATGCTGTTGATTAGCCGGCAGGATCGGCGTATTGTGGCGGCGACCATTGGGTGTAATGGTCTCGCCGCAAGACGGCGGTTCTGGGCGGTAAGACCCGGTTTAAAAGCAAAAAAAAAAAGAGGGTCATACACGCTGGACCCAACAATCCCCCCCCCCCCAGCGTCCAGCACGACCCGCAATTCAGAGGTGCTCCACATGGCCCGCAGGCCTAGAGGTGGCTTGACACATGGATGCGGCCGCCTGACCCACCGGGACCCACATAGGTAGAGAGAATTTCAGGAATTATCAGCGCCCCCCCCCCCCCCCCCCCCCCCGGTCTCGAACCCGCAACCTGCTTTGATACCAATTGAGAGGACCCAGCGTAACCAACTACACCAAAATCCCGGACTGTTGGTGAAGGCGCAACTTGATCTTTATATCAATGGAAGGGCGCTACGGGTCAAGTGAGGAGACGCTGGACCCAACAGTTACAGGAGCGAATAAAGTAAAACGGGGGCATTGTGGTTGGTGTACTAAGATATTGCAGAAATAAGAAATGCAGTTCAAAACTCCGCTTCGCAAGGCGGGATGGATGCAACGGCCGCGATGTTGTGCTTCGGAAGGCGTGTAGACGGAGACTAACTATGACGAGTGATGGTTGCACACACCTCTTCGCAAAGTGGGGGTGAGTGCAGCTGCCGTGATGCCGTGCTTCGGTAAGTGGGTGAAATGGCCACAGTGTGGGGTTTCGTGAGGGTCGAAGGCACCTCTTCACTCTCAACTCTAGCATTTGCTAGATTGAGCTAGCTAGAACGTATGTGTGGAAGTGGAGTGGGGGCGGAGCGCATCACAACAAAGCATCAAAATGAAGAATGAAACAAGAAAAAGCTTCTATTCGTAGACAAATAGAAAGCACTCAGTTCATTACAACAATCCAAAGTACATTTCCATAAAAGAGAGAGAGGGTAGAGGAAACCACGAGATGAGAAGCCTCGTCGTAGATCTTGGTCGGAATGGGGGGTCGTCACGCCTCCTCCGAGCTCAGTCCTTGGTTGCTTCTGGGGTTTAGAGGTTATCACTACCTCTAAACATCACCCGTCTTCTTCTCAGAGCTGGGTTTCTTCCACTTAGCTCAATGGTGATGCCGCACCTTCAAATGCTTGTTGTAGATGGCGGAGAATGCTTCTAGGACCCTTGATGGAGCTTAGGATCGATGGATGAAGCTTTCCCAAGGAAGGGGATGGATGGATGGAGATTGGAGAGGGAAAATGGCGGAGACTTGCGGAAGAATTTGCGCCCAAACCGTTCTGTCTTGACCTAAATCGTGGATCCGGCCTTTAAATACGGAGCAGAAAAAGTACAGCGCATGATCAGGGGCGCACGACCAGTGGTCGTGCGCGAAGGACTGCTTGTGATCGTGTGCAGTCAACCTGTAGCAGAGGAAAAGGTAGGGAAAATACGCACGGTCAGTAGCGCACGACCAGTGGTCGTGCGCGAAGATGGCCTGTGATCGTGCGAACCGCTCGTGTAGATAAGGGGAATTATCGCATGACCAGTGGTTGTGCGCCTGATCATGCGCAAAGGAAAATGCACGATCAGTGGCTTTTTAGGCTAAAATTCGCCCCAACCCATTCTGAGCGTTCACATGATCATTGTACCTGCAGCAAACTCAAGCATACCTGCAGGGGTATAGAAACAAAGCTCCCCAACGGTCAAAAAATATGCACTAAAAAGAATGAAAGGGAACCATCCAAGATAACACACAGAACTAGGCTATGGAAGGTACTATCTACGCAAATGAATAACTAATCCAATATGATCGATAATCAACCTAATATGCAGTACCTATGCGTGATAATAAGCCTAAATGAGTCCTAAGACATGTATATAATGGAGACTCATCAGTATGCATGATCGCTATCAAATCTATCATGCTTTTAACGTGTTATTCATGCATATCTTATTACCGCACTTATCTAAAAACACAAATTGGTCTAAATCTCACTAATTTCTCATACAGGTATTTGTTATTATCAAAAGGGGGAGATTGTTGGAGCCTATGTTCCGCATCTCTTGGTTTGAGAATAATAAATACCATGTTGTATTTGATCTTGTATTTTGTGTGTTTATAGTGTGCAGGTTGTACAGTAATTATAGCTACACATCCCTATGAGTAGTATACTAAATGGAGATGACTCTCTAGAAAGAGAGATAGCGCCCCGCGTTAGTTGTTAACGCACTGCGTTAACTTCTGTCGAGAAGGAATCCGTCGAGAAGAAATGTCGTCGAGAACAAATTCGTCGAGAAGCCAGAGACAACGCCATCGTTGACTCTTAACGCCCGTGCTAAGTCCATGAATCTGTCGTGATCCCGGTGGTTGCATGATCTCAGCCACGACAGTGCATATTCACTAACGCCGGCGTTAACTCTTAACGCCACGCATTAGCTTTCGTGGCTATTTAAAGTACAACTCCTCTCATTCTAATGGAGATGATTCTAGAATTCTAATAATTTTAAGAGAGACTCGTGTACAACATTTGAGAGATCTCCCTTGGGCTATCATGAAGAACTAAAGAGGATTTGGAAGGAGAAGGTCTATAACGCATATCACATACAAAGGACGATTGTTTCAAGAACGCCAACATCTACATCGCCTTCGTCTTCACCTTCAGAATTTCTTGGGGAGATTCTCTTTACTTTATCTTGTAATATTTTACTTTCTCCTTTTGTAATTTGTGTGGAGAAATCGTTCGGGGAGAACGTCAGATTCCGGGAAGGAATCCATGGGTAATTCTCCTTGTGTTGGCGACTAGGTCCTTGTGCGGCTTAGAGGTAATTTGCCGCCTTGTGCGTGGTGACTTGGTCAAGGGTAGATCTAGGGGGTGGCTATAGGCCTTATCTAGGGATAGATAGGCTATAGCAAACCGGTCCTTGGGAGAAGGACCGGTGAAACATCAAAAAGTAATTTTTATTTTCTCGCCTTGATTTCTAGCGTTATAGTAATCAAACATTTGTGTATTCAATTTATTATGAAATAAAATCATATCTTTTAATGTTCTATTCAATTGATTTTATTTCCTCTTCAAGAATGTTTAAATTTATATTTTCATTAAAGTATTAAAATTAACATTTGTGTAATTATCTTTGAAATACAATAATCGTTTTCATTATCTCTGATTTTCTAGAATTGTATTTCACTTAAGATTTCATAAGTAAAATCACTGTGACAATCTTTTTGTGCTAAGGAACATTTTCTGGAGAGCTAACGCCCAGCGTTAACACTTAACGCCAGGCGTTAGCAACAGTTAACAAAAAGTTTTGTTTCTCTTGTTTAAAAAGGAATCTTCAATACAATCTTTTCTGAGATATCAAAATATATTTTCTTATAAAATATTCATAAACTTTGGTCACAATCTTTGATAAATTTAATTAAGATTTAAAATTCCATAAAACCCTTATTCACCCCCCCCCCCTAAGGGCGCCGTAAGATCCAACACTACTAACTGAACGCTACGTCTCTGAGCCTGAGTCATTCAAAAGAAAAGAATGCCTCGGCAAGAAAGTGCTAGAAAACCCAAGGTTAGCAGTAATCAGAAATAAAGATTTCAGAAAGGAGAACTAATCAGATAAGCATCTATAATCTTACAATAACACGAGCCATCTCAAACGAGTGCACTCGGTAAGAGGAAAAATGTGCACCAGAAGGTAATAGACAAAACAATCAAAGCCAACCACTTGTCCGCCAGCTCAGAGGTGGTGGTTATACATATAATATCATAATACACATATATACGCATATATGTTTATAAGCATTGAGACTGATCAGCTCGAGGGAAGAGCGTCCCCCAAAAGAAGGCACTGCGTGGTGGTACCTTCCACTAACGCCCGCAGCCCAACAAACTAACAGGAGTGCTGCTGCGGTGGCTCCAATCCACTCAAACCATCAGCCCAAAAGAGGCACTGTGGCGGTGACTTTTAGCTCACACGACCAACAGACTAGCACCAGAAGTAGTGGTGCATAAACATATATATAAGTACGAGCAGTTGTGCACGGGGGACCCCGTGCGGGGGGCGATATTGGTCGTGGGGGCGACATTTGTCGTTGGGGCGACATTGGTCGTAAAGGCGACATTGGTCGTGGGGGCAATATTGGTCGTCGGGGCGACATTGATCGGCGGGGCGACATTGATCGTCGGGGCGACATTGGTCGTCGGGGCGACATTGGGCGTCGGGGCGACATTGGGCGTCGGGGCGACAATTGGCGTCGGGGCGACATTGGGCGTCGAGGCGACATTGGGCGTCGGGGCGACATTGGTCATTGGGGCGACATTGGTCGTCGGGGAGACATTGATCGTCGGGGCGACATTGGTCGTCGGGGCGACAATGGTCGTCGGGGCGACATTAGTCGTCGGGGCGACATTGGTCGTCGGGGCGACATTGATCGTGGTGGGGACATTGGTCGTCGGGGGGCGATATTGGTTTGCGGGGAGACATTGGTCGTGGACGATATTGGTCTTCTGGGAGATATTGGTCGGGGGTGACAATGGGCGGGGAGACGACAATGGTCGCGGTGACGACATCTACATGTAACACGTATACATGAGAAGTTGATACTTGCAATGAAAAATCAAAATAAAGTTCATATTCATAATAAATACATCTCAAAAGACAATACATATCAAAGTATATTAGAGGAGCATTTTGCAATGTAAAAAATCCATTCACAGCAAGAGGTGCATAATAGTAGCATTAATTACAAATATGGATTCCAAAAATTAAAATCTGCCCACATTTACCCCCCAAAAAATATAAACTGCACACACGCCAAAAAAATCAGACAAAATACGGAAGTTGAATCCATATCAAAATATTGGGGCCCTCTTATGATGCAGTAATTTTATTTCCATTCAGTGTCCTTGGGAGATTCTGTTTCACATAAAATGTAAAGATAAAAATCAATAAATAACAGCATTGTAATGTGTTACAACAATAATATCCAAATTATAGCATATATTTTTTGTTAGGTGTTACCTTTTAATCATTTCGAAAACAAAATTCCACTCTGCTCTTCCACTCAGGCGTCTTGGCACTGCCGGAATAATTAGCCTAAATCCGTCAACTCTAGTGCGCGGGCCATCAGACCACCGATCTGTACCTCTCGTGCAAACATCATCATAGTAGTCATAATCACTGTCAATGTTGACAGTGGTATTGTATTTTTTTATTTTTGTCTACCATCTGCATGTGTTTGAGATGAATTAGAGATCCAAATTAGATAATGCAATCAATATTCAAAAAAGTGCATAACATAGTGGGAATAAAGTAAAACACATAACATAGTGAGTGCATCGTACTATTCATCCAATATCACAAAATATAGAAAGTAAAAGAAAGTAGTGAAGATTTCAGTTTGTGAATACCTGTAGAATGACAGTTTGTCAATCTAAGGATTTTGGTTTGATGCATGCAATCTTGTGAAGATTTCTTTGAATACAACATTTTTAGTATATACTCCTTCTTGCTCCTCCAATTTGCCATTTTTAACTATCACTTTGGTGCTATTTGCGGAAACCCCTCTTGATAATGCCACATACAACTGACCATGGCTGAAAACATCATTAGGCAAATATACCCCAACATTTGAAATTGTTTGGCCCTGTGATTTGTTGATCGTTAGAGCAAAGCTCAAACGTATTGGGAATTGTTTCCTTGTTAGCTCGAAAGGCATTTTAACATCTTCTGCACTCTTCAAAGGAATTCGTGGTAAGAATACTCTATGACCTTTAAATTCCCCACTCAATACTTCAGCTTCAATAACATTTCTTGAAAAAGATACGCATGTTAGTCTTGTTCCGTTGCACAACCCAATTTTTGGATCAATGTTCCGAAGAAGCATTATCGGTGAACCTTTCTTGAGATTGAGCTCGTGAGGTGAAAGATTCCCAGGATTGATTGAATTTAAGAATTCTAGCAAATATAAATTATGTGTGTCATCCACAATGGAGTCAAAAGAGTAGTATGTTCTGCACTCTCCCGAAAATATCTCAAGACATTTTTCATTTATTTTGTTGACATCCTCATTCAAAGGTGTTATTATTGCCCTACTTTCCATATACCTGACATTATTTTGTGAACTTAGATTAGGAAATATCGCATCGATTAATATGTTTATGGAGCGTTCATCTTCCCAAGGAATTACCATTGAGTTTGGAATTTGAATCATATCATTTAGCAAAGTTGGTTCATCACCATTACCAACGCGCAATAAGAAATCCGAGAATTGTGGATCCTCATGAGCTCGCATGTTCACAGTTAAGCTAAGAATGCGGATGTTCGTCCAAAGATACGATTCAACAATGCTTGCGCCAATAATTTGAGATTTTGTTCCATTCACAACAACGAGCGTTAGTTGGCGAAAATCACCACCAAAGATCATAACCTTGCAACCGAATGGCTCGTTCACATCAAGCACATCCTTGAAAGATCAATCTACAGCTTCAAATGCCTTCCTATGAATCATTGGCGCCTCATCCCAAATAATTGCCCCTGCCTGTTGTATTAAATCACGTAAATCTGACTGTTTATTAAATTTGCATGTCGACATTAGTTCAAATTTTATTGGTATTTTGAACTTTGAATGTGCAGTCCTTCCACCAGGGAGTAAGTTTGGCGCGATGCCAGATGAAGCTGTTGCCAATATAATGAAACCTTCCTTTCTAAAATTTGTTAGCAATGCTCGATAAATGTATGTTTTTCCTGTGCCTCCCGGACCATCTAAGAAGAACATCGCCCTTTGTCGTTCTCGTATAGCTGTACCTATAAAGTTGAATGATGACTGCTGATCTGAGTTAAATGAGTGAACTGAATTTATATCATCATCAGATATTGAGAAAGAAAGCTCATGTTCGATTAGGCTGGAGAAGCTATGTAATCCCTCAAAACCTTCACTCATGGCCAGCAAACCAAAATCTGTTACTGTTTTCTTATGTTGTTGTAGAATGTCGTCCAACTCATGAAGTAGTTTATCTTGTATGTAAGTACTATTTAGCGTGCTCGTAGATGAGTAATCTTCAGTCATACTGTTGAAGTTTTCATCCCACAGGTCTCGCACAGAGGTTGGTTCACAGTATAACAAAATCGTTGCAAAGAGTCTTCTCAACGAAATTGGCATTTTAAAACATCTTGCTTCAGCCAAGCAATCTCGGATGCTATTATCCTCTTCAAGAAGTCCGTATCGCTCTGCAGCTTGTTTAAAGGTTGTACATTGGACACCCATCACAAACTTTAGATCCTCAAAGGATTTTGGGCCCTTAACATGGTTGAGTAGCAATCGCAAGTAAAATCTTTCGCCTTCCATTGGGAAGACTGCATATATCCTACCAATAACCTTTTGATTTGATACTCTCGGTATCCACCGATGCTCGGTTGTTAGATATCTGTAGTATTTTGGAAAATCTTTATATAAATACTTCTCTAGCTCGTGGTCCTCGTTGTACGTCCTAAAAAATTCAGTCAGCATTGATCGAGAGTTCCTGTCATTTGCCAACACACTTGAAATTGTTTGTTCACTGTCGAACTGAACCTGGTGTTGATTTGGTAAATGAATTTGCATTCTTGAAATGGACGGATACATCCTCGTCATCTCGAACTTGAATATCTTCCACAGTGCCTCGGGTGCACAAACCCAACGACCATCAACGTACTTGGTAACCTCATCATAATTAGGGGCAGGGCGAACTTCAAACGACACGGAGTCGTGTCCTTTGTACACATACTTATACAAATATTTAATACTCTTGATACTACTACATATCTCCAAGTTGATGTGGCAATCATACCGTAAAAGTAACCAAGGGTTGTATGGTACTACCCATCTGTTGTTCACAACAAATCCTTCACCACGACCAATTGTAATAGTTCTACTGTTGTCAAACCTTCGTCGATAAACTGGGTATGAGTCAATCCCTTGCACAGTACATTCCGCAAAAGGTTTAGGATATCCTTTATTGCACCCGAAGGTTTTCATGCATTGGGCATTCGGGTTGTGATGACCACATGGGCCATGTATCATATGTTTTAAAACAGCATCATATAAAGGGCGATCCTCTTGTTGATTGGGTATCTCAGCACTGACCAACGAATCATACTCATCTGGAGTATTTAATTTATCTTCTGCATCAAGAATAACCAGCATGTGTACGTGTGGTAGACCCCTTTTCTAAAATTCGATAATGTGAACGTGCGCAACCACTTTTCCAAGGATACCTTTAACGAAGATCTCTTCTTTCAAATTTTCATATTTTGATCGAAAAATTCTTGTAAGTAAATCTGGGCTATCATGTGGTGATTGACCTGGATACAGTTCATTCTTTATTTCATTCCAATTTGGATTGCATGTAATCGTTAAGAATAAATATGGTTTGCCGTAGTGTTGTACGATTGACATTGCATCTTGATACCTATGATACATATCCCGCGGACTTCCAATAAAAGAAGACGGAAGGACGGTTCTTCATCCAATGTTTCCTAGTCAAAAAACATTTCACGCATGAAGCTAACCAGCAGCTCGCACATATGAAATATTGGAGATTGCATAAATGTACCGTACCTGCATCATTTTCACCAGCATTTAAGCAATCCTGCAATCCTTGATATAGCTCTGCACGGATTTTATTTTGATTCAGGCTAATCCATCTTAGCTTTTGAGTCTCAATTTTGACATAGTTATCTACAACATATTGTTGAAGTAGTCATCCTCCAAGAAGAAGTATTGATGGATTACCCGCGCGTATCTACATTAGGCCATGAATTGCTCAAACTCAGCACATTAAAAAATCATTACATCAAAACTTGAAATAGTGCACATAAATCTTGGAACCTAGAGCAAAGATGCGTAGTAGTCACAACAACTAACTCGCGACCCCTGATCATTCTCAAAAGCTTTATCCCAACCAAAAGTACCATGCGGTAGCATGAGTGGGTATTGAAGAGGATCGTAATAACCCGAGTACTCCATGACTGTCGTGAGATGCCCGTCTACCGAATGAATTATGATGTCTCTATCAGTAGACTCGACAAAATCTTCTACACCCGTTAAAACTGCAGCAACTTGAGATGCGGTAGGAAGGATGTATTGTCGTTCGGTAGACGGTCGTTCACGAATAAGTAGTTGACACGATTGTAAATGCTGATGTTGAGCAATTTGTCTAAAGTTTGCAACATATGGGTTGTAAGTGTCAAGGATATGTTTGATCTCATTCAATATTTCGATATCTAGACCATTACTCTCATCCATACGGTGCGAGGTCTCATTTTCGGTGTCATAGATAAACATTTGTAAAAATCGTGGCCTATTCCCCTGAGTAGGAATAAGAGAGCCAATCTTGTGATATATAGTCCCATGTGCTCTGAATGTGTACAAACCCTGGTTGAATACAGGCATTGTTTCATCAAGTGTAACGCCCATGGATGTGAAAGAGAATACATGGTTGTATGCACGTATATTTTGCCTAAAATGTCGCCCCTTTGCGGTCTGGTCTGTGTAAAGCGCTAGTAGCTGTTGGGGTACAGGAATGGATGCTAAAATAACCTTGCCGAGATTACAGCACAAATTTTTTGATTCTTTGTGGAATAATCGTGCTGCACAGTGAGGGCAAGTCATCGATTGCGGAATTCGGTAAACGCTAACGTTGTCGGAGGAACAATAATCTCTCGCTATATTTTGATGTCCTACTCTGGAAGCAGGCGTCGAACGATTACGTCTCCTTTTAACTGGTTGATTTGGAGGTTCTGGCTCGTCAGTCTGAACTTGCATGGTCGGTGGCAAAGTCACTGATGAGCGCGACTATCTTCTCCTAGCATTTAGTGCACTCCGTTGTTCTGTGGTCAATGACCGTCTCCAATTAGTAGCACGCGCCCGGGTTGGTTCTCAAGCTTGGTCATCCACTGTCATCGAAGTCGAAGGCCTCCCCCTTTTACGTTGGACTGTCCCACCCCTAACGGCCCTCGACGATGAAGGCTCACCTTGGTTTTGGTTTCCATCTGTATGTGTTTGAAATAAATGATAATTCTTTCTTGGTTTTAATAGCAATTTATATATAAATCTTCTTCCCAGTGAAAAACTGCAGCTTAATAACATTCATGTAACCATATAGTGATCAATTTCTTATAATAAAAGATATAGTGATCATTCGTTGTAAGTGATTCTTTAGGTAATTTTTGGCAAATAATACATATGTCTAACAGGATGAATCAGGAGATGAATAAAATTATAGTTCCTTAAAAAAATGTACAAAAAGAGTTAAAATTCTAAAATAAGAAACTGTATTTATTCTCTTATTTTAAAACAAACTGCTCAACATATATGAATTATTTCTTTTCTCTCAAATTGTGTAATTCTCTATTTTAGAATTTTCAGTTAATTGAAAAAGTAAAGCAGTAAACCTGGAAGATCTATTCTTGAATGTACTATACTGAAGGAAGAGACTCTGTTGTATATCAAATATAGTTTCTTTATTGCATACGCTATAGGCTATCCTTGTCCAAGCTACAATTGGTTGCTACTCTATCAAAAATAATATTTGGCTATACCTGAGCTTAAAATCCATTTGGCTATCTTGAATGTACTATACTGAAGGAAGAGCCTCTGTTCTATTTGGCTATATCAAAATTAATATTTGGCTATCATTGTCCAAGCTGGATGTACAAATTAAAGTACTGCATCAAATTTATCCATGTAGTGAGTGATCAGAGAGGGAAAAAGAATATAGGCTATAAAATTATTGTGATAAGAGATCCTTCTCAAGAGTTAAAAAATTTGCAAGACAGAAATGAAAACTATATTACTTTCTTCAAAATGAGAACTAATATATGCTTCAAGTATTATTAAAAGATGATCACCACAATTAGGTTCTATTATTTACATAGAATCCATGTTTCTCAAATCTGATAACTGCAACATTTAAAAACTAAATATATGCTTCAAAAGTTGGATTTCTGAGATTTTCCTAAATACTAAGAAAATTACTAATAAGAAATTAGAAATAAGAAAAAATGATTTTGTCAAGAAATGTTGAAAACAGATTCTGGGGAACTGAAAAATAGAAATTGTAAAGTGTTGTTCAGTAATGTCATGAGACCCAAAAATCTGAGAAATATGAGGAAATATGAGAAATATGAGGAAATATGAGAAAATCTGAGAAATATGAGGAAATCTGAAAAATATGAGAAAGAATGAATGAAGGACTCATTTTAGAGTAGTAAAGGATGTTAAGGCTTGTACATCATGCTGAAGAAGGAACATAATCGATTTCTTATTTTCATAAATCGATTTCTGCTGAAAATCTAAGCTCTTGAAAAAAAAAGAGTAAGAGAAATTTAAGGTCTTGAAATAGAGGGAATCCACGATAGAAAAATAAAATAAAACTTCTTTCTATACCCATGTCCTTCAAAGGCAATGGGGATAGAGTTATTATTCGTAATGAAAACATAAGCTCTGAAATTTTGAACTGAATAACTGAAATTTTAAGCTATGAGGCGATGGCGAGGTATTCAATTTTAGCAATGAGTTTATTATCTGGAGTAGTACCTGGAATGAAGGAATGAAAATAACAGCAATTGTAAATGAAACCAAAATAGCCTAAACACATAAAAATGCAGGGGAGTAGTACCTGGAATGAAAACAACGGTGGAGGAGGAAGGGAAGATGAGAACTTGGGCAGTGCCAAAAATCTGACCTGTAAAGAAACTGAAATGGAGTGAAAATCTGAGAAAGAGCAGCGTTACCTTCTCTCTGAAATGGAGCAAACTTTGGAGAGATGGAGAGAGCAGAGGGGAGAGATAGAGGGTCGGAGTTTGGGGAGGTAGAGAGAGCAGATGGGAGAGGTAGAGATAGAGATAGAGATAGCAGAGCAAACCTTGAACAATGGAGGATACGCAGACTTTAGCCGGAGTGGATTCCTGCAGCAACGATGGAAGGGTCGCGAGGCTGATTCACCGGCTCTATGGAGGAGACTCACGGAAGGGTCGCGAGGAGGTATAAGGGTTGCTTTTGGTGGGGGCGGTGTCGACGGGACAGCTTTCGGCGTGCGTTGCAGTCGAGGAAGTAAAACGCGAGATGGGTGATTACAGGCAGGCGATGGGTTTTAGATGGCAGGCGCCGAAAGTTACTGAGTATTGGTTGTTTAAAGGCTTTTAAATTTTTGACGATCTTATATAATGAAATTACCATAAAGTGTATAGGTTTTGTCAGCAGGGGGCGAAATTTTGTTTTTTTGAAGGGTATTTTGGGCAACAAAATGACTCACCAAGCCATATTTCCTCTTCCCTTATATAATAATGATGTATATATATAAGTATATAAATAAAACACACTACAAATCACCAGAAAACACTCAGAGCATTAGACAACATAGCATATTTAGCTCATAAATCCAACATAGCAAACAAAGGAGTACCAGGCAGGGAAACAGGATTTCAGATAGTTGTAACCACAACTCAAGACGAGAGAATCAGTACGCACCTGGTTCAGCAATTAATCAATATATCAAAATTCAACTTACAACAAGGTCGAAGATTTCAGAAAGACGACGCCATGCAAGGCTTGGTGTCGAAACAAGACGAATATAAACTTAACACGAAGGCCAAACTCCAGAACAATACTCAACGGTTTACTTAGAAACACTTGGTGAGTCCAAACTTAACTCCCAACGAACTTCTCGGAACAGTACGATGAATAAGGCACGAAAAGACACCATAAAAGATCACTAACCAAATACAAGACAACTCAAAGAATAAAGCATAGCTTCATCAAAAGTCTCAACAAAAGGGCTTAAAATGCTTGATAACATCGCTTAATATACCCGGGAACACCCGGCAAAAGAACATATAAATATATGAAGAAACAATTCAGAATAAGCGATGAAATCGACAGAAAAACTTATCAAAAGTTGACAGGAAAATGTAACAAAAGTTGACGGGAAAAGACTTATATCAAAGTCGACGAGAAGGACTTATATCAAAGTTGACTAGAAGACTTCATGTCAAAGTCAACGGGAACCTTCATAAAAGAAGAAGTAATTGCACGATCTTAGGGCGAGCAAACTTTTCTCAACCTAGTGAAGTCTTATCAGACTACCCGGTAGCATAACTAAATAGGTATAGAAGTTATCCATATTCCAAGGGGGATGATAGCAGGAATCAAGAACCCAGAACACCAATCAAGACTCAAAAAAGGGAAAGTACAATAGCCACTAACCTAAAATCAACAGGTTAGGCAGACAAGGAAGAAGAAAGGACTAAAATGGAGGACTTTCAATCACCCAGCAAAATCAAGCCAATGGGGACTACTACTACTTGAAGGACACAACCAACAAGAGAGTATAGCATAACTAAGATTCAAAAAACAAAGTCATTAAGGAGAAGGACTGCTATTTGCAGCCCACAACCACTAAAGAGGAATCTTTACATTCAACCAGATTGCTAAGACAGTGAGGAGGAAGCATTACCCTTCACTGAGAAAGTTAACACCAAAAATTTACATGTAAGACTGAGTCTGGAAGGGTTTAAAATACTCAGAAATAAAAGGCAGATGTTCTAATAATTTCTGGACAAAAGGCTAGAAAATTCTGGAACTACACAGAGAGAACTACTAAACAAGTCTGTGGTATAAACAGGAATCAAAATGCACAAGAAGAAACTTGATTTCCGAGAATACACATAAAACTACTTTTCTGAGGGAATCTATCAGAACAACAAGGAAGGACACAAACAGAACTTCACTTGCAGAAAAGGGGGAGAAACAATCAAAAGATATATATATATAAAGAAGGTTTAGAGTTCTGAAGAAACATACAAGCCCAGGGAATTTAGGATCTGGTCCCTCATGCCGTTAAGAATTAGCGAACAAGATTCCATGAAACTTAGCCACAAAACCAACCATACCTTTTACCAAGTATATACATAATTAGAAATAAAACGATCCAGGGTTGAGCCAGGCAATAATATTCAGAAATAAAGCTAAATAGATTTTAGCCGAAAATATACCTAAAACCATCCAAATTTCCAACAAATGACAAGTGCAGAGAATAACAAGTGCAGAAAATGTCAAGAGAAGAGGATGACAAGTTAGGATTTAGCCGGAAACATAATCAGAAATGCCAAAATGAACCAAGCAAGCAACCGCACCAAAGCAGGAGTCCGGGATTCAGTAGCATAAATTCCGAAATTCTAGTAGCACATATGTTGGGAATATTGCCCTCAATATTCCTTTGATTTGAAGAGGCATCACTCACAAGGCTAAGTACAAGATGTATTTGATAAAGCCATATTTTTATAAGATATACAGGCTCAGGTAACTCAAGAGAAAGGGCCAATCATGCCCTTAGATTAGGAGAAATCATCTCCTAAGAGATTAAGAGTTGTCTCAGCTCAACCGCTGAGACGAGGTCAGGAGCCGCTGAGAAGGCATCTGGGCAAGATGAGCTGCAGATAGAAGAAACCGCTGAGATGGCTGTCTGTCTCAGTGGATCCGCTGAGACGGGAAAGAAGCAGCAAATATCCGCTGAGATTTGGCAAGTTCGTTGAACGCAGAATGCAGTTCGTCGAATGCTGAGACTTGTCGGTTCGTCGAACAAAGAATGAAGTTCGTCGAATTCAGAACTCAGCTCGTCGAATGCTGAGACTTGGCGGGTTCGTCGAACGAAGAATGAAGTTCGTCGAATGCAGAACTCAGCTTGTCGAACGCAGAGACGGGACAGATGCAAGCGTTGAGACTCGGCGTGTTCGTCGAACGCAGAACTCAGTTCGTCGAACGCAGAGATGGGACAGAAGCAAGCACTGAGACTTGGCATGATCGTCGAACGAAGAATTAAGTTCGTTGAACGCAGAATGTTGTTCGTCGAATACAGAAACTTCTTTGCAGATCGACAAAATCCGTTGAGAAGAGGAAGCCATCTCAGCCTAACCGCTAAGACAGTTCAAACGAGACATGGCGGGTTCTGCCCTTGGCGCAAGCTGCAGAAAAGCATTATGAGGTCCACCAGTCACTCCCATATCTGTCAGAAGGACGGCTGAGAGCCGTTGAAGATTGGGGATGTATAAAAGGGATAAATTATGGTTGAGAAAGCACTTCTTCCATCAATCTTTCTCTCGAGCACACAAAGAAGCGGAAATGTACTGTTCCATTGTCGGCAGCCATAAACTGTGCTAACACAAGGCTGCAAGGAAGAGATAGCTCATCTTGATTCATCTCAAGATAGAGCAAGTAGATCCAGTCCTTCATCTGAAGTGCTGATCAAGTAGAATCAATATTGGAGCTGTACCACTCCTCCCTGATTCAAGTCTGCAACAGCAGCTGAAAAGAAGAAGAAGAACATGCTTGATCTTTTCTTCTTTTATTCTATAAACCTCATTATATCTTCTTTAGGAGCCTTTGGGTTCTGAGTTTGTAGGGCCATTTGGCCTGAAGTTGTAGGACCAGGAGGTGGTCTGAGCTGTAGGAGGTGGATTCCTCTGAGGTATGATCTGTGTTATCTGAGGTAGGACCAGGAGGTGGTCTGAGCTATAGGAGGTGGTTTCCTCTGAGGTAGGGTTGTTGTGCCTGAGGTAAGGTTTGGGAAAACCTGAGAGATCCTGAGGGATCTGTGTTGTAAGCTCTTGGAGCTGAGTTTGGAGGAGTTGGCC
Organism: Dactylorhiza incarnata; assembly: GCA_033032865.1. Taxonomy (NCBI): domain Eukaryota; kingdom Viridiplantae; phylum Streptophyta; class Magnoliopsida; order Asparagales; family Orchidaceae; genus Dactylorhiza; species Dactylorhiza incarnata. The sequence continues at coordinate 7,250,636 of JAWHQI010000033.1, read as the reverse complement.
CTGTCTAACACATTGTTAGAAGGGGGAAGGGGGAAAGTGGACTACCCATAGACACGCTGTCTTGGGGAACCACTATAAATACTTGTGTGTTTTCTGGGTGTGCTTGATTTCTTTCTTAGAATAATTTTAAATATCTATAACAAACAAGTAGAACTCAAAAGACCTATTCACCCCCCCCCCCCCCCCCCCCTTAGGTGAATTAGATCATATACCTATATAATCTTTTAAGTGGTATCAGAGGGAGGTTGGTCATAAAGGGCTTAACTGTCTGACCAAATTCTACATAGGTATTGTTATTTCTAAATCCAATGGCTTCTAACAGAGTTCAGAAGGAAATGGGTTCCATGAAGCTCCCTATATGCAAAAAGGAAACCTTTGGCATTTGGAAACAAAGGGTAAGACTGTACATCGTAGCTTCAGAACCTAGGATCTATATCACTGTTCAGGAAGGCCACTTCCTTATCACAAAGCCCTCCACCATTGATCCTACTAGGCAGGTGGGCAAGTCTTACACTGAAATGACAAGGGATGAGATAGCATTGGCTACAATGGATAAAAGGGCTCATAATATTATTGTCAATGCTATTGATGATTCAACATTCCAGAACTTGGTGCACTGTGAGACTGCAAAGGAGATGTGGGATACATTGATTGTTTATATGGAAGGGACTGAAGAAGTGAGGAATGATAGGAAATCCCTCCTCAATCAGGAGTATGAAGCTTTTAGGCAACTAAACCAGGAATGCATAGCTGACTGCTATGAAAGATTCTTCAGAATAGTAAATGAGTTAAGGACCTATGAAAGGACCTTCACTCATTATGAGTTAAATGATAAATTCCTAAGATCTCTAACTAGAGACTGGGATACCAAAATCTGTGCCATCAGGGAAGTGGCAAAGCTGAGTGAAACTCCTCCTCATAATCTGTATGGAAAGTTTCTCTCATATGAGATGCAACTATCTGCTAGAAAGGAAGAGGACACCTACTCTAGGCCTCATGCTAGGGAGAAGTCTGTGGCCCTCAAGGCTGAAGGGTCCAAGAAGAGCATGAAAAGAATTCCTACCCCTACAAGAAGGGTTGCTGGCTCAGACAATTCAGATCACTGCTCATCTGAAAACAGCTCTTCTGATGAGGAATTTGCTGGCTTCTCAAGGCAATTCAAATAGATGATGAGAAGGAAGATATGGAAGAATAAGCCTTCCTCCTCTTCCTCACATCCTAGGAAGGATTCAAGCAGAGCAGACAGGCAGCACCCCAAAGGGGACATGTATGACTCTAAACATGTTAAACATGGTTTAACTAATGTAATTTGTTATTGTTGCAGTAAGCATGTACATGTCATTGTTGACTGTCCAGTCAAAAGAAAGGATAAAGGTGATAACAAGCCTTATCACAAGAAGGGAAGAAAAGGTGAGAAATCCTTCCTAGCCAAGAAGGACAAAAGCTGGAGTGAATCTGAATCTGAATCATCAGATTCAGATGATGAAGAAGAGGCCTATATTGGGTTGTTTGCTGCTGAGGAAGATGAGGAATTTCCTGCAGCAAAGGTGGGCATCAGGGCCCCTCTATCACATTCAGACGGTGATATGGAGGTGGATGAAAATGTTGAAGAATATGTTGGCCTAATGGCCATAACTTCAGATGATGAAGATTGTCAGGACACACCTGACCAGGTACCTACTCCTCTCTCTTCCTCTAAGTATGAATCAATTCCAGAATCTGATGCACACTTATCAACTGATGATTATGATTCAGAATCTGATGTGGGTGTCAATCAATTGATTGACAAATATGATGCTCTAGTTATTGCTCTGAAAGAGAGCAAGAAGCTTGTCAAAAGCCAAGCCCTAGAGATTAACTCACTCAAAATGGCTGAAAGAAATTGTTCTGAGTCTCCTACTTTGGTGGCTCAGATGAGTAGAGAAATAAGCAAACCCAAGGGGATAACAATTGTCCATTTGAGCTCTATTTCTCTAAAGAATAAGATCATCAAGGATCTTGAGGAGAAGCTTGTAAAAGAAAGAGCCTAGTGGCTCAATTCTCCAAGCCTAAATCGGTGCTTCCTATTATTAACTCATTCTCTTCTCAATCCAATAGAAGAGGACTAGGATTCAATAAAATGGAAGTAGGAGAAGGGAGTGGAGAAAAGAGCATGGGTAAGGCTAAGCCTCAAACCACCTTTCAAAAGGTATTACTTCCTTCCAACAGGTATGACCATGAAAGCATGTATGGTCACTGGAAGAATGAAATTAACTATAGGAAGAAAAATAATCCTTCCCATTGTGGAAGAAAGGGAATGGGATTGAGTGCCATGAAGGCTCCCCATGAGGAAATTCAAAAGGCCCAACATGCACCTTTTGTATTTGGTACCTCAGCCCCCTCATTCAAGCATCAGGGTGCAAGCTCTTCTAAATTTATTTCAGCAAAGAAAATTTCTGCTGTCAAATCTATTGATAAGACTTGCTGCTCAGTGTCTGATGCCATCAGATCTTATATGACTACCAAGCCAAAACAAGCTGATGTCATCAAAACAAAGGGCATCAAGACAACACATAGATTAACATTTAGTCAAATCATTGCTGAGAGAAATAGGAAGATTGCAGTTGTCTCCCCTCCTGAACTAAGGCATAGTAATGTTGTTTCCTCAGGAAATGTTCAGAATAGGAGATACAACATTCATGAATGTTGGTGTTGTGGTAAACTGGGACACTTTACCATAGATTGTTGGTACAATCCCAATGTACCAAATGCAAAGAAGAGTCTTCCTGCAAAGAGTGCAGCTAGTGTGAGGTTATCTTATCAGACTAACAAGAACCTAGGACCCAAAATCACTTGGGCTCCTAAGGGTAATTAAATTCCATCATGCAGGTTAGTTCAAATACCAGCCTTGGGCAGATATGGTATTTGGACAGTGGGTTCTCAAGACATATGACAGGCACCAAGGGTTTACTGCAGGAATACAAAGCAGTGAAGAATGGACCCAAAGTCATCTTTGGGGGTTCAGAAAAGGGATTCACCAGAGGTTATGGTATGATCACAAATGGCATAGTCTCCATCACTAAAGTGGCTTATGTTGAAGGGTTGCAACACAACCTTGTTAGCATAAGCCAATTGTGTGATCTTGGCTATGTCATTGAATTCCACAATGATAAGTGCCTAATCAAAAAGTCTAATGACTTGGAAACCATACTTTCAGGCACTAGGAGTGGAAATGTTTATTGTTTAGATTTTATTTGCAAATCATCTTCCTCTCTTGTGTGTCTTGTGGCAAATGAGAGTGAGTCTCTATGTGTTCAATGGCACAAGAGACTTGCCCACATCAACTACAAGGCAATGCATAGACTATTCTCTAAGAACTTGGTTAGAAATAGTCCCAATTTAAAATGTGTTAAAAATGGTCCATGTTATGCTTTCCAAATGGGCAAGCAAACAAGGGCCACTTTTAAAAGTATTGGCTCCAAAGACACTAAGAGATGCCTTTATTTATTGCACATGGACTTGTTTGGTCCTATGCCAATTCAGAGCTTAGGAGGGAAGTTGTATACCTTAGTGATTGTTGATGAGCACTCAAGATATACATGGGTATTTTTCCTTAAAAAGAAATCATATACTCTAAATGTCTTTATAAGCCATGTCAAGTCCATTCAGAATGATTTGCAATGTTCTATGGTCAGAACTAGGTCTGACCATGGCACAGAGTTTCAATCTGAAGCCATGACAAGGTTCTATCAAGAACTAGGTATCATCTAAGAGTATTCCTCCCCAAGGACCACACAACAAAATGGGGTGGCTGAGAGGAGGAATAGAACCTTGATAAAAGCTGGGAGAACTTTGCTTAGTGACTCTTCACTCCAAGAATATTTCTGGGCTGAAGCAGTCAATACTGCCTGTTATGTTCCCAATAGAGCTTCCATCAATAAAGTTCATGGAATTACCCCCTATGAGATTGTGAAAGGCAAACAACCAACAATTTCATACTTTAGGATCTTTGGATCTAATTGCTATATTTTAAACAATGGAAAATCTCAATTAACCAAGTTTGCTGAAAAATACTACTTGGGGGTTCTTGTTGGCTATAACTCACATAGTAGAGCCTATAGAGTATATAACAAGAAAACCCATGTTGTTGAAGAGTCCATGCATGTGGTTTTTGATGAGACTAGCCTAATTTATAAGGGTTGGTCCAATTCTTCTATTTTGACGGGAAGTGAAAGGGCCATGGAAGAAATATATATACAAGAACCATCCAGCAACAGTAAAGCACATACTGATGCAGCAATTCCAGAAGAATTAGATGTGCAGGATGCTGAAGAAGATGCTGACCCAGAGGAAGAAATTCAGTATGTAGAGGACAGACTCCCTATAGCTTCAAGACATCTAAGGGATCATCCCTTGGAGCAGATTATTGGGAATGTTCAACAAGGTGTGACAACTAGGAGCAGGGCTCACAATGAGGCCTTGTTCCTCAATTTCCTGTCATAGGTAGAGCCTAAAAAGTTTGAAGAGGCCAACTTGGATCAATTCTGGATTCAGGCAATGCAGGAAGAACTTTTGCAATTCAAGTGATGCAAACTATGGAAGTTGGTGCCAAGACCACAGGGACACAACATCATTGGCACCAAATGGATCTTCAGAAACAAGATGGATGAAAATGGGACAATCATCAAGAACAAGGCTAGGCTTGTTGCAAAAGGGTATAGGCAATAGGAAGGAATAGACTTACCAAACATTTGCCTCAGTTGCAAGGTTGGAGGCCATAAGGCTATTCCTTGCATATGCGGCCCATAAAGGCTTCAAAGTGTACCAGATGGATGTCAAGTCAGCATTCCTAAATGGAAATCTGAAAGAGGAAGTATATGTAGAGCAGCCATCAGGTTTTGTCCATCCTACTCTTATATCTCATGTTTATCTACTTAGGAAATCTCTATATGGTCTTAAGTAAGCCCCCAGGGCTTGGTATGAGACATTGTCCAGCTTTCTCATCAAGAACAAGTTCTTGAGGGGAAAGATAGATAGCACATTGTTTCTTAGGGAAACAAGGGGCAAGTGTCCCCTAGACCAAATCTATGTTGATGACATAATATTTGGGTCTACTGATGACAACCTCTGCAAGAGATTTGCCAATCTAATGCAGGGGGAGTTTGAGATGAGCAGTATGGGTGAACTTAAATATTTCCTTGGGCTCCAGGTGAAACAGTCTGATGATGGAATTTTCATTTCCCAGACTAAGTGCACAAAGGAGCTCATCAAGAAATTTGGGATGGAGTCAGCCTCCACCATGAGAACACCCATGGGATCTAGTGTTTCACTAGAAAAGGATGAAAAGGGGAAGGCCTTTGATGAATCCATGTACAGGTATATCATTGGATCCTTATTGTACTTGACTGCTAGTAGGCTAGACATTATGTATTCTACATGTGTTTGTGCTAGGTATAAGGCTTGTCATAAGGAATCTCACTACACCTCTGTCAAGAGGATCTTGAGATAACTCAAGGGCAGCCTAAATCTTGGCCTTTGGTACCCTAGGCACAATGACTTTGAACTGATAGGCTATTCAGATGCAGATTTTGCAGGTGCAAAGAAGACAGGAAAAGCACAAGTGGCACTTGTCAATTCCTAGGGTGGAGGTTGATCTCTTGGAGCAGCAAAAAGCAAACCAGTGTGGCCATATCCATAGCTGAGTCAAAGTACATTGATGCAGGCAGCTGTTGTGCTCGACTTCTGTGGATCCAACATCAATTGGAGGATTACAACATCAAGGTTAGTCAATCTCCCCTGCTGTGTGACTCATCCATTGCTATTTCTATTGCCAAAAATCTTGTCTCCTATAGCAGGACCAAGCACATAGAAATTAGGTACCATTTTATAAGAGAGTATGTAGAGTGTGAAGATATCAAAGTTGAATATGTTCCCACAGACAATCAAGTAGCTGATATCTTCACCAAGCCACTAGATGAGGCCAAGTTCAATTCTTTCAAAATTGACTTGGGAATGTTAAATTTAGAATGAGTTCACTTATGAATCTATACCCACTGTTAAAATGCTTATGTTCTCATCCGTACAATTCTCACAATATGTATTATTATGATAAATTGAATTCTGAATTGATCAACTTTACAGTAGGCATAGTCCACATGATAGGGTTGATAATCTCCCTAAAATGTTAAATACTTTGAATTTAGGGTGAGGCCCATCTCAGCTGATCAGCTGAGACAGCCAAACTGTCTCAGTGGATAAGTATCCAAAACAAACTAAAGCAGACTAAGGGCTCAGCTGGGAAAAATCTAGTTTCGACGAACTCTTTCCTGAGTTCGACGAACTCTTTCCTGAGTTCGACGAACGTCGACTTTGAGTTCGACGAACTCAGCATTATGACATAAGCTTAATTTACACTTATAATCATAACATCAATAGAAATGCTCCAAATAAGGGGGAGCTAGAAAGGGTTATTCAAAATGAACAAGAACAGCTAATAAAGCTAATAGTTCTCACATTGAGGGGGAGCAAGTTCCTACTCGGGTTAAGTCAAAGCTTAAGTACAAGGATTATTCTCTGAGTTAGTCAAAGCTTAATATAAACAATCATGAGTTTTAATAGAATGCTTAAACAATCTTATCTTCCAGAAGCAATGTTATCATGAATGCTATATAGATCATTTTCATGATAGTTTTTTTGTTGGCAATGTACCTTAGCATTGGGAATGTTCTGCCTTCTTCAAATAGGGGGAGATTGTTGGGAATATTACCCTCAATATTCCTTTGATTTGAAGAGGCATCACTCACAATGCTAAGTACAAGATGTATTTGATAAAGCCACATTTTTGTAAGATATACAGGCTCAGGTAACTCAAGAGAAAGGGCCAATCATACCCTTAGATCAGGAGAAATCATCTCCTAAGAGATGAAGAGTTGTCTCAGCTGAACCGCTGAGATGAGGTTAGGAGCCACTGAGAAGGCATCTGGGCAAGATGAGCTGCAGATAGAAGAAACCGCTGAGACGGTTGTCTGTCTCAGCGGATCCGCTGAGACGGGAAAGAAGCAACAAATATCCACTGAGATTTGGCGAGTTCGTCGAACGCATAATGCAGTTCGTCGAACGCTGGGACTTGGCGGGTTCGTCGAACGAAGAATGAAGTTCGTCGAACGCAGAACTCAGCTCGTCGAACTCTGAGACTTGGAGGGTTTGTCGAACGAAGAATGAAGTTCGTCGAACGCAGAACTCAGCTCGTCGAACGCAGAGACGGGATAGATGCAAGCGCTGAGACTCGGCGTGTTCGTCGAACGCAGAACTCAGTTCATCGAACGCAGAGACGGGACAGGAGCAAGCGCTGAGACTTGGCATGATCGTCGAACGCAGAATGCTATTCGTCAAACGCAGAAACTTCTTTGCAGATCGACGAAATCCGTTGAGAAGAGGAAGCCATCTCAACCCAACCACTGAGACAGTTCAAACGAGACATGGCGGGTTCTGCCCTTGGCGCAAGCTGCAGAAAAGCATTATGAGGTCCACCAGTCACTCCCATATCTATCAGAAGGATGGCTGAGAGCCGTTGAAGATCGGGGATGTATAAAAGGGATAAATTAGGGTTGAGAAAGCACTTCTGCCATCAATATTTCTCTCAAGCACACAAATAAGCGGAAGCATACTGTTCCATTGTCAGCAGCCAAGAATTGTGCTAACACAAGACTGCAAGGAAGAGATAGCTCATCTTGATTCATCTCAAGATAGAGCAAGTAGATCCAGTTCTTAATCTAAAGTGTTGATCAAGTAGAATCAAGATTGGAGATGTACCACTCCTCCCTGATTCAAGTCTACAACAGCAGCTGAAAAGAAGAAGAAGAACAAGCTTGATCTTTTCTTCTTTCATTCTGTAAACCTCATTATATCTTCTGTAGGAGCTTTTGGGTTTTGAGTTTGTAGGGCCATTTGGCCTGAGGTTGTAGTACCAGGAGGTGGTCTGAAATGTAAGAGGTGGATTCCTCTGAGGTAGGATCTGTGTGATCTAAGGTAGGACAGGGAGGTGGTCTGAACTGTAGGAGATGGATTCCTCTGAGGTAGGATCTCTGTGATCTGAGGTAGGACCAGGAGGTGGTCTGAGCTGTAGAAGGTGGTTTCCTCTGAGGTAGGGATGCTGTGCCTGAGGTAGGGTTTGGGAAAACCTGAGAGATCCTGAGGGATCTATGTTGTAAGCTGTTGGAGCTAAGTTTGGAGGAGTTGGCCCTGTCTAACACACTGTTAGAAGGGTGAAGGGGGAAAGTGGACTACTCATAGACACACTATCTTGGGGAACTACTATAAACACTTGTGTGTTTTCTGGGTGTGCTTGATTTCTTGCTTAGAATAATTTTAAATATCTATATCAAATAAGTAGAACTCAAAAGACCTATTCACCCCCCCCCCCCCTAGGTGAATTAGATCATACACCTATATAATCTTTCAACATATATAGATATACCCCGAATATTGCCAATACCAGCCAGGAATTGGTTAGCATAAATCAGGAAATTGCGATAACAAAAGCTAGGGAATCTGCTAGCAAAATTCCAAAACAGATCTGTCAACATAATCTAGGAATTATGCTAGCATAACATCCAGAAAATTTTGATAGCATGAGCTAGGAAATCTACTAGTATAATTCTCCAAAAAAATATGCTAACAGGAACTAGAAAAAAAAACTGCTAGCATAACCCAAAAATTCTGTTAACAGGAATTGAAAAAAAAACTGCCAACATAAGCTCCCAAAAAGCAGGTAACAGGAATTAGGAAAATTGCCAACATAAGCTCCCAAAAATCGGGTAATAGGAATTAGGAAAACTGCTAGCGTAAGCTCCAAACCAGGGCCACAATCGGTAAAGCAACAGAAAAGAGATGAAGAGGAGGAGGAAGAAGAGTTTTCTTGCCTCAAATAACGGTGCCCTGCCGGATCACGACGAGCAAGGAAGAAGCCTCCCGGATCCCTAGCCCTGGCGACGAAAACAGCCCCGGCAACCAAGATCCTTCCTCCTCTGATTGCTCTGACGCCGCTCGACACCACTCCGACGCAACCCTAACCCTCGACGACTCGCCGATGCTCCATGGGACAGGGAGGAAATGAAGAGGGGTTTGGCTTTTGTTAGCAGTTGGTAGGAAATGATATTATATAACCTCTCTCTCTCTCTCTCTTTTTTCTCTTTATTTATAACTTATAACTTATATACATAAGATTATATATATATATATATATCCCTTATACACATGTATATATATAATTGTATAAATGTAGCACCCTACACAAAACCTCCCTATAAAAACTTCATGCATGCATACACGTATGTATATATGTATTTGTATACATTTATAATAGTATATATATGAACTTTCATACATGCTTATATATATATACATTTATAATAGTATACACATATATGTATATACATATGCATATACATACATATATCTGCATATACGTCCCCATCTAGAATTAACTCGTTGGACGACGACGACGACGATTCCTAAAAGATAACGCCCCCTCTCATTAACACTTCGTAACGATTAACCTAACATTCTAACCACTATCATCCCCCACATACCCGCTCAGAATAATTATAAGAGAAAACCTGGGGCATTGATGAAGAAGATATTTATATATAATATATATAAAGAGAGATAATGGAGGAAGAAGGCGGAGAAAGAAGAATATAATAATATTTATGTATATAAATAGGGAGATTGAGGAAGAAAGCTATTATGCTGAAATAATAATAATAATAAGAAGAAGAAGAAGAAGAAGAAGAAAAAGAAAAAGAAGAAAAGAATGGCCGAAACAACGGTCGCCGATTCAAACAAAAATAGCGTCAAAGACAAATGTCGGTGCTATGAATTCAACGGAGAAGGCGAAATCAAAATTCGACGAGCCAAACTCAAGATTTAAATTTCTGAAGATTGTGGCGACGATAATTATATAAATCTTTGGAAAATCACCGGAGCTCTAAAACCGCACGGATCGCAATGAAACTTCGACGAGCCTCTCTAAAATTAGATAATTTAATTTTCTAATGTAAAATTCTCCAAATCCGACACACTACAAAATTTGGTCGAATTGACCGAACGAACTCGGAAACAGGCAAACGACGGCGCACGACTAACTTCGCACTAACATAACGCCCTTACGTCAAAAATGATGTCAAAGAAGGATTAAAATAAATCCTGGAAATTCTGGGGCGTTACACACTTCTCCTCAACAAATAAAGAAACACGGAACAGGGGGTTCGCCAGCGCATGAGGATCAGTGAACACCAGCACCAGGGTGAATTCCCACTCACACCCTGTCAAACGACGACAACGTCCTGGAAGCGACCTCCACAGGTTTGGCAAGCCCCAGGATTTCTTGACATACCCTTACAAGGTATTCCCAAGGCGACGGTCCACTCGAGCCAATGTTAGTTGTTGTGAACCTCGATTCGACCGCCTGCATCGGTGCGCACCTCACACCATTCCTTGAAGAGATCCAAAGAATACATTGAGTCGTGCTCTCAAAAGAAAGCGATCAGGCCCATGATGCGCATCATCCCGGCATGAGTATATTAAGAAACTGGCACCCCCATAATGTCATAAAATCTCAATCTCCTCCTCGCACCGTGAAAGGCAGAACCCGGACCTCAGAGATGACTCATAGAGCGTCATGCTACCCGTCGGAGGATTTTGCGTTCGATCCTCGATGTGTGGAATCTTCTCCTCCAGTATGGCTGGTATCCTGTATCGCTTCCTCCATACGTCAATTCATTTGGTAGTAACCAAGATGCGAAACCGCATCGGCCTTCCTTGCGAGCAGTGCCTCGACACCTAAAAGAGAAATATATATATACATATATATAACACACGCGCGCGCACATAAATATTTCCAAAAGAAAACCCTCAAAGACATAGCCACAACACGCACAAAAATGCAGGCAAGAGCACATGTGAAATACAAAGACACATCCAACGCGTACAAGGTGCACGGGCATGCACTCTACTCGTGCAAGGCATACAGGTGCACACACATAGTGAAAGTGCATAGTGTGCCACTGATATTCCTCTAGAGGGGGTGAATAGAGTTTTAAAATATTTCTATCCTAACTGTGTTTAACAATAAATTACTCTAAGGAGTTATGCTTAATAAACCAGGCAGAATAAAGAATGCAGGAAATAAAGTGCAGAATAAAAGACTGGAGAGCATAGAAAATCACAGCACAGACACAATGAATTTTATAGAGGTTCCCCAAAACATGGGTAGTCCTCTATTCTACCACCTAGTAGGAATGCACCATTGTGCCTGAGTCTTTTGATCAGGAGACTCTTTGAACCAATGATCTTTTGATAAGGAGATCATGCACCACCAGATCTTTTGATAAGGAAATCTAGAACCACCAGATCTTTTGGTAAGGAGATCTTGAACCACTGAATCCTTTGAAGAGGGATTAATAAAACTTTTTTATAAAATGAGAAAGTAGAAGGGAGAAGGTTGAAGGAATTCTGTTCTCAGAATTCTTAAAGATTCATGTATGAAGATCAGCCTATGAGTTGTTCCAATGGATCTGCTCTTGATTTGCCCCTGCTTTTGATAGTGATGATTTGCAGAAGCTTTGTATTGTCAGATCCTTCAGATTGTGATCTGGCTGCTATGAGATTGTGATGAAGAGCAGCTTTCAGATCTTCTGTTCTATTTTATGAAGAACAGCAGAGCCTTCCATTCCTTTTGGTTTTCTCTATTAGAGTTTCTGAGGGATGGAGAAGAAGAGGAAGCCCTAGAAAATCGAAGGAGATGGTTGATAGTGATTAATGCACTTGTCTGCCTCTGTCTACTCTTGTTTTTTTATTCTTCCTCCTTCAAATTCAAATTTCTTTCCCTTTCTGATATCCTTGATAAGGTAATCTGCTTATCACTTTCTCTTTCTTTCCTCTTTAATTCTTGGCCCATCCACTTGGAAAGAATATGTTTCCAAGAAACCTTTTTGTATTCTTCTTTAATGCTCCTTTCCATTTCAGACAATTATTGAGCCGTTGGGGAACGGTCTTTAAGGATGTGGGCCATGAAAGAAGGATCAGAACGACAGCTGCAAAGGTTGAACTCTTATAGACTGTACTCGATGTAGCGTCGAATTAACTTCTTCTCTTATCGACGCAAATTCGAGTTCTTATAGAAGCAGATTCGATTTCATCTCTGCTTTGATTGAACTCTGCAAGTAGAAATTGCGTCGACATCTTATCGACGTGTACGTCGAGTTGATTTTCCTGGCTCTGAACTACATCTTCTGCATCGAGATGAAGTCGACGTTGCGTCGACTTTAGATGACTTCGACAGATAACCTCTTCTGCATCGAGTTGAAGTAGAAGCTGGGTCGACTTCTCCAATTGCTCCAACAGCTCCCTGACCTCTACGTCAATATCTATTCGATGTAGCATCGACTTAAGTTACATCGACAGAAGGTTGGACCACTTGGACTTCTAGTCAAAGCTGCGTCGATATGGACTCGATGTTACGTCGAATTCCATTCGACGTAAATGATAACTTAGCCCAATTTTCTTCCCTTGATCTGGTCCTGATACCCTATGATGAGTATGACATCCTAAGACATCTAATGACCATATTACCCTCACTATACAATGTGTAATTTAAATCCTAGTAGATAAAATCACTTTCTTATAATTTGTTAAGTTAAATTAAGGGTTTTTCCCAACACGCAGACACACACACACCCCACATGATCCTAGCGCGTGGGTGCACCCCATGCGCGTGGGTTCACACTCCGCGCACTCCTAGCATGCGGGTTCGCACCCCACCCGCGCACCCAGTGCACGTGGATGCACCCTGCGTGTGCGCACAGCGCGTGGGTGGGCACCCCATGTGCGCGCCCAGTGCACGTGGATGCCCCATGCACGCAAGACTTGCGCGGCGCGCTTTTCCCTTGCGCGGGCGCGCTTTTCCCTTGCGCGGGCGCACTTTCCCCTTGTGCGGGCGCGCTTTTTCCCTTGTGCTTACACCGCTTCCATGTACCTCCTTCTACACCCCTTTGTTTTCCTCTGTCATGGTCGTCGTGAATCGTTAATGCACACAATCAAGCAGGAAGTCCCCGCTCTTCTATCTCTCCAGCTCCAGACCTCGGGAATTTTTGGGAAAAAATGATAGGGTCATCCTCAATTAATAGGAATTTCGGGCAGAAAAGAGCCAGAAGTCCCATGTCCCCCACTAACCTAGTGGGGTCCATGGAGGGAACCACTCAAACCACCAAGCGCGCGATCTGTGTGTGAGATCTACGGTCACGCCTTCCGCCCGCGACTTGTTGAAATTTTGAAGTGAAGTGGAGGAGACCGGGCAGTCTGGTTTGGGAGATCGCGGAGACCGCGCGGCTTGTGTTTATTTTCTGCCGGTTTGTCTTGGCTGTCTGATGGTTGGCCGGTTTGTTCTTGTTCGCTGCGGTCTGTTCCCGAGTTGTTCTGCTTGTTTGGTCTGTCTTCTTTGTTGGAAGACCGGGCAGTTTGTTCTGATGTAACCGTCTGTCCGGGTGACCTGTTCTGTCGATCAGGCGACTTGTCTGAAGTCGGCCAGATGGTTCTTAGTTAGCTCCTGTTGGTCTAAGGAAGGAGCATTGTTGAGACCGCACGGCTTGTGCGTTGTCTCATGTTCGCGCGACTTGTGCGCGATCTGCCTGCTGATCTGCGGACTTGGACAGGGCTTTGTCCAAGTGTTGTGATCGCGCGATTTTGTCTTGTGAGACCGCTCGCGATCTGATGGGCAGTTATTATATCCTGGTTTGGGCGGTGATGACATCCGTCTACCCGCCTATAAATAGGGGTGCATGGCCCGTCATTCATAACGAGAACTGTATGAACTGATCCTGGGTTAATTCGTGCGGTCTCACTTTGAGGTCGGGCGGTCTCGGAAGCGACCTGACTGTTTGTTGTGTTCGCAGGTTTGCGATCAGCAGGTTGCGGTCTTCTTCCTTGGTGATTCCCAGCGGCTTGAATAAACAGTTCGGCAGCGGTCTGTCTGTGAACTGATTTATGTTCGTTCTTGTGTTGTTCGCAGCGAGCTCAGCGATCAGGCGACCTTCAGCGGTTAGGCGATCTGAGTTGCGGTCTGGCGACAACTTCAGTTCTTCGTTCCAATAAGCTCTAGTTCGTGCGGTCTGAGGTGTGGTCTTGCAGTGCTTGCAGTCTGTCCGGTTTCTGTTCGCGCGATCTCAGATCAAGCTGGGCGACTTCTGGAGTCGAGCGGTCTGTGCGGTCTCAGCTTGTCTAGCCGCCAGATTTGTTTTTGGTGTGTTTTGTTTTTCTCGTCTCCGTGATTCTGATGAATCATGTCTCGCCATGTATGTCTCGCAATGTAAATGAAGATTGTGATTCAATAAAGTTTCTTGTGTTGCTGTGTGGTATTGTGGTTGTTTGGCTTTAACTAAGTTGATACAACTCCTGCTTACTCCTAAACGATTCAAATCAAAAATTTAAACATGGTATCAGAGGCAGGTTGTTAGAGTGGATAAGCAGTGATCAACTTTAGTTGCCATCATCTTTGTGAAGAAGAGACCACTTAGATTGCCATGGAAGGCGGATTCGCAAGAGGGCTTGGTATTGAACTCCTTACATCGACTAATTATAAGAAATGGAGGTCATGTATGGAGAGCTATTTACTTGGCGAGGATCTTTGGGAGATAGTTGGAGGAGAAGACACACAAGAGGTGTTTGTAGCAGGAGATAATATGGCAGAGGTGAGACTTTGGAGGAGGACGAATGCTAAGGCAGAGTTCACTCTCAAGAGGGCTATCACACCGGCACTGTTTGATCACATCATCGGGTGTAAATCTGCTGCTGAGATTTGGACGTCCTTGGACGGGCTGTTCAATAAGAAGAATGTAGCTTGGCTACAGTTTCTTGAAAATGAGTTGGCGAAGGCCTCTCAAGGCAATTTTTCTATTTCTACCTTCTTTCTCAAGATGAAGAACCTCACAGCAGAGATTTCTGCTTTGGACCCTGATAAGCCCATCTCGGAAGCAAAACTGAAGAGACATATCATCCGTGGGTTGCGGAAGGAGTATCTTGCCTTTGTGACTTCAGTTCAAGGTTGGGCAAATCAACCATCTCTATTGGAGCTGGAAAACTTACTTGCTTCGCAAGAAAGTTTGGCAAAACAGATGGCGGGGACTTCTATCTCTGGGGGAGATAGTGATGTGTTGTTCTCTGGGAAGAAGAAGAAGAAGTGGGAGAAAAAGAAGCCGGGTTATGATGGACCCTCTACTTCAGGTTAGCAGGATAGGGGTTATGCTCCTAAGTCTGATGGGAAGAAGAAGGGAGATGGACCAAGGTGCTTCAGGTGCAATAAGACCGGCCACTTCAAGAAAGATTGTCGGGTTAATCTTCAGTCGGGACATGTAGCAGAGAAGGAGAAGCCAAAGTTTGAAGAAGCTGGATGTGGAGGAGCCTTTGCGGCTAATATGACGGCGATGCCCGTTAAGGCCTTGGCTGCCATCAACTTCTAAGAGGATTGGATTGTTGATTCAGGGTGTGGACATCATCTCACTGGGGATGAATCAAAGTTTTCTTCTTTGGCGCCTTACTCAGGTAACGATGCTATCATTACGGCTGATAATTCTGTTCATGCTATTGAACAAGAAGGTGTTGTCTCCCTGAGCAGTGATAAGGGTCCACTCACTTTGAGGAGTGTTTATCACGTGCCTGGTATGAAGAAGAATCTCTTCTCTGTGACCAATGCGGTCGATGCCGGTTATCACGTTCTGTTTGGCCCAACAGAAGTGAAGTTTCTTAAAACTTGATGAGTCCCAAATATATACACATTTATGGACTCATCTGGGCCGATTTTCTAGTCTATGCACTACACTTTAGGCATGTTTTTGCTCATATTTGTTATTCCATGCTATGTGCACCTTTAGGCCCGTTTTGGTGTTATTTCTTGTTTATTTGCATTATTAGTTTTCATGCAGGGTTAAGTGTCACTTTCAGTGGTTTGATTAGTGTTGTATGCTGAAGCAGGAGTCGTGCAGGTGTTCCCGGTACAAATCTGTACAGGAACACTGCGCACGATCACTGGTTTATTGCGCACGACCACTGGTCCTGCGCCACTGATCGTGTGCACTTAACCCCTGAAAGCTGAGTTCTGTCTCCCCTTATCGCACGACCACCTACGATAACGCGCACGACCACTGGTCATGCGCCACTGGTCGTGCGAACATTGTATTTTATAATTTTCTTCCCCTGTAGGCTCCGTCCAGGCAGGCGCATGATCACAGGATGATAGTGCGCACGACCACTGGTCGTGCGCCAACGATCGTGCGCACTGTTTATTCCAGGGCCTATAAAGTGCCCTGCTCGCGATTTAGGTTAGGATCCTCGCCGTTTTTCCGCCCAGCTCCGCCGTTCTGCCCATTTTCGCAGGTTTTCGCCCCCTAGGCCTCCTCCATCATCCAAGGGCTTCAAGGAAGAGATTATACACTCATCTTCATCGCCAAGGAAGGAGTTCCTCGCATCGGACGTGGCCGGATTATAAAACGCTGGAGAAGACGGGTCCATTGGGAGGTGTGACAGCCCTCCTCTACCCCGGACGCAGTTGGGACCGAGCTAGGACGTGGATTGACAACCCGACGATTCCTACCGTGAATCTACAACGAGACTCCGGATTCGGTCGTATCTCTTGCCTCTTTCTTCTACTTGTGTGGTTGTATTTGTTTGTAATCTCTATATTTAGATGATGACACTATGAATCTTGTTTATTAATGTTTATTTCATGTTTATGGAATCATATTATTCATATGTGTGAATGAGGTGCGCCGCCATCCATTTTCCACTCCACCACCGTGTCCGGTGCCGCACTAGCAATTGCTAGTTGCATGCTTGTCGAAGAGGTGCCAGCGACCCTCATTCCGTTAGCCCACTCGCCCATCCGCCTACCGAAGCGTGGCATAGCGGCCAGTGTATTCCATCCCGCCTAATGAAGCAGCGCGCTCAAGGCCTGCATAGTTCGATCTGTTAGCCTACTCGTCCATCCGCCCTTGCGACGCAGCGCGTTCAAGGCCTGCCTAGTCTCCATTCCGCCAAGAGAAGCATTGCATAGCGGCATTGCATAGGAGTAGTTGTAATATTTTATTTTATTATTCGCAAACCAAATCCCCCATTTCCGCATCCATCCGCTCGAAAGGACTTCAATCTCAAGTCCTTCCTCGATAATAAACTCCACCTTACTGTGTTCCTTGAGAGATTCGATACTCGGGGATTACTCCTCGTTTTATATTACTTGAACGATCGGTACACTGCCGTTTCGTGTCGCAGTCGAGCTACCGCCTATAGCGGTGTGCGATATTTGCGCCATCAAGTTTTTGGCGCCGTTGCCGGGGAACACAGTCGTGTGAGTTTTCTGGAGAGGGAGAACCTGAGAGAGAAGCCTTTCCATTTGTAAATTGCATTTCTTTGTTTTATTTCTTTTTATTCCATTTTCCTGTTTTAATTAGGTTGCTTTAGTAATTTTTGTTAGGTGTAGTATTTTGCACAATAGCATTTTTATTTTGAATCGTATTATCTTCACACTATGTGGGCACATCTTAATTTCCGTTGCCGTTGGTGTGGAGCTACCTCCCACTCTAGTGATGAATGTCCTACGGAGAATAGTAGGCATAAGTCTTATAGCCCAGCATATGGAGCACCGACTTCGCCTGATACTCCATATGGTGCGCGTAAGTCTTATGGCTACTCTGCTGAGCCTTTACTGTCTTACTTCTTTTCGGCTTCAGCACCCGCTGTGCCAAAAAAGCCCGCTAGGCAGTGCCGGTTTTGTCGGAGCACTAATCATGTCTTGAAGGACTGTGCTGAGTATTTTTGCCAATTGGACGAGGATGACGAGCCGGATATCCGGATCATCCCAACTCCTAACTCTGGCGGCACACCTTCAACATCCGGTTATGTGTCTTTGTCACCTTCACATCTTGAAGGGAATGGCATGGATACGGTCACTGGATGTGCGGCTGATCTATGCACCGACATTGCTGAGCCTATTCTCCATGTGCATCCACCACCTCTAGTGGATTCGATTCTTTGTGAGGAATCGGTGCTCGACTTTTATCCGAGCACTACTCCTCTCCCTGTTGTGCATACTACTTTCATCTCTGACGACATTGTTGAGGATGTGTCGCGGGATGAGGCTGGCGATTTATGTGTTATGCCTGCTCCTATGGAGGAGGACAACCTTCTCGGTGAAGAGGAGTTGTCCTTAACACCTGTGGAGGAAGTCCAAATCTTGGGCATGGCCACTGTCGATCCCGCTGAACCTTGCGGCATTGATGACAATGCCAACATTATTTTACTTCTCCAACCTGATGGGAGTGAGACCGGGATCACTCCCCTGATTGATGTTTATTTATGCTCTTCGTCTTCTTTATTTCTTGATCCCCTTCCTTCACCCGAGCCTGTGCAGGTTGAATCTTCACAGGTACTTCAGGAGGACTTGGAGCTTTGTGCTCAAGTCAATGATGAGTGTGTCCTTTTATGCGAGGAGGTTGATCCCTCCTCCATTAAGGAAGCCTCATTCGCTGCCTTCTCCTCCTGCGGACCCGCTGTGGACGATACCTTGCTGGGCAAGGATAGTTTTGGTGAGATGAGTGAGGACCAGGCCTCCTCCTCTTCTTACTTTCTTTTCCCTCTACCTGTGATGGGCAGGTTTTATTTATATTCGGGTAGAGGCGTGACTGTTCTTTCTCCGTATAGGTACCCGCTACCGACACGGATTTTGGGCCAGTTACCTGTCCACTTCTCCTTCCATACTCCCATTAGCTAGATATTATAAAGTTTTGAATAAGTCGTGCTGGGATGACAATAACCCCAGTAGTTATCTTAATTTTTTCTGCATTTTCATTTCTTTTCTAATTTTATTTAGTTAATTGCACTTTATTTCAGTTTTCTTTTTTCTTTTGTTTTTGCGGAGCTGACCCCTGCAGGTATCCTTCTTCTGGATGGCGGATGTCGCGGTTCATTTTAGCTTACACGCCAATCTTCTGGTATGCTCATTTCTGAGCATTGGGTACTCTCTTTCCCTAGCCCTATTTTGATTTTCATGTCATATATTATGTGGGTTGTTTAGTTTAAGTCTAGGGGAGAGTAGTTCTGTGTGCCCACGCACGTGCACTATTGCATTGCATGCTAGAAGTATTTCTATTTCATTTATTTAGTATTGTTCATCTTCATTGCACACCACAGCACCCACTTGAGCGCGTACTCATCTGTTTGCCTGCTCTGTTGTGAATTTAATTCTCCTGCTTATTTGGGAAAGTCTAGGTGATGGCTTAGGACTATGTAGCAGAGTAAAATGTTGACTCCAGTAGTGCTCCTAGTCGAGTGCTCAGTTGCATAGAAATTTGTGTAGATTAGATTTCTCTTTATACTTATGGTTTTATATTTTTCTCTATTAGTGTAAATGTTGTTTACTCTACTCAAATGGTGAATCCGGTGGAATCAAATGGTAGCATAAGGATGTGTGTAAACGATCGCTAGACTCGTATTGCTTGAGTCGGGAGAAAGGAGAAACTTTCTCGGTGGCTAGAACTTGCCCCAAGCGATTCTTGAAGCATTGGCATAGGATAGTTCTAGTGCGTGAGAATTACGTAGGCCATTATTTTGGCCCGGTTGAACTTTTTATTTCATGCCTATCGTCTACCTTTGCTAGCCCCTTCGTGCCTACCCTTTTTCTTGATTCAGCTCCACATTTATCTCACCAAAGCCTAAAAGAATAACCTTGTCGCACACCCAAATCTGAGCTTTAGTTGTAGTTTTATTTACATTGTGGGGGGCGTTGATTGTGGTGTTTATTATGTGAATCTGTGGATATGCTCATTTGAAAATTTTGCTGAAAAAAAAGACAAGAAAAAGAAGATAGAAAGAAAAAAACTGAAAAGGAAAAGAGAAAAAAGAAAAGAAAAATGAGTTTTATTGAAAAATCATGTAGAAAAATTATGTATTGGGAGTAGGCGGTGCACACACCTATGTTGCAAAAGTCCAAGTCTGGGGATGTGGTGCACTTGCATTCGATTTTGGTGCGCGGGTACTTATATTAAAGCTCATTTGGGTTGCGTGTTATAAGCCCTCTTGTTTATCATTGTTTACCTCACCGTAACCCAAGCCTCAATTAAAACCTAAAAGTCCTACCGACTCACGCTATGGACCAATCTAGTGTCGTGGAGAGAATGTGACCGGGTGAGCCTATGGTCGCCGACACCGATGGATTTCGGTGGAGTTTGTCCGGCACCCCAATCTTGAGCAATGCTCATCTCAGCGCTTAGTTTACTTTCTCCGTATGCATGACCGGATGATTCACTGTAGTTCACCATTTTGAGTGGTTGTAATATGCTTTTACTCCTTTAGAAATATATAAACTGTTTGTGTATAATGAGAAATCTTCTCTACTATTTTTCTTATGCACGTGAGCATGCGACTTCGCATGGTACTCTGTATTGTTATTTTAAGCCATTTACTTTTCTTTCCTCGTTCGCGTAGAATTTGTTTGCTCGGGACGCGCAAACAGGTAAGTCTGGGGGTGTGATGATTCCCAATTATATACACATATATGGACTCATCTGGGCCGATTTTCTAGTCTTTGCACTGCACTTTAGCCCTGTTTTAGCTCATATTTGTTATTTCATGCTATGTGCACTTCTAGGACCGTTTTGGTGTTATTTCTTGTTTATCTTCATTATTAGTTTTCATGCATTGTTAAGTGCCACCTTCAGTGGCTAGATTGGTGTTGTATGCTGGAACAGGAGTCGTGCAGGTGTTCCCGATACAATTCTGTACAGGAACACTGCGCACGATCACAGGCTCTATCGCGCACGACCACTGGTCGTGCGCCACTGATCGTGCGCACTTAACGCCCATTTTATGAGTTCTGTCTTCCTTATCGCACGACCACTTACGATAGCGCGCACGACCACTGGTCGTGCGCCACTGGTCGTGCGAACATTGTATTTTATAATCTTTTCCCCTTGCAGGCTCCGTCCAGGCAGGCGCACGATCACAGGATGATAGTGCGCACGACCACTGGTCGTGCGCCAACGATCGTGCGCACTTTTTATTCCAGCGCCTATAAATTGCCCTGCTCGCGATTTAGGTCGGGATCCTCGCCATTTTTCCGCCCAGCTCCGCCGTTTTCTCCCCTTCCGCGCCCCTCCATCACCGCCCACCATATGGAGGTGCTCCGGGATTGTTCTTCACGCCAATCTTGAGCCGTAGCTTCCTCTCGGCCTCCTCCTTCATCCTAGTGCTCCAAGGGAAGACCTAGCCGCCATTACCATCAAGCAAGAGGAAGTTTGCAAACTCTACCGGATCGTGACACGAAGAAGACGGGCTCATTGGAGAGTAGTGACAGCTTTCTCTACCCCGGACGTAGTTGCGGACCGAGCTTGGCTGCGGATTGACAACCCGGCGATTCCAACCGTGAATCTACAACGAGACATCGGATTCGGTCGATTTCTTGCCTTATTCTTCTCTTATTGATGTGTATGTAGTTAGATCTATGTATTATGATGAAGTTGCACTTAAAACTAGTTTGTATTTCTATATATTTCATGTCTATGTGAAATGTTTGTTGTTTGAGTTGCTTGAGGTGCGCCCCATTCCATCCTCCATCCCGCCGTCACGTTCGTCGCCGCACTAGCAATTGCTAGTGGCGTGCTTGTTGAAGAGGTGCTTACGACCCTCACTCCGTTAGCCTACTCGTCCATCCGCCCTTGCGACGCAGCGCGCTCAAGGCCCGCCTAGTCTCCATTCCGCCAAGCGAAGCATTGCATAGCGGCATTGCATAGGAGTAGTCATAGCATTTTCTCTTTATTTTCCACAATCCAAAATCGTCGTTCCCGCATCCATCCGCTCGAAAGGACTTCAATCTCAAGTCTTTCCTCGATAATAAACTCCACCTTACTGTGTTCCTTTGAGATTCGATACTCGGGGATTACTCCTCGTTTTATATTACTTGAACGATCGGTACATTGCCGTTTCGTGTCGCAGTCGAGCTACCGCCTATAGCGGTGTGTGAGATTTGCGCCATCAAAACTCAATCGGAGATAAAGGGAGATGTTATCCATGTTGGAAAGAGGGTGAAGGACTTGTTCATGTTATCGACAAGTACCTATGTTGATAAGATGAAGACCAACGATAGCGCGGCTATCTGGCATGAAAGGTTGGGGCATGTTGGCATGGACAAATTGAAGGCTATGGCGGTAAGGGGCCTTGTCAAGGGCTTGCCTAACTTGTCCTCTTATGGAGACGGTCATGTTTGTGCTGGATGTCAGTTTGGTAAGTCTCATCGACTTCCATTTGATAAATCGCAAACTAGATGCAAAGCGTCGTTGGAGAGTATCCACGGTGATTTGATGGTACCGACTGCCACACCAAGCCTTGGAGGCAACAGATATATGTTGGTGTTGATTGACGATTACACCAGATATGTCTGGGTGTATTTTCTGAAAGAGAAGTCGGAAGCCCTTGCGAAGTTTGTGGAGTTCAAGGAGCTGGTGGAAGGTCGGTTAGGCCTGCAGGTGAAGAAATTGAGAACTGACAATAGTGGGGAGTTCACCTCTGGTGAGTTCTCAAGTTTTTGCAGGAAACATGGCGTTCAGAGAGAGCTCACTTGTGCCCATACTCCACAACAAAATGGCATTGCGGAGAGGAAGATCCGTCATCTGAGGGAAACCTGCAAATGCTGGCTTCATGCCAAGAGTATCCCAAAGTCTTTTTGGGCGGAGGGAATGTCTTGTGCGGCTTACATCATCAACAGGATGCCTCTAAGTCCTATCAACATGAACACCCCTCACGAACTGATGTTTAAGGAGAAACCAAGTGTTGCTCACCTTCGGGTGTTCGGGTCAACCTGCTATGTGCATATTCCTGATGCTCTTCGGACAAAGCTAGATGCGAAAGCAAGGAAGCTAGTCTTTGTCGGGTGTGATGCGAGGAAGAAAGGATGGAGGTGCATGGATCCTGAGATACGGAGATCAGTGGTATCTCAGGATGTGGTGTTCGATGAAGTGACTTCATACAAGGGGAGTTCAGGAGTTGAACTACCGGAGAGCAGGGTTGATGAAGCAGGAAAAGCTGCGGGAAGTCTACAAGTAGAGTTGCATGTTTCACCAGGAGATCCAACTGTGCCAAGCTCTGAGATGGAGGCTTCAGGTTCTGGAAGCAGGGGGGAGCGATGCTCCCAGTTCGTCTGCAAGAGAAGCTTGCACAAAAGAAGCAGCTGAGGAGGTGGTTAGTCAGGTGCAACCTCTTAGGAGGTCGAAGAGGACTATCAAGCCACCAGATCGATATACAGGAGGAAACATGGTGAGCTTCGTCTCATGTTTTTTCGATGGTCCCTTGGATGAACGGGATCCGTCGAGCTTTGAGAAAGCTAAAGGCGTGAAGCAGTGGGATATTGCTATGCAATAAGAGATGGATGCTCTCAGGAAGAATGAGACTTGGTCTCTAGTGCCCAGACCTAAGGGCATTACCCCTGTAACATGCAAATGGGTTTACAAGCTCAAGAAGAAAGCTGACGGCACGATCGAGCGATACAAGGCTCGCCTTGTAGCTCGCGGGTTCTCACAGCAGTATGGTGAAGATTATGATGAGACGTTTAGTCCAGTGGCAAAGATGACTTCCGTCAGATTTGTTATTGCCTTGGCGGCATCTTGTGGATGGGAGATTTGGCAGCTTGATGTTAAGAATGCTTTCTTATACGGAGAGATTGACAAGGATATCTTCATGATCCATCCGCCGGGCTTCATATCGGAGGATCGTCCGGACTACATCTGCAAACTGAAGAGGGCCTTATATGGGTTGAAGCAAGCGCCTCGGGCGTGGTATGGAAAGATCGCGGAGTATCTCTTATTCTGCGGGTTCTTTGCTTCAGACTCTGATTCTAGCTTGTTCGTCAAGAAGGAGGGGGCGCTTCGGGTGATTGTGCTGCTGTATGTGGATGACATGATTGTCACCGGGAACTCGAAGGAGGCGGTAGCAAGGCTGAGAGATGAGCTTGCTATCAGGTTCGAGATGAAGGATCTGGGGGAGCTTCCCCATTTCCTTGGACTCGAGGTCCAGAGGCAGGAGAGCAGAGTGCTTGTTTCTCAGGAAGGTTATGCGGAGCGGATCGTTCAACGATTTGGCATGGAGGAAGGGAAGAGCAGCTCTATACCTCTGGAATAGCATCATAAACTTCGGAAGGATGAGGGGAGAGTTTTATCTGATCCGTTGGTGTTCCGAGCTCTGGTTGGGAGCCTGATTTACTTGACCATCACGAGGCCTGATATTGCTTATGCAGTTGGCAAAGTGAGTTGGTACATGGCGGAACCACGGAAGCCTCATCTTCTGGCGGCAAAAGGGATTCTGAAATATGTGAAGTCGACCTCTGATTTGGGTCTCCTATTTAGGAGAGGGTCAAGCTTGGAGTTGCATGGATACATGGATGCTGACTACGGGGGAGACGTGGATGATCGGAGATCAACGTCTGGTTATGTCTTTATGACGGGAGCCACAGCTATCTCTTGGTGCAGCAAAAAGCAGGACTCGGTGTCTGTATCTACCACAGAAGCAGAGTACAAGGCTTCGGCCTTGGCAGCTCAAGAAGTCATTTGGATCAGGAGGTTGGTGGAGGACGTTCATGAGGAGGTTCAAGGTCCCACTGTGCTACGCGGGGACAATGAGAGTGCTCTCAAGCTGGTTAACAATCCAGTCTATCACGCGAGGACCAAGCATATTGAGATTGAGCACCATTTCATTCGTGAAAAGGTGTTGGGAGGATCTCTTATGGTCGAGCATGTTTGAAGTGCGGACAATGTCGCAGACATCTTCACAAAGCCGCTGGCAAAGGGACCGTTTACACGGTTGCGGAGTTTACTCGGGCTGGTCTCCACTTCCCACTTCAAGGGGGAGTGTTGAAATTTTGAAGTGAAGTAGAGGAGACCAGGCGTTCTGGTTTGGGAGATCGTGGAGACCGTGCGGCTTGTGTTTGTTTTCTGCCGGTGTGTTCTGGCGGTCTGTTGGTTGGCCGGTTTGTTCTTGTTCGCTGCTGTCTGTTCCCGAGTTGTTCTGCTTGGTTGGCCTGTCTTCTTTGTTGGAAGACCGGGCGGTTTGTTCTGATGTAACCGTCTGTCCGGGCGACCTGTTCTGCCGATCTGGCGACTTGTCTGAAGTCGGCCAGATGGTTCTTAGTTAGCTCCTGGTGGTCTAAGGAAGGAGCGTTGTTGAGACCGCACGGCTTGTGCGCTGTCTCATGTTCGCGCGACTTGTGCGCAATCTGCCTGCTGATCTGCGGACTTGGACAGGGCTTTGTCCAAGTGTTGTGATCGCGCGATTTTGTCTTGTGAGACCGCTCGCGATCTGATGGGCGGTTATTGTATCCTGGTTTGGGCGGTGACGACATCCGTCTACCCGCCTATAAATAGGGGTGCATGGCCCGTATAACGAGAACTGTAAGAACTGAGCCTGGATTAATTCGTGCGGTCTCACTTTGAGGTCGGGCGGTCTCGGAAGTGAGCTGACTGTTTGTTGTGTTCGCAGGTTTGCGATTAGCAGGTTTCGGTCTTCTTCCTTGGTGATTCCCAGCGGCTTGAATAAACAGTTTGGCAGCGGTCTGTCTGCGAACTGATTTATGTTCGTTCTTGTGCTGTTCGCAGCGAGCTCAGCGATCAGGCGACCTTCAGCGGTTAGGCGATCTGAGTTGCGGTCTGGCGACAGCTTCAGTTCTTCGTTCCAATAAGCTCCAGTTCGTGCGGTCTGAGGTGCGGTCTTGCAGTGCTGGAAGTCTGTCCGGTTTCTGTTCGCACGATCTCAGGTCAAGCCGGGCGACTTCTGGAGTCGAGCGGTCTGTGCGGTCTCAGCTTGTCTAGCCGCCAGATTTGTTTTTGGTGTGTTTTGTTTTTCTCGTCTCCGTGATTCTGATGAATCATGTATCGCCATGTATGCCTCGCAATGTAAATGAAGATTGTGATTCAATAAAGTTTCTTGTGTTGCTGTGTGGTATTGTGGTTGTTTGGCTTTAACTCAGTTGATACAACTCCTGCTTACTCCTAAACGATTCAAATCAAAATTTTAACACGACTGGCCATCCGGGTGACCTTCGCCGCCCCTCGCCACGACAAGCACGCAGCCTTCAGGGCTCACGGCCAACCTCCCGCTGCCGCCGCCCCTCGCGACTGCGCGCACGCGGCCTCCATGGCCCGCGGCCAGCCGCGCCTCGTGATCACACGCACGTGGCTGCTAGGGCCATGGTAGGCCTCCCAGCTAGTCGCCACCGTGCCTCGTTACTGCCCTCCCGGCCGGCTGCCGCCGCGCTTCGCTGCCGCGAGGGGTCACGACCGGCCGTCGCCGCGCCTCGCGACCGCGCTCCCGATGTCGCGAGGGCCCTCGGCTGGGTGCCGCTCCCTCCTCCCCGACCGGCCTCTCGCCGCCGGCGTCTCGTCGCAGACAACACCCGCCAGCTGATCTTCCTCCGCCGTCGGATTGTCGTCACACGATCTCCACCGTTCGATCTACATGTAACCATCGCGTAACCACCCATTATGGGGGGTCCGCATAGCCAAAAATAATAATAATCGATGTGCGCACAATAATTCTCCTAAAAAATATGTACGAAATAAAATATAGGGTTCTGGTCTGCAAATAACACATAAGGTGGTTATGGCCAGCGGGTAACCTCTTAACCACCATAACTACCCCGGAATCCTATAAATATGACCTTAGGGTCTCCTCCATCTTCATCATCTTCTTCTCCACGGATTTTCACCTACGATCATCTTTTCCTCTTCCGCCTCCGCCTCCTACGCATGCGAGAGTTCGTCAAGGAATCTCTTGAAGATCTCTTTCGCCTTCGAAGACTCAGCTCCTTCAAAGTTCTTCGAGTGCCTTGAAGATCCTTCGAAGATCTTCGTCCTCCTTCGAGCGCCTTTGAAGCAAGTCACACTCCACACGCACTCGGTACTCCGCCACGAGCGAAGCACGCTCCGCACGCACAGTTGCAAGCGCTCCGCGCGCATCGCAACAAGCATTCCGCATACAACGCGCCGAGTGCTCACATCGCCCTCATCTCAACGGGAAGTCTTCTAGTCAACAACAAGTCCACCTCTCCAGATTCCTCTGTACGCTCAAGGAGACAAGCCGCAGACGCCGAGATGCGCATAACGCACCCCGCCAGCTTTCGAGCACTAGTATAAGACCTCAAAGCATCCAGAGCGCGGTGCTCACCGCTGCAGCAAGGAAAAAAACTTAGCTACGTGAGCAGTGACATGTCACCCTCCGAGCTAATCTCTCTCTCCTCCAGCAATTGTAACGAGGAGCGGTCTGTCGCCCTCGCCTTCTCTGCAAAGCATTGTACAAAAACAACAAATAGTGAAGTTTGATCGGCACAACACGTCCGCTTGGTTTTTCAGCTATTTCCGAGGGGTTTCACCTCTTTCTTAGATTTTTCACGTTAAAAAAAGTCTCTTGTCAGCCGTCTCGTTTTCATTGACTGTTTGTGCCTCGACTGCTCCCGAGCTAAGACAGTGCAATCTAGACCGGTCTGCAGGAGCCTCGAATTGACCGCAACAAATAGGATATTTATTGATTTAACACCATAAACTACTATTTTTTATTATTTTATAGCTGTCCAATTATAATTATTAACATACCACTGTAGATACTTACGGAATGAAACTGATGTAAAAAATAATATCAAAATTTAACGGAATGGAAAGTTCTATTTCTAAGTCAACAAGTGTAGGCAAGTTCGCTGAACCAACTCGATAATGTCGGGCAAGTTCCGCGCAGGAGAATATGAATCCAAGAAGACGGAGACAATTCTGTTGATTTGTTTTCCGTTCAGGTTACCAACTTCCTTGTTAGTTAATTTCAA
Organism: Dactylorhiza incarnata; assembly: GCA_033032865.1. Lineage (NCBI taxonomy): Eukaryota > Viridiplantae > Streptophyta > Magnoliopsida > Asparagales > Orchidaceae > Dactylorhiza > Dactylorhiza incarnata. The sequence continues at coordinate 7,222,759 of JAWHQI010000033.1, read as the reverse complement.
CAGAATCGCCCATCATGAATTAGTAAAGTAATAAAGATTTATGTACTTGGAATGACGTTAATTAAAATTTATGCATGTGACTGGAATATAGATTTCATGTCTGAATTTTCTCATCACTTATATAGTTCGAACTTAAAAAAATAATTTTACGATAATTAAATTCGTACTGAAATTATTTCACTGTTAAAAATAATAATTTCTGCTAGTTGAATTTTAGTAGAAGAAAATTGTTCGGTAAAATACAGCAAATGAATTTAGCTGCACCTATAATTACCACTTAGATAGTTGTTGCGGGTCGTTCGACGCTCTTATATATCGTTCGAATTGAGTCATCTCAGCTCGAGAGTGAGCCGAGCGCGGCAGCAGTCATAGAGAATACTATCGGCTGACAAAAACACTTTTAACGTGGAAAATCCGAAAGGGTGAAAAATCATGATGTAACATCCTCATTCCTACTAGACCCCTAATGTGAGTTAGGTCATGACATGTGTCATGACATGTGACCTAGGACAAAGAATTGACCATAGAAGTCTAAGTGACAAGGTGATCTCACATAGTGAACCTTAATAGACACACGTCGACCTAGGTCAGTTCACCTCAAATTGAACTCGCGAACCAAGTTAACCTCACCACTATATCCCTAACCCTAGGGATTAGTCAATTGACAATAGACCACATGAATTGGTCAACCAAATTAAGCAATTTGACCAAAGTCTAATCTTGCTTAAAATAGATCAACCTACCCTAATTGGTTCAATTAGACTTCAATTGGTCAAATTGACCTCACCACTATATCACTAACCCTAGGGATTAGTCAATTGACCATAGACCACATGAATTGGTCATCCAAATTAGGCAATTTAACCAAAGTCATGTCTAGCTCAAATAGGTCAATCTACCCTAATTTGGTTCAATTAGATTTCAATTGGTCAAATTGACCTCACCACTACCTTCATAACCATAATAGTGAGTCAATGGACCATGGACCTCAGCATTGGGTCAAACAAATCACCAAATTTGACCAAAGTCAAACTTAGGTCAAATCACACATATATAGGTCAAATAGCCCCCATTAAGGCTCCACCATGGCTCAACCAACATTTTTTTGGTATCATAGGACTCACCACCATCATGTGGGGCCAACCAACTTATCAAGTTGACCAAGTCAACCCTAAAGTCAACCATGGTCAAATATTAACCTAAAGAGGAAATTAGGGTGCCAAGCCCAATTCCAATGGGTTTTGGACTTTGCCACATACCCATTCTGCAACTGAATAGCCAAATTACCTCCCATGCCCATTGAATTCAAAATAGGATAACATGCAAGGGGCTAAATTGGGAAAATCCCCAATTTGAAATAAGACAATGAGTAATTTGGGGAATTAGTTACAAATGACACTCAATTCCCTTCTAAATTCTCTTCAACTCCCCAGCAGATTTATAGCCAGCCCATGCCAAATGACAGCATTGGTGAAGCATCCAATGCCTTGGTTGTCCATGCCTTAATGATAACTCCACCTATATAGCCTTCCCCGCTCAAAATTAACCCCTCAATTAGATTCAAAAGGGGTCAAGGAGTTGAAATCTAATTTTGGATTGCTGTATTTGGTGGAGAGTCAAGAGATCGGCAAGGAGATCCAAGGAGGTGGTCGGACATGGCACCTAGGCGATTCTACTGTCGGCAATCTTCAAATAAGGAAGGTTTTCACTCTACTTCCCTAGTGCTATCCTCCTAGATCCTTAGGTGACGAGAATCGAGCTCAAATTGAGGTTTTGATTTCGAAAATCCATGGCCGAATGGGAGAATAAGTCCATGCTAGAAGTCGAGATTTAGGCCATGCTTTTCTTTGATTCAAGTCCCAATCGATTCTTTGCTTCAAACCGATGCTATTGGAACTTATTTCATGAGAAACGGTGGACTGAGGAGGGAGTATTGGCCAAAACAAGCTTGAAACCTTCTTACCCGTCGGCTAGAGGAAGAAGACGACCCATAAATCATGGATTAGCTTCAGGGTTAGAGCAGATTAGCTATTTATAGACCTAGCCTATCTTGGAAATATGTTTCACTGGACCAGTTGGGTTCAAGCCCGATTTTGAATAGGTTCTAGTCAGATCTAGTCTAAGGGCTGAACATAAAATTTATAGCCCTTGGAAATATCTTTCAAGATTAGGGTTAAACTCACCACAAGGTTGATTGTAGCTCCCACAATCTCGAGTTTACTGGATGGTGTATTTTATGTATGTTGGGAATCCTGCTCACATGATTCCTGATTTGAAGAAGTCAACAAGTCAAGAATACTTCACTTTGTATTTAATTTTCCACTTAGTTCATACTTGCAGGAATCGACAATAAGTCATGTACCTTAGTTACTTAACTAAGTACTTTATCGTCGAGAAGCATAGGAGATATCGTCGACAATGCGTGCGTGTCATCGTAATGACGGGCAGAGCAGCAGCCGCTGAGAAGCATAGTATTCGTCGACCGCTGAGACATGGCATGATCGTCGAACGAAGAATGTAGATCGTTGAACGAAGGATGGCAAGTTCGTCGATCGCAGAATGCTGTTGGTCGAACGCAGAGAAGACACGGGACATCGTCGTGTGGAACTCATGTCGTCGAGAGAACATATGATTACGACGACATGATGTAAGAAGGAAGCTCACGACGACGCTGTCAGAGAAAGAAGATCGTCGTATATACAGAATCGCCAGGATATCTTGTATCATCGAGATACCACCATCAGAGGCAGAAGGAAGATCGCGACGACAAAGTCAGAGACAGCTTGTCGTCGTAATGATGCAAATATCTTCAAGACAGAATTCATACGTCGCAGCGCGCTGTCAGCATTTAATATCGCCGCCTGATTTTCCAATCAACACGTGCACCTAAGGAATAGAGCTATGAGCGCGTGCTCTTTTGAATTGGGCATCTGACAGAAAAGGACATTGATTGTGACCGTTGAGCAGTGTTCTCTGTTCTATAAAAAGGAACGAAGGGTGCCCTAGGAACTCTCTCGAACACAAGAGCGAAAAAGTATCCCGCCGCTACACATGAACAATCTTTCTGCGGAGAAGAAGAGGACAAGGAGAGAACAATAATCAAGTGTTCTCTGAAGAATCAGTCATCTTCATCGACTGATAAGAAGCCGTTTATCATCAGGCTAAAAGAAGGGAGTGAAGAAGGAGTCGTGCTGTAAAGATCAGATCTGAAGTATCCTCTTCAACTCAAGAAGCCGATCTCCATCAGGCTAAGTTGCCGATCAACATCAGGCAGAAGACACAGTTTACTTTACTGTATTTTCTTGTAAGGCTTGCGGGCCAATTTGTCTAGCTTGAGGGCTGGAGAGCTATGAGGCTTGAGGGCCAGGGAAGTGGACTTGGACTTGCGGGTCCGACTTTGTCTAGCTTGAGGGATGGAGAACTGTGAGGCTTGAGGGCCAGGGCAGTGCGATTGCGGGTACGATATGTCGAGCTTGCGGGGTCGGGGGTAGTAGGGGCTTGCGGGCCTAGGCTGTTGGGAATTGCGGGTCCAAGTTGTAGGGCTTGAGGGCTTGAGTGTCGAGCTTGCGGGCTTGGGGGCAGTAAGGGCTTGAGGGCTTAGGTTGTTGGGACTTGCGGGTCCGTGGTATAAGGCTTGAGGTCCTGAAGCTTTTGGCGGAGTTTGCCGAGCCTAGTACACTACTGGGTAGGCGCAGAGGGAGAGAGGACTACTCAAGACACCCGGTCTTGAGGAACCTCTATAGATCGTTGTGTGCTTTCTGTGGTTTGCTTTTCATTTCTTAGATCTATTAACCAGAAATTAAGAAAAACCTAAATGGGGATATTATAAAAGAAAAACCTATTCACCCCCCCCCCCCCCCCCCCCCCCCCCCCCCCCCCCTCTAGGTGATAAAGTCGACACCACATAAACAACAAGTGGTATCAAAGCGAGGTTATTCAAAGAAAAGCCTAACAGCTTGAACAGATCTGCCAGTGGGTGTCTAAGTACCATAAGCTATGGAATTAAGAATAGCTGAATGCTCCAGGGAGAACTTTGCCATTTGGAAAGTAAGAGCAAGAATATTCATGGAGGCGATGGTTCCAAGAATCTTTTTGATTGTTCAAAAAGGTCCCCCCATGACAATGATAAAAGATGAAACTCTTCTTGCCAGCTTGGATAAAGAAGCAAGAAGCATTCTACCTGGTGCAGAAGATCTGGTAACACATCAGAAGCTGAGTCATTGCACAACAGCAAAGGACATGTGGGACTTCTTAGAAGTTCTCATGAAAGATAGTTTGTTAGGTGTAGTCAATATTACCTAGAGGGGGGGGGGGTGAATAGGTTTTACTTATTTTCTTTATATAATCCTAATGTATCTAGCTGCAGAAAACTCAATCACAGAAAGCACACAAGGATGTATAGAGGTTCCTCAAGACAGGGTGTCTTGAGTAGTCCTCTTTCCCCCTTCACCTTTCTAACAGTGAGTTAGACAAGGCCACAAACTCCAATCTCAGCTCCTTGAGCTTACACCACAAGTTCCTCAGAACTTCTCAGATCAAGAGTGATCCTACCTCAGGCACAGCAGCCCTACACTCAGGCTCCGCATCCTTACACCTCAGGCACAGCAACCCTACACTCTGGCTCAACAACCCTACACCTCAGGCACAACAGCCCTACTACTCAGAGTTATGTAACTCCTACCACTCAGAAATCACACAGATTTCCTACCTCAGACCTATCAAGAAGTCCTACTACTCAAGCTGTCAACACAGCTTTACACACAGGCTCAACAACCTTTCACTCAGGCAACAATGCCTTACAAAGATATAAGAGAGTTTGTACTAAATACAGAAGACAAAAGGTTTACTCTCAGGTCTTCTGATTTCTTTCTTCAGATCTGAAAGACAGCAGCTTCAGATTTGAATCACCTTGATCTTCTCCTTCAGCAAAGCAGAAGATCAACTTGCCCTTCTTGAGTTAGCACAAGAAGAGCTAACTAATCTCCTTCAGAAGATTAACTCCAGCTTCAGAGAACAACTTCAACTAGCTGGAACGTGAATGCTCGATTGCGGCTTGCAGCAAAAGCTTTTCAATTGAACAGTTCTTGTTGTTGTGCCCTAGCTTTTGCTTTTATACCTCCAGAAGGCTTCAATGGCTATTACAATCCTCCAGACACAGTATGGGGCAGATTGGAGTTGCTTTTCCCTTTTATATTCGCTTGCGCCAAAAGCAGATCCCATCAGCACATTTGAATCTGTCCCAGCGGTTGGGCTGAGATAGCTTCCAGTCTCCTTCTCAGCAGTTCCGCTGGGACAGACACAAGTCTCAGCGGTTTTGGGCAGATTGTTACCAATACTATTCCTTGTCTTGGAATAACCTAACCCTGCATGCTTATGAGATACAAATAGGGTTTATCAAATACAACTTGTACTTTGTATTTGAGTGTGAGGCCTCTTCAAATTAAATGGACATTGAGGGTCAATTTCCCAACAATCTCCCCCAATTTGAAGAAGGCAGAACACTTTCAAATGCAAGAGTACATGACTTATAAATTTTTGATATATATCAATGCTGCAATGAATTCATCATATTAAGCAAACAGTTTTTATAACAGATGATCAGAAATATATATCCACAGCAGATAATTAATCCATCACTGTGAGTTGAAAGATATGACAATGCATCTCATAATAACATAACCAATAATACCAAGGTAAAACTTAGCTAAATCTCAGATTAGTGTTTCAGATAAAGCAGTATTTAATTAACCTCAGTTTGCACAAAATATTTTAGACAGATTCTAGTTCAATCATCATTCAACCATTCCTAGGAGTTTTATACATTAAATCAATATTTTCTTTTCTTAGAGGAAGAACATTCAGGAATCTCACCAGCAGCTTCTTTTCCCTTGGTTGAATCCAGTTGATTTGAAGTAGCATCCATATTTTCAGCAACAACTTCTTCTTGGACTGCAGGCTCCTTGTCTTCAACAGGTACAGCAGTGTCTTCATTTAGATTTGTAGCTGAGTCCTTTTCAGCATTGGTTGCCTTAATCTCAGCAATCTTCCTCTTGATCTCTTACCTTCTAAAGTACATAAAAGGTTTTGGGATGTACCTAGATGGCATTCTTTGTGGGTTATCTTTCTTGACTAGGTTTTCTTTGAATACCTTATCTCTTTTAGTGTTCCTTTCAAGATGTCTTATCCATTCCTCTGTTGGATATAACTTATCAATATCTTTGCACATCTGACCATGGCTTACCCAAGCATTCAGGATTATCTTCTTGGAATCATCACTCCAGTATTCAAAGTCAGGGTCTCTCCTATTTTCATCCCTTTGGTTGGCCATGAATTCCTCAGTGAGCAATACATGCTCTCTTTCTCTTTGCTCTTTCAATCTCTGATTTTGCGTTGTTGCTACTTGTTGAGGAAAATCTCAGTCTTCTGCCCTATTAACATCTAGTAATGGCAGGTTCAGAGCAATCCTAGTGCCTTGTAGAACTTTCAGTGTGAGGTCAGAATTGATGTGTGCATTTGTATTCTCCCCCTTTCTGTCTTCTTCATATATTTGTTGATTGAGGTCTTGCTTAACTGTTGTGATTGTGCCAGAGAGAGTTTGGAAGACATTCTAAAGATCAGCTTGAAGGTCAGTTTTTAACCTGCCAACTTCTTCATTCAGATGGGAAGAAGTGGCTTTTGCATCAAGAGCTTGTGATAGAGTTGCAAGTTCTCCTCTCAGCTCTTCCTTGTAGCTGTCAGCAGCTTCATTTAACTAAATTGCAGTGGAGTGAACATACTCTCGAAGATGATTTGCTGACTTCTCTATGACTTCATCTGTTTTACTGACATAGTTTTTGACATAGCTCATGTCTTTTGCAGACATGACCAGGTCATTCTGAATGGACTGGAATATCTGTCCTTGGGAATCCACAGTCTTCTTGGCTAAGTCAAACCATGTGGTCAATTGCTTGTTTAGGAATGTTGAGTCCTATTTGATGATATTCAGTTCACTCATCATTTCATTTCTTACTGTAGAGACAGATTGGTTGACATAATGTCTGACTGAGGCAGTGGACCTATCAACATACACTTGCATAGATGCAAGGTGTGCATCTAGCATAGACTGTATGGCTCCCAAGATGTGCTCATTAGAATGTGAAGATGAGGCAGGGGCTTGATGTTCCACTATCATTGCCTTTTTTAGCCTTTGAGGAGGACTAGGTGGAAGAACAACATCTACAGGTGGTGTGATGATGATTGGTTCAGACACCACAACAGTACGGATCACTTGATCTAGTTCCTTTGGTTCTTCACCCTCTTGATGTTCAACATATGTTGCAATATCATCTATATGATCTGGATGCAGTCCATCATCATCATTGACATCCACATCATCAGCATCTTTCTCCTCAGACTCACTATTCTGCTCCCCCTCAGATTGTGCACCAGGATTTTCTTGAACAGATTGATTCAAGGAATCTAGGACATCAGATGACTTATCAGCTGCCTTTGTGATTTTCTCCCCCTCAGTTTGAGCAGCAGGGAGACCTAGATCTCCTGAATTCCAGAGAGCAAGGATGTTATCAGGAATCTGTGAGATTCTTCTTTCAAGATTTGAGATGACAGAGTCAATCTCTCTTTGTAGATCTTCAGTGGTAGGTGCTTTTGGTGATTCAGTTGGATCAGTGACTCCATCCTTGTTCAGCTGCTCCCCCTCAGATGGAGCATCCAACATTTCTTCACAGGCTTTGGATAGGATCACAAGAGAATTAGGTTCCTCCATGACCTTGTCTTTCTCAGTCTCAGCAGGCACAGTGTGTGCATCTGCATTATCTGAATTTTCACTAAGTTAGGATAGGTAAGAATAATGTTGTTGTTCTTAATTGATTTTATATTCTTACCTTTGTTGATGGGAACATCCTTATTATCTATATTCATTGGGCTACTGGCAGATCCAAGGTCAGACCCATGAGTATCCTCATTGTCAAACCCATCTGATTTTGAGGATGAATCAGATTTCTGGTGGGATGACTTTTTCTTCTATTCCTTTGCCACAGATGGCTGGCTCATAGGGAGCACTCTAGAGAATCTATCTAGAGCCTTAATGTCCATTCTTTTGAGATAATCGAGATTTGACCCCTTTGAATTTGCAAAAGTCTCTGAATATCTATTCTGTAGGTACAGAGATAGTATCCTTCCCATATTGGGGGCATGTAGACATTCCTTTATCCTTTGAAAAACAACTTCTCCCCATGAGGTTTTCTTGGACAAAATTATCCTAGTCATTAGTTTAAACATGAACTGTGACACAGTGTCATGTGAACCTGGCTTGCATAGGATGGCTTTGCCCACTATATCAGACAACAGCTTCCCCTGTTGATTGAAGAACTTCCTCCTTAGACAACTAGTTTTACCATCACTGTACCCTGTCCATTTTAGGGCAGTCTGCTTATCTTTTTCAGATATCTCCTCCTCTTCATTTTTACTGCAGGGAGTTAATTTCAGTCCCTTCTCCAACCTTTTGGTTGTTATCTTTATCTTCTCAGTTCCTATCTTGGACTTCAGGATGGTTTTGGAAGGAGATAACTTGACATTGCTGAACCATTCTAGAACTTCAGTTCTGAGAATGCAGCAGGGTTCAGACAGCAGATGCTCCAGACCTTGAGCTTCCATCAGATGAATCACTTGTCTTATTTCTTCTGAGGCATGAGAGAATCCATCTCTGACGATTTCATAGCCCTCAAGGAGATCTTTTGAACTTTTTGGCGCCATAGAAGCAGAAAATCGAGGCGCTGAGACGGGAGAGAAGATGAATCATCTCGGCGGCTAAGGGTTTGACTTTGTGGTGTGTTTTAATTTACAGTGTATCTATTTATAGGGTTTCAGTTTCGTTTTTATTAACCCTAGGTTTTTAGACTTAATTACCTTATTGTGTTAAGGAATTTTGGGTTAATTAAAGATTGATTATAAGATATTATATTGAACACATCCCGTCTCAGCGGTTCAGCTGAGACGGAGACCTAGGCCACTGGGATAGTGAACTGTCAATCGCTGGGACAGTTTGCTTGTCTCAGCGGTTCAGCTGGGATTTTTCCCTGCTGAATCAGCTGAACATACTTCTGCAGTTTAGCTGATCATAAGGTTTAGACCTAATGTAGATATTTTGGCTGAAGAAATGTCCTAGTCATGTCACTAAGTTGTAGTGAATAATAATGTAAAGTTTTATAATTCACCATTCAGAGTCAACAACAGTGACAACTACTACTCATACATTTAGGACTATTCCATACTAAGCATGCCATGATCAATTTTGAAAGCATTGAATTTAGATTCATCCAGTGGCTTTGTAAAGATATCAACTACTTGTTTGTCAGTGGGGACAAATTCAAGACAGATATCTTTACATTCTACATGTTCTCTAATAAAATGATATCTAATATCTATGTGCTTAGTCCTGCTATGAGAGAGAGGATTTTTAACAATAGAGATTGCACTGGATGAATCACAATACAAAGGAGATTCCCTTACCTTGAGGTTGTAATCCTCCAAGTGATGTTGTGTCCAAAGGAGTTGTGCACAACAGCTACCTGCAGCAATGTATTCAGACTCAGCTGTGGATATTGCCACACTGGTTTGATTCTTGCTGCTCCAAGATATCAATCTTCTCCCTAGGAATTGACAAGTACCACTTGTACTCTTCCTGTCTTCTTTGCAACCTGCAAAATCTGCATCTGAAAAGCCTGTTAGTTCAAAGTCATTGTTCTTAGGGTACCAAAGTCCAAGATGCAAGCTGCCCTTAAGGTATCTCCAAATCCTCTTCACAGAGGTGTAGTGAGATTCCTTAGGACATGCTTGATACCTAGCACAAACACATGTAGAATACATAATGTCTGGCCTACTAGCAGTCAAGTACAATAGGGATCCAATGATACATCTGTACATAAACTCATCAAAGGCCTTTCCCTTTTCATCTTTGTCTAATGATACATTAGACCCCATGGGTGTTCTCATGGTGGAGGCTGATTCCATCCCAAATTTCTTGATGAGCTCCTTAGTGTACTTGGTCTGGGAGATGAAAATTCCATCATTAGACTGTTTCACTTGGAGCCCAAGGAAATATTTGAGCTCACCCATACTGCTCATTTCAAACTCCCTCTGCATTAGATTGGCATATCTCTTGCAGAGGTTGTCATCAGTAGACCCAAAGATTATGTCATCAACATAAATTTGGACTAAGAGACACTTGCCCCTTGTTTCCCTAAGAAATAATGTGCTATCAATCTTTCTCCTCATGAACTTGTTCTTGAGGAGATAGTTGGAAAAAGTCTCATACCAAGCTCTTGGAGCTTGCTTGAGACCATATAATGATTTCCTAAGAAAGTAAACATGAGAAGTTAGGGTTGGATGCACACAACCTGAAGGTTGTTCAACATATACCTCGTCCTTCAAGTCTCCATTGAGGAAGGCTGATTTGACATCCATCTAGTAGACTTTGAACCCCTTGTGGGAAGCATAGGCAAGGAATAGCCTAATTGCTTCCAACCTTGAAACTGGTGCAAAGGTTTGATCAAAGTCTATACCTTCCTCTTGCCTGTATCATTTGGCTACTAATATGGCCTTGTTCTTGATGATTGTACCATTCCCATCAAGCTTGTTCCTGTATACCCATTTGGTGCCAATCACATTATGTCCCTGAGGTCTTGGCACCAGCTTCAATACTTTGCATCTCTTGAATTGTAGGAGCTCTTCTTGCATGGCTTCAATACAGAAGGTGTCTTGATTGGCCTCTTCAAACTTGGGCTCCATTTGAGAAAGGAAGCTCAAGAATTGTGCTTCATTATGAGCTCTACTTTTTGTCAATATGCCTTGGGTATGATCTCCAATTATTAGATCTCTTGGATGATCTCTCAGGTGCCTTGCAGCAGCTGGAAGAGGGTCCTTTGGTGGCTGTGTTTGTTCCACTGGTTCAGCTGTGACTTCACCATCTTGTACCTCTTTTTCTTCAGGAATTGCAGCAGCTGTTTGTGTTTTGCTGTTGCTGGGCTTGTCTTGGACAGTCAGCTCATGAAATCCTTCTTCATTTCCTGTCAAAATAGAAGAGCTAGACCATTCTTTGTAGAGAAGGCTGTGTAAGAGTCCTGGCACAAGCCCATCCGGGTCACTGGCAACCCCAGGAACTGTCGGCACCGACAGCCCAGGCCCATTCTGGGACGGCCTGACCAAGCCCATCCGGGTCACTGGCCACGCCCTAGGACACTGTACCGCCGGTTCAGCCTGACAACAACTGGTCAACAACAAGCCTGCAGGCCGTACACCCCAACCCCTCTCTGGCCTGCCACAGGGCACAACGGGTTGTTGGAGGGGGGGGGGGGCACGAACCCACGCCATCCCTTTGATGAGAATTGAGCTAGTTAAGCGGCAGCGCGTGGACATCCCAGGAGGTCACCCATCCCGTGACTACTCCAGCCCGAGCACGCTTAACTACGGAGTACTTTCACTTCTCATCACCAACTGAGCGGTGTTAAATTTCCAGGGAATTTCCCCTGCTAGTTCTTGGTGATTCAGCGAGGCTAGCAGTTGATCGAGAAGAGTATGTGTGGGATTCTTGTGGCTTCCTTTCAGCATTTTTGGAACTTAAGGCCCCCCCTAACCTCAACTTAAATTTCGGGGACGAAATTGTTTCTTCAATTATTGGATTTGTAACATCCCAGTGCGAGCTAGGCCCCTATCAAATCATTGTCAACGAAGCGTCGCTTTGATAAATGAAAATGAGTGTCGTTAATATGTTGTGGCATTCGACATGTTTTAGCGAAATATGAATTTTCCTAAATTCAATAATCAACCGGATGGTTGAGTTGGAATATATATATATATATGCTGACTGCTATTATGTTCTTCTTGGTACCTGTCATTAGTGTCTTAATAGTGGATATTAGTACATGAATTGGGTGTGCTAATAGATATATTGATGGGTTAATATTATTTTCACGTTGGTGTGCCACTAGCATGTTAGTCATGTGGATTTGGTTTGCTCGGTTTGCCCGATTGCCCCCGTCAGGTTTGGAATCTTTTTTTGTGTCTTCCTTGGGACCCATGATTGATGGCAGCTAGGTATCATGTATATTGGGAGCCTATTGGGTTTTCCTTGGCTCCATGCTAGCTTCGACTTGGATGTGTACTGAAATTTAGCGTCCTCCCCATGGATTCCTCCTAGTTTAAATGCTCCTACCAGAGATCGGCGACGGCTATTTCTATTCCTTGTTATGAGAGTTGTCATGGGTGCGATTTTGAAGTTAGTTTGTTGGTGGTTTTCCATAGCTGGGTTGTATGTGCTATTGTCAGGTTTCTTCCTACATGAAAAACCTAGATTGTTTTTCTAAAAGTTGGATCTTTAGTGTATTCTATTCTAGTTTTAATATGTTGTTGGGGGTTGGTTGTCCTTTGTGATTTCCGGCCAGTGGTTTGGATTGGGCTTCTATATTGATTAGAAGTGGTGATTTATCTAAATCTAAGATGGTTATGGCTTTATCAATAACTGGTATGAGAGAATTTCATGAATTGTGACCTACGAAATCTCTTTGTTGTTGTCTTTACCCGGGCTCTTCCTTTATTGGTTTTCCAAGTGAAATTGTGATGTTTTCTTTTGTTGTTGGCCGGGTGCTAACCTTTTGAATGGGCCTGGGCCGTTGGTGCCGGCAATTCTGGGCTAGGCGCCCGGGTCAGGCTAGTCAGGACTGTTACAGGCTGGTCTCGTCAAACACAACATGCATAGATTCTTCTACAACATGGGTTTTCTTGTTATAAACTCTATAAGCTCTACTATGTGAGCTATACCCAACAAGAACCCCCACATTATATTTTTCTGCAAACTTTGTTAATTGAGATTTTCCATTATTTAGAATGTAACATTTGCAACCAAAGATTCTAAAGTAAGAAATTGTAGGTTGTTTGCCTTTCAGAATCTCATAAGGGGTTTTCCCAAGGACCTTATTGATGGAGGCTCTATTGAGGACATAATAGGCTGTATTGACTGCCTCAACCCAGAAGTATTCTGGGAGTGAGGAGTCACTAAGCAATGTTCTCCCAGCTTCTATCAAGGTCATATTCCTCCTCTCAGCCACACCATTTTGCTGTGGAGTCCTTGGGGAGGAGAACTCTTGGGTGATACCAAATTCTTGACAAAATTTTTTCATGGCTTCAGATTGAAATTCTGTGCCATGGTCAGTTCTAGTCCTGACCACAGTACATAGTAGATCATTCTGAATAGCCTTGACATAATTTATAAAGACATGTAAGGTATCTGACTTCTTCTTAAGGAAGAATACCCATGTATACTTTGAATGATCATCTACAATTACCAAGGTATACAACTTCCCACCTAGGCTCTGAATTGGCAAAGGACCAAACAAGTCCATGTGCAATAGGTATAAACACCTCTCAGTATCCTTGGAGCCAATACTTTTAAAGGTGGTCCTAGTTTGCTTACCCATTTGGAAAGCATGACAGGGACCACTTTTAGCACATTTTAGTTTAGGACTATTTCTAACAAGGTTTTTAGAAAATAATCTATACATTGTCTTATAGTTAATGTGGGCAAGTCTCTTGTGCCATTGGACACAAAGAGACTCACTTTCATTAGCTACAAGACACACAGAAGAGATAGAATAATTGCAAATGAAGTCTAAGCAATAAACCTTTCCACTCCTAGTGCCTGAGAGAATGGTCTCCAAGTCATTAGACTTTTTGATCAAGCACTTGTCATTGTGGAATTCAATGACATGGCCTAAGTCATATAGTTGGCTTATGCTTACAAGGTTGTGTTGCAACCCTTCAACATAAGCTACCCTTGTGATTGAGACTACGCCATTTGAAATCATACCATATCCTTTAGTGACTCCCTTTTCAGATCCACCAAAGATAACTTTGGGTCCATTCTTCACTGGATGGTAATCCTTTAGAAGATCCTTAGTTCCTGTCATGTGCCTTGAGCACCCACTGTCCAAGTACCATATTTGGTTGAGACTGGTACTTGAACTAACCTGCAACATAAAATTTAATGTACCTTAGGACCCCAACTGATTTTGGGTCCTAGGTTCATGTTAACACCATAGGGAATATTTCTAGAAAGGGCTGGTTTGGCTTGAGGTTCAATCCTTGCCTTTGGCACATTGGGGTTGTGCCAACAATCAATTGCAAAGTGTCCCACTTTGCCACAGCACCAACACTCATATATATTATATCTCCTCTTCTAAACAGTCCTAGAAGATAAAGCTTCCTGTTTCTGTTCAGTAGGGGATGCAACTGCTGTTTTCTTTTTCTTATCAGTAAAGGCATGGCTTTTTACCTTCCTATAATCAGTCAAGGCAGCCTGTTTTTGTTTGACATCAACACCCTTTAGCTTGGCAGCTAAACATGTGTGGATGGCATCAGAAACTGGGCTTTTTGTCTTGGTTACAGGACAGTCAACAGCCATGGACTTTGCTGAACAATGTTTAGAATTGACAACCTTAGTTATCTTGAGTGAAGGGGTTGAGGTTCCAAAAACAAAGGGTCCATGATGGGCCATTTGAATTTCCTCATGCAGAGCCTTGAAGGCACTCAAGCCTAACTCCTTTCTATTTCCATAGCTGTGAGCATTCTTGCTCAAGTTATAGGAACTTCCATTTAATAAGTGAACATGAACACTTTCTTGGTCATATTTGTTTGAGGGCATCAAGACTTTCACAAAGGAGGTCTTAGATTCTTTTGAGTCCTTTACCTTTCCCTTAGTGTTGTTAGTAGCTGCCTCCTTGTTGAAACCAACACCTCTCATGTCATGGGAGTTGAAGGTGTCAATAATAGGCAGTACTGTCTTGGGCTTGGAGAACTTAGCCACTAGCATCCTCTCCTTGAGGAGCTTTTCTTTAAGATCCTTAATGATCTTGTTCTTGTGGCTTATGGTGCCCACATGGATGATTGACATTCCCCTTAGCTTGCCAATCTCCTTGCTCATTAGAGCTAGCTGGGTAGCATGCTCAATGCACTCAGATTTTGATTGCTTTAGGGAAGTAATTTCTTAGGCTTGCCTCTTGGCTAGCTTCTTGCTCTTTTTCAGAGCTTCCAGGAGTGCAACATACCTATCAATCAATTGATTGAAATCCTCCTCAGAATCTGATTCACTTCCAACTTTAGATGGAGGAGATTTAGATTCTGGACCTGTTTCATAATCAGAAGAAGAAGAAATGCAGTGTATCAATACTTGCTCATGTTCTGAATTGCTGTGGCTGTCCTCATCTTCAGTTATAGCCATCAGCCCATGGTCATCTAGAGTGACCTCATCCTCCTCTACATCACTATCTGAATGTGATAGAGGGGCCCTGATTCCTATCCTGGCAGCAGGATAGTCTTCTTCCTCCTGATCAGCAAACAACCCCAAGTAGGCTTCCTCCTCACCATCTGAATCTGAAGATGAAGATTCAGATTCACTCCAGCTCTTGCCTTTCTTAGCTAGGAAGGATTTTTCTCCCTTCCTTTCCTTCTGGTGATGAGGCTTCTTGTCACCTCTTTCCTTTCTCTTGACTAGACAGTCAGTAATGACATGTCCAGGATTACTACAGCAATAGCAAATTATGTTAGTTGAAACATGTTTATTAGATTTAGAGTCATACATGTCCCCTTTGGGATGTTGCCTCTCAGATCTGTAATGATCCTTCTTGGGATGAGAAGAGGAGGAAGGTTTGTTCTTTCATTGTTTCCTCCTGATCAACTTCTTGAACTGCCTTGTGAATGCAGCAAACTCCTCATCAAAAGAGGAGTTGTCTGAATTGCAACTCTCAGATTTCTCAGTTTCAGCAGCCTTTCTTGGAGGTGACTGCCCTCTACCCTTGTTCTTCTTAGAGCTTTCAGCTTTGAGAGCAACAGATCTCTCCCTTGTGTGAGCCCTGGAAGAAGTGTCCTCCTCCTTTCTTGCAGAAAGCTGCATCTCATATGAGAGCAGTTTCCCAAACAGTGTATGGGTAGGGGTTTCTCCAAGTCTTGCCCCTTCCTTGATTGCACATATTTTAGTGTCCCAATCTCTAGTTAGAGATCTAAGGAATTGGTCATTGAGTTCATAATCTGTGAACACCCTTCCATAGGTTCTTAGTTCATTTACAATCCTAAAGAACCTTTCATAGCACATGGAGATATTCTCCTGGCTCAGCTGTCTGAAGGCTTCATACTCCTGATTGAGAAGTGACTTTCTATCATCCCTCACTTCAGCTATTCCCTCCATATAAACAACCAATGTTTCCCACATTTACTTGGCAGTTGTGCAGTGTACCAAGTTCTAAAATGTAGTGTCATCAATGGCATTTACTATTATGTTTTGGGCTCTCTTGTCCATAGTGTACAATGTTATCTCATCATTGGTCAGCTCAGAAAATACCTTAAGTACTTTTCTAGTAGGGTCAATAGTGGAGATTTTCTCAAAGGTATAAGGACCATTTTTTACAGTCAAAAAGATCCTTGGGTCTGAGGCTTCCATGAATAGCCTTACCCTTTGCTTCCATATACCAAAGTTTTCTTTGGAGCATATGGGCAACTTCATTGACCCCAACTCCTTCTTCATTCCACTGTTGGCCATTGGATTTCAAATTTGACTACTCCTGTATAGGATCTGATCAGACTGTTAAGTCCTTTTGATCAACCTCCCTCTGATACCACTTGATAGTTTGTTAGGTGTAGTCAATATTACCTAGAGGGGGGGGGGGGGGGGGGGTGAATAGGTTTTACTTATTTTCTTTATATAATCCTAATGTATCTAGCTGCAGAAAACTCAATCACAGAAAGCACACAAGGATGTATAGAGGTTCTTCAAGACAGGGTGTCTTGAGTAGTCCTCTTTCCCCCTTCACCTTTCTAACAGTGAGTTAGACAAGGCCACAAACTCCAATCTCAGCTCCTTGAGCTTACACCACAAGTTACTCAGAACTTCTCAGATCAAGAGTGATCCTACCTCAGGCACAGCAGCCCTACACTCAGGCTCAGCAGCCCTACACCTCAGGCACAACAACCCTACTACTCAGAGTTATGTAACTCCTACCACTCAGAAATCACACAGATTTCCTACCTCAGACCTATCAAGAAGTCCTACCACTCAAGCTGTCAACACAGCTTTACACACAGGCTCAACAGCCTTTCACTCAGGCAACAATGCCTTACAAAGATATAAGAGAGTTTGTACTAAATACAGAAGACAAAAGGTTTACTCTCAGGTCTTCTGATTTCTTTCTTCAGATCTGAAAGACAACAGCTTAGATTTAAATCACCTTGATCTTCTCCTTCAGCAAAGCAAAAGATCAACTTTCCCTTCTTGAGTTGGTACAGGAAGAGCTAACTAATCTCCTTCAGAAGATTAACTCCAGCTTCAGAGAACAACTTCAACTGGCTGGAACGTGAATGCTCGATTGCGGCTTGCAGCAAAAGCTTTTCAATTGAACAGTTCTTGTTGTTGTGCCCTAACTTTTGCTTTTATACCTCCAGAAGGCTTCAACGGCTATTACAATCCTCCTGACACAGTATGGGGCAGATTGGAGTTGCTTTTCCCTTTTTATATTTGCTTGCGCCAAAAGCAGATCCCGTCAGCAAATTTGAATCTGTCTCAGCGGTTGGGCTGAGACAGCTTCCAGTCTCAGCGGCAGCTCCAGTCTCCTTCTCAGCGGTTCCGCTGGGACAGACACAAGTCTCAGCGGTTTTGGGCAGATTGTTACCAATACTATTTCTTATCTTGGAATAACCTAACCCTGCATGCTTATGAGATACAAATAGGGTTTATCAAATACAACTTGTACTTTGTATTTGAGTGTGAGGCCTCTTCAAATTAAAGGGACATTGAAGGTCAATTTCCCAACAAGGGTCAGAGGAAGATTTTAAAGAAGAGACCTCTCATGAAGAGGAATGCATCAGAGCACCACTGACTGCTTCAGACAGTGAATCAAAAGATGATGAATGCTCTGGAGCAGGAGAAAGGATAAGAGCACCCCTGTCCCCTACAGATTGTGATTCTGAGGATGAAGAGTTTAATGGGTTGATGGCTCTATCAGATGAAGAAAATCATGATGAATCGCATCATGATTAGGTATGCACCACTCACACACCTTTACTACCTGCTTCATTTTCATTTAAGAAAACCAAGAGTGCATCAGGTGATTGTTCATCATCTGAAGATGATGCAGAAGACTGCTCATGCTGCAACAATAAGAATCATACTGATCTATCAGAACAGTGGTGATCTCTTGGAGGCTCTGAGAAAGAGCAAAAGGATTGTTAAGAAACACGCTAGGGAGCTAGAATCTCTCAAATCCTTTAAGGTTGGATCAGATAGGAAACAAGGAATGTCCTACAACAAGTACACCGATCCAAATGAGCTCAACAAAATCATAGACAAGCTTTATGATGAAAGAAGCCAAAGGGAAGAGCTTATCAAGAAACTTAAGAATGACCTTCTTAAGGAAAGATGTTTAGTGGCTCAATTCTCTAAGCCCAAAACTGTACTGCCCATCATTGACACCTTCTCATCCTATAAAAATAGGAGGGGATTAGGTTACAATGAAGGGGAAACAGATGATGGGAATGGAATAAGGGGCAAAACTCAAGCAAAGCCTCACACCACCTTTCAGAAGGTAGTGCTTCCCTCAAATAGGTATGATCAGGACAGTGTCCATGGTCACTGGATGAATGGAAGCTCCATTAGTCATGAAAATGCTTCTGACTATGGAATGAGAAAGGGCATGGGGATGAGTGCATTAAAGGCTCCCCATGAGGAAATTCAAATGGCCCATCATGGACCATTTGTATTTGGTGTCCCAGCCCCCACTCTCAAGGATAAAGGTGTAACATTTTCTCAATCTCTTCCAGATAAGAAGCAGACCAGTAGCCCCAGTATGATCAATTCTCACTTGAACATATCTGACGCCATCAACACCCTGTCAGCCACTAAGCTGACATCTGTTGCTGACAAACAGATAAAGTCAAGAAGAAACTGTGATACTGGAGCAGCTAGTCAGCTCTTGGCTGAGAGAGATAGGAAGAATGACGTTGCCTTCTCTACTGAACAGACTTCAAAAATTGTTCAGAAAAGAAGGTACAACATCCATGAGTGTTGGTGCTGTGGTAAAGTGGGACACTTTGCCATTGACTGTTGGCACAACTCTAGTGTGCCCAGTACAAAGAAGAGACCTTCTAGAGTGGCTGAGGTAAGTATAAGAATTCCTTATTGGGCTAACAAGAACCTAGTACCCAAGTTATCTTGGGTTCCTAAGGGATTTTAAATCCGTTTTGCAGGGAAGTCCACTTAGCCAATCAGCAACACACAAGGCTAATGGACCATAAGTGATCCAGGGTCAACTCTGGACTAAAGAAATCCTAACCCCATGTCAATCCTGTTGGGTTTTCTACAACCATACATCATATGTAGGCGCAGCGGAAATAACGAGAACAACCCAAAAGAGTTTCGGATCGGGCCATGAAAATGAATCAATAAGTAATCAAAACTACTAGGCATAAATTACCTTAGTGGAGTTGGATCAAATCCAACTTAGATGCTACAAGAAGATAAGTCCTGTCGTCGGCTATGCGAGAGTCCTCACGTAGAATAATGTCTACGTCTCTACAGCAGTCCACACGAGCCGGGAGAAGAAGACTGCACCTTGCGCTTCCACGAGTTGCTAGATTCATTCCACGAAGAGCAATCACGGCGACGATCGCCGGCAGGGAGGTCGACGGAGGCGAACGGGACGGCGGAACTCTTCCGTCGGCTAGGGTTCGGGAGGTGGAACTCTTCCGTCGGCTCAACTTTTGTCAATCATAAGAACCCTAAAAGAAGATCTATTTATACCCAAAGCATAAACAGGCTTCTAGAAGAATCGCAATCCGCAGACCACACAGCAGAATTGGGGTTTCTGTAACAATTCGTCGGGATTCCACGGAACAACATTCGTCGAGTTTTCACGGAACAATTTGACGAATTCCGATGAATCATATCCGACAAATTCTGATGAATCATATCCATGAAAACCCGATGAACTCTATCCGTGAAACCCGACGAATTCTATCTGTGAAACCCGATGAATTCTATCCGTGAAAACCCGACGAATTCTGACAGCAACATTTGCTGGACCTCCTCCACTCTATATGGTGATTGGTAACCTTTACCAACATAGTCAATCTTCCAACTTCTCCACATGCTCTTATGTGCGACCCTGCAGGCTCATATCGCGTTGGCAGTGAGACTACATGTTTGACCACTTCTAGATCAAAATGGTAACTCCAATAGTCTCCCACTTGATCTTGAAAGTATCAAACAAAAACCTCACAAACAATGAACGACATCTAGAAATGCATCATTGCTCCCCAAGCAATAAGAGTTCACAACTCATAAGCCTTTATGACCAATGTTCCAGTGTTGTCATGTCCCTTTGTCCCTTACATCCAGAAAGAACTAGAGGCATGGACCGTGTCACCCTCATGATAGCTCAATCCAAGTTTCTTGATCTAGAATGGACTTCTAGAGAATGGTGAGCCCAATATCATATATTGGCTCAACCAAGCATGGCCATGCATTTCTCAGTCCAATTCCATCAAGGGGCCCATGGATGCAACTCCTGTTATATAGGAGGACAAATCCCATATCTGCTCACACCCAAACACCCAAATGATTCGTAACGTACCCAACGACCACCCTTATCATCAACCTTCTTCAAGGAAGACTTTAGATGACATCAAAGCACGCTCTTCCTCACTCGATGAATGCTGTGACTTCAGGTCAAAGGACCACAACACCATTGTCAAATGAGACCTACTTGTGACACTTTTAAGTAACAATCCACAAAGTAGACTCAGGTTGGGTCTGTCCAGTACAACTTGTTCACTAACAAGTACCCATGTGATGACTTGATATCACAATATCATGACCTGTGAGAACCGGTCATCAGTCAACACACATGCTAGTCTTAATGTATAATCATCACCCTTAGCTTCTACGATGATACCTCGACCAGGGACCTTTTTAAGAATGAAGCTTCGAAATCATAGGCTCTCACATTCAAGTCACGTACTTGATGTCCTATGGAAGCGAACATTCTAAGGGTATTTATCACGAATTTTATTCTATCATATAGAAACAGTATATCATAATAAAAGAACTTGCCATTAATTGTAAATGGAAATAATTGCTACACTATTCATCATATGAATAATAAACAGCCAACATAATATATATTTTACATGCAACCCACAAGACTCCCACTAGAGTTGATCACTCAGGTATCGTATAACCATTGATCTAGTATGACCATCATGCTTTCTCTGAGCGAGAGGCTTTGTCAGTGGATTTGCAATATTCTCCTCAGTCGGCACTCTGCAAATGTTCACATCTCCTCGTTCGACAATCTCACGAATAAGATGGAACAACCGAAGTATGTGCTTGGAGCGCTGATGGGATCTAGGTTCCTTAGATTGTGCAATTGCACCATTGTTATCACAGTAGAGAACTACGGGACTAACAATGCTAGGAACTACATCTAGCTCGCCGATGAATTTCCTAATCCATACAGCCTCCTTCGTTGCATTTGCCGCATCGATATACTTGGCCTCAGTTGTAGAATCAACAACTGTCTCTTGATTGGAACTCTTCCAGCTCACAGCTCCTCCATTCAGGAAAAACACAAACCCTGACTGAGACTTCGAATCATCCATATCAGTTTGGAAGCTGGCATCCGTGTAACCACTTACAACGAGCTCTTCCTCTCCACCATACACCAAGAATACATCCTTAGTCCTTCTCAAGTACTTCAGGATATTCTTTACGGCTATCCAGTGACATTCACCGGGATCAGACTGATACCTGCTAGTCATGCTCAAAGCAAAAGAGACATCGGGTCGAGTACATAACATTGCATACATAATTGACCCAATTGCCGAAGCATATGGAATCAACTTCATGCGGTCCTTATCTTCACAAGATTTTGGACACTGGTCCTTAGAGAGATTTACACCATGAGACATGGGCAAAAATCCTTTCTTGGACTCAAGCATGTTGAACCGCTTCAACACCTTTTCAATGTACGTACTCTGGGTCAAACTCAGCAACTTCTTCGATCTATCTCTATAGATCTTAATACCGAGTATGTAAGTCGCTTTACCCAAGTCCTTCATAGAAAAGCAGTTCCCTAGGTTGTTCTTAACAACTTTCAGGGTAGGTATGTCATTCCCGATCAGCAGTATGTCATCTACATACAATATCAGGAAGACAACAATGCTCCCACTGATTCGCTTGTAAACACACGGTTCATCTTCATTCTTGACAAAACCAAACTCTTTGATCTTCTCATCAAAATGAAGATTCCATCTTCTAGAGGTCTGTTTCAATCCATAGATGGACCTATTCAGCTTGCATATTTTAGTGGATTCATTTGGGGATACAAAACCCTCGGGTTGTGTCATGTACACTTCCTCAAGGAGGTTTCCATTTAGGAAAGCCGTTTTGACATCCATCTGCCAGACCTCGTAGTCATAATACGCAGCAATAGCAAGCAATATCCTAATGGACTTTACCATGACAACAGGGGAAAAGGTCTCATCATAGTCAACACCATGAATTTGCTTGAAACCCATAGCCACCAGTCGCCCTTTGAATGTCTGTACATTCCCATCCATGTCGGTCTTCTTCTTGAAGACCCACTTGCACCCTATGGGTCGTACCCCTTCAGGTGGTTCCACCAAGTTCCAAACTTGGTTTGTATACATGGAGTTCATTTCAGATTTCATAGCCTCGAGCTATTTGTCGGAGTCCGGTCCATTCATAGCCTCTTGGTAGGTCGCTGGTTCATCATCACGATCCATAAGCAACACATTACCTATTTGAGATACGAGAAATCCATATCTCTCAGGCTCAAATCTTGGTCTACCAGATCTACGTAGGACTTGTGTCTCTTGAGCAGGTTCTCTAGCTACAACATCTTGTAGTCCTGGCTCAGAATCCAATTCTGGTTCATTCACTACTTGTGGTTCTTGAACTTCTTCAAGTTCTACCTTTTGCGTCTTTCTTGATAAGAACTCTTTCTCCAAGAAGACACCCATCCTTGCGACAAACACTTTGCCCTCAGACGGTAGATAAAAGTAATATCCTTTCGTTTCCTTAGGATATCCCACCAGATAACACTTATCTGATTTGGGTTCCAGCTTGTCAGGCATTTGACGTCGTACGTATGCCTCACAGCCCCAAATTTTAATGAATGACATACTAGGACGCTTCCCAGTCCATATCTCATATGGTGTCTTTAGAACCATTTTTGTCGGAGCGCGATTCAGTGTTATTGCAGCAGTCTCTAAAGCAAAACCCCAAAAGGAAACAGGCAAGTCTGCATGACTCATCATTGACCGTACCATGTCTAATAGAGTACGATTTCTCCTCTCAGACACACCATTATGTTGCGGTGTCCAAGGTGGAGTGAGCTGTGATACAATACCACACTCTTTCAGATGATCATGGAAGTCATGACTCAGGTATTCTCCACCTCGATCAGATCGGAGTGCTTTAACCTTTTAACCCAATTGGTTCTCCACTTCATTCTTAAACTCTTTGAACTTTTCAAAAGTTTCGGATTTGCACTTCATAAGATACACGTATCCGTATCTACTGAAATCATCAGTAAATGTAACGAAGTAGAAATACCCACCTCTAGCCATAGAACTCATGGGTCCGCATACATCACTATGTACTATACCCAAAAGATCCTCAGCCCTCTCAGTATAACCAGTGAAAGGGGCTTTAGTCATCTTGCCTAATAAACAAGACTCGCATCGCTCAAATGATTCATAATCAAATGAGTCCAATAGTCCATCTTTATGGAGCTTGGATATGCGCTTCTCGTTTATATGGCCCAAACGACAATGCCAGAGATATGTAGGATTTAAGTCATTTGTTCTTAGTCTTTTATTATTATCTACATTATAGATCGGATGGTCCAGGTTCAAAACATAAAGACCATTAAACAATTGAGCTACAACATAACAAACATCATTCTTAAATATAGAACAACGATTGTTTTTAATTATAAAAGAAAATCCAATCATGTCTAAGCATGAAATGGATATAATGTTTCTAGTTATGGCCGGAACAAAATAACAATTATTAAGTTCTATTACAAGCCCACTGGGCAAAGAAAGACGGTAAACCCCTACGGCTATAGCAGCAACTCTTGCTCCATTGCCGATGCGCAGGTCCACCTCTCCTTTACTCAGCAATCTTCTCCTTTTCAGTTCCTGCACATTTGTACAAATGTGAGAACCACATCCGGTATCCAATACCCAAGATGAAGGAGCAGAAAGGTTTATCTCTATAACGTAAATATTCGAAGCGGAAGTCATACCTCCCTTCATTTTCTGCAGACCCTCAATGTACGAAGGACAATTCCTCCTCCAATGACCAGCCTTGCCACAGTGGTGGCATTTCCCTTCCTTCACGGTGCTCTTCTTTTTCAGTGCAGAAGATTTGGGCTCAAGATGTGACTTAGGTCCCACCTTCGTCTTCTTAAAGCCCTTGGCCTTACCCTTGCCTTTATGTACCATCAATATGAGACTGGCAAGCTTGGCCTTCTTCATGTTTATCTCGGCAGTACGCAACATGCCTAGGAGCTCGGGCAGTGTCTTGTCTATTTCATTCATGTTGTAGTTCAAGACGAACTGCTCATAACTATCCGGCAACGATTGCAGGATAAGATCTGTGGCCAACTCTTGACCCAGAGGAAAACCCAGTCTCTCCAGGTTCTCTATATACCCAATCATCTTGAGTACGTGAGTACCAACCGAGTCTCGAGCTCCCATTTTGCACTGAAATAATGCCTTCGTGACATCGAACCTCTCTTGACGAGCTTGCCCTTGAAACATTTTCTTTAGGTGCTCGTCAATCTCCTTGCACCCCATGTTCTCATGTTGCTTCTGAAGCTCAGAGTTCATGGTGGCAAGCATAAGGCACTCGACGTCTAAGGCGTCATCGGTATACTTCTTATAAGCATCCTTATCAACACGGGACGAGTTCCCGGTCGGCACCTCGGGGGCTTCTTCTTCCAAGACGTAGAGCTTTCGCTCTTGCCTAGGCAACGCTTGTCAATTGCATCCTCATGCAACTCTTGTATGGCTGGTGAATAACTCCTTATTCGCATCCATCATATGGTGCATGCCAACCTTATGCCTCTAGGCACTCAACCTTTGAGGTCACCTAGTTAAGTTAGACCTGATGTCGACAGTGGGATATCACAATTATCCGCTCGCACCCTTACCAACATAGATTAATGCACCTTGCTTTGGCAAGCCCACACTTCATCGATCGAGGCAGGAAGAGTGTCATCCATCGGAAGGCATCCAAACACTTAATATTTGATGAAGGGATTTTTTAATAATAGGTTAACACTTAACCATGATCAATATTTGATCAAAGTGCACATCCACAGAAAAACAAGCTTTCTAAAAATCCACATGCATCCCTTATGTGCACAACATAAGACTATCAACCTTTGATAGACGAAAGGGCTAAATCTGGACATTTAGAACTCTTCCAAATCTTCAGATTTACATGCATTGGACAAAGGCAAAGACAACTCGACTTAAAGCAGTAGACAAGCTCGTCTCTCATTGTTGGATTCAAAATCCAAAATAATACAAGGGTTCATTAACCACTTGAGGGACGGTTACTGCTAAGTTGACAACAATTTCTAACAATTAGAAATTACCACGAAATCACCACCGAATTCCCTTGAAAAATCATCAACCTTTGATGTTCCAGGAAGAAATCTTGACATTTAGAACACTTCCAAATACCTAAATTTGCACGTACTGGAATAACCTAACTTCTGAAACAACATTCATGACCGCAACCTCCCTCTGATACCACTGTTGGGTTTTCTACAACCATACATCATATGTAGGCGCAGCGGAAATAATGAGAACAACCCAAAAGAGTTTCGGATCGGGCCATGAAAATGAATCAAGGAGTAATCAAAACTACTAGGCATAAATTACCTTAGTGGAGTTGGATCAAATCCAACCTAGATGCTCCAAGAAGAAAAGTCCTATCGTCGGCTATGCGAGAGTCCTCACATAGAATAATGTCTACGTCTCTACAGCAGTCCACACGAGCCGGGAGAAGAAGACTGCACCTTGCGCTTCCACGAATTGCTAGATTCGTTACAGGAAGAGCAATCACGGCGACGATCGTCGGAAGGGAGGTCGGCGGAGGCGAACGGGACGGCGGAACTCTTCCATCGGCTAGGGTTCGGGAGGCGAAACTCTTTCGTCGGCTCAAATTTTGTCAATCATAAGAACCCTAAAAGAAGATCTATTTATACCCAAAGCATAAACAGGCTTCTAGAAGAATCGCTATCCGCAGACCACACAGCAGAATTGGGGTTTCTGTAACAATTCGTCGGGATTCCACGGAACAGCATTCGTCGAGTTTTCACGAAACAATTCGACGAATTCCGACGAATCATATCCGACGAATTCTGACGAATCATATCCATGAAAACCCGATGAACTCTATCCGTGAAACCCGACGAATTCTATCTGTGAAACCCGACAAATTCTATCCGTGAAAACCCGACGAATTCTGACAGCAACATTTGCTGGACCTCCTCCATTCTATATGGTGATTGGTAAACCTTTACCAACACAGTCAATCTTCCAACTTCTCCACATGCTCTTATGTGCGACCCTGTAGGCTCATATTGCGTTGGCAGTGAGACTATATGTTTGACCACTTCTAGATCATAATGGTAACTCCAACAAATCCAAGGGGCGTTATCACATCAAGGGGGAGACACTCAATCAAGAAAATCTCAAGTGGAGGAAAAAATTCAGAAAGGGGGAGAATGGCATCAATATGCTCAAGACTAAGATGCTCAAGAAGACCTCAAAGATAGGGGGAGCAAAGATGTCAAGAAGAAGGGGAGCCACAAAAGAAGAGGCATCGAATCTAGGGGGAGCCACAAGATTGATGTACTTATATGGTCAACAAAAGATAAGTAAACCCTTAAATACAGAGCCTTCTATGCAAGATTATAATAATTACTGTCAAGTGAAAGTAGTCTTGAATTGAGATTCTGAGTTCTTCAAATAGGGGGAGATTGTTGGGAATCCTGCTTGTACAACCCCGATGTTCGCCAGGAAGAGTCTCTGGTTCGCACGCCCAAGGGAGCGAGCCCAGGGAGAGCGGGAGGCCATAGAGGCAGGCGAGCCAGCCGGTCGAAGGAGTTCGCTAGGCAGGTCCGAGACCTTGGGGTGCAAATAGCCATTTCTGGGGTACAGTTAGCCATTTTGGCGAGCCCGACCCGCTAAGGAGCGGTTCAGCGGGAGGCCATAGAGGTAGGCGAGCCAGCCGGTCGAAGGAGTTCGCTAGGCAGGTCCGGGACCTTGGGGTGCAAATAGCCATTTCTGGGGTACTTTTAGCCATTTTGGCGAGCCCGACCCGCTAAGGAGCGGTTCGGCAGGCGAGCCAGCCAATCGAAGGAGTTCGTTGGGCAGGCGAGCCAACCAGTCATTTTGGCGAGCCCCATGTTTGCTGAACAGGTCAAGGGTCTCTGGTTCGCCGGTACCTGGGGTGGTCTTTTACCAGAAGACCCCTGGTGGTCTGCGGTTAGCCCCTCTGAACAGCGGAGTTTGGCTGTTAGCAGACCAATTTGGGGTGCGGATAGTAAGAATGGACAGCGGGAGTTGGCTATTGACAGACCACAAAACCAAAATCTATAAATAGACCTTAAAGGGCACCTTGGAAGAGGATCGGTTCAGAATCTCTGAGCCTTCTTCTCTCCTTAGGTCGCTTTGGTTTGGGGTCTCTAGCTCTCCAAGGTGCCCGAGTCTTAGCTTTGGCTTGGGAGGGGAAGCGCTCAACGATCTTCCGGGTTAGTGGAGGGACCTCCTTGCTGAGACCAGGGTCTTTGTTCCTTGTCCGAGTTACCTACCTACCTCTTCCGAGGGACCGGTAATGGCTAGCTGCCCCTCAATTCGTTGAGGGCCCCGAGCTCTACAAGAGACCGAGAAATCGGTTTCAACATTTTGGTGCGGTGAGCGTGGAGTGTGGCTGGTTCAAGAAAGTTCCAGAGAAGGGTTATGGCGGGAGATGAGGAGCAAGGCGAGGAGTTCGGCGAGACACCTCAGGAGGCGATGGCCAGAATGCTCGCAGATTTCAGAAAGGAGGTGCTCGACACCTTGGGGTTCACGGTGACAGCTCTACGAAGCAAGTTTGCGACCCCAGCACCTCAGGCGACCCCTCCCTCAACGACGGTCGGCGTGAATGCTCCTGGGGGAAGGACTGGAAAGGAAGTCGCCGTTGGGTCAGGTCAGGACAGGGAAGGGCGAGTGTTGTTCGCCAGTTCGGCGAGCTCCTTGCCGGCGAGCTCCGTGCCGGCGAGCTCAGTGCTGACGAATTTCGTCCCAGCGAGCGTGGCGCAGGCAAGTACGTGCCAAGAGGATGCGACGACGGTCGGGGTGGTTCAGGCGAGCACCGCCCTCGTGAGTGCAGTCCCGACGAGCTCAAGTTTGGCGAGAGAGCTTGGGGGCGAGTGGAGCCAGAAAGAGTGATAGGGGGGAAGCCCCTTTTGCGAGCTGGTGCTTTCCGCACCCATCCCCGGGGGGGGGGGGGGGGTCGGAGAGTGGGACCGGGTGTACTACAATGGTAGGGATGACCCCATCCAGCACCTGCAGAGTTTCGAAGACTCGGTCTCCAGCAAGCCGATGTCAGATGCCTTCAAGTGTCTGCTCTTTGCCGTCACCCTCAAGGAGAAGGCCATGGACTGGTTCCATCAGCTCCCTGCAGGGTCAATCTACGCGTTTGAGGATTTGCGCCGAAGTTTTTTGCTGAGGTTCTCGACCTCAAAAAAGAGGAAGAAGGACGCTGATTCCCTCTTCGCAGTGAAGCAGGGGCCCAGGGAGCGCTGGCTCAGTACGCCGATCGGTTCCAGGAGGAAGTGTAGCTCACTCAGGAAATGCCTGGGTTTGCACTCCAACTCGCCTTCACGGTCGGGTTGAAAGAGAGCTTCTTCAAGATGGCGTTGAAGAGAAAAGCCCCCGTTTCCTATGAAGAGTTGATGGAGAGGGTGTCGGAGGAGGTCGCGAGTGAGGAAGCCAACCCGGAGCTCACCAAGAGGCTAGCAAAGCTCAGTGAGCCGGAGGTGAGGCAGCAGGAGGTCAGGAGAAGGGAAGAGCCCCGGGCCCCGGAGGGGGAATGGAGGCCGCAAGGTGGAGGAACACAAGGGCAGGGAAGGGGTTACGACCCAGGAAGGGGTAACCATATCGGAGGTCAATGGAGGCCCCCTCAGTTAGGGTGGAAGCAGGGTCCGATGCAAATGCCCCCCTCCCCAACAGTCCATGACAATTGGACGGGGAAGAGGAATAGGAAGAGGAAGGAGAGGAGAGGTGGAAATTGCAGCCGCTAGGAGGAGAAGGAATAGGGTGGCAGAGGCCGATGCAGGGGAGGTGACGTTGCCATATTGTATCTTCCATGATGAGGAAGGTCACTCATCGGACACCTGCCCGGAGTTCCTGGAAGTAAAGAGGGGCAGAGCGCCCGCACCACAGCAGCTGCAGCTAGTGAGGATCGTGGAGGTCGAGCCTCGAGAAGAGGATGAGGAAATGTGTG
This sequence comes from Dactylorhiza incarnata, assembly GCA_033032865.1. Lineage (NCBI taxonomy): Eukaryota > Viridiplantae > Streptophyta > Magnoliopsida > Asparagales > Orchidaceae > Dactylorhiza > Dactylorhiza incarnata. The sequence continues at coordinate 7,193,130 of JAWHQI010000033.1, read as the reverse complement.
AGGATAGAAATGATGTGGGAAATAGGGGAGGGATCAGGGTGATCCATGGTGGTGGGGGGGGGGGGGGGGGGGGTAGGGGTGGAGGCGACCCGCAAGGCTAGCCTCCATACCATCTATCGCCGGAGCGTAGCTTCAACATCCACCGCTCCGCCCCCGACCGAAAAAATCATTTTCACCCAGAAGGACATGCCGGGCTATGAGGATCCGTTCTGCGACGCGCTGGTCATTCAGACGGCAATCGAGAACTTCACCGTCTCCCGAATCCTAGTGGACAACGGGAGTTCGGTCAACGTCATCTTCAAGAAGGCGTTTGACATGATGGAGGTGGAGCCCCGAAGGGTGTTGGCCTCAGATGGCCCTCTGTTTGGATTCTCGGGGGAGAGGAAAGAAGTAGAAGGGGGAGTAGGACTCCATATAACCCTGGGGGGGCAGTCCAGGAACTGCCGTTTTGTCATAGTGGACGCTCCAAGCAGCTACAGCGCCATCTTCGGACGGCCACTCATCAGCGCATTCCACTGTGTCCCCTCCACCTTTCATCAATGCCTTAAGTTCAACGACGGAGGGGTTCAGGTGCGGATCAGGGGAGATCCCAAGGTGGCAAGGCAGTGCTACGTGACGGCTGTCAACACCATCTCCAGGATGAGAGAAGCTGAGGAGTGGGATAAGATGATGGAGAAGGCGGCCGAAACCGGAGGTAAGGAGGTAGCCAAGGAGAAGATGGAGGGAGATGAAGTTCATGCCCAGGAAGGGGTAGCTGAGGGACCCCGGGCGGAAGGAGAAGAAGAAGAAGAGAAGGCCCGGGAGGGAGGGGCGGAGAAGCTGGTGGTGATAGAGAAGGAAGTCGAGGAAGGAACCCAGGCTCTCACTTGTGCCGAAGAGGAGAAGGCTTGGAGAGAGCAGTCCTGGCTGGAGGCTATGGACGAGGTCGTGGAGCTTGAGGTCACCACCCGGCTAGGGGTGGTAGAGAAGGTCCGGGTCAGCGGAGGACTCAACCCGAAAGATCAAGCTGAGATCCTGGCGTGCGTGCAGAAGAACATAGACATCTTCGCTTGGAGCGCTGCGGAAATGCCCGGGATCGACGCGGACGTGGCTTGCCATCGCCTCAACCTCAACCCCGGCACTCACTTCATCCGCCAGAAGAAAAGGGCCACCGTCGACAAGCTGGAAGGACCCATCCGCGAGGAGGTGAGCAAGCTCCTACAGGCAGGCTTTATAACGGAGATCCAGTATCCAGGCTGGGTCTCCAACATCGTTATGGTAAAGAAGGGAGGAGGTAAATGGAGGATGTGTATCGACTTTACTTTACTTAATAAATCATGCCCTAAGGATTGTTACCCCCTGCCTAGGATCGACGCGCTGGTTGACTCAGCCGTCGGTTTTCCTGTGATGTCTTTCTTAGATGCTTTTTCAGGTTACCATCAAATCCGCATGCACCCCCCGGACATCAAGGATGTCTCCTTCATCACGGGGGATGGATGCTACTGTTATAAGATGATGTCGTTCGGGCTCAAGAACGCAGGTGCCACATACCAAAGGATGATGGACAGGGTCTTCCGCGAGCAGAAGGGAAGAAACATGGAGGTTTATGTTGACGACCTCATGGTAAAGAGCCGAGACCTTGGGTCTCACCTCCGAGACCTTGAGGAGACATTCGGGACCCTGCGGCGCTACAAAATGAAGCTCAATCCCTTGAAATGTGTCTTCGGGGCAAGCCGAGGAAAGTTCCTAGGCCACTTACTCACCCCCGCAGGAGTGGAGCCTAACCCGGATAAGGTTAAGGCGGTAATGGAGTTGGGGTTGCCGAAGAATCCAAAGGAGGTTCAGAGCCTTACAGGGAAGTTGGCTGGGCTCAGCAGGTTCCTCTCCAAGGCAGGGGAAAGTGTGCACCTTTTTTCAAGGTGATGTGGGGCAACAAGAAGTTTGAGTGGACCCGGGAGTGAGAGGAAGCCTTCCAGGCTCTTAAAGAACAGCTCACCCAAACCCCTCTGCTCCAGGGACCGAGGCCAGGAGAAGACCTATCCCTGTACCTAGGGGTAGGGTCCGAAGCAGTAAGTTCCGTGTTGATCCGGGAGGAGGGGAAGAAACAGTTCCCTATCTACTACGTCAGCCGAGTGCTGAAGAAGGCAGAGCTCCGGTACCCGATCTTGGAAAAGTTGGCCTTCGCATTGGTGGTGTCAGCCCGGAGGCTCCGGCCTTACTTTCAAGCCCATTCAATCAAGGTAGTGATGGACCACCCGCTCTGTAAAATCATGGAAGGGGTGGAGCACTCAGGAAGGTTGGCAAAGTGGTCCGTGGAGTTAAGTGAATTCAATATCAAGTTCATGCCCAGGACGTCCATCAGGGCTCAGGCGGTGGCAGACTTCATGGCCGACTATGCGGCCGAAGTGGGGGAGCACGAGCCACCTCCCCCAGAGGAATGGAAGATGTTGGTGGATGGAGCGTCGAGAAAATGCTCCTATGGAGGGGGAATGGTCCTGGTAAGTCCTCAGGGGACTCGGATTGACCAAGCCTTAAACATCCATTTCCCAATTACCAACAACCAGGCTGAGTACGAGGCAGTGATAGAGGGCCTTCGGCTGGCCCGGGAACTGGGAGTGCAGGACGTGGAGGTCTCCACGGACTCCATGGTGGTAGCATGCCAGATCAAGGGAGAGTTTGAAGCAAAGGACCCGACCCTCCTGCTATACCTGGAGAAGGTTAAGGGGGTCATCGGGCAGTTCTGCACCTTCTCCATCAAGCACGTGCCGAGGGAGGAGAGCACCCAGGCGGACCTCTTAGCCAAGTTCGCTCCCCGAGCAGGAGGGACGACTTCGGAACTCTTCCGGCCCTCCATCGAGGAAGGAGAATTGATGGAGGTGGATCAACAAGCCTCGTGGATGGACCCATTCATCACCTTCCTCTCCTCCGGGCAGTTCCCTGGAGAGGATATGGACAAGAGACGCTTTAGGTATAAGTCCGCTTATTACTCCTTGCATGCAGGAGGGCTATATAGGAAAACTCTCTCGGGACTCCTGGCCCGTTGTGTCTCCGAGGAGGAGGTTCTGAGAGTCTTGGAAGAAATCCACTCTGGGGAGTGCGGCAGTCACTCCGAGAGTCGGACCCTGGAGGGAAGGGTGTTGAGGCAAGGCTACTTCTAGCCCACTCTCAGCAAGGACGTGGCGGAGTTCGCAAGGAAGTGTCCAAAGTGCCAGCTCTATGCCCCGCTCCAGTTCCTCCCAGCTCAAAGACTCCGGACCATCACGGTTCCCTAGCCCTTCGCCATATGGGGGTTGGATCTGGTCGGTCCCTTTCCCCAAGCCAGCGGCCAGAGGAAGTTCCTGCTGGTCATGATCGACTACTTCTCCAAGTGGGTAGAAGTGAAAGCACTCGCTAAGGTAACCTCTCAAGTGGTAAGGAATTTTGTGTGGGGAGAGATAATTTGCAGGCACGGGCTACCTCTAGCCATAGTGACGGACAATGGGCCGCAGTTTGCTAGTGAAGAGTTTGTTGGCTTCTGCACTCAGCTCGGCATTGACCTCAGGTTCGCGTCGGTCCACCACCCGAGGAGCAATGGGCAGGTGGAGGCAGCAAACAAAATAATCGTTAACCTATTAAAAAAGAAAGTGGAGAACCTTCGGGGGAACTGGGTGGAACAGCTACCCTCCATCCTCTGGGCCATGAGGACTACTCCGAATACCGCCACCGGGGAGACTCCGTTCAAGCTCTCTCACGGGTCCGAGGTCGTTCTCCCCATAGAGTTTGAGGTAAAGACCCCACGGGTGATCGCTACGAGCGAGGGGGATGAGGAGTGGCTAGAAGATAACAATGCAGAGCAGAGGCTGTCTTTGGACCTGGTGGAAGAACTCCGGGACTTGGCCACCATCAGGCAGGAAGAGGTCAAGCGGCGGATGGCTCGATATTTTGACAAACATATCCGGATAAAGCACTTTCAGAAAGGGGACCTGGTCCTGAAGAAGGTCGATGCGGCCGGTAGAGGGGCCGCGGTGGGTAAGCTTAACCCCAACTGGGAGGGTCCATATATTGTAAGCGGGGTGCTCAAGTCGGGGGGGGGGGGGTATCACCTCTAGGATGTGGAGGGGGTGACCCTCGACCGAGCCAGGAGTGGGGATGATTTGAAACGATTTTACCCTTAAAAGCTTTATTATATTGTTTACTGAATGTCTTACTCCTTTTTTATAATGCTTATAACTACTGCCGTGCCGGCGTGACAAAGGTTGGATATGTTGGTGCTGGAATGCCCCAGATCGATTCCGCTCCCGGGCTCTCACCTAGACGGGGGGTTCAGGTTGATCTCTAGAGAGGCTGGCAAGGTTGGATATGTTGATGATGGAATGCCCCAGATTGATTCCGCTCCCGGGCTCTCACCTAGACGGGGGGTTCAGGTTGATCTCTGGAGAGGCTGTTGGAACACGGTCTTCCGCATCTCCTAGGTTTGAGAATAACAAATCCTATGTGTATTTGATCTTGTGTGTTCAAGTATGCAGGTTAACATAGTCCACATGACTCAAGGAGTACTCATGATGTCTGCCCCCAAAATTGAGGCCAAAATTCAAACAAGCTCACTAGCGCCGGCGGTAGCGATAGCGCCCGGCGCTAGCATTGATTAGCTCGATTCCGGCGGCATTTTTAGAAGGAGCTAGCGCCCGACGGTAGCTACTAGCGCTGGCGGTAGCATTGCACACAAGCGGCATAAAGCAAATTGTTGCCACGGATGGGAGAATCGGCCGCGCAAAATCATTCCTAATCCGGGATAGCGCCGGCGGTAGCGCTAGCGCCGGAGGTAGCGTAAAGGCTATAAATTGGATCCTTTGGCTCCGAATTCTTCATCCTCCTCCAATCCCAAAACTCCAGAGCTTCGTGCCACAGCAGAGAGAGGAAGATTCAGAGCGATACTCCCACAATTCCATAAAGCCTTAAGGAGATTCGTGGAGAAGATTTCAATACGCGTCATCATCGTGACGAAAGGCTGCATCGACTACGATCATACTCTGCAGGAATTCGTCCACTTCTCCAAGAGATCCACATAGATGGAGTTTTTATATTATTGTCTTTTTCATTTCACATCTTTTCTTGTAATCGTTTAAGTGAAATCGCCTCGTGTTGGAGACTAGGTCTGGGGTAGGACTTAGGGCTGAAATTCGCCTCGTGTTGGCGACTAGATCTAGGTTAGGTCTAGGGGGTGCTCGAGGCCTTTCTGGGGATAGATCGGCTAGAGCGGCTTGAGGCCGTATCTGGGGAGAGATCGGCTAAAGCCAATCGGTTCGTGGGGATACGAGTCAGTATAGAAAACGAAAAAGAATTTTTATTAGTCGCCTCCGATTTCTAGCGTCATAGAAATCAAGTTTTGTAAAACATTATTTGATATTAATAAAGCATATCTCTTTATTATTGTTTTACTTGATGTCTCTTTATTAATCTTGCAATATTCCGAAGTTTTTCTAAATATAATCTAAAGTTTTTGAAAACCCTTATTCACCCCCCCCCCCCCCCCCCTCTAAGGGCGCCGACCGATCCAACAAGTGATATCAGAGCGGTTTTATTCCAATCGGCTTAACAACCGGGAATAATTGCGTCTCATGATCTCGCTTCAACTAGTGGGGAAAATTTTTGTGAAGAGGAAAAATCACTTGCACCACCTTTATTTGAAGGGACAAATTATAAAGGATGGAAAATCTTAATTGAAAAATTTATTAAAACTTTAGACATCGAAGTTTAGAATTTAGCAATAGCAAGACCCGCAAATGAATCAAATAAAAAAGAACTTCATTTAGATGCAAAAGCTAAACATTATCTATTTTGTGGTCTCTCAAATGAAGTTTTCAAATTTGTGTATTGCTTTTCTAGTGCTTATAAAGTATGGAAATTTCTTGAAGAAATGTATGATCTTCCTCTCGCAGGTATGGAACAAACACAGGAGGAAAAGAACGTACATGCATCCATTATCATTCAAGAAGATCTCTCTCAGAGCGAAGCCATGGAGAATATTGAAATAGAAAAGGAGAACAATACACCAAGAGAAAAAGAAGAAGAAATCTTACTTTTGGAAGAGTGCCAAGAAGAAGACAAAGGAACAATATGTTCAAATCCTCCCTCATCCAAAAGCAATGTAAGGAAATCAAATTCTATCTTTTGTACTTCTATCTCTTCATTACAATTGTTACAAAATACTAAGCGCAAAATTAAGAAATTAAAGAATGCTAATAAACTATTGCGCTTAGAAAATAAAAATTTAAAAGCAAAAGTTAAAGTAGTATCAAAATCCGATTTATCTAGCTTTACTAATGCACTTCAATTGAAAATACAAAATCTTGTCTTGATTGTAATGATATTAAAGAAAAATTTAAGGAACTTGAAAAAGAAATTATTTTTATAAGAGAACAAAATAAAAATTATGTTTAGAAAATTCATCTTTAAAAATTAATTGTGCTAAGTGTAAGGACTATGAAATTGAAATAAAAGAGATGGATGAAACATTTGATGAGTTTAGAAATGAGTATCAAAATCATATCGACTCTATTGTCTCCACTCTTAAAAATAGCACAACAGCTTATAATAAAGCTAGGCATAATCTAAAGATAAAGAATGATGAATTAAAATCAAAAATCAACTTGCTTATGAAAATTATAAATACAAATTCAAAACATACAAATTTAGAAAATCAAGCAATATCTAAAAGCAAGTTGAATACAAATATCTTAACTAAATCTAATAATGGGAATAAGAAACAAAATGATTTTTCATATCAAAAACCAAATCATCATTATTTACAAAATCATGTTTCTCCCATCTTAAAATTGAAATTACACAAATTTCCTATAAACAATAATTTAAATTATAATCTTCAAAGGAAAGAAAATCATCATGGAAATTTGATAAATAAGAATAATATTAAACCAATGTTTGAATGGCGGCCAAAAGTTAAAGATGAAACACAAACTCAAATCAAAAGGGCCCATTCAATCATATCTCCCCAAAAGAAAACACGATGTATTTGGGTACCCAAAGGAACCGTCACTCCCGGTCCTCTTTGGATACCTAAATCTATTATTCATTAGTATCCCATCATTTGCATGAAGTAGAAATCAATTAAAATGAAATACACAAATTTCTACTTCATGATGTGCTTTAATGTCTTTTCTATCTTTTTCTTTTTGTGTTCTTTTTAAACTATCATGCCATGGTCATCCTATATAGTATTGGAAATATGATTTTATCTCATAAAGCTTAATGAGTTTATAAATCATTTTTGATCAAAATTCAAAATCATATTTTTATTCTGATGACCTATATTTTATTATTATAAATATCTTATATTATCTATATGAATCAAACTCTAAATTTGCTATAAGATATTTCAAATTAAATCCGGTTATTAGGCTATAAAGATTTTTAGCCTTCACCAACAAGTGGTTTAGTGAAATAACTTGATCTAAAAGAAAATTCAAGATTTAAATAAAAGCTCAACTTTCAATATGGGTGTCATTGTTCACAACAAAAAATTATATTGTGTTCTCTCCTTGATGTCAAACATGATCTAAACCATCACTATTGTTCACCTATCAAAAAATCACATATATATTCAAAATTCTTAATTAAAGGAAAATCACTAAAATGTGTTAAAAGAAGTTATCTTCATAATGAATATTGAATTCACAAACACCACCATGATCTAGTGATATCTTTTGCTAAACATCTCTAAAATCATAATTCATATCAAGAATCATCTATAAACAACTATCACAAATTATATGATAACAATTGATATTATAATTGTTTACCATGGTTGGTGTTATGGTATATTATGTGTGTATTGTGATTTATTTCTAGTTTAGACCTTTGAATCATTTTGATATCAAATCAAATAAGAATTGTCACTCCATTCTAGGTCTCTAAGTTGAATCACAATCAAACTTTGGTAAAACATTAATCTCAAATTTATCGTACTAACATTGTCACCTAAAGAATATTTATATCTATGTTAGGTTTTATATGTCAGGGCATATCCATGTTACTATTTGCGTGAACATTACTCCTTGTTCACCGAAACCATGCATATTTGATTTGTTCAAACATGATATCTTGTGTTTCCATTTCCTATTTTTTTAAGTTATAAGCACAAGTCTTTAGAAAAGTCAAAATGAAAACATAAGTAAATATATCTCATGCAATGATTATTTTGTCAAGTCATATAAGAAATCGCTTACGTTTCATGCAATTTGGACCATCCAAAACATCTCCTAAAAATCTGCAACTTCAGCATGGAACTACTACTGGAACACCTAATCAAGACCACCAATCAAAATTTCTAAAATCCAAAAAAATCGTTCACTGTCTCCCGCGCTAGCGCTACCCAGGAGCTAGCGTCCATGTTCATTTTTCTATATTTTTTAAATTTCTAAAAATCCCTTAAAATATATAAATCTATATTTTCTACTTCGTTTTGCACTTCTGTGTTTCTTTATTTTTTGAAAAATCAAATACAAAACTAGAAAAACCAAATTACAAAAAACATGTTTTGTTTTTTTCGCTTGTGTTGTTTCCTTTATTTAAAGTTCATCTTTATGCAAAAATCAAATATAAAAATTACAAAAGCAAAAAATACAAAAATATGCTTTTATTTGTAAAAATCAACTACAAAAATATAAAACAAAACAATAACAAGTATCAAAATTATTCTTCTGAACTTAACTTTTCTATGTATCTTGCGAAAGGGTGATTTGGGCTATCATCCCATCATATCACCTAGTACCGGGCGAACCTCTCACAAGGTAGCCCTCGGGAAGTCCAAGATCACTTTTATGAGTTCAAACTTTAAATAAAAATTACTCTTTAAAAATATCAAAAATATTGTATGAAATTCATTGAAAATCAAGCATGATTTAATCTATTATTTAGAACTTCTATAATGTTGCAATTTATCTTTTCAAACTACTTTGAACATTGCCTTCATCATGCTTTGATACATCTATTAATATGTGCATAAATTATATTGAAAAAGTTGTGTAGAACTATGCGTAGCATGCCTCTAAGTATGAGTAATGTTTTTTGTTTGATAATGATCTCAATTCACTCACTTATTTTGGCATTGTCTACATATGTGTTTAATCTAAGAATGTTTGTGTATGTTTTGTAATAGTACAATGAATTAAAATTGCACAAGTATCTTACCTACACAACCTTTATTTGCACTTTTAAAAGTTAAGAAAAGTGGTTATCATTTTCATAAACTATATTGGTTTGCAAAACAAGTGTATTCGGAGAACTTTGTACAAAACAAAATCATAAAATAAAGTTACAAAGATAACTCCACCAAGCACTACTTGAACCTCTTGATAAGTCTTAATAAGCGTTGTGAGGTTGAGCACCTTGGAAAGAATAATAAAGTATCTTGTGCAAACCATATCTTTCTTTCAAAATAAAAACCACTTATTCTTAAGTACACCGGATCACAATAAAAATCAATCTTGAAGAATAAAATTATGTGATCCCCCAAGCACTACTTTGCACCCTGATAAGTCTTGATGAGCATTGTGTGTGCAGAGCACCTTGGTAGTTGTACATTTTTCTTTGTGCATTGAAGTGAGTGGAAGTAAAATTATTTGTGTTTTATTGTGCTCTTTACTTTACATATTACTTGTATTTTTTATTAAAACATTTGTTTACTCTATTCAAAGTACACTTTTATGCACATCATTATCTTCCATAACACTTCTTCTCATGAGTATTGGATCCTAATGCTAATTCTATACTACTCTTTATTTATGAAATGCACTAGATAACCTAGCATGCTTTCTACAATGTTTGGTATGTTTTGAAATTGTGAATTAAAGTAACATTATAGTAATCTCTTTTTGTTAAGATTATTTCATGCTTGGTTACTGCATTGTCAAAACAAAAATTTTAAATGCAAAATGATTTACAAAAACATCTTTTTGAAATTGAACTCATATATCTTTTTATGAACCATCATTGATTACCATAAGATGTTTTTTGTACTTCTTCCGCATAATAACCATATAATTGTTTTACCTTGCACTTTAATACTTATTTAAAATCTTTCATCTTGTGTACATCATCACTTGAATCTTCAAATTCCTTTCTTGCAACAAGTGGTAGACTTGCTTGGTAAACTTTATATTGGTTGAATTTTTTTGCTTATAACTCTGATCTATTTCTATTCTAAACACTCCTCCAACAAGTGAAATATTGCTTATAAAACATCTCTTTTTTAACTTAAACTATTATTTAGTATTATGATGTTTCTTTTTCGAAATCTTCCGCAATACTCAAACTCTGATTCATTCATGAATTTCAATATAGCTATGTGAGTTTTATTTCAAAAATTCAAATAAAATTATAAACTCATATGCTATGATATTTCCCATTAGATTTAAATGCTTAATGTTTCCAATAATTGTTATCCATGACTTCATTTCTCACCATAGCGGGGGCGTAGGGTTGTAGACATTAGATAACCTTATCTCTAGTCATGTCTTGTCCTTAACCGGGGAGGGTTCCAGTGGGGCCTTGCGAGGCACTGGGGGAAAAGAGTGTTAGGTTAAGTTTTTGTCTAGTGTTTGCATATGGGATTAACACCCCAACCTACGGCATGTTTGCAGCTCCTCATGCCCATCCGTCACTTAGTACGGGGCTAGGGTGTTGACATATTGTCTGGGTAGATTGTTTACTTGGAAATCATGATTATTTTTAGGCTTTAAACTCTTATTTAAAGGGGAAATCATTATTTTTATGCTTAAACTCTGATATATAAAAGGGGAAGAACTACAAACAAAAGGGATAAAATAAGTCATAACTCTGATCATTTTCAATGAAAGACAAGTCTAAAACTCCTTATCATTTACTTAAAAAGCTCGATCATGTCTTCTCTTTTATTTACACATTATTTAGTGCTTTGTTTCCCTACCCACTTTTGTTAATAACAAAGCGGGTGAACTAACATGATAAAATGCAAAAGGGGGAGAACTAACAATGATAAATGTAACCCGCTATCATAAACCCAACATTTCAGTTGATAGCATACATATTAAGGGAGCATTCACATAGGGGGAGCATATATTTAGGGGGAGCAATTCTAAATGCTAAAATCAATAATCATCCTAAAGTCATCACTCTCACACACACACAAGTATAGTCTCATCATGCTTATTTATTAATGCTTTGATTTATCATTAATGGATTTGTTATTATCAAAAGGGGGAGTTTGTTGGAAAACGGTCTTCCGCATCTCCTAGGTTTGAGAATAACAAATCCTATGTGTATTTGATCTTGTGTGTTCAAGTGTGCAGGTTAACATAGTCCACATGACTCAAGGAGTACTCATGATGTCTGCCTCCAAAATTGAGGCCAAAATTCGAACAAGCTCACTAGCGCCGGCGGTAGCGATAGCGCCCGGTGCTAGCATTGATTAGCTCGATTCCGGCGGCATTTTTAGAAGGAGCCATCGCCAGGCGGTAGCTACTAGCGCTGGCGGTAGCATGGCGCACAAGAGGCATAGAGCAAATTGTTGCCACAGATGGGAGATTCGGCCGCGCAAAATCATTCCTAATCCGGGATAGCGCCGGCGGTAGCGTAAAGGCTATAAATTGGATCCTTTGGCTCCGAATTCTTCATCCTCCTCCAATCCCAAAACTCTAGAGCTTCATGCCACAGCAGAGAGAGGAAGAATCAGAGCGATACTCCCACAATTCTATAAAGCCTTAAGGAGATCCGTGGAGAAGATTTCAACACGCGTCATCATCGTGACGAAAGGTTGCATCGACTATGATCATACTCTGCGGGTCTTCGTCCACTTCTCCAAGAGATCCACATAGAGGGAGTTTTTATATTATTGTCTTTTTCATTTCACATCTTTTCTTGTAATCGTTTAAGTGAAATCGCCTCGTGTTGGCGACTAGGTCTGGGGTAGGACTTAGGGCTGAAATTCGCCTCGCATTGGCGACTAGATCTAGGTTAGGTCTAGGGGGTGCTCGAGGCCTTTCTGGGGATAGATCGGCTAGAGCGGCTTGAGGCCGTATCTGGGGAGAGATCGGCTAAAGCCAACCGGTTCGTGGGGATACGAGTCGGTATAGAAAATGAAAAAGAATTTTTATTAGTCGCCTCCGATTTCTAGCATCATAGAAATCAAGTTTTGTAAAATATTATTTGATATTAATAAAGCATAGCTCTTTATTATTGTTTTACTTGATGTCTCTTTATTAATCTTGCAATATTCCGAAGTTTTTCTAAATATAATCTAAAGTTTTTGAAAACCCTTATTCACCCCCCCCCCCCCCCCCCCTCTAAGGGCGCCGACCGATCCAACAGAGGCTGGCAAGGTTGGATATGTTGGTGCTGGAATGCCCCAGATCGATTCCGCTCCCGGGCTCTCACCTAGACGGGGGGTTCAGGTTGATCTCTGGAGAGGATGGCAAGGTTGGATATGTTGGTGCTGGAATGCCCCAGATCGATTCCGCTCCCGGGCTCTCACCTAGACGGGGGGTTCAGGTTGATCTCTGGAGAGGCTGGCAAGGTTGGATATGTTGGTGCTGGAATGCCCCAGATCGATTCCGCTCCCGGGCTCTCACCTAGACGGGGGGTTCAGGTTGATCTCTGGAGAGGCTGGCAAGGTTGGATATGTTGGTGCTGGAATGCCCCAGATCGATTCTGCTCCCGGGCTCTCACCTAGACGGGGGGTTCAGGTTGATCTCTAGAGAGGCTGGCAAGGTTGGATATGTTGGTGCTGGAATGCCCCAGATCGATTCCGCTCCCGGGCTCTCACCTAAAAAGGGGGTTCAGGTTGATCTCTGGAGAGGCTGGCAAGGTTGGACATGTTGGTGCTGGAATGCCCCAGATCAATTCCGCTCCCGGGCTCTCACCTAGACGGGGGGGGGGGGGGGGGGGGGGGGGTTCAGGTTGATCTCTGGAGAGGCTGGCAAGGTTGGGATGTTAGAGCCAAAAGGGCTTGGTTCGCAAAATTGAAAGGGTTGAGGCCGGTGAGGCCTAAGGTAGCGGGTTGAAATGCTAAAGTCAGGAAGTTTTAGTTCGCAGGATACCTATGTCCAGGCTCTCCAAGGTCGGGTTCGCCGGGCAGTATCCGCTGGCGGCGACAACCCGGGTTCGTGAGATCCATAAGAGGAGAATCTTGGCGAGACGAGCCCAGACACACGCATTCGCGAGCCCCCTGGAAGCACTGCCACATAACAACCAGTCATGAGAGTTCAAAAGAAAGAGACCAAGTGCGAAAGAAACAATAAACGCGAACAGGCGCATAAATGCTAACGAAAAAATCATAACTGTCATTCCCCAGGATTTCTCTAAGTTCGGCGGCGATCTCGCCAACCCAAAAAGAATAATATACATTCATTCGAAAGAGAGGGAGAAGGGAAGCTAAGGGGGTTCATTCGGGAGGACCCTCGCCATTCTTGCGAGTCCCCAACCATGGCGCCAAGTCGAAGAGGTCCGGGCAGACGTCTTCAGCTGTAAACTCCATCGCGTCTTCAGCTAGTAGACTCGCGTTCTTAAGGGTCGTGAAGACGAGGTTAGCGACCTCCTATGCATCTCGCCGCCTCCGTTCCTCGCTTTCAGCAACCCTCTGTTGAGAACCGGCTCACCCAGGAGAAGGAGGTAGCACGCTGCGAACCAGCTCGTCCACCCGAGCCTTCAACATGGTATTCTCCAACTCCAGCTCGCCGTTGCGAGCGAGAAGCTTGGTTGCTACGTAGGCATCCTGAGTTACCATTAAAATGAGTTAGATAAAAGTTGGAGGTTGTGAACAACAAAGAAAAGAGGCCCAAGGGCCGCTTACCATCTTGCCCTGCATCCCGGCGAGAAGGCTTTCCGACTCCTCCTCTCTCTCCTTAAGGCCTTTGGTCTCCTCACGGGCTCTCTTAAGCTCCTACCTGTACGCGCGGATATCCCTATCCGCCTGCAGATAACGGTGCCCCGCCATATGTGCGAGCTCCGTCGAGCGGAACTGGGCTCGCATTTCTTCATAGACCAGTTGCCTTGGCCCCATCTCTTTATAGGCGGCGGCGTCCTCGCGGCCGTATAAGCCGAAGGAGATAGAGTACGCCTCCTCCCTGGCCTTACCGAGCTCCACCCAGGAGGGGTGAAGGGTGGAGCAAGAAATCCGGTTGGCGTCAGGATCCCAAGCGAGCAAGGGCTCGCAGAGGATATCAGAAACCTTCTCACCCAGACTGAAGTTCTTGTGGCCCTTGGGTTGGGGGGTTGCGGAAGAGTGATAAGTAATAAAAAATATGTATTTTTGGTATAAGTATTAGTATAGTTTTAATTAATATTGTGAATTTTCTATGTAAATTAATGAATAAATTGCTTCTTTATTATTTCTGGTTTCTAACTTAGTTTTATTTTTGTTTTTGCAATTTTTTGCAAAATTTTCACAGGTCACGCCCTCAGACACGCCCGTGACCAAGGGCGTGTAATTTTAAAGATCAAATATCAACGGGACGGCTCAATTCAGATCAAATCCCGACAAATCGCTCAAGTCACGCCCGAGGTCACGCCCGTGACCAAGGGCGTGTAATTTTAAAAGCCAAATTTCCAGCTGGCAGCCGTTTTCAGGTGAAATCTCGAAGAGTTGATCAAGTCACGCCCGTGACTCTACAAGTCACGCCCGTGTTCCAGCAGAGTCACGCCCGTGAGCCGCCAGCGTGTCACGTCTCGAAGCCGCACCCATGCTGCCGACATCAGCCACCCATAGTCACGCCCGTGACTCACCAAGTCACGCCCGTGACATACCAAGTCACGCCCGTGTGCAGCCATGTTTGACGGCCAGACCTTCCAGAAGGCGGCGAATACAGCCGAGCAAATGTCACGCCCTAAGTCACGGCCGTGACATTCAAGTCACGCCCGTGACCTAGGGCGTGTAAAACTCAAATTTTCCCTATAAATAGAGGGGCTCGGCTGAAGTTATTTTCATCCAAATTTTGAGTGGTTTTTGTTGTATTGTGAGTTCTTTTGAGTGATTGTGAGCTTCTCTTCTGCATTTCAGTTTAAGTTCGTTTGTAGTTTTTTTTTTCGTCTTCCTAGTCTAGTTGTAATGCTGATTTCAGAAATAAAATGATGTTTTTCTCATTTGGATCATCTTCTTTTTATTAATGTTAGTGTGTGTGCGTGTATGAGTTTAGCTTTATTGCTTTCATAATTTAGTTTTATTGCTTTTATAGTTAGTTTTATTGCTTTCATATTCTAGGTTTACTGTTTTCATAGCTTAGATTTACAAGCTTTCATAAAATAGTCTTATCGTTTTCTTTTTCGCCTTATTTTATCGCTTTCATTTTAAACGCTTTCTTTTTCAGTTTCTTTTAGAGTGTGTGCGTGTATGAGATAGTATTTTCCTTTTTTGTAGCTTAGTTTTTATTTCAGTCTTTATATAACTGCTATATACCACCCCCTTCTCAAATAAGAGGCTAATTTACTTTAGCACTTATTTAAGTCGGTTGGGATGGATATTATTTCTGCACCTTTATAAGTCTTTTCATTTCTATACCACCCCCTTCTCAAATAAGAGGCTAATTTACTTTAGCACTTATTTAAGTCGGTTGGGACGGATATTATTTCTGCACCTTTATAAGTCTTTTCATTTCTATACCACCCCCTTCTTAAATAAGAGGCTAAGAACTTTTTAGCACTTGTTTAAGGTGGTTGGGACGGATATTATTACTGTTTTTATATAAGTCTTTTTATTTCCTTTTTATCCGCTTATATCCGCTTTAATTATCAAACATGTATTTTTCAACCGATAATGCCGTCTCCATTCCGATGAGTGGCTAATTTCCTTTAGCGCACGACGTCGAAGAGCATTGGGACACAAAAATAGTTTTTCTATAAAAATTAAAACATCTCTTTCTAAAATAATTAACGCTTAAGGTTTACCCGAGAATCACGTTGAGTGGAGCCACATAATCGATGTGTGGTTTTCATTTCCGTTTTCGTACCTAGTTAGCCGAGAGGCTCGTGTGTACGGACTGATCACTCACGGGTAAAGAGAAGTGCGCTCTACCCTCGAGAGAGGACGAGGTAACTCTCCCGAATTGGAAATAAAAACCCAATAGCGGGGTTCGCAACATAAAGCGAGTATTAAGAACATTCGATTGTAGAACGAGAGTTCGGTCGAATATTCATAATCTCAGGTGGGCGTACCCTCGAGAGAGGAGCGTTCATAATTATGGAACCTCCACGGCCAAGTCATCTTAATATTTTGAAAAGTCATCACTTTTAATTCTACGAAAAATCTATTTTCGTCTCAAGGTAATTCGACGTCGCGCGCTATATTTCTCATCACTTAGAACTCTAGTAAATCGCTTAAATCATCTTTCGCATTTTATCATTTAGAACTCTAGTTAAATCAACTAAAAATATTATTCCGATAAAATAATAGTTCGTCCCTCGAAGTAGCATAATCAACACGACCCGCGGAAATATACGATCCCGATATTTTCTAAAAATATCCTGTATTACTTGCGATAAGGTATACTTGCCTTTATCAAATGATTAATTTGGACTAAAAATTCAAACACAGCTTTTCAAACTCATTTAGTGCAAAACTCTCCTTTTCTACTATTCAATTCAATAGAATTCGGCATTATAGCCGAAGCGTAATTGTCAATATTCCGAAAGAAGAAAAAGATCGTTACTTCTATCCTTCGATAGGATAACGGTTAATTTCTCAAAGTAGGAGTACTTGCGAGACTCTTCGAAAATATCCGCCAATTCTAAACTCTTAATATAAAGGTTATCTTTTATTTATAAAACAAAAAGAAGAAGCCCAAGTAATCATCAAGTTTTTGGCGCCGTTGCCGGGGAGCTTTGTGTTGTTATTTGAAAGTAGGAACTGCTATTAATTTTATTCCTTATCTATATATTTAAAAAAAAAAAGGCACAAAAAAAAAAAGAGGTTACAAAACTAATAAAAAAAAATTATATAAATATTAAAACTTATATTAAAAAAAAAAAATATAATAATAATAAAACAGAAAATCCAAAAATATTGTTTTTTTGTTTATGAC
Organism: Dactylorhiza incarnata; assembly: GCA_033032865.1. Lineage (NCBI taxonomy): Eukaryota > Viridiplantae > Streptophyta > Magnoliopsida > Asparagales > Orchidaceae > Dactylorhiza > Dactylorhiza incarnata. The sequence continues at coordinate 7,176,103 of JAWHQI010000033.1, read as the reverse complement.
CCGAGGAAACTCCTCGGACGATTCGACTATTCCTTTTGACCCCGAAATCGAGCGCACTCTTCGTGAGCGCATCCGATCTCGTGATCAAAACTTACTCGAAACCCCCGAAGAGTCAATCAGAGATACTGTAAATATGGGCGATCCAATTCCAAATGCGGCCCCGGCCCGGACCATGGCATATTATGCCCGGCCAAATTTGGAAGATACAGGATCCAGTATTACTCGCCCGACAGTTAATAATAATAATTTTGAAATAAAATCCAGCATAATTCAAATGGTACAACAGTCGATTCAGTTCGCCGGTTTGCCAGATGAGGACCCAAATCAGCACCTTTCAAACTTTTTAGAAATATGCGACACCTTTAAAATTAATGGCGTCACTGATGACGCCATTCGTTTACGCTTATTTCCATTTTCGCTACGGTCAAAGGCCAAATCATGGTTGACTTCTCTTCCGAGAGGGTCCATAACCACGTGGGCCCAATTGACGGAATTTTTCTTAACTAAGTATTTTCCTCCGTCAAAAACCGCAAAACTACGCACGGATATCACATCCTTTGTGCAATTCGATTCCGAGTCTCTTTATGAGACTTGGGAGCGTTTTAAGGAATATTTGCGTAGGTGTCCTCATCACGCGCTACCAACTTGGCTACAGGTCCAAACGTTTTATAATGGTTTAAATTTTTCTACACGGCAGATGATTGATGCGGCTTCCGGGGGAACGTTAAACAACAAAACCCCAGAGACCGCTCAAGCTCTGATCGACGAAATGGCCATGAATGCGTACCAATGGAACGTGCCAAGGTCGCGTCCTACTAAACCGGCTGGTCTTTTTGAAGTGGACGCCACTACTTTCTTAGCCTCACAGGTAGAGCGGCTAAGTAAGCAGGTGGCGGAGATGACTGTTTCCTCCTCCACTCCCGCTTGGAATAATAATAATAATAATAATAACGTAATCGAAGAATCGGTGGATTACCTCGGTAATCCGGTTAGGCCCCCCTTCAACCCTAATAACAACCCGTATAGTAATACTTATAATCTAGGTTGGAGGAGCCACCCTAATTTCTCCTGGAGCAATCCTAACAATGCTCAGAGGCCCCCAAATATGAATCCTCAGGGATTTCCGCAAGGATTTCCGCAGGGATTCCAGCCTCCTCCTCCAAAACCTTCGCCGCTCGAAGATATTTTGTCTAAGTACATCGCGTCCAACGATTCAAATATCCGGAATCTTACCGGATCGATTAAAAGCTTGGAAAACCAGGTTGGACAACTTGCAAAGATGGTCTCCGAGGGGCCATACGGAGCTTTACCAGGGAATACAGAGCCAAACCCAAGGGAAAATGCCAACGCTATAACCCTTCGAAGCGGCAAGGAGGTCGTCTCCCCATTGCGGGTTGAGCCTAAGGTATGCATTTCGCCTCCGACCCCTCCACCCTCTTCTTCGATTCTAATTGCTCCAGCTTCTCCGGTTGTGCCAAATGTTTCGAGTCCTCGAATTCCTTACCCGTCTAAAATTAATAAAGAGAAGGAGGACGAAAATTATCAAAAATTTTTGCGTATTTTAAAACAAATTCAAATAAACGTCCCCTTCTGCGAGGCACTCTCCCAAATGCCGAAATATGCGAAATATCTTAAAGAGTTGCTTTCTAATAAAAAGCGACTCGAGGATGTTTCGCGTGTTTCCCTTAATGCGGAATGTTCGGCTGTTCTCCTTAACAAATTGCCGCCAAAACTAAACGACCCGGGACGGTTCTCCATCCCGTGTCTCTTTGGCAATATGTTAATAAAGTACGCTCTTGCAGACTTAGGCGCCAGCATCAATTTGATGCCTTTTTCTCTTTTCAAAAAACTCAATTTAGGCGTCCCGAGTCCGACAAAAATGAGCATCCAACTCGCGGATCGCTCGGTAAAGTACCCAATCGGGGTAGCGGAAGATGTTCTGGTCATGGTTGACAAGTTTATCTTCCCGGTAGACTTTGTCATCATGGACATAGAGGAGGACGTCGAGGTGCCCATCATCCTCGGTCGCCCCTTTCTCGCAACCTCCCGTGCGTTAATCGATGTCAGTAACGGTCGCCTCCTCCTTCGAGTTGGAGACGACGAAGTTACTTTACATATCAACCCCTCCATGCGGAACTCACTATCGAATGATGATTCCTGTTTCAATTTGGAATCCGCGTTTGTGGACGAGTGTTCTTCTCTTTCAGAATTGCTATCCTTAATGATAGACGATTCGGATCTGGCGAATCAACCTCCTTTAGAAGAATTACCGCCAGATTCGCCTTTCGAGCCTTTCGACTCGAAAGATTTAAAAATCTCCACTTCCTACGAAGAACCTCCGGTCTTGGAGCTTAAGCAACTCCCCGACCATCTAAAATATGCTTTTCTAGCCGCGAACTTAAAGCTTCCGGTTATAATATCTTCTACTTTAACTGATTCAGAAACATCCGAATTGGTTGAAGTTTTATCTAAACATCGCCGTGCAATTGCATGGCAAATTTCCGATATCAGGGGAATTAACCCCTCATTCTGCTCCCACAAAATTTTTCTCGAAGAAAACCCCCGCAAAACAATTCAGCCTCAACGACGACTTAACCCGAACATGCGGGAAGTCGTTAAGACTGAAATTATTAAACTCCTTGATGCGGGGATTATCTATCCTATTTCCGACAGTACGTGGGTAAGCCCCGTACAAGTCGTCCCGAAAAAGGGCGGTATAACGGTCGTGGCAAACACGAATAACGAATTAATCCCAACTCGTACTGTTACGGGTTGGAGGGTGTGCATCGACTACAGAAAACTAAACGATGCCACCAGAAAAGACCACTTTCCGTTACCGTTTATTGATCAAATCTTAGAGCGTCTCTCCGGTCACCCTTTTTATTGCTTCCTTGATGGTCTCTCGGGATTTTTCCAAATCCCTATTTCACCCGAGGACCAAGAAAAAACGACTTTTACTTGCCCTTTCGGCACCTTCGCATATCGGAGGATGCCGTTTGGCCTCTGTAACGCGCCAGCTACATTCCAAAGATGTATGCTGGCAATATTTGGCGAGCTAGTAGAAGACATAATGGAAGTCTTCATGGATGACTTCTCCGTCTTTGGAAACTCTTTTAAAAATTGTTTAAAAAATTTAGATAGAGTCCTCCAACGGTGCGAGGAGACGAACTTAGTCTTGAACTGGGAGAAATGCAACTTCATGGTCCGAGAGGGTTTAGTCCTCGGCCATAAAATTTCTTCCAAGGGGATGGAGGTCGATAAGGCCAAAGTCGCTATAATTGAACAACTTCCTGTTCCTTCGAACGTCAAATCAATTAGAAGTTTTCTTGGCCACGCAGGTTTTTATCGGCGGTTCATTCAAGATTTTTCAAAAATAACCAAACCGCTAACTCACCTCCTGGAAAAAGATTCCCCATTCATTTTTGACACGGCCTGCGTAGAGGCGTTTAATTTTATTAAAAAGCAACTTATCAATTCTCCAATTCTGGTGGCGCCAGATTGGTCTCTTCCGTTTGAGATTATGTGCGACGCGAGCGATATCGCAGTAGGAGCTGTCTTAGGCCAACGCGTAAATAAATATTTTCATCCAATATATTACGCTTCTCGCACACTCAATGCCGCACAGGCTAACTACACCACAACGGAAAAGGAACTTCTCGCCGTCATCTTTGCTTTTGATAAATTCCGACCCTACGTAACCCTTTCACATGTAATCGTTTTCACTGATCACTCCGCCTTGAAATATCTTTTGGCCAAAGTTGATGCTAAGCCTCGCTTACTTCGATGGATCCTCCTTTTACAGGAATTTGACTTAGAGATCCGGGATAAGAAGGGGGCTGAAAATTTAGCAGCCGACCACCTCTCACGTTTAGAACACCCCGTCGCAGAAGCGCTCGTCGAACCCGAAATAGACGATCGATTTCCTGAGGAGCGTCTTTTAATCATAAATAATACCAAAACTTCTTCTACCCCTTGGTTCGCAGATTACGCAAACTATTTAGTCGCGCGGGTCCTTCCATAAGATTTTTCGACTCAGCAGAAGAAGAAATTCTTCTCTGACTTAAAAAACTACTTTTGGGAGGACCCCTTTCTCTTTCGAGTCTGCGCAGACCAAGTGATACGAAGATGTGTTTCCAGCGAGGAGGGTGCGCAAATATTGCGACACTGCCATGAGGGGCCGGCTGGAGGGCATTATCAAGCCAACCGGACCGCGCGGAAAGCGTTAGAGTCAGGCTTTTATTGGCCCACTCTCTTTAAGGATGCTCACACTTTTGTGAGTATATGCGATAGCTGCCAGCGGTCGGGTAACATCTCCCGTCGTGACGAGATGCCCCAAAATTTTTATTTAGAATGCGAAATTTTCGATTTGTGGGGCATAGACTTTGTAGGCCCCCTACCTCCTTCTTTTAATAATCGCTATATCTTAGTGGCGGTCGACTATGTATCTAGGTGGGCGGAAGCGCAAGCTCTGCCCACCAATGATGCGCGAGTCGTCGTCCATTTTCTAAAAAAATTATTTTCTCGCTTTGGCACGCCCCGTGCAATAGTAAGTGATAGGGGCACGCACTTCTGCAATGCCCAGTTTTCAAAAATTTTATCTAAATACGGCGTCACGCATAAGCTCGCCACCGCCTATCACCCCCAAACGAGCGGCCAAGTAGAGGTAGTAAATCGCGAGATAAAACGCATTCTGGAAAAAACCGTCTCTTTAAATAGGAAGGATTGGTCCTCAAAACTCGACGACGCGTTATGGGCGTATCGTACGGCATACAAGACCGCTATCGGTTGTACGCCCTATCGATTAGTCTACGGCAAAGCGTGCCATTTACCGGTAGAATTAGAACACCGCGCTTTTTGGGCCTTAAAATTTTTAAATCTCGATTCGAACTTAGCCTCCGAGAATAGGAAATTCCAACTCAATGAACTCGATGAATGGCGTGCGAACGCTTATGAGAGTAATAAATTTTATAAGGAGCGTTCTAAGTTCTACCACGATCGAAAAATTAAATTTCCAAAAACTTTCGCGCCGGGCGATCTTGTCCTTCTTTATAATTCACGTCTTCGTCTTTTTCCGGGTAAGCTCAAATCCCGCTGGTCCGGCCCCTTTTCAGTCAAAGAGGTTTGGCCGTATGGGACCGTTCTTATCTCTCACCCCGAGAAAGGCGATTTTAAAGTCAACGGCCACCGTTTAAAATTATATCTTGCGGGCGATCCGGTGGACGGACACACAGAATCTTTAACCCTCCCCAATTTATAATCTCACCACGCCAAATGCGTCAAGCTACGCGACGGTAAACAAAGCGCTCGTGGGAGGCACCCCATATTTATCTAATATTTTTATTATGCTTTTTCTCTATTTTTGCAGGGTTTCTTCCGACCCCGCCAACTTTACTTCAGGGATGCCTTTTTGCTTCCTTTTTCCTTTTGTATATATTGCATTGTTATTTTCTCTTCTTCATACTTACATTACAACATTGGGGACAATGTTGGGTTTTACGTATGGGGGTGTATTTCCCGTTTTCAAAAAAAAAACAAAAAAAAAAACACAAAAAATTAAAAAGAAAAAACTCCAAAAATAATAAACCCTACTTTACTTTTATTCTTAAAGCATTTAGTTTCGAGAGTATATGTTTGTAGATTTTCATAATCGCTAGTTTTACTATTTGTTTGTTTATCTAAGATCGATAGATTTAAACGTTCGGGGTTAAGTTTTAAAGAATATCTTGTGTTTTTAATTTAAATAGAGGCTTTGTTATCAAGCACTACTTCTACTAGCTAAAATAGAGACATGTGTATTATGTTAGCAAAACAACTTTAGACTGCAATTATCCCTACTTTATGTCTTCAGGAATCTAGGAATATTCAACTTACTAAGGTTGCTCTCAAAACTTTTTTTTATTATTCTAGAATTTCTCTTGAAAACCCCTTGTATACACCAATTTAGCATGGCAAAAACACAAAAAGAAGAAAAAAAAAAGATCTTATGTCAATGGGAATACAAAAATTCCGTAAACATAGGCACCCAATATTTGTTAAAAGAAATCCTATGTCAATGGGAATTGCAAATTCCGTAAACACAGGCATTGGGTTAATTAAAAAGGTCAATTTTCCCTCGTCCCTCGTACACCAACGATGGGAGTCAAAGGAAACTTTATAAGAGGGGTGAGATGATACAATTCATCACCCCTAATCCAAGTACTCTTCTATTTGCCAAGGCTTTTTTCCCCCTTTTCCCTTAACCAAATTATTGTTTCTAGTTTTAATTCAAAAAATCATTTGAGAGCATAATTAGTAACTTATATTTTTCCTTTATGTTTCTTTAAACAAAGGTTATTATAATTTCGATCTAATCTCGTTTACTAATGATTGCAATTTTGTTTGCTATTTGGTTAATTAAGAAGTCTTTTGGCCAGGACATTTCTTCTACTTAAATCATTTGCATAATTTAGGACTTAACTCTTATTACTCCGAATTTTTATTTTTCATTCTCTTATGATTAAAAATAAAACGATAGCCAAAAATTAGAACTTATGTTAATCCCGTATAGATCTCTCTTACTTTTGCCCTGGAATAGCAAAAGCTTAAGTATGGGGGTATTTGATAAGTAATAAAAAATATGTATTTTTGGTATAAGTATTAGTTTTAATTAATATTGTGAATTTTCTATGTAAATTAATGAATAAATTGCTTCTTTATTATTTCTGGTTTCTAACTTAGTTTTATTTTTGTTTTTGCAATTTTTTGCAAAATTTTCACAGGTCACGCCCTCAGACACGCCCGTGACCAAGGGCGTGTAATTTTAAAGATCAAATATCAACGGGACGGCTCAATTCAGATCAAATCCTGACAAATCGCTCAAGTCACGCCCGAGGTCACGCCCGTGACCAAGGGCGTGTAATTTTAAAAGCCAAATTTCCAGCTGGCAGCCGTTTTCAGGTGAAATCTCGAAGAGTTGATCAAGTCACGCCCGTGACTCTACAAGTCACGCCCGTGTTCCAGCAGAGTCACGCCCGTGAGCCGCCAGCGTGTCACGTCTCGAAGCCGCACCCATGCTGCCGACATCAGCCACCCATAGTCACGCCCGTGACTCACCAAGTCACGCCCGTGACATACCAAGTCACGCCCGTGTGCAGCCATGTTTGACGGCCAGACCTTCCAGAAGGCGGCGAATACAGCCGAGCAAATGTCACGCCCTAAGTCACGGCCGTGACATTCAAGTCACGCCCGTGACCTAGGGCGTGTAAAACTCAAATTTTCCCTATAAATAGAGGGGCTCGGCTGAAGTTATTTTCATCCAAATTTTGAGTGGTTTTTGTTGTATTGTGAGTTCTTTTGAGTGATTGTGAGCTTCTCTTCTGCATTTCAGTTTAAGTTCGTTTGTAGTTTTTTTTTTTCGTCTTCCTAGTCTAGTTGTAATGCTGATTTCAGAAATAAAATGATGTTTTTCTCATTTGGATCATCTTCTTTTTATTAATGTTAGTGTGTGTGCGTGTATGAGTTTAGCTTTATTGCTTTCATAATTTAGTTTTATTGCTTTTATAGTTAGTTTTATTGCTTTCATATTCTAGGTTTACTGTTTTCATAGCTTAGATTTACAAGCTTTCATAAAATAGTCTTATCGTTTTCTTTTTCGCCTTATTTTATCGCTTTCATTTTAAACGCTTTCTTTTTCAGTTTCTTTTAGAGTGTGTGCGTGTATGAGATAGTATTTTCCTTTTTTGTAGCTTAGTTTTTATTTCAGTCTTTATATAACTGCTATATACCACCCCCTTCTCAAATAAGAGGCTAATTTACTTTAGCACTTATTTAAGTCGGTTGGGATGGATATTATTTCTGCACCTTTATAAGTCTTTTCATTTCTATACCACCCCCTTCTCAAATAAGAGGCTAATTTACTTTAGCACTTATTTAAGTCGGTTGGGACGGATATTATTTCTGCACCTTTATAAGTCTTTTCATTTCTATACCACCCCCTTCTTAAATAAGAGGCTAAGAACTTTTTAGCACTTGTTTAAGGTGGTTGGGACGGATATTATTACTGTTTTTATATAAGTCTTTTTATTTCCTTTTTATCCGCTTATATCCGCTTTAATTATCAAACATGTATTTTTCAACCGATAATGCCGTCTCCATTCCGATGAGTGGCTAATTTCCTTTAGCGCACGACGTCGAAGAGCATTGGGACACAAAAATAGTTTTTCTATAAAAATTAAAACATCTCTTTCTAAAATAATTAACGCTTAAGGTTTACCTGAGAATCACGTTGAGTGGAGCCACATAATCGATGTGTGGTTTTCATTTCCGTTTTCGTACCTAGTTAGCCGAGAGGCTCGTGTGTACGGACTGATCACTCACGGGTAAAGAGAAGTGCGCTCTACCCTCGAGAGAGGACGAGGTAACTCTCCCGAATTGGAAATAAAAACCCAATAGCGGGGTTCGCAACATAAAGCGAGTATTAAGAACATTCGATTGTAGAACGAGAGTTCGGTCGAATATTCATAATCTCAGGTGGGCGTACCCTCGAGAGAGGAGCGTTCATAATTATGGAACCTCCACGGCCAAGTCATCTTAATATTTTGAAAAGTCATCACTTTTAATTCTACGAAAAATCTATTTTCGTCTCAAGGTAATTCGACGTCGCGCGCTATATTTCTCATCACTTAGAACTCTAGTAAATCGCTTAAATCATCTTTCGCATTTTATCATTTAGAACTCTAGTTAAATCAACTAAAAATATTATTCCGATAAAATAATAGTTCGTCCCTCGAAGTAGCATAATCAACACGACCCGCGGAAATATACGATCCCGATATTTTCTAAAAATATCCTGTATTACTTGCGATAAGGTATACTTGCCTTTATCAAATGATTAATTTGGACTAAAAATTCAAACACAGCTTTTCAAACTCATTTAGTGCAAAACTCTCCTTTTCTACTATTCAATTCAATAGAATTCGGCATTATAGCCGAAGCGTAATTGTCAATATTCCGAAAGAAGAAAAAGATCGTTACTTCTATCCTTCGATAGGATAACGGTTAATTTCTCAAAGTAGGAGTACTTGCGAGACTCTTCGAAAATATCCGCCAATTCTAAACTCTTAATATAAAGGTTATCTTTTATTTATAAAACAAAAAGAAGAAGCCCAAGTAATCATCAAAGAGATCCCAATGCCCTGGCTCGCCAAGAGGTCTGACTGTTTCGCAAGAGAAGGGGGCGAGCCGTCGGTCTCGCTCAGATCAACGACCGCACTCTTGTCTTTGACAGCGCAGGTTTTCCCCTTCGACTTCTTGGAGGAGGGTTGCGAACCGGGCTGATTCGCAGACGGAGGCCGCTTCTTGCCGGATTCGGTGGTAGGAAGATCGCGACAAGCCTCTGCCTCCGCAGTCGCGAGAGTGTCCGCCGTAAGAGTGGTGCCTTGCGCGTGCAGAGGATTAACGGGTATCTCACGCTCACCTGTAGAGTAAGAGCGTTACACATCGAAGAAAAGGAAAGGAGAGTTGGGCGAGAGCGAGCCGTACCTTCCCCTTGAGGAACCACGAGTAGCGAATCGACATTGCGCCGCAGATAGGCGACCTCGAAGTTTTTTCCGGAGAGATATTGGAGGAGTTTGGCGTCGGCGCCGCCCAGCGAGCTCGGAGGGCGGTAGGTGGCGTCATCCCGTTGAAGAGGGGTGAAGTGGAGGTTACCGAAGGGTCCCTTCACCAGGATGAACTTCTGAGTCCAGTAGTGACTCTTGTTCACCGTCTCGCAGACGGTGACGTGCTGACTCGCAAAGTAGGTGGTCCCGTCCCGGAAGGCGCGAAAGGAAAACACTTTGCGGAAGACGAGGAGGCTGAACTCGATCCTCTCCTCCCGCATGTAACTGGCGAAAGCGATAATGTCCGTGATCGCATTCGGGGTCAGCTGGCTCGGCAGCACGCCATAATACTGCAGCACCTGCAAAGAACGGTGAAAAGGTCGCGATGGCGAATAGGGAATGACGAGAAGGCTAAGCGAAGTACCTGATGAATTTCAGGCCATAAGGGGAGTCGCAAACCATTCTCGAAGTGAGCAATAGGGATCGCGAGCTCGCCAGCCTCGGTCTCGTTCAGTGTAGCTCTCTCGCTTGGACAACGAGCTGAATAGCCCTCCGGAAGATAACGATCCACGACATATTTGTATTCCTCGGTCGTGGGGTTCGCATAGTAGAATTCGTGAGCTTGAAACGCTGAGGCGCATCTTGACCACCCCTCGCTCTCGCCATCCGCTCCCATTGATTAATTTGTTCGCATCGAGTCAGGAAGAGGCAACCTGCAAGCAGCGAACGCGAGCACGAGCTTGCGAGAACAGAAATGAGCGTAGACGCGAGAGGATTTGAGAAATAAATGCGACGGATGGAAAAGTGAATCCGAACTATTTATAGGAAACTAGGATGGGCACGGGAATCGAAGCGTCGGGAGTGCGGATAGCGAAAATAAAGCAGATTTCTACTCGATAAGGCTACAGTCTTGCGAGCCCGGGCTCGCCACTGCGCGATAATGAAGCCCCGCCTGAGGCCGGCCCGCGAGGGAAGGGGATTTGGGCACAAAGTCGCCCAGAAGTTCGCGAGCGCTCCACGAGGGCAATCATATCAAATACGGTGAGCGAAAGGAATAAGCCACAGGCGCACCACAAAAATAAAAGGAAAAACAAAAAATGATAAAAGGCGAGTCACGATGGACTCGCAAGTATTACCACACCACAGATATCGGTCGACAGAAGCATCATGAAAGAAATAAAAGCAAGGGGACAATAAAAATAAACCCACGGCAGGCTCAGGGATAAGGAAGCCATTTCCAGCGACCCCAGCCTCGCTTCCCCGCGCGCGGCGGCATTCTCGGATAGTGGTATTCGCGAAGTACTTTGAGCTCGCGCAGGATTAGGTGTGCTTGGTCCTCGCCCCGCGAGATGTGCACGCCAGGCGAGGTAGCGTCCGCGCGAGTCACCGGCCCCGCCTCGGCGAGTAAGCGTGCATTCACGTCCTCCATCGCGGCAAATCTCTCGTTGAAGAAAGCTCAGTCCGCGTCATACCGCTCCTCCAGCTCGCGCAGCATCATACCATGCTTCTGGAGCACCTCTGACACCTGACTCTTCATCCGCACGGGGTCGCCCGGCTCGCCCAAGAAGTCTTCCATCTGGCTCGGCGAGGGCGGCGGTGACATCTCCACCCACCCATGCTCTGACTCAGGCATGGCTCCTGAAATTTCTGCGAAGGAAGAGTTAGTAGGACCAGGGGGTGAACGAGAAAGTGAACCCGCACAAACGTACTAACCTTGGGAAAAGGGGGACTCGCAACGTTGCTTGCGAGAGGACTCCGGTCGACCCTGGAAGTTTTCGCGGAACCCTCGGACATGGGGTTTCCCCAGACCAGGGGGATACACCACCCTCTCCGCGACCTGGGCGCCGTCGAGAAGCGAGCCGCCCGGGCTTCGCCTGCCCACGATACCGAAGCCCGGGGTCTCCACGTTAACCTTAGGCGGAATCGGCGAGTGCGCCGGTGTGGAGCCTTTCTTCTTGGGGCTCGGCGGTGGGGCATCTGTATAGGCCACAAACGCATGGATATCGCAGAATTAAGCAGAGATAAAGGAGGGTACTTATGACTTACGGGGTTGCGAGAGAGGCGCTTGTTGGGTCGAGGTCCCGGTCCCAGCATCTAGCAATCCCAGCTTCGCTGGGGACGAAGCGTGAGAAGAGGTCAGCGTGAGGCCCGCCATGCGTTCCTCAGGTGGAGGATTCTGCGAGAGGGGAAGGAGTGAATAGGGAGTCGATATAAAAAGTCTAGACGAAGAATACCTGTTGCGCGATCCCGGTATTCAGCGGCTGGGGCGAGGCAGGAGGTGACGACACGTCCTCCCCCTGCGACCTCCAAACCGTCTTGGCCTTCTTAGACTGGGGGGAAGGGGATGTGGCGGGGTTGAACATCCAGGCGTTGCGCTCGGCGGCCTGGGCCTTCGCCATCTCTCTGGAAGCCTTCTGTCGATCCCGCGCGCTCGGCTTGGAAGACATTCTGGAGAGGTTGTTTTCCGCGAGGAAGAAGGGGAAGGAAAAGCTTGATCAGTAGCCGCGATGGACGGTATTTATAGTTTTGGGCGTGGGACCCACAAAAAGATTCCCGCCACGTCAGCCGAATCGGTGAACACCAGGGGTTGGATGTTTCTTCGCGAGCTCAAGACAACCTCGCGAAGAGCGGGGATTGTGTACAACCCCGATGTTCTCCAGGAAGGGTCTCTGGTTTGCACGCCCAAGGGAGCGAGCCAGGATGGGCGAGCCCAGGCGGGGCGAGCCCAGGGAGAGCGGGAGGCCATATAGGCAGGCGAGCCAGCCGGTCGAAGGAGTTCGCTAGGCAGGTCCGGGACCTTGGGGTGCAAATAGCCATTTCTGGGGTACAGTTAGCCATTTTGGCGAGCCCGACCCGCTAAGGAGCTGTTCAGCGGGAGGCCATAGAGGCAGGCGAGCCAGCCGATCGAAGGAGTTCGCTAGGCAGGTCCGGGACCTTGGGGTGCAAATAGCCATTTCTGGGGTACAGTTAGCCATATTGGCGAGCCCGACCCGCTAAGGAGCGGTTCGGCAGGAGAGCCAGCCAGTCGAAGGAGTTCGTTGGGCAGGCGAGCCAGCCAGTCATTTTGGCGAGCCCCATGTTCGCTGAACAGGTCAAGGGTCTCTGGTTCGCCGGTACCTGGGGTGGTCTTTTACCAGAAGACCCCTGGTGGTCTGCGGTTAGCCCCTCCGAACAACGGAGTTTGGCTGTTGGCAGACCAATTTGGTGTGCGGATAGTAAGAATGGACAGCGGGAGTTGGCTATTGACAGACTACAAAACCAAAATCTATAAATAGACCTTAAAGGGCACCTTGGAAGAGGATCGGTTCAGAATCTTTGAGCCTTCTTCTCTCCTTAGGTTGCTTTGGTTTGGGCTCTCTAGCTCTCCAAGGTGCCCGAGTCTTAGCTTTGGCTTGGGAGGGGAAGCGCTCAACGATCTTCCGGGTTAGTGGAGGGACCTCCTTGCTGAGACCAGGGTCTTTGTTCTTTGTCCGAGTTACCTACCTACCTCTTCCGAGGGACCGGTAAGGGCTAGCTGCCCTCAATTCGTTGAGGGCACCGAGCTACACAAGAGGCCGAGAAATCGGTTTCAACACTGCTCACATGATTCCTGATTTGAAGAAGTCAACAAGTCAAGAATACTTCACTTTGTATTTAATTTTCCACTTAGTTCATACTTGCAGGAATCGACAATAAGTCATGTACCTTAGTTACTTAACTAAGTACTATATCGTCAAGAAGCATAGGAGATATCGTCAAAAATGCGTACTTGTCGCCGTAATGACGGGAAGAGCAGCAGCCGCTGAGAAGCAAAGTATTTGTCGACCGCTGAGACATGGCGTGATCGTCGAACGAAGAATGTCGATCTTCGAACGAAGGATGGCAAGTTCGTCGATCGCAGAATGTTGTTCTTCGAACGCAGAGAAGACACAGGACATCGTCGTGTGGAACTCATGTCGTCAAGAGAACATATGATTACGACGACATGATGCAAGAAGGAAGCTCATGATGACACTGTCAGAGAAAGAAGATCGCCGTATATATAGAATCGTCAGGATATCTTGTATCGTCGAGATACCACCATCAGAGGCAGAAGGAAGATCGCGACGACAAAGTCAGAGATAGCTTGTCGTCGTAATGATGCAAATATCTTCAAGACAGAATTCAAGCGTCGCAGCGCGCTGTCAGCATTTAATAACGCCGCCTGATTGTCCAATCAACGCGTGCACCTAAGGAATAGAGCTATGAGCGCATGCTCTTTTGAATTGAGTGTCTGGAAGAAAAGGACATTGATTGGGACTGTTGAGCAGTGTTCTCTGTTCTATAAAAAGGAACGAAGGGTGCCCTAGGAACTCTCTCGAACACAAGAGCGAAAAAGTATCCCGCTACACTTGAACAATCTTTCTGCGGAGAAGAAGAGGAACAAGGAGTGAACTATAATCAAGTGTTCTCTGAAGAATCAGTCATCTTCATTGACTGGTAAGAAGCCGTTTATCATCAGGCTAAAAGAAGCGAGTGAATAAGGAGTCGTGCTTTAAAGACACTACAACAAACTGCACCTGTTGTAAGGACTGAAATATAACTAAAACACAGTTTGCTACTAATAGTTATATTTAGTAACAAATTTTTGTTGTTGTTACAAAAAAGTACTTTTTTTGTAACGAATATTTTAAATTTTGTTACAATAATAATTAATTCGTTACTATAACTGTAAGTATTTGTGACAACACTAATGTTACGTTACAAATAAAAAACTTTTCTCACAATAAGTATCAATTGTAACCACATCATGAAAGTTTTTTGTGACAAAGATATTGTCCTTACTAATAGTAATATTTTATTATTAAAGTTTTGTTACAAAAAATATATCATATTTTATTTTCAATTTTTGTACTATTTTATTATCAAAGTTTTGAATTATTATTTTTTTTAAATAAAAAAAAAATTGTATGCACGCGACATTACCCCGCCTCGATAGTGCTCTAACGCGACGACAATACTCCTACAGCTCGCAAACATCCGTGCGCGGCAATCGCAGATATGTGTTACTATTGCGACATGTATTTTTGCGCGTACGGTTTTTTTATAAATCTTTAACTTTTTATAAAAGTTTTTCTGTCTCTCTCTCATGCAACTCTATCTCTCTCTCACATGAATGAATGAAATATACGGATAAAAATTTCCCTCCATAAAATTTTGAACAAAACAAAACTAAAAATAAAAAATTTATTAAATGTAAAACTGAATGCAAATTAATATGACATTAATTTTTTAATATAATTTTGGAATTAAAATAAAATCACGCACGAACCCGCGTGCACGCAAATGCATTTTCGCACGCACGCAAATGCACTCTCGTGCGCACGCAAATAAACTCTCGCGCGCACGCAAATGCACTCTCGTGCGTGTTGTTTTCCTTTTTTTGCTTGAGAGCTAGCGTGTATTGCATGTGTCGGGGCTCAAACACAGACACATGCATACACACAGACACGGAAAACCATACACACAAACATCCATTTGCGAGTTGTTGCAATGTCTTTCACGTACGGCCGCCGCAGTTGTCTCCCCTCTCTTCGACGGCCGCTGCCGCCGTCGCCTCTCTCTTCCACGGCCGCCGCCATCGTCGTTCTCTTTCTCGCCCGTCGCCGCGCGCCGTACTCTTCCTCTAGTTTATTAAGTTTTGTCTATTTCCTTCCCTCTCACATTAATGAAATATATGGAGGGAAATTTCCCTCCATAAAATTTTGCACAAAACAAATAAAAAAATTTAAAACATATTAATATAATTTTTGAATAAAAATAACGATCGCGCACTGGCCCTGCATGCACGCATATTTTTTCATTGTGCGCAGGGGTGAAATAATTGTACCCTTTGAGCGCCATTTTTCGCTCGAGCACGTGCTTTTCACTCAGATGCGCATTTTATTTTCCGAGCACACTTTTTTTTTTTCAATCGCGCGCATTGCACTATCTAGCTCTATCTTTTTTGCTCGGGAGCATAAATAAATTTGTCAGCGCACATATTTTTTGCTCGGGAGATAGCGTTTTAATGAAAATATATGTCATATATATATTGATTGATGGATGACACGTGCTTTAATGAAAATAAACGTGTAATAAAATTTATAAATACATGTCAAATCAATTCATAAATATAACGCGTTATTTAATAACATTTACTTTTTAAATAAAATTTATGTTTTTTTCAATTGTGCGCGTGTTTTTTGTCCGGTGGCGCGTTTTTGCACTAACATGCATTTTTTCCCAGGCGCATTGTCTCCCAGGCGCGCATTTATGCCTCGGCGCATGTATTCGCCTGAGAACGCATTTTCAAATTATCACTCATTCTCTCCCGAGTTCATTTTTGTCAGGGCGCGTGTTTTTGACTGCGCACACTTTTTGGCTCGGGAGCACAATTTTGTTTGCGCACAAGTTATTCGCTCAGGAGCGTTTTCTTCAAAAACACATATTTACGGGCGCGCTTTTTTCGGCATGATGCTTTTTCTCACTCAGGCACATTTTAGCCTAGCTAGTTACGCATTTTTCAACTGGGTGCAAGTACTGTTAGCCCAAACACGCATTTTTCTTACGGGCGCGCGAAAGATGGCTATTAATTAAATATCGTAACATGAAAAATATCTAATTTATCTTTTAAATTTTTGTATAAATAGAAATATATTATCACTAAAAATAATTTTATTTATTTATTATCATCATTTATAAGGAGACGTTTACGACAACCTTTTTTTGTAGCGGTTAAAAAAATAAGAATAAAGATTTTAAATATTGGGTATTTCACCGCAGGGGTTTGCGAGCTGCATGAGTGTCGTCGCTATGGGACACTATCGAGACGGGGGTAATTAATGTTGTGTGGGGCACGTGCGCTTTTCATATGCACTGTTAGTTGATCGATCGAGCGTTTGAGAGTGGGAGAGTACAGTTTTGGCGGAGGTACCGTCACTGCCAGGGCACTGTCACGTCGGAGAGTATCGATGCGCACCTTTATAATATATATATATGTTGTGGAACGCTTAGGGCTCTTGGTAGACCGGTTCACTTGAACCGCCTTAGCTCGTGAGCAAGCTAAGCGCGCAAACAGTTAATTAGAGGTTCGTTGAATACGCAGAGACTTTTTAACGTGGAAAACCCGGAAAGGGTAAAAAACCACGCGGTCGGAGCTGTGCCGACCAAACTTCACTATCTTCTGGAGGAGTTACAACTTGGAAGCTAGAACTCGAGCGCGACAGACCGCTGCTCGTTACAATATTTGGAGAAAGAGAGCTTCGAGGGTGACAGGCCACCTCACGAAAAAACTAAGTCCTTTTCCCCTCAAAGACTGCTAATCGCCTTTCGGAAGCGGGAATGCTAGTCGCCTTTCTCTTCTGAGAACTGCTCGTCGCCTTTCGGAATCGAGAAGGCTCGTCGTCTTTCTCTTCTGAGAACTGCTTGTCGCCTTTCGGAATCGAGAAGGCTCGTCGTCTTCCTCTTCTGAGAACTGCTTGTCGCCTTTCGGAATCGAGAAGGCTTGTCGTCTTTCTCTTCTGAGAACTGCTCGTCGCCTTTCGGAATCGAGAAGGCTCGTCGTCTTTCTCTTCTGAGAACTGCTTGTCGCCTTTCGGAATCGAGAAGGCTTGTCGTCTTTCTCTTCTGAGAACTGCTCGTCGCTCTTCGGAATCGAGAAGGCTTGTCGTCTTTCTCTTCTGAGAACTGCTCGTCGCCTTTCGGAATCGAGAAGGCTCGTCGTCTTTCTCTTCTGAGAACTGCTTGTCGCCTTTCGGAATCGAGAAGGCTTGTCGTCTTTCTCTTCTGAGAACTGCTCGTCGCCTTTCGGAATCGAGAAGGCTTGTCGTCTTTCTCTTCTGAGAACTGCTCGTCGCCTTTCGGAATCGAGAAGGCTCGTCGTCTTTCTCTTCTGAGAACTGCTTGTCGCCTTTCTGGAAGATGAAGATCTTCAAGTCCCGAAGGAGATCTTCAAGTCCCGAAGGAGACCTTCAAGTGCCGAAGGAGAATTCCGCAAAAGTCTGCAAGGAGCTCTCCCGAGTCCAGAAGTCAAGGTCCTTTCAAATGAAGCCATGGGGCTCCTTTTATAGTTTTTGTCGGGGGCGGCCCGGTAATTTTACCGTTGGCAGTTTCCATAAATGCTCGGTGGACGAATCATATTCTCCGGTTCGGGGCCCTCGGATCACTATTTTTCGTAAATGACCACCTTGCCCCTCGGGCAGCTTGGGCAGTTTGGGCAGTTCGGGCAGTTCTGTTGGAGGTGGAAAAGGCGACTAACTGTTCCTGAAAAGTGAGAAGCCTGAAACCCAAAATGTGAGAAGCCGGAAAGACAAAAAGTGAGAAGCCGGAAAGACAAAAAGTGAGAAGACTTCCCGACTGCGTTCAGAAATGTTCTGAGCGCGGGTTAGCGCTGAAGCTCCCCGAATGCGCGACGGGCCCCGGGAGATGCCTCGGACGGACGGCGAATCGAGGAGCCGCTCCCTAGCGAGCGGTTGAAGTCCTCCGGAGGGGAGCGGATGCCGGACCGCACCCCTAGAAGGAGTGGGCACGGCCGCGCACCCCCGAGTGGGGAGGGTGCGGACTGGCCGCACCCCAAGGGGTGCGGCTTGGCCGCACCCCCTCGGGGGGTGCGTCTTGGCCGCACCCCACAAGGGGTGCGGCTGGGCCGCACCCCACAAGGGGTGCGGCTGGGCCGCACCCCTTGGGGGTGCGGCTTGGCCGCACCCCCTTGGAGGGTGCGGCTTGGCCGCACCCCCTTGGGGGGTGCGGCTTGGCCGCACCCCACAAGGGGTGTGGCTGGGCCGCACCCCTTGGGGGGTGCGGCTGGGCCGCACCCCTTGGGGGGTGCGGCTGGGCCGCACCCCTTGGGGGGTGCGGCTTAGCCGCACCCCCTTGGGGGGTGCGGCTTGGCCGCACCCCTCAAGGGGTGTGGCCGGGCCGCACCCCCTTGGGGGGTGCGGCTCCCCCTTGGGGGGTGTAGCCGGCTCGTACCCCCTCGGGGGTGTGGTCGGCCCGTACCCCCCTTGAGGGGTGCGACTTGGCCGGCCACCCCCCTTGGGGGATGCGAATGAGCCGGGCCCCCCCAAGGTGGTGCGGTCGGGGCGTGTTCGGGCCATCTCCCTGCGGCGAGTGGTGCAGCCCACGTGCTGCCGTGCGCTTTTGCGCGCGATCACGTACATATCTGGGGCTCGTGCGTGCTTCGATCGCTACCCCCCATCTCTCTTCTGCGAGGTTTCCTTCGGGTGCATCCTGAGGCCTTCATGGGTGTACAACAATATATATATAACCGGTTATATATATAATAAATTATAATTATAAAGACTTTGCTGAGGTAGTAGATCGGGCGTTGCACTCCTCCTTCGTCCTTCACAAGCACTGAGCTAAGAGCCGTAGGCGATACGGCCAGGTACAAGAACAGAGTTTCCCCGGGGGTGGGCTTTGACAGAAGCGGTGGCGAAGCCAGGTACTGCTTGAGAAGCTCGAAGGCCACCTGGCACTCGTCCGTCCATTGGAAACCTGAATGTCGCGCTCCCCGGAGGATTTTGAAGAAGGGGAGGTACTTGTCTCCTGTCCGTGATAAGAAACGGGACAGAGCTGCGATCCTCCCGTTTAGGCGTTGTACTTCCTTAATTGAGCGAGGTGGCGACATATCCTCCAACGCCTTGATCTTCTCGGGGTTGGCCTCGATTCCCCGATGGGTTACCATGAAACCTAGAAACTTCCCCGCCGTCACACCAAACGCACACTTGCTGGGGTTGAGCCGCATCTGGAAGCGACGGAGAAGCTGGAAGCACTTTTCTAAGTCTTCCAAGTGGTCGCGCCGGTGGACGCTCTTTACTAGCATGTCGTCCACGTAAACCTCCATCGTTTCCCCGATGAGATCCTTGAAGACCTTGTTCATCAGCCTTTGGTAAGTGGCTCCGGCGTTTTTAAGGCCGAAGGGCATCACCTTGTAGCAGTAGACTCCCCGGTCGGTGCGGAAGGCGGTATGCTCTTCGTCTGCGGGGTTCATCCTTATCTGGTTGTACCCTGAATAAGCATCCATAAAGCTGAGTAGCTCGTGGCCTGCCGTAGCGTCGACGAGCTGGTCAATCCTTGGCAGGGGGAAACTATCCTTCGGGCAGGCTTGGTTCAGGTTGCTGTAGTCGACGCACATTCGCCATTTCCCCGAGGCCTTCTTGACCATGACCACGTTGGCGAGCCATGTGGGATATTCTGCTTCGCGAATGAATCGTGCCTCCAGGAGCTTAGCTACCTCTTCCTCGATTGCTTTTAGGCGCTCGGGGGCGAAGTTCCTCTTTTTCTGAATCACGGGTCTGCAGGCGGGGTTGATGTTTAGCGAGTGAAAGATGACGTCGGGATCTACCCCGGGCATGTCCTCCGGGCTCCACGCGAAAATGTCCTCGTTCTCCTGCAGGAAGGTGGCGAACTTCTCTTGCTCTTGTGATGTCAAGAGTGACCCGACCTGAACGGTTCGAGTCGGGTCTCGCCGGGAGAGCGGTACTTCTACTAGCCCTTCGACGGGCGTTCCTCGCTGCAGAGTCGCCTCGTCTCGCAGGTCGAAGTTATTGATGTTGAGAGCGGTTGCCCTTGCTGGCTTGGCCTGCTTCAGGTAGCAAGTCCTGGCTGCCTCTTGGTCTCCTCTTACGACTCCTATTCCTGCGGCGGTGGGGAACTTCATAGCTAGGTGTGGAATAGAGGGGATTGCCCCGAAGATTGACTGGAGCGGTCTTCCGAAGATGGCGTTGTAGGCGGAGGTGGACTCTACCACCATGAACTGGATGTTGTGCGTTGACTGTCTTGGAAATTCGCCCAACGTGACTGGGAGGATGATCATGCCTTGCACCGGGACGGGCCTGTTGTCGAAGCCGTAGACGGGCCCGGCTGCCGGACTAAGCTGGTCTTTGGTGAGCTTCATACTTTGCAAGGTGGAGAGGAACAAGACGTCGACCGAGCTTCCATTGTCGACTAGTATCCTCTTCACTTTAAAGCAGGGATCCCCGATCCCTGCGCTGATCA
The DNA here is from genome assembly GCA_033032865.1 of Dactylorhiza incarnata. Taxonomy (NCBI): domain Eukaryota; kingdom Viridiplantae; phylum Streptophyta; class Magnoliopsida; order Asparagales; family Orchidaceae; genus Dactylorhiza; species Dactylorhiza incarnata. Next base: position 7,155,527 of record JAWHQI010000033.1, on the reverse strand, counting down.
CGAGCGGATCCTGGTGTGGAAGCCGCAACCCTCGTAAGTCTTCATCTCCGAAAGCTATCGTAATATCCTGCTTGAGTTTTTTGTCTTCGTGGTCTCTCGCGGGCTGGGCGATCGAGAGGATCTGCGACGCCAAGATTGGCGGTCCGGCGATCGTCTCGATTTCCCCTACCATCGGCCTTCCTCCACCTGCGCCTCGGGGGGCGGGGGGCTGCTCTCCTACCTCCCTAGGCTGCTGGGGCTGATTGGGGATCTGGCCTTGTAAGAATCTTCCCAGGAGTCCCTGGCGGATGAGGCGCTCGATCTCGTCTTTGAGCCTGGTGCACTCTTCGGTGGTATGTCCTGTTCCTCGATGGAACTCGCAGTATCTGGACTGGTCACCCCTCGGATTTGGCGGGGGTATCCGGGGCATGCGAAGTTCGGGGTTGTTCTGAATGGCGTAGAGCACGTTCGTTCTGGTGGTGTTCAGTGGGGTGTAGGTCCTGGGCGGCTGCGGTCCCAGATCCCTTCGGGGGTCATGCCGACGTCCGTCGCCGCGGCGCTCCTCGCCGCGACGATCTTCTCGTTCGCGAGGGGCTTGATCTGTTCCCCTTTTCTTTCCTTGGCTTCCTTCGAACTGCCGACGGTGTGCTTCGATGGCCTCATCTGCAGCTATTTGCGCTTCGACCCTGTGAACAAGGTCGGGGTAGCTTGGTACGGTTTCTCTCATGAGAGCCGAATAGAATCCACTTGGGCGGAGCCCTCCTAAGAAAACTCCTCGCAAGAGTTCGGGGTCAACCCCTGGGATCTGTCGCGCCTCGGTAGTGAAGCGTCGGAAGAAGTCCTTGAGCGTCTCTCCGTCGTTCTGGCGGATCCCTGAGAGATGGGAGGGGTCCCGGACAATTCGGCGGTTGGCGATGAACTGATCCACGAACTGCTGTGCCATTTCCGTGAAGTTGTTGATGGCCCCATTCCGCAGAGAATGGAACCAAGTGCGCGCTTGGCCCTTCAAGGTCGCTGGGAACACCTGGCAGAGGAGCTGATCAGGAGCGCTGTAGATCCTCATGATGGTGGTGAAATGGTTGACGTGTTCCAAAGGGTCGTCCGTCCCGTCGAATGTCTCAATGTTAGGAAGCTTGAAGCCATTCGGGATTGGATGGGCTAGGACTTGAGGTGACAGGGGGGAGCCCTGATGCGCAGGGCGGCGAGCGAGCGCGGCGCGTCGTCCTGCTTGGGCATACTCTTCTTCGATCATATCACGGATTTCTTCGCGCGTAGTCCTTTCCGTTGCCCGCTCCGGGGGGGCTCTTCTGGGATGGTGGCGACGGTGGTCGGCTTCCGGTCCTCCAGCCGGCAGGGCAAGGTGAGCGGAACTCGCCGCGTTGGAGAATCCTTCTGAAGCCTCATCTTCCTGGACGGCTTCTTGGTTCGGGACAAGGTTCAGAACTGGGGGTGGCGGTGCGTTTGGAGCTGGTGGCTGGACCGGAGCCTGAGGGGCTCCGAGATCCCTTACGAGAGCCAACATCTCGGCTTGGTGCTCTTCAATTCGCCGTATGCGCACTTCCATCCCAGCTGCTGGCGCAGGGAGTGCCTGCTCTGCGGGTGGTGCGTCGATTTGCGAGGGGGAGGGAGCTGGGTCGACGCGTCCCTCCAGCGCTGATCCCTCCGCAGTGCGGGTACTCTTCCTCGCCATCGCGGTTGACCTTCAAAAAGTTCTGGGAATGTTCCCACAGACGGCGCCAAACTGTTGTGGAACGCTTAGGGCTCTTGGTAGACCGGTTCACTTGAACCGCCTTAGCTCGTGAGCAAGCTAAGCGCGCAAACAGTTAATTAGAGGTTCGTTGAATACGCAGAGACTTTTTAACGTGGAAAACCCGGAAAGGGTAAAAAACCACGCGGTCGGAGCTGTGCCGACCAAACTTCACTATCTTCTGGAGGAGTTACAACTTGGAAGCTAGAACTCGAGCGCGACAGACCGCTGCTCGTTACAATATTTGGAGAAAGAGAGCTTCGAGGGTGACAGGCCACCTCACGAAAAAACTAAGTCCTTTTCCCCTCAAAGACTGCTAATCGCCTTTCGGAAGCGGGAATGCTAGTCGCCTTTCTCTTCTGAGAACTGCTCGTCGCCTTTCGGAATCGAGAAGGCTCGTCGTCTTTCTCTTCTGAGAACTGCTTGTCGCCTTTCGGAATCGAGAAGGCTCGTCGTCTTCCTCTTCTGAGAACTGCTTGTCGCCTTTCGGAATCGAGAAGGCTTGTCGTCTTTCTCTTCTGAGAACTGCTCGTCGCCTTTCGGAATCGAGAAGGCTCGTCGTCTTTCTCTTCTGAGAACTGCTTGTCGCCTTTCGGAATCGAGAAGGCTTGTCGTCTTTCTCTTCTGAGAACTGCTCGTCGCCTTTCGGAATCGAGAAGGCTTGTCGTCTTTCTCTTCTGAGAACTGCTCGTCGCCTTTCGGAATCGAGAAGGCTCGTCGTCTTTCTCTTCTGAGAACTGCTTGTCGCCTTTCGGAATCGAGAAGGCTTGTCGTCTTTCTCTTCTGAGAACTGCTCGTCGCCTTTCGGAATCGAGAAGGCTTGTCGTCTTTCTCTTCTGAGAACTGCTCGTCGCCTTTCGGAATCGAGAAGGCTCGTCGTCTTTCTCTTCTGAGAACTGCTTGTCGCCTTTCTGGAAGATGAAGATCTTCAAGTCCCGAAGGAGATCTTCAAGTCCCGAAGGAGACCTTCAAGTGCCGAAGGAGAATTCCGCAAAAGTCTGCAAGGAGCTCTCCCGAGTCCAGAAGTCAAGGTCCTTTCAAATGAAGCCATGGGGCTCCTTTTATAGTTTTTGTCGGGGGCGGCCCGGTAATTTTACCGTTGGCAGTTTCCATAAATGCTCGGTGGACGAATCATATTCTCCGGTTCGGGGCCCTCGGATCACTATTTTTCGTAAATGACCACCTTGCCCCTCGGGCAGCTTGGGCAGTTTGGGCAGTTCGGGCAGTTCTGTTGGAGGTGGAAAAGGCGACTAACTGTTCCTGAAAAGTGAGAAGCCTGAAACCCAAAATGTGAGAAGCCGGAAAGACAAAAAGTGAGAAGCCGGAAAGACAAAAAGTGAGAAGACTTCCCGACTGCGTTCAGAAATGTTCTGAGCGCGGGTTAGCGCTGAAGCTCCCCGAATGCGCGACGGGCCCCGGGAGATGCCTCGGACGGACGGCGAATCGAGGAGCCGCTCCCTAGCGAGCGGTTGAAGTCCTCCGGAGGGGAGCGGATGCCGGACCGCACCCCTAGAAGGAGTGGGCACGGCCGCGCACCCCCGAGTGGGGAGGGTGCGGACTGGCCGCACCCCAAGGGGTGCGGCTTGGCCGCACCCCCTCGGGGGGTGCGGCTTGGCCGCACCCCACAAGGGGTGCGGCTGGGCCGCACCCCACAAGGGGTGCGGCTGGGCCGCACCCCTTGGGGGTGCGGCTTGGCCGCACCCCCTTGGGGGGTGCGGCTTGGCCGCACCCCCTTGGGGGGTGCGGCTTGGCCGCACCCCTTGGGGGGTGCGGCTTGGCCGCACCCCCTTGGGGGGTGCGGCTTGGCCGCACCCCTCAAGGGGTGTGGCCGGGCCGCACCCCCTTGGGGGGTGCGGCTCCCCCTTGGGGGGTGTAGCCGGCTCGTACCCCCTCGGGGGTGTGGTCGGCCCGTACCCCCCTTGAGGGGTGCGACTTGGCCGGCCACCCCCCTTGGGGGATGCGAATGAGCCGGGCCCCCCCAAGGTGGTGCGGTCGGGGCGTGTTCGGGCCATCTCCCTGCGGCGAGTGGTGCAGCCCACGTGCTGCCGTGCGCTTTTGCGCGCGATCACGTACATATCTGGGGCTCGTGCGTGCTTCGATCGCTACCCCCCATCTCTCTTCTGCGAGGTTTCCTTCGGGTGCATCCTGAGGCCTTCATGGGTGTACAACAATATATATATAACCGGTTATATATATAATAAATTATAATTATAAATTTAATTATATATAAATCGTGCATAAAATTTTATATAAAACGTTTTTATAAAAAAGACATAAAGTTTGTATATAAAACTTTACAAGCAGCTCCGGACGGGCTTCGCCCGTGCTCGCTGACTCTTAGCAGGCTGCGCCCGCATTCGAGCAGGCTGCGCCTGCAATCTGCAGTACCCGGCCGGTGACGGAGGACTTCGCCGAAACACGTACATATAAGTACTCAAAATGACCGTAAAAAAATATACATCAATATTTTATAATTATTTTTTTCAAAAATATTTATATTCTAACAAAAAATCATTTTAAAGTTTCTTTATATATAGTAGCTAAAGATATATAAAGTTTTTATAAAACTTTATAAAAACATTTATATAAAGTTTTTATAAAACTTTAAAACATCTTTATAAAAAATTTTCTTCTTCTCCCACTCTTTTACACATGAATGAAATATATGAAGGAAAATTTTCCTCCATAAAATTTTGCCAAAAAAAATCCAAAAATTAAAAACATTAAATTTAAAAATGAATACAAATATGACATTAATTTATTACATAATTTTAGAATAAAAATTATGATCGCGCACGGGCCCCACACACACGCAAAGACTCTCCCGTGCGCACGTGCGACCACCGGCGAGCACAAGCACATGCACGACGCGGGCTTATGAGAGCATTTTTGGCCAACGCACACGTTTTTCGCTCGGGAGCATTTTCTTGTGAAGCACAGACACTCAAACACACGCACATACACACAATCACACACACACGCACACACACACACACACACACACACACACACACACACTTAAATAGGTACACACACACACACACACTTACACAGGTACACACACACAAACACAAACACACAGACACACACAGACCGACACATACATGCACAGACGCACAAACACACACACACACACACACACACACACACACCGCACACATACACATACACAGATAGACACAGATACAGATACAGACAGACACACGGACACACACACACTTACGGGCGCGCGAGAGATGGCTATTAATTAAATATCGTAACATGAAAAATATCTAATATATCTTTTAAATTTTTGTATAAATAGAAATATATTACTACTAAAAAATAATTTTATTTATTTATTAGAGCGATGTTAAACGCAGGCCAGTTTTGGCTATATGCAGGCAACAATTTTTTAAAAAGAGCGATGTTAAACGCATGCCAGTTTTAGCTATATGCAGGCCACAGTTTTTTAAAAAAAGATATCATTTTTTCTTTTAAAACTTCAGGAAAAATGATTCGAGTAGTTTAATCTTATGTGTTTTTTCCTTCCATGCAACCGTGTCCCCAAGGAGTTTACTCATTTGTCCGAGTCCGATGTGTTTTTAAATTACAACTGGCCTAAAGCTATTCATGGGTATTTGCTACGGTGATGGCGACGGCGGCGATGGCGACGATCACGACTTCATCGGCGATGTCGGCGATGTCGGCGATGGCGACGATCGCAACGTCGTCGGCGATGTCAGCGTCCGCTACGTCGTCGGCGATGTCGGCGATGGCGGCGTCCGCGACGTCGTCGGCGATGGCGGCGATGGTGGCGATGGCGGCGATGGTGGCGATGGCGGCGATGGCGGCGATGGTGGCGATGGCTATGGCGACGATCGCGACGTCGTCGGCGATGTCGGCGATGGCGGCGATCTCGACTCGGCGATGTCGGCGATGGCGGCGATAGCGGCGATGGCGGTGATGGCGGCGGTCTGCATATTTTTCTTGGTGATTTATTTAGGAAAATATTAATTTAATTTTTGAATATATTATGTAAATATGAAATTTGGCCTGCATGAATAATTTTTTGGCCTGCATATATCCGCGGCCTGCATATAGCCAAAATCGGTCTGCATTTAACATTGCTCTATTTATTATCACCGCTTATAAGGAGACGTCTACAATGATATTTTTTTGTAGAATTTAAAAAAATAAGACTAAAGATTTTAAATTTTGGGTATTTTCGCGCGCAGGGGTTTGCTAGCTGCATGAGCGTCGTCGCACTGGGACACTATCGAGGCGGGGGTAATTAATGTCGTGTGGGCACGTGCGCTTTTCCTATGCACTGTTAGTTGATCGATCGAACGTCTGAGAGAGGGAGAGTACAGTTTTGGCGGAGGGTACAATCGCTGCCGGGGTACTGTCACAGCGGAGAGTATCGAGCACGGGCGTACCTTTATAATTAATATATATATAACCGGTTATATATATCTAATAAATTATACACCTTCAAAACGATTCTTTGTCTTCTATTCAGGTATCGAGGCTCGCAGAATTTGAGATCATATTTGGGGAGGGAGTCGGAAAATGGTTGTGTAATTTGAGGTACTCTTTCACTTGCTTAATTTTTATAACGCATAAATTTACTGGTGCTTGAATTGCAGGGTTGTGACTTAGATGTTGTGGCAAAGAAGGGCTCATGGTATAGCTACAGAGATCACAGGTTACATTTCCTACTTTTGATATACAACTCATAAATTTCTTTTTCATATATTTAATACTAAGTGTGGATCAACATTGCTCTTACTCTTTTTCTGATCCTCTTCGATGGATGTTTTCTCAATGTTCATTTCATACACTGATTCAAATGACTTAAATTTTAGCAATTGTAAGTTCAATTATGCAATAATATTCTATGTTTCAAATGAAAAAAAATTGCACTGGCATGTACGATTTCACATCTACTGTACCTGCAACTTTATTTAAGTTGTGATTAATGGAATTTAATATTTCGTATGGATGCATACATCTTCGTTGCTCTCTATATTTCAAATGACTTAAACCACAAGTTCTATGCCATAATATTGCATTCTTGAGTACATATCGTACTTTTAAATTCAACCATCCGATCTACAACACCAATTTCATTCTCACGACTATGAAACCATCCCGAAAACCAATCCCTCTCCAGACTACGAATGACTCTTCGATCTCCCAAAACCTCATAGCCCCTCTCTCGACTTCTTCGAGAAGACGATCCAGTAGTTACGTGAAGATTATATTCTTCACTGTACCTGCCACGAATTTGTTGTGTTTTCCCCATAAAAATCATTTTATTGACGTCAATAGGTCAAAACATTCTCGATCCCGTGCACGACGCATGACGGAGGTAAAGAGAAAGGACAAATTTATGGTTAAGCATTAGCTTTTTATTATTTAAAGCCCACAAATATTTTGTGGATGAGGAGGAGAGTGTTGAGGAACTTGCTTAGGAAATATCACAAGGTTAAGAAAATTGACAAGCACATTACCACGCGACATGTACATGAAGGTAAAAGGTAATGCATTTAAGATCTTACTATGAATTATGTTGGCATATCTAATTCAACATTCTGTATTTTTCATTTTAATGAATATTGCACATCTTACTTTCTTACTATGATTTATTGGTAATAAGTTACGTTTTGTTGCCCTAGGTCATCAAGATCTTTTATTAGGTCTATATAAGTGGTTTGGCTTGCTCTATAGTGGCTTTTCAATTGGTGTAAAGATATTTTTCTTCCATTCCATCGGCGTTCGCAAAGCCTGCTCCATGGTCCTTGAATCTGATGGATTTTCACATCTCATGCCCGATCATTTGGTCCGCCACTCTCCCCTGATCTTCTCCCCCTTCCCCGTTTCCCATTTTGTTTAATTACTAGCTTCAATCTTATATATAAATATAATTTCACATTGAAATAATTTATCATGCACATTTAATTTCAATTATTTTATTTTCAATAGATGCAACTCATATTATTCCTCTAATATAGTCATTTCTGACTACATTGTAGAGACACAATCCTACATATGAAACTTTTCTTATGCTACATTATTCAATTTCATATGGCCCTTCCAAGGACAAGGTCAAAATTGCTAATTTTGAAGAGCGTGGATATAAATAAACATGGTATGCTGTAGGAAAAGTTTAAAATGCAAACTGACCTGTCAGGGAAATTGGACCTTCAATGTTTGAAGGAGAGGCTGCTGGTTTGAGCGCAATGTATAATACCAAGGCAATTCGTATTCCACAGCCATTTAAGGTGGAGATCCCCTTAGTTCCTGATTTTATCTTCGCTATGGTATGTATCTTCATGTAATATGACACAACTACTGTTTTCTTGTAGTTTGGGCCTTTACAAAGAGGTGGTTCTTTTATTATCATGGAGTTTGTTGAATTTGTGTCATATAGAGAAATCAGAGTGAGAAAACCACATCCTTGTCAATGTATATCAGTGCGATAAAAGATCAGATTTATAGACTGCGCAATCTTCTATCTCAGTCGGTGCTTGGAAGAAGGCTGGCTGAAATGCATAAAGCTGGGAAGTCAGAGAAGGGTTTTGGTATTGATATTAATAATACTATTGGCAGGTAATTCTTCAATTATTTCTTTTCCTTTCACTCATTGATGCAAAAAATTCTTGTTTTATGGTTGCCTGAAGCATAAATAGTATGCTACGAAACTAAGAATTTGAAAGATTAATTTAATGTAGTACTTTTAGTTTTATTTTATTTTATTTAGTAGGGATCTTTATTTCATGTTTTGATTAAAGATAGGTCTATGATTTTTCTTGTATGAGCGTATGTCTTAATCTATAATTTTTTATAGAGGTTTCTTCAATTAATGAAATGTGGCTTCACCTCAAAGTTGTGTCTGGCTTGGGACTAAGAAGCATGCGAAATCTAACGTAGACGATTGGCTTTTAACTGGGAGGTGTTCAATATTCATTTGGTTTGCTGTGGTTTTACTGGAAACTCGAGGTTGGCAGCTTGTGATTGTTGCTGATACTCCTGCATAGCATCATTTGCAGATGAATGACGAGATTTTCCCATTTTGCAGCATGTTTGTATGTTCTGGAATGTATGTCTCTGCTATTTTTTTAAAAATAAAAATAAAATATTTGGCAGCGCTTTTCTTTCAAAACGCCGCTATAGTGGTGTATTTTTTTTAAAAAAAATTGCTGCATCCGCGACATTTTAATATATAAAAACGCTGCCAAAAGTAAAGGACTTCGCTGCTCTTTTAAACAAAACGCCGCAAGACTTTTTGCGGCGCTTTTAAATATAAATGCCGTCAAGTTTTCCCCGACACTTCTTTCCGCGGCGATTTCACGGCGCTTTGACAAACGCCGCAGAAGTTACATCGGCGTTTTAAAAGCGCCGTTAAAAGTCTTAAAAAACGTCGCGGTAGGTCTAATTTGTTGTAGTGGCGGCAACTGTTTTTATGTCATTTTTATTTACTGTATTCTAGATTCACGTAATTTTAGTTTTGATGTCTTTTTTTATTCATGGATTTATGCTTTGATTTTGAACCAAGATAAATTTTTTGATGTCATTTTTATTTACTGTATTCATGGATTTTTGTGCTTGATCTGTCTATTAAATTGTTCATATGATGGCTGAAATTCTTTCATCCCTTCTTCCTTTAAAAAAACAATCTTCGTTTTCTTAAATCCATGCAGATCGTGTATTGTTGATGCTAGGAAAAGCCCAATTTGAAGTTCTGAAGCTTGCTGATAATTATGTATGTTTCATTATTTCTTATAATTAGTTGACTTTTTTTTCTCTATATGTTGACTTTTTTCCATAAAAGTTAGAAACACTATTATAAATTGTACCAATGCTTCTTATCAATTATATGCAGCAGACCCATGTAATTCAGACAATTTCAACTCCATCAGAGCGTCTTCCCGGGGAACTTCAGATTGTAGTGGTTTGCTCTCCTTATTCAAATTCCTTTCATCTCGCGTTTCTGTCATAGTTGGTTGTTACCATTTTCAATTGCTCCTTGATTTCTTTGTTACTGAAGGACGTCGAACTTGGAAATTTTTATGCTTTATATTCATTTTTATTTTCCTCCATCACTTGGCCATTATTTTTTTAGTTCTGTTCCAAATCCATCTTATGTATGTGGAAACTCTTTTTAATATAGTGCTTGAATATTTTGGAACTTTCTTAGAGTATTATGGAATACATATTATCAGTGGATGAAGCTATTAGAATTTAATTTCCATTTACTTATTCTCATTCAGTGCATGTGTGTGCTATTTTTATGAGTTTTGTATGTGCGCATGTGATGTTAAGTGCAGTGAAATGTGTGCAAGTGTGTGCTGTTTTAAGAGTTGTGCAGTGAAGTGTGTGCGATCAATGTTAAGTGCAGTAAACTGTGTGCGTGCTGTACGTTTTAAAGAGTTGTGTAGTGAAGTGTGTGATTTTAAGTGCAGTGAAGTGTCATTAACAGGTGATCTTAATTTCAGAACATTACAACTAAACAGTGAACTCCCTCATGACCTTATTTTCAGTGTGAACTAAACAACGGGCGGCAAGTGTGTGTTTTATTGTACCCTTGTTTAATGGGGTGTGTATGGATTATGTATGTATGGATGTGAGTTTGTATGGATGTTTCTGCTCTCATTTATTTGTAGGGTGATCTTAATTTCTCTCTTTTATTTGTAGGGTGCTCGAGCATTGACCGACAAGTGACGAAAGATTCATTAGTCAGAAAGTGATGGAAGATTCATTTTTCGAAAAATGACGGAAGATTTATTACAAACATGTTGATCTTGTAATCTAGTATTGTATTATTTTAGAAGAGATGATAATAACTTGTACTTTATTTAATACTTTTTGTTGTGAATAAATACATGTTGATCTTGTGACGAAATATTAAATATATGTGTGTTTTCAAGATTATTATTTGTAATAAAATCTCAGGTACACAAAAAATAGAAATGAAATATTTTTGATATACTAATGAATTGGCTATAGTAAGAAGAATGGAAAACAAATGTAACGATTTTTTCGTTACTATTGTTTAATCTATTGTAATGAAATAATATTTATTATACTTTATTGTAAGGAAGTTAGTTTATTTTTAGTGAGGAAAAAATACAACATTTGTAACGAAATAGTTTTAATCGTAACTGTTTTTTTTGTGAGGAAACAAAACATTCGTAATGAAATAATATTTATTGTGAGGAAGAGTCTCTTTTTGGTGAGAAAGTATCGTTTGTTACAATTAATTTATTTGTAACGACATGCATACATTCGTTACAAGAATTTTTAGCGTCGAGCTTTAGAGGAGGACCGTTACTTAAAGTTTTTTCGTTACCAAAGAGTTTTTGTAACAATTTTTGGCACTTACTGTAATGATTTAGGTCCTTACTATAAGTGCAGTTTGTTGTAGTGAGATCAGATCTGAAGTATCCTCTTCAACTCAAGAAGCCGATCTCCATCAGGCTAAGTTGCCGATCAACATCAGGCAGAAGAGACAGTTTACTTTACTGTATTTTCTTGTAAGGCTTGCTGGCCAATTTGTCTAGCTTGAGGACTGGAGAGCTGTGAGGCTTGAGGGCCAGGGCAGTGGACTTGCGGGTCCGACTTTGTCTAGCTTGAGGGCTAGAGAGCTGTGAGGCTTGATGGCCAGGGCAGTGCGCTTGCGGGTGTGATCTGTCGAGCTTGGGGGCTTGGGGGCAGTAGGGGCTTGCGGGCCTAGGTTGTTGGGTCTTGCGGGTCCAAGTTGTAGGGCTTGAGGGCCTGAGTGTCAAACTTGCGGTCTCGGGGGCAGTAAGGGCTTGAGGGCTTAGGCTGTTGGGACTTGCGGGTCCGTGGTGTAAGGCTTGAGGGCCTGAAGCTTTTGGCGGAGTTTGCTGAGCTTAGCACACAGCTGGGTAGGCGCAGAGGGAGAGAGGACTACTCAAGACACCCGGTCTTGAGGAACCTCTATAGATCGTTGTGTGCTTTCTGTGGTTTTCTTTTCATTTCTTAGATCTATTAACCAGAAAATAAGAAAAACTAAAGGGGGATATTATAATAAGAAAAACCTATTCACCCCCCCCCCCCCCTCTAGGTGATAAAATCGATGCCCCATAAACAACAATATATATTTCTCAAAATACACATTTATTGTAGATGAAACATTAAACCTAGATGTAACATGACTAAATACACCTCTGGAGGATATTATGCTATAGGTTGATTGAAAATATGATTTTATATACATAAGACATAAACATGTCTATATGACCTCAAAATGACTCAAATCTTTTGTAGATTATGTCATCCAATGCCCCTGGCTAAAATATGGGACCATTTGGACTTGTCATGTGGATGTGTTCAACATAGAAGAGTTGTATAATAAATGAAATGTCGTGTAAGTAGCACAAAATGATATTGTATGAATTAATCCCAAAATAATTGTTGAAAGCCAATGAAATTTTGGACATGCATGTGTTATGATAATATGTATCACCTCTAGAGAAATTAAGGTTTTATGACTTAATTTTCCTAAAGTTTGTAATTACATTTAAATTGTCACACTTTGATATTAATGAAATAAAAGTGGCTAAACAAATTAGGAAAAATCCAAAACTCAGGCATATGCTTGGTTAGGTCAAAATATGCCTCCGAGAATTTATTAGGAATTTTTGAACATTATTTTCCCCTATGTCTATCATTAAAATGAATTGGCACATTTGTGTATAAGTGAATTAAACATAGTCAAATTAATTTGGAAAAATGTTATTCTCTGTAATGACATTTTTAGTATATAACAAACCTCTGGAAATTTATTTAGAATTTTAGATGAAAAATGCGTGTAGTTTCCTAGTTAATTTTGAATTATCACACAATAATATTTGTGGAATTTTAATTGCCACATAATCTTTGAAAAATCTAATTTTCTATCATAGAACTTTCTCGTGTAAGATAAACCATTGGAAATTTATTGGGAATGTTTTAGTATTATTTCCACTACAATTTATCAATATATGGATTTGTCTCATTTATGTATATGTGATGACAACCTGGTCAAGTTATTTTAGAAAATTCCAATTTTCTTGCTAGGTACTTCTTAGAGTATGATAAACCTCTGGAAATTTATTTAGAAATTTTGGATGAGTAAATTATAGAGTTCCCGTGTAATCTTGAAATTATCTTATAATTGTAATTGTGGAATTTAAGTGATCAACTAATTATGCAAAATATTGATTCTTTGTTAGACACGTCTTTATGACATAATAAACCTCTAGAAATTTCCTGGAAATATTTGTACATCAATTCTCTGTACATCATGTGTAAATTTGTGTATTGCCTCTTATTTAATAAAAATTATTACCGTGGTCAAATTAATTAGAAAATTATGAGTCTCTAGCAGAACACCTTTATTGACATGATGAACCTCTGGAAATAATTTTAGATGGATTGACCATGTAATCTTGATAGTTACTTCACACATGAAATGAATGCTATTTGGACATATTGTTCTGCATTTAACCAAATCATGATTTATTTATTAGACCAACAATATCACTTTGAATTTAGATGAAATCTGGAATATAATAGTAGGATAACATTCATATAAGCTCTGAAATTGGTAAAATGTTTGGAGCACATTTCCCCTATAGTTAGAACAAAAAATTAAATCATGTCACACATTGAATTAAGGAAATGTTTGGGACTTGATCACTTTATAAAATTGCAATATAAAATGGCAATTTTCTGGTAGAACATTTGTGAGGTCATGTTATATCTCTGGATTTAATCTTGGAGCATATAGATTAGTATGGTTGGGGTTTTCATTATTCAGCATGATTAAAGAGTTTGAAATTATCCGTGTTTTACAAAACGTTTGTGTTAAATTTTTGAAGTGGAAGTGAAGTTGAGTTGGGCGCTCTGAAGATTGGAGACCGCATAGACCGCGCAGTCTGCACTAGTTTTCTATCGATTTGTCTCAGCGGTTTGGTCTGTGCGGTCTGATCTGGGAGACCGCCTCTTCTTTCCGGGCGACTTGCGCAGGTTGGTCTGGCGACTTGTCCTAAGTCAGCCAGATGTTCTTGGTCTGCCTTCTTGCAGTGACCGGGCAGTCTGACGACTATTCTAGTCGGTCTGGTTACTACAGAAGTTCTTTGCTTTGCAATAAGACCGGGAGGTCTGCTTATTGAGACCGCAGTAATCGGGCGGTTTGGTTGTTAACCGCAAGGTTTAATAAAGGAGCTGTAAGCTATGCCGAGCTCGGGCGGTCTGCTTTGCGAGACCGCTTGCGATCTGATGGGCGGTTATTATATCCCGGCTGTGCGCTGATGACATCCGTCTACCGCCTATAAATAGGGGTACAGGGCCCATCATTAACAAGAACGAGAACTGTAAGAACTTGAAAGTGGAGGTTAAATCTTAAATTAACTCTAGAAGGGGGGGGGGGGGGGGGTGAATAGAGTATTAAAACTTTTCCCTTAGTTTTATAGCGGAATTAAAATAGTGATATATATATATGTATAGAGTGATTTATGAAAACTAAATAGAAACAAATCAGCACAACACAAACACATAAAAAGTAAAGCAATCACTGAGGACACAAGGAGCTATAGTATTTCCCCAATAAACCTGGGTACATCTACTCTTCTACCACCCTTGGTAGGAATCCACTAGGATTTTTGATCAGGTGCCCTAACACCAATGAGCTTTTGATAAGGTGACCAAAAACCAAGCTAGATTTTTTGATCAGGTGTCTTACCACCAATGGGTAAACTTTTGAAGGGAGTTTTAACCCTGTACAAGATGGGGGTTAGAAGGGATTTAGATTTTTCTTCTCTGTCAATATGCTGAGAGAAGACTCTAGTGGATTTTGATGTTGAAAAGGCTTCCTCTGGCTGATATAAGAGTGTTTGACAGTTGATTGGCTGGAAGCTTTCTTTTGAGTGAATGATCTTCCTGTGTAGCTGATTAAACTGAAAGAATGATTTCTTCAGTTTGTTGTTGCTCTTTTGAAGATCTAAACTTGTAGCAGAGACTGAGAGAGTATTGTTGAAGATGTTCTCAGAAAAATGAATGCTGCTAAAGGAAGAAGAAGATCTGTGTGCTTTTTGTTCTTCTGTTCTTCCTGTATTTCTCTCCTTTTCTTTTTCTGTAGAGTTGTATGTAATATGTTCTGTATATTTTTCTTGTCGAGAAGACTATGGGTAATAATCTTTTGTATCTTCTTCCTTATTCTCTTTTGAAAATCTCTGACAAATATTAAATGCAAATCCCTTATATTAAGGAATATAATATATCTGAAGAGATATTTTGAAACTGCAAATCTGCTGCGTCGTTTACCTTTTTCCTTTTCCATGGATATGTCCTTTTCCAAGAATATATCAACGGCTATAATCTTGAAATAATAAAGGAAATATATTATCCTTACTTATCTGGTATAAAAGAGCCGCTGTTGTAGTCGATCTGAGTTCAGAGAATGGAATAATATAATCGTCTGAAATTCTAAACTGAAATAAGAAATTTCGTCGATCTCAAGGATTTTCGTCGACCTCAGAGCTGTGTTCGTCGATCTGAAGATTTTCATCGAACGCAGACTGACTTCGTCGAAAGGAAGGATTCGTCGACCGCTGAGCCTGGATAATTTCGTCGACCGCTGAGACTTGAGCAAAATCGTCGACCGCTGAGCTGAGCAAATTTCGTCGACCGCTGAGCCGAGGTCTATTCGTCGACCGCTGATACAATTTATTCGTCGACCGCTGAAACAATCTATTTGTCGACCACTGAAACAAGCCATTCGTCGAATGCAGAGAGCATGTCGTTTGTCGAACGCAGAACTTGAATGATTTCTTGAGTTCTAATAGCCTAAACTCTTGACCCATTGACTATACATTGGGGTCAACTTGATCCTAGCCAATAGATAGTGATCCTAGACCAACTCAGTAATAGGGTTGTTCCAACAATCTCCCCCTATTTGGGTTAGGACACTATTTGACAAAAAAAAACAACAAAGCATATATATATCTGATATATTTTAAATATTTCATCAGATATCAAATAAATAATACTCTGAGTTTTGAAACATTTCAATGAAAATAAAAACTGATAAAAACACAGAATCAGAACCTTTTCTTTCTCTGAATTCTGTTTTCTGAATTCTGAAATCTGATATTGTCTGAACTGATTTCTGCTATATTTCAGCTTTCTGAGATGTTGATCTGAAAAGCATTATAATTCTAATTAGCTGATACCAGTTGAGATTGTTCATAAGTCATCTTGCCCTTTCTGAAAGCATCTCCCCCTGAGAGTATCTCCCCCTGAGACCGGAGGTTCTTCAGCTTTCTTTCCTTGCTTAGTTCAAAGAACAACTCCCCCTGAGCAAAACACTACATCAAAGGGAGTATCTTCATAGAACTGCAAACATGCTTCTTCAATAGCTTTTCCTCTTGAAGCTTCTTCAATAGCAAAACAAAGTATCTCCACCTGACAAACAGGAGCATCTTCAATACATCTCCCCCTACCTAGTTTCAGGAAGTCCTGGAGCTAGGCCCCTAGAAGAAGGGACATTTGATGGAGGTAGGGAAGGATACAAGATTGTCATTGCTATTGTTCCTGCAAAATGAAATAGAGATCAAGTGCAAAGGGAACTAGAAAGAGAAGCAATTCTGTAGGCATTTATATAATAATTTTTTTTATTATGATGACAGATCAGAAATAAAAGCTTCATCAAAATTGGGTTAGACGAAAAATGAGTTTTCGCCGATCTCGGTTCGACGAACTTGATGACTTCTTCGATCTCCGTTCGACGAAAAATTGAATTTCATCGATCTCAGTTAGATGAAGAGATGGGATAAGTAGAAAACTTAATTTTTTATCAGATTGAATCTTCATCTATCATTCCTAGCTGATTTATAAGGAAATATGTTTCTTTTCATCCAAGGGTTTGGTGAAAATATCAGCTCTTTGCAAATCAGTAGAGATGAATTGTAGGCAAATTTTATTTTTATCCACATTATCTCTGATAAAGTGGTGCCTAATTTCTATGTGTTTAGTCCTACTATGGAGAACTGGATTTTGTGCTATAGATATTGCACTAGTATTGTCACAAAATATAATTGAATTATTTAAGTTGACACCATAGTCTAAGAGCTGATTTTGTATCCACAATATTTGTGAGCAAAAACTGCCTGCAGCTATGTATTCAGCTTCAGCTGTTGATGTAGACACAGAAGTTTGTTTCTTATAAAACCAAGACACAAGCCTATCACCAAGAAACTGGCATGTTCTTGATGTGCTTTTCCTGTCTACTCTGCATCCAACATAATCTGAATATGAGAATCCAGTTAATTCAAATTCAGATGTTGTTGGATACCAAAGTCCTAGATTAGGGCAACCCTTTATATATCTCAAAATTCTTTTTAGTAAAATTAGATGAGATTCATTTGGGTTAACTTGAAACCTATCACAAATACAGGTATCAAACATTATATCAGGCCTACTAGCTATTCATTAAAGTAATGAGCCAACAATTGCTCTATATACTTTCTGATCAATAGGTTTCCCTGATTCATCATTATCAACAACAACATTTGAGGGCATGTGTGTTTTCATGGTGGAAGAATCAGACATACCAAATCTTTTCACTAATTCCTTAGCATACTTAGATGGGGATATGAAGATTCCATTGGGAGTTTGCTTCACTTGAAGACCAATGAAGTATGATAATTTACCCATACTACTCATTTCAAATTTAGATTGCATTAGATTAGAGAATCTTTTGCACAAATTTGAGTCAGTAGAGCCAAAGATAATGTCATCTACATATATTTGAACTAGTAGGGCTTGATTTTTATGTATCCTGAAAAATAGAGTTTTATCTACTATGCCTCTACATAATTTATTCTCTAAAAGAAAACTAGTTAAGGTCTCATACCATGCTCTGGGAGCTTGTTTAAGACCATAGAGAGCTTTATTAAGCTTAAATACAAAAGTGGAGTGAGTTGGAGAGATGAAACCTGGTGGTTGTTCCACATAGACCTCTTCTTTGATATCTCTATTCAAGAATGCACTCTTTACATCCATTTGATAAACCTTGAACTTCTTGTATGCAGCAAATGCAAGAAAGATCCTGATTGCTTCTAACCTTGCAACTGGTGCAAAAGTTTGATCATAATCTATTCCTTCTTCCTGTGAGTATCCTTGAGCTACTAGTCTAGCTTTGTTTCTCATAATATTGCCATCTGCATCTAGCTTGTTCCTGTAGACCCATTTAGTTCCAATGATTGGATGATTCTTTGGTCTAGGAACCAATTCCCAAACTTTGTTTGTCTCAAACTGATTGAGCTCCTCTTGCATAGCAATGATCCAGTTGGGATCTTGTTCTGCATCTTGTAGGGATTGAGGTTCAATCTGAGAGAGAAAACAAGTGTGCATCAGATTCTGATTAGCTTGATGCCTTGTTTGGACACCAGTTAATATGTCTCCAATTATTTTAGATCTAGGGTGATCTTTAATATTGACATAATCAACATGCATAGTGGGATCATCATTATTTGTAGTTAATTCCTCTTGTGGAATATTACTTAATGCTTCCTTTTCAGTCACAGTTTTACTGATTTCTTCATCACTTTCTTCACTATCATGCTGTACAGGATTTAGAGATCCTTCCTTCTGTAGAGCTAATTGATCTAGCTGCTCACAGAGTGTAGGTACCTGCAAATTTTCTTTGGTAGAAGAAATCTTCTCCTTGTAAAACATGTTAGTTTCATCAAAAGAAACATGCATAGATTCTTCAATTTTAAGAGAGGATTTGTTAAATATCCTATATTCTTTGCTGATTAATGAATAGCCTAAGAAAATTCCTTCTTCAGATTTTGGTTCAAATTTCCTAAGGTATTTTTTGTCATTATTGTGAACAAAACATTTACAACCAAATGTTCTAAAAGAGTTAACTTTAGGTTTCTTCCCTTTAAGTAACTCATAGGGAGTCTTACCCTTAAGTTTATGTATCAAACTCCTATTCAACACATAATTTATTGTGCTAACAGCCTCTGCCCAAAAAGATAGGGGCAAATTAGCATCTGCAAGTAATGTTGTTGCTGATTCAATTAGGGTTCCATTTTTCCTTTCAACTACCCCATTTTGTTGAGGAGTTCTAGGAGCTGAGAAGCAATGCCTTATACCTTCCTTCTCCCAGAATTCTTGCATGAGAAGAGACTCAAACTCAGTGCCATGATCACTTCTGATCAATGCAATATGAGTAGAGTACTCAATCTGAATGCTCTTAAGAAAGTCTGTAAGAACTTTAAAGTTATTTGACTTTTCTCTCAAAAAGAACACCCAAGTAAATCTAGAGAAGTCATCTACAATAACTAGAGTGTATGACTTCCCACCTAAACTCTTTATTGTTATTGGTCCAAAAAGGTCCAAATGTAGCAAGTATAAGATTCTAGGTGAATCACTTTTAGATAATGATTTAAAACTATTTTTTGTTTGCTTGCCTAGTTGACATGCCCTGCAAAGACCTTCTTTCTTGTATGAACCAGATGGTAATCCTTTAACAAGATTGTCCTTAGATAATTTAGCAATGGTCCTAAGGTTTACATGTCCTAATCTCTTATGCCAAAGTTCACTAGGTTTGCTTAATTGATTAAATAAACAAATTTCTGATTTTGATGAATTGAAATTTACTAAGTAGATATTTCCTTGCCTAATACCTGATAAAACAGTAATATTATCTGAAGACTTAATAAGGTATTTTGATTTATTAAAAGTTACCTGATACCCTTCATCACATAATTGGCTTATGCTGATGAGGTTGTGCTTCAGTCCCTTGACATAAGCTACCTCTTTGAAGGTGACTTCTCCAACCTTGACTTTTCCATATCCTTTTGTTTGTCCATAGTTGGAGTCTCCAAATATCACTTTTGGTCCAAGCTTTGCCTTATAGTTGTTCAGATTGGGCTTGTTTCCTTTCATATGCTTTGAGCATCCACTATCCAAATACCATTCTTCCTTTATTCTTGGATAGTTGTGTACCTGCAAAACAGAAAAATAAACTAGTTGTTTTTGACCCAGACTACCTTGGTCTTTTTGTATTACCACAAAAATCAGAAATAAAAGACATTTCAGGCTGGTCCTTATAACCTTTTGGATGATATCTCCTTGGAGGAATTATCCATTCAGTGAAAGGATTGTAAGTATGTGAAGAATAAGAATTATTCAGATTTGCTGTATATCTTATGTTCGATGAACTGGGCTGAGTTCGTCGATCGCCGTTCGGCGAATGGATGTGCTTTCATTGAGCGCCGTTCGAATAATGACTATACAGGAAATCTGTCTTCAAAGTTCGTCGATCTCTGTTCGACGAATTCATCTGATTTCGTCGAGCTCCGTTCGGCGAATTCTGCTGAATTCCCTTATTCTTTACAGCCTTGCTTGAAATGTTTTTATTTTCATCTACAACCTCTTTGCTTTTAGCATAGATGAATTTTATAGGTGTAGACAGTATGTTTTTCTTAATGAGATGTGGCTCAATTGATGAAGCACCCAAGCCCAGTTTGCTATTAAGTCTAGCATTAACAGTGCTTGTGATGTCCATCTGTTTGATGCTTCTCCCATTGAGGGATTCTTCAAACTTTTTAGCTTCAGACAACTTGATCTCAATGAAAACACTATGTTCCATGGAGGCAGCCAAATCTTTCTTAAGATTTACATTTTCTTCACTTATTTGATTCATTTCAGCTAGCTTATTTCTGAGAGTAATTATTTCCTTCTCAAATTTGAGTAAGTCTAAGCAAAGAACCTTGAATTCATCTTTGAATTCAACTGAATTAAAATCAAAATTAGATATTACCTGATCTGCATTATTGTCAGCTTCTGATCCTGATTCTTCTTCTTCTGAGTTGTTTGGTGAGGCATTGATAGCCATCATGCAAAAATTCTTTTCCACTTCATCATCTTCATCATCAGAAGAGCTGGATAAAGAAGCACTTGCTGACTCACTGCTTGATTCATAAATTGCCATCAAGCATTGGTCATTTTCTTTTGATTCTTCTTCATCATCAGATGAGCTTGATGATGATTCTGTTTCACTCCAAGTTTCTGCTACGAATCCTCTTCCCTTCTTTTTATGTTTGTGGGAGGAAGAATTGCTGGAGTGTCTTCTTTCATCCTTTTCTTTTCTCTTTTCCTTCTTGTCCTTCTTGTTTTGATTCTCTGGACAATCAGGTGCAATGTGTCCTGGTTTCCTGCAACCAAAAAATATAAATTCTTTAGAATTTGACTTATCATACCTTGGCTTTTCTCTTGATCTGGAGTCCTTCTTTCTGAAGTGCTTTCTAGCCATCTTGTAGAACCTTTTGGCTAGAAGGCTCATGAACTCCTCATTGTCAAGAGTCTCTCCTTCTTCTTCTCTAGCTTTGAAGGCAATGTTCTTTTCCTTCTTTGTTGCTGGAGATGAAGTGAATTGTTCAGCTTCTCTGGATTTGACAAGCTGCTCAGAGGATTTGAGATTGCCTAATAATGTTTTTGTAGTAATCTCATTGAGGCTTCTGGCTTCCTTGATAGGCCAGATCCTAGAGTCCCATGTGCTGGGGAAGCACATTAGGATCTTGTCATTTATCTCAGTGATAGAGATCACTTTGTCCAAAGATTTTAGCTCATTAATTATGAGACTGAGCCTATTGTACATATCAGCCACACTTTTAGATTCTCCCTTTTTGAAGTTCTCATATTGAGAAATGAGATGGGATCTTCTGTCCTTTCTTTCATCAGCAGATCCTTCAACCATATTGTTGAGAGAAGTCCATATCTCTCTTGCTGAGGTGCATTCCACCACTCTCTGAAAAATGTCATCAGACATTGTTTGGGCCAGGATGTTCATGGCTTTTGCATCAGCACTTCTTTGCATTTTTGGGGCTTCAGTCCACTCAGGTGGTGGAACAACATTGTTGTTAGTTGTGGTGTCAGCACTAGTTATTGCTGTGGGAGCTGGAGGCCCTTTCAAAATCACATTGAAGATTTCTTCATCAATAGAATTCATATATAACGTAATCCTTGCTTTCCATAGTGCAAACTTATTGAGATTGCACATAGGAGGTCTTGTGCTTGAATACTCATTGTTTTGTGCCTTGAGTTCTTAAACAAAAATAAATAGAATAAAAACTCTGAAAGAATTTAAGATCTAATTGATCTTTGTGATTCAGGTGTTAGCCTGTAAAGAATCAACCACCTCTGATACCAATTGAAAGTGGAGGTTAGATCTTAAATTAACTCTAGAAGGGGGGGGGTGAATAGAGTATTAAAACTTTTCCCTTAGTTTTATAGCGGAATTAAAATAGTGATATATATATATGTATAGAGTGATTTATGAAAACTAAATAAAAACAAATCAGCACATCACAAACACAGAAAAAGTAAAGCAATCAAAGAGGACACAAGGAGCTATAGTAGTTCCCCAATAAACCTGGGTACGTCTACTCTTCTACCATCCTTGGTAGGAATCCACTAGGATTTTTGATCAGGTGCCCTAACACCAATGAGCTTTTGATAAGGTGCCCAAAAAACAAGGTAGATTTTTTGATCAGGTGTCTTGCCACCAATGGGTAAACTTTTGAAGGGAGTTTTAACCCTGTACAAGATGGGGTAAGAAGGGATTTAGATTGTTCTTCTTTGTCAATATGCTGAGAGAAGACTCTAGTGGATGTTGATGTAGAAAAGGCTTCCTTTGTCTGATATAAGAGTGTTTGACAGTTGATTGGCTGGAAGCTTTCTTTTGAGTGAATGATCTTCCTGTGTAGCTGATTAAACTGAGAGAATGATTTCTTCAGTTTGTTGTTGCTCTTTTGAAGATCTAAACTTGTAGCAGAGACTGAGAGAGTATTGTTGAAGATGTTCTCAAAAAAATGAATGCTGCTAAAGGAAGAAGAAGATCTTTGTGTTTTTTGTTCTTCTGTTCTTCCTGTATTTCTCCTTTTCTTTTTCTGTACAGTTGTATGTAATATGTTATGTATATTTTTCTTGTCGAGAAGACTGTGGGTAATAATCTTTTGTATCTTCTTACTTATTTTCTTTTGAAAATCTCTGACAGATATTAAATGCAAATCCCTTATATTAAGGAATATAATATATCTGAAGAGATATTTTGAAACTACAAATCTGCTGCGCCGTTTACCTTTTTCCTTTTCCATGGATATGTCCTTTTCCAAGAATATGTCAATGGCTATAATCTTGAAATAATAAAGGAAATATATTATCCTTACTTATCTGGTATAAAAGAGCTGTTGCTGTAGTCGATCTGAGTTCAGAGAATGGAATAATATAATCTTCTGAAATTCTGAACTGAAATAAGAAATTTCGTCGATCTCAAGGATTTTCGTCGACCTCAGAGCTGTGTTCGTCGATCTGAAGATTTTCGTCGAACGCATACTGAGTTTGTCGAATGGAAGGATTCATCGACCGCTGAGCCTGGATAATTTCGTTGACCGCTGAGTCTTGAGCAAAATCGTTGACCGGTGAGCTGAGCAAATTTCGTTGACCGCTGAGCAGAGCAAATTTCGTTGACCGCTGAGCAGGGGTATGTTCGTCGACCGCTGAGACAATATATTCGTCGACCGCTGAAACAATCTGTTCGTCGACCGCTGAAACAAGCCGTTCGTCGAACGCAGAGAGCATGCCATTCGTCGAACACAGAACTTGAATGATTTCTTGAGTTCTAACAGCCTAAACTCTTGACCCATTGACTATACATTTAGGTCAACTTGATCCTAGTCAACAGATAGTGATCCTAGCCCAAATCATTAATAGGGTTGTTCCAACAGAACTCAAAGTCGGCTTGATTGTGCCGGTCTCTTTTTGAGGTCGCGCGGTTTGAGATATTTGTCTGACCGGTCTTGAGTTGCGGTCTATCAGAAGTTGCAGTTCTTATTCAGTGTTCGCGGGTTCTTATTTGATCAAGACCGTGCGGTCTGGGCGATCAAGAAGTGCGGACTGTTTGTTTTTTCAGCAGAGGAATAAGTAGTGAGTTGGCGGTCTGTGGTTGTGGTCTGACATGTGCGGTCTGTACTCTGTTCGCGTGGTCTCAGCGGCTTCTGTCCGACTTGTCTGTTCACGCAGTCTGGTGGTCTCAAGTGTCAAGTGGCTGCGACTTGTTTTACACTTGTGTTTTGTGCTTCTCTCCTCCGTGATTCTTATGAATCATGTCTCGCCATGTATACCTCGCATTATAAAGAGATAGTCAATACCATAGTACTATTCATTCTTCCCATTGTCACTGTTGTGCCACACTTTTGAAAGGTTTTGTGAAGTGTGTACCGCGTATTATTTCATTTCATCTTCGGACCTCAAGTTTTTTTAACATGGTATCAGAGGAAGGTTGCCGAGGTTGCTGAGGTTGTGAAGCTGATATTGCTGGTACTTCTCTCGGGTTTCTTAAGTGGTTAGCAATCAGTGGGATAACAATGGAAGGAGGATATGCTAGAGGTCTCGGTATTGATCTCCTTACGCAGATTAACTTTAAAAAGTGGAAGTCTTGCATGGAGAGCTACCTTCTTGGCGAGGACTTATGGGAGGTAGTTGGAGGAGAAGCTAGTCAAGCTGTAGTTCTTGCTGATGGGAATGCTGAGCTCGTGATGGCTTGGAGAAGAACGAATGCTAAGGCAGAGTTCACTCTCAAGAGGGCTATCATTCTAGAGTTGTTTTATCACATCAATGGATGTGGTCAGCTGCTGAGATTTGGACAGACTTGGATGGCTTGTTCAATAAGAATGTGGCGAGGCTGCAGTTCTTGGAAAATGAGTTGGCGAAAGCAACTCAAGGAGATTTGTCCATTTCTACGATCTTCTTGAAGATGAAGAACCTATGCGTAGAGATATTGGCTTTGGACCCGGATGAGCCTATTTCAGAAGCTAAGCTGAAGAGGAACATAATCCGCGGCTTGCGGAGGGAGTATGTTGCCTTTGTTACTTCTGTTCAAGGCTGGGCCAATCAGCCTTCGTTCCTGGATCTGGAGAACTTACTTGCTTTGCAGGAAAGTTTGGCATAGCAAATGGCTGGGATGTCGGTCTCTGGGGGAGAAGGCGAGGTTCTCTTCTATGGCAAAAAGAAGAGATGGGACAAGAAGAAGAAGTCATCTGGAGATGATGGTCCGTCTACTTCATATCAGCAAGAGAGGATCTATGCTCCTAAGCGTGATGGGAAGAAGCAGGAAGGACCTAGATGCTTCAGGTGCAATAAGCTTGGTCATTTCAAGAGGGACTGCAAAGTCAATCTTCAGCCAGGGCATGCTGCAGGAAAGGAGGAGGCTGGTTCCAATGCTGAAGGTAGTTGGGGTGGTGGAGGAGCGTTCATGATGGGCACTTGTGTTCGGGCCATGACTTCCATCAACTATTAGGACGATTGGATTGTGGACTCTGGGTGTGGTCATCACCTCACTGGGGATGAGCCGAAGTTCTCCTCATTGCGGACATATACAGGTAATGATGCTATCATTACGGCTGATGATACTGTTCATGTAGTTGAAAAGGAGGGTATGGTTTCATTGAACGATGATAGAGGTACTCTTACGTTGAAGAGTGTCTATCATGTTCCAGGGATGAAGAAAAAACTCTTCTCGGTGACCAATGCGGTAGATGTTGGCTATTACGTTCTGTTTGGTCCAACAGAAGTGAAATTTCTCTGAAACATTTCAGCGGCGAAAGCTGAAGTCACTCATGTTGGGAGACGGGTGAAGGATTTGTTTGTTCTTTCAACAAATTCTTATGTTGATAAGATGAGGGCTAATGATAGCGCTGCTATTTGGCATGAAAGGCTTGGGCATGTTGGGATGGATAAGCTGAAAGCTATGACGGGTAGAGGCCTGTTGAAAGGTCTGCCTAGCTTGTGATCTTTTGGGGATGGTCATGTTTGTGCAGGTTATCAATTTGGTAAAGCTCATCACTTTCCATTTGACAAATCACAAAGCAGATGTAAAAGACCATTGAAGTCCATCCATGGTGATCTGTTTGGACCTACAAACACTGCCAGTCTTGGAGGTAGCAGGTATATGCTAATCTTGGTTGATGACTTCACCAGATATTCTTGGGTGTATTTTCTGAAGGAGAAGTCAGAGGCGTTCGAGAAGTTTGTGGAGTTCAAGGAGCTGGTGGAAGGTCAGCTAAACCTGCGGGTGAAGAAGTTCAGAACAGACAATGGAGGGGAGTTCACCTCCAAGGAGTTCTTTAACTTTTGCAGGAAGCATGGCATCCAAAGGGAGCTTTCTTGTGCTCACACTCCACAACAGAACGGAGTTGCAGAGCAGAAGATCCGTCACCTAACAGAGACTTGCAAATGCTGGCTTCATGCAAAGAATATTCCAAAGTCCTTTTGGGCAGAGGGTATGTCTTGTGCTGCTTCTGTTATCAACCGGATGCCTCTCAGCCCCATCAACATGAAGACCCCTCATGAGTTAATGTTTAAGGAGAAGCCAAGTGTGGAACACTTTCGAGTGTTCGGTTCTACCTACTATGTGCATGTTCTGGATGCCCTTCGAACAAAGCTAGATGCTAAGGCAAGGAAGCTATTTTTCGTCGGTTATGATGACCGAAAGAAAGGGTGGAGATGCATGGATCTTGAGACACGGAGATATGTGGTCTCAAGGGATGTGGTATTCGACGAGCTGACGTCATACCAAGGTAACTCTTCTGTTGAGTTACAAGGAAGCAGGTTAGAATGTGGACCAGTGGAAGCTGCACGGGAAGTTCTGGTGGAGTTACCTGTTTCTCTAGGTGCTCCTTGTATTACTAACTCAGGATCAGTTGCTTCGGATTCTGGAAGAAGGGAGAGCGAGGCTTCATGTTTACCTGAGAGGAGAGCTAGTCCAGAAGCTGCAGTGGAAGAGGTGGTTCAGATTCAAGCTCTG
Organism: Dactylorhiza incarnata; assembly: GCA_033032865.1. Lineage (NCBI taxonomy): Eukaryota > Viridiplantae > Streptophyta > Magnoliopsida > Asparagales > Orchidaceae > Dactylorhiza > Dactylorhiza incarnata. The sequence goes on along the minus strand of JAWHQI010000033.1, from coordinate 7,128,933 downwards.
AGGAGGTCCAAGAGGACCATTATTCCACCTGATCGGTATACGGGCAGGAACTTGGTGAGCTTTGTCTCATGTTTCTTCGCAGGTCCCCTGGATGAGAGAGAGCCATCTTGTTATGAAAACTCCGTTGGAGTCAAGGAGTGGGAAGGAGCCATGGATGAAGAGATGGCTGCCCTCAGGAAGAATGAGACTTGGGACTTGGTGCCTAAGGTGGAGGGGATTACTCCGGTGACTTGCAAGTGGGTTTTCACGCTAAAGAAGAAGCCTGACAGAAGTATTGAGTGGTACAAGGCCCGCCTTATAGCTTGAGGTTTCTCTCAGAAGTATGGGGAGGATTATGAAGAAACATTTAGCCCCGTTGCCAAGATGACTTCGGTCCGGGTGGTGATCGCATTGGTAGCTTGCCAAGGGTGGAAGATTTGGCAACTCGACGTGAAGAACACTTTCTTATATGGCGATATTGACAAGGATATCTTCATGGATCAACCTCCTGGGTATGTATCCGAAGAGAACCCAAGATATGTTTGTAAGCTCAAGAAGGCTCTTTACGGCTTGAAGAAAGCGCCTCGGGCGTGGTACTGGATGATTGCAGAATACCTCCAGTTCTGCGGATATTTTTCTTCTAATTCTGATTCAAGCTTATTTGTAAAGAAGACGGGGGAGCTTCAGGTCTTGGTGTTGCTGTACGTGGACGATATGATCGTCACGGGGAATTCTGAGATGGAGGTAGCTAGGCTTCGTGCTGAGCTAGCTATCAGATTTGAGATGAAGGATTTGGGCGAGCTCCACCATTTCCTTGGGCTCGAAGTGGAGAGGAAAGAGAGTGGGATGCTCGTTTCCCAGAAGGGCTATGCGGATCGAATCGTGAAGAGATTCGGCATGGAAGGGGGGAAGAGCAGCTCTACTCCACTAGAGGTTGGAGTTCATCTTCGTCGAGATGAAGGGAAGGTTCTTACCGACCCTTTGGTGTTCCGGGCTTTGGTCGGAAGCTTGATATACTTGACGATCACGAGGCCAAATATTGCTTATGCAGTTGGCTGGGTGAGTCGGTTTATGGAAGAGCCTCAGAAGCCTCATCATGTGGCGGCTAGGAGTATATTGAAGTATGTCAAATCCACCTCAGATTTGGGTCTCTTCTACGGGAGAGATTCGGGCTTTTGTTTGCACGGGTACATGAATGCTGATTATGGAGGAGATTCGGATGATCGGAGATCGATGTCTGTATACATCTTTATGATGGGCTCTACAGCTATATCATGGTGCAACAAGAATCAGGATTCTGTGTCTGTCTCTACCATGGAAGCGGAGTACAAAGCTTCAGCTTTGGCGGCTCAGGAAGGCATCTGGCTTAGGAGGTTGGTGGAGGACATTCATAGGGAGGTGGGAGGTCCTACTCTGCTACGTGGTGACAACGAGAGTGTTCTCAAACTGGTGAACAATCCGGTTTGTCACGCGCGTACGAAGCACATAGAGATTCATCACCATTTCATTCATGAGAAGGTGTTGGAGGGATCTATGATTGTGGAGCATGTGTAGAGCAAGGACAACGTTGCTGACATATTCACTAAGCCGCTGGCGAAGGGACCTTTTGGTTGGTTGCAAAGTTTGCTTGGGCTGACTTCCACTTCCCACTTCAAGGGGGAGTGTTAAATTTTTGAAGTGGAAGTGAAGTTGAGCTGGGCGGTCTGAAGATTGGAGACTGCAGAGACCGCACAGTCTGCGCTGATTTTCTATTGGATTGTCTTAGCGGTTTCGTCTGAGTGGTCTGATCTGGGAGACCGCCTCTTCTGTCTGGGTGACTTGCGCGGGTTTGTCTGCCGACTTCTCCTAAGTCGGCCAGATGTTCTTGGTCTGCATTCTTATAGAGACCGGGCGGTCTGACGACTATTCTAGTCGGTCTGGTTACTAATGAAGTTCTGTGCTTTGCAATTAGACCGAGCGGTCTGCTTATTGAGACCGCAGTAATCGGGCGGTTTGGTTGTTAACCGCAAGGTTTAATAAAGTAGTTGTAAGCTATGCCGAGCTCTGGCTGTCTGCTTTGCGAGACTGCTCGCGATCTGATGGATGGTTATTATATCCCGACTGTGCGGTGACGACATCCATCTACCCGCCTATAAATAGGGGTGCAGGGCCTGTCATTAATAAGAATGAGAACTGTAAGAACTCAAAGTCGGCTTGATTGTGCCGGTCTTTTTTTGAGGTCGCGCGGTTTGAGATATTTGTCTGACCGGTCTTGAGTTGCGGTCTGTCATAAGTTGCAGTTCTTATTCAGTGTTCACTGGTTGATCTTTGATCAAGACCGTGCGGTCTGGGCATTCAAGAAGTGCGGATTGTTTGTATTTTCAGCAGATGAATAAGCAACGAGTTGGCGGTCTGGGGTTGCGGTCTGACAGGTGCGGTCTGTACTCTGTTCACGCGATCTCAGCGGCTTCCGTCCGACTTGTCTATTCGCGCGGTCTGGCGGTCTCAAGTGTCAGGTCGCTGCGGCTTGTTTTACACTTGTGTTTTGTGCTTCTCTCCTCCGTAATTCTTATGAATCATGTCTCGCCATGTATACCTCGCATTGTAAAGAGATAGTCAATACAATAGTACTATTCATTTTTCTCACTGTCAGTGTTGTGCTACACATTTGAAAGATTTTGTGAAGTGTGTTCCGCGTATTATTTCAAATCATCTCCGGACCTCTATGCTGTCTGTTGTTGTAAGCACAAACACTCTTTTACTGTAGATCTATTTGGCCTGAGTTTGTAGGGCAGTTAGGCCTAAGATTGTAGGGTTGTTAGGCCTGAGATTGTAGAGCTGTTAGGCCTGAGATTGTAGCGCAGTTAGGCCTGAGGTTGTAGGACCAGGAGGTGGTCTGAGTTGTAGGAGGAGAATTCCTCTGAGGTAGGGCTGTTGTTCCTGAGCTAGGGTTTGGGAAAACCTGAGAGATCCTGTAGGATCTGTGCTGTAGGCTCTTGGAGCTGAGATTGGAGAAGTTGGCCTTGTCTAACACTCTGTTAGAAAGGTGAAGGGGGAAAGTGGACTACCCATAGACACATTGTCTTGGGGAACCACTATAAACACTTGTATGCTTTCTGGGTTTGCTTGATTACTAGCTTAGAATAACTTTAACTATCTATATCATCTAAGTAAAAATCAAAATACCTATTCACCCCCCTCTAGGTGAATTAGATCATATACCTATAATCTTTCAAGTGGTATCAGAGGGAGGTTGGTCATAAAGGGCTTAACTGTCTGACCAAATCCTATATAGGTATTGTTATTTCTGAATCCAATGGCTTCTAATGGAGTTCAGAAGGAAATGGGTTCCATGAAGCTCCCTATATGCAAAAAGGAAACCTTTGGCATCTAGAAACAAAGGGTTAGACTGTACATGGTAGCTTCAGACCCTAGGATCTATATCACTATTCAGGAAGGCCACTTCCTTATCACAAAGCCCTCCACCATTGATCCTACTAGGTAGGTGGGCAAGTCTTACACTGAAATGACAAGGGATGAGATAGCATTGGCTACAAAGGATAAAAGGGCTCAAAATATTATAGTCAATGCTATTGATGATTCAACATTCCAGAACTTGGTGCACTGTGAGACTGCAAAGGAGATGTGGGATACATTGATTGTTTATATGGAAGGGACTGAAGAAGTGAGGAATGATAGGAAATCCCTCCTCAATCAGGAGTATGAAGCTTTTAGGCAACTAAACCAGGAATGCATAGCTGATTGCTATGAAAGATTCTTCAGATAGTAAATGAGTTGAGGACCTATGAAAGGACCTTAACTCATTATGACTTAAATGATAAATTCCTAAGATCTCTAACTAGAGACTGGGATACCAAAATCTGTGCCATCAGGGAAGTGGCAAAGCTGAGTGAAACTCCTCCTCACACTCTGTTTGAAAAGTTGCTCTCATATGAGATGCAACTATCTGCTAGAAAGGAGGAGGAAACCACCTCCAGGCCTCATGCTAGGGAAAAGTCTGCGACCCTCAAGGCTGAAGGCTCCAAGACGTGAAAGACAAGAATTCCTACCCCTCCAAGAAGGGTTGGTGACTCAGAAAACTCTGAACACTGCTCATCTGATAGCAGCTCTTCTGATGAGGAATTTGCTGCCTTCTCAAGGCAATTCAAAAAGATGATGAGAAGGAAGCAGTGGAAGAATAAACCTTCCTCCTCCTCACATCCTAGGAAGGATTCAAACAGGGCTGACAAGTAGCACCCCAAAGGGGACAGGTATGATTCTAAATATGTTAAATATGGTTTAGCTAATGTGATTTGTTATTGCTGCAGTAAGCCTAGACATGTCATTGTTGACTGTCCAGTCAAAAGAAAGGATAAGGGAGACAAGAAGCCTTATCACCAAAAGGGAAGAAAGGGTGAGAAATCCTTCCTAGCCAAGAAGGACAGAAGCTGGAGTGAATTTGGGTCATCATCCTCAGATTCAGATGATGAAGAAGAGGCCTATATTGGGCTGTTTGCAACTGAGAAAGATGAGTACTTTCCTGCAGCAAAGGTAGGCATAAGGGCCCCTCTATCACATTCAGACAGTGATATGGAGGTGGATGAAGATGTTAAAGAATATATTGCCTAATGACCATAACATCAGATGATGAAGATTGTCAGGACACACCTGACCAGGTACCTACTCCTCTCTCTCTTCCTCTAAGGATGAATCAATTCCAGAATCTGATGCACACTCATCAATTGATGATTATGATTCAGAATCTAAAGTGGGTGTCAATCAATTGATTGACAAATATGATGCTCTAGTTATTGCTCTGAAAGAGAACAAGAAGCTTGCCAAAAAGCAAGCCCAGGAAATTGCTTCCCTTAAAATGGCTGAAAATGACTGCACTGAATCTGCCACCCTGGTGGCTCAGATGAGTAGACAGATAAGACACTTAAAGGGGATAACAATTGTTCATTTCAGCACTATTTCCCAGAAGAACATGGTCATCAAGGATCTTGAGGAGAAGCTTGTAAAAGAAAGAAGCCTAGTGGCTCAATTCTCCAAGCCTAAATTTGTGCTCCCAATTATTGACTCCTTCTCTTCTCAATCCAATAGAAGAGGACTAGGATTCAAAAAAATGGAAGCAGGAGAAGGGACTGGAGAAAAGAGCAGGGGTAAGGCTAAGCCTCAAACCACCTTTCAAAAGGTATTACTTTCTTCCAACAGGTATGACCATGAGAGCATGTATGGTCACTGGAAGAATGGAAGTACCTATATGAAGGAAAACACTCCTTCCCATAAAGGAAGAAAGGGAATGGGATTGAGTGCCATGAAGGCTCCCTATGAGGAAATTCAAATGGCCCAACCTACACCTTTTGTATTTGGTACTTCAGCCCCCTCATTCAAGAATCAGAATGCAAGCTCTTCTAAATTTATCTCAGCAAAGAAAATTTCCGCTGTCAAATCTATTGACAAGACTTGCATCTCAGTGTCTGATGCCATCAGATCTTGTATGGATACCAAGCCAAAGCAAGCTGATGTCATCAAAACAAAGAGCATCAAGACAACACATAGATTAACATTCAGTCAAATCATTGCTGGGAGAAATAGGAAGATTGTAGCTGTCTCCCCTCCTGAACTAAGGCACAGTAATGTTGTTTCCTCAGGAAATGTTCAGAAGAGGAGATACAACATTCATGAATGTTGGTGTTGTGGTAAAGTGGGACACTTTGCCATAGATTTTTGGTACAATCCCAATGTACCAAATGCAAAGAAGAGTCTTACTGCAAAGAGTGCAGCTAGTGTGAGGTTATCTCATCAGACTAACAAGTACCTAGGACCCAAAATCACTTGGGATCCTAAGGGTAATTAAATTCCTTCATGAAGGTTAGTTCAAATACCAGCCTTGGGAAGATTTAGAATTTGGACATTGGGTGCTCAAGGCACATGACAGGAGCAAGAAATCTTCTACAGGACTACAAGGCTATGAAGAATGGACCCAAAGTTATCTTTGGGGGGGTCAGAAAAAGGAATCACCAAAGGATATGGTATGATCTCCAATGACATAGTCTCAATTACAAGGGTAGCCTATGTTGAAGGGTTGCAACACAACCTAGTAAGCATAAGTAAACTAAGTAATCTAGGATATGTCATTGAATTCCAAAATGACAAGTGCTTGATTAAAATGTCTAAAGACTTAGAGACCATTCTCTCAAGCACTAGGAGTGAGAATGTTTATTGCTTAGACTTCATATGTAATAATTCTCTTACATCTGTTTGTCTTATAGCTAATGAGAATGAGTCCCTTTGTATTCAATGGCACAAGAGACTTCTCACATTAACAACAAAACAATGTATAGACTATTCTCTAAAAACCTTGTTAGGAATAGTCCTAATATAAAATGTATTAAAAGTGGTCTCTGTCATGCCTGCCAAATGGGTAAGCAAACAAGGGCCACCTTTAAAAGTATTGGCTCCAAAGACACTGAAAGATGTCTTTATCTCTTGCATATGGACTTGTTTGGTCCTTTGCCAATTCAGAGCCTAGGTGGGAAGTTATATACTTTGGTGATTGTTGATGATCACTCAAAATATACATGGGTATTCTTCCTCAAAAAGAAGTCTAATACTTTAAATATCTTTATAACTCATGCAAAGTAATTCACAATTACTTGTAATGTGTTGTGGTTAGGACTAGAACTGACCATAGCACATAATTTCAATCTGAATCTATGACAAAGTTTTGTCAAGAATATGGTATCACCCAAGAGTTCTCCTCCCCAAGGATTCCACAAAAAAATGGTGTGGCTGAGAGGAGGAATAGGACCTTGATAGAAGCTGGGATAACACTGCTTAGTGACTCCTCACTCCCAGAATACTTCTGGGCTGAGGCAGTCAATACTGCATGTCATGTTCTCAACAGAGCTTCCATCAATAAGGTTCATGGAATAACGCCCTATGAGATTCTGAAAGGTAAACAACCTACAATTTCATACTTTAGAATCTTTGGATTCAAATTCTACATTTTAAATAATGGAAATCTCAATTAACAAAGTTTGCAGAGAAATGCATTGTGGGTGTTCTTGTTGGCTATAACTCACATAGTAGAGCTTATAGAGTGTATAACAAGAAAACTCATGTTGTAGAGGAGTCTATGCATGTAGTATTTGATGAGACCAACATAATATATAAGGGCTGGTCTAGATCCTTTGTCTTGGCAGGAAATTAAAAGGATTTGGAAAGGATGTCTATACAAGACACATTTAGCAGCAGCAAAGCCTCTTCTGATGCTGTCATCCCTGAAGAGGAAGAAGTCCATGGTGATGAAGACACTATGAACCAGTAGAAACAGCACAACAAGCTGAGAACAGACTGCCTACATCTGCAAGACATCTAAGGGATCATCCAAGAGAACAAATAATTGGAGATCAGAATCAAGGTGTATTAACCAGAAGCAGGGCTCATAATGAATCCCTATTCTTGAGCTTCCTATCACATATGGAGCCCAAGAAGTTTGAATAAGCCAACCAAGACACCTTTTTGGATTCAAGCTATGCAAGAAGAACTTCTACAATTCAAGAGATGCAAGGTATGGAAATTGGTGCCAAAACCTCAAGGACACAACATCATAGGTACCAAATGGATTTACAAGAACAAGTTAGATTAAAATGGCACAATTATAAAGAACAAGGCAAGGCTGGTAGCCAAGGGGTATAGATAGGAAGAAGGGATAAACTTTGATCAAACCTTTGCCCCTGTTGCAAGGTTGGAAGCAATTAGGCTATTCCTTACCTATGCTACCCACAAGGGGTTCAAAGTATGTCAAATGGATGTCAAATCAGCCTTCCTCAATGGTGACTTGAAGGAAGAGGTATATGTTGAGCCACCATCAGGTTTTGTACATCCTACCCTCTCTAGTCATGTTTACTTACTTAGGAAAGCTCTTTATGGTCTTAAGCAAGCCCCCAGGGCTTGGTATGAGACCTTGTCTAGCTTTCTCATCAAGAACAAGTTCTTAAGTGGAAAGATAGATAGCACATTGTTTCTTAGGGAAACAAGGGGCAAGTGTCTCCTAGTCCAAATATATCTTGATGACATAATATTTGGGTCTACTGATGACAACCTCTCCAAAAGGTTTGCCAACCTAATGCAGGGGGAGTTTGAGATGAGCAGTATGTGAGATCTCAAGTACTTTTTAGGCCTCCAAGTAAAACAGTCTGATGAAGTATATTCATTTCTCAGAACAAGTACACTATGGAGCTTATCAAGAAGTTTGGGAGGGAATCAGCTTCCACCATGAAAACTCCCATGGGGTCCAATATTTCCCTGGACAAGGATGAGAAGGGCAAGGCCTTTGATGAATCCATGTACAGGTGCATCATTGGATCCCTATTATATTTAACTGCTAGTAGACCAGATATTATGTATGCTACATGTGTGTGTGCTAGGTACCAGGCATGTCCTAAGAAATCTCACTACTTAGTTGCAAAGAGGATTTTGAGATACCTTAAAGACAGCCTACATCATGGCCTTTGGTACCCTAAGAATAATGACTTTGAACTAACAGGATTTTCAGATGCAGATTTTGTAGGCTGCAAAGAAGACAGGAAAAGCACAAGTGGCACTTGTCAATTCCTAGGAAGAAGGTTGATATCATGGAGCAGCAAAAAGTAGACAAGTGTGGCTATCTCCACTATTGAGTCTGAATACATTGCTACAGGGAGATGTTGTGCACATCTATTGTGGATTCAACACCAGCTAGAGGACTACAACCTTAAGGTAAGTGACTCTCCTCTTTATTGTGACTCATCCAGTGCTATCTCTATTGCTAAGAATCCTGTTTCTCACAGCAGGACTAAGCATATAGAAATAAGATATCATTTTATAAGAGAACATGTAGAATCTCAAGATATCTGCCTTGAATTTTTCCCCACTGACAGTCAAGTGGCTGATATCTTCACTAAGCCATTGGATGAGGCCAAGTTTAATGCCTTCAAGATTGAACTAGGAATGTTAAATGTAGATAGTGTAAAACACTTTATTCTTCCAATCTTGATTTGATATAATTTAAAATGTCAACCCTATGAAAGACATGATTAGGCATTCAAGTATTCCTATCTCTAATGATTTTAAAGTAGTATGATCAGCTTAACCAGAACAATCTATTTCAGCTGAGCTTCAGGTTGCACTTAGACAGCTTGGAAAAATCTGGGTTCTAAGAACTCTTTCCTGAGTTCGACGAACATCGAGTTTGAGTTCGATGAACTCATCTTTGAGTTCAATGAACTCAGCTGTATGATGTAGTTTTAGATGAACTCAGTTGTGTTCGACGAACTCAGCTTTATGATGTAGTTCAGATGAACTCAGCTCTGTGTTCGACGAACTCCAGTTTGAGTTCGACGAACTTAGCTTTATGATGTAGTTCAAATGAACTCAGCTCTGTGTTCGACAAACTCCAGTTTGAGTTCGACGAACTCAGCTTTATGATGTAGTTAAGATGAACTCAGCTTTGTGTTCGACGAACTCAGTTTGAGTTCGATGAACACCAGTTTGAGTTCGACGAACTCAGCTTTGTGTTCGACGAACTCAGTTTGAGTTCGACGAACTCAGCCTTATGATGTAATTTCATTTACACTGACAATTATAAGAGCAATCAAATCTAATTACTAGATTTCATTTCACCTAAGTCTTAAGCCATATAAATAGCTCAATGATTGAGTAAAATATCACACTTTCCTTTAACCTAGCCGGCGAGACAAACCCTTCTCCCCTATGACTCAGCGACCTATAACTCACAAGAAATGGAAGAATCCTATCTATCTATCTTCTAAACACCTACCCAGACTACTTTAACAAATCCCAAGGATTCAGCCTCCATTATCTAAACAGAATGGGCATCAAAACTCTAGACAGATTTACCAGGGTTCTTCCAATGAGCCAACCTTCTCCATTGAAGGAAAAGAAAAAGGGAGTTCTGGTGAAAGAGATGAGGAGAAGAAGAATGAGATATTCAGACTCAGAACAAGAGCCAGAAGAAGATATATAAGATCTGGATAATCAAGTTCCAGCAAGCAGTCCTCCACAGGATAACCAAGGAAATAATCATAACACTGAGAGTCATGCAGGCATTAATCCTGAACCAGAGAGACATGCTGATGCTGAGATAGTGCATCAAGAGGATAAAGAACACAATGACACTATTGATCTTCAAGGTGAGATTGATTCAATTATCCTCAACCTAAACAAAAGGTTTAATCAAATCCCTCCTGAACCAGAAGGTTACTGGGAAGATGATGTGGCAAATGTTGATCCTGACTCAGAGGGGGAGCAACTCAACACATCACCACATAAGAACAATACTAATGCTCCAAGTGACGGGGAGCAAGAAAAGTGTATTGAAAAGGAACAAGAGCAGTTATCAGGTATTATACATGTTAACTAAATCCTTTATTTATCACAAAATCCTTGAATTCTACAAATAATCTTAACTTTAAATCTCTCTATCAGCTAATAAAGATGATAGTACTCACATTGAGGGGGAGCAAGTCCCTGCTCAGGTTGAGGGGGAGCAAATTCATGCTCAAGTTGAAAAGGAGCTGAGTCCAACAACTACTCATGACAATCTCCTCAGCTCTATTAGTACATTGATTGAAGGTCATATGCTGTCCAGAAAGACCTATATTGATAATGGATTACAATCTTTGAAGAAAGAGATTATGGCTGAATTATAGGAAATCAAGGAAGGTACAACAATCCTAAATAAAAAATGACCAAATGGTTTAATCTAGCAGATCACACAGTGATTCCTCAGAACACTATAATGAGATCAATGGACAAACATCTCCAATTGGCAGAGAATGACATGAGATATGTCAAGAACTATGTAAGCAAGACAGATGAAGTCATAGAAAAAGCTTCAAATCACATTGAATATTTTGTCTAGAAAACATCCACCACTATGCTTGGTGAGTCAGAGAAGATGAAGGATGACCTAAAGGGGGACTTGGAAAATGCATTCCAAACTCTCTCAGGCTCTGTAGCTGCTGCCTCCCAATCCCTAGAAGGAAAAAATAGTTGAAGAAGCCGGAACGGGGGAGATGGCCAATGCTAAGACCAACTCAGAGTTATCTCTACAAGTGCTACAGGGTACAAGGATAGACCTCAATCTTCCTCTGTTGAACATCTTCAGCAAAGAAGATTTTGAGCTTGAGGGGAAAGCCAAACTAGCTCAGAATGCTCACCTAGCAAAGAAGAGAAAAAGAAAACATGTGATGCTAGCTGAAGAATTTATGGCAATGCAAAGAAAGGAGCAGGACAATGATCTTGATTTTGAGTATTGGAGTGATGACTCCAAAAGCATTATTCTGAATTCTTGGGTAAACCATTGGCAAATATGCAAAGATATTGATAGGATTTACCCAGCTGAAGAATGGATAAAACATCTGGGAAGAAATTCTTTGAGGGACTTGATCTTTAAAGAAAACCTTGTGCTGAAGGACAATCCAAAAAGAATACCTTCAACATATATTCCAAAACCCTTCTTCTATTTCAAAAGACAGGAAAACAAGAAGAAAGTGGCTGAGCTAAAGACTGTTGCTGCCAAAGGGAAGGAAGCTGCTGATGTCATCAAAGCTGAAAGTTCCAAGAAAAGGAAAACATAAATTTCTTATGTTAATAAAAGTGGAACTAGATCTGCGTATTTACTCTTAAACTGAAGTGACAATGAAATTTCTATTGAAATTAAATGTGTATGTTATGAGATAAATTCGTCAAAGCTTAAATATTCTCTTTTCAGTACTTTTGCTTCATATGGTCTGTGATGCCAAGTTCTTAATAACATACAATGTTGGTATCACATTCACTTTGTATAATCTATCATGATTTTTGTTGAAATGCATAAACAATGTTATCTTCTGGATGTTATGATATCATGAATGCCATACAGTTCATTTGCATGATAAGTCTTTGTTGGCTATGTACCATAGCATTGGGAATGTTCTGCCTTCTTCAAATAGGAGGAGATTGTTGGGAATATTGCCCTCAATATTCCTTTGATTTGAAGAGGCATCACTCACAATACTAAGTACATATTGTATTCGATAAAATCTATTTTGTCTCAAGGTTTGTACAGGTAAATGATATTCCATACAATGCAATAGATTCAAAGGTGTGCTGATTAATCAACAGAGAAAGCTTCCCTGTCTTAGCTGAACCGTTGAGACGAGGACAGAACCGCTGAGAAGCAGCATATATCTACTAAGCTGCAGATAGACCGAACCAATAAGACTGAAAGCTGTCTCAGCCCAACCGTTGAGACAGATTCAGATATTGAAGAAAATAGTGGCGCGACTTGCCTTTGGTGCAAACAACTGCAAAGGGAGATTAGAGCCAATCATCTGGTCTCAAGGTGCCAGAGCTTTCCCTTGAGTGCCGTTGGAGTTGTGTAGAGTATAAAAGAAGAAGTTAGGGCACTTTTGAAGGTGTGGTCAAGTGCTAAACAAATTAACAACTGTTCCATTGACAACCCAGAACTTTTTCTTCTCCTCCTGCTCACTGAACAAGCAAGAAGAGATTGAGAGAAAAAGGTTGTTCTTCTACAAGAAGGAGCAAGGTGATCTTTCATCCTTCAACTGAAGTGGAAGATCAGATAGTAGTTGGCTCATAAAGCATCATTCAATCAAGCTACTAGAAAGCACAAGCTGTGCTAGAACTGCAGAAGATACCTTCTCTGTGCTGTCTATTATTGTAAGCACAAACACTCTTTTACTGTAGGGCTATTTGGCCTGAGTTTGTAGGGTTGTTAGGCCTAAGATTGTAGGGCTGTTAGGCCTGAGATTGTAGGACCAGGAGGTGGTCTGAGATGTAGGAGAAGGCTTCCTCTGAGGTAGGGATGCTGTGCCTGAGGTAGGGTTTGGGAAAACCTGAGAGATCCTGTGAGATCTATGTTGTAGGCTCTTAGAGCTGAGATTGGAGAAGTTGGCCTTGTCTAACACTCTGTTAGAAAGGTGAAGTGGGAAAGTGGACTACCCATAGACACACTGTCTTGGGGAACCACTATAAACACTTGTGTGCTTTCTGGGTTTACTTGATTACTAGCTTAGAATAGCTTTAACTATCTATATTATCTAAGTAAAAATCAAAATACCTATTCACCCCCCCCCCCCCCCCCCCCCCTCTAGGTGAATTAGATCATATACCTATAATCTATCAGGCCCTTGAACGCATGTTGGTAAGTTGACTCGGGCTCATGGTGCACTTGAGCGAGGAAAAAGATGCCAGCGCAAAAAGAGGTTTGACAAACCGTCGAGAAGACTCGATGGTCTCATCGGATTCGTCGAGAGGACTTGATGAATCCATCGAGTGGACTCGATGATCCATTGAGTTGGTCTCAACGATCACGATGGATTTGTCAAGAGGACTCGACGAATCCGTCGAGTGGGTCTCAACGGTCCGTCGAGTTGGTCTCAAAGATACGTCAAGTTAATCTTAATGGTCCGTCGAGTGGGTCTCAACGGTCCATCGAGTTGGTCTCGATGATCAGTCGAGTGGGTCTCGATGGTCCGTCGAGTTGGTCTCGACGATCCATCGAGTGGGTCTCGCTGATCCGTCGAGACCACTTGACGAATTCATCGAGTATCGACCCTGTACAAAATGTTTCTGATTTATTTGAGGTTTTGGCATGTGTGCCGACCAGATAAGAGACTTCTGAGTTGTTTAAAGTCTATTTTATGTCTTGTAATCAAGATGGTCCTATGGGATAGCGACACGTGGCGGTGTTGTCCAATCCAGAGCATGGGAAGAGCATTAATTTAATCAGATCCTTTTATTAGTCTAGGACAAGAAGCCATCAATAGGAAATAGGAGAAAATATTCAGAACTTCTTCTTCCTCTTCCTCCATTGACCAAACCAGCCAACCTTTTCCTTAGAAGAATAAAGCTAAGAAGAATAAAGATAAGGACAAGATCACCGGAGATCACTGTCACCATGCTGCCAAGAAGACAAACTCGATCCATGGCCGTAAATCAAGTGACTTCCGCCCAATCTCCCTTGGCGCTAGATCTTTAGATCTAATTTAGGAGAGATGACGGCTCAAAAGAGCTTGACCTTGGTGAATTTACTGGAATTTTCTAGGAAGAGACCACGCTAGAACTTCCGTTCCAAGGAGTCATTCACCAAAATAATGTCTTCGATCTACTCCTCTCTTCAAAATGAAGTTATATGAGTTGATTTCGTGAAGAGTGGTGGTCTAATGCTGGAGTATTGGAAGAGAGAAGGTGAAATAATTTATGTGTGTGCTGGAGGAAGAAGATGAACAGATGTTGTTCATCTGTCTTAAGATCCGTGCCAATTTTATAGTATTAAGGCAAAAATCTGTTTTCTGCACGTGTCGGACTTCAAGACTATTTTTAGGCATAATCTGGCCACATTCAGGTCTTGTGCTCAACACAAAAGTTGTAGATCTCGGAAAGACCTTTCTAATGAGTGGTTGTTCATTTTCAGGGGAGCATTGTAGCTTCGACAAAGTGAAATCTAAAATGGCTGGGCAGAATATGATTTGGTTTATGTACAGGACAACTTGATGTCCATATTTACTCTGCTGGGTTCAAACCTAATTTTAGAGAGGTTAGGCTTAAATTTGGACCTTGGGATCAACATGAAAGTTGTAGCCCTTGGAAATACCTTTTTGGAATGGGGTGGCACATTATTTTTGATGGTCTGTAGCTCCCAGAAATCATGTTTTAGACACATTGATGAATACAGATAGAGTTTTGATGTTTTACCGATTTCTCTCAAAATGGTTATCAGATGCTTATAAATTTTAGTAGAAATGTGCCTGATGGTATTGTAAAACACTCTTATTTAGTTTCAGAATTCGTTGATACATATTTGCCATGAGATTGCTTATCGTATCATATAAATGTAAAGTACCATAAATAAGTATTGTGCAATACAATGAGGTCAAAATTTGGTGGGAATGATTCAAGCATTAATAATGTCCTATGGTAGAAGTTTCAGCGGATTTAACTGTGTTGTTATAATTTATTATGCTGAATTGAAATATAAAGATGCTCATTTAGACAAGGATTTTTGAAACATGCATAATCCGTATCTATATTACTTGATAATTTATCAGAGAGTTAGATTTGCGATAACTGCTTAGTAGTGATTACGATTGATGACCCTTTAGGAGAACAGGTTCGAGATGATTTGTATTGACTAATCGTGAGCGAATACTTCTTATGAATTCAATTACGTTCAAAGCATATTGTGAATCGAGCATGAGTATTAGCAAGATTTACACTTTTGGGCGGTTGCATGTAGTAAATGTGAACATGATATTAAACACACAAGTAGTCCTATAGGATCAAAGAGAGTATTTCCCTTATATACATATGCCACTTCACGAGAGTTATGACAACTCGGTATGAGGAGCAATGATGGTTGGTGTGGATTAAAGGATATATTATATCCTAAGGTGTTATGTTAAGGACCCAGTTGGTAGGTCCTTGTATGCTAAGTAGCATCGATTGAACTTGTAATAGTAACTATGTGTATCGACTTGGTTAGGAGTCCTTAGGTGCTTGATAGCATGGGTTGAGGTGAAATACTTGGGTGTATATAGTCTTCACACGATTGCATAATGATCCTTATTGGAGGATAACTTGTGGCAGATCTACGGGCTTGCCAGTCGTCATATCGATGGGAGCTGGCAGAAAGATCTTGGCCAGTTGGGCTGGGCTCTTTGTGTTTACTTCCAAAGACCCCTATTGTGCCATTGACTGGTTGGGCTGGGCTCTTGGTGTTTACTTCCCAAGACCCCTTCCGTGTCCAGTATGCAGGTGCTCCGTTGTTGTGTTCTTAGCATTAAGGCATGCATAAGGCCTAGGTCTAGTAGTGTGAATACCCACCTATTAGTGGAGAGCCCGATCCACTATCACCGACTGGCCATGATGGGTAATTCCTAAGAGGTTAGCTACCCTCAAAAAGTGGGAAGTACAAGTCTATGTCGACATAACAATTCAGAGTGCGTGCGTAAATCATGGGTGATTCATCATACATACATTCATTGCATTGCATCACATAAAGATCCTCATCATATAAACTTGTATGGGCACCTTCATATGATGAGTTACTAATTATTGTGGAAGACCCTTAACTTATAAGCTTGTATGGGCATCCTTATAAGTTAAGTTTAATTCAGTTCTTTATATGCTCTGCTTATACTCTATTGCTGACTATACTGCTAGAGTAGATGTTCTATTATACTTTATTGCTGACTATAATGCTAGAGTAGATGTACTCTTATACTCTTGTTATATCTACTGTGGAAACTATTTCCTTGCCACCTCTTATATTGTATATTACTGATTATATTACAGCGTTCTCCCTCCTTCCTTCCGCCCGGTGCCTAAGAGTCATCGGAGGAGAGGATGTGAAGCCACTTAGTCTTTATGATTAACAGTTGCTACATCACTATTTTTAGGAGGACACCCAGCGGCAGGTGGAGCAACAACGTATGACGTAGGAGGATAGCCAAGCTAGGGCGATAGGGCCTGAAACTACGATACCTTAAGTACCGTCAGTGACAGATGTGAGTGAGAGCTTTAAGATGTAGCCCTTGAGGCAATTCTTTACTCTGATATTTTGCAGGAGATTTTGTAGCTACCTATCCTTTTGTATATATTGCTAGAACACTTTTACTTATTATGAATCTATGGCTTCTGTTGTTTTCTAATATTGATGGGTTGGCATGATGATATTGGTTTAGCCGGTTGGATAGACGTCTTGGGGTACAGGTTAGCCTGTGTGCTGACGCTACTGCAAGGTGGCTGTACTGGGTATAGGACTCCCCTCGACCGTGTCTTACATTGGGGGGGGGGGGGTCTTATATAATGAGTGTTAGAGTACATGGACACTATGGGGAGTATCAAATATTCAGAGTTCAAGAGATAGATCAACTCTCCCCAAAAAGAGTTATAAATTTATCTTAGGTTAATAAGAGTAACATTGAGAGAGGGCTTTAAGGAAGGGTAACCATTAATAAGATTAAATATCTTGAGAAAGGGGGGGTTTGAGATGCCAGTTCATCATACCTCCTAGTACCATTGCGAGACCTTCACCGGGTAGTCCAAAAGACACATTCCCTAACAAAGAGTAAGATGAATAAAGATATAAATGAAACTAGCTGCATCCCTTCGGGTGTTGAATTTTTTGAAGTAGAAGTGTAAGTAGTTCTGGGCGGTCTACCCATTTTGGAGACCGCACAGACCGCGCGGCCTGCACGGGTTTCTGACAGCCAGCAGTGGTCTGTGAGGTAGCTCAAGTTTATTTTTTTCGGGCATTCTGCCTGGTTGAAGATCGTTGTCTGCGCGGGTTTTTTTTGCATGGATGTTCTGGTCTGGTGTCTTGGACAGTTTATTGTCCAAGTATTGGAGATCCGGCGGTCTGTCATTTGTGAGACCGCAATGATCTGGATGGGCGGTTATTGCGCATCTTTTTGGCGGTGACGGCATCCGACAATTTGCCTATAAATAGAGGTGCAGGGCCCGTCATTCCCATCGAAATCTATAAGATCTACAACTTGGGTTGTTTGTGCTGGTCTCACTTTTGAGGTCGCGCGGTTTGGAAGAGATTTGTTCGTTTGTTGTGTTCACAGATCTTGGTGATTTCCTAGTTCTAAATAACTAGTTCGCTAGTGGCTTTGCTCTGGGCGGGCTGTGTTGTAGTTCTTGTGCTGCTCGCGGCGAGTTCGATGATCAGGCGACCTCAGCAGTTAGGCGATCTAGACTTGCGGTTAGGCGACAGCTTGTGTAGTTATGTTCTCTGTTCACGGGTTACTTCTGTGATCGGGTGACCTCGCGGTCTAACGATTAAGAAGTGCGAACAGGTTGTGTTTTTCAACAGTTCAATAAAGCAGTAGTTCGCTTGGTCTGAGTTGGCGGTCTGACAGGTAGCGGATTAGCATCTGTGCTATTCGAGCTGTCTCAGGTGTAACCTTGCGGTCTAGGTGTTGATGTGCTTTCTGGCAGTCTCTATTATTTCTAGTCGCAGTTTTGTCTTGCCTTTATTTCTCCTCCTTGTATTCAGATAAATCATGTCTCACCAAAGCATGTCTCGCCATGTATGCCTCGCATTATAAAGAATATATTTGATATCAGATTTCTTGTCCTTCTTTTGTGATGATTACTTGACTTGAGAAAGTTGTTGTTGTTCCGATGTGCCACTTGCGATCCTACATAAAATTTTAACATGGTATCAGAGGGAGCTTCCAAGCAGTGATCAACCACTGAATCTTGCTTGGGTTTCTGCACGTTTAAGTTAATCAGTGGAATATCAATGGAGGGAGGTTATGCAAGAGGTCTAGTATTGAGCTCCTGACGCAGGCTAACTTCAAGAAGTGGATGTCATGCATGGAGAGTTATCTTCTTGGTGGGGATCTTTGGGAGGTAGTCAGAGGGAATGATGAGCATGTGATGGCTTAGAAGAGAACAAATGCTAAGGCAGAGTTCACTTTCAAGTGTGCTATCATTCCGGAGCTATTTGACCACATTATTGGATGTAGGTCAGCTGCTGAGATTTGGACAGCCTTGGATGGCTTGTTCAACAAGAAGAATGTAGCTCGACTAAAATATCTTGAAAATGAGTTGGCTAAATAATCTCAGGGAGAGTTGTCCATTTCATCTTTCTTCTTGAAAATGAAAAACCTTTGTGCATAGATATGGCTTTGGACCCGGATGAGCCTATCTCAGAAGCAAGGATGAAGAGACATATAATCCGCAGTTTGCGGAGGGAGTATGTTGCCTTTGTCACTTCTGTTCAAGGCTGGGACAATCAGCCATCGTTGTTGGAGCTGGAAAACTTGCTTGCTTCGCAAGAAAGTTTAGTTAAGCAAATGACAGAGATATCTGTCTCCAGAGGAGAGATTGAGGTTCTCTATTCTGGCAAGAAGAAGAGATGGTACAAGAAGAAGAAGTCACATATTGGAGATGGTCCATCTACTTTATATCAGCAGGAGAGAAGTTATGCTCCTAAGTCTGATGGGAAGAAGAAGGAAGGGCCGATGTGTTATAGGTGAAACAAGCTTGGTCACTTCAAGAGAGACTGCAAGGTCAATCTTCAGCCAGGGCATGCTGCAGGTAAGGAGGAGGTTGGTTCCAATGCTGAAGGTAGTTGGGGTGGTGGAGGTGCTTTCTTGACGGGCACTTGTGTTCGGGCATTGTCTCCCATAAATTATCAAGATGATTAGATAGTGGACTCTGGGTGTGGTCATCACCTCATCGGGGATGAGTCGAAGTTCTCCTCGTTGTAAGCATACTCAGGTAATGATGCTATTATTACAGCGGATGACAATGTTCATGCAGTAGAGAAGGAGGGTGTTGTCTCTTTAGGCAGTGATAGAGGTCCACTCACATTGAGGAGTGTTTATCATGTGTCGGGAATGAAGAAGAACCACTTCTCAGTGACCAACGATATTGACGCTGGCTATCATATTCTGTTTGGTCCAACGGAAGTGAAATTTCTCCAAATTGTTTCAGCTGTGAAGGCCAAAGTTATTCATGTAGGAAGGAGAGTGAAGGACTTTATTGTGCTATCAATAAGCTCCTATGTTGATAAGATGAGAGCTAACGACAACACTGCTATCTGCCATGAAAGACTTGGGCATGTTGGGATGGATAAGCTGAAGGCTTTGACAGGAAGAGGCCTGGTGATAGGTCTGCCTAGTCTGTCATCTTTCGGTGATGGTCACGTTTGTGCAGGTTGTCAGTTTGGTAAGGCTCAACGTCTTCCATTTGACATATCACAAAGCATATGTAAAGCACCATTGGAATGTATTCATGGTGATCTATTTGGACTAACCGCAACTGCTAGTCTTGGAGGTAGCAGGTATATGCCGATCGTGGTTGATGACTTCACCAGATATACTTGGGTATATTTTCTAAAGGAGAAGTCAGAGGCGTTTGAAAGGTTTGTGGAGTTCAAGGAGCTAGTGGAGGGTCGGCTTGGTCTGCGGATCAAGAGGTTGAGAACCGACAATGGAGGGGAGTTCACCTAACATGCATTCTTCAACTTCTGCAGGAAGCATGGAATCCGGAGAGTGCTCTCTTGTGCTCACACTCCACAATAGAACGGAGTTATAGAGCGGAAAATCCATCATCTGACGGACTCCTGCAAAAGTTGGCTTCATGCCAAGAGTTTCCCAATGTCCTTCTGGGCAGAGGGAATGTCTTGTGTGGCCTATGTCATCAATCAGATGCCTCTCATTCCTATCAACATGAAGGCCCCTCATGAGTTGATGTTCAAGGAGAAGCCAAGCGTAGAACACTTTTGAGTGTTCGTATCTACCTGCTACATGCATGTTCCAGATACTCTTAGAATGAAGCTAGATGCGAAAGCAAGAAAGCTAGTCTTCGTCGGTTATGATGACCGGAAGAAGGGTTAGAGATGCATGGATCCTAAGACACGGAGAGCTGTGGTCTCAAGGGATGTGGTATTTGATGAGTTGACATCATACCAGGGTAGTTCTTCTGTTGAGTTACAAGAAAGCAGGTTAGATGGTGGATTTGAATAAGCTACTAAGGAGGTTCTGGTGGAGTTACCTGCTTCTCCAGGTGCTCCAGTTGCTTCTAGATCTGGGTCAGGTGCTTCAGGTTCTAGAAGTAGGGAGAGCGACGCTCCATGTTTTCTTGAAGGGAGAGCTAGTCCATAACAAGTAGCTGAAGAGGTGGTTCAGAGTAAAGCTCTGAGGAGGTTCAAGAGGACTATCATTCTACCAGATCGGTATACAGGGGGAAATTTGGTGAGATTTGTCTCATGTTTCTTCGCAGGTCCCCTGAATGAGAGAGAGTCATCTTGCTTTGAAAAAGTCATTGGAATCAAGGAGTAAGAAGAGGACATGGATGAAGATATAACTACCCTCAGGAAGAATGAGACTTGGGACTTGGTGCCCAAGGTTGAGGGTGTTACTCCTATGACTTGCAAGTGGGGTTTCAAGCTGAAGAAGAAGGCTGATTGCAGTATTGAGCGATACAAGGCTCTCCTTGTAGATCGAGGTTTCTCTCAAAAGTATGAGGAGGATTATGAAGAAACTTTTAGTCCTGTTGCAAATATGACTGCAGTTCGGGTGGTGATCGCATTGGCAGCTTGCCATGGGTGGAAAATTTGGCAACTCGACGTGAAGAATTCTTTCCTTTACGACGAGATTGACAAGCATATTTTCATGGATCAGCCACCTGGTTATGTTTCTGAAGTCTACCCAAGACATGTATGCAAGCTCAAAAAGGCTCTTTACGGCTTGAAGTAGGTGCCTCAGGCGTGGTATGGCAATCTAGTAGAATACCTTTAGTTCTGCAGATACTTTGCTTCTAATTCAGATTCAAGCTTGTTCATAAAGAAGACGGGGGAGCTTAAGGTCTTGGTATTGATATATGTTGACGATATGATCATCACGGGAAATTCTGAAATGGAGGTAGCTAGACTTCGAGCTGAGTTAGCTATCAGATTTGAGATGAAGTACTTGGGTGAGCTCCACCATTTCCTTGGACTCAAAGTGGAGAGGAAAGAGAGCGGTGTACTTGTATCCTAGAAAGGCTATGCAGAACAAATTGTGAAGCGATTCAGCATGGAAGGTGGGAAGAGCATCTCTACTACACTGGAGGTTGGTATGATACTTCGACGTGATGAGGGGAAGGTTCTTTCTGATCCTTTGTTGTTTCGGGATTTTCTTGGAAGCTTGATATATTTGATGATCACAAGGCCAAATATTTCTTATGCAGTTGGCTAAGTGAGTCGGTTTATGGAAGATCCTCGGAAACCTCATCATATGACGGCTAGGAGCATTCTGAAGTATGTAAAGTCCACCTCTGATTTGGGTCTCTTCTATGGGAAGGATTCAGGATTTTGCTAGCATTGATACATGGATTCTGATTATGGAGGAGATTCAGATGATCGGAGATTGACCTTTGGATATGTCTTTATGACAGGCTGTACTACTATATCATGGTGTAGCAAGAAGCAGGATTTTGTGTCTGTCTCTACCACGAAAGTGGATTACAAAGCTTCGGCTTTGGCAGCTCAGGAAGCCATTTGGCTTAGGAGGCTTGTGGAAGACATTCATAGGGAGGTGCGAGGTCCTACTCTGCTTCGAGGTGACAATGAGAGTGCTCTCAAACTGGTAAATAATTCAGTTTGTCACACTCAAACCAAGCACATAGAGATTCAACATCATTTCATTCGGGAGAGGGTGTTGGGATCTCTTATGGTTGAGCATGTGCAGAGCAAGGTTAATGTCGCAGACATCTTTACAAAGCCATTGTCAAAGGGACTGTTTATACGGTTGAGGAGTATACTTGGGTTGACTTCCACTTCCCACTTCAAGGGGGAGTGTTGAATTTTTTGAAGTAGAAGTGGAAGTAGTTCTGGGTGGTCTGCCCATTTTAGAGACCGAACAGACTGCGCGGCCTGCGCGGGTTTCTAACGACCAGCAGTGGTCGGTCAGGTAGCTCAAGTTTTTTTTTTCGGGCTGTCTGCCTGGTTGAAAATCGCTGTTTGCGCCGGTTTTTTTGCGTAGATGTTCCGTCCTGGTGTCTTCGACGGTTTATTGTCCAAGTATTAGAGATCTGACGGTCTGTCTTTTGTGAGACCCCGAGGATCTGGATGGGCGGTTATTGCAAATCTTTTTGGACGTGATGACATCCGACATTTTTCCTATAAATAGAGGTGCAGGGACCGTCATTCCCATTGAACACTATAAGAGCTACAACTTGGGTTGTTTGTGTCGGTATCACTTTTGAGGTCGCGCGGTTTAGAAGAGGTTTGACCGTTTGTTGTGTTCATAGGTCAGCGGCCAGCAGGGTTCAGTCTTCTTCCTTGGTGATTTCCCAGTTGTGAATAACTGGTTCGTCAGTGGCTTTCCTTTGGGCGGGCTGTGTTGTAGTTCTTGTGCTGCTCACGACGAGTTCGGTGATCAGGCAACCTCAGCGGCCAGGCGATCTAGACTTGCAATTAAGCGACAACTTGTGTAGTTCTATTCTCTATTCGAGGGTTACTTCTGTGATCGGATGACCTCGCGGTCTGACGATTAAGAAGTGCGAACATGTTGTGTTTTTTAGCAGTTCAATAAAGCAGCAGTTCGCTCGGTCTGAGTTGGCTGTCTGACAGGTAGCGAATTAGTATCTGTGTTGTTCGAGCGGTCTCAGGTGTAACCTTGCGGTCTGGCTGTTGCTGTGCTTTCTGGCAGTATCTATTGTTTTTAGTCTCCCGAGTTGTCTTGCCTTTATTTCTCCTCCTTGTATTCGGATAAATCATGTCTCGCCATGTATGACTCGCATTGTAAAGAAGATATTTGATATCAGATTTCTTGTCCTTCTTTTGTGCTGATTACTTGACTTGAGAAAGTTGTTGTTATTCCGCAGAGCCTCTTGCTATCCTACCTAAAATTTTAACACTGGGATGGTGAGTTTGAGAAGGACTGGATAGTCCAGGGAGCTAATGCTCGGTGTGGTTGTGATATGGAGGACTGGTTAGTCCTGAGAGCTGGAGGCTCAGATATGTGTGTGGTTGAGGTGGTACACTTGCATGTGCATATGATGTGGCGGGACTTCGGTACTATACCATTCGGCACACAGATGGGAGTACGTTGACTCTGGCTAGTGGTAGATGAAAGTATCCAGTCACATCCTAAATCACCTAAAGGGGGTGAATTTGTAGATTCTATGGCTTTTTGCGGAATTAAAAATATAAGAATAAAAGCACACAGAAACACAAGCACAGCACGACACAAGGATTTTATGGTGGTTCCCCGATGTGGGTAGTCCACTTTCCCACCTCGCCTATCTAGCACTCCAAGTCTAGATTCGGCTACTTCACTAAACACAGATTTATCCAAATCCTACAACTCGGAGTCACAACTCCTACAACTCGGAGCAAACTACTCCTACACAATCTCGGAGAACAACTCTCCTACAACTCAGAAGCAATCTTCCTACAAAAGTATATAAAGGGATTTTTACCAATATACTTAAGATTGATACTAAATCTAACTTAGAAACTCTAGGAAGAGTCCCTTTCTTCAGATCTGAAACAGAAAAGTCTTCTTCTCAAAAATGATCTTTAGTCAGTTGAGAGCAGAGGAAGAAGAAATCTGTGGATTTGAGAACTAGATCTGAACATTGAGAGTCGAAAGAATCAAGATGTTAATTGAGAAAACCTGATTCAGTTGATCTTGTCGACTTTAACTTTTGAAGAAGAATCACAGAATATTTTTGATCTGCAACGAGATGGTCGAGCGAGAACGAGAGATACGGCCGACAGAAAAGATGAGAGATTGAATATCTGATTCACGATTAGCGATTAGGGTTTTTAGAAATATCCCTAGATACTTATAGAACTCTTCTCGAACGGCTATAAACGCAAATTAGGGTAGACCTTCCACGTGTACTGTACATGGCGGAACCCCAAAAGGAAAGCCGTCAGAGATTTAAAATAGAAACTGCGTAGAACCAATTCGTCGGATATAGAACGTTACTCGACGAATCCTTCTTCGACGAATCCTTCTTTGATGAATCTTTCTTCGACGAATCCTTCTTCGACGAAAACACTTAGAAACTTAAGGTTTAGGCGGGAAGAAATACGATTTTAGATTTCACGAGTAGAACAACATTAATCTACGAAAGATGTTTATCATTCGACGAAAATGCTTGTTACTCGACGAAAACACTTAGGAATATTTTTCTTCCAAAACTTAAGAACAACAACATCTTCCTCTTAGCTACACCTTTGTGTTTGAATAAGAAGTACACCCCAATAGAGAGATTTCACATGAGTCAACACCTTGGTCTATACAGTGAGGAATTACATTGCATAGGCCTGTGTTTTATGACTCATTGAAACCTGGCATTGGTTTGTACTTAACCATTTAGAATCTGCAAACACATAACTAAAAAGCTATATCAAATACAATATCAATTCACCTTAGTTTAATGGATACTTCTTCAAATCAAGATTATTGTTGTTACAATACCCAACAATCTCCCCCTATTTGAAGAAGTCAGAACCCTATCTTCTAAGATGAATTGCACACATATAAATAATAATAACAAGCAATAATAAATATCTAAGTGAAAGAGATGGCAATAACACATTCAAATATATAAAGTTTTTAAGAGTTTAACATGCAATCACAACACATTGCTTAAGGCATCTTGGCCTTTTCTGACTTGCTCTTCTTCAACTGCCTTTCAAAATAAGCACTTGGGTTGTTGCAGCCATACTTTTTGAAATAAATTCTTCTTTTCAACTTTGATGCTTTCAGCTTGTTGATTTCTTCTTGATCATAATAAATCTGGGGCTCTTCAATTGAAATCTCGATCAGATTGAAGGTGTCCAAGATTATATTTTTGGAAATTGGACTCCAGTTTTCACCATGATTTCTTCTTTCTTCCCCTGGTTCTCTGAACACTATGGCAGCTCCCCTTCTTTCTCTTTCAACTTGAACATGTCTTCTTTCTATGCTAGCCTTTTGCTTTTTAACAGGATTCTTTGAGGATTCTGCAATCTCCTCCTGATCAGACCACATAGGAGAGTAAGATACAGGAGGAACATAAGGTTGTTCAAACACTTGCTCAGGATATGCTTGCTCTAGATAGACTTGATCTTGAGCATAGGAGCCTGGAGCTCTTCCTATGAAAACATCATGAAGCCAACCAACATTTTGAGATTGATACGCGTTGCATTCCTGAAATCTGCTCTCTACTATTCTGTTTAATTCATCCATCTATGCTATCATATTCTCCTCCCCCTTTCTGACTTCTTCATGAAAGGTTTGGAGAAATTCATCTGAGAAGCTTCTTATGGCAGTATAAAGGATGTCATTATTTGCTTCTTGAGATCTTAACAACATCTCCTGACCTCGGTCTACTTTATCAGCTTGTTCATAAAGAGAAAACATACCTTGAGCAGAAAGATTCATAGCTTCAGCAGCTTTATCAAACTTTTCATCAAGTTCTCTTCTTAGAACTCCCATATTGTGGTCTATGGTTGCAAGACCATTGTTCACATCTTTTTCAACTTCTAAAATTTTGTTGTACACTTGCCTGAGAGAAAATTCTATATGCTCAGCCTGAGTCTTGAGCAGAGCCTCAATTGTTTGCAATAATTCATTTGGAGAGGTTGTTGCAGTAGCAGGTCTTAAAGAAGAAGCTTTAAAATTCTCACCAAAAGATACAAGGTTGTGGGAATCTTCTTGGGCTGGAGAAGCAGTATCATGCTCAGAATGTACATCCTGGAGGGGTTCATACAGTACAATTGCAGTTGAGTTGATCTCATCTTCATCTATTTTAGCTGTCTGCTCTACTCCCCCTCAGAGCTTACAATTAATTCAGTATGAACAGAATTAGAAGCAGGTGCTTCACCTGCAATAGAGGAAGGTCCACCAGATGTGGAAGCCTTGCCCTGATCAGAAGGTTCCTTTCCAGAAAAATGAGTTTTGATGACTCTATCAACCAAATTTGTGTTTATCTCAGCACCTGGGTCCTCACCACCATCAACACCATCATCACCACTACTGTCATGTGCATTACCATCATCAGCACTGGGTTTCTCTTGATCACTAGCTTTAGGAGGGGAAATAGGAGAATGAACAGGAGAGGGTAAAGGAGAGGGATTGGCTTGAGGAGCCACTGATGAATGACTTGGACCTTGAGTATTAAGGTCCTCCCCGTGAACTGGTACTTTAGCTGATCTCACCTTTTTCTTCTTTTTCTGCCTTGGAGTTGCTTCTCTTTCATCTTTCAAATCCACTTCACTAGGTCTCTTCAGACCAGGCCGCACTATCTTTCTATCCCATCTTTGAATAATTGAGGAGTCAATTTTCATCATGGGATGCAGAGCAGTCCCGGATGCCATATCAAACAATTGGCCATCCATTTGATTCAGAAAAAGAGTGATGATCCTTCCAAAGTTTGGAGTCATCAAACTGGCTTTAATCTTGTCAAACAAAATCAATCCCCAGTCGACCTTCTTCCGACAAATAATTCATGCCACCATTTTGAACATCTCATTTGAAAGGTAGTCGTGAGAACCTACCTTGCACAGAAGGTCCTTTCCCAAAATGTCTGATAATAATTTTCCTTCCTCATTCATATTTTTCCTTCTAACAGATTTGGTGCCCCTTGGCAAACCACAGAAAAGTAGAGTTCTGACATGGTCATTTTCAAACAGACAATCTTCTTCATCTACCACCGGTAGCCTAAGGAATTTTGTTAAGCGAGAGGGCTTCATCTTGATAATCTTTCCTTTGACAGAAGACTTGATAACTCTCCCAGAATGACGAACAAACGCATTTCTAAAAACCTCGATCACCTCCTTCTCGAGAACTCGGTAAGGATGCTCGAGATTGAAGGACAAACTAGCCTCTTCCAAGTAGATAACCCTATTCCTGAACTCATCCGAAGTAGAGGCGAATCCTGCGCGTACGAGCTCTCCCCCTACATCGAGAAAACCATACCTTCCCAAGACATGATGAACACTTGCGGCTAGTGTAACGCACCTAATTTTCGAGTATTATTTTAATTGTTTTAATTAACGTAATTATGACGTAAGGGCGTTACTGTGTTGGCTTATTAGCGGAGTGTCGCCGTTAGTGCGTATTTTGAGTTGTAGGTCGTGGCGAACTAATTTCAAACTCATCAGAATGAGGATTTCAGGGTCTAGAAAACCAAAGGAATTAATTTTAGACGCGTACATGAAATTTCGCAGCATTCCGAGCTGAATTGAGGTCTTGGTGATTTTTATAAGATTTATGGTGGATTTACCTTCTAGAAATTTTTACCCCGAGTTTGGTTCGTTGGATTGGAATTCCGACTTCGCCGTTGGATTCGGAGCGCCGACATTTAGTTTCGGTGCGAATTTTGTTGAAATCCGAGGTGGTGTGACCACGCTCGTCTCTTTAATAAGATCCATTACTAAATAGAAATATAATAATAGATATAAAATAATATAAATGCCCTCTTAAAACCCTAAGCCCCTATTCATCTTCTTCCTCCGCTGTTTTTGACCGAGAGATGTGGGCGACGGCGAAACCCCTTATCGTGAACCTTCCGACCATCAATCCGAGAGCTACAGTGGTCGAAATTGCTAACGGATGGTAGTTTCAGAAAGCTCTCGCCGAGGGCTTTGCGCTCGTGGTAAGTATGTCAAATTTCGTGGATTTTTGGAGGTTTAGGTCGTACCCTAATCCCCCGTTTCGACTTGAAAAGTTTCAGGAAATACTCCCTAGGTGTTCTTGTGGCTGTTCCTTGAAGATTAGAGCGAAGGGGGCGTTTGTTTTCGAGGATTAGAGGCAAGTGGTGTTTTCTTGATTCCCTTGTTTGATCCCCTTATCCTTCTGATATAGATTGCTTATTGCCTTGTTATTCTCTTAGAATCTCCATTACGATCTTGGTTTTCCTAGTTGGTGAGTTGATAATCCATGGTTTTTCTTTTAAATAAATGGTTACCCCTAACTATATGAGTATTCCTGCATTTTAACCTTCCTGGAAATACTTGATTCTGCTGTGGGTTGGGAAATGCGTCGAGAAAGGAAGTATTCGCATCTAGTCGCTACCGTCCGGCGCTAGCTAGCTACCGCCGGCGGTAGCCGTTGCTTCGAGAACCCGGACTTGTGTCAACTTGCGTCGATAGGAGGTGATGCGTCGAGTAGGGGCAGGATGCGTTGAGACGATACCGCCCAGTGCAAGCTAGCTACCGCCGGCGGTAGCTCTC
Organism: Dactylorhiza incarnata; assembly: GCA_033032865.1. Taxonomy (NCBI): domain Eukaryota; kingdom Viridiplantae; phylum Streptophyta; class Magnoliopsida; order Asparagales; family Orchidaceae; genus Dactylorhiza; species Dactylorhiza incarnata. The sequence continues at coordinate 7,100,228 of JAWHQI010000033.1, read as the reverse complement.
ATTTCCAGTGTTGGATTGGTTTGCCTAGGGTCCAGTTCTGGTGGACTTAGGAGTTCCCTTGGTTTGGTTTTGGTGAATCCTATCTGGTTGGTTTTTGAATAATTTTGGAAGTCTTTATAATAAATTATGAAAGATAAATTCTGGACTGCGAGTGTTAGCGGATCATACCGTCGTAGCAGTGCCTGTTTTTGTGGATCATTGCACCTGGTAGTTTTAAAGTTCCTGTTAACTGCATCTACTCTGCATAGTCCTTTGCCGACTGTATTCTCCTTCATCGACCGTATGGATGTGTGCTTCATAAACTCGCCTGAGTCCCTTTATCAAGTCGCTTGATCACCTTTGTATGATGTAAATGTTTTCTACTTGCATTCTATATATGAACTGCATAATTTGACGTTTCATGCCGTCCGAACGACCTATTCCTAAAATTTGACTGTATTGCTTGATTGGCGAATGTTGTGTCGACTATATGTACAAAGTAAGTTTCCTTGGGGTCGACTGCCTGTATGAAGATGTTTTGTTCCGTGTTGACTGCATGAGGGTCCTGAACAGCTAGTGCTCTGGTAATTGCACGCATAAGATTTCTGATTGCAAAGCTCCTTTTGTACTTCTTTCATCGACTGTTGGGTCCTGATCCTTACCCTTTTGTTTAATCTAAAGCCTTTGTCGGATGCTTAGCAGTCAGGACGGTACCGGTTATCGATCGTTTGCTTATTCTTCGGTAGCATTTGCATTGGTCATATCCTTTTAGGAATATTCAACGTTTGAGTATTTTCGACTTTTGCCTTCTTGTGTCTTCTCATCGTAGTGTTCCGACGCCAAGTTTTGTATGACGTCGTCTTGCTGGAATCCTCAAGTCGCTTATAAGTAGAGTGTTGGTTTGAGTGCTGAACTTTGATTAGAGTGCTTCTAGTTGTCGTGATAACTTGATCGTTGTGTCTTTTGGATCGTCGCCTCGTTAGGCGAAATGAATTATCTGGATTGTCTCGGTGTCGAAATACCGTCAGATGGCTAGTTTTTCCCCGTTTATTTTGGATATATGTGTTGTTAGGTCCTTGGACTTGTACAAGGATGGTCTGTGTAGTTACGTAGACCGTATATTCAGTTGGCCTAAGTTCTTCGTAGACTTCGTAGTTCAGAACCGTCATAATAAAATGCTATATTGAGGGTTGTGCGCGGTGTGGTTTTTACCCCCGGCATGATGCTTCCTAACCGTAACCTAAATATGTTGGAGGCCGTACGCGGTGTGGTTTTTGCTCCCGGTGTGGTGTTCTTTTAAGCTTTTGTGTTGGAGGCCATACGCGGTGTGGTTTTTGCCCCCGGTGCGGTGTTCTTTTATGCTTTGATTGGGAGGCCATACGCGGTGTGGTTTTTGCCCCCGGTGCGGTGTTCTCTTAAGCTTTTGATTGAGAAGTCGTACGCGGTGTGGTTTTTTCCCCCGGTGCGGTGCTCTTCTTTTGGATGAGCTGATCAGTCTCATATGAATTTGAATACGAATATGAATTTGAATACGAATATGAATTTGAATACGAATATGAATTTGAAATCTGGTAAATATGTATATATGTATGTATAGCTATGCATCTCTTTTGCTCCTGTTCGTGAGCTTTCTTGAGTTTAGCTTTTCAGCTGGTTTCTCCCTCTGTTTCTGCACTCTAGTACCGACTTCTGTTGCAGGCTGTTTGTTTGCCCCCCGTTTACTTGGAGGTTTGTTTAGCTCTTTTTGCTCTCATGCACCACTTGCTACTTGTTTCTGAGTTGTTCTTCTTTTGAATGCCTCAGGTTCAGAACAGTAGCAGGTTCGTCTGGTAGAGCTCGAGGTTTCTGTGCTGCAGGTAGTGGCAACGTTTGTTTCACCTCCCTCTGTGAGGTAGTTTTGTCTTTTCTGACTAGTTTTGCTCCTATGGGTTTATGTCTGTTTGTTGACGCCCATAGGGTTTTTGTCTTGGATGCTAGAGTACTTACTAGTGTTTACTGTTGTTACCTACTGTTAGTTCTTACACTTGCTCTCTGGGAAGGATTTATGTTAGGATGCATGTTAGTTACTTTCAATATATAAAAGCTGCATTTATCTTAGACTCTTCGCATATCTTTAACTGAAAGCTATCATATTTTGGACGTTATAAAACCTTTTTATTACTTATAATAAATCTAGAGTCATGCATAACCTTAGTTGTATGTTAGGTCTTTGGGCTCATATAGGACCATAAAAGAATTGAATCAAGTATTTTTCCGCTGCGACTATATATACTTTTTACTAGTGGACTAGTTGATCCACTGAACCGAGGGACATGGTTCTCAACTTAAACTTAAATATTGTTTTATCAGAATAACATGTGTTTTCATAATAGAGCATTAGATTTAGGAGTTTGCCTGAGCGTCTGCAGTTGTTCCCTGCACGGCGTGGCATCACGGCGCGTATTTTCTCTCACTCTGATATATTTTAAATATTGAGAAAATGCGGGTTGTGACAGTTGGTATCAGAGGGAGGTTCTGTGAAAAAGGTAGTTGGGTGATTTGGCGTGTGAGCCAAACAACCGCTATCCTAAGCAGAACCTCATAAGACCATTTCATTGTATACACACACCGATATGTCATCAATATGTCTTGACTGAAGCATGGACACAACACTCATAGCATGATAAGAAGTATACGGGGCATATTATGTAGTATGGGATGCATAATATGTGTTTGTATATGGATCCACCATATGTGGCAACATGTGACGGTTATGTAGTATGGGATGCATAACCACCATTACATGGATGCCCATTAGCACGTTTTTTTCGTTACATGTAATGTTATGTAGTATGGGATGCATAACATTACATGTGTACGCCGCTCATAACATACATTAAGGCCTCTTTCTAGAATGCATAGCACTGCATACATTCATACCATCGCATAAGCACACGTGCCAAGTTAAAGACATACCGGATGACATATGTACACACATGATTTCAGAAGAGAATAAAGAATACATGCATTCATATCATAGGCACAAGAGTCAAAAGGGATGACAGAGCATCATCCCAAGTATTAGAGCATAATGTCATTTATGAAATCTCAGAGCAAGGTAACAGTAAGTGCAAGTGTCTATACATTTCTGATCTATTTGAGTTAGATGATTCTAGTTTCCTAGTTGAGGTAGTAAGCTAGGTAACTAGGTATAGATGAGATGTCCGTTCGTAATCGCAGAAGATGACTTCAGAGAGTTCTTCCCGATTCAGTTTCGTGGCCGAATATCATTAGATTTTCGATCGTTTAGTTGATTCCCTTAGTGCTATATTCCCTTCTAAGTGGTTTTTATCGCTTAGGTTGATTTGGATGTGTTGGATTTAGAAGACCTTGTCGTGAATTTTGATCATGGTTTGGGTGTTCTGTTCTGACGTAGACAATGATTGTGCTTGCGAATGGTTCATGGAATTTGAAATTTTATAGGAAGAATTACCATACACTCACCATTAGTGTTTTAGTGTAGTAGCTGGCAGAGAGAATTTCATTGGCAACTGTTGGATGCAATATTATTGTTGACCAACTTAGTGTCGGGAGAGCCTTTTATAAAGTGGAATTGCATTTCATTCGGGGTTAAGTCTAATGCAAAGATTTCCTGGACTTCTTGAGAAAGATATGATCACGTAGGAATTTAGAAGTAAATATTATATTCCTGCTATTGAGGATATTTGGGCAAGGATTTGTGGCGAAGCATAAAGTTCTAGTGTTGCCTACCATTTTGATTTCAAAAGAAATGTATCGTGATCTGAAGGAAATGCTTTGGTGTTAAGAAGTTCAAGTTGGCTTAGTGAGGCTTATATCTAAATGTTGTGCCTGTCAGCGTTTTGAGGCAGATCTTGGAAGCTTGGGTGGATTTGAGTGTCGCGGTTTCGCTTATCCGTGAGGAGCTACTGTTGGCTCAGATGCGTTATGAGAAATTTGTAATCAGCGGAGTGCTAATTTAGAGCTCGTAGTTGGGGGTATGTTTTTCTAGATAGTTTCTCTGATGCCAGAGTGAATGCATCAGAGTGTCTGCTGTTAGGCTGTGTTTGCCTGTTTCTTCCCCTGGTGTTCACGGTGTGTTTCACGTGAGCCAGTCGTGAAAGTTGTGTTTTTGTTATCTGGCCCCTAGCTCGATATTTATGTTTCAGCCTAATCTTTTCTATGTCAAAGAGTATGTTTGTGTTCTGGAGACGTAAGATTGAGTGCTAAGTAAGCATCTTATCCTCATCCGTTTTCCTAGTCTTCTTCGGGTAGCGTTCATATCCAGCGAATTTAAACCTATCTTTCTTGGCCTCTAGTTTCATTTTGCGTTCTAAGTTTCGGGACGAAACTTCCTTTTAAGGGGAGTGGTTGTAACGCCCCTGATTTTTGAGTATTATTTTAATTGTTTTAATTAACGTAATTATGACGTAAGGGCGTTACTGTGTCGGATTATTAGCGGAGTGTCTCCGTTAGTGCGTATTTTGAGTTGTAGGTCGTGTCGAACTAATTTCAAACTCATCAGAATGAGGATTTCAGGGTCTAGAAAACTAAAGGAATTAATTTTAGACACGTACGTGAAATTTCGCAGCATTCCGAGCTAAATTGAGGTCTCGGTGACTTTTATAAGATTTATGGTGGATTTACCTTCTAGAAATTTTTACCCCGAGTTTGGTTCGTCGGATCGGAATTCCGACTTCGCCGTTGGATTCGGAGGGCCGATATTTAGTTTCGGTGCGAATTTTGTTGAAATCCGATGTGGTGTAACCACGCTCGTCTCTTTAATAAGATCCATTACTAAATAGAAATATAATAATAGATATAAAATAATATAAATGCCCTCTTAAAACCCTAAGCCCCTATTCATCTTCTTCCTCCGCTGTTTTTGACCGAGAGATGTGGGCGACGGCGAAACCCCTTATCGTGAACCTTCCGACCATCAATCCGAGAGCTACAGTGGTCGAAATTGCTAACGGATTGTAGTTTCAGAAAGCTCTCGCCGAGGGCTTTGCGCTCGTGGTAAGTATGTCAAATTTCGTGGATTTTTGGAGGTTTAGGTTGTGCCCTAATCCCCCGTTTCGACTTGAAAAGTTTCAGGAAATACTCCCTAGGTGTTCTTGTGGCCGTTCCTTGAAGATTAGAGCGAAGGGGGCGTTTGTTTTCGAGGATTAGAGGCAAGTGGTGTTTTCTTGATTCCCTTGTTTGATCCCCTTATCCTTCTGATATAGATTGCCTATTTCCTTGTTATTCTCTTAGAATCTCCATTACGATCTTGGTTTTCCTAGTTGGTGAGTTGATAGTCCATGGTTTTTCATTTAAATAAATGGTTACCCCTAACTATATGAGTATTCCTGCGTTTTAACCATCCTGGAAATACTTGATTCTGCTGTGGGTTGGGAAATGAGTCGAGAAAGGAAGTATTCGCATCTAGTCGCTACCGCCCGGCGCTAGCTAGCTACCGCCGGCGGTAGCCATTGCGTCGAGAACCCGGACTTGTGTCGACTTGCGTCGACAAGGAGTTGCGTCGATAGGAGGTGATGCGTCGAATAGGGGGAGGGAAGCGTCGATAGCTAACGCCGACGCTAGTTAGCTACCGCCCGGTGATAGCTCACGTCGAGTGGTGGGGGTTGCGTCGACAAGAGGTGCGTCGATAGGATGTGCTGCGTCGAGTAGGGGCAGGATGCGTCGAGACGATACCGCCCCGCGCTAGCTAGCTACCGCCGACGGTAGCTCTCGTTTCCAGTGTTGGGCTGGTTTGCCTAGGGTCCAGTTCTGGTGGACTTAGGAGTTCCCTTGGTTTGGTTTTGGTGAATCCTATCTGGTTGGTTTTTGAATAATTTTGGAAGTCTTTATAATAAATTATGAAAGATAAATTCTGGACTGCGAGTGTTAGCGGATCATACCGTCGTAGCAGTGCCTGTTTTTGTGGATCATTGCACCTGGTAGTTTTAAAGTTCATGTTAACTGCATCTACTCTGCATAGTCCTTTGCCGACTGTATTCTCCTTCATCGATCGTATGGATGTGTGCTTCATAAACTCGCCTGAGTCCCTTTATCAAGTCGCTTGATCACCTTTGTATGATTTAAATGTTTGCTACTTGCATTCTACATATGAACTGCATAATTTGACGTTTCATGCCGTCTGAACGACCTATTCCTAAAATTTGACTATATTGCATGATTGACGAATGCCGTGTCGACTATATGTACAAAGTAAGTTTCCTTGGGGTCGACTGCCTGTATGAAGATGTTTTGTTCCGTTTTGACTGCATGAGGGTCCTGAACAGCTAGTGCTCTGGTAATTGCACGCGTAAGATTTTTGATTGCAAAGCTCCTTTTGTACTTCTTTCATCGACTGTTGGGTCCTGATCCTTGCCCTTTTGTTTAATCTAAAGCCTTTGTCGGATGCTTATCGGTCAGGACGGTACCGGTTATCGATCGTTTGCTTATTCTTTGGTAGCGTTTGCATTAGTCATATCCTTTTAGGAATATTCAACGTTTGAGTATTTTCGACTTTTGCCTTCTTGTGTCTTCTCATCGTAGTGTTCCGAAGCCAAGTTTTGTATGGCGTCGTCTTGCTGGAATCCTCAAATCGCTTATAAGTGGAGTGTTGGTCTGAGTGCTGGACTTTGATTAGAGTGCTTCTAGTTGTCGTGATAACTTGATCGTCGTGTCTTTTGGATCGTCGCCTCGTTAGGCGAAATGAATTATCTGGATTGTCTCGGTGTCGGAATACCGTCAGATGGCTAGTTTTTCCCCGTTTATTTTGGAGATATGTGTTGTTAGGGCCTTGGACTTGTACATGGATGATCTGTGTAGTTACGTAGACCATATATTCAGTTGGCCTAAGTTCTTCGTCGACTTCGTAGTTCAGAACCGTCATAATAAAATGCTATATTGAGGGTTGTGCGCGGTGTGGTTTTTACCCCCGGCATTATGCTTCCTAACCGTAACCTAAATATATTGGAGGTCGTATGCGGTGTGGTTTTTGCCCCCGGTGCGGTGTTCTTTTAAGCTTTTGTGTTGGAGGTCGTACGCGGTGTGGTTTTTGCCCCCGGTGCGGTGTTCTTTTATGCTTTGATTGGGAGGCCGTACGCGGTGTGGTTGTTGCCCCCGGTGCGGTGTTCTCTTAAGCTTTTGATTGAGAGGCCGTACGCGGTGTGGTTTTTTCCCCGGTGCGGTGCTCTTCTTTTGGATGAGCTGATCAGTCTCATATGAATTTGAATACGAATATGAATTTGAATACGAATATGAATTTGAAATCTGGTAAATATGTATATATGTATGTATAGCTATGCATCACTTTTGCTCTTGTTTGTGAGCTTTCTTGAGTTTAGCTTTTCACCTGGTTTCTCCCTCTGTTTCTGCACTCTAGTACTGACTTCTGTTGCAGGCTGTTTGTTTGCCCCCCCCCCCCCCCCCCCCGTTTACTTGGAGGTTTGTTTTGCTCTTTATGCTCTCTTGCACCACTTGCTACTTGTTTCTGAGGTGTTCTTCTTTTGAATGCCTCAAGTTCAGAACAGTAGCAGGTTCGTCTGGTAGAGCTCGAGGTTTCTGTACTGCAGGTAGTGGCAGCGTTTGTTTCACCTCCTTCTGTGAGGTAGTTTTGTCTTTTCTGACTAGTTTTGCTCCTATGGGTTTGTGTCTGTTTGTTGACGCCCATAGGGTTTTTGTCTTGGATGTTAGACTACTTGCTAGTGTTTACTGATGTTACCTACTGTTAGTTCTTACACTTGCTCTCTGGGAAGGATTTATGTTAGGATGCATGTTAGTTACTTTCAATATAAAAATGCTGCATTTAACTTAGACTCTTCGCATATCTTTAACTGAAAGCTATCATATTTTGGACGTTATAAAACCTTTTTATTACTTATAATAAATCTAGAGTCATGCATAACAATAGTTGTATGTTAGGTCTTTGGGCTCATATAGGACCATAAAAGAATTGAATCAAGTATTTCTCCGCTGCGATTATATATACTTTTTACTAGTGGACTAGTTGATCCACTGAACCGAGGGACACGGTTCTCAACTTAAACTTAAATATTGTTTTATCAGAATAACATGTGTTTTCATAATAGAGCATTAGATTTAGGAGTTTGCCTGAGCGTCTGCAGTTGTCCCCTGCACGGCGTGGCATCACTGCGCGTATTTTCTCTCACTCTGATATATTTTAAATATTGAGAAAATGCGGGTTGTGACAGCGAGAGCAGATGACGGGAGACGAATCGTCGGAGCTATCGAGGGTTCGGTGATAGAGCAAGTATTCTGACGTGTGAAACCCTTAAGCCCTTGTTTATTGATTTGAAAATTTCGAGAGAAAAGAAGCGCGTACCTTATTTCAGTAGATATGACTCTTCAGATCCAATAGGTTTAGAATAGAGAAAAAAATTCTGACTCGACAAAATTTTGTAAGGAAGGAGCAATTCGTTGAAGGCCATAATGTCACTCGACGAAAAATAATTTCGTCGAGTAGAAGGATTTTACCCGATGGAATGCAGAAGTACTCGTGAAATTGACTTGTCTTTTCTTGAATAAGTGAGAGTGTCTGAATTCCTTGCCTTCTCTTCAAGATTCTTTGTTCAACATACCAAGTTCTAGCTTGAAGAAATTGAACTTGGCCTCATCAAGCGGCTTTGTAAAAATATCTGCAATTTCTTATCTGTCGGAACATAACTGTGATTTATGTCCTTGTTCTCCACATGCTCCTGGATGAAGTGATAGAAGATCTCTATATGCTTTGTCCGGCTGTGGGATACTGGATATTTTGCAATTGCAATAGCACTTGATGAGTCGCAGAACATCAGAATCTCCTTCATCTTCAAGTTGTAGTTTTTGAGCTGATTCATGATCCACAGAAGTTGTGCACAGCAACTGCCGACAGAGATATATTCCGATTTAGCAGTTGAGATTGCCACAAAATTATGCTTCTTGCTACTCCATGAAACAAGCCTCTTTCCAAGGAATTGGCACGTCCCGGAAGTGCTTTTCCTATCATCCTTGCTACCTGCAAAGTCATCATCTGAAAGGCCTGTTAGCTCGAAGTCATTACATCTTAGGTACCATAAGCCAAGATTTGGCGTGCCCTTAAGATATCTCAAGACCCTCTTTGCAGCGGCATAATGAGATTCCTTAGAGTTCACCTGAAATCTAGAACATACACATGTAGAGAACATTATATCTGGTCTGCTTGCAGTGAGGTAGAGCAAGGATCCAATTATGCTTCCGAACTTGTTTTTATCAAAAGGTTTCCCTTTCTCATCCTTGTCCAGAGACATAGCTGAACCCATTGGAGTCCTCATAGAGGTTGCATTCTGCATTCCGAATTTCTTAATTAACTCTTTGGTGAACTTCGTCTGAGAGATGAAAATTCCATCTTCAGATTGCTTCACCTGAAGTCCTAAGAAATACTTCAGTTCACCCATACTACTTATTTTAAATTTCCCTTGCATTAAGTTAGAGAACTTTTTGCAAAGGTTATTGCTAAAATTTTGAAGCGGAAGTGGATTTGTGTTGGGCGGTCTGCAGGTTGGAGACCGCAGAGACCACGCGATCTGCGCTGGTTCTCTGGTCGGTTCTGTCTCAGCGGTTTGTTTGAGGCGGTCTGATCTGGGAGACCATTATCTGTCCGGGCGGCTTGCGCGGGTTGGTCTGGCGACTTGTCCTAAGTCGGCCAGATGTTCTTGGTCTGCCTTCTTGCAGTGATTGGGTAGTCTGACGACTGTTCAAGTCAGTCTGGTTAATGAAGGAGTTCTTTGCTTCTGCAATAAGACCGGGCAGTCTGTTTTTCAGAGACCGCGATAACCGAGCTGTTTGTGATAACCATTTGGTTAATAAGGGAGCTGTGAGCTATGCTGAGCTCGGGCGGTCTGCTTTGCGAGACTGCTCGCGATCTGATGGGGGGTTATTGTATCCCAGTTTGTGCGGTGACGACATCCGTCTACTTGCCTATAAATAGGGGTGCAGGGCCCGTCATTAATAACGAGAACTGTAAGAATCAACGCTGGCTTGATTGTGCGGGTCTCACTTTGAGGTCATGCGGTCTGAGATTTTGTCTGACCGGTTTCTGTGTTCGCAGGTTAGTGGCTTGCAGCTCGCGGTTAGCTTGTCTCCCTTCTTCCAGTTTTGAATAAACCAGTCCGGGTGGATTGTGTTTTGGTGTTCGTGGTATGTGCAACTGACTCAGTTGATCAGGCAATCTTAAGTGGCCAGGCGGTCTTGAGTTGCGGTCTGTCGTAGATAGCAGTTTCTCTGTTCAGAGTTTGCGGGTTCTTCTTTGATCAAGATCATGCGGTCTGGGCGATCTAGAAGTGCGAACTTATTGTTTTCAACAGTGGAATAAAGCAGCAAGTTGACGGTCTGTGGTTGCGGTCTGGCAGGTGTGGCTTGTACTCTGTTCACGCGGTCTCAGCGGATTCCGTCTGGCTTGTCTGTTTGCGCGGTCTGGCAGTCTCAGGGTGTCAGGTCATTGCAGCTTGTTTTACCTTTGTGTTGTGTGCTTCTATTCTCCGTGATTCTTATGAATCATGTCTCGCCATGTATACCTCGCATTGTAAATAGAGAGTTAATGTCATAGCACTATTTGTTCTTCTAATTGACATTGTTGCGCTACACTTGTGAAAGGATTTGTGAAGTGTGTTCCGCATTTTTACTTCATCTCTGGACCTCAATTTTTTCAACATGGTATCAGAGGGAGGTTGCTGAGGTTGCGAAGCAGAAATTGCTGATACTTCTCTTGGGTTTCTCAAGTGGTTAACAATCAGTGGGATAGCAATGGAAGGAGGATATGCTAGAGGTCTTGGTATTGAGCTCCTTACGCAGACTAACTTCAAGAAGTGGAAGTCTTGCATGGAGAGCTATCTTCTTAGCGAGGATTTGTTGGAGGTAGTAGGAGGAGAAGCAAGACAAGCTGTTGTTCCTGTTGATGGGAATGCTGAGCTCGTGAAGGCTTGGAGATGAACGAATGCTAATGCGGAGTTCACTCTCAAGAGAGCTATCATTCCTGAGTTATTTGATCACATCATCGGATGTAGATCAGATGTTGAGATTTGGACAACCTTGGATGGCTTGTTCAATAAGAAGAATGTACCGAGGCTACAGTTCTTAGAAAATGAGTTGGCGAAAGCAACTCAGGGGGATTTGTCTATCTCAATGTTCTTTTTAAAGATGAAGAACCTCTGCGCAGAGATATCGGCTTTGGACCTGGATGAACCTATCTCAGAAGCTAAGCTGAAGAGGCACATAATCCGCGGCTTGCGGAGGGAGTATGTGGCCTTTGTAACTTCTGTTCAAGGCTAGGCCAATCAGCCTTCATTGCTGGAGCTAGAGAGCTTACTTGCTTTGCAAGAAAGTTTGGCTAAGCAAATGGCTTGGATGTCTGTCTCTGGGGGAGAAGGCAAGGTTCTCTTTCTTGGGAAGAAGAAGAGATGGGACAAGAAAAAGAAGACATCTGGAGATGATGGTCCGTCTAATTCATATCAGCAGGAGAGGAGCTATGCTCCTAAGCGTGATGGGAAGAAGCAGGAAGGACCTAGATGCTTCAGGTGCAACAAGCTTGGTCATTTCAAATGAGACTGCAAAGTCAATCTTCAGCCAGGGCATGCTGCAGGGAAGGAGGAGGCTGGTTCCAATTCTGAAGGTAGTTGGGGTGGTTGAGGTGCATTCATGATGGGCATGTGTGTTCGGGCCATGGCTTCCATCAACTATCAGGACAATTGGATAACGGACTCTGGGTGTGGTCATCACCTCACCGGGGATGAGTCGAAGTTATCCTCATTGCAGACATATACAGGTAATGATGCTATCATTACGGTTGATGATACTATTCATGCAGTTAAGAAGGAGGGTGTGGTTTCATTGAACAATGATAGAGGTACTCTTACGTTGATGAGTGTCTATCATGTTCCGGGGATGAAGAAGAACCTCTTCTCGGTGACCAATGCGGTGGATGCTGGCTATCACATTCTGTTTGGTCCAATAGAAGTGAAATTTCTCCGAAATGTTTCAGCGGTGAAAGATGAGGTCACTCATGTTGGGAGATGAGCGAAGGACTTGTTTGTTCTTTCAACAAGTTCTTATGTTGATAAGATGAGGGCTAACGACAGCACTGCTATCTGGCATGAAAGACTTGGGCATGTTTGAAGGGATAAGCTGAAAGCTATGGTGGGAAGAGGCCTGGTGAAAGGTCTGCCTAGCTTGTCATCTTTTGGGGATGGTCATGTTTGTGCAGGTTGTCAGTTTGGTAAAGGTCAGCGCTTTCCATTTGACAAATCACAAATCAAGTGTAAAAGACCATTGGAGTGTATCCATGGTGATCTGTTTGGACCTACCAACACTGCCAGTCTTGGAGGTAGCAGGTATATACTGATTTTGGTTGATGACTTCACCAGATATACTTGGGTATATTTTCTGAAGGAGAAGTCAGAGGCATTCGAGAAGTTTGTGGTGTTCAAGGAGCTGGTGGAAGGTTTGCTAAACCTGCGGTTGAAGAAGTTCAGAATAGACATTGGAGGGGAGTTCACCTCCAAGGAGTTCTTTAACTTCTACATGAAGCATGGCATCCAAAGGGAGCTTTCTTGTGCTCACACTCCACAACAGAATGGAGTTGCAGAGCGGAAGATACATCACCTTACGGAGACCTGCAAATGCTGGCTTCATGCCAAGAGTACAAGGAAGCAGGGTAGATGGTGGACCAGAGGAAGCTGCAAGGGAAGCTCTAGTGGAGTTGCCTGTTTCTCCAGGAACTTCAGGTATTTCTAGCTCTGGATCAGGTGCTTCAGGTTCTGGAAGAAGGGGGAGCGATGCTCCATGTCTACCTGAGAGGAGAGCTAGTTCAGAAGTTGCAGTGGAAGAGGTGGTTCAGAGCTCTGAGGAGGTCCAAGAGGACCATTATTCCACCTGATCGGTATACGGGCGGGAACTTGGTGAGCTTTGTCTCATGTTTCTTCACAGGTCCTCTGGATGAGAGAGAGCCATCTTGTTATGAAAATGCCGTTGGAGTCAAGGAGTGGGAAGGAGCCATGGATGAAGAGATGGCTGCCCTCAGGAAGAATGAGACTTGGGACTTGGAGCTTAAGGTTGAGGGGGCTACTCCGGTGACTTGCAAGTGGGTTTTCAAACTGAAGAAGAAGGCTAATGGAATTATTGACCGGTACAAGGCTCACCTTGTAGCTCGAGGTTTCTCTCAGAAGTATGGGGAGGATTATGAAGAAACGTTTAGCCCCGTTGCCAAGATGACTTCGGTCCGGGTGGTGATCGCATTGGCAGCTTGCCAAGGGTGGAAGATTTGGCAACTCGATGTGAAGAACGCTTTCTTATATGGCGAGATTGACAAGGATATCTTCATGGATCAGCCACCTGGGTATGTATCCGAAGAGCACCCAATATATGTTTGCAAGCTCAAGAAGGCTCTTTACTGATTGAAGCAAGCGCCTCGGGCGTGGTACGGGAAGATTGCAGAATACCCCCAGTTCTGCGGATATTTTGCTTCTGATTCTGATTCAAGCTTATTCGTTAAGAAGACGGGGGAGCTTCAGGTCATGGTGCTGCTATATGTTGACGATATGATCGTCACGGGGAATTCAGAGATGGAGGTAGCTAGGCTTCGTGCTGAGCTAGCTATCATATTTGAGATGAAGGATTTGGGCGAACTCCACCATTTCCTTAGGCTCGAAGTGGAGAGGAAGGAGAGCGGTACGCTCGTTTCCCAAAAGGGCTATGCGGATCGAATCGTGAAGAGATTCGGCATGGAAGGAGGGAAGAGCAGCTATACACTACTGGAGGTTGGAGTTCATCTTCGGCGAGATGAAGGGAAGGTTCTTACCGACCCTTTGGTGTTTCGGGCTTTGGTCAGAAGCTTGATATACTTGACGATCACGAGGCCAGATATTGCGTATGCAGTTGGCAGGGTGAGTCGGTTTATGGCAGAGCCTCGGAAGCCTCATCTTGTGGCGGCTAGGAGTATATTGAAGTATGTCAAATCCACCTCGGATTTGGGTCTTTTCTACGGGAGAGATTGTAAGACCTCAAAATAGAAAGTTGGATTTCTAGAATCCAAGCTATCGCTGGAGATAGCGACTATCGCCCGGCGATAGCGTTCTGTTGAGAAGGCCTCTGTCGAGAGGCTATCGCGCGGCGGTAAGTCTAACACTGGCGACACAGTGACACGTGTCATGCACTGTTCAAAGCGGTGGCGTTGACTAGTTGGGGTCGGTTCATTACCGCTATCGCCAGGCGACATCGCTATCGCCGGGCGATAGCGGCATTTTGTACTTGGCGACCGAAATCGTGGGCATTGATGGCCAATTGACTTTAGGGGCTGATTTTTTGGCTAGTTGGCTCGGGAGGTGGCGTGAAAAGGCCGAAACCCCTCTTGTCTTCCTTATTCACTAAGGGTTTTGTTTTGGTGAGAAGGAGGAGCTTGGTAGTGGTGATGAATAGGGTTTTCCAACCTGAAAGCTCATCATTGGTGGAGGTTTCCTACACCGAATCCCGATCCGTTGGTGGCTACGCGTAGAGGAGGGCAAGACGCTCCTTTCCAACCGTGCCAAAAATCAAGCTATGGCCTCGAAGCGGCGTCTAAGGGTAACGATCCTTTCTACCCTCTTTTGGACATGTGTTAGTCCATTTCCGTGCATCTTTGATGTCCCTACCCAAAAGGGTGAGGTCGTGACCTCCGACGGGTGGATTCGTGTTATCCCCGTCAGATCTTGCATACATATAGAGTCCATGTGTGAAATGGACGTAGGCGCGCTGTGTGAAGCCCATCCGAGACGGTTTGTCAGGATTGGTGATGCTTTTTGATATTATGCGTGCCGGGGAAAACTCCGTGTTGATATCCTGCTTTGTAAGACTAGAGGGTGCTACTGCATGTGCAGCAACACCTGAGGGTGTGCCCCGGGAAGCACCCAAAGTTAGAAGCAGAAATGGAGTTTCTGTTCACTACCGCTAGCGTTAGCGTTATCGCCGGGCGGTAGCTCCCAGACTTGGTTCTGGTGATTTTGTGCATTCTGAGGCAGTGGGAGTGCTACTGCATGTGCAACAATGCCTGGGGGTGTGCCCCGGGAAGCACCCACAGCTAGAAGCCAAAATGGGGTTTTTGTACACTATCGCCAGGCATTAGCGTTAACGCTGGCGACAGCTCCCAGACTGAGTTCTGGTGATGTTGTTGTGCCCACCTGTTGAGGGGACCTGTGGCCTGTGTGCCCGACCTGTGAGGGTGTCCTGGTGGATGACTTAGCGGCCCGTAGAGCCGGCTAATTGAGAATACCTGGGCTGAGGGGACGCCATACCCGCTTTTCGTGTTGTACAACGAGAGCTGTGAACAACGGGTATTTGGCGAACCTGAAACCGCACCATTGCAGCACCTGATTAGTGAGTCTCGTACAGCATGTCGGGAAGTAATGGGAAACAGTCTTCGGACTACGGGATGTTCACTATTAAAGAACGGGAGAGCCCTGGTATTTGGGCCACCGACTTTAGCCTCGAAGGGCAAAGCCATCAAGAGTGGATGGTGGTGGAAGGCGGAGTACACCAAAGAGTGCCTGAGAGCACGAGACGTGGAGGCCATTCCCACGTTTGTGATTGATGCATATGTGTGAATTGTTGTGGTCCACGTCAACCGCTTCATTCTGTTATATATATATATGCTGTGATGCTTTTGCAGGGACGGGAAACTGCCACCCCCTCGAAGGGGTGGGGTCATTATAGTTTGGTCAGCTGTTGCTGACCGTTGCCCTATTTTGCCACCGTTTTTGGTGGGCTTGTTGTACAGGTGCTGGACCGAGCGGGAACATAGCGGGATCATAGCGGGCTGAAGCCCCTGCACTGTTGCGGCCCTTGAAGGCCTTTTTGATGTTCTCTTGTTTTCATGTATGGCCGGCCCTCGTGCCGATGTTTGTAATTTGTAAGGCCGTTGTGCCTCTTTTGTTGTGTAAAACATTTTATTCCTATTAATAGAAGTGGACATACCCGGGTTCGGGTTTTTGGGGTTTATCTTGTCTCTTTTCAGCTTCCGCATAGAATGCTCTGAGTTAGGCTTTGTTGTATAGCGTCGTTTGATATTTCAATTAAGTGACGTTCCCATTTATTTTGTAGTATATGGCGTGGGGCCCCGGCCGGACCCTCTGTTATATGCTCCCGAACGGATGGGGGTGTTACAAATTGGTATCACAGCTAGGGTTCCGTGTCCTTCGAAGGAATTCGTGGACGAATTCTTTTAAGGGGTGGTGAGCACGTGTGTGCGCTACCGTCGAGACGTAAAATAAACCCAAAAATGTCCACTTAGGAATAAAATGTAACAACAAACCAACAATTATTGCATGAATCTGGAACCTGAGTGTTCCTTTTGTTGTTAGTTGCGACTGTGTTGTCGCCTAACTGTGTGATGCACTCGTGTAGGGCACTCAAAGTGCAGCGGGACCGTCGCATCCCCGTGACGTGGTGGAGAGTAGCGGGTCTGCTGAGGCTCCTACACCTCCGTCTGCTGAGATGGTTCGGCAAGTTACAGAAGCCGTTCTAGCTGCGTTGAATGGCCAGCCTGGAAGGCAAGGTCAACCGCCGGTGCAGGAAGTGGCCCCAGAGCCACTAAGAGTGGAGCAAGTCCCCGTGAGGCGTGCTGCTGAGCAACAACTGAAGCACTTCCTGGGATTTCGACCTCCTCCGTTTACCGTGGTTGAATCCCCAGCTGAGGTCGAGGACTGGCTGTCGCATATGGAGCGAATTCTGACAGCGACACAGTCAGATGAAGCGCAGAAAGTGACCTTCGCTACTTTCTTGTTGGAAAAGGAAGCCAGACGGTGGTGGGATGAGGTAGAGAGGCACCAGTTTGCGGGATGGCGACTGGTTAATGTGCCGATGGAAGAGTTCTCGAGAATCTTCCTGGCAAGGTATGTGCCTCCATCGCAGCAGATCGCGATGGAGAGCCAGTTCCTGGCTCTAATACATGGTGATAAACTGGTTGATGACTACCTGTATGAGTTCACCCGCCTCGGGCGTTACGCTGGAACTTCTTTCGATGACGAGGGGAGAAGGGTGAACAGGTTCTACGGAGGTTTGCGTAGTGAGTTGCGGTACATTCTGACAGGGTCGTTGACGCAGGGTTTCACGACCCTCGTTAGTTCAGCCCGAGCGCTTGAGCAGGACATGCTCAGGGAGAAGTGCAAGGTGGCTGTGGTCGAGGCAGTGCCGGAGGGCAAGGCGCCGAGTGCGGCGAAGTTGCGGAGGTTGAATCGCTGGAAGAAGGCTCGATTATCTGGGCCAGCTCCCTCTGCTTCGGGCACGTCGTCTGGACGTGGCCCTCTTATTTGTTTTACTTGTGGCAAGCCTGGCCATTTCTCTCGGGATTGCCGCAGTGGGCTTCCAAGGTCAGAGAAGAAGACTGGGCCACCTTTTTCTAAGAAGGGGAAGGCGGTTGAGTCCACTGCCTCCCGTATGACTCCCCCGCAGCCCAGAGTCTTCAGTCTTGGTCGGCAGGAGGCTATGAAAGCCAAGGACCACGTGACAGGTATAATTTAAGATACAGTCCTTACTGTTTTATATACCTGTTTTAGTGTTCATGCTAACCTTGTTTGGCGGCATAGGCTTTGTAAATGTTTTAGGCGTTCCTGCGATAGCGCTTTTCGATACTGGAGCTTCGCACTCCTTCTTATCGTCGGACTTCATCTTACGTATTGGTGCGCCGTCGATTGCTTTTGCAAATGGACTGGAGGTCCTACTACCGAATGGATATTCGATGCATGTGGGGAGGAGTTGCTACGTGAAGGTTCTAGTTGGAAGCAAGGAGTATGTCCTGAAAGCATCGTTACTCCCCCTGGCTGAGTTCGATGTAATCTTCGGCATGGACTGACTGTCGGAACAGCGTGCATGCATCGATTGTACCACCAAGGAGGTGAGGTTTGGGCAGTGTGCCGATCGTGAGACGGTCTTTGCGGGCATGCGTGGATCGAGCAAGATGCCGATGTCTGCTCTCCAGGTGTCCAAGGCAGTGCGACAGGGAGCAGAGTTATTCTTTGTTCTAGTGGAGGCTTCAACGCCGAGGCCAAGCCTAGTGGATGTTCCGGTAGTTTCAGAGTTCCCCGATGTGTTCCCGAGCGATCTCCCCGGTGCTCCACCGCAGCGGGAGATAGATTTCACGATTGAGTTGGTGCCAGGCGCTAAGCCTGTGGCCCGCTCGCCGTATCGTATGGCTCCGAAGGAGTTGGCAGAGTTGAAGCTGCAGTTGCAGGAGCTGCTTGAGCAGGGCTACGTACGTCCAAGTTCCTCACCTCGGAGTGCACCGGTCCTCTTTGTCAAAAAGAAGGACGATAGCCTGCGGCTTTGCATCAACTATCGGGAGCTGAACAAGCTGACCGAGAAGAACAAGTATCCTCTTCCGAGGATAGACGACTTGTTCGACCAGCTCGTTGGTTCGACAGTATACTCGAAGTTGGACTTGAAGTCCGGCTATTATCAGGTGCGGATCAGGGAGTGCGACATCCCGAAGACTGCCTTCAGTACAAGGTACGGGCAGTATGAGTTCACCGTGATGCCGTTTGAGCAGTCTAATGCGCCTTCGATGTTTATGTACTTGATGCACCGGACTTTCTGAGAGTACCTCGACCGGTTTGTGATCGTCTTCCTTGACGACATACTGGTCTACTCTCAGTCCGAGGAGGAGCACGGTGATCACCTGCGAGTAGTCTTGGAGGTTCTGAGGAGGAACCAGCTGTATGCCAAGTTCTCGAAGTGTGAGTTCTGGCTACCTTCCGTGGCGTTCTTAGGCCATGTGGTTAGTGGAGCAGGTGTGGCGGTAGATCCGGTGAAGGTTGCGGCCATCAGGGGGTGGCCTGTTCTTTCTACTGTAGCGGAGGTCGGTAGCTTTCTCGGGCTGGCCGGCTATTATAGGTGCTTCGTGGAGAACTTCTCACAGATCGCGCTGCCTCTTACGACGCTGACACGGAAGATGCAGGAGTTTATTTGGACGCCCGCGTGTGCGCAGGCTTTCGAGGAGTTGAAGTGGCGGCTTACCACGGCTCCGATCTTATGTTTGCCTTGCGGCACGGAGGGCTACGAGATCTTCACCGACGCTTCTGGGAGCGGCCTTGGCTGTGTTCTGCAGCAGCATGGCAAGGTAGTAGCGTACGGCTCTCGCCAGCTGAAGGTGCACGAGCGGAACTATCCGGTCCACGACTTAGAGTTGGCTGCCGTGATATTTGCCCTAAAGCTTTGGCGGCATTATATGTATGGCGTGAAGTTCGACATCTTCATGGACCATAAGAGCCTGAAGTACCTTCTGACGCAGAAGGGGCTGAATATGCGACAGTAGAGGTGGATGGAGTTCCTTGGGGACTACACCTTCGAGATTCATTACACTCCCGGGAAGGGGAATGTTGTCGCGGACACGCTTAGTCGCAGGGCTCCAGTGCAGGACAACTGGATTCAGATGCATGATGCGCACCTAATACGTGACCTGGAGGCCTTGGGCATTTCTTGCGTGGAGAAGAGGAGCAGTGTCGGTGCCTGTTTGAGTTGGACTGAGGTGCAGTACGACCTCGCTTATAGAGTCCGCCAGGCTTTAGAACTCGATCCGAGTTTAAAGAGCTACGCGGAGGAGGCTGGTGGTGGGCCGGATGCCCAGTTTCAGGTGCGTGACGGGTTGCTGTGGAGAGGCGACCGGTTGTGCGTCCCCAAGGTGGGTGAGCTGCGCGATGAGTTGATGTACGAGGCGCATCGTACCAGGTATTCAGTTCATCCGGGGAGCACGATGATGTACAAGGACATGAAGGTCCTTTTCTGGTGGCCGGGTATGAAGAGGGACATCGCTCACTACATGGCCAAGTGCCACACTTGTGCTCTAGTGAAAGCGGAATGTCAGAAGCCCGGTGGCTTTTTGAAGTCATTACCGGTTCCGGAGTGGAAATTTGATGACGTTTCCATGGATTTCGTGCATGGGCTGCCGAGATCGCAGCGCGGGAACGATTCCATCTGGGTGGTCGTAGACCGGGTGACGAAGGTGGCACACTTTATCCCCAATCGGAGGGATGACTCGGTGAAGAAGTTGGCGAAGCTGTATGTTGATACAATAGTACGATTGCACGGTGTGCCCCGTAGCATCGTCAGTGATTGAGATGGACGCTTTACTTAAGCGTCTGGAGGCTAGTCAACCGTCTATTGGGTACGAAGCTGCAGTTTAGCACGACCTTTCATCCTCAGACGGATGGCCAAACTGAGCGTACCAATAGGACAATGGAGGACATGCTCCGGATGTGCGTCCTGGATTTCGGCAAGGGGTGGGAAGATCACCTCTGTGTTGTTGAGTTCGTGTACAACAATAGCTACCAGGCGAGTATTCAGATGTCGCCTTTCGAGGCCCTCTTTGGCAGGAAGTGCCGCACTCCCTTAGCTTGGGCGAAAACGGGCGAGACGAAGCTCTTCAAGAGGAAAGACATCGAAGAGGCGACTTCGACGATACGTATGATCCGGGAGAGGCTTTTGGTTGCGCAGGATAGGTAGGCGAAGTACTATAATGCGAAGCACCGCGACGTCCAGTTCGCCGTTGGCGATTGGGTTTACTTGAAGATCAGGCCGTTCAAGGGTGTATCCAGGATTCGACGCTTGAAAAAGCTGAATCCGAGATACCTTGGACCGTTTGAGATCATCGAGCGTGTCGGCGAGGCGGCTTATAGGCTTGCACTATCGGTGGAATTGAGCGGGCTACACGATGTGTTGCGGAAGGCAGTGGAAGAGCCTACGCATGTGGTCGCGGCGGATCAGGTGCCCGTGGATAGTGGGCTTAAGACGGCGGTCAGGCCCGTTAGCATCGAGGATGCTGAGGTGCGTCAGTTGCGGAACAGGGCGATCCGTATGGTAAGGGTCCGTTGGGACAACTGCGGTCGCGAGGAACTCTCATGGGAGCGTGAGCATACCATGATGGAGGAGTTCCCCGATCTGTTTCGGTGACGTTTATCTCTCTTTTTCCCCTTTTTGTAAAGACCTTTTTGGATATATATATATGCCTGTTTTTACAAATTTCGGGGCGAAAGTTTTATAAGGAGGGGAGGGTTGTAAGACCTCAAAACAGAAAGTTGGATTTCTGGAATCCAGCGCTATCGCTGGCGATAACGACAATCGCTGGCGATGGTGACTATTGCCCGGCGATAGCATTCTGTCGAGAAGGCCTCTGTCGAGAGGCTATCGCGCGACAGTAAGTCTAACGCTGGCGACACTGTGACACGTGTCATGCACTGTTCAAAGCGGTGGCGTTGACTAGTCAGGGTTGGTTCATTACCGCTATCGCCAGGCGACATCGCGATCGTCGGGCGATAGTGGCATTTTGTACTTGGCGGCCGAAATCGTGGGCATTGATGGCCAATTGACTTTAGGGGCTGTTTTTTTGGCTAGTTGGCCCGGGAGGTGGCGTGAAAAGGCCGAAACCCCTCTTCTCTTCCTTAGTCACTAAGGGTTTTGTTTTGGTGAGAAGGAGGAGCTTGGTAGTGGTAATGAATAGGGTTTTCCAACCCTAGAGCTCATCTTTGGTGGAGGTTTCCTACACCGAATCCCGATCCATTGGTGGCTACGCGTAGAGGAGGGCAAGACGCTCCTTTCCAACCGTGCCAAAAATCAAGCTATGGCCTCGAAGCGGCGTCTAAGGGTAACGATCCTTTCTACCCTCTTTTGGACATGTGTTAGTCCATTTCCATGCATCTTTGAGGTCCCTACCCAAAAGGGTGAGGTCGTGACCTCCGACGGGTGGATTCGTGTTATCCCCATCAGATATTGCATACATATAGAGTCCATGCGTGAAATGGACGTAGGCGCGCTGTGTGAAGCCCATCCGAGACGGTTCGTCCGGAATTGTGATGTTTTTTGATATTATGCGTGCCGGGGAAAACTCCATGTTGATATCCTGCTTCGTAGGACTAGAGGGTGCTACTGCATGTGCAACAATGCTTGGGGGTGTTCCCCAGGAAGCACCAAAAGTTAGAAGCATAAATGGAGTTTCTGTTCACTACCGCTGGCATTAGCGTTATCGCCGGGCGGTAGCTCCCAGACTTGGTTCTGGTAATTTTGTGCGTTCTGAGGTAGTGGGAGTGCTACTGCATGTGCAGTAATGCCTGGGGGTGTGCCCGGGGAAGCACCCACAGCTAGAAGCCAAAATGGGTGGGTTTTTGTACACTATCGCCAGGCGTTAGCGTTAACGCTGGCGACAGCTCCCAGACTGAGTTCTGGTGATGTTGTTGTGCCCACCTGTTGAAGGGACCTGTGGCCTGTGTGCCCGACCTGTGAGGGTGTCCTGGTGGATGACTTAGCGGCCCGTAGAGCTAGCTAATTGAGAATACCTGGGCTGAGGGGACGCCATACCCGCTTTTTATGTTGTACAACGAGAGCTGTGAACAACGGGCATTTGGCGAACCTGAAACCGCACCATTGCAGTACCTGATTAGTGAGTCTCGTACAGCATGTCGGGAAGCAATGGGAAAGAGTCTTCGGACTATGGGATGTTCACAATTAAAGCACGGGAGAGCCCTGGTATTCGGGCCACCGACTTTAGCCTCGAAGGGAAAAGCCATCAAGAGTGGATGGTAGTGGAAGGCGGAGTACACCAAAGAGTGCCTGAGAGCACGAGACGTGGAGGCCATTCCCACGTTTGTGATTGATGCATATGTGCGAATTGTTGTGGTCCGCGTCAGCCGCTTCATTCTGTTATATATATATATATACTGTGATGCTCTTGCAGGGACGGGAAACTTCCACCCCCTCGAAGGGGTGGGGTCGTTATAGTTTGGTCAGCTGTTGCTGACCGTTGCACTGTTTTGCCACCATTTTTGGTGGGCTTGTTGTACAGGTGCTGGACCGAGCGGGAACATAGTGGGCTGAAGCCCCTGCACTGCTGCGGCCCTTGAAGGCCTTTTTGATGTTCTCTTATTTTCATGTATGGCCGGCCTGCGTGTCGATGTTGGTAATTTGTAAGGCCGTTGTGCCTCTTTTTTTGTGTAAAACATTTTATTCCTATTAATAGAAGTGGACATACCCGGGTTCGGGTTTTTGGGGTTTATCTTGTCTCTTTTCAGCTTCCACATAGAATGCTCTGAATTAGGCTTCGTTGTATAGCGTCGTTCGATATTTCAATTAAGTGACGTTCCCGTTTGTTTTGTAGTATATGGCGTGGGGCCCCGGCCGGACCCTCTGTTATATGCTCCCGAATGGATGGGGGTGTTACAGAGATTCGGGCTTTTCCTTGCATGGGTACATGGATGCTGATTATGGAGGAGATTCAGATGATTAGAGATCGACGTCTGGATATGTCTTTATGACTGGCTCTACAACTATATCATGGTGCATCAAGAAGCAAGATTCTATTTCTGTCTCTACCACCGAAGTAGAGTACAAAGCTTCTTCTTTGGCGGCTCAGGAGGCCATCTGCCTTAGGAGGCTTGTGGAGGACATTTATAGGGAGGTGCAAGGTCCTACTCTGCTACGTGGTGACAACGAGAGTGCTCTCAAACTGGTGAACAATCCAGTTTGTCACGCGCGTACGAAGAACATAGAGATTCATCACCATTTCATTCGTGAGAAGGTGTTGGAGGGATCTCTGATTGTGGAGCATGTGTAGATCAAGGAGAACGTTGCTGACATATTTACTAAGCCGCTGGCGAAGGGACCATTTGGTCGGTTGCGGAGTTTGCTTGGGCTGACTTCCACTTCCCACTTCAAGGGGGAGTGTTAAAATTTTGAAGTGGAAGTGGATTTGTGCTGGGCGGTCTGCAGGTTGGAGACCGCAGAGACCGCGCAATCTGCGCTGGTTGTCTGGTCAGTTCAGTCTCAGCAGTTTGTTTGAGGCGGCCTGATCTGGGAGACTGTTATCTGTCTGGGCATCTTGCGCGGGTTGGTCTGGCGACTTGTCCTAAGTCGGCCAGATGTTCTTGGTCTTCCTTCTTGCAGTGACCGGGCGGTCTGACGACTGTTCTAGTCGGTCTAGTTACTGAAGGAGTTCTTTACTTCTGCAATAAGACCGGTGGTCTATTTTTCAGAGACCACTGTAACCAGGCGGTTTGTGATAACCATTTCGTTAATAAGGGAGCTGTGAGCTAAGCTGAGCTCGGTCGGTCTACTTTGCGAGACTGCTCACGATCTGATGGGCGGTTATTGTATCCCGGTTTGTGCGATGACGATATCCGTCTACTCGCATATAAATAGGGGTGCAGGGCCCATCATTAATAACGAGAACTGTAAGAATCAAAGTTGGCTTGATTGTGTCGGTCTCACTTTGAGGTCGTGCAGTCTGAGATTTTGTCTGACCGGTTTTTCTGTTCGTAGGTTAGCGGCTTGCAACTCGCGGTCAGCTTGTCTCCCTTCTTCCAGCTTTGAATAAACCAGTTCGGGCAGACTGTGATTAGGTGTTCGCGGTCTATGCAGCATACTCAGTTGATCAGGCGGTCTTAAGTAGCCAGGCGGTCTTGAGTTGCGGTCTGTCGCATATAGCAGTTTTTCTGTTCAGAGTTCGCGGGTTCTTCTTTGATCAAGACCGTGCGGTCTGGGCAATCTAGAAGTGCGAACTATTTGTTTTCAGTAGCGGAATAAAGCAGCAAGTTGACGGTCTGTGGTTGCAGTCTGGCAGGTGCGGCTTGTACTCTATTCGCGCAGTCTCAGTGGCTTCCGTCTGGCTTGTCTGTTCGCGCGGTCTGGCGGTCTCAGGGTGTCAGGTCGCTGTAGCTTGTTTTACCTTTGCATTGTGTTCTTCTCTTCTCCGTGATTCTTATGAATCATGTCTCTCCATGTATACCTCGCATTGTAAATAGATAGTTAATGCCATAGCACTATTTGTTCTTCTCATTGTCATTGTTGTGCTACACTTGTGAAAGGATTTGTGAAGTGTGTTCCGCATTTTTACTTCACCTCCGGACCTCATTTTTTTCAACAGTCATCGTCCGTAGATCCAAAGATAATGTCGTCGACATAGATTTGCACTAGCAAAATCTTGCCTTTTACTTCCCTAAGAAATAATATCTTATCTATCTTTCCTCTTGTGAACTTGTTCTCAAGAAGAAAGCTAGATAGCGTCTCATACCAAGCTCGAGGGGCTTGTTTGAGACCATATAATGCTTTACGTAAATAATAAACATGATCGGGTAGAAAGGAGTCAACAAATACGTACACTTCTTCCTTAAGATTACCATTTAGGAAGGCTGACTTCACGTCCATTTGGTAGACTTTGAATCCTTTCTGAGCAGCATACGCTAGAAACAACCTGATTGCTTCGAGTCTTGCCATGGGGGAAAAAGTTTGATCAAAGTCGATCCCTTCTTCTTGTTAATAGCCTTGTGCTACAATTCTGGCCTTGCTCTTGATAATATTTCCATCTTTGTCCAGCTTGTTTCTGAAAACCCATTTTGTTCCTATAACATTTTGTCCTTTGGGTCTTGGCACTAGCTTCCAAACTTTGCACCTCTGAAACTGATTGAGCTCCTCTTGCATTGCAATGATCCATGAGGCATCATTCTTTGCTTCATCGAACTTCTTTGGCTCAACCTGTGACAGAAAGCTTAAGTGCATAACTTGATTAGTTGTACCTCTTCTTGTTCTTACTCCAGCACTGGTTTCACCGATGATTTGATCAATCGGATGATCTCTTTGGTGTCTAATCATCAGGTTTCTTCCATCATCCATATTACAAGGAGGTACTTCCACTTATGGGGTTTCTTCTTCTTCTTCTTGAGAATCTTCCTCAGGTGGAATTGGAACATTTACTTCTGTAGACTTTGGAGCATCTTCCTTTGGTGCTTCTTCCAGGTGAAGTTCTTTGAATTTTCCACCTGCATCTTCAACAAATACACTAGAAGAGCTGCCATGAAGCATGCTCGCCTCATCAAAAATAACAGTGTATGTTTCTTCTACAATCAGGGGTTTCTTGTTGAAAATCCTATATGCCTTACTATGGCTAGTATAGCCTACGAAAATACCTTCAAAACATTTTTCACTAAATTTAGTTTTGTAGTACTTCCCATTATTAAGCACGAAGCATTTACTGCCAAAGATCCTAAAATAAGATAAAGTTAGTTTCCTGCCTTTCAGAAGTTCATAAGGGGTCTTATGATGATTTTTGTTGATTAGTGCTCTGTTTTGCATGTGGCAAGTAGTGTTGATACCTTCAGCCCAAAAATATTCAGGTAGTGAAGAGTTACTCAACATTGTCCTGCAAGCCTCTATGAGTGTTCTATTCTTTATCTCGGTGACTCCATTTTGTTGTGGAGTATGAGGAGATGAAAACTCATGAAAGATACCTAAGCTTTCACAGAACTCTGTCATGGCACCAGATTTGACTACGAAGCAGTTTAATTCATTATGTATTTGCTTGAAAAAATTAGAGAAAGAATCAACCGTATCTGACTTGTGTTTTAGAAAGAATACCCAAGCAAACCTTGAGTATTCATCAACAATAACCAAAGTATAAGCTTTACCTCCTAAACTTCTGATTGGCATGGGACCAAAAAGATCCATATGGAGCAGATATAAGCATCTGGTAGAATCTTTGCCAATTATGCTCTTAAAGGTAGCTCTAGTCTTCTTGCCCATTTGGCATGCATGACAAGGTCACTCTTTAATGAACTAAACATCAGGTGCATCACGAACTAAATTGTGAGAAAATAACATACTTATTGTTTTGAAATTTATATGTGCTAGTCTCTTGTGCCAATGGTCACAAAGAGATGCACTATCTTTTGCAATAGCACTTGATGACGTATCAGAAGACTTTATCAAGCACTTGTCCTTGTAGAATTCTACCATATAGCATGTCACATAGTTGACTTATGCTAATGAGATTATGCTGTAATCCCTTAATATAAGCCACATATGTGAAAGAGACTATACCATTTGTAATCATTCCGTAGCCTTTGTTAATTCCCCGATCAGATCGGCCAAAGATGACTTTTGGACCATCTTTCACTGGGTATAATCTTGTAGTAGGCTCCTTGTTCCGGTCATATGCCGTGAACATCCACTGTCCATGTACCATATAGGAGTTTTGTTGGCCTTTGGACATACCTACGGTCAATAATCAATTGCCCTTAGGAACCCAAACAGATTTGGGTCCCTGACTCTTCGTTATATGACCGCCACGAGGAATGTTAACCTTGTGAGGGGTCATTCTTGCATTGTTAACCCATGGAGTCTTGACATTTATCGGATTAAACCAACAATCTCTGGCAAAGTGACCAACCTTGCCACAACACCAACAGTCAAACCTATTGTATCTTCTTTTGCCCTCCTACTTGAATTTTTGAACGGGAGGTCTAATAGGAGTAACTTTCTTAGACGTAGAAGCCCCATGGTTGCAACAAACACATGGCTCCTTCTCATGAGATTTAGTCACAACAGTCTTAACTTTTGGTGTTTTCTTAGCTGCTGATCCATGTACAAATGAACCATAGTCCTTGAGGACAATTTCTTCGTATGGTGACTTGAAAGCAGTCGTTCTGAGGATTCGGGGATGGCTCCAACTCTGGTTACTCTTACTTGACTCAATATGAGTTGGTCTCATAAAGTGACCGTACATTGATTCATAATTATATGTGTTTGTGGGAAACACTACCTTTTTGAATGAGGGTTGATTTTGATCAGCCTTGCCCTTGCCTTTAACGGCTCTTCTCTTGGCATCCTTACTTGTCTCAGCCACATGAACAAGACCACTACCCTTAGAAGGAGCAGAGAATTTATTGATGATTGGAAGAACAGTTTTTGGCTTTGAGAAGCTTTCTACAAGTTTCCTTTCCACCACTAGCTTCTCTTCTTGTTCATCTATAAATTTCTCCTTCAGGGTTAATAACTCAGTGGAGTTTTTTAATTCATCCTTCAGGAGTGGGACTTCATCTTTGAAAGGAGTCAATCTTTTGATTTCCTCTTTCAATTCAGATTCCAACGTCTTGAGAGATTCAATTTGTTATGACTGAATTCTGACTACCTTGCGGCATTTGTCAAATCCCATCAAAAGGGCTTTATACCGAGTCATTAACTCTGAGTCCTCCTCTGAGGAGTATCCTTCATTTGCATTAGATTCAGTTTTAGATGCAGAAAGAGAGGTATGAACGTTTACCTCCCCCTCATTTAGGGTGTTGTAGACGTCTTCATCTGATTGGGCCATTATCCCGAAGTAGGCTTCCTCATCTGAGCTTGACTCATTTGAGTCACTATCGCTGAGAGTCTTTGGCTTCTTTGCAATGAAGCTCTTCTCGGCTTTCTTCTAACTCTTGATGGATCGCCTTTCTTCTTTTTTTGATCCTTCTTTCTTCTTGTATGGGCACTCCGCAATGACATGCCCTGGATTGTTGCAACAATAGCAAATAATGTCAGAAGAAATCTGTTTATTCGGTTTAGAATTATACCTGTCATTTCTATTGCTTTTCTTGTGATGATCATCATCATGCCTTGATCTTCTGTGATCGTAGGACGAAGATTGATTCTGTCTTGGTCTTCTTTTATTGAGCAATCTTTTGAATTGCTTGGAGAGGATAGAGAATTCTCCATCAGACATATCGGAGCTTGAGGGGAAAGCTTCAGATTCTTCATCTTCGTCTGATGGTGGTCTCCTTATAGGTGACATAGCCTTGCTTTTTCTTGAACTCTCTGCCTTGAGGGCAATAGACTTGTCTCTTCCAGAAGTCCTGCTCCCTTCATCTTCGGTTCATCTTATGCTCAGCTTAAGCTCATGTGATAAGAGCTTTCCAAACAATATTTGTGGCTCCATGGTAGCCAGCTTTCCAAATTCTCTGATTGCAATCGCTTTGGTATCCCATTATTTCGTCAAGGATCTCAAAAACTTATCATTCAGCTCACCAACAGAAAATTCACGGTCATAATTTCTTAGACCGCTTACTATCTTAAAGAATTTTTCATAAGTGTCAGAAATGGAATCTCTCGGATCTTGCTTGAATGCTTCATATTCCTGATTCAGCAAAGATCTTCAATCATCCCTTACCTCTTTTGTATCTTCCATCAGAACAACCAGAGAGTCCCACATTTCCTTTACTGACTTGCAGTTAATGAGGTTTTGCAACATAGAGTCATCCACTGCACCAGCTATGATGTTCTTTGCGTTCTTTTCCAAGGCGACAAGTGCAATCTCATCTTTGGTTAGTTCCAACATTTTCTTAGGAATCATAATAGCAGAATTTATAGAAGACGACTTTGTCTGAACATAGGGACCTTCTTCCACTATTTGAAAAATTCTTGGATCTGCAGCTTCCATGTAGAATCTAACTCTTTCCTTCCACATGGGGAAGTTTTCCTTAGTGCACACGTGCAACTTGACGGAGGAATCCATGGATCTTTCCATTCCATACATACTGGCTCTTGCAACTATATTAGAGATCTTGTTCAAGGTGTTAATCTTTAGAGAACAACCTAGCTCTGATACCAATTGAAAGTATCTAGTCGCAATCTAAATCACCTAGAGGGGGGTGAATAGGTGGATTCTATAGCTTTTTGCGGAATTAAAAATATAAGAATAAAAGCACACATAAACACAAGCACAGCACGACACAAGGATTTTATAGTGGTTCCCCGATGTGGGTAGTCCACTTTCCCCCCTCGCCTATCTAGCACTGAAAGGTTAGATTAGGCTACTTCACCAATCTCAGATTTATCCAAATCCTACAACTCGTATCAAACTACTCCTACACAATCTCGGAGAACAACTCTCTACTACAACTCGGAAGCAAGCTTCCTACAAAAGTATATAAAGGGATTTTTACAAATACACTTAAGATTGATACTCAATCTAACTTAGAAACTCTAGGAAGAGTCCCTTTCTTCAGATCTGAAACAAAAAAGTCTTCTTCTAAAAAAAGTGATCTTAAGTCAGTTGAGAGCAGAGGAAGAAGAAATCTGTGGATTTGAGAACTAGATCTGAACTTTGAGAGTCGAAAGAATCAAGATGTTGATTGAGAAAATCTCATTCAGTTGATCTTATCGACTTTAACTTTTGAAGAAGAATCACAGAATATTTCTGATCGACAGCAAGATGGTCGAGCGTGAACGAGAGATACGACCGACAGAAAAGATGAGAGATTGAATATCTGATTCACGAATAGCGATTAGGGTTTTTAGAAATATCCTTAAGATACTTATAGAACTCTTCTCCAATGGCTATAAATGCAAATTAGGGAAGACCTTCCACGTGTACTATATATCGCGGAACCCCTAAAGGAAAGCCGACTGTGATTTGAAATAGAAACTGTGCAGAACCAATTCATCAGATACAGAACGTTACTCGACGAATCCTTCTTCGATGAATCCTTCTTCAACGAAAACACTTAGAAACTTAAGGTGTATGCGGGAAGAAATATGATTTTATATTTCACGAGTAGAATAACATTACTCGACGAAAGATGTTTATCATTCGAAGAAAATGCTTGTTACTCGACGAAAACACTTAGGAATATGTTTCTTCCAAAACTTAAGAACATCAGCATCTTGCTCTTAGCTTCTCCTTTGTGTTTGAATAAGAAGTACACCCCAATATAGAGATTTCACATGAGTAAACACCTTGTTCAATGCAATGAGGAATTACATTGCATAGGCCTGTGTTTTATGACTCATTGAAACCTGACATTGGTTTGTAGTTAGCCATTTAGAATCAACAAACACATAACTAAAAAGCTATATCAAATACAATATCAAATCACCTTAGTTTAAGGGATACTTCTTCAAATCAAGGTTATTGTGGTTACAATACCCAACAGTAGAGGTTCAGATGGCCAGCTTTGTTGCACGTCCAAAAGATATATTACCATATAAAAATAAGAACCCTACCCTCAGCCATAAAAGACTGGTGGATTCCAGCAAAAGTATGCATAGAATCTAGAGTGCACCTACGACGTGTATAAAGGCATACTCAAGGTCTAGGTTCGGTAGTGTGCATACCCTCCTAGGTGTGAAGGTACCCGTTTCACTGCCCCCTGATAGCCACGACAGAAGGTAATTGAGAGTCTAGCTAACTCCAAAAAGCGGGAATGAAAGGTCCATGCGTATGGAGTTGTGTGTGTGTGAGTTGCACTTATATGAAATCATGGCATAATCATTGCATATGTATCATTGCATAAAACAAGATATTCATCATATAAATTAGTATGAGCTCTTTTATATAAGGAGTTACTTAAGAAACCCGAAACTTAATTTATAAGTTTGTATGGGCATTCATATAAGTTAAGTTACTTTTTGTGATGATAGTTAGCTACTTTACCTTATTTATTACTCATCACATATACTTACTGCTCTTTATTTACTTCTCTTACTTTACAGTACCTTATATAGTAGAACTGGTAGTGTAGCTATACATTACATATTACTATATTAGATAGAGCCATTGTCACCTGCTTGTATATACTACTGCTTATATTGTATCCTTTGTTTCCATCCTCCCGCACGGTGACTAGGGGTCGTCGGGGGAGTGAATGCCAAAATGGATTCGTCTTTTTGACTAATGGTCATCATGCCACATCAATTTAAGAGCACGAGCAGCTGGAGCAGCAGTACGTCCAGGATGAGCAGCAGTCCAGGGAGATAAATCATGTGAAACCGATGCAGCATACCATGACACTCCTTCAGACATATGTGAGTGTGAGAGTTTAGTTTCTTCTGCGAGATGATTTAGAGAGATTTGATATACTAGGCATAAGCCCCCTTTTATTATTGTATCTCATTGTGCACATTTATCATTCAAATTAAATATTATGTGTGATGTGGGCTTGTGGATATTCATTTACTTATTTTCTTTATGGTTGGCCTGGGATATTTAGATTAGTCAGTAGGATCAACATCTTGTATTTGCAACTAACCCATGTGTTGGTGTCACCGCAAGACGGTGGTTCTGGGTGGTAAGACTCCCCTTGGACCAGTACGTGGCCCGGGGAAAGGAAAAAGAAATTAGGAAAAAAGAGTCTTACACATGGAGCCAGATCGGTGCCAACAAATTGCATTATTTCACTATGTGTTATAAATAGTCAAATGCTCGAGAGTGACAGACCACAACTCGTTGTAGGGGGTGTAGAAAAGAACGAGAAAAAGAAAATCTTCACCGAAGAATGAGTTTACAAAGGGGAGGGAGATCTTCGAGGTCGAAGGAGATCTTTGAGTCGCCTTTGAAGGGGAAAGAGATCTTCGAGTCCCAAAGGTGATCCAAGCCATGCAGCCAGCACCCGCGCCAGACCGCGCAACCATACTATCGTTTGTCCGCACAGTGCGCCAAAGCATACGAAAGCCCAGGCCGAGAGCCCGCACGACCCCCTCGCTCTCCTTAGGGTGGACCACTCCACTACCAGCGTCGTCTTGTCCGCACGCTTTCAGAAATTTTTACCTCCGACATGACTTCAACGCACCTCCAGTCCGCAACTTTCCCCTGGGCCACAATGAGCAAAAATGGAAAAATTAAAATCTCCGCACTCCTCTTACACGTGTGGCGGACTCCAAGGATTTGGAAGGTAAATGACACGGAGCCCCTAAATTTATAAGGAAAATTGGGCTGCAAATAGCCAATTTATAACACCCTGCCAGTACAAATGATATAATAGTAGGTCTGACCGGGACCCCACGTTATATTGAACATACAAGTTTGGCATTATGAAGGTGATAACTAAAAAATCTATGCACATCAAAGTATCAAAAGCTGCCAGAAGGATTTTATTTATATAACCATGAATGTCCACATCACATGGAATGAAGAAAACAACAAGTGTATTGGCCTTAGGGCTGTACATTCATATCAAATGTAACAAAATTTTAATATGATTTACATACATCGGCACGCATGCCAACACTACGTGAAAAGTTATAAACAGTTCTGCATTGTCCTTTAAGGGCCAACTCAACATTAGGCTCTTTGCCCGCTACTTCCTACTCGACTCACCGGTACTTGTACCATCCATAAATAACCAGTAAATGAGGGTCAGCTATGAGCTGACCACAAACCGTGTAAGGATCCCCCTAGGCCATTCTATCCTTATATATATACGAGTGACAGGGCACGAAGGCCCCCCGTGTGGGCGGCGATATTCGGCGGGGCTGACATTCGGCGGGGGCGGTTTATATTTATATACCCATATATAAAACCTAATTCAATGTTGTTCATTAAAAACCATATGGTGTGATGGTTACTATCTTTGCTCCACATAGTGGAAACCCACTAGGTTATAATCTCACCATTGATAATTTTTGTGAGATTAAAAAATGGGTCATATGACCCTCCTTTTTCCAATAAATTTAGGGGTAAAGTAATAATTTCATGTTGTAGGGTACCCTACACCTTCATAGTTTTAGGTCACCCCATAGTAGGTTTAGGAGACCTATGAAAAAGCGGAGAGAGAGGGAGCAGTTTGATCTGACGGCTGATGAAATATCATGCCAGATTCGACGGCCGTAATCATTTCAACGAGTTTAAAATTTTGGGATATTTATACTATATTAAAAAGAAATAGTGCGGTCTGCGAATAGACTGAAATAAAAATTCATGAAAAAAAAATCTGGAACGTTAATTATGGTGCACTAATTCGGAATCGTTGATTTAGAACCCCCCACATCCCTCCCTCTCTCTCCTCATTCCTGATCCCTTCGTATACACACGCGCGGCTAGGTTTTCTTTGCCCTTCGTATACATGCGGAACTCCTGAATCCAGGCCAGCAGTCACGCATCTTCAGCCCCGCCCTCGCCGTCGCCAGAGCCCCTCCACTTCGCGATTTAGATCTCCGAAAGTTCAGCTTTCATTTTCGTGAGGAGAGAGCTTCGGTGTCGTCGACGTCGTTCGTTCAAAACAATTAGGCATTCTGAATAAAAACTCCCACTTATCACGGTTAAGAAATCCTACCCCACTCTTTTCGATCTTCCATCTTCCGTATAACGCCCCGCAGCGCAGCCGCACGCATCCCTCCCCGCCGTTCTTCCGCAAAGCGCCCCGCAGCGCAACTGCACGCATCCCTCGACGACGTTCTTCCGCAAAGCGCCCCGCAGCGCAGCCGCACACAACCCTCCCTGCAGCGCAACTGCACGCATCACCATACACAACCCACAAATTGCTCTTCCGCTCAAACATCCTCTGCGCAGCCATCCACGCATCTCCCCGACGTTCTTCCGCGCAAACGCCAACATCAAAAACTCTACCAGTCAAATGTAAGATCTCGCCATCTCTTACCTTAAATCTAGCAATGTTCGTCTCACTATATTGTTCCTTTGCTCGATTTCCTTGCAGGCTCAGGTAATGACCTCCGCTTGGCAATTTCGGAAACCCCAAATTTAAGCACTATGACAGCTGCAGGCAGCTTTAACATCCACTGAAAATTCTTCTCAAGGTACCTCCATCCCTGCATGTTGTCCATGATACCTTTTTCATAACTCTCTTAAGATCTCCTTCCAACCTAATGCACTCCATTGAAATTCTTTAACCCCTCTCATTATTCCCCTACTTTCTCAAATAAAGGTGTTTGCTGGGCATATAAAATCCAGAAGATTATTGGGCGAGAAAATAATACCTACTACCTGTTCGATGAAATGCATCAACCACGAGTAAAGGAGCAGGTTTCTGAAGTTGCATTTTAATCGACTCTTTTTGGTTATTTGCAGAAATGATCTATTTCTAAGTATAGAGAATTCTGCTTGGCATATAAAATCAAGAAGATTACTGGTCGAGAAAATAATACGTATTACCTGTTCGATGAAATGCATCAACCACGAGTAAACGAGCAGGTTTCTGAAGCTGCATTTTAATTGAGTCTCTCTGGTTATTTGCAGAAATTATCTATTTCTAAGTATAGAGAATCCCGTTAGTTCGATGTTATAGCAGGTTTCTCTCTTAAGCCTCTCATTTTTAAAGATAACCATGCAACTTATTTATTAAGAAATTTCACATGCTACCTCTTATAACATTTACTTGACAATTAGATGCTTCTAATTTCACATGCAACGTCTAAGAGTTGAACCTTTCAAATAGAGGTGGTTGCAGTTTGTTTCCTTTATATGTCTTACCACAGTGCACTGTTTTATTTAGAATCGTATTTCCACATTTCAGATTTGTTAAATCATTAAGAATTGATAGGTTTGCGCTCTTTCATGCAATCTTTTGAGATTAGTCATCTACACAATTAATACCCACATTGCTGTTTTATTAATCATTTATGTACTTTTCAGCTGCACAACATTACCTCCCTCAGCAAATCGACTGCACCTTATTTAGGTTATATCTAGATGGTTAAAACTAACAAGTTCATCCAAACTGCTTTGTTCAATCTATCAGGCCGAGTCCAGAAATGTTTTGTTTATATTTTGGCTTCAAACAAATAAGATAATATTTAGGCTTCAATTCATGGACGAAATCAGGAATAGGGGTGGAGCCCCATAACGATCATACTTAGGGATAAGGGTTGACAGTGCAACGACACCGTCGTAGTTTGGACATGGGCATAGCCCCGTAACCATCGCAGATAGGATAGGGGTGTTGCTCCATCATCGGCAAAGAGGAGATGCACGTTCTCATTAAACCTTGAATTATTTACCTTAAACTATTTAAATTTAAAGTTCGTCGCCCCCGCGACAAATGTCACCCGCCACGAAAAATGTCGCCCACCACGACAAATGTGGCCCTTACGACAAATGCCGCCTTGGATCGGGCCGGAGGCCCATGCCTGTCACTCGTATATATATACATATCAAAGAGAAAATACCACTACTCTAAGCAGAGTGAAGTTTCATGTACAATCAAAAATGTTGGTACGCATGATCATGCATTTCATGCTCTCAAGGCATGTTTAGGTGTACACTCGCGTGAGTATTACCACCAATCTATGTATTGCCAACTCAGATTCCGTTTGAACTTTTACTAGTCTAACCATCATGCCCGACTTAGTCTCTCCCATGCTAACAACATTCAAGAGGATTTCCCTCATACAGAACAACATGGTGCGGGTTTGGTTCAGCCACTGCCCATGTTGAAATCACCCTGTCTTGACATACATTGTGCAGGAATAGCTTTACCTCTGCCCGATCTCGTTTAATCATTATCACACTACACACCTAATCTACTCGAGAGCACATAGGCTTCACGATCATGACGAACATGTAGAGAAGGTTTGCATTATATCGCCCACGCAACGAGGATTTTACTAAGTGCTTCGGGAGCTCCCATAGTCCCACCTCTTGCAACGCGATAATGCATTTAGCGGATTCATTCTCCGCAACACAAATTTTAAAACCAAGCACCACCGATTTGGACCAACGGTCACAAATAGGCTTCACATAGAATGTCTAAATCCGCACGTCAATTAGATTTCAATATGCAATAAATGTCGGGGACGGACACAATCGAAACGGAGGAGGTCATGCCCTCCACTAATTAGCGGAAGAGGCTCTTCCTATGCAAATATAACAACCCAATAAAGGACAAACATGCCATAAGACCAGAGAGAAGTATCATTACCCTTGAAGATTTCTTGGGTGCCATGAATAAAATATCTAGCCAGATGGAAAGGACCGCAACGGGCTGACCTTCGTGTAACTGAACTCGTCTTGCGATTCAGAGCTTCAGAGCTCCTTTAATGGCAGATTTTGTCTCCTTCTTACTCTTCCTTGTCTCCTTCTTACTGTTCCTTGTCTCAAGCAAAGCTATCCAAAACTCTCAACAATAACATGTTAAAGATCAAGAGTTACTGTCAGCTACATTAAAACTGAAGGATGACCTATTCTGGAGCATTTGATCACATTCCATAAAGGATTTATCAGCCACGATCACAGATTTGTGAATCTATTTCTGTCAGCTATCGCATGGCAGTTGCGCTACCACATTGCGTTAGCGCTTAAGCGGTGAACTTATCCTAAACAGACATCATATCGACTTAAATCTTGTTGATACTTTGAGTGATATCGCCTAGAAGACCTACCGTCCGCGGTATCGCTAATGCCCAGCGTTAATGTTTAGTCGATCTATTCTCGTCGTAAACTCTTGCCGACACAGCAGAGCTTCAGGCCGACAGCCTGGAACTTCTAGTCGATACAGCTACAACTAGCGGTAGTACTTACTGCATTGCGTTAGCCTTCTAGTTGACATATACAAGCCATCTCATCGACATAGATAAGTATTCTAGTCAACACACTATCGCCGACAATGCCTCTACTGTGCAGCATTAGCGGTCTGCTACCATATTTTCTTTGTTTCTTACCACTGGGAACTAGGGTTTTACAACTCCCCTTCCCTTAAAATAATTTTATCCCAAAATTCTAGTAATAAGAAAATAATAAAAGATACAAAATTTAAATTGTACCTCAACAGAACAACTCAGGGAACTCGTCAAGCATGGTTTGCTCTCGCTCCCATGTAAGCTCCTCTCGACTACAAGTGTCTCAGCGGACTTTTTCCATTTTGATCGCTTTGCCGCAACTGCCGGATGTTTACCCAAAAATCAGTGATCCACTCCAAGATTACCTTTTTTAGGTGTCATGCAATTTCGCAGATCCCGTGCAGTCTCGCCCCTTCCGGGCGGTCTTCCTGGTGAGCTCCCATTCCGGGCGGTCTCCGTGGCGAGTTCCCCCTCCGGGAGACCTCCCCTCCATGGCAAGCTCCCCTTCCAGGCGGTCTCCCTAGCGAGCTCCCCCTCCAGCCGAGCTACCATTCCTGTCCAGCTCCCCTTCCGGGCGGTCTCCCTGGAGAGCTCCCCTTTCGTGCGGTCTCCGTGGAGAGCTCCCCCTCCGTGCGAGCTCCCCTCCCTGGTGAGATCCCCTTCCGTGCGGTCTCTCGGGCGAGCTCCCCCTCCGGGCGAGTTCACCTTCCTGGCGAGCTCCCCCTCCGGGCGAGCTCCCCTTCCTTGCGAGCTCCCCTTCCGGGAGGTCTCCCCCTCCTGGGCAGTCTCGCCCCTGCTGGGCGAGCTCCCCTGCCTGGGCGTTCTCGTCTCCTGCAGGGTGATCTCCCCTGCCGGTCTCATATTTCCCGAGGTAGCCCGTCGTTTTTGGACCTACCCGTTTGGGCAGGCCCCCGTGCCTATAAATAGAGGGGCAAGGGTATCGGAAAGGGACTTGGGAGGGTTTCCATCCCCTAGCCAGTGACTTGAGCGGTCTCCCTTTTTTGAGACCGCGGTGACCTCTTCCTACTTGCTTGGGTGATCTCCCACTTGCTGGGTGATCTCCCTCTTGTCAAGTGATCTCCTTCGGCTCCAATCTCCCCCGGCGAACTCTTTTCTGCTCGCGGCCATCTCTTTTCTCCCTCTCTCACTCCTTCACTCGTAGCTCAAAGTAATCGACCACACAAAAGTTTCCTCCCTCTTTCTCCAGCTTGAGCAAGTGTGGACCTGGTATATTTTTGGTTGAAACACCGGAATTTAGTGTCTTTGATGCGAATGAGCTTGAATTTTGTCATTAGTCTACCATCGACCGACACTTTATCATCCACAATAATAAGAGTGGGCTCTTGCACCACCTTCCTCAACACCAATATGTGGAACACATTGTATAAATCTCTTAACTCTATAGATATTGCCAGCTGGAATGTAGCTTCACCAACGTGCTCCAAGATCTCAAACAGTCCAAGGTAACCTCAGACTTAGCTTTTTAAGCGTCGAATCCTTGGTACACCTTTGAATGGTTTGATCTTTAAGTAAACCCAGTCGCCAATGGCAAACTCGATGTTCCGGTGCTTGGCATTGCAGTACTTGCCTGCATATCCTGAGAAACTTGCTATCGCTCCCGTATTACTCGAATAGATGAATTTTCCACTTCAACATATTTTCACTTCAACCGCTTCATGTCGCCTATTTCTGACCAAGTTAAAGGTGCACAACACTTTCTACCATATATGGACTTGAAGGGCGTCATTTGAATACTTGCTTGGTAGCTGTCGTTGAAAAACAAATTCTATTATATAAAGATGGTCCTCCCATCACTTTCTGAAATCCAAGGCGCACATCTGGAGCATATCCTTCATAGTCCTATTGGTTCGTTCGATCTGCCCATCTATTTGCGGGTGGAAAGTCATGCTAAGTTTCAGCTTAGTACCTAACAGCTGATGGATAAGCCTCAAGTCATTTATTGTAAAGCACCCATCATGATCGTTTAGGATACTACGGGGACGTCGTGCAACCGTATAATGTTATCAGCATATAGTTTTGCTAACTTTTGCACAAGGTCATCCTTCCAGTTCGGAATGAAATAAGATACCTTTGTTAATCGATATACGATCACCTAGATGACGCGTTTCCATGTTGTGACCTCGTCAATCCATTCACAAAATCCATTGATATATCGCCGAACTTCCATTCTAGAATTGACAAAGTCTTCAGAAACCCATCAAGCATTTGACATTCGGCCTTCATAAGTGTGTAAGTATGACACTTCACAACGTTGAGGGCTATGTCTTACTTCAAACCCAGCCACCAGAAAAGTTTCTTCATGTCCATGTACATTTTTGTGCTCCCGGGTGAATTGCGTACTTGGTAAAGTGAGCCTCATACATCAATTCCTCCCATAATTTTCTAAAATACGGGACACACAATCGGCTATCTTTCCAAAACAGACCATCATTGAAGGAGAAATCGGCATTTGACCCATCCACGGACTCCGCCACATAACCCTTCATGCTCTCATCAAGTTCTGAAGACTGTCGGATCCGATCATTGAGGTCGTATTGAACCTTGGACCAGTTCAAGCTTGTCGTACTCGTTGTCCTCATATCGACACATGTAATCGCAAGGGACTCCAGGTCACTGATTAGAAACTCATCATGCATAATATTCTAGATAGTTTGCGCGGTAGCCCTATGACTTAACACATCCGTGACAACATTTCTCTTCCATGGAGTGTAATGCATATCAAAGGTGTAGTCCCTAAGGAACTCCATCCACCTTTATTGTCGCATATTCAGCTATTTCTGATTTAACAGATATTTTAGGTTCTTGGGGTACGTAAAGATGTCAATCTTCACGCCATATAAATAATGCTGACATAGCTTAAGAGCGAATATCACGGCCGCCAACTCCAAATCATGTACCGGATAATTCCTCTTATGCACTTTCAACTGACGAGATCTATAAGCAAGCACTTTCCTAAATTAAATAAGAACGCAGCCTAAGCCAATCCCTAAGGCATCACTATAGACTTCATAGCCTTTTATATCACATGGAAAACATAAAATCAATGTCTTGGTCAGACGACCCTATAAATCCTCAAAAGCTCGTGCGCACGTTGACGACTAAATGAACTTCTACTTCTTCCTAGTTAACATAATGAGAGGTAGAGATATCCTCAAAAAGTCCTCTACGAAGCGCCTATAGTAGCTGGCAAGCCCTAAGAAGCTTCCGACTTCCACCACGTTTATCAACACAAGCAACTCTCATATTGCAACAATCTTCATCAGATCCACTATGATACCCTCTCCACTAACCACATAACCTAGGTATGCCACTGACGGTAGCCAAAACTCACATTAGAGAACATGACACACAACTGACTCCTCCTTAGGTGCTCAGAATTGTGCATAAGTAATGATGAATAGTAAATTATGCATATTTTTAGTATAGTTTTTAGCATAATTTTGGGTAATATTGTACATATTTCATATAAATTATTGAATAAATAATTTGTTTTAGCTATTTTTTATATTTTTATATTTATATGTAAAAAGGAACTATTTAGGTATCTAAATATATATATATATATATAAAGTATTTAAATATATATGTAAATACTTATTGAATATAATTAAGTAAGTTATTGAATATGTATTAATATAAAAATTCTGTGAATATATATATAATAGTAATAAAAATATAGTAGTATAGTATAAATAATAACATAGTAATAATAATGTATATATTATAAATATAATGGAATATATATGTATATATATGTATATATAATAAATAATA
Organism: Dactylorhiza incarnata; assembly: GCA_033032865.1. NCBI lineage: Eukaryota > Viridiplantae > Streptophyta > Magnoliopsida > Asparagales > Orchidaceae > Dactylorhiza > Dactylorhiza incarnata. The sequence continues at coordinate 7,059,386 of JAWHQI010000033.1, read as the reverse complement.
ATAATATATATAAGTCTGCAGGCGTTCGACGAAAGGCAAACTGCGTTCGACGAAAGGCACCCTGCGTTCGACGAATTCTCCCCGAACTGCGTTCGATGAACCCGCACTGCGTTCGACGAACACTCCCCCGAGCTGCGTTCGACAAACCCCGTGCCGCGTTAGACAAAATCCCCCCGAGTTGCGTTCGACGAACTATATATATATACTATATATAAACATATAACTAACTATATATATATGTTTGCAGGAGTTCGACAAAAGGCGCCCTGCATTCGATGAACTCTCCCCGACCTGCGTTTAACGAACTCTCCCCGAGTGGCGTTCGACGAATCCCTCTCTGTTGCGTTCGATGAACTCTCCACAGCGCTCGACGAACTGCCCACTGAGACTAGTTCTGACGCTGAGACCAGCCCGAACCGCAGAGACGAACCAAACAGCTGAGATAAAGGCAACAGCTGAGACCTAAACCTCCAGCTGAGACCCAACCCGCTAGCTCACTCCAACCCCCCAGCACTCTCCTTCTAGAATCATCCAGCTGCTATCCGCACCCCACAAGTGCTCAAGTCAAAATTGCCAACCTCTCATGTCAAACCGCCAGCTGCTATTTATTTTTTTTGCTAAGTGCAACCCTATTTTGTCTATAAATAGAGGCTGACCCCCTCTTCAATCACCCCTCTTAGATTTCCCTTTTGGGTGATCTTCCACCATCTTTTCCACCTTAGTTTTTGTATTTTCTTTTTATGTTTTTTATGTAATTAATTAATTAAGTGTTGTTTTTGTAATTTCTTTTTTTATTTTCTTTTAAATGTTGCAATATTTTTATTTCTTGTAACCCCTTAATTATGGCAATAAATAAGTTTAGTTTTCATTTCGTGTAATTTCAATTCTGTCCAGCATTTTAGTTCGTAGCGTAGTTTCAATTCTGCAATTTCTTTTCTGCACTGCAATTTTATTCTTAGCTTAGCTTCAATTCCTGCATTTTCCGCATTTTTTCTCGCTTTCATAAGCAATTTATTTATTGCCGTAATTTTGGTTTTCATTTTAATTTAAATTTATTCGTCTTCGTAACTTTCGCTCTTTTTCTTCCTTGACACAGAATCGATGGAGCCGAATATTACGTTTTCATTTATTTTCGCTTTAATTCGAATTTTGGTTACCTCTTTTTTTTTTGCTTTGATTCGAATTTACTCGCCGTCATAATTTTCGTTCTTTTTCTTCCTTGACGCGGTAGAGATTGGAGCCGAAGATTATGTTTTCATTTATTTTCGTTTCAAAGCAACTTTCGTTCTCGCTATTTTCGATCCGTTATTTTATGTTTTCATTGTTTTTGTTTCCGTTATTTTTCTTTTCGTTATTTATGTTTTTGTTCTTTTTTTTCTAGTTCTATTAATAGCTTATGCAATTTCCTTTCGTAGCGTAGCTTTTTTATCGCACTGTATTTATTTCTCGTCTACCCAATTGGGTAGAACTCGCTCATGCATTTATTTCTCGTCTACCCATTTGGGTAGAACTTGCACTGCATTTATTTCCCGTCTACCCGTTTGGGTAGAACTCGCTCACGCATTTATTTCCCCTCTACCTATTTGGGTAGAGATTGCATTTCTATATTTCAATTTCTGTCTTTGAATTTCTGTCCTTTAAATTCTGTAATTTCAAACTCTTTTAAATCACGCAATTGATCGATAAAACAATAACGCGTTTTCTCAAAGTAGAAGTACTCGACAAAACCCGGATCTAAATACGACCTTAATAATTTTCTATAAAATTATCCTATACTATACACGATAAGGTATACTTGACTTTTCGAATAATTAGTTAGGATAATAACGATACAAAGACTTGCAAAAACTCTCCTTTTCTATATTAAAAATTTAAAAGAATTCGGCCCCGCCGCGGCGGTGTAAATGTCGATATTCCGAAAGAAGGAAAGTCTATTACTTCTATCATCTCGATAGGAAGGATAATGGTTAGTTCCTCAAAGTAGGAGTACTCGCGAGACGCCTCAAACGCGCTCGCCGAATTCTACCCGCACCACGGAAAGATTTTGCGGCGCACTCAAATAAATTTTAATCATCAAGTTTTTGGCGCCGTTGCCGGGGATTTTTGTTGATATTTTGAAAAGAGAAAACTCTATTGATTTTATCCTTATTTTTTTCCTCCTTTAACAAAAAGGAAAACCAAACCAAAAATTCAAAAACCTCAAAAACACAAAAAAATTTCATTCCCAATCATATTTTTTCTATAGAAAACTTAAAAAAAAATTAAAAAACCCCCAAAACACCAAAAAGATGTCATTCCTTATTTTTATAAATTTTAAGAAATCCAAAAAATTAAAAAAATACGAAAAAAAAACTTTATAAAGCTCACACCAAAAAATTGTGCCTTTTTTCTTTTTACTTGTTTTGTTTTATTTCCTATAATTTTTGTTTATATAAATAAAGTTTGTTATATCTTTTTGTAAGAAGAAAAAAGAAAACCAAAATAAAAAAAAATACAAAACTCATAAAAATGATAAAATAGTTTTTTTCCTTTCTTTTGTTTTTCTTATTTTGTTTTATATAGTTATGTTTTGTTTTGTATAAGTGTTTTTTGTTTTGTTTTTCTTGTACCAAAAAATTAGTTTTTATTTAATAATATTTTGCAGGTATTTATCTGGTCATCCCATCTCCAAATCAGGGACGTGCTTTTTCCCGCTGCTATTTCCTTTCTTGTATTTTTCATGCTTTTATACATATAAAGTTGTTCCTCATACTTAATTTCAACATTGAGGACAATGTTGACTTTTAAGTATGGGGGTGTTTCCCTCTTTTTGTAATTATTTTGGTCCCTCCCATATTAGAAAAGCTTTAAAAAAAAAGCTTAAAAAATGATGATTTTTTTATTCTTTCTTTTCTTTTGTTTCTTTATTAATGTATATATAGATAAAATTTGAAAAATCCCAAAAAAAAAAATTGAAATTTTTTTTACTTAGAAATTTGTTATAACAAAATTCACAAAATTTTGTCATAACACCAAAAATTTTTATTTATGTTTTTATTTTCCTTTCTTTTTTTCTTTTTTTCTATCTATATGTATTTTGTTACAACAAAAATAAAAAAATCCAAAAAAGATCATAATAAAAATTCAAAAAAATGATGAAAAACTTATCCAAAAATTCCAAAAATAGAATAAAACCCCTACTTGGCTTTTTGTAACTTTCAAGGCTAGTCGATTTATTTTTAAGCATTTTCATTATCTTTGGTTTGCTTTTAGTTCATTTTATCATAGTTCGTATGATTTAAATTTTCAGAGATTTGGTTTTAAAAAGCACTCTATGAATTCAATTTAATTAGAGAATTTCTTTTATCACTACTTCTCGTTAGTTTAAACCTCTACTTGTTGTATTATGTTAGAAAAAACAACCTTAAACTCTAAATTATTCATACTTCAAACTTTTGAAAGCTTTGGAAAATTATATCTACTTTATCTTGCTCTCTAAATTTTTGATTTCAAATCTAGAAATTTCTTTTTAAACCCTCTTTCCTCTTAGCCTTTTTCCTGGTAATCATTTAAAAGATCTTATGTCAATGTGAATAAGTTTTCATTCCGTAAACATAGGCAACCAATTTTATTAAAAGAATTTATGACATGGGAATAAAAATTTCGTTCCCTAAACATATATATTGGGTTATTTTTGAAGATTGAAAAATTTCATTATGGGAATAAGATTCCATTCCATAGCCACTCTCAAATCCAAACAAAAAAAAATTGAGTGGGGTGAGAGGATAAAATTCATCGCCCCCAAATCAAAAGCATCTTCTCCTACCAAGTTTTCCCCTTACCCCTTAGCCATTATAATTGAAACCTAAGAAAAAAAAAATTTTTTGGGAGCAATATTTAGTAGTTTTTATTCTTCCTTACAAATTTCATAACAAGTTAAGTTTTTATAATTCTAGTTTAATTTTGTCACTAAATATTGCAATATTGTTTGCCATTTAGCTAACTTAAAGAGGTCTTGTTGGCTAAAATATTTTGCTCTTTTTAAGTCATTTTCATAGCTTAGGATTTACCTCTTTAAATCTCTAAAATTTACTTTAAACTTACTTTTTGATTTATTTGAAGTTTTAGTGAACTAGAAATTTTATTAATGTCTTAAGAGTATGTTTCGTACTTTTGCTCTAGAATAGCAAAAGCTTAAGTATGGGGGGTATTTGATGAATAGTAAATTATGCATTTTTTAGTATAGTTTTGTAGCATAATTTTGGGTAATATTGTACATATTTCATATAAATTATTGAATAAATAATTTGTTTTAGCTAATTTTTATATTTTTTATATTTATATGTAAAAAGGAACTATTTAAGTATCTAAATATATATATAAAAAGTATTTAAATATATATGTAAATATTTATTAAATATAATTAAGTAAGTTATTGAATATGTATTAATATAAAAATTCTGTGAATATATATATATAATAATATAGTAGTATAGTATAAATAATAACATTGTAATAATAATGTATATATTATAAATATAATGAAATATATATGTATATATATATGAATATATAATAAATAATAATAATATATATAAGTCTGCAGGCGTTCGACGAAAGGCAAACTGCGTTCGACGAAAGGCGCCCTACGTTCGACGAATTCTCCCCGAGCTGCGTTCGACGAACCCCATGCTGCGTTCGACGAACACTCCCCCGAGCTGCGTTCACAAACCCTGTGCTGCATTCGACGAACTCTCCCCGAGCTGCGTTCGACGAACTATATATATATACTATATAAACATATAACTAACTATATATATGTCTGCAGGAGTTCGACGAAAGGCGCCTTGCGTTTGACAAACTCTCCCGACCTGCGTTCGACGAACTCTCCCCGAGCGGCGTTCGACGAACTCTCCCCGAGCGGCGTTCGACGAATCCCTCTCTGCTGCATTCGACAAACTCTCCACTGCGCTCGACGAACTGCCCGCTGAGACCAGTTCTGCTGCTGAGACCAGCCCGAACCGCAAAGACGAACCAAACCGCTGAGATGAACACAACAACTGAGACCCAACCCGCCATCTGAGACCCAACCCACCAGCTCACTCCAACCCACCATCATTCTCCTTCTAGAATCAGCCAGCTGTTATCCGCACCCCACCAGTGCTTAAGTCAAAATTGCCAACCTCTCCAGTCAAACCGCCAGCTGCTATTTCTTTTTTTGCTAAGTGCAGCCCAATTTTATCTATAAATAGAGGCTGACCCCCTCTTCAATCTCCCCTCTTGGATTGCCATTTTGGGTGATCTTCCACCATCTTTTCCACCTTATTTTTTGTATTTTCTTTTTATGTTTTTTTATGTAATTAATTAATTAAGTGTTGTTTTTGTAATTTTTTTTTGTATTTTCTTTTAATTGTTGTAATGTTTTTATTTCTTGTAACCCCTTAATTATGGCAATAAATAAGTTTAGTTTTCATTCTGTTTAATTTCAATTCTGTCCAGCATTTAATTCGTAGCGTAGTTTCAATTCTGCAATTTCTTTTCTGCACTGCAATTTTATCCTTAGCTTAGCTTCAATTCCTGCATTTTCTGCATTTTTTCTCGCTTTCGTAAGCAATTTATTTATTGCCGTAATTTTGGTTTTCGTTTTAATTCAAATTTATTCGTCTTCGTAACTTTCGCTCTTTTTCTTCCTTGACACGGAATCAATGGAGCCGAATATTATGTTTCCGTTTATTTTCGCTTTAATTCGAATTTTGGTTACCTCTTTTTTTTTCGCTTTGATTCGAATTTACTCGCCGTCATAATTTTCGTTCTTTTTCTTCCTTGACGCAGTAGAGATTGGAGCCGAAGATTTTGTTTTCGTTTATTTTCATTTCGAAGCAACTTTCGTTCTCGCTATTTTCGTTCCATTATATTATGTTTTCATCGTTTTTTGTTTCCGTTATTTCTCTTTTCGTTATTTATGTTTTTGTTCTTTTTTTCTAGTTCTATTAATAGCTTATGCAATTTCCTTTCGTAGCATAGCTTTTTTTATCGCACTGCATTTATTTCCCGTCTACCCGTTTGGGTAGAACTCGCTCATGCATTTATTTCCCCTCTACCCGTTTGGGTAGAACTTGCACTGCATTTATTTCTCGTCTACTCGTTTGGGTAGAACTCGCTCACGCATTTATTTTCCCTCTACCTATTTGGGTAGAGATTGCATTTCTATATTTCAATTTCTGTCTTTCAATTTCTGTCTTTTAAATTATGTAATTTCAATTTCTTTTAAATCACGCAATCGATCGATAAAACAATAGCGCGTTTTCTCAAAGTAGAAGTACTCGACAAAACCCGGATCTAAATACGAGCTTGATAATTTTCTATAAAATTATCTTATACTATACGCGATAAGGTATACTTGCCTTTTCGAATGATTAGTTAGGATAATAACGATACAAAGACTTGCAAAAACTCTCCTTTTCTATATTAAAATTTAAAAGAATTCGACCCCGCCGCCGCAGTGTAAACGTCGATATTCCGAAAGAAGGAAAGACTATTACTTCTATCATCTCGATAGGTAGGATAATGGTTAGTTCCTCGAAGTAGGAGTACTCGCAAGACGTCTCGAACGTGCCCGCCGAATTCTACCCGCACCCCCGAAAGCTTTTGCGGCGCTCTCAAATAAATTTTAATCATCAAGTAATCTGCATGCTCCTCTTCCAACTGAGAATAAATAAATAAATCGTCGATGAAGACAATCACAAATCGGTGTAGATACTCTCGGAATGTTCTATTCATCAAGTCCATGATTATCGATGGTGCATTTGATAGGCCGAACGACATCACCATGAACTCGTAGTGCCCGTAACGGGTAGTGAATGCCATTTTGGGAATTTCACATTCCATAATCCTCAACTGGTAATAATCAGACTTCAAATCCATTTTTGAATACACAGTAGATCCAACAAGCTGATCGAACAAGTCTTTGATTCTCAAAATTAGATATTTGTTCTTCTCCGTCAGTTTATTCAATTTGCGGTAGTCTATACATAGACAGAAGCTTTCGTCTTTCTTTTTCACAAAGAGGACATGTGCACTCAAAAGGGATGAAGTTGGTCGTACATTGTCCTACTCTAGTAGCTCCTGCAACTAAACTTTCAGTTCTGCCAACTCCTTTGGCACTATTCGGTACGGTGAGCATAACATAGGTTTGGCACCCGACACCAACTCAATACAGAAATCAATCTCTCACTGAAGCGGAGCTTTAGGGAGATCTTTTGGAAACACATTTGCCAACTCCGATACTATCGGAACATCACTAAAACTGGGCTTGGGCTCTGAAACTTCCAACAAAGTAAAGAACAACTTTGTGCCTTTCTGAACCACCTTGACCATATGGAGAGCAGACATTAGTGTCTTACTCGATCCTCGCATACCAGAAAATATAGTCTCACATTCAGTGTTTTTCCCCATTGTGACTTCGTTCAGATTGCAATCGATGTATGCACGCTTCTCTAAGAGCCAACTCATGCCAATGATTGCTTCGAGTTCAGATATCAGTAGCAATAATGCTTCCAATTCAAAATTGTGATTTTCTATCTGCAAAAGAACATATCAACTCCCATTCGCACTCATCATGAACCCATTTGTCAGCACTACAACAAATCTATCCTTTGTTATGGATGAAGGAACTCCGATAAGCAACACGAAGTACTCATACTGAAAGGAGTGAGATGCTTCAATGTCAAAGAGAGCTCTCGTAGGATAGCTAACTATTAGAATGAAGCATAATCACACACACAAACAAAACATATAGTCACACAGTCACCAGTTATGACCACACTGTGACTCTACCCACACATGGAATATTAGTACCATGGGGAATTGTCAACCGATCATGGGGGTTTTACCGCCCCTTAAGCACAAAAGCTCTGAGCATATGCTAACTCATCATCATATTGAATCACTAGGATTTAGCTGTACTTTCTTGACCCTCATCTCAACATCCACTATTCTTACAGAAAAAGGGCATTGCAACGACACTATGGCCATAATTGCATGTCTTACAAAAACCTAGAAGCAACATCACACAAATAACACTTTGGTGAATGGCCTCTCATTGGCCAAGAGAATACACTCTCGATTGGGTTGCAAGATATTGGGAAGCAGAAGTCTTTATTGCTTTACCTATCTTATCAAACTTTAGACCTGCTTCATAAGTTTTCTCCAACGTTCTCGGAGGACCACTTAGAAACTCTCATGTCATGCCCCACTTTCTCATAAGTAAAGCAAGTCAAATGCCTCGTAAATCATGACAGCGACTCCTCAACTATCATTGGTGTTTGAAGCCCCGAGAAAGATGGAGGGTTCAAGATCAAATAGTTCTTCAAACTAGCAACACGCTTGCGGTTCCACACTAGCTCAACTACACCAACTGGCACCGAGGCCACATCAAAAGTATTAGGTTGTACAAGCCTTCCTACTTGTGCATTAAGCCTGGAAAACACTGCTCTTAAGACCCATCAAATTATTTAAGTAGAAGGGGGCGTCGCATGAGCATGAATTGACGCACTATTCTCAACAGTGTTACAAGGTTACAAACACCTCACTCCACTCCTAGTCAACTATAATCATGCCGCACACAATTTAGTGACTGCAAACATTGCAAAACAACAATCATGGAACGCTCAAGTTCCGCAAACAAACATGTTTTTTATTCCTAAGTGGATATTCAATGTTTGTTTAGTTGTGTTTAAGGTGACGACCTAGACGTGCTCTCCACCCCTTATAAATAATTCATCCACAAATTCGAAAACGACGGATCGACTCCTACAGTCCGATACTAAATTATAACACCTTGCCCAAACAAATGACATAACATTAGGTTCGTTCGAGACCCCACGCCATATTGAGCATACCAGCTAGGCGTTATGAAGGTGATAACTAGAAAATCTACGCACACAAAAATATCAAAAGCTAGCGGAAGCATTTTAGTTATATAACCACGAATGTCCACATCACTAGGAATGATGAAACAACAAGTGTATTGGCCTTAAGGCCTTACATTCATAAAATTGTAACAATGCTCTAACATGATTTACATACATCGACACACAGAGGCAAAATACATGAAAAGCTATAAACCGTTTGGCATTGGCCCAAGGGCCAACTCAGTATTAGGCTCTTTGCCCGCAACTTCCTGCTCGGCTCGCCAGGACCTGTGCCATCCACAAATAAGTGGTTAACGAGGGTCAGTTATATGCTGACCACAAACTGTGTAACGATCCCAACCCCCCGACCATTCTAGCTGACTCCAGGGCAGTGGTACCATTTTCATACAAGTCATACGAGCTTTACCTCGATCAGCCGTACAAGCCGTATATATATCAAAGAGAAAGTATGACTGATTTGAGTAGAGTGAACTTTCAAGCACAATCACAAATGTTGGTACACACGACCACACATTTCATGATCTCAATGCATGTTTAGGTGTACAGTCGCAAGAGTATTATCACCAATCTATGTATTGCCAACTCAGATTCCATTTGAAATTTTACTTGTCTAGCCATCAAGCCTGACTTAGTCTCTACCATGATAATATCATTCAAGAGGATTTCCCTCGTGCCAAACAACATGGTGCGGATTCGGTTCAGCCACTGCCTGTGTTCAAATCACCCTGTCTAAATAAACATGGTGCAGGAACAGCTTTACCTCGACCCGATCTCATTTAACCCTTATCATGTTACGAACCTAATCCACTCGAGAGGACATAGGCTTCACAATCACGAAGAACATGTGGAGAAGGTTTGTATTCTACCACCAAAGCAATGAGGATTTTACTAAGTGCTTCGGGAGATCCCTTAGTCCCACCTCTTACAACGTGATGATGCATTTCGTAGAGTCATTCTCCAGCACGGAAATTGCAGATCCAAGCATCACTGATTCAGATCAATGATCACGAATAAGCTTCACACAGAATGCCCAAATCCGCACGTCTATCTGATTTCTATATGCAATAAATGTACGGTGTAACAACCTATAAAATTAATTAAGATTCACAAATTTTATTTTGATTTTTTACTTAAAGGGCATTTTTTTAAATAGCCAGATTTAGTTTTCCCTCTATATTCAGCCGCCCCCCCCCCCCCCCCCCCCCCCCCCCCGATTCTTCATTTTATTTTCGGCTTAACTTTTTCGCAAGCCCCGACTCCCATTCCCGCAAGCACCTAATCGCTGCTCTAGTTCGTTGCCTCTCGCTCACGTATCTCCCTCTATGCCTCCTCCTCTGCACTCGTGGCCGATGGCCCCCTTACTCCTCCTACAAGTGGCCGACAAATCCTTTTCCTCCTTTTCTGGATGACAATTTTTGCCTCTGCAAGCCGCCAAACCCCTTCACTCCCTCCTCCCCAAGGGCCGTCAGCCACCTGTTGCAAAGAGGGACACTTAGGGTTTTCTCGAATCCCCCTCGACTCGGATTTTTGGGCCCAGATTTGGCTCCTTGGGCTCTGATTTGGCTTCTTTTGGTAAGGTTCTCCCACCTTTCTTTCTCTATTCAGATTTTCTTGATCATTTATGATTTATTTGTGCTCAAATTGCAAATATTTTGTGATTCAAGTTTATGCCCATCCTATAATCGACTAACCACTATGTATTTGTGATCTCTGACGCCGTTCATCGAATCAATTGGTGGGATCGCTCAAAAACCCCTTCTGATTTAGGGTTTACCAAGCCTAAGCGCTACCAAATCATAATTTCTTCCTGGTAATCTCCTCTCTGCTCACCTGTGAGGGAGGTAAATCTTGCTAAACCCACCTCGATTAAGTTATGAGATAAAAAATGCATGTGCTAGCGTGGGGTATTGTTGGAAAAAACCCTTGTGATTTATCTAACAAATTACTTAAAGTGTTTTCATCAGTTAGGTTATATTACCCACATTGTATAGAAAGGGTAAAATGGTCATTATATGTCCTAGGATGTCACACTCACTTTAAAGTGTCAAGGACAGGTCAAGATAATCACAAAATCTGTTAAGTTAAGACTTGCGTCGAATGAAAGTCGATGCAACTTTGACTTGATGTCGACGCAATTCAATATGTCTGTTAAAGTATCAAGTAAAGTCGACGCAACGCCGAAAGGAACTCGACGTAGATGGAAGAGCCTGTCGGAGCCATCTTAGAAGTCGAGGCAACTTCAACTTCAGCTCGACGCAGAAGATAAAGTTCAAGTCCAAGTCTTTAACTCGACGGATATGTCGATAAGGACTCGATGCAACGTCGACATCTGAGTTCCGCCAGAGCAAAGAAGGAATTTGAAGCTACTTCGATAAGAACTCAGAGGTGCGTCGATAGGACGAATGATGTAGTTGACGCAGCGTCGAATATAGATAGAAATAGATGTTTCTCTGCTGTCCTTTCTATTACCTTTTCAGAAGGTCCACAAAGCTGAATACTATTCTCCAACGGCTCGTTTATTGCCAATAATGGAATTGAGTGTTCTAGTAATGCAACAAAGACATTCTTGGAAGTTTATTTAAAATAGATGGATGGGTTGGGAACAAAAATAGAAGGCAACATAAATTGTCCAATGGACATTCCTTCTGAGGACAACACAGAAGAAGAAAGAAATTCAAATGCAAATGATAGAGAATAAGTATGCTGAGAGAAGAAGAAAAAGACAACTAACTGATTATTATTTGATCTGTCGAAATAGGGCGTCTTCTTATTCCTCCTTCAACCCTAAGACAGAAAAGAAGAATATCTCTCGCTACACAACAAAATAACAACACAGCAGCTTCATCTTCCACATCACATAACACCAAGACAACAAAAGGGCAGAGAATCAGGATCAAGCTCATAACCATTGCAATCATCACAATCATAAGCAAGAGTTTATCACATTTGTTTGCCCGGAAAGCCCGCGATCTAGTCTTTACAGTGCAAAATAGCGGTCTCAGCGGTCTCCAAAAATGTGATTGCCAAGATCGCCAGCCTTCATCCTTGTCTAAATTTCTAAGTTCCAGGCAGCCGAAGCCGCTCGAGATCGCCAGTCTTAGCGGTCTGGGAATTTTCCTTTATTTTTACTATTTGTAGCCCATTTCCCTACCCCGGCTCTCCTGTACCCCGGGCAGCCCGTAGTTTTTCAGTTCTGCCCATTTGGGCAGCTCTCTCGTCTATAAATAGAGGGGTAGGGGTACCGGAAAGTGACTTTTGCTCCGAGGCTTCAGCTTACGACTTGTGTAAGCGGTCTCACTTTTTCGTGATCGCCATTTTACGATCGTTTCCTGTCTTAGTAACCTGCATTTCGCAGTTTTCTCCCATCCCTCCTAGTGTGAATTTTGGAGGTGACATTTTTGGTACCAACAGAACGAACACGCGACCTTCAGATTCGAAGTGTCAGGTGAAATTCGCAGACTTTCAAGATGGCTGATCGCCGTAGAGGTCGTCCCCTGCGATCTCCTAGCATTCCCCCTTCCGATCACAACCCGTTAGAAGCGCTTGAGCGCCGCTTCGAGCTTTGATTTGAGCAGGCTCTCCGCGAGGCCGCCCGAGCTAGGCAGGACGCCGCCGCTGTTCAACAGGAGATCGCGCGGTCTCAGCAAGAGGCCGCCCAAGATCGGCAAGAAGTCATCCGGACTCAGCAGGAGTCCGCGAAGCAGATTGAGGCCATGAACCAGGTTCTGGCCGCGATTTCCCAGAAGATCCTTCCCCAAACCTCTCAGGTCGCCACTCCTGACCGTATGGTAAGTGGTCACCCGAGCGATCACCCCGTCTTCCAGCCCGCAGCTCCTCAGTGATCTCAGCATGTGAGTTCGCCGCCCGTCGTAATTCTTTCCGAGCCGCAGCCCAGGGACCTCCGGCTCAGACCTTGAATTTTGAAGAAGGGTTTGCTTACCCTCAAGCTCCTCCTGCTTCCTTTGTCCCTCCCCCGGGACCTTCTGAATTAGGGTAGCCTTCCCCCTTTACTGATGAGATTCGCCGGGATCTGATTCCTCATGGATTCAGAGAACCCCATCTCCCTGTGTATATAGGAGAGACCGACCCAATGTGTAATCTTCAAGCCTTCGAGTCTGCTGTTGCCCTCAGGACCATTTCGAGTGGAGTGAGGTGCATGCTGATGGTCACCTCCTTCGATGGGTCAGCCATGGAATGGTTCAATAAGCTGCCTTGTCAGTCTATCTCGAGCTTTGCTGCCCTGTGGAAAGAGATCCTTCTAAGGTTTGCCACCGCGAAGAAAAGGAAGAGTGGTCCTGCGACCCTCTTCAAGATTAAGCAAGGCGACAACGAAACTGCAGCGCATTTTGTTGACCGCTTTCAAAAAGAGATCTTGGGAGTCAGGGATATGGATCCTGAACTTTATATGGCAGCTCTGATTAGCGGCCTGCAGGAGGGCCCTCTGAAGTTTAAAGTCACCACCAAGGAGCCTGGCTCCTATCAGGAGTTGATTAGCATTGCCAATCGCTACATAGAAGGGGAGATCAGCAACCCCACCTATGTGAGCAATCTGACCAACAGAGCCACTCAGAAAGGCTCTGCGGGATTCTATCCTGCTCCACCTTCCTCAAAGCCTCGACAAGAGCTCCCACCTCCAGCTCCGAGAGGTATGAATTATCGCAACAACCACTTCAATCGAGGTAATCAATCTTTCTTACCTCAAAGTTCATTTCTTCAAACCCCTGCTACACCTGCTCCGCAAGCTACCCTAGTCCACCAGATTCAGCACATCTAACCTCCACTTCTGGCCCTCCCGTCTCCTTACGATGAATCCCAAAAGTCTTTTACAGACTTTGGGATTCAAATGAGTGAGGTACTCCAAACCGTTCAGAAACAGCCTTTTTTCAAAAGGCCGGTTCCGCTGAACTCTGATCCAAGAACAAGAAATCCAACCCTCTACTGTGAGTATCATAGAGAAAGGGGTCACTTGACGGAGGACTGCAGAGCCCTCCGCTTGTTCTTGGAAAAGCTTCTGAAAGAGGGTAAAATCCCTGATCTCATTCAGAAGAGCGATCCTGCTAAAGCCTCAACTTCCAAGGCCAAGAAGGTAGCTGAGGTTCAATGGGCATGTGAGGAAGTAGATGATGTTGGCCATCTGGGAAACATCGGTTTTCCCAGCGAATGCGTTGATGCTAATGATGAGGGTGCCTTGGGCAACCTTTTCTGCATCCATGGGGGTGAGGGTCCGGAGTCCTCGAGAAAGGCAAGTCTGAAAAGAGTTTATCAATCAGAGGTCGCTGCTACCTCTTCAGCTCCGGTCCGAGGGACGGTCACTTTTGGAGATGAAGATCTTCCTCAGACCGCGAATCCCTTTGATGACACGGTCGTCATTAAAGCGGTGATAGAAAATTATACGGTGGAGAAAATTCTAATAGATACGGGAAGCTCGGTCAACGTGCTCTTCAAGCCTGCCTTTGAGGCATTGAAGACAGGTAAACCCCTCCTATCAACTGAAGGACCTCTTTATGGTTTTTCAGGAGAAAAGAAGGAAGTTGAAGGGCTCGTCACTCTCTCCGTGATTCTGGGAGGGATAGTAAGGTTGGTCAAATTTATAGTCGTTGACGCTCCTAGCAGCTACAACGCAATTTTTGGGAGACCCTTTCTGAACGGGTATCAAGCCATTGTCTCCACCTATCATCAAGCGGTGAAATTCGCCTTGAATGGCAAACAACACCGAATCAGGAGCGACCCAAGGAAAGCTAGGGAATGCTACGTAAAGACGGTCAACATGATCGTATCTTCTTCTCCCCAAAAAGTCATGATGGCTGAATCGATTGAAGTTCCTGAACAAATCCAAGTTGCAGAAGAAGTTGAGGAGGATGCAAGAGATGGAGTTTGCCTGGAACCTGCCCAAGCAACTCAAGATGTTTGGATCAGCGAGGAAGATGAGAGCAAGAGCCTCTCCATCAACGCTGAATTATCTGAAACTGACAAGAGTCAGCTCATCTCTTGCCTTCTACAAAATCTAGATATCTTTGCTTGGTCGGCAGATGACATGCCTGGAGTGGACCCGGATGTTGCTTGCCACCATCTCAATATTGACCCAAACTTCATCCCGATCCAGCAAAAGAAGAGGTCTGTTGCAACTACTCTAGCACAACCTATCCGTGAAGAGGTAGAGAAGCTCCTGAAGGCAAAGTTCATCCAACCAATCCAATACTCTGAGTGGGTATCAAACATTGTAATCGTAACAAAGCCAGGTGGAAAATGGAGGATGTGTGTCGATTTTACCAAACTCAATAAAGCTTGCCCCAAGGATTGCTATCCCTTGCCTCAGATAGATTCTTTAGTGGATTCTGCGGTAGGTTATTCTTTTATGAGTTTTTTAGATGCTTTTTCAGGTTATCATCAAATCAGGATGCACAAACCGGATATACCTCATACTTCGTTTATCACAAATGATGGTTGCTTCTGTTATCTCGTGATGACTTTTGGGCTGAAAAATGCTGGAGCAACTTACCAAAAAATGATGGATACAGTTTTCAAGAGTCAAAAGGGAAGAAACCTTGAGGTATATGTCGATGACCTCTTGGTAAAAAGCAAATCCTTTTCCTCTCATCTTAAAGACCTCTCGGAAACTTTTGCAACCCTACGAACCTTCAATATGAGGTTGAATCCGTTGAAGTGCATTTTCGGAGCCAATAAAGGTAAATTTTTGGGTCATATCCTCACTCCAGAAGGGTTGTAACCCAATCCAGATAAAGTGAAAGCTATTTTGGAGATGCCACCTCCCAAGACCCCCAAAGAAGTTCAGCAGTTGGGAGGGAGAATGGCAGGCTTGAGTCGCTTCATCTCCCGATCAGGGGATAAATGTGCACCTTTCTTTAAGACCCTCCGGGGAGGGGCTAGGTTTGAATGGACTAAAGAGTGTGACGATGCTTTTGATCAGCTTAAGAAGCAGTTGACTTCAATTCCTCTACTCCAAAGCCCGCGAGAAGGAGAGGATCTTTGTTGGAATAACCCTTTTACTGTTTTGGGCTAGGATCACTATGTACTGATTAGGATCAGTTGACCCCATTGTATAGTTTAAGGGTCAAGCCTTTAGGCTGATAAATTAGCTAGAACTTAAGATTAAATCTAAGGTTCCCAGCGTTCGACGAATGTCTAGCAGCGCTCGACAAATGGCATGTGGCGTTCGACGAATGTCTAGCATCGTTCGACAAATTGTTCTAAGCAGACTGAAGTATTACAGCCAGTTACAGCACTCGACAGATGGCTCCCAGCGTTCGACAGTTTTTATTGACAACGCTCAACAGTTTTCTAATCAGTGTTCGACAAATGGCTAGCAGCACTCGACAGATGGCTCCCAGCGTTCGACAGTTTTTATTGACAGCGCTCAACAGTTTTCTAACCAGTGTTCGACATATTCTGGACAGCGCTCGACAGATGGCTCCCAGCGTTCGACAGATCATTTATTAAAGCCCAGAATTGTTATCAACTATATTCTATCTATCCTAACAGCAAAACGACGAATATAACGGATCTATTTAATATCCTTTGGACGTATTCTGACAGATAAGGAAGGATATTAAACTAAGGTAATATATTCTCGTCTTTCCTTTTTCCAAGGCAGCAATAGCCGTTGACATTTAATGAAAAGGGATCTTTTCATAGTCAAAAATAAAAGGACCTGCCAAAATCGTTTGAGTCGACAAAATTCAAACGTCGTTATATTACAGAATAAAAAGGATATATATATAGTATTCAGAAGAAGAAGATATATAGTTAGACATCTCAGAAAGTTTTTCTTTACTTCTTCATCTTCCTCTACAAGCAGCACGAAAACCTATGAGAACATCATCCTCAAGAACATTCACTCAGAATCTGCTGTAAATTTAGATCTTTTAAAAGAGCAACAAGCAAATCTGAAGAACCTGTTCTTCCAGATCAAACAACTACAGGAGATCCTAGTTCTCAAGAGAAAGCTTCTTCATTTTCTGTCAAGCACTTCAATCTGACAGGGGGAGCTTTACAACAACATCTACTAGAGTCTTCTCTCAGCATCTTGACAGAGAAGAACACTATAAACCTTTTCCTTCCCATTTTGTACAGGGTTATAACTCCCTTCAAAAGTTAATCTCGGTGACAGGGCACCTTTTCAAAAACCTGCAGTTTGGTTAGAGCACCTTATCAACAACTCACCTGGTGTGAGGGCACCTTATCAACAACCTCCTAGTGGATTCCTACCAAAGGTGGTAGAAGAGTAGACGTACCCAGACTTATTGGGGAACTACTATAGCTCCTTGTGTCTTCTGTGTTTGATTATTTCCTGTGGCACTGCTGTTTGTTTTGTGATTACATTTAATTGATTTTTCTGTTTATATAATTATCACACTGCTTACACTTATATGTAACACTATTTTAATTCCGCTATAAAAACTAAGAAAAAGTTTTAATACTCTATTCACCCCCCCCCCCCCCCCCCCCCTCTAGAGTAACTTAAGATCTGACCTCCACTTTCAATTGGTATCAGAGGGGTGTTGATTCTTTACAGACTAACAGCTGAATCACAAAGATCAACCAGATCTTAATTTGTCTAGAGCTCCTTTATCTAAGAATTTTATATCATTCAAAACTCATGGCACAAAACAAGGAATATTCTAGCACAAGACCTCCAATGTGCAATCTTAATAAGTTTGCACTATGGAAAGCAAGGATTAGGCTTTATATGAACTCTATTGATGAGGAGATTTTCAATGTTATTCTTACAGGACCTCCAGCACCTACAGTAACAACCAGCACTACTGCAACAACAGACAACACTGCTGTTCCACCTCCTGAGTGGACTGAGGCTCAGAATAAGCAAAGAAATGCAGATGCAAAGGCCATGAACATTCTGGCCTTAACTATGTCAGATGATATATTCCAGAAAGTAGTTGAGTGCACCTCAGCAAAAGAAATCTGGGAATCTCTCAACAACATGGTGGCAGGCTCAGCAGATGAAAGGAAAGATAGAATATCTCACCTGATCTCTCAATATGAGAACTTCAAGAAGGGAGAATCAGAAAATGTTGCTGATATGTACAATAGGCTCAGCCTCATAATAAATGAGCTGAAAACTCTGGACAAAGTGATCTCACTCACAGAGATCAATGATAAAATTCTTATGTGCTTTCCCAGCACATGGGACTCCAGAATCTGGCCAATCAAAGAAGCCAGAAGCCTAAATGAAATCACCACTGAAGCTTTGTTGGGCAAGCTCAAATCTTATGACCAGCTTATCAAAAGTAGGGAAATTGAAGAATCCACTTCATCCCCAGCACTCAAGAAGGAGAAAAGCATAGCCTTCAAAGCTGCAGAAGAAGAAGAACCAACTCCTACCAAAGAGGAGTTGCTGAGTTTCATAGCCAAAAGATTCTATAATATGACTAAGAAAGATTTCAAAAAGAAGTCATCCAGAATCTATGACAAGCCAAGGTATGACAAAAATCACTCTAATGAAATTATATGTTTTGGTTGCAGAAAGCCAGGACATATTGCTCCTGAATGTCCAGAGAATCAAAGCAAAAAGGACAGAAAGGAAAGAAAAAGGGAAAAGGAAGAAAGGAAAGGTTCTAGCAAATCCTCCTCCCACTCACACAAAAATAAAGGTAGAGGATTTGTAGCAACATCCTGGAGTGAAACAGAATCTGAATCAGAATCTTCATCTGGTTCTTCTGATGAAGAAGAAACAAAAGAGAATAGCCAATGTCTACTGGCAATTTATGACTCAGACTGTGAGTCACAATCTGAATCTTCATCAAGCTCCAGTGATGATGAAGAAGAAAAGAACTTCTGCATGATGGCAATCAATGCCTCAGCCAGCAAATCTGATGAAGAAAATTCAGAATCAGAAGAAGAAAATGATGCAGATCAGGTAATGTCTGGTTTTGATTTTACTTCAGATGAATTCCAAGCTGAATTCAAAGTCCTTTGCTCAGACTTACTCAACTCTGAGAAAGAAATAATCTCACTCAGATGTAAGTTAGCTGAAATGAAAAAGATGAGTGAAGAAAATGCAAACCTTAAGAAAGATTTGGCTGCCTCCAGAGAACACATTGTTCTCATTGAGAATAAACTTTCTGAGGCCAAGAAATTTGAAGAATCCCTAAATGGGAGAAGTATCAAACTGATGGACATCACAAGCATAGTCAATGCTAGACTTAATAATAGCAAACTGGGCTTGGGTGCCTCATCAAGTGAGCCATCTCTGATTAAGAGAAATATCCTCTCCTCACCTATAAAATTTATTTCTGCTAAAGGCAAAGAAGCTGCAAAAAGAGATAAAGATATTTCAAGCAAGTCTGTTAAGGATAAAAGAATTCAAAAGAATTCGTCGAACGGAGATCGACAAAAAGGTACAAATTTGTCGAACGGAGCTCGACGAAGTCTGAAAATAGATTTTCAGTATAGTTATCAGATGAACAATAGTCGACAAATTTATCCAAATTTGTCGAACAGATACTATACAGGAAATACTAGAAATCTTACTCCCAAACAAACTAAAAATCCTTTCACTGAATGGATAATACCTCCAAGGAGATATCATCCACAAGGCTATATGGACCAGCCTGAAATGTCATTTATTTCTGAATTTTGTGGTAACATAAAAGGACCCAAGGTAGTCTGGGTCAAAAACAACTAGTTTATGTTTTTGTCTTTGCAGGTACATGGCCATCCAAGATTAAATCAAAAATGGTACTTGGATAGTGCCTGCTCAAAGCACATGACAGGAAATAAGGCCAACCTGAAAAATTACAAGGCACAGCTTGGACCCAAAGTGATCTTTGGAGACTCCAACCATGGTCAAACCAAAGGCATTGGTCAAATCAAAGTTGGAGCAGTAACATTCAAGGAAGTCACATATGTGAAGGGTCTGAAGCACAACCTCATCAGCATAAGTCAGTTATGTGATGAAGGCTATCAGGTAAACTTTAATAAATCAGAATGTATTATCAAGTCATCTGATAATGTCATTGTTTTATCAGGTATTAGACAGGGTAACATATATTTAGTAAATTTCAATTCCTCTAAATCAGAAATTTGCCTGTTTAATGAGCTAAGCAAACCTATTGAACTATGGCATAAAAGATTAGGGCATGTAAATCTTAGAACAATTGCCAAGCTATCTAAAGATAATCTAGTTAGAGGTTTACCATAAGGATCATATAAGAAAGAAGGTTTATGTAGGGCATGCCAGCTAGGAAAGCAAACCAAAAACAGTTTTAAATCCTTATCTAAAAGTGATTCACCTAGAATCTTATTTTTGATACATATGGACCTTTTTGGACCTATAACAATAAAGAGTTTATGAGGGAAGTCTTACACTCTAGTTATTGTAGATGACTTCTCTAGATTCACTTGGGTATTCTTTTTGAGAGAAAAGTCAGATAACTTTAAAGTTCTTACAGACTTTCTTAAGAGCATACATATTGAATACTCTACTGTAGTTGCATTGATCAGAAGTGATCATGGCACTGAGTTTGAGTCTCTTCTTATGCAAGAATTCTGTGAGAAGGAAGTTATCAGGCATTGCTTCTCAGCTCCTAGAACTCCTCAACAGAATGAGGTAGTTGAAAGGAAAAATAGAACCCTTATTGAATCAGCAAGAACATTGCTTGCAGATGCTAATTTGCCACTATCCTTTTGGGCAGAAGCTGTTAGCACAGCAAACTATGTTCTGAATAGAAGTTTGATACACAAACTTAAAGGTAAAACTCCTTATGAATTACTTAAAGGGAAGAAACCTAAAGTTGATTATTTCAGAACTTTTGGTTGTAAATGTTTTATTCATAACAATGATAAGAAATATCTTAGAAAATTTGAACCAAAATCTGAAGAAGGAATTTTCTTAGGATATTCAATAGTTAGCAAAGCGTATAGGGTATTTAACAAATCCACTTTTAAGATAGAAGAATCCATGCATGTTTCCTTTGATGAAACTAACATGTCTTACAAGGAGAAGAAATCTTCTACCAAGAATGCTTTGCAGGTACCAACTCTATGTGAAGAACTTAATGAACTAAATCTACAGTCAGGAGATTCAATGCAACCATCAGCTCAAAACCTTGAAGACAGTGAAGAAGAAGATCACTCAGATCTTATTGAT
Organism: Dactylorhiza incarnata; assembly: GCA_033032865.1. Taxonomy (NCBI): domain Eukaryota; kingdom Viridiplantae; phylum Streptophyta; class Magnoliopsida; order Asparagales; family Orchidaceae; genus Dactylorhiza; species Dactylorhiza incarnata. The sequence goes on along the minus strand of JAWHQI010000033.1, from coordinate 7,038,347 downwards.
TATCAGAATCAAGCAACAACAGAACATCCTCCACAGGATACAGTTACTGAACAAAATTCCCAAATAAATATCACTGCAGAATTAACTCCAACTGTTGATCACATCACAGTTAGAGATCACCCAATTTCACAAGTGATTGGTGATATTTCAGCAGGTGTTCAGACAAGACATCAACTACATCAAAATCAGATGCATACTTGCTTTCTATCACAAGTTGAACCTCAAACCATAAAAGATGCAGAACAAGATCCAAATTGGATTCTTGCAATGCAAGAGGAACTCAACCAGTTTGAAAGAAACAAAGTTTGGGATTTGGTTCCAAGACCAAGAGGCCATCCGGTCATTGGCACCAAGTGGGTCTTCAGGAACAAACTTGATGATCAAGGAAATATTGTGAGAAATAAAGCAAGGCTAGTAGCTCAAGGATACTCACAGGAAGAAGGCATAGACTATGATCAAACATTTGCACCTGTGGCAAGACTTGAAGCTATCAGAATATTTTTAGCATTTGCTGCATACAAACAATTTAAGGTATATCAAATGGATGTAAAAAGTGCATTCCTAAATGGAGATATCAAGGAAGAAGTTTATGTGGAACAACCACCAAGTTTCATCTCTCCAACTCACTCTTCTTATGTATTCAAGCTTAATAAAGCTCTCTATGGTCTCAAACAAGCTCCCAGGGCATGGTATGAGACCTTAGCTAATTTTCTATTGGAAAATAAGTTCTGTAGAGGCTTAGTAGACCAAACCTTATTTTTTAGAATACATAAAAGTCAAACACTGCTAGTTCAAATATATGTAGATGATATTATTTTTGGATCTACTGATTCAAATTTATGCAAAAAATTCTCTAAACTTATGCAATCTAAATTTGAAATGAGTAGCATGGGTGAATTATCATACTTCCTTGGTCTACAAGTGAAGCAAACCTCATCAGGAATCTTCATTTCACAATCCAAGTATGCTAAGAAATTAGTAAAAAGATTTGGGATGTCTGATTCCTCTCCCATGAAAACACCCATGGCTTCTAATGTTGTCATTAATGCTGATGAATCAGGGAAACCTATTGATCAGAAGGTGTATAGAGCAATTGTTGGCTCATTACTCTATTTGACAGCTAGTAGACCTGATATAATGTTTGCTACTTGTATTTGTGCTAGGTTTCAAGTCAACCCTAAAGAATCTCATCTATCTTTACTAAAAAGAATTTTAAGATATATAAAGGGCTATCCTAATCTAGGTCTCTGGTATCCAACAGCATCTGAATTTGAATTAACTGGATTCTCAGATTCAGATTATGCTGGATGCAGAGTAGACAGAAAAAGCACATCAGGAACTTGTCAGTTTCTTGGTGATAGGCTTGTGTCTTGGTTTTGTAAGAAGCAGACATCTGTGTCTACATCAACAGCTGAGGCAGAATACATTGCTGCAGGCAGTTGCTGCTCACAGATACTGTGGATACAAAATCAACTTCTAGACTATGGCATCAACTTAAATCAATCAATTATATTTTGTGACAATACTAGTGCAATATCTATAACCCAAAATCCAGTTCTCCATAGTAGAACTAAACACATAGAAATAAGGCACCACTTTATCAGAGATAATGTGGATAAAAATAAAATTTGTCTACAGTTCATCTCCACTGATTTACAAAGAGCAGATATTTTCACCAAACCCTTGGATGAAAAGAAACATATTTTCTTTATGAATCAACTGAGAATGATAGATGGAGACTCAATTTGTTGAAAATTATATTTTCTATCCTATTCAATATTGTTTTTACGAATAACGACAAATTTTTTTTTTGTCGAACGATGGTCGACAAAAACCTACATCTTCAAGAGTCAGTAAAGAAAATATCGTTTGTCGAACGGCGGTCGACGAAATTTTTTTATTTTAAAGTCGGTTCGACTTCAGATTTAATTAGGTTTTGCCGAACGGCGGTCCTCGAATTCTCCTTCCTATTTTCTCGACTATATAACACTTATTTTATCTTATTCTAAGTTTTGCGCCTACAGAAATCGTCTTTCCCTCCAGTTCCTCTCTGCACTTGATCTTCAACTTTCTTTGCAGGAACAATGGCGATTCCTCAGGCTTCTCTGCACCTAATGAAGTTTGACGCAGGCTTTGACATTGACATGGACTCGTTTGCACAGTCAGACCAAATCTTCAAGGATATTCTTCAAATGCTGGATGAACAACAACTAAGGAAATTTCTAAGCACCAGGCAGAAGATAGCTATTGCAGAGATAAAAGAATGGGTTTTCACTACAAAATCAGTCGATGAAAGTTTGTCGGGAACAAAATCAGGTAATCATGTCTCTCTCTCTCCCACCATCCTTTCTGAAATCTTTTGTCTTGAAAATGGTGAAGAAGAGTTAGACATAAGCTCAAATGAATTTGATGAAGCTTTAGTCAAAATGGGCCATTTGACTGGAAACCCTAGCCACATTCTGAAAAAGAATCTGTCTCAGAACTACAAGTTCTTAGCAGATATTGTTGGGAAAGTCTTGCTGGGCAAGACTTCTGGGCATGACTATATCAGTAGGCACCAATTTCTATTAATGGTGGCCTTAATGGAGAAGAAGAAAGTCAACTGGGGATCAATCCTTTTTGCCCTAATTAAAAAGAAAAACTCTACAGAGAATGTATGCTTTGGAAGAATCTTAGGAATCTTTCTGCAGGAAAGGCATCCAGAACTTTTGGTGTGCACCAAAAGTAACAATAAATTCCAGCAAGAGGCTGACCTCAACACTCTTTGCTAAATGGGATAGAATAATTCCCAAGAAAAATACAGGAGCTGAGGCCTCCAAAAAAAGGAAAGCTTCTGAGGACACAAGGACTGATCAAGTCACTCCCTCTACCCCTCTAGAAGATCCTTCCTCAGTTCCTCCTTCCTCTCATATCCTCTCTCCACCTGCTCAACAATCTCCTACTCATTCTTCATCCCCTCCTTCAACTGCAATATCACCCATCAATGATATTCCAATCTTAACCGACCATATCAGTGATGCTACACCTCCACCCCTATCTTCAGAACCACTACCTACCACACCTCCCTCTCCAATACACAATGAATATCATTCACTTATCCATTCTCCTAGTCCAATCCATCTAGACATTCATACACATACCACCAACATAAGCAATATCATTCCTTCAATATCATCTCCATCCACTTCACAACCATTCACTTGCCATCCACCAGATTATCCATCCCTCAACCTCTCCTCTATTGCTGATCAAGTCTTTGATCTTATCCTTCCTAAAATAAGCCAGCTCCTGGATGCAAAACTTGCTCCAGTTCTTCAGGCACTTTCTACTTTATCTTCTAAGATAGCCTCTCTTCCCTCCTCCATTGCTGTCCCTTCTACTAGGGGCCTAGATTCAGGCTGTCCTGAAGCTAGGCAGGGGGAGATGTCCTATGAAGAAGCTCCAGAAACAGAAGGAACTCCAGAAGATGATACAGAAGTTACAATTTTTGATACAGATACACAAGTTATAGAAGTAATAAATAATATATGCATTCATCCATCCTGTGATCTATATAGCTTATTATCAAAATTTGATGTCACATATACTTCAAGGGTATCACCATACATAGAGGATCTCTCAAAGGCTCTGATTTGCCTTCCTCAGAAAACTCATTCTGATATCATACAAAATTACATATCCTCTATTCCTTCATCCACTGTTCAAGACATTCAAATAAAGGATCATTCTGCAGAATATGAAGATGATCTTGTAGAATTCCTTGATGATACAACAGCCCCACAAACTATTTCTTCACCTCCAATTTCTGTATGGAATGAAGAACCAATGCCAAGCTTTGATGAAATCTGGAGAGAAGCAGATGCAGAGTTTGACAAAGCTGAAGAAGAAAGATTAAAGGCTCGGGAAGCAATCAAGAGAATTGATGATTTATACAATAAGCCAATCTCATCTTCTGACTCTGAAGATGATGATGACAACAGTGATTCTGATGATACACTCTCAAAGAAAAGAAAGAAAAGAATAGCTAAGTCAAAGGCTGCTTCCAAACCTCCAAATCCAAATAATGACATTCCTCTGTACATTTTGTATAATGTCCCTCTTGATGAGAAAACTCCTCACTGGATGAAGCTCTCCAGAAATGAGAACAATAGGAGGAAGAAATTCAAGAAGACTGGCTACATCCCTGACAAACCAGTCAAGCACAATCATCCTCCTCCTCCTCCTGCAGCAGCTGGTGCAACAGGATCAGCAGGTGTATCATCTTCCTCTCAGAGGCCAAGCTCTCAACATTCAAGGAGACCTGGTAGTTCTAGTGGTTCTCAAGCCTCTGGATCAGCCACTGCTCCTTCCTCTAAGAAATCAGCTCCTATCCTTCAAAGAAGTCAAACCTTTTCCTCTTCTCAAATATCTTCAGAATACAAACTTCACATTTCTGATGGAACTCTTCACAGAGATAGAGTACCTCAAAAGGTCACTCAAGACAAAAATGATTCAGAAAATATTTATTATTTTCCAGATCCAGAAGAAGAGAAACTCTGTCAGATGGCAAGACTAAAAGAAACAATTGGGTATGCACAAATTAAAAAGGCTAAAGCTGAAGGCAAAGATTTCTCAAGTTACTCAACCATGTCAGAATACAGAAGAAAAGAACTTGAAAAATACAAAACAGTTAAAGCATTCAATACTGAGGAATATATTGATATGCACCCAGAAGCATTTATTCCTCATGTTAAAGAACAGAAAATCATCGGTGCTCAAGACTTGTTTATCAGCAAAAAGAAATCAGAAGACCCCAACAGAAAAATCATATTCAAGCCATCTTCTCTGGACAAAAAGCCTTAAATAAATTGCTTGGTTATGAATGTAAAGTTTCTGAACTCAGAGCACTTATTTTTATCTGATGATCTATTTTTATCTATCAGATATATTTCATTTCATTATTGCTCTGTTTTGTTTGATTTTTCTTGTCAAAAAGTATCCTAACCCAAATAGGGGGAGATTGTTGGAACAACCCTTTTACTGTTTTGGGCTAGGATCACTATGTACTGATTAGGATCAGTTGACCCCATTGTATAGTTTAAGGGCTGATAAATTAGCTAGAACTTAAGATTAAATCTAAGGTTCCCAGCGTTCGACGAATGTCTAGCAGTGCTCGACAAATGGCATGTGGCGTTCGACGAATGTCTAGCATCGTTCGACAAATTGTTCTAAGCAGACTGAAGTATTACAGCCAGTTACAGCACTCGATAGATGGCTCCCAGCGTTCGACAGTTTTTATTGACAGCGCTCAACAGTTTTCTAATCAGTGTTCGACGAATGGCTAGCAGCACTCGACAGATGGCTCCCAGCGTTTGACAGTTTTTATTGACAGCGCTCAACAGTTTTCTAACCAGTGTTCGACATATTCTGGACAGCGCTCGACAGATGGCTCCCAGCGTTCGACAGATCATTTATTGAAGCCCAGATTTGTTATCAACTATATTCTATCTATCATAACAGCAAAACGACGAATATAACGGATCTATTTAATATCCTTTGGACGTATTATGACAGATAAGGAAGGATATTAAACTAAGGTAATATATTCTCTTCTTTCCTTTTTCCAAGGCAGCAATAGCCGTTGACATTTAATGAAAAGGGATCTTTTCACAGTCAAAAATAAAAGGACCTGCCAAAATCGTTTGAGTCGACAGAATTCAAACGTCGTTATATTACAGAATAAAAAGGATATATATATAGTATTTAGAAGAAGAAGATATATAGTTAGACATCTCAGAAAGTTTTTCTTTACTTCTTCATCTTCCTCTACAAGCAGCACGAAAACCTCTGAGATTATCATCCTCAAGAACATTCACTCAGAATCTGCTGTAAATTTAGATCTTTTAAAAGAGCAACAAGCAAATATGAAGAACCTGTTCTTCCAGATCAAACAGCTACAGGAGATCTTAGTTCTCACGAGAAAGCTTCTTCATTTTCTGTCAAGCACTTCAATCTGACAGGGGGAGCTTTACAACAACATCCACTAGAGTCTTCTCTCAGCATCTTGACAGAGAAGAACACTATAAACCTTTTCCTTCCCATTTTGTACAGGGTTATAACTCACTTCAAAAGTTAATCTCGGTGACAGGGCAACTTTTCAAAAACCTGCAGTTTGGTTAGAGCACCTTATCAACAGCTCACCTGGTGTGAGGGCACCTTATCAACAACCTCCTAGTGGATTCCTACCAAAGGTGGTAGAAGAGTAGACATACCCAGACTTATTGGGGAACTACTATAGCTCCTTGTGTCTTCTGTGTTTGATTATTTCCTGTGGCACTGCTGTTTGTTTTGTGATTACATTTAATTAATTTTTCTGTTTATATAATTATCACACTGCTTACACTTGTATGTAACACTATTTTAATTCCTCTATAAAAACTAAGAAAAAGTTTTAATACTCTATTCACCCCCCCCCTCTAGAGTAACTTAAGATCTGACCTCCACTTTCAATCTTTTTCTGTATATGGGAGTCGGAGCCGATGCTATAAGCTCTGTTTTGATCCGAGAGGAGAAAAAGAAGCAATTTCCAGTTTACTATGTGAGTCGAATTCTGAAGAATGCGGAGATTCGCTCTCCAATCCTAGAGAAGCTAGCCTTGATGCTCATAATTTAAGCAAGATGATTAAGACCATACTTTCAAGCTCATTCGATTATAGTCGTCACTGACCTTCCATTGAAGAATTTCTTGGAAAAACCAGAACATTCAGGAAGGCTGGCAAAGTGGGCAATAGAGCTCAGTGAATTTGATATATCCTATGTTCCAAGGGTGGCGATCAAAGCTCAAGTTTTAGCAGACTTCATGGTGGATGCCAAAGAAGTTGAGTCATAGAAGGGGGTCGGAGTACCCCTTGCTTGGACAATCTTCGTGGATGGAGCCTCAGGAAAAAATTCTTCCGGAGCCGGAGTTGTCTTAATCAACCTTAATGGAGTAAGATTGGATCAGGCGCTGAAGTTCTACTTTCAAGTAACGAATAATCAGGCGGAATATGAAGCTTTGCTAGCCGGTCTTAAGTTTGCAAGAGAGCTGGGGATCGATGATGTCAAAGTTCTCACAGATTCTTTGGTGATGGCTTCTCAAGTGAATGGAACTTTCGAAACCAGAGATAGTATTTTAAAGCGATATCTAACTCTGGTAAAAATCAAGGTAGGAAAATTCAAAAGCTTTGCTATTGAACATATTCCAAGGGGTGAGAACATGGAAGCAGAAGGATTGGCAAAGTTTGGACTTCTCTCAGGAGGAACAACTTCAGAATTGTTTCGACCAGCAATTGAAGAATGAGAAGTTATGGAGATTGATCAGCATCCGTCTTGGATGGATCCATTCGTTCTGTATCATTCGACGGGAAAGTTCCATTCAGCGGTAAAAGATAAGAGAAGGTTTAAACAAAAAGCAGCTAACTACTATCTTGTTGCAGGAATGCTTTATAGGAGAACTTTCCTTTCTCCACTAGCACGATGTGTCTCAGAAGAAGAAGTTTCAGTAATTCTTCAAGATGTTCTTGCAGGAGAGTGCGGAAGTCACTCAGGAGCAAGGAATTTAGAGAAAAGAATCCTGAGGCAAGGGTATTTTTGGCCTCAAATGAGGAAGGATGCAGAGAAGTTTGCTAAGAAATGCGTCAAGTGCCAGAAATTCGCTCCTCTCCAAAATCAGCTGGCTCAGCAGCTTAAATCGATAGCAACCCCATGGCCATTTGCAGTTTGGGGGATGGATTTGATTGGGCCTTTTCCTATGGCAAGTGGGCAGCGCCGATATATTATAGTCATGATTGACTACTTTAGCAAATGGATAGAGGCAAAGGCATTGGCCAAAATTACTACCCAAGCTGTGAAGAATTTTATTTGGTGGGAGATAGTATGTCGGCACGGAATTCCAATGGCAATCATCACGGATAACGGTTCTCAGTTCAATAATTCAACTCTTATTAATTTCTGTGATCACGTTGGCATTGAGCTACGTTTTGCTTCTGTGCATCATCCCAGAAGTAATGGGCAGGTAGAAGCTGCCAACAAGCTCATCATAAATCTTCTGAAAAAGAAAGTGGAAAATCTCAGAGGCAACTGGGCAGAACAACTACCTTCAGTTCTCTGGGCCTTAAGAACAACTCCAAGTTCTGCCACTGGAGAGACTCCTTTCAAGTTATCGCATGGTTCCGAAGCTCTTATTCTGGTAGAATTCGAGGTAAAAAGTCCGAGGGTATTGCTAGCACAACAAAATCAGATTGATTGGATGGTAGAAAATGATGAGGAATTGAAATGTAGCCTCGACTTAATTGAAGAATTAAGGGATACAGCAACCATCAGGCAAGAGGAGGTGAAAAGAAGAATGGCAAGATTATTCGATAAAACGTAAGAACCAAGGAATTTGTTGTTGGGGACTTGGTTTTGAAAAAAGTAGATACAGCAGCAAGAGCCGGCTCGGTTGGGAAGCTTAACCTAAATTGGGCAGGGCCATTCGTAGTAAAAAAAGGTGTTGAGAAATGGTGCCTATCATCTCCAAACCCATGAGGGAGAGGAGTTGCCTCACTCTTGGAGTGGAGATGATCTCAAACTTTTCTTCTCTTAAAAAGTTCGTATTCAATTTTTTCCCATTCTATCTTTCTTTCCTCTTCTTTTAAGTATTGTACAGATACGGCCAAGACATTCATGATATACATAATGAATGGCAAGTTTTAAAACAAGTTGTTCATAAAAACCAAAAACCTGTCTAGTAAGACATCGACGGGTCCTACTTCATTCTCCCTCGGCTTGTTAGCTTGACGTGTAATTTTGCCAGGACCACAGATGTCGGGGAGATTTCGAATCTGTGTAGCAGTGGCTCGCCAAGCTCGAGCGGTGAAAGTTTAGGATGCCGGGTCCTAGCTGACATCTGGCACACCTTAGCAAGGAGGTCTGGGTGGCTAGCTCAGCTCTGTCATGCATTAAAAAGGACATTGTTATGGTCTTGATGATCTTCGGGGAAAGCAATGTCGGTATAAGCCTCATCGGCATGACCACACCTGCCCTACTGATCATTTTGATCTATAACTCTCGAATATTCATTAAAACATGGTTAGGTAAGGGACGGTCGGAAACATCTATGACCGTGACCTGAACCTCGAAATATAATCTATCAGGGAAAGCAATGTCGGTATAGCCTCATCGGCATGACCACACCTGCCCTGCGGATCATTTAGAAATTCCCCTTCTCTCCTCTTCCCTCTTCTCTTTTCTACAAGGTCCCATTTATCTCTTAATACTGAGATCGAGCGGTCAGAGATTTTGAGACCGCACGTTTCCTCTCTTCAAAGGGTGATCTATATTATTCATGGTTAATGGCTTGATCTTCTCCAAGGTCTGGATAAAAGTGATCGCCAATATTGATTTTCTAAAAAAGGAAGTTGGAATCGGTCTTGGTCTTTTGTGATCGCCAGGCATGATTTTCCAAAGAAGCTTGGTTTTCAGAAATTGTGTAAAGAGATCTTGGTTATTTGCGATCGCTGGTTCGATCTTCTCTAGGACTTGGATCGAAGTAATTGTCAGTCTTGGTTTTCAGAAAAATTGTTGGAAGAGGTCTGAGTTTTTTATGATCGCCGGCTTCATCCTCTCCAAGACGGGTAAAAGTGATCGTCATGCAAGGCTTTCCAAAGATGATTGGAATCACCATTCAGGAATCTCTTGTTTTGATAGTGATCGGTCTGAGCATAATGAGATCGTAATCTAGATATTTCTTATTATTTAAAGTTACATGAGAATGCTCATGATCCTTCATTTCCTATCACTTGATAGTTGAGATTTCTTCAAAATGGCGGTCTGAGTACATTGAGATCGTCGCAATGATATTCATAAAGACTTATTATCAAGAGTTCTAATTTTCTCACAGGCGGTCTGATTATGCTGAGATCGTAGAGTTATCCTTTTTATACAGCTTTGGATTTCTGTCAAGTTTCTAATATCTTCATGAACTAGAGAACGACGGAACCTAAAGCATTGAGATCGAATGCTAAATCTATTACGCTGTGATCGCATACGATAGAAGCCGTGATCTATTTATGTGAATAATATAGCAAAAAATAACAGATGAAAGAGATTCATTCATGAACAAAATAATTTTCTATTCATTTCAAAAAATTACAATGATTGGTGCGGTCAACGACCGGAGATTACATTTTTTCTAAAAAACAAACTATTTCTTCTGCTTCTTTTTTCGGGGAGATCGCTCCTCTGACGAAGAAGTTGATCCTTCTGAGGATTCACTGCTGCTATCAGATTCGTCTTTTTCAAAATCTGAGACCGCCTCCGAGATCGTCTCCTCACCCTGGATAGAGGAAGCAGGATCGTCTTTATCTGGAATTCCCGCGATCTCGATAGATTCATCTTCGGTGGCCTCCCCGGTTCCTGATTCCTTGGCCTTTTTCTTCTCCTCTGCTTCCTCGATCATCTCCGCGACCTTAGGAAAGAGATCGACAAAAGTGGTATCCTGGAAATCGGCGGTGAGACCGCCTCTTTCACGAAGGATAGCAATGGTTTTGTTTGATGCATCTCTAACATGAGTGTACAGAGATTTGAGGTAGTCAGGATTGTGGATATCAAATGCGGTCTTCTTGAAGTTCTGATGAAGGAAAACGGGTCAGATCGCCAGCAGTCAAGGTAAAGCAAAATTTTAAAGATTACATTTTTTACTTACGTCGAAGCGGTCTTGCAGGCGCTCTGCATGCTCCAAAGATGCGCGGAGAAACCGCCCCATGTGATGATTAAGAACTAAACTCCGGACGGCCGCCTGCGAACATATATTGGGCAGACGATCGGTCTCATGACTTTATGCCTCGTTGGCATTCTTCTTCCCGTAAAGGGCAGTAGTGACCGCAAAGGCATGATTAGTCAACCTACCTCCCCAGAGGGGAAGGTCGGTAGACACTTTCAGAGAGTCACCGGTCTCACTCCATCTCAGGTGCGGTCTCCCTTTGTTGTCTTTCAATTTCTTCCCAAAGCCTATTAAAGCAAAGGGCCCTTCTTCCAGATCACCCTCTTCAGCGATCTCCTTCGCTTTTCTCTGGCGATCTTGGCGCAACCGCTTTTCCCTCTGGATAAGGACCTCTCCTTTAGGAGCCACGGGGTCAACATCCGGGATGGCGAAAGAAGCTGTAGAATAAACAGTTGGTAAAGAAAGATAAAGTTATTCAGAAGTCACAGAAGACCGTGGGAATTATCAACTTACTCTCTTCAGGTGTGACCGCAGCAACATCTGGCCAGATCGCCAGGTAATGAATCAGATCGAAGCGCTTGCCCGCAAGCCACTCCAAGATCGCCAGCTCCTCCTGAGAAATGAGCTTCTCTTTCCTGAAAATTTGCTCTGCTCGCGGGGAAGGCTTGCTGGGGAGACCGCTGAGATCGCCCTCAAACACCAAATACCTCTCAGTCCAAAGAGGAACTTTGTTAGGCAGATTTAGAACTTTTATACCATTACAGCTGAAATACATCAATCCTTTAAATTCTTCTTTCTTCTGACCCTCTTCTAATATTTTAGCAGAGAAAGTTCCTCGGATGATCGCCATGGTGAATCTTATCTTAGCCGATCTCAGGTAATTGACGAAAACATTCATCAGACCGATTGAGTTCGGTGGAAGCTGAGCTAGTACAAGGCCATAATACTCCAACACTTCAAGAATCTCCCAAGGAACGGGGATTTGAAGACCATAATAGAAGTGATCGATCGGGATGATGTACCTACCTTCATCCCCTGACTTTAAGTCTTCGCCCTCAAACGGAATTCTGATCGCGATCTTATCATCGAACTTATGCCTCTCAATAAACGAAGAGTATTCTTCCTCCGGGATTAGCCCGTACTCGTGATCGGAGTCCAGGAAGATTTCAGCAGCCCTGGAGCGCGCGGACACCATTTTCTGAGATCGCAGGAATCAACAATCTAAAGAAAATTCAAGAAGAATAGAGCGAGGGTCCGAGAAACCAACTATTTATAGAAAAAAGAAGATTATTGTGCAATGATTACACTTCTTGAGATCGCCCTGCAGATGGGTCAGACCGCCAAAAGCTATATAAGCTCGAAAATGGTAAACATAAATAATAATTTCATCAGATAAAGACCACGATCTTCAGCTCTTTAGGGGGTTAACAAACAGCTCGCTTGAAGATCGCAACACACACAATTCACAATACAAACACAAGTTGATAAGATCGCATTCATGAAAGCCAGAGATCGCAAAATGAATATCACAACATTAAAGTTAATACCATGAAACAGAATCAAGTATATCTTACAGATCCAGAAATTAACTAAGCAGTGTTTTTAAAGAGATCGCTAAATACAAGAAGGAAGAACTGCGGTCTCATCTCCTCTGATCCCTTTTTCTCCCAACGAATGCCGCCACATCTTGCATCTCATTGACCGAAGTCCATGCAGATGCCAAGTTGTGATTGGCTACCATGGTAGCCCTATGGATTTTAGACATTTCGCGGTCTACTTTCTCCATAGGGATTACCACGATATCCACCGATCTTCTATCTGGGAGACCGCTGGAAGAGCCCGCCTTCATCGAAATTTGAGGGCCCCCCCGAAGGGTGGCGATCTCAGCAGCAAGTGTCGCGGCCTTCCCTCTATAGTAATCAGCATCCTTCTCGGCCTTCCGAAGTTTTTCTTCAAACTCGCCTCGAGCCTGCTTTTCTTTGACCTCAAAGCTTGCAAGAATCTTCTTTTCCTTAGCTTCGAAATTCGCGGTCTGGATTCGGAGGCGGTCTCCTATCATCCGCTCGCGATCTCGCATGACCCTCATATCTTCAAGCATCGGCTTAAGGAGATCAGCGAACTCTGGAGGAATTGAGACTTTTCTTGGTATCTCACCTTCTTCGGAAGCTGAGCTCATGTTTTCATCTACAACCATGAGAAAAACGGTCAAAAATAATCAGAAATTGTTATCAAGAAGAAAGTAAGGATTTCGTGTGAAATACTTGACAGTGTAGCAAGACCGCAGTCAAGTAAGTTTTTTTCAACATCTTTTGAGACCGCAGCATTAGCGGTCAAAAAAAGGCGGTCAAATCCCCTTAGGCATTCTAAATTGATTTTTTCTAGTTGTCTTTTTTGTGTCCGCTCTCCTTCTTTTCTTCTCCTTTTTAACTCGGCATTACTAACAAGGATATCATCAGTTTCTATAAGAACGATCTCAGGCCTCTTCGCAGGGGATGAGGGTCAGAAAGCAAGAACGGGAAGAGAATCAATCGATCTCGCGACCATCTTCGCTTTACCACTCTTAATAGCTTCCAGTGCGGTTGCACGGTCTGCCTCTCCAGAATCCGGGTTCTCGCCCAATTCAAGGAAACAATCGCCGCGATCGCTAGATGTCGCGGTCTCACCTTTCTCGTTTTTCTTTTTAGTTGAGACCCCCCTTCGGCGTTCTTCTTCCTCTTCTTCTTCTTCTTCTCTTTCTTATCCTTTCTCCTCTCAGCAGCTAGGGACCTCTCCTTTTCTCTTTCCTTTTTCTCCATCTCCGTTGCCAAGGAGATCGCTCCCTTCTCTTTTCTCTCCTCTTCCTTGGCGACCTTCTCCTGCCTTTCCTTCTCTTCTTCTTCTTCCCTCTTTCTTTCACCCTCAGCGACCGCCGCGAGCCTGGCGGTCTCCTTTTCTTTTTCTTTCTCTCTTCTCTCTGCAACTTCTTTCTCTTTCTTTTTTTCTTCCTTCCTTTTCCTCTCACCTTCAGCGAGCGTCGCAAGCCTGGCGGTCTCCTTTTCTGCTTCTTGCTCCTTTTTCTTTCTTTCTTCTTTCCTTTTTTCTTCTTCAGCAGCTTTTTCCTCGGCGATCATTCGAAGCTGTTCAGCTTCAAAGGGGTCCCTTGACTGAAATAATTGAGAAAGATTAATAGGAAAAATCGATCTTAAAACAAGTATATAATAATTTAATCACTTACATCTATTACTTGATCAGCCGGATGGTCTTCTGAAAGATAATTCTGAAGACTAGTGTCCTCAGCGATCATAGCTTGTCCGTTACCAGTTTTTAACCTTTTAGCAGTCTGATCAGGAGAATCCGCTCCTTTTCTCTTCAAATCTTTATTTGATTGCACATGTTCTGCGATCTGATTTCTGATATTTTCAGCTAATGCCTTCTATTGTCGCATAGCTGCCTTGATCGACTCCGTAGAGGCGGTCTCATCAGAAGGCTTTACTAACTGACTAGTCACTACCGGGATCGTCTCCACGGCAGTTTCAGTGACCGTCAGATCAACTACGGCCTTCGAAGCTGAATCTTCCTTTTTCTTTGAACTTCTGACCGATTTCTCTTTACTAGAATCAGCGGCCTTCATCGAAATAACTTTTTTCGTTTTTGACGCAGACCGTGGACATTTTCGAGCCTGCGCCGACGCCTTCATCATATCCAGAGCATCCATCTCGGAAAAAGACTTCTTCCACGATCTCAATAAACAGTGACCGCTCAAAGGTCAGGATTTCTCAGTATCTTGAAGAGCGGAGATCTGAGGCGGTATTTATAGCCCAAGCCGCATTTATGACAGTCGCGGTCTCAGCGGTCAAAGTTTACATTTTCGAAGTTCCAGTATAACTTAAAAATGTGCGGGGATTATGTTTTCCCGGAAAGCCAGCGATCTAGTCTTTACAGTGCAAAATAGCGGTCTCAGCGGTCACCAACAATGTGATCGCCAAGATCGCCAGCCTTCATCCTGGTGTAAATTTCTAAGTTCCAGGCAGCCGAAGCCGCTCGAGATCGCCAGTCTTAGCGATTTGGGAATTTTCCTTTATTTTTACTATTTGTACCCCATTTCCCTGCCCCGGCTCTCCTGTACCCCGGACAGCCCGTAGTTTTTCAGTTCTGCCTGTTTGGGCAGCTCCCTCGTCTATAAATAGAGGGGTAGGGGTACCAGAAAGTGACCTTTGCTCTGAGGCTTCAGCTTACGACTTGTGTAAGCGGTCTCACTTTTTTGTGATCGCCATTTTACGATCATTTCCTGTCTTAGTAACCTGCATTTCGCAGTTTTCTCCCATCCCTCCTAGTGTGAATTTTGGAGGTGCCATTTTTGGTACCAACAACATTAAGATCATGTGATATGCAGAATCTTGAGCATTCAAGAAATAGCTTCCGAAGAATTCTGAAAGCAGAATTCTATTCTTCTCTTTCTTTCTTCTTCTTCATTCCCTACTATAAAAGAGTTTTAAGAATCCTTCTTTCAAAGGATTCAGTGGTTCTAAGAGTCTCCTTATCAAAAGACTCGTTGGTTCTAGTAGTCTCCTTATCAAAAGACTCAGTGGTTCTGAGAGTCTCCTTATCAAAAGACTCAGTGGTTCTGAGAGTCTCCTTATCAAAAGACTCAGGCACAATTAGTGCAATCCTACCATAGAGGTAGAAGAGTGGACTACCCACATTTTGGGGTTCCACTATAAAAATCTTGTGTCTTCTGGACTGATTTTTTGTGCTGTCCTAGTTTACTGTTTTTTGTATTTTTATTTCCTGCATTTACTTTATTCTATTTTGGTAGTGTTGATTGCATACTACTTAGTAGTTTTATTGTGTGTGTACATTTAGGGTATAAAATATTTAAAACTCTATTTACCCCCCCCCCCCCACCTCTAGAGAATACTCAGAGGCACACTGTGCACTTTCAATCGGTATCAGAGGGAGGTTGATCATTAAGAAGTTAACACCTTGATCAAAACATCTCCTCACTCTCATATCTTTATTTTAAATTAACTAAAACTATTTTATAAAGAAAAATGAGTTCTAAGGACTATGCATCAACAAGACCACCAGTGTGTAATCTTAACATTTTACACTCTGGAAGGCAAGAATAAAGCTTTATATGAACTCTATTGATGAAGACATCTTTAATGTCATTATTTCAGGTCCACTATTCCATTCAGGAAATATGCAAGTGGGACGGTTACACAGGAACTACTCCCTAGGGCTGAAAGGACAAATGTGGAAAAGAATGCAAAATCTTGTGATGCTAAGGCTATGAATATACTAGTATCCATAATGTCAGATGGGATGTTTTAGGAAGTGGATGAATGCCAGTCTGCAAAAGAAATATGGGATACAATGATCAGTTTAGTTGAAGAAAGTTCTGATGAAAGGAAGGAATAGAAGAATGGAAGAAGTTTCATAGCTGAAACCTGGAGTGACTCAGAACCTGATTCATGTTCCTCATCTACAACTGAGCAAAAATGGGCTGCTGAAGAAGCCTGTCTGATGGCTTTGGAGGCTTCCGCAGATAATGAAGAAGATCAGGTATCATATTTAGATAATTTTTATTTCTCTTCCAATGAATTTAAAATATGCTTTAAATAGTCCTGCCAAGATCATTTAGAGGCAGAAAATCAAATAAAAATACTTAGGAATGAGTTAGAAGAATTGAAAAGTGGAAGGCTAGATGAAAATCATCACTATGATAATCAACTCAGGATTGAGGTAGGAGAGTTAAGAAAACAAATAGATAAAACAAATGCTGAAAATCTAACACTAAAGGAGGAGCTTACAAAGGCAAAAGCCTTTGAAGACTCACTCAATGGGAGGAGTCAAAAACTAAAAGACATCACACAAAATCTCTTCATGAGATTTAAACATCTTGGTTTAGGAGCAGACCCATCCACTAGCACAGAAGTCTTTAGGAGACCTGCTGGAAAAATCCTGTATTTTTTGTCGAATCTAGTGAGAGTCAAGTAAATGAAAACAATGAAAGTTGTGAAGAATTACATGATCATCCTGATAAAGTTATAATATTTAATACTAAGCAAACATCTTGTAGAAAAATCCATAAACAACAATCATCCTGATAAAATCACTACATTTAATAAAGTGAATCCAACTAATGGAAAGAAAACTCTAGGGAAAAATAATTTATGAAAACCAATGATTCTCAATAAAAGAACTAAAACTAGAAGAAAAATCATTAAGAACACTACAGATCTACTAAAGTAAGATGTATTTTATAAAATTTTAAATATCAAGATAATAAACATTGGTTAAATAGACCTATTTTATGTCATCCAAAAGGGTATCATGAAAGACCCTCCTACTCTTTCATAACACCATATAATGGTAAAAGCGAAGGGCCCAAGATAACCTGGGTACCTTCTAATGTTTAAGTCACATGTGCAGGAAACTTTGAGTTCTTTTCCCAGAGAAAGAGTGAAGGGAAAAGAAAGAAGTAGATGAGCAATAATGAACTACACATATACAAAGGGAGTAATCTCTACTCTAAAATCCCTTGTTAAGTTTATAGTACATGAAAATAATAGTATAAGTACTATTTCCAATAAAAATCATTGCTGGGAAAAACAGCAATAACTTTCTAAGAAAATAGATCTGTTTATTCAGAGTTGCGTCGAATAGAATTTGACGTTCCGTCGAATTCTACTCAACGTCTGCTTCAAGAGAAATATGCAACAGATACTTCGAATATCATTCAACGCATCGTTGATTTCATATCAACGCATCGTTGATTTCATATCAACGCAGACGTCAATTTAATACATGCTTGTCAAATTTGAAGGTGCGTCGAGTTCAAATCGACGCAACATCGACATGACAAGCGCACGTAGTTTCACTTCTAGAATCTGCTTCGACACATTTTGGCGCGCTGACTATTTATTTTTGTTGACGCTGCTTCGAATAAAACCCTAAGTTGCGATGAATCGTCTTCTTTTAAGCAACTTAGGCATTGAATCTATTGTGCTTTCAAATTCTCTTCCCGTCACTCTCTTCTTTTTTCTTTCTACTTCTCTCTTTCTGTTTCAGTGCAGGTACTCAGAGGTCATGAATGGCGTCTCCTCGAAATCAAAGAGACATTGTCGAAGCAATTGATCTAGCTTTAGAGACATTGTTATCCCAATTCAGTTCTCTCTATCTTGATTTCTCAAAAGACTGCTATCGAAAGCTTTTTGCTCAACATTGGAGGTTACAGAACCTCAATACTCAAATCAAAGTAATTGATAAAGAAGTAAGGTTATTAGTACTGCCTGCTGAAGCCTTTATATCCTTATTCAATGATATAAAGCAGGGGGAGAAGTGTACCAGTAGGCCACCTCAAGATTTAGTATACACTACAACTCTCCCCTTGTCCTTTGTTTCTGAAGGAGAGCCTGCCATCACCTCCAAGTTTCTCCTACTCCCAGCTTCTTTTTCTCCTTCAAGAACCCTGCCTTCAATACAGTGGGAGTCATCAAAACAGGGGGAGAGTGATTTATTTTCAGATGATAATGACTACCTGATGAGTCTGTAGGAGTCAAAAGAATGGACTGAGTTACCTCTCCCTGAAACACCTGACTTCAGGCCACTCTAAAGAACCCACAATAGGACCATCTTGAGTCAATGCTGCTGATCAGTTCCCTGAATCTGCTCCAGCATCTCCATCACTAGCTCAACTCCCTCCTGATCCTACTATAACACCCACTCCAATTGTCCAAGCACCAGCATTCAGAGGAAGACCTCCATACATAGGAAGGGGGCATGGAAGGAATTACAGAGGAAGGGGAAGAGATGTTAGAGGAAGAGGATATGGAAGAGATATACCTATTTGGTAGAGGTATACAAAAGAGCAAAGAAAATAGTACAAGAAGGATAGATCCTACTACAAAACTTATGAGAAGGTTGAAATCCTAGAAAATAAAATGAAGGAGTATATTGATCCAAAGCTTGAAAGTGCCCTAGATGAAATTAGAGAAAGAGATAAATATGAGTTTGAAGCTTCTCAAAGAGAGCTTGAAGAAAAGAGAAGGTTATTCATTGAATGGCTGCAGAAGGGTAAGGATGCTGTGGAAAAAGAACAACTTAAGGAGGCAATCCAAATCCCAAGCACACTCTTTGATCCTACAAAGTATGCTGCAACATTTCCTAAAGCAAAACTTCTTGAAAATAAAGGGCAACTTCACAAAGGAGGTCTTGGTTGTGATCTGGATGATGCAGAGTAGACACTTCAAAAGAAAAGGAAGATTGTATTCAAGACTATTCCAACTTCTGATAATCCACAGTCAACATTCATTGTACCAGACCCTGATGCATAATAACTAGATTTGGAAGAAATCAACTTGATGATAGCTAAAGTCTTTGTTCTGGGTTTCAAACATAAAGATGTCCATTCTGAAGTAGAAACTGATTTGGAAAAGCTCGTTAAGTGACACGAGAGAATTCAGAAGAATCCAGAGAAATCCACCCCAATAAACTTCAAATATGTGGATAGGAAATCCAGGAAGGTCTATGAGGCCTTGTCAACTTTCTTCAAAAAGAGAAAGTAAATCATGAATTGGGTAATTAACACTAATAAACATTCATTTATATCAATCAGATGTTTTTCAGTCTATCATACTTTTCTGTCTATTGTTTGTATGTATAGTTGTTTGTATTTGAGTTTTTGTCAAAGCATGTTTGAATTCACTCACTTTATTTTATAAAATTTGTTAAGATAAATAGGGGGAGATTATTGGGAACAACCCTTGTGATTTATCTAACAAATTACTTAAAGTGATTTCATCAGTTAGGTTATATTACCCACATTGTATAGAAAGGGTAAAATGGTCATTAGATGTCCTAGGAAGTCACACTCACCTTAGAGTGTCAAGGTCAGGTCAAGATAACCACAAAATTAGTTAAGTTAAAACTTACGTTGAATGGAAGTCGACGCAACTTAGAAATGATGTCGACGCAACTATGACTAGAAGTCAAATCAATTCAATCTGTATGTCGAAGTATCAAGTTAAGTCGATGCAATGTAGAAAGGAACTCCACGCAAAAGGAAGAGCCTATCGAAGTCATCTTAGAAGTCGACGCAACTTCGACTTCAACTCAACACAAAAGATAAAGTTCAAGTCCAAGTCTTTAACTCGATGGATACGTCAATAAGGACTCGACGCAACGTCGACATCTGAGTTCAGCCAAAGCTAAGAAGGAATTTGAAACTACTTCGTTAAGAACTCAGAGGTGCGTCGATACGATGAATAGTGAAGTCGACCCAACGTCAAATACAGACAAAAATAGAAGTTTCTCTGTTGTCCTTTCAAATACCTTTTCACAAGGTCTACAAAGTTGAAGACTGTTCTCCAACGACTCGATTATTGCCAAGAATGGAATGGTGTATTCCAGTAATTGTGAATTTTCCATAGATCTAGGAGTGAGCAGGAATCGTACAACTTAAAATTACACCTAACAACCAGAAGCACATGAAACAAAACAATCTTTATTAATAACAGTAGGAATCTTCATTACTACAGAGCGAGGTATATATGGCGAGACATGATTTCGCCAGTACTCAAAACAAAAGGAAAAGAACAATGCCGAAGAAAGATAACTGGCGGTCTAAACACAGAAGCCACCAAACTGCGCGGCCTTGATTTTCGCGCGACTAGAAAAGGAGACTGTGCGAACAGACTGCCGGTAACTTGAACAGCACTATTAGAGCCCTGCGACCTCCTCCCAAACTCCACTGATTATACCGAACTCCAGCAACCTACATTGCAAGATGCAAGACCGCTCGGACACTTTAGAAGAAGAGGTGGCTGCTGCTGTCCGCACAATCTGCAGAAGCTGCACAAGAAAAGTTCAATCAGCAAACTGGGCGGTCACAAAAACAGAGACCGCAAGTTCTAGGCACGAGTTCAACTTACACTTGGTGCGATTATAATGCTGCTACAGTGACGCCTATTTATAGGCATGGGACCAGATCCAGTCACCACCCTATGAGATAGAGTCACCGCTCTGACCACGCGACCAAGATCGGTCAATCTGCGTGGTCAGCAGAAGATCGCTCTGCGCTTAGTGAGCTCGCCGACTTCAATCCTGACCAGTAGATCGCCACAACTTCAAGAAACCGCGAACACAACCAAGTCGTGACATACGAGACCTCCTCCAGAGACCGCGAACACAACCAAGTCGACTAAGGAAATAGCCCACCATGCCGACCAACACCAGTGTCCGCATACATCAACACACCGCCAAGGGACCAGCTTTTGCGAACACAAAAAAAGGAGACTGCACGACTAAGAGAACCTTAGATGGCGCGCACCATCAGGAACCCGGACAGTCGCCAGACCGAACTGCTGGATACCAGAACAACAAACCTGTGCGGTCAACAGCTTAACCTGCACAGTACAGAATAACAGCTCACCACGCGGTCACACGAACAAGACCACGCGGCCTCAGCTCGGCATCCTTGGACAAAGAGAACGGTGGTCAGACTGAATAAACTGCGGCTAGACCGAATAGGTCAGACTGTAGAGGAGACAGCAAGATCACGCTGTTAGACCAGACAGCGCGACCTCCTCCCAGACCGCCAACTTCACACTTCAACATTTTCAACAGTAATGCAGTAAAGACATTCTTGGAAGTTTATTTAAAACAGATGGACGGGTCGGGAACAAAATTAGAAGGCAACATCAATTGTCCAATGGACTTTCCTTCTAAGGACAGCTCAGAAGAAGAAAGAAATTCAAATGCAAATGATAGAGAATAAGTATGCTGAGTGGAGAAGAGAAAGACAACTAACTGCTAATATTATTCGATCTGTCGAAATAGGGCTTCTTCAACTTCCTCCTTCAACCCTAAGAAAGAAAAGATGAATATCTCTCTCTGCACAGAAAAATAACAATACAGCTGCTTCATCTTCCTCATCACATAGCAGCAAGACAACAAAAAGGCAGAGAATAAGGATCAAACTCATAACCCTTGCAATCATCACAATCATAAGCATGGGTTCATCGCATTCAGATTCTGTGATAAACAGAAGCTAAAACATTCAAGAAACAACTTCTGAAGAATTCTGAAAGCAGAATTCTATTCTTCTCTTTCTTTCTTCTTCTACATTCACCTACTGTAAATGAGTTTTTAGAATCCCTCTTTCAAAGGATTCAGTGGTTCTAAGAGTCTCGTTATGAAAAGACTCAGTAGTTCTAAGAGTCTCCTTATCAAAAGACTCAGTAGTTTTGAGAGTCTCCTTATCAAAAGACTTAGTGGATCTGAGAGTCTCCTTGTTAAAAGACTCAGGCACAGTTAGTGCAATACTACACGGGAGTTAGAAGAGTAGACTACCCATATTTTGGGGAGCCACTACAAAAATCCTGTGTCTTCTGGATTGATTTTCTGTGCTGTCCCAATTTACTCTTTTTTGTATTTATATTTCCTGCATTTTCTTTATTCTGTTTTTGTAGTGTTGATTGCATACTACTTAGTAGTTTTATTGTCTCTATACATTTAGGGTATAAAATATTTAAAACTATATTCACCCCCCCTCTAGAGAATACTCAGAGGCACACAGTGCACTTGCAGGTATTTTGTTATGTCAAATATCATTTATGTTGTTCTTGGAAAGGTTTAAAATATGGTTTTAAAATTTTCTTGCGCCACTTAACTGCCACCGTTAGATTCATCCTTAAGGCAAGTAGACAAATCTCTTTCTCTCTCTCTCTTACAAACATTGAACTTAGCTTGATACGTCTTTCTTGTGTTTATAAATTTTACATTGGAATACCTGCATCGTCAAATTGATAGTGTATGTCCTCATATGCTTAACATGGTGTGGATTAGAGATTTTATTTGGATAATTACGTAGATGAATTACTTCTCGGAGTTTGTGTAATTTGAAGATTAGTAGGCTTTGAGCTCGATGCATTAGAATTGTAACTAAGGATTTTTTTCATTCGCTTGATGGCATAGGCTAACATTGAAAGTATGTGTTTCGTTGATGCAACTCTTTGACCTAGGTTCCCTCTTGAATCCCTAATGGGAACAAAGGACCAGTCATAACAAGCATGAACTCCCTATCTCTATGGTGAGGGTTCGCAAGAGCTGCCCCTTAGAGATCATGAGCATAATTCTGAATACCGGATAAGTCCTGGAATATGATCTTGAATCCTTCAGAATCACGACTTTTGTTCATCAAATAAAAACACCTATATATTTCATTGTTAAAGCTTATGTCATTACATGAATGAATATATGCTACACTTTGGATTAGACTAATAATTCTTGTTGTTTCTGCTTGATTTACTTACTTTCCTTATTTGCTAGTTTCGTTTCCCGAGTATCAGTTCATGTACTTTTCTAATCATTTGCTAGCTATATATTTTGCTTACTTTTGTCAATGTTCTAAGGCTTTTTCCTTGTTTGTTTTTTATTTATGGAATAATCACCTAGAGTGGGGGGGGGGGGGGGGGAGAGAATAGGTGATGTGACTGTTTTTAAAATTAAGCTTATGGCAATTAAAATAAATCACAACAAAGAGCCCAGTCATAGAACATAGCACACAGAGACAATAGATTTATAGTGGTTACCCAAGGATGGTACGCCAACTTTCTGCCTTCACCTATCTAGCAGTGTGCTAGACTCGACCAACTCCTCCAAAAACTCAGATCTCTCTCACAGATCCTACAATACAGGCACTACAGACCCTACAGCTCAGGCACAACAGGCCCTACAACTCAGATCCACTTAGGATCCTACCTCAGGTTCACACAGAACCCTACAACTCAGAATCAAGGGAGTCCTACCTTGAATTTAAAGAGTTTACAATACAGAAGAACACTCCACAATATAAAGGATAGAAATAGCCTGGAGAGTCTTATGACGCCTGAGGCAGATGGCCTCTAAATCTGAAGAGAAGGCTTTAAAGGACTTGAAAATAATGCACAATAGCTTCTCATTAATCCTTTCCTTCAATCTGGAATAATGCTTATTATTCGATGGTACCTGACTGATTCTTGGAGAACTGATATTGTAAGAAGATTATTCTCGTGAATGTTCCTTTAGCTGTACTGATGGCAGTTACTTTATTTTGATTCGTTAGTTCTATCTTGATCAGGGCAACCATTTTATCATTATATATGAATAAGGTATCTAACGGTCTATTCTGAGGTCTCTTGATTGTCAGAAGCCCATTTCTTAACATCATCTGCTGATTGGTCCCTTAGACGATGACATTAAATGTAGACAGTGCATTTTGAAAAAATCTTGGTCTGTTTCGACGATATGAGCGATATCTTGAGGACATAGCTTGTCGTTTTAGCGATACATCTTGGACTTAGACAACTCTTCAATTCCTCTGAAATTTTCACTTGAAATAGTTATCTTGATGATATCTGCCATAATTGATTCTCCTTGAGTCCTTACGATGATATCATCATGTGTACTTTGCTGACACACCGATATATGCCTTGGCAGACTGTCCTGAGTTCTCATAACAATATTGGTGTGTGCACCTTGTTGACACGATGATATTTGATTTGACACTTTCTTTGAGACCTCACAACGATATCATCGTGTGTACCATGTTGACACGATGATATCATCGTGATCTTCTTAATGTCACAATGATTCTTGACTGAATTCTTCTGCTTCCTTCTGTCAGTGATCAAGACGATATCGTCGTGTGAATGTTATATACACGACGATATTTATCTTAGTCTGAATTTTACTTCTGACTCCCAAAGTATCTCTGTAAAGCAATCTTTTGAACGATAGCCATGTACTATTTCATCAATATGTCCAGTCCTTCTCAACGATTTTGGACTTAGAGAGATTTGAGAAGCACTGGTCATAATAATTATGCACTGTATTCATAAATAAGATAGAACATCAAATACACAGTGCTTTTATAATTGACCTATTCACTTCCTCAAATCAGGAACATTGCTGGACACTATTCCCAACAGTTTTGGAATTTACCTTAGCTTCCATGACTGCGCCGCCTGCTACCTGAGCCATATTATGCGTCAAGTTCCTGTTCCTAGAGGTTTACCTTATTTGATTCTGTTCAGGTTCCATATTTTATTTCATGTGTTGTCGCGCAATGTTTTCTTTTATGTAATGATCATTATTAGACATTTTCTCTTGAATCATGGACAACTGTTAGGCTATTGTTATGTATAAAAATTTCGAATTTTGCATAATCATTTGCTTGGGATTGTAATGAGTTTTGTTGAAATGCATGTGTATTTAACATCTCACAACTATACTATAAAACTTATGCATAAAATATAATGTATTTTTCAACTCCCTCTAACAGACATGGTGTTTCTTTCCCCATGATTGTGGCATCATGACTCGCCCGAAGTGCACTCTGATTTTTGCTTTTACATGGGTCGTAACAGTTAGTATCAGAGCCAGGTTGACTTATAAAGATAAAACAATCTTATAGTTTTCACGTATTTGAAATTGCATTGTATAAATATATATATGCATACATCATTTCTTCACTCACCTTGTCATTATCTGTTATTCTCGGCTGAAACACTCGCTCTACATTCATATTCATGAGTAGTATTCACACAGATGTTAAGGGGTGATGGGCAAACTTAACATTTTTGTGCATATGAATTTCTACTTGGATATACACCGCTTGCGAATATTTAATGGTTATGGGCAAATTTAATATTTTCAAGTGCAATGGCATTAAAAATATAATATGCATGACATGTTAAGCGATATGGGCACTTAACATGGTATGTGAATCCATTCATGAACATTTTACGAATGCATTTTAGGCACAATGTCATTGCATTCATAGCATCAATCATTGCACTAGTGTTAAGCTAAGAATGACAGATAATGATTGTACACATGGATTTACTAATTATTTACTATTGCATGTGATTCTGTTGTTGCATTTGCTTGATCATTACCTAAAGTTGTCCAATGAAAATATTGTAATTATTACAAGAGTTGTGTATCCGACCATATAAAATGTGTTAGAATCTCTAGTTTCAAGTCAGTGATATTCATATTCAGTCCTTTCTATTCTGCTTGGCACTCAATCTTACATGATTCTCTTGTATCTCTTTCTATATGGCTCCTAAGTGGCAGTGTCGCAAGCAGGATACCCCTTCTGCAAGGGAAACTTCTATTGATGCCACTGCCCAGCTTCTGAGGCAGATTCTGGATCATATCACTTGCTTGGAGAGGATCACCAGACTTCTAATCCCGCCTCTGGTTCCGGCCATACGGGGATAGCTGGAGTATCTACCACTACTACCACTCCTGGAGTCACCCCTCCTGCATCTGATCCCAGAACCTGCTCTCCTGCCGTCAACGTGGTGATCTCACTTGCATCAAATCTGATACTCCCCCTATAGCAATGGCAGATACTCTGACGTTCAAAAGGCTAAAGCTGCCATCTTATAATGGCGATCGCGACTACTTTGTTATATATGAGTGGCTCTCCTAGATGGAGAAGCACTTTGAGTATACTGGAGTTTTAGAGGTCCAGAAGGTTCTTCTTGTATCCTACCAGCTCATCGAGGATGCTTACACCAGGTGGCTTCAGCGCCGTAACCTCCCAAAATCTGGCACCTGACTCGCGATCAATTTAAGGGAGAGATTATGGAGACATTTCTTTCTTCTATGGAGTGTGGCAGGATAGTTAAGAAGTTCTTATACCTACAGTAGACCGCAGGTCCGTGATCGAGTATGAAAAGGAGTTCTCTCTCCTATCCCTCCTTGCTATGGAGTTGATTCCAGATGAGGCTAGGAAGATCAGTCATTTTATGAAGGAGATCTGACATGATTTACGCTAGCATGTGGTAGCTCATGGTTCCACCACCTATGCCAAGACTGTAGAAGATACCTTGCAAGTGGAGGCTATTGAGCTAGAGCAAAATTCTAAGATGGTTTAGCATGGTACTATCAATGCCACCTCATCTAACCTCATGTATAAGGGTGCTCCATTCCAGGAGCAAGGGGACACGTCTAAAGAGGTGTGTACCTTTTTCCATAAGGTGGGCAATGTCGTGCAAGTCTGTCGCACCCTCTTAAAGAAGCAGAAGATGGTTTTCCATGCAAATCAACCTCAGATGACGCTTGCCTCTACCCCAGGTCATATGCTAAAAGATTGCTCTCGTAAGCAGATACTTGCTGCAAATATGGATAAGTTGGGCATCATGTGCACGCATGTCCTATGAAGGAAAGACCAATTCCCGCTCAGCATCTGCAATCTACTTCGGGGGCTCAGGAGAAGGGTAAAGTTGTCCTGAATGACATTTCCCAGGGCGAGGTTCTCGCATCTACCGACATCATCTCTGGTGTGTAATGCATGGTTGTTAGTTACTTACATCTTATTGTATCTGCCTTAGTATCAAACAATCATGATTTTCATCTATGATCTTCATTTCTAGGGAGATTTACGGTCAAGAATAAGTGGATGCAGATTATTTTTGATTTTGGTGCATCTCATTCATTTATTGCTCTTCATATTGTGGACTTCCATTAATGGCCTACTTCGTTGCATGAGGTCCCTTATGCGATTTATGTTTCCGATCTTCTGCACCTTTCGAAAAATGGTATTCTAAGTTGTCTAATCCTACTTGGTGAAATGCGAGTCTCAGCCGATCTCATGGTTTTGGATATGACGGTGTTTGTTGTGATCTTGGGCATGAATTGGTTGGTTGCGTATAGAGCAAAACTCGACTGTGTGGCAAAGAGAGTCAATCTCAACATCGATGGCAAGGACTACATCGTTTATGTTCAAACTTGCAGACATATAAAAGTAATTTCTACTATGCGCACCCCTCGCCTTCTTGGACAAGGATGTTCTGATTATTTTGTATATGCTTTGCTTTCAGATTCTGTCTCTCGTCAACAAGAATTCATTCCAATTGTCTCTGAATTTCCTGATATTTTTCTTGTCGAGTTGCCTAGGATGCCTCTTGATTGAGATGTGGAGTTCTCTAATGACCTAGAGCCTGGGATACACCCCATATATAAAGCTATGTACCTTATGGCCCTGCGTAAACTAGAGGAACTTGGAACACAATTGGATGAGTTGCTTGAGTGTGGATACAATCGTCCTAGCTTTTCACCTTGGGGAGTCCATGTTCTCTCTATGAATATGAAGGATGGTTCTGTGAGACTTTGCTTTGATTATCGGGACCTAAACAAGATGACGGTTAAAAATAAGTATCCCCTTCCGCATATGGATGACCTCTTTGATCAGCTCAAGGGTTGTACAGTCTTTTCCTAGAAATACCTCAGATTGGGTTACCATCAGCTGAAGATCAATGAATTTGGCATTCAGAAGACTACCTTCCAGACTCGGTATGGACATTTTGAATTCTTAGTAATGTCCTTTGGTTTGACTAACGCACCTTCTGCCTTTATAGATATGATGAACTGTGTCTTCCGGGAATATGTGGATAAGTTCATCAACGTATTCATTGATGATATACTAGTCTATTCCAAGACTCATTAGGATCATGCAGCACATCTTAAACTCACTATCTCCACACTTCCACAATAACAACTCTATGCCAAGCTGGAGAAATGTGATTTTTGGTTGGATCATGTTGCTTTCTTGGGGCATGTTGTCTCAGGAGACGGACTATCCATAGATCCTACCAAGTTTTCTGCAGTTATGGATGTTGAATTTTGAAGTGTAAGTGGAGGTCGGGCGGTCTGAGCATTAGACCGGGCGGTCTGGTAAAACACAAAGGTTGGGCGGTCTGGAACGAACACCGTGTGGGTTCTCTTCCTGCGTGGACTGACGGTTAGCCAGTGGCAGATGGACTTTATTCTTCAACCATCTGGGGTATGCTATCTAGTTGTAATCGGGCGGTTAGCATTCACGATTACCTCTATGTGTTAATGCTCTGGACGGTTCTTTGCTCGCTGGCTGGTAGGTTTCTGCTGGATTCTGGAAGTAGTCTGCGCGTCTTGTTATTAAGTTGGTGAACTGTTCAGTAGGGTAAACTCAGCAAGTCGCACGAGTTGTTTGCTAGCCGCTGCTGCTACTATGGGCGGTTATCCTATCGTGTAGGCGGTGACTTAACTTCTCACCTCTACTCTAAATAGGACCCCCCGGATCAAAGAAAAATAAAGCAGAAGAAGAACTGTAAGTGAGAGCTCGCGGGTTTGAGGTGCGGATAGAACTTTCTGTTCGCGCAGTTTGAGATTTGTGTTTGCTGTGTTCACAGGTTGTGCCGCTTCCTTGTGGTTCTGATTTGATCAGAGGAGACCCTGAAGGATAAGTCGGTTGCAGTCAGTGGCATTTAGTAGCAGGAGGTCACGGTTAGCGACAAGGAAGTTTTCTCTTTGGATCGTTTCAGCTTTCAATAAAGGATCAGTCCATGGAGGGTAGGCGGTTTACACATGCCAGACTGTTCTATATTCAGTTCTTCTGCAGATGTGTTAATGCTTAGGAGTTACTAAGTGACTGTGGTCAGGCGACCTTGCTTGGGTGAACAGAGTGAGCATTGGAATAATGGGTAGTCTGTGTGTTGAGTTGCGGTTTGGCGACTTGGCAGTTTGCGCAGACAGCTTTGTTAGCCGGGCGGTTTGGCGGGCTTATGTTGAAACCGCCAACTTCATTTAGTTGTTTTTCTTCTCTCCTCTTCATTGTGTGTACTGACAAATCATGTCTCGCAATGTATGTCTCAAAATGTACAGAATATAGTTGATACAAGATTTTTCTTTTCCTTCATTGTTTCTAGTTTCTGGTCCTTGGTATGGTTGAAGTGTTCCTGCGACTTAGTTCCTGTTTTTCCACTTATTAGAAATTTTCAGCATGGTATCAGAGGGACAAAGGTTTGAGCAGTGATTCAGCAGCAGTTATCTTGCTTGGATTTCT
Organism: Dactylorhiza incarnata; assembly: GCA_033032865.1. Classification (NCBI taxonomy): domain Eukaryota; kingdom Viridiplantae; phylum Streptophyta; class Magnoliopsida; order Asparagales; family Orchidaceae; genus Dactylorhiza; species Dactylorhiza incarnata. The sequence continues at coordinate 7,008,771 of JAWHQI010000033.1, read as the reverse complement.
GGAAGCTCAGTTATCAGTGGTATAGCAATGGAAGGAGGAATAATAAGAGGTCTTGGTATTGAGCTCCTGACGCAGACTAACTTTAAGAAGTGGAAGTCTTGCATGGATAGCTATCTTTTGGGCGAGGACCTCTGGGAGGTTGTTGGTGGAGAAGAAACTCAAGAAGTGGTTGCTGCTGGTGAAAATGCTCATCTGGTAAGAGCTTGGAGGAGAACTAATGCTAAGGCGGAGTTTACTCTCAAGTGGGATATCTCATCAGAATTGTTTGATCACATCGTTGGATGTAGATTAACTGCTGAGATTTGGACAGCCTTGAATGTCTTGTTCAATAAGATGAATGTAGCTCGGCTGCAGTTCTTAGATAATGAGTTGGCTAAGGCCACTCAAGGTGACTTGTCCACATCAATGTTTTTCTTGAAGATGAAGAACCTATGTGCAGAGATTTCGGCTTTGGACCCGGATGAGCCTATCTCATAAGCTATGCTGAAGAGGCACATAATCCGCAGCTTGCAGAGGGAGTATGTGGCCTTTGTTAATTTTGTTCAAGGCTGGGCCAATCAGCCTTCGTTGCTGGAGCTGGAAAACTTGCTTGCTTCGCAAGAGAATTTGGCTATGCAGATGACGGGGATGTCTGTCTCTGGGGGAGAAAGTGAGGTTCTCTATTCTGGAAAGAAGAAGCATTGGGACAAGAATAAGAATACATCTAGAGATGATGGCCCATCTACTTCATATCAGCAAGAGAGGAGCTATGCTCCTAAGCGTGATGGAAAGAAGAAGGAAGGACCTAGATGCTTCAGGTGCAATTAGCTTGTTCACTTCAAGAAGGACTGCATGGTCAATCTTCAGTCGGGGCATGCTGTAGGAAAGGAGGAGGCTGGTTCTAATACTAATGTTAGTTGGGGTGATGGAGCCTTTATGACGGGCACTTGTGTTCGAGATATGGCTTCTATCAACTATCAGGATGATTGGATAGTGGATTCTGGGTGTGGTCATCACCTAACCGAGGATGAATCCAAGTTACCTTCTTTGTAGACATACACAGGTAATGATGCTATCATTACTGCTGATGATACTATACATGCAGTTAAGAAAGAGGGTGTGGTTTCTTTAAACCGAGATAGAGGTCCACTCACATTAAAGAGTGTCTATCATTTTCTGGGGAAAAGAAAAACCTCTTCTCAGTGACCAAAACTGTTGATGCTGGCTATCACATTCTGTTTGGTCCAACATAAGTGAAGTTCCTTCGGAATGTGTCAGCGGTGAAGGTTGGAGTAACTCAGGTTGGTAAAAGGGTGAATGACTTGTTTATGTTATCTACAAGTTCCTATGTTGATAAGACGAGGACTAATGATAGCACTACTATCTGGCATGAAAGATTTGGGCATGTTGGGATGGATAAGTTGAAGGCTATGGAGGGAAGAGGCCTTATGAGAGGCTTGCATAGTCTGTCATCTTTCAGTGAAAGTCACGTTTATGCAGGTTGTCAATATGGTATGGCTCATCGCCTTCCATTCGACAAATGACAAAGCAGATGCAAGGCACCATTGGAGTGTATTCATGGTGATCTGTTTGGACCTACCCCAACTGCCAGTCTTGGAGTTAGCAGGTATATGGTGGTCTTGGTTGATGACTTCACTTGGTATACTTGGGTATACTTTGTGAAGGAGAAGTCTGAAGTGTTCGGGAAGTTTGTGGAGTTCGAGGAGCTAGTGGAAGGTCAGCTTAAACTGCAGATCAAGAAGTTTAGAACAGACAATGGAGGGGAGTTCACCTCAAATGCATTCTTTAACTTCTGCAGAAAGCACGACATTCAGAGAGATCTCTCTTGTGCTCACACTCCACAATAGAATGAAGTTGCAGAGCGGAAGATCCATCATCTATCAGAGACTTGCAAATGTTGGCTTCATGCCAAGAGCATCCCAAAGTCCTTCTGGGCAGAGGGAATGTCTTGTGCAACTTATGTCATCAATCAGATGCCTCTTAATCAATTCAATATGAAGACCCCTCATGAGTTGATGTTCAAGATAAAGCCAACAATGGAACACCTTCGAGTGTTCGGATCTACCTGCTGCGTGCATGTTCCTGATGCTCTTAGAATGAAGCTTGATGCGAAAGCAAGGAAGCTAGTCCTCGTCGGTTATGATGGCCGGAAGAAGGGTTGGAGATGCATGGATCTAGAGACACAGAGAACTGTGGTCTCAAGGGATGTGGTATTTGATGAGCTGACGTCATACCATGGTAGCTCATCTGTGGAGCTACAAGAAAGCAGGTTAGATAGTGGACTAGGAGAAGGTGCATGGGAAGTTCTGGTGGAGTTGCTTGTTTATCCAGGTGCTCCAGTTGCTTCTAGCTCTTGGTCAGGTGCTTTAGGTTTTGGAAGCAGGGGGATCGATGCTCCAAGTGTGCCCGGGAAAAGAGTTAGTCCAGAAGTTGCAGTGGAAGAGGTGGATCAGAGTAAAACTCTGAGGAGGTCCAAGAGGACTATTATTCCAACAGCTCGGTATACAGGGGGAAATCAGGTGAGCTTCGTCTCATGTTTCTTTGCTAGCCCCTTGGAGGAGCGAGAGCCATCATGCTTTGAAGACACCACTGGAGTCAAGGAGTGGGAAGATGCTATGAATGAGGAGATGGCTGCGCTCAAGAAGAATGAGACTTGAAATCTTGTGCCCAAGGTTGATGGCATTACTCCTGTGACATGCAAGTGGGTCTACAAGCTGAAGAAGAAAGCTGACGGGAGTATCGAGCAGTACAAGGCTCGCCCTGTACCTCTAGGGTTCTCTCAACAGTATGGAGATGACTATGAAGAGGCATTCAGTCTGGTAGCCAAGAAGACTTCGGTACGAGTGGTGATTGCGTTGGCAGATAGCCAAGGGTGAAAGATTTGGCAACTCAATGTACATAATGCTTTCTTGTACAAGGAGACTGACAAGGATATCTTCATGGTTCAGCCACCAGGATATGTATCAGAAGTTCATCCAGGACACGTCTGCAGGCTTAAGAAGGCTCTTTACGGGCTGAAGCAAGCGCCTCGGGCGTGGTATGGGAAGATCGCAGAATACCTACAGTTCTGTGGATATTTTGCTTCAGAGTCAGACTCGAGTCTATTCGTAAAGATGACCGGGGAGCTGTAAGTCTTGGTGTTGTTGTACGTTGATGACATGGTCATCATGGGGAACTTGGAGGTAGAGGTAGATAAGCTTCGAGCTGAATTAGCTATCAGGTTTGACATAAAGGATCTGGGGGAGCTTCACCATTTTCTTGGACTCGAGGTGGAGAGGAAAGAGAGCGGTGTGCTCATTTCTCAGAAAGGTTATGCGGAGCGGATCGTTAAGCGATTCGGTATGCAGGATAGGAAGAGCAGCTCTACTCCACTGGAGGCTGGTCTAAAACTTCGCCAGGATAAGGGGAGGATTCTTCCTGATCCATTGGTGTTCTGGGCTCTTGTTGGGAGTCTGATATACTTGACGATTACTAGGCCGAATATTTCTTATGTAGTTTGCAGGGTAAATCGGTATATGGCGGAACCACAGAATCCTAATCTGGTTGCGGCAAAGAGTATTCTAAAGTATGTGAAGTCGACCTCAATCATGGGTCTCCTTTAAGAGAGAGACACGAGCTTTTATTTCCATGGATACATGGATGCCGATTATGGTGGAGATTCAGATGATCGGAAGTCGACATCTGGTTATGTTTTCTTATGTGGATCGGCGGCTATTTCAAGGTACAACAAGAAGCAGGATTCTGTATTCATCTCTAACACTAAAGCGAAATACAAGGCCTCGGCCTTGGTATTTCAGGAAGCTGTCTGGCTTAGGAAGTTGGTGGAAGACATCCATAAGGAGGTTTGAGGTCCTACTCTGCTGCGTGGTGACAACGAGAGTGCACTCAAACTGGTTAATAATCCAGTCTATCACGCACGGACCAAGCACATCGAGATTGATCATCATTTCATTCGGGAGAAGGTGCTGGAGGGATCTTTGATGATTGAGCATGTGCGGAGTGAGGAAAATGTCAATGACATCTTCACAAAGCCACTGGCGAAGGGACCATTTACTCAGTTACGAGGATTGCTTGGGCTGAATTCCACATCCCACTTCAAGGAGTGTTGAATTTTGAAGTGTAAGTGGAGGTAGGGAGGTCTGAGCATCAAACAGTGCGGTCTAGTAAACTGCGGTGGTCAGTCTGTCTATAAGGAAGACCATGCGGGTTGTCTTCCCATAGTGGACCGGCGGTTAGCCAGTGGCAGATGGCCTTGATTCTTCAACCATCTGGGGTCAGATATCTTATTGTAATCGGGCGGTTAGCATTCGCGATTATCTCTAGGTGTTAATTCTCTGGCCGGTTCTTTGCTCGTGGTTTGGTAGGTTTCTCCTAGTTTTGCCGGAGTCTGCGAGTAGTCCACGCGACTTGTTATTAAGTCGGCGATCTGTTCCGCAAGGTTACCTCAGCAAGCCGCGCGAGTTGTTTGCAAGCCATTGCTGCTGTTGTGGGCGATTATCCTATCATGTAGGCGGTGACTGCACTCCTCACCTCTACTATAAATAGGACCCCTCAGATCGGAGAAAAAAAACAAAAGAAGAACTATAAGTGAGAGCTCGCGAGTTTGAGGTGCGGATAGAACTTTCTATTCGCGCGGTTTGAGATTTGACTTTACTATGTTCGTAGGTTGTGCGGATTGCTTGTGGTTCTGATTTGATCAGAGGAGAACACAACGGATAAGTTGGTAGTAGTCAGCGGTGGGTAGCAGTAGGAGGTCGTTGTTAGTGACAAGGAAGTTTTCTCTTTGGCTCGTTTTAGCTTTCAATAAAGGATCAGTCCGTGGCGGGTAGGCGGTTTGCCTTTGCCGGACTGTTCTGTATTCAGTTCTTCAGCAGCTGTGTTCGTGGTTAGGAATGTCTAAGTGACTGTGGTCTGGCGGCATTGCATGGGTGAACAGAGTGAGCATTGGAATAATGTGTAGTCCGCGTGTTGAGTTGCAGTTTGGCGACTTGGCAGTTTGCATGGACAACTTTGTTAGCCGGGGGGTTTGGCCGGTTCATGTTGTATCCACCATCTTCTTGTAGTTGTTTTTCTTCTATCCTCTTCATTGTGCGTACTGATAAATCATTTCTCACGATGTATGTCTCGAAATTTACAGAAGATAGTTGATACAAGATTTTTCTTGTTCCTTCATTGTTTCTGGATTCTGGTGCTTGGTATGGTTGAAGTGTTCCTGCGACCTAGTTCCCGTTTTTCAGCTTATTAGAAATTTTCAACAATGGGCTGGAAGCATCATACACAATTACTAAAATTCACAGTTTCCTTGGATTGGTTGGCTACTATCGACATTTCGTTAAGGGTTTTCCTTTCTTGCTGCTCCTCTTGCAAAGCTAACTCAAAAGCATGCTAGATTTGAGTGGTCAGATTAGTGTGAACAGGCCTTCTTGGAATTGAAACAACGTCTGTGTTCGGTGCTAGTTTTAGCCCTTCCTTCTGTGGAGACAGACTTTTCAATTTTTATTGACATTAACAAAGTTGCCTTTGGATGTGTCTTGATACATGATGATCATGTTATGGCTTATGGTTCGAGGCAGTTGAAACTTCATGAGTGCAACTACCCCACTCATGAACTAGAATTTGCTGCGGTAGTGTTTGCACTGAAACTTTTATGGCATTATCTCTTTGGCATGAAGTGTTGCTTCTATATTGACCATCAGAGCTTGAAGTATATTTTTGTTCAGAAAGATCTCAATCTTCGTCAGAGGCGATGGATAAAATTTATGGTAGATTATGACTTTTAACTCACATATGTTTCCGACAAAGCCAATATTTCATATCCGGTCGAACCCACTAAGATCATGGATTATCTAACCTCAGACCTGCAGTTTCACTAGACAGATCTCTTCTTAGATCACAGATAGCAGTATAACCATAAGCTTCAATCTTAGTTCTTTGCTCATCCAGGAGCATCTTAATCTAATTTATCATGTAGGATTCTTCTGGCATTTTCCTGTGGAGCAGCTTGGTCTTTCAGGTTCAGGCACATCTTTCTTCTTGATTATTTCCTGGAGAATTCTTCACTATCTTCCCTTCCTTTGTAAAACATGTTTCCCAAAGATCAAGATGAAGGCTTACCAAGATACAGATGAAGGCTTCGAAGGAGAACCATTCCCATGGTAAGATTGCTTTGGATGCATGGCATATCTAAGGAGTACACCTGGGAAATTGAGTCTAACATGCGTAGCAAGTATCCACAACTTTTCTCTTGATCTTGGTAAGCCTCCGAACTTATTCTCCTTTTAATTTTACTATATTCATAGTTAGTTTTTCATGCCTTGATTCACAAATTTTCTTGGAATGAATGACATCAGAATCTTCGCCATAAGAGGTCGCATTCAAGGAATCCTCAAAATTTTCGAAACAAAACTTCCTAAGTATAATAGAATGTAAAAAACTATAAAATAAATTAATATTTGGAAATTTTATTTTTATTTTATTTAAAGGAAGGGCATTTTTGTAAATATACGAATTCGGTTTTCCCTAAATACTCAGCCGTAGCCCCCCCCCCCCCCCCCCCCCCCCCCAATTCCCCATTTCATTTTTGGACTAGGTTTTCCGTAAGCCACGACACCCATTCCCGGTAGTGCCCTATTGCAGCTCCAGGTTGCTGCCTCCTGCTCGCGCGTCTCCTCCTTTGCCTCCTCCTCTGCTCTTGTGGTCGACGGCTGCCCTACCTCCTCCTCCATCTTGTGGCCGACAACTCCTCCTCCTCCTTCTCTGGATGGTAATTTTTGCCTCTCCAAGCCATCAACCCCCTTTACTTCCTCCTCTTATAAGGGTCAACAACCATTTTCCCCTCCTTTAAGTGCCGACAGCCACCCATTGCAAAGAGGGACACCTAGGGTTTTCTCGAATCCCCTTCTACTCAGATTTTTTGGCCCGAATTTTGCTCCTTGGTCTCGGATTTGGTTCTTTTGGTAAGGTTCTCCCTCCTTTCCTCCTCTATTCAAATTTTATTGATCCTTAGTGATTTATTTGTGCTCTAAATTGCGTATATTTTGTGATTCAAGTTTATTCCCATCTTATAATCGACTAACCACTATGTATTTGTGATCTGCGGTGCCGGTCATCGAATTAATTGGTGGGATCGCTCAAACCCCCCTTCCGATTTAGGGTATACCAAGCATAAGCACCGCCAAATCCTAATTTCTTTATGGTAATCTCCTCTCCCCTCACCTATGAGGGAGGTAAATCTTGCTAAACCTGCCTCAATTATGTTATGAGATAAAAAATGCATGTTTTAGCATAGGGTTTTTCGTTATGTCAAATATCATTTATCTTGTTCATGGACAAGTTTAAAATAAGGTTTTAAAATTTTCTTGCGCCACTTAGCCGCCATCGTATGGTTCAGCCTTAAGGCAAGTTAAGAAATCTCACTCTCTTTCAAAAATTGAACTTAGCTTTATACGTCTTTTCTTGTGTTTATAAATTTTACATTTGAATACCTGCATCATCAAATTGGTAATGTATGTCCTAATATTCTCAGCATGGTGTGGTTTAGCAATTTTATTCAGATAACTGTGTAGATGAATTACTTCTCATTAGATGTGTCATTTGAAGATTAGTAGGCTTTGAGCTCGATGCATTAAAATCGCAACTAAGGATTTTTTTCATTCGCTTGATGACATAGGCTAACTTTGAAAGTTTGTGTTTCATTAATACAGCTGCTTGACCTTGGTTCCCTCTTGAATCCCTAATAGGAACAAAGGACCGGTCATAATAATCATGAACTCCCTGACTCTAGGCGTTGGAATACAATTTTTCGCATCCCTTTGATTTGAGAATAACAAATCTTACTTGTATTTGATCTTGTTTTCCATTGTGTTTTTAGCATGCAGGTTTGAACAAAAATTACACTAGGATGTTGTATTGTTGGTTTGGACTTGCTCACAAGATGAAAAGAAGAATGTGGTCTAACTTTAGGCATTAGGTCTTAACGCCAGCATTGACTTTCATTCCCACCAAGACAAAAATGGCATGGAGGGAAGCTGTCTTGATTGCAAAAGCATTTTGGGAATGATTTGGCTTAACGCCAGGCGTTAGCCTCAATGTCAGCATTAAGGTTACCTAAAATGAATGTTTTTAAAGATGCAGAATCTCCTTATCGGTTGAAGATCCGAGCCATCAAGTTATTTCTATACTGAGTCAAAGCCTGGTGTTAGCCTTAATGCCGACGTTAGCTTCCTGTCTTATAAATAGGTGGCATTCGTTCTCTTCAACTATTAATCCCAAGGAGCCCTATTCCAGCACTTCAGAAACTCTGTGAGGGCCGTATTTTTAGACCACCATCTCCCACGCAAATCTAAGAGAAGAATTCAAATGAGGATCAGATCAACGCTAACCCAACGCGAAGAACGCACGCTTCGACTTCGATGATCTTCAGCGAGTCTTCATCGTCTCCCAAATTCTTCATAGGGAGTTTTTAATTTGTCTTTTATATTTTGTTGTACCTTTATCTTTTGTAATCATTTAAGTGAATTCGTCGCAGTTGTTGGTGACTAGGTCTGTGCACGGCTCAAGGGGAATTCATCGCGGTTGTTGGGGACTAGTCTAGGAGTTAGATCTTTGGGGTGCTCAAGGCCCTTCTGGGGATAGAAAGGCTAGAGCGGCTTGAGGCCATATTTGGGGAGAGATCGACTAAAGCCAACTGGTTCTTAGTGAGAAGAGTCGGTATAAAAAATGAAAAGAGTGTTTTATATTCGCCTTTGATTTCTAGCGTCATAGAAATCCATTTTTGTAATCAATTTTATTAATGTTAATCATGTCTTTTTGTATTCAATAAAATTGATTTCTAGTTCTTGGCTTTTATTTGAATTTACTTTTTAGAAAATCATAAACATTTTCTATAAAATCCTAAAGTTTCTAAAACCCTTATTCACCCCCCTATAATGGTGCCTTAAGATCCAACAAGTGGTATCAGAGCTAGGTTATTCTAAAACGGTTTCACCACCAGGAATAATGGTGCTTCTTGATCATGATCTCGCTTCTACGTGGTGAGAAATTTTATATAAATGAAAAATCTCTAGCAACACCTTTTTTGAAGGGAAAATTATTAACGGTGGAAAAATCTAATGGAAATATTTCTCAAGTCCTTAAGCATTGATCTTTGGAATATTACTATTACAGAACCCCCAAGTGTTCTAAATAAAAATGAAATGGTTTTAAATGTGAAGGTTATGAATACTTTATTTTGCGCAATGTCACAAGATATTTTCAAATTAGTTTATTGTTTTCCTAATGCGTACAAAATTCGGAAATTTCATGAAGAGATTTATAGTCTTCCTCATATAGGTATGGAATAATCGCAAGAATCGGAGAATATGCAAGATTGCATAAATATTCAAGAAAGTTCCTCTCTTAATGGATCCATGGAATGCACATCAAGTAGAAGGGATGATGACAACACCTTTATGTAAGAGGAAGATAAAGATGACAAAGGAACTCTATGTTCAAATCTCGCCTCATCCGAAAATGCTGTAAGGAAATCAAATTCCATCTTTTGTAATTCTATTTATACATTACAATTGCTACAAACTACTAAGCGTAAAATTAAGAAATTGAAAAATGATAATTACAAATTACGTTTAGAAAATAAAAGATTAAAAGCTATATCTAATGTAGAAAAAAAAATTGATGTGCTTGATGACTCTCACTCTTGCTCTTTAATTATAAGTGCTTCATCTTGTATCAAATATAATGAACTAAAAGACAATTACAAAGAACTTGAAAATGAGCTTATTTTTGTAAAAGAACAAAATGAACGATTATGCTTAGAAAATTCATCCTTTAAAAGTGATTGTGTTATGTGTAAAAATTATAAAATTGAAATTAAAGATATGGATGAAACATTTTAAGAATTGAGAAATAATTATAAAACTCATATCGATTCTATTGTTACCACTCTTAAAAATAGCACAATTGCATATAATAAAGCTAGGCATAATCTTAAGATCAAGAATAATGAATTAAAAACCAAAATCAACTGGCTTAAGGAAATTATGAATAAAAATTCACAACACATAAATTGAAAACATCAAGCAATATCCAAAAGCAAGTTGAATATGAATATAAATATGAATATCTTAATTAAGCCTAATAATGGTTGTAAGAAATACAAAGTATTTGGAAATCCAAATCCAAATCACCATTATTTATCAAATCATTTTTCTCACAACTTAAAATTGAAAATGAACAAATTTCTTATAAACAATGTTTTAAGAAATCATCATGGAAATTTGAATAATAAAAACATTAAACCAAGTTATGAATGGATACCCATACTTAAGAATGATGCATTAATGTCAATTGAAAGGGTCCAGTCATCCTTGTCTCACCAAAATCCAACACGATGTATTTGGGTACCCAAAGGAACATCCCTCTTGGTCCTCTTTGGATACCTAAATCTCTTATTCATTAGGTATCATATAATTGTATGAGGTAAAAACAAATCAAAAATGAATTCCGTTACTCTACTTCATGATGTGCTTAACTTTCTTTTTGTTTGCTTTTTTTTTCTTGCCCTTTCTTGAGCCACGTGCTAAGGTCACTCTATATAACTTGTGACATGACTTTTCACACATTAAGCCAAAATTCATTAATAAATCAAATTGAATAAAATTAAATAAAAAGTCATATCATTTCTCAAGTGATGTATATATATATTGTTTTGCTTTATCCTTCTAAATCCATTACCTATAAAAGTCTCTTATCATCATTATAAGTTAAATTCTAAATGTGTTATATGTTGTTATCAAATCTAATGAAATAATTACTTATATATGTTTTGGTCATATTCACATAAAATCAAAATAAAAAAGAAAGTGCAATACTCTTTGCAAATGACCAATAACATCTTCACAATTAATATTTCAATATAAATAATTAAAATAAATATGAATAATTTATCATATGATGAAGTAAAAGATAATATATCTATCTCATGTTTAAAGTTTTCAACTCATCATAAGAATTAATGATCTTATAAAAATTCTTATAATAAACACAATTGGAATTGATTCCATTATTTTCATAACTTTTTTTACGTATGAATTATGTCTTGAATATGCATGTATCTCATTCTTGTCTAGACCTTAGAATCAACCTTATACTTAATGAAAATAATTTACAAGATTAAATCACGTCATTCTAGGTCTGAAAATTTAGGTTGAAGCTCCATGTTGAATACATGCAAATCAATCATATGCTTGTAATCTTTACATAACATTGCACCTAGTTACCATAACTTTCATTCTTGCATCATCACTTACTATAAGTAGAACTCAATGTCTATGATAGTTATATCATGCCATGTTATGTTAAAGAAAAATGGAATAATGAAATTTGAAAGTCAAGAAAATTATATATATATATATATGTGTGTTTTGTTTAATATTCAAAAATTTATAAAAAACCTTTCAAAATAATCAAAAATATTCTCTCCCTATATTCATCATTTCACCTTACAATCTTTCTATTATTTATTGTGTGTCCATGTATCTCTCTTATTTATAGACCTTAGAATCATCTTTATATCAATAAGAACAAATCAAATAGAATCGTCACTTCATTCTAGGTCTAAAAAAAGAAACACTATTTTTTAAATACACGCAACATTATCAGAATTAATCATATGGCATAACATTACATTCAAACTCATCATTCTAGCATTATCAACATATAAATATTATAACCCATGTTAGTTATCTCTTACTGCCACAATGAATTAAAAAAAAGGTAGAACAATTGAAAGACAAAATTCATAATAACTATGTAACTTTAAAATCAAATACTATTATGAAATCAATCTCTCAAAAAAGCCATAGTTTATAAATTGTTTCCATAGGATTAAATGCTTAGTATGTCCTTGATCATTCACCCACATTATCTGTCTCATAATAGCAAGGGTGTGGGATTGTATGCATTAGAAGACATAACCTCTAATTCATGTCTTGTCCTTAATCGAGGAGGGTTCCAGTGGGGCCCTGCCTGGCACTGAGGGGAAGAGTGCTAGGATTGTTGGAGCCTATGTTCTGCATCTCTTTGTTTGAGAATAACAAATACCGTGTTGTATTTGATCTTGTATTTTGTGGGTTTATAGTGTGTTGGAACAACCCTATTACTAATTTGGGCTAGGATCACTATATGTTGATTAGGATTTGTTTTGACCCTAATGTGTAGTCTTATGGTCAAGTTTTAGGTTGATTTGATTGGCAGAACTTGGAAAATTCAAGATCAACACATGGCAAGTTGTGTTCGACAAATGACCAAATTCGTTCGACAAATTGCTTCCAGCAGACTGAAGAAATTCACAGTTCCAGCGGTCGATGAATTCTATACCAGCGCTCGACAAATGACTAGCAGTGGTCAACGAATTCTATGCCAGCGCTCGACAAATGATTAGCAATGGTCGACGAATTCTAGCCAGCGCTCGACAAATTGCCTTCTGTCGTTCAAATTTATATTCTAAGTGGATGTCAGTTCTCTGAACTCAAATCAGCAACATAACGGATATATTTATTTCTCCTTGGACGTATTCAGAGAGCCAAGTAAGGATATCTTTCTCATTTATTATATCCTTATATTCCTTCTATTCCAAGAAGAAGTATAGCCGTTGACATTTAATGCTAAAGGCATCTTTCTCTACAAAAGGTATTAAAAGGACCTGCCAAAATCGTTTTGGGTGGCTGCCTGGTTCCAAGAAGGATTTAAGTCAGAAAAAGACATTCCTTAAAGAGACAAAAAGATTTGAATTTGAAAAGATATATACATACAATTATTAGAAGAAAAAGCAGATAGAGAACAAAAAAAAACTGAGATAGTCGTCTTCTTTGAAAAACATACAGAAAAACTTGACTATCACTTTCTTCAATCTCTGATCATATAACAAGGAGGATAGAAGAAGTCTTTCAGAAGAAGAAGAAGAAGAAGAAAATTCACTATTCTTTCTCAGCTGTCTTCATCATCGAGATCATCTGCTACAAAGACTTCTATTTGAGAAAGCTATGTCCAAAAATCTGTCATCAACTCGCATCAGACAGGGGGAGCTTTCTGCTTAAACATCTTTTGCCTTCTCTCAGATCATTGACAGAGAAGAACACTCTATACCTTTTTATCTCATTATGTACATGGTTAATACTCCCTTAAAAAGTTTACCCAGTGGTGGCAAGACACCTTATCAAAAAATCCTAGTGTGGTTTTTAAGCACCTTATCAAAAGCTTATTGGTGTGTGGACACCTTATCAAAAATCCCTTGGTGCCTGGGCACCTTATCAACCCTCCTAGTTGATTACTACCAAAGGTGGTAGAAGAGTAGACGTACCCAGATTTATTGGGGAACTACTATAGCTCCTTGTGTCTTCGTTGCTTGATTATTTTTGTGTGCTTGTGCTTGTGCTGTGTGTCCTTTTTATTAATTCTGTAGCTTTTTATAACCCACACTAAATACACATATACCTAAACAGTAGTTTAATTTCCGCTATAAAACGTATTAAAAATTTTAATACTCTATTCACCCCCCCCTCTAGAGTAATTTAAGATCTGACCTCCACTTTCAATTGGTATCAGAGGAGTGTTGATTCTTTACAGGCTAACACCTGAATCACAAAGATCAACCAGATCTTAATTTTTCTAAGAGTTTCCTTCTCTAAAATCTTATCTTATTTAAAACTCATGGCACAAAACAAGGAGTATTCCAGCACAAGACCTCCTATGTGCAATCTCAATAAGTTTGCACTATGGAAAGCAAGGATTAGGCTTTATATGAACTCCATTGATGAGGAAATTTTTAATGTCATCCTTACAGGACCTCCAACACCTACAGCATCAGCTAGTACTGCTGCAACAACAGACAACACTGCTGTTCCACCTCCTGAGTGGACTGAGGCTCAGAAGAAGCAGAGAAATGCAGATGCAAAGGCTATGAACATTCTGTCCCTAACTATGTCTGATGACATATTCCAGAAAGTTGTTGAGTGCACCTCAGCAAAAGAAATCTGGGAATCTCTCAACAACATGGTGGCAGGCTCAGCAGATGAAAGAAAAGATAGAAGATCTCACCTGATCTCTCAATATGAGAACTTCAAGAAGGGAGAATCAGAAAATTTAGCTGACATGTACAACAGGCTCAGCCTCATAATAAATGAGCTGAAGTCTCTGGACAAAGTGATCTCACTCACAGAGATCAATGACAAAATTCTTATGTGCTTTCCCAGCACATGGGACTCTAGAATCTGGCCAATCAAAGAAGCCAGAAGTCTAAATGAGATCACCACTGAAGCCCTGTTGGGCAAGCTCAAATCTTATGAGTAGCTCATCAAAACCAGGGAAACTGAAGAATCCACTTCATCCCCAGCACCCAAGAAGGAAAGAAGCATAGCCTTCAAGGCTGCAGAAGATAAAGGAAAAGCTCTTGACAAAGAGGAGTTTATGAGTCTGATTACCAAAAGATTCTATAAGATGGCCAAGAAAGACTTCAGAAAACAACTATCCAGAAGTCATGACAAGCCAAGGTATGACAAAAAACATTCTAATGAAATCATATGCTTTGGCTGCAGGAAACCAGGACACATTGCTCCTGAATGTCCAGAGATTTAACACAAAAAGGACAAGAAGGAAAGAAGAAAAGAAAAGGAAGAAAAGAAGGGCTCCAACAAATCTTCCTCCCACTCTCACAAGAAGAAGGGAAGAGGATTTTTAGCAACATCCTGGAGTGAAATAGAATCTGAATCAGATTCTTCATCTTCCTCCTCTGATGAAGAAGAAACATAAGAAGATAGCCAATGCTTGATGGCTATTTATGACTCAGACAATGAGTCACAATCAGCATCATCACCCAGCTCCAGTGATGATGAAGAAGAAAAAAGCTTTTGCATGATGGCAATCAATGCCTCAACTAACAATTCTGATGAAGAGAAATCAGAATCAGAAGCAGAAGATTACATTGATCAGGTACACAGCCATCCAAGACAAAATCAAAAATGGTACTTGGACAGTGGATGCTCAAAGCATATGACAGGGAACAAGGCCAACCTGAACAACTACAAGGCAAAACTTGGACCCAAGGTGATCTTTGGAGATTCCAATTGTGGACAAACAAAAGGTTATGGTCAAATTAAAATTGGAAAAGTGACATTCAAGGAAGTAACCTATGTCAAGGGTTTAAAGCACAACCTCATCAGCATAAGTCAGTTATGTGATGAAGGTTATCAGGTAACATTTAATAAATCAGAATGCATTATTTAATCATCTGATAATGTTACTGTTCTATCAGGAATTAGACAAGGAAATATATATTTAGTAAACTTCAACTCATCTAAATTAGAAATCTGTTTATTTAATGAGTTAAGCAAATCTAGTGAATTATGGCATAAAAGATTAGGACATGTAAACCTTAGGACCATTGCTAAATTAGTTAAAGATAATCTTGTTAGAGGCTTACCATCAGGATCATATAAGAAAGAAGGTCTGTGTAGGGCATGTCAATTAGGTAAGCAAACCAAAAACAACTTTAAATCATTATCTAAAAGTGATTCACCTAGAATCTTATACTTGCTACATATGGACCTTTTTGGACCTATTGCAATAAAGAGCTTAGGGGGGAAGTCTTACACTCTAGTTATTGTGGATGACTTCTCTAGATTCACTTGGGTGTTCTTTTTGAGAGAAAAGTCAGATAACTTTAAAGTTCTTACAGACTTTCTTAAGAGCATACAGATTGAGTACTCTACTGTAGTTGCATTAATCAGAAGTGATCATCGCACTGAGTTTGAGTCTCTTCTCATGCAAGAATTCTATGAGATGGAAGGTATCAGGCATTGCTTCTCAGCTCCTAGAACTCCTCAACAAAATGGGGTAGTTGAAAGGAAGAATAGAACTCTAATTGAATCAGCAAGAACATTGCTTGCAGATGCTAACTTGCCCCTATCCTTTTGGGCTGAGGCTGTCAGCACAGCAAATTATGTTCTGAATAGAAGTTTGATACACAAACTTAAGGGTAAAACTCCCTATGAATTGCTTAAAGGGAAGAAACCCAAAGTTGATTATTTTAGAACTTTTGGATGTAGATGTTTTGTTCATAACAATGATAAGAAATATC
The DNA here is from genome assembly GCA_033032865.1 of Dactylorhiza incarnata. Lineage (NCBI taxonomy): Eukaryota > Viridiplantae > Streptophyta > Magnoliopsida > Asparagales > Orchidaceae > Dactylorhiza > Dactylorhiza incarnata. The sequence goes on along the minus strand of JAWHQI010000033.1, from coordinate 6,992,639 downwards.
TTAAGAAATTTGAACCAAAATCTAAAGAAGGAATTTTCTTAGGATATTCAATAGTTAGTAAAGCATATAGGGTATTTAATAAATCCTCTCTTAAAATAGAAGAGTCTATGCATGTTTCCTTTGATGAAACTAACATGTTATACAAGGAGAAGAACTCTTCTACCAAGAACACTTTGCAGGTACCAGCTCTATGTGAAGAGCTTAAAGGGCTAAATCTACAGACAGGAGATTCACTGCATCCATTACCTCAAACTCTTGAAGATAGTGAAGAAGAAGATCATCCAGATCTTGTTGATTACCTGAATCAAGCAACAACAGAACATCCTCCACAGGATGCAATAGATGAACATATTCCCAATGAAGACACTGCTGCTGAACCAACTCCAACTGCTGACCACATCACAGTCAGAGATCATCCAATTTCACAAGTGATTGGTGATATCACAGCAGGTGTTCAAACAAGGCATCAACTACACCAAAATCAGATGCATACTTGCTTTCTATCACAAGTTGAACCTCAAACCATAAAAGATGCAGAACAAGATCCAAATTGGATTCTTGCAATGCAAGAGGAACTCAACCAGTTTGAAAGAAACAAAGTTTGGGATTTGGTTCCAAGACCAAGAGGCCATCCAGTAATTGGCACCAAGTGGGTCTTCAGGAACAAGCTTGATGAACAAGGAAATATTGTGAGAAATAAAGCAAGATTAGTAGCTCAAGGATATTCACAGGAAGAAGGCATAGATTATGATCAGACATTTGCCCCTGTTGCAAGGCTTGAAGCTATAAGGATTTTCTTGGCCTTTGCTGCATTCAAGAAGTTTAAGGTATATCAAATGGATGTGAAACGTGCTTTTCTCAATGGAGACATCAAAGAAGAAGTCTATGTGGAACAACCACCAGGTTTCATCTCTCCAACTCATTCCTCCTATGTATTCAAACTTAATAAAGCTCTCTATGGTCTCAAACAAGCTCCCAGAGCATGGTATGAGACCTTAGCTAACTTTCTCTTGAAAAACAATTTCTGTAGAGGCATGGTAGACAAAACATTATTTTACAAAGTACATAAAAATCAAACTCTACTAGTTCAAATATATGTAGATGACATTATCTTTGGATCTACTGATTCAAATTTGTGCAAAAGATTTTCCAATCTAATGCAATCAAGATTTGAAATGAGAAGTATGGGTGAATTATCCTACTTTCTTGGTCTTCAAGTGAAGCAAATCCCATCAGGAATCTTCATCTCTCAATCTAAGTATGCTAAGGAATTAGTGAAAAGATTTGGGATGTCTGACTCCTCTACTATGAAAACACCCATGGCCTCTAATGCTGTTATTAATACTGATGAATCAGGGAAACCTGTTGATCAGAAACTGTACAGGGAAATTATTGACTCTCTACTCTATTTAACAGCCAGTAGGCCAGACATAATGTTTGCTACATGCATTTGTGCTAGGTTTCAAGTTGATCCTAAAGAATCTCATCTTACTTTTGTAAAAAGAATATTAAGATATATAAAGGGTTGCCCTAATCTGGGACTTTGGTATCCAACAACATCTGAATTTGAATTAACTGGATTCTCAGACTCAGATTATGTTGGATGCAGAGTAGATAGGAAAAGCACATCAGGAACTTATCAGTTTCTTGGTGATAGACTTGTATCTTGGTTTTGTAAGAAACAAACATCTGTGTCTACATCAACAGCTGAAGATGAATACTTAGCTGCTGACAGCTGCTGCTCACAGATCTTGTGGATACAAAATCAGCTCCTAGACTATGGTGTCAACTTAAATAATTCAGTTATATTTTGTGACAACACTAGTGCAATATCTATAGCACAAAATCCAGTTCTCCATAGTAGGACTAAACACATAGAAATTAGGCACCACTTCCTCAGGGACAATATGGATAAAAACAAAATTTGCCTACAGTTCATTTCTACTGATTTGCAAAGAGCTGACATTTTCACCAAGCCCTTGAATGAAAAGAAGCACATCTTCTTTATAAATCAACTAGGAATGATAGATGGAGATTCAATCAGCTAAAAATTAAGTATTTCTATTTTTTTTAATTTGTCGAACGAAGAACGACAAATTTGAATCATTTGTCGAACGGTGTCCTCTGAAACCTCTTAAAGGCAGAGTCAGTTAAGGAAATGTCTTTTGTCGAACGTCGGTCGACGAAAAAGATTCTCTCGTCTAACGCTTTCTGACAAAGAAATAAAGCCTTTTCGACTTCTAATTTTATTAGGTTTTGTCGAACAGTGGTTTACGAATGCACCCTCATTCTTCTAACCTTCTATATAAGCTTTATTTTATCTTATTCTAAGCTTTGCGCCTACAGAAATCGTCTTTCCCTCCAGTTCCCCTCTGCACTTGATCTTCAACTTTCTTTACAGGAACAATGGCGACTCCTCAGGCCTCTCTGCACCTAATGAAGTTTGACGCAGGTTTCGACATTAACATGGACTCGTTTGCACAGTCAGACCAAATCTTCAAGGACATTCTTCAAATGCTGGATGAACAACATCTAAGGAAGCTTCTAAGTACCAGGCAGAAGATAGCTGTTGCAGAGATAAAGGAATGGGTTTACACCGCAAAACCAGTCGATGAAAGCTTGTCGGTAACAATCTCAGGTCATCATGTCCCTCTCTCTCCCACCATCCTTTCTGAAATCTTTGGCTTTGAAAATGGTGAAGATGAATTAGACATAAGCTCAAATGAATTTGATGAAGCTTTAGTCAAAATGGGGCATCTGACTGGAAACCCTAGCCACCTTCTGAAAAAGAATCTGTCTCAGGACTACAAGTTCTTAGCAGATATTGTTGGAAAAGTCTGGCTGAGCAAGACTTCTGGGCATGACTATATCAGTAGGCACCATTTTCTGTTAATGGTGGCCTTAATGGATAAGAAGAAAGTCAACTGGGGATCAATTCTTTTTGAATTGATTAAGAAGAAAAACTCTAAAGACAATGTATGCTTTGGAAGAATCTTAGGGATTTTTCTGCAGGAAAGGCATCCAGAGCTTCCGGTGTCACCAAAAGTAACAATAAATGCCAGCAAGAAGCTGACCTCAGCTCTCTTTGCTAAATGGGATAGAGTAATTCCCAAGAAGAATACAGGAGCTGAGGCATCAAGAAAAAGGAAAGCTTCTGAGGACACAAGGACTGATCAAGTCACTCCCTCTACCCTTCTATGAGATCCTTCCTCAGTTCCTCCTTCCTCTCATATTCTATCTCCACCTGCTCAACCCTCTCCTACACATTCTCATTCTTCATCCCGTCCTTCAACTGAAATAACACTCATCAATGATATCCCCCTCTCAACTGCCCATATCAGTGATGCTACACCTCCTCCTCTATCTTCAGAACCACTACCAACCACACCTCCCTCTCCAATACACAATGAATATCATTCACCTATTCATTCTCCTAGTCCAATCCATCTAGAAATTCCCACACAAATCTCTATCATCAGCAATATCATTCCTCCAATATCATTTCCATCCACTTCCCAACCATCCTCTAGTAATCCACCAGATTATTCATCCCTCAACCTCTCCTCTATTGCTGATCAAGTTTTTGATCTTATCCTTCCTAAAATAAGCCAGCTCCTGGATGCAAAACTTGCTCTAGTTCTTCAGGCTCTTTCTACTTTATCTGCTAAAATAACTTCTCCTTCATTCTCCATTGCTGTCCCTTCTTCAAGGGGCCTAGATTCAGGCTGCCCTGAAGCTAGGCAGGGGGAGATGTCCTATGAAGAAGTTCCAGGAATAGAAGAACCTGCAGAAGGAGATGCAGAAGTTACAATTTTTGATACAGATATAGTTGATTCATCTACACAAATTATAGAAGAAATAAACAATATATGCATTCATCCATCCTGTGATCTATATAGCTTATTAACAAAATTTGATGTCACATATACTTCAAGGGTATCACCAAAGGTATACATAGAGGACCTATCAAAGGCTCTGATATGCCTTCCTCAGAAGACCCATTCTGATTTTATACAAAATTACATCTCTTCCATTCCTTCATTCATTGATCAAGACATTCAAATAAAGGATCACTCTGCAGAATATGAAGATGATCTTGCAGAATTTCTTGATGATACAACAGCCTCACAAATTACTTCTTCACCTCCAAATCCTGTATGGAATGAAGAACCAATGCCAAGCTTTGATGAAATTTGGAAAGAAGCAGATGCTGAGTTTGACAAAGCTGAAGAAGAAAGATTAAAGGCTCGCGAAGCAATCAAGAGAATTGATGACTTATACAATAAGCCAATCTCATCTTCTGACTCTGATGATAATGATGACAACCGTGATTCTGATGATGCACTTTCAAAGAAAAGAAAGAAAAGAACAGCTAAGTCAAAAGCTGCTCCCAAGCCCCCAAATCCAAATAATGACATTCCTCTGTACATTTTATATAATGTTCCTCTTGATGAGAAAACTCCTCACTGGATGAAGCTCTCCAGAAATGAGAACAATAGGAGGAAGAAATTCAAAAAGACTGGCTACATCCCTGACAAACCAGTCAAGCACAATCATCCTCCTCCTCCTCCTCCAGCAGCTGGTGCAACAGGATTTTCAGGTGTTTCATCTCTCTCTCAGAAGCCAAGCTCTCAACACTCTAGGAGATCTGGTAGTTCTAGTGGTTCTCAAGCCTCTGGATCAGCCAGTGCTCCTTTCTCTAAGAGATCAGCACCTATCCATCAAGAAAGTCAAATCTTTTCCTCTCCTAAAATATCTTCAGAATACAAACTTCACATATCTGATGGGTCTCTTCACAGAGATAGAGTACCTCAAAAGGTCACTCAAGACAAAAATGATTCAGAAGATACCTATTACTGTCCAGATCCAGAAGAAGAGAAAATCTGTCAGATGGCAAGGCTGAAAGAAACAATTGCATATGCACAGATTAAAAAGGCTAAAGCAGAAGGCAAAGATTTCTCAGGTTTCTCAACCATGTCAGAATACAGAAGAAAAGAACTTGAAAAATACAAATCTGTTAAAACATTCAATGCAGAGGAATATAGTGATATGCACCAAGAAGCATTTATCCCTCATGACAAAGAGCAGAAAATCATTGGAGCTCAAGATTTATATATCAGCAAAAAGAAATCAGAAGACCCCAACAGGAAAATCATATTCAAGCCACCTTCTCAGGACAAAAAGTCTTAAATAAATTGCTTGAATATGAATGTAAAGTTTCTAAACTCAGAGCATTTATTTTCTATCTTATCTGATGATCTATTTTTATCTATCAGATATATTTTATTTCATTGTTGCTCTGTTGTTTATACTTTCTGTTGTACCTATTTGATTATTTGTCAAATAGTATCCTAACCCAAATAGGGGGAGATTGTTTGAACAACCCTATTACTAATTTGGGCTAGGATCACTATATGTTGATTAGGATTTGTTTTAACCCCAATGTATAGCCTTAGGGTCAAGTTTTAGGCTGATTAGATTGGCAGAACTTGGAAAATTCAAGATCAACACATGACAAGTTGTGTTCGACAAATGACCAGATTCGTTCGACAAATTGCTTCCAGCAGACTGAAGAAATTCACAGTTCCAGCGGTCGACAAATTCTATGCCAGCGCTCGACAAATGACTAGCAGTGGACGACGAATTCTATGCCAGTGCTCGACAAATGACTAGCAATGGTCGATGAATTCTAGCCAGCGCTCGACAAATTGCCTTCTGTCGTTCAAATTTATATTCTAAGTGGATGTCAGTTCTCTAAACTCAAATCAGCAACATAACGGATATATTTATTTCTCCTTGGACGTATTCAGACAGCCAAGTAAGGATATCTTTCTCATTTATTATATCCTTATATTCCTTCTATTCTAAGAAGAAGTATAGCCGTTGACATTTAATGCCAAAGGCATCTTTCTCGACAAAAGGAATTAAAAGGACCTGCCTAAATTGTTTTGGGTGGCAGCCAGGTTCTAAGAAGGATTTAAGTCAGAAAAAGACATTCCTTAAAGAGACAAAAAGATTTGAATTTGAAAAGATATATACATATAGTTATTAGAAGAAAAAGCAGATAGAGAACAAAAAAAAAACTGAGATAGTCGTCTTCTGTGAAAAACATAAAGAAAAACTTGACTATCACTTTCTTCAATCTCTGATCATATAACAAGGAGGATAGAAGATGTCTTTCAGAAGAAGAAGAAGAAGCAAATACACTATTCTTTCTCATCTTTCTTCATCATCGAGATCATCTGCTACAAAGACTTCTATTTGAGAAAGCTCTGTCCAAAAATCTGTCATCAACTCTCATCAGACAGGGGGAGCTTTCTGCTTCAACATCTTTTGCCTTCTCTCAGATCATTGACAGAGAAGAACACTCTATACCTTTTTATCTCATTCTGTACAGGGTTAATACTCCCTTAAAAAGTTTACCCAGTGGTGGCAAGACACCTTATCAAAAAATCCTAGTGTGGTTTTTAAGCACCTTATCAAAAGCTTATTGGTGTGTGGACACCTTATCAAAAATCCCTTGGTGCCTGGGCACCTTATCAACCCTCCTAATTGATTCCTACCAAAGGTTGTAGAAGAGTAGACGTACCCAGATTTATTGGGGAACTACTATAGCTCCTTGTGTCTTCGGTGCTTGATTATTTCTATGTGCTTGTGTTGTGTGTCCTTTTTATTAATTCTGTAGCTTTCTATAACTCACACTAAATACACATATACCTAAACAGTAGTTTAATTTCTGCTATAAAACGTATTAAAAATTTTAATACTCTATTCACCCCCCCCCCCTCTAGAGTAATTTAAGATCTGACCTCCACTTTCATAGTGTGCAGGTTGTACAGGAACTATAGATACACATCCCTATGAGTAGTATACTGAATGGAAATGACTCTCTAGAAAGAGAGCTAACACCCGCGTTAGTAGTTAACACCCCACGTTAACATCCGTCGTGAAAGAAACCGTTGAGAAGAAATGCCGTCGAGAATGAATCCGCCGTGAAGCCTGAGACAACGCCAAGCGTTAGGTCTTAACACTATGCGCTAACCGTTCGACGAAATGAGATGCTGGTCGATGAATTTGCATTCGACAAAATGAGGTTCCAGTCGACGAAAATTGCGGTTGACGAAATGGGATTCCGTCTGACAAAATTGCGTCCGACAAACTTTGATGCCGTTCGACAAAATGAAATTTCATTCGATGAAATTTGATGATGTTCGACGAAATGAAATTCTGTTCGACGAACTTTGACTTCGTTTGACGAAATGAAATTCTGATCGATGAAATTGATGACATTCGACGAAATGAATTTTCGGTCAAAGAAATTGCGTTCGACGAAATAAAATTGTGTTCGACAAAAATCCACAAACTGCCACGATCTTGACAGTTGCGCGATTTTAGCCACGATAGTGCACGTTCACTAACGCCGACGTTAACTCTTAATGCCACTCGTTAGCTCCCATGTCTATTTAAAGTACAGACCCTCTCATTATACGTGAAGATGATTCCAGAATTCCAATAATTTTAAGAGAGGCTCGTGTATAACAATTAAGAGATCTCCCTTGGGCTATCATGAAGATGTAAAGAGGATTTTGAAGGAGAAGGTCTACAACGCATATTCCATACGAAGGACGATCATTTCAAGAATGCCAACATCTACATCGCCTTCATCTTAACTTTCAGAATATCTTGGGGAGTTTCTCTTTACTTATCTTGTAATTTTTTCCTTTTTCCTTTTGTAATTTGTGTGGAGAAATCGTTCGGCGAGAACGTCGGATTCCGGGAAGGATTCTATGGGTAATTCGCCGTGGTTGTTGGCGACTAGGTCCTTGTGCGGCTTACGGGGTAATTTTGCCGCCTTGTCCATGATGACTAGCTCAAGGGTAGATCTAGGGGGTGGCTAGAGGCCTTATCTGGTGATAGATAGGCTATAGCCAACCGGTCCTTGGGAGAAGGACCAGTGAAACAACAAAAAGTGTATTTACATATTCTCGGCTTGATTTCTAGCGTTATAAAAATTAAACATTTGTGTATTCAATTTATTATGAAATAAAATCATGTCTCTTAATGTTCTATTCAATTGATTTTATTTCCCCTTCAAGAATGTTTTAATTTATATTTCATTAAAGTTTTAAAATTAACATTTATGTAATTATCTTTGAAATACAATAATCGTTTTCATTATCTCTGATTTTCTGGAATTGTATTTCATTTAAGATTTCATAAGTAAAATCATTGCGACAATCTTTTTGTGATAAGGACTATTTTCTGGAGAGCTAACGCCCAGCGTTAACACTTAACGCCATGTGTTAGCGACAGTTAACAAAAAAGTTTTGTTCTCTTGTTTAAAAAGGAATCTTCAATACAATCTTTTCTGAGATATCAAAATATATTTTCTTATAAAATATTCCTAAACTTTGATCACAAATTTTGATAAATTTAATTAAGAATTAAAATTCCATAAAACCCTTATTCACCCCCCCTCTAAGTGCGCTGTAAGATCCAACGCGTGGTATCAGAGCATAGGTTATTCCAATATGGCTTCATAATCGGGAATAATGGCGCTTCATGATCTCGCATCTTCTAGAGGGGATATGTAATATGAAAGTGAAAAATCATTATCACCACCTTTATTTATGGGTGAAAATTATAATGGGTGGAAAACACTTATGGAAAAATTTCTCAAAACTTTGGATATTGAAGTTTGGAATATTACAATTAAAATGCCCCCAATTATTCTAAATAAAAATGATATGTTTTAAATGCCAAATCTATGAATAGTCTATATTGTGCTCTAGATCAAACCATTTTCAAACTTATTTATACGCTTCCTACTGCTTTTGAAGTTTGGAAATTTCTTAAGAATACTTATAGTCTTCTTTCCACAGATGATGAACAATAGGAATTCCTTATGGATCCAAGAGAAGAAATCGACGAGGACTCATGCTTGGAGGAAGATCTATCTAAGAGAGAAACAGTATTGAACTCAATTGATGGCAAAATAACAAGCAAAAGAGAAGACAGAAACTATAGCAAGGTTAGAAAATCTAAATCTTCTCTTTTTGTAATAAATTCCATTTCTACATTTCATGTGCTTAAATTTGCTAAATGTAAAATTTCAAGTTGAAACATGCTAACTCCAAATTACGTTTAGAAAATAAAACTTTAAAAGCAAACACTAAAGTAGAATCTTATATTGATGTTTCAAATTCTCTTTCATGCTCTTTAATTAAAAATGATAAACCTTATTTTGATTATAATACTTTTAAAGAAGAACTCAAGGTTTTGGAAAAAGGTCTTTTAACTTCAAAAGAGCATAATGAAAAATTGATAAAAGAAAATGATAATTTAAAGGATAAACTAGAATCATTAAAAATGTTTATTCAAAATTTTTCATATAATAAAAAATCTTTTATTTCTAGTTTATCAAATTATCAAAAGTCTAAAAGCTTAATTTCATATTATATGAGTATGTCTATAAGAAAGAGTGGAAATGAAAATCATCAAAATAAGAACCAATCATTTAAAACATATTGTAACCCACTCTTTCAACATTCAATTCTTAAGAAAGACCATCACTCATATAAACTCTCAAAGAATCCATATAATAAAATTCATTATGATTATCAACATCAATGTATTTTGAAAAATAATTTGAATAAACATAAATCCCAAATGAATTATTTTTCAACCAACTATTACCACAAAGAGATGTCATATAATCATAATATGAATTTGAAAGATAAACAACCAAAGTATGAATGGAGGCCCAAAATTAAAAATGAAACACTAACTCCACTTGTAAAGGCTCATTCATCACTATCTACCCAAAAGTCAACATGATGTATTTGGGTACCCAAAGGAACCATCACACTTGGTCCCCTTTGGATACCTAAATCTCTTATTCACTAGGAATCATTGTATTGCATGAAGTAGAAATAAATCAAAATGAAATTTTCAATACTCTACTTCATCATATGCTTATTGTCCTTTTTTCAATTGTTTCTTTTTATTTTTATTTTTGAGCCAACACACTATGATCACTTTATTTATCATGAGATATGTCTTTCATTTTAAGCCTAATGTTTAACAAATCAAATTGAATTAAATTGAATATAAAGTCATAATTTTTTTAAGTGATCTATCTTTCCTTTTTATATGTTTTATCCTTTTTAAATCCATTGCCTATAAATGTCTTATATTATCATTATAAATTGAATTCTATATTTGCTAAATGATATTATAAAAACTAATTAAATTACAATCAAAATTGGATTTAAATGGTCTTTTTAGGGGTCTTTGGCTAAAATATTAAATGCACAACTTATTGCATATTTGTCTATTTTCATTGTTGCATATAATAGCTCCAATAATGAAAAATCATAATTGAAAAATTACATATATGATGAATATGATTTCACACACTCCACCTTGATCTATTAATATCCTATGCTAAAATTCACTATTATCATATATCATAATTCATGATCTATCAAGAATTATCATAAATCAACTATTTCTATCAACCTTAGGATTTATGAAATATATGATGGCGATTTATATTATAGTTTCATACCTTGTTTAGTGTGTGTGATGTGCATCTCTATTATTTGCATGTATCTCATTATCTTTAGACCTAAGAATTAACTTAATATAAAGAAGATGAAATCAAATAGAATTGTCACTTCATTCTAGGTCTATGAAAATTCAAAACTCTATGATTAAATACATGCGACTCAATTATATATTTGTCCATCTTTACTTAGCTTTGCACCATGTTGTCCCGACTCATCACACTAGCATTATCACTTACCATAGATAGAAATCAATATCCATGCTAGTTATATCTTGCAATGCTAAAGTAAATTATATTACTAAAAACTGAAAATCATAATTTCCTTTGTAGTTATTTGCATGAATAAAAATTTTCTAAATGGATTTAAAATCAACAATCTTCGATATAAGTGTAAATCCAAAACTAATCATGCAATTATACCATAGTTTATATATTTAAGCCTTACACGCTTAGTATGTCCATAATCATTAAACCTATGACATGTGTCTCACAATAGCGAGGGCGTAGGATTGTGTGCATTAGAGACCTAACCTCTAAGTCATGTTTTGTCCTTAACCGGGGAGGGTTCCAGTAGGGCCTTGCGAGACACTGGGGGGAAAGAGTGCTAGGTTGAGCGTCATCTTTTGTATGCATATGGGATTAACACCCCTACCTACGACATGTGTGCAGCTCCTCATGTCCATCCATCTCTTAGTACGGGGCTATAGTGTGTAGACATATAGTTAGGGTATATTATTCTTGGGTATACTCATATTATATTCATTGCATGAATATTATCTTACTCTTGATACTTAAATCATGCATATTTGTTTTTGTTATAACATTGCATCTTGTGTTTGCATATTTTATTATTTTGAGCATTAATGATTTTACAAAACAAAAGTATTTGAAAAATCACCAAAAACATGCTAAAAGAGCATTCAAATCTAATCAATATACTCTGAAATTTCAACTGAATGAAGGTCTCTTTATAATACAAATGAATTGAGAAAAATGTTTTTCAAAACATCAAAATTTGCAGTTCTGTCTCGGCGTTAAGAAGCTAACGCCTGGCATTAGTTCCTTTGCTCCAAAAATTTTTGTTGTTTTTTTGAGTAATTTCTGGTATTATTTTAATGTTTTGTGTGTGTTTTATTTCTCTGTTTGTAAAAAGTTTTCTATCTTTTTATTTCCTTTAAAACAAAGTTGTATTTCTTTTAAAAATTTATATATATTTATTTTCTCATGCATTATTTTGGGTTTATTTTTCTGGCATAGAATATCATTTACTGATTGGGCTAAAAAGACTTCTATGTTTTCCAGAGAATATATATAAAAAAAACAAATACAAAATTACAAAACAATTTCAAAGAACAAAAATATGTTTTTCTCTTTATGTGTGGTTATTGTTTTGTGCTTATATAAAAAATAATTATTAAAAATTTATAAAAAATTTATTGTTATTCATTGCCATTGCCAAGGATGATTAATTATATTAATTAAAGATTAAATACAATGTTTAATTTATCATTCAAGTTTCTTAAAAAAACATTGTTTGGTATTTGTCATGCCTTAAAAATTATCTTGTTATGTGCAATGAAATTGATTATAGATAAACATGTTTAGAAACGCTTAGCATGCCTTTAAGTATGAGTAATGTATTATGTTTGATAATGATTCATTCACTCACTTATTTTTGATAATCTACATGTGTTTACAATCTTTTACTTTGAAAGTGCTCTGACATCAGTTGAAAGTAATCTCTGATATCAAAGGAAGGGGAGGTTAGATCTTAAAGTCACTCTAGAGGGTGGTGAATAGAGTATTTAAAAAAAGTTCTCTTATTTTTAGAGCGGAATTAAAATAGTGATATATATGTATATATATATGTACTGAGTGAGTTATAAAAACAAATAAGAACACACAGCACAATACAGAAAATCACACAAACACAGAGGACACAAGGATTTTATAGTAGTTCCCCAATAAACCTGGGTACGTCTACTCTTCTACCACCCTTGGTAGGATTCCACTAGGTTTTTGATCAGGTGCCCTATCACCAATGGAGTTTTGATCAGGTGCCCAAAACACCACTTGAGCTTTTGATCAGGTGCTCAAACCAAACTACAGGTTTTTGTTCATGTGCCCTGCCACCAAGAGGTTAACATTTGAAGGGAGTTATAACCCTGTACAAGATGGGAAAAAGAGGGTTAAGATGTTCTTCTCTGTCAATAATCTGAGAGAATACTATTGGAATATGTTGATGTAAAGCTCCGCCTGTCTGATAGAAAATAGTTGACAGTTGAGGATGGAGCTTTCTCTTGAATGTAGATCTTCCTTGATAGCTGATGAATCTGAGAGACCAAGATTTCTCAGATTTTTTGTTGCTCTTGAAGATTTGATCTAGCATCAGAGATCTGAGAGAGGGTGTTGATGTTCTCATAGAATGAAAGGTGTTGCTTAAGGAATATGAAGATGATCTGTGAATGCTTTCTTTCTTTCTTTTCTTCCTGTTTCTTTTCTCTCGACTGTATTCTTCCACCTTTTTTCCTATCTTGCTATTCTGTAAAAAATGTTCTGTAAATCTTCTTCCCTATTCCTTTTTGAAATCTTTGACTGATTTGAAATTCAAATCCCTTAGTTTAAGGAATAAAATATTCAGAAGAGATATATTTGGTACTACAAATCTGATAAGCTTTATATCTTTTTCCTTTTCCGTGAAAGTGTCCTTTTCAGCTATATGTCAACGACTATATTCTTGAAATAATAAAAGGAAAGATATAATCCTTACTTATCTGAAGGAATAGATCCATTGCTAATTAGTTGATCTGAGATCAGAGAATAAAATCAAAATGATCCTTCTGAAATAAACAAGCTGAAGAGAAACTTTCGTCGACTTGAGAACTGAGTTCGTCGAATAGAATATTGGATTTCGTCGACCTGAACTTCTGTTGCTGATTCGTCTAACGCAGACTGGAATTCGTCGATCTCAATGTGGAGTTCGTCGAACTGAAAGATAAGCTGCTAACTCTGGTTGGAAGAATTGAAATAGTCGAGCTATGAATGAATTTCGTCGACCGCTGAGACTAGGTAAATTTGTCGACTGCTGAGACTGGACAAAATCATCGACCGCTGAGACTGAATAAATTCGTCGACCGCTGAGACTGGACCAAATCGTCGACCACTGAGATTGAATAAAATCGTCGACCGCTGAGGCTGGACAATTTCGTTGACCGCTGAGACTGAGCAATTTCGTCGACCGTTGAGCTTGAGCAATTTCGTCGACCGCTGAGACCGAGCAATTTCGTCGACCGCTGAGACTGAGCAATTTTGTCGACCTGGAGCAAGCCGTTCATCGAACGCAGATTGCAATTCGTCAAACGGAGATAGAATTTCATCGAACGCAGAAACTGAGCTTTTCCTTAAGTTCTAACAGCCTAAAACCTTGATCCTTTAGACTATACAATGGGGGTCAACTTAGTCCTAGTCAACAGATAGTGATCCTAGCCCAAATCAGTAATATGGTTGTTCCAATAATCACCCCCTATTTGGGTTTGTACATTATTTGACAAAATCAAATAATAAAATAAACAACAAAACAACAGAGCATATATATCTGGCAGATTTTCAACATTTCAGCAGATATAAAATATGATACTCTGAGTTTTGAAATTTTACATTAAAAACATAAATAATAAAAACAAATAATCAGAACCTTTTGACTTTCTCTAAAGGAGGCTTGAATGTGATTTGCCTTTCAAATTCTTGCTTTCTGAATTCTGAATTCCTTGCCTTCAGCTTTCAAAATTTGTTTATCTGAACTGAATCTATCATATCTCAAATTGCATTTTTCAGCTTTTGCTTTTGTTGATCTGAACTGTAGCAATAACTGAATTGCTTTGTTGAATCTGTCATATCTAAATCTTCAAATTATAATAAAAACTGCTGTGAGCTTCTTCAAATAAATGAAACTTATCATAAAGGGGCTTCTTCATCAACTGAATGATTTTTGCTTCTTCATACATCATCTCCCCTTGAAACTTGAGCTTTTGTATAATGCATCTCCCCCTATCAAAAGGAGTTTCTTCAAAACATCTCTCCCTGTCAAAAGGAGCTTCTTCATGAAACATCTCCCCCTGCCTAGTTTCAGGAAGGCCTGAAGTTAGGCCCGTAGAAGAAAGGACATTTGAAGAGGTAGGGAAGGATGCGATCTTTTTGAAGAAATATTGCTATTGTTCCTGCAAAATAAAAATAGAGATCAAGTGCAAAGGAACTGGAAAGAGAAGCAATTCTGTAGGCATACTGTTAAAATGAAATAAAAGATTTGATTATAAAGATAGATTCAGAAATAATAGACTTCATCAAAACTGGGTTCGATGAAAAATAAATTTTCGTCGATCTCAGTTCGACGAACTAGTTGACTTCGTCGATCTCTGTTCGACGAACGATTAGATTTCGTCGATCTCAGTTCGATGAAATGATGGGATAAGTAGAAAATTTAATTTTATAGTTGATTGATTCTCCATCTATCATGCCTAGCTGATCTATAAAGAAGATATGTTTCTTTTCATCCAAGGGTTTGGTGAAAATATCAGCCCTTTGCAAATCAGTAGAAATCAATTGTAGGCAAATTTTATTTTTATCCATATTATCTCTGATAAAGTGCTGCCTAATTTCTATGTGTTTATTCATACTATGGAGTACTGGATTTTGTGCTATAGATTTGCACTAGTATTGTCAGAAAATATAATTGAATTTTTTAAGTTGATACCATAATCTAGAAGTTGATTTTGTATCCACAATATTTGTGAGCAGCAATTGCCAACAGCAATATATTCTGCTTCAGATGTTGATGTAGACACAAATGTTTGTTTTTTACAAAACCAAGACACAAGCCTATCATCATGAAACTGACAAGTTCCTGATGTGCTTTTCCTGTCTACTCTGCATCCAACATAATCAGAATCTGAGAATCTAGTTAATTCAAATCCTGAAGCTGTTGGATACCAGAGTCCTAGATTTAAACAACCCTTTATATATCTCAAAATTCTTTTTAGTAAAATTAAGTGAGATTCTTTGGTGTTAACTTGGAACTTAGCACAAATACATGTAGCAAACATTATGTCAGACCTACTAGCTGTTATGAGGGCATGGGTGTTTTCATAGTAGAAGCATCAGACATACTAAATCTTTTCACTAATTCATTAGCATACTTGGATTGTGATATGAATATGCCATTTGGAGTTTGCTTCACTTGAAGACTAAGGAAGTAATATAACTCACCCATACTACTCATTTCAAATTTAGATTGCATTAGGCCAGAAAACCTTTTGCATAGATTTGAATCAGTAGAGCCAAAAATAATATCATCTACATAAATTTGAACTAGTAATGATTTATTTTTATGTATTCTGAAAAATAAGGTTTTATCAACAGAGCCCCTACAGAACTTGTTCTCCAAAAGAAAATTAGCTAAGGTCTCATACCATGCTCTGGGATCTTGCTTGAGACCATAGAGAGCTTTATTAAGCTTAAATACATAAGAAGAGTGAGTTGGAGAGATGAAACCTGGTGGTTGTTCCACATAGACTTCTTCTTTGATGTCTCCATTCAAGAATGCACTCTTCACATCCATCTGGTATACTTTGAATTTCTTGAATGCAGTAAAGGCCAGAAAAATCCTGATAGCTTCAAGTCTTATAACAGGAGCAAAGGTCTGATCATAGTCAATTCCTTCTTCCTGTGAATATCCTTGGGCTACCAATCTTGCTTTGTTTCTGACTATGTTGCCTTGATCATCTAGCTTGTTCCTGAAGACCCACTTGGTGCCAATGACTGGATGGCCTTTTGGTCTTGGAACCAAATCCCATACCTTGTTCCTTTCAAATTGATTGAGCTCCTTTTGCATTGCAAGAATCCAATTTGGATCTTATTATGCATCTTTTATGGATTGAAGTTCAATCTGGGATAGGAAACAAGTGTGCATCTGATTTTGGTGTAGTTGATGCCTTGTTTGAACTCCTGCTGAAATATCTCCAATGATTTGGGATATTGGATGATCTCTAACTTTGATGTGGTCAACAGTTGGAGTTGGTTCAGCAATAGTTTCTTCTTGAGGGACTTGTTCAGCTGTCACTAGATTGGAATGATCAGCAAGATCTGGATTATCTTCTTCTCCACTGTCTTCAATTATTTCATTTGATGGAAGTAGAGAATCTTCATTCTGTAGATTTAGTCTATTGAGCTCTTCACATAGAGCTGATACCTATAAATTACTTTTGGTAGAGGTGGTGTTCCTCTCCTCATTTAACATGTTAGTTTCATCAAAAGATACATGCATGGACTCTTTTATCTTAAGAGTAGATTTGTTGTAAACTCTATATGCTTTACTAAAAGAGAATATCCAAGGAATATACTTTCAACAGATTTTGCTTCAAATTTCCTGAGATACTTCTTATCATTGTTATGCACATAGCATTTACATCCAAATATCTTACAATAGTAAACCTTAGGCTTTTTATTCTTGAGTAATTCATAGAGAGTTTTACCCTTAGGCTTATGTATCAGGCTTCTGTTCAACACATAATTTGTTGTGTTCACTGCCTCTGCCCAAAAAGAGAGTGGCAAGTGAGCATCAATAAGCAATACAGTTGCTGATTCAATAAGTCTTCTATTTTTTCTTTCAGCTACACCATTTTGTTGAGGAGTTCTAGGAGCAGAGAAACATTGCCTGATCCCTTCTTTTCCACAGAATTCTCTCATCAGAAGAGATTCAAACTCAGTGCCATGATCACTTCTGATCAATGCAACTAGAGTAGAGTACTCAATCTTGATGGACCTGAGAAAGTCTGTCAGAACACTGAAGGTGTCAGACTTGTTCCTAAGAAAGAACACCCAAGTGAATCTTGAGAAGTCATCTACAATAACTAGAGAGTAATGCTTCCCTCCTAGACTTTGTATTGTAGTGGGTCCAAAAAGATCCAAATACAGTAAATACAAAATCATAGGTGAATCAATCTTGGATAAAGATTTAAAACTACTTCTAGGCTGCTTACCTAATTGACAAGCCCTGCAGAGTCCTTCCTTCTTGTATGAACCAGAAGGCTGTCCTCTAACAAGATTGTCCTTAGAAAGCTTAGATATAGTTCTAAGGTTAATGTGTCCTAGCCTTTTATGTCATAATTCATTTGTTTTACTTATTGAATTAAATAAACAAATATCTGAGTTGGCAGAGTCAAAATTGACTAAATAAATGTTTCTATGTCTAATACCAGATAACACATTAATGTTTTTATTATTGGTAATAAGA
The DNA here is from genome assembly GCA_033032865.1 of Dactylorhiza incarnata. Taxonomy (NCBI): domain Eukaryota; kingdom Viridiplantae; phylum Streptophyta; class Magnoliopsida; order Asparagales; family Orchidaceae; genus Dactylorhiza; species Dactylorhiza incarnata. The sequence continues at coordinate 6,974,781 of JAWHQI010000033.1, read as the reverse complement.
CATAAGGAATTATTAAAAGTTACATGATAACCTTCATCACATAACTGGCTTATGCTGATGAGGTTGTGCTTCAGACCCTTGACATAAGCTACCTCTTTGAAGGTGACTGCTCCAACTTTGATCTTTCCATAGCCTTTGGTTTGTCCATAGTTGGAGTCCCCAAATATCACTTTGGGTCCAAGCTTTGCCTTATAGTTTGTTAGATTGGCCTTGTTTCCTGTCATGTGCTTTGAACAGCCACTATCCATATACCAATATTCTTTTATGTTTGGATAGCTGTGTATCTGCAAAAACAGAAAACAGTCTAGTTGTTCTTGACCCAGACGACCTTGGGTCCTTTTGTATTACCACAAAATTCTGAAATGAAAGACATCTCATGCTGATCCTTATAACCTTGTGGATGATATCTCCTTGGAGGAATTATCCACTCAGTAAAAGGATTGAAAGTTTGTGAAGAATAAGAATTCTTTTGATATTCAGTAAATTTTCCGTTCGACGAATTCAGGTGAGTTCGTTGATCGCCGTTCGACGAAGTGAAGTGCTTTCGTCGAACACCATTCGAATAATAACTATACTGAATATCTGGCTTCAGAGTTCGTCGATCTCCGTTTGATGAAATGAATTGATTTCGTCGAGCTCCGTTCGACAAATTCTGCTGAATTTCTTTATTCTTAACAGCCTTGTTTGAAATGTTTTTATTTATTTCTATAGCCTCTTTGCCCTTGGCAGAAATGAATTTTACTGGTGTAGATAAGATGTTTTTCTTAATCAGAAGAGGCTCACTTGATGATGCACCCAAGCCCAGTTTGCCACTAAGTTTGGCATTCACTGTGCTTGTGATGTCCATCAGTTTGATACTTCTCCCATTGAGGGATTCTTCAAACTTCTTAGCTTCAGACAACTTGTTCTCAATGAGAACAATGTGTTCTCTAGAGGCAGCCAAATCTTTCTTAAGATTGACATTTTCTTCGCTTAGTTGGTTCATTTCAACCAACTGATTTCTGAGAGAGATTATTTCCTTCTCAGATTTGATTAAGTCTGAGCAAAGAACTTTGAATTCATCTTTGAATTCATTTGAATTGAAATCAAAGTTTGAGATTACCTGATCAACATCATTGTCAGACTCTGATTCATTTGAGTTGTTTGTTGAGGCATTGATAGCCATCATGCAGAAGCTTCTTTCTTCTTCATCATCACTGGAGCTGGATGATGATACATTTTCTGACTCACTGCTTGAGTCATAAATAACCATCAAGCATTGGCCTTTTTTCCTTTGATTCTTCTTCATCTTCAGAAGAACTGGATGAAGACTCTGAATCAGTTTCACTCCATGATTCTGCTACAAACCCTCTTCCCTTATGCTTGTGTTTGTGGAATGATGGCTTGCTGGAGTGTCTTTTATCTTCTTTGTCTTTTCTTTTATCCTTCTTTTGGTTCTCTTACACTCTGGTAGAATGTGTCCACGTTTCCTGCAGCCATAACAAATAATTTCTTTAGAACTTGACTTGTCATACCTTGGCTTTTCTCTTGATCTTGAGTCCTTCTTTCTGATGTCCATCTTAGCCATCTTGTAGAACCTTTTGGCTAGAAGGCTCATGAACTCCACATCTCTTGGAGCTTTTTCTTCCTCTTCAGTAGCTTGGAAAGTTACGCTTCTCTCCTTCTTGGATGCTGGAGATGAGGCAGATTGTTCAGCTTCTCTAGTTTTGATAAGCTGCTCATAGGATTTAAGTTTGCCTAACAAGCTCTAAGTGGAGATCTCATTAAGGCTTCTGCCTTCCTTGATTTGCTAGATCCTAGAGTCCCATGTGCTGGGGAAGCACATAAGGATCTTATCATTCACTTCTGTGATAGAGATCACTTTGTCTTAAGATTTCAGGTCATTGATTATGAGACTAAGCCTGTTGTACATGTCAGCCACTGTCTCAGTTTCTCCTTTCTTGAAGTTTTCATACTGAGAAATAAGGTGGGATCTTCTATCTTTTCTTTCATCTGTTGATCCTTCAACCATGTTGTTGAGTGGGATCCAGATTTCCCTTGCTGAGGTGCATTCCACAACTTTTTGGAAAATGTCATCTGACATTGTTTGTGCCAAAATATTCATTGCCTTGGCATCTGCACTTCTCTGCTTCTTTTGAGCATCTGTCCACTCAGGAGGTGGAACAACATTATTTGTTGTTGTGGTTTCAGCACTTGTTGTTGTTGTAGGTGTAGGAGGTCCTGTCAAAATAACATTAAAAATATCCTCATCAATAGAATTCATGTACAATCTGATCCTTGCCTTCCATAGTGCAAACTTATTTAAATTGCACATAGGAGGTCTTGTGCTTGAGTATTCTTTGTTCTGTGCCATGAGTTTTTAGAAAAATTAAAACTCTAGAATAAATTAAGATCTAATTGATCTTTGGATTCAGGTGTTAGCCTGTAAAGAATCAACCAAACTCTGATACCAGTTGAAAGTGCTCTGATAATAGTTGAAAGTAATCTCTGATATCAAAGGAAAGGGAGGTTAGATCTTAAAGTCACTCTAGAGGGGGGGGGGGGGGGGGGGGGGGGGGGGTGAATAGAGTATTAAAAAAATTCTCTTATTTTTATATCGGAATTAAAATAGTGATATATATATATATGTTCTGAGTGAGTTATAAAAACAAATAAGAACACACAGCACAATACCGAAAATCACAAAAACACAGAGGACACAAGGATTTTATAGTAGTTCCCCAATAAACCTGGGTACGTCTACTCTTCTACCACCCTTGGTAGGATTCCACTATGTTTTTGATCAGGTGCCCTATCACCAATGGGGTTTTGATTAGGTGCCCAAAATACCACTTGAGCTTTTGATCAGGTGCTCAAACCAAACAACAGGTTTTTGTTCAGGTGCCCTGCCACGAAGGGGTTAACTTTTGAAGGGAGTTATAACCCTGTACAAGATGGGATAAAGAGAGTTAAGATGTTCTTCTTTGTCAATAATCTGAGAGAAGACTAGTGGAATATGTTGATGTAAAGCTCCCCTGTCTGATAGAAAATAGTTGACAGTTGAGGATGGAGCTTTCTCTTGAATGTAGATCTTCCTTGATAACTGATGAATCTGAGAGACCAAGATTTCTCAGATTTTTTGTTGCTCTTGAAGATATGATCTAGTAGCATAGATCTGAGAGACGGTGTTGATGTTCTCAGAGAATGAAAGGTGTTTTAATATTTGAAAATTGGATCGTTTAGGAGTAAAAAGGAGTTGCATCAACTGAGTTAAAGCCAAACAACCACAATGCCATAAAACAACACAAGAAACTTTATTGAAACACAATCTTCATTTACATTGCGAGGTATACATGGCGAGACATGATTCATCAAAATCGCGGAGATGAGAAGAACAAAACAAACCAAAAAGCAAAGCTGGCGGTTAGACAAGCTCAGACCGCACAAGCCGCACCACTCCAGAACTCGCCCGGCTTGACCTGAGATCGCACGAACAAAAACCGGGTAGACTGCCAGCACTGCAAGACCGCACCTCAGACCGCACGAACTGGAGCTTTATTGGAACAAGGAACTGAAGCTGTCGCCAGACCGCAACTCAGATCGCCTAACCGCTGAAGGTCGCCTGATCGCTGAGCTCGCTGCGAATAGCACAAGAACGAACATAAACCAACTCGCAGACAGAACTCTGCCGAGCTGTTTATTCTAGCCGCTGGGAATCACCAAGGAAGAAGACCGCAACCTGCTGATCGCAAACCTGCGAACACAACAAAAAGTCAGCTCGCTTCCGAGACCGCCCGACCTCAAAGTGAGACCGCACGAATTAACCCAGGCTTAGTTCTTACAGTTCTCATTATGAATGACGGGCCATGCACCCCTATTTATAGGCGGGTAAGCGATGTCATCACCGCACAAACTGGGATACAGTCACCACCCGTCAGATCGCCAGCGGTCTTAAAAGACAGACCGCGCGATCAGACCACTTGGACGATCAACCGACCAAGACCGCAGAATAGCAGGCAGCTCACGCACAAGCCGCGCGAGCACGAGACCGCGCATAACCCGCGCGATCACAAAGATACTCCTCCCTTAGACCACCAGGAGCAAACCAGGAACCATCTGGCCGACTTAGGACAAGTCGCCAGATCGCCAGGACAGACCGCCGGATAGACGGTCATTTAAGAACAACCCGCCCGGTCTTCCAATAAAGAAGACAGGCCAACCAAGCAGAACAACTCGGGAACAGACCGCAGCGAACAAGATCAAACCGGCCAGTCAGCAGATCACCAGAACAGTCCGACAGAGCCAGACCGGCAGATAACATACACAAGCCGCGCGGTCTCCGCGGTCTCCCAAACCAGACCGCCCGGTCTCCTTCACACCACTTCAAAATTTCAACACTCCCCCTTGAAGTGGCTGTGGAGACTAGCCCGAGTAAACTCTGCAACTGTGTAAACGGTCCCTTTGCCAACGGTTTTGTGAAGATGTCTGTGATATTGTCCGCACTCCGAACATGCTCGACCATAAGAGATCCTCCCAACACCTTTTCACAAATGAAATGGTGCTCAATCTCTATATGCTTGGTCCTCGCGTGACAGACTGGATTGTTAACCAGCTTGAGAGCACTCTCATTGTCCCCGCGTAGCATAGTGGGACCTCGAACCTCCTCATCAACATCCTCTACCAACCTCCTGAGCCAAACGACTTCCTGAGCTGCCAAGGCCAAAGCCTTGTACTCCGCTTCTGTGGTAGATACGGACACCGAGTCTTGCTTTTTGTTGCACCAAGAGATAGCTGTGGGGCCCGTCATAAAGACATTACCAGACGTTGATCTCTGATCATCCACGTCTCCCCCGTAGTCAGCATCCATGTATCCATGCAACTCCAAGCTTGACCCTCTCCTAAATTGGAGACCCAAATCAGAGGTCGACTTCACATACTTCAATATATCTTTCGCCGCTAGAAGATGAGGTTTCCGTGGATCCGCCATGTACCGACTCACTTTGCCAACTGCATAAGCAATATCAGGCCTCGTGATGGTCAAGTAAATCAGGCTCCCAACCAGAGCTCGGAACACCAACGGATCAGATAGAACTCTTCCCTCATCCTTCCGAAGTTTATGATGCTGTTCCAGAGGTATATAGCTGCTCTTCCCTTCTTCAATGCCAAATCGTTGAACGATCTGCTCCGCATAACCTTCCTGAGAAATGAGCACTCCACTCTCCCGCCTCTGGACCTCGAGTCCAAGGAAATGGTGAAGCTCCCCCAGATCCTTCATCTCGAACCTGATAGCAAGCAAAGCTCTCAGCCTTGCTACCACCTCCTTCGAGTTCCCGGTGACAATCATGTCATCCACGTACAGCAACACAATAACCCGAAGCGCCCCCTCCTTCTTGACGAACAAGCTGGAATCAGAGTCTGAAGCAAAGTACCCGCAGAATAAGAGATACTCCGCGATCTTTCCATACCACGCCCGAGGCGCTTGCTTCAACCCACATAAGGCCTTCTTCAATTTGCTGACGTAGTCTGGACTAACCTCTGAAATGAAACCCGGTGGCTGGATCATGAAGATATCCTTGTCAATCTCTCCGTATAAGAAAGCATTCTTAACATCGAGTTGCCAAATCTCCCATCCACAAGATGCCGCCAAAGCAATAACAAATCTGACCGAAGTCATCTTTGCCACAGTACAAAACGTCTCATCATAATCTTCACCATACTGCTGTGAGAACCCGCGAGCTACAAGGCGAGCCTTGTATCGCTCGATCGTACCGTCAGCTTTCTTCTTGAGCTTGTAAACCCATTTGCATGTCACAGGGGTAATGCCCTTAGGCCTGGGCACTAGAGACCAAGTCTCATTCTTCTTGAGATCATCCATCTCTTCTTGCATAGCAATGTCCCACTGCTTTACGCCTTTAGCTTTCTCATAGCTCGACAGTTCCCTTTCATCCATGGGACCAGCAAAGAAACATGAAATGAAGCTCACCATGTTTCCTCCTGTATATCGATCTGGTGGCTTGATAGTCCTCTTTGACCTCCAAAGAGGTTGCACCTGATCACTAACCACCTCCTCAGCTACTTCTTCTGTGCAAGCTCCTCTTCCAGACGAACTTGGAGCATTGCTCTCCCTGTTTCCAGAACCTGAAGCCTCCATCTCAGAGCTTGACACAGCTGGAGCTCCTGGTGAAACAGGCAACTCCACTTGAAGACTTCCTGCAGCTTTCTCTGCTTCCTCAACCCTGCTCTCTGGTAGTTCAACTCCTGAAATCCCCTTATAGGAAGTCACTTCATCGAACACCACATCCCGAGAAACCACTGATCTCCGCGTCTCAGGATCTATGCATCTCCATCCTTTCTTCCGCTCATCATACCCAACAAAGACTAGCTTCCTTGCTTTCGCATCTAGCTTTGTCCGAAGAGCATCAGGAATATGCATATAGCAGGTTGACCCGAACACCCGAAGGTGAGCAACACTCGGTTTCTCCTTGAACATTAGTTCGTGACGGGTCTTCATGTTGATAGGACTTAGAGGCATTCTGTTGATGACATAAGCCGCACAAGACATTCCCTCCGCCCAAAAAGACTTTGGGATACTCTTGGCATGAAGCCAACATTTGCAAGTTTCCGTCAGATGACGGATCTTCCTCTCCGCAACGCCATTCTGCTGTGGAGTATGGGCACAAGTGAGCTCTCTCCGAACGCCGTGTTTCCTGCAAAAACTTGAGAACTCACCAGAGGTGAACTCCCCACCATTGTCAGTTCTCAATTTTTTCACCCGCAGGCCTAACCGACCTTCCACCAGCTCCTTGAACTCCACAAACTTCGCAAAGGCTTCTGACTTCTCTTTTAAGAAATACACACAAACATATCTGGTGTAATCGTCAATCAATACCAACATATATCTATTGCCTCCAAGGCTTGGGGTGGCTGTCGGTCCCATCAAATCACCGTGAATGCACTCCAACGGTGCATTGCATCTTGTTTGCGATTTATCAAATGGAAGTAGATGAGATTTACCAAACTGACATCCAGCACAAACATGACCGTCTCCAAAAGAGGATAAGCTAGGCAAGCCCTTGACAAGGCCCCTTACCGCCATAGCTTTCAATTTGTCCATGCCAACATGCCCCAACCTTTCATGCCAGATAGCCACGCTATCGTTGGTTTTCATCTTATCAACATAAGTACTTGTCGATAACACGAACAAGTCCTTCACCCTTTTTCCAACATGGATAACATCTCCCTTTATCTCCGGTTAAGTTTTAAGAAACTTCACTTCTGTTGGGCCAAACAGAACGTGATAACCGGCATCGACCGCATTGGTCACAGAGAAGAGATTCTTCTTCATACCAGGCACGTGATAAACACTCCTCAACGTGAGTGGACCCTTATCACTGCTCAGGGAGACAACACCTTCTTGTTCGACAGCATGAACAGAATTATCAGCCATAATGATAGCATTGTTACCTGAGTAAGGCGCCAAAGAAGAGAACTTTGATTCATCCCCGGTGAGATGATGTCCACACCCTGAATCAACAATCCAATCCTCTTCGAAGTTGATGGCAGCCAAGGCCTTAATGGGCATCGCCGTCATATTAGCCGCAAAGGCTCCTCCCCATCCAGCTTCATCAGACTTTGGCTTCTCCTTCTCTGCTACATGTCCCGACTGAAGATTAACCCGGCAATCCTTCTTGAAGTGGCCGGTCTTATTGCACCTGAAGCACCTTGGTCCATCTCCCTTCTTCTTCCCATCAGACTTAGGATCATAACCCCTATCCTGCTGACCTGAAGTAGAGGGTCCATCATAACCCGGCTTCTTCTTCTCCCACTTCTTCTTCTTCTTCCCAGAGAACAACACATCACTATCTCCCCCAGAGATATAAGTCTCTACCATCTGTATTGCCAAACTTTCTTGCGAAGCAAGTAAGTTCTCCAGCTCTAACAGAGATGGTTGATTTGCCCAACCTTGAACTGAGGTTACAAAGGCAAGATACTCCTTCCGCAATCCGCGGATGATATGCCTCTTCAGTTTTGTCTCCGAGATGGGCTCATCAGGGTCCAATGCAGAAATCTCTGCTGTGAGATTCTTCATTTTGAGAAAGAAAGTAGAAATAGAAAGATCACCTTGAGAGGCTCTCGCCAACTCATTTTCAAGAAACTGTAGCCGAGCTACATTCTTCTTATTGAACAATCCATCCAAGGACGTCCAAATTTCAGCAGCAGATTTACATTCGATGATGTGATCAAACAGCTCCGATGAGATAGCCCTCTTGAGAGTGAACTCTGCCTTAGCATTCGTCCTCCTCCAAACTCTAACCTCTGCCATATTATCTCCTGCTAGAAACACCTCTTGTGTGTCTTCTCCTCCAACAATCTCCCAAAGATCCTCACCAAGTAAATAGCTCTCCATACATGACCTCCATTTCTTATAGTTAGTCGATGTAAGGAGTTCAATACCAAGCCCTCTTGCGAATCCGCCTTCCTGGCAATCTAAGTGGTCTCTTCTTCACAAAGACAATGGTAACTCAAGTTGATCACTGCTTATCCACTCCAAGAACCTCGATTTGATACCATGTTAATTTTTGAAAATTGGATCGTTTAGGAGTAAGCAGGAGTTGCATCAACTGAGTTAAAGCCAAACAACCACAATGCCATACAGCAACATAAGAAACTTTATTGAAACACAATCTTCATTTACATTGCGAGGTATACATGGCGAGACATGATTCATCAGAATCACGGAGATGAGAAGAACAAAACACACCAAAAAGCAAAGCTGGCGGTTAGACAAGCTCAGACCGCACAAGCCGCACCACTCCAGAACTCGCCCAGCTTGACCTGAGATCGCAAGAACAGAAACCGGACAGACTGCCAGCACTGCAAGACCGCACCTCAGACCGCACGAACTGGAGCTTTATTGGAACAAGGAACAGAAGCTGTCGCCAGACAGCAACTCAGATCGCCTAACCGCTGAAGGCCGCCTGATCGCTGAGCTCGCTGCGAATAGCACAAGAATGAACATAAACCAACTCACAGACAGACCGCTGCCGAGCTGTTTATTCTAGCCGCTGGGAATCACCAAGATAGAAGACCGCAACCTGCTGATCGCAAACCTGCGAACACAACAAATAGTCAGCTCGCTTCCGAGACCGCCCGACCTCAAAGTGAGACCGCACGAATTAACCAAGGCTCAGTTCTTACAGTTCTCATTGTGAATGACGGGCCATGCACCCCTATTTATAGGCGGGTAAACGGATGTCGTCGCCGCACAAACCGGGATACAGTCACCACCCGTCAGATCGCCAGCGGTCTTCAAAGACAGACCGTGCGATCAGACCACTTGGACGATCAACCGACCAAGACCGCAGAACAGCAGGAAGCTCGCGCACAAGCCGTGCGAGCACGAGACCGCGCATAACCCGCGCGATCACAAAGGTACTCCTCCCTTAGACCACCAGGAGCAAACCAGGAACCATCTGGCCGACTTAGGACAAGTCGCCAGATCGCCAGGACAGACCGCCCGGATAGACGGTCATTTAAGAACAACCCGCCCGGTCTTCCAATAAAGAAGACAGGCCAACCAAGCAGAACAACTCGGGAACAGACCACAACGAACAAGATCAAACTGACCAGTCAGCAGATCACCAGAACAGTCCGGCAGAGCCAGACCGGCAGATAACATACACAAGCCGCGCGGTCTCCGCGGTCTCCCAAACCATACCGCCCGGTCTCCTTCACACCACTTCCAAATTTCAACAAGGTGCTGCTTGAGGAAGATGAAGATGATCTGTGAATGCTTTCTTTCTTTCTTTTCTTCCTGTTACTTTTCTCTCGACTGTATTCTTCCTCTCTTTTTCCTGTCTTGCTATTCTGTAAAAATGTCCTGTAAATCTTCTTCCTTATTCCTTTTTGAAATCTATGACTGATTTGAAATTCAAATCCCTTAGTTTATGGAATAAAATATTCAGAAGTGATATATTTGGTACTGCAAATCTGATAAGCTTTATATCTTTTTCCTTTTCCATGAAAAATGTCCTTTTCAGCTATATGTTAATGGCTTTATTCTTGAAATAATAAAAGGAAAGATATAATCCTTACTTATCTGAAGGAATAGATCTATTGCTAATTAGTTGATCTGAGATCATAGAATAAAATCAAAATGATCCTTCTGAAATAAACAAGTTGAAGAGAAACTTTCGTCGACCTGAGAACTGAGTTCGTCGAACAGAATGTTGGATTTCGTCGACCTGAACTTCTGTTGCTGATTCATCGAACTCAGACTTGAATTCGTCGATTTCACTGTGGAGTTTGTCGAACTGAAAGATAAGCTGCTAACTCTGGCTGGAAGAATTGAATTAGTCGAGTTGTGAAGGAATTTCATCGACCGCTGAGACTGGGTAAATTCGTCGACCGCTGAGACTGGACAAAATTGTCGACCGCTACATTCATCGACCGCTGAGACTGAACAAAATTGTCGACCGCTGAGACTGAATAAAATCGTCGACCGCTGAGACTGCACAATTTTGTCGACCGATGAGACTGAGCAATTTCGTCGACCGCTGAGACTGAGAAATTTCGTCGACCGCTGAGACTGAGAAATTTTGTCGTTCGCTGAGACAGAGCAATTTTGTCGACCTGGAGCAAGCCGTTCGTCGAACGCAGATTGCAATTCGTCGAATGCAGATATCATTTCATCGAACGCAGAAACTGATCTTTTCCTTAAGTTCTAACAGCCTAAAACCTTGACCCTTTAGACTATACAATGGGGGTCAACGTAATCCTAGTCAACAGATAGTGATCCTAGCCCAAATCAGTAATAGGGTTGTTCCAACATACTTGCATGATTGTGTAGTGTAATAACATAAATAAGTAAAATGCATAAATAGATTACCTTCACAACATTGAATTGGTTATTACAATTCTTTGTCTTTCATGCACTTATTTGTTAGAGAAATGTGGTTTCAAATGCTATGTTTGCAAATCAAGTGAATTCAGAGTCCTTAGTCACTAAGCAAAAAAACAAATAATAAATGACAAGGAAAACTCCACCAAGCACTACTCACCCTCCTGATAAGTCTTAATGAGCATTGTGAGGTTGAGCACCTTGGCTAAAGAATTGTAAAGTGTCTTGTAGCAAACAATTTATACACCGCTTCTCTTAGTACACCGGATCACAAAAAAATGAAAATAAAGCTAAAAAGTATAAAAGTGATCCCCAAGCACTACTTTGCACCCTGATAAGTCTGAATAAGCATTGTGTGTGCAGAGCACCTTGGTTGTTGTACTTTTTATTTATATGCATTGAAATATTATGGAAGTAATAGTATTTATGTATTTTAATGTTGTGTTATTTCATTATATATGTCTTGTGTTTTTGATTGATTCACTTGTATACTTTATCAAAATACTACATTGTACACATCATTATCTTTCGTAAAACTTCTACTCATGAGAATTGGATCATAATGCTCATCTACTAAATTCTCTACAAACTTAAGTAAATGCACTAGATAACAAAGTGTGATCGCTACAATGTTTATGTTTACTTGAAATGCAAATTTGATTACATTGTAGTCTTTGTATCTTTTCTTGATATCATCAAATCATGCTTGCAATTTTATCTTAATGAAATAGCATCTCTTTAATCTATAACTCAAACATCAACTTTTCAAATTTAAAACAAATTATCCTTTATATGATTTTATATTCTAAAGTGATGTTTATGTATAAGAGAGTTTATTATATTCTTCTGCTAAGTTTACCACTTATGCTCATTCATGTATATTATTTTTAACACCGTGGTTTTCTTTTCAACAAATGGTATCTTAAAATAGAATGCTTACTTTATCAGGTCAGCTATATTGCTTACTACTATATGTTCCATCATGCTTATATTTTTCTCAACAAGTAGTATTTAACAAGCATTTGATTGCATCCTATTTTTCTTCTCGACATAGAACATATTACTTCTTTTTGGACACTCTCACCTAACCCTCTTTTGATACTACCAAAAGGGGAGAATAAATTACATAAATCTAATATTTAGGGGGAGTACCTTATAATCATTTTAAACTCAAAGAAAGTATTTATGTAGGGGGAGTAATCATATAGGAGGTGCATACACTATCATGTGCTCGATCATTACAATCCTTCAATAAGTGGTTCCTAATCAATCTTAGTAGATATACACTCATCCCTGCCCACTTTTGTTAATAACAAAGGGGGAGAAGAAATTGAGAAATCTAGTCAAATATATATTTAGGGGGAGTAAATTATAAGAGAACACTTATATAGGGGGAGGACTTCCTATAGAAAGAGTATGCATTATATAGAAAGAGTATGCATTATCGCTTTCAAATCTATCATGTTTTTAACCTGTTATTCATGCATATATTATTACCTCACTTATCTATAAACCCAAATGGACTTAATCTCACTAATTTCTCATACAGGTATTTGTTATTATCAAAAGGGGGAGATTATTGGAGCCTATGTTCCGCATCTCTTGGTTTGAGAATAACAAATACCGTGTTGTATTTGATCTTGTATTTTGTGTGTTTATAGTGTGCAGGTTGTACAGGAACTATAGATACACATCCCTATGAGTAATATACTAAATGGAGATGACTCTCTAGAAAGAGAGCTAACGCCCGTGTTAGTAGTTAACGCCCCGCGTTAACATCCGTCGAGAAGGAAACCGTTGAGAAGAAATGTCGTCGAGAACGAATCCGTCGAGAAGCCAGAGACAATGTCAGGCGTTAGGTCTTAATGCTGGGCGCTAGCCGTTCAGCGAAATGAGATGCCGGTCGATGAATTTGCATTCGACGAAATGAGGTTCCGGTCGACGAAAATTGCGCTGGATGAAATGGGATTTCATTAAACGAAATTGCGTTCGACGAACTTTGATGCCATTCGATGAAATGAAATTTTTGTTGGGAACAGTGCCCAGCAGTGTTCCTGATTTGAAGAAGTGCTCAGCTCAATGATAAATGCAAGTTGAATTTAATGTTGCATCTAGTTCATGCTTGTAGAAATTGACAATATGACAAGTACTTTAGTTATTTCACGAAGTACTATATCGTTAAGAAGAATAGGAGATGTCATCGACAAAGTATGCTTGTCATAATGATGATGAGCAAAGAAAAAGCTGAGACTTGGCGAGTTCATCAAACGCAGAATGCAGTTCGTCAAACACAGAATGCTGTTCGTCGAACGAAGAATGAAGTTCGTCGAATGCAAAGAAAGGACAAAAGCTAACGCTGAGACTTGGAGAGTTCATCGAACACATAGACAGGACAGAAGAATGAAGTTCGTTGAACGCAGCATGATGTTCGTCGAACAAAGAATGCAGTTCGTCAAACACAGAAACTTTTCTACAGATCGACGAATCCACTGAGAAGAGGAAGCCATCTCATCCCAATCGCTGAGATAGATTCAAGAGGAAGGAATGTCGTCGATAAGATGCAGTATCGTCGACATCATCAAAGAAGCCTTGTCGTTGAGAAGAACAGATATCATCGTAAAGAAGGCGTGACGTCGAGAAGACTGACGAAGGATAGCTGAAGACAAGTAGTTGCTAAAGCATTGTCAGTCGACATAATATCGCTCATGTCATCGAAAGAATAAAGTGATTACGACGATAGTCTACAAGAAAGAAGATCACGACGACATAGTCAGAGATAGCATATCGCCGTATATGCAGAAATGCCAGAATATCTCGTATCATTGAGATATCAATGTCAGAGGCAGAAGCTTAAAGACTTGAAGATCTTCCAAGGTCAAAGGCATCGACAAAGTCCTGTCGTCGATATATTTTCCATATCGTCGTAAAGCGGTCAGTATCATCATAAAGCTGGAAATATCGTTGAGACGGAATTCAAATATTGCGGACGCGCTGTCAGCATTTAATGCCGCCGTCTGATTGTCAAATTAGCGCGTGCTCTTAAGGAATGGGGCGTCTGACACTTAAGGAACTTTTTCAGAAGACCGTTGGGAGATTCGTAGTCTTATTTAAGAGATAAGAGGTTGCCCTAAAGCAAGCATCGAGAAAAAGAAAAGAAAATAATCCCGTTGTTGCTTCTCAATACAACAGTACATTTAGCGGAGAAGAAGAAAGAACAAGTAGAGAACAAGAATCAAGTGTTCTCAGAAGAATCAGTCATCTCCATTGACTGATAAGAAGCCGATCATCATCAGGCTAAGAAAAGAGATTGAAGAAGAACTGTGCTTTCAAGATCTGAATCAGAAACATCTTCTTCAACCTCAAGAAGTCGATATCCATCAGGCTAAGTTGCCGATCTTCATCAGGCAGAAGAAACAGCTTTTATTACTGTAATTTCTTGTAAGGCTTAAGGGCCTAAGTGTCTAGCTTGAGGGTTGGAGAGCTGTGAGGCTTGAGGGTCAGGGCAGTGGACTTACGGGTCCGACACCGTCTAGCTTGAGGGCTGGAGAGCTATGATGCCTGAGGGCCAGGGCAGTGGACTTGCGGGTCCGATTTTGTCGAGCTTGAGGGCTTGGGTGCAGTAAGGGATTGAGGGCTTAGGATGTGGGCACAAGACTTGTGGGTCTGTGTTGTGTAGGGCTATAGGGCCTGAGTGTCGAGCTTGCGGGCTCGGGTGTAGTAGGGGTTTGCGGGCCTAGGCTGTAGGACTTGCTGGTCCATGTTGTAAGGCTTGAGGGCCTGAAGTTTTGGCGGAGTTTCCGAGCCAAGCACAATGCTAGGTAGGTACAGAGGGAAAGAGGACTACTCAAGACACCCTGTCTTGAGGAACCTATATAGATCATTGTGTGCTTTTCTGTGTTTTGCTTTATAATTTATAAATCTACAAATCAGAAATCAAGGACACCTAAAGGGGATAAAATAATTTGAAAAACCTATTCACCCCCCCCCCCCTCTAGGTGATAAGTTGACACCCAATAAACAATAATTTCGTTTGACGAAATTTGATGACGTTTGACGAAATGAAATTCTGTTCGACGAACTTTGATGTTGTTTGACGAAATGAAATTCCGATCGACGAAATTTGATGACGTTCGATGAAATTATTTTCCGGTCGAAGAAATTGCATTCGACGAAATAAAATTGCGTTCGACAAAAATCCACAAACTGCCACGATCTTGACAGTTGCTCGATTTCAGCCACGACAGTGCACGTTCACTAACGCCGGCGTTAACTCTTAACGCGACGTGTTAGCTCCCATGGCTATTTAAAGTACATACCCTCTCATTCTACATGAAGATGATTCCAGAATTCCAATAATTTTAAGAGAGGCTCGTGTACAGCAATTAAGAGATCTCCCTTGAGCTATCATGAAGATCTAAAGAGGATTTTGAAGGAGAAGGTCTACAATGCATATTCCATACGAAGGATGATCATTTCAAGAACGCTAACATCTACATCGCCTTCGTCTTCACCTTTATAATATTTTGGGGAGTTTCTATTTACTTATCTTGTAATCTTTTACTTTTTTCCTTTTGTAATTTGTGTGGAGAAATCGTTCGGGAGAACGTCGGATTCCGGGAAGGATTCCGTGGGCAATTCGCCGCGGTTGTTGGCGACTAGGTCCTTGTGCGGCTTAGGTGGAAATTCACCGCCTTGTGCGTGACGGCTAGGTCAAGGGTAGATCTAGGGGGTGGGTACAGGCCTTATCTGGGGATAGATAAGCTATAGCCAACCGGTCCTTGGGAGAAGGACCGGTGAAACAAAAAAAAGTGTTTTTACATATTCTCGCCTTGATTTCTAGCGTTATAGAAATTAAACATTTGTGTATTCAATTTATTATGAAATAAAATCATGTCTTTTAATGTTCTTTTCAATTGATTTTATTTCCTCTTCAAGAATGTTTTAATTTATATTTCATTAAAGTATTAAAATTAACATTTGTGTAATTATCTTTGAAATACAATAATCGTTTTCATTATCTCTGATTTTCTGGAATTGTATTTCATTTAAGATTTCATAAGTAAAATCACTGCGGCAATCTTTTTGTGATAAGGAATATTTTCTGGAGAGCTAACGCCCATCGTTAACACTTAACACCAGGCATTAACAACAGTTAACAAAATGTTTTGTTCTCTTGTTTAAAAAGGAATCTTCAATACAATCTTTTCTGAGATATCAAAATATATTTTCTTATAAAATATTCCTAAACTTTGATCACAAACTTTGATAAATTTAATTAAGAATTAAAATTCCATAAAACCCTTATTCACACCCCCCCCCCTCTAAGGGTGCTGTAAGATCCAACAAGGATGAGCGTTCTTTAGTGTGTATATGTGAGATTAACACCCCCAACCCATGACATGTGTGTAGCTCCTCATGCCCATTCGTCACTTAGTACGGGGCTAGTGTGTAGGCATATCATTAGGGTATTACAATCTAGGACATACTTATACCATATTTTGCATGCACTCATTATGATTATATTGTTCATGCATTCTTGGGTTGATTAAACATGATTATATTTTGCAGCTTTAATGGTCTTATTAAACACAAGTATTTGAAAACCAAAAAAAGATATAAAAACCTTTTTTAATAAACATAAAACATGCTTAAAGCGCCTTCTAATGATCTCAAAAAAGTATGAAATTTCTACACTAAGATGGCCTATATATAATAACTCAAAATCAAAGAAAAGTTTGTTTTTAATGAATGCATGAAATCATCTACTGTCTTAACGCCAGCATTAGAAGATAACGCCAAGCGTTAGCCTTCTGTGCCAAATTTCTAATATCTTAATGCTGAATAGTATCTGATCTCTATATCTCTTAGTACAGACTTCATGCAGTCTTAATTACATTATTTGAATTAACATTCTTAAAAATAATTTTACAACCTTTTATGAAAAAGTATTCAACGATTTTGAGCCTTCAAATCACCTTTAAATTGTTTGAAATTTCTACATTATGAAGACCTATTTATAACAACTCGAAGTCAAAGATTTTTTTCTTCAACAACTAAAGAAATCGAGTTCTGTTTGGGAGTTAAGAGTTAACGCCCGACTTTAGCTTCCTTTGCCCAATTTTAATTTTGGTTTTTCTAAAAATCTTCTGGTATTTTTCTCATTCATTTTCACTGATTTTTTTCTCTGATTTGAACTTTTCCTCTTTCCTTAATTTGTTTTTATTCCAAAAATTTAAAACAACAAGTAATTCAAATAATTCAAAATGTTGAAAAATATGCTTTTATCATTTGTTGGTTTTCAATGTTAATAAAAATATTATTTGATTATAAGACTTCACATGAGCAAAACATCTTAGTATTTTCATTACAAATGGTCAAAATTGATTAGGCGTACACTTAATGATTTTCTTTAATATATAATTTTTCATTTTAAGTTTCTTAAACATTATTTTATCTTGCCATTCCTTGACCTTAATCTTATTATGTGCAATGAACTGGTCTATAGAAAATTGTGTAAGATTGCCTAGCATTCCTCTAAGTATGTGTAATGTTTTTTGTTAATCAATAATTCATTCACTCACTATTTTGGTAATCTACATGTGCGCATAATCTTAGTCTTTCATGATTATGTAGTGTAATAGTTTTTAACATATTAAGTTATATGTCTAAAATTACCTACACCTTCTTTCAAACAATATATTTCTTGGACATATAGAAGTGTTATTTCAATATTGTTAGAGTTTGCAAAAACATGTGAATTCGGAGACCTTTGTCCCAAAATTAAAAATATGAAATAAAATTTCAATGATAACTCCACCAAGCACTACTCACCCTCCTAATAAGTCATAATGAGCATTGTGAGGTTGAGCACCTTGGAAATAATTGTAAAGTGTCTTGTGCAAACACATTTTCTTTATCACTTATATTTGTACACCAGATCACTTAAAATAGAAATAGATAAAAAATGCTTATGTGATCCCCCAAGAAATACTTCGCTCCCTGATAAGTCTTAATGAGCATAGTGTGGGAGAAGCACCTTGGTAGTTGTACTATTTTTATGTGCTTTGAAATTTTATTCTAGAATTGGTGTGTGAAAGTAACTCTACGATTACAATCTTAATATTGTTTTTACTATTCCCTTACATATGTCATGTGTTTTGATTATATCACCTGTATACTCTTATCAAAACACTTTTATTCACACATCATTGTTTTTCATAAAGCTTCTACTCATGAGAATTGGATCCTAATACATATTTACATGATTCCTTAAAAACTTAAGTAAAAGCACTAGATTGCAATGCATGATTTCTACAATGTTTTTTTACTTGAAATACGAATTAGTTACATTGTAGCTCTTATCTTTTTTACTATGTTTCATCATTCTTGCCTATTAGTTGTGAAAAATTTTCAAGGATAATGCTCATTATATGTGAAAAGTCTAGAAATATTATTGGAATTATCCAACCAAAACAAATTTTTTTTTGCTTATCTTGGTTACTGATGCGTGTCGGCAAGTGCACCGGTCGCTGTCAAGTAATAATTGTGGAGAATAAATTCCCCGGATGTCGGTCTCTTGAGGAATGCAGGATGGGTGAACGAATCACGCAGTGATGATTGTTACACAAGCGTTCAACAAACACAAAGAGGGGTTTTTGGTTGGTTTTCCTAATCTTAGCAATAACAAAAGAAATGCGGGTCGAAAAACACCGCTTCGCAAAGTGAAGTGGATGCAACGGCCGCGATGCCGTGCTTCGTGAGGCGGATGAAGTGAACTCAAGTGCGAGAGGGTGAGGGTCGCAAACACCTCTTCACAACTGCCGTTAGCTCTTGCTAACACGGGTCAAACACCTTGCGTGCGGGCACGAGTGAGTGAATGAGAACGGAGTGAATCACAACCAAACCATGAAGAATAACAAAGACACATTCATTTAAACAAATAACATCTCAATATTCGAGTTTTACAAGGTTTAAAGAGTACAACGAGGAAAGAGGAAAGAAATAACCGATGTTGAAGACTAGCGGCCGTTCACGGCCGGAATGGTAGGTTGTCGGGCTACCTCCGGACTCGGACGGACAATGCTTCCGGCGTAGAGAGCTGTCACGATCTCCCTACGTGCTCCGTCGTCTTCGACTTTAGGTTTCTTCTTCTTCTCACTGAGCGGAATGAAAGAATGCTTGCTTGGAGGCTTGCGGACGATGGAGAACACTCACGGACAATGGAGGAGGTCTTAGAATGGATGGAGGAGGCTTCCCTTTGCGTAGGAGATGAAGTGGAGGCGTCCCAAGGTGGAAATCGGCGGCGTACGGAACAGGAATCCCGCTCCCGGCATGAACGATCCGCCCTAAAATAGCAACAGGCGTTTAAATAGGCGCTGGATTAAATACTGCGCACGATCATTGGCGCACGACCAGTGGTCGTGCGCACTAGAATTCTGCGATCGTGCGCACTGCCTGGGTGGAACCTGCAAGATACGAAATTATAAAATAGAATGTTCGCACGACCAGTGGCGCACGACCGGTGGTCGTGTGCACTGGAGTTGATGGTCGTGCGCACTGGAGCAAACAGAACTCGGAAATTAAATGGTAAGTGCGCACGAGCAGTGGCGCACGACCGGTGGTCGTGCGCACTGTCGTTGATTGTCGTGCGCACTGCACCAAACAGAACTCGTGAAAAAAGGGTTAAGTGCACACGATCAGTGGCGCACGACCAGTGGTCGTGCGCAATAGAACCGGTGATCGTGCGCAGTGTTCCTGTGCAGAATTGCACCGGGAGCACTTGCACGACTCCTATTCCCGCACAACCACAGATCTAGCCACTGAAAGTGGCACCTAACAGCACAAGAATACTACTAAAGACAAAAAGCACGAAAATCACACCAAAGTGGGCCAAGATGTGCACCTAGCATGGATTATCAAATATAAACTAAAACAAGGCTAAAGTGCGGAGAAATGACTAAATAACGACCCGGATGAGTCCATAAATGTGTATATGATCAGGACTCATCACACCCCCAGACTTAACTGTTTGTGCGTCCCGAGCAAACGAATCCGGCGGAGCGTGAAAACGATAATTGACATAGAGAATTACACAAAGGAGTACGGTGCGAAGTAACATACGCATGCAAGTAGAGAATTTAGTAGAAGGAGATTCTAGATATGCTAAATAATTTACAAGAGTATTAAAGCGTAATTAAAGATTTAGATGTACTCAATTGGTGAATTATGAAGAATTTGACGATCATGCCCGGTATGAAAGTGACGAGACACTGAGGCGGGTGTTGCAAAAGATCGGGGCTTAGGAATAACTCCGCTGAAATCCATCAACGTTGTGAACCATACGCTCGCCCGGTCACACTCTCTCCACGGCGCTAGCAAACTCGCAAATCAAATCAGTAGGACTTATAGGATTAAAACGAGGCTTAGGTTACGATATGATATTCAAAGTTAAACACGGTGGCTACGCAACCCAAGTGAGCTAACGGAACGCTGCACCATACAAGACCAACGAACAATGCTCGTGTGACACACCCCCAGACTTATCATGAAAACCAGGTGTGCACACGGCCTACTTCACAAATACCAACAGATTTTCTGTTTTTAGCTCGGGAGGATTTTTTTCAAAATACTCTTTTTTTCTTTTACATATTTTACTTCTTTTATGTAACCCCCGGTTGGTTCAAAATCAGCAGACAGAATTTATTTTTCCTTCATAACACAAGGATTCCACAGTCCACACAAGTTTAGAATTATGAGCGCAGTTAAAAACATTTTTGGTTGCGGGAGTAGGATAGGCTTCAGGCTTTGGTGGATGAAGAGGAGCTGAACAAAGGATTGGTAGGCACAAAATTGGCTTGCAAAGGTGAATGAAATGGACATGGAATAACAAAGCTCAAACTAGCCAAAGGGTGGCCTACATCATGTTTGACTCAACGAGTAGCTCTCACCCATGCTTCGTGAGTCGCTAGGGGCAAGTTCTTAGCCCACGAGAAAGATAAACCTTCCTCCCGACTCGAGCAACACACGACTAGCAATCGCACACACACAACACCGGGTTATCGTCAATTCCATACAAATTCACCACTTGAGTATATTAAATCTAAATTTACGCAGAAATACTAAACATAAATTAGATGCATAAAGAAAATCTTGTTCTACACAAATTCTACCATAGCATGCGAAGTGACTAGAACACTACATGAGTCAACATCGCACTCCAAATAATAATTCCTACGTTAACAACCTGTTTCATACTCCAACCAAGATAGTTTACAACGAAACAACAACAAAAAGATAAGCGCGCACTCAAGTGGGTGAAAGGGTGTGTGAAACATGGAAAACAACGATAATGATAAGATAAATAAGAATCAACCTTCTAGTATGCGGTGCACTCGTGCACAGTGGATAACAACAACCGCTCCCCCAGACTTAAGCTAAACAATATCTCTAGAAATTTGAAGCAACAAGAGGGGAGGAAGTGTTACCCAATGCTCAGAAATGAGCATACCAAACGATTGGCGTAAATAATCAAGAATAGTCTGCAGCATCCGCTCCATCGAACACAAAACCTGCAAGCACAAACTCAAAGCAACCAAAGCAGATACAAAAGCTGAACTAAAATAAGTTAGATAAAAAGAAATACGAAAACAGGAAATCTGGGTTGTCTCCCAGTAGCGCTTTCATTTAACGTCCTTAAGCTGGACCAAATACCTGTATTAACAGTGTTTATAAAGTGCAAGAATTAAAAAGAAAGAGTTCTCAAAAGTAGTTCACCACAGCAAATAAAACACACATCAACTAAAAGCGCTCTTATGGTGTGCTTCTCCCGTAGCACGTAGGCGGGAGGTGAAGGCTTTAGGGCCACCACTGGTATTACCCAATGCTCCCCTAACCTCCGCCACCTTGCCACGGAGAGCGGCAGCACGAGCGTCGCGCAGAAGTTTTTCCTTTTTAAGTTTGGTGACAGTCGGAGACTGCCACCGTTGAGAGTTCTCAGATTTTTCCTCCTTAGAATCAGGTGGCGTCACTTCCGGCATCGTGGTGACTACCGGATCGGCCCAGGAGATGGAGCGCTTAGATAGTTTATTACATAATTCACCATAAGAAGATAAATAATCAGCAACCCTAACTACATTCACGTCAACGTTTCCCGAACTGCCGTCTTCCTCCTTCTCGGAGTCGAATTCTTTCCGGAGGTCGACCTCTTCTTCCTCATCCGATTGGAGCTCCTCCATTCCTCCTTCACCTGTTTCTCGAACATGTATCTTTCCTGCACAGCTTAGAAATTCATCAGAAATAACGAGAGGGGGCGGAGTGAATGTTTCAGTTGTGGCTTCGGGACAAGTGGGCTGCTGCAACATATTGGTTAGGGAAATGCACCCCGTAGCAAAATCAAGGGTAGCACCGCTCTCTTTCAAGAACGGTACGCCCAAGATAGGAATGGACTGGTTTTCCCGCGGCCCCAAAACCTGAAAATCAGCAACTACAGTTGTCCCCTCAACCGTCACCTCCACATTCTTTACTTCCCCCTCGGATTGAATAACAGTACCATTGGCAAGCACAAGGGATTTCCTTTCTTCCGTGTTCAAATCCAGTTGTAATTTGGCTACATCTTGCAACGCAATAACGTTGCGGGAGGAACCGGAATCGCATAAAGCTTTTGTTTCAACCTTATTGATGGAACAAGAGATTACCAGCTCACTCGGATTGGCATCTACCACATCCCCCAGACTCTTCCCTTGATCAATGGGGTTCTTCTCCGTGTTGCTGGGAAGGGTCCCCTGCGAATGCTCGGTTAGCGCTTGGGCCAATTGGCCCAACTGCGTCTCCAAGTTTCGCATAGATGCAGTTTGATTTACCATATTTGAATTAGCTGCTAGCATGAATTTCTCCATCATCTCTTCTAAATTACTCTTCTTTTGGGTAGGGGGTGCTTGGTTATAATCCGGGTGCGGCGGCCTCGGTTGGCTCCCGGAGGCGTAAGCATCGTTTTGATGCTGCCCCGGTGCCCATCGTTGGCTCCCGGATTATAAGCATTATTTAAAGGCGCCCCCCTAGGCTGATTTCCTACGAGAAGTTCAGGTGACTTCTCGCTCCCGGATTATAAGCATTATTTAAAGTTCGGGTGACTTCTCGCTCCCGGATTATAAGCATTATTTAAAGGCGCCCCCCTAAGCATTATTTAAAGCCCCCCCCCCTTTGCTGGGGGGCGGGGGCCAGAGGAGCTCGCCCCCTGCTGGGGGTGGGGGCAAGAGGAGCTCGCCCCCCACGTGGGGTCTCGCCCACCACCTGGGGTCTCGCCCCCGCCCCCCCCCGCCTGGGGTCTCCCCCCATGTCTTCCTGCTCCGAAACATGCTAAAAGATGTTCTAAAAGAACTCTTGGGTCCCGGGAATCCACTCAGCGAATATAGGGTTGTACACAATCCTCGCTCTTTTTGAGCGATGTACACGCTCGGAAAGAAAAGTCCAACCCTGCTGATTCGGCGAGTGCCTTTTGAGGGCCCGGCTAGCGGATCCACCTCGGGGAAAAATACTTAGCCTCCCTGGTAGTTCAACCTGCCCTACCGGCTAGAGAGAGCCCGGTCAGCAGAACCATCAGGGGGGAAAATACTTTGCCTCCCTGGGAGGTCAACCTGCCCTGCCGGCTAGAGAGAGCCCGGTCAGCGGAACCATCCAAGGGGAAAAATATTTTGCCTCCCTGGGAGGTCAACCTGCCCTGCTGGCTAGTGGGAGCTCGGTCAGTGGAACCATCCGATGGGAAAAATACTTAGCCTCCCTGGGAGGTCAACCTGCCCTGCCGGCTAGAGAGAACCCGGTCAGCGGAACCATCCGAAGGGAAAGATATTTTTCCTCCCTGGGAGGTCAACCTGCCCCGCGGGCTAGAGGTAGCCCGGTCAGCGGAACCATCCGAGGAGAAAAATACTTACCCTCCCTGGGAGGTCAACCTTCCCTGCCGGCTAGAGAGAGCCCGGTTAGCGGAACCATCCGAGGGAAAAAATATTTTGCCTCCCTGGGAGGTCAGCCTGCCCTGCCGGCTAGAGAGAGCCCGGTTAGCGGAACCATCAGAGGGGAAAAATACTTAGCCTCCCTGGGAGGTCAACCTGCCCTGCTGGCTAGAGAGAGCCCGGTCAGCGGAACCATCCGAGGGGAAAAATATTTTGCCTCCCTGGGAGGTCAACTTCCCCTGCCGGCTAGAGAGAGCATGGTCAGCGGTCCGAGGTGAAAAATATTTTGCCTCCCTGGGAGGTCAACTTGCCTTGCCAGCTAGAGGGAGCCCGGTCAACGGAACCATCCGAGGGCAAAGATATTTTGCCTTCATGGAAGGTCAAACTGCCCTGCCGGCTAGAGGGAGCCCGGTCAGCAGAACAATCCGAGGGGAAAAATTACTTACCCTCCCTGGGAGGTCAACCTGCACTGCCGGCTAGAGAGAGCCCGGTCAGCGGAACCATCCGAGAGGAAAAATATTGCCTCCCTGTGGGGTCAACCTGCCCTGCCGGCTAGAGAGAGCACGGTCAGCGGAACCATCCGAGGGGAAAATACTTAGCCTCCCTAGGAGGTCATCCTGCCCTGCCGGCTAGAGAGAGCCCGGTCAGTGGAACCATCCAAGGGGAAAAATATTTTGTGTCCCTGGGAGGTAAACCTTCCCTGCCGGCTAAAGAGAGCCCGGTCAGCGGAACCATCCGAGTGGAAAAATATTTTGCCTCCCTGGGAGGTCAACCTGCCCTGCCGGCTAGAGGGAGCCCGGTCAGTGGAACCATCCGATGGGAAAAATACTTAGCCTCCCTGGGAGGTCAACCTGCCCTGCCGGCTAGAGAGAACCCAGTCTGCGGAACCATCCGAAGGGAAAGATATTTTGCCTCCCTGGGAGGTCAACCAGCCCTGCGGGCTAGAGGTAGCCCGGTCAGCGGAACCATCCGAGGGGAAAAATACTTACCGTCCTTGGGAGGTCAACCTTCCCTGCCGGCTAGAGAGAGCCCGGACAGCGGAACCATCCGAGGGGAAAAATATTGTGCCTCCCTGGGAGGTCAATCTGCCCTGCCGGCTAGAGAGTGCCCGGTCAGCGGAACCATCCGAGGGGAAAAATACTTAGCCTCCCGGGGAGATCAACCTGCCCTGCTAACTAGAGAGAGCCCGGTCAGCGGAACCATCCGAGGGGAAAAATATTTTGCCTCCCTGGGAGGTCAACCTCCCCTGCCGGCTAGAGAGAGCCCGGTCAGAGGAACCATCCGAGGGGAAAAATATTTTGCCTCCCTGGGAGGTCAACCTACCCTGCCGGCTAGAGGGAGCCCGGTCAACGGAACCATCCGAGGGCAATGATATTTTGCCTCCCTGGGAGGTCAACCTGCCCTGCCGGCTAGAGGGAGCCTGGTCAGCAGAACCATCCGAGGGGAAAAATACTTACCCTCCCTGGGAGGTCAACCTGCCTTGCCGGCTAGAGAGAGCCTGGTCAGCGGAACCATCCAAGGGGAAAAATATTTTGCCTCCCTGTGAGGTCAACCTGCCCTGCCGGCTAGAGAGAGCCCGGTCAGCGGAACCATCCGAGGGGAAAAATACTTAGCCTCCCTGGGAGGTCAACCTGCCCTACCGGCTAGAGAGAGCCCGGTCAGCGGAACCATCCAAGGGGAAAAATATTTTGCCTCCCTGTGAGGTCAACCTGCCCTGCCGGCTAGAGAGAACCCAGTCAGCGGAACCATCCGATGGGAAAAAACTTAGCCTACCTGGGAGGTCAACCTGCCCCCCGCCTGGGATCTCTCCCCCCTTTGCTGGGGGCAGGGGCGAGAGGAGCTCGCCCCCTACTGGAGGCGGGGGCGAGCGGAGCTCACCCCCCGCCTGGGGTCTCGCCCCCCCCCCACCCCCCCCCCCCCCCCACCCCCCCCCACCCCCCCCCCCCCACCCCCCCCCACCCCCCCTTGCTGGGTGGCGGGGGCGAGAGGAGCTCGCCCCCCCCCCCCCCCCCCCCCCCCCCCCCCCGCCTGGTGTCTTGACCCCCCCCTTTGCTGGGGGCGGGGGCGAGAGGAATTTGCCCCCTGCTGGAGGCGGGGGCGAGAAGAGCTCGCCCCCCGCCTGGGATCTCGCCCCCTCATTTCTTGAGTGCGAGGGCGAGAGGAGCTCGCCCCCTGCTGGGGGTGGGGGAGAGAGGAGCTTACCCGCCGCCTGGGGTCTCTCCCCCGCCCCCCCCCCCCCCCCCCCCCCCCCCCCCCCCCCCCCCCCCCCCCTTTGCTAGGGGGTGGGGGCGAGAGGAGGTCGCCCCCTGATGGGGGCATGGGCGAGAGGAGCTCGCCCCCCTCCTGGGGTCTCGCCCCCCTTTGCTGGGGGGGGGGGGGGGGGGGGCGGGGGCGAGAGGAGCTCAAGCCCTGTTGGGGACGGGGGCGAGAGGAGCTCTCCCCCGCCTGAGTTCTCGCCCCCCCCCCCCCCCCCATTTCTGGGGGCGGGGGCGAGAGGAGCTCGCCCCTGCTGGAGACGGGGGAGAGAGGATCTCCCCCCACCACCACGCCTGGGGTCTTGCCCCCCCCCCCCCCCCTTTGCTGGGGGTCGGGGGCGAGAGGAGCTCGCCCCTGCTGGGGGCGGGGGCGAGAGGAGCTTGCCCCACGTCTGGGGTCTCGCCCCCCCCCCCCCCCCCCCCCCTTTGCTTGGGGGCGGGGGCGAGAGGAGCGTTCCCCGCCTGGGGTCTCCCCCCCATGTCTCCTTGCTCCGGAACATGCTAAAATATGTTCTAAAAGAACTCTTGGCTCCCGGGAATCCACTCGACGAATACAGGGTTGTACAGATAAGCTATAGCCCCTTATTTTGAACAAAAAGTGTTTTTCTAGTTGTCGCCTCCAATTTCAAGCGTTATTGAAATTTTATCCTTGTAATCATTTTTGTGATATATAAAATTTTTTTTTCAGTATATCTAATTTTTCTAGAATTATATTTCATAAAGAAAATTATTTTGAATATTTCCGCAAAAAACCTTTTTTTGGAGAGTTAATGCCAGCGTTGACTCTTAACTCCGGCATTAGCGACATAGTAAAAAAGTTTTTCTATTTTGGTAAAATCTGTAAGTTTTTTCCAAAAATAGTAAACCCCTTATTCACCTCCCCCTCTAAGGGCGCCATCAGATCCAACACTTGGTATCAGAGCAAGGTTATTCCAAAACGGTTTCACAACCGGGAATAATGGCGCATAATGATCATGCTTTTGCTGAGGGTCAAGGGATTAGTAGACCTCCACTATTTACCGGAACTGATTATAATTATTGGAAAACTAGAATGCATTGTTTTTTAACTGCTTTAGATAATGACGTTTGGTGTATGGTAGAACAAAGTTACTCTCCACCAACATTTGTTGTTGGAGAAGTCACTATGGAAAAACCTAGAGATAGATGGGATGACAATGATAAGTTGAGATGTAAGAATAACGCTAAACCAATGAATGCGTTATTTTGTGCTTTGGATAGAACGGTATTTAATAGAACTTGTGCTTGCGAAACAGCATTTGATATATGGAATTTATTAGAAATTACTCATGAAGGTACTTCGCAGGTTAAGGATTCAAAGCTCTTCCAACTTGAATCTGAGTATGAGAAATTCTGGATGGAGGCGGATGAAGACTTAGATTCAATGTACACAAGGTTCACGAAGATCGTCAACGACTCAAAAGTACTTGGAAAGGTGTTCTCCAACGGCGACTTGGTGAGAAAAATTTTAAGTTATCTTCCTCCAAAGTTCAATCCAAAGGTGACGGATATCTCAGAGTCGCACGATTGGAAGAAGCTCCAAATTGAGAGCCTCATTGGGAACCTGAAGAACAATGAGGTTGAACTCTAAATTCAACAACAAGAGTACAACTTGGAGCCAAAGAAGAAGAGTTTGGCCTTAAAATCAAAAAAGGAGGCAAATGGAGATGATGATGAAGAGGACGAGGAGAGTCTTTTTGTGAAGAAAATCAAAAGGTTCATGAAGAATCCGGAAAGGAGAAACACCTTCCGGAAATATTTCATCAAAAAGGGATCTTCATCGAAGAAAGAGAGAGGTAGCGACGAGGACAATGATGAACGACCACCACCGGAGTGCTACCATTGTAGAAAGACCGGACATATTCGGAGCCAGTGCCCAAAATATCTGAAAGAGCATAAAGAAAAAGGGCACAAGGGAAAAGAGAAAAAGAAGGTCCTAAAAGCGGCTACATGGGATGACTCCTCCTCAGAGGATACAAGCAGCTCATCCACTAGCGATGAAGAAGAGGCAAATATGTGCCTTATGGGAAAAAGAAACAAGACATCCGAGGATGAAAGCAGTGTCCAAAGAGACACTGAGGTAACTCTCCCTACTTCTTATGATCTTATATATTGAGTATTTACAAACCTGCAAATTCTTTGATAACAGATTAAATGATATTGATCTTCTAAATTCTGAAAATAAACTTTTGTTAAAAGAAAACAAAAAATTATCTAAACTATTGGGGAAAGAGAAGGTATCTTGCCAAGAGTGCAATCACTCCTTTGCAAGAGTGAATGAACTTGAAGAAGCTCTTTCTAAATCTCAACCCCACTATTGAACTTCTTACTAAGGAGAAGGGAGATGAACTTTAAAAACCTCTCTTTCTCAAATAGAGGATGGAAAGAAGAGTTTTGCGAATCTGTGCGTTATGTTGGTAATGGAAAACACTGCTCTCAAAGCTCGTATTCATGATTTAAATTTGGCTATTAAGAAGTTTGGAGTTGGGCAAAGATCTCTGGACATGATCTTGGCCAACCAATGCCATGGAAGTGCCAAATATGGCCTTGGATATAGCTTTGGAAACTATCGCCATGCGTTAACTCCTAACGCTGGTGTTAGCTATAATTCCAGAAACACTAATTATGTTATTAATAATTTCAAAAATTCAAATGTTACCTCATTTTCCAACACGATTTTATCCAAAACTTCAAAAAGGGTCTAATCCCATTTTATATCGTGTGCCAAATATCATTTATTTGGACACCTCAAACTCTTGTAGGAAAAAGGGTCATAGTGCTATAAAGCAAATCTGGGTGACTAAGGTTTCCACCTATTCTATGGGAGAAACCTATTGGGTATCTGGATCTTTACTCTCATCTCCTTTTTAGTTATGTTGGCAGGCTAAGGACAAAAAGGACATGTGGTATTTGGACTCGGGATGCTCCAAACACATGACAGGAAACAAAGCAAAGTTTCTTAGCCTTGAGATGAAGAAAGGAGGGATGGTGACATTTGGTGACAATGGAAAAGGAAGGATCATGGGCATCGGCATAGTGGGTAACGATTCTTTTTCAATCTCAAATGTTTTATTTGTAGATGGCTTAAAACATAATTTAATTTCAATTAGTCAATTATGTGATATAGGCTTAAATGTATTATTTGAATCATCTACTAATCTTTGCAAAATTATTAATTCTAAAACAAATGATGTCGTACTCACCGCACCTAGGATGCTTAATGTTTATATGATTACTTTTAATGATCTTTCAAATTCTTCTTTAAAATGCTATATTTCTAAAAAAAAGAATTAGAACTTTGGCATAGGCGCCTTGGTCACTCTAGCACCAAGTTTATTATGAAATTATCAAAAGATAAATTAATTAAGGGATTACCTATGCTTAATGGAAATTTATCTTCTCTTTGTACGCCTTGCCAAAAAGGAAAAATTTCAAAAAAAAAATAAAAGCAAAAATGTAATTTCTACCACTAGACCTCTTCAATTAATTCATATGGATTTATTTGGACCGGTTAGCACTTCTAGTCTAGGAGGTAGAAAATATACTTTTGTAATAATTGATGATTATTCTAGATTTTGTTCGACAATATTTCTATCTTCCAAATCCGATGCATTCCTTTAATTTACTAAACTATGCATTCGTATTCAAAATGAACTTGATTTAAAGATTAAATGCATACGTTCGGATCATGGAGGAAAATTTGAAAATGATAGATTTTCTTCTTTTTGTGATGATTTAGGAATTAAACATGAATTTTCTGCTCCTCGCACCCCACAACAAAATGGTGTAGTGGAGAGGAAAAATAGAACCCTTCAAGAGCTAGCACGCAATATGCTTTGTTAATATGGGTTGCCTAAATCATTTTGGGCCGAAGTGGTTAATACTTATTATTATATCATTAATCGTGTCATGCTTCATCCTATTTTAAAATTTGCACCTTATGAGCTTTACTTTAAAAGAAAACCTAATATAGCTTATTTTCAAGTGTTTGGTTGTAAATGTTTCATTTTAAACACTAAAGATGCACTAGGAAAATTTGATGAAAAATGCGATGAGGGAATTTTCATTAGTTACTCTTCAACTAGCAAGGCTTATAGAATATATAATAAAAGAACTAAAGTAGTTGAATAGTCTATACATGTAAGATTTGATGAGTTTGTTCCTTGTGTAGATTCTAATCATACAGGAAATGAAGACGAACCTATTTCCCCTTTGGAGCATGAGGATGATGAATCACTTGGAGAAAAAGAAGAAGAAAAAGAGGAGAAAGAAAATGAGATAGTAGAATATGTTCCTCCAAGCGTGTTGCAGTTTACTAAGGATCATCCAAAGGAGCTTGTGATAAGAGAACCATCAAAAGGGGTAAGTACGCGTTCTTCTTTACATGAGTCTTTTTCAAACCTTTGTTTCGTATCCGAAATAGAACCAAAAAATGTTTCAACCGCTTTAAATGATGTATTTTGGTTTTTAGCTATGAATGATGAATTAAATCAATTTAAACGTAACAAGGTTTGGAATTTAGTAGAGAGGCCATCTAATTATCCGGTTATAGGAGTCAAATGGATTTTCAAAAACAAACTAGATGGTGACTCTAAAATTACAAGGAATAATGCTAGACTAGTTGCACAAGGGTATTCACAAATCGAAGGGGTAGATTTTGATGAAACTTTTGCACCCGTAGCTCACCTTGAGTCTATTAGAATATTTCTTGCATTTGCGCATTTTAAATGATTTAAATTATTCCAAATTGATGTTAAAAGTGCATTTTAAACGGGATTATAAAAGAAGATTTTTATGTAGAACAACCCCCCCGGTTTTGTGAATGAAAATTTTCCTAATCATGTGTATAAGTTAGAAAAAGTGCTTTATGGATTAAAGTAAGCGCCTCGTACTTCGTATGATAGATTGCCATTATTTTTGATAAAGCACGGTTATAAAATGGGAAGTGCAGATAATACACTCTTCATTAAGTATGTAGATAATGATTTCATTATATTGCAAAGTTATGTTGATGATATCATTTTTGGAGCCACTAATGAAGATTTATGTAATGAAGTAATTTTAGTGATGAAAAATGAATTTGAAATGAGCTTGGTAGGAGAACTCACTAATTTTCTAGGATTTGAAATCACACTAAAACAAGATGGTATATTTATTTGCCAAACTAAATATGTTCATGATATTCTTAAAAGATTTGGATTTGAAAACCTAAAACAAGCTAATACACCAATGAGTGCATCACTAAAATTAGGAGAAGATGAAGCCGGTATTTCTATTGATCAAACATTATATGGAGGAATGATAGGCTCATTGCTATATTTAAATGCATCTAGACCTGATATTATGTTTTTCGTTTGCTTATGTGCTAGATTTCAAGCTAACCCCAAAGGATCACATTTAAAAGCGGTGAAACGTATTTTTAGATATCTAATCAGAACATCTATATTAGGCTTATGATATCCTCATAATGATTTTTTTATTTTACATGGTTTTTCTGATTCGGACTATGCGAGATGTTCATTAGATCGTAAGAGCACTAGTGGCACGTGCCATTTTATAGGCCCTTCACTTATATCATGGTCGAGTAGGAAACAAATTCTGTTGCCCTCTCCACCACCGAGGCCGAATATATCACACTAGGTAGTTGTTGTGCATAAGCCTTGTGGATGACCCAAATGTTAGAAGACTTTGGTGTTCTTCTAAATAACATAGAATTAAAGTGTGACAACAAGAGCGCTATAGATCTCACAAACAATCATGTACATCATTCTCGATCTAAACATGTAGATGTCCGACATCATTTCATTAGGGATCATATTAAGAAAGAACATGTTAAAATTAGCTTTATAGGGATGGAATCACAACTTGCTGACATTTTTACCAAACCTCTAACTGATGCACATTTTCACATGCTTAGGTTAGAATTAGGTGTCTTAGGAATGTCACTTTAACCCTTATATAATGCTATCAAAATTACCTTATGTGTTTTGTTCTATTTGTTTGCATTATTTTAAAAAAAAAAAATCTTTTTCTTGTTTGTTGTTATTTACTTCAAAAATTAAAAACAAAAAATAAATATGTGCTTAAATGTTTATTTCAAGGATGATTATATATATTGCTTAAAGATTTTTTTTATAATGTTTAATTTAAACCTTCAAGCTTCTTAAAAACATTGTTTTAATTTATCATGTCTTGAATATCATCTTCAAATGTGCAAAAACAAAATTGGTTATAGAATACATGTGTAGAAATGTTTTTACATGCCTCTAAGTATGAGTAAGGTTTTTAGCTTTGATAATGATTTTCTCACTTACACCTTTTTGTTAATATACACATGTTTTAAATCTTATTGCATAGTTGTGTAGTATATGAACTTATTTTGAATCTCATAAATAGTTTACCTACACAACATTGAATTCTTTCTTGAATTCCTTGTTCTTCATGCACTTGTGATTAAAGAAATGTGGTATATAAAATAAAATTTCTATGTTTGCAAAAACAAGTGAATTTGGAGTCCTTAGTCACTAATCTAAAAAGCAAATAATGAATGACAAGGTTAACTCCACCAAGCACTACTCACCTTCCTGATAAGTCTTAATGAGCATTGTGAAGTTGAGCACCTCGGAAAGAATTGTAAAGTGTCTTGTGTAAACAAAATTTACGCCACTTCTCTTTAAAAAATAAAATACAAAAAATATATGTGCATTGAAATTTGTGGAAGTAAAGTTGTTTATGTTCAATTCAAGTTATGTTCTTACATTACATAGTTTCATGTGGTTTGATTTATACTCTTGTATACATTATCAAAACACACTTATTGCACACATCATTATCCTTTATAATACTTCCACTCAAGAGAATTTGACTAAAAATTACTCTATACAATTTTCTACAATCATGGGTAAATGCACTAGATAGCAACGCATGATCTTTACAATGTTTTTGTATACTTGAAATGCAAATTTGTTTACATTGTAAACATATCTTTACATGATATTTTTATAATCTTGCTTGCTACTTTTTGTTACAAATTACAAATGAACTTGCAACTTTTATTTCTAACTTTCAAAACATCTAAATATTTTGAGTTAAACGCTTAGTATATTTTGTACTTACAATTTCTACAAGATGTTACAAATTGATTTCGCTGTGTTAACTATTTATTATCAAGTTGCACTTATCTCTACTAAATGCATATTGTTTTATATTGCTATGACTCTATCCCACCTTCTTTTGATTATAACAAAAGGGGGAGAATAATGAAGAAATAAAGAAAACTTTTATTTAGGGGGAGTTCATTAGGTAATGCATTCATGTAGAGGGAGAATCCACATAGGGGGAGAATGCATGTTTATAATACTTAACATTTACTATAAACACTACTTTAATTATTTTTTATTTCTTATTGGTGGATTTGTTATTATCAAAAGGGGGAGATTGTTGGAGCTTGTGTTCCACTTCTCTTAGTTTGAGAAATAACAAATCACACTATGTATTTGATCTTGCTTGTGTTTATAGTGTGCAGGTACTATAGTTATATAACCCTATGAACAGGATACTGATTGATGATGATTCTCTGAAAGGAGAGCTACCGCTCGCGTTAGTTGTTAACGCCCTACGTTAACAACCGTTGAGAAGGAAACCGTTGAGAAGGAAACTGCTGAGAAGGAAACCGTTGAGAAGGAAACCGCTGAGAATAAAACTGCGTTCGACCAAATCTGAAGACGTTCGACGAAATTGCACTTGACGAAACTGCCTTCGACGAAAGGAGATTCTGTTCGATGAAATTGCGCTTGACTAAAATGCGTTCGATGAAATTTAATGGCGTTCGACGAAATTGAGTTCGGCGAACTTGCGTTCGACAAACTTTGATGGCGTTCGACGAACTTAGAATCCGTTCGACGAAAGCGCGTTCGACGAAATGAGTTTCGTTCGACGAAATTAGTTTCTGCCACGATCCTGACAATTGCGGTTGACGAAATGGGATTTCATTCGACGAAATCGCGTTCGATGAAATGATTTTCGTTTGATGAAATTTGTTTCTGCCACGATCCCGACGGTTTGCATGATCTCAGTAACTGCCGTACATGATGCTTAACGTTGGCGTTAACTCTTAACGCTGCGTGGTAGCTCCCGTGTCTATTTAAGACCTAATTTCGTTTGCTCAATGGAGAGATGCATTGAAGCCTTCATTCCAGAGATCTGAGAGAGCATTTCATTCAGAAGTTCAGAGAGAACTCCCAATACCAACATTAAGGAATAAGAGTGAGAAGGAGATTTCCAACGACAAATTTGAAGAAGGACGCTCGCTTCAACTCCGACGTGATCATGACATATCTTCAACATCTCTTTCAGTGCTCTTCATTCTAGGAGTCATTTGTTCTAATTTTATCATTATCCTTTTATATTTTCTTGTAACGGTAGTAATTCACCAGCTTGTGTGTGGCGACTAGGTCCTTATGTGGCTTAGGGGGTAATTCGCCACCTTGTGCGTGGAGACTAGGTCAAGGGTAGATCTAGGGGGTGGCTAGAGGCCTTATCTGGGGATAGATAGTCTATAGCCAATCGTTCCTTGGGAGAAGGACCGGTGAAGGAAAAAAGTGTTTTTCTAGTTATCGCCTCCAATTTCAAGCGTTATTGAAATTTTATCCTTGTAATCATTTTTGTGATATATAAAATTCTTTTTCAGTATATCTAAATTTTCTGGAATTATATTTCATAAAGAAAATCATTTTGAATATTTTAGCAAAAATACTTTTTCTGGAGAGTTAACACCAGCGTTGACTCTTAACGCCGGCGTTAGCGACAGAGCAAAAAAGTTTTTCTGTTTTGGTAAAATCTGTAAGTTTATTCCAAAAAATACTAAACCCCTTATTCATCCCCCCCCCCTCTAAGGGCGCCATCAGATCCAACACACATTTACCTTGCTTGCCCCCTGAGATTTGAATGGAGTGACATGCAAAGAGGCAAAATAGACTTTTCCCCCAATTTCCATTAAAAATGGGAGGAGATTGGGAATGGAGGCCATTTGGCACTCCATTCTTCTGCCCAAAGCTTACTCCTGAGGCCTCCATCATTACCCAGCCAAATTTACACTGCATTGCTGCCATTTGGCAGCTGGGAGGAACAAACAAAGCTTGGCCGAGATTTGCTTTAATGGAAGATGCCTTAGGAGCTCTCCTCTTCCAAATTTGAGTTCACCAACAGCTTCAGAAGGGTCTAAGCAGCCGAGCCGTTGTACTGGAGCAGAGGAAATAGTGTCGGATCGAGATTTTGAGCTAGATCGCCGGAAGCCATCGCCGTCATGCCTCCCCGTGTAAGACCCCATTTTTTTTGGAAACCCGGGTCTTATGCCCAGAACCGCCGCTTTGCGGTGACACCCTCACTCGGGATGATCGCCATTACAAAACAACGATCCTACCGTCCTTATCGATCACAAAGAAGTAAAGCTAAAGCGAACTTATATAAGCCATGTCCATATCATATAAAAGTAAAATCATCATAAAAAGATATCCACATCAAATGTCTGAATAGAAAGGTACGATAAAAATAAAGGGTCATGCCCTGTACACCTATTCCTCACTACATTTTCTCTCACGGAAGCATAAAATACTAAAGCTTAACGATGCTCACGGATCCTGCTAGTGGTGCACCCACACTAGACTGCCCCGTCTGCATCTGCACCGGCCTCTGGTGCTGCAACATCTCCTCAGTCCCCTAAAATGATAATGTCCACCGACCGTCAGTCAAACTTGACTCATCCAATCCCCCACCCCTCCCCCGGTGACTCCTAGGCACCGATCGGGAGGAATGAAGGGGAGGACAATCAAGGGGTGTAAACAATAGTAGATGACGGGGATATAATCTACAGGGAATGTCTACCACTACGTAATATATATATCAAAACTGAAGCAGTAAGTAAAGTAGAGTAAGAACGAGTAAAGTAAGCAAGTAGAAATACTATATAAAGGTAAGTAAAGAAAAGTAACTGTTGATTTATAGGAGTGCCCACACAAACCTATAGACCAAGGGGTCGTTTAGCAAGGCCCATCGTATAAAAAGTCCCATAACAAACTTATACGATAGGGGTAGGGGTTGAAATGCAATGTTATGCTATGACATGTGTTTTACCCAGAAATCAGCGATCTCTACGAGCTAACATTTTCAGCTATCCCGGTATGTTTAGAGATCCGGGCCAATCTCGCTCCTCCGGGGGGGTCTCGTCGAGCCCGAGCGGTCTCGCACAGGAGGGAGGTCGCCCCTTCCTGGGCGACCTCAAGAACAGGGAGGTCGCCCCCTACCTGGACGACCTCATGCAGTGGGAGGTCGCCCCTTCCTAGGCAACCTCAAGCAGAGGGAGGTCGCCCCTACCTGGGCGACCTCATGTAGAGGGAGGTCGCCCCTACCTGGGCGACCTCATGTAGAGGGAGGTCGCCCCTACCTGGGCGACCTCATGCAGTGGGAGGTCGCCCCTTCCTGGGTGACCTCAAGCAGAGGGAGGTCGCCCCTACTTGGGCGACCTAATGTAGAGGGAGGTCGCCCCTAACTTGGCGACCTCCTGCAGAAGCAGGTCGCCCCAACTTGGGCGACCTCATGTAGTGGGAGGTCGCCTCTTCCTGGGCGACCTCAAGCAAAGGGAGGTCGCCCCTACCTGGGCGACCTCATGTAGAGGGAGGTCGCCCCTTCCTGGGCGACCTCATGCATAGGGAGGTCGCCCTTACCTGGGCGACCTCATGTAGAGGGAGGTCGCCCCTACCTTGGAGACCTCAAGCAAAGGGAGGTCGCCCATACCTGGGCAACCTCATGCAGTGGGAGGTTGCCCCTTCCTAGGAGACCTCACAGGGAGGAGATCGTCCCTCCCGGGCGATCTCCCAAGGAGCAAGCCGCTCCTCCTGGGCATTCTCGAAAGGGGAGATCGCTTCTCCTCGGTGACCTCACTTTGGAGGTTCTCGATCCCGAACTGATTCTGTTTTCTGTGATCTGTTCAGGTGATTTAGGCCCAGATGATCTCAGCGGTCTCAGTAGCAGTTCCAGACAATTTCGACAATCTCTACGGTCTCAGCAGCGGTCTCAGGCGATCTCAGCAATTTCGGGCAGCCCGTTACCTTTCAGGTCTGCCCGTTCGGGTAGGCCCCCGCGTCTATAAATAGAGGGGTAGGGGTACCAGTTGGGGGACTTTGGGAGAGCTTCCAGTTCCAGCCAGTGGTTAGAGCGGTCTCGGTTTTGAGTGACCGCCGAGACAGCCTATCACCTTTCAGGAGACCTCTCTGTCTCCCTCCAGACCCTTTTTCTCCAAGTCTTGTGTTGTTTTCTTTCATACCTTTCTACTATATTTTTCAGCTGTAATTCAAGCTTCAGATCAATAAAATTGTCTGTCCTTCAGCTCAAAGTAACCAGCCACCCAACAGTTTCACCCCCCATCCTTCAGCATGAGCGATTGTGGAATTGGTACATTATTTGGTGCCAACAGAACGAACACGCGACCTTCAGATTTTGAGTGGTTGGTGAACAGCAGTTGCGTGGAAGTTGCGGGATTCGACCAAAAATACACCAAAACTTCAAAAGGCCATAACTTTTGATCCGGGCATCGGAATTCAGAAATTCAAAGCTTGTCGCGACCGGCTCGGCCTGAACTATCCAAAAATTGATCAGGTTCCCCGTTCAGGGACTTTTCAGCCCTCAATTTTCAAAAATTCGACTCTGTTTGGAAGTTATCGCAGTTTTTCTATTTCGGCAATGCCTATTTTTTGAGTAGCAATGCAGATGCCAGAGGTTCATGCTCCTGTTTAGAAAGCTCCTTTCCATCCTCGAGTTGTCGACCTTTTTCCTCCTCAAGACGTAGCTCCTCTTCCTCCTACAAGATTTGCACATTCAGTTGTTCCCCCGCCATCAAATGCTGAAGAGTTCGCCACTACTCGTCGTGGCTACTGCAGACCAGTTTCCCGGGGAGGTCCCGTAGAAATGTCTAACTCTCAAGAAAAGTGTGCTTACTTTCCGGCCCCAGCCGATGTGGCTTATCCTTCATCTCCTCTAGATATTGTTGAAGAGGATGATCTTTCACCCTTCACAGATAGAGTTCGTTGGGTGACTGCTCCCGATAATTTTAGAGAACCTCGTCTGCCAACCTTCACTGGAGAAGAAGATCCCTTCTCCCATCTCCAAGCCTTTGAGTCAGCCATTTCTTTAAGGGCGTTAATGGATGGTGTCAAGTGCAAGCTCTTTGTTATGACCCTTGACAGCCATGCTAGAGAGTGGTTCTATAGTTTGCCATCTGGATCAATTGCTTGCCTTATGGATTTGCAGAGAATTTTCCTCTTAAGGTTTTCAACCTCCAGAAAGCCGAAAAGGGGTGTCGCAGCCCTTTTCCAAATAAGGCAAAGAGTTAATGAAACTCTCGCTCACTTTGTCGATAGATTCCAGAGAGAAATTCTTCAGATTGTTAATGTAGATCAAGAGTTGTATCAAATTGCCTTAATCAACGAACTCCAAGAAGGCCCTCTCAAATTCAAAGTTACTTCAAATGAGCCCAAGTCTTATAGGCACCTCATCGAAATAGCAAACCACGTTATTCAGTGTGAGGCGATGAATCCAAATTATATGAATTCTCGGAACCAGCAGACTCGGCAACATTGGAAGCATTACTACCATCATCGTTCATCTTCCTCACAAATCCCTCCGCAAGGTGAGCAGTCCAAGTCTTATTCACCTCCTCCGAATATGTCCAAATCACCTCATTAGGATATGCCATCTCCATACATGGATATCTCTCCCATTCTGTCCTATGATCCTACAAAATTTGAATAAGAAACTTACTCAGAAGGGTTTGATCAGTTGAATCTCCCTTTGGAAGAGGTTCTTCCAATTATTGAGAATATGCCAGAGTATAGAAGACCCCGTCCTATAAAGTCTAAAGTTGAAAATCGCAATCAGGAACTCTATTGCATATACCATTCAGCTATGGGTCATGATACAGAAGACTGTCGCGCACTTCGAAAATTGGTAGACCCACTATTGAAGGCAGGAAAATTACAAGATTATGTTGTTTAATAATAAGAAGATGATTTTTCTTTCCAGCAAAGACAGCTTTACAAAACAGAGATTCTCTCCTTCAATAAAAGAAATGCATAAAATAGAGATGAGATAGAGTTTCTTTTTTGTTTTGTATGTCTCCCATTTGTTTGGAGTTTCTGCATCTTTTGTTTTCTAAGCTTACTTGTAATAAGTGTGGCAGTAATCTGTGTTCTACAAGCAGCTACCATTGCGAGGATTTTTTCAGCAGTCAGCTATATAAAGCTTCATACCCATATTCACTGCAGACATTCAGCCAAGTACGTCTAAAACTTTTTTCATTACTTTACTTTTTCCTGTTTGCATTAATATTTCTGGAAATACGTAGATTTGGAAGGTAGAAATACCTTGGAGTGTATAAAGCTTTTTTATTACTTTACTTTTTCATGTTTATATTAATATTTCTAGAAATGCGTGGTTATGGAAGGTAGAAATACTGTCTCTGTTGTTTGATATAAAGTGTGGGAATAACATACCTAATTATCTCTTCTACTCCGGGCCATAAAATCACTAAGTACACATCTCGCTAGAAATAAACGCAGTTGTGTCGTGGTAACCCAACCCCCCTTTCTCCCCCAATCTCTTTCTCCTTCAACCTCTTTTTCTCCCAACCTCTATCTATATGAAGATAGAGGTTAATAGCTGAGACATCTGGTTGAGCTTAAAAGAAAGTGGTTTTCATAGATCTAAATATGTTGAGACCGCCAGTTTGATCTCCTCCAGGACTTGGATATTTGAGATTGCTGGTTGAGTTCTCCAATTCTTTGCAGAAAGTGGTTTTCATAGATCTAAATATGTTGAGGCCGCCAGTTTGATCTCCTCCAGGACTTGGATGTTTGAGATTGTTGGTTGAGTTCTCCATTTCTTTGCAGAAAGTGGTTTTCATAGATCTAAATATGTTGAGACCGCCAGTTTGATCTCCTCCAGGACTTAGATGTTTGAGATTGCTGGTTGAGTTCTCCATTTCTGTTCGGAAAGTGGTTTTCAGAGGTCTTAAATATTTGAGACCGCCGGCTGAATTTCCTCCAGGACTTGGATGTTAGAGATTGCTGGTGGGATCTCCAGAGTTCTCTTTGAGAAGAGTGTTTGACAATCTGAAGTATTGGAGACTGTTAAATGGTTCTTCTCAGAAAAGCCTTTTTTGACAAGTGTTTTGGGACATTTGTGATCATCATCTTAGAACCTCTCATATTTATTTTTGGGCGGTCTGGAGAAATTGAGATCACAACATGAGTACTCATCTGTCTATCAAGCAATTTGAAGTATATGAAGGTATTCATGAGATCTCTCTTCTATTATTCAACAAATAAGCGGTCAGAAAAGCTGAGATCGTCAATTATCTATCTCAAAAGACCAATGTTTCTCAAGATTCATCTATCATTCGCAGAAGGAGCAGTTTGAACTATTTGACACCTTCATTTATCAAAGTACATAACAGAGTTTAGAAACATCATTTATGGATTATCATGATCTGATTCCTCTACAAAACATCTCGAATATTGAAGATCGCCATTTGACATCGGAATTATTTCATGACAAAGCAGTTTCAAATGGCCAAAGTTAATATCTTTTCAAAATATGTTTTGACAACCACAAGATCGCCATTTTTAATTATCGATTGTACTTCAAATATGGGCAAGATAAGTATCAACAAGTTGTTTCAGATACCTGATGTATCTTTACTTTTTTATATACCAGCTCAGCATATCTTTTATACACGGAAACAGGTGTTCACTTGTTCTCTTCAGGTACTCATGTAACATATGTTTCTTTTATACCTGCTTTGACTGTTCTTTCGCAGAAATAGGCAGGTGCTAGTATTTTCTCTTCAGGTACTCGCATAAATGCCAGTGCTCACAAGTTTTCTTAAGAAGAGAGAAACTATTCGCAAGCACGACTGGTGCTAGTAAGTCCGCACAGGTATTTATATTTTTTCTATCACACATGTTCTACTATAACAGGAAAGGTAGATCGCGATTCTCGTGGGTAAGTTTTATTTTTTCGAAGTTTTTCAAAACTTAAAAAAATGCAGGGATTATGTTTTACCCAGAAATCGGAGATCTCTACGAGCAAACATTTTCAGCTATCCCGGTATGTTTAGAGATCCAGGCCGATCTCGCTCCTCCGGGGGGGTCTCGTCGAGCCCGAGCGGTCTCGCGCAGGAGGGAGGTCGCCCCTTCCTGGGCGACCTCAAACACAGGGAGGTCGCCCCTACCTGGGCGACCTCATGCAGTGGGAGGCCGCCCCTTCCTGGGCGACCTCAAGCAGAGGGAGGTCGCCCCTACCTGGGCGACCACATGTAGAGGGAGGTCGCCCCTACCTGGGCGACCTCATGTAGAGGGAGGTCGCCCCTACCTGGGCGACCTCATGTAGTGGGAGGTCGCCCCTTCCTGGGGGACCTCAAGCAGAGGGAGGTCGCCCCTACCTGGGCGACCTCATGTAGAGGGAGGTTGCCCCTACCTGGGTGACCTCATGCAGAGGGAGGTCGCCCCTACCTGGGCGACCTCATGCAGTGGGAGGTCGCCCCTTCCTGGGCGACCTCAAGAAAAGGGAGGTCGCCCCTACTTGGGCGACCTCATGTAGAGGGAGGTCGCCCCTTCCCGGGAGACCTCATGCAGAGGGAGGTCGCCCCTACCTGGGAGACCTCATGTAGAGGGAGGTCGCCCCTACCTGGGCGACCTCAAGCAAAGGGAGGTCGCCCCTACCTGGGCGACCTCATGCAGTGGGAGGTCGCCCCTTCCTGGGCGACCTCACAGGGAGGAGATCGCCCCTCCCAGGCGATCTCCCAAGGAGCAAGCCGCTCCTCCTGGGCGATCTAGAAAGGGGAGATCGCTTCTCCTCGGCGACCTCACTTTGGAGGTTCTCGGTCCCGAACTGATTTGGTTTTTTGTGATCTGTTCAAGTGATTCAGGCCCAAACGATCTCAGCGGTCTCAGTAGCAGGTCCAGACGATCTCGACGATCTATGCGGTCTCAACAGCAGTCTCAGGCGATCTCAGCAGTTCCGGGCAGCCCGTTACCTTTCAGGTCTGCCCGTTCGGGCAGGCCCCGCGTCTATAAATATAGGGGTAGAGGTACCAGTTGGGGGACTTTTGGAGAGCTTCCAGTTCCATCCATTGGTTAGAGCGGTCTCAGTTTTGAGTGACCGCTGAGACCGCCTATCACCTTTCCGGAGACCTCTCCGTCTCCCTCCAGACCCATTTTTCTCCAAGTCTTGTGCTGTTTTCTTTCATACCTTTCTACTATATTTTCAGCTGTAATTCAAGCTTCATATCAATAAAATTGTCCATCCTTCAGCTCAAAGTAACCAGCCACCCAACAGTTTCACCCCCCATCCTTCATCTTGAGCGATTGTGGAATTGGTACATTTTTTGGTGCCAACAACATGCAAGGCATGCAGTTAAATGTTATGTTCACACAAGTGTAACTCACACACTACGACTCTATGCACACAGACCTTTAGTTCCCCCTTTTTGGAGCTAGCAAAACTCCCAGGATACTCCCGTAGTGGCAAACGGAAGCGGTGGGTTTGGTCTCGCCCACTTCTAGGTTGGTATTTGCACTACCTAACCTAGACCTATCGTACGCCTCGACGCTAAGAACACAGCAGCGGAGCTCCTGCGTACTCTTACTGGCTACTCCACCAGAGTTTTCTTGGTAAAGTGTTAACCACTCTTACCGAGCCAAAGTATCGACATCCGTGCAACGATCGTCAACACTAATGCCCCGCGGCCTTATGCACATACAAAATTTCCTACTATATCCCAAGCCATAAGGCTCCCCGGACTAACCTGCCCGTTATCATAACCTTCTGAGCTAACGGTTCGCCGGAACAACCCGTCCGTACTAACAAGCACTACTGAGCCACAAGCTCACCAGACTAAATTAGTC
Source organism: Dactylorhiza incarnata (assembly GCA_033032865.1). Lineage (NCBI taxonomy): Eukaryota > Viridiplantae > Streptophyta > Magnoliopsida > Asparagales > Orchidaceae > Dactylorhiza > Dactylorhiza incarnata. Next base: position 6,931,727 of record JAWHQI010000033.1, on the reverse strand, counting down.
TACTACTACAACCACCGAGCCTACCGCTCATAAGACCAAAATGACTAACATACCCATGACCACGGGGGTGTGAGTGAGTGTATTACTAAGTTAATCTTGTGTAACAACTTAACCCTACAATTTATGGTTAGCCTTGGACTTCCCGAGGATTACCCTGTAAGGGGCTTGCTACAGTACTAGGAACTATAATGGTATGACACCCCAAGGCTCCCTTTCTCAAGTCATTTAATGTTATTGGTAACTACCCATATGCATGACCCTCTTACCATTTCACTTGTGTTAACCCTAGGTGGTTTTTGACATTCTAGGGGAAAGACGATCTTTCGTCAATCCCAAGCACGACCTTACCCTCAACTCCCCAAGCACTCCAGCCACATAAACTCCTTTCTTTGGTGGCCTCAACCTCTTCAAGCTGACCACATACACCAACTAAAACCCAATTCCTCTCAGTCTGGTCACTAGTTACCCAAGTTTTACCATTTTACTATACGCAGACCAAATGAACTATATGAACCTCATAAGTAGAAGTACACCAAATATTCACCCACATGACACAAGATTATTTCTGGAAGACTATCATGACATATTATAATACTAAATTAAAGATTCATATTTTTCCGTAACATTTTAGCATTTATTTTAATTTTTCCAACATTTGCCATGTATGAATATGAACATGAATTGTAAGGTATTCTTATGATTTGGCTCCCGTAAAATTAAGATAAATCTATCATGCCAAAATAACAGTAAAAACAGAGTGTCACAATTTTACAATCAGGAATTGTCCTCTAATTATAATATTTAGCATCTACCCCAATTTGGAGATTAATGAAGGAACCATAAAAAATACTTATTCAAAAATTATGGGAAAATTACTAAACCTTTATCTTAGTCAGAAAAGTCTACTAGACAAATTTCAGAATTTATAAAGGAAAATTAATCACATAAATGAATATTACAAAGAAACTCTTTTAAGGGAAAATTATGAAGGAGCCTACTGTTAAATAATTCCAAAAATTATGAAAGAAATACCAAATCTCTAATATGATCATAAAGGCTTACTGACTGAGTTTCACAATTTATGGAAATCATTTTCTCATCTAAATAAATATTCCAAATAAATCTTAATATGAACATGTTGTGAAGTAGCCTACAGATAACCATCTCCAAAAATTACACAAATATTCACAGAGCTTCCTAATGCCCTGAAATGTCCTATCCCCAAGTTGCAAATTTTTTCAGAGAGCATTGGACCCTCAAATTTTTTTCTTAAGACCAAGACAAAATAAGTGCCTTAAGAATAAAGTACTGGATAAATAATTTAATTAATTACACAAAAAATACCAGAGGTCCATCACATGATTATAAAAGCACTACCAAGGTTTCATCACCATCCAAGACCATTTGAATATGTAACTCTCTTTAATAATGGAAAGCCCTTTAGGGGTTATAACCTAATTTAGGGGGAATAAGGGTTCCTAAAATCCTTCTAAAATTTCCTAGGGTATTATTACACCCTTTGAACTTGTATACCAAATTTCATGGCCATTCAATAACATTTGACCCCATGTCCTTCAGAAAACTCAAGTGCAACCCTAAGGGAAAAGCTAGGGTTTTTGGGAAAACCCACCCCACATCACTCCGACACACTCATGGATGTGTTTTAGGTGATCCTAAACCAGTGGCCAAGATTTCAACTCATGTTGATGAGTTTTGACCACAATACCCAGAGATAAACACCATACCCTAATTTTGGCCTAGTTTAACCCAACTTGGGTTAACGAATTACCCAATTAAATATGTCCAAATTGGGCTGAAATTTTTACCAAGGTCATATAATAACCCTAAGGAGCACCCACAAAAATTTGGAGTTTATTATGGGTCATTAGACCCATTAATTAATTAACATTTGATATATGAAATTATTACAAAAACCATAGAAAACTTTCTCCTAAAATTCCCATCTTTCGGTATGTTAAGGGGGTTAGTATAAATAGCCTAGGTTTCAATTTTCATGCCCAAAGCATTTCTCTATCAAGAGTTATTCAAGGAATGGTGACTGCCCTACCCTACGGACCAGTCCTAGCATAATGGCTCTACAGGGGGCTATATTGCCCCTATTGGGCTGAACCAATTTTCACTTAAAGTTAACCTCAATACCTACAACTATCATGTAGAACATTTTCTCTGAAACTGAGCCTATGTATTTTTAGTATTCAAAACAAGGTACTGCATTATACGTGACAGAATAATACAAATCATTTCATTAAATCATTTAGGCCTGCACTTAGCAGATCGCGGCACATCCAACAACTCACCATCATCATCCCCAAGTACTGGATGACATGCTATAGCCCGTCCTGGGCTCACTTTCCCGGCCACCTTAGCTCCGCCATGGCAGACCAATGCCACCCCCACCTTCGTTGAGGTGGTAGCCGGCGATTAGGGGTGGTTGGCCGGCCGGAGGTGGCCAGAGTGAGGGGATTTTTGGGGGGAAACATGGCTCAAAACGAGCCCTCTCAGAAGCGCGATCCGAGCCCAATTGAGCTTGGATCAAGCCCCTAATCATCAGAGGATCTAGCACCAGAGGAGAGGAAGCGGATTAGACCTATGTGGGGGCTTGGTGGCACGTATTCCGGCGAGTCACCATGGACGGTGGTGGAGCTTTTGGTGCCATGCCGATCTAGGCCTCCTCTGCACGATTCTCACTGGAAGGTTGGGGGTTTTCTTCCTCTCTGATCACTGAAGGTAATGGGGGTTTCAATTCGAGCTTGTGGTGGCTTTATTCCTGAAATCCATTAATGACCATTATTAGGATTTCGGTTATACTGGGGAGATGAAAACTTCTCCTCTCTCCAAGGTGAGATGAAAGGAGCCATCAATTGCTCAGATTGGGGGTTTCTTCTTCCTCCCAATAACTCCCCTCTCTTCCAATTTGGGATCTCTCTCTCCTGGTCGACTCTGTTCAAATTGAATGGTCAACTCAGCAACATTCAATCCTCATTAGGTGGTGGACCACATCAATTGGGTCTAGCTCAAGTGGGTTGGGTTCAATTTGGGTAAAGTAGGTCATTTTGACCTAAATTGAGGATAAGGTTGACTTTGGTCAAATTGTCCACTTGGGTTGACCACAATGGGTGTGTAGTGACCCTTTGGACTCTCTTATGGGTTAGTAAGGTTTAGGTGGAGTCAATTTGGCAAGGTGAGGGTGAATTGCCCCTTATTAGGGCACTTTTGACCAAATTAGGGCTAGAGTTGACTGTGGTAAAATTGGCCAAATTGGAGGTCCCATGATGGGGCTTTTTGGTCCATTAGGTCCCTAGTGTCCCTATAAGGGTAGGGGAAGGGTCAATTTGGCATGATAGGGGTTAATTGGCCCTAATTGAGTTAGTTTGACCAATTTAGGGTTAGGGTTTACTTTGGTCAATTTTGCCTCTTTGGTTGACCCCAATGGGTTCCTGGTGCTCCAAGGAGACCCCTAATGGGTTAGGGATACTATGGTGAGGTCAAGATTCAAGGTGAGGCCCTAAAGTCCAACTCTAGGCTATGTATCTAAAAACTGCTATTTGCAGACCACTTGAGTTTTCTCCTTCTCACCCAAGCTCACATGGTCTTGAGCTCTTCCTATGGTTTTTTCATGACCTAGTCATGACAAAACCAACTTGGGGCCTAATTTCTTGGGGGATGTTACAAATCCCAATACATAAAAATAAAAATTTCCTCCTCGAAATTCAGGTTAAGCCTGTGGGGTTTCTACTACAAGAAAGAAAATGTAACATCCCAGAAAAACAATTTAGGTTATACCTACTGCAAAGAGCTTCAGGTACTTTTGCTGCATCAAGTCCAGTGTCTCCCAGGTGTGCTCCTCTTATCCATGGTTCCTCTATAGGACCTTGACTAGCAGGACCTTCTTGCGCCGCAATACTCGCAACTCCATGTCATCTATCCGAACCGGCTCCAGGCGAACCGATCGATTAGTAGCTACTGACCCTTATGTAGTAGAAATCTACTGCTCTGGCCGTAGTAGAGCCCTCCTAAGCGAGGAGATGTGGAAAATGTCGTGCAGTCCCTCTAACTCCAGAAGTAGCTCTAGTCTGTATGCCAAGGGACCGATCCGCTCCAGGATCCTGTAAGGCCCCATGTATCTTGGACTGAGCTTCTTCCGCCCGCGAACTCGCGAGACTCCATGCATCAGATGTATTTTCAAGAAAACCTGATCTCCTACCTGGAACTCTACCATACGATGTCGTGCATCATAATACTTGGCCTACCTGCTCTGGGTCTCCAACATCCTGTCTCGAATCAGTCGCACCTGAGCCTCAGTGTCTTCCACAAACTCTGAGCCAAGTGCCTTGGGATCCTCATCCTGAATCCAAGAAAATGGTGTCCTGCACCTCCGTCCATATAATGCCCCGTAGGGTGCTATGCTTATACTAGCCTGGTGACTATTGTTGTATGAGAACTCAACCAATGGCAACAGTCTCTCACATGGCTCCCCGCGATCCAGAATGCAAAGGCATAGAAGATCCTCCAGGGTCCTGTTGGTAAGCTCCGTTTGCCTGTGTGTCTGGGGGTGGAAAGCTGTACTAAAAGTCAACTGGGAGCCTAGGTAGGTATGCACTGCTCTCCACTCCCTCAACGTAAATCATCCATCTCGATCTGACATGATCGTCCTAGGCACACCATGATAATGAACAAACTACTCCACGAACCTCCGTACCAAAACACCGACCGGAGCGTCCTTCCTGACTGTAATGAATCTGGCCACCTTTGTCAATCTGTCGACGATCACCTAAATCGAGTCCTTTCCCGCATGAGATCGGGGAAGGCTGTGTATAAAGTCCATCGCGATGTCGTCAAACTTCCACTCCGGTGCCGGGAGTGGTTGCAATAATCCAGCGGGGTTCCGGGACTCTGCCTTCACGAGTTGGCAAGACTCGCAGTGAGTCACAAAATAGATGATGTCTTTCTTCATACCTGGCCAGTACATGGTCCGCTTCAGATCTGTTGTCATCTTGGTTATACCCGGGTGCACGAAATATCTACTGCAATGAGCCTTTGTCATAATATCCTCCCGAATCTGGCTCCCTGCCAGTATATATACCCAGCCTCTAAAACTCAACAGGCCGTCCTTCAAGGCATAGTCTCCAGCTGAGCCTGCCTCCAAGGCTCTAAATATCAGCTCTAGCTTTGCATCCTGCCTCTGCCCATCCCTGATGCGGTCCCTAATGTCATATGTTGTACTTATCACCGCTAAGTACTCTTCGTATAGCTTCGGATCATCCTCAGATACTAAGGAGATCTGCATGTCTTCGAACATCCGCACTAGCTCCATGGACATCAACTTGGGCTCTGCTCCTGACGTGGTAGCTCTCCTGCTCAGAGCGTTTGTTACTATATTCGCCTTCCCCGGGTGGTAATGCATCGTGTACTGGTAGTCTGATAAAAACTCCACCCATTATCTTTGCCGGATGTTCAGCTCCTTCTGCGTATCTACGTACTTCAGATTCTTGTGATCTGAGAATATGTCACAGTGGACACCATAGAGGTAGTGTCGCCAGATCTTTAGAGCAAATACAACTGCTCCCATCTCCAAGTCATGCTCCGGGTAATTCCGCTCGTGATTCTTCAACTGGCGGGAAGCGAATGCTATCATGTGCTCGTTCTGCATCAGAACAGCACCCATCCCCTGGTATGATGCATCCATGTATACCTGAAATCCTTCCCTCCCCGATGGAAGGGTGATGAGTCCCATTTATATATATATTTATGGGCTCATCTGGGCCGTATTTCTAATCTATGCACCACATTTTAGGCATATTTTCATTCATTTGTACTATTCCATGCTAGGTGCACTTTTAAGTCCATTCCGGTGTGCAATTGCACTCCTTGTTGTTGGGGGTAAGCACATGGTGCTCCCCTTCCCTTCTTCTATGTTTTTCTGATGCTGGACGTGTATTCCCAGCCATTGTATCTTGTATGCAGGTGACCGGATCGTCCCATTTTCCCCAGAAGTAATGTCTGTGCATATCGCACGGTCGTGCGTTTCCTTGACGCACGGTCGGTTGCGGTCGTGCATTTGTGTCTGGGCTGAAAACAGAGCGTAGGAGTTTACTCGTGCGTTTTTACGCACGGGCGGTTTGCCCGTGCGTGAGTAAAACACACGGTCGACCTGTGTATTCTTGATTTCAGAGCGTCGGATTTTGCCCGTGCGTTTGTATGCACGGGCGGTGTTGATCATGCGTAAGCAAAACGCACGGGCGGCGCAGCGTTTTCCCCATGTCAAGTTTTATCTTTTAATAACGCACGGTCTGCGCACGGTCGTGCGTTCGACCGTGCGTGACCATTTTCTGATATAATTTCTATTTAAGCCCAGGTCTTGCCCTATTCTGGATCGATCATTTTTCCCGCTCCCAGAGCTCCAGTTCCGTGCCCTTTTCGCCGTCCATCGCCGCCCACCTTCAGGAGGTGCTCCGGGCTTGTTCTTCACGCCAATCTTGAGCCCAGAGATCATCTCAGCCTCCTCCTTCATCCTAGAGCTTCAAAGGAGATCTAGCCGCCATTACCATCAAGCAAGGGGAAGTTTGCAACCTTTACCGGATCGTGAGACAAAGAAGATGGGCTCATTGGAGAGTCGTGACAGCTCTCTCTACCCCGGACATAGTTGAGGACCGAGCTTGGGCGCGGATTGACAACCTAGCGATTCCAACCATGACTCCTCGATGAGCCTTCGGATTCGGTCGATTTCTTGCCTTGTTCTTCTCTTATTGATGTGTGTATGTAGTTAGATCTTTATATTATGATGAAGTGGCACTTAAACTTGTTTGTATTTCTATATTTCATGTCTATGTGAAATGCTTTGGTGTTTAAGTTGCTCGAGGAGCGCCTACATTTTTATTCCATTCAGCCGTCACGTTCGTGTGCTGCACTAGCAATTGCTAGTGGCGTACTTGTCGACGAGGTGCTTGCGACCCTCATCCGTATGCCTACTCATCCATCCGCCTAGCGAAGCGTGGCATAGCGGCCCGTGTAATCTATTCTGACTCCGCCGGTGCGAACCATTCCATCTGCTTGCCTACTCGTCCATCCGCCTAGCGAAGCGTGGCATAGCGTCCCGTGTAATCCATTCGCCTAATGAAGCAGCGTGCTCAAGGCCTGCACAGTTCGATTCCGCTTGCATACTCGTCCATCCGCCCTTGTGAAGCAGCGCGCTCAAGGCCGGCCTAGTCTCCATCCCGCCAAGCGAAGCATTGCATAGCGGCATTGCATAAGAGTAGTTGTAGCTCTTTTCTTTTATTTTCCACAACCAAATCAACTCTCCCGCTTTCCAACCGACCAAAGGACTTCGATCTCAAGTCCTTCCTCAATAATACACTACACCTTACTGTGTTCCTTCGAGATCGATACTTGGGGATTCACTCCCACCTTTTATATTATTTGATTGATCGGTACACTGTCGTTTCGTGCCGCAGTCTTACTACCGCCTATAGCGGTGTGCTAAGATTTGCGCATCAAGTTTTTGGCGCCGTTGCCGGGGAACACAGACGTGTGAGTTTTCTTGAGAGGGAGAGCCGAGAGATTGTAGTTCTTCCAATGTGTATAGCCGCTTTGTTATTTTTGTTTGCTTTTTAATTATATATTGTTTGTTATTATTTCTTTCTCTCCTATTTTAAGGTTTCAGGCAAGTTTAATCCAAGGTGATTTATTAGTTTGTGTAAATTTACTTGCAAGGAATTTCAGCTTTGTTATCTGCTTTAATTTTCAAAAATGTCGTCATGGGATATTTCTCCTAGCACTTACGACAAGATGGTTTATTATATAGATCAAATGAAGGAGTTAAATGCTAGGCTGTGTAGGAACCTTGTTTGTTTGTTGTGTCGAGGAGAGGGTCATGAATTGGAGGACTGTCCTAGTCTTTTCAATCCTGACCGCCGCTCCTCCACTCATGACAACTTCGTCCCTATCTAACATTCTTTACCCATGAAGGCAATCGTGCCCTCTATCCCCGAGTTTATCTCGTGCATGGACAACTCACTCCCTGTGTATGACTTCACTCCTAGTGATGATGATCACTCATCTGTTGGCCAACAAGGAGAGGAATGGGAGCTCCTAGATGCACCTGAGTGTGATGAGGAAAGTATTCTTTCCATCGGGGAGGTGTTAGCAGATCTTTTTGCGGAGGAACCAAGTATTTTTGTTCCTCCAGTTTCTTTGCAAGATTTTTCTACACACATTCTTTATGATCCTATCGAAGTGAAGGAGTGGGGTGATGCTTCTGACTCGGAGGATGCTACAAAGTGGGATGAGGAGTTTGTTTTCCCCGAAGGGGAGAATGAATGCTTTGAACACGATGGTGCACCTCGGTGGGATGAGGAGGATACTCTCTCTGATGAGGAGGTTTGCACTTCCTCATGGGACGAGGAGGTCCAACTCACCACTGAGGCCCTTGAGTTCTTGGGTTCCCCTCGCTATGATACTTATGATGATGATAGCGATCTATCCTTGGATCCTGCCGGGAGTGAGACCGGGATCACTCCCCCGATTGATTTTTATTCATGTTCTTCTTCTTTTTTATTTCTTAATCCCCTTTCTCTATCTAAGCATGTGCTGGTTGAGTCTTCACAGGTACTTCAGGAGGACTTGGAGCATTATGCTCAAGTCAATGATGAGTGTATCCTCTCATGTGAGGAGGTTGATCCCCCCTCCGTAGAGGAAGCCCCACTCATTTCCTTCTCCTCCTACTGCCTCCCTGAAGATGATACCATGCTGGGCAAGGATAGTTTTGGTGAGTTGAGTGAGGATTCCTCCTCTTCTTTCTTTTTATTCCCTCTACATGTGACGAGCAGGTATTATTTATATTCGGGTAGAGGCGTGACTGTTCTGTCGCCGTATCAGTACCCGCTACCGACACGCATATTAGAACAGTTACCTGTGCACTTTTCTTTTCATAGACCCATTAGCTAGAACTGCTTTAAATTTGAATAAGTCATGCTGGGAGGACAATAACCCCAGTAGTTATCTTACTTTTCCTGCATTTTTATTTCTTCTAATCATGTTTAAGTAGTTGTAGTTTATTTTAGTTTGTCTTTTTCTTTAGTTTTTGCGGAGCTCACCCCTACAGGTCATTCTTCTGGCGGATGCTGCAGCTTTTCTTGGTTTACACGCGTCTTCTGGTATGCTCACTTGCTGAGCATTGGGTACTCTCTTCCCTTAGCTTCATTTTGAATTTCATGGCCATATCTTTTGTTGGATTGTTTAGATTAAGTCTGGTGGAGAGCCGCTATGTGTTACCCACTGCACGCGCACATATCATTTGCATACTAGAAGTATTTTAATCTCATTTATTTTGTTTTGTTCATCTTCACAGCACATCACAACACCCATTTGAGCGTGCGCTTAGCTGTTGGCACGTCGCGAGTCGAATTTGTCTCTTTTGTGTGATTTGAAAAAAATCATTGTGCTGGATTAGGATTATGAGGCGTTGTAAAATGTTGACTCCTGGAGTGCTCCTAGTCAAGTGCTCATGTCTCGCATAGAAATTTGTGTAGATTCAATTTATTCTTATGCTTTTAGTTTATATCTTTCTATTTGCGTAGATATTGTTTACTTTACCAAAAATTGGTGAATCCGGTGTGAATCAAACAGTAGCATAGGAATGTGTGTAGACGTTCGTTAGCCTCGTATTGCCTGAGTCAGGAGGAAGAATAATCTTTCTCGGTGGCTAAGAACTTTCCCCAAGCGACTCTTGAAGCATGGGTATATGGTTAGTCAATCGCGTGAATATGATATAGGCCATCATTTTGGCCCGATTGAGCTTTTGTGCCCATTCCTATCGCTCTATCCTCGTTAGCCCAGTTGTGCCTACCCGTTCTTTGATTCAGCCCCACTTTTATCTCACCAAAGCCTAAAAGCCAATCCTAGTCGCACACCCAAATTTGAGCTTTAGTTGTTTATTATTTTCATGATTGGGGTGTTGATGTGGTGATATTTTTTGTGAAAATATGGATGCGCTTCATTGCTTTCTTGCTGAAAATGTGTTGAAAAGAAAAAAATGAGAAAAAGAAAAGAAGTAAAAAGAAATGAAAAAGAAGTAGTGCTTAATTGAAAATCTTTATAGATTTGTGATTGGGAGTAGGAGGTGCACACACCCATGTAGTCAAGCCCAAGTCTGGGGGTGTGGTGTACCCGCGTATCTTTTTGTGGTGCTTGAGGATAGTTTTCCGTGCTAGCTCATTTGGGTTTAGTGCCTGAGCCGTAGTTTTTATCATTGTATACCTCACCTAAACCCAAGCCTCATCTAAAACCTAAAGTCCTATTGATTCACGCAGTTGAGTCAAACCTGTGCCATGGAGAGAGTGCGAACGGGCAAGCTTATGGTCACCGACATTGATGGATTTCAATGGAGGTTGTCTCGAGCCCCGATCTTTGGCAATGCTCACCTCAGCGTTCAGTTTACTTTCTTCCTATGTATGACCTTATGATTCACCGTGATTCACTTTTTGAGTAAATGTAATATATAGATACGCCCCTAGAAAAGTATAAACTAATATGTATAATTAGGAATTTTGTCTACTATATTTCTACACGCATGAGCATGCGACTTCGCATGGTACTCCGCTTTACAATTTCTATGTCAGCTTATGTTTTTCTTATCCGCTTGAGGGATTTGTTTGCTCGGGACGCGCAAACAGGTAAGTCTGGGGGTGTGATGAGTCCCTTTTATATATACATTTATGGGCTCATCTGGGCCGTATTTCTAGTCTATGCACCACATTTTAGGCACGTTTTCATTCATTTGTACTATTCCATGCTAGGTGCACTTTTAAGCCCATTCCGGTGTGCAATTGCGCTCCTTGTTGTTGGGGGTAAGCACATGGTGCTCCCCTTCCCTTCTTCTATGTTTTTCTGATGCTGGACGTGTATTCCCAGCCATTGTATCTTGTATGCAGGTGACCAGATAGTCCCATTTTCCCCAGAAGTAATGTCTATGCATATCGCACGGTCGTGCGTTTCCTTGACGCACGGTCGGTTGCGGTCGTGCGTTTATGTCTGGGCTGAAAACGGAGCGTCGGAGTTTACTCGTGCATTTTTACGCACGGGCGGTTTGCCCGTGCGTGATTAAAACGCACGGTCGACCTGTCTATTCTTGATTTCAGAGCGTCGGATTTTGCCCGTGCGTTTGTACGCACGGGCGGTGTTGATCGTGCGTAAGAAAAATGCACGGGTGGCGCAGCGTTTTCCCCAAGTCAAGTTTTATCATTTAATAACGCACGGTCTACGCACGGTCGTGCGTTCGACCGTGCGTGACCATTTTCTGACAGAATTTCTATTTAAGCCGCATGTCTTGCCCTATTCTGGATCGATCGTTTTTCCCGCTCCCAGAGCTCCAGTTCCGCGCCCTTTTCACCATCCATCACCACCCACCGTCAGGAGGTGCTCTGAGCTTGTTCTTCACGCCAATCTTGAGCCCGGAGATCATCTCAGCCTCTTCCTTCATCCTAGAGCTTCAAAGGAGATCTAGCCGCCGTTACCATCAAGCAAGGGGAAGTTTGCAACCTTTACCGGATCGTGAGACGAAGAAGACGGGCTCATTGGAGAGTCGTGACAGCTCTCTCTACCCCGGACGTAGTTGAGGACCGAGCTTGTACGCGGATTGACAACTATCCAACCGTGACTCCTCGACGAGCCTTCGGATTCGGTCGATTTCTTGCCTTGTTCTTCTCTTATTGATGTGTGTATGTAGTTAGATCTTTATATTATGATGAAGTGGCACTTAAACTTGTTTGTATTTCTATATTTCATGTCTATGTGAAATGCTTTGGTGTTTAAGTTGCTCGAAGAGCGCCTACATTTTTATTCCATTCCGCCGTCATGTTCGTGTGCTGCACTAGCAATTGCTAGTGGCGTGCTTGTCGACGAGGTGCTTGCGACCCTCATCCGTATGCCTACTCTTCCATCCGCCTAGCGAAGCGTGGCATAGCGGCCCGTGTAATCGATTCCGACTCCGCCGGTGCGAACAATTCCATCCGCTTGCCTACGCGTCCATCCGCCTAGCGAAGCGTGGCATAGCGGCCCGTGTAATCCATTCGCCTAACGAAGCAGCGCGCTCAAGGCCTGCACAGTTCGATTCCGCTTGCCTACTCGTCCATACGCCCTTGTGAAGCAGCGCGCTCAAGGACTGCCTTGTCTCCATCCAGCCAAGCGAAGCATTGCATAGCGGCATTGTATAGGAGTAGTTGTAGCTCTTTTCTTTTATTTTCCACAACCAAAACAACTCTTCCGCATTCCATCCGACCAAAGGACTTCGATCTCAAGTCCTTCCTTAATAATAAACTCCACCTTGCTGTGTTCCTTCGAGATCGATACTTGGGGATTCACTCCCACATTTTATGTTACTTGAACTATCGGTACACTGCCATTTCGTGCCGCAGTCTTGCTACCGCCTATAGCGGTGTGCTAAGATTTGCGCATCAAGGGCTAGGATGGGGGCCGAAGTAAGTCGACCCTTCAGCTCCTGGAAGGCTACCTCACACTGCGGTGTCCATGTATAGGTAGCATCCTTTTTTGTCAGGGATGTGAGCGGAAGGTCTATCTGGGAGAACCCCTGCACGAACATCCGGTAATTACCGGCAAGTCCCCAGAAACTCTGCAAGTCGGTGGCCGTCTTCATCGGTGGCCAATCCGTCACTGCCTGGATCTTCGCTGGATCCACTGCTAGAACAGCTCCATTGGTAATATGGCCTAGGAAGGCCACCTCCTTCAGCCAAAACATGCACTTGCTAAACTTCACATACAGACGGTGCTCCCGAAGCTTCTCCGATGTTAGTGCCAAATGTCGTGCATGCTCCTCCTCCGTCCTCGAATAGATGAGCACAATGATGTCGAGATAAGGCTCGAACACCCGGTTCATCAGGCTCACAAATGTTGATGGTGAATTTGTGAGTCCAAACGACATCACCGTGAACTCATATAATCCGTATCGGCTGCTGAAAGCCATCTTCGGGATGTCCTCCTCTGGGATCCTCAGCTGATAATACCCTGATGTCAAATCCAGCTTCGAGAAGTAGTGGGCTCCCTCTAGCTGGTCAAAAAGCTCATCTATCCTTGGCAAAGGGTATGTATTTCGCACCGTCAGCCTATTTAGTGCTCTGTAGTCTATACACAATCAGAGCATCCCATCCTTATTCTTTACGAATAGCACCGGGGCTCCCCAATGTTAGGAACTCTGTCTAACGAACCCATCTTCCACCAACTCTTGTAGCTGGCTCCGAAACTCCACTAGCTCCTTCGGGGCCATCCGGAAGGGAGCTCTGGATAGCGGCTTAGCCCCCGGCACCAGTTGGATTTGGAAATCCGTCTCGCGGTGCGGAGGCAATCTGGGTAGCTTCTCCGGAAATACGTCAGCAAAATCCTGCATGACCGGAATATTTGACACCGAGTCTGTGACTTTTGTCGCCTCAAAGAGCACCTGATATACCTCGTCTCCCTGCAGGTGGGACTTGACGACCTGAACTGATGATAAAAAGATACGGGAGGGGGGTTTGGTACTGCTTCAGAACAATCCTTCTCGTCGGGCAGTCAATCCTTGCCTGATTCCCATGTAGCCAGTTCATGCCTAGGATCAGGTCAAAGTCCTTCATCTTTAAAAGAATCGTCGGCGCTTCGAACAGCTTCCCTCCAATGTCCACATTCATGTTTCACTTTGCATCCGTTATTATCTCTGATCCGTCCGGGAAACCCACCCTCCTGAGTATGCCCTTGAAGTGCTGGATTTGGTCCAGATCGTCCATGAATTCTTCGGAGGCGAACGAGTGTGAGGCACCCGTATCTAATAAGGTGTATACGGGTTTGCCACATACGAGTACTATACCTGGGTGATTTTTGTTTGTTTGGTTCAATGCTAAGGTAAAACTAAGGTTTGCTAGGTACTAATGAACATAAACCCAAAAGACATTAAAAGTACCTGTAATGACACTTGCGGGGTCCCGGGGCTCAGCTAGATCCACATCGTACATTTGGTCCCCGTTCTGCCTCCGATCTCCGCCCTGAAATCCACGGCCTCGTCCACATCCCCGGCCCCCGAAATGCTAGGCCTGTGGGGCAGCCTGTAGTGCTGCTGGTGCATTCCTTTGAGGGCAATTCCTCTGGATGTGGCCAGTCTAGCGGCAGTGGTAGCACTCCGGAGGTGGTCCGCCTCCTCCAATCCTAGACATCTCCCACATCTGTAGAGGCTGAGGAGCCAACACTACCAACTCCCTCTGCTCCTATATCTGCTCCTGGCTGGGTCGGACCTCCGTCCTTCCTTCCCCAGCATCTCGACCTCTCGGTTGGTCCCTTCTGCCTCCCTTTCCCTGGTCTTCCATTGGCCTCTTTCTTCCACGAACATTTTGCTTGTCCACCTCCAGCTTCTTGGCCATCTCCAGGATCTTAGTCAAACTGCCGTCGGAGAAAAAGAGGAGGGCCTGCCTCAGCTCATCACGAAGGTCCTTGTAGAACCTATTTGTGTATCCTGCATCATCCAGTTGATACGAAAATGCAAACCGGGCTAGATGGGTAAACTCCCGGTGATACTCTAGAATTGTCCTGCTCCCCTGCCTCAACTATAGAAATCTATCCTCCAGCTCATCTCTTGCAGACTGTGGCACAAAATGCTCCAGCAGTGCTGCCTTGAACTCATCCCAAGAAACATCTGCAGCCTCCAGTCCTGCATATGCTGTGTCCAGGAACCTCTTCCACCATCTCTTTGCATGGGACTCCAAGCATGGGACTCCAAGCATGAGACCACCAGTGGAACCTCCATGTCTGACGGGCACTGAATTCCTGTCTGTATCTCCTCCATGATGTCCACCCACTCCTCAGTCCTCACAACTTCCTCCATACCGAGGTATGATGGGGGCGGGGGGGGGGGGGGGGGGGGGGGAGAGACCTCGGAAGACGCTCAGCCAGTTGGCCCCAGGGTTTTGCTGAGGAGCCGGTGTCTGCTGTGCCCTGAATGTCTCCAGTAGGACTGTCAGTGTTTGTCCCATCTCCGTCTGCTGGAACGGAGTAGGAGCCAGATGTGGTGGAACGACGTTTAGAGTCGGTGGAACTCCATGCTGCGGTGTAGGGTTCGTCGCGGGCTACACAAGAAAATTACAGTCGTATGGGACTTAGCTAAAGAATATTGAGTTAGAAGACGACTTTTCATTTGATTTCCCTTATGGGCACACCATTGCTTCCGCTGCTAGTTTGTCCTCAAACTAAGCTCGCGCGGGGTGTCCCAGGGTTTGTTGACTTCTTTTCATTTCTCCGGATCGAGGTTTCCTCTGATACCACATTGTAAGACACCCTTTTTTTGGAAACCCGGGTCTTATGCCCAGAACCGCCGCTTTGCGGTGACACCCTCAATCGGGAAGATTGCCACTACAAAACGCTGATCCTGCCGGCCTTATCAATCACAAAGAAGTAAAGCTTAATCAGACTTATATAAGCCAAGTCCATATCACATAAAAGTAAAATCATCAAAAAGATATGTCCACATCAAATGTTTGAATAGAAAGGTACGATTAAAATAAAGGGCTCATGCCCTGTACATCAATTCCTCACTACATTTTCTCTCACAGAAGCATAAAATACTAAAGCTAAACGATGATCACGGATCCTGCCAGTGGTGCTCCCATACTAGAATGCCCCGTCTCCATCTGCACCGGCCTCTGGTGCTGCAACATCTTCTCGGTCCCCTAAAATGATAAGGTCCACCGACCGTCAGTCAAACTTGACTCATCCAATCCCCCACCCCTCCCACGGTGACTCATAGGCACCGAGCGGGAGGAATGAAGTGGAGGACAATCAAGGGGTGTAAACAATAGCAGATGACGAAGATATAATCTACAGGGAATGTCTACCACTAAGCAATATATATATATATATCAAAACTGAAGCAGTAAGTAAAGTAGAGTAAGAACAAGTAAAGTAAACAAGTAGAAATTCTATATAGAGGTTAGTAAAGAAAAGTAACCATTGATTTATAGGAGTGCCCACACAAACCTATAGACCAAGGGGTCGTTTAGTAAGACCTATCGTATAAGAAGTCACATAACCAACTTATACGATAGGGGTAGGGGTTGAAATGCAATGTTATGCTATGACATGCAAGGTATGCAGTTAAATGTTATGTTCACACAAGTGCAACTCACACACTATGACTATGCACACAGACCTTTAGTTCCCCCTTTTTGGAGCTAGCAAAACTCCCAGGATACTCCCGTAGTGGCAAACGGAAGCTGTAGGTTGGGCCTCTCCCACCTTTAGGTTGGTATTTGCACTACCTAACCTAGACCTATCGTATGCCTCAACACTAAGAACACAGCAGCAGAGCTCCTGCGTACTCTTACTGGCTAGTCCACCAGACTTTTCTTGGTAAAGTGTTAACCACTCTTACCGAGCCAAAGTATCGAGGTCGGTGCAACGACCATCAACACTAATGACCCACCACTTTATGCACATACAAAATGTCCTACTATATCCTGAGCCACAAGGCTCCCCGGACTAACCTGCCCGTTATCATAACCTTCCGAGCTAACGGTTCGCCAGAACAACCCGTCCGTACCAATAAGCATTACTGAGCCACAAGCTCACCAGACTAAATTAGTCTACTGCTACCACCACCGAGCCTACTGATCGTAAAACCAAAATGACTAACATACCCGTGACCACAGGGGTGTGAGTGTGTGTATTACTAAGTTAATCTTGTGTAATAACTTAGCCCTACAATTTATGGTTAACCTTGGACTTCCCGAGGATTACCCTGTAAGGGGCTCGCTACAGTACTAGGAACTATAATGGGATGACACCCCAAGGCTCTCTTTCTCAAGGCATTTAATGTTATTGGTAACTACCCAAATGAATGACCCTCTTACCATTTCACTTATGTTAATCCTAGGTGGTTTCTGACACGCTAGGGGAAAGACGATCTTTCGTCAATCCCAAGCACGACCTTACCCTCAACTCACCCACCACTCCAGTCACATAAACTCCTTTTTTTGGTGGCCTCAACTTCCTCAAGATGACCACATACACCAACTAAAACGCAATTTCTCTCAGTAGGTCACTAGTTACCAAACTTTTACCATTTTACTATGCGCAGACCAAATATATGAACCTCATAAGTAGAAGTACACCAAATATTCACCCACATGACACAAGATTATTACTAGAAGACTATCATGGCATTATAAGACTAAATCCAAATATTCATATTTTTCATTAACATTTTAGCATTTATTTTAATTTTTCCAACATTTGCCATGTATGAATATGAACATGAATTATAAGGTATTCTTATGAATTGGCTCCCGTAAAATTAAGATAAATCTATTATGCCAAAATAACAGTAAGTACAGAGTGTCACAATTTTACAATCAGGAATTGTCCTCTAATTATAATATTTAGTATCTACCCCAATTTGGAGGTTAATGAAGGAAACATCAAAAATACTTATTCAAAAATTATGGGAAAATTACTAGACCTTTATCTTAGTCAGAAAAGTCTACTGGCCAAATTTCAGAATTTATCAAGGCAAATTAATCACATAAATGAATATTCCAAAGAAACCCTTTCTAAGGATAATTGTGAGGGAGCCTACTGTTAAATAATTACAAAAATTATGAAAGAAACACCAGATCTCTAATATGATCATAAAGGCTTACCGACTGAGTTTCACAATTTATGGAAATCATTTTCTCACCAAAATAAATATTCCAAATAAATCTTCATATGAACATGTTTTGAAGTAGCCTACTGATAATGATCTCCAAAAATTCCACAAATATTCACAGAGCTTCCTAATGCCCAGAAAAGTCCTATCCCCAAGTTGCAAATTTTTCCAGAGAGCATTGGACCCTCAATTATTTTTCTTAAGACCAAGACAAAATAAGTGCCTTGTGAATAAAGTACTGGATAAATAATTTAATTAATTACACAAAAAATACCAGAGGTCCATCACATGATTATAAAGGCACTACCAAGGTTTCATCACCATCCAAGCCAATTTGAGTATTTAACTCTCTTTAATAATGGAAAGCCCTAAAGGGGTTATAACTTAATTTAGGGGGAATAATGGTTCCTAAAACCCTTCTAAAATTTCCTAGGGTATTATTGCATCCTTTGAACTTGTATACCAAATTTCATGGCCATTCAATAACATTTGACCCCATGTCCTTCCCAAAAATAAAGTGCAACCCTAAGGGGAAAGCTAGGGTTTTGGGGCAAACCCACCCGACATCACCCCAACTCACTCATGGAGGTGTTTTAGGTGATCCTAAACCAGAGGCCAAGATTTCAACTCATGTTGATGAGTTTTGACCACAATACCCCCAAGATAAACACCATAACCTAATTTTGGCCTAGATTGACCCAACTTGGGTTAACAAATTACCCAACTAAATCAGTCCCAATTGGGCTGAAATTTTTACTAAGGTCATATAATAACCCTAAGGAGCACCCACCAAAATTTGGAGGGGATTAGCCGTATTAGACCCATTAATTAATTCACTTTTGATTTATGAAATTATTACAAAAACCATAGAAAAATTTTCTCCTAAAATTCCCATCTTTGGGTATGTTAAGGGTGTTAGTATAAATAGCCTAGTTATCAATTTTCATGCCCATAGCATTTCTCTATCAAGAGTTATTCAAGGAAAGGTGACTGCCCTACCCTAGGGAGCAGTCCTAGCAAAATGGCTCTACAAGGGGCTATAGTGCCCATATTTGGCTGAAACAAATTTTCACTTAAAGTTAACCTCAATACCTACAACTTCCATGTACATCATTTTCTCTGAAACTGAGCCTAAGTATTTTTAGTATTTAAAACAAGGTACTGCATTATATGTGACAGAATAATACAAATCATTTCATTAAATCATTTAGGCATGCGCTTATCAAATTGTGGCAGATCCAACAGCTCACCATCATCATCCCCAAGTACTAGACGCCGCACGACAGCCCTTCCTGGGCTCACTTCCTCCTAACTTTCCCAGCCACCTGAGCGCCGCCCTGACCGACCAATGCCACCACCACCTTCGTTGAGGTGGTGGCCGGCGATTAGGGGTGGTTGGTCGGCTCGAGGTGGCCAGAGTGAGGGGATTTTGCGGTGGAAAGAGGGCTCGAAACGAGCCCTCTTGGAAGCGTGATCCGAGCGCAATTGAGCTCGGATCAAGTCTTGAATCATCAGAGGATCTAGCACTAGAGGCGAGGAAGCAGATCGGACCTGTGTGGGGGCTTGGTTGCGCATATTCCAGTGAGTCGTCATGGACGGTGGTGGTGCTTTTGGTGCCATGCCGATCTTGGCCTCCTCTGCATGATTCTCACTGGAAGGTTGGGGGTTTTCTTCCTCTCTGATCACTGAAGGTAATGGGGGTTTCAATTCGAGCTTGTTGCGGCTTTATTCCTGAAAGCCATTAATGGCCATTACTAGGATTTCATTTATACTTGCGGGGGGGGGGGGGGGGGGGGGGGGGGATGAATTGGCCATCAATTAGGCCGGGAAGAAGCTGAAAACTTCTCCTCTCCCCAAGGGTAGATGAAAGGAGCCATCAATTGCTCAGATTGGGGGTTTCTTCTTCCTCCCCAATAACTCCCCTCCCTTTCTCACTCTTCCAATTTGGGCTCTCTCTCCTGGCCGACTCTCTTCAAATTGAATGGTCAACTCAGCAGCATTCAATCCCCATTAGGTGGTGGACCATATTATTGGGTCTAGCTCAAGTGGATTGGGCTCAATTTGGGTAAAGTAGGTTATTTTGACCTAAATTGAGGAAAAGGTTGACTTTGGTCAAATTGGACACTTGGGTTGACCACAATGGGTGGGTAATGACCCATTGGACTCTCTTATGGGTTAGTAAGGTTTAGGTGGAGTCAATTTGGCAAGGTAAGGGTGAATTGTCCCTTAATAGGGCATTTTTGAGCAAATTAGGGCTATAGTTGACTTCGGTAAAATTGGCCAAATTGGAGGTCCCATGATGGGGCGTTTTGGTCCATTAGGTCCCTAGTGTCCCTATAAGGATAGGGGAAGGGTCAATTTGGCATGGTGGGGGCCAATTGGCCCTAATCGAGTTAGTTTGACCAATTTAGGGTTAGGGTTGACTTTGGTCAATATTGCCTCTTTGGTTGACCCCAATAGGTCCCTGGTGCTCCAAGAAGACCCCTAATGGGTTAGGGATACTATGGTGAGGTCAAGATTCAAGGTGAGGCCCAAATTCCAACTCTAAGCTAGGTATCTGAAAACTGCTATTTTTAGAACACTTGGTTTTCTCCTTCTCACCCAAACTCGCATGGTCTTGAGCTCTTCCTATGGTTTTGTCATGACCTTGTCATGACAAAACCAACTTGGGGGTCTAGTTGTTTGGGGGATGTTACACCCCGCCGCAATACACGATCTCAAGCCCCCATTCAGGTTGGTTTCTCCCAATCTCCCTCTGTGCTAGTATCTAGGTCTTCAATTATGAGAGAAATTAGGCTCAATTGAGCCCGATCCCATGTGAGCTTGATGGAGAAATTCTGAGCTTTTGCTCCAGCTCGGGTTCGCCGGAGAATCCATCTCCGGCGGCCGTGTCGCCGCCTGGCGGTAGCCACCACCTCAAGGAAGGTGGTGGAGGTGGTGGCCGGCAGTGGGGGGGTCGTGGACGGCCGGGAAATTGCTGTGGAAGGTGGCCCAGGTCGGGATTATCCCCACCCTTGGCTAGAGGTAGAAGATGAAGGAGAGCCGTCAGATTGGTTAGATCTGCTATATGCAGACCATATTATTTCAATTAAATGATTTTGTCACACTTTATTATGAATGTTCATACTGGAATTTGAGTTTCTTAGAGGCCTTTTTAGGAAAAGTCACATGAGATAGCTGTTGTAGGTCTTGTTGTCTACTTTTATTAGAAACTGAAATCACCCCATTTGGGGCATGTAGAAGACTCAGCTTCTATTTTAGTGAGGTTGGTCCAATTAGAGGACATAAATTATTTTGTGTATATATTCTAAACTATAAGTCTGATGGACTTGAAATTTTGGCCATGCATGCAAATGACCTGTATCTAGCTTTCCCCCAAAAATCAGATTTTTAGGTGATGATTTTCTAAGGTTTTATCTAAAATATGTAAAATAAAATAAGTGACCGTTTTGGAAGTATATAGCTCCAACTGACCCCAAATTTAGGTGTCACCCTCATTTAGACAATATTGGCCCATGGTTACAATTTGAGGTCCATTGGACCTCTGCATGCAGGGTAATTTCCTTTGCATGCCTCTACTTAAGAGAGGGATATGGTGTGCCAATAGCCAAATAAGTATTTTGTGTATTTTGCCCAAATGGCTTAGATTTAGCTTCTGAAACTTTGCACACACCTCCTTCATGATATAATACACCACCTTAGAAATCTTGGGATCTCCTGAATCAAGAATATTGTGAATATGATCAAATTGACATATGTCACAATTTTGTATGTATGAAATGTTCATTGTTGGTATTTGGAGCTAAATTGTTGAAACTCCGGAAAATAGCTAAGATTCCAATTATGAATCTCGGTGATTTTTTATAGAATTTTTGGAAATGTTATTTATGGAAAGATTTCGATTATCTAGTTTGTCACCATTCTTATGTTGTGCAATGTCTATGATAAAACGTTCTTGTAAAATTATGAGATTTTGGATTTAATGCATTCTGCTCATTATAGTGCCACTGTAATTTTCTCAGTATTTTGGGAAGTCAAAATCTTGTACTTGATGTGTATAGTCATCTTGACACCCTTTTTTTTATAAATAGAAATTATGAATATAAATCAGCTGAAAATTATGAAAATCTAGAATTAGTGTTTTTATGTCATTATAGTGTCTCTATAAATTGCTCAGAATTTTGGGAAGTCAAAATCTAGTACTTGATGTGTAAAGTCATCTTGACACCCTTTTTATGATAAATAAAAATTATGAATATAAATCTGTTGGAAAATTATGAAAATCTGGAATTTATTTTTTTATGACATTATATTGTCTCTGTAATTTTCTCAGAATTGTGGGAAGTCAAAATCTGGTACTTGATGTGTAAAGTCATCTTGACACCCTTTTTATGATAAATAGAAATTATGAATATAAATCTGCTGGAAAATTATGAAATTCTGGAATTAGTGTTTTTATGTCATTATAGTGTCTTTGTAATTTTCTCAGAATTTGTGAAAGTCAAAATCTAGTACTTGATGTGTAAAGTCATCTTGGCACCCTTTTTTAAGATAAATAGAAATTATGAATATAAATTTGTTGGAAAATTATGAAATTCTGGAATTAGCATTTTTATGTCATTATAAGGTCACTGTAATTTTCTCATAATTTTTGAAAGTCAAAATATAGTATTTGATGTGTAAAGTCATCTTATCACCCTTTTTATGATAAATAGAAATTATGATTATAAATCTACTGGAAAATTATGAGATTTTGGAATCCATATTTTTATGCCATATGTCACCTCTGGAAATTTATTTAGCAAGCTTGAACTATTTGACTTGGTACCTCCTTCACATTTTAGAAGATGCCAATTGATTTAGGAATTTTAATTAAAGGTCAAATCAATATGAAATGTACCAATATTGTGGCCAAACCCTAAGTTAACCATTATGAGGCTGTGGTAAAAATTAGAACTCATATGGACTTGATATAGCCATACCCTAAGATAACCATTATGAGGCCTCCTGCAGTAATAGCTCCTCCACCGATATAGATTTAGGAGCCGATGTAACGGCCTGGCCCCATTGTCCGAACCGTTAGACGCCTGCCCCCATTGTCTAGAGCGCCCGGGCTGCAGCCCGCTTTGAAACACCCCAATGCCTCCCCGCGCTTCTTTCTCAGCGCGTTGCGTTGTTGATGGGGGGATTCGATCCTGCCACTTCCTGGATAAGAACTCCTTCAACCGAGTCTTATCACCAACTGAGCAACTGAGCTACAGCTCAGTTGGTGATAAGACTCGGTTGAAGGAGTTCTTATCCAGGAGGTGGCGGGATCGAATACCCCCTCAACAACGCAACGTGCTGAGAAACAGGCGCGGGGAGGCGTTGGGGTGTTTCAAAGCGGGCTGTAGCCCGGGCGCTCTGGACAATGGGGCCAGGTGTCTAACGGTTCAGACAATGGGGCCGGGCCGTTCCAAAAAAGTGCAGAGCGCCTGGGCTACAACCCATTAGACGCCTCGCCCCATTGTCTAGAGCGCCCGGGCTGCAGCCCGCTTTAAAACACCCCAACGCCTCCCCGCGCCTGTTTCTCACCGCATTGCGTTGTTGAGGGGGGATTCGATCCTGCCACCTCCTGGATAAGAACCCCTCCAACTGAGTCTTATCACCAACTGAGCTGCAACTCAGTTGGTGATAAGACTCGGTTGAAGGAGTTCTTATCCAGGAGGTGGGGGGATCGAATCCCCCCCTCAACAACGCAACGCGCTGAGAAACAGTCGCGGGGAGGCGTTGGGGTGTTTCAAAGCGGGTCGTAGCACGGGCGCTCTGGACAATGGGGCCAGGCATCTAACGGTTCAGACAATGGGGCCGGGCCATTACAGACGGGGAGGCTAGATGATCGAGGCCACCAACACGTGATATGCTATGGGTGCCACCAATCGTGGCACATCAGAGCTAACTGCCCTCACCAGTTTATTCCTCCTCCTCCCCCTCCAGCAGCTCCTCTAGCACAGCAGGGCTGAGGTTGAGGCTGAGGACGAGGTCGGGGCCGAGGACCCCATGGTAGAGGACGACGGCTAGAGCAGATGTATGCTCTGGATCTCTCATAGCCTCGAAACCCCGAAGAAGTCATTACAGGTACTTTATTATTTGTTTTCCATTACATTTACATAGTACCCTTAAACTTTAGTCACACTTTAACTTTTGACCCAACCAACAAAACAACACAGGAATAGTTTTTGTCTGCGACAAACCCACCTACACTCTATTCGATACGGGCGCCTCGCATTCGTTTGTCTCCGACAAATTCTTACATGACTTAGACCAAGTATAACACTTTGAGGGCATCGAGAGGAAGGTGCGACTTCCAGATGGGTCAGAGATAACAACATGTGCCAAGTGCAACATGAACGTGGAGATTGGTGGAAGTTATTCGAAGCGCCGACGACGCTTTTGAAGATGCCAGACATTGATCTAATTCTGGGCATGAACTGGCTACACTGTTATCATGCAAAAATCGACTACCTGACAAAGAAGATTGTGCTTAGACATGAAGATTCTGAAGTTGTAATTGAAGGTATTAAACCTATCTCCCGAACCTTATTATCATCTGCACAGGTTATCAAGGCCCACGAGCAGAGAGATGAGGTGTACCTAATGTGTTTCGAGATGGCAGAGATGGAAGTATCTATAACGGATATTTCGGTAGTGAGGGATTTCTCTGACATATTCCCAGAGAAATTACCCAGGATACCCCCATCCAGAGATATGGATTTCTGGATCCAATTGGTACCAGGTGCAAGGCCGGTGTCTCGAGCACCTTACAGGATGGCACCGAGAGAGCTAGCAGAGTTCAGGACCCAACTTCAGGAGCTGGTAGACTCTGGTTTTGTCAGGCCAAGTTCATCACCATGGGGAGCACCAGTATTATTCGTGAAGAAGAAAGATGGTTCACTACGACTCTGCAGAGATTATCGGGAGCTGAATCGGCTGACAGTGTAGAACCCGTACCCGTTACCATGGATCGATGAATTATTTGACCAGCTATAGGGAGCCTTCTGGTTCTCCAAGCTTGACCTGAGATCCAGGTACTACCAGCTGCAGATTCGAGAGGAAGATATCCGGAAGACAGCCTTTAGTTCCCGCTACAGATTATATGAATTCACAGTGATGCCCTTCGGGCTCACAAATTCTCTCTCTGCATTCATGAGCTTTTTGAACCATATATTTGAACCCTACCTGGACAGATTCATCATAGTGTTCATTGACAACATCTTAATCTACTCCAAGATGAAGGAGGAACACACCCAATACTTGGCTCAAGTCTTGGGCAAGCTGCGGTAGCACCAGATGTACACGAAGTTCTCAAAATGTCAGTTCTGGCTGCAGGAAGTCGCATTCCTGGGACTCGTCATCAGCGGGGCTGGGTTGGCAGTAGACCTGACCAAGGTGCAAGTGGTGAGAGATTTTCCACAACCGAAGTCGGCATCGGATGTCCGTAGTTTTCTGGGACTGGCAGGATATTATAGTATGTTCGTGCAGGGATTATCAAAAATTGCACTTCCCCTCACGTCCTTGACAAAGAAAGATATCATTTTTACTTGGACAGAGAAGTGTGAGGCAGCTTTCCAAGAGCTGAAGAACCGACTCACCACATCCCCCATCCTTTCCCTCCCATATGGGAAGGAGGGATTCTAGATCTACACCGACACCCCTTATCAGGGGATGGGTGCAGTTCTCATGCAGCACAACCATGTGATTACATACGCTTCGAGGCAGCTAAAGAAGCACGAACAAAATTATCCGGTACACGACCTAGAACTCGGATCTGTGGTCTTCACCTTGAAAATTTGGAGGCATTATCTGTATGGGATTCATTGTGAGATATTCGCTGACCACAAGAATCTCAAGTACATCGACACCCAAAAGGATTTGAATCTACTCCAGCGGAGATGGCTAGAGTTCTTGTGCGACTATAACTATACCATGCACTATCATACGGGGAAGGAAAACACCGTAGCAGATGCCTTGAGCAGGAGAGTCGACACTTCAAGATTGGAGCCCCATATAATAGCCATGGAGTTGGTGAAGATGTTAGAAGATATGCACATTACTTTGGTTTCTAAGGCAAAGCCTGATGCCCACAGAGAGTACCTGGAATCTCTGAGCATCACATGTGATATACGGGACCGCATCAGGGCTCAATAATGACAAGATTCAGCCTTAGAGCCTATATTCATAGCCTTAGAAGTGGGTAAGACGGAGGATTACTCGCTCCGTGTTGACATCATTCATTTTCGGGGTCGTGTCTGCATTCCCGTAGGAGGTGGGATTCGAGAAGAAATACTCAGGGAAGCACATTGCACTCGTTATTATGTGCACCCCAGGATCTCCAAGATGACGGCAAACCTACGGAGGAGCTTATACTGGCCCGGAATGAAGAGAGAAATTGTAGATTTCATCTCACACTGTGAGACTGGCCAGCTAGTGAAGGCAGAATGCAAAAGCCCAGCAGGTGTACTACATCCACTACCGGTGCCAGAGTGGAAGTTCGAGGATATAGCAATTGACTTCATACACGGGTTTCCCTGCTCCCACTCCGGGCATGACTCTATTTGGGTAATAGTAGAGAGATTGACCAAGGAAGCATGGTTCATACCGGTCCGAAAGGACGATTCAGTTGCGGTGCTGGTAAGATTATTTGTGGAGCAGTTCGTCAGGTACCATGGCGTACCCAGGATGATTGTCTCAGACCGCGATGGTTGATTCACCTCTAGGGAATGGAGGGAGGTGCATGCATACCTAGGATCTCATCTTACGTTCAGCACCGCTTTCCATCCACAAACTGACGGACAAATAGAGCGGACCAACCGGACATTGGAGGACCTGCTACGCTTATGTATTCTTGATACTGGGAAGCCATGTGAGAGGTTGTTGCCCATGATCGAGTTTTCGTATAACAACATCCACCAAGCAAGCATTCAGATGGCACCATATGAGGCACTATTCGGTAGGAAGTGCTGGACAAAGCTTTCTTGGGTCCAGGATGCAGACCACAAGGCACTCAGTTCATAATTTGTTGAAGACACAGATGCTATGGTTCGGATGATCAGGGACATGATGCTAGAGCTTAGAGTAGGCAGGCCAAGTATCATGATACGAGACATCGGAAGGTGGAGTTCCAAATGGGAGATAAGGTTTACTTGAAAATACGTCCGGTGTATGGTGTCTCGCGGGTACGAGGACACAAGAAGCTCAGCCATCAATTTATGGGGCTTTACAGGATCCTGGAGCGGATCGGCCCCTTGGCTTACAGGCTGGAGCTGCCATTTGAATTTGCAAATTTGCACGGCGTCTTTCATATCTCTTCACTACGGAGAGATCTACTTAGGTTGTAGAAACACATCACTTCCCCTTCGGGTCTGGTGGAGTCCGATAGACTAGTTCATTTGGAGCCAGTCTGGATTGACGATACAACAGTCCGAGTCCTGCGGAAGAAGAAAGTTCCTTTGGTCAAGGTATTGTGGTCCAACCATGGACCGGAAGAACACACATGGGAGCCTAGGGATCTCATGCAGCAATAGTATCCAGAAGTTTTCTCTTCAGGTACACCTTAGCCTTACAAAAAATTTACTTATCTTACGTTGTATAAAGAACACCGTAGACCCGAACATAAATTTCGGGGATGAAATTATTCTTTTGTTTATTGGGATTTGTAACATCCCCTTCCATAATAGACCCCTTGTCCTTAATTAGGATAGGATATGTGGTGAGTGAGGTGAGTTTGAGTTAGGTGGTAACCTTAGCCCACCTTGGATTGAGAGAACTCAAGTGTGAGCCCCGTATAGTAGACAAGCCATTGTAGACCAATTTAGCTCAAATTAAACCTACATATGTGAATTAACCCCACCACCATGTTCCTAGCCCCAAAGGAGGCATAGTAGACAAAAAGCCCCATCATGGGGTCTTCAATCAGTCCAAATTGACCAAAGTCAAACTTAGGTCAACATAAGCCAATCCTTCCCCAATAGGTTTAATTAAACCCCAAAGCATGAAATTGACATCACCCCTAGTCTTAGGACATCAAGGGGGACCCAACTGACTCAAAAGCCCCATCATGGGATCTTCAATTTGACCAAATTGACCAAAGTCAACTTTTCCCCAATTTTGGTCAAAATCACACCCATTGGTTAAATTAGCCCAATTGGGGCATCAACATGACCCAATTAACATTGAGGGGTGTTAAGGGACCCAAGGTCAACATCTTGGACCAGTCAACCCACCCAATTGACCAAGTAAACATCAAGATCAACCAAGGTCAACCTTAGGCCAAAATGAAGAAATTACGAACCCAAACAAAATTCAATTGGGCTAAGGCCCCAACCAAAGCCCATTCAGCAGCCCAAGTGCACATTTACCTTACATGCCCCCTGAGATTTGAATGGAGTGACATGCGAAGGGGAAAATAGACTTTTCCCCCAATTTCGGATAAAAATGGGAGGAGATTGGGAATGGAGGCCATTTGGCACTCCATTTTTCTGCCCAAAGCTTACTCCTGAGCCCTCAATCATTCCCCAGCCGAATTTACACTGCATTGCTGCCATTTGGCAGCTGGGAGGAGCAAACAAAGCTTGGTCGAGCCATGCTTTAATGGAAGATGCATTTAGAGCTCTCCTCTTCCTCATTTGAGTTCACGAGCAGCATCAGAAGGGTCTAAACATCCGAGCCAGTGTACTGGAGCAGAGGAAATGGTGCCAGATTGAGATTTCAATCTAGATCGCTGGAAGCTCTGCCGCCATGCCTGCCCGCCACTATACACGATCTCAAGCCCCCATTCAGTTTGGTTTCTCC
This sequence comes from Dactylorhiza incarnata, assembly GCA_033032865.1. Taxonomy (NCBI): domain Eukaryota; kingdom Viridiplantae; phylum Streptophyta; class Magnoliopsida; order Asparagales; family Orchidaceae; genus Dactylorhiza; species Dactylorhiza incarnata. The sequence goes on along the minus strand of JAWHQI010000033.1, from coordinate 6,903,202 downwards.
CCCTCTCCCTCTATGCTAGTATCTAGGTCCAATTAGGAGAGAAATCAGGCTCAATTGAGCCCGATCCCATGTGAGCTTCAGGGAGAAATTCCGTGCTTTTACTCCAGCTCAGGTTCGCCGGAGAAGCCATCTCCGACGGCCGTGTCGCCGCCTAGCAGTAGCCACCACCTCAAGGAAGGTGGTGGAGGTGGTGGCCGACAGTGGTGGGCCGTGGACGGACGAGAAATTACTGTGGATGGTGGCCCAGGTCGGGATGATCCCCATCCTTGGCTAGAGGTAGAAGATGAAGGAGAGCCGTCAGATTGGTTAGATCTGCTATATGCAGACCATATTATTTCAATTAAATGATTTTGTCACACTTTATTATGAATGTTCATGCTAGAATTTGAGGTCCTTAGATGCCTTTTTACGAAAAGTTACCTGAGATAGCTATTGTAGGTCTTGATGTGTACTTTTATTAGAAACAGAAATCAGCCCATTTGGGTTCTGTAGAAGCCTCAGCTTCTATTTTAGTGAGGCTGGTCCAACTAAAGGCCAGAAATTATTTAGTGTGTATATTCTAAACTATAAGTCTGATGGACTTGAAATTTTGGCCATGCATGCAAATGACCTGTATATAGCTTGCACCCAAAAAATCAGATTTTTAGGTGATGATTTTTCTATGGTTTTATCTAAAGTATGTAAAATCAAATAAGTGACATTTTTGGAAGTATATAGCTCCAACCGACCCCAAATTTAGGTGTCACCCTCATTTAGACAATATTGGCCCATGGTTAAAATTTAACGTCCATTGGACCTTTGCATGTAGGGTAATTTCCTTTGCATGCCTCTACTTAAGAGAGGGATATGGTGTGCCAATAGCCAAATAAGCATTTTGTGTATTTAGCCCAAATGGCTTAGAGTTAGCTTCTGAAACTTTGCACACACATCCTTCATGATATAATTCACCACCTTAGAAATCTTGGGATCTCTAGGATCAAGAATATTGTGAATATGATCAAATTGACCTATGTTACAATTTTGTATGTATGAAATGTTCATTGTTGGTATTTGGAGCTAAATTGTTGAAACTCTGGAAAATAGCTAAGATTCCAATTATGAATCTCTGTGATTTTTTTTAGAATTTTTGGAAATATTATTTATGGAAAGATTTCAATTATCTAGTTTGTCACCATTCTTAAGTTGTGCAATGTCTATGATAAAATTTTCCTTGGAAAATTATGAGATTTTGGATTTAATGCTTTATGTTCACTATATTGCCACTGTTATTTTCTTAGGATTTTGGGAAGTCAAAATCTAGTACTTGATGTGTAAAGTTATCTTGACATCCTTTTTATGATAAATAGAAATTATGAATATAAAGCTGCTAGAAAATTATGAAATTCTGGAATTACTGTTTTTATGTCATTATAGTGTCTCTGTAATTTTTAAGAATTTTGGGAAGTAAAAATCTAGTACTTGATGCGTAAAGTTATCTTGACTCCCATTTTCTGATAAATAAAATTATGAATATTAATCTGCTGGAAAATTATGAAATTCTGGAATTAGTGTTTTTATGACATTATAATGTCTCTGTAATTTTCTCAGAATTTTGGGAAGTCAAAATCTGGTACATGATGTGTAAAGTCATCTTGACACCCTTTTTATGATAAATAGAAATTATGAATATAATTCTGCTGGAAAATTATGAAATTCTGGAATTAGTGTTTTTATGTCATTATAGTGTCTCTGTAATTTTCTCAGAATTTTGGATGTCAAAATCTAGTACTTGATGTGTAAAGTCATCTTGACACCCTTTTTATGATAAATAGAAATTATGAATATAAATCTGCTGGAAAATTATGAAATTCTGGAATTAGTGTTTTTATGTCATTATAATGTCACTGTAGTTTTCTCAGATTTTTTGGAAGTCAAAATCTAGTATTTGATGTGTAAAGTCATCTTATCACCCTTTTTATGATAAATAGAAATTATGATTATAAATCTACTGGAAAATTATGAGATTTTGGAATCCATATTTTTATGCCATATGTCACCTCTGGAAATTTATTTAGCAAGCTTGAACTATTTGACTTGGTACCTCCTTCACATTTTAGAAGATGCCAATTAATTTAGGAATTTTAATTAAAGGTCAAATTAATATGAAATGTACCAATATTGTGGCCAAACCCTAAGTTAACCATTATGAGGCTGTGGTAAAAATTAGAACTCATATGGACATGATATAGTCAAGAATGCATCTTAGGAATCAAACCTGGTTCAATCTCATCTTGGTCTGCGGATAGTAAAAACTTAATATGATGATTTGACCGGCGAGATAACTTAGGAAATCAGAGGGATTTGAATTATAATAGTATACAAGGTGAACACCTCTTAGACGGTGAGAGATTTTAAGTGTCGAGCATCATTCAAGAGAACATTTGCTTAGGAATGGGGTGAAGGATAAGTCATAAAATGCCTAAATAATAAATAGTAATGAGGAGAGTGGGACATTGAAAAGGGTAGACACTAACAAAAGTAAATATCCTGGAAAGGGGGATTTGGGTTTCAACAACCATTGCATTCCCTAGTACCACTGCCAGCCCTTCACCGAGTAGTCCACGGGAAGTTCAGGATTCACCCTAAACTTCTAGTATATTAGTAAATAGACAAGAGTAGGCCAACTTAATGAACAAAGACATGGTGAAGTCCATCCCTAGGTAGAGGATGGAAAATAGTACATCAGGACGAGATGGTCCTGCGAGCTAGAGGCTCGGGAGGTTGTATATCAGGATGGGTTGGTCCTGCGAGCTGAAGGCTCGGGTGGTGACAACTTGCATGTGCATAAGAACAAATTTGTGGCGGGTCTTCGGTACTGGACTGGTCGTCACACTGACGGAGTACGTTGGCTTAGGCGGGTGTGAGGGTTTGAGGGGCCAGTAGGTTGTTTATACTACGGTCTGGAGGACGATCCTCGAAAACGCATACCTGACCTCAAAGACATGTGGTTTCCAGCAAAGAGTATGCAAGACTCTAGAGTGCACCTAAAACGTGTATAGAGGCATACGAAGGGTCTAGGCTTGGTAGTGTGTGTTGGGAACAGTTCCCAGTAGTGTTCCTGATTTGAAGAAGTGCCCAGCTCAATGATAAGTGCAAGTTGTATTTAATGTCATATCTAGTTCATGTTTGCAGAGATAAGTCAATAAGTCCAGTACTTCAATAAACCTGCCTAAGTATAATATCGTCGAAAAAGGCAGGACATATCATCGACAAGTATAGACACATCGATGAAATGATGGGCAAAGCAAAGAAGAATGATTGTGTATGATGTCGTCGAAAAGGATCAAGCGTATCGCCGACAACAACATGCACATCGTCAACAACATGCATAGCAAAGAAAAATGGTGATATCGTTATGACATCTACACGACGATATCAAAAAGTCGAGATGAAGAAGAAGACTCAAAGATGTCGATGATATCGTCGACAAGAAGTCTTAACGATGATTAGGCTATGTAAGAACAGATGTCGTCGACAAGAAGCCGTGTCGTCGGAAAGGCTAAGTAACACTGATGCCGATGACATCGTCGTAAAGAAGGCATGACATCGAGAAGACTAAAGAAGGTCATATGAAGACAGGCAGTTGCTGAAGTAGAGTCTGTCAACATGATACCAATTATGTCGTCGACAACATAAGTTGGTTTCTGCGATATTGAGCAGACAAGGAGTTCTCGCCGATATCAGTTTGATGACTTTGTGTCGTCTTAAGCTCGAGTGCAGAAGTGATGTCCCGTATCATCGAGATATCACTACTTGATGGAGAATTGAAGAAGAAACCAGTTTAAGACATCGACAAGCCCTGTCGTCGAGATATTGTCCATGTCGTCGTAATAATGGAAATATCGTCGAGGCAAATTCAAAAGTAGCCGAACGCGCTGTCAACATTTAATGTCGTCGCCTGATCGTCCAATTAGTGCATGTTCTTGAGGGATGGGCGTCTGTCAGTAAAGGACATCATATGTGACCGTTAATCGACTCATTCGTCCTATAAAAGGGAACAGTGATGCAATAAAAAAAGAGAGGAAGAAAGGAACGAAAAAGTATCCCGCCTAGCAATACAACAGTACAAGCGGCGGTGAAGAAAGAAAGAAGGGAAGAACAAAACGATTATTCTGTGTACTTCAAGTTGCAGTAAAGTCTGATCGACTATTATGTTTCGTTCAAGAAAGGTAGCCAGTCAACATCCAACAAAGCAAGAAAGCTTGAAGAAGATTTGTACAGTTCAGATTGAAATTCAAAAGCATCTTCTTCGAGTCAAGAAGCCGATCTCCATCAGGCAGAAAAGGTTTACGTGGTATATCTTTATTTGTAAAGGCTTACGAGCCAAATTTGTAGGATCTGTTTTCAGATCTGAGTGTCAAGCTTGAGGGCTTGAGATCTGTGAGGCTTGAGGTCTAGGGCAGAGGACTTGCGGGTCCAAACGTGTCGAGCTTGCGGGCTCGAGTGCAGTGAAGGGTCTTACGGGCCTAGGCTCTAAGCAAGACTTTCGGGTCTGTGCTGTGTAGGTATTGAGGGCCCAAGTGTCGAGCTTGCGGGCTCGGGTGCAGTGAAGGGGCTTGTGGGCCTAGGCTGCAGGCAAGACTTGTGGGTCTATGTTGTGTAAGGCTTGAGGGCCTGAGTGTCGAGCTTGCGGGCTCGGGTGTAGTGAAGGGGCTTGCGGGCCTAGGCTGCAAGGACTTGCGGGTCTGAGTTGTAAGGCTTGAGGGCCGGAGACATTGGTGGAGTTTGCCGAGCCTAACACACTGCTAGGTAGGCGTAGAGGGAAAGAGGACTACTCAAGACACCCTGTCTTGAGGAACCTCTATTAGTTCTTGCGTGTTTTCTGTGCCGTGCTTTTCTAATCTATAGATCTTTTAACCAGAAAACAAGTACACCAAAGGGGGAAGAAAAATAATTTGAAATACCTATTCACCCCCCCTCTAGGTGATAAGTTGACACCCAATAACTAACAAGTGGTATCAAAGCGAGGTTGTTCAAAGAAAAGCATAATAGCTTGAACAGATCTGCCCATGGGTGTCCATTCATCATAACTATGGAATCAAGAGTAGCTACTTGGTCGAGGGAGAAGTTTGGCCTTTGGAAAGTAAGAGCTAGAATATTCATGGAGGTAGTGGACCCTAAAATGTTTCAAATTGTTCAAGAAGGGCCATATGTCCCCAAGACAGTGCCCAAGAAAATGACTGAAGATGAGATTATCCTAGTCAGCTTGGACAAGGAAGCCAAAGATATTATATCTCGTGTAGTTGACATCTCAACACTTCAGAAATTGGCTCACTGCATAACAGCAAAAGAGATGTGGAACTCTATAAAAGTCCTTATGGAAGGATCAAAAGAAGGAAGAGCAGAATCAGTACTGCCTTCCAAGAATCAGAAATTACTAAATTGTCTTATAATGGGAGAAGGCAAAATAACAATTTAGCTAAACTAAGAGGATATCATAATATCCAAGTTTAGAAGCAAGTACTAAATTGTTTTATGATCAAAGAGATTGAAATAAACAATTTATATAAAGTAATTAGAATTGAAAAGTTAGTAACCAATACTTTAGAGATTATGCCAAAGGAGAGAAATCAAGTAAACACAAATAGAGACAAGATTGTATTTATATATAAAGGTGTTTACATAAATTTAATTTCAATATCGCTAGAAATTGGAGGCGTACAAAAGTAAATATCTTTTCCTTTTCTATACCGACTTGTATCCCCACAAACCGGTTGGCTTTAGCCTATCCTTCCCCGCATATGGGCTCAAACCACTCTAGCCAATCCTTCTCCGGATATAGCCTCGAGCACCCCCTAGATCTAATCTCCTAGACCTAGTCGCCAACTCACGCGGCGAATTACCCCCTAAGCCGCGCAAGGACCTAGTCGCCAACACAAGGCAAATTCTCCAAATAGTTACAAAAATATATGGAATGAAAATAATGATAACAATAATAAAAACTCCCTATATGAGATCTTCTGAAGTCAGAGATGAAGTATCGCTGTAGTATGAGCGAGGTCGAAGCGATCGTCCTTCGGATGTAGCGTGACGTAGTCCTCCTCCATAATTCTCCTTAAGCTTTTTGTGGGAGAACCATCTTCGGCAGTATAACGACAATAGAATTGTGGCACAAGCAATCTCTCTGGGATGGATGATCAAAATGATTGAAATTGTCTCTTTTTATAGACCTTGGAGCTAGCGCTTGTGGCAGCACCTAGCGCCTACGGTAGCGTTCGTGTAGAGCAGTTGCAAAATTGTCAGCAGCGTGGCATTGTGCGCGAACTTGAGCTAGCGCCAGACGGTAGCGCTAGCGATGGTGGTATACTATAGCGCTGGCGATAGTGCTTTTGTTCAGTTTGTTGGTTCCAAGCTGCTTTCTACCTGTGGAGTATTGCACATATAGTTCCTTCACACTATAAACACACGACAAGCAAGATCAAATACAATATGGGATTTGTTATTCTCAAATAAAGGGATGTGACACACATGTCCAACAATCTCCCCCTTTTGATAATAACAAATCCTCTTAGCAATAAATCAACAAAGGTGTTTATAGAATATGATAAGAGAGATAAAAGTGCAACTATAGTATATGATAAGCATGAGAATAGTGCAAACCCCCCCTATCTTAATGCTCCCCTACATAAATGCAATTTATGTTTTACTCCCCCTAAATTACAAGAATTAGTCACCCCTTAATCTTCTAGATTTCTTTTCTAGATTTCTTCAATTATTCTCCCCCTTTTGGTATTATCAAAAGAAGGTGGGATGAGGGTAGTAAGGAGGCACTCCTTATAAATGATAAAGCATGATCGAGATTTTGTAATATAGATAATGATAAAGAGTTTAAGCATAGTATATATAAGAGATTTCAGATAAAAAGATAAGAGTTGTAAGCAAGCGGAAGATTATAAGAAACATCTTGTTGTAAGCATGAAAATCATAAGTATATATATGAGTTTAATGTTCAAAATGTAAAGATGTTGCAACCTTTTTGAAATCTCATAATTTTACATAAAGTTTACCAAGCATGAAATGAACATATCAAAAAGAGAATATACTCCAATGTTTCTTAATTTCATGTTTAAGAGATACCAAAACATTGTAGAGATCATGCTAGGTTATCTAGTGCATTTCTTATATAAAGAGTAGTATAGATAAAGCATTAAAATCCAATACTCATGAGAAGAAGTGTTATGAAAGATAATGATGTGCACATAAGTGTATTTTGAGCAATGCTAACAATTGATTTAAATCACAAAATACAAGACTTATGTAGGGTAAAGTCTATAATAAAACACAAGTATATTAATTTTCACACAGTTTAATGCACATAATTTTTAACAAAGTGGTGTAATAACCAAGGTTTGCACAAGACACTTTACTATTCTTTCTAAGGTGCTCAAACTCACAATGCTTATGAAGACTTATCAGGAGCTTCAAGTAGTGCTTGGTGGAGTTATATTTGTCTATTTTTTTCACTTTTGTGAGCCAACATTCTCCAAATATACTTGTTTTGCAAACCCAACATAATATTTTTTTTAAAAAAAACCACTTTTCTTAATTTTTAAGTGCAATTCAAATGTACTGTAGATAATAAACTTATGCAAATTTTAAATCATTGTACAATTACAATGCACAATCAAGCATTTCTAGATTTAAACACACATGTACATTACCAAACATAAGTGAGTGTAAAAGTATCATTATCAATCACAATACATTTACTCATACTTAGAGGCATGCTAAGCTTGGTTCTACACAAATTTTTATATACAATTGATGCACATTAAATAGATATATCAAAGCATGATAAACAAAACAATGTTCATAGTAATTTGAAGGAATAAGTTTTAACATTGTAAATAATTCTAAATAATAAAATTCATACATGCTTGATATAAGCAATAAAGATCATACAGTTTTTTTGTTGTTTTGAAAATTTTTAATGAAAGAAAAAATAGAAAAAAATACAAAAACATATTTTTGAATTTTGAAGTTTTGTAGTTGATTTTTCATAATATTAATAAAACAAAAATAACAAAAGTCAGAAACACAAAAAATAAGTAGTACATATGAACTAACATATTTTTATAGATTTTTAGAAATTTTGAAAAACAGAAAAAATGAACATCCACGCTAGCACCGACGCTAGTGCTAGCGCGACAAACAGTACTTGATTTTTTAAGAATTTTAAATTTTCACTCTTTGATCTTGATTAAGTGTCCTTAGAATAGTGTCATGCAGAAATTTCAGAATTTTTGGAGATCTCTAGGTGGATCAAATTTGCATGAAACTTTCGCTTTTTCAAACACTTGAGTTTTAAAAATCATTTAAGCACAAAAATTAATAAATTATGCAAAACACAAGAGGGCATGTTTTGAATAACCCAAAATATGCATGAGTTAAGTGATAAGTAAATAAAAAGGTTCATGCAATGAGTAAAATAAGTATGTTCTAAGATTAAAAACTACCCGTACTAAATATCTACACCCTAGCCCCGTACTAAGTGACGAATAGTTATGAGGAGCTGCACACATGCCGTAGGTTGGGGTGTTAGTCCCATATGCACACACTAGAGAATGCTCAACCTAGCACTCTTCCCCCCAGTGCTTCGCAAGGCCCCACTGGAACCCTCCCCGGTTAAGGACAAGACATGTCTTAGAGGTTAGGTCTCTAATGCATACAACCCTACGCCCCCGCTATTGTGAGATATGAAGTCATAGGTGAATAATCTTTGGACAACCTATGCTCTTAAACTATGGGTTGAATTATAAACTATGGTTTTTGTTTAATGTGAAGAATTATAAAAAAATATATAAAGCCGCATAGTTTTTCTACTTTTATGAGATGACGATATGAGATAACTAGCAAAATTACTAGTAATCAACAAGTGATAATGCTAGTATGATGAGTTTTGTGTTTAATGTCATGTCATAAGATTAACATTAATATTGCATGTATTCCAAAATAGAGTTTCAAATTATAGATCTAGAATAAAGTGATGATTTACTTTGATTTTTTCGTATTATTACAAAGTTGATTCTAGAGTCTACATATATGTGAGATAAATGCAATCAATAGCAAGGCATATCAATACACCAAATACTGTAAAGAAAACATTATTCATATTTTTATCATAAGATTCATAATTTCTAGGTGATAGACATTATTGATTTGAGATATTTCTTGATAGAACATGAATTATGATTTATGATTATAGAGAATTTTGCATAGAATATATGTTAGATCATCATGATGTATGTGAATTCTGTTCCTTCTAAACTTATGGCAATATGATTTGGTGATTTTCTTTTTAATGAGCAAGTTTGATTTGTAAGTCTAGAAAATGATAATCACGCAATCACAATAAAGACAAATATCACATATATAAAGTTTTGAAATTTATAATAAAATTGCATTCAATAATTGAATTTATTGATCTTTGGTTTTACATGATAATATATGATTCATGATACAATATTCATATAAATTCTAATGATTAATCCATAAACTATGTGTTTGTTGGAATTTTAGTATTCTATTATAATTTCAAATCACATAGTTATCAGAAATTTGAATAGCATTGTAGATGTTATACCTAGTATATAAATTTAAACATAAACTAAGAAGTGATGCTAGGATGATGAGTTTGAATGCGTTATTATTATATATGATTTAATGGAGATAATGTTGCATGTAATATGAAAAGATTTCAAATTAATTTTCTTTAGACCTAGAAAGGAACGATTAAACTTTTGAATTAAACTTAATGATACAAGATGATTCTAAGGTCTATATACAAGCAAAACAATGGTGACACACATCACATAATACCTAAATCAATATATGAAACAATTATACTAAGGATAGTATGTGATGAAAAATCCATAGACACAGAAATTGCCGAAATAAGAAAATTGAAATAACTTTTAAACGAAGTTGAATTTGGGCAATTTGTTAGCACCAAACGAACTCGAGCGGGCAAGCCTGGTTTGCCGTTGGATGGAGATTTTTGTGCTCTTTCTGAAAACATATTAAACGCGAAAATCAGATGAGTGGATCAAATGATATGGTCGTTTGAAGTTTTGATCGAAGACTCGCATTTTTGAGGGACTAAACATGCATTTTGTGAATTTTTGTTTTCAATTTTACTTTATTCTTCATTATAAGGCTATCATATGCAACAAACAAAATAGAAAATAATCAAAATGTTGCGCATTTTAATTTTTAGCCAAAGCCCTTAATAAACCATTTAAATCCATTTTTTTAAAATAACTTAATTAGTCTTGATAATAATTTCAATATTCAATTTATAATGATAATGCAAGACATTTATGGGTAAAGGATTTACAAGGATAAAAAATAAAAATAGGCGAGATAGGTCACTTTTAAAAACATATGACTTTATGTTCATTTTTAATTCAATTTGATTTGTTAAAACATTAGGCTTAAGATGTGTAAGTCATATCTTATGAAATATAAAGTGACCATAAACATGTTGGATCAAAAAATACAAAAAAACAAGAGCAAAAGAAATAAAGCACATCATGAAGTAGAGTATTGATATTTCATTTTTAATTGATTCTACTTCATGCAAATGATATGATACTAATAAATAAGAGATTTAGGTATCCAAAGGGGACCAAGTGGGATGGTTCCTTTGGGTACCCAAATACATCATGGTGGCTTTTGGGAAGATAATAATGAACGACATTTTCAATTAAAGATGATATGTCATTTTTCTTTATGGGTCTCCATTCATACATTGGTTGTTTATCACTTAAATCCATATAATGATTATGCGACATCTTTATATGATGATAGTTGTTTGAAAAATAATTCATTGGGGGTGTATGTTTATTCAAATTATTTTTCAAAATAGCTTGATGTTGATAATCATAATGAATTTTATTTTATGGATTCTTTGAAAGTTTATAAGAGTGATTGTCATTCTTTAGAAGTGATTGTTGAAAGAGTGGGTTATAATATGTGTTAAATGATTGGTTCTTATTTTGATGATTTTCATTTCCACTCTTTCTTATAGACATACTCTTATAATGTGAAGGAAATGTTTTTATAGTTTGATTTTCATGAAAAAGAGATTTTAAATTTGAGTCATGATTGAAAATATATTGAGACTTATAATAGTGACTCTTAAGAATTTTGTGAGGATCATAATTCTTTTTGAAACTAAACTACTTTTGAGTTAATGTGTGAAAATGGTCCTTTTAAGAAATGATTTTGTAAGTTAATTTATCCTTGTTATTCAAAATCTTATGATGAAAGTCATTACTTGACATTTGAAATTTATCAACAAAAGATTTTAATTGTATTAACTTACAAGTTAAAGCATCATTTCCAACTATCAATTTTTCATTATGTTCTTTAGAAAATAAGAGCCCTTTTTCAATATCCTTGAAATTTTCTTTTAAAAGATTACAATCTAAACAAGGAGTAGGAATTTTAACTAAAGAGCTTGAACAAGAATTTAACACATCAATATTTGATTCTACGTTATCGTTTGCTTTTAAAGATTTATTTTCTAAACGTAATTTGGAATTAGCAATTTTTAACTTTAAAATTTTACGTTTAGCAATTTTAAGCATACGAGATGTAGAAATAGAATTTGTAACAAAAAGAGAACATTTTGATTTACTTACACTGCTATGGGATGAGGCAAGATTTGAACCAAGGGTTCCTTTGACACCTTCGCATTCCTCTTTCATAGTTGAATTTCTGTCTTCTCTTTTGCTTGATGTGTTGCCATCATTTGAGTCCAATGTTGTGATATTGCATTCTTCTCTTTTAGATAGATCTTCCTCCAAGCATGAGTCCTTATCAGTTTCTTCTCTTAGATCAATAAGGAATTGCTCTTGTTCATCATCTGTGGAAGGAAGACTATAAGTATTCTCTAGAAATTTCCAAACTTCATAAGTAGTAGAAAATGTATAAATAAGTTTGAAAATATTTTGATCTAATGCACAATATAAACTATTCATGCATTGATTTGGCATTTAAAAACATTTCATTTTTATTAAGAATAGTTGGGGGCATCTTAATTGTAATATTCCAAACTTGAATATCCAAAGATTTAAAAAAATTTCCATAAGAATTTTTCACCCATTATAATTTTCGCCTTCAAATAATGGTGGTGGCAAAGATTTTAAATTTATTAAAAAAAATTCTCTCTCTAATAGAAGCGAGATCATGAGACGCCATTATTCCCAGTTTTTAAACTGATTTGGAATAAACTAACTCTGATACAACTTGTTGGATCGATAGGCGCCCTTAGAGGGGGGTGAATAAGGGAATAGAATTCTTTTTGTAATTTTATGAAAATTACTAAATTGTTTTATAATAGGAGAAGGCAAAATAACAATTTAGCTAAATTAAGAGAATATCATAATAGCCAAGTTTAGAAGCAAGTACTAAATTGTTTTATGATGAAAGAGATTGAAATAAACAATTTAGATAAAGTAATTAGAATTGAAAACTTAGTAATCAATATTTTAGAGATTATGCCAAAGGAGATAAATCAAGTAAATACAAATAGAGACAAGATTGTATTTATATAAAAAGGTGTTTACATAAATTTGATTTCAATATCGCTAGAAATCGGAGGCGTACAAAAGTAAATATCTTTTCCTTTTCTATACCGACTTGTATCCCCACAAACTGGTTGGCTTTGGCCTATCCTTCCCCAGATATGGCCTCAAGCCACTCTAGCCAATCCTTCCCCGGATATGTCCTCGAGCACCCCCTAGATCTAATCTCCTAGACCTAGTCACCAACTCACGCGGCGAATTACCCCCTAAGCCGCGCAGGGACCTAGTCTCCAACACAAGACAAATTCTCTAAACAGTTAAAAAATATATGGAATGAAAATAATGATAACAATAATAAAAACTCCCTATATGAGATCTTCTGAAGTCAGAGATGAAGGATCGCTGTAGTATGAGTGAGGTCGAAGCGATTGTCCTTCGGATGTAGCGTGACATAGTCCTCCTCCAGAATTCTCCTTAAGCTTTTTGTGGGAGATCCATCTTCGGCAACATAACAACAATAGAATTGTGGCACAAGCAATCTCTTTGGGATGGATGATCAAAATGATCGAAATTGGCTATTTTTATAGACCTTGGAGCTAGCGCCTGTGGTAGTACCTAGCGCCTGCGGTAGCGTTCGTGTAGAGCGGTTGCGAAACCGTTGGCGGCGTGGCATTGTGCATGAACTTGAGCTAGCGATAGGCGATAGCGCTAGCGCCAGGCGATAGCGCTAGCGCTGGCGGTAGCGCTAGCGCCTGCGGTAACCTATAGTGCTGGCAGTAGTGCTTTTGTTCAGTTTGTTGGTTCCAAGCTACTTTCTACATGTGGATTATTGCACCTATAGTTCCTACACACTATAAACACACGACAAGCAAGATCAAATACAATATTGGATTTGTTATTCTCAAACAAAGGCATGTGACACACATGTCCAACAAAATGAAGCAGGGTAGCTGAGAAGAAAGTCAGAGCATTGAGTGATAGTGACTTAAGCTGTTCAGACTGAGAAGAGAATGCTGATTTTGGACTGACCGCTTTATCTGAGTCAGAGGAGGAAACTCAGGATGATGTCTCTCCTGAATAAGTATGGATAAGGGCTCCTCTATCTACCGTAGACTCAGAATCTGAGACAAGCTCATCAGGAAATGATGACTTTTCCAAGCCATATGACGTCCTTCTAGAAGATCTCAAAAGGGTCAAGATGCTCTGCAAGGAGCAAGTTGAAAAGATCTCGATCCTTCATGCCAGAAATTCTGATCTCTCTGAAAAGGCTGAAAAGCTAACTCTACAGAATTTAGAGTTTTCCCAACTCAAAAAGGACTTCAAGGCAAGCTCCAACCCTGATCTAATAAGCAAATTTGGGAAAACTCTGACGGTACTGATTGATAGTAGGGAGGTGTGGTGTTCTCTAACCAAAGAGATTGTATTTCTAAAGAAGGATAGAGATCAACCCAGTATCCTAAAATCTAAGAATAATAATAGCTGAAGGGTGGAGGATAAATCCTTCATTGCAAGGAAGCCTGTGGCAACCTACTTCAAACCCTTGAATATGCCTAAAACCCCAAGGGTACATCATGAAGAGATAATCATAAGAAGGCATGAAGTTACTGGATCTAGAGAAGAGAAGAATCATTAAAGAAGACTGACTCCAGAGGGAAAGCCACTCACAATCAGTGCAGATCAGTCTCCTTCAAATATCCTTCTGTTCATACACAAAGGACTCATGCTCACACAGTCAGCTAGAAGGGAATATACAACAGGTTTGAATGTTGGTACTATGGAAAGACTGGGCACTTTGCAATTGATTGTTGGTACAATCCAACCGCTCCAAGGGTAACACATGTTAAACTTGCACATAACTTTGTTCATTATCACTATGCATATCGTGGAGCAATTAGATCCAGTATGCACTCTAAAGCTAACAATATCCCAGGACCCAAAGCTACTTGGGTACCTAAGGGCTTGTAAACACATTTGTGCAGGTAGTCCAAGAGACCACCAGAATCAAATCTGGGCCTTGGACAAGTTGGCTGTTCTGGCTCATTGGATGGAACAGTAAAATTAATTTACTAACATTTTTAGTGCAGGGGTGATGCCAAAAGTTATCTCCTAAGAAGGGCCGAAAGTTGCCCCAAGCCGACAAGCTTAAGAAATTTGTATCGTCGATACAATAATTTATTATGACAACATAGCAGATGTTGCGACGATAAATGGATCAAGCTGGAAGGATGCGTATAAAAGAACCATTTCGACGACAATCAGAAGTATCATCGAGACGGAGTCCAGCTGTTTAACATGACACTAGATCGATCCATCAGAACCGTCTGATCATTTTCATCGACACAGTCAAAGGTACACACCCCTTCACATGCCTACACTATAAATAGAGTGAATGCTCAAGAATAAAAATTACGCTATCATTTTCCCCAAACTACTCCATCGACAAACCTCTGCTTCATTTCCGACGTGTTGCATTCTCTCTCGCTCTAGATCAATGGCTACCAAGAACAAAGAACTAATTTCCGATTGCGAACTCCAGCGTGGAGGGTTCAAATCATGCTCGGACGAAGTGAGGTCAGTGATAAGGCTTCTAGAATCCACCGGCGTAGAAAATCTATTGTGCGAACCCTCAGTACTTCTTCACTGAGAACTGACAGAGTTCTTCGTTGGAGCTCGACTCAACCATTCAGAAACTCAGGTAAAATCTGTCGTAGCCGGGAAGAAGGTCAAAATATCAGTCAAGAACCTCAGAAAGGCACTCCATTTTCGAAGAATTAAAAGGGAGGGAAAGAAGAGCTGACAACGGAGGATATCTCGGCCAACTACTCCTGGTGCGGCCATATCGAGAAGACCTACGGGTCAATTAAGAGGAATGAGTTTAATCAAAAAGGAAAATTGCTAGCAGATATCATGGGAAAGGTACTGCTATGCAAACCTGGGTCGCATGACCGAATCTCCAAGGAGATGTTTGTCATCATGGCCCAAATAATTCTAACCAAGAAGACTGACTAGAGCAGTTTTCTCTTCCAAAGAATGAAGAGTACCCTGACAACCCCCTCCTATGGATGAATATTGTCCCTCTTCCTTCTAAACACCCTAGATGAAGTAATGCATAAAAGGATGGGAGTCCCCCTACACTACTCCAAGATACTAGATGCAAAGATGCTCGACCGATGGGATAGGTCTATCCCTAAACCATCATCTGATGTCCCGCCTGCTCCAAAGAACAAAAGAAATAAGCAGTCCCAATAGATCCCTCCGAAAAAGAAGATTCATCAAGCAGTTCTGATGACAGACCCTCACCCCCACACAATCCTGCTCCATATGAAGGTGAAACATCTACTCGATGAAACGCTCCTGTATCAACTCCTAAACCTGCTCCCAAAAAGGTTTCTGAAGAAGAAAGAGACCCCAACTTGGGGAGTGACCCTATTGAGGGGGAGTCCCAATTCAGGGGCTCAACCCAAGATGATGAAATGATCCATGGGGTGCTCTCAGCTAGAGGCTCAGCCCCAGAGGATGCTCAAGTTGAGGGGGAGACCCAACTAGGGTACTCTACTCTAGAAGATCAAGGGAATGTGCACTATACTCCAGAAGATCAAGGGAATGTGCCCTCTATCCCAGAAGATCGAGGTTATGTGCCTGAGCCCATGGAAGACCTCATGCCTTCAGAAGGTAGAGAATTAATCATAGTAAGTAAGATTGTGCTCACATCTCCAAGTGAGACACTGCTAGAGGTTTCGAAGGGGAAGGCTAAAGTTACAGTCCACATAAGTGAAGAATCATCTGAAGACATCTCTGAAGAAGCTCAATAAGAAAATGAAGGTGAAGAAGAACAATTTGCTGAGCCATCTACGGCTCAGTCAAGTTATCTCTTTCACATGATATTAGCCCTACTGACTGCTCAACGGAAACAACTGGAAACTCTTATCGTAAAGACTGTGGATGATCTTAGGAAGGAGCTGAAGGATGAGATAAAGGATGTAAAGTAAGACATTCTTCATCTCAACACCCAGTGTGCCCACTTCTACACCCTGACAGCTCCAGCAATAGAAAAGATGGTTGAGGAAGTCAACAAGGTGGGACATCAAACCCACAAGATCCTGACAAATCAAATAACTTTTTTAGAAAATGTGGACTATGCTTTTGAGCAGATAGAAACAGGTGCTACCAATAACAGGAATCAAATTTTGAATAGGGTCAATGAGAATGCTCATACATTAGATCCCCATCTGATCGATGTAAGGAACAATTTGGATGTGACTGAACAACATCTGCATGAACAGCCGACTCTAGTCAGAGAAGGTCTTGAGGAACGGATAATTGAACAAGTCCAAAATGGGGAGAATGACATAATAAATGTTGGATCCCATCAAGCGATGTGGATAGTAAATCAAGTAAAGGAGACAATGCAAAAACCTCCATCAGTATATGAGGTTGCTAACCCATCAGAAAGCACTGACTCAGCAGAGTATGGCATAGAATTCGGAGAATTAGCAACCTCCAGGAAAAGAAAGAGAATTTAGAGTCGCCAATGCCGGCGAAAGACACTAAGGGAAATTGAGCTAGATCCACAATCAGGAAGATGGAGTCCTGCCTCAAGAGAAATAATAACAGAATCATGGATACAGTTTTGGTACCCTCAGGAGAACCACCATAGGGTATACCTGTAACGACCCAGTTTTTCTTATAGTCTTCGGGTAGGGTTATAGTAATATTCATAGTTTAAATATTAAAGCTATCGTTGTGTGGTGCTAATGCGGGAGGGCGTTACCGTTTCGTGTTCGTCATCGTCCGACGAGTTATTTCTAGATGGGGGGCATAAATGCAGATATATGTATGTAAATGTTTATATATGTATACATATGTAATTATAAGCATGTATAAAAATTTCATATATAAATATACTATTATAAATGTATACAAATACATATATGCATATGTGTATGCATGCATGAGGTTTTATAGGGATGTTTTTTGCGGGGTGTTATATATACAATCATATATATATATATATATGCATGTATATAAAGGTTATGCATATAAAAACTAATATATAAATAAGTTATATAAAAAGGGGGATATAAAGGAGCTTACCTTCAGCAGATTTAGCAAAAAAAAGAGGAGAGCCGATTCATTTCTTTCCTACCTGTCCCGTGGAGAACCAGCGAGTCGTCGAGGGTTAGGGTTGCGTCGGAGCGGTGTCAAGCGACATCGAAGTGGTTGGAGGAGGAAGGATCTTGGTTGTCGGGGCTGTTTCCATCGCCAGGGCTGGGGATTCGGGCGGCTTCTTCCTTGCTCATCGTGATTCGGCAGGGCACCATTGTTTGAGGCAAGAAAACTCTTCATAATCCTCCCCTCCATTTCTTCTCTTATGGCTTATCTGAAATTGGTTTAGTATGGAGATGATTGGCCTGCTAAATGTCTGGATTCCTTGGATATTTCCTTCTTTTATCTGTTGGCCAAATCTTAATTTTTTTTTTGTTTCTTTCTTGTGGATGAACTGTTGAGTTTCATGTTGGAAGATCCTGATGGTTTGGGTTCTAGTGGCTAAAATTTCTGGGCATTCTACTCCCCTGTTACTTTACCGATCGAGGCCCTGCTCTCTTGGGAGTGTATGCTAGCAGTTTTTTTTCTTTTCTATTGGTCTAATTCCTGATTAGCAAATTGGTTGGGGTATGTATATGCTTCAGGAAATTCGCAAGCTTCTGATAATTGTTAATTGGGGGGCTACTTCCTATCTTTTTTTGTTGAGGGGCGGCTTCCTGTGCATTTTATTGAGGGGCTGCTTCCTGTGCATTTTGTTGAGGGGCTGCTTCCTGTGCATTTTGTTGAGGGGCTGCTTCCTGTGCATTTTGTTGAGGGGTTGCTTCCTGTGTATTTTGTTGGGGGTTGCTTCCTGTGCCTTTTATTGGGGGGATACTTCCTATGCTTTTTGTTTGGGGGGATGCTTCTACCCGTGTTATTGGGGGTTGCTGTTATTTTTGTTTGGGGGGCTGCTCATTGCTTTTGTCTAATGAGGGGGCTGCGTTATTTATTTTATTGGGGCTGCTGTTATATTAAATGTGGGGGCTGCCTTCGGGTTGTAAGTCTTGACGATTCAAGTTGCGTAGTCGACGCATAGCTCAAGTTTATTTTTTCTTTTTGGCATCTAATCGTTTGGGTTATACGGTCTGGGTGTAAGAGTATTCGGTTGTCATGTTCGGCAATTATATTTAAATGCTGGTTAAATTATAAAGTCGCTCATAGTCTCACACTAGTAGCCTAGCTGTTGAGGTCATTTGTTTAATCGTTTTGCCTCCCTGGGCTTGTATGTTTCTTCAGAACTCCAAATCTTCCTTATATAAATTTATCTTTTGATTGTTTCTCTCACTTTTCTGCAAGTGAAGTTCTGTCTGTTGTCTTCCTTGTGTTCTGATAGATTCTCTCCGAAAGGTAATTTTCTGTGTAATCTGCCTTTTACTTCTGAGTATTTTAAACCTTTTCTGACCCAATCTTCCATGTAAATTTTGTGTTAACTTTCTCAGTGAAGGGTAATGCTTCCTCTTCACTGTCTTAGCAATCGAGTTGAATGTAATGTTTTTTTAGTTGTTGTGGGCTGCAAATGGCGGTCCTTCTCCTTAATGACTGTATTTCTTGAAACTTAGTTATACTGGGCTCTCTTGTGGGTTGTGTCCTTCATGTAGTAGTAGTCCCCTTGGTTGGACGTTACTGGGTGATTGGAAGTCCTCCATTTCAGTCCTCTCTTCTTCCTTGTCTGCCTAACCTGCTAATTTTAGGTTAGTGGTTGTTGTGTTTCCCTTTTGGGGGTCTTATTGGTGTTATGGGTTCTTGATTCCTACTGTCATCCCCTTAGAATCTTGATAGCTTCTAAATCTGTTTAGTTATGCTACCAGGCAGTCTGATAAGACTTCCCTAGGTTTAGAGAAGTTTGCTCGCCCTAAGATCGTGTAACTATTTCTTCTTTTATGAAGTTCCCCGTCGACTTTAAAATGAAGTCTTCTAGTCGACTTTGATATAAGTCCTCCTCGTTGACTTGATATAAGTCTTTTCGCGTCTGCTCTTGTTGAGTTTCCTATCGACTTCACCGCTTATTCTGAAATGTTTCCTAATATATCTATATGTTCTTCCGTCGGGTGTTCCCGGGCATCTTAAGCGATGTTATCAAGCATTTTAAGCCCCATTGTTGAGACTTTTGATGAAGCTATGCTTTATTCTTTGAGTTGTCCTGCATCTGGTTAGCGATCTTTTATGGTGTCTTGTCGTGCCTTATTCATCGTACTGTTACGGGAAGTTCGTTGTGAGTCAAGTTTGGGCTCACCAAGTGTTTTCAAATGACTCGTTGAGTAGTGTTTATTTCTTTGTGACCCTATTCTTAGGGTGTTATGGTGATGATATCTCGGGTTACGTCCCGTGTCATAATTGAAACTTAATTTAATTATTTAGAACCTTTGTCTTAAGCCTTGTGCGGTGGGTAGTTTTTGGGTGGCTGTGGATAAAGGACCACCACCCGGTTTTGGCTTTTTGGGTGGCAGTGGATAAAGGACCACCACCCGGTTTTTGGCTTTTTGGGTGGTAGTGGATAAAGGACCACCACTCGATATTGGATTTTTGGGTAGCCGTGGATAGAGTACCACCACCCGGTATTGGCTTTTTGGGTGGCAGTGGATAGAGTACCACCATCCGGTTTTGGCTTTTTGGGTGGCAGTGGATAGAGTACCACCACCCGGTTTTGGCTTTTTGGGTGGCAGCGGATAGAGTACCACCACCCGGTTTTTGCTTTTCGGGTGGCAGTGGATAGAGTACCACAACCCGGGTTTGGATTTTTGGGTTAGCAGAGGATAAAGGACCGCCACCTGTTTTATTTGAGCTGATCAGTCTCAAGTTCTTATAAACATAAATTCTTATATATGTGTATTTTGATTTTATAGGTGTAACTACCACCTCTGAGCCGCAATGGCGGACACGTGGTTGGCTTTGATTGCTTTGGCTATTAACTTCTGGTGCAGGCTTTTCCTCTTACCGAGTGCACTCATTTGAGCTGGCTCGAGTTGTTGTAAGATGATTGATGTTTATGTGCTTAGTTCTCCTTTCTGCAATCTTTTATTTCTGATTGCTGCTAATCTTGGTTTTCTTGCACCCTTTGGGCTGAGGCATTCTTTTCTTATGAATGTCTCATGTTCAGGTCTTTAGCTGTCGCAGGAGTTAGAGCGGTGTCATTCAGTTTTCCTGTCGAGGCCCTTCCTCTCTTCTAGGTAAGGGGCAGTTATTTATTTGTTGCCCTCTTTTGGATGTTTTATTTCTTTTCTATGGGCTCGTGTCAGTTGTTGACGCCCATAACTCTAATTTTCTTATGCTAGTTTATTTGCTTGTTGTTTTGCTGCTACTTTCAGGTTGTTTACCTACTTGCTCTCTGGGAAGCTTTATGCTAGGATGCATTAGTTACTTTATTGGTATAAAAATGTCATTTTTGCATATCATGATTTTTATTAATTGTCACATATTTTGAAGATCGTAGAAAATCCTTTCTTACTATACTAAACATAGACATGTGCATATCATTTCTGGGATGTGGATCTTCATGCTCATGTAGGCTAAAAATGAACCTATTTTTCGTTGCGTATGTATAGATTTCTACTTGTGGAGTAGTGATCCACCGGACCGAGGGACGCGGTCCTAAGCTAAAAATGTAAATTTTCTTTTTATCTCAAACATATATATGTCTTTTATAAATTTTATCGTAAGGAGTGTTTCCTTGAGCGTCTGTAGTCGTCCCCTGCAGGACGTGGCATCACGACACGTATTTTCCTCTTGCTCTGATAATATGTTTTAAATTCCCGGGAAAATGCGGGTTGTGACAGTTGGTATCAGAGATATGTTAGCCGGGTTGCTGGGATAGTCTGGTTGGCCCGGTTAACCGCCTGGTGAGAATCATTATTCATTGCATACACACACCAAAGGGTCATCAGTATGTCTTGGCTGAAGCATGAACACTACACTCATATCATGATAAGAAGTATACGGTGCATATTTTGTAGTATGGGATGCATAATATGTGTTTGTATATGGATCCTCATAAGTGACAATATACGACTGTTATGCAGTGTGGGATGCATAACGTAGGTCGCATGCGTGTCCATTAGCTCATTTTTCTTTTTCATTACGTACGATAATATGTAGTATGAGATGCATAAGATCGCATGTGTACGCCGCTCATAGCATGCATTAAGTCTTTTTTAGATTGCATAGCACTGCATGCACATCATAACATAACATTAGCACACGTGCCAAGTTAAAGACTTACATGATGACGTCGTACACACATGATTTGAAATAAAATTTGGCATTCATGCATTTATATTATATGCACATAAGTTGATAGGATGATGATATATCATCCTAAGTTATGCATAACATCATTTCATGAATTCCCAGAGCAAGATAACAGCAAGAGCAAGTATCTACACTTTTTTGATCTGTATCGAGTTAGGAAATTCTAATTCCTAGGTGTTGCGTCTTGAGCTAGGTGTAGTGAGGTGATTGTTCGTAATTGCAGTCGGTGACTCCATAATGTAGTGCGTCGGAGTTGACTTCCCAGTTAGAGGGCGAGTCTTCCTTCGGGTGCGTGCAAGGTAATGCGTTTGGTCCTTAGCCGGACATCGGTCTTTCCTTGAGTGCGTTGGCTTTTCGCGCTAGGTTTTTTTCCTCCGATTCTTTTCGCGGCGTGTGCTCGTAACATTTTAGTTCCCAATGGGTATGTTTACCTCGTTTCTATGCTAGAAACCGTTATCAGTTTGCCATGTATCGAGGTTTTTCCTGTGGCGCAGGAGTTCCCTGATGTCTTCCTAGTTAATCCCCCTATTTTTTTCTGCCTGTGAGAGTTGTGGAGTTCATTTCTGACCTTGAGCAGGGTACCCATCTTATTGCTAAGGCACTGTACCCTTTGGCCCCGCGTGTGTTGCGAGAGTTGTGCACTCAGTTAGATGAGTGGTTGTAGTGTGGCTTTTTCCTGGCCTAGTTCCTGGCCCTGGAGTGCTCTCGTCTTGCTCGTAAAGAAGAAAGTCAGTTTGGTGAGATTGGGTGTCGATTATCGAGAACTGATCAAGGTGACCATCAAGAGCAGATAGTCGTTGCCTCAGATTGATATTTTTCTTGACCAGTTGCGTGGTAGTTCAGTGTTTTCGAAGGCTGATCTTTGTTTAGGCTTCCTTTAGTTGGGGATCCGCGAGTCAGATGTTCCGCGATCTGCTTTCTGTTCTTGGCTTGGACATTTCGACTTCTTGGTAATGTCCTTTTTCTTTTGGGTAATCTTACCCGCATCTGTTTTCCTAGCCCTCTTCGGTTAGCATTTCTATCTAACGAGTGTGGGCTTACTACCTCTCCCTTTGCTCTTTTCATTCGTTGATTTCTAAGTTTCGGTTCTAAGTTTCGGGACGAAACTTCCTTCTTGGTGGGGTGACTGTAACGCCCCAGATTTTCTCTTATAATTAATGTAAGCGGGTATGTGAGGGATGATAGTGGAAAAATGTTTGGTATTGTTGTTGCAAAGTTTCGGGGCGAAACTTTTTGTTAGGAGGGGTGGTTGTAACGCCCCAGTTTTTCTTATAGTCTTCTAATAGGGTTATGGTAATATTGATTGTTTAAATATTAAAGCTATCGTTGCGTAGTGCTAATGCGGGAGGGCGTTACCGTTTTGTGTTCATCGTCGTCCGGCGAGTTATTTCTAGATGGGGCGTAAATGCGGATATATGTATGTAAATGTGTATATATATACGTATATATGTATACATATGTAATTATAAGCATGTATAAAAATTTCATATATAAATAAACTAATATAAATGTATACAAATACATATATGCATATGTGTATGCATGCATGAGGTTTTATAGGGAAGTTTTGTGTGGGGTGCTATATATACAATCATATATATATGCATGTATATAAAGGTTATGCATATAAAAGCAAATATATAAATAAGTTATATAAAAAAAGGGGATATAACGGAGCTTACCTTCAGCAGATTTAGCAAAAAAAAAGAGGAGAGCCGATTCATTTCTTTCCTACCTGTCCCGTGGAGCACCGGTGAGTCGTCGAGGGTTAGTTTTGCGTCGGAGCGGTGTCGAGTGGCGTCGAAGCGGTCAGAGGGGGAATGATCTTGGTTGCCGGGGCTGTTTTTGTCGCCGGGGCTGGGGATTCGGGCAGCTTCTTCCTTGCTCGTCGTGATTCGGCAGGGCACCGTTGTTTGAGGCAAGAAAACTCTTCATAATACTCCCCTCCATTTCTTCTCTTATGGCTTAACTGAAATTGGCTTAGTATGGAGATGATTGGCCTGCTAAATGTCTGGATTCCTTGTATATTTCCTTCTTTTATCTGTTGGCCAAATCTTAATTTTTTTTTTGTTTCTTTCTTGTGGATGAACTGTTGAGTTTTATGTTGGAAGATCCTGATGGTTTGGGTTCTAGAGGCTAAACTTTCTGGGCATTCTACTCCCCTGTTACTTTACCGATCGAGGCCCTACTCTCTTAGGAGTGTATGCTAGCAGTTTTTTTTCTTTTCTTTTGGTCTAATTCCTGATTAGCAAATTGGTTGGGGTATGTATAAGCTTCAGGAATTTCGCAAGCTTCTGATAATTGTTAATTGGGGGGCTACTTCCTATCTTTTTTTGTTGAGGGGCTGCTTCCTGTGCATTTTATTGAAGGGCTGCTTCCTATGCATTTTGTTGAGGGGCTGCTTCCTGTGCATTTTGTTGAGGGGCTGCTTCCTGTGAATTTTACTGAGGGGCTGCTTCCTGTGCATTTTGTTGGGGGGCTGCTTCCTGCGCCTTTTATTGGGGGGAGCTGCTTCCTGTGCTTTTTGTTTGGGGGTCTGCTTCTTCCCTTGTTATTAGGGGTTGCTGTTATTTTTGTTTGGGGGGGCTGCTCCATGCTTTTCTCTAATGAGGGGGCTGCTGTTATTTATTTTAGGGGGGCTGCAGTTATATTAAATGTGGGGGCTGCCTTCGGGTTGTAAGTCTTGATGATTCAAGTTGCGAAGTCGACGCATAGCTCAAGTTTATTTCTGCTTTATGGCATCTAATCGTTTGGGTTATACGACCTGGGTGTAAGAGTATTCAGTTGTCATATTCGGCAATTATATTTAAATGTTAGTTAAATTATAAAGTCGCTCATAGTCTCACACTAGTAGCCTAGCTGTTGAGGTCATTTGTTTGCTCGTTTGGCCTCCCTGGGCTTGTATGTTTCTTTAGAACTCCAAATCTTCTTTATATAAATATATCTTTTGATTGTTTCTCTCCCTTTTCTGCAAGTGAAGTTATATTTGTGGTCTTCCTTGTGTTCTGATAGATTCTATCCGAAAGGTCGTTTTCTGTGTAATCTGCCTTCTACTTTTGAGTATTTTAAACCCTTTCTGACCCAGTCTTCCATGTAATTTTTGTGTTAAATTTCTCAGTGAAGGGTAATGCTTCCTCTTCACTGTCTAGCAATCGGGTTGAATGTAAAGATTTCTTTTTAGTGGTTGTGGGCTGCAAATAGCGGTCCTTCTCATTAATGACTGTGTTTCTTGAAACTTAGTTATACTAGGCTCTCTTGTGGGGTGTCCTTCATGCAGTAGTAGTCCCCTTGGCTGGATGTTACTGGGTGATTGGAAGTCCTCCATTTTAGTCCTCTCTTCTTCCTTGTCTACCTAACCTGTTGATTTTAGATTAGTGGCTGTTGTGTTTCCCTTTTTGGGGTCTTATTGGTGTTCTGGGTTCTTGATTCCTGCTGTCGTCCCCTTAGAATCTGGATAGCTTCTATACCTGTTTAGTTATGCTACCAGGCATTCTGATAAGACTTCCCTTGGTTTAGAGAAGTTTAACCGTCCTAAGATCGTGTAACTATTTCTTCTTTTATGAAGTCCCCCGTCGACTTTAAAATGAAGTCTTCTAGTCGACTTTGATATGAGTCCTCCTCGTTGACTTGATATAAGTCTTTTTGCATCGGCTCTTGTTGAGTTTCCTGTCGACTTCACCGCTTATTCTGAATTGTTTCTTATATATCTATATGTTCTTCCGTCGGGTGTTCCCAGGCATATTAAGCAATGTTATCAAGCATTTTAAGCCCCGTTGTTGAGACCTTTAATGAAGCTATGCTTTATTCTTTGAGTTGTCCTGCATCTGGTTAGCGATCTTTTATGGTGTCTTGTCATGCCTTATTCATCGTACTGTTATGGGAAGTTTGTTGGGAGTCATGTTTGGACTCACCAAGTGTTTTCAAATGAATCGTTGAGTAGTGTTTATTTCTTTGTGACCCTATTCTTAGGGTGTTATGGTGCTGATATCTCGGGTTACGTCCCTTGTCTTAATTGAAACTTAATTTAATTATTTAGAACCTTTGTCTTAAGCCTTGTGCGGTGGGTAGTTTTTGGGTGGCAGTGGATAAAGGACCACTACCCAGTTTTGGCTTTTTGGGTGGCAGTGGATAAAGGGCCACCACCCGGTTTTTGGCTTTTTGGGTGGCAGTGGATAAAGGACCACCACCCGGTATTGGCTTTTTAGGTGGCAGTGGATAGAGTACCACCACCCGGTATTGGCTTTTTGGGTGGCAGTGGATAGAGTACCACCACTCGGTTTTGTCTTTTTGGGTGGCAGTGGATAGAGTACCACCACCCGGTTTTGGCTATTTGGGTGGCAGCGGATAGAGTACCACCACCCGGTGTTGGCTTTTCGGGTGGCAGTGGATAGAATACCACCACTCGGGTTTGGCTTTTTGGGTTGGCAGAGGATAAAGGACCGCCACCTATTTTATTTGAGCTGATGAGTCTCAAGTTCTTATAAACAAATATGCTTATGTATGTGTATTATGATATTATATATATAACCACCACCTCTGAGCCGCAATGGCGGACACATGGTTGGCTTTGTTTGCTTTGGCTATTACCTTCTGGTGCAGGCTTTTCCTCTTACCGAGTGCACTCATTTGAGCCGCCTCGAGTTGTTGTAAGATGATTGATGTTTATCTGCTTAGTTCTCCTTTCTACAATCTTTTATTTCTGATTGCTGCTAATCTAGGTTTTCTTGCGCCCTTTGGGCTGAGGCATTCTTTTCTTATGAATGTCTTAGGTTCAGGTCCTTAGATGCCGCAGGAGTTGGAGCGGTGTCGTTCAGTTTTCTTGTCGAGGCCCTTCCTCTCTTCTAGGTAAGGGGCAGTTTTATAGTTGTTGCCCTCTTTTGGATGTTTTCTTTCTTTTCTATGGCTCGTGTCAGTTATTGATGCCCATTGCTCTAGTTTTCTTGTGCTAGTTTACTTGCTAGTCGTTTTGTTGCTACATTCATGTTGTTTACCTACTTGCTCTCTGGGAAGCTTTATGCTAGGACGCATTAGTTACTTTATTGGTATAAAAATGTCATTTTTGCATATCTTGATTTTTATTAATTGTTACATACTTTGAAGATCGTAGAAAATCCTTTCTTACTATACTAAACATAGACAAGTGCATATCATTTCTGGGATGTGGATCTTCATGCTCATGTAAGCTAAAAATGAACCTATTTTCTGCTGCGTATGTATAGCTTTATACTTGTGGAGTAGTGATCCACCGGACCGAGGGACGCGGTCCTAAGCTAAAAATGTAAATTTTCTTTTTATCTCAAACATATATATGTCTTTTATAAATTTTATCGTAAGGAGTGTTTTCCTGAGCGTCTGTAGTCGTCCCCTGCAGGACGTGGCATCATGATGCGTATTTTCCCCTTGCTCTGATAATATGTACTAAATTCCTGGGAAAATGCGGGTTGTGACAATACCAGTCAGTTGAATGGTAGAAACATCTGAAGCAGCTGGAAAGGAGGAAGAAGCCCAAGCTAGCATTCCCACAAGGTCCTCCTCCCTCTCCTAAGAAGATTCTAATGCCCATGAACTACTATCACAGGCAAAGGAAGAAAGACAAAGGTGCAAGCAGCAACAGACATTGAGGAGCACTGAATCGAATTAAAAATTAGAATGGGGCAAATGAATGCTAACCTTTATTCAAGAATATTTAATCTATCTATATGATTGATGCTTAATGACAAGAACATTTGAATTTCTTATTATTATTGCTGCTTGATGTGATGTTGTTACCTGAAATGTAAACAATCTTTATGTGTGTGGTATTTATCATTGAGATAAGTTTGGACTTCTTCAAATAGGGGGAGATTATTGGGAACAGTGCTAAGCAGTGTCCTAATTTGAAGAAGTGCTCAGCTCTATGATAAGTGCAAGTTGTATTTAATGTCATATCTAGTTCATACTTGCATAGATAAGACAATATGTCAAATACTTCAATAAACCTTCCTAAGTATAATATCGTCGAAAAAGGTTGGACATATCATCGACAAGTATAGACACATCGATGAAATGATTGGCAAAGCAAAGAAGAATGATGGTGTCTGATGTCATCGAAAAGGATCAAGCGTATCATCGACAACCGCAGGCACATCTTCAAGAACATGCAGAGAAAAGCAAAATGGTGATATCGTTGTGACATCTACACGATTATATCAAAAAGTCGAGATGAAGAAGAAGACTCAAAGATGTCGACGATATCGTCGACAAGAAGCCTTGATGACGATAAGGCTATAGAAGAACATATGTCGTCGACAAGAAGCCATGTTGTCCGAAAGGCTAAGTAAGACTGATGTCGATGACATCGTCGTAAAGAAGGCGTGCCGTCGAGAAGACTAAAGAAGGTCATATAAAGACAAGCAGTTGCTGAAGTATAGTCTGTTGACATGATATCAATTATGTCGTCGACAAGATAAGGTAGTTTCAGTAATATTGAGCAGACAAGGAGTTCTCACCGATATCAGTTTGATGACTTCATGTCGTCTTAAGATTGAGTGCATAAGTGATGTCCCGTATCGTCGAGATATCGCTATCTGAAGAAGAATTGAAGAAGAAACCAGTTCAAGATATCGATAAGCCATGTCGTCGAGATATTGCCCATGACGTCGTAACAATGGAAATATCATTGAGACAGATTCAAAAGTAGCCGGATGCGCTGTCAGCATTTAATGTCGCTGCCTAATTGTCCAATCAGCGCATGTTCTTGAGGGATGGGCGTCTGTCAGTAAAGGTCATCATATGTGACCGTTAAGCGGCTCATCCGTCCTATAAAAGGGAATAGTGATTGAAAGTGAGATTAGTTCTTATTATATGTTAAAGGTCTTGTTTAATTTTTACTTTCAAAGTAAATGATATATATATATATATAAGTGATGAGTGTGTTGATTGAGAAAAACAAACAGTAGGAAGAATATAAAAATCACAGCACAACAAATAGAAAATAAACAAGGCACATATCCAGAAGACACAAGAAATATAGTAGTTCCCTTCAACTGGGTACATCTACTCTTCTCCCCACTGGTAGGAATCCACTGGAGGTTGTTGATCAGGTGTCCTCACACCAAGGTGTTTTTGTTCAGGTGTCTACACACCAATGGAGGTTTGATCAGGTGCCCAATTCACCTATAAGCTTTTGATCAGGTACTTATAAACCAAGATGCAGGTTTTTGCTAAGGTGGCCTGTCACCGGGAGTAAAATTTGAAGGGATTTTTAACCCTTTACAAGATGGGAAGGAGAAAGGGAAAAGATATATTGTTCTTCTCTTTTTGATGAGAAGACTCTTGATGATCCTGATGAGATGTTGTGTTTGGATCTTGATGATGATGATGAAGAAAGCTCCCCCTGTCTGATTTAGAATAGATGACAGCTTTGGATGGAGCTCCTTCTCTAGATTGCAAATCTGCTTTTCTTCTTCTTGCAATTTTGATCCTGAGCAATTGATAATGTTTGTTTCATCAGGATATGTATGATCTGCAAGAAAGAGTTAGGCAAAAAGAAGATATAATATATATTGATCTGTTCTTCTTTTTGCTCCTGTTCTTCCTTTTCTCTTCTTCTTCTTCTTCTCTTATTCCTGTACAGCAAAATGATAATATATTCTGTATATAATATGTATACAACTATAGTGATATAATCTGTATATATATTCTATCGAGCAAGATAGCTATATATGTTCTGCTGTATAAATAATCTAATGTGTAAAGAGATGTCTCCTGCTGTCGTATATAGAAGTTGTCTTCTTTTCCTGGGCTGATTTGAATCCTTGCAGACCAAAGAGGAAAGGAGTAAGATCTCTTTCTTTCCCAGATCCTCGAGAAGATAACTTGCCGTGTTTGGCTTGCTGCAATGGCTACAATATTTAATGCTTTGCTGCCAACGGCTATAACAATTAATGCTTCACGCTGTAAGGTTAAATCAGCAATATATATATAGAGAGAGAAATATATAAATATTACTTTAATAAAGTCTGACAGCATATTTATACTATTTTAGTCGAGCTGAGAATGCTGTAAAATAATGCTGCAAAAATTCGTCGAGCTCAGGTTCAAGTTTGTCGAGCTCATCATTTGATTCGTCGGCCTGAACATTAAATTCACTGTTCTGAACTTCTGCTTAATATTCGTCGAGCGCATACAGGAGTTCGTCGAATGGAAGGATTCGTCGACCGCTGAGCTTGGATGATTTTGTCGACCGCTGAAGTATTGAGCTGTTCATCGAACGCAGATAGCCGTTCGTCGAACGCAGGATTTCGTCGACTGCTGAGCTGAGGTCTGTTCATCGACCGCTGAGATAATCTGTTCGACGATACTCGAGAAGATAACTTTTGGTGTTTGGCTTGCTGCAACGGCTACAGTATTTAATGCTTTGCTGCCAATGGCTATAACCTTTAATGCTTCACGCTGTAAGGTTAAATCAGCAATATATATATATAAATACATAAATATTACTTTAATAAAGTCTGACAGCATATTTATACTATTTTAGCCGAGCTGAGAATGTTGTAAAATAATGCTGCAGAAATTCGTTGAGCTCAGGTTCAAGTTCGTTGAGCTCATCATTTGATTCGTCGACCTGAACATTAAATTCACTGTTCTGAACTTCAGCTGAATATTCGTCGAATGCATACTGGAGTTCGTCGAATGGAAGGATTCGTCGACCGCTGAGCTTCAATGATTTCGTCGACCGCTGAAGTACTGAGCTGTTCGTCGAACGCAGATGGCCGTTCATCGAACGTAGGATTTCATCGACCGCTGAGCTGAGGTCTGTTCGTTGACCGTTGAGATAATCTGTTCGTCGACCGCTGAACCAATCTGTTCGTCGACCGCTGAACCAATCTGTTCCTCGACCGCTGAGCTGAGGCGGGATCGTCGAGCACTACTTGGATTTCGTCGAGCGCTGAATGCACGCCATTCGTCGATCGCAGGATGTCGTTCGTCGAAAGCAGATGGCCGTTCGTCGAACACAGAGAATATATGTAAATTTAATTTCTTCTCTTATCTTCTGCCTATTAATATATATATTTCAGCCTATTAAATATATGTAAATTTCAGCCTATTATATATATATATATATTTCTTAGTATTTTATATATATTACTGTATATTTCTTATTATATATATATTATTTATATTATTGAATATTTCTTTTCAGCCTTCTACCTTAATAGGATTTAATCTAAGTTATAAGATATATTATGAAATAAACTTAGATACTAAAGGTGGATCTTAACTCAAATCAAAACTAAGGTTCCAACAATCTCCCCCTATTTGAGTGGGGATCCTAATCCAAATTAAGACTAGGTTCTAACAATCTCCCCCTATTTGGTTTAGGATTCCTAAGCATAAAAGGTCTTTAAAGCTTAAGGGTTAGAGATTATTTACTTCTTTTGAAAAACATTTAAGCAATTTCTGATTTCCTAGATTTTATTTAAATAGGAATTTTAATATGTGAATTGCTAGCTGATTATTAAATTCTAAGAATTTTAAAATCAAAAAGACATAGCCTGATAGCTTCTTTCTATAGAATTCCCTTAATCAGAAGAGACTCACACTTAGTGCTTTGATCATTTCTGATCTATGCAATCTGAGTAGAATGCTCAACTTGATTTTAGGAGAAAATCTGGAAGAATATGAAGTCTATCTGACTTTGTTTTGGAGATATAAAAATTCAAAAAAATCATTATAATTGTGGTTTAATTATAAATGTTTTAAAATAGGTAAAAACAAATGCTTAATCATTAGATATATTGGCCTCTTTATTTCATTAAAATACAAATTTGAAAATATATTCTGATTTTGTTGAACTTAAATAATTTTCTTCTTAACAGGTTGTTCAAATTTATTTTTAAAAGAAAAAATTTTCTTTCCTGATGTTTTCAAATCTATTTTAAGTCTTGTGTGTTCATAAGTTATTTTTAACTCTTTTATTTCTTTGACAGATTTTATCATATTTGTATATATTAACTCAAAATCTGATATGTGATTTTTAGAGGTGGAGTTGGGAGTTGAAATTACTTTTTCTGATTCTGATTCAGAATTTATTAAATCTGTAGATGGTTTGTTGAAAACAGATGTGAAATTAGAGGTAGAAATAAAATGTGAAGTTACCTCTACTACCTTTTCTTCATCAAATTCTGCATCAGATTCAGATTCTGATATGTAGTTTGAGCCATATATTGCCATCATACAGAAATCTTTGGCTTTTTGTTCTTCTTCTTCTTCTTTAGTTAGAGTAGTTGATGGTTCTGCATCAAAAATGATGTTAGTCGAAGAAGTAGGAATGGATTTATTTACCATCCTAGAGAGGGAGTTCCAAATGCCCTTTGCTGAAGTTCAATCAGCCACTTTAAGAAGAATGTCCGTTGACATTGATTTAGCCAATATCTTCATGGCCATGGCATCAGCACTTTTCATTTTTTATTGATCATCAGATGAAGAGATTGAAGATGGAATTCCTGTCAAAATGGAATTATAAATATTTTCATTTATTACATTCATATACAGTTTAATCCCAAATTGCCATAAATCAAATCTATCCAAATTACATAAAGGTGGATCTGAAAATGAAAAATTTGCTAGTGCCATTTGGAAAAACCTTTTTCAAAACAAAATAAGAATTAAGTGATCTTTGTGATATCAGGTGTTAGCCTGTGTGAAAAATCAACCTGCTTTGATACCAATTGAAAGTGAAATTAGTTCTTATTATATGTTAAAGGTCTTGTTTAATTTTTACTTTCAAAGTAAATGATATATATATAAGTGTTGAGTGTGCTGATTGAGAAAAACAAACAGTAGGAAGCATATAAAAATCACAGCACAACAAATACAAAATAAACAAGGCACACATCCAGAAGACACAAGAAATATAGTAGTTCCCCTCAACTGGGTACATCTACTCTTCTACCCACTGGTAGGAATCCACTGGAGGTTGTTTATCAGGTGCCCTCACACCAAGGTGTTTTTGTTCAGGTGTCCACACACCAATGGAGGTTTGATCAGGTGCCCAATTCACCTATAAGATTTTGATCAGGTGCTTATAAACCAAGATGCAGGTTTTTGCTAAGGTGACCTGTCACCGGGAGTGAACTTTTGAAGGGAGTTTTAACCCTTTACAAGATGGGAAGGAGAAAGGAAAAAGATATATTGATCTTCTCTTTTTGCTGAGAAGACTCTTAATGATCCTGATGAGATGTTGTGTTTGGATCTTGATGATGATGATGAAGAAAGATCCCCCTGTTTGATTTAGAATAGATGATAGCTTTGGATGGAGCTCCTTCTCTAGATTGCAAATCTTCTTTTCTTCTTCTTGCAGTTTTGATCCTGAGCAATTGATAGTGTTTGGTGTCTCAGGATATGTATGATCTGCAAGAAAGAGTTAGGCAAAAAGATGATATAATATATATTGATTTGTTCTTCTTTTTGCTCCTGTTCTTCCTTTTCTCTTCTTCTTCTTCTTCTTCTTCTTCTTCTTCTTCTTCTTCTTCTCTTATTCCTGTACAGCAATATGATAATAGATTCTGTCTATAATATGTATTCAACAATAGTGATATAATCTGTATATATATATTCTGTCGAGCAAGACAGCTATATATGTTCTACTGTATAAATAATCTGCTGTATAAAGAGATGTCTCCTGCTGTCGTATATAGAAGTTGTCTTCTTTTCCTGGGCTGACTTGAATCCTTGCCGACCAAAGAGGAAAGGAGTAATATCTCTTTCTTTTCCCAGATCCTCAAGAAGATAACTTGCCGTCTTTGGCTCGCTGCAACGGCTACATTATTTAATGCTTTTCTGCCAACGGCTATAACATTTAATGCTTCACGCTGTAAGGTTAAATCAGCAAAATATATATAGAAATATATAAATATTACTTTAATAAAGTCTGACAGCATATTTATACTATTTTAGTCGAGCTGAGAATGCTGTAAAATAATGCTGCAGAAATTCGTCGAGCTCAGGTTCAAGTTCGTCGAGCTCATCATTTGATTCGTCGACCTGAACATTAAATTCACTGTTCTGAACTTCTGCTGAATATTCATCGAACGCAGACTGGAGTTCGTCGAACATAAGGATTCGTCGACCGCTGAGCTTGGATGATTTCGTCGACCGCTGAAGTATTGAGCTGTTCGTCGAACGCAGATGGTCGTTCATCGAACGCAGGATTTCGTCGACCGCTGAGCTGAGGTCTGTTCGTCGACCGCTGAGATAATCTGTTCGTTGATCGCTGAACCAATCTGTTCGTCGACCGTTGAGCTGAGGCGGGATCGTCGAGCGCTGCTTGGATTTCGTCGAGCGCAGAATGCACGCCATTCGTCGATCGCAGGACGTCGTTCGTCGAACGCAGATGGCCGTTCGTCGAACGCAGAGAATATATGTAAATTTAATTTCTTCTCTTATTTTCTGCCTATTAATATATATATTTCAGCCTATTAAATATATGTATATTTCCGATATTATATATATATATATATTTCTTAGTATATTATATATATTATTGTATATTTCTTATTATATATATTATTTATATTATTGAATATTTCTTTTCAGCCTTCTACCTTAATAGGTTTTAATCTAAGTTATAAGATATATTATGAAATAAACTTAGATACTAAAGGTGTATCCTAACTCAAATCAAAACTAAGGTTCCAATAGTGATGCCCTAAAAAAAGTGAGGAAGAAAGGAACGAAAAAGTATCCCGCCTAGCAATACAACAGTACAAGCGGCGGTGAAGAAAGAAAGAAGGGAAGAACAAAACGATCATTCTGTGTTCTTGAAGTTGCAGTCAAGTCTGATCGACAGTTAAGTTTCGTTCAAGAAAGGTAGCCAGTCAACATCCGGCAAAGCAAGAAAGCTTGAAGAAGATTTGTACCGTTCAGATTGAAAATCAAAAGCATCTTCTTCAAGTCAAGAAGCCGATCTCCATCAGGCAGAAATGGTTTACGTGGTATATCTTTATTTGTAAAGGCTTGCGGGCCAAAGTTGTAGGATCTGTTTTTAGATCTGAGTGTCATGCTTGAGGGCTTGAGATCTGTGAGGCTTGAGGGCTAGGCCAGAGGAAGTGCTGGTCCAAACGTGTCCAGCATGCGGGCTCGGGTGCAGTAAAGGGGATTGCGGGCCTAGGCTGCAGGCAAGACTTGCGGGTCTGTGCTGTGTAGGGCTTGAGGGCCTGAGTGTCGAGCTTGAAGGCTCGGGTGCTATGAAGGGGCTTGCGGGCCTAGGCTGCACGCAAGACTTGCGAGTCTGTGCTGTGTTGAAATTGAGTGCCTGAGTGTCGAGCTTGCGGGCTTAGGCTGCAGGGACTTGCGGGTCCGAGTTGTAAGGCTTAAGGGCCAGAGACATTGGCGGAGTTTGCCGAGCCTAGCACACTGCTAGGTAGGCATAGAGGGAAAGAGGACTACTCAAGACACCCTGTCTTGAGGAACCTCTATAAGTTCTTGCGTGTTTTCTGTGCTGTGCTTTTCTAATCTATAAATCTATTAACCAGAAAATAAGTACACCAAAAGGGGGAAGAAAAATAATTTGAAATACCTATTCACCCCCCCTCTAGGTGATAAGTAAACACCCAACAACTAACAATATGTATACCCGCCTAGGAAGTGGAGTTGCCCACTCCACTACTGCAGTAGCCACAACGGTGGTACTAGAGAGTGTAGCTAGCTCCAAAATTGGGAATTAAAGGTCAGTGATCACAGAGTTGTGTGGGTGCATTGCACTTGTATGAACCATGTCATAACATGCATATCATATCATACATAAACCTTAGAACATACTTTGCAGACCCTTATCATATAAATTAGTATGGGCTCTTTTATATGATAAGTTATAATTCCGGAAATCTTAACTTATAAGTGTTGGGAACAGTGCCCTGCAATGTTCCTGATTTAAAGAAGTGCTCAGCTCAATGATAAATGCAAGTTGTATTTAACATTCCATCTAGTTTATGCTTGCAGAGATCGACAATATGTCATATACTTTAATGACTTCACGAAGTACTATACCGTCGAAGAGGATAGGACATGTCATCGACAAAGTATGTCTGTCATCGTGATGACGAGCAAAGCAACCGCTGAGAAGTAGCGTGTTCGTAGATCACTGAGACATAGCAAGATCGTCGAACGAAGAATGCCGATCGTCGAACGAAGGATGGCAAGTTCGTCGATCGCAGAATGCTATTCGTCGAACGCAAAAGGAAGATCGTCGAGCTCAGAAGGAAGATCGGCGACCGCTGAGATTTGGCGTGTTCGTCGAGAGCAGAAGCAAGATCATCGAACGCAAAGAAGACAAAGTATTGTCTACTCCACCAAAGTGGTCGTGTCGTCGAGAAAGAACAAACATCATCGTAAAGAACGCATGTCGTCGAGAGAACAATATGATCACGACGACATGATGCAAGAAGGAAGATCGCAACGACATAGTCAGAGATAGCTTGTCATTGTAATGATGCAAATATCTTCAAGACAGAATTCAAATCTTGCGGATGTGCTGTCAGCAATTAATGCCGCCGCCTGATTATCTAATTAGCGCATGCTCTTAAGGAAAGGAGCGTCTGACACTTAAGGCACTTTTTCAGAAGACCGTTGGGGACCTCGCAGTCTAAAAAAAGAGAAAATAGGTTGCCCTAAAAAAAGTGAGAGAAGAATAAGATCAGAAAGAAACAAGCTTGCTGTGCAAAAAAAAGAACGGGAAAAAGAATCCCGCCACTCTTCAATAGAATAGTATATTCAGCGGAGAAGAAAGAGAACAAGATTCAAGCGTTCTCAAAAGAATCAGTCATCTTCACTGACTGAGAAGTCGTCGTTCAACATTAGGCAAAAAGTAGAGATTGAAGAAGAATTGCGCTATCAAAGATCTGAATCAGAAGAATCTTCTTCAATCGTAAGAAACCAATCATCATCAGACTAAGTTGTCGATCTTCATCAGGCAGAAGAACGGTTGTATTACTGTATTTTCTTGTAAGGCTTGCGGGCCAAATTATCTAGCTTGAGGGCTGGAGAGCTGTGAGGCTTGAGAGCTAGGGCAGTGCACTTGAGGGTGCGATCTATCGAGCTTGCGGGCTCAGGGACAGTAGGGGCTCGCGAGCCTAGGCTGTTGGGACTTTTGGGTCCGTGTGGTAGGGCTTGAGGGCCCGAGTGTCGAGCTTGTGGGCTCGGGGGCAGTAGGGGCTTGCGGGCCTAGGCTGTTGGGACTTGCGGGTCTTTGTTGTAAGGCTTGAGGGCCTGAAGCTTTTGGCGGAGTTCACTGACCCTAGCACACTGCTGGGTAGGCGTATAGGGAGAGAGGACTACTCAAGATGCCCGGTCTTGAGGAACCTCTATAGATCGTTGTGTGCTTTCTGTGTTTTGCTCTTTATTTTATAGATCCATTAATCAGAAACCAACAACATCATAAAGGGGAAGAAATAAATTTGAAAAAACTATTCACCCCCCCCCCCCCCCTCTAGGTGATAAAGTAGACACCCCATAAACAACAAGTGGTATCAGAGGGAGGTTGTTCAAAGAAAAGCTTAACAGCTTGAACAGATCTGCCATTGGGTGTCCAAGTGTCAAAGCTATGGAGTGAAGAATAGCTATCTGTTCCAGGGAGAACTTTGCAATTTGGAAAGTTAGAGCAAGAATATTCATGGAGGCAATGGATCCAAGAATGTTCTTGGTTGTTCAAAAAGGTCCCTCCATGACGATGTTAAAAGAGGAGACACTTCTTGCCAACTTGGACAAAGAAGCAAGAAGCATTCTAGCTGGTGCAGTAGATCT
Organism: Dactylorhiza incarnata; assembly: GCA_033032865.1. Lineage (NCBI taxonomy): Eukaryota > Viridiplantae > Streptophyta > Magnoliopsida > Asparagales > Orchidaceae > Dactylorhiza > Dactylorhiza incarnata. The sequence continues at coordinate 6,865,520 of JAWHQI010000033.1, read as the reverse complement.
AGCAACACACTAGAGGCTGAGTCATTGCACAACAACAAAGGACATGTGGGACCTCTTAGAAGTCCTCATGGAAGGATCTGGGGAAGACCTTGAAGAAGAGACCTCTCATAAAGAGGTATGCATCGGAGCACCACTGACTACTCCAGATGATGAATCAAAAGATGATGAATGCTCTGGAGCAGGAGAAAGGATAAGAGCACCCCTGTCTTCTACAAATTGTGATTCTGAGGATGAAGAGGTTCATGGGTTGATGGCTCTATCAGATGACGAAAATCATGATGAATCACATCATGATCAGGTATTTACACCACTCACACACCTTTACTACCTGCTTCATTTTCATTTAAGAAGACCAAGAGTGCATCAGGTGATTGTTCATCATCCGAAGATGATGCAGAAGACTGCTCATCTTGCAACAATAAGAATCATACTGATCTATTAGAACAGTTTGGTGATCTCTGGAGGCTCTGAGAAAGAGCAAAAGGCTTGTTAAGGAACAAGCTAGGGAGCTAGAGTCTCTCAGATCTTTTAAGGTTGAATCGGATAGGAAACTGGTAATGTCCTACAGCAAGTACACCGATCCAAATGAGCTCAACAAAATCATAGACAAGCTTTATGATAAAAGAAGCCAAAGGGAAGAACTTATCAAGAAACTTAAGAATGACCTTCTTAAGGAAAGATGCTTGGTGGCTCAATTCTCTAAGCCCAAAACTGTACTGCCCATCACTGACACCTTCTCCTCCTATGGAAATAGGAGGGGATTGGGTTACAATGAAGGGGCAATAGATGCTTGGAATGGAGAAAGGGGAAAAACTTAAGCAGAGCCTTATACCACCTTTCAGAAGGTAATGCTTCCCTCAAATAGGTATGATTAGGACAGTGTCCATGGTCACTGGATGAATGGAAGCTCCACTAGTGATGAAAAAGCTCCTGACTATGGAAAGAGAAAGGCATGAGGATGAGTGCATTAAAGGCTCCCCATGAGGAAATTCAAATGGCCCATCATGGACCATTTGTATTTGGTCTCCCAGCCCCCACTCTCAAGGATAAAGGTGCAATATATTCTCAATCACTTCCAGATAAGAAGCAGACTAGTAGCCCCATTATGATCAATTCTCACTTGAACATATCTGATGCCATCAACACCCTGTCAGCTACCAAGCTGACATCTGTTGTTGACAAACAGATAAAATCGAGAAGAAACAATGATACTAGAGCAGCTAGTCGGCCCTTGGCTGAGAGAGATGGGAAGAATGTTGCTGCCTTCTCTACATAACATACTTCAAAAATTGTTCAGAAAAGAAGGTATAACATGCATGAATGTTGGTGTTGTAGCAAAGCGGGACACTTTGCCATCGACTGTTGGAACAACCCTAGTGTGCTTAATGCAATGGAGAGACCTCCTGGAAGGGCTGCGGTGAGTAGAGGGATTTCTTATTATACTAACAAGAACCTAGGACCCAAGTCACCTTGGGTTCCTAAGGGATATTAAATCTGTCTTGCAGGGTAGTCCATTTGGCCATTAAAAAGCAAACAAGGCTAATGGACAGTAAGTGCTCCAGGCTCAGCTCTGGACTAAGAAAAGCTTACCACATACCAAGGTGCACTAATCTAGGGGGAGCTAGAACTAAAGATAAGTGGACGTTCCATCGAGGGGGATCCACTAGCTCAAGGAGACTTAGAGGCTAAGGTGAAGCTAACCATGGTAATGTTTAAACTCATCTTCATCTAATATTGTAAAAGTAATTTTCAAAAACCATATCATCGGAATGATGACTGGTATCGTCGAAAGATCTGCATCACGACGATATCTAATCATCAGCGGTCTCTTAATTAGACCTAAGCACAATGTCTACAGCTAAACTCGAGTTGATTAGACATTTAAATGACACTTCGACTTCCAACTCTAGGAGTATAAATAAGATCAAATGTTTCGAAAATTAAAACATTCTCTACATTAGCCCTAAAAAGCCGTCGTGTTCTCCACGCCCTCTGAGAGTGAACTAGTAGATCATGTTGAAACCCTCCTGGAACATGTAATAAATGCTGCCAAAGAAGGAAGGATTCCTCTTCGAAGGAAGTGAGGTGGTAAGGAATGGTTTCATGGAAGGACCAGAAGAAGTTCAAGATGCTATTAAGATACTGGACATCGTCGGCCTGGAATTTGTCCTCTCCGAACCAACAGTGATTCTCAAAAGAGAAGTGGTGGATTTTTACTCAAATGCCAATGGTAACTCAAAAGGAACATCCGTGAATAGCTTAATCAACGGGACAAAGGTCAAAGTAAATCCTAAGAGGTTGGCTAGGGCACTTCAGTTGCCGACTTTCGCAAAGGGGGAAGTCGATGAAGAGGTCACCCAGGAAGACCTTGACAAGGCTCTGGCATGGTGCAGGCATTCGAGCAAGACCCATGTGTCCATAGAAAGGAAGAACCTGAATCAACAAGGAAAACCGGTGGCCAATATAGTAGGTAAATCTCTCCTCTGCAAGGTTGGGTCGCATGATAGAATATCCAAGCCTATGTTCGAATTAATGGCAAGGACAATCCTTAGTAAAAGGACAAACTGGGGTCAGCACATCTTTAAGAGGATTCAAGAGAGCTTTCAAGCTCCAAATCTTGGAAGAATTCTATCATTATACCTTCTACAAACCAACCCTGAAAGCTTCAACAAAAGCTATGGAGTAAAAATTCATCACATGAAAAGAATGGACATCAAAATCCTTGCAAGATGGGAGAAAACTCTGACTAAGCCTCCCACGAAGTCAAAAATTGCGGAAGATGCAAAGAGGAAGGGAGAAAGCTCATCTGAAGAGAGTAAGTCAGGGAACAGCTCACCTCCATCTGCAGGAACAGATCCAAGAAGTGCTAAAACTGAGGGGGAGAAAAACAGTGAGGTCCCTGCTCAAGTAGAAACAGTGATCTCAAAGATCATAGGGGCTGAGGATGCTGATTATTTTGAATCAGCAATGCAAGAGGACAACTGATGAGTCCCATTTATATATATATTTTTGGACTCATTTGGGCTGATATTCTAGTGTTTGCACCACATTTTAGTCACGTTTTCATTTATATATACTATTCCATGCTAGGTGCACCATTAAGCCCATTTCGGTGTGCAATTGCATTCCTCGTTGTTGGGGGTAAGCACATTGTGCTCCCCGTCCTTTCTTTGATGTATTTCTATGATGGACGTGTATTCCCAGCTGGTATATCTTGTTTGCAGGTGACCTGATCGTCCCGTTTTCCCCCAAATGTAATTTCTGTGCATATCGCACGGTCGTGCGTTTCCTTGACGCACAGTCTGTGCGGTCGTGCGTTTGTGTCTGGGAAGAAGATGGAGCATCGAGGTTTACTCGTTTGTTTTAACGCACGGGCGAATTCGCCCGTGCGTGAGTAAAACGCACGGTCGACCTGTATCTTTGTGATTTCAGAGCGTCGGATTTTACCCGTGCGTTTGGACGCACGGGCGGCGTTGGTCGTGCGCAAACAAATCGCACGGGCGGCGCAGCGTATTCTACAAGCCAGATTTTATCCGTTAATATCGTAAGGTCTGCGCACGATCGTGCGTTTGACCGTGCGTGACCAATTTTCAGCCTGTTTCATATAAAAAGCAAGAATTGAGGCAGTCAACGGAGGATCGACAGAGGACGACCGGGAGCGATTCGGAGAGAGGGAAATCTCTTCCTTCCCACTGCTCTTGAGGGTTGAAGGCTTCCCCTCCATCTCCTCCACCATCAAGGCCATTTCTGGTGATTTCCACCTCCATCCTTCCATCCGGGAGCATTAGCAAGCATTCCTCGCCAAGGAGGCCAAGGAACCGCTGAAGATCGTAGGAGCAGAGACAGCCTCCTTCGAGCCATGCTCACCATCTGAGGGCCGAGTCCGGAGAGAGCCCGACAACCTCTCATTCCGGCCGTGAACCCAAGCCGTGACTTCTTCTTTGTGGTCCTCTCTAACCTTGAATGCTTATACTTCATTTTTGTGTTGTATGAACACGTGTTAAGCTAATCTTAAGGAGTTTTGCTTTCCTTCATATGCAATGATGTTGTGATGGCATGAATAGCCCCTTTGTTCCTAGTAATTTTCTGTGATTTGTTGTGGGTGAAGCCACTAGCAATTGCTAGTGGTGATGTTTTGAGAAGAGGTGTGTACGACCCTCAACCGTCATAGTGACTTCCCGTCCATGCGCCTTCCGAAGCACGGCATCGCGGCCATTGCACCCATCTCGCCGTGCGAAGCGGAGTTTTGACCCACATCTTTCTTCATTCTGCAATAGCATAGGAAACCAAATCAAACCCCCTCCGTTGTTACTTATTACTCCTTTTAACTGATTTCCTATTTAGAGCAAATCGTACTACCCTACTTGCGGTCCTTGAGAGATTGATACTTGGGGATAACTTCCCATTTTTATTACTTGAGCGATCGGTGCACTGCCGTCGTATCGCATTTCGTGCCTGCTAATTAGCAGTGCCGAAATAGCGCATCAAGTTTTTGGCGCCGTTGCCGGGGACTGCAAGCGTGTTTGATTTGTTTTTAATTGGAAATTCGTTTTAAGGTATTGTGTCTTTCTTCAGTATGTTATTTTCTTGTTCTATATCATGTGGGCACATTTGAACATCCGATGTCGTTGGTGTGGGGACACATCCCACGCTAGTGATAGGTGTCCCAAAGAGTATGGTGTTGTTCAGAAACCGTACGGAGCTCATAAATCCTTTGGCTACTCTGCTGCACCTTCGTTATCGCACCTTTTTTCGGCTGCCGCACCATTGGTGCCGGCTTTGCCGGCAAAGCCGGCAAAGCAGTGCCTATTTTGCAAAAGTAGAGAGCACGCCTTGAAGGACTGTGCTGCTTATCTTCGCGAATTGGCGGATGACAATGAGCCGGATATCCGGATCGTCCCATCTTCAAATTCTACGAGCACAACTTCTTCCTCTGATTACGTGTCACTTCCACCATCAATTTTCGAAGGGTATGGAACCGACACGTACGTCAGTGACCCTCATGACTCAATTTCTGATGCGACACCCCATACTTCTTTGGTTCATGTACCACTTTGCGTGGATTTGTGCCCTTGCGTGGAGAGTGAGCCCGAACTCTTACGAAGCACGTCCTCTCCCGCCACGCACGAAATTACAGCTGTTGCTGATGTTTTTATTGAGGTCACTTTGCAGGATGTTGCGGACCTGCGCAATGTGGTGCCCACTCTCATGGAGGAGGACAACCTTGATTGTGCTGAAGCAACCGCTTCGGTCCAGTGCGAGGAAGTCCAAGTTATAGAGGAGGCCATTGCGTGCGCTTTGGAGTCTAGCGAAATCTTCGATGATATCATCAGTGTGTCATTGCCGCACCCCATGGGGGATGAAACTGGGATTGTCCCCTCAGATGAGATTTCTTTTAGTTTTTCTTCCAATTTATTCCCCAAAACCCTTTCTTTATGTACAAGGATGCAGGATGCCCCTCCTCCGGTTGATCAGACCTTATGCATGGAGGAGCTGAAAGCCTGGCTGGATGAGGAAGATACAGTGAAGGAACATCTTGTTTCCTCATCTTTGTTGGTGCTTCCCCTTGAGGATTGGTTACAAGGGGCAAGCGGTTTTTCTTTGAAGATATAATACTGGAGGAGAAGAAGAGAGCGAAAAAGGAGGAGATTTGGGGTTGGAGGCTGAGCATCTTACTTATTTTCCACCCCTACTACAGTGTCTTCAGACCTTTTTCTTCTATTTGCAGTTACTATTTTAAATCAACGTATAGTTTATTTCTCCATATGGTTGTGTAATAATACTATGTAGACGTGGATGATCTCCTCTTTTTAATTCTGCGTGAACAATTCTATAAACTGCTTAATACAGGTATTTGGTCCACCTTTAAGGACGTTAAACAAAAGGGCTTCTTGGGAGACAACCCATGGGAACCACCCGGTTCTGTTTGCTTGATTTAATTTCTGTTATGTTTTGTTTGCTTTTGCTTTTGTTTTTAACTATGCAGGTGTGAACTCGATTGGATGAAGAGGAGGAGATCATTAAAGAAGGATTATACAGCTCTTCTGGCATGCTCTTTGGAGCATAGGTACTCTTAGCCCAACTCTTAATCTGCTTTGAAAGATTATATTTGCTTGTGTTTCAAATCAAGTCTGGGGGAGAGAGCGAGCTATGCACGTGCACGCATGTTGCATGACATGCTAGAATATGCTGAGTTAGGATTTATATTTTGCTGCATACACTTGCACCTAGTTAATGCGCACTTAATCACGCGTGCTTATTGGGTATCACTGCGAGGTTTTCCTGCTCATAAGAATTGAATTGTTAGTGTTTGAGTGAGGAGTAGAGAAAAATGTTGACTCGAGTAGTGCTCTAGTCATGTGCTCCCATCACACTAGAAATTCAATTAGGGTAGAAAAAAATTCAGAGTTGTAATGTAATTATTTATGTTATAGTAGATGAAATTTATTTTACTTTAGTGGTGAATCCGGTGAATCCAACGGTAGCAATAGGTCGAGTGTACCAGGCTAGTAGTAGCTTATTACTCGGGTCGAAAGGAAGGACAACCTTTCTCGGTGGCTAGAACTTGCACTAGGCGACTCTCGACATGATTGTGTTGAGGTACTCATCATGAAATGTGATATAGGCCATCTCTTGATCCGTTTGTGCTTTTGAAATCCTTACCTACGTAATCACCATTGCAAGCCCATTTGAGCCTACTCTTCCACCTTGTCTAGCTCCACTAATAATGTAACCAAAGCCATACAGCCGAACCTATGTTCGCACCAACCGTTGAGCTGAAAGAAATTTCTTTCTCGATCGCATTTGGTGTCAACTATGTTGTGTTTGGAAGCTTTAATTTAGCTAAAGGAGTCGTTTTATTGCGCTTAAAAATGTTCTTTTGCCAAATTGAGGAAAGAAAAGAAAAGAAAGAAAAGAAAAGAAAAATAAAAGAGTTGTGCAATAATAATTTTCTCTCGGCAAAATTTTCGTATATTTGGCTCAACGCGCACCTAATGTTCAGTTGAAGTCCGGGGGTGTCGTGTAAGTACTGCAAATGTTGTATTGGTGATTGTCATTCTCTTGAGTGCGACGGTTGTGTTGAGTGCGATTCCCATCGTCCTTCTACTTACCTAGCCTATACTCAACCCAAGCCCAATAATTGCCTATAAGTCCTATTGATTTTAGATACGAGTCGTCTCATGCAGTAGAGAGAGTGCGAACGTGCAAGCCTATGGACACCGACTTTGATGGATTTCTTAGGAGATTGTCCCTAGCTTTGATTTGAGTAATACTTTACTCATTAGTCACACTATTTTCCCTTTTTGCGCGACCGAAAGATTCACCAGGATTCACCATCCAAGTAAAGTAAATTCCAAACTACTGTTTTAGAAATAATTAAATATAACATTGAGTTTAATTCTGTTCTAATGTATTTCTACGTACGAGAGCATGCGACTTCGCATAATTCTCTATCGCTCAAACTCATGCTAACATTCAATTGTTCCGACAGGAGAGCTGAGTAGTTTGCCCGAGACGTGCAAATGGTTAAGTCTGGGGGTGTGATGAGTCCCATTTATATATATATTTTTGGACTCATTTGGGCTGATATTCTAGTGTTTGCACCACATTTTAGTCACGTTTTCATTTATATATACTATTCCATGCTAGGTGCACCATTAAGCCCATTTCGGTGTGCAATTGCATTCCTCGTTGTTGGGGGTAAGCACATTGTGCTCCCCTTCCTTTCTTTGATGTATTTTTGTGCTGGGCGTGTATTCCCAGCTGGTATATCTTGTTTGCAGGTGACCTGATCATCCCGTTTTCCCCCAAATGTAATTTCTGTGCACATCGCATGGTCGTGCATTTCCTTGACGCACAGTCTGTGCGGTTGTGCGTTTGTGTCTGGGAAGAAGATGGAGCATCGAGGTTTATTCGTGCATTTTAACGCACGGGCGAATTCGCCCGTGCGTGAGTAAAATGCACGGTCGACCTATACCTTTGTGATTTCAGAGCGTCAGATTTTAGCCGTGCGTTTGGACGCACGGGCGGCATTGGTCGTGCGTGAACAAATCGCACGGGCGGCGCAGCGTATTCTACAAGCCATATTTTATCCGTTAATATCGAACGGTCTGCGCACGATCGTGCGTTCGACCGTGCGTGACCAATTTTCAGCCTGTTTCCTATAAAAAGCAGGAATCGAGGCAGTCAACGGAGGATCGATAGAGGACGACCGAGAGCGATTCGGAGAGTGGGAAATCTCTTCCTTCCCGCTGCTCTTGGGGGCTGAAGGCTTCCCCTTCATCTCCTCCACCATCAAGGACATTTCCGGTGATTTCCACCTCCATCCTTCCATCCGGGAGCATTAGGAAGCTTCATCCAACATTAGCTCAAGCATTCCTCGCCAAGGAGACCAAGGAAGCACTGAAGATCGTAGGAGCGGTGACAGCCTCCTTCGAGCCAAGCTCACCATCGGAGGGCCGAGTCCGGAGAGAGCCCGACAACCTCTCATTCTGGTCGTGAACCCAAGCCGTGACTTCTTCTTTGTGGTCCTCTCTAACCTTGAATGCTTATACTTCATTTTTGTGTTGTATGAACACATGTTAAGCTAATCTTAAGGAGTTTTGCTTTCCTTCATATGCACTGATGTTGTGGTGGCATGAATAGCCCCTTTGTTCCTAGTGATTTTCTGTCATTTGTTGTGGGTGAAGCCACTAGCAATTGCTAGTGGTGATATTTTGAGAAGAGGTTTGTGCGAGTCTCAACCGTCATAGTGACTTCCCGTCCACGCGCCTTCCGAAGCACGGCATCGTGGCCGTTGCACCCATCTCGCCGTGCGAAGCAGAGTTTTGACCCGCATCTTTCTTCATTCTGCAATAGCATAGGAAACCAAATCAACCCCCCCCCCCCCCCCCCCCCCGTTGTTACTTATTACTCCTTTTAACTGATTTCCTGTTTAGAGCAAATTGTACTACCCAACTTGCGGTCCTTGAGAGATCGATACTTGGGGATAACTTCCCATTTTTATTACTTGAGTGGTCGGTGCACTGCCGTCGTATCGCATTTCGTGCCTGCTAATTAGGAGTGGCAAAATAGCGCATCAACAACCAAGAAACTGTCAATGATAAGCAAGGTCCTGAGAAGGAGGGTGAGCCAAGCTACTCACCAATAGGCAAACCTCTATCTCCAATAATGGAAGGGAATGAAGGAGAGGAACACGAGAACTCATCTCCAGAGAATAGACAAGAGGATCCCTTACTCTTATCTCAAATAAAGATGCTCCTGGAAGAGCAAAGATTAAAACTGGAAAGCTATGTCACTTCTGCTATCAGTAATCTAAGAAGGGAACTGTCTGCTGAAATAGCAACCCTAAGAAATGATGTGAAAAGTCTACAAGAACTCACTGCCTGTTCTCACAAAGGTTTATCCAACCTAGGGACTAATCAATCATTAATTATAAAAAGCATAGAAAAGGCCTACATTGCGTCCACCAAAAGAATGACTGAACACAAGACTGAGATCACAAAAAGCATAGATCAACACAGTAAAGATCTAGACAGTCACCTTCTTGAAACCAAAAATCACTTGGAAAGAGGAATTCACATGCTCAAAAACAAGATTTTGGCCTCTGAGAAGAATCTCCAAAGGGGGATATCTGAAGAAGTCATAGAGGGGGAGAAATCAGTGATACAGGCCAGCAGTAATCATGCCATCTAGACCTCAAACACTATCCGGGAAGCGATGAATCTTCCTCCTCTATACTATGATGAGCCTACTGAAGAGCAAGCTGATAAGAAGCAGAAAGTAATTAGCAAGAAAGCAAAGGACGATGCTGATATAAGAGCACCAGAGAAATAGATGGCTAAAACCTTAAGGGGGGGCTACATGTAGAAATGTCACAACTTTTGAAAACATTTGGCACTATTTATAAAATGGTCAAGATTCTGTGTTTACTCAATTTTGCTGAAATGTCATCCTTACATGTTTATCTACTCAAATGTTAAAGTCTATTATGTGAACGTCATTTATCACTGAGTGGGTTATGACTTCTTCAAATACGGGGAGATTGTTGGGAACAGTGCCCTGCAATATTCCTGATTTGAAGAAGTGCTCAGCTCAATGATAAATGCAAGTTGTATTTAACATTCCATCTAGTTTATGCTTGCAGAGATCGACAATATGTCATATACTTTAATGACTTCACGAAGTACTATATCGTTGAAGAGGATAGGATATGTCGTCGACAAAGTATGCATGTCGTCGTGATGACGAGCAAAGCAACCGCTGAGAAGTAGCGTGTTCGGAGATCGCTGAGACATAGCAAGATCGTCAAACGAAGAATGTCGATCGTCGAACGAAGGATGACAAGTTCGTCGATCGCAAAATGCTATTCGTCGAACGCAGAAGGAAGATCATCGAGCTCAGAAGGAAGATCGACGACCGTGATTTTGGCATTTTCATCGAGCGCAGAAGCAAGATCGTCGAACACGAAGAAGACACAGTATCGTCGACTCCACCAAAGTGGTCGTGTCGTCGACAAAGAAAAAACATCGTCGTAAAGAACGCATGTCGTCGAGAGAACAATATGATCATGATGACATGATGCAAGAAGTAAGATCGCGACGACATAGTCAGAGATAGCTTGTCGTTGTAATGATGCAAATATCTTCAAGAAAGAATTCAAATCTTGCGGACGTGCTGTCAGCAATTAATGCCGCCGCATGATTATCTAATCAGCGCGTCCTCTTAAGGAAAGGAGCGTCTGACACTTAAGGCACTTTTTCAGAAGACCGTTGGGGACCTCGCAGTCTTATAAAAGAGATAATAGGTTGCCCTAAAAAAAGTGAGAGAAGAAAAAGATCAGAAAGAAAGAAGCTTGCTGTGCAAGAAAAACAACGAGAAAAAAAATCCCTCCGCTCTTCAAAAGAATAGTATATTCAGCGGAGAAGAAAGAGAACAAGATTCAAGCGTTCTCAAAAGAATCAGTCATCTTCACTGACTGAGAAGTCGCCGTTCAGCATCAGGCAAAAAATAGAGATTGAAGAAGAACTGCGCTATCAAAGATTTGAATCAGAAGAATCTTCTTCAACCGTTTAGAAGGAAATCATCATTAGGCTATGTTACCGATCTTCATCAGGCAGAATAATGGCTGTATTACTGTATTTTCTTGTAAGGCTTGCGGGCCAAATTGTCTAGCTTGAGGGCTGGAGAGCTGTGAGGCTTGAGGGCAAGGGCAATGCACTTGAGGGTGCGATCTGTCGAGCTTGCGGGCTCGAGGGCAGTAGGGGCTTGTGGGCCTAGGCTGTTGGGAATTGCGGGTCCTTGTGGTAGGGCTTGAGGGCCTGAGTCTCGAGCGTGCAGGCTCGGGGGCAGTATGGGCTTGCGGGCCTAGGCTGTTGCGACTTGCGGGTCCGTGTTGTAATGATTGAGGGCCTGAAGCTTTTGGCGGAGTTTGTTGACCCTAGCACACTGCTGGGTAGGCGTAGAGGGAGATAGGACTACTCAAGACACCCGGTCTTGAGGAACCTCTATAGATCGTTGTGTGCTTTCTGTGTTTTGCTCTTTATTTTATAGATCCATTAATCAGAATCCAACAACATCATAAAGGGGAAGAAATAAATTTGAAAAACCTATTCACCCCCCCCCCCCCCCCCCCCCCCCCCCTCTAGGTGATAAATTAGACACCCCATAAACAACAATAAGTTTGTATAGGCATTCAAATAAGTTAAGATACTTACGTATAGTACATTACTCTACCTGCTTACTATACTTATGTGCACTGCTTTACTACTTACATCTTACTGCTCCTTACTGCTTACCTGTTCATACTGCTAGAGTAGTACTTGTCATACATATATATACTTGCTTTATAGATCTTCCCTGTCACCTACTTTTGTTTACTCTGCTTTGTTGTCCTCCACTTCTTCCTCCCGCTCGGTGCCTAGGAGTCGCTGGGGGAGGCGGGGACAAAATTGGCTTAGTCTTTATGACTAACGGTCGATTGTGAATGTAGGTGCCCGAGGTGATGGAGCCCCAGCTAGAAGAGGAGGCAGGAACTGAGGAGCTGATGTCGCGCATTACTACCACTATGGGACAGGTGTTGAGCGTTATGAGTATTTAGCTTCCGCATGTAGTGTAGAGTGAGAGAGAGAGAGTTATTCATTGTACTATTTTGGATATGTATCGGGCTTAAGCCCTTCTCTCTATTTTGTACTCATTGCTGGACTATCTTGTTTTCATTTATGAAATATGTGATGTGGACTTGTTTTACTTCTTTTTGTCATTCGTTTCACTATTGTCCTATAGTAGATAATCCTAATAGCCGACAGAATTGGCATCTTGCGGTGGCGACTAACCCGTGTGTTGGTGTCATCTGTAAGGCGGCGGTTCTGGGCATAAGACATAGGTAACCCTCCTATTAAGGGGGAGGGGGTATTACAGATAAACAGGGCCTGAAGCTACAGTAAGGCTGTGCGTTTTTGTTCACGCACAAGCGGAATGCTCGTGCGCGACCAAAAATGCACGGGTTGGGGGAGACCTTGGATTTTGTCGACATCCAGGTAGGTCGTGCGTTTTCCATCACTCATGATTGGATTCAATCGTGCATTAAGGATAACACATGATGAACATCATCATACACAGCTCTGAGTATATTGCACGATCGCTTCGATCGTGCGTCAACAATAATCGCACGGTCGTGCGATTTACCATGACAGCAATGCTCAGCTCATGGGCACAATCCACCTGCACAAATTTAGAATCCAAGCACCAACCACACAAAAAATAAGGAAAACATTCAAAATAACAGCTAGAAAGGCATGGGGAACCCGTAGAGGCATACCCCCAGCATAGAACGTGCCATTGCACACCCCGATAGGCAAAAATAGTGCACTATGTGTAACGTGATAACTAAAGCAAATATATGCATTTTAATGTTGAAAGTGTAGTGCACGAGTGAGAAAACATGTTCAGATGAGTTCGAAAAACCCTATATAATCAGGACTCATCACACCCCCAGACATAAACTATTGCTCGTCCCGAGCAAACTATTCCTCCCACTGGTATTAGAAGAGTAAAAACTAACAATTAGGATATGAAACTAAAGAGTAAACAAGGAAGTTTTATATCCATGACGTGAATAGGAATAAAAACTAGAGTTAGTTCTTATGCATACTAAGTATCTATAATATTCAATACAAAATATCAAAAGGCTATATCCACTTCTAAAGAAGAAAAACAAAATCATCCTAGACATTGTAAAAACAGAAAATAGCGTGGCCACTGAGCTTAGCATTCTACTCCTTAGACTATGGGATAGCTTCCAAAGAAATCCATCAATGACAATGGCCATAGGCTTGCCCGGTCACACTCTCTCCGCGATGCTGGTAAATTTCAGTTATGCAAATCAATAGGACTTAGACTAGGATGCAATATTAGGCTTGGGTTTAAGGTGAGGTGTATCAAGGATAAACATGGAGGTTTGATCACACTTAAACAAAAATGAGAGCTAGCATCTAACTAAGTTTACCAAGGATATAAATTGTGAATTGACACCCCCAGACTTAGCTTTTTACATATGGGGTCACTTCCACATTGGCCAAACTCAAAATATATTTTACTTTTCTTCTTTTATTTTCTTTTCTTTTTATTTCATTTTTCTTTTTCTTCTCAGCTTTTTCAAAAGTACACAAAATATGAATCTATAAAATTTCACCCAATCACAAATATTCACTAAAAGCACAAGTATAAATTCAGAATTTTAGTCTAAGCTCAAATCTAAGTGTGAGATTAGGGTAGTCATTTTGGCATTGGTGATTAAGAGGTGGGGGTAAAACAATGGATGGGTATAGTGCCCAAATTGTGTATACAATGGTAGAAAAATAAAGGCATGGATGCAAAGGCTCAAACTATCCAATAAAATGCCTAAATCCTTTTTGCAAAAATGGAATTTTCCTACACATATGCTTCAAGAGTCGCTAGGGGCAAGTTCTAGACATCGAGAAAGGATACCCTTTCATCAAAGTCGGGAAATACCCAACTAGTGGCTCACTATAAACAATTCTACACTAATCTATGGACGAAATTGCGTTCTACCTAAAAGTGGATATAATCCTAGATATAATGAAAGAGAAGTATAAATAAAAAGCATATAAAGGAACTAATCCTAACAAGAATTCCTACCAGAAACATGTATACAAAACTAGAACATTGCACGAGTCATTGTATACTCCCATAATCACATACTAATCTTAGTTTAAACTACTCTAACACCTATAAAAAGGAACAAGAAAGCTTGAGTTGAACAATTGTATAACTATGAAACGTGTGGGTGCAACAGTATGGAAATGAGTAATACAACTTAATTAAAAGCTTCTAGCATGCTATTCAATAGTGCACGTGAGTGGGTACAACAAATATCTCTCCTCCAGACTTAAACAAAACAAACCAGCATAAAATATCAACATGAAATTTAAATGAGGGCTAGGGGATACGAGTACCCAATGCTCAGCAAGTGAGCATACCAGAAGACGTGTGTAAACCAAAATCAAGCCACTGCATCCTCCATCAGAAAGAGTACCTGCAGGGGTGAGCTCCTCCAAAACAAAAGAAAATAGACAAACTAAAAAGAAATACAACTAACTAAACAAACTAGATAGAATAAAAATGCAAGAAAAAGTAAGATAACTATTGGGGTTATTGTCCTCCCAGCACGACTTATTTAGAACTTTAAGAGTTCTAGATGATGGGAGTATGAACAAGGAAATGTACAGGTAACTGTTCTACTATGTGTGTCGCTAGCGTGTACCGATACATCAACAGAACAATTCCTCCCTACCTAAATATAAATAATACCTGCTCTTCACAGGTAGAGGGAATAAAAAGTAAGAAGAGGAGGAGGAATCCTCACTCTTCTCACCAAAAAGGTCCTTTCCTAGCACGGTGTCATCCTCGGGGTGGTGGAAGGAAGTGCGGGCAATGAATGTGGCTTCCCCTAAAGAGGAGGGGTCAACTGCCTCGCATGAGAGGATGCACTCTTCATTGACCTGAGTAGATTGCTCCACGTCTTCCTGAAGCACTTGTGAAGACTCAACGTGCACAAGCTCAGATGGTGAAGGGGGATCAAGAAATAAAGGAGAAGAATAATGTAAATAATCTAAAAGTGGAGGAGTGGTCCCTGTCTCACTCCCATCAGGTTCCACAAAAGACTCATTGTCAACCGCATTAACATCACTGCAGGAAGAATATAAGCAGCTAGGAACTTCGAAGATGAGTTGGACCTTCTCCTCCGATGATGAGGTAGAAACCTCCTTAGTAAGGAAAATATCCTCCTCAGTGCAACTCAGCACAAATTCAAGTTCCATTGGCTCATCCTGGACATCTAGAATCTCGTTAATAAAATCATTAGAAACATGCATACTGACACAAAAAAATATCTGAGTAGAAACAGGACTCGAGATAGAGTCTGATAGGAGTGAAGAAATATCATCAGATATAGAATCCACAGGAAATGATGGCACAGTAGAGGAAGGAAACTCCAAAATGTCATTGTAATGATCAATAACGACGCTAGTAGCACATCCTCCGTGCTCCCATGAGGATATGGGGACATGAGGTATATGTCTACAAATATTAGAGGAGCAGTATGATATGTAAATGATGGAATGGTGATGAGAGTTGTCTCATCATCCTCTTCCAATAACAATTTCCATATCTCACAATCCTTCAATGTGTAATCAAGACTCTGACAGCACAAGCAGCGCTTCCCGGTAGGTTTTGATGGTGGAAAAGCCAAACCACCAGGTGAAGGCGATGCTCGCACATGGGACACATAATTATAATAGGTAGGTTCATTGTTCGAAGATCTAGATTCTCCGTACGATGAACCATACCAATTATAATCATGGCTTCCTAGTTGACAATCATCACTAGAATGGTTAAACGCTTTGTAACATTTACATTGTTGATAAGAATTCATAATAGCGCAAAGATGGAATCATAAATAATAAAAGCAGAAAATGAACTCAGTATGCACGAAGGAGAAATTAAATCAACAGGAACCTGATTTTTAAAACCGTAAAATAGATTAGGATGAAATAAAGCAGAAAATGCAATTTATAATTGGAAGAACTTATACCTCTCGGCTCTCCCTCTACAGAAACTCGCACAACTGTGCTCCCCGGAAATAGCACCAAAAACATGACATGCGAATTCCTACACCGCTTATAGACGGGAGCAAAACTCGGTCTGAACGGTAGTGTACCGGTCATTGTCAAGTAATAGAATTGAGGAAGTAAATCCCCAGGATATCAAATCTCTCGAGGAACATGGTAAAGTGGAGTTATATATCGAGGAAGGACTTGAGATTGAAGTCCTTTAGGTCGGATGGATTGCGGAAAAAGGTTTGACTTGGATTGTGGAAAATAAAAGAAAATAACTACTCAACTATTCTTATGCTGGCCTTGAGCGCATTGCTTCGCTAGGTGGGATGGAAACTACGTAGGCCATGAACGCACTACTTCGCAAGGGCGGATGGATGAGTAGGCAAGCTGATGGAATGGGTCGCACCAGCGGAATTGAGGGTCGCAAGCACCTCGTCACAAAACACGCCACTAGCAATTACTAGTGCGACACACGAACGTGATGGCGGGATGGAGGATGGACTGCGGCGCTCCTTACTTGCATAAGCCACACATAATAATTTCACATAGACATGATATACTAAAGAACATAACTAGGTTTAGCAATGATTGTTCATACACATAGATAATAAAGGAAAATAATAATACAGTATGAAGGGGGTGAGATTACAACCAAAGTGGCTGAGACTCATCGTAGGTTCACGACCGGAATCTAAGGTTGTCAATCCTTGTCCGAGCTCGGGCTCCATCTGCCGTCCAGGGTACGGAGATGAGTTGTCAATTCCTTATATTTAACCGTCTTCTCAGTCAATCATCTTCACTTTTAACCTCGTCGGAGAACTTCACGTATGCAGCAAAGCATCCCTCGAAATGGAGGTTTGGAGGTGCATCAACAATGGAGGAGTCCAAAAGGATGCTCTGGCTATAGATTTGCAAGAGAATGGTGGCCGGACATCCTCCCAAAGGTGGGCAGTGATGGAGAGGCAAAGGGGGCAGACTGGAGCTCGAAAATGGCCGGGGAGAATACTAATCCGATCCTTAGGTCGAATGAACCTGCGGATTAAATAGAGGCATTAATTTTAAGAAATGCATGATCAAAATGCACGACCATGCGTTTTGGACCGTGCAATTTACAGAGATAAACAACGCCTGGAGCTACCGGAATGCCGTTCATTTTTGTTCACGCACGAGCGAAATGCTCGTGCGCGACCAAAAATGCACGAGGTGGGGCAGGCCTCGGATTTTGCGGGCATCAAGGGAGGTTGTGCGTTTTCCTTCACGCACGATTGGATTCAATCGTGAGTTAAGGATAACGCACGATGAACATCATCACACACGGCTCTGAGTAGATCGCACGATCACTTCGATCGTGCGTCAATAATAATCGTACGGTCATGCGATTTACCCAGACTGCAATGCTCAGCTCATGGGCACAATCCACATGCATATATTCAGAATCCAAGCACCAACCATACAGAAAATATGGCAAACATTCAAAATAATAGTAGGAAAGGCATGGGGAACCCGTAGAGGCATACCCACAACACAGAACATGCAATTGCACACCCCGATAGGCAAAAATAGTGCACTATGTGTAACGTGATAACTAAAGGAAATATGAGCATTTTAGTGCTGAAAGTGTAGTGTACGAATGAGAAAACAGGACTAGATGATTTCGAAAAACCCTATATAATCGGGACTCATCAAAAGGCTATAGCACCTTGAGATCGTATCTGAGGAGAGATCGACTAAAGCCAACCGGTTATTAATGAGAAGAGTCAGTTTAGAAAACCAAAAGAGTCTTTTATATTCTCCTTTGATTTCTAGCGTCATAGAAATCCTTTTTTGTAATCAATTTTGGTAATGATAATCATGTCTTTTTGTATTTAATAAAATTGATTTCTAGTTCTTTGTTTTTGTTTCAATTTACTTCTAAAAAAATCACAAACATTTTCTATAAAATTCTAAAGTTTTCTAAAACCCTTATTCACCCCCTCTAAGGGCTCTTTAAGATCCAACTCTAGGGTGAGGGTTTGCAAGAGCATCCACTTAGAGATCACATTCATAAATCTAAATCCATGATAAGTCCTGGAATCTAATCTTGAATCCTTCCGAATCATGATTTTTGTGCGTTAAATAAAAACACCAATACCTTTCATTGTTAAAGCTTATATCATTACATGAATGAATATATTCTACACTCTGGATTAGACTAATAATTCTTATTGTTTCCACTTGATTTACTTACTTGCCTATTTTGCTAGTTTCATTTCTGTAGTATCAGTTCATGTACATTCCGAATCTTTTGCTACCTATATATTTCACTTACTTTTGTCAATATTCTAAGGTTTTTTCATTATTTTTTTTGAATTTGCCTTAGCTTTTTTGACTGCGCCGCCTGCTACCTGAGCCCAATTCCGCGTTAAGTTCCTGTTCCTGGAGGTTTATCTTAGTTTTTGATGTTCATGTTCCATGTTTTATTTTATGTACAGTTGAACAATGTTTCCTTTTATGTAATAATCATTATCAGACATTTTCTCTTGAATTTTGGCAATTGCTAGGCTATTATTATGTATTAAAATTTCATGTTTTTCATTCACATTTGCTTGGGATTGTCATGATTTTTGTTGAAATGCATGTGTATTTAACTTCTCACTGCTATACTTTACAACTTCCGCTTAAAGATAATGTATTTCTTGCCAAATTATTTATTTTAAATCTTATAATACTAATTCAACATCCGCCTAACAGACATGGTGTTTCTTTCCCCATGTTTGTGGCATCACAACTCGCCCGAAGCACACTTTGATTTTTGCTTTTAGATGGGTTGTGACACCAGGGACTAACACAGTCGACGCGGAGGAGGTCATGCCCTCCGCTAATTAACGGAAGATACTTTTCCTATGCAAATATAACAACACAATAAAAGACTGGAGAGAAGGATCATTATGCTTGAAGATTTATTGGGGGCCATGAATCAAATATCTAGCCAGATGGAAAGGCCCGCAATGGTCTGAGCTCCATGGATGTGAAATCGGCTAGCGATTCGGAGATTTGAAGCTCCTTTAATGGCAGATTCGGTCTCCTTCTTCCTCTTACTTCTCCTAAGCAAAGCTATCCAAAACTCTCAACAATGATAAGTCAAAGATGACGAGTTCCTATCATCTACTTTAAGACTGAAGGACGACCTACTCTAGAATGTTTGATCACATTCCGTATAGAATTTTGAATAAATAGGCTATTAAGATGTAGACTTTGCAGGTTGTAAAGAAGATACGAAAAGTACATCAAGTACTTGACCATTTTTCGGAAGAAGACTGATCTCATGGAGTAGCAAAAGGTAAACATGTGTGGAAATCTCAATAGCAGAGTCAGAGTACATATCTATTGGAAGTTGTTGCTCAACTTCTATGGATTCAACATCAACTGGAGGATTACAACTTAAGGATAAGTAAAGCACCCATGTTTTGTGATTCATCAAGTGCAATCTCCATTACCAAGAATCATGTGCCACACAGCAGGACAAAACATATAGAGATCAGATATCATTTCATCAGAGAGCATTTGGAGAAAGATGATATTTGCTTGGAATATGTGCCAACAGACCTTCAATTGGCAGACATCTTCATCAAACCCTTGGATGAAGTTAAGCTCAACTTAGTCAAAATTAAAATAGGCTTGCTCAACATAGAATAGTTCATTGCAATAAATTTTGAATATAATCTTTACTAACAAAAACCATTAAGCCTGTCAAGTTTTAAACTTCTAGTAGCTTAAAATATAAAATGGTTAAACTCTATATTTTACATTAGAATTATTTAAATAAAAGTGTTGACCAAGCTTCAGGTCAACACACTATACACTAATGTGTTTACATGCAGATCATTTTCCTCAAAAATCAGAGATTTTAGATTTCTGACAATGTCGGCAAGAAGCTATGCCGACAAGGGCTTAGTTTATTCAAGATAGTTTTTTGAGTTAAGATCATGTCAGAGAGAAGGTTTGCCGATAAGACAAAACTTCTGGCTCAACTATGAAAATGTTCAGTGTTCTATCATTATCGACGAGAAGATCTACCGACAAGCCTCTTGCCAATAAGAGATCTCATTGAAACGACCAAGCAAACTTATTTAAATAACTCGATTTGTGATTCAATCTTAGCCATTCATGCTCATCTCAACTAAATCATCTCTTTTCAAAGGTACATTCCCATTGAACTTCCAATCTAGCATATATATAAATAGAGTCATAGAGTAAATCATAGATTACACAATTAAAATAGACCTAAAGCTCATCTGCTCACACCAACTTGCCAATACTCCAACTTCACGATCGTCAAGCATACAATCAACAGTTTCTTCTCTCTAAGCTCTAAATAGATAAACAATTGGCTTCCAAGAAATCTGCTGATAAAGTAAATGTTGGATGTGAACTCATCAGGGGTGGATTTGCTGACGTAGAAGAATAAATAGTTATTGTAATACAAATGATTTCTGATGCAGGACTAGTGTTTATCCTATCTGAACCTATTATGCTTATGTCAAGAGAAGTTCTAGAATTCTAATCAAATGCTCGAATCAATATAACTGGAAAGCCGTCAAGTAAGAATAGGGTGGCAGACTGTAGTAAGAATAACTACAACATGTATCTCCAATATTCTGAAATTGCCCACTTTGGCTGATGATGAAGAAGATGATGAGGTGAGTGAGGAAGATTTCAAAAAAGCATTAAAATGGTGCAATTACACTACAAAGCTATATGGATCTCTTGAAATAAGCAAAATCTATTCAAGTTGAAAGATACATGCTGATATAGTTGGAAAGGCCTTGATCTGCAAGCCAGGATCCTATGATAGGATCTCAAACGTAATGTTTGACATCATGACCAGGATCATTCTAAAAATAAAGACTGTCTGGAGTTATTGATTCTTTGGGAAGCTGAAAGATAATGTCAATTCCCATAATTTTGGAAGAATACTATCTCTGTATCTATGCAAAAGCATACATGACAAGCTGGATGAATCTCTGGGTGCTCCAATTCACTATTTGAAGAGGATTGATAGGAAGTCAATGGAGAGATGGGAGAAGGTCATTCAAGGACCAAAGAAAATGAAAGATGGAGAATCTTCCCAAACAAATAAGAGATAAGTACAAGAGGTAGAGAGAGCCTCTGATCTCTGAAAGGGATGATGTCAAATTGCACCCTGCACAAATAGAGGGGGAGTCAGCAAGAGTCCCTATAGCTGAGCATGTTGCATAAGAGATTTCTACCCCAATTCAAGAGGGAGAACAAGCTCCTATGCATATAGATGAAGGAATGGCTCCTGAAGATGTCCAAGTGAGAGATTCTGTTGAGGGGGAGCCTATGAAGGAGGCTGCTACCCAAGAAATAGCTAGAAGTGAGGGGGAGTCTCTACCCGAGATATCTACCCCAGGAAATATTGGTTCTGAAAATGCTGACCTATGTTTGCCTGAGGATGTGCTTTCTACACAGGGTACTGATAGAGATGATGATTTTGTTGAAGTTATATCTAGTAAAGGCAAGGAGTCTAAAGTTGTTGAATATAAGAAAGAAAGGTCTGATGATGATGATGATGATTATGAAAATGATGATGATGATATGAGCAAGGGAAAATGTTGTGGCATGCTAGAAAATGTAATATCTGAAAATTTATGTAGAGAGGTGATGTTGTTCAAAGGTAAAGAAGTTTAGGTGGAAGAAAGAGAATCAAGTCTTATTCACATTCATGATTAACCACTGCATGAAGACTTTGATGATGACTTCATGTTTGAAATCCTTGAAACTCTCAAAAGTAATAACAAGTTGAAAGACCCATAGATAACTAGTTCCTCTGGTCCCAGTGTTTAAAAAGAAACTTCAGGTTCCAACATTAGTTAAATGAGGACTATGTTGACTGGATAAAGACAACACTATGAAAAATTTGTGATAAAGGCAGTGAAAGGAATGAAAGATGAATTATCTGCCGAAATAAAGGTGATAAAAGAGGATGTAGATCATGACAATGCCCTGCTCACTAGCTGGTTCACAAAGGCTACCACTACTGTCGATGTCATCTATGCTTCCCTCCGAAACCTGATTCAGAAAATGGAAAGACCTCAACCAGGGCATCAACTTATATTTGATAATCTGGAAAGTGCATTCAATCATCTACTTACTAGACTCAGTACAAATCAACAAAACATGAATGAGAGAACGGTCAATAGTCAGGATTTTGGGATATAGTTTGTGTCAAATAAGCTGGATGAAGATGAGGAGGTATTGAAAAGAATATTTGAAGAAGCCAGATAGGGGGAGAATGTTGGGAGTTATCTAGCATTGTGGATTGTAAATGACCTCCACAATTCTCTTGGACTCAACCCTCCAATATATGAACCTGTACAACACAATCATCCTCCTGTATCTCAAGTTCCAGAGCCTAATTTTTTTGAAGAATTGTACTTCCCTGCAGAACAATATGATGATTATTTTGCTGAGGACAATCAAAGGGAAGTTGAATCTAGCATGTCTAGAAGAGAAGTTGAATCTAGCAGGTCTAGAAGACAAGCTAAATCTAGTATATCTAAAGGCAAAAGAAATATCTGATGAGCAATTTGAAGCCCAAAAGCGAAGGGAGGAGAAAAGGGCCAAAGATCCTAATTTTGAACAATGGAGCCCAGAGTCTAGATGGATAATTCTATGTACTTAGGAAAATGTTGGAATTCTTAGAAAACACACTGGAAGATATTATAACTCTGTTGAATGGAGAAAATATCAGGATTCACAGACCAAGAGAAGAATCTACAAGAAGAAGCTAAATCTTGGGGAATTACCTAAGAATGCTTCTCCTGTGCTATGCAGATACATTACGAAGCCATTTGGATTGAGCTTAGGCTAAAACATTATTGTAAGAATAATGCAGGAAAAATTGAAATTACACTAAGTGAATTGTCGACTAGACAAGGTTCAGACAAAGGCAATTTTTTGACGAGACCAGGTGCCGACAAGGCTCATGTAGACTAGATGGAGTTCAGACAAAAGCTAGTCCGTTAGTCTATTTACTTAGAATACCTCAATATATCCACGTCGACTAGATGCTTAGCAACTAAGTTAATATATACTAGATGATGAGAAGATAATTACAATGTCGACTGAAGGAGTGCAGATAAGATAAATGTATATACAATATTTATCTGCCAGAAAAAGATAGCCAAGTTTCAAGTCTCTATGTCGACTGAAGTATCCGAATATCGACTGGAAGGACTCTGCATAATAGTAGCAGTGCATATCGATGAGACAGTCTTCATGTCGACGAGATAGACTACATACCGACTAGACCGCCTTCATGTCAATGAGATAGGCTACATATCGACTAGACATTCTTCATGTCGATGAGACAGACCACATATTGATGAGACTATTCAATATCATCCAGAAGAACTTATATAGTCGAGAAGGCGGGATTTCTGAATTTGGCATTTATGGCATTCCTAATTCAGCCAATCAAATCAGCCATAAATATCATTTAGTTTATTGATTATTATTTTAAATTTAGTCATTGATGGACTCCTTATAAATACTTAAAGTTTCAATAGACCAAACCCTTACTTTTGGCAAAACGAAACAAAATCTCTAATTTCGTGAACAGTGGTGCACTCTCTAGAACAAGCAGAAACCCAACAATATCTTGGATTAATATTCATCTTCATTCTTTGATCTTTCTAGTGATTAAAATTTGTAGATGTCTTCATTGGATTACATTGTCATCAAGCAAGAAGGTAGTTGGGTAAGTACTCTTAGATTTCAGCTATCAGATCTTTTTCAACAAGAAGAAAAGAGACTCTCTATCTCTCTATATTCATCAAGAAGACTTTTATTAGAGGATAGACATTTGTCAATATCTGAAGTATTGTCAAGAAGAAGCCATATTTCATCTGAAGATCACAAGGCTCCAAGGAAGGATCAAGCACATTAAGTTGATCTTTATTAAGTCTAGAAAAGTTGTAATAAATTCATCTACAAATTCTCTTGTAGGATTTCTCTGAAATCTGAGGTAGGACTCTTGTGTGAGTCTAAGGTAGGACTCTTATGTGAGTCTGAGGTAGGACACTTCTATGAGTCTGAGGTAGGACTCTTGTGTGAGTATTACATAGTATTCCTTCTATGGAGTTTGAGGTAGGATCCTGAGCTTTGGGCTCTTAGGTAAGGAACCAGATAGTGTTCCTGAGGTAGGAGATATCTCTCTGAGTTGTAAGATCTGTGATTGATCTAAGTTTTTGGTGGAGTTTGCCTAGGATAGCACACTGCTAGATAGGTGGAGGGGGAAAGTGGAGTACCCATACTGGGGATCCACTATAAATCTCTGCGTCATTGTGCTCTGTGATTGGTTATGTTCTTGCTTTATTTTAAATTAACTACAAAAGTCTTAAAAGTATAAACATCTATTCACCCCACCATCCATCTAGGTGATTTTAAACTTACAACATCTCTATTTGCCAGAGTCGGGTGGTAAGTGCTAACGCCAGCGATATCTCATATGCTTAAAAGAATATGATTTTTCTCAGATAATTGTCTTTTCTAAAAATTTATTTACTAATTTAATTACCTTTTTTTGAAAATTTTAAAATATTATTGTTTCCTTTTAAAATAAAAAACAATGAGAAAATTACAAAACCATTTACAAACACATAAACATGCTTTTTCTTTTCATGAAATTTTTCATATTGATTCGAAAAATCAAAAACTCATTTGTTTTTAGCTCATTATTTTTGAAATTATTCAAAACAATCAACTTGAAAAGTACAAAACAATTTCAAAACCCAAAAATATGTTGTTTTTGCTATTTCTCTATATTTATGTTTTCATAAAAATAAAAAATTTAAAAACTACTTATTCTTTATTGCAAAAGTCAAGGATGATTAGATATATCACTCAAAGTTTTAAGAATTAGACTAATGGATTTGATGCAGGTAAACACTTAACACAACACAGGGAAGAAGATGAGCAGGAAGAGTACGACGGAATTGCTGCTCTGCCTCTACAGAGCTATTTCTTTAAAGCTTGAAAAATAAAACTACAGGGACAAATAAGTTCAGCAGATAAAAAAGGGAGGGCACACTGTTCAAAGCTTGTACAAAAGTATACCTAAATAAGTATATCACTTTTAGGTGCAAAGAGCTAGATTAGATATATATATATCATGACATAACACATATATATAAATATATATATATATATATATTATAACACACCCCCATAATCTAGGGCTCATTTGCGTAGATAACCTCCTTAGAGCCGGTAAACTCCTTTCCGCTGATGACGGCCAAACCCTGTCGGAAAATGATAATTTTCACGATTAAGAGGGCTTTAGTCATCCCATCTGCGAATTGTTCTTTCATGTTGCAATACTTCACATCGATCTCCTTCTCTTCTATTGGATTTCTCACAAAGTGATTTTACTTATTTGAAATACAAAGCTGATGGTGCTCTTTCAATCGTCGACCAATCCTGCCCAATCACTATCAGAATAGACAATCAAATCCTCTTCCTTACCTTCTTCTTCTCTGGCATATTAGAACATACTCCTTAGTTCCCTGTAAGTAACGTAGAATACATTTAACCGCTCTCATATGGGCAGCACTAGGTTCACTAGAGAATCTGGATACCAGGCCCACAAATTATTCGATGTCTGGCCTGCGATTGGTTAAATAGATTAGAGCACCCACTATGTTATGCTATTTCTCTTCTTCAACACTCTCTCTTCTCCATCTTCTTTCTGCAGTTTTTCTCATGTTGCCAAAGGTGTTGAAGTTGGTTTACAGTCTTGCATATTAATCTTATAAGGCAATTCTGTCAAGTACTTGTGCAGATGCAAAAACATCGCTCCTGGTACTTGATGAAGTTGCAAACCCAGGAAATACTTCATGAGGTCGAGATTACTCATTTCAAACTCTCTATTCATGATAACTTTGAAGTCATTTAGAAGTGACAAGTTTGAACCTATGACCAGCAAGTCATAAACATATATACAGGCTATTAAGAAACTTCCATCTCGGTGATATTTATAATATAATGAGGCTTCATAAGGACTTCTTTCATACTCATTAATCTTAAGATAGGAATCAATGCGCTCATTCCAGGCACGTGGAGCTTTTCTCATACCATAGAGCGCCTTTCTCAACTTATAAACCTTCTCCTCTCTCCTTTTATAGAGTATCCTTCTGGATGGTACACAAACACTTCTTCATTTAATTCCCCATCAAAAAAGATTACTTGACATCGAGTTGGTGAATTTTTAGATTTCTTTGATTGGCAAATGAAATCAGCATTCTTATAGTCTCCATTTGAGCAACTGGTGTGACGGTGTCTGTGAAGTCTCCACAAGGTTTCTGCGAGTATCTTTTTGCCACCAACCTCGTCTTGTGTTTCTCTACTTCTCATTTCTCATTCAACTTTAATTTGTAGATTAACTTAAGACCGATAATAGGATGGTTTGGAGGCTTGGAAACCAGTTCCCAAGTGTTGTTTTTGTTAATCATGCTCATCTCATTGTCCATTGCCTTTACCCACTAAGGCACTTTTTCAGCTTTAGTGAATTTTGTGGGTTCTGTACACATGAGGGCTACATTACATGATTCACTAATGTAACTTTTGGGGAGATGATGAGTCATTGATGAATATTTTTTTAGAGTTCTTTTGTAGAGATCCTGTGCGCGATTAGATTTATGCAGGCATTTTTGAGGGGTCTGACAAGTAATCCTACTTTGAGGAACCAACCATTATCCTATCGAAGGATAGAAGTAATGGTCTTTCCTTCTTTTGAAATATTGAGAGAAACTCCCGACGACGTGGCCGAAATTCTTTTTATTAATTTTATAGAAAAGGCTTTTGCAGAGTTTTTGTATTATTTATCCAAACTATTCCTCGATAAAGGCAAGTATACCTTATCGCGTATAGCATAGGAAATTTATAGAAAATATCATGGTCGTATTTTTTCGGATCGTGTTGATTTTTTCTACTTTTTAAGAAAGCGCTATTATTTTATCGCAAAAAGGGATTTATTAATTTTGCAAATTTAAAAGAGCGATGGCGATATTATTTAAGCGATTTCGTGTGTTTAGCAAAAATAAAGAAAACAATAAAAAAATGAAAAGTGCACACTAAATTAAAAACTCACACACTCTACGATAATTGAAATTACGAAAATAAAAGAAAGCAGAAAATTTATCTCACACAACCATGCACTCTACGAGAATTGAAATGACAGAATTGAAAGAAAGAAGAAAATCTATATCCTACATGCACCCACTCTACGATAATTGAAAATTAAATTAAAAGAAACAAAAATTAGAATTACTCTCTTAAACTCACCCACACAAACGAAAAGAAAGACTAAATAAAAACAAAAACAAAACTATTCTCATACACACACACGCAAAATTAAATTGAAAACTAAGTTAACAAAAACAAAAACAAACCTTAAATCTCATACACACACACAAACTTAAAATTGCAAACTAAGTTAACAAAAAACAAAAACAAACCTTAAATCTCCCCCCCCCCACACACTTTAATGAAGGAAAACTAAATAAAAACAAAAACAAAAACAAAATTTAAACTCATGCACACACACACACACAAACATAAAGAGAACTAAATTAAAAAGTGGAAAAAATTAAGAAAGAATTTTTACTCTCATACTTACTTGAAAATGGAAATTAAAAAGGGAAAAAGCAAAACAAAAAGGAAGAGAAAAAAAACTAAATTAAGAGGAATACAAAACTGCACTCATACACACACACTCTACATTAAAAAGGGAGAGACAATTCAAGAAATAAACTATTTCATTACCAAAGAAAGGATTACAACCCTAGGAAGAGAAAATGCAAAAACAAAAATTACATGAAAGGGAAACAAAAGCAAGAAAATGGCTCACAACTCCAAAGAAAAGACAAGAAATTGTGAACCCCCTGACCTCAACTAAGTCCTACTATTTATAGGAAATTTTTTGGAATTACACGCCCTCGGTCACGGGCGTGACCTAGGGGCGTGACCTAAGGTGTGCTCGGGAAGCCGGAACAGCTAGCATCGAGGGTGGTTCCGAAAGGTTTTGACTGAAGAGGTGGTCGAACACGGACGTGACCCAAATATCACAGGCGTGACCTTGATTGGAGGGCAACAATAGCAGTTGGGTGTAATGACTGGCATGTATGTTTTGGCATGTCACGGGCGTGACATATTTGGCACAGGCGTGCTTTTGCAAATTCGCCCAGACAATAGGTCGATCGTCGAGAAAGCACGGTATTTCATCTTGATCATAAGTATACGGGCGTGACCAAGTACACGACCTTTGTCATGGGCGTGACTTAACAATTTCTGGCAAGAAGGCGGTAGAGAGCTGAGTGCTGAAATTGAGCAGACAAATTTTAGAAAATATAGAAAAAGAATGAAATATTAGGTTAGAAATGAAAATAAATAAATAAATAAGCATTTTATTCATTAATTTACATAGATTATTCGTAATTTTTATGTTAAAGCTATATAAAAACTGTACTAAAAATACATAGAAATGTTATTCATCAAATACCCCCATACTTAAGCTTTTTATATTCCAGAGCAAAAGTAAGAGAGATCCATATGGGATTAACATAAGTTCTAAAAAAAATTTTGGCTATCGTTTGATTTGACCAAAAGAGAACGAAAAATAAAAATCTGGGGTATAAAGAGTTAAGTCCTAAATTATGTAAATGATTAAAGTAGGGAGAAATGTCTTAGCCACAAGACTTCTTGATTAATCAAATAGCAAGCAAAATTTCCATTGTTAGTAAACTAGATTAGATCAGAATTATAAAAACCCTTGCTTTTAAGAATTTTGGAGGAAATAGTACAAGTTACTAATTATGCTCTCAAAATATTTTAAATTAAGCCTAAAAACAAGAATTTGGTTAAGGGAAAGGGGGTACAAAGCATTGGCAAAAGAATAGATTTGAATTATCGGTGATGAATTTTATCTGCTCACCCCTCCTTTTGAAATTTTGTTTTGTTTTTCGCTCTCCGTGGTTTACGAGGGTAAATAAATTCAAAAAATTCTTTATTAACCCACTGCTTATGTTTAAGTAACGAAATCTTAATCCCATTGACATATGAAAGTGCACAGTGTGCCTCTGAGTATTCTCTAGAGGCAGGGTGAATAGAGTTTTAAATATTTTATACCCTAATTATGCACACACAATAAAAACTCTAAGTATTATGCAATCAATAATTCAATAATCAGAATAAAGAAAATACAGTTTGTAGGAAATCAAAACACAAAAAGAATGAAATAGGGACAGCACAGAAAATCAACACATAGAGGACACAGGAATATTTGTAAAGGTTCCCCAAAATATGGGTACTCCTCTCTTCTACCTCCCTAGTAGGATTGCACAACCTGTGCCTGAGTTTTTAATAAGGAGACTTTTAGAACCACTGAGTCTTTTGATAAGGAGACTCTTAGAACCACTGAGTCTTTTGATAATGAGACTCTTAGAACCACTGAATCCTTTGATAGAGGCATTAATAAAACTCATTTACAGTTGAAGAATAAAGGAGAAGAAAGAAAGAAGAGGGAGAATAAAATTCTGTTTTCAGAATTCTTCAGAAGCAATTTCTCAAGAACTACAACTTCTGATTTTCAATGGATATGTATATGATGAATCCTTGCTTATGATTGTGATGATTGCAAGGATTATTTGTTTGATCCACTTCTTGTAAACTAGCTGCTGTGTGATGAAGAAGAGGGAGCATATGTATTCTTTTTCTGTACAGAGAGAGAGAGCACTTGTTTTCTGTCTTAGGGTTGAAGGAGGAAGAAGAAGAAGAACCCTTTTTCGACAGATGAATGATAATGATCAATGTGCCAATTTTCCTCTCCTCTTCATCATACTTATTATGTATGATTGGTATTTGAATTTCTTTCTCCTTTTAGGCTGTCCTGAGAAGGAACTCTTATTGGACATTTGATTTACCTTTCTTCTTTTGATCCCGACCCATCCATCAGATTTGAATACCTTCCAAGAATGTTTTTGCTGTGTCCTGGAATACTCCATTCCATTCTTGGTAATAAACGAGCCGTTGGAGAACTATCTTTAGCTTTGTGGTCCTTCTGAAATGGTGTTAAAAGGGCAACAGTGAAAGCTTTCTTTTTAGACTGTATTCGATGCAATGTCGAATATAATTTCTTTCTTATCAACCCACCTCTGAGTTCTTATAGGAGTAGCTTCGAAATCCTTCTTAGCTCTAACTAAACTCAGATGTTGACGTAGTGTCGAATTGACTTCCTTCTTATCGACGCACCTCTGAGTTCTTATTGAAGTTGCTTTGAAATAGTTCTCAGCTCTGCATGAACTTAGATGTCAACGTTACATCGAATAATTCGAAGCTTGAACTTGGAATTTATCTTCTGCGTCGAGTTGAAATAGAAGTTGTGTCGACTTCACTGATGGCTTCAACAAGCTCATTCTTCTGCGCCGAGTCCCTTTCGACATTGTGTCAACATGACTTATACTTTGACAGACTGATTAAGTTGCTTGGACTTCTCATCAGAGTTGCATCGACATCAAGTCGAAGTTGCGTCATTTTTCACTCGACGCAAGTCTTAAATTAACTGAATCTATGCTTATCCTGTCCTGGTATTGACACTTCTAAGGTGAGTGTGACATCTTAATACATCTAATGACCATTTTATCCTTTTTATGCAATGAGGGTAATACACCTAGTGAGTAAACTCACCTATAGATAATTTGTTAAGTTAAATTAAAAGGAGTTTTTCCCAATAATCTCCCCCTATTTATCTTAATAAATTTTACAGATTGTTTAAAGTGATTTTACACATACTTTTACATAAATCTTAACAAAAACAATTATACAAATACAATAAAGACAATCAAATAATAGGATAGATCATACAGTAAACTTCCAAGTAATCATACTATTCTGAATTACTGTATCCATTTGATAAAGAGAATTATTTCACATGTATACAGAATACCTGAACATCACTGAGGAGTATCAGGAGTTTTCCTCTTTCTTGAGAATACTTATGGTATCACATTTCTTAGAGAAAATACAAGAGGCTCATTCTCCTCTTCATTAGTCCTATTAGCTTCTTGATTAGTGTGATCTTCTTTGGGAGGCTCCCCTTGAGATTGCTCTTCAGCATCCAGTGCAGCTTCCTTAACAATCTTTGATACTTCATCTAAAAGTTGATCATCTTCTAAGAGCTCCCCCTGAGTTTGTCCAAGATTAACTTGAGGGCTTGTAAGAGGCTCCCCCTGGATATTTGCATCTGGAATTTCTAGCATTTCTATTTGGAATATAGTAAGTTCATCATGATCAGGAACATCAGCAACTTTGTCCTTCTCATGGCCACTCTTTTCTAGATTGAGCATTTCCTCCTCCTGAATCTTCTCCCCCTTCTTAACTTTACTTACAAGGGAGGTTAAGAAATCTTTAGTGATCATGGAGGAGGATACAATTGATTTGAGTGACAGGAGGGACACTTTTGATTCTTGTATCTCTGACTCCATCTGAGAGTACTTCTTATTGAATTTTTTGGCTTGACTGGCCAGTAGGTCAGCAAAGGTGCTTGATGTCAACCCTACTGATTTGGAGATTGCTTGCTCAATATCCAAGGAAGGAGTAGCATGTGTGATAGAGACATGGGGTGTTGCTGTGAGTATCTCATTATTGTCTAGAAGTTCTTTGTAGATAGGGGAATGGGATTGATACACTTCTTGAGAGATGTGATGACGTGGTTGGGGAGTAGACTGATTATCTGTATTTATGGTGGATGGTTATTGCTGTGACTGGAGAGGAATCTGATGTGTTGGATCTGGAGCTATAGTAGATGGGATGGACTGGAGATTTTGCAAGGGCGTATCATCTGGGATGATACATTGTTGTGCTGCTGGAATGTCCTGTACTGGAGGGTCTGGTAGAACTGTCTCTTGATCCTGAGGAGTTAGAGAAGGAGAAGGAGAGGGAACTGCCTGAGCAGGCTTTAGGATTTTCCTGGTCCATTTGTAAAATATCCCTATGGTCATCACATTCCCTAGAGGGATAGGATCTCCCTTTGACTTGCACACCTTTGGGTAATGGTGGAAAGCACCTGGCTCATAATCCTCATATAGGAATTTTCTTTGTGTGCATATTTGTGGCCAATCATTTTCGGGAGGCAACTCCCCCAGTTTATCTTCTTAAGAACTAGAACACCCATGATCTGCAGCTGCTGCTTGGGGATAGCATCAAGAGTTGAGAATTTGCATAGGAGCACCTTCTCTATTATATCAGCAAGGAATCTATATTCTTCTGCAAGATCAATCTTCTTTAGATTGATGACCTTCTCTTTCTTGAACGACATGATCTCTAGAACCTTTTTAATCTCTTCCCCTATCAGTTCATCTGAATCACTGTCAGTTTTAAGATCAAATGTTTGATTTAGCACTTCCTCTATTATATGTTTATCTGTCTCAGAAACTTTCCCATTGAGGGATCCATCATCTCCTATTTGTAGATTGTCCTTGAACTCTGTCAGTTCAGCATCAAGTATCTAGCATCTTGAAGAAATCAACTTTTTTAGGCCGACAACATTAAATAAGCCAAGGATGGCCTTGAAATTATCAGATACTGCGTTGAAGGAATCTATATCAACATCAAAGCTAGAGTTTATCTTTGGAGGATCCATTGATTCTAAAGTACTTGCAAAAAAAGACAAGAGAGATAAAGAAATGAGATAAAGGTGCAGGAAAGCCGGAGGGAAGGAGGGCACGAGAGAGGAAAGAAAGAATTCGAAAGTGTAATGAATTCGACGCCTAAGTTGCATAAAAGAAGATGATTCATCAGAACTTAGGGTTGTAGTCGACGCGCCGCCGATAAAATTAATATTCATTGCGCCAAAACCTGTGAGGTAGCTTCTAAAAGTGACTCTACGCGTGCTTATCATGTCGACATTGCATCGATTAGAACTTGGCACATCTTTAAATTTGACAAGCAACTATTAAATCGATGTTTCCGTCGATATAAGGTCGACATTGCGTCGAATGCTATTCGAATTGTCTGATTTAGACGACTTTTGAAGTTGGCGTCGAGTAGAATTAGACGGTTTGTCAAATTCTATTCGACGCAACTCGAGTTAGTTGCATATTACTTTCAAAGCAAGCATCGAGTATAATTAGACAGTACATTGAATTATATTCGACACAACTCTGAATAAATAGTTCTATTTTCTTAGAAAGTTTTTGCTGTTTTTCCCAGCAATATTTTTATTGAAAATAGTATTTATACTATTATTTTCATGAACTAAAAAAGATAATAGGAGGATTCAGAGATCACTCCCTTGTTGAATTTAGTTCTTTATTAAGCCAAATTTCTTCCTTCCCCTTCCATTATCTCCTAAGAGGGATCCAACCAAATCCTGCACAACTAGCTCAAACATTAGAAGGAACCCAGGTTACCTTGGGCCCTTTGCTTTTACCATTATAGGGTCTATTAAAGAATAGAAGGGTCTTTCATGATATCCTTTTAGATGGCAGAGAATGAGATTTTCAAATCTAGGTTTATTATATTGATACTTGAAGTGTATATAGAATGTATCAAAGTGTAATAAATCTGCAGAGTGCCTAACAATTTTCTCTTTTATAACCCCCTTTTTACTTAGATTCATTGGTTTGTTTGAATTGATTTTCCCTAGAGATTTCTTTTCACTATTAGATTTTGCTTTATTAAATACAATGATTTTATCAGGATTATTAATATCATGATCCTTAGATATTGCACTCCTCTCACTTGTTTGATAATCACAAGGTCCAATAAATATAACTGGATTTTTCCAGGCTGGTCTACTAGTGACTTCAGTGCTAGTGTAGGGGTCTGCTCCTAGACCTAGGTGCTTAAATCTCATGGAGACATTTTGTGAAATATCTTTGAGCTTTTGACTCCTCCCATTGAGAGATTGCTCAAAGGATTTTGTCTTTGTTAGCTCTTCTTTTAACTTTAGATTATCATTTCTTATCTCTATCAATTCTGTTTCCATACCCTGAATTTTATTTCTCAGATCATTATTTAATGAATATAATTCATCCTTCTTGAGGTTTTCTAATTCTTCCCTATTTGTTTCTAATTCTTTTTGTATTTTGAGGAAATCATTGCAAAATTCTTTAAAGCAATTTTTAAAATCATCAGAATTAAGATCAAAATCATCAAATAGTGAAGCCTGTTCTTCTTCATCATCTGAGGATATTCCTAATGCCATTAGGCATGCCGCTTCAGCATCCTTTTCTTCACCACTCTCTGATGAAGAGGGGATTAACTCTGCTTCAGAGTCACTCAAAGTTTGAGCAATAAAACCTTTAACTATCTTCTTGTCATTCCTCTTGAAAGACTTCTTCTTCTGCTCATCTTTGTTGCTGCTCCTATCCCTTTGTTCCTGTGGGCTCTCAGGGCCTATGTGCCCCAGCTTATTGCAGGAGAAGCAAATCACCTCCTTCTTTGGAGTCTTATCAAATCTAGGCTTTGAGCTCCTCTCTCTTCTCCTTGAGTTTTTTTTATCTTGACCCACTTTCTGAATCTCCTTGCTAGGAGACTGAACATTTCATCTTCAGGAGTGGAGGGCTCTCCTTTCGTATCCTTCAAAGAAAGGCTCCTTTGGATAGGAGTTGAGGTTGTCTCCTTTGCCTCTGTTTTAGCTCTGCTTTTTAGTAGTATCTCATATATGATTTGAGCTTTCCTAGCATAACATCAATAGAGATTTCTCTATGGAATTTGGACTCTCTGATGGCCCAGATCCTTGCGTCTCATGAGCCTGGGAAGTAGATGAGGATCTTATCATTGATCTTTGTTAAGGATATCTCATTGTCCAGACTCTTTAGCTCATTGATAATGATGCTGAATCAGTCATACATTTCAGCAACACTTTCTTCAGCTTTCTTTTGAAAGTTCTCATATTGGGATTTGAGAAGGGACTTCCTGTCCTTTCTTTCATCAGAACTCCCTCCTACAATTCTGGAAAGGGATTCTTAGATCTATTTTGTTGATTGACAGTCAGCTACTTTCTTGAAAATGTCATCTGACATTGTGGAAACTGATGGATCTGTAGGGGCCTTTAGAGGGGGGGGGGGGGGGGGGGGGTCAATAAGGGTTCTAAGATTTTCGAGAATATTTAAATGAAAAATGATTCTCTATTGCTACTGCCAGTGGTAGAGTAACTGCTCGGCATTAGAGACAGTGAAAATACTTTTAGGTTAGAACAATGAGAATCATAGAGCACTATTCAGAGATGAAGAAACAAACATATTTTCATTAACATTAGATTGAAATAAATATGATTACAAAAACTTTTCCCAATGACGCTTGGAAAGAGGCGACCGATGAAAACTCTTTTGGTTTTCTATATCGACCCTTCTCCCAAGGACCGGTTGGCTTAAGACTATCTCTCCCCAGATAAGGCCTCAAGTTGCTCTTGCCTTTCTCTCCCCATAAAGGCCTCGAGCATACCCTAGATCTACTCCCTAGACCTAGTCGCCGTGTGGAGAATTCCTCCCTAAGCCCCACAAGACCTAGTCGGCAACGCGAGGTGAATTTCCCCTAGTCCCCATAAGTCCCTAGTCACCGTGTGGCGAGTTCCTCTACCGAACAAAAGATATAAAGGTTACAATTAGAAACTAAAACAAAACACAAACTAGAAACTCCCTCAAAAGAAGAACTTGATGTCGATGTAGATGCGATTGGATTGGTGATGTTGTGACATCTACACAACCAGAGGATGATAGACCGGAACTGGATGCACTGCAACATAAAGATTTCATGCGGCATAACGACTTGATGGCCGCTAATGAAAAGTAACGTTACAACCTCCGTTCGCGGCACGCAAAGCCTATATTTTAAGTTCTAATTATTTCCTTTAAAAAGCGGGACATGTAATATTTTATTTTTATGCTTTTTATTTTTAGTGTGCTTTTAAACATTTTGGTGTGTTATTAGCCATCGGATTGATGAAATCATCATCTTAATCTTGGATGGTTGGATCTATTTTGTAACTCCTATATATATGAGTGTTTTAAGAGAATGAAGAAGATTTGGAAAACCTAAAAACCAGCCCCCCTTCTCTCTTAGAGAAATTTCGGTCAAGGATTCTGAGCAGCCCCCCCCCTGTCTCCTTCTTCTCCATTTCGGCCCCCTCTCCTGTGGAGATTTCCAGCATGGTTTCTTGGTGCGACTCCAAGGAAGAAGGACGACAACCCCATTCGGTGAGACATCGGTGGAAATCATGGAGAGAGTGATTCTCCCACAAGTTATCAAGTGTGCTTTCCTCTATTGGTTGGGTAACATCTTCTCCATCTCCTAGTGATTCTTTCTTTAGATTTGTGGAGGTTGAACCATCGTGTTCTCCGCGATTTTAAATCTCAATCGCTTTCGATTCTCTGATTAAAGTTGTTATTCTCCGTGTTTCTATTTTCCAGATCGGGTAGGTCCATTTTGCTTGAGCGGATCTTGGCCTATAGCCTTGATCTTGCCCTCAAAAAGGATTGGCAACCTTTGCGTTAATTTTGGGAATTTATTGACTCATTTTTTATCGCTGTTTTAGAGTCAACGCTTCTCCAAATGGATTGGTGTATGTGTGCGAGAGAATAGCGTATTTGTGGGCGATAGATGCTTGTGTAGGTGCAGCCGATCAAGAGTGCGTTGCAGGCGAAATAGAGTTAGCTTGTGTTGATCTCCTTAGCGACTTACGCTACATCAATTTGGTATCAAAGCAGGTAGTGCCAATTTCTCAATTGATACACCCTCATTATATGATTCGGTGGCGCAAACTAATCAAAAAAAAATTCGGTGGTCTGCGAATAGAGGGCTAAAATCTTTATTTTTTGTCTAAAAAATCCAAAAAAATTTCTGTAGGTTCTCCTTTATAGTCACAGCCCGAAATATTTTTCTGCCAAAAAAAAAACAATTTTATCCGACACTACAAAATTCACATTCCATAATTTTGTCCAAACCCTGCATGCGCATAAGGCTAGGAACGGAGTACAATACACCATCTTCATCTAGGATTGCTGCGAACGAGCACGGGGATCCCAACGCTGAGGCCATAGAGGGGCTGCGTAACGATATGACTGAACTTTGGGCCTTGTTAGCACAACTCCTACAGAATCAAGGAGGGCCACCACCACCACCAACCGTTAATATTGGGCAGCCCAACCGGAACCAACAGGACCATGATTCTGATTCGGATGGGAACTCTCCCCGAGTGCCCCCTCGAGAATGCCTCCCCGAGTGTGGTTACGATATTACGAGGGCCATTAAGATTGATGCCTCCACTTACGACGGTTTGGGAGATCCCCAGGTCTTCCTTACTTGGGTAGTGGATATGGAATGCTACTACGAATGGCACAACCTCACGGACCCCCAGAAGGTCCAAGTTGCCAGGATGAAGTTAAAGGATCGCGGGAAATTTTTTTGGCTAAACGAGGAGTGGAGATTAGGAACTGGTCACGGAGCCCCACTTATAGGCTGGCCGGTGATGAAGAACTTGCTAACTGATCAGTACTTCCCTGCGTACCACCGGACATAGATGTTCGACGAGCTTGCCACCCTGCGGTAGGGCTAAAATTCAGAAGCTGAATATATGGTAGAGATGAAGGACCGCATGGTGCGTTGTGATCTTCGGGAGATTCCTGAGGTCACCTTATCTAGGTTTCGTAAGGGACTTCACCCCGACATTCAAAGGAAGCTCTTGCTCTATGGTCATACGGACCTGAACACGACTTTTAATGCCGCCCTAGACATTGAAAAACATCTAGCCACGAAGGCCCACTCCCGATATTCTCACATGAAGAATAAGTACACCGCTGGAGCGTCATCCTCCACTTATCCAGAAAGGGGGAAGTTCAGGTCCACCGAGTCAATGTCGGTAGTGATCACTGCTAGGAATGCGAAGAATCCCGCGAGTGAGCATATCCACATAAGGAAGGTTAGCAAGTCCAATGCCACATGTTATTCCTGCGGCATTCAAGGTCACTATGCTTTTGAATGTCCGACGAAGACTAAGGCCATAGCCCTGTTAGAGTCGACTACCGACCTTTCTGATTACGTATATGAGGCTGCTGAGGAGAGTGACCCAGAAGGGGTCCCAAGTGATTTAGAGGACAATCACCACCTCATGGTGATGTGTCGTATTTTTACCACTCCTCGTCCGTTAGATGATTGGAAGAGGACGAGCATATTTTCTCTGATTTTTAAGAGTGGTGAGAAACTTTGCAAGCTGATTATTGATAGTGGTAGTTGTGTGAATGTCATTTCTGAGAGCGCCGTCACACGTATGCACTTGACCACAGAACCACACCCAACCCCATATCAGGTAGCTTGGATCAGTAAGATCACCGTCCAGGTCACCAAGCGGTGCCTGGTCCCCCTCTCATTCAAATCCTATACTGATGAGGTTTGGTGTGATTTCCTGTCGATGGACGCTTGCCACGTGTTATTAGGCCGCCCTTGGCTCGCTCTATGACCGCTATGTGACGCATTTTTGTAGAGCCAACACTTACGAATTTAAATTCAATGGCAAAACCATTACCTTGAGGTCGACCATCCCGAAGGAGCTAGTAGTTTTGGCTAAGGACACCACTATCCCAGTAGAGAGGAAGACGTTGAGTCTAGTTGGTAGGAAAGAGTTTGTGAAGGATCCATTTCTTGATGCTATGTTGTACACCCTCGTCCTTATGAATGCGAAGACTGATTCGGGAGTGTTGGATGACTTACCTAGAGAGCTACGGGTGTTGTTGGAAGAATACAAGGACGTTTACCCGGATGAGCTGCCCTCGACTTTACCACCGCTTAGGTATATCCAACACGCGATCGACCTTATCCCCAGTTCATCCCTCCACAACCAGCCCCATTATCGACTTCATCCCGCTGCCCATAAGGAGTTATAGATCCAGATTGAGGACCTATTGAAGAAGGGGTTCATTCGGACTAGTTTGAGTCCATGTGCTGTTCCATCCCTGCTTGCCCCCAAGAAGGATGGAACATGGAGGATGTGTGTTGATAGTCGTGCTATCAACAAGATTACTATCAAGTATAGGTTTCCTATCCCACATTTTGATGACCTCTTAGATGTCCTGTCTGGCGCCACTATCTTTTCAAAGTTAGATTTACGGAGTGGCTATCACCAGATTCAGATCCGTGAGGGAGATGAGTGGAAGACTGCGTTTAAGTCCAAGGATGGGCTATATGAGTGGCTTGTGATGACCTTTGGGTTATCCAATGCCACCAACACCTTATCCCGGATGATGACTCATGTCTTCCAGCCTTATATGGGAAAATTTGTGGTAGTTTATTTCGATGACATCTTTGTCTATAACACCTCCACTGCTGAGCACATCTCCCATATGAGAGTGATTATTTCCACCTTGAGGAAGGAAACGTTATTCCTAAACCTTAAGAAGTGTACTTTCTATGTCCCTGAGGTATAGTTCTTGGGTTATATAGTCGGGTCTGAGGGTATACGAGTTGACACCGGAAAGGTTCAAGTGATAAGGGACTGGCCCGAACCGACTAGTCTACGAGAGGTGCGTTGTTTCCATGGACTAGCTACCTTCTATCGCCATTTCATACAAGACTTTAGTAGAATTATGGCACCCATTACTGATTGCATGAAGAAGGGCGAGTTCACCTGGACGAAGTCCGCCACCCATGCTTTTCAACGCATTAAGGAGCTTATGACTAAGGCACCTGTTTTACTTCTACCTGACTTTGCCAAAGTCTTTGAGCTTACTTTTGATGCTTCTGGTGCGGGAATAGGAGGTGTCTTAAGTCAGGAGGGTCACCTGGTCAGTTATTTTAGTGAGAAGTTAGCGGGCGCCAAGTTAAATTATTCAAATTATGATCGGGAATTCTATGCGGTTGTTAGGTGCTTGCATCACTGGAGGCACTATCTCCTCTCCAAAGAATTTGTGATCCTCTCCGATCATGATGCATTGCGATTCATAAACAGTCAGCACAAAATCAGCCCACGTCATGCTAAGTGGGTAGCCTTCTTGCAAGGATACCCATTTAATCTTAAGCACCTTAAGGGTTCCGAAAACCGAGTTGCCGATGCACTCAGTTGCCTCACCCTATTGCTATCCACCATGCAAGTCCACGTTGTAGGGTTCGAGCGCATTAAGGATGAGTACATCACGTGCCCAGATTTCCAAGAGGTGTATTTATCATCCCAGGACAGCTCTCCCACGACGATTTCGGCCTTTACTCTTAGGGATGGTTATCTCTTTAAGCATGGGAAGCTATGTATTCCGCGGTCCTCTCTACGACTCCACAATATTTGGGAGTTACATAACGGAGGCTTAGGTAGACACTTTGGGCGGGATAAGACCATTACTCTCGTTGAGGAGAAATTTTATTTGCCTAAACTTAAGGCGATGGTTGGGAGGGTAGTGAGTAGTTGCCGTACATGTCAAGTCTTGAAAGGCACAAAATCTAATGTTGGGATATACAACCCTCTACCTATCTCTTCCATACCGTGGGAAGACGTGAGCATGAATTTCGTATTAGGCCTTCCCCCCACCCTTCAACGATGCAATTCTATCTTCGTAGTTGTACAGGTTCTCCAAAATGGCATACTTTATTCCGTGTAGTAAGACCAACCACGCATCTCACGTAGCGAAATTATATTTTAAAGAGGTCATTAGCCATCGCGGAGTGCCGAAGACAATTGTCTCGGATAAGGATGTGAAATTTACTAGCTACTTTTGGAAGACCTTATGGATCTTAATGGGGATGAAATTATTATTCTCCGCTGCTTATCATCTGCAAACCGATGGGCAGACGGAAGTGGTCAATTGTAGTTTGGGGAACTTTCTTTGGTGTCTTCTGAGCGATCACAAGAGCACATGGGATCTACTTCTTCCCCATGCCCAATTGGCTTATAATAACACTAAGAATATTTCCATGGGTATATCCTCTAATTAGATTGTTAACAGGTATAAGGCTCCTGTGCCCCTTGACTTGGTTCCATTACCACCTACATATAAAGCAAGTCAATTTGCACAATCCTTCACCCATTATATTCATGATTTGCATGCACATATCCGAGCAACCTTGACATCCCAATACGAATCCTATCAAACACATGCTAATCAACATAGGAGAGCGTCACACTTTAAAGTCGGCGATCAAGTCTTAGTCCGCCTAGTTCCCGAGTGAATGCCAACTGGCACCGTTAAGAAGATAGCGCCAAAGAGAGCTGTCCCTTTCCGGATAATAAAGAATCTAGGCGAATGCTTTTGTTTTAGATTTGCCTGCTGATTGGGGTGTTTCACACATTTTTAATGTCTCGGATTTAACGATGTTTGTTTCGGCTCCACAAGAGTTGATTTCTTTGTCGTCTCCTCCTTCCACTCAAATTTCTATGGGGTTGGGGAGTGGTAGTACGGATGATCTCTCTCCAATGGTTTCCACAGGTTTAGCGTCAGATGGTAAGTTGCATTCTCTTCCTACTGCTGACATGTTTCCAAGGTTTCCCAAAACCTTTCTTATACCTGACAGGATACTTGACGCTGAGCCACTTACTACTGACGATGGTGTTACTCGCCGCTTTCTCATCCGTTGGCGAGATCGGCCCCCTTCTGACGACTCATGGGTACTCGAGTCGGAGCTTCAACGTTTGGATGCTACCCTTCTCCACCGCTATCTCCTGGACTACGCATCGTTGATACGTGAAGTTGAGCCGGGGAGGATTGATGTCACGGCATCTACACCACCAGAGGACGATAGACCGGAACTGGATGCACTGCAACATAAAGATTTCAGGCGGCATGACGACTTGATGGCCGCTAACGGAAAGCAACGTTACAACCTCTGTCCGCGGCACGCAAAGGCTATATTTTAAGTTCTAATTATTTCCTTTAAAATGCGGGACATGTAATATTTTATTTTTATGCTTTTTATTTTTGGTGTGCTTTTAAACATTTTGGTGTGTTATTAGGCATCCAGATTGATGAAATCATCATCTTAATCTTGGATGGTTGGATCTATTTTGTAACTCCTATATATTGGAGTGTTTTAAGAGAATGAAGAAGATTTGGAAAACCTAAAAACCAGCCCCCCTTCTCTCTTAGAGAAATTTCGGCCAAGGCTTGTGAGGAGCCGCCCCACCTTGTCTCCCTCTTCTCCATTTCGGCCCCCTCTCTCGTGGAGCTTTCCGACGTGGTTTCTTGGTGCGACTCCAAGGAAGAAGGACGACAACCCCATTCGGTGCGACGCCGGTGGAAATCATGGAGAGAGTGATTCTCCCACATGTTATCAAGTGTGCTTTCCTCTATTGGTTGGGTAACATCTTCTCCATCTCCTAGTGATTCTTTCTTTAGATTTGTGGAGGTTGAACCATCATGTTATCCACGATTTTAAATCTTAATCGCATTCAAATCTATAATTAAAATTGTTATTCTCCGCGTTTCTATTTTCCGGATCGGGTAGGTCCATTTTGCTTGAGCGGATCTTGGCCTATAGCCTTGATCTTGCCCTGAAAAAGGATTGGCAACCTTTGCGTTAATTTTGGGAATTTGTTGACTCATTTTTTATCGTTGTTTTAGACTCAATGCTTCTCCGAATGGATTGGTTTATGTGTGCGAGAGAATAGCGTATTTGTGGGCGATAGATGCTTGTGTAGGTGTGGCCGATCAAGAGTATGTTGTAGGCAAAATAGAGTTAGCTTGTGGTGATCTCCTTAGCGACGTACGCTACATCAATTGGTCTTCAAGTTCTTTGCGTTCATGAACGTTGACGGAGTTCTTCGGGCTGCTTGGGGAAGGCTCTCACGAGTGCTCTGAATATATGGCTTCAATTCCTTCTGTAACAACAAGCCACAATGGAGGAAGCGCGCATCTTTAAATAGAGTCAGCCGCTACCGCCTGTGGTAGTACTACCGCCCCGCGGTAGCCACATTAGGCAATGATCAAGCACACAAATCATGGCGTCTTTGGCAAATTTTGAGCGCCAAACTTTGAGCTTCGACTTGCGCGCCGCGGTAACGCTAACGCTCCGCAATAACGAGATAACCTTCCTTCAGCCAATATCTTCTTCCATATTTGCTCCTCAATCACATGAAGACGGGAGGATTCCAAAAGCTACCGCTAGGCGGTAGACATGCCGCGCCGCGGTAGAGCATGCTAAATATGCATCCCGCCAATCATTCCTTTTCTCCACTGTTTCCTTCCCGACAATTTTTTCAATTTATGCTAGCGCCAGCAGTAGTGCTAAAACTCTGCGGTAGAGCACATCTCTTTTCGTCGAATGCATCTTCATCGAACGGCCTCACTATTCGTCGAACGCTGCTTTCATTTCATCGAACTCAATTTCGTCGAACACCAGTTCGTCGAACGACGTCTATTTTCAACGAACACCATTTCGTCGATTCGCTAGCGCCAGCGGTAGTGCTAACGCTCCGCGGTAGAGCATATCTCTTTTCGTCAAATGCATCTTCATCGAATGGCCTCACATTTCGTCGAACGTTGTTTTCATTTCATCGAACCGCTAGCGCCAGCGGTAGTGTTAACGCATCGCGGTATCAACAGACAATCATCCCATTGTCGCTTCGACGTCTTTCTTTTTCA
Organism: Dactylorhiza incarnata; assembly: GCA_033032865.1. NCBI lineage: Eukaryota > Viridiplantae > Streptophyta > Magnoliopsida > Asparagales > Orchidaceae > Dactylorhiza > Dactylorhiza incarnata. The sequence continues at coordinate 6,821,764 of JAWHQI010000033.1, read as the reverse complement.
CACTCCTTTGGGGATTGAATGTTGAAGATCCTGCACACTATAAACACAATGCAAGTATGATCAAATACAATAGGATTTGTTATTGTTAAACCAAGAGATGCGTAAAGCATGTTCCAACAAACTCCCCCTTTTGATAATAATAAATCCCTTTAGAATGAAATAGTTTAAAAGATAGGAATTGTGTTTATTAAAAAGGATAAGCATGAAATTTAAGACATGTGCATGTGCTCCCCCTAAATGAATGCTCCCCCTAAGTGAATGCTCCGCCTACAACAAAAATTCATATGAACTTGACTCCCCAAACATGTGAATTTCTTTCAAATTTATTCTCCCCCTTTTGGCATTATCAAAAGAGGGTGGAGAGAAAGTGCAACATCAATGTGTGCAATAAATGTGTAGAGAGGGAATGAACATGATAAAGAGTTAAACGCTTGGGAAAAAATAAAATATAGAGGAGTGAACAAGGGAATGTGAAGAAATTGTCATAAGGAAACCACTTGTTGGAAAAACATATTCATGATAGAGCGTATAAGTAGTAAAGAGGTGGAAAGCATGAAGAAATATATTTTTGAAGTGAACATCTATATAGGAATGGTGAAGCATAGTTGATGATTAAGAGTTTTAGACAAAAAAATAGATGTTGTAGAAATTTAATTACACAAAATGATTTCAGTTGCAACATAACCATACACTTGTTTTGAAAGGTAAGCAATAAAGAGTACACATGGCGTAGCGGAAAAAAAAACATGTAACCATGATACAACATATCAAGTCAAGATAGAAGAGTACAATGTCTTAAATTGAGAAATCAAGTACACTTATACATTGTATTGATCATGCAAAGCTATCTAGTGCATTTACTTAAGAATTTCGAGAATACATGTAGATATGCAATAGACTCCAATTCTCATGAGTAGAAGGCCCACAGGTGATAATGATGTGTACAAAATAGTGTTTTTGATAAAAGTATACATATGAGTTAATCAAAACACATGACATGTATAATGGAATAAATACAACATTATTGAAAATGCGTTTTTAGAGTTACTTCTACCCACAAAGCTATATAAATTTTTCAATGCACATAGAAAAGTATTACAATTACCAAGGTGCTCTGCACACACAATGCTTATTAAGACTTATCAGGGTGCAAAGTAGTGCTTGGGGAATCACAATTATTATTTTGAATTGTAGTTATTTGTGATCCGGTGTACAAGAAGAAGTAGTGTAAAAAAAGTGTTTGCAACAAAGTACTTTACAATTCTTTCCAAGGTGCTCAACCTCACAACACTCATTAAGACTTGGTGGAGTTATCGTTGTCAATTATTCATTTGAATTTCTGCTTAACGACAAAGGTCTTCGAATTCACTTGTATGTTCAAACAATTTTTTTGGAAAAGACACTTCTTCAAAAATAGGTGCATGAAGAAGATTCGCAATTGTGGTGTGGATAAAACTAAGCATGCATAACAATAATATTAGGTTGTTACACTACACAATCATGTAAGAGTAGATTAAATTCATATGTAGTTTACCAACAAATGTGAGTGAATAAATCATTATCAAATGTAAACCATTTACTCATACATAGAGGCATGCTATGCAATACTACACATGATTTCTATAATCAATTTCAAAGCACACATGAGATAATGATCAAAGCATGATACAAAACAATGTTATTAAGATACTTGAAATAGTGAATGACATTGTATTCTAAACTTGGCAAGATAAACCATATCATCCTTGAAACATTGAAAATTAAATCAGTTTTTAAAAATTTTAAGGTTTTCAAAAACAAAAATAAACTAAATAAAAAGCATGTTTTTGTTATTTTAATTGGTTTTTCAATTTTGTAGTTGTTTTGATATATAGAAAAACAAAGCATGTTTATGGTTGGATGTTGATTTGTTTTAAAGTTTTTTGTTTTTAGAATTTTAAAAGAAAATAGCAGGAACTGAGAAAAATAAAAAATGAAAAAGAAACTGGAAATTCAGAAATACCCACTAACGCCAACGGTACCCACCTATCGCCGGGAGTTAGTGACAGAACACAAATTTTTGGGAAAACATGAAATTTTTCAGAATTTTTCTTATGAATTTAGTTGTGCAGATTAGTGACAATGTGATTCAGTACAGAAATCAGATATGTGAGGTCATAAGAACACGGATTTTGCACGATTAAGTATGAATGTCCAAGACCCCTAATTCAAGCCTAAGGAGTCACAATACACTTTCAAAATACTTATGTTTTTCAAATGCTTGAAAGTTCAAAGAGTAGATAGTAAAAAACATAAGATAACATGTTTGAGCACAAGTATGCATGAGTGAAATGTTCATAAACAAGCAAAATAATACTCATGCAATCTATAAAATATAAGTATGTCTAAGATCAAGATACCCTAATCAACATGTCTACACTCTAGCCTCGTACTAAGTGATGAATGGGCATGAGGAGCTGCACGCATGTCATAGGTTGGGGTGTAAATCCCATATGCATACAAAAGACAATGCTCAACCTAGCACTCTTTCCCCCCATTGCCTCGCAAGGCCCCACTGGAACCCTTCCCGGTTAAGGACAAAACATGACTTAGCGGTTAGGTTTCTAATGCACACAATCCTACGCCCTCGCTATAGTGAGACACATAATGTGGCTGAATGATCATTGGCATACTAAGCACTTAATCTTATTGAACCAATTTTTAAACTATGGCTTTTATGCGACATTAATTTCTTATTAGATTTGATTTTAAAGCAACATAGTCATTATGAATTTTAACTTTCAATTATTTTTCTTTAAGATTGATTTGTTATGGCATCATTAGATAACTAACATGAAAGATAGTATTGATTAGTTGATAATGCTAGAAAGAAGGGTTTGATCACAATTTTATGGCGTAAGATTTATTGCGTCAATGTTGCATGTATTCAAACCTAGTCATTCAAATTTTGGACATAGAATGAAGTGATGATTCTAGTTAATTTATTATTTTAGATATAAAGATGATTCTATGATCTTCATATAAATGAGATACATGCAAAACATAATTGATTCATATAATGGTCATGATCACAAACTATTTGATGGAATCACTAAGATCTTTTGTAGATATTTAATATTTGAGTTAAAAAGATCTATTGAATTGGCAAGATTATTATACATGATCATGAATTTTAACACATAAGAATTATATACTCATAATTAATTGTTCATGATGATATAAATAAGATATTATTAAAGAACATTCATATTCATCCTTTTTGAATGATCAGAGAGAAATATTATAAGGTGAAAACTTAAGATAAATATAAAGAGAAAAATATTTTTGGTTATTTAGAAAGGTTTTGTAAATTTTCTCTTTGATTTTTGAAATCTTAAATAAATCACGTATATATATGGTTTTATGAAAGCATAGTGATGATAAAGACAATACAATAATTTTTCAAAAAATAATATTTTAGATAAATCAAAATTTAGGAAAATTATGCTACCGCCAGCATTAGAACCTAACGTCAGGCGCTAGAAACAGAGTTGATATTCTTTATTTAAACAACAAATGATTTTTGTAATTTTTCTATTCTGATTTGACATGATTATGATTAAACATACTATGGGTAATCAAAATGACGCAAATATATTAAATACCTAAACAAACCTTGCACATTTTATAAATTTAGCCTAATACCCCTAAAATACCTTATAAATCCATTTCGATAGTTATTTCATTAGTCTTAATAATACATAACAAATTTAGGATTTAATTTATATATGACTTTCATAGGATATGGATCTAGAAGGATAAGCATAAAAAGGATAAGTAGATCACTTGAAAAATTATATGACTTTTTATTCAACTTTATTCAATTTGATTTACTTATGAATTTTGGTTTAATATCTGAAAGTCATATCACAAGTTATATAAAATGATCATATCATGATGGTTCAACAAAAAGGTAAATAAACAAAAAAGTAGGTTAGGCATATCATGAAGTAGAATAATGATATTTCATTTTTTAGTTGATTTCTACTTCATGCAAATGATTGGGTACTACTGAATGAGAGATTTAGGTATCCAAAGAGGACCGGGTGTGACGGTTCCTTTGAGTACCCAAATACATCGTGTTTGCTTTTGGGGAGATAGTGATGAATGGGCCCTTTTGAGTGGAGTTAGTGTTTCATCTTTAACTTTGGGTCTCCATTCAAACCATGGTTTAATATTGTTTTTATTTGTCAAATTTTCATGATGATTTTGTAAAACATTGTTTATAGGAAATTTGTGAACATTTAATTTTATGTTGGGAGAAACATGATTTTGTAAATAATGGTGATTTTGACTTTGATTTACAAATACTTTGTGTTTCATACTCCCATTATTTGTCTTAGTTAAAATATTCATATTCATATTCATATTCATATTCATATTCAACATGCTTTCATAAGCAAGTTGATTTTTATTTTTAATTCATCATTCTTGATCTTTAGATTATGCATAGCTTTATTATAAGCTATTGTGCTATTTTTAAGATTAGAAATAATTGAATCAATATGATTTTGATAGTTATTTCTATATTCTTCAAATGTTTCATCCATCTCTTTAATTTCAATTTTATAGTCTTTACACTTAGCACAATCATTTTTCAAGGATGAATTTTCTAAACATAATCTTTCATTTTGTTCTTTTATAAAAAGAAGTTCCTTTTCAAGTTCCTTGCATTTTTCTTTTAAATCATTAAATTCTATACAGGGTGTAATGTTTTCAACTAAGGAGCCATGGGTAGACCTAGATAACTCAAGATTTGATTCTTCATTAATTTTTGCCTTTAAATCATTATTTTCTAAGCGCAGTTTGCAATTAGCATTTTTTAATTTCTTAATTTTTCGCCTTTTAATTTGTAGCAATTGTAATATAGAAATAGAATCACACACAATAAGAGATTTTGATTTTCTTATAGCGCTTGTGGATGATCCGATATTTGAACATATAGTTCCTTTCTCTTCTTCATCTTCCACATCAAAACAGGAGTTTCCATCATCCCTTCCGCTTGATGTGTGTAACGCCCCTGATTTTCGTTAATTATTTTACGTACCCTCTGTGACGTAATTTTGGCGTAAGGGTGTTATGTCAGCTCGTCTAGTAGTGTTTTGAGTTTTAGCTTAGTTAAAGCTTGTGATTTAGGTCAAGCGTGCAAGATTTCGCGTCGTTTCGAGTTAAAGTGAAGATTTTAAGTGGATATCAAGATTTTAGCTTCGGAAGGCTTTATCCGAAGTTTGGTCGTCGGAAATGAATTCTGACTCCGCCGTTGGATTCGTAGCGCCGTTTTTCAGTTAAGGCGCGAAATTCGTGGGAATCCGAGTTGTTCTGGTCGCCCTCGCAGTTTAAGTAATAAGGGAATTAATTAATTAATTAAATATTAAATTAGGTTTTCACATAAATACCTAAAACATCTCCTCCTATTCTTCATCTTCTCCCTCGCTCAAAAGTAGCCGCCGAGAGAGAGAGGCGAGTGCGGAGTGTCGGATAGCTTCCGGCCGGCAGTTTCTAGGGCTTTAGTGGTCGGAATCGTGATTGGATTGAAGATTTGGAAAGCTCTCGGCGAGATCTTCGTTCTAGCGGTAAGCTTTTTCTCGTTTCGAGGAGTTTTGGGAGATTTGGCGGTGACCTAACTCTTCCTTTTGGTCCGAATCATTCCAGGATTTCGTGCTTGAGTGTTTCCTTAGCCTTCGGAGCGGAGGATCTCGAGTTTTGCAAGGTTAAGGCAAGTGGTTTCTTCCTCTTTCTCTCTTGATTCTTTTGACGATTGGTTTGCTTGTTTTGAGCTCTTGTCATGCTGATTAGCAAGAGTTTTGTGTGTTTGGTGTAGTAACTTATGATCTAGAACCTCCCCTTGATTTTCTCCTCTTCAATCTTACCCTAGTATCTAGTTTTCCTTGGAGAAAACCGTGAGCTGAATAAATTCCATTTTCTTGCTGATTCTAGCTTACTCGAGAAATTGCCTGTCTTGTCTCGAGAAACCTTTCCATGTCTCGAGAAATTGTCTGTCTTGTCTCGAGAAGTCCTTTCCATGTCTCGAGAAATCCCTTGCTTTGTCTCGAGAATTCCTTTTATGTCTCGAGAAATCCCTTGTTTTGTCTCGAGAATTCCTTTGATGTCTCGAGAGACCACCGCCAGGGGCGCTGCCCCTTGGACCCCGTTAGGGGCTCTGCCCCTAAGACCCCGCCAGGGGCGCGGCCCCTTGGAGCCCCACCAGGTGCGCATGTGATTTCGTTGAGTTTTTATGTTTGAATCTCGTGTCCCCTCGGGTGCACTTGGATGGTGGCCAGTGACCTTTCGGTGCTCCTAATCTCGAATCCCTCTCGTTTGAACTTTTTTTTCTACTCGTTGTGGTCTGTTGACATTTGAGTTACTCTTATGATTCATATTGATCGATGTGTACTTCGCCTTGGCCCTATTTCTTAGGGCCTTCCAGTGATTATCCTTTCGGGCAGTGTCCCGTGTTTAATTAAAATTTGAGTGATAAGAACTACTGTCTTTAGCCTTACACAGTAGTTGTGTTTGGGGGACAGTGGGGGGGCGGGGGGGGGGGGGGGGGGGGGGGGGGGGGGGGGGGAATGTTACAGCCTTGTACGGTAGTCGTGTCTGGGTGGTTGGGTCTAGTGGTACCCCCACCTGGTTTTGGGCTTTGGGTAGCGGAGGTAGTTAACCGCTCCTGTATAATTTGAGCTGATCAGTCTCTTTAATTGATAAAACTAAATAAATGAACGTGTTGTTTCTTTTTTGGTATTTAGTGCACTTGAAGCTTGTTGACTCTTTGTTTAGAGCTCTCTTTCGGTAAATTTGGCTTGGGTTGGTACCCCTTGTGCCTTGCTTGCTTTTCTGCTAGTTTTCTGCCACTAGTAATTCCTTGCTGAGGCGTTCTTTGTTGTATTGAATGCCTCAGGTTCAGAGCCGTAGCGGCTAGTGGTGTAGCCTGAAGTTCAGAGTTTTTGTAGCTGTTCAGCACGCTGTTGCGAGGTAGTTGTTTTTAGTTACTTCTTGTGCTCAGACATACTAGTTGGTGTCAATGGGTTAGTGTCATGTTGTTGACGCCCATTGTGCCCCTTTTTATACTTTATAGTTTATTTGCCAGATTATGCCACTACTTTTAAATATTGTGTATCTTACCCTCTGGGAATGATTTATGTTAGGTGCACTATAGTTATAAAAAAATGGTTTTTCTTCATCCTCATTGCATTCTTTCTAACTGAAACCCTTAACTTTAAAGTCGCCTAAAAGTATTTTCTACTCTTACAATACGCCTAGCTATGTGCATATCATTTACGTCATGCTCCGTCGTTTGCATACATGTAGGACGTTAAGTAAACTAAAGCAAGTATTTTCCGCTGCAATTATATATACTTTCTCGGTGGACTAGTTGATCCACGAACTGAGAGACACAGTTCTTATCTCAAAACCCCTAATAAATGATTTAAAATGATGACTTATCATATAATCATGTTTGTTTAGTTAAGTGGTAGGTTCCCGCCTGAGCGTCTACAGTTGTCTCATGTATGACGTGGCATCATGACGTGTATTTTCTCTTACTCTGATATCCTTAAATTCAGTGAAAATGCTGGTTGTGACAATGTGCAATGCATGGATCCATCATGTGAGGAGCCATTTTGAACTTTTGTGCAAGCATGTATGTTCTCCACTTCTTGTGTTTGTTCCATACCTACAGAAGGAGAATCATAAGTTCTTTCAAGAAAATTAGAAATCTCATAAGCGGTAGGTAAAGTCTAAATAAGTTTGAAAATATTTTGGTCTAACGCACAATATATACTATTCATAGATTTTGCATTTAAAACAATTTCATTTCTAGTTACTACGCTAGGTGGCTTTTCAATAGTAATATTCCAAACTTTTTCATCTAAGGCCTTAAGAAAATTTTTCATTAATATTTTCCACCCTTTATAATTTTTGCGCATAAATAAAGGTGGTGATAACACTTTTTCATTTATATTAAAAAATTTCCCTACTAGTAGAAGCGAGATCATGATCAAGAGACGCCATTATTCCCGGTTGTTAAGCCGATTTGGAATAACCTGGCTCTGATACGACTTATTGGATTTGTAGGTGCCCTAGAGGGTGGGGGGGGGGGGTGAATAAGGGTTCTAAGGTTTTCAAGAATATTTAAATGAAAAATGATTCTCTGTTGCTACCGCCAGCGGTAGAGTTACCTCTCGGCATTAGAGACAGTGAAAATACTTTTAGGTTAGAACAATGAGAATCATAGAGCACGAATCAGAGATGAAGAAAAAAACATATTTTAATTAACATTAAATTTTAAGAAATATGATCACAAAAACTTTTCCCAATGATGCTTGGAAAGAGGAGACCAATGAAAACTCTTTGGTTTTCTATACCGACCCTTCTCCCAAGGACCGGTTGGCTTTAGCCTATCTCTCCCCATATAAAGCCTCAAACCGCTCTAGCCTTTCTCTGGCACCCCCTAGATGTACTCCCTAGACCTAGTCGGCGTGTGGCGAATTGCTCCCTAAGCCCCATAAGACCTAGTCTCCAATGCGGGGCGAATTTCCCCTAGTCCCCGCAAGGCCCTAGTCGTCGTGTGCCAAGTTCCTCTACCAAACAAAAGATATAAAGGTTACAATTAGAAACTAAAACGAAACACAAACTAGAAACTGCCTCAAAAGAAGAACTTGATGTCGATGTAGATGCGATCGGATCAGTCTTCAAGTTCTTTGCATTCACGAACGTTGATGGAGTTCTTCGGGATGCTTCGGGAAGGCTCTCACGAGTGCTCTGAATATATGGCTTCAATTCCTTCTGTAACAGCAAGCCACAACGGAGGAAGCACGCATCTTTAAATAGAGTCAGCCGCTACCGCCTACGGTAGTACTACCACCCCGCGGTAGCCACATTAGGCAATGATCAAGCCCATGGATTGTGGCATCTTAGGTAACTTTGTTCACCAAACTTTGAGCTCCGACTAGCGCACCGCGGTAATGCTAACGCTCCGCGATAGAGAGATAACCATCCTTCAGCCAATATCTCCTTCCATATTTTCTCCTCAATCACATGCAGATAAGAGGATTCCAAAAGCTACCATCGGGCGGTAGACATGCCGCGCCGCGGTAGAGCATGATAAATATGCATCCCGCCAATCATTCCTTTTTCTCCATTGTTTCCTTCCCGAAAATAGTTTCCATTTATGCTAGCGCCAATGGTAGTGCTAACGCTCCACAGTAGAGCACATCTCTTTTCGTCGAACGCATCTTCGTCGAACGGCCTCACATTTCGTCGAACGCTGCTTTCATTTCATCAAACTCAATTTCATCGAACACCAGTTCGGCGAATGGCATCTATTTTCGTCGAACACCATTTCGTCGATTCGCTAGCGCCAACAGTAGTGCTAACGCTCCGCGGCAGAGCACATCTCTTTTCGTCGAACGCATCTTCGTCGAACGGCCTCACAATTCATCGAACGCTGTTTTCATTTCGTCAAACCGCTAGCGCCAGTGGTAGTGTTAACGCTCCGCGATATCAACAGACAATCATCCTGATGTCGCTTCGGCATCTTTCTTTTTCACACTTCTTTGGGGATTGAATGTTGAAGATCCTACACACTATAAGCACAATGCAAGTATGATCAAATACAATAGGATTTGTTATTGTCAAATCAAGAGATGCGGAAAGCATGTTCCAACAGAAACCAGAATGTTCATAGCCTTGGCATCACATGCCTTCTACTTCTTCTCAGCCTTTGTCCAATCATTCATTGGGACATCATCCAGTGTTGAAAATCCAGTGGCATCTTGTCTGACTGGAGTCGAGGGACCTGAAATTATAACATCAAAGATGTCTTCATCAATAGAGTTCATGTAAAGCTTTATTCTGGCCTTCTAGAGCATAAACTTATTTAAGTTACACACTGGTGGTCTTGTTGATGCATAATCCTTAGAACTCATTTTCTTTAAAAAATAGTTTTTACTAATTTACAAAAAAATTGAGAGGAGGAGATCTTTTGATCAAGGTGTTAAACTTTTAATGATCAACCTCCCTCTTATACCAATTTAAAGTGCACAATGTGCCTCTGAGTATTCTCTAGAGGTGGGTGAATAGATTTTTAAATATTTTCTACCATAATTATGGACACACAATAAAAACTCTAAGTATTATGCAATCAGCTATCCAACAGTCAGATTAAAGAAAACACAGAAATAATAAAATAGGGACAACACACAAAATCAACACACAGAGGACACATGAATTTTTATAGAGGTTCCCCAAAATTTTGGCACTCTTATCTTCTACATCCCTAGTAGGATTGCACAAATTGTGCCTAAGTCTTTTGATAAGGAGACTCTTTGAACAACTAAGTCTTTTGATAAGGAGCCTCTTAGAACCACTGAGTCTTTTGATAAGGAGACTCTTAAAATCACTGAATCCTTTGAAAGATTGATTAATAAAACTCTTGTAAAGTTGAAGAATAAAAGAGAAGAAAGAAAGAAGGGGGAGAATAGAATTCTGTTCTCAGAATTCTTCAGAAGTAATTTCTTAAGAACCACAACTTCTGATTTTCATTGGATTTGTATATGATGAACTCTTGCTTATGATTGTGATGATTGCGAGGATTATTTGTTTGATCCACTTCTTGTAAACTAGATGTTGTGTGATGAAGAAGAGGGAGAAGCTGTATTCTTTTTCTGTGCAGAGAGAGCACTTGTTTTCTGTCTTAGGGTTAAAGGAGGAAGAAGAAGAAGAACCCTTTTTGACAGATGAATAATAATGATCAATTTGCCTATTTTCCTCTCCTATTCAGCATACTTATTCTGTATGATTGGTATTTGAACTTCTTTCTCCATTTAAGCTGTCCTAAAAAGGAACTCTTATTGGACATTTGATTTACTATTCTTCTTTTGATCCCGACCCGTCCATCAGATTTGAAAACCTTCCAAGAATGTTTTTGTTGTGTCCTGCAATACTCCATTCCATTCTTGGCAATAAACGAGCCATTGGAGAACTATCTTTAGCTTTGTGGTCCTTCTGAAAAGGTTTTTAAAAGGACAGCAGAGAAAGCTTCCTTTTTAGACTGTATTTGACACAGCGTCGAATATAATTTCTTTCTTAGCAATACACCTTTGAGTTCTTATAGGAGTAGCTTTGAAGTCCTTCTTAGCTCTGACTGAACTCAGATGTCAACGTAGTGTCAAATTGACTTCCTTCTTATCTACGCACCTCATAGTTCTTATTGAAGTGGCTTTGAAATAGTTTTCCGCTCTGAATGAACTCAGATGTCAATGTTACGTCGAATACTTCTCGATGTATCCGTCGAGTTGGAAGCTTGATCTTGGACTTTATCTTCTACGTCGTGTTGAAATAGAAGTTGCATCGACTTCACTTATGGCTTCGACAAGCTCATCCTTCTGCGTCGAGTTCCTTTTGATGTTGCGTCGACTTGACTTATACTTCGACAGACTAATAAAGTTGCTTGGAATTCTAGTTAGAGTTGCGTCGACATCAAGTAGAAGTTGCGTTGACTTTCATTCAATGCATGTCTTAACTCAACTGAATCTAAGCTTATCCTTACTGGGTCTTGACACTTCTAATGTGAGTGTGACATCCTAATACATCTAATGACCATTTTACCCATTATATTCAATGAGGGTAATACACCTAGGGAGTAAAATCACCTATAGATAATTTGTTAACTTAAATCAAAAGGAGTTTTTCCCAACAACATAAGATCTTTTAAATTTTTATTGGGTGCTTATGTTTGCGAAATGAAATCCTATTCCCATTGACATAAAATCTTTTTTACTTTTTGAATTGAAAATTTCTTCTTCTATTTTTTTATGCCAAGCTATATGGGTGAATAATACGGGGTTTTCAAGAAAAATTCTAGAGTTTAATAAAAAAGTTTTGAGAGCAACCTTAGTAGTTTGAACATTCCTGAATTTCTAAAGGCTTAAAGTAAAGATAATTGAGGTCTAAGGTTGTTTTGCTAACATAATACACATGCCTCTATTTAGATAAATTAGAAGTAGTGCTTGAAAACAAATCCTCTATTTAAATTAAAAACACAAGATATTCTTTAAAACATAACCCCAAACGTTTAAATCTATCAATCTTAGATAAACAAACGACTAGCAAACTTGGAATTATGAAAATCTGCAAATTGATACTCTCGAAATGAAATGCTTTAAGAATAAAGACAAAGTAGGGTTTTATTATATTAATATTATATATATATATATATTTTGTTTCTTCTACTACGAAATGAACAATATAAATATATATTTCTATTTTTTGGGAAATTTTGGGGGTTTTGATTTTTTTTTTCTAAGTTTTCTACTACAAAATAAACTATTTATTTTTAAAATTTTGGGTTTTGCAATTTTATTTTTTAATTTTCTAAGTTTATAAGTTATGGAATAAACTATATTATTATTTTTTTGGATTTTAGGGTTCTTAATAATTTTTTTAAAATTTTTTAAGTTTTTATGTTGGGGACCGTTTTGGATTTTGGGGTTTTTAAAAAAAAAATTGGGTTTTCATGGTATTTATGTACATAATAAACTAATTTTTTCATTTTGGGGGGTTTTTAGAATTTTTTTGAATTTTCTAAGTTAATTTTTTGAAGGCAAAAACACCCTATACTTAAAACCCAACATTTTCCCCAATGTTGTAATTTAAGTATGAATAGGCGAAAAGGAAAGGGTTATTTGTACAAAAATGAAAGACGAGAAAATGCAAGAAACCCTGCAGAAAGACATTAGTAGTAGAAAAGTAATGAAAATATTAGATAAATATGGGGTGTCTCCCACGAGCGCTTGGTTTACAGTCGCGTAGCTTGACTAATTTGGCGTTTAGATTTTTTTTTAAGAAGTGGGGGAGGGGTATAGAATCGAGTTTATCGTACAATGGATTGCCCGCAATATAAAGTTTTAAACGGTGACCGTTGACTTTAAGCTCGCCTTTTTCGGGGTGGGAGATAAGAAAGGTCCCATATGGCCAAACCTCTTTGACTTTAAAGGGGTCGGACCATCAGGATTTTAGCTTACCCGGGAAATGACGCGTGAATTATAAAGGACAAGATCGCCCGATGTAAATGATTTTGGAAATTTAATTTTTCGATCATGGTAGAATTTAGGGCGCTCCTTATAAAATTTATTACTCTCGTAAGCGTTCACACGCCATTCCTCGAGTTCGTTTAATTAGAATTTTCTACTCTCAGAGGCTATGTTCAGATCGAGATTTAAAAATTTTAGAGCCCAAAAAGCGCGGTGCTCTAACTCCACCGACAAAGGGCACGCAGTGTCGTAGACTAATCGATAGGGTGTACAACCGATGGCGGTCTTGTATGCTGTACGATACACCCACATCACGTCATCTAGTTTGAAAGGCCAATCCTTCCTACTCGTTGAAATGGTTTTTTTTCTAAAATTAGCGTGATCTCTCGATTTACTACCTCTATTTGGCTGCTTGTTTGGGGGTGATAGGTGGTGGCGATCTTATGCGTGACGCCATATTTAGATAATGTTTTTGCAAATTAGGTGTTGTAGAAGTGCATACCCCTATCACTCACTATCGAGTAGGGCGTGCCGAAGGAAGAATATAATTTTTTTATAAATTTGACGACGACTCTCACATCATTGGTGGGGAGAGCTTGCGCTTCCGCCCACCTAGGTACGTAGTCGATGGGGACAAAAATGTAGCGATTACTATATGAAGGAGGTAGGGGGCCTACGAATTCTATGCCCCATAAATAAAAGATCTTGCATTCTAAAATTAAAGTTTGGGGCATCTCGTCACGACAAGAGATGTTACCCGACCACTGGCAGTTATCGCACTTACTCAAAAAATTGTGAGCATCTTTAAAGAGAGTGGGCCAATAAAAGCCTGCCTCTAGCGCTTTCCGCGCAGTCCAGTTTGCTTAATAATGCCCCCCGGCCAGCCCCTCATGGCAGTGCCGCAATATTTGCACACCCTCTTAGTTTGAAATGCCTCTCTGCACTACTTGGTCCACGTAGACACGAAAAAGAAAGGGGTCTTCACAAAAGTAAATTTTCAAATCAGACTAAAATTTCTTCTTTAGCTGTTTTGAAAAGTCTTTTAGAAGGACTCGCGCCACTATATATTTTGCGCAATCTGCGAACCAAGGAATGGGAAAAGTTTTTAGATTAGAAAGATTTAAGAGGCGCTCCTCGAGAAATCTATCATCTATGTCGGGTTGGACAAGCGCTTCTGCAACGGGGCATTCTAAATGAGAGAGGTGGTCGGCAGCTAAATTTTCAGCACCCTTCTTGTCCCGGATCTCTAAGTCAACTTCCTGTAAGAGGAGGGTCCATTGAAGCAAGTGGTGCTTGGCATCTACTTTGTCCAAAAGATATTTAAGTGTGGAGTGATCGGTAAATACGATGACATTAGAAAGCTTGACGTTGGGCCTGAACCTATTGAAGGCAATGACGACGGCGATAAGTTCCTTTTCCATCGTAGTGTAGTTAGCCTGTGCAATTGTGAGCATGCAAGATGCGTAATAGATGGGGTGAAAATACTTATTAACACATTGGCCTAGTATGGCTCCCACCACGATATTGCTCGCATTGCAAATTATTTCAAATGGAAGGGACCAATTGGGCGCCACCATAATGGGAGAATTGATAAGTTTATCTTCTATAATATTAAACGCCTCTACGCATGCGTTATCAAAAACAAAAGGGGAATACTTCTCTAGGAGGTGGGTTAGCGGTTTCGTTATTTTGGAAAAAAAATTGAATGAATCGCCGGTAAAAACCTGCGTGGCCAAGAAATCTCCTAATAGATTTTATGTTTGAAGGCGTGAGAAGGTTTTCAATAATTTTCACATTGGCCTTATCTACCTCTATTCCCTTGGTGGAAATCTTGTGGCCGAGAACTACACCCTCTCGGACCATGAAATTACACTTTTCCCAGTGTAAACTAGGTTTGTTTCTTCGCATCTTTGGAGGGCTCGATCCAGATTATGTTGTGAATTTAAAAAGGAGCACCCGAATACGGAGAAGTCATCCATAAAAACTTTCAAAATGTCTTATACGAGCTCCCCAAAGATCGCCAGCATACATCGTTGGAATATAACTGGCGCATTGCAGAGGCCAAACGACATCCTTCAATACGCAAAGGTGTCGAAGGGGCACGTAAAAGTTATTTTCTCGTGGTCTTTGGGGGAGATAGGAATTTGGAAAAATCCTGATAGACCGTCGAGAAAACAATAATATGGATGACCCGAAAGTCACTCCAGAATCAGATCGATAAACGACAATGAGAAATGGTCTTTTCGGGTGGCATCATTTAACTTTCGGTAGTCGATGCACACCCGCCAACCCGTAACAGTATGGGTTGGGTCAATTCGTTGTTCCGATTAACCACTACCGTTAAACCGCCCATTTTTGGCATGACATGTACGGGGCTTACCAATGTACTGTCCTAGATTGGGTAGATAATCCCCGCATCCAAGAGTTTGATTACTTCAGCCTTAATGACATCCCGCATATTCGGGTTAAGCCATCACTGAGGCTGCATGGTCTTGCGGGAATTATCTTCTAGAAAAGTAGAAGAAATAATAATAGAAAGTTTTGAATTTGTGGTGAGAAAAGCGTATTTTAAATGGTCGGGGAGATGCTTAAGTTCTAAGACCGGGGGTTCTTCGTAAGACATTGTGATTTTTAATTCTTTCGAATCAAAAAGCAAATCTAGCGGCAATTCGTCTAAAAAAGTTTGATTTGCCAGATCTGAATCGTCTAGCATTAAAGATAGCTATTTTAAAAGAGAAGAACACTCATCCTCAAATGCGGATTCCAAATTAAAATAGGAATCGTCATTCGATACAGAGTTCCGCATAGAGGGTTTAATGTGAAGAGTAACCTCATCATCCCCGACCCAAAGGAGGAGGAGACTGTTACTTACATCTATTAATGCTCAAGAGGTCGCGAGGAAGGGGAGACCGAGGATGATTGGTACCTCGGCATCCTCCTCGATGTCGAGGATGATGAAGTCTGCCGGGAAGATAAACTTGTCAACCTTGACCAGGATGTCCACCACTACCTCGATCAGACTCTTTATCGATCGATCCGCGAGTTGGATGCTCATTTTTGTTGGGCTAGGAGTGCCCAAATCAAGTTTCTTAAATAGGGAGAAGGGCATTAAATTAATACTCGCGCCAA
Source organism: Dactylorhiza incarnata (assembly GCA_033032865.1). Taxonomy (NCBI): domain Eukaryota; kingdom Viridiplantae; phylum Streptophyta; class Magnoliopsida; order Asparagales; family Orchidaceae; genus Dactylorhiza; species Dactylorhiza incarnata. The sequence goes on along the minus strand of JAWHQI010000033.1, from coordinate 6,805,565 downwards.
GGTCCGCTAGGGCGTATTTTATTAACAAGTTGCCAAAAAGGCATAGGATGGAAAACCTTCTCGGGTCGTTCAACTTTGGCGGCAAATTGTTAAGTAGAACCACCGATCATTCCGCATTAAGGGAAACACACGAAACACCCTTGAGTATCTTTTTATTAGAAAGAAACTCTTTTAGGTATCTCATAAATTTCCGCATTAAGTTTTAAAATGCGCAAAATTTTTGATAACGTTCACCCTCCTTCTCTTTATTAAGTTTTGACGGTTAAGGAATTTATGGGCTAGCAACGCCCAGCGCAATTGGAAAAACTGGAGTTTCTAAAATCGAAGAAGAAGAGGGTACATGTGTCGGAGTCGAAAAAAGTACCTTAGGCTCAACCCGCGATAGGGAGACAACCTCCTTGCCATTGAGAAGGGTTATGGCGGGGCATTTTCGGGGGGGGGGGGGGGGGGGGGGGGTGTCGGCTCCATGTTCCCTGGCAAATCTCCAAGTGGTCATTCCAAGATTATTTTCGCAAGTTGTCCAACCTGCATTTCTAAAATTTTAGCAAACCGGTTATATTCCCGATATTTGTTTTGTTGGACGCTATGTATTTGGCGAAAACTTCCTCGAGTGGAGAAGATTTGGGAGGAGGAGGATGATAACCCTGCTGAAATCCCAAGGGAAATCCTTGCGGAAATCCCTGGGGACATGCATTTGGTGGCGTTGTGCATTGTTTGGGTTACTCCAGGAGAAGTTTGGGAGATTCCTCCAACCCGGATTATAGTTATTTCTGTAAGGGTTATTATTAGGGTTAAAGGAGGGCTGAACTGGATTTCCTGGGTAATCCACTGTATCCTCGACTAAGGTATTATTATAATTATTATTATTAGCCCACGTGGGTGTGGAGGAGGAAGCAGTCATCTCCACCATTTGCTTACTTAGCCGCTCTACCTGCGAGGCTAAGTGAGAAGTGGCATCCTCTTGGTAAATGTCAGCCAATTTATTAGGACGCGACCTAGGCACATTCCATTGATATGCGTTCATGGCCATTTCCTTGAAAAGATCTTGGCACATTTCCAAGGTTTTGTTATTCAACGTTCCCCCGACGGATGAATCGATCACTTGTCAGGTTTGGAAATATAAGCCATTGTAGAACGTTTGGACATGCAGCTAGGATTGTAGCGCGTGATGAGGACACCTACGCAAACATTCTTTAAAATGCTCCCAAGTCTCGTAAAGAGACTCAGAATCGAATTGTATAAAGGAAGTGATATCTGTGCGCAATATGACCGTTTTTGATGGAGGAAAATACTTAGTTATAAATTTTTCTGTCACCTCGACCCACGTGGTGATACATCCTCTTGGAAGAGAACTCAACCACGCCTTAGCCTTCGTCCGCAAAGAAAAAAGGAAAGGTGTAGATTTGGGTCCTCATCTGGCAAAATGTCAAATTGAACTGACTGTTGTACCATTTCAACAGTGCTAGATTTTATCTCGAAATTATTATGGGCTATTGTGGGGTGAGTGACACTTAGCCCAGTATCTTCCAAATTTGGCCAGACATAGTAGTCCACGGTCCACTGTGGGGATGCATTTGGAATGGGATCTATCATGTTCTCCACTATAGTATCGCCGATTAACTCTTCGAGATTTATGGGTGGATTTTGATCATGAGATCGGAGGCGCTTGTGAAGGGTGCGCTTGATTTCATGCCAAAAGCAGTTTCCTGATTATCCGAAGAGCTTCCTCGGGCCATGTACTTTTGGAAAAGAAATTTCTTTGTTTAGAATTTTTTATATTTTCGTGCTTTTTGAAGAAAATATAAACAAGAGAAAGAGAAACGGAAAAAAAGAGAGCTTTTATATATATATATATAGTTGAGATTAAGTTTTTTTTAGAAGATAATATATTTAAGAGGAAAAGAGCTTTTATAAATTTTTTTGATTTGATTTTGTGGGCTTTTTGATGATAATTGAAACAAGAGAGAGAAAGAAAGAACTTTTATAATAATTTTTTTTTATTTTTGAGTTTTTAGATTGAAAATAAATAAGTGAAAGAGAAAAGAAAGAACTTGCATAATAAGTTATTTTTGGTGGTTTGATTTTTGGGCTTTTTGAGTTTTTTCTATATTTTTTGCATTTTTGGGATTTTTGTTTAGAAAATATAAGTATGAGAGAAAAAACAGGGAGGAAGAAGTAAAAGATAAAATTAATAGCGATTCCTTGTTTCAAAGTAACAACACAATTCCCCGGCAACAACGCCAAAAACTTGATAAATAATTTTTTAGAGTTCTTTTGTAGAGAGCCTGTGTGCGATTAGATTTAGGAGGGTGTTTTCGAGGGGTCTGACGAGTAATCCTACTTCGAGGAACCAACCATTATCCTATCGAAGGATAGAAGTAATGGTCTTTCCTTCTTTCGAAATATTGAGAGAAGCTCTCCGGCGATGGCGCCGAAATTCTTTTTATTAATTTTATTGAAAAGGCTTTAGCAGAGTTTTTGTATTATTTATCCAAACTATTCATCGATAAAGGCAAGTATACCTTATCGCGTATATTAGAGGATATTTTTAAAAAATATCAAGGTCGTATTTTTCCAGATCATGTTGATTATTTCTACTTTTTAAGAACGCACTATTATTTTATCGGAAAAAGGGTTTTGATTAATTTTGCTAATTTAAAAGAGCGATGGCGATATTATTTAAGCGATTTCGTGTGTTTAGCAAAAACAAAGAAAACAATCAAAAAAGGAAAAGTGCACACTAAATTAAAAACTCACGTACTCTACGATAATTGAAATGACAGATATAAAAGAAAGCAGAAAATTTACCTCTTACACCCACGCACTCTACGAGAATTGAAATGACTGAATTGAAAGAAAACAGAAAATCTATCTCCTACACGCACCCACTCTACGATAATTGAAAACTAAATTAAAAGAAACAAAAATTAGAAATTCTCTCTTACACTCACACAAAAAAAGACTAAATAAAAAACAAAAACAAAAATATTCTCATACACACACACAAACTTAAATTGAAAACTAAGTTAACAAAAACAAAAACAAACCTTAAATCTCATGCACACACACACACAAACATAAATTGAAAACTAAGTTAACAAAAACAAAAACAAACCTTAAATCTCATACACACACACAGACACACACACACACACACACACTCACACACTTTAATGAAGGAAAACTACATAAAAACAAAAACAATAACAAAATTTAAACTCTCTCACACTGCACACACACCCAACTTTAAAGAGAACTAAATTAAGAAGAGGTAAAAAATTAAGAAATAATTTTTACTCTCATACACTCACACACACTTACTTGAAAAAGGAAATTAAAAGGAGAAAAAACAAAACATAAAAGAAGAGAAAAAAACTAAATTAAGAGAAATACAAAACTACACTCATACACACACACACACACACTCTACATTAAAATGGGAGAGAGAAACCAGGAATCAAACTATTTCAATACCAAAAATGGATTACAACCCTAGGAAAGAGAAAATGAAAAAACAAGAATTACATGAAAGGGAAACAAAAGCAAGAAAATGGCTCACAACTCCAAAGAAAAAACAAGAAATTGTTAACCCCCACCCTCAGCTGAGTCCTACTATTTATAGGAAATTTTTTGGAATTACACGCCCTTGGTCATGCCCGTGACCGAGGGGCGTGACCTGCGGTGTGCTCAGGAAGCAGGAACAGCTAGCATCGGGGGTGGTTCTGGAAGTTTTTGATTGAAGAGGTGGCCGAACACGGGCGTGACACAAATGTCATGGGCGTGACCTTGATCGGCGGGCGGCAACAGCTGGGCATGACGGGTGGCATGTACAATTTCTTCTGGAAGATTTTGGCATGTCACGGGCGTGACATATTTGACATAGGTGTGACTTTGCAAATTCGTCAAAACAACAGGTCGATCATTGAGAAAGCATGGTCTTTCGTCTTGATCATAAGTACGCAGGCGTGACAAAGTACACGGTCTCGGTCACGGCGTGACCGAGGGCATGACTTGACCATTTCTAGTAGGAAGGCGGCAGAGAGCTGAATGCTGAAATTGAGCAGGTACGCACTTGGTCACGGGCGTGACCAAGTGGCGTGACTTAACAAAATTTTAGAAAATATTGAAAAAGAAAGAATTATTAGGTTAGAAATGAAAATTAAATAAAAACAAGCATTTTATTTATAAATTTACATAGATTATTCATATGTTTTAGGTTAAAGCTGTATAAAAATTGAACTAAAAAGATGCGAAAATGTTATTCATCGGTCATGCCTAATGTTAGAAGGAACATCAATTGAGCTTTGTGGAATGGTCGGTTGTGTTTCAACAGCATCCTCCACAGGCAATGAAAAAGAAGTCTTTGATTCTCATTCTGTCCCAGCTGCTCTGTTTGTCAAATATAACATCTCTATTGATGACCAGTTTTTTAGATGGAGGATGGAATAATCTATAGCCTTTTGATTCAACATTGTATCCCACAAACATGTATTTCTCCCATTTAGCTTATAGTTTATATCTAGCATCATTTGCAGGAAGGTTGGTCTTACCTGTTTTGAGAGCTACGACCACAGTCCCATTCCCTTATATTATCTGTAAATTTCCATCTGTAACACCCCACTTTTTCCAAAATGGTTTGAAAAGGAGTGCTGCCATGATTTCATTGAGTGGACTCGACGAAACATAACTTTTTCGACATGTTTCATCTAGTGGTCTTGACAAACACAACCGTCTTGGCAAATCGTCGAGTTATCTCGACAAATACAACATTTTTCAGCATGAATCATCGAAAGGTTTCAACGAATGCTGAGAGTCCCGACAAATCATCGAAAGGTCTCGACGAATGCTGACAGTCCCGAAAAATTGTCGAAAGTCTCGACAAATGTTGACAGTCCCGATGAATCATCAAAAGGACTTGATGAATGCTGACAGTCCCGATGAATTGTCGAAAGGTCTCAACAAATGCTGACACTCTCGATGAATCGTCGAATGGTCTCGGCAAAAGCTGATAGTCTCGATGAATCGTCGAATGGACTCGACAAATGCTGACAGAGATCAATTTTTACCTGTTTCAAAATGTGATGGAAGTTTGCTTACAATTTCTCTCCGCAGTTGTCCCGATCTGAATGAAATGTCGATCTAACGACTGTCAGGAGTTAGAAATCCCTTAAAGTATATTAAAGAGGGAACTTTAGGTTCATTTCTACCTTTACACTCTCTCTCCAAGCTTTAGAAAGGTGAGACCCAAGGAAGAAGAAGGAGACACTTTCCGCCATTGACGGAGCTCCGAAGCTCCAAATTGCGAGCCATTTCCAGATCTATGGAGAGTAGCCCGGTGCGGTTCTTTCCATCTAATTGAAATCACAGATTCATGGCGACTAAGAGAGCGGGAAGGGTAATGATCCTTCCTCCCATTCTTAGGATGTGATTTGGTCCTCTCACTCCTTTATCTATGCATTATGAAGCTGTCTCTTTCACAAATTAGTGAAGTGTAGGACTTCCTATAGTTCTTCGAAACTCCGGGTAGATTGTGTCCGTCCCCGGCATGTATTGCATGTAGAAATCTGGTAGACGTATGGATTTAGCCATTTGTGTGAAGCCTACCCGTGGCCGTTAGCCCGGATCATTGATGCTTGATTGTTGATGAGTCCCATTTATATACACATATTTGGACTCATCTGGGCTAGTTTTCACGCACTTGCACTTCATTTTTAGTTCATTAATGCTTATATTTCACTTGTTCACTCTTCTCACACTAAGTGCACTTTTAGGCCCGTTTTGGTGTGCAATTGCATGCTTTGTTGTTAGGGGCAAGCACAATGTGCTCCCCATTCTTTTTCTGTGTTTATCTAATGCTGGAGGTTTTTTTCCCAACTGTTTTGTCTTGTGTGTAGGCGGTCGGATCATCCAGTTTTCTCCCAGAATTCATGACTGTGTACAACGCATGGTCGTGCTTTTCCTCGAAGCACGGACGGTTGCAGTCGTGCGTTCTCATCTGGGCAAGAAATGGGAGATCTGAGTTCAGTCGTGCATTTTTACGCACGGGCGGATTTACTCGTGCGTGGGTAAAACACACGGTTGCCTGTTTCTTCTTGTTGTTTTAGCATTTCTGAATTTACCAGTGCGTTTTATGCACGGGCGGCTTTTCCCGTGCGTGAGTAAAATGCACGGGCACGCCAGCTTCATCTTCTTGGCCTGTCTGTTTGTTAAATATCGCACGGTCCATGCACGGTCATGCGTTCGACCGTGCGTGACCAATTTCTGACTGTTTTTCTATATAAGCTGCAGATTCTGCCCTAGAGAGATTGACCTTCTTTCCCGCGTACAAGAGCTCTAGTTTCTCCTATTTTGCCGCTCCATCACCGCCCACCATCTGGAGGTTCTCCGGCGTATTCTTCACGCCAATCTCGAGCCGGAGTATCCTCTCGGCCTCCACCATCATTCAGAAGCTTCCAAGCTCCATTTCAACAGATTTTGCACTATATCCTTGGAGTTCTCTGGCAAGATCGTGGCTGAATGCTATTGATGAAGAATAAGGGTCCATTGGGAGGTAGGGATAACCCTCTTCTACCCCGGACGACAGTTGAAGACCGAGCCCGGACGAGTATTGAAAACCCTATATTCCGGCCGTGAATCTCTGACGAGTCTTCGTGCTTCGGTTGTAATCTTACCTCCTCCTTGTTATTTTTGCTGATTCTATTTGATGTGTGTGTTTGTATGTTTTTATATGAATGATGTCCATAAACCCTAAATGTTATTAGTGTAATTTTCCATAGTTTTGTGGTTATGTTTGGGGTGTATGTGATTTGAGGAGCGCCCCCATTCCACCATCCATTCCGCCTGACTACTCGCCCATTCCATGTACCTACTCTTCCATCCGCCAAGCTAAGCGGTGCCAACAGCCCGTGTAATCCACCTTGACTCTGCCGGTGCGAACCATTCCATCCGCTTGCCTTCTCGTCCATCCGCCTAGTGAAGCATGGCATAGCGGCCCGTGTAATCCATTTTCCTAACGAAGCAGCGCGCTCAAGGCCTACACAGTTCAATTCTGCTTGCCTACTCATCCATCCGCCCTTGCGACACAGTGCGCTCAAGGCCTGCCTAGTCTCCATCCCGCCAAGTGAAGCATTGCATAGCGGCTTTGCATAGGAGTAGTTGTACCTCTTTTACTTTATTTTCCACAAACCAAATCACCCCCTTTCGCATCCATCCGACATAAAGGACTTCAATCTCAAGTCCTGCCTCAATAGTTAACTCCACCTTACTGTGTTCCTTCGAGATCGATACTTGGGGATTCATTCCCACATTTTATATTACTTGAACGATTGGTACACTGCCGTAACGATTGGTACACTGCCGTTTCGTGCCGCAGTCTTGCTACCGCCTATAGCGGTGTGCTAAGATTTACGCATCAAGTTTTTGGCGCCGTTGCCGGGGAACATGATCGTGTGAGTTTTCTGGAGAGTGAGATAAGAGATAGTAGTTCCTTCCAGTGTGTATAGCCTCTTTGTTATATTCATTTTGCTTCTTAAGTATATATTGTTTGTTATTATTTCTTTCTCTCCTGTTTTAAAGTTTTAGGCAAGTTTAATCTAAGGAGTTTTATTAGTTTGTGTAAATTTCCTTGCAAGGAATTTCAGCTTTGTTATCTGCTTTAATTATTGAAAATGTCGTCATGCGATATTTCTCCTAGCACTTACGACAAGATGGTTTATTTTATAGACCAAATGAAGGAGTTAAATGTTAGGCAGTGTAGGAACGTTGTTTGCTTGTTGTGTCGATGAGAGGGTCATGAATTGAGGGACTGTCCTAGTCTTTTCAATCCTGACCGCTGCTCCATCACTCATGACAACATTATCCTTATCACTCAATCTTTACCCATGGAGGCAATCATGCCCTCTACCCCCGAGCTTATTTCGTGCATGGACTCCTCACTCCCTGTGTATGGCTTCACTCCTAGTGATGACGATCACTCATATGTTGGCCAACAAGGAGAGGAATGGGAGCTCCTAGATGCACCTGAGTGGGATGAGGAAAGTATTCTTTCCATCGGGGAGGCTTTAGCGGATCTTTTTGCGGAGGAACCAAATCTTTTTGTTTCTCTAGTTTCTTTGCAAGATTTTTCTACACACATTTTTATGATCCTATCGAAGTAAAGGAGCGGGGTGATGCTTCTGACTCGGAGGGTGCTCCAAAGTGGGATGAGGATGTCATTTTCCCCGACGGGGAGAGTGAATATTTTGAACACGATGGTGCGCCTCGGTGGGATGAGGAGGATACTCTCTTTGATGAGGAGGTTTGCACTTCTTCATGGGATGAGGAGGTCCAAACCACCACTGAGGCCCTTGATTTCTCTAGTTCCCCTTGCTATAATATTTACGATGATGACAGCGATCTATCCTTGGAAATTACCGGGAGTGGAACCGGGATCACCCCATGATTACCGATTATTTATGTCTTTCGTCTATTTTGTTTCCCGACCACCCTTCTTGGCTTGATCATGTGCAGGGGGATTCAGCAGTGGCAAATCTTTGGGAAGTTGAATATGAAATGCTCTCCACTGCTGATCCACCTCTTCCTCCTTTTCCTGATATTTTTAATGCTTATTCTTTTCCATCCATGCAGGATTTTGAGTATGTTGACCCATTTTTGGGCAATGATGAAAACCAATACTGGCAGGGGAAATACAGTGCAGTGATGGTGTTTCCCTTGAAGGATTGGCTGCAGGGAGGCAAAAGATATTCATATCCTGAGCTAATGTCGGAAGAGAAGAAGAAGGAGAAAAAGAAAGAGATTTGGGGATGGAAGATAAACCCTACTTTCTTCCCCTACTGCTGGGTCCTCGGGCCCATTTCATTCATTTCTAGTTACTACTTTAAATCAATGTATAGTTGATTTCTTTGATGGATGTGTAATAATAATAAGTAGACTTTATTATTATCTCTTTTATGTTTAGACAATGTTATTAAAACTCCATAATACATGTATTAAGTCCAGCATAAGGACGGTAAACAAAAGCGCTGCTGGGAGACAACCCAAGTTTTTGTGCTTTTAGTTTTCTCTAACATGCTAAAAGTTTAGTTTTACATATATATTTTTGCGTGGAATTTTTTTCCTGCAGGTGAGCGGCAATTTTCTTGTTTGGCAGATATGGGAGTGGATTCTTTAGTACATGCCAATCTTCTGGTATGCTCACTTGCTGAGCATTGGGTACTCTCTTCCCCTAGCTCTATTTTCGATTTCCATAGTTACATATTGCGTTGGATTGTTTAGTTTAAGTCTGGGGAGAGCTATTTTTTGTGCCCGCTCACGTGCACTATTGCATAGCATACTAGAAGCTTCTATTTTAGTTATTGTTCATTTTCATTGCACTTCACTGCACCCACTATGCACGCACTTACTTGCGAGTGCTACCGTGCCAAATTTCCTTTTGGAATGGAGCTGGGAAGTCAATTGTGTTAGCTATGAATTGTGGTTTGGAGTACGATGTTGACTCCAGTAGTGTTCTAATCGAATACTCATGTTTTGCATAGAATTTTGTGTAGAAGTTATCTCTATTTTCATGCTTGGTACCTTTATTCTTATCTAATCTAGTAATTAGAGTTTTATTTTACTCAAATCATGAACCTGTGCCGATCTACCGGTAGTGTAGGTGAGTTGGTATCGAACGCTAGATTCGTATTTCTCGAGTTGGGAGAAAGAGTTATCTTTCTCGGTGGCTAAGAACTCGCCCCTAGCGACTCTCGAAACATAGGCACCGGGTAGTTCTAACGCATTAGCATGATGTAGGCCATTCTTTAGGCCGTTTGAGCTTTGAGCCAAAACCAGAAATTCACCCTTGCTAACCAATTTTGAGCCTATCCCTCCTTTTCTATTTAGCTCCACCGCTCTCGCTTAAGCCAAGATTACCAAACCTGTATGCGCACGTGTTTCGAGCTTTATAGTATAACTGATTATTGCGCTGTGCTGTTATTTATGGATACACATTTGGATTTGCTTAAGTTGAAGAAAAAAAAGTATTAGTGAGCTGAAAATTGAAAAGATTAGTGCTTCAAAAAAAAATAAGAAAAGAAAAAAGAAAAAAAATCTGAACTTTATATTCTAATTACGAAATTCTGAATTGTTTGATAAGAATTACTTTATATTGGGTGCTGGAGATGAACACATCAGCTTTATTTGTTGCCGGGTTTTATAAATTGTATTGCTCAAATGTGTTAGGTGTGTTAGCCTCCGAGTTTATCATTATATATCCTAGCGCAACCTAAGCCACATATTTACCCGAAAGCCCTATTGACTTGTGTGTAGTTTTACCTAATGCTGTGGAGAGAGTGTGAAAGTACGAGCCTATGGCTCCCGACACCGATGGATTTCGGTGGAGTTAGTTCCGTATCCCGTATTTTTTGAAATACTCATCTGAGCGCGTCTCTACATTCTCCCTAAATGCGACTGGCAGATCACACTTGGTTCAGCTTTTGAGTAAACTAATCTATTATTTACTATTTTAGATATTTGTAAATTACTTTGCATAGTAGAAATTTCTTCTACAAGAGCTTTATGCACATGATTATTTGATTTCACATATTACTCCTAGCCACAATCACCTTTCTAACCCTTGTTTTTCCCATCCGCCGAGAGTAGTTTACTCGGGACGTGCAAACAGGTAAGTCTGGGGGTGTGAGGACTCATCTGGGCTAGTTTTCACGCACTTGCACTTCATTTTTAGTTCATTAATGCTTATATTTCACTTGTTCACTCTTCTCACACTAAGTGCACTTTTAGGCCCATTTTGGTGTGCAATTGCATGCTTTGTTGTTGGGGGGCAAGAACAATGTGCTCCCCATTCTTTTTCTGTGCTTATCTACTGCTGGAGGTGTTTTCCCAACTGTTTTGTCTTGTGTGCAGGCAGTCGGATCATCAAGTTTTCTCCCAGAATTCATGACTGTGTACAACGCACGGTCGTGCGTTTCCTTGACGCATGGACGATTGCGGTCGTGCTTTCTCATCTGTGCAGAAAATGGGAGATCTGAGTTCAGTCGTGCGTTTTTACGCACGGGCGGATTTACTCGTGCGTGGGTAAAACGCACGGTTGCCTGTTTCTTCTTGTTGTTTTAGCATTTCTGAATTTAGCCATGCGTTTTACACACGAGCGGGTTTGCCCGTGAGTGAGTAAAACGCACGGGCACGCCAGCTTCATCTTCCTAGCTTGTCTGTTTGTTAAATATCACACGGTCCACGCACGGTCGTGTGTTCGACCGTGCGTGACCAATTTCTGAATGTTTTTCTATATAAGCTGCAGATTCCGCCCTTGAGAGATAGACCTTCTTTCCCGCGTCCAAGAGCTCCAGTTTCGCCTATTTCGCCGCTCCATCGCCGCCCACCATCTGGAGGTGTTCCGGACGTATTCTTCATGCCAATCTCGAGCTGGAGTATCCTCTCGGCCTCCTCCATCATTCAGAAGCTTCCAAGCTCCATTTCAAAAGATTTTGCACTATATCTGATGAGTCTGGTTTATACAGTGATTTCTGGCCTCATTTGGGTTTATTTTAGTGTCATTGCACTTCATTTGCTGTTCATATACGCTTATAGTGATAGCATGGCGTTTCTGCGCCTTTTGTGCAATCCTTTCCCCTTTGTGACATATTTTTCCTATATATTACTGTATGCCTGTGTTATGGATCCGGTGATGTGTACGGATCGGGGTTATTTGTACTTTTCCTGCAGGTCATAGGGTCGTGTGCACGTTCGGGATGGTGCGGGGTGATTTTTGGCCTAAAAAGCCTCTGATCGTGCGCATTCCTTCGCGCACGATCAGGCGCACGATCATTGATCGTGCGTTAATTCCCAGCCCAGATCGAGATCGGACCAAAGATATGTGCACGATCACAGGCCTTTCTTCGCGCATGACCACTGGTCGTGCGCCTCTGACCGTGCGATGTTTTCTATTTTTCCTTTGCTACAGGTTGACTGTGCACGATCACAGTCATTCCTTCACGCACGACCATTGGTCGTGCGCCACTGACCGTGCGCAGTACTTATTCTGCTCCCTATTTAAGGCGCTGTTCGGCGATTTTAGGTATTCCAGCGGGTTTTTGGCGCAATTTCTGAGCGCGACTCCGCCGTTCCACGTCTCCAAGGTCCCTCCTTCCATTCCTCCCCTTGGGAAATCTTCATCCCTTGATCCTAAGGTCATTCTAGGGTTCCGGAAGCATTCTCTGCCATCTACGACCAGCATTCCAAGAGGAAGACATCTCCATTGGGTGAAGGAGAAGTGAATCCAGCTCTGAGAAGAAGACGGGTAGCGGTTAGAGGTAGTGACAGCCTCTGCATCCCGGAAGCAACCAAGGACTGAGCTCGGAGGAGGCGTGACGACCCCCCATTCCGACCACGATCCGCGGCGAAGCTTCTCATCTCGTGGTTAATTCTACCCCTTCTCTTTTTGTGATTTGTACTCTTAATGGTTGTAATGAACTGAATGAACATCTATTTGTCTATGAATGGAAGTTTATTTATGAACTTGTCTTTACGTTATGCTGTGTTGTGATGCGCTCCGCCCCCGCTCCACTTACACCCACACGTTCCAGCACCCGCTCTAGCAAAAGCTGGAAGCAATAGCGAAGAGGTGCCTTCGACCCTCAACCCTCACATCTGCACTCACCTCATCCATATGCTCACCGGCCATCCGCTAAGCGAAGCACGGCATCGCGGCCTGCACTAAACCCATCCACCAAGCGACGCGGTGATTGCGACCTGCATAGTGTTTAGTTTTCTCATTTCTCGCTCTATAAAATCAACCAAACCCCCTTCTTGTTTTGTTAAACTTAGAACCCCCATAATTATTTTCCTAACGAGCAAATCGTATTCCCTAACTTGCGGTCCTTTGAGAATGATATTCGGGGAGCTACTCCCTACTTTTATTACTTGACAACGACCGGTGCACTGCCGTCGTACCGCATTTCATGCCCGCTAATTAGCAGTGTGGAAATAGCGTGTCAAGTTTTTGGCGCCGTTGCCGGGGATACATGTGGGAAAGATTGTGCTGAGTATCTGCGTGAACTGGACGAGGACGACGAGCCGAACATCCGGATCGTCCCAATTCCTATCTCTGGCAGCACCCTCCCCTCCTCTGGTTTCGTATCCATATCACCTTCATGTTTTGAAGGGGTTGATGCGGATATGCAGATCAAAGTAATTGGTGATCTATGCCCCGACATGGTTGCGCATGCCTCTCCCGTTCGTCCATCACCACATGTTGATTCAATTCTTTCTAAGGATGGGGTGCTTGATTTCTCTTCAAACACTAATTCTTCTAGTCTTATGTGTGCTACTACAATTGTTTTTGACAGTATCGATGAGAATGTCTTACAGGAAGAGGTAGTGAGTTGCAGCGTTGTGCCCACTCCGAGAGAGGAGGATGTACTTCAAAGTGCGGAGATGGAGACCTCAGCATCATTTGCGGAGGTCCAAGTCGTGGAAGTGGCCTCTGACGATTCCGCTAGATCCTGCAGCATTTTTGGAGATGCCGACAATTCCTCACCACCTCAACCCATCAGGAGTGATTCCGGGATCTCTCCTGAAGAAGAAAGTTTTTTATGTTATTCGTCTAATTTGTTTCTTCACCCCATTCCTGTGTCTGATTCACTGCAGGTTTGTACATTGGATCTGATCCTGGATGTAATCGAGCCTGCTATGCGGGCCGGAGATGCCTTGGATCATTTGCATGTGGAAACAAATACTGAGATCCCTTCACCTTATTACCTGCCCCTACCTGACGATCAGTGCAGGTATCTTTATTCAGGAATAGGGGGGATGACCCTGTCACCTTGTGGTCACCCGTTACCGAAACAGACATTGGAACAGCTTCCTGTTCACTTCATTTTCCATAGACCGATCAGCTAGCATACGCAAGCAGCTGAATAAGTCTAGTTGGGAGACATAAAACCCCAATAGTTATCTTCGTTAGAATTACTTTAAATTGTGGTGTTCATTTTGTTGTGGCGTAATGAATTTTTTTTTTATATATATATAGAACTTTGTATCTATTAATTGTGACTAACGGTCTTGTGTTAGGGGTGAGGACACCTTGGATGCACTTATGAGGCATGGCGGTAAGTTGTTAATTCTGAAACTGGGCGCGCGAATTATTCCTTCGCGCACGACCACTGGTCGTGCACCCTATTTATCGGCGCACGACCACTGGTCGTGCACGGGCCCAATTTCTTTTAAAACCTTTCGGCCGGCTCCTGTGCGTGCGTCTAGGGTTCTCATTTTTTTGGTCGCTGAGCGTGCGCCGTCTGGGAGCTCTTCTCCTCCTCACTCCATCTTCTCCGGTAAGCTTCCCTCTCCTCCTCTCCTCCTTCAAGCTTGCGTGTCCATGGAGCCATCCGGGAGCCGCCGCGTTGCCAAAGTTTTTCAATGATCTCGCTCCTCCTCTACCGCTCCCGCTCAAATCCTGTGGAGAATGGCCAAGTTCTCAAAGGCAGAGCACACGCGCCGCTTCACCGCGCTTAGGGGCAAGCCCTTCCTCTCGCAGCGTCTTGTTGACTGGGAGGAACTCCGGTCGATTGGAGATGGAGGCGCTCTGATGGAAGCAGTTCTTCTCCTCTACTCCTTCGACAACTGGAGGAACGTCTTCGAATGTGCCGAGCTAGGATTCAAGGAGCTGACGTTCGAGTTCCTCTCCACATTTGAGTGGGAGGTCAGTCCGGCGGGATTCCGGCCTCTTGTTTGTTCTTTCCGGATGATGGGCCATGTATTTACCCTGACACTTCCCGAGCTTGCCACCCACGCTGGATTTTACACGGAAGGCGTGGCCGCAAGGTTGGATTTCCAGAACTTGGCGACGATGTTGCCGGATGATGCCTCCTCGCAAAGCGTCTGGCGGTCGTTCATCGGCACTGATGAGGAGTATATGGCTCGCCGAGCCAAATCAACAAGGATCATATCTCCCGCCTTGCGGTACCTGCAGCACCTGATCAGTCATTATATCGCCGCGCGTGGCTTAAGCCAGAATGTGGTAGGTTGGCATGATCTTTTGTACCTTTACAGCATGCAGCAGCGGTACCCCTTCATCTCGGGTTCATGCTGGCCTACTTCTTCCACCATGAGGCCACATATGGCCTCGCTGGAGCGATTGGGGGTGCGTATTACGTCACCCGAATCGCGAAAGGGTTGGGAGTGTGGGACCGGATACCCCCGATGGAGAAGGTTACCTCTCCTTCCATGATCACGCGGGCAACAATGGTGAGATTCCACCTACTGCGAGTGGTGGGGCGAAAGGGCAACCGATCCTATGTGGTGACTGGTCCGAGTGATGGTGGTGTTGGTAGCCATGAGGAGGAGGATAGGGACGAGCAACCAGAGTCTTCAGCAAGGGGAGGACGCAGGGCGGCGGAGCCGCCACAACAGTCACAGGGGTCGCGGCAACCTGAGCAGCAACCTCAGCAGCCATCAGGGCAGCACTTCAGCAATTATGCGATGCAGGGTGTCCCGTACTTAAGTGAGCGTCTCTCCGATCTGGAGGCGTCGCAGTTTTGGATGCAGGACCTCATCTATCAGCAAGCTGTTCGGGGCGGGCTGGACGTGCCTCAGCCTCCTGCTCGTGTTGCACCCACTGCGCCCCCTCCCGCATCCCCGATCCTAATTTATGCCAGCAGCAGTGCCAGCGGCAGCGACAAGGAGGATGAGTGGCCTCCCGCGTCGTAGTTCGTTTTATCTATTTTCTGCTTCAGCTTTTCATGTTTAGTTTGTGAAACATGTTTGTGTGTGACACTCATCTGGGTGTCTTTCTTTTTTTATTCAGTAGTTAAGACTTTTGCTGTCAAACTATAATACAGGTATTTGGTCCACCTTCAAGGACGTTAAACAAAAGGGCTCTAGGGAGACAACCCATTTGGGATCATTTGGTTCCGATCTTTTTTGTTATTTTCTTTGCTATATTTTTGTTGTGCTGGGATCCTTTTAATCGCAGGTCCGCATCTATTGGAGCACGGCGGGATCACCTCCTTCTGAACAAAACACCATATCTTCTGGTATGCTCATTTCTGAGCATGGGGTAATCTCTCTTCCTAGCCTTCTTAAGCGTATGCCGCTATCGAACTTGTTTTTTTTTTCTTAGTATAAGTCTGGGGGAGTGAGAGTTATCGTTACTTCGTGCACAAGCACAGTGCACAGCATACTAGTATTTACACTGTGTTATACTGTAGCATTGTTCATCTCATGGCACACCACGACACCCACGTGAGCGCACTTAACTGTAGGCGCGCGACGAGTCTAACTAGTCTCGGTTGTGTGAATTGGAAATCACAGTGCTGGGTTAGGATTGCGAGACGAAGTACTTTTTTGACTCCTGTAGTGCTCCTAGTCGAGTGCTCATGTCTCATAGGAATTCGTGTAGATTCAATTTCTTTTTATGCTTTTAGTTTACATTTTTCTACTAGCGTAAATATTGTTTACTTTACTCAATTTGGTGAATCCGGTGTGAATCAAACGGTAGCATAGGAATGTGTGTAGACGTTCATTAGTCTCGTGTTGCCCGAGGCGGGAGGAAGGATTATCTTTCTCGATGTCTAGAACTCGCCCCAAGCGATTCTTGAAACATGGGTATACGGTTGGTCAACTGCGTGAATGTGATATGGGCCATCATTTTGGCCCGGTTGAGCCTTTGCACCCTTTCCTATCGATATATCCTCGTTAGCCCAGTTGTGCCTACCCGTTCTTTGATTCAGCCCCACTTGTATCGCACCAAAGCCCAAAAGCCAATCCTAGTCACACACCCAAATCTAAGCTTTAGCTGTTTATTATTCTTGTGAGTTGGGTTGTTGATGTGGTGACATGTTTGTGAAGTTGTGGATATGTTTTATTGTTTATTTACTGAAAATGATAAGAAAAGAAAAGAAAAAAAATGAAAAAGAGAAAAAGATATGAGTTTGAATGAAAAATTCATTTATAGAAGTATAAGTTGGGAGTAGGCGGTGCACGCACCCATGTTGTTATATCCAAGTCCGGGGGTGTAGTGTACCCGCATGTTTGTGTGGTGATGAGGATAGTTTTCGGTGCTAGCTCATTTGGGTTTAGTGTCTGAGCCGTCGCTTTTATCTTTGTTTACCTCACCTAAACCCAAGCCTCATCTCAAACCTAAAGTCCTATTGATTCACGCATTTGAGTCATACCAGTGCCGTGGAGAGAGTGCGAACGGGCAAGCCTATGGCCACCGACATTGATGGATTTCAATAGAGTTGTCCCGAGTCCCGATCTTTGGCAACGCTCGCCTCAGCGTTCAGTTTACTTTCTTCCTATGTACGACCTTATGATTCACCGTGATTCACTTGTTGAGTAAACGTAATATATAAATATGCTCTTAGAAAATTATAAACTAATATGTATAATTAGAAATTTTGTCTATTAGATTTCTATGCACATGCATATGAGACTTCGCATATTACTCCGCCCTTGCAATTTCTAACCCAACTATGTCTTTTCTCGCTCCGCCGGATTTGTTTGCTCGGGATGCGCAAACAGGTAAGTCTGGGGGTGTGATGAGTCTGGTTTATACAGTGATTTCTGGCCTCATTTGGGTTTATTTTAGTGTCATTGCACTTCATTTGCTGTTCATATACGCTTATAGTGATAGCATGGAGTTTCTGCGCCTTTTGTGCAATCCTTTCCCCTTTGTGGCATATTTTTCCTATATATTACTGTATGCCTGTGTTATGGATCCGGTGATGTGCACGAATCGGGGTTATTTGTACTTTTCCTGCAGGTCCTAGGGTCGTGTGCATGTTCGGGATGGTGCGGGGTGATTTTTGGCCTAAAAGCCTCTGATCGTGCGCATTCCTTCGCGCACGATCAGGCGCACGGTCATTGATCGTGCGTTAATTCCCAGCCCAGATCGAGATCGGACCAAAGATATGCGCACGATCACATGCCTTTCTTCGCGCACGACCACTGGTCGTGCGCCCCTGACCGTGCGATGTTTTCTATTTTTCCTTTGCTAAAGGTTGACTGCGCACGATCACAGTCATTCCTTCGCGCAGGACCATTGGTCATGCGCCACTGACCGTGCGCAGTACTTATTCTGCTCCCTATTTAAGGCGCTGTTCCGCGATTTTAGGTATTCCAGCGGGTTTTTGGCGCGATTTCTGAGCTCGACTCCGCCGTTCCACCTCTCCAAGGTCCCACCTTCCATTCCTCCCCTTGGGAAAGCTTCATCCATTGATCCTAAGGTCATTCTAGGGTTCCGGAAGCATTCTCCGCCATCTACGGCCAGCATTCCAAGAGGAAGACATCTCCATTGGGTGAAGGAGAAGTGAACCCAGCTCTGAGAAGAAGACGGGCAGCGGTTAGAGGTAGTGACAGCCTCTGCATCCCGGGAGCAACCAAGGACTGAGCTCGGAGGAGGCGTGACGACCCCCCATTCCGACCACGATCCGCGACGAGGCTTCTCATCTCGTGGTTACTTCTACCCCTTCTCTTTTTGTGATTTGTACTCTTAATGGTTGTAATGAACTGAATGAACATCTATTTGTCTATGAATGGAAGTTTATTTATGAACTTGTCTTTACGTTATGCTGTGTTGTGATGCGCTCCGCCCCCGCTCCACTTACACCCACACGTTCCAGCACCCGCTCTAGCAAAAGCTGGAAGCAATAGCGAAGAGGTGCCTTCGACCCTCAACCCTCACATCTGCACTCACCTCATCCATACGCTCACCAGCCATCCGCTAAGCTAAGCACGACATCGCGGCCTGCACTAAACCCATCCACCAAGCGACGCGGTGATTGCGACCCGCATAGTGTTTAGTTTTCTCATTTCCCGCTCTATAAAATCAACCAAACCCCCTTCTTGTTTTGTTAAACTTAGGACCCCCATAATTAGTTTCCTAACGAGCAAATCGTATTCCCTAACTTGCGGTCCTTTGAGAACGATATTCGGGAAGCTACTCCCTACTTTTATTACTTGACAACGACCGGTGCACTGCCGTCGTACCGCATTTCGTGCCCGCTAATTAGCGGTGTGAAAATAGCGTGTCAATATCCTTGGAGTTCTCCGGCAAGATTGCGGCTAAAGGCTATTGACGAAGAAGACGTGTCCATTGGGAGGTAGTGACAACCCTCTTCTACCCCGGACGACAGTTGAAGACCGAGCCCGGACGAAAATTGACAACCCTTGATTCCGGCCGTGAATCTCCGACGAGTCTTCGTGCTTCGGTTGTAATCTTACATCCTCCTTGTTATTTTTGCTGGTTCTATTTGATGTGTGTGGTTGTATGTTTCTATATGAATGATGTCCATAAACCCTAAATGTTATTAGTGTAATTTTCCATAGTTTTGTGGTTATGTTTGTGGTTTATGTGATTTGAGGAGCGCCCCCATTCCACCATCCATTCCGCCTGACTACTCGCCCATTCCGTGTGCCTACTCTTCCATCCGCCAAGCTAAGCGGTGCTAACAGCCCGTGTAATCCACCTCGACTCCGCCGGTGCCAACCATTCCATCCGCTTTCCTTCTCGTCCATCCGCCTAGTGAAGCGTGGCATAGCGGCCCGTGTAATCCATTTGCCTAACGAAGCAGCGCACTCAAGGCTTGCACAGTTCAATTCCGCTTGCCTACTCGTCCATCCACCCTAGCGACGCAGTGCGCTCAAGGCCTGCCAAGTCTCCATCCCGCCAAGCGAAGCATTGCATAGCGGCATTGCATAGGAATAGTTGTACCTCTTTTACTTTATTTTCCACAAACCAAATCACCCCTTTCGCATACATCCGACATAAAGGACTTCAATCTCAAGTCCTGCCTCAATAGTTAACTCCACCTTACTGTGTTCCTTCGAGATCGATACTTGGGGATTCATTCCCACATTTTATATTACTTGAACGGTCGGTACACTGCCATTTCGTGCCGCAGTCTTGCTACCGCCTATAGTGGTGTGCTATGATTTGCGCATCAATTGTGACGCGCATTTAAGTTAAGCCTAGAATGCGTGTCGGAGAATGACTCTGTGAGAAATATCATCATATTGCGAGACTTGAGATTTAGGTGTATTTTGGAGAGCCTAACAAAAGACCCATGCTTGGATTGTGGTTGAATGCAAACCTTCACCTTGAGTTTTGAAGTGGAGCGATCTTGTACCTCCTTTGTTGGGTATGTATACGAATTCTACGTCCTCTTAGAAGGATTGGGTGCGTAGCTTACCTTTTATGTAGCACTTGTATGTGTTAAACCTCTACGGGCCGAGGAGAAGTCATACCCACGTCATGCGGTAGATCACGACGACTAGAGCACGGAAGCTGAACTGAACCCATTTTCATGCAGATCGGTGAGAGGTCCCAACCTCCTGTATGCCGTGTGATCATGGGAGAGGCCGTGGAAGGTGTTAACCTAGATCGGCCAAAAGCTCATTTCCAACCTAAGGTTGTGTTCCTTAGGGTGGTGTTTATTATGAATTAATGTTGTGTTATCCTCATGCGGTTGCTTAGGAGGTTGTGAGAATCCCCCGGGTGAACCCAACCAACATCATGTGCATACCTAGGTTCCCCTTACTTTGATGCTCAACCTAGAAGATTGA
The DNA here is from genome assembly GCA_033032865.1 of Dactylorhiza incarnata. Lineage (NCBI taxonomy): Eukaryota > Viridiplantae > Streptophyta > Magnoliopsida > Asparagales > Orchidaceae > Dactylorhiza > Dactylorhiza incarnata. The sequence goes on along the minus strand of JAWHQI010000033.1, from coordinate 6,785,006 downwards.
TTGTGCTTGAAACCTAACATTGTGTAGTGTAGTTGCACTTTCTTTATATGATTACATGTTGAATGTACGACTTACTTGCAGGTTAGCGTAGACACGCCCCTGAGCCGGCTAGATGGTCGTAGGGTGGGATCGTTACGTGATTTGCGGTCAGCTCATAACTGACCCTCGTTTACCTCTTATTGGATGTTGGTGCAGGTGCTTGTGAGCCAAGTGGGAAGTAGCGGGCTGAAGAAATTTGTTTTGTTGGCCCTTGAAGGCCAACCTCTATTTTTACTTCTTTACTTATATTGTCGGCACGCTTGTCGAAATATGCTTTTGAGTTAGATACATTGGTTAAATGTAAGGCCTTAAGGCCATAACTCTTCAATGTTTCATTCCTGGGATAGTGGATAATGTTTAATTAATGCTTCCGCTTACTCCTTGTTATATACTCTTGTGTAGTTGTTTTTCTGTTATCTTCTTATTAATGTCTAGCTAGTGTGCTCAATATGGCATGTGGTCCCGGGCGGACCTATTATTATACAGTTTGTACTGGCAGGGTGTTACAATTTGGTATCGGACTTTAGGAGTTGATTCATAGTTTAGTGAAATCGAGGCTGAATACCTTTTAAGGGGTGTACTGCACGTAATGTGCGTTCACCTAAAATGATAAAAACTAATAAGAATGTCCAAGTAGGAATGAAAAACATGCTTGTTTATGGAACCTGAGTGTTCCTTGGTAGTTTCTTGCGATGTTTTTGGTCATTAAATTGTGTGTTACATGATTATAGGTCACTAGGAGTGGTGCGGGCAGTCTCGACCCCGTAACACTGCCAAAAGTAGTGTGTCCACTATGGTACACGCAACCACTCTTTCTATTGAGATGATTTGATTAGTCACTGAAGCAGTCTTTGCGATGATCAATAATCAGCCTGGGCAACTTGCACAACCTACTATTCCTACTCCTGATGTGGCCCCGGCGCCTGTTATTGTAGTGGAACTAACATCGGAACCTACAGTAGAGCCCAGGGTGGAACATAGAGTCGAACTTGTAGTTCTGCGATGAGCTTGTGACCAAAAATTGAAGCCCTGTTTGAGCTTCAATCCTCCAACCTTCTCGGTGACTGAATCCCCAACAGAGGCAGAGGATTGGTTGCCAAGAGTAAAGTGAACTCTAAGGGCGACAGCAATGGAGGAAGCGATGATGGTCACCTTAGCCACTTTCCTTCTGAATGGAGAGGCGGTGCTTTGGTGGGAAGAATTAGAAGCGCACAAGTTGACCGGTAGAGATATTACTGATGTCTCGATGACAGAGTTTTCAGAATTGTTCCTCCAGAGGTTTATCCCCTTCGCCCAATGCATTGCGTTGCAAAATCAGTTCTTGTAGTTAACTCAAGGTGATCGTTCTGTAGATGACTACATGCATGAATTCACCAGACTGAGTCGCTATGCGGGAGCTTTGGTGGAAGACGAGGAGACAAAGATGAATAAGTTCTACGAAGGACTTTGTGATGAGTTAAGTCCGCTTCTAGCAGGTCTAATGGCTTTTGGCTTTCATGTTCTGGTGCAAACTGCCAGATCTCTAGAATTTGATATGCAGAGGGTGCAACGCGCGAAAGGCCTCAATGCAAAGAAGCCAGAGTTTGAAGCACCTACCTCTCAATTCAGATCTGAAGTTAGAAAGAATAAGAGGAAGTTTAGGTTTGAGGAACCAACTCCCTCTAATGCATCAGGAGCTACTACAACACGGGGTCCCATAATGTGTTTCACTTGAAGAAAGGTGGGATACAAAGCACAAGCGTGTTGAAGTGGTCCCCCGAAGGCAGAAAACCGAGCAGTAGACTATGCTCCTATGGCGGTTCATTTTATGCAGAGAAAGGCAAAGCTACGGAGTCTTCTGCTTCCCATCAACCTCCGACCCAACCGAGAGTCTACTCGTTTGGCCAACAAGAAGCCATACGATAGAATGATTTCATTACATGTATGAACTGTAAATTAGCTTTCACAGCTTGACGTGATTTATAATTCATGTGCGACTATATCTTTGTTTATGTGTGTAATTAGGCTTTGTCCTAATTTTCAACTATCCGGTGAGAGCTATTTTTGATACTGGAGCATCACACTCCTTCTTGTCTAAGGACTTCGTGGCACAACTCGGAGTACTGTCTACCCTGGTGAAGGATAGATTGGAGGTAGTGCTACCCAATGGATCTCGTATGAGCACGGATATGTTGAGTCGTGTAAAGGTTGAAGTATCTAGTTGCCTACCTAAATCACCTAGAGGGGGGGGGGGGGTGAATTGGTGATCTCCACGTCTTTTGCGGAATTAAAAAATTTAAGCGTAAAGCACAGCACACAAAATAAATCACAGCCACAGATAACACCAGGAATTTATAGTGGTTCCCCGTACTTGGGTACTCCACTGCCGTCCTCGCCAATCTAGCACCACAGCTAGACTTGACTACTCACTAAAACTCGGATCAAGAACGATCCTACAGTCTCGGAGTCAAACTCCTACAAACTCAGAGAGAACCTCTCTTACAACTCGGAGAAAACTTCTCCTACAACTCGAAGAACAACCTCTCCTACAACTCGGAGATAACAACTCCTACAATAGATGATAAAAGGTTTTGAACAATGAGATAGCAGATTTGAATAACAGAGGCGTTTTCTTCCTTCTTCTTGAATAGCTTTTGAGAACGATGAGGAAGAACAACGATCCTTCAAATCTATCTTTGGCAATCCGAAACGATCCAATAGAGATTGTAGAATCAGAACACGGATCAATCGAATCCTTCTTGATAGAAATCGGCAACTCCAATGAGTAGATTGATCTCCAATCGTAGACGACGGCGAGGCGGCGCTTTTCTCGTTCTTTTTGATCGGGAGAGAAATTAGGGTTTGAGAACGATTTTAAAACTTGTTCTTAATAACTCAAGAGCGATCCTATATATAGAGGGAAGCAATTAAGGGATAAACTGGCCTTAAATGCACTCAATATAGCCGTTAGGATCGGGAGAGAGCGTTTATGAAACGACAAGAACAGAGAAAACAAATTAGATAATATTTCGAACAGAATTCTCGAGACATAAGGGTTCTCTCGAGACATGAGGGATCTCCCGAAATATGAAGCAAAGAGAGCAGGAAAGAGATGTCTCGAGAACTCGATGATCTCTCGAGACATTACAAAGATTTCGGGCATAAGGTCTTTCGAGACATGCTTGATCTCTCGAGTCATCAAGAACAGAAATACCGAGATCCAAAGAACTTGCCTCTCGAGACAAGTCAGAACTCTCGAGACATACTTGATCTCTCGAGACATGTCCTTAGGAAAATTGTTTTCAACAATTTTCTTTTCTTCTCTTGAACACTTGCTGCAACCGCACTCCAAAGTCTTCAATAGTCTTAAAAATGAAGTGTACCCCAATAGAGAGATCACACATGAGTCATCACCATGTTTCATATAATGAAGAATTACATTGTATGAAACTGTGTTTGCAGACCCATTGTGACCTGACATTGAGTTACACTTAGCAATGATAATCTGCAAGACAATACTAGAAAAGCACATCAAATACAAATGCAATTCAATCTTAGTTTAAGGGTGACTTCTCACAAATCAAGGTAATTGTGATTACAATTTCCAACAATCTCCCCCTATTTGTAGAAGTCAGAACCCTATATACTATGTTGAATTATAACAATATAGAATAAATATGCTACACTACACAATGATATGAAAATGAATAAGTAGAGAACATCAAATCAACAATTATATATATATATGTCTAAATTGAATTGTTAAGAAGACTTGATGTTCAACAAAATCAGAACCAAAGTAGAATATGTCTTGACAGCATCAGCACTATCCTTCAAGATCTTCTTTTCATCTTTTCTTCTTGTCTGGAGAAATAAGCATAAGGCTTGGGATGGTAAAACGGAGGTGGAGCCGGAGCATCAGCATTATTATAACCAAAAGCCCTGAAATGAATCCTTCTCTTCCTTTGAGCTGTCTCATGTTTTTCCCATTCTTGAGAGCTGTAGCATTCAGATCTATTCATTTTACCTTCATGAACTAACTTATAGGTTTCAAGAATTATGTCTTTTGAGACTGGGCTCCAGAGTTCTGGAAAACTCTTCTCAACCTTAGCTTTGCACTGACCTGTAGAGCTAGAACTTGGAACAGATCGACTAGCAGAAGGACCTTCACCAAACATTCTTTTTCTTTTGGTCCCAGCCCTATCTGATTGATCTTCAACAATAGGAGCCTTCCCAAGTAGTTCTTCTGGCCTTGGAGAAAACTGAGGAACAGGAACATCTGGATCAATTGCTAACTCAGGAAAAATCTGATTATGAAGCCACGTTGCTGTTTTGAAGGAATAAGCATTAATATCAGCAACTTGCTTCAGCACCCTGGAAGAGAACTGATCAAACTGAGATTTCCATGAGCTTTGAAGAGCAGATACGGAGCTTTCAATCAAGTCTGTCATTTGAGCTACTATATTTTCCTCCCCCTTTCTGACTTCTACAGATAGGGTTTGGATAGTATCATCTTTGAAGTGACCCACCTCATCAACAATCCTGAAGGTGTTAGTTTCTACATCATTTACCATAGATTGTTGAAGCTTGGTTACTATTACCGTCTGTTCCAACACTGTGCCTACACCTTTAGTTGCATGTTCAATTTGTTTGCTTCCCAGGCACATCAATTCAGAGAGATTTTCATACTTTGATTTGATTTTAGCAAACTCCCTGCCAAGATCACTTTCAACTGAGGCAATCTTCCTGTGAACAGTTGTCAAAGAGTTCTCAAACTGTTCACTTTGCTTCTTGAGCATAGCTTCAATCTTGCCCAGAAGAGAATCTGCATCATGGATTGGAGGGGAAGAATGAGAGGATGGAAGAGTAGCAGCAGGGGCAGCACCAGGAGCATCATCAGGGATTTCTTCAATCTCAAGAGAAGAAACCTTATTATCTTCTGCACAACCTAGCTCATCTAGAGCATTCTTGGTTGTGTCAAACTCTGACTCCCCCTCAACATGTACTAGGGGAGGTGATAATTCATGAACTGACATATCATCATCATCTTCAAAAACATAATCAGCACCAGACCCTGCCTGTTGGCCACTGGGACTGTGCCCTTCAGATATTTCTTGTTGAATATTCTTCAGAACAGCTGAAACTATCTCATTTGCTAAAGAAGTTTCTGCTGCAACAACTGATGGAGAAGGAGGTGGTGGAGGAACTGAATCTTGAGTGTGAACAGGTGAGGGTGATGGGATAGTATCTGACGGATCTGACTGTGTCACTGATGGAATGAGTTCTGTTGGAGCTGATGAGGGCTGACCTTTTGCTTTAGAACTGATTGGCAGCTTGGCACGACTTGAAGCTTTAGAACGAATCCGAGGAGGAGGAATTTCTGCTTCACTTGCAACTGCAGACTGATGAGTCTCCCCCTCAGAAGTAGCACTAGCCATTCCCGGCTTCTTTATTCGAATGCCCCATCTCTGCATGGAGATGACATCGATCTTCTTAAGGTGATGGATAATTGCACCTTTGGACATGTCAAAAATAGCAGGATTAAACTGATTCAGGAACAATGAGATGATCCGGGCAAATTTTGGAGAATTAATACAGGCTTTGATATTAGAGAATAAGATTGAGGCCCAATCTCTCTTTTTCCCTGACACGATTCCAACCATCAACAGAAAAGTCTCTTCAGACACATGCCCTTGTGTGCCTGTCTTGCAGAATAGAACTTTTAAGATTATGTCCACCAGGAGCTTCCCCACATCATTCATCTTATGCTTCTTCACTGCAGAGAAATCTGAATCCAGACCACAATACCTTGCTGTTCTCAACCATTCATTGTCATCTAGATCTTCTTCAGCATCAAGCTCAGATAGATGCAAGTACTTCACGAGGGTCTTAGGTGAGATTTTTATCTTAATTCCCTTGACGAATGAGACCAACATCCTCCCTTCCTTGATAGGCTTCACATTGATAAAGAATTCTTCCACCTCATCAAACAGCACCCGGCAAGGATGCTCAAGAACAAAAGCAAGACCGGCGGCATCAAGCAAGCAAAACAGGTTTTTGAAATCATCGGATAAACCGGCGATTCCTGAGCGAATGACTTCATTGCCGACGCCGATCTTTGGATGAGGAGAAGGTGCCATTGAAGCAAGATATGGAGAACTGTCAAACGGAGAGGATGAAGAATCGAGAGCCACTGAGAGCACTGAGACCTGTCGCTAACCGTCGCCGCTCGAGAGAAAGTCGAAAGGTCGGGGAAGTCTCGGAAATTGATTTCGTGAACATCAAGTTTTCGATTTCTTATATATATATATGATTTTGATTTGACGTTAAAGTGACATTTTGAAGAAAATTAAAAAGTGGAAATAGCGCGTACCTGACGTTTGTAATTCTTAAAGAAAACTATGTCTCGAGACATCGGGTATGTCTCGAGAACTCAGGAGTTTCAACAGGTTATTTCCTTCATTGATGTCTCGAGAGATAACCCATATCTCGAGACATCACCATATCTCGAGATCTTGAACTTGTCTCGAGAGAACTAGCTTGTCTCGAGAAATCCCAGAAGTTCTTTGGATTTCGAGACTTAAAGTGATTTAAGTTTCCGAGAAAAGAGAAAGTTCCCGAGACCATGTGGTTCTCGATATATATATATCTGATCTTGAGAAAATCATCTGAAAACTTGAACTTCCCTGGAGATTTTCTGGATTTGTAAAGTCTTCAGGTCTTCATGGTTTTGGTTGATGTGATCATTACTCCATGTTGAGCATTCCAAGTTCCGTCTTGAAGAAGGAGAACTTAGTCTCATCCAGTGGCTTCGTGAATATGTCAGCAACTTGCTTATCCGTGGGGACATAACTTAGATTTATATCACCCATCTCCACATGCTCCCGGATAAAGTGATATCGTAGCTCGATGTGCTTTGTCCGACTGTGAGAGACTGGATTATTTGCGATAGCAATTGCACTAGAAGAGTCGCAAAACATGGGAATGTCTTTGATCTTCATGTTGTAGTCTTGAAGTTGATTTCTTATCCATAGAAGTTGTGCGCAACAACTGCCAGCAGAAATGTATTCTGACTCGGCGGTTGATATTGCAACAAAATTCTGCTTCTTGCTACTCCAGGAAATAAGTCTCCTTCCGAGGAATTGACACATCCCAGAAGTGCTTTTCCTGTCGTCTTTGCTACCTGCAAAGTCTGCATTTGAAAAACCAATTAGTTCGCTATCATTACTTCTTGGGTACCATAAGCCAAGATTTGGCGTGCCTTTAAGGTATCTCAAAATTCGCTTTGCAGCAGGTAGTGGGATTCCTTAGAGTTCACCTGATATCTAGCACATACACATGTAGAAAACATTATATCAGGTCTACTGGCAGTAAGGTAGAGCAAGGAGCCAATTACGCTTCTGTACTTGGTTTCATCAAAAGGTTTCCCTTTCTCATCCTTGTCCAGAGACGTAGCTGAGCTCATTGGAGTCCTCATAGAGGTTGCACTCTCCATTCCAAATTTCTCAATCAACTCCTTAGTGAACTTCGTCTAAGAAATGAAGATTCCATCTTCAGACTGTTTCACTTGAAGTCCTAAGAAATATTTCAGCTCACCCATACTGCTCATTTCAAATTTCCCTTGCATAAGTTTAGAAAAATTTTTGCAGAGGTTATCATCCGTAGAGCCAAATATGATGTCATCGACATAGATTTGCACTAGCAGAATCTTACCTTTTACTTCCCTAAGAAATAATGTCTTATCTATCTTTCCTCTTGTGAACTTGTACTCAAGAAGGAAGTTAGACAGCGTCTCATACCAAGCTCGAGGAGCTTGTTTCAAACCATATAAAGCTTTCTGTAATAAATAAATGTGATTGGGATGTTCAGGATTAACAAAACCTGGGGGTTGTTCAACGTATACTTCCTCTTTAATGTCTCCGTTTAGGAAAGCGGATTTGACATCCATTTGATATACGGTGAAACCCTTGAAAGCAGCATAAGCAAGGAAGAGTCTGATCGCTTCGAGCCTTGCTACTGGAGCGTACGTCTGATCGAAGTCGATACCTTCCTCTTGTCTGTATCCTTTAGCTACAAGTCTGGCTTTGTTCTTTATGATTGTTCCTTCTTCATCCAGCTTGTTTCTATACACCCACTTTGTTCCAATGACATTTTTGTCTTTGGGTTTTGGAACAAGTGTCCATACCTTACAGCGTTTGAACTGATTTAATTCTTCTTCCATAGCAATTATCCAAGATGGATCTTCATTTGCCTCTTGGAATTTCTTCGGTTCGACCTGCGAAAGAAAACTCAAATGCATATTCTCGTTAATGGTACCTCGTCTTGTTCTTATTCCTTCATAAGGATCTCCTATGATCTGATCAACTGGATGATCCCTCATGTGTCGTAGCCCGAGGTTCCTTGCATGATTTGAACCAATAGGAGTTTCTTCTACTGTTGGAGTATCTTCCTCCATTTGGATTGGCTCTTCATCAGGATGATCTTCTTCATAGGTAGTTATTGGGGGAATCTTGATGAAGTGTTGAGAATTTTCTTCAACTGGCTGATCCAAGCTTAAGTCCTGCAGCTTTGAACCTGTGTCTACAGAAGAAATGCTAGAGGAGCTGCCTTGAAGCATGCTCGTCTCATCAAATACAACATTAATAGATTCTTCTACCACTAGGGTTTTCTTGTTAAAAACTCTATATGCCCTACTATGGCTACTATAACCTACAAAAATACCTTCAAAGCTCTTTTCACTGAACTTAGTTTTGTAATGCTTTCCATTGTTCAGTACAAAGCATTTACTACCAAATATTCGAAAATAAGAAGTGGTCGGTTTCTTGCCTTTTAGAAGTTCATAAGGAGTCTTTTCATGGTTTTTGTTTATGAGCGCTCGGTTTTGCACATGGCATGCAGTATTGACAGCTTCAGCCCAGAAATATTCAGGTAGTGAAGAGTCACTCAACATGGTTCTGCAAGCCTCAATGAGTGTTCTATTCTTTCTCTCAGCTACTCCATTTTGTTGTGGAGTTCGAGGAGAGGAAAACTCATGAAAGATACCAAGGCTTTCATAGAATTCTGTCATAGCTCCAGATTCAAATTCTGTACCATGGTCACTTCTGATTTTGACCACCGAACAGTTAAATTCATTCTGGACTTGCCTGACAAAACTAGTGAAAGTGTCATAGGTATCTGACTTGTGTTTCAGAAAGAATACCCAGGCAAAACGAGAGTAATCATCTACAATAACCAATGTATAAGACTTTCCTCCTAAACTTCTAATTTGCAAAGGACCAAACAAATCCATATGGAGCAGGTATAAACACCTGGTTGAATCTTTGCCAATAATGCTCTTAAAGGTAGCTCTTGTTTGCTTGCCTTTTACACATGCATGACAAGGTCTATCTTTAATGCACTTAACATCTGGTGCTTTTCGCACTAAGTTTTGAGAAAACAATTTATTAATAGTTTTGAGATTTATATGTGCTAATCTCTTGTGCCATTGGTCAACAAGAGATGCACTATCTTTTGCCAAAAGACATACTGGTGTAGAAGATGATATACAAAGAAAATTTAAACAAAATATGTTTCTACAACGAATGCCTGATAAAATCATTTCATGATTTCCAGCCGACTTTATCAAACACTTATCTTTATGAAAATCAACAATGTATCCTTTATCACAAAGTTGACTTATGCTTATCAGATTATGTTGTAATCCTTCCACATAAGCTACATCGGAAAACGATACATTACCATTAGAAATCATACCATAGCCTCTAGTTATTCCTCTGTCTGAACCGCCAAAAATAACTTTTGGACCGTTCGCAACTGGAATGTAGTTTTGCAAAAGGCTTCTTGTCCCGGTCATATGCCTAGAGCATCCACTGTCCAAGTACCAGATAGGATTTTTATTGGCCTTTGGACATACCTGCAAAAACAAATCATTTCGCCTTAGGAGCCCAAACAGATTTGGGTCCTTGGTCCCGTGTCAGTTGAGCACCACGATGAATGTTAACATTGCGAGTGGTCTGCCTTGCAATGTTCACTTGTGGTCTCCTAATATACGTTGTATTGAACCAACAATCAACGGCAAAGTGACCAATTTTACCGCAGCACCAACAGTCGAATCTATTATACCTTCTTTTTACACTCTCCTGCTTAACTTTTTGAACGTTAGCTCTTGCAGGAGCAGTCCTTTTCGATGAGGATGCCTCATGGGGACAACACACACAAGGTGGTATTGTCTTCTTCGGCTTTGGTGCAATAGCATTCACTTTTGGTGCTTTCTTAGCACTCGGGCCATGAACAAACGGACCGTACCCTTTCCGATTAATCTCTTGATAAGGTGCTTGGAAAGCGCTATCACCAAAGTTTCGGGGAGGAGCCCATTCCTTATGATCATTCACAGGTGAAAAAGGAATTGATCGTGTGAAATGACCATAGGAACTCTCCATATCATAAGCATTCGTAGGGAATATGACTCTCTTGAATGCTACAGGCTCTTGATGAGCTTTCCCTTTTTCTTTGGTAGTAGCTTTCTTAGCAACCAGACCATTCTTCTTAGCAATTGTATTTTTTGAAGAATTGCTAGTACTAGCTTAATGCCCTATACCACTTCCTTTTGCCTTAGTGGTAAAAGTACCAATAATCGGCAGAACAGTTTTTGGTTGAGAGAATGCTTTAACCAACTTCTTCTCAGCCGCAAGCTGTTCTTCCAATACATTTATCGAATGATCTCTCATGGCAAGAGTCTCTTCCGAGCTTTTGATCTTGTCTTTCAAGGCTTGGACTTCCTCTTTGAGAGAAGAAAGTTCTTCAACTTCTTTTCTCAAGTTAGATTCCACCTCCTTGAGAGCCATGATCTCCTTACCCTGAGTTTTGACAACCTTTCGGCACTTGTCAAAGCTTTGGAGCATTTTGGTATATTGAGACATGAGCTCAGATTCATCGTCTGAGGGGTTATCCTTTTGTTCAGCCGAAGCATAATCAGAATCAGATAGGATAGTGTGATCATTTACCTTTCCGGTGTACGGGGGTGCTTCTTCATCATCAGACATGGCCATCAGGCCGAAGTAAGCTTCTTCTTCATCACTCGACTCATCAGAGTCACTGTCGCTCAGAGTTTTGGCTTTCTTAGCGACGAAGCTTCTATCTGATTTCTTCTTTCCGTGGATGGATTTCTTGTCTTCTTTCCTTCCACCTTCTTTCTTCTTATAGGGACACTCAGCAATCATGTGCCCTGGCTTATTACAATAGTAGCAAATAATGTCAGAAGAAATGTGTTTGTTCTGTTTGGATTTATACCTGTCATTATTGCTTGAGCCCTTCCTGTGATATTCGCCATCACGACGAGAATATTTATGATCCGAGGAAGACGGCTTGTTGTTCATGTGCCTTCGCTTGTTCAGCAGTTTCTTAAACTGGCGGGAAATTAAAGAGAACTCCCCATCAGACAGTTCAGAACAGGAGGAGCTGGCTTCCGATTCTTCTTCATTATCAGATTCCTTTTCTTTGATCGGTGTCACTGCTTTGCTCTTCTTTGAACTCTCTGCCTTCAAAGCTAATGTTCTTTCTTTTCTTGAAGCTCGAATGACATCCTCTTCAGGCTTTCGGATGTTCATTTGTAATTCGTGAGACAGCAGCTTCCCGAACAGATTTTGAGGTTCTAGACTTGGCAGTTTTCCAAACTCTCTTATGGCAACAATTTTGCTATCCCAGTCTTTCGTTAGGGAACACAAGAATTTGTCATTTAGTTCACCGTTTGTGAACTCCCTGTCGTAGTTCCTCAGACCATTGACTATTTTGAAGAATCGCTCGTACGCATCAGCAATGCACTCCTTCTTATTCTACTTAAACGCCTCGTACTCTTGATTAAGTAGAGACCTTCTATCTTCTCTTACCTCGTCAGTACCTTCCATTAGAACAATTAAGGATGTCCACATCTCTTTGGCTGATTTGTAGTGGATTAAGTTTTGCAACATGGAGCCGTCCACTGCACTAGCAATTATGTTCTTAGCCTTCTTGTCAAGAGCAACAAGAGCTATCTCATCCTTAGTCAAATCCATCATTTTCTTAGGTATCTGAACAGTAGGATTTGTTGACGAAGCGGTCATTGGCACATGGGGACCTTCTTCCACGACTTGGAAGATTCTGGGATCTGCAGCTTCCATATAAAAACGGACTCTTTCCTTCCACATAGGAAAGTTGGCCTTAGTGCAGATGGGCAATTTCAGAGAGGATTCCTTGACTCTATCCATGGCTAGCTAGCAACTAGAAGGATGGATCCTGTTCAAGGTGTTAACCTAGCAACGAACAGCGACCCTCTGATACCAATTGAAGTATCTAGTTGCCTACCTAAATCACCTAGAGGGGGGGGGGGGGGGGGGTGAATAGGTGATCTCCACGTCTTTTGCGGAATTAAAAAATTTAAGCGTAAAGCACAGCACACAAAATAAATCACAGCCACAGATAACACCAGGAATTTATAGTAGTTCCCCGTACTTGGGTACTCCACTGCCGGCCTCGCCAATCTAGCACCACAGCTAGACTTGACTACTCACTAAAACTCGGATCAAGAACGATCCTACAGTCTCGGAGTCAAACTCCTACAAACTCAGAGAGAACCTCTCTTACAACTCGGAGAAAACTTCTCCTACAACTCGGAGAACAACCTCTCCTACAACTCGGAGATAACAACTCCTACAATAGATGATAAACGGTTTTGAACAATGAGATACCAGATTTGAATAACAGAGGCGTTTTCTTCCTTCTTCTTGAATAGCTTTTGAGAATGATGAGGAAGAACAACGATCCTTCAAATCTGTCTTTGGCAATCCGAAACGATCCAATAGAGATTGTAGAATCAGAACACGGATCAATCGAATCCTTCTTGATAGAAATCGGCAACTCCAATGAGTAGATTGATCTCCAATCATAGACGACGGCGAGGCGGCGCTTTTCTCGTTCTTTTTGATCGGGAGAGAAATTAGGGTTTGAGAACGATTTTAAAACTTGTTCTTAATAACTCAAGAGCGATCCTATATATAGAGGGAAGCAATTAAGGGATAAACCGGCCTTAAATGCACTCAATATAGCCGTTAGGATCAGGAGAGAGCGTTTATGAAACGACAAGAACAGAGAAAACAAATTAGATAATATTTCGAACAGAATTCTCGAGACATAAGGGTTCTCTCGAGACATGAGGGATCTCCCGAAATATGAAGCAAAGAGAGCAGGAAAGAGATGTCTCGAGAACTCGATGATCTCTCGAGACATTACAAAGATTTCGGACATAAGGTCTTTCGAGACATGCTTGATCTCTCGAGTCATCAAGAACAGAAATACCGAGATCCAAAGAACTTGCCTCTCGAGACAAGTCAGAACTCTCGAGACATACTTGATCTCTCGAGACATGTCCTTAGGAAAATTGTTTTCAACAATTTTCTTTTCTTCTCTTGAACACTTGCTGCAACCGCACTCCAAAGTCTTCAATAGTCTTAAAAATGAAGTGTACGCCAATAGAGAGATCACACATGAGTCATCACCATGTTTCATATAATGAAGAATTACATTGTATGAAATTGTGTTTGCAGACCCATTGTGACCTGACATTGAGTTACACTTAGCAATGATAATCTGCAAGACAATACTGGAAAAGCATATCAAATACAAATGCAATTCAATCTTAGTTTAAGGGTGACTTCTCACAAATCAAGGTAATTGTGATAACAATTTCCAACAAAGGTGCAGATAGGGAATCAAGATTTCAAATTGGAAGCGTCTTTACTACCATTAGCTAAATTCGATGTAATCTTTGGCATGGACTGGCTCTCGAAGCAGTGAGCATGCATAGATTGCAAACTGAAGGAGATTACTCAAGAAAAAATACCAGAGATGACACCATGTTTGCTGGTATGCGAGGAGCAAGCAAGATGTTGATGTATGCTCTCCAAATGGTCAAGGTGGTGAAACAAGGCATGGAGTTGTTCGCCAAGTTGTTAGAGGATTAGGAGCCTACGTCCAGTATAAGTGATGTCTCGGTAGTGGCGGAGTACACTTACGTGTTTTCTAATGAACTCCTTGGGGCTCCCCCTCAGCGAGAGATTGATTTCTGTATTGTGTTGGTGTCAGGTGCCAAGCCTTTGTCATGCTCACCGTACCGAATAGCGCCAAAAGAATTGGCAGAGTTAAAAGTTCAGTTGCAAGAACTGCTGGAGCAAGGCTATGTACGTCCATGTTCATCCCCTTGGAGTGCACTGGTCCTCTTTGTGAAAAAGAAGGATGGGAGCTTGTTTCTATGCATCGATTATCGAGAGTTGATTAAGCTAACAGAGAAGAACCGTTATCTGATTTCGAGAATCGATGACATGTTCGACCCACTGGTTGGGTCGATGGTGTATTCTAAGCTAGACTTGGGATCCGGCTATTATCATCTGAGAATAAGTGAATGTGATATTCCAAATATAACGTTCAGTACACGCTTCGGGCAGTATGAATTAACGGTCATGTCGTTCGGTCTCTCCAATGCACCTTCGGTATTCATAGACTTGATGAATAGATGTTTCGAGAGTATTTGGACCGATTTGTAATCATCTTCATCGACGACATTTGCTATACTCTCAGTCCGAAGAGGAGCATGCAGAGCATCTGCATGCAGTTTTGAGCACCTTAAGGAGGAGTCAGCTATATGCCAAGTTCTTCAAATGCGATTTTTGGGTATCATCAGTGGCATTCCTTGGTCACGTCATTAGTGGTCAAGGAATTGCGGTCGATCCATCAAAGATAGTGGCTATCCGAGAGTAACCTGTATTGAAAAACGTGGTAGAATTTCGAAGTTTCTTAGGACTTGTCGGCTACTATAGGCGCTTCGTGGAGAACTTCTAGAGGATTGCACTTTCTCTCACTAAATTGACTAGGAAAGATCAGAAGTTTGCTTAGTCGCCTGAGTGAGCACGAGCTTTTGAGGAGCTGAAGAGCCATCTGACCGCGGTACCCATTTATGCTCTCCATGTGAAACAGAAGGTTATGAAATATATAGCGACGCCTCGGGAAGTGGCTTGGGTTGCATCCTAGTGCAATTCAGAAAGGTGATTGACTATATCTCTCGACAATTGAAGGTACATGAGAGGAACTACCTGGTCCATGGCATGGAGTTAGCGGTCGTGGTATTCACTATTAAGATATGGAGGCATTACTTATACGGTGTGTAGATCAAATTCTTTACAAACCACAAAAGCCTCAAGTACTTATTGGATCAAAAGGAATTGAATATGCGACAAAGGAGGTGGATGGAGTTCCTTGGGGACTACATCTTCGATATTCATTACACTCCTAGGAAGGTAAACATTGTTGCAGACACATTGATTCATAGAGCTCCCGTGCAAGAAAATCAAATTTTGGTGCATGATGAGCGTCTAATCCGTGATCTAGAGTCCATGGGGATCACTTGTGTCGATAGAAGAGCGTCTATTTCAATATGCTTTAATTGGACAGAGGTTCAATAAGACCTTGCCGACCAAGTTCGACAAGCTTTGGAGCTAGAAGAAAGCATGAACCGTTACAAAGTGAAGACTGTGGATGGGTCTAACGCTTAATTCTCTTTCATTGATGGTCTTTTATGGAAATATGCTAGATTGTGCGTCCCAAAAGTTGCCAATTTACAGGAAGAATTGATGTACGAGGCTTACTTTACCAAGTTTACTCGATTCACCCGGGGAGAACAAAGATGTATATGGAAATTAAGAAACTATTCTGGTGGCCAGGAATGAAGAAAGACATTGCTCTCTACATGGCAAAGTGTCATACATGCGAATTAGTGAAGGCTGAATATCAAAGGCCTGATGGGTTTCTAAAGTCTTTGCCAATTTCGGAATGCAAGTTCGATGATATTTCAATGGATTTCGTGCACGGATTGCCGAGATCGCAGCATGGAAATGATGCCATTTCGGTGATCGTATATCATTTAACAAAAGTATCGCACTTTATTCTGAATCGAAAGGATGATTCCATGGAAAAGCTCGCAAAGCAATATGTTTATAATACTGTACGATCGCACAGAGTTCCCCGTAGCATCATGGTTGATCGAGATGGGCATTTAATATCTAATGACTGGAACCTAATCCACCAACTATTGGGTACCAAGCTAAAGTTTAGCAAGGCCTTCCACCCACAAATGGATGGACAGGCCGAGAGAACCAATAGGACGATGGACAACATGCTCCGGATGTGCGCCCTGGATTTCAGAAAGAGATGGGAGGACCATCTCTATATGATTGAGTTTGCCTACAATAACACCTACCGGACAAGTATTAAAATGGCTCCCTTCGAGGCCCTTTATGGTAGAATGTGTCATACACCGTTGGCTTGGGCTGAAATGGGAGAAACAAAGTTGTTAAAGCATAAAGATGTGGATGAAATAAATTTATCAATTCGGACAATACAAGAGCAGTTGCTCATTGCCCATGATAGGCAGCCAATGTATTACAATGCAAATCATCAAAATGTCAAGTTCGCCATTGGTGATTGGGTTTACCAGAAGATCAAACTGTTGGATCTGTAGGCGCCCTTAGAGGGGGGGGGGGGTGAATAAGGGTTTTAGAAATTTTAAGCTTTAATAGAAAACTTTTGATATTTTTATTTGAATAATAGTGAATATAAAATAAAGAGTAGCAAATCAATTAAATAAACAAAACATGATTATCATTAATAAACTTGATTACAAAATTTAATTTCTATGTCGCTAGAGATTGAGGCGACAACTATGAAAACTCTTTTTGTTTTCTATACCGACACGTATCCCCACGAACCGGTTGGCTTTAACCAATCTCTCCCCTGATTTGGCCTCAAGCCGCTCTAGCCTTCCTATCTCCAGAAAGGCCTCTAGCACCCCCTAGATCTACTCCCTAGACCCAGTCACCAACACGAGGCAAATTCGCGAATTGATTACACAGATAAAAAGAAAAGACAGGACTAAATTCAAGTAAAAAGACTCCCTAGAAGAATTCTGGAGACGGCGAAGGCACGCTGAATATTCTTGAAGTTGAAGCGTGCGTTCTTTGCGTTGTGTAAGCGTTGATCCGTTCCTCCTTGAATTCTTTGCTTGAATATGTGTGGGAGATGATGGTCTGGAAAATACAGCCTTGACAAGGTTTCTGAAGTGCTGGAAGAGGGCTCTTGACAATCAGTAGTCGGAGAAGACAAAATCCTTCGATTTTTAGCATTTGAGGTAACGCTAGCGTTAAGTCCTAACGCCTGGCGAGGACCATGTATAGCAATATTTTAATGGCTCGGATCTACAGAAGAGGAAGGAGATTATGTACATTAGGAATTTTTTACTTTAGGCAATATCAACGCTGGCGTTAAGGCTAACGCGGCGCGTTGGGCAAACCATTCCAAATGTTCCTCCTGAAATCACGGCTGCTTTCTCCTTGCCAAATTCATTGACCGGATAGCGCCCATCGTTAAGAGCTAACGCCTGGCGTTGAGATTCTTTCATTAATCAGCTGGCACCCCAATTCGTCGAGCAGATAATTTCGTCGAACTCAATTCGTCGAGGAGATAATTTCGTCGAACTCAATTCGTCGATCAGGCTTCAACTTTCGTCGAACAAAATTTCGTCGAACTCAATTTTGTCGACCAGAGTTCGTCGAGCAAGCTTCATCCTTCGTCGACCAGAAATTCGTCGAATGCAAGATCGTCGAACGCAAGATTAATTTCGTCGAACCCAGCTTCCGTTCTCAGCGGCTTGATTTCGTCGATCGCAGCATCTGGTTCGTCGAATGAAAATTTCGTCGAGCACATTTCGTTGAACGCCGTGGAATGAATTTTGCCGAACGCCAATTTCGTCTAGCGCTAACGCCCAGCGTTAAGCTTAACGCCTGGCGTTGAGTAACTTTCAATCCTTCAGCTTATGGTTAGTGCTAGACCATTGTTGTAGCTACCTGGTGTCAAAATTGTCCATACCTACAGGCTAAAAACACAAAGGTAACAAGATCAAATACAAGTAGGATTTGTTATTCTCAAATCAAAGGGATGCGGAAAACCATGTTCCAACAATTTCCCCCTTTTGATAATAACAAATCCAATTAGAGATAAATCAGAAGCATTTGTGTTTTTGAAAGGATATATGACACAAGCAATTTATAAGATAATGATAAGAATTATATTTTCATTGAACATTGTGCTCCCCCTACAAAGATTCTCCCCCTTAGTGTATACTCCCATAAACTAGATACATGCTCCCCCTTAATCTAGTGAATCCTACTCCATTAATCAATATGATTTAGCATTTCATTCTCCCCCTTTGTTATTAGCAAAAGAGGGTGGAGTGAAACAAAACTAGAATAACGAAGACAAAAATTGGGATATAACTAAGTAAGGATTAAGAGTTTTGTGTAAAGATAAAGTAAGTCATGCTCGAGCTAAGGGAGAGAGTAACATAGCGGAAAAATATATTGAAAGTGCACAGTTAACCTCACTAGAATTCTCTAGAGGGGGGGTGAATAGAGATTTAAAATATTTTGTGCAAAGTTAATATATATATATATGTGTATGATCACAGATTAGAGCTTCCCACACACCAACAAGAATTAGACAAGCAATTAAGTAAATGCAAGAAAGAAATTTCACAGCACAACACAAGAAAATATAGTGGTTCCCCAAACTTTGGGTAGTCCACTCTTCTACCCCCTTGGTAGGAATTCACTAACTTGCACTGAGTCTTTTGATAAGGAGACTCTTAGAACCACCCTGAGTCTTTTGACAAGGAGACTCTTAGAACCAACTGAGTCTTTTGAAAAGGAGACTCTTAGAACCAGTACACTGAATTTTTTGAAGAGAGATTCTAAAAACTCTTTTACAATAGTGAATAAGAATAAAGAAGGAGAAAGAAATAAAGACAATAATGAATCTTCTTCCTAGCAAGAAGATTTGAAGCACAAGTTATGAATTAAATCTTTATTCTATAGAGAGAAGAAGATTTGTAGCCTTTCTCTCTTTTAGTGAGAGCAATCAGATTTTGCAGCAGTGAGCAGTGAGCAGAAGTAGAAATGGATGGATGTTGCTGCAGAGCTTTTTCTCAATATCTCTCTTTTCTTTTGGGAGCTTTTTCCTCTATGTCATATATGTGTGGTAGATCACTCTTGTTTATTTCCTGCTGACTTCCTCTTTATTTTATAGCTCTGTGTAATAAGATAGCACTATAGGAGAGGAATCAATTAGCAGCCAGAGATTTAGGAAGAGAGAAATATTTCCATAGCAGTTATAGCATAAATGGAAAATGTTAATTCAGATTTCAAATAATATCCAAAATAGAGTTAATCAGATTTAGCCAAGAATCAAATAGAAGGAAAGAATGATTCAGAACGGCTATAAAATATTAACATCATTCTATATAAATCAGATCTTCAGAAAAGAAGGAAAGAGATCTGGCGCAATAATAAATCTGTCATAAAGATCGACGTGCGTCGATTACTATTCGACGTAAGCGTCGAATTCATCTTAGCCCGACGTCGAGAGAGATATGAGGAATGTGCGTCGACAAAAGTGCGTCGACTTCTCTGTATGCGTCGACTAGAAATCAGAGTAGCGTCGATAAGACATACGTCGAAATCTTCCTAGAGTTACTTCGACATATCCTGAAGAAAACGTCAACTATATTTTGACGTAGCGTCGAATACCATTCGACGCATATTTACTTGGTCTTTTGTTATTCATTCATAAAACTCTTTCTTTAACTCATTTCTAGGGGTTAAGAGAAATCATTTTCCCAACAATCTCCCCCTATTTGTCTTAACCCTATTTAAGGAGAAATTGTCTTAGCATAAAATCAACTCAGCACATAATTTGTAAGGATAAGAGGTATGTCACTTAATCAAAAGTGAAATTTAGAGAGGGAGATCATTTAAGCAGATATTCCAGAATCATATAAACAGATGTCATTTTTATACCATATCATTTTCAACTATAAGATAAAATATATCAGCATTGTTTTCAAATACTACTCAGGTGGGGTAGGAGGAGTCTTTCTTTTTCTCTTGAATACCAATGTTTTAGGAGAAGAGGATTTCTCTTTCTCACTTGTAAGAAGTTCATTTAGCTCCCCCTGAGCAGGTAGCTCCCCCTGGGATAGAGCTCCTTTTATTCTTTCTTCTTCAGCCAGCAGAATATCTGTCTCTTTTTCTTTTCCAGTATCAGCTTCATTTTCTTTCTCAGTTCCATCAGCTGGTTCATTTTTATCGATATTTGTACCAGCTTCATTATCAGCCTCATTCACTGCTCTGCTCCCTTCCCCTTGTAGTGGTGCCATTTGTTTTACAGCATCTCTTGCTATGTTGAGTATCTCTATTGTTTGTTCATCAATATGGAGCTCAGGTACTATCTCATTCCCAAGGGTTTTGAGCTGTGCTTGACTGTCAGTTTTTGAGGTAGGAAGGGATTTGTGAGAAGGAGATTTAGGATTGGAGAGCTGATCTTCATCTAGATTCTCCCCCTTCTTGACCTTCTTGGCCAAGGAGGTTAAGAAAGACCTAGTCACTCTAGAGGAAGAGAGAGATGACTTTAGATCTTGCACAGAGGCACTTACCCCATCTATTTGGGTGTGCATGTGTAGAATGGAGGAGTGAATCTGTGAGCAATGCTCATCTAGCATTGCCTGGAATTTTTGGGCTGCAGATTGGATGCACTGAGTGAGTAGAGCCTCAGTGGATGCAGACGGTGGAGGAGGAGATAATGGTGGAGGTGTATGAGAGGAATGTGGAGATGGAATACTATCATGTTGGGTAGGTGTATTTGATGGAGGAGGTGGAGGAATAGAAGAATGCTGAGCAAGGGATTGAGGTGGTATTTGTGTGGATGATGATGGGAGAGAGGAGAGATTTGTTTGAGGAGGAGAAGGAGGAGTAGGAGAGATAGGAGGAGATGGAGTCCTTTCAGGAATGGAACCAGGCTTAGGGATTTGCCTGGCCCATTTAGAAAATAGGGCTATGGACATCCTTTTTCCTGGAGGGATGGGAATTCCTTTAGACCTGCAGAGGTCAGGGAAGGAATGGAAGAGAACCTGACTCATGATTCTCATATAAGCATTTTCCTTGTGGGAATATTTGGAGGCTATCATTTTGAGAAGACATCTGGCCCAATTCACCTTCTTCTTCAGCACAAGAGCCCCCATGATGTTCAACTGCTGTTTGGGCACTGCATCATGGGCTGATATTTTGCATAGCAGTATCTTCCCTACTATGTCTGCCAGCAATCTGTACTCATCTGAAAAGTCTATCTTTTTCAGATGGATTGGTCTGTCTTTTGAGAATTTCATGGTGGTAAGTAAATGCTTGACTTCATCAGGTGTGAGTTCAATGGATTCATCACCTAATAGGGGAATAATTTTAGACTAGTCAAGTCATTCATGAGAGGCTCATTTTCTTTTCCTATTTTATTGAAATGAAAGAGGCATTAGGATATACCTGATGGGAGATCAAAGGTGGCCCTAATGTGGTCTGCTGAGATTGAGACTGGTGTCTCATAGAGTGTTCCTTGGATTTCTCCTTGTTCAGAGATCTGAACATGAGATATGAGCTCAGTGAGCTCAGTTTCCAGGAGCTTGCACCTAGAAGAGATGAGCTTGTTCAATCCCGCTTCATCGAATAGAGCAATGATGCTCTTATAGTTCTCTGCTGCTGCTTGGAAGGATCCGAGATCAATGTCGAACCCAGAATTTATTTTGGGAGCCATTGAGGATCAGTAAGAAGAATCAGCTGGACAAAGGAGCACGGAGGATAAAAGATGCAGAGTAGTGGAGGTTTCTGAAGAGTCTTTTTAAGTCAGGTGAAACGTCGAAACAGGGCTCAATTCGAGGCTTTTTCGGTACTCCAGTGGATGTGACCGAAAATATTCTAATGTTGCCGCTCTTTTATCCTGAAGTCGACGTTACGTCGAGTGTAATTCGACGTCATCGTTGATATAGACAGAGTTTGAGATGTTTAGGGTTTTCTATCGACGTATGCGTCGATTTTGGTCGACGCATGCGTCGATTTATTGTGTTGGTTATCGACGGTGCGTCGACTAGAAGTGACTTTTAAAAAGAATTTTAAATTTTTATTTCTCATTATTTCTTTCTAGTCCTAATGTTTTCTGAGTCAGTTTTGAACTAGATTTTACAGATAGTTTGATTAATTGTACCAACATTGCTTGGTAGTATGGCCAGCTTTGTTACATATATAGCACTTGATTATCCTAGTATTAAGGGAATTTGAATTTAGAGCAGGATATAAGTGTTGATTAGAATAAGAGTGTTGGTTTGAATATAGGTTTTGATTAAGATGGGATTTTTGGTTAAGATAAACATTTTGTTTGGAATTGAAGTGTTTATTTGGATAAAATTCATGATTAGGATGACTGGTTCCTGAATGAGGGTTAGGATAAAAGACTTTTGGAGAGAATGTATTTAAGTTGCTCTGAACATTTTTGCGTCGATATCTATTCGACGTATGTTGATAATTGCGTTGATTTGTTATCGACGCATTCCTCAGATTGCGTTGATCTGGTGTCGACGCATGAGGAAAGTTGCGTCGAATTGATGTCGACGTATCTTTATTCAAGCGTCGAGTAGAGGTCGAGGCATCTGAGAGGTTGCGTCGAGAATAAGTCGACGCACTATCGTGCATGCGTCGATATGAAGTCGACGCATCTGTGTCTTCACAAATTTTCATTTTGCCTTTCTCTGTTTTTACTCCTTTATGTGTTGTTCTTCTTGGATTGATTGTTTCTTCAGATGAAGTATGTGAATCATCAGCTGAATAATAAGATGTTTCATCAAATTCCTTGGTTTCTTTTTCTCCCTTATCTTTTTCTTGGTTTAACAAATTAACAGGTTTAGTGAATTTTATAGGGCTCATCCAAGCAGGTTTGTTGGATGAAGTTAGGCTGATTGAGGGATCAGCCCCTAGCCCAAGATGTTTGGGTCTTATTGTTTGTTTGCCAGTGATTTCCTTAAGATTTTGACTTCTTACTTTTATTGATTCTTCAAAGGCTTTTGCCTGGGTTACTTTGTTCTTAAGGAACTGATTTTCTATATTGGCCCTTTCTGTTTCCTTCTTTATTCTGCTAGCTATTGATTCATAATCTTTAGAAGAGTTAATTTCTATGTTTCTCTGATTTTTAGCTACATTGATTTGTTCTTTTAGATCCTCAATTTCTTGATTTGTTTTTAGGTGATCTAGGTACATTTTTATAAAATCATTTCTAAAGCTATCACTTTGAAAATCAATGTCATCAAACATACTTACCTCATCCTCATTCTCAGATTCCTCAATGAGAATGAGGTTCTCTTCTTTTTCATCATCTGAGGATAGATCTTCTTCTGATCCTGTTTCACTCCATGGTTTATCATCATTCTTTGTATCTTCAAAGGCCATCAAGCATATGTCTTCTTGTCTAGATTCTTCATTGTCACTCTTAGAGGATGAACTATCCTCAGAGTTTGTTTCACTCCAGACTTCAGCAATGAAGCCTTTTTCTTTCTTCTTCCCCTTTTTCTTCAGATCTTTCTTTTTCAGATCCTTCTCTGTTTCAGCATTCTCTGGACATTCTGGGGCAATGTGTCCAGGTTTTCTGCAAGAATAGCAAATTATTTCTTTAGTGGGTGTTTTGTCATACCTTGGTCTTGACTCCCTCCTTTTTGATCCATCTTTCTTGACCCATTTCCTAAATCTTCTGGCCAAGAAACTGAATAATTCTTCTTCAGTGACAGAAGTTTCTTCTTCTGTTGCCTTTAGAGCAATGTTCCTGCTTTTTGAGGGACTTGGGGCGTTTTCTCTTCTTTCCTTCTCCTCTCTAGTTTTCAGCAACTGCTCATAGGATCTGAGTTTTCCTAAGAGAGCATCTGTTGAGATCTCTTTTTGTCCTATTGTGTCTTTTATTGCCCAAATTCTTGAGTCCCATGAACTAGGGAGACTCATTAGTAATTTGTCATTTATCTCAGTAAGAGAGATTTCTCTATCCAAGTCTCTTAGTTGATTGATGATCAGACTGAATCTGTCATACATTTCAGAGATGCCTTCTTCAGCCTTCTTTTGAAAGTTCTCATATTGAGAGATCAATAGGGCCTTCTTGTCTTTCTTTTCATCAGCACTTCCTTCCACCATCTTTGTGAGGGCATCCCAAATTTCCTTGGATGATTCACAGTCAACAACCTTTTGAAAGATGTCATCTGAGAGAGTTGAGACAAGTATGGTCATGGCCTTTAGATCATGAGTTCTTGCCTTCTTCTCATCTTCTGTCCATTCAGATCTTGGAACAAGTGTTTGTGTGATGTTTCCATTTGCATCCTTTCTATAGGGCTTTGGTGGACCTGTTACAGTAATATTGAACAAGTCAGCATCAATAGAATTCATATAGATTCTGATTCTTGTTTTCCAAACTGCAAACTTTTCAAGGTTGCACATTGGTGGTCTGGTGGAAGCATAATCTTTGATTTGTGCCATGTGAAAAATAGTAAAAAAAAAAATATATATATATAAGGTAGGATCTTTTTGATCAAGGAGTTATCCTTTTTAGATCAACCTCCCTCTGATACCAATTGAAAGTGCACAGTTAACCTCACTAGAATTCTCTAGAGGGGGGGTGAATAGAGATTTAAAATATTTTGTGCAAAGTTAATATATATATATATGTGTATGATCACAGATTAGAGCTTCCCACACACCAACAAGAATTAGACAAGCAATTAAGTAAATGCAAGAAAGAAATTTCACAGCACAACACAAGAAAATATAGTGGTTCCCCAAACTTTGGGTAGTCCACTCTTTTACCCCCTTGGTAGGAATTCACTAACTTGCACTGAGTCTTTTGATAAGGAGACTCTTAGAACCACCCTGAGTCTTTTGACAAGGAGACTCTTAGAACCAACTGAGTCTTTTGAAAAGGAGACTCTTAGAACCAGTACACTGAATTTTTTGAAGAGAGATTCTAAAAACTCTTTTACAATAGTGAATAAGAATAAAGAAGGAGAAAGAAATAAAGACAATAATGAATCTTCTTCCTAGCAAGAAGATTTGAAGCACAAGTTATGAATTAAATCTTTCTTCTATAGAGAGAAGAAGATTTGTAGCCTTTCTCTCTTTTAGTGAGAGCAATCAGATTTTGCAGCAGTGAGCAGTGAGCAGAAGTAGAAATGGATGGATGTTGCTGCAGAGCTTTTTCTCAATATCTCTCTTTTCTTTTTGGGAGCTTTTTCCTCTATGTCATATATGTGTGGTAGATCACTCTTGTTTATTTCCTGCCGACTTCCTCTTTATTTTATAGCTCTGTGTAATAAGATAGCACTATAGGAGAGGAATCAATTAGCAGCCAGAGATTTAGGAAGAGAGAAATATTTCCATAGCAGTTATAGCATAAATGGAAAATGTTAATTCAGATTTCAAATAATATCCAAAATAGAGTTAATCAGATTTAGCCAAGAATCAAATAGAAGGAAAGAATGATTCAGAACGGCTATAAAATATTAACATCATTCTATATAAATCAGATCTTCAGAAAAGAAGGAAAGAGATCTGGCGCAATAATAAATCTGTCATAAAGATCGACGTGCGTCGATTACTATTCGACGTAAGCGTCGAATTCATCTTAGCCCGACGTCGAGAGAGATATGAGGAATGTGCGTCGACAAAAGTGCGTCGACTTCTCTGTATGCGTCGACTAGAAATCAGAATAGCGTCGATAAGACATACGTCGAAATCTTCCTAGAGTTACTTCGACATATCCTGAAGAAAACGTCGACTATATTTCGACGTAGCGTCGAATACCATTCGACGCATATTTACTTGGTCTTTTGTTATTCATTCATAAAACTCTTTCTTTAACTCATTTCTAGGGGTTAAGAGAAATCATTTTCCCAACATATATGATAAGCATGAAAGAACATTAATGAAAATAATCACTTGCCCTTTTTAAATTAATTTTAAGTGTGATTCTACTTATTAAGATAGATGCAAGTTTGTTTGAACAAGAACAAGTGTAAAACAAATCCTTAGAAATAAGCATGAGAACACAAGTACATGATACAAAGAGAAATGTGGAAAACAAAAAAAAACAAATAAGAGTAGTTTTTTTGTTATAGTTTGACCATTCCAACAATATGTCTGGACATTTTATGTTTGAGCATTTTAACGTTGAAAATTTTCATAACGAGTAGGCAAGCATGAAATAACATATCCAAAAAGATACAAACTACAATGTAACCAATACGTATTTGAAGTAAGGAAAACATTATAGAAATCATGCATTGCAATCTAGTGTGTTTACTTGAGTTTTTAGAGAATTATGTAATGTTTGCATTAGGATCCAATTCTCATGAGTGGAAGGTTTATGAAAAACAATGATTTGCGCATAAGGTGTTTTGATAAAAGTATACAAGTGAAATAATCAAAACACATGACATATGTAGTGAAGTAGTAACAACAACAATAAGATTGTAATCATATAATTACTTTCACACATCACATCTAGAATAAAATTTCAAAGCACATAACATACGTACAACTACCAAGGTGCTTCGCCCACACAATGCTCATTAAGACTTATCAGGGAGTGAAGTAGTGCTTGGTGGATCACATAAGCAATTTTATTGATTTTTATTTTTTGTGATCTGGTGTACAAATAGAAGTGATAGAAAGAAATATGTTTGCACAAGACACTTTACAATTATTTCCAAGGTGCTCAACCTCACAATGCTCATTAAGACTTATCAGGAGGGTGAGTAGTGCTTGGTGGAGTTATCTTTGGCTTTTTATTTTAGATTTTTATTAAGGGCCAAAAGGTCTCCGAATTCACTTTGTATTGCAAACATTAATATTATTGAATTAACACTTCTATATCGTGCATGAAATTTATTTTTGAAAGACGTGTAGGTAATTTAGACATATAACTTAATATGTTAAAACTATTACACTAGACAATCATGCAAGACTAGGATTATGAGCACATGTAGATTACCAAAGTAGTGAGTGTATAATTCATTGATTAACATAAGGCATTACTCATACTTAGAGGCATGCTAGGAAATCATACACAATTATCTATAGACTATTTCAGTGCACATAATCAGATTAAGGTCAAGGCATGACAAAAACAATGTTTAGAAAATTTGAAATTAAAATTGGACATTGAAGAGAATCTTAATGTGTATGCCTAATCAATTTTGACCATTTGAAACAAGAAGACTAAGATATATGCTCATGTGAAGACAAGTAGTCAAACCATAATTTTGTAAGGAGTTAAAACAAAACAACCCCAAAAAAAATTTATTTGAATTTTTTTGTATTTTGAAATAAAAACAACCAAATTAATAATAAAGTAATTTGAAATCAGACACAATAAAATAAGGAAAATCATTAGTAAAATACCAAAAAAATACTAGTGAATGCAGAATTTACATATGGAGAAAAAGGCTAACGCCTGGCGTTAAGTAGTTAATGCTGAAACAGTACTCGATTTTTGAGGTTTTTAAGAAAAAATTCTTTGGCATAGATAGTATGTACATAAACCTTCTTAGGGTAGACATTTCAGAGAAAGTTGATATGTTTTGAAGGCTAAATTAAGCATATATTTTTATATTTTATATAAAAAATATATAATTATATAATTTTTTGTGATTATCAATTTGTTATATCTAAGACTCCTAATTCTAGTCTAAGTAGGGCAAAGCGGGAATCTGGTAAAGGTTTGGTAAATATGTTCGCAAGTTGTGAATCAGTTCCAATAAAGTTTACATGAACATGTTCCTTTTTTATGTGATCCCTATTGAAATGATATCTAACGTCGATGTGTTTGGATCTTGAGTGATGAACGGGGTTGTTGGTTAAATCAATGGTACTAATGCTGTCACACTTTAGTTCAATATTAGTTAGATGGACTCCAAAGTCTTCTACAGTTTGAGTCATCCATAATGCTTGGGTACAACAACTTCCTAGTGCAATATATTCCGCCTCGGTTGTGGAGAGTTCGACAGAGTTTTGTTTCCTACTTGACCATGCAACTAGAGAAGGACATAAGAAATGATATGTACCACTAGTACTTTTCCTATCTAAAGAACAACCCGCATAATCAGAATCAGAATATCCATGTAATATAAAAGAGTCATTATGTGGATACCAAAGACCTAATTTAGATGTCCCAATTAGATATCGAAAAATTCGTTTTACCCTTTTAAATGAGATTCTTTTGGGTTTGCTTGGAATCTAGCGCATAAGCATACGACAAACATAATGTCGGGTCTAGATACACTAAGGTACAATAAGGATCCAATCATTCCTCTATACAAAGTTTGGTCAATGGAAATTCCGGTTTCATCTTTTCCTAATTTTAGTGACGCGCTCTTTGGAGTACTAGCTTGTTTTAAGTTTTCAAACCCAAATCGTTTTAGCATGTCATGTACGTATTTAGATTGACATATGAAGATTCCATCATTTCATTGAGTTATTTGAAAGCCTAGAAAATAAGTTAATTCACCAACTAGTCTCATCTCAAATTCATTTTGCATTACTAGTACTACATCATTACACAACTCTTCATGAGTGGCTCCAAAAATAATAACATCAACATATATTTGTAAAATAATTATTTCCTTATCAATATGCTTAATGAAGAGTGTGTTGTCGGCACTACCCATTTTATAACCGTGCATTAATAAAAAAGATGTTAAGCATTCATACCAAGCACGTGGCGCTTGTTTTAGACCATAAAGCGCTTTTTCTAACCTATATACATGATTTGGAAATTTTTCATCAATAAATCCGGGGGGTTGTTCGACATATACTTCTTCTTAAATTATCCCATTTAAGAAGGCACTTTTAACATCCATTTGAAATAATTTGAACTTCTTATAACTCGCAAAAGCTAAAAAAATTCTAATTGATTCAAGGCGAGCAACGGGTGCAAATGTTTCATCAAAATCTACCCCCTCGATTTGAGAATAACCTTGTGCTACTAATCTAGCTTTATTCCTAGTGATTCTACAATCTCCATCTAATTTATTTTTAAATATCCATTTTACACCTATGACTGGGTGAGATGATGGTCTTTCAACAAGCTTCCAAACCCTATTCCGTTCAATTTGATTTAATTCTTCATTCATTGCAATAAACCAAAACTCATCAGTTAAAGCGGTCGAAACATTTTTGGGTTCAATTTTAGAAACAAAGCATATATTAGAAAAAGATTCATTAAGGTAAGAACGTGTCGTTACCCCTCTTGATGGTTCTCCAATGACAATCTCCCTTGGATGATCTCTTGTGAATCTAAGTTTGCTTGGAGGCACAACTTCTTCTTGCACCGAATCTCCAACTTTGTTCTCTCCAAGTGGTTCAATGTCATCAAGCACCAAAGGTGAGATGGGTTCATCATCCTTTCCTGCACTGTTAGCATCTACACAAGGCACAAGTTCATCAAACTTCACATGAATAGATTCTTCAACCTTTTTAGTCCTTTTATTATATATCCTATATGCCTTGCTAGTAGAAGAGTAGCCAAGAAAGATTCCTTCATCGCAATTTTCATCAAATTTAGCTAATGCATCTTTAGTATTTAAAATAAAACATTTACATCCAAAAACATGAAAGTAAGATACATTAGGTTTCTTTTTGTAATATAATTCATATGGAGTTAATTTCAAAATGGGGCGAAGCATGATACGATTTATAACAGAGCATGATGTATTTACTGCTTCAGCCCAAAAAGATCTATGTAACCCATACTCGGATAACATAGTGCGTGGGAGTTCCTGAAGGGTTCTATTTTTCCTCTCCACCACACCGTTTAGTTGGGGGGTGCGTGGAGCGGAAAATTCGTGTTTAATGCCTAGATTATTGCAGAAAGTGGAGAAACTATCATTTTCAAATTCCCCTCCATGATCCGACCTTATGCATTTAATTTTTAAGTCTAATTCATTTTGAATGCGTATGCAAAGTGTTGAAAATTCAGAAAATGCATCGGATTTGGAGGTAAGAAATAAAGTCCACGTGAATCTTGAAAAATCATCAATTAACACAAAAGTATACTTCTTACCACCAAGGCTACAAGTGCTAATTGGCCCAAAAAGATCCATGTGAATTAGTTGCAATGGTCTTGAGGTGGATACTTCAATTTTAGTTTTAAACAATGTTTTTGAAAATTTTCCCTTTTGGCATGGTGAGCATAAGGAAGAGAGGTTTCCATTTAGGATTGGCAATCCTCTGACAATTTTATTTATTGATAATTTTAAAATCAACTTGGTGCTAGAGTGACCAAGACGCCTATGCCATAATTCAAGTTCTTCATTTTTAGATATAAGACATTTAAGAGATGCACGAGATAGATCATGAAACGTAATTAAATAATCATTATGAATTCTTGGTGCAGTGAGTACAATATTATTAGACTTAGGATCAATGATTTTGCACAGATTAGTAGAAGACTCAAATAACACATTGAGGCCTTTATCGCATAATTGACTAATAGAGATTAAGTTATGTTTTAAGCCTTCTACAAATAAGACATTTATAAGAGAGAAAGAGTCGTTACCCACTGTACCGGTGCCCAGTATTCTTCCTTTTCCATTGTCACCAAAAGTCACGGTTCCTCCTTTCATCTTAGTGAGGCTAAGGAACTTTGCTTTATCGCCTGTCATGTGCTTGGAGAAACCAGAGTCCAAGTACCACATGTCTTCTTTATCCTTAGCCTGCCAACATACCTAAGAGGAAAATGTCAGTGAAGATCCGGATACCCATGAGGTTCCTCCCATAATATAAGTGGAGACCTTAGGTACCCAGATTTGCTTTGCAGTATGCTTTACCTTCTTCCTGCAAGAATCAGTGGTGTGGCCAAAAAATAAGCAATTGGCACAAGCAGCAAAAGGGGTTGAGACCTTTTTCAGAGAATGTTGTTGACCCTTGCTGGTGGAGGCAGAGTTAGAGGGAGTGAAGGTATTATTTTTAAGAAAAGAGTTTTAATTTCTGGGAGAAGAGCCAACGCTAGCGTTAGTAGTCAACACTGGGCGGTAGGCTTCCAAAACATAACCCAGCCCAAACATTGCAGATCCATGGCATTGGCTGCCCAAAATCATGTCCAGTGATTTTTGGCCAACCCCAAATTTTTTTATTGCCATATTAAGATCATTTATTTGTGTTTTTAAGGCAAAGTTTTCGCTTACTAAATTTCCACATCTCTTTGTGAAATTTTTCTTTTCATTTTCAATTTGAGAAAGAGATATTTTCAACATTCTTTCTAAGTCTCCCTTTTCTTTTATGAGTGATTCGATATTCGAGAGAGCCTTAGAAAGATCGCATTCAAGTTCCTTTGCCTTTTCCAAATGGTTGTCATTCTTTTGATAAGACACCAATTCTTTATCCAATGTATTTAGTTCATTATTTAATTTTTTATTTGGTTTTAAAAGGACTTTATTTTCAGTTTTTAGGAGATCAAGATCTTTTAAGTTTCTTCCAAACGATTTGCACGTTTTTAAATATTCAACATAAAGATCATCATAAGTAGAAGGAATTACCTCGGTGTCGCATTGGACACTGCACTCGTCATCAGTAGATTCTTGGTTCTTCCCCATGAGGCACAAGTTTACCTCACCATCCTCACTTGAACTTGACTCGCTTGAGCATCCGAATGAAGAATCATCCCATGTTGCCACCTTCAAGACCTCCTTCTTCTCCTTTCCTTTATGCCGCTTTTCTTTTTGTTCTTTAGGTATTTTGGACATTGGCTTCTTATATGCCCGGTCTTCCTGCAGTGGAAGCACTCAAGAGGAGGTCGCTCTTCATCTTCGTCGCTCGATTTTTCCTTTTTCTCCTTTTTGGAAGGTGCTCCTTTTCGAAAGTACTTACGAAACGTATTTCTTCTTTCTGTATTCTTCATGAACTTTGTGAAGTTTTTCACAAAGAGACTCTCCTCGTCTTCTTCCTCATCGTCATCCTCTTTTCTTGACTTTAGCGCCAAGGCTTTCTTTATTGGCTCCTTATTGTATTCTTCATCTGGAATGTTGAGTTCGACCTCATGGGTTTTGAGGTTCCCAATGAGGCTCGCGATCTGGAGCCGCCTTAGATCATGCGATTTGGAGATTGCAGTCACCTTCGTAATGAACTTTGGAGGAAGATACTGAAGGATCTTTCGCACCAAGTCACCATTTGAGAAAGTTTTTCCGAGAATCTTTGAAGCGTTAACAATCTTGGTGAAGTGAGTATACATTGAGTCGATGTCCTCATTTGGATCCATACTGAATCTTTCAAATTCTGATTCCAGTTGGAATAACTTTGAGTCTTTGACCTGCGAGGTACCTTCATGAGTTATTTCAAGCAAATTCCAAATGTCATAAGCAGATTCGCAGGCACAAACTCAATTAAATTCAGTCCTGTCTAATGCGCAAAATTAGGCATTCATAGCTTTCGCATTATTTTTGCATTTATTTTTATCTCCATCATCCCACCTATCTCTAGGTTTGTCCATGGTAACTTCTCCAACAATATGCTTTGGAGTCGTATATGGAGTTTCAACACTCACCCAGACATCTAGATCTAAATTAATCAGAAAACAACGTATTCATGTTCTCCAATAGTTGTAGTCAGTTCCGGTGAAAAGAGGAGGTCTACTTATTCCTTGCCCCTCATAAAAAGCGAGATCACGAGACGCCATTATTCCCGGTTGTTAGACCGATTTGGAATAACCTCCCTCTAATACCACTTGTTGGATCTGTAGGCGCCCTTAGAGGGGGGGGGGGTGAATAAGGGTTTTAGAAATCTTAAGCTTTAATAGAAAACTTTTGATATTTTTATTTGAATAATAGTGAATATAAAATAAATAGTAGCAAATCAATTAAATAAACAAAACATGATTATCATTAATAAACTTGATTACAAAATTTAATCTCTATATCGCTAGAGATTGAGGCGACAAATATGAAAACTCTTTTTGTTTTCTATACCGACACGTATCTCCACGAACCGGTTGGCTTTAGCCGATCTCTCCCCAGATACGGCCTCAAGCCGCTCTAGCCTTCCTATCCCCAGAAAAGCCTCGAGCACCCCCTAGATCTACTCCCTATACCCAGTCGCCAACACGAGGCGAATTCACGAATTGATTACACAGATTAAAATAAAAGACAAGTACTAAATTCAAGTAAAAAGGCTCCCTAGAAGAATTCTGGAGATGGCGAAGGCACGCTGAATATTCTTTAAGTCGAAGCGTGCGTTCTTCACGTTGTGTAAGTGTTGATCCGATCCTCCTTGAATTCTTTGCTTGAATATGTGTGGGAGATGATGGTCTGAAAAATATGGCCTTGACAAGGTTTCTGAAGTGCTGGAAGAGGGCTCTTGACAATCAGTAGTCGGAGAAGAAAAAATCCTCCGATTTATAGCATTTGAGCTAACGCTAGTGTTAAGTCCTAACGCCTGGCATTGACCATGTATATCAATAATTTAATGGCTCGGAGCTG
The DNA here is from genome assembly GCA_033032865.1 of Dactylorhiza incarnata. Classification (NCBI taxonomy): domain Eukaryota; kingdom Viridiplantae; phylum Streptophyta; class Magnoliopsida; order Asparagales; family Orchidaceae; genus Dactylorhiza; species Dactylorhiza incarnata. The sequence continues at coordinate 6,751,540 of JAWHQI010000033.1, read as the reverse complement.
CAGAAGAGGAAGGAGATTCTGTAATTTAGGAATGTTTTATTTCAGGCAATATCAACGCTGGCGTTAAGGCTAACGCAGCGCGTTGGGCAAATCATTCCAAATGTTCCTCCTAAAATCACAGCTGCTTTCTCCTTGCCAAATTCGTCGACCGGATAGCGCTAGGCATTAAGAGCTAACGCCTGGCGTTGAGATTCTTTCTTTAATCAGCTGGCACCCCAATTCGTCGAGCAGATAATTTCGTCGAACTCAATTCGTCGATCAGGCTTCAACTTTCGTCGAACAAAATTTCATCGAACTCAATTCGTCGATCAGGCTTCAACATTCGTCAAACTCAATTTCGTCGACCGGAGTTTGTCGAGCGGGCTTCATCATTCGTCGATCGGAAATTCGTCGAACGCAAGATCGTCGAACGCAAGATCAATTTCGTCGAACCCAGCTTCGGTTCTCAGCGGTTTGATTTCATCGATCGCAGCATCTAGTTCGTCGAACAAAAATTTCGTCGAGCACATTTCGTCGAACGTCGTGGAATGAATTTCGCCGAACGCTGATTTCTTCTAGCGTTAACGCCCAGCGTTAAGCTTAATGCCTGGCGTTGAGTAACTTTCAATCCTTCAGCTTGTGGTTAGTGCTAGACCATTTTTGCAGCTACTTGGTGTCAAAACTATCCATACCTACAGGCTAAAAACACAAAGGTAACAAGATCAAATACAAGTAGGATTTGTTATTCTCAAATCAAAGGGATGGGGAAAACCATGTTCCAACACAAACTGTTAGGAGTATTGAGGATCCAACGCTTGAAAAAGCTAAGTCTAAGGTACGTTCGACCGTTTGAGATCTTGGAAAGCATTAGTGAAGATGCCTACCAGCTTGCTCTATGGACGGAGCTAAGCGATTTACATGATGTATTCCATGTTTCGGTGTTAAGAAAGGTTGTGAAAGAGCCTACACATATTTTTGTTGTCAACAAAGTGTCGATTGATAGTGGTCTAGCGGCAAAAGTAAGCCCAAACGCATCAAAGAGACTGAAGTGAAGCAATTGAGGAACAAGTCCATCCAAATGGTAAAGGTCTGTTGGAACAATTGAGGGAGAGAGGAAATCTCTTGGGAGAGAGGACAACCCATGCTTGCGGAGTACCCCGAGCTGTTCCTCTCAGGTACGATTTAAATTTTGTCCTTTAGTATTTCGTAATTTTGGGACGAAATTCTTTTAAGGGAGGTAAAGTTGTAACACCCCACTTTTTCCAAAATGGTCTGAAATGGAGTGCAGTCTTGATTTCATCGAGTGGTATCGACGAAACATAATGATTTTGGCATGTTTCATCGAGTGGTCTCGATGAACACAGTCGTCTTGGCAAAACATTAAGTTATCTCGACAAATACAACATTTTTTGGCGTGAATTGTCGAACGATCTCGACAAATACTGACAGTCCTGACAAATCGTTGAAAGGTCTCAATGAGTGCTGACAGTCTCGATGAATCATCAAAAGGCCTTGACAAATGCTGACGGTCCCGATGAATCGTCGAAAGGACTCGACAAATGCTGACAGTCCCGATGAATCGTCGAAAGCTCTCGACGAATGCTGACAGTCTCAACGAATCGTTGAATGGTCTCGGTGAATCATCAAATGTTCTCAACGAAAGTTGACAGTCTCGATGAGTCATTGAATGGTCTCGAGGAACGTTGACAGAGATCGATTTTTACATGTTTTAAATGTGATGGAAGTCTGTCGTCTAGTTTCTCGCCGTAGCTATCCTAATCTACGTGAAATGTCGATCTGATGGCTGTAATGAGTTAGAAATCCCCTAAAGGATATTAGAGAGGGAAATTTAGGTTCATTTCTAACTTTACACTATCTCTCCAAGCTTGAGAAAGGTGAGAGACAAGGTAGAAGAAGGAGACACTTTCCGCCATTGATGGAGCTCTGAAGCTCTGATTCGTGAGTCATTTCCAGATCTATGGAGAGCAACCCATTGCGGTTCATTCCATCTGATTGGATACTCGGATTTATGGCGCCAAAGAGAGTGGGAAGGGTAACGATACTTCCTCGCGGTCTTAGGATGTGATTTGGTCATCTCATTCCCTTTTCTATGCATTTTGAGGTTGCCTCTTTCACTAATTAGTGAAGTGTAGGACTTCCTATAGTTCTTCGAAACTCCGGGTAGATTGTGTCCATCCCCGACATGTATTGCATGTAGAAATCCGGTAGACATAAGGATTTAGTCATTTTGTCTGAAGCCTACCCGTGGCCATTAGCCCGGATTAGTGATGCTTGATTGTGACGTGCAATTACGTTCCTAGAATACGTGCCAGAGAATGACTCTGTGGGAAATGTCATCGTATTACGGTACTTGAGATTTAGGTGTCTTTCGGAGAGCCTAACGGAAGCCCCATGCTTGGATTGTGGTTGAATGCAAAACTTCACCATGAGTTTTGAAGTGGAGCGGTCTTGTACCTCCTTTGTTGGGTATGTGTGCGAAGCCTACATCCTCTTGTAAGGAGTGGGTGTGTAGCTTACCATTTGTGTAGCACTTGTATGTGTTAAACCCCTACCGGCCGAAGCGAAGCCGTACCTGTGTCGGGCGGTAGATCACGATGACTAGAGCACGGTCAAAGCTGAACCGAACCCGTTTCCATGTAGATTGGTGAGAGGTCCCAACCTCATGTATGTCGTGTGATCATGGGAGAGGACGTGGAAGGTGTTCACCTAGACCAGCCAAAAGCTCTTTTCCCACATAAGGTTGTGTTCTTAGGGTAGTGTTGATTATGAATTGATGTTATGCTAGCCTCATGGGGTTGCTTATGCGGATGTGGGAATGCTCCGGGTGAACCCATCCAACATCATGTGCATACCTAGGTTCCCTTTACTTTGATGCTCTACCTAGAAGATTGATTGTGCTTGAAACCTCACCTTGTGTACTGTAGTTGCACTTTCTTTATATGATTACATGTTGCATGTACGGCTTGCTTGTAAGTTAGCGGTGCACGCCCCTGAGTCGGCTAGATGGTCGGGGTGGGATCGTTACGCGGTTTGTGATCGGATCATTGCTGACCCTCATTTACCACTTATTGGATGTTGGTATAGGTTTTGGTGAGCCAAGGGGGAAGTAACTGGCTGAAGCCATTTGCTGTGTTTGCCCTTGAAGGCCAACCTCTATTTTTTTTGGCTTTCTTTATATTATCTGCCTATGTGCTGAAGTATGCATTTGAGTTAGATACATTGGTTGAATGTAAGTCCTTAAGGCCATAACTCTTTAATGTTTCCTTCCTAGGATAGTGGACAATTCTAAAAGTAATGTTGAATTAATGCTTCTGCTTATTCCTTGTTATATACTCTCGTGTAGTTGTTTTTTCTGTCATCATCTTATTAATATCTAGCTAGTATGCTCAATATGGCGTGGGGTCCCGGCCAGACCTATTGTTAAATTGTTTGTACTGGCAGGGTGTTACACCATCTCCCATGATGACTTACGATTTACAAGTTTCATCAAGGTGGATAAAAGCATTTCTGTTATTTGACATATGGTTGGAGCAACCACTGTCCCGAAACCAAATCTCACTGTCCAATTTTTCATTTCCTAAGCATGAATAAAATAATGATTCTGCGTTATTGAAGAAGTTTGCTTCTTCCTTCTGACGTGGTTGATGGTACCAACAATCTTATTGAAGGTGATTGTTTCGCCTGCATTTCTTACACCCTGAGAAACATTCTTTGGTGGAATTAGTGTTCTTGTTGCAAAGTTTGCAAAACTGTGTGAAGTTTCTATATTCTACTCCCTTTTCTCTTGAATTTGAGATCCACGACTGAGAAGATTATTTTGTTTGTGTCATTGAGAGTTTGCTTTGAAATGCTTATTACATGGATGGCTCCTTATTTTTCATTCCTTTTTCATGCCCTTGTAGAAGAACTGTAATAGTCATCTTTGTAGTGTCTCTTACTTCGTGGATGGCATCTATAACATGCTCATACCATGACAGAAGACTAGTAAGAACTTTGGAAACAATTCTCCTTTCTGGTAACTCATTTCCATAAGTTCAAATCTGATTGACAATCATGGTAACTTTGGACATGTGTTGTTGAACAAATTCACCTTCTTTCATTTTTAGTAACTCAAAATCTCTCAAAAGAAGGTTTAATCGAATGGCTACAACTCTCTCACACCCTCTGTATTCTGTCTTCAAGATCTCCCAGGCTTCCTTTGAGGTTTCTGCATCAATGATGAGAGGTAGGATCGATCTCCACACTACTTGCTGGATACAGAGGGTAGCTTTGGCATCCCATTTCTGAGTTTCCATGAGGAGTTGGATTTTGGTCGATTCCCCTATTTCAGCAGCTTTGCCGGATGGTTGAGAATAGCCATCTTGGACAAGATCCCACAAGCCTTGAGAGACAAAATAGATTTACATTTGCTTGCTCCAATAGTCATATGCATCACCTTCGAACACAAGAATGCTAGTTTGAGTATAAAGAAATGTCTGGTTGCTGGGAGATGCCGCCATGTGATGAGGCCCAAAAGAATTTGAGCTTAAGCAAAAATCTGAAACAAAAACTACACGGGATCTCTGATGGCGCGAGCCGACAGCTCTGATAACAAATGCTAAGAATTAGATTAATGGATTTGATACATTTAAATGCTTAACACAACACAGGGTTGAAGATGAGTAGGAAGAATGCGACGGTACTGCTGCTCTGCCTTTACAGAGCTATTTTTGTAAAGCTTGAAAAATAAAATTTAAGGGTCAAAGAAGTTCAGTAGATAAAAAAGGGAGGGCACACTGTTCAAAGCTTATTCACAAGTATACATATATATTAATATCCTGACATTATATATACATATATATATATATATATATTATAACACAAAGATTATTTACAATGTTTGATTTAAGTTCCAAGTTTCTCAAAATATTATTTTGTTTAGTCATGCCTTGAATACTATCTTGTAATGTGCAATGAAATTGATTGTAGAAAACATGTGTATGAGTGTTTAGCATGTCTCTAAGTATGAGTAAAGTTTTATGTCTGATAATGCTTTACTCACTCACTTTTTTGATAACTTACATGTGTTTGTAATATTTGTCTTACATGATTGTGTAGTTTAATAACATAACTAATTGAAATACATACAAAGATTACCTACACAACTTTGAATTGTTTATTGCAATTCTTTGTCTTTTCATGCACTTATTTCTTGAAGAAGTGTGGTTTTTAAATTAAAATTTTATGTTTGCAAAATAAGTGAATTCGGAGTTTTTGGTCACAAAACTAAAAATCAAATAATAAATGTCAAGGAAAATTTCACCAAGCTCTACTAACCATCATGATAAGTCTTAATAAGTATTGTGAGGTTGAGCACCTTGGAAATAATTGTAAAGTGTCTTGTGTAAACAAATTATACACCACTTCTCTTTAGTACACTGGATCACACAAAAATTTATAAACAAAAATAACAGTACTATGTGATCCCCCAAGCACTACTTCACTCCCTGATAAGTCTTAATAAGCATTGTGTATGCGAAGCACCTTGGTACTTGTACTTTCTTTTATGTGCATTGAAATTTGTGGAAGTAAATTTATTGTGGTATTTTAATGTTGTGTTCTTTCATTACATATTTTCATGTGTTTTGATTAATGCACTTGTATACTTTATCAAAACACTCTTGTACACATCATTCTCTTATGTAAAACATCCACTCATGAGAATTGGACTCTAAAGCACATATACACTATTTTATACAAACTTAAGTAAATCGATATATGGCTAAGGATGATGTCTATAATGTTTATTTGTAATTGAAATGCAAATTATTGTACATTGTAGTTATTATCTCTTCTTGATATTTCATATCAAGCTTGAAATTGTTTTTAAACTTAAATGAAATAACTTTTTTGTGAACAACTCAAACATCTTCTTATCAAACATAAAAATCCTTATATTTTGAGCTTTTGTTATTTCAAAGATGTTTATTTGTAAGAGTGCTTATTATATTTTCCTCTTGATCATGACAAATAGTTTTTCAACAAAGTGGTATCATGATTATTCCTTTAAAAATGCTTACTATATATTTTTTGCTTTGTTAACTACTTATTCTTGATCATGCTTACTTTTTTCACCAAGTAGCATCTAACTTTCTACATAGAGCAACATAAAGCTTATCGCTAAAACTCACCTCTACCCACTTTTGATAATACCAAAAGGGGGAGAGTAAATTGAAGAAATCTAATAATTTTTTTTTGTTGGGGGGGGGGGGATCTTTATAGAAAATTCAATGGAGGCATCTATGTAGGGTGAGCGTCCAAATAAGGGGAGTATACAAGTTTCTCAAGATTACTTATTGCATTTTCAATAAACAAAACTCTATTATATTGGATTTCTTTCTTAAAGAATCTGTTATTATCAAAATGGGGAGTTTGTTTTATCATGTACTCTGCCTCTCTTGGTTTGAGAATAAAAAATCTCATCATGTATTTCATCAGGCTTGTTGTGTGTTAATATATTTCATCAGGTTTGTTGTGTGTTTATAGTATGCAGGAACTATAGGGATAATACCCCTATGAACGAAATATAATGCAGAATGAATTCACACTCTAAATTGAGAGCTACCTCGGGGCAGTAAGTGCTACCACTGCTGATAGTGTTGAAGACTGAGGGACAGCTAGGCAAAGTGCATTTAAATGCAATGAGTGTCCATAGCAATTCCATCATTAGCATGTCTTGTTGTGGTAAGCTAACTCTAACGCACGACAACAACATATGGAATGCCCATCAATAAATAGTGGGACTGTGATGCCAAAAGAAGTAAGATATCAACTGAAGAGCGTATATGAGCTAATGTCCCGCCGCATCCCTTGCACGGCATGGTAGGTGTTGCTTACAAGACTGCCTAAATGAAGAATATAACTTTCGCTATATGCAAATCCGACGTGACAAAACGTTGCCTAAAGCGGTACCGTGCAACGGTAAGTACTACCATTTGTGGTAGCAGGCAGAGTCTATAAAAAGGTGGCTTCACTTCTTTTTTTGTGTCGACAATTTTGAGATGCCTTTTGCCCTACCACTATGAAATATTTCCAAAGGCTCATCTCAAGATATTGGTGAACTCCCTTGAGTTAGTTTGAAGATCAAGAAAGGAACTTGAAGGAGGATTCTATTGATGCTCATTCAACGCGAAGGACAAATGCATCAATAATGACGATCTCTTGCATTCCTTCATCATCTCCTTCAGAGTTTTATTATAAGGAGTTTTTATTTATGAGTTTAATACTGTATTTTCCATTTACCTTTTGATTATTTTTGAATTAGTAGTGGACTTTTCCTGTGGTTGGCGACTAGGTCCGTATGTGGCTTAGGGCGGAATTTGTCACAGGAGTTGGCGACTAGATCTAAGGTTTAGATCTTGGGGTAGCTTGAGGCCTTATCTGGGGTAAGATAGGCTAGAGCCAACCGGTTCTTGGGAGATGGGTCAATATACGCCTTGATTTCTGGCGTTATAGAAATCAACATTTGGTAATCATCTCTTTATGAAATAAAATCATGTTCTTCTTTATTTTATTATTATAATTTTATTTCATATACCCTGACATATTCTAAATAATATTTTTTCTCAAATTCTTAAAGGAAAATATTTTTATTATAACTTTCTAATAAATCCTAACTTCCATAAAGCCCTTATTCACCCCCCCCCCCCCTTCTAAGGGCACTTGTAGATCCAACAGAAATAACCTAAATTTGATCTCCAAACTAAGCTAAAGCCCTATAGAAATGACTCCAACCATTAGATCAAAAGAACCCCCATCAAATGGCTCAAAAATGAGCAGATCTTTATTTATGGCTTGGGCAAGCCATCAGAAAACCCTTGTTTCAGAGCGTGTAAATTTAATCCCAAGAACTCATTCATGGGAGGATACATGCCCACTGAAACACTAAAGGCCATGAATATGTAGCATGCATGGCTATCCAACACGCCCGTGTAGATCTCATGAATAGATCCATGTAGCTCCACAAAACATCCTGCAGTTGTACACACCCTGGAACATGCATATATTCCATGTTGTGTAAATTTTTGTTGATCCAAATGATTTTCGAAATCTCCCTAATCAATTCCCAAACTTCAAGGGACTCTTTTAAGTCTCTTAGGTCCCTCATGACCTCATTAAGATTAGGTTTTTATTGTGTTACACCTAGAATGGACACGATCATGTATGGACATATGCATATGGGCATGTTTCCTGAGGATGCTTCATTTTGAAGCCCAGATCACTATAGTTTCTATTTTGGATGACTCATATTAATTCTTGAGGGTATTTTTGTCATGATAGGTTAGATAAACCTCATTTTTTTCTGTTTCTTCACTTTTGGTGGAGTTGAGGGAGAAGATTTGGAGAAGATTTTTGGAGAAGAAGTTGCAGTGTTAGAGATCTAGAGGCCCAATTGGATGTCTAATTCTATAATCGTGTAGAGGATCCTTACTTGCTTGTGCTACATCCTTTCATTTGAAGATCTCATGGTTGGATGGAAATTGAAGAAGGTAATAGTCCTTCTTCTCTCGATCATTAGGAATGTGTTTTTGTTTCCCTGATTTCTCATTAAGCTTTGTTAAACTGTGTTCCCTGAGCTCTCTAATCAGAGGGCATATGATGACCATGGTTCATTATGAACTACATGGGTGTGCGATTGTGTACTCCTCATGGATGCATTAGAAATCTGATATACGATTCCAGATTAAGTTTGATATGTGAAGCATATTAATGGTTAGAGACCCGAATTGGTGATGTTCGATTGACGCTCATTGTACAAACTCATATTTGTCGAGTGGACTCATCAGACTAGCACAAAGATGGGAAAAAGCATTTGGGAAGAGGGGCGATTGTGTCCAGGGGGATAATTCCCTCGCCAGCCAAGAGCGAGAGCACACCTTGTAGCTTGCATCACAAGGTACTCGCCGGTCCCAGGCGAGAACACCTCAAGTGGCACGCACTCGCCACCCAGGGGGTAATCCATTTTTCTAGGGGATTTCATATTATCCTACCATTAGCCATACCAAACAGTGGGATTCCTTGATAACTTGTCAGTTTGGGTTGTGGATGGTATTTCCAAAAGATGGGATTGCGCTCTCCGCAGACCAATCCAGAAAAACTATAAAAAGACTTGTAAGTTGAGGGTTGTGTTTAATCACCTAGAGGGGGTGAATATGTGTTTGATCATTTTTCTTATTAAACATTTAAGCACATAAACCCCAAAAAATCAAGCACATCACAGATTGCACATGTATTTTATAGTGGTTCCCCAATTTAGGTACGTCCACTTTCTCCCTTCACCAATCAAGTGTGACAGACTTAGCTAACTTCTCCAAAACTTGGATCAATCAGATCTTACAACTCAGAGTCCTCGACTCCTACAACTCAGGAATAGCTCCATATTCCATACCTCAGATCCAATCCCTGAATCTTACAGCTCAGATTCACAATTGAATCCTACTTCAGGAATTAAGCAAAGTCCCCAACCTCAGATCCCCAACATGGATCCTACAACTAAGATCTAAAATATTTTTCAGCTCAGATTTCCTTAAAAATCCTGCAGGTGCATATATAAAACAATATTCTTACAAATAACACTTAGAATCAGAAATATTTATATTGTAGAACTCGATTCTTCTTGAAGCCTTTAGCGGAAATGGCTTCTTCATGGATCTTCTTGCAATAGATGTTGATTATCAGAATCGGCAAGAAGGTTGAATCTTTTCTTCAGAAGAAAAAGTATTGATCGTCTTGAATGTATTTCTTATTTTTTTGAGCTCAGTAAGTGAGTATGACTCTTGACGGTGTTGAGCTCTTCTTTTAGAAATAATATTGAAAAATGATTTCTAATCTCAAGGTTAGGGTTTGCTGAAATTATCTCTTCCTCGTATGTCATTTATGTTAGTTCACAGCTTTCCATAAATCTCGGCTTTTATTGGCTCAATCAGCGGCGGCAATAAATGATGTGACGCCAAAATCACGCTTCAATAAATGACGTGATGCCAAAATCACGCTTTAATTTGAATTCAGCCATTTCCGCCATTCAACAAGATGTCTAGTCAAATTTACTTCTTCTCGATGAATTTGCAATGTGTATAACTTTAGTTCAATTCTTCTGTACGAATCGTCTTTATGTCCTTGATAGTCTTCAACATAATATTTCATAGTATAATCTTCTGGTCGAATAATCTACATGAATCATCTTGGTGACTGGTGGTACAAGAAAATATTTCACACTTCCTTCTTCTAGTCGATTCTTCTACATGAATCGACTCGCTGTCTCATCATAGTCTTTAATACGATATTTGACTGCTTGTGCCTTTTGGTCGAATCTTCTACAAAATTTGACTAAATATATCTTCATAGTCTTCAAGATGATATTTCACTGCTTGTTCATTCTAGTCAAATCTTCTACACAAATCGACTAGACAACTCTTTATAATCTTCAAGGTGATATTTGAGCTCTTCTAGACGGATCGTCTTATTATGCATGAAATGTCATGTTGGTTCCTCGACGACATTTCAAGTGACCTCGATGATAATTACCTTAGTTAATTTGTTCCTTCAAATAAACCTTTTAAACTATATGTAGTATACTTATAAGATGATATGAAGGCATATGAACCTTATCAAGACGATATTGAGACCTTCACTCGACGATATTTGAGCTTACCGAGATGATATTTGCCTTAGGAAAATTCTAATTTTCTCAACTCAAATCCTTTGCATCAGCTCACTTGGTATACCTTTATACTTGATGATTAAGAGTTAGTGACAAGTCTAATATAGTCTAAATCATAGGTCGACAAGGTGTCTGGCACAAAGAGGGATTGCATTGGCAAAACAATGTTTGATGGCACTAAGTCTTACCCTATGTTAGACTTCCACTATCAAGTACCTGAAAGCAATAATCTAGAATAAACTTGTCAAATACAAAGTTTATTTATCTTTGACTTGAGGATATCTTCAAATTTGGAATATTGTAGGTAAGGTTCCTAATAATATCCCCCTATTTGAAAAAGTTAGAACCTTACTCGAAGATAAAATACACACATAAAAATTATAGTCATGACTCAAAGATTAGAGGCAACATTAAAAATATCATTTATTTATAACAATTCACAATGTTTGGAAACAAATTTTCAAGAACTATATTTTTCGCCTAGCACATCTAAACTCAAAAGCTCCTCTTCTTTCCATCAACTTTCCCTTTTTGTTTTTTCTTGCATATTAATAACTTTCCAACTATATTAGCCAGAAGCTTTCCCTTGGAGTTGAAGTTTGCTCTTTTCAAGGAGTCATAACATTCTCCTTCATGTCCACACAACTTCAATCCTTTAGAGTAATATTCATTTGGAACTTCATCATCTTCATCTTCTTCCTCAAAGACTGGCAGGTGGAGGGCTCTCATCAGCCCTTGAACTATAACCCTTAATAGGGTATCATTTACCCTTGTCTTTATGGCTTTGCCAAATTTGGTGATTTGGGGCTTTGAGTAAAACTCTGCTAATTCTCTATGCATAATGGTTGTGGGTCCGGAGAGTACATACTCAAGCCCTGATGTTGTTAATAATCCATTGATTGATTTAATCTCTTCATCTCCTCAATTGAATCCACCTCGCACAAGCTTGCATCCTATATCGCCGTAATCTTCTCCCTTCTTTGGTGTCATTGTCAGAAAAATTAGAGAGAAGAAGGTCGTTGATGTCGTGCGGGATGAGCTTTTTGTTTTTGATGGCTTTGGGCAAATGAAGGTCTAATCCTTTTCTAAACATTTATCCTATATATATATATATATATTTTATTTTAGGAATGCCAAAAGGCGCGTACCTGGATGCTTTTATTAAAGCTATTGATCTTATATTGGATGACTATGATGAAAGATCCAATAATAGCCAATTTTTGTGTGTCGTAGATGAACCATGACGACATGCCTTCCATGTTGGATTGATCACCCTTCGATATGACCTCTATGTTGGCTTGTATACTCAATGACATATACTTTATTTGCTATTTTTTGTATTTTCTGGCTAATTCTTTGTAGTAGTCTTCTTAGCATGCATCAACACCATAGTAATCAAATAATATAGCATTGATATTCTTACTCTAAGTTAAGCACACCAAGCTCAAACTTAAAAAAGATAAATTTAGCTTCATCAAGGGGCTTAGTGAAGATATTTGCTACTTGATTGTTAGTGGGGATATACACAAGACAAATATCCTCCTATTAAACATGCTCCCGGATGAAGTGGTACCTAATTTCAATGTGCTTAGTCTTGCTATGTGACACAGGGTTCTTATCAATTGAAATTGCATTGGAAGAATCACAGTACATAGAAGTTTTTCTAATCTTGATGTTGTAATCTTCCAACTGATGATGAATCCATAACAGTTGTGCACAGTGTCTCCCAACTGAGATATACTCTGATTCAGCTATGGAGATTTCCACACTTGTCCACTTCTTCCTGCTCCAAGAAATCAGCCTCTTACCTAGAAATTGATAGGTACCTGAGGTAGTCTTCCTGCCTTTTTTGCATCCTGTAAAATCAGCATCTGAATACCCAATTTGTTCAAAATCATTACATCTAGTGTACCAAAGGCCAAGATTAGGAGTTTCCTTAAGGTATCTTGTGATTCTCATATCAGAGGTATAGTGAGATTTCTTAAGGGAAGCTTGATACCTAGCACAAACACATGTAGCAAACATAATATTTGGTCTACTAGCAGTAAGGTAGAGCAGAGATCCAATGATGCATCTATACAAGGTCTCATCAAAAGGTTTACCTTTCTCATCCTTGTCTAGATACACATTGGAGCCCATTGGAGTCCTCATAGAGATTGCACTCTCCATTACAAACCTCTTTAGTGAACTTTGTCTAAGAGATGAAAATTCCATCCTCAGATTACTTCACTTGGAGCCCTATGAAGTATTTCATCTCCCCATGCTGCTCATTTCAAACTTCTCTTGCATTAAGTTAGCAACCTTCTTGCAAAGGTTTTCAGCAGTAGATCCAAAAATTATGTCATCAACATAAATTTGGACTAGCAAACTCTTGTCCTTCATTTCCCTTAGAAATAATGTCTTATTTATCTTCCCCCTTAAAAACTAATTTTCAATAAGAAAGCTAGATAGGGTTCATACCAAGTTCTAGGAGCTTGTTTCAATCCATATAAGGCTTTACATAAGAAATAAACATGATCAGAAAAGTTAGGAATGACAAAACCTGGTGGCTACTCTATATACTTCTTCCTTGAGATCATCATTGAGGAATGCAGACTTCATATCCATTTGGTACACCTTGAATCCTTTGTGAGTTGCATAGGCTAGGAAAAGCCTTATTGACTGAAGTCTTTCCACTGGTGCGTAGGTCTGGTCAAAATCTATCCCATCTTCTAGTTTATATCCCTTTGCAACCAGCCTTTCCTTATTCTTGATGATGATCGCATTCTCATCTAGCTTGTTCATGTAGACCCAATTAGTTCCAATAACATTATGGCATTGAGGTATAGGGAATATCTTCCAAACCTTGCATATTTTGAACTGGCTAAGCTCTTCTTGCATGGCCATGATCCCAGAAGGATCTGAATTATTTCTTTAAATCTATTGGGTTCAATCTTAGAAAGGAAGCTCTGATACAGTGCTTCATTTTGAGCAATTCATCTTATTCTAACACCTTGAATCATTTCTCCAATCTCGTGGATGGTCTTTTTTTGTGCCTCCAAGCTCGTGGCAGTGCTCCTTGAGCTTTAGCATTTGTCGTACCAGATGGAAGTTGTCTAGGTGTTGTCTCTTCTGCTCCACCTTGGACTTGTTCTCCATCTTCAATGTTCAGGTCAGGAGATGCAGATTCTTTTAGGCTTACCTCCTTCATCTTCAATTATGTACATGCAACATTAGAAGAGCTAGACAAGCCTTGATGAATTGATCTTGTCTCATCAAATAAAACATGTATTGATTCTTCTACCACATGAGCCTTCTTGTTGAATATTCTATAAGCCTTATTGTGGCTACTATATCAAACAAGATCCCCTCAAAATATTTCTCAGCAAACATAGTTAGATATGATTTACAATTATTTAGGACATAAAACTTACATCTAAAGATTCAAAAGTAGACAAAGTTTGGTTTTCAACCCTTCATTAGTTCATAAGGAGTTTTCTTGTGACTTTTGATGATAGAGGCTCTATTTTGCACATGACAAGCAGTGTTGATAGATTCTGAATAAGTAATGTCATCTTTCTGAATCTTTGGAATCTATGCACTTAAAGGTCTTAGTTTGCTTGCCCATCTCACAAGCATGACAAATAATCCCTTTAATGCATGTAAGATTATGTCCACTTCTAACTAGATTTTCTGAAAAGAGTTTACTGATTGTCTTATAGTTAATGTGAACACGCCTCTTTTGCCATTGCACACAAAGAGATTCTCTCTCACTTGCTACAAGACAAACAAGTATAGTTGAATCTAAACAGAAGAATTTTAAATAATATACATTGTCACTCCTAGTGCCTGATAGAATTTTCACAAGATCAACTGAATTTTAAATAATATACATTATCACTCCTAGTGCCTAATATACAATCGCATAGCCAAGATCACATAGTTGGCTTATGCTTATAAGGTTATGTTGTAACCCTTCCACATAAGCTACTTTTGAGATAGAGATTATGCCATTGGTAATCATACCATAGCACTTGATGATGGCTCTGTCAGATCCACCAAATATAACTTTGGCTCTATCTTCTGCAGAGGTAAAATTCTTCAAGAGGCTTCTTATTCTAGTCATGTGCCTGGAACACCCACTGACCAAATATCAAATTGGCATTTTGTTGGTCTTTGGACTTACATACAAAAACAAACTATTTTACCTTTGGAACACAAACATATTTGGGTCCTTGGTTCCTGTTAGCATTTACTGCAGGAAGCATGACTACAAAACTACTAGAAATCTTAACATTCTTTGCTCTAGGCACTATTGGGTTGAACAAATAATCTATAGAAAGTGGTCAATCTTGCCACAACACCAGCTATAAAACTTGTTGTACCTCCTCTTCTGATTCATCTTTTGTGTGGAATGTTGGTGCTGATGAACAGAAGAGCAGGCTGCTTCACATTAGCCACTTCTAGAGCTGTTCATATGGTTGTGCTCAGATTTGGAGATTAGCTGCACAGTCATATGCTTTTCTTTAGGGACTGCTTTTGAGGAAAAGCCTTTCCCTTCCCTTTTGCTGATGGTGATGTAGAGCCCAGCACAAATGGCCCATGATCCTTCATCTAGATCTCCTTATGGGGTGCCTTTAGAGCACTCAGTCCAATTTTTGCTTAGTACCACTAGTAGAGCACCCATTGGTGAGGTATCCATATGTTAGATCTTAATCATGTGCTAGAGGGCAACATAACTTTCTGGAAGAGGGTTTTAGCTAAGGAGGCATCTTCCTTCTCCTTATTGTAGCCAAGTCCTCCTCTATATGGAGTGGAAAATTATCTATAATTGAGAGAACAGTTTTGGGCTTTGAGAAGCTTGATACAAGCTTTTATTCTACAAGAAGCTTCTCCACCATAGCCTTGATAGCTCTTTCCATTTGATCTAACAACTTGTTATGAGATTCATACTTCTTTTGAAGTACAGAAAGCTCATGATTCAACCTTGTTATTTCAATGGTCTTCTCATCTACCTGGGATCTAAAAGGCTCAAGAATTTTTATTTTTTTGCCTAAGCTTTGGACAAGGCTTTGATCTTCTTTATTGATTTTAGAAGAACACCATACTGGCTGATCAGATCATCATTTTGATCTGCTAAATAAGAATTACTCTCATAATCAGCTGATGAGTATGCTTATGTGTTGGCATTAGACTAAATATATGATCCTGAAATAGAAAGAGGGGTTTTAAATTGTACCGCCTCTTCTTCAGCAGTCAAGCACATCAGGCAATGACTGATCTCTTCTTCTTCAGAATCACTGTCATCCTACGACAATGATAGACGTTCTCTTATACACACTCTTGATGTAAGATAGTGGTTGTCTTATTCTTCTTCTGAGACAGCAGTAAGCCTAACGTAAGCTTCATCTTTAGATTCTGAAGAACTTGAGTCACTGTCACTCAAGGTCTTTGGCTTCTTAGCTATGAAGCTCTTCTTAGATTTAATGCTCTTAGGAGATCTTCTCTCATCTTCTCTCTTTCTCTCCTTTCTCTTATCTGGATTGTTAGCTATGACATGTCCTTACCTATTACAACAATAAAAAACAACATCAGTAGAAAATTGATTGTTATGTTTAGAAGCATACCTGTCCCTTTTGGGATTGCGATTTGCTTTATTAGAGTTGTTGTATTATTTCTTTAAGCTGGAAGAGGATGAAGTTTTATTCTTCCATTACCGCATCTTGCTCAGCAGCTTCTTGAAGTGTTTGGAGAATAAGGATAGTGTTGGATCTGTAGGCGTCCTTAGAGGGGGGGGGGGGGGGGGTGAATAAGGGTTTTTAAAACTTTTGTTATATTTTGACTGACTTGAAATAATAAGAGATCAAAATAGTGCAAAACCAAAACAAATCAAGTGAAATAAAATAGAGACATGATTTTATTAATATGAAATGTAGGATTAAAAAACTTGATTACTTATGACGCTAGAAATCGAAGGCGAATAGTAAAAAGTCTTTTTCATTTTCTATCCCGACTCGTATTCCCACGAACCGGTGGCTTTAGCCTATCCTTCCCCGGATACGGCCTCAAGACGCTCTAGCCAATCCTTCCCTGGATATGGCCTACATCTACACCCTAGACCAAGTCGCCAACAAGAGGCAAATTTCTGCCCTAAGTCCTACCCAGACCTAGTCGCCAACACGAGGCAAATTTACTAAGCGATTACAAGAATAAAGATGTGAAAAAATTACAGCAATATGAAAAACTCCCTATTTGGATCTCTTGAAGAAGTAGATGAAGTCCCGCGGAGCATGATCGTAGTCGATGCGGTCTTTCGTCATGATGACGAAGTGTGTTGAAATCTTCTCCACGGATCTCCTTTAGCCTTCATGAATTTGTGGGAGTATCTCTTTAAAAACTTCCTCTATATGATGTGGCACAAAGCTCTAGAATTTATGGGCGTGAGAGGATGAAGAAGATGGAGCCAAGGGGTACTTTTTATAGCCTTAGAGCTAGGGCCTGCGCTATCACTACCGTCGGCGCTATCCCGATTTAGGAAATACCCTCAGTGTGCGGATATTTCATTCCAAGGAACCCTTGCCAAAATTCCTCTTGTGTATCGCGCTATCGCCTGCGCCAGCAGCTTGCGCCTACTATAAATGCCTCCCAAAATTTCCTAATCAGGGATAGCGCCTGCGCTAGTGGCTAGCGTCGACACTAGTGGCTAGCACTGGCGCTAGGGGTAGCGCCTGAGCTAGTGGCTACCACCGGCGCTAGTGGCATGCTGAAATTTTGGCTTCAAACTTGGGGGCAACCTTCATATGTTATCCTTGAGTCATATGGAATTATTTCCTGCACACTTAAACACACAAGATCAAATACACAGGATTTTTTATTCTCAAACCAAGGAGATGCGAAAGACCATGTTCCAACAAACTCTCCCTTTTGATAATAACAAATCCATTAATGATAAATCAGAGCATTAATACATAAAGCATGAAGAAATTTACTTGTGTGTGTGTGAGTGATGACTTATGATAATTGTCAATTTTGGTATTTAGAATTGCTCCCCTTAAATGCATGTTCCCCCTATGTTAATGCTCCCCTTATATGTAATTTATCTTCTGAATCATTAATCATGTTAGTTTTCCCATTTGATAGCAAATTTTATTTATCATGTTAATTCTCCCCCTTTTGTTATTAGCAAAAGTGGGATAAGGTAGTAAGAGACACAAACAGAGGTTTTTGAGTACAAGATAAGGCATAATCGAGCTTTTAGAGGAAATGAAATGATAAGGAGTTTTTAGCATAAAAAAGATTTTCAAAAAGACCAGAGTTTTTAGCATATAACAATTTCACAGAAATAGATCAGAGTTTTTATAGAAAGTATGCATGTTAGAACAACATAAAACAATAGAAATAGATCAGAGTTAATATTGCGGAAGATTTATAAAAATACATGAAACATCTTTTTGTAAGCATGATGAAGTATGAGTTAAATTCCAAAATAAGATGTTTTTGTAAATCATATTTCTTTTAAAATCATTAAATCTTACAATTAAGTAACCAAGCATGAAAATTTATCAAAAAGAGACTACTTTAATGTTATATTAATTCACAAATTCAAGACATACCAAATATTATAGAGAGCATGCTAGGTTATCTAGTGCATTTATATATAAAGAGTAGTATAAAATTAGCATTAGGATCCAATACTCATAAGAAGAAATACAAAACATATGGAGAGTAAAGTGCACAATAAAACACAAATAATTTTACTTCCACACACTTCAATGCACAAAAAGAAAAGTACAACAACCAAGGTGCTCTTCACACACATTGCTAATTAAGACTTATCAGGGTGCAAATTAGTGCTCGGGGTATCACACAATTCATTTTTCAATATTGATATTTTTGCGATCCAGTGTACTTAAGAATAAGTGGTGTAAAGAAAGAACTAATATTTGCACAAGACACTTTACTATTCTTTCCAAAGTGCTCAACCTCACAATGCTCATTAAGACTTATCAGGAGGTTCAAGTAGTGATTGGTGGAGTTATCTTTGTCAATTTATTTCATGTTTTTTTGTTTTATACAAAGTTCTCCAAATACACTTGTATTACAAACCAATGTAATTTTGAAAGCATAACCACTTTTCTTAATTATTAAGAGTGCAAATAAAATTAGTATAGGTAAGCTACTTGTGCAATTTTAATTCATTGTACAATTACAATACACAAGCAAGCATCCTTAGATTAAAAGCACATGACTTTGCCAAGATAAGTGAGTGAAGAAAGATCATTATCAGTCATAAAACATTTACTCATTCTTAGAGGCATACTAAGCATGGTTCTACAAAACTTTTACAATACAATTGATGCACATGTGTTTAGATATATCAAAGCATGATTAGAAGCAAAACAATGTTCAAAGTAGTTTCAAAAGATGAATTTCAACATTGTAGAGAGTCCAAGTGATAAATTAAACCATGCTTGATATAAACAAGAAAGTCCATACAGTTTTTTTGATATTTTGACATTTTATATTTTGATTTTTCATAAGATGAGGAAAACAAATAAAAAAAGCCAAAAGCACAGAAATAAATAGAAAAATTATAAGATCATATTTTTATAAATTTTTCATAAATTTGAAGCACTATGTTTTGAAACATGGAGCTAGCGCTGGTGTTATGTCCTAGCGCCTGCGTTAGTTCATAGAGAGTGCTAATTTTAATCATATAGCCTAGATTTTCTTCAATTTCACTTCTGATTTTGCTCAATTATGTTTGTGCAAAGTAAGACTTGTCTAATGAAGTGAAAGGACGAGAAGAAATCGCAAAAAGTTGCGGAAGTTAAAATTTGAGACCATGAGCTCCAAAATGAACTTAATTCTAACAGCTTGAGTTTTGCACAATCACTTAATCTTAGTATAATAGGATACGCAAACAAAGAAGACATGATTGAACAAAACATATATGCATGATTTTAGTGATTATATAAAAATAATGTGCATGCATAAAATAAAAATAAGTGTGCCCTAGATAAAAATACTCAGACCATATGTCTATACACTAGCCCCGTAATAAGTGATGGATGGGCATGAGGAGCTACACACATGTCATAGGTTGGGGTGTTACCCCGCTATGCATACACTAGAGAACTCTCAACCTAGCACTCCCCCCCAGTGTCTCACAAGGCCCCAATGGAATCCTCCCCGGTTAAGGACAAGACATGACTTAGAGGTTAGATCTCTAATGCATCCAATCCTATGCCCTTGTGAGACATACAATATTGGTATATGATCATGGACATACAAAGAGTTCTAAGTTTATGAATGATTTATAGACTATGAGTTTATTTGAATTTTTAGAATAATAATATAAAACCTCATAGTTATCATGAATTTTAAGTTCCAAATTTTTCTATTTTTATATCTTGACAAACATATAATTACTAACAGAGCATGCGATAAGAATGATAACTAAAAATATTCATTAGGATACAATGTTAGTGTGATAATACATTCATTCAATATGACTTTTGTGATTTTATTTTTAATCACGAATTATGAATATATATACTTTTCTGGAGGGCAAGATAATGATAGTTTTTTTTTCGGTTATTGCAAGAGTATGCATGAGTCTATAATTAATTTGATATTTGCTAGACTTTAGTTGGACTTAGCAATTTTGAGTGGATCTTATACATCCCGAGGTCTACCCTATGAAGGGTTCACACCGGTACTAGGAGATGTGATGGGGTGACATCCCAGATCTCCCTTTCTCAAGATATTTAAGTGTTATTGGTTGCTACCCATACTTAATATTTAAAATTTATAGACTCAAAGTTTTCCGAAAGAGAAAAATTGAAGTTCATGATTTCATTAATCTGGATAAATATCTCATAACAAATTTAGAATTAGATTTATATGGATAATACAAGATATTTATAGGCAATGAATTTAAGAAAGATAGATACGTCACCAAAATAAAATATGACTTTGAATTTTGATCAATTTGATTTATAAACTCATTAAGCTTTAAGAGATAAAATCATATTTCCAATAATATATAAGATGACCATGACATGATAGCTTAAAAATAAGAGAGAAAAAAAACAAAAAGGCATTAAAGCATATCATAAAGTAAAAATTTATATATTTCATTTGGAAAAGATTCTACTTCATGCATTTGATGATACCTAATGAATAATAGATTTAGGTATCCAAAGGGGACCAAGTGTGGAGGTTCCTTTGGGTACCCAAATATAATGAAATGATTTTTGGGGAGATGAGTACGAATGAACCCTTTCAAGTGTTAATGTTTCATCTTTAATTTTGGGTCTTCACTCATACTTAGGTTTAGTGTAATAATTATGCATCAAATTTCCATATTCATTAAACTGAGGCTTAAAATAATAATGACTTTTGAAATTATTTATCATAAGAAATTTTTGCATATTTGAATTTAATTTGGGAGATACATAATGAGGTTATAATTCATTATGCTTGTATGATTAAACATTCTACTAGGTGCATGTTTAATATATTTTAAAATACTAATAGAAGTTGTACGCATGTTTGATGACAAACTAAAAATAAAAGATTTTTTATTACTTGTAAATTTTTGCACATGTTGAAACTAGGACTTGGCTTCTTTGTGGAGCTCGGGCCCTCGAGGATGATGGGCAGATGGCACTTACTGATTCCTTGGAAGGAAACGACTGGAGACTCGAAACTAAATAGAGACACTTGCTCGCAGCGGGGAGGCCCCACCACACACCCGGAAGATCTTTGAGCGCTTCCCCTCCCAAGCCAAAGCTAAGGTCAGGCACCTTGGATAGCCTGAGAGCTAAACCAAGATAACCTTGGGAGGAATAAGCTTAGAGAACTGAGAATGGAGTCCACTCCCAAGGTGCCCTTCAAGGTCTATTTATAGTTTTTCAAGTTTGGTCTGCTAATAGCGGGATTTGGCCTTACACTCTTGCTATACGCAGCCCAAAATGGTCTGCCAACAGCCAAACTCCACTGTTTGGAGGGGCTAACTGCAGACCATCAGGGGTTTTTGGGTAAAAACGATCATGAACCCCTCATGGGCGAGCCGCCCATAAGGCTTCCTCTCGCGAACCGATAGGCTCAGCTCGCTCACCATCCTGCGAGCGACCAGCGAGGACCTGGCCCGCTCGCCCACACGCGAGCGATGGTGAGAGCCCAACTCGCCCGGCCCCCCGGCTCGCTCGCCTTCGCTTGTTAGTTCCTTTGTCTCTGCTCAGCCCCTGACGAACACCGGGGTTGTACACAATCTCCACTCTTCATGGGTAATTTAGGCTCGCGAAGAAACATCCAACACCTGGTGTTCGTCGGTCCCTTGTTGACGTGGTGAGAATCTTTTGGTGGGACCCACGCCCATTGCTATAAATACCCTTCCTTCCGACTGGTGCATGATAAGTAGTATTTTTATAACTTTTTAATAGAAAATTTTGTAAATATTTAATATGAATTTTCCTTTTTATGTCAATTTTAGGTTATAAGTAGTTCTTTTTGTAATTTTGATTCTAACTTAGCTTAATTTCAATTTTTGAAGAATTTTGGGACAAATCGGAAAAAATGGCATGTCACGCCCTCGGTCACGCCCGTGACTAAGGGCGTGTAACCTGAAGATCAGTCCAGAATCGATGCCGCGCTGTTTGAACCAGTCCACACCAAGTCACGCCCCAGGTCACGCCCGTGACCCAAAGTCACGCCCGTGACCGGGGGCGTGTAATCTTAGAATCTTCCACCTAGAGCCGCCGTCGAGACATGGAGCTGCAGTCGAGAAGTCAACTTGAGTCACGCCCGTGACCCACATGTCACGGCCGTGACTTGCCCGCGTGATCTCTGCTTCGCCTCCGCACCAAATTCCATCCCACGCCGCATTTAATGCAGCCGTCCAAAGTCACAGTCGTGACCCGACATGTCACGCCCGTGACATGTCATTTCTCGCCGCGCCGTCCAGAAAGCCCACGCCGCTGTCGGATCCGATGTGAATAGTGCAGTCACGCCCTTGGTCACGCCCGTGACCAAGGGCGTGTAATCTGAAATTTTTTCCTATAAATTCAGAGGTTCTCCTTGAGTCCAGGGTTCAGAATTTTGGAGTGGGGGAGGTGCTGTTGGAGCCAATCTTGAGCATATTTTCACTTTCATGTTCATGTTCATGTGACTTTAGTTTCATGCTCTCTTCCTTTTCTCATGCAATGTACTAGCTTCCTTTCAATGCAATAGTTTAGTTTAAGCTTGTAACTTGTTTTTCCTAAGCTTGCAATCTCTTCTCTTAAGACTTGTAATAGTATAGTTTTCATTTAAATAAAAATTACTTGTTCTCTTTATTTTGTCTCCTCCTTACTTAGTTAAATTTTCTTATTATGCATTTTTATTTTTCTTCCTCTTTCCCCTCCACCATGATTAACTAATCCTCATTAGTACTCGATCAAAATGATCCGAGGATGAGTTAGACATGTTATGATTTTCTAAAGTTTTCTTTTTTCGTTTTTATAAACACTTGAATTACCCTTGATTTTTAATTAGTGAGGCCATATTTTCGATAGATGGTTTTCGCTTATGTTTTCATACTTAGTTAGCCGAGAGGCTCAAAGTATGAATCGATCACTCAAGGGTAAAGAAAGTTGCACGCACCCCTCGAGAGAGGATGACGTAAATCTCCCGGATTGGAGTCAAATCCAATAGCGGGGCTCACTTCGTAAAGCAAGTTTTAGGTAATCGATTATAGGACGAGAGTCCGGTTGATTTTTCCTAAACTTAGTTGGGCATTAACCTCGAGAGAGGCATGTTCGAGCTTCGGGAACCTCCACGGTCAAGTAGTTCAATTTAAACGGAATTAGATTTAATCTCTTTTCACTTGTCTTTTCTCACTCCAAGGTGACTTTTGATTGAGTACTAGCCTCTTTTTTCATCATCTAAACCCTTAATTTAGCTTGCAATTTCTCTTTTTCTAGCTAAGTAACCAAAACCCCAAAATATCATTAGATAAGATAATAGCGACTTTCCTCAAAGTAGAAGTAATCAACGCGCCCCGTGGAATACGACTTTGGTATTTCTTAATATCCTATACTATAGACGATAAGGTACACTTGCCTTTATCGGATATAGTTTTGGAGAAAATCTCAACCCTTCACTAAATTTCAAAACCTACCAAATTAAATATCAAGTTTTTGGCGCCGTTGCCAGGGACTTTTGCGTAGATATTTTGAAACAAGGATAGCTCTGAATTTTATCATGTTGTTTTTATTTTAGTTTTTCTATTTTTGAAAATCTTAAGGGTGAAATTAAAATCTTGGAAAGGGACGTTCGGGGTGTCATACCATCTCACCTCCTAGTACCTTGCAAACCCTTCACCGGGTAGATCTTGGGAAGTCCAAAACTAAATCTGCCTAAAAGAACAAAAAAAAAAAATTTTCTCTCTTTTTCTTCTTCCTTCCTTCTCTTTTTAGTGTATGACCCGTGGTAGCACTTCGATTCTTCCTTTTGATCCGGAAATCGAGCGAACCCTTTTGAGGCACCGCCGTTCTCGTGATCAAGGAAATCAAGTAGAATCCGAAGAGTCAATCGAGGACACTAATGCAGCAAATATGGATCATAATCTTAATCCTCCTAATCTTAACGAGCCAAATCCTAATGAGGACGCGCAACCGACCATGACCTATTATGCGCGGCCAAATTTGGAAGGCACACAATCGAGTATTGTTCGCCCCACGGTGGCGAACAATAATTTTGAGATCAAGTCCAGCATCATACAAATGGTGCAACAATCGGTGACTTTTGATGGTCAACCGGACGAGGATCCAAACTCACATATTTCTTACTTTCTTGAAATTTGCGACACATTTAAGATCAATGGCGTCACCGATGACGCCATTCGATTACGTCTTTTTCCTTTTTCTTTGCGGTCTAAGGCCAAGCAGTGGCTGGGCTCCCTACCAAGGGGATCCATCACTACATGGGCCGAAATGGCGGAAAAATTTCTCAATAAATATTTCCCGCCTTCAAAGACCGCTAAATTGCGCACGGATATTGCGTCGTTCATGCAAATCGACTCGGAGACTCTCTATGATACATGGGAGTGCTTCAAGGAGCTTTTGCGTCG
This sequence comes from Dactylorhiza incarnata, assembly GCA_033032865.1. NCBI lineage: Eukaryota > Viridiplantae > Streptophyta > Magnoliopsida > Asparagales > Orchidaceae > Dactylorhiza > Dactylorhiza incarnata. The sequence goes on along the minus strand of JAWHQI010000033.1, from coordinate 6,726,746 downwards.
ATGCCATCACCACGCACTTGCCACTTGGCAACAAGTGCAAATATTTTATAATGGCTTTAATCTCCAAACGAGGCAAATGATTGATGCGGCCGCCGGGGGGACATTAAATAATAAAACCCCGATCGCCGCTCAAGAGCTTTTCAAAGAGATGGCCACAAATGCGTACCAATGGAACATGCCCCGAGCGCGGCCTAATAAGCCGGCCGGAATTTTTGAAATAGACGCTAACGCAAATTTGGCTTTACAAGTTGAGCGCTTAATAAAGCAAGTGGCGGAGATGTCTGCTTCCTCCGCCACTCCTCCTTGGGCTAATAATGATTTACTTGAAGAGCAAGTTGATTACATGGGAAATCCGCCTCGGCCTTCCTATAACCCGAACACCGCTCCGTATAATAACACCTACAATGCGGGTTATAGGAATCATCCGAATTTCTCATGGAGCAATCAAGGAAATGCTCAGCGTCCCTTAAATTTAAATCAACCTCCAAATCAACTTCTTAATTTAACTCCCCCTCTAAATTTTAATCCACCCGGTTTTCCACCGCAACAGCAAAAGCCCTCTCCGCTTGAAGAGGTTTTTGCAAAATATGTTGCTACAAATGAAGCGAACATCCGGAACCTCACCGGATCGATCAAAAATTTGGAGAACCAAGTGGGCCAGCTAGCAAAGATAATCTATGAGCGCCAGCAAGGAACCCTTCCGGGAAACATGGAGCCAAACCCAAAGGAGAGCGCAAATGCGATTACACTCCGAAGCGGGAAGGAGGTGGTTTCAAAACAGGACGAACCCATGGTAACTTCCTCCCCTCCTCCTCCTCCTATTTTATCTTCGAATTTACCTGCTACGTTAGCTCCGCGCGCTTCTACTTCAAATATTCCGTATCCTTCTAAGTTTAAAAGCGAGAGCGCCGAAAAGAATTATAAAAAGTTTTTAGATATTTTAAAGCAAATTCACATTAATGTACCCTTCTGCGAGGCTATCTCTCAAATGCCTAAATATGCGAAATATCTTAAGGAGTTGCTCTCCAATAAGAAAAAATTAGAAGATATTTCGCAAATTTTTTGAACGCAGAATGCTCCGCGGTTGTACTCAACAAATTGCCTAGAAAAGTGAATGACCCGGGACGGTTCTCCATCCCGTGTTTATTTGGCAATTCGTTAGTAAAACACGCTTTAGTGGATCTAGGAGCAAGTATCAATCTCATGCCTTTTTCACTATTTAAGAAACTAGGTCTAGGAAATCCAAGCCCCACTCGAATGAGTATTCAATTATCGGATCGCTCTTTAAAATATCCGGTAGGAATAGTGGAGGACGTGCTCGTCAAGGTCGACAAGTTCATCTTCCCGGTGGACTTTGTCATTCTTGACATCGAAGAGGATGCCGAAGTACCCCTCATACTCGGCCGCCCCTTCCTTGCCACCTCCCGCGCCATTATTGATGTAAGTAACGGAAAGCTCCTCCTTCGGGTTGGAGACGATGAAGTTTCTTTCGGCATAAATTCCTCGATGCAGAACACATTAGAAAACGACGATTCATGTTTTTACCTGGAAGAGTGTTGGGAATTCGATTCACCTCCCGAGTTAGTCTCCACCTCGAGTCACGAGTCCGAGCTCGCCGAACTCTTTTGTCTGGAAGAAGAAGAAGTCACTCGTTTCACACCACCCGAACCACTATTTTTAGAAAAATTGAAAATCAAAACGTCTTATGAAGAACCACCCGTTTTAGAACTAAAGTAACATCCCCCTCACCTTAAGTATTTATTTTTAGAAAAAGAGTTGAAGCTACCCGTCATCATTTCATCCGAACTTAGCAACTCGGAAATTTCTGAGTTAGCTATTGTCTTAAGAAAGCACCGCCACGCAATTGCGTGGCAAATTTCGGATATTAAGGGTATAAACCCTTCCTTCTGCACTCATATAATCTTTCTCGAAGATAATTCCCGAAATTCGGTCCAGCCTCAACGGCGGCTAAACCCTAACATGAAAGAAGTCGTTAAGGCCGAAGTGATCAAACTATTGGACGCGGGAATTATCTACCCGATATCGGATAGTACTTGGGTTAGCCCAGTATAAGTCGTACCGAAGAAAGGTGGCGTTACGGTAGTAGCTAACGAGAATAACGAGTTTATCCCAACCCGTACTGTTACGGGTTGGCGGATGTGCATCGATTACCGAAAAATAAATGATGCCACCCGTAAGGATCACTTCCCTCTACCGTTTATTGATCAATCTTAGAGCGCCTTTTAGGTCACTCCAACTACTGTTTTCTCAATGGTTTGTCGGGATATTTTCAAATCCCAATTTCGCCCGACGACCAAGAGAAAACCACTTTCACTTGTCCCTTTGGCACCTTCGCTTATCGAAGGATGCCATTTGGTCTTTGTAACGCGCCAGCTACATTTCAAAGATGTATGCTGGCGATATTTGATGAGTTGGTAGAGGAGGTGATGGAAGTGTTTATGACTGACTTTTCCGTATTCAGAAACTCATTTAAAAATTGTTTAAAAAATCTTGAGCGTGTGTTGCAGCGATGCGAGGAAACAAATTTAGCACTTAATTGGGAGAAATGCCATTTTATGGTCAAGGAAGGATTAGTCCTTGGTCATAAAATTTCGGGCATGGGGATCGAGGTCGATAGGGCCAAGATTGAAGTGATTGAAAAACTCCCCCCTCCAACAAACGTAAAAGCTATTCGTAGTTTCCCAGGGCACGCAGGGTTCTATCGGCGCTTTATACAAAATTTTTCCAAAATCACAAAGCCGTTAACCCATCTTCTTGAAAAGGAATCCTCATTTATTTTTAGCGATGAATGCCATTTGGCCTTTAAACTTATTAAAGAAAAACTTATAAACTCCCCGATTCTAGTCGCGCCGGATTGGTCGCTCCCTTTTGAAATCATGTGCGACGCGAGTGACATTGCGGTTGGTTCCGTTTTAGGCCAACGGGTGAGTAAGTATTTCCACCCTATTTATTATGCGAGCAAAACACTCACGTCGGCACAAGCGAATTACACCACTGCCGAAAAAGAGCTTCTAGCGATCGTTTTTGCCTTCGATAAGTTTAGGTCATACATCACCCTCTCGAAAGTTATCGTCTTCACGGATCACTCCGCACTTAGGTATCTTTTAAGCAAATCGGACGCCAAGCCTCGTCTTTTGCGATGGATCCTCCTCTTGCAGGAGTTTGACTTAGAGATCCGGGACAAAAGAGCCGAAAACTTGGCGGCCGATCATCTTTCTCGTCTAGAAAACCCCGCCTCGGAAGTATTGATAGAATCTGACATCGATGATAAATTTCCTGAAGAGTGCCTCCTCGCTCTCGAAAATATTAATTCATCGTCTACCCCCCGGTTTGCAGATCTGGCTAACTATTTAGTAGCCCGGGTCCTGCAGAAAGAATTCTCTAGTCAGCAAAAGAAGAAATTCTTTTCTGATTTAAAGAATTACTTTTGGGAGGACCCCTTTTTATTCCGCGTATGCGCATACCAAGTGGTGAGACGATGCGTCTCGAGTGAGGAGGGTCTTAAAATTTTACGACATTGTCACGAGGGACCATCCGGTGGTCATTATCATTCAAACCGAACCGCGAGGAAGGAGCTGGAGGCGGGCTTTTATTGGACCTCGCTCTTCAAAGATGCTCGAACCCTTGTGAGTACTTGCGACAGCTGCCAGCGGTCGGGGAACATCTCTCGCCGGGATGAGATGCCCCAAAATATTTTCTTAGAATGCGAAATTTTCGATCTTTGGGGCATTGATTTCATTGGTCCTCTCCCTCCTTCGTTTTCAAATAAGTATATTCTAGTAGCGGTCGACTACGTGTCGAGGTGGGCGGAAGTGCAAGCTCTCCCCACCAACGATGCGCGAGTCGTCGTTAACTTTTTAAAAAATTTATTCTTTCGATTTGGCACTCCGCGCGCTATTGTGAGTGATCGGGGCACCCATTTTTGCAATACTCAATTCACAAAAATCTTAGCAAAATATGGTGTCACGCACAAATTATCCACTGCATATCACCCACAAACGAGCGGCCAAGTTGAAGTTGTTAATCGAGAATTAAAACGGATCTTAGAAAAAATGGTTTCTATTAATCGGAAGGATTGGGCAATAAAGCTCGATGACGCGCTATGGGCTTATCGAACGGCGTACAAGTTCGCTATCGGTTGTACACCATATCGAATGGTCTATGGAAAGGCTTGCCACCTCCCGGTTGAATTAGAACACCGCGCATTTTGGGCGCTTAAATTTTTAAATCTTGATTCTACTTTAGCGGGCGAACAAAGAAAATTTCAAATGAACGAATTGGATGAGTGGAGAGCGAATGCGTATGAGAGTAACAAATTATATAAGGAGCGAACAAAGTTTTATCACGACAAACATATAAAATTTCCAAAAACTTTTTCGCCAGGCGATCTCGTCCTCCTTTATAATTCTCGTCTTCGCCTTTTTCCAGGAAAGCTGAAATCTCGATGGTCCGGACCTTTCATTGTTAAAGAGGTTTGGTCCTATGGGACAATTCTAATTTCCCACCCGGAAAAAGGTTCCTTCAAAGTTAACGGGCACCGCCTTAAATTGTATCTTTCGGGAGACTTACCTAATGACAAGAGTGATGCGATATTTCATCATAATATAACATGATCGGCAAGTGGGTCAAGCTATGCGACCTTAAACAAAGCGCTTTTGGGAGGCACCCCAAAGTTATCTTTTGTTATTTTCTCTTGTCTTTTCTTTTCTTCTTTAACAACTTTTGCAGGTAATCGCGGCTTCCCCACAAAAGCTTAAAAAAAATCAGGGAAGCCTTTTTTCCTTCTCTTCTTTCGTTTTTGTATTTCTTTTTACCTTTTCTTACTTCATACTTATTTTTAAACATTGGGGACAATGTTTAACTTTAAGTATGGGGGTGTAAATAGCCCTTTGTAAATATTTGTAAATAGTTTTAAAAAGAAAATTTTCAAAAAAAAAAACAACAAAAAGAAAATTTTAATTTTGTTTCTACGATTTCCTTTATTTAAGCACTTGTAAAATCCAAAAACTCAAAAAAATTTAGAAAATCGAAAATTTAAATCTTGGAAAGGGACGTTTGGGATTTCATCCCATCACACCTCCTAGTACCTTGCGAACCCTTCACCGGGTAGCCCTTGGGAAGTCCAAGACTTGCAAAAATTGTTAAGCTTTAAAGCTAGTTTCCTTTCTTTGTAAATAGTGTTTAATGTCAAAAATTCAAAAAAAGATAATATCAAAAATTCAAAAAAAAAAAGATAATATCAAAAATTCAAAAAAAAAGATAATATCAAAAATTCAAAAAATTCTTATATCCCTCCTTCTTGTTGTTTTTGTGATTTCTTAGAAATCTAGTTGAGAATGTTTATAAGCATGTTTAAGTTTTTAATTGGCTAAAATTTTGCTTATCATAGTTTGTTAATTTTAAATTTGAGGTAATCTTGATTTAAGAATCATCTTATGATTTTAAATTGATTAGAGAATTTTGTTAGCATGACTTCTCTTTTTATTTTTAAATTCCTTCATTTTGTAGTAAATTTCCTAAACCTCTTTAGATTTCAATTATATTTTCTTCTAACTTCTTTGATCTTAGGAATTTTAATTTTACTAGAATTTGCTCTCAATATGATTTAAAGCTAGCTAGATTTATTTTCCCCTACCTACCCCCTTTGATGGCATAAAAAAATGTATTAAAAGATCATATGTCATGGGAATAAGAGGATAAAATTCATTATTCCCTAAAACATATGCACCCAAAATATTTGAAAAGATTATATGGCATAGAGTAAGAGGATAAAATTCATTACTCCTAAACCATATACATTTTGGGTTTTTATTAGAAGAGAAAAAAAAGAGAAAGAAAAAAAAGGGAAATTTCATGATAAATTTCATTTCCTCCATTCATAAATGTCTCTTCTTATGCCAAATTTTATGAAATCCCCTTTAGCCAATTATCATTGTTCTAGTTTTAGTTGAAAATTATGGAGAGAGCAATATTTAGTAATTTACTTTTCCTTAAGTTTCTTTTAAGGTAGAGTTCTTATAATTTTAATTTAATTTAGTTTTATAATTTCTACAATTTTGTCAAACTACTTAATTTTCTTGAGAAGTTCTTGCCTAAACATTTTTCCCTCTTTTCAAATCATCATCATAATTTAGGACTTAACTTCCCCTTGAATTTACTCTTAACTTAACTTTTGGTTAAATGAAATTTTAGTTTTAAATTAAAAAATTTTTAAGGCTGTCTTATAAATTATGTCTCACACTTTTGCTCTGGAATAGCAAAACCTCAAGTATGGGGGTATTTGATAAGTAGTATTTTTATAACTTTTTAATAGAAAATTTTGTAAATATTTAATATGAATTTTCCTTTTTATGTCAATTTTAGGTTATAAGTAGTTCTTTTTGTAATTTTGATTGTAACTTAGCTTAATTTAAATTTTTGCAGAATTTTGGAACAAATCGGAAAAAATTGCATGTCACGCCCTCGGTCACGCCCGTGACCAAGGGCGTGTAACCTGAAGATCAGTCCAGAATCGATGCCGCGCTGTTTGAACCAGTCCACACCAAGTCACGTCCCAGGTCACGCCCGTGACCCAAAGTCACGCCCGTGACCGGGGGCGTGTAATCTTAGAATCTTCCACGTAGAGCCGCCATCGAGACATGGAGCTGCAGTCGAGAAGTCAAGTTGAGTCACGCCCGTGACCCACATGTCACGGCCGTGACTTGCCCGCATGATCTCTGCTTCGCCGCCGTGCCAAATTCTAGCCCACGCCGCATTTAATACAGCCGTCCAAAGTCACGGTCGTGACCCGACATGTCACGCCCGTGACATGTCATTTCTCGCCGCGCCGTCCAGAAAGCCCACGCCGCTGTCAGATCCGATGTGAATAGTGCAGTCACGCCCTTGGTCACGCCCGTGACCAAGGGCGTGTAATTTGAAATTTTTTCCTATAAATTCAGAGGTTCTCCTTGAGTCCAGGGTTCAGAATTTTGGAGTGGGGGAGGTGCTGTTGGAGCCAATCTTGAGTATATTTTCACTTTCATGTTCATGTTCATGTGACTTTACTTTCATGCTCTCTTCCTTTTCTCATGCAATGTACTAGCTTCCTTTCAATGCAATAGTTTAGTTTAAGCTTGTAACTTGTTTTTCCTAAGCTTGCAATCTCTTCTCTTAAGACTTGTAATAGTTTTCATTTAAATAAAAATTAGTTGTTCTCTTTATTTTGTCTCCTCCTTAGTTAAATTTTCTTATTGTGCATTTTTATTTTTCTTCCTCTTTCCCCTCCACCATGATTAACTAATCCTCATTAGTACTCGATCAAAATGATCCGAGGATGAGTTAGACAAGTTATGATTTTCTAAAGTTTTCTTTTTCCGTTTTTATAAACACTTGAATTACACTTGATTTTTAATTAGTGAGGCCATATTTTCGATATATGGTTTTCGCTTATGTTTTCATACTTAGTTAGCCGAGAGGCTCAAAGTATGAATCGATCACTCAAGGGTAAAGAGAGTTGCACGCACCCCTCGAGAGAGGATGACGTAAATCTCCCGGATTGGAGTCAAATCCAATAGCGGGGTTCACTTCGTAAAGCAAGTTTTAGGTAATCGATTATAGGACGAGAGTCCGGTTGATTTTTCCTAAACTTAGTTGGGCATTAACCTCGAGAGAGGCATGTTCGAGCTTCGGGAACCTCCACGGTCAAGTAGTTCAATTTAAATGGAATTAGATTTAATCTCTTTTCACTTGTCTTTTCTCACTCCATGGTGACTTTTGATTGAGTACTAGCCTCTTTTTTCATCATCTAAACCCTTAATTTAGCTTGCAATTTCTCTTTTTCTAGCTAAGTAACCAAAACCCCAAAATATCATTAGATAAGATAATAGCGACTTTCCTCAAAGTAGAAGTAATCAACGCGCCCCGTGGAATACGACCTTGGTATTTCTTAATATCCTATACTATAGACGATAAGGTACACTTGCCTTTATTGGATATAGTTTTGGAGAAAATCTCAACCCTTCACTAAATTTCAAAACTTACCAAATTAAATATCAGTGCGTGACCTTTTCTTCCCCCCCCCCCCCCCACTCCATTCCCCACTCTCCCCTGTTCCCTACGAGATGTCCAAGAAGGAGGAGAGACATGCTCGCCTCAAGGCCTCGCAGACGGTCCAGAAGGCTAAAGCTGCCGAGCTCGCCCTTGTATCTCTCCACAACCTGTCCCACCCCCACCTCAGGTTAAGAGGGCTAAGACCATCCGACGGCCGTCCGGGGAGGATGAGTCATCTCCGCTATAGCTCGCCTCGTAGGTTCTGTTATAAAAAGACTTGATACCCCAAATAGTATTTGCTTAACTCCATTTCCTTGCGCACAGGATCCTCCCGCGGAGAAGAATCTTATTAGGCCATCTCCAATGGGGTCTCACCCCCCCCCCCCATCCCCCAGGAGGACTGATCCCCCCTGATGCGAGGACCACTGACCGCGAGCCTCATCCTTGCATCCTGGTAAGCCCTTTATCTTGTCCTCTCTCGCTTTTCTTTGATCACTGTCCCACCTCATTTCTTCTTATAGGGTCTCCTCTCGCGAACTCAGAGAAGCGAGTCTCCACTCCGGTGGGCTTGTTGCCCCCACCGAAAATGAACATCATTACCCCTGAGTTCGACACTTTGGGTCAACAGAGCCCAGTTGGTTCGCTACTTGCCGAGCCCCGGGCTGATGACGGGATGACGCACCGCCCTGGCTTGGGAAAGTCTATCACCCCGTCCTTTACTGAGGCCGGGATGACGCACCGCCCCGGGCTGATGACGGGATGACGCACCGCCCCGGGCCAGCCGAGCTCTTCTCGCCCGCGACCCCATACCATTCTCGTCTCTCCAGGTTAGATAATTTCTGCCGCTTATCTCTCTCACTGCCCCTTATGCTGACTTTGTTTTATTCGCAGGTGCTCCTCCGACCCCGACTACCAAGTCAGAGCACGGGGAGGTGGAGATGTCGCCCCCTCCCTCTCCGGGCCATGGTCGCAGATTTCCTGGGGGACCCCAGCGACTCGGAACTGATGAAGAGGCGAGCCGATGAGATATTCCAGAAGCACACCTTGATGCTGCGAGAGCTATATGATCAGGACCGGATGAATAGGGACGCTTACGAGGAGAGGTTTGCCTCCATAGAGGATGAGAAAGCCTACGTCCTCGTCGAGGTGCAGTAGGTCGCTCACGGCGAGGTCACCTCCCTGGGGAGCACCTCGCGCAAATCGAGGACTACATGCTGCTGATGCAGCATGAGGTCCAGTTGGTCCGCGAGTACCACTATCCGAGGATTCCACCGCGCTCCGGTGTGCGAGGCCGCAGCCGCTGGAAATGGCACAATTACTGATTTGGCTTATTTTATTGTTATTTGTTTCTTGCTCTCGCTATTATTTGCCCCCCCCCCCCCCCGCCTCTGGGGGGTTCTGAACAATTAGGGCCATTGTAATAAGGATATTCCCGCTCGCTCGCAGGATTTCTTTCTCGCTTAGTATGATTTTTATCGCTATGCTAATAGTGCTCGCGCCTTACTTATTTTTTGCTCTGATATGTCTGGCTCGTGAGACATCACCTTGCCTTCGTGGCTTTTTCTTTTTCTTCCTACAGTTTTTACTCGCCGGTGGCAAACCAGGGGACTTCGCTAGGATGCCAACCTTCTTGGAGCGGATAAGACCCCAGGGTGCTGAAAAATCACTGCATGATTCCGCTATCCGCACCCCCAGCGCTTCGTATCCTTCCCGCCCTTTTCATTTCTATAAATAGCCATCCTCTTTTACTCTCTAACTACCGCATTGACTATTCTCTAGCCTCTGTTTTTTCTTCCAGGCCCTCTCCCAAGTTTACGCTCGCACTCGCTTCTTTTCCTGGCTCGCAGATACTACAATCATGGTTGTCGAGGGCGAATCCGAAGGGCGAGCCAGGTTTGCCGGGGATTTCGCGATCACACATTCTTCGGCTCCTCGCTCCCCGGTGATGAGTTCCTCTCCATCATGGACAAGTACATCCCTTCAGGTTATACTCCTCGCCGCCCGCCGAGCACCACCACCCTCAATGATCCTTCCACCGACGAGCTCTCCATCCTCGTTGCTCATTTTGAGAATGGGTTGCGACTCCCACTCTGTCCAGAAGTTTGCCGGGTAATTTATTCGATCCTCGCCATTATTACTCGTGTCACAGGGAGCATGCTAACCATACCTTGGTGAATTTTCTGGTACTCAAGTACTACGGCGTCCTGCTGAGCCAGCTGACGCCGAACACGATCGCCTTGGTGGTCGTGTTCGCCTGCTACCTATGGGAGGAGAAGATCGAGTTCAGCATTCTCGTCGTGCACAAAGTCTTCTCCTTCCGTGCGTACAAGGATGGGATGACCCACTTTGCGAGCCAACATGTCACCGTGTGTGAGACAGTGAACAAAGCCCATTACTGGCAACAAAAATTCATCCTAGTGAAAGGACCGTTCGGCAACATCCCCTTCTCCACCTTCCAATGGGATGATGCAACCTACCGCCCTCCCACCTCGCAAGGCGGCGACGATGCGAGGCTCTACCAATACCTGGACGGTAAAAACTTCGAGGTCACCCACCTCCGGTAGAGGGTGGACTCGCTGCTGTCGGTCCTTCAAGGGGAAGGTTCGACTCGCACTCGCAAGCTCTTATATATATTTTCTTGTTCTATCTGCTAACTCTTTCTTTGCCTTTGCAGGGGAGCGGGATCTTCCCATCCATCCCCCGTATGCGAGGAGCACTACCCTCTCTTCTAGCACTGTTGTCATCGCGGCCGCAGATGCTTGCCGAGAGCCCCTCGACTCGACTTCGGGTAAGAAGCAGTCGCTACCCGCAAGCTAGCTCGCCGTGAAACCCCCCACCAAGAAGAGGAACAAGGACACCCCTTCAATAACAAGGGAGAAAGAGGTCATGGACCTAAGTGAGACTGAGACCCCTCTTACTCCCTCCGTGAGCCAAAAAGTTGCCCAGGAGGGCAGCGAGTTGTAGGATGCTCCTGGCGGCCCCAAGCCGACCAGACATAAGAACTTCGGCCTGAGCGCTATACTTCCAGACTCCCTCGGGAGGCCGGTGCTCACATGAGATCCTGACCTCAACATGATTTCTTGCACGTTGCTCCTTCCCTCCTGGGTTGAGAGTGATAAGGTCAGGGGCAAGGCGTTCGCCCTCGCCTTCGAGCAGTACGGTCGCGAGGACGCCGCCGGTTTCAGCACCCTGCGATCCCGGCTACTCGCCATCGAAGCCATGCGAGCCCACTTCTAGTCCATGGAGCACTCTCACATGGTGGCTCAGCAGTACCTTACTACAGAGAGGGATTTTAAAGAACTCCAGCGCGAGCTCAAGGAGGCCTCGGATGAGATCGCGATCCTCAAGGGAAAAGAGGCCATCTTAGAAGGCTTCCTCGCCATCCTTTAAGGTGGAATGGTAAGTCTTCCACACAACTTCCATCTCACTCGCTATATGTCTCACTTGACTTATGTTTTTCTTTTTTAGGATGCCGAGACCGCGAGCCAGCTACTTGATACTGCTAAATCTAGTTAGTTTAATTAGGTTATTTTTAGGTTATCTACTCTTAATTTTTGCTTATTATTGTTTCTCTAAATGCATTTTTTGGTCATTTTCCTATTTTTAGTGCTAACTTAAGTTTTCTGAATTTTTAGGTCAAAAATGCAGATTTTCCTAGTTCACGCTCTAGGTCACGCCCGTGACCTGGGGATCACGCCCGTGACCTAGGGCGTGTATGTTGTTGTTAACAGTTAAGTTGATGCCGCCATAATTCAGAAATTTTGGTCAGACACGCCCAAAGTTACACGGGCGTGCTTCCAGTCACGGACTTGACTGCCACGTCAGCCAGCCGCCAGTGCCCATGATCGCGTGCCAGCGCCCATGCCTAGCTTGACCACCGAATTGGTCACGCCCCCAGGTCACCGGCGTGACATGGGGCGTGACCCATCAAATCGCGCCAGAATCGAGTGCCGAAACTGATCCAAGCCGCAAAATTGATTAAACAAGTCACGCCACCAGTCACGGGCATGACTTAGGGCGTGACCGAGGCAGAAAAATTTCTATAAATTGGGATGACCTCCAAGCTTTCCCCATAGAGTTTTTGCAGAGAGAAAGGGTGTTACTGCTTTATTTTCATTGATTTTCATATTATTTTTGTATTCTCTTTCTCTCTCTCTCTCTCTCTCTCTCTCTTATTTCAATGCACTTCTTTTTCTAGTTTTCTTATGAATGTTGTAATGCCCTTGTAACTTTCTTTCATAATGTATTGCTAATGCTTAGTAGGCTTTCCATGCAAATGTATCTTCAGTTGAACTCTATTTTAATAAAAATCATATGTTTTTGTTCTCTTAATATCTTCCTCATTTCTCTCTCCTACCCCTCCAACATGAGTAACTAAATCCTCATAGTACTTGATCTTGATGATCTGAGGATGAGTTGATTAAGTTATGATCCTTTAGCCCTCTTTTACTTTCTAAAGTCTTGGGCTTTAGATTTACGCTTAATCAAAATTTAGTGGAGCTATAATATCGATATATAGTCCCCACCTTTGCTTTCATTCTTGGCTAGCCGAGAGGCCGATAGTATGAAGTGAGCGCTTAAGAGTAAAGAGAGTTGCATGCATTTCTCGAGAGAGAATGACATAAATCTCCTGGATTGGAGTCAAATCCAATAGCGGGGTTCACCACTTAAAGCGAGATTTAGGTATTCGAATATGGGACGAGAATTCGGTCGGATTTTCCTAAACTCTGTTGGGCATATCTTCGAGAGAAGCATGCTCAAACTATAGAAACCCCCACAGTCAAGCTACCCTTACTTTATTAAGTTTTAAGTTTGCAAGTTGAATTTTGATCAACTTAAGCCGAAGTAAGTCAAGATCGAGTGCTATTTCTTAATCATCGTTTAACCGTACTTTTATCCAGCTTTTATTTCAATTTAGCAAACAAAACCTTCCAAAAAATTATTAAGATAAAATAATAGTAATTCGTTTGAGTATAAGTAATCAACGGTTCCCAGATTTTAATACGACACTTGTGTTCCTATACTACAGTTCGATAGGTATACTTGCCTTCTCGGATTGCTAGTTCGGATTTTATTTCGTGCAAGCCGAATTTTAATCATCAAGTTTTTGGCGTCGTTGCCGGGGACTCGCTTTTTGTTGATATTTTGAAAGAACGAATCTATTACTTTTATCACCTCTTTTTCTCTCCTCTTTCTTCAAAAAAATTAATTCAAAAAAAAGAGACCTTTTCTTTTTCGAATTTCTCAATCTTATTTTCCCTTCTCTCTTTCTAGTTTATGACCCGAGCAAATCGGTCAGAACTTGTAGACTTGGACCAAGAACTTGAGAGTACTCTTCGGAGAAAATCGCAAGTTCAAGATCCTACATTCCAAGAACTGGCTGAGGATTCGGAGTCGGTTGTTAATATGGGCGAACCTAACCAAAATGAAGTCCCCAACATGGTTGCGGCCCCTGAATGGACTATGTCCCATTATGCAAGGCCTAACCAGGAAGGGACGGAAACTAGTATAGTCTGCCCTGCCGTGGCTAATAATAATTTCGAACTAAAGTCCAGCATAATTCACATGGTGCAGCAATACGTGCAGTTCGACGGATTACAAGATGAAGATCCGAACGCACATATTGCTAGCTTCCTTGAAATATGTGACACCTTCAAAATAAATGGTGTTACGTATGATGCAATTAGGTTAAGACTCTTCCCATTTTCTGTAAGAATAAAGGCTAAGCAGTGGTTGACGACTCTACCTAGAGGTTCTATCACCACTTGGGACCAGTTAACTGAAAAATTTCTAACTAAGTATTTTCCACCAGCGAAAACTGCTAAGCTTAGAAATGATATTTCTTCTTTTTGCCAAATAGATTCTGAAACGCTATATGATACCTGGGAAAGGTATAAAGAATTCTTAAGACGTTGCCCTCATCACGCTCTGCCTATATGGTTACAAGTGCAGACATTTTATAACGGGCTAAATCAACATACTAAGCAAATGATAGACGCCGCTTCCGGTGGTACCTTAAATAACAAAACCCCGGAAGCCGCTCTTGAGCTATTTGAGGATATGGCCATGAACACCTATCAGTGGAATGTGCCAAGATCCCGCCCAAACAAACCTGCAGGTATGTACGAGGTGGATAATGTCTCCCAGCTGGCACTACAAGTGGAAATGCTTAGCAAAAAGATATCGGAAATGAATGCTCCTTCCGCACCTCAGGTTTGGGAATTTGCAAAAGCCACCTCCGAACAAGTTGATTACGTAGGCAATAGAAATGCTTATAATAATTATTCTGCTGCTTCTAATTTTCATGCACCTGGATTTCAATTACCGAATAATTATAATCCTGCGCTGCGTAATCACCCAAACTTTTCTTGGAGTAATCCTGCAAACACAACTCGCCCGCCTCTACAAAATGAATTTACACCACCTCCACCCCCTGTTAACTTTCAAAAACCTCCATCTTTGGAGGAGATGTTTTCAAAATATATAAGTACGAACGAAGCAACTGTCCGGAACTTAGCCGTATCCATTAAAAATCTAGAAAACCAAATCGGGTAGCTCGCCAAAATAATATCCGAGCGACCGCCCGGGACTCTTCCCGCTAACACCGAGTCCAACCCGAGAGAGTAAGCGAAATCTATAACTCTTCGGAGTGGGACGCAAATATCCGGTCCGGTTAGCGAAGAGCCCGAGGCAAGATCCGCCCTATTTTAAAAACACCACTCACTCAAACAGATTTTATCACTCCACGTCCTGTTTTCAAAAACAACCCCGCCCCGCCTTATCCTTCTCAACTCAACAAAGAAAAATTAGATGATCAATATCATCGCTTCCTGGAAATGTTTAAGAAAATACACATCAATTTGCCCTTCCATGAAGCGATATCACAAATGCCCAAGTACGCTAAGTACTTGAAGGATCTTCTAACTAATAAGAAAAAGCTAGAAAATCTATCGCACGTAACTTTAAACGCTGAGTGTTCTGCCGTCCTAACAAATAAATTACCGAAAAAGGCTAACAATCCGGGTAGTTTTTCTATCCCGTGCCTCTTTGGTGATTTATTTGTAAAGAACGCGTTGGCCGACTTAGGTGCGAGCATCAACTTGATGCCATTCTCCTTGTTTAAGAAGTTAGGAGTGGGCACCCTTAGCCCCACATGGATGAGTATACAACTAGCAGATAAGATGATAAAATATCCGCTGGGAATTGTGGAGGACGTGCTCGTAAAGGTAGACAAATTCATCTTCCCGGTGGATTTTGTCATTTTGGACATTGAAGAGGATGTCGAGGTTCCCGTAAGCCTTGGCCTCCCCTTCCTTGCCACCTCCCGTGCTACCATCATTGTGAGTAATGGTAAGCTCTTCCTCCGAGTTGGAGATGATGAAGTGACCTTCTCCATAACACCCTCTATGAAAAATACCCTAGAAAATGACGATTCGTGTTTTTTCTTAGATGTGTTAAGAGAAGACCCTTCTTTTTGTATTTCTGAAAATTCTTCTTCTTTTTGTTCATCTTCAAGCACCTCAATTGAAATATTACATGAAATGGAAATGGCCATTGCTCCCACCCCCTCAAATTTTCAAAATAAATCAAAATTTTTTGAAGAGATCACTTTTGAAAAAGAAAAATCTTTCAAATCTTCGTACGAGGAACCTCCCACATTAGAACTTAAAGAACTACCCAATCATTTAAGATATGAGTTTTTAGAAAAAGACTTTAAGTTACCAGTAATAGTGTCGGCCCATCTAAGTGAATCTAAAAATGCCAAATTGCTAAAAGTTTTACAAAAGCACCGCCAAGCAATTGCTTGGCAGATTTCTGATATTAAGGGCATAAGTTTTTCTTTCTGCACACACAAAATTCTAATGGAAGATAATTCACATAATTCTATTCAACCTCAACGCAGATTAAACCCAAACATGAAAGAGGTAGTAAAGGGTGAGGTCGTGAAATTATTAGACGCGGGAATTATCTATCCAATTTCAGATAGCAAATGGGTGAGCCCCGTCCAAGTAGTTCCTAAAAATGGAGGGATCACGGTAGTGTTAAACGACAATAATGACTTAATCCCAACACGGACGGTGACTGGGTGGCGTATGTGTATTGATTATCGCAAATTGAACGACGCCACCAGCAAGTACCATTTCCCCTTGCCATTCATCGATCAAAACTTAGAACGATTATCCGTCCATAGCTTTTATTATTTCCTCGATGGTCTCTCGGGCTACTTCCAAATTCCCATCTCGCCCGAGGACCAGGAGAAAACGACGTTTACTTGTCCTATCGGCACCTTCGCCTATCGAAGAATGTCGTTTGGCTTATGTAATGCGTCGGCAACATTTCAACGGTGTATGTTGGCCATTTTTGACAAGTACGTAGAAAGTATTATGGAGGTCTTTATGGACGACTTCTATGTGTTTGGTGATTCCTTCGATTTTTGTTTACAGAATTTAGAAAAAGTGTTAGAACGATGTGAGGAGACCAATCTCGCCCTGAACTGGGAAAAATGCCATTTCATGGTGCGGGAGGGATTGGTTGTAGGTCAATCTATCAACAAGAGGAATTGAGGTCGATGAAGCAAAAATAGAAGTGATCGAAAAACTGCCACCGCCAACCAACGTTAAGGCCATAAGAAGCTTTCTAGGACATGCCGGTTTTTACCGGCGATTCATAAAAGATTTTTCGAAAACTACCAAACCCCTCACTCATCTTTTAGAAAAAGACACTCCATTTATTTTTGATGATACCTGCTTCTCTGCTTTTCAATTAATCAAAAATAAGCTAATAAATGCGCCAATTATGATAGCTCCAGTCTGGGACCTTCCATTCGAAATCATGTGCGATGCAAGTAGCTTTGCGGTGGGAGCCGTTTTAGGACAATGCATATCTAAAAACTTCCACCCTATTTTCTACGCAAGTAAAACGCTTACATCTGCATAAGAGAACTATACCACAACAGAGAAAGAATTATTAGCAGTCATTTTTGCGTTCGACAAATTTCGATCTTATATTAGGCTTTCAAAAATTATCATTTTTACGGACCACTCAGCCCTCAAATATTTACTTTCTAAACCAGATGCCAAACCATGCTTACTTCGCTGGATCTTACTCCTCTAGGAGTTCGACTTGGAAATCCGAGATAAAAAGGGAGCTGAAAATTTGGCCGCGGACCATCTTTCACGATTAGATAACCCGTTTATTGAAAATTTAAATGAACCAACTTTTAATGATTATTTTCCCGACGAGAAGTTATTTTCAATCAACACTACTCCTTCTCCTTGGTTTGCAAACTTCGCCAACTACTTAGTAGCACGAGTCCTCCCAAAAGAATTCTCCTATCAGCAAAAGAAGAAATTCTTTTTTGACCTGAAGAATTATTTTTGGGAGGACCCATGTCTGTTTCGAGTTTGTGTAGACCAAGTAGTAAGGAGATGTGTTTCTTTCGAAGAAGGACAAAATATTTTAAAACACTTACATGAAGGACCGACCGGTGGGCACTATCAAGCCAATCAGACCACTCACAAAGGACTAAGTGCAGGCTTTTATTGGCCTAGCCTTTTTGAAGATGCCCAATCTTTTGTGAGTTGGTGCGATAGCTGCCAACGGTCCGGCAATATCTCTAATAAAAATGAAATGTTGCAAAATTATTTCCTCGAGTGCGAAGTTTTCGACCTTTGTGGAATTGATTTTGTAGGTCGTCTTCCTTCTAGCCATGGGAATAAATACATCTTAGTTGCGGTAGATTACGTATCTCGATGGGCAGAGAGCCAAGCTCTTCCTACCAATGACTCTCGAGTCGTTATTATTTTCTTAAAAAAATTATTTTCTCGATTCGGTACTCCTAGGGCCATCGTTAGCGATAGGGGTTCGCACTTTTGTAACGCACAACTTGCAAAAACACTTTTTAAGTATGGCGTTACACATAAGCTTTCAACTGCATACCACCACCCAAACTAACGGCCAGACCGAGGTAGTGAATAGAGAAATCAAACATATTTTAGAAAAGATTGTTTCCACCTCATGTAAGGACTGGTCATATAAATTAGACGATGCTTTATGGGCTTACCAAACAGCATACAAGACTGCCATCGGTTGTACACCGTATCGGTTAGTATATGGGAAATCATGCCATTTACCGGTCGAATTAGAACATCGTGCTTTCTGGGCCCTTAAATTTTTAAATTTTGATCTCCACTCCACCGCCGATCTTCGAAAATTCCAACTCAACGAACTCGACGAGTGGCGCTCCAATGCGTATGAAAATAATAAATTGTAACACCCCAAAAGTCATAATTTGTCGAAGTAGGCGGAATGGTAGTGCGGCGCTCGAAGTAGGCTGAATTTTCCCTACCTGCTCCTCGCGCACGGTCAGTGGCTTTCTTCGCTCACGACCAGTGATTGTGCTCCATGATCGTGCGTTAATTGAGAGGAATAGGGGTCGGCTGAATGGGTGTACGCGCACGACCACTGGATTTCTTCGCGCACGACCAGTGATCGTGCGCCATGATCGTGCGTTAATTGAGAGGAATAGGGGTCGGCTGAAAGGGTGCACGCGCACGACCAGAGGTTCTACGCGCACGACCAGAGACCGTGCTCCTGTGAATGTGCGCACTATTTATTCTGCTCCGCAAAAATGAACGGAGAAGATGATCCGGCCGTTCAAAATTCTTGGAATTTGATCCAACGGCTGTGATGATTGGCTGGGGGGTATTAGGGCTTTTGAGAGGGGTTCTATCCTCATAATATCAAGGCTCTTCTCTATCCTAGGCTAGAGAAAGAAGAAGGAGGCAAGGAAGAAGAAGAGGAGATCCCGCCATTGATGGAGCTCCGGAGCTCCGTTTCGCGAGCCGTTTCCAGATCTGGAGAGTGCAGCCAGGTGCGGTCCTATCCCTCCATGTAAAATCTCAGATCCATGGCTAAGAAGAATGCTCCTAGGGTAACGATTCTTCCTCTCGATATTTGGACTTGTCAATTGTCCTCTCTTTCATTTCTCTATGCTTGCATGAGGAATCCCTTTCACCAAATGGGTGAAGTGTAGGATTTCCTCAAGTTCTTCGGAACTCCGGGTAGATTGTGTCCGTCCCCGGCATTATTGCATGTAGAAATCCGGTAGTCGTGCAGATTTAGGCATTTTGTGTGAAGCCTATTCGTGGCCGTGAGCCCGAATCGGTGATGCTTGATTTGCAACGTTGCATTTAGGTTAAGCCTAGAATGCGTGCCGGATAATGACTCCGTGAAATCATCTATAGTATTGCGGGATTTAAGTGTAGGCGTCTTGTGAAGATCCTAATGAAAGCCCCATGCTTTGAGATTGGATGAAGGCAAACCTTCACCATGAAATTGATGCGGAGCGTATTGTACCTCCCTTGTTGAGTATTTGTGAATCCTAGATCCTTGCAAAGGGGTTAGGTGCGTAGCATATAATTTGTGTAGCACTTGAAAGTGCTAAACCCTTACGGGCCGAGGTGAAGTCGTACCCGCGTCGTGCGATAGATCGCGATGATTAGAGCACCGACAAAGCTAAACCGAACCCGTTTCCATGCAGATCGGTAAGAGGTCCCTACCTCATGGAAGCCGTGTGATCATGGGAGAGGTCGTGGAAGGTGATTTACCTAGACCGACCAAAAGCTCTTTTCCCCACCTAAGGCGATGGCTCTTACGGTGGAGTGTTTTGTGGAATTGATGTTGTTAGCCTCATGCGGTTGTTTAGGCGGTTGTGGGGAACCTTCGGGTGAACCCAACCAACATCATGTGCATACCTAGGTTCCCTCCTTTTGATGCTCAACCTAGAAGATTGATTGTGCTTGAAACCTTACCTTGTGTCGTTGCATTTTCTTTATATTAGTACTTGTGCTAGTATGGCTTGCTTGTAGGGTAGAAGCTCCGCCACCCCGGGAAAGGGGTGGGGTCATTATAATTTGGTCAGCTGTGCTGACCGTTACTTTGTTTGCCACCGCTTGGTGGAATGTTCTTATGCAGGTGCAGGTGAGCCTAGTGGGAAATAGCGGGCGGTGGCCCTTTTGCTGAGTTGGCCCTTGAAGGCCAGCCTCCCTTTTCTGCTTTCTCATATATTGCCGGCCTGCGTGCCGAAGTATGTTCTGAGTTTTGTACATTCATGAATGTAAGTCCTTATGGCCGTAACTCTATTTTATGGTTTCATTCCTATGATAGTGGACAGTTCTAAATGAAATGTTAAATCATTATGCTTCCGCTAGTGTTTAGTTTACTCTGTTGTAGTTCTTTCTCTTTATCACCTTTTAACTCTTAGCTAGTGTGGTTTGTATGGCGTGGGTCCCGACCGGACCTACTGTTATACTATTCGTACTAGCAGGGCATTACAATTTGGTATCGGACTTAAGGCGTCAATCCGTAGTTTAGCGAATTCGGGACGAATTCCTTTTAAGGGGTGGTGTGCACGGGATGTGCATTCACCTACAACGACAAAAACTAATAAGAATGTCCACTTAGGAATGGAAAAACATACTTGTTTGCGGAACCTGAGCGTTCCACGATTGTTGTTTGCTATGTTTTCAGTCACTAAATTGTGTCTTACACGATTATAGGTGACTAGGAGTGGTGCGGGGCCGTCTCAACCCCGTAACACTGCTGAAAGTAGTGGGTCAGCTGAAGTGCCAGTGACCACTCCTCCTGCTGAGATGATCAGGTTAATCGCAGAAGCTGTCTTCGCGATGATCAATGCTCAACTGCAAAGTATTGCACAACCTGCTATGCCTAATACAGATGCGGCCCCGGTGATCGAACCTGCAGTGGAACCTGCGGTGGAACCGAGGGTTGAGACCCCTGTGCCAGTGGCTGCAGTGGAACCTGCAGTGGTGCAAAGGGTGGAGCGTCCTGTAGAGCGTGTAGCCGTTGCGCGAGCGCTTGATCAACAATTGCAACACTTTCTAAGATTCCACCCTCCAACTTTCTCGGGGACCGGATCCCCAACGGAGGTGGAGGACTGGCTGTCAACGGTTAGAAAAACTCTAAAGGCAACAGTAACAGAAGAAGCTATGATGGTCACTTTAGCCACCTTCCTCCTTAACGTAGAGGCAGAGCGTTGGTGGGCCCAACAGGAAGTGCACAAGTTTGGAGGCAAGGAGATTACCGAGATCACGATAGCGGAGTTCTCAAAGTCATTTATTCAAAGGTATATTCCTTCTGCCCAACGCATTGCATTGCAGAACTAGTTTCTGAAGTTTACTCAAGGCGACAGCTCAGTGGATGAGTACTTGCACGAGTTCACTAAACTGGGTCGTTATGCGGGGCCTATGATGGAAGATGAAGAGACAAAGACGAAAAAGTTCTATGAAGGTCTTCGGGACGAGTTGAGGCTGCTCCTTGCAGGCCCAATGACGTTAGGTTTCCATGTGATGGTCCAAACTGCCAGATCCCTAGAGTTGGACATGAAGAGGATACAAGCAAAAACCGTGGCAAAGAAACCTGAGTTTCATGCGCCGGCCTCTCAGTCCAAGTCAGAGTTCAGAAAGAACAAAAGGAAGTTCAAACCGGCGGAGCATTATCGCTCAAATGTTTCGGGAGCAATGACTGTGCGGGGTCCTATCACGTGTTTCACCTGCTGGAAGGTGGGACACAAGGCCGCGGTGTGTCGAAGTGCTCCCCTGAAGGCAGAGAACCGAGCGTTGGACTATGCTCACGCTGCGGAAAAGGGTAAAGCTGCGGAGTCTTCGGCTTCAAAGCACATTATTCCGACTCACCCGAGAGTCTATTCGCTTGGCCAGCAAGAAGCTATACGACAGACTGATGTCGTCACAGGTACGAATTAGAAGCTAGCTTTTACAGCTATATAGATAATTCATATTGTTGTACGACTATATGCTTTATTTGTGTGCAATTAGGTTTCATCCTAATTTTCAACTATCTGGCGAGAGCTCTATTTGATACGGGTGCATCGCACTCTTTTCTATCCAAGGACTTCGTGGTGCGAATCGGAGTGCCTTCTACCTTGGTAGAGGATAGATTGGAATTAGTTCTACCCAATGGATCTCGCATGAGTGCGGATAGGAAGAGCCGTGTGAAGGTGCGGATCGGAAGTCAGGATTTCGACTTGGAAGCGTCGTTATTACCTTTAGCGGAATTTGATGTGATCTTCGGCATGGACTGGCTCTCGGAGCAGCGAGCATGCATTGATTGCAATTCAAAGGAGATCACTCTGGGAAAGAACACCGAAGACGAAACCACGTTCGCCGGTATGCGAGGAGCGAGCAAGACGCTGATGTCTGCTCTCCAAGTGGTTAAGGCGGTGAGAAAAGGCGTCGAGTTGTTCTTCACTTTGTTGGAGGCTTCGGAACCAAAACCCAGGTTGTGTGATGTCCCAGTTGTAGCGGAGTACGACGACGTGTTTCCTAACGAACTCCCTGGGGCTCCGCCTCAGCGAGAGATTGATTTCTGTATCGAGTTGGTGTCAGGAGCCAAACCTGTGGCCCGCTCACCGTACCGGATAGCGCCAAAGGAATTGGCAGAGCTGAAGGTCCAATTGCAAGAGCTGCTAGAGCAAGGCTACGTATGTCCAAGTTCATCACCTTGGAGTGCGCCGGTCCTCTTTGTGAAAAAGAAGGACGGGAGCTTGCATCTATGTATCGATTATCGAGAGCTAAACAAGTTGACCGAGGAGAACCGATATCCGATTCCAAGAATCGATGATTTATTCGACCAACTGGTTGGGTCGACGGTATACTCCAAACTGGACCTAAGGTCCGACTATTACCAACTGCGGATAAGGGAATGTGATATTCCAAGGACAGCGTTCAGTACCCGCTTTGGGAACTGTGAGTTCACGGTGATGCCGTTCGGTCAGTCTAATGCACCGTCGGTATTCATGGACTTAATGAACAGGACGTTTCGAGAGTATTTGGATCAATTTGTGATCGTCTTCATCGACGACATTTTGGTATACTCTCATTCGAAAGAGGAGCATGTAGGGCATCTGCACGCAGTTCTGAGCACCTTGAGGAGGAGTCAGCTTTATGCCAAGTTCTCCAAGTGCGAGTTTTGGCTACCGTCTGTAGCATTCCTTGGTCATGTTATTAGTGGAGAAGGAATTGCAGTTGATCCGTCGAAGATAGAAGTGATCCGAGCGTGGCCTTTGTTGAAAAATGTAGCGGAAGTTTGAAGTTTCTTAGGACTTGTCGGCTGTTATAGGCGCTTTGTGGAGAACTTCTCGAGGATTGCACTCCCTCTCACTAAACTGACTAGGAAAGATCATAAGTTCGTTTGGTCGCCCGAGTGCGCACGAGCTTTTGAAGAGCTGAAGAGCCGTCTGACCACGACACCCATTCAATGCTCGCCATGTGGTACGGAAGGCTACGAAATTTATAGCGACGCCTCGGGGAGTGGCTTGGGTTGTGTCCTAGTGCAGTTCGGAAAGGTAATTGCCTACAGCTCCCGACAATTGAAGGTTCATGAGAGGAATTACCCTGTCCATGATTTGGAACTGGCGGCCATGGTATTTGCTCTCAAACTTTGGAGGCTTTATTTGTATGGCGTGAAGATCGACATCTTTACCGACCACAAGAGCCTCAAGTACCTGCTGGATCAAAGGGAGTTGAATATGCGTCTGAGGAGGTGGATGGAGTTCCTGGGGGACTACACCTTTGACATCAAATATACTCCTGGAAAGGGAAATGTAGTTGCGGACGCGTTGAGTCGTCGGGCTCTCGAATAAGCAAATTGGATTTTGATGCACGGTGAGCGTCTAATCCGCGAACTGGAAGAAATGGAGATCATTTGCGTTGATAGAAGAGTGTCTACTTCAGCATGCTTGAACTGGACGGAGGTTCAATACGACCTTGCCGACCGAGTTCGACAAGCATTGGAGCTGGATGAGAGCATGAAACGCTATAAAGCAGAAACCGTGGATGGATTAAACTCTGATTTCTCCTTCGAAGATGGCCTTATGTGGAAAGAGGGCAGATTGTGCGTCCCAAACATTGGTACTCTACGGTCGGAGTTGATGTACGAGGCTCATCATACCAAGTACTCGATCCACCCGGGGAGCACGAAAATGTACATGGACATGAAGAAACTTTTTTGGTGGCCGGGTATGAAGAAGTACATTGCCCTCTACGTGGCCAAGTGTAATACTTGCGCATTGGTGAAGGTGGAATGTCAACGTCCCGGTGGATTTTTGAAGTCCTTGCCGATTCCGGAATGGAAGTTTGATGATATTTCGATGGATTTCGTGCACGGTTTGCCGAGATCACAGCATGGAAACGACGCCATCTGGGTGATCATGGACAGACTGACAAAGGTATCACACTTCATTCCGAACCGGAAGGATGATTCTGTAGAAAAACTGGCAAAGTTGTACGTGGATAACATCGTACGGTTGCACGGGATTCCCCGTAGCATCGTCAGTGATCGTGATGGGCGGTTCACATCGAATGATTGGAAGCTAATTCATCAACTATTAGGTACCAAGCTGAAGTTTAGCACGGCCTTCCACCTGCAAACTGATGGACAGACCGAAAGGACCAATAGGACGATGGAAGACATGCTGAGGATGTGCGCCCTGGATTTCGGAAAGAGATGGGAAGAACACCTCTTTATGATCAAATTTGCTTACAACAACAGCTACCAAGCGAGTATAAAGATGGCCCCTTTCGAGGCTCTTTATGGTAGGAAATGTCGCACACCGTTGTCTTGGGCTGAAACGGGCGACACTAAGTTGTTAAAATGCAAAGACGTGGATGAGGCGAATACATCGATCCGGGCTATTCGGGAGCGCTTGCTCATTGCCCAGGATCGGCAGGCAAAATATTACAATGCAAATCACCGAAACCTCGAGTTTTCCATTGGCGAATGGGTTTATCTCAAGATCAAACCGTTCAAAGGAGTATCAATAATCCGACACTTGAAAAAGCTAAGTCCGAGGTACTTAGGACCGTTCGAGATCTTGGACCGCATCGTTGAAGCTGCTTATCGGCTTGCTCTATCTTTGGAGTTGAGCGGGTTGCATGATGTATTCCACATCTCTGTGTTGCGGAATGCTGTTAAAGAGCCTAATGTGGTTGTTGCTGTCAATGAAGTGTCGGTAGATGGTGGGCTAATGACAAAAGTCAAGCCCATTTGCATTGAAGACACTGAAGTGAAGCAGTTGCGGAACAAGTCCATACGGATGGTGAAAGTCCGTTGGAATAATTGCGGAAGAGAGGAACTCTCTTGGGAAAGAGAGCAAGCGATGCTCACGGAGTACCCCGAGCTAATCCCCTCAGGTAAATTTTAACGGTATTTGCTATTACTATGGTTTTTGAAATTTCGGGACGAAATTCTTTTATGGGAGGTGGAGTTGTAACACCCCAAAAGTCGTAATTTGTCGAAGTAGGCGGAATGGTAGTGCAGCGCTCGAAGTAGGCTGAATTTTCCCTACCTGCTCCTCGCGCACGGTCAGTGGCTTTCTTCGCGCACGACCAGTGATCGTGAGCCATGATCGTGCGTTAATTGAGAGGAATAGGGGTCGGCTGAAAGGGTGTACGCGCACGACCAGTGGCTTTCTTCGCGCACGACCAGTGATCGTGCGCCATGATCGTGCATTAATTGAGAGGAATAGGGGTCGGCTGAAAGGGTGTACGCGCACGACTAGAGGTTCTTCGCGCACGACTAGAGACCGTGCGCCTGTGAACGTGCGCACTGTTTATTCTGCTCTGCGAAAATGAACGGAGAAGATGATCCGGCCATTCAAAATTCTTGGAATTTGATCCAACGGCTGTAATGATTGGCTGGAGGGTATTAGGGCTTTTGAGAGGGGTTCTATCCTCATAATATCAAGGTTCTTCTCTCTCCTAGGCTAGAGAAAGAAGAAGGAGGCAAGGAAGAAGAAGAGGAGATCCCGCCATTGACGGAGCTCCGGAGCTCCGTTTCGCGACCCGTTTCCAGATCTGGAGAGTGTAGCCCGGTGCGGTCCTATCCCTCCGTGTAAAATCTCAGATCCATGGCTAAGAAGAACGCTTCTGGGGTAACGATTCTTCCTCTTGATATTTGGACTTGTCAATTGTCCTCTCTTTCATTTCTCTATGCTTGCATGAGGAATCCCTTTCACCAAATGGGTGAAGTGTAGGATTTCCTCAAGTTCTTCGAAACTCTGGGTAGATTGTGTCCGTCCCCGGCATTATTGCATGTAGAAATCCGGTAGTCGTGCGGATTTAGGCATTTTGTGTGAAGCCTATTCGTGGCCGTGAGCCCGAATCGGTGATGCTTGATTTGCAACGTTGCATTTAGGTTAAGCCTAGAATGCGTGCCGGATAATGACTCCGTGAAATCATCTATAGTACTGCGGGATTTAAGTGTAGGCGTCTTGTGAAGATCCTAATGAAAGCCCCATGCTTTGAGATTGGATGAAGGCAAACCTTCACCACGAAATTGATGCGGAGCGTATTGTACCTCCCTTGTTGAGTATTTGTGAATCCTAGATCCTTGCGAAGGGGTTAGGTGCGTAGCATATAATTTGTGTAGCACTTGAAAGTGCTAAACCCTTACGGGCCGAGGTGAAGTCGTACCCACGTCGTGTGATAGATCGCGACGATTAGAGCACGGGCAAAGCTAAACCAAACCCGTTTCCATGCAGATCGGTAAGAGGTCCCTACCTCATGGAAGCCGTGTGATCATGGGAGAGGTCGTGGAAGGTGATTTACCTAGACCGACCAAAAGCTCTTTTCCCCACTTAAGGCGATGGCCCTTACGGTGGAGTGTTTTGTGGAATTGATGTTGTTAGCCTCATGCGGTTGTTTAGGCGGTTGTGGGGAACCTTCGGGTGAACCCAACCAACATCATGTGCATACGTAGGTTCCCTCCTTTTGATGATCAACCTAGAAGATTGATTGTGATTGAAACCTCACCTTGTGTAGTTGCACTTTCTTTATATTAGTACTTGTGCTAGTATGGCTTGCTTGCATGGTAGAAGCTCCGCCACCCTGGGAAAGGGGTGGGGTCGTTATAATTTGGTCAGCTGTGCTGACCGTTACTTTGTTTGCCACCGCTTGGTGGAATGTTCTTATGCAGGTGCAAGTGAGCCTAGTGGGAAATAGCGGGCAGTGGCCATTTTTTATGCTTAAAACTCTTATATAAAAAGGAAAAACAAACATGATAATATTGAGTACTTGACAAATGTTAGATTGTTCATCTTTAAGCTAAAAACTCTGATCTATTTCAATGAAAAGTATTCTAAAACTCCTTATCATTTCCTTCTCTCTAAAAGCTCGATCATGCCTTTATCTTAGTATCAAAAATTTTGTGTTTTGCTTCCTTACCCACTTTTGCTAATAACAAAAGGGGGAGAACTAACATGATAAATATAAACTGCTATCAAAATAGAAAATGAACATGCTTAATTAAGATGATAGCTTACATATTAGGGGAGCATTCACTCAGGGGGAGCATGTATTTAGGGGGAGCAATTCTAAATGCTAAAATCGATAATTATCCTAAGTCATCACTTTCACACACACACAAGTAAGTTTCATCATGTTTATATATTAATGCTCTCATTTATCATTAATGGATTTGTTATCATCAAAAGGGGGAGTTTGTTGGAACATGGTCTTCCGTATCTCCTAGGTTTGATAATAACAAATCCTATGTGTATTTGATCTTGTGTGTTTAAGTGTGCAGGATAACAAAGTCCACATGACTCAAGGATTATATAAGAAGGTTGCCCCCAATGTTGAGCCATCAAATCCAAAACTCCTACAAGCACTGGCGGTAGTCCTAATACAGGCGCTAGCTATTGCACGACGAACTGTAAGCGGCGCTCAACGAAATTCTCATCACTGCGTTCGACGAAAATTCGCTCGACGAACTGTTAGCTGCGCTCGACGAAAATTCGATCGATGAAAAGATTGCTTAAGCACAATTCCAGGAGTACATATAGAAGGAGATAGCGTCTGGAGGTATCCGATAGCGCAGGCGATAGCGCGGAGCACAGAAGGTAAGAAAGAATTGTTTCCTCAGATTTAAGATTCTGCCGCACAGAATATGTCCTAAAATGGTATAGCGCCGGCGGTAGCACTAGCGCAGGCGCTAGCACTAAGGCTATAAAAAGGACCCCTTGGCTCCGTCTTGATTATCCTCACGAGATCCTAAATTCCAGAGCTTCGTGCCACAACAGAGAGAGGAAGGTTCAGAGAGATACTCCCACAAATCCATAAAGGCTTAAGAAGATCCCTCGAGAAGATTTCAACACGCGTCATCATAGTGACGAAAGACCGCATCGACTACGATCATACTATGCATCTTCGTCTACTTCTCCAAGAGATCCACATAGAGGGAGTTTTATATTATTGTCTTTTTATTTCACATCTTTTCTTGTAATCGTGTAGTAAATTCGCCTCGTGTTGGCGACTAGGTCAGGGTAGGACTTAGGGCTGAAATTCGCCTCGTTTGGTGACTAGATCTAGTTTAGGTCTAGGGGGTGCTCGAGGCCATATCCGGGGAAGGGTTGGCTAGAGCGGCTTGAGGCCGTTTCCGGGGAAGGATCGGTTAAAGCCAACCGGTTCTTGAGGATACGAGTCGGTATATAAAACATAAAGAGTCTTTCATATTTCGCTTTGATTTCTAGCATCATTGAAATCAAAATTTTGTAATCAATTTTATTAATAATAATCATGTCTCTCTTTGTGTAATAAAATTGATTTGTTCTTCATTTCTCTAAATTATTTTTTATCCTCTCCTTTATTATAAATAAATTTAGATCTTTAAACAAAATCACTATTTTGATTTCTTATCATAAGCTAGTATTTCTAAATATAATATAAGTTTTTAAAACCCATATTCACCCTCCCCCCCCTCTATAGGCGCCTACCGATCCAACACACTCCAGCAGCAAAACTTGTCACCCTACCAGCCTTTCCAGAGATCAACTTGACCCACCATCTATGAGAGCTCGGCAGCGGAATTGATCTGGGGCACTCCATCACCAAAACCTGTCACCCTGCCAGCCTCTCTAGAGATCAACCTGACCCACCGTCTATGAGAGCCCGGTAGCAGAATCAATCTGGGGCACTCCAGCACCGAAACTTTTCACTCCTGCTTAGAAAAGATTTCCACACCAATATATTGAGATTAGAACATATAACAAGTCAAATGCAAAAAGCTTCAAGGATGGAATAGTTTCAGGTCATCCACGCTCCTAGCTAGGCCGAGGAGTACCCCGTCCACATCTCGGAGGTGGTACCCTCCTGACTTGAGCGTCTCGTCTATAATATATGGCCCCTCCCAGTTGGGATTGAGCTTTCCTACCACGGCTCCACTCCCGGCCGCGTCAACCTTCTTCACTACTAGGCCTCCTTTCTCGAACTATTTTATTCGGATATGCTTGTCGAAGTACCGGGCCATCCTTTCTTTGACCTCTTCTTGCTGGACGTTGTCCAATACATGAAGCTCTTCCACTAGGTCCAGAGACAGCCATTACTCTTCCCCATTCTCCACCATCCATTCTTCATCCCCCTCGCCCGCGGTGACCACCCTGGGGGACTTCACTTCGAACTCTACTATGAGGATGACCTCAGATCCGTAGGAGAGCTTGAATGGAGTCTCCCCGTGGCCGTGTTTTGTGTGGTCCTCAGGGCCCAGAGGACCGAAGGCAGCTGCTCTACCAAGTTCTCCTTGAGGTTCTCGACCTTCTTCTTCAGCAAGTTCACGATAATCTTGTTTGTCTCCTCCACCTGCCCATTTCTCCTCGGGTGGTGGACTAACGCAAACCGAAGGTCTATGCCGAGCTGGGTGTAAAAGCTGACAAACTCGTCGCTGGCAAACTGCGGCCCATTGTCTGTAACTATGGCTAGCAGGAGCCCATGCCTGCATATTATCTCACCCCATATGAAATTTCTAACTTCTTGGGATGTTACCTTGGCCATCGCCTTTACCTCCAACTACTTGGAGAAATAATCGATCATTACCAACAGGAACCTTCTCTAGCCACTCGCTTGTGAAAAAGGACCTACTAGGCCCAGGCCCCATATGGCAAAGGGCCAGGGTGCTGTGATGGATCGAAGCCTTTGGGCTACCAGGAGCTGGAGAGGAGAGAACAACTGGAACTTTTAACATTTCCTTGCGAACTCCGCCGCATCCTTACTGAGGGTAGGACAAAAGTAGCCCTGCCTCAACACTCTCCCCTCCAAGGTTTGGCTCCCGGAGTGGCTTCCACACTCCCCTGAGTGAATTTCCTTCAGGACCCTTGGGACCTCCTCCTCTGACACACAACGGGATAGGAGTCCCGAGTGTGTTTTCCTTTACAGTCCTCCTGCATGCAAGGAATAATAGGTCGATTTATACCTGAAGCGCCACTTATCCACATCCCCTTCGGGGAACTCCCCTGATGTCAAGAAGGTGATGAAGGGGTCCATCCATGATGCACGTTGGTCCACCTCCATCATCTCCCCCTCTTCGATGGATGGGCGGAAGAGGTCTGACACCGACCCCTTCCCTGGGAACAAACTTGGCTAGGAGGTCCGTCGCGACACTCTCCTCCCTTGGCATGTGATGGATTTAGATGTTCCGGAACTGTCTTATGAGCCCCTTGACCTTTTCCAAGTACCGCTGAAGAGTCGGCTCATTTACTTCGAAATCCCCACTGACTTGGCAAGCTACCACCATGGATTCTGTCGAGACCTCCACATCTTGCACTCCCAACTCTCAGGATAGGCGGAGCCCTTTTATCACGGCCTCGTACTCAACCAGATTGTTGGTGAGTGGAAAATGAATGATGATCGCCTGCTCGATCCTCGTTCCTTGGGGGCTTACCAAAACCACTCCTCCCCTGAAGGAACACTTTCACGAGGCCCCATCCACCAACATCTTCCAAGCCACCGGGGTGGGTAGCTCGAACTCTTCCTCCTCGATCACGTTGTCCGCTAAGAAGTCCGCCACCACTTGGGCCTCTATGGACACCCTGGGCACATACGAGATATCGAATTCACATAGCTCCACCGACCACTTAGCCAGCCTCTAATACCAATCTCCCCCTATTTGAAGAAGGCAGAACACCCTCAAATGCTGGAGTACATTACTCATAAATTCTTGATATGTGTTATTGCAATAATGAATTCATCATATCATGCTCATTGCATCAAAAATTTTATAACTGATAATGTTTATGAAAGTCATATTACCACAAAGTTTAATTAATCCATCAGTGTGATTTGATAAACATGACAATGCAACACATATTAATTTAACCAATAATACATGGGTAAATTTTAGATACATCTCAGATTAACAATTCAGATAGGGTAATAAATCAAAGTTTAATTTGCATTCACATATTCATAAAACATTTCAGACAAATTATAGTTCAGTTATAATCCAGCCATTCATAAGATATTTATACATTCATTTAGAATTTTCTTTTCTTAGAATAGGAGCACTCAGGAATATCAACAGCTGCTTCTTTTCCTTTAACTGAGACCAGTTGGTCTGCTGTAGCATCCATGTCTTCAGCAACCACTTCTTCTTATGCTGGGAGCTCCTTATCTTCAGCATCCATGTTTTCAGCAACCACTTCATCTTGGACTGGAGGCTCCTTATCTTCAGCAGGTACAACCATGTCTTCAGGCAGATTTGTGGCTGTGTTCTTTTCAGCATTTGCTGCTTCAATCTCTGCAATCTTCCTCTTGTTCCCCTGCCTTTTAAAATACATGAATGGCTTTGGGATATATTTAGATGGCATCCTTCTTGGGTTATCTTTTATAACAAGGTTTGCTTTGAATACTTTATCTCTTTTTGTGTTCCTCTCTAAATGCTTTATTGATAGTGCATTATTTATAGTTATTTTTATATAGTAGTTTAGTAGTAATTAAATAGTTTTTATATACTTTTAGTTTAATTTATATCTAATTTACTTTATTTTGTGTTTTCAGGTAATCTGGGGCTGCTAATAGCAAATTTAAGCCCAAAGCCGTGTTCAGGGGAAATTCCAGAGCAATTCTGCAAAAATCTTCAGTACATGCCCCAGGTCACGGGCGTGACCTGTGGGCGTGACCATGGTCACGGCCATGCTTCGCTTTCAGCCCCCAGAAATCGCTGCCACATCGGATTAAAGTTACACGCCCCAGGTCACGAGCGTGACCGAAGGCATGACCATTAGTTCACAGGCGTGACTCTCCCACCTAGCATTCAATACGAGCAGTTTCCTTCGTCGACCAATTCCAGCTTACACGCCCTTGCTCATGGGCGTGACCAAGGGGCGTGACCTCTCCCGCAACTGCCAGATTAACTCCAAGTTGCGCCGTTTCCCGCCTTTTCCTGACTCGGTCAAGACACGCCCTAGGTCACAGGCGTGACCTAGGCCGTGACCCGTCGAGATGATCAATTTTGGCAGTTTTTCTTCTCCAACGCTCCAGGGCTTTCAAGACGCAGTTACGCACCTTACACGCCCTTAATCACGGGCGTGACCAAGGGCGTGACTCATTAATTTTCTGCCTATAAAAGCCAGCTGCTGCCAAAGTGATAAAAAAGGAGTCCATGCTTAGTTTGGATCGTTTCTAGTATAGTTTTCTGCATTTTTCTTAGTGTAACTTTATTTTAAGTCTTGTCTTTTTAATTCCTAGCTTAGATTTATTTTACCTGCAATTGTACTTTTTTTTCATAGTTATAAAATGTTCTTTTTCTCAATTATGTTTAGCTAATTTTCATAGCATTTAATCGGATGAATTCTTAAGCTTTTATATTTCGTAATCTCTTATTCATAGTTTAGTTTTGGAAAACTAAGATTTACCGTTGATTTGCAATTATTGGTTTCATATTTCTAGGGTATGATAATCAAGTTTGATACGTATTTTAGTGAATCGAGAGATCCGTAAATACGGGTAGATTGCTCATCGGTAAAAAGAGTTGTACGCATTCCTCGAGAGAGGGTGACGCAAATCTTCCAGATTGGAGTCAAATCCAATAGTGGGGCTCACCGCATAAAGCAAGCTTAGGGGGTTCGACTGGCCGAGGGGTCTTAATCGATCAACCTATGGTTAGGTGGTAGTTCTCTCGAGAGAGGCTCTATCAAATTTTGGGAACCTCCGCGGTCAAGTTTTGTCTAAATCAATTTCTTATGAGTTCTAGATTTACGAAATATTTTACTTAAGAAGGATTCTCGATCAAATGTTTCCTTTCTTTATTATTTATTTTATAAAACCCTTTTAAATATTCTACCGATAAAATAATATTAATTTGCGTGAGTAGAAGTAATCAACAGACCCGTGGAATACGACACTTGATATTTATTTGTTTTAAATATCCTATGCTATGAACGATAGGTGTTCTTGCCTATAGTTCGTAGAATTTTGAGAAAATTATTTATATCCTAAATTTTTACGTATCAAGTTTTTGGCGCCGTTGCCGAGGAATATTTTTGTTGATATTTTGAAAGCGTGAATTTTATTACTTTTATCATTCTCTTTCTCCGCCCCCATTTCACTTCTTGCGTTTTCTTTTAAAATTCATTTCTATTAGGTAACAGTTGTTTAATTTTCTTTTTTGAAAAAATATGAAGTTATCACAGTTGGCCGCAAAAGTTGCTAAGCTTCAAAACAAAGTCAATCTTTTGGAAGCCGCACGAATGCGCCAAATTATTTGTCATTTTTGTGGGGGTCATCATTCTAGTGAGGAATGCTATTTTTCATTTCAAAAATTTTCTCATGAAAATCAAATTAATTTTTCTAATGAAAATTATAAGTTTTATAATGAAAATAATAATTTTTAGGATGAAAATAATTTCTCTTTAAATCATGATTCGATTGAATTTTCTTCTTGCTCTGATGTTAATTATTCATGGTGGCAAGGTCATCCGGATAGTTTTCAGTGCGAAGAAGGAAATTCCTTCAATCATGATTTGCATTCCTCAAATTTTCCGCAAATTTGTTCTTCTTCTGATCTTGAAATTTTTTCGACTTTTTCTCCAAATTTAAATAATTATTCTCAAGATCAAGAAGAACAATTGTACCAAGAATTTCACAAAGTCATGGAGACACTGGGTGAATTAGAAAATGGAAAATTTTCTTCTTCTCCTTCGCCCGCCCTTTCTTCTCTTTCTCATGAAATTATTATTCATGAAGAAATTGTGTCTCATGAATGTTCTCCACTTGGTATTGATTTTTTAAATAATAATTTTATTTTTGAAAATAAACAACCGGAGCTTAATCATGTATTTTCGCAAGCGCCTCCTCCTTGCAAAAATTTTTCTGACTTGCTAATTTTTGATTCTTTTGATACTAACGATTTTCATGTAGAGGAAGAGTCGTTGCAACCAAACGTCTTCACTGATCCATTTGCCGCTCATCTCCAGCAATCCAAATTACCTAAGGTATGTATAGGTAATTTGGATTCACAATGTGAAGCTAACGGACAACGAAAGAATCAAGTTTATAGCGGAGGAGTAGCCGGGCGATCGACTTCGGCATGCTCTCCTAAGCGTGAATTAAGGGAGTTGCCTATGCATTTTCAATTTTATTTTCCTTTTTCCTAACAATAACCGTCTAGCTTAAAGACGGGAAAAAGAAAGCGCTTTTGGGAGGCACCCATTGCTTATCCTTTTTGCAATTTTTATTTTCTTTATCTACCTTTTCTTTTCAAGTTTTTCCCTCTTCATCCTTGTTTATAAACATTGGGGACAATGTTTATTTTTAAGTATGGGGGGGGGGGGGGGGGGGGGGGTGTTCTCTAATGTTTGTTTTTATTCAAAAAAATTCAAAAAAATTTAGAAAAACACTTTTAATACAAAAAAATCAAAAATATTTAAAAATCATAAAAAATCTTCTTTTGTCTTCTTTTTCAATTTTGTTTTTAAAATTTGGAAATAATAAAAAAAATTAAGAAAATTTAAAAAAATTAAAAATTTAATTTCTTGCGAAAGGGCCGTGTGGGTTTTCATCCCACAAAACCGCCTAGTACCTTGCGAGCCCGTCATTGGGTAGCCCTTGGGAAGTCCAAGAATATTAAAAAAAAACATTTTGTTTTAATATAAAAAAATAAAAAAAATCCAATAGAATAAATTTTGTATTATTAAATTTCTCCAAACTTCATTTATGCAAAATTAATTTTAATTATGAGTTGTCTTTATAGGCTTTTTATGGAGTTTTCTTTTTATGAATTTTTAAATCTTATATTTCTCTTCAAAATATGTTAGATTTAATTTTTAGATGAATTTGATTTAATGAATTTTTCATTATTTTGATTTGTTTAGAATATTTCTTAGTTTTATTTTCTCTTCTTAAAATATCATAATTCAATTTTGTAGTAATTGTGTTAAATATCTCTAGATTTTACTTATATTAACTTGAACTCATAGTTTCTTGTAGATTGCTCAATTTGTTTTCTATGCTCTTAAAATGTATCTTTGGAATTTGTTTAGCCTTTAAACCTTAGCCCTTCCCCTACCTTTTTGTTAAACCCATTGTTTGGCATAAATTGTTTTTTTAAAAAGATCATATGTCATGGAATGAGAGGATAAAATTCATCATTCCTAAACATATGCACCCAAATTAGTAAAAGATTATATGGCATGGAGATGAGAGGATAAAATTCATCACTCCTAAACATATACATTTGGGATATAAGAAGAAGAAGAAAATAAAAAAGATGGAAATGAGAGAATAAAATTCATCATTTCCTATATTCAAAGTAACTTCTTCAATGCCAATTTTACCCTAATTAGCCAAGTTTATTTGCTTATCCTAAGATATTTTTGAGAGATCATAGTTAACTTTTTGTAGTTTTCTAAAAAGTTTCTAATGATGTTTAAAGTTTCTATAATTTTAATCTTGGATATTTTACTTAATTCAATGCAATTTTGTTTATGAAGATTTAGTTAGAGAATTTTAAAACTAAAATTTATTCTACTTATTTCAATTTATGAATTATTAATTATTTCTTATTAATCTGAATTTTAACTTCTTAACTTATTTTGATATGAGTTTTATAAGATTTGGAGTACATAATTAGAAGTAAATCTGTTTGGAAATGTCCTATAAATTCTTCTCATACTTATAAATTAGTTTTTGCTCTGGAATAGCAAAAGCTTAAGTATGGGGGTATTTGATAGTGCATTATTTATAGTTATTTTAATATAGTATTTTAGTAGTAATTAAATAGTTTTTATATACTTTTAGTTTAATTTATATCTAATTTACTTTATTATGTGTTTTCAGGTATTCTGGGGCTGCTAATAGCAAATTCAAGCCCACAGCTGTGTTCACGGGAAATTCCAGAGCAATTCTGCAAAAATCTTCAGTACACGCCCTAGGTCACGGGCATGACCTGTGGGCGTGACCATGGTCACGGCCGTGCTCCGCTTTCAGCCCCCAGAAATCAGTGCCACATCAGATTAAAGTTACACGCCCCAGGTCACGGGCGTGACAGAGGGCGTGACCATCAGGTCACGGGCGTGACTCTCCCACTAAGCATTCAATACGAGCAGTTTCTGCCGCCGAGCCATTCCATCTTTCACGCCCTTGGTCGCGGGCGTGACCAAGGGGTGTGACCTCTCCCACAACTGCCAGATTAACTCCAGATCACGCCGTTTCCCGCCGTTTCCTGACTCGGTCAAGACACGCCCTAGGTCACGAGCATGACCTAGGTCGTGACCCGTCGAGATGATCAACTTTGGCGGTTTTTCTTCCCCAATGTTCCCGGGCTTTCGAGACGTAGTTACGCAGCTTACACGCCCTTGGTCACGGGCGTGACCAAGGGCGTGACTCACCAATTTTCTGCCTATAAAGCCAGCTGCTGCCAAAGTGATAAAAAGGGAGTCCATGCTTAGTTTGGATCGTTTCTAGTATAGTTTTTCTGCATTTTTCTTAGTGTAACTTTATTTTATGTCTTGTCTTTTTAATTCCTAGCTTAGATTTATTTTACCTGCAATTGTACTTCTCTTTTCATAGTTATAAAATGTTCTTTTTCTCAATTATGTTTAGCTAATTTTCATAGCATTTAATCGGATGAATTCTGAAGCTTTTATATTTCGTAATCTCTTATTCATAGTTTAGTTTTGGAAAACTAAGATTTATCGTTGATTTGCAATTATTGGTTTCATATTTCTAGGGTATGATAATCAAGTTTGATCCGTATTTTAGTGAATTGAGAGATCCGTAAATACGGGTAGATCGCTCATCGATAAAAAGAGTTGTATGCATTCCTCGAGAGAGGGTGACGTAAATCTTCCGGATTGGAGTCAAATCCAATAGTGGGGCTCACCGCATAAAGCATGCTTAGGGGGTTCGACTGGCCGAGGGGTCTTAATCGATCAACCTAAGGTTAGGTAGTAGTTCTCTCGAGAGAGGCTCTATCATATTTTGGGAACCTCCACGGTCAAGTTTTGTCTAAATCAATTTCTTATGAGTTTTAGATTTACGAAATATTTTACTTAAGAAGGATTCTCGATCAAATGTTTCCTTTCTTTATTATTAATTTTATAAAACCCTTTTAAATATTCTATCGATAAAATAATATTAATTTGCGTGAGTATAAGTAATCAACAGACCTGTGGAATGCAACACATGATATTTATTTATTTTAAATATCCTATGCTATGAATGATAGATGCTCTTGCCTATAGATCGTAGAATTTGGAGAAAATTATTTATATCCTAAATTTTTACGTATCAACAAGGTTTGGGATGTATTTAGATGGCATCCTAATATACATGAATGGCTTTGGGATGTATTTAGATGGCATCCTTCTTGGGTTATCTTTTCTAACAAGGTTTTCTTTGAATACTTTATCTCTTTTTGTGTTCTTCTCTAAATGCATTATCCATTCCTCAGATGGATATAGCTTATCAATGTCTTTGCTTATTTGGTCATGGCTTAGCCAGGCATTTAGGATTATCTCTTTGGAGTCATCACTCCAATATTCAAAATCAGGGTCTCTACTGTTTTCATCCCTTTATTTGGCCATGAATTCCTCAGTGAGCAACACATGCTCTCTTTCTCTTTTCTTTTTCAATCTCTCATTTTGTGCTATTGCCTTTTGATGAGGGAAATCCCAGTATTCTGCCCTATTAACATCTAATATAGGAAGATTCAGAGCTATCCTTGTACCTTGTAGGACTTTCAGTTTGAGGTCAGAATTGATGACTGCATTTGTATCCTCCCCCTTTCTGTCTTCTTCAAAGATCTGTTGATGGAGGTCTTGCTTAGCTGTTGTTATTGTGCTAGAGAGAGTTTGGAATACATTCTCAAGGTCAGCTTGAAGTACATCTTTTAACTTGCCAATTTCTTTATTCAGATGGGAAGAGGTGGCTCTTGCAGCAATGAATTGAGAGATAGTTGCTATTTCTGCTCTCAGCTCTTCCTTGTACCTGTCAGCTTCTTCATTTAACTACATAGCAGTTGAATAGACATGCTCTTGAAGATGATTGGTTGACTTCTCTATCTTCTCATCTGTCTTACTTACATAATTCTTGACATATCCCATGTCCTGTTCAGACAGCTGGAGATGTTTGTCCATGGATCTTAGAATGGTATTCTGAGAAATTACTGATTTTTCAGCAAGGTCAAATCACCTGGTCATCTGTTTGGTGAGCTTGTCAGTTTTTTCTTTTATTTCTTTGACCTCAGTCATGATCTCAGCTTTCACATTAAAGATGGACTGATCAATGTATCCCCTGATAGATGTAATTGATTGATCTACATGTAACTGCATGGTGGTGAGATGGGACTGTAGTAGCAGGTTTATGGCACTGAGAAGAGCCTCATTGGGTGAGGTGGAGGAAGAGGCTTGCTGAATGTTGATAACCGCAGCTGGGGTATCATCCTGTTAATCTTCAGTGTCAGCATCTTGATGATTACTCAGATTGACATCATCAACATTTTCATCCTCCTCCCCCTCAGACAGAGCATTCTTTTCTGTTGAGTCCAGGAATGCTGGGACAATGAGTTTGAGTTAGATTGAACTACTTAGAGGTTCTAATGATAATAATGTAAGATT
The DNA here is from genome assembly GCA_033032865.1 of Dactylorhiza incarnata. Taxonomy (NCBI): domain Eukaryota; kingdom Viridiplantae; phylum Streptophyta; class Magnoliopsida; order Asparagales; family Orchidaceae; genus Dactylorhiza; species Dactylorhiza incarnata. Next base: position 6,687,772 of record JAWHQI010000033.1, on the reverse strand, counting down.
TACCTAGAACTTCATCTTTCTTGCAGGAGGAGCATTCTGCACCTCCTCCTCAAATAAATCAACTTGAATGGATGAATCTAGGAATTATATAACAAAAATTGTAAAGTTAGATTTTATTATTCTGAATGTGTAGGCTGGGTTTTTAGGGCTTACCTATAACCTGATCTTCATCAGCTGATGGCTCTTATGGCTGCTCCCCCTCAGATGGGGCATCAGATGAACCTTGTGAAGGTAATGACCACAGGGCTGGTGTATTGTCAGGAATGTTTCTTATTCTTTCTTCAAGACTGAAGATAATTGTGTCAATCTGACCATATAAATTTTGAGGTGATGGTTCTTGTTGATACTCCCCCTCAGAAGAAGCACACACCAGTTGTTGAGGATCTGGGTTCCACATTAATTAAATGTCATATTTGACTAACTATTGTTATTAGTTATGATTAATGAGTTAGGGGGAGTTGAATTAGTTACGAGAAGTTATCACTTTGTCGAGCTGCTGTGGATGGACTGGTTCAGTTGGTAGGTCATTTGGGGTAGCCTCTTTATCAAGAATGTTGTGTGGCCCAATATCAGCATCAGCATCTTCATATTTGTCTGAATGATCAGACTCAGAACTGGACATGATCAGCCTTGTTTTCTTAGAAGATGAGGGGGTTGTCTTCTCTTTTCCTTTAGTTTTAGAGGGCTGACTCATAGGTAATACACTGGTGAATCTTTCTAAGGTCTTGATGTCAATTCTCTTGAGATAGTGAAGATTTGCTCCTTTGGATGTGTTGAACTTGTGAGGGTGGGTTTGCAGGAGGTATAAGGAGAGAATTCTTCCCATATTGGGTGCCTGAAGGCATTCCTTGATTCTTTGAAAGATGACCTCTCCCCAAGAGGTTTTCTTTTTCAGAATTATTCTTGTCATGAGGTCAAACATGTACTTTGAGATTGTATCATGGGACCCTGGTTTGCAAAGAATGGCTTTTCCCACAATATCTGATAGAAGTTTTCCCTTTTGGTTGAAAATTTTCCTCTTCAATGAGCCAATTTTGGCATCATTGTACTCAGTCCATTTTAGAGCGTTTTTCTTGTCTTTTTCAGAGATGTCATCCTCCTCACTTGGACTCCAGGATGGAAGATGTAATGCTTTTTGTAGTTTTGTTGGGGTTATCTTGATTCTATCTTCTCCAATCTTTGACTTGAGGGAGTGTTTGGAGGTGGACAACTTGATATTACCAAACCATTCCAGAACATCAGTTCTGTTCGAGCCAAAAATGCTCCAGGTCCACACTCGCTCAAGCTGAAAAGAGGTGGAGGAAGAAAACTGTTAGATGGTTGGTTACTTTGAGCTGCGATGGAAGACAAGAGGGAGGAGAAAAAGAGATGTCGAGGGTCTCCTGGGAGGAGATAGCGGAATCTGATGAAAAAAAAGGTAACGAGGTCTCATAAATGAGATAGCTCTAGCTGCCGAAAAGAGGTCATGACGATCTCAGAAATGAGACCGCTCCAGCTGCTGAAAAGAGGTCATGATGATCTCAGAAATGAGACCGCTCCAGCTGCTGAAAAGAGGTTCGATGGCCTCAAAAGTGAGACCGCTCATGTCAAAGACAAGGGCTGGAAAAAATCCAAAAGATCTCGAAACCGAAGCCCCTACACCCCTATTTATAAGTTGGAGGGCCTGCCCAAACGGGCAGGTCAAGAAGGAATGGGCTGCCCGGAGCTGAGATCTCCCAGGCCGAGGTCGCCCCAGCTGTGGCGAACTACCTCAGGCCGAGGTCACCCCGAAGGGGCGACCTAGCGAGGTCGCCCATAGGGCGACCTCAGGCCGAGATCGCCCCAGCTAGGGCGACCTGCCTCATGCCGAGGTCCCCCGAAGGGGAGACCTGGCGAGGTCGACCAGAGGGCGACCTCAGGCCGAGATCGCCCCAGCTGGGGCGACCTGCCTCAGGCCGAGGTCGCCCAGAGGGCGACCTCAGGCCGAGATCGCCCCAGCTGGGGCGACCTGCCTCAGGCCGAGGTCACCCCGAAGGGGAGACCTGGCGAGGTCGCCCAGAGGGCGACCTCAGGCCGAGATCGCCCCAGCTGGGGCGACCTGCCTCAGGCCGAGGTCCCCCCGAAGGGGCGACCTGGCGAGGTCTCCTAGAGGGCGACCTCAGGCCAAGATCGCCCCAGCTGGGGCGACCTGCCTCAGGCCGAGGTCACCCCAAAGGGGCGACCTCTCGAGGGAGGGATCACGCGAGGCGTGACCTCTAGGAGAGTTCGAGCGAAGCGTGACCTCTACGAGATGAAAGGCGAGACCACCCGGGCGATAAGGGACCGCCAGGGCTTGGGTCTTTGGCGAAAAATACCTGGACTGCCAGGAGAGGGTGTGGATTACTTCGGTTACCTGCAAAAAGCTAGCTCAAGGGGATCGCTGATTTCTGGGTAAACAAGTTCTGAGAATGACACAGGGTTCAGATAGTAGAAATTCCAGGCCTTGGTCTTCTAGGAGTAGAATCACTCCCTTAAAATCTTCTGGAGCATGGGAGAACCTATGCCTTACTATCTCATATCCTTCAAGAAGATCTTTAGAGCTTTTAGGAGCCATTGCAGTGGTGGAGGAATGCGCAGGGACGGAAGAGTAGGTTTTTCATCTCGGCGTCTGGAAGAGAAGTGTCGTGTGCTTTTCACTAATCAGATTGGCTATTTATCTGGCTTAAGATTTAGGTAAAATTAAACCTAGTAATTGGATTTGATTGCTCTTATAATTTTAAGTGTAAATGAAACGACATCATAAGTTGAGTTCGTCGAACACAAACTGAGTTCGTCGAACACAAAGCTGAGTTCATCAAACTCAAACTGGAGTTCATCAAACACAAAGCTGTTCATCTGAAACTACATCATAAAGCTGAGTTCGTCGAATTCAAACTGAGTTCATCGAAGACAAAGTTGAGTTCGTTGAACTCAAAGATGAGTTTGTCGAACACAAAGTTGAGTTCGTCGAACACAAAGCAGAGTTCGTCGAACTCAAAGCTGAGTTCGTCGAACACAAAGCTGAGTTCGTCGAACTGAAGACAAAATCTGTTGAACTGGATGAAAGACTGATTTCGTCGAGCTGAGGAGCAATTTCGTCGAACTGAGACATGACGTTCGTCGAACCCAGGAAAGAGTTCGTCGAACTGAGACTTTTCCCAACTGTCTAATTGTAACCTTAAGCTCAGCTGAAATAGATTGTTCTGGTTAAGCTGATCATACTACTTTAAAATCATTAGAGATAGGATTACTTGAATCCCTAATCATGTCTCTCATAGGGGTGATGTGTCAACATTTTGAGTTATATCAAATCAAGATTGGAAGAATGAAGTGTTTACACTATGCTACATTTAACATTCCTAGTTCAATCTTGAAGGCATTAAACTTGACCTCATCTAATGGCTTAGTGAAGATATCAGCCACTTGACTGTCAGTGGGGACAAATTCAATGCAGATATCTTGAGATTCTACATGTTCTCTTATAAAATGATATTTTATTTCTATATGCTTAGTCCTGTTGTGGGAGATAGGATTCTTAGCAATAGCGATACCATTAGATGAGTCACAATAAAGAGGAGAGTTACTTACCTTGAGGTTGTAGTCCTCTAGCTGGTGTTGAATCTACCATAGCTGTGCACAACAGCTCCCTGCAGCAATGTATTCAGACTCAGCAGTGGAGATAGCCACACTTGTCTTCCTTTTGCTGCTCCATGATATCAACCTTCTTCCTAGGAATTGACAAGTGCCACTTGTGCTTTTCCTATCTTCTTTGCAGCCTGCAAAATCTGCATCTGAAAATCCTGTTAGTTCAAAGTCATTATTCTTAGGGTACCAATGGCCAAGATGTAGGCTGCATTTAAGGTCTCAAAATCCTGTTTGCAGCTGAGTAGTGAGATTCCATAGGACATGCCTGGTACCTAGCTGATGAGTCCTGATCATATACACATTTATGGACTCATCCGGGCCGTTATTTAGTCATTTCTCCGCACTTTAGCCTTGTTATAGTTTATATTTGATAATCCATACTAGGTGCACATCTAGGCCCACTTTGGTGTGATTTTCGTGCTTATTGTCATTAGTAGTATTCATGTGCTGTCAAGTGCCACTTTCAGTGGCTAGATCTGTGGTTGTGCTGGAATAGGAGTCGTGCAAGTGTTCCCGGTGCAATTCTGCACAGGAACACTACGCACGATCGCCGGTTCTATTGCACACGACCACTGGTCGTGCGCCACTGATCGTGTGCACTTAACGTCTTTTTCTTGAGTTCTGTTTGGTGCAGTGCGCACGACCATCAATGCCAGTGCGCACGACCACCGGTCGTGCGCCACTGCTCGTGCGCACTTACCATTTAATTTCCGAGTTCTGTTTGCTGTAGTGCGCACGACCACCAACTCCAGTGCGCACGACCACCGGTCGTGCGCCACTGGTCGTGCGAACATATTATTTTATAATTTCTGTCTTTGCAGGCTACGTCCAGGCAGAGCGCACGATCACAGGATTCTAGTGCGCACGACCACTGGTCGTGCGCCAATGACCGTGCACACTGTTTAATTCCAGCGCCTATAAATTCCGCTGCTCGCGATTTAGGTCGAGGTTCGCTTTTCTTCCGCCGTTTTCCGCCCAGTTCCGCCCAGTTTCGCCCTTCCATCGCCGCCCACCATCTGGAGGTGCTCCGGGCTTGTTCCTCACGCCAATCTTGAGCCGGAGTTTCCTCTCGGCTGCCTCCTTCATCCAAGAGCTTCAAAGGAAGACCTAGCCGCCATCTCCATCAAGCAAGAGGAAGTTTGCAACCTCTACCGGATCGTGACACGAAGAAGATGGGTCCATTGGAGAGTAGTGACAGCTCTCTCTACCCCGGACGTAGTTGCGGACCGAGCTTGGATGCGGATTGACAACCCGGCGATTCCAACCGTGAATCTACAACGAGCCTTCGGATTCGGTCGATTTCTTGCTCTATTCTTCTCTTATTGATGTATATGTAGTTAGATCTAACATAATGATGAAGCGTGCTTGATTATTAGCATTTATACTTGATTATGTCTATGTGATTTGAGTATTCTTGCTTATTATTTTGAGGTGTGCCTTGTGGTGTGGATTGTTGGTTGTCCGGTGCCGCACTAGCAATTGCTAGTGGCGTGCTTGTCGACGAGGTGCTTACGACCCTCATTCCGTTAGCCTACTCGTCCATCCGCCTACCGAAGCGTGGCATCGCGGCCCGTATTCCATCCCGCCTAACGAAGCAGCGCGCTCAAGGCCTGCATAGTTCGATCCGCATGCCTACTCGTCCATCCGCCCTTATGAAGTAGCGCGCTCAAGGCCTACGTAGTCTTCCTTCCCGCCGAGCGAAGCTTTGCATAGCGGCATTGCATAGGAGTAGTTGCAGCATTTTCTCTTTATTTTCCACAAACCAAACCAACCCCCGTTTCCGCAATCCATCCGACCCAAAGGACTTCGATCTCAAGTCCTTCCTTGAACGTTAACTCCACCTTACTGTGTTCCTTGAGAGATTCGATACTTGGGGAGTCACTCCCACATTTTATATTACTTGAACGATCGGTACACTGCCGTTTCGTGTCGCAGTCTTACTACCGCCTTTAGCGGTGTGCTAAGATTTGCGCATCAAGTTTTTGGCGCCGTTGCCGGGGAACACAGACGTGTGAGTTTTCTTGAGAGGGAGAGCTGAGAGAGAGAAGTTTCTTCCAGTGTTTATAGCCGCCTTTTTATTTTTGTTTGCTTTTTAAATTTATATTGTTTGTTATTATTCCTTCCTTCCCTATTTTAAAGTTGTAGGCAAGTTTAATCGAAGGAGTTTTTTTTAGTTTGTGTAGATTTTCCTTGCAAAGAATTTCAGTTTCTTTTTATCTGCTTTGAATTTTGAAAATGTCGTCATGGGGTATTTCGCCTAGCTTTAATGATAAGATGGTTTATTATATAGACCAAATGAATGAGTTAAATGCTAGGCAGTGTAGGAACATTGTTTGCTTGTTGTGTCGAGGAGAGGGTCATGAATTGAAGGACTGTCCTAGTCTTTTCAAGCCTGACCGCCACTCCTCCACTCAGGACAACATTGTCCCTATCGCTCATTCTTTACCCATGGAGGCAATTGTGCCCTCTACCCCTGAGCTCGTCTCGTGCACGGACTCCTCAATCCCTATTTATGGCTTCACTCCCAGTGATGATGATCACTCATCTATTAGCCAACAAGGAGAGGAATGGGAGCTCCTAGATGCACCCGAGTATGATGAGGAAAGTATTCTTTCCATCGGGGAGGCTTTAGCAGATCTTTTTGCGGAGGAACCAAATCTTTTTGTCCCTCCAGTTTCTTTGCAAGATTTTTCTACACATATTCTTTATGATCCTATCGAAGTAAAGGAGCTGGGTGATGCTTCTGACTCGGAGGGTGCTCCAAAGTGGGATGAGGATGTCATTTTCCCTGAGGGGGAGAATGAATACTTTGAACACGATGATGCACCTCGGTGGGATGAGGAGGATACTCTCTCTGATGAGGAGGTTTGCACTTCTTCATGGGACGAGGAGGTCCAAATCACCACTGAGGCTCCTGAGTTCTCAAGTTCCCCTTGTTATGATATTTACGATGATGATAGTGATCTACCCTTGGATCTTGCTGGGAGTGAAACCGGGATCACTCCCCAGATTGTTGATGATTTACGTTTTTCTTCTCGTTTCTTTCTGGACCCCCCTTCTTCTTCCGAGCCTGTGCAGGTTGAGTCTTTACAGGTGCCCCAGGAGGACTTGGAGCTTCTTGCTCAAGTCAATATTAATTGCGTCCTTATATGCGAGGAGGTTGATCTTTCCTCCATTAAGGAAGCCTCATTCTTTGCCTTTTCTTCCTGCGGACCTGTTGTGGACGATACCTTGCTAGGCAAGGATGTGTTTTGTGAGATGAGTGAGGACCAGGCCTCCTCCTTTTCTTACATTCTCTTCCCTCTACCTGTGAGGAGCAGGTATCTATATTTAGGTAGAGGGGTGACTGTTCTATCACCGTATCGGTACCTGCTACCGACACGGATATTAGGCCAGTTACCTGTCCACTTCTCCTTCCATAGGCCCATTAGCTAGAACTCTTAAAGTTTAAATAGGTCTTGCTGGGATGACAATAACCCCAGTAGTTATCTTCTTTTCTGCATTTTTATTTCTTCTAATCATGTCTAGTTAGTAGTACTTTCTTTTCAGTTTTCTTTTGTCTTTGTTTTTGCGGAGCTGACCCCTGCAGGTACTTATTCTGGATGGCGGATGTTGCAGCTCATTTTAGCTTAAACGCCAATCTTCTGGTATGCTCACTTGCTGAGCATTGGGTACTCTCTTCCCCTAGCCCTATTTTGATTTTCCTGTCATATATTGTGCAGATTGTTTAGTTTAAGTCTGGGGGAGAGTAGTTTTGTTTACCCGCTCACGTGCACTATTGCACTGCATACTAGAAGATTTCATTTAAAATGTTTTGTTTATTTTTATTGCACACCACAGCACCCACGCGAGCGCGCACTTAGCCGTTGGCACGTTGCGAGGCAAATTTGTCTTTTTGTGTGATTTGGAAAATCATTGTGCTGGCTTGGGATTATGAGGCGGAGTAAAATGTTGACTCCTGTAGTGCTCCTAGTCGAGTGCTCATGTCTCGTTTAGAAATTCGTGTAGATTCAATTTCTTTTTATGCTTTTAGCTTATATTTTTCAATTAGCGTAAATATTGTTTACTTTACTCAAAATTTGGTGAATCCGGTGTGAATCAAACGGTAGCATAGGAATGTGTGTAGACGTTCATAGTCTCGTATTGGCCGAGTCGGGAGGAAGGATTATCTTTCTCGGTGGCTAGAACTTGCCCCAAGCGATTCTTGAAGCATGGGTATGCGGTTAGTCAATTGTGTGAATGTGATATAGGCCATCATTTTGGCCCGGTTGAGCCTTTGTGCCTATCCCTACCGCTATATCCTCGCTAGCCCAGCTGTGCCTACCCGTTCTTTGATTCAGCCCCACTTTTATTTCACCAAAGCCCAAAAGCCAATCCTAGTCGCACACCCAAATCTGAGCTTTAGCTGTTTATTATTCATGAGTTGGGTTGTTGATGTGGTAATATGTTTGTGAAGATGTGGATGTGTCCTTTTGTTTATTTGCTGAAAATGATAAGAAAAGAAAAAAAAATGAGAAAAAGAAAAGAAGTTAAAAAGAAAGGAAAGAGAAGGAGTGTTTAATTGAAAATCTCTATGTATAGATTTATGTTTGGGAGTAGGCGGTGCACGCACCCATGCTGTCAAGTCCAAGTCTGGGGGTGTTGTGTACCCGCGTATTTGTGTGGTGAATGAGGAGAATTTCTGCACTAGCTCATTTGGGTTTAGAGCTTGAGCCGTCGTTTTTATCTTTGTTTATCCTCACCTAAACCCAAGCCTCATCTAAAACCTAAAGTCCTATTGATTCACGCATTTGAGTCAAACCAGTGCCGTGGAGAGAGTGCGACCGGGCAAGCTTATGGCCACCGACATTGATGGATTTCAATGGAGTTGTCCCGAGCCCCGATCTTTGGCAATGCTCGCCTCAGCGTTCAGTTTACTTTCTTCCTATGTACGACCTTATGATTCACCGTGATTCACTTTTTGAGTAAACGTAATATTTAATTACGCTCCTAGAAAATTATAAACTAATATGTATAATTAGAAACTTTGTCTACTGTATTTCTACGCACTTGAGCATGCGACTTCGCATGGTACTCCGTTTGATAGTTTCTTCGCCAGCTTATGTTTTTCCTGTCCGCGAGAGATGGTTTGCTCGGGACGCGCAAACAGTTAAGTCTGGGGGTGTGATGAGTCCTGATCATATACACATTTATGGACTCACCCGGGCCGTTATTTAGTCATTTCTCCGCACTTTAGCCTTCTTATAGTTTATATTTGATAATCCATACTAGGTGCACATCTAGGCCCACTTTGGTGTGATTTTCGTGCTTATTGTCATTAGTAGTATTCATGTGCTGTCAAGAGCCACTTTTAGTGGCTAGATCTGTGGTTGTGCTGGAATAGGAGTCGTGCAAGTGTTCCCGGTGCAATTCTGCACAGGAACACTACGCACGATCGCCGGTTCTATTGCGCACGACCACTGGTCGTGCGCCACTGATCGTGTGCACTTAACGTCTTTTTCTTGAGTTCTGTTTGGTGCAGTGCGCACGACCATCAATGCCAGTGCGCACGACCACCGGTCGTGCGCCACTGCTCGTGCGCACTTACCATTTAATTTCCGAGTTCTGTTTGCTGTAGTGCACACGACCACCAACTCCAGTGCGCACGACCACCGGTCGTGCGCCACTGGTCGTGTGAACATGTTATTTTATAATTTCTGTCTTTGCAGGCTCCGTCCAGGCAGAGCGCACGATCACAGGATTCTAGTGCGCACGACCACTGGTCGTGCGCCAATGACCGTGCGCACTGTTTAATTCCAGCGCCTATAAATTCCGCTGTTCGCGATTTAGGTCGAGGTTCGCTTTTCTTCCGCCGTTTTCCGCCCAGTTCCGCCCAATTTCGCCCTTCCATCGCCGCCCACCATCTGGAGGTGCTCCGGGCTTGTTCCTCATGCCAATCTTGAGCCGGAGTTTCCTCTCGGCCGCCTCCTTCATCCAAGAGCTTCAAAGGAAGACCTAGCCGCCATCTCCATCAAGCAAGAGGAAGTTTGCAACCTCTACCGGATCGTGACACGAAGAAGACGGGTCCATTGGAGAGTAGTGACAGCTCTCTCTACCCCGGACGTAGTTGCGGACCGAGCTTGGATGCGGATTGACAACCCGGCGATTCCAACCGTGAATCTACAATGAGCCTTCGGATTCGGTCGATTTCTTGCTCTATTCTTCTCTTATTGATGTATATGTAGTTAGATCTAACATTATGATGAAGCGTGCTTGATTATTAGCATTTATACTTGATTATGTCTATGTGATTTGAGTATTCTTGCTTATTATTTTGAGGTGTGCCTTGTGGTGTGGATTGTTGGTTGTCCGGTGCCGCACTAGCAATTGCTAGTGGCGTGCTTGTCGACGAGGTGCTTGCGACCCTCATTCCGTTAGCCTACTCGTCCATCCGCCTACCGAAGCGTGGCATCGCGGCCCGTATTCCATCCCGCCTAACGAAGCAGCGCGCTCAAGGCCTGCATAGTTCGATCCGCATGCCTACTCGTCCATCCGCCCTTATGAAGTAGCGCGCTCAAGGCCTACGTAGTCTTCCTTCCCGCCGAGCGAAGCTTTGCATAGCGGCATTGCATAGGAGTAGTTGCAGCATTTTCTCTTTATTTTCCACAAACCAAACCAACCCCCGTTTCCGCAATCCATCCGACCCAAAGGACTTCGATCTCAAGTCCTTCCTTGAACGTTAACTCCACCTTACTGTGTTCCTTGAGAGATTCGATACTTGGAGAGTCACTCCCACATTTTATATTACTTGAACGATCGGTACACTGCCGTTTCGTGCCGCAGTCTTACTACCGCCTTTAGCGGTGTGGTAAGATTTGCGCATCACTAGCACACACACATGTAGCATACATAATATCTGGTCTATTAGCAATTAAATATAACAGGGATCCAATGATGCACCTGTACATGGATTCATCAAAGGCCTTGCTCTTCTCGTCCTTGTCCAGGGAAATATTGGACCCCATGGGAGTTTTCATGGTGGAAGCTAATTCCATCCCAAACTTCTTGATAAGCTCCATAGTGTACTTGGTCTGAGAAATGAATATACCTTCATCAGACTGTTTTACTTGGAGGCCTAAAAAGTACTTAAGCTCTCCCATACTGCTAATCTCAAACTCCCCCTGCATTATGTTTGCAAACCTTTTGCAGAGGTTGTCATCAGTAGACCCAAATATTATGTCATCAACATATATTTGGACTAGGAGACACTTGCCCCTTGTTTCCCTATGAAATAATGTGCTATCTATCTTTCCCCTCGAGAACTTGTTCTTGATGAGAAAGCTAGACAATGTCTCATACCAAGCCCTAGGGGCTTGCTTAAGACCATAAAGAGCTTTCCTAAGTAAGTAAACATGACTAAAAAGGGTAGGATGTAAAAAACATGATGGTTGCTCAACATATACCTCTTCCTTCAAGTCACCATTGAGGAAGGCTGATTTGACATCCATTTGATACACTTTGAACCCCTTGGGGACAACATAGGCAAGGAATAGCCTAATTGCTTCCAACCTTGCAACAGGGGTAAAGGTTTGATCAATGTCTATCCCTTCTTCCTGTCTATACCGCTTGGCTACCGGCCTTGCCTTGTTCTTTATGATTGTGCCATTTTCATCTAACTTGTTCCTATAAATCCATTTGGTACCTATGATATTGTGTCCTTGTGGTTTTGGCATCAATTTCCATACCTTTCATCGCTTGAATTGTAGAAGTTCTACTTGCATAGCTTGTGTAACACCTCCCCTGTAATGACCATATAATATGGGTCCGGCCGGGACCCCACAACATACAACCGCCACAGCTTTAGTATTAGAAGATGATATTAACTACCCAATCTCATAACTCAGACAACACAGCGGAAACAAACTAAGCCACAGAGATTGTCCATACTACAAAGGAGTCCAACTGGCCTTAAGGCCTTACAAAACAATGTCCAAAACATCAAACATTCCATAATAAAAGACATCCCCACAAAAGGGGAAAGATAGTTTTTCCCTAAGCTGCCTCGGCATGCAAGCCGGATATAACAAAGTACGAAGAAAGTGATGCAGGAAATCAACTAAGCACTTCGTGAGGCTTTAGGCCTTTTTGGCCGGCGCGCTGGGTCCAGCCTGCGATTCGTGCCCTGCAACCAAATCACAAAGAGCGGTAAACGAGGGTCAGCTATGGCTGACCACAAGCGGTGTAACAACATCCCTCCTCCCGGCCGTCCTAGCGGACCCCGTGGAACTACTTCACCCTGCAAGTCAGCACTTCGTATGCAAATGTACATAAAGGAAAACAACATAAATACTGGCATGAGTGTCACAAGCATCATCCACGTTTCTATGTTGAGCAGGTAATAAAAGGGGCCTAACAATGCAAAATGAGTGCAAGCCCGGGTTTCACCCAAGGCGCCCTAAAGCGTATGAATCTAACACATCATCACACATCACCAACATAAGGGTACTCATTACTTCCCCACAAGGGCATCAAAACCCAAGGCCAAGCGCTCTCGCTGAGACCCACCTCGCCTGGCCCACCATGCCATCGGGCTTGTCTGACAGCTCACACGCTCGGGCCGCCAACAACGCACCAAGACCGATTCTAAGAATTCTGGCCAATCAAAACGTTCCAAGGCCCTGGGCTTACTCTCGGGACAACGTCCACCGATTGCCTCGCCTGGCGACCGTCAACGGACTCAACCGTAGCACAGACATTCTCGTCAGTCAACAATCGAAGGGACTAATCTTGCCGGGACACTCTCCACACGTGAATCTCAGTCTTCACGGGATAGCCAGCCGACCACAAAGACCAATTGCGCCTTTGCACAACACTAGGCATCACAAGCACCATAATCCGCACATTATTTCTCCGCCCTAAACCCAACATTCGTTACCACACGAAGCTACAAGGGCATCACAACGACGAGTTCGCCGTAATCGGATTTCTAACAAAACCCCTAAAATGTGCGTAGATCAACACCACCGGATCGGACCAACGGCCACAAATCCGGCTTCACCCACAATGCCTAATCCGCTAGCGGAGCGGATCTCTAGTGCAAAACATGCCGGGGACGGACACAATCAACCCGGTGGTTTCTCTTGAACCAAGGCGACCCGGACCCCTCTCACTCGACGGATCCGGTGCCAAAATGCAGAAAAAGAAGAGATGCCAAACACGCATCCTAAAGACCGGGAGGAGAAATGTCATTACCTTTTGAGATCTCCTCCTAGCCATGAGAAGCTTGCAAACAAATGGTGGAGAAGAAGCGCCTTGATGCCCTCTACGCACTGCCGGTCTCGGATCGGCGAACGGAGCTCCGAAGCTCCGGCAATGGCGGATTCCCCTTCTTCCTCCTCCTTGCCTCCTCCTCCTTTCTCCAACCTAAGAAAGAGAAATCCTTGGAAATAATGAGGGTTTAACTCCTCTACCAAGCCCTAAACCCTCCCCAGCCATCCATCGCAGCCGTTGGATCGAATTCCAATAGATTTGGACGGACCGATCTCCTTCTCCGCTCGAAATCGCGGAGCAGAATAAACAGGGCGCACGATCACATGCGCACGGTCAATGGTCGTGCGCGAAGAGGACACTGGTCGTGCGCACTGTTCGAGACAGAACTCCGAATCCTTGCGGCTAACGCACGATCATTGGCGCACGATCACTGGTCGTGCGCGAAGAGGAGAAATGGTCGTGCGCACTGTTCGAGACAGAACTCCGAATCCTTGCGGCTAACGCACGATCATTGGCGCACGATCACTGGTCGTGCGCGAAGAGGAGAAATGGTCGTGCGCACTGTTCGAGACAGAACTCCGAATCCTTGCGGCTAACGCACGATCATTGGCGCACGATCACTGGTCGTGCGCGAAGAGGAGAAATGGTCGTGCGGAGAGAACTGCTATGGAATTCCTAGCCTATCCCGAGCGCAGCACTACCACCCCGCCTACCTCGCTGAACTACGATTTTTGGGGTGTTACAACTCCACCCCCCCTTAAAAGAATTTCGTCCTCGAAATTTCGGAATTTAAACAGGAAATTCATAACGCATACCTGGAGCGAAAAGTTCCGGGAAATTCTTCCGCATCGCTTGCTCACGCTCCCAAGAGAATTCATCTCGCCCGCAGTTGTCCCATCGCACCTTTACAAGTTTGACTTGCTTGTTACGCAACTGCCGGACTTCTGAATCCTCCACGCACACTGGGCGAACCCTCGCCCCCAAGCTCTCCATCACCGGCACCGCCGCCGCTTCGACCACGACACTCGGCTCTACCAAAGCTTTACTCAGCACGGAGACATGGAAAACGTCATGTAATCCACTCAGCTCTGCGGACAACGCCAAACGATAGGCTGCTTCGCCTATACGCTCCGTAACCTCGAACGGACCCAAATATCTCGGACTCAACTTCTTGAGTCGCCGCACCCGCGAAACACCCTTGAACGGCTTGATCTTCAAGTAGACCATGTCGCCCACTGCAAACTCCACATTTCTGTGGCGCGCATTAAAATACTTCGCTTGTCGATCCTGAGCAACCTTCATGCGCTCCTGAATCGTCCGCACAATCTCGCAAGCATCTTCCACCACTTGCTTTCCCAAAAGCTTAGTGTCTCCCACCTCTGCCCAAGACATCGGCGTTCGACACTTCCTTCCATACAAAGCTTCGTATGGCGCCATCTTGATACTCGCCTGGAAGCTATTATTATAGGCACTTCCTTCGTATGGCACTCAGCCTTCACCAAGGCACAAGTCTGACATCGGCTCACGTACTCGGCTACATCCCGCTTCATCCCAGGCCACCAAAAAGATTTCTTCAAATCCGCGTACATCTTTGTACTTCCTGGATGAACGGAGTACTTCGTAAAGTGAGCTTCAAACATCAACTCCTCGCGAAGCTTGCCGAAGCGCGGAACACAGATCCTTCCGTCTCTCCTCAGAATTCCACCAACCATCTCCAAAGCAGTGCCTTCGCTTTGTTGAGCCTCCAACACCAACTGTTGGCACTCCTCGTCCGCACTGGTCGCCTCTCGGATTCGATCCGTTATATCACACTGCATTTCAATCCAGTTCAAATGGGCTATGCTAGACTCACCTCTAGCCACACAAGAAATGTCAAGAGACTCCAAGTCCCGAATCAAACGCTCGTTATGCGCCTCCATCCAATTACCTTGCCCGGAGTACTTCCTACGCAAAGCATCCGCCACCACGTTGGCTTTACCCGGCGTATACTGAATCTCCACGTCGTAGTCCCCAAGGAACTCGACCCACCTACGCTGCCGCATATTCAGATCCTTTTGGTCTAGGAGATACCTCAGGCTTTTGTGATCCGTGAAGATCTCCACCTTCGCACCATAAACATAGTGTCTCCACAGTTTTAGCGCAAAGATTACCGCCGCCAACTCCAGATCATGGACGAGATAATTCCTCTCATGAGTCTTTAACTGCCTTGACCCATACGCTATCACCTTGCCGTGCTGCACCAGCATGCAACCCAACCCGCAAACTGACGCGTCGCTAAAGATCTGAAATCCTTCCGTCCCACTAGGAAGACTAAGGATTGGGGCAGACATCAGTCTTTCCTTCAAATTCTCGAATGCCCGGGCACACTCTGGTGTCCAGACAAACCTCTGGTCCTTGCGAGTGAGTGTGGTGAGGGGCAACGCCATCCGCGAAAAGTTCTCCACGAACCTTCTATAATAACCGGCTAGTCCAAGGAAACTCCGGACTTCCGCCACGGTCCTCAAGACAGGCCAATCTCTAATGTCTTCAATCTTTGCTGGATCTACCGCCACCCCATCTCCACTAATTAAGTGCCCCAAGAAAGCCACCTTCTCGATCCAAAACTCACATTTTGAAAACTTAGCATAAAGCTGATTCTCCCTTAGAGTCTGCAATACTTGCCTCAAGTGAGACTCATGCTCTGCCTCCGATTTCGAATACACCAAGATATCATCTATAAACACCACCACGAACGAATCTAAGAACGGGCGAAAGACCCTGTTCATCAAATCCATGAACACAGATGGCGCGTTCGTCAAACCGAACGGCATCACCGAAAACTCGTAGTGGCCATACCGAGTCCCAAACGCTGTCTTGGCAACGCCCTCTTCTCGAATCTTCAACTGGTAGTACCCCGATTTCAAATCCAACTTGGAGTACACCACCGACCCCACTAACTGGTCGAACAAATCATCGATTCGGGGAATCAGATATTTATTCTTAACGGTCAATTTATTCAATTCACGGTAATCGATACACAACCGCATACTTCCGTCTTTCTTCTTCACAAACAAAACCGGCGCGCTCCACGGCGAAGAGCTGGGCCTATGTACCCTTGCTCTAACAACTCCTGCAACTGAACCTTTAACTCGGCCAGTTCCTTCGGTGCCATCCTAAATGGAGGACGCGACACTGGCCTCGCACTCGGTACCAACTCTATCGAGAAATCAATTTCACGCTGAGGAGGTGCTCCCGGAAGCTCCTCGGGGAATACATCCTCAAATTTTTCCACCACCGGAACTTCTCTAATAGCCAACTTTGTGGAGTGAGTCTCCAACAAAGCTAAGAACGCCTCGCCTCCTTGGTTTACCGCACGCCTCATTTGCATAGCGGAAATCAGGGAGTAAGCCACTCCGCTTAGGCCTTCGAACTTGACCTCTGCTCTACCTTCACCTCTCAGGGTTACCACCTTCAACTGGCAGTCGATACTAGCTCGCTGCTCCGCAAGCCAGTCCATTCCCAAGATAACATCGAATTCAGCTAGTGGCAGAATCGCTGCTACCAACACGAAATCACAATCGCCAATTTGCATCACAATGCGTCCCTTCCTCATGGTAGTCATGAAAGACCCATTCGGCATACGCACACTCAGCTCCACTCCTGCCACTACGGGCTCAGCACCAATCTTCCGGATAAAACTTTCCGCAAGAAAAGAGTGTGACGCCCCCGTGTCGAACAACACTCGGGAGGGGTAGCCCAAAACTAGAACGAAACCTAACCACGTGCAAAACAAACATGAAAGGCCGCAAACTACATTATAGTAACAAACGGAACTTAAACCTTTCGTACCTGTCACCACATCGGGTTGACGTATCGCTTCCTGTTGCCCAAGATTATAGGCCCTAGGCTACACTGGAGGGAACCGCGAAGCACTCGACTCCGCAGCTTTCCCCTTCTCTGCAACACCGGGACCCGAACGCACCGATTGTTCTTGTCTCGGCTCTGGCCCAACTCCACCCTCGGTGCAAAAACGACTAATGTGACCCACCTTGCCACACTGGTAACAAGTAACTGGACCCTTGGAACGGAAATCTCCCGAAGGTGCGCCACTTCTCTCCGCAGGCCAATTAGGACGGGGCTTCTTCTTCCATCGGCTGCCCTCGGACTTCCACTGGGACTGAGACTTAGGAGGCTTTCCTTCTCCCTGCCTTACCGCAACACCCTTTCGCCGTTGAGTTCACTCCAAGTCGCTCTCCAGCGTGCGAGCGGCTTCGACCAACTCATTGAATCCCGCATTCTTCAAGGCTATGAGCGGTTGCCTTAAATTTTCCCTCAACCCTTGATAAAAGAGGTTATCTCTCTCTTCATCATCTGCCATTGTCGTGCCCGCATACCGACCCAACCGAGTGAACTCTTGCAGATATTCATCCACCGTCTTCTCCCGCTGCACCAAATGCAGAAACTGCCGCTGCAGTGCTAACCTTGTTGAAGCCGGAATGTAACGCTTTAGGAAAGCGTTTCCGAACTCCTCCATGGACGGAACACGCCCAACAAAAAGTCGACTGTTATGGTTCACCCACCACAACTTCGCATCTCCCTCTAACATGAAGCTCGCAAAGTGAGATTGCCTCTCAGCTGGGGTCTCAGCTGCCTTCAAGAGCTCCTGGATCCTCGAAAGCCAATCCTTGGCATCCGTTGGAGTGCCCACTCCCTTGAATGTCGGAGGGTGGAAACTCAAGAAATACTTCATGAATCGATCACCCATCGGAATAGCTCTCTCCGCTAGAGGCTCTGCTTGCCTTACTTCGACATCCGATGTATCCGGCGTAGCCGCCGGAGTGACAGGGGTCGCAACTTGCACCACCGGCGTAGGAACCCATGGCATCGCTCCAGCTTGAGCCGCTACCATTGCCTCCGCTAGCATGCGACAGAAATCAGCCGGGGACATGCCCACATTCATGAGGCCTGGAGCAGTAGCACTACTCCCCGAAGGCTCCTCTTGCCTCCTCGATGTCCCCGCATCGTCGCCAACATCCTAGAATAAGCAAGGAACAAACAAACGCTCATCAGGATCTAAACGCAAGACCCGAACGCAGGGATACTCATGATCCCGCACTATACTCCTATGTGAACAATCTCTTACGCGATCCAAAAACACTAGACCTCGCAAGAATACTAGAACAAACCTCCCTCTGATACCAAATTGTAACACCTCCCCTGTAATGACCATATAATATGGGTCCGGCCGGGACCCCACAGCATACAACCGCCACAGCTTTAGTATTAGAAGATGATATTAACTACCCAATCTCATAACTCAGACAACACAGCGGAAACAAACTAAGCCACAGAGATTGTCCATACTACAAAGGAGTCCAACTGGCCTTAAGGCCTTACAAAACAATGTCCAAAACATCAAACATTCCATAATAAAAGACATCCCCACAAAAGGGGAAAGATAGTTTTTCCCTAAGCTGCCTCGGCATGCAAGCCGGATATAACAAAGTACGAAGAAAGTGATGCAGGAAATCAACTAAGCACTTCGTGAGGCTTTAGGCCTTTTTGGCCGGCGCGCTGGGTCCAGCCTGCGATTCGTGCCCTGCAACCAAATCACAAAGAGCGGTAAACGAGGGTCAGCTATGGCTGACCAAAAGCGGTGTAACAACATCCCTCCTCCCGGCCGTCTTAGCGGACCCCGGGGAACTACTTCACCCTGCAAGTCAGCACTTCGTATGCAAATGTACATAAAGGAAAACAACATAAATACTGGCATGAGTGTCACAAGCATCATCCACGTTTCTATGTTGAGCAGGTAATAAAAGGGGCCTAACAATGCAAAATGAGTGCAAGCCCGGGTTTCACCCAAGGCGCCCTAAAGCGTATGAATCTAACACATCATCACACATCACCAACACAAGGGTACTCATAACTTCCCCACAAGGGCATCAAAACCCAAGGCCAAGCGCTCTCGCTGAGACCCACCTCGCCTGGCCCACCATGCCATCGGGCTTGTCTGACAGCTCACACGCTCGGGCCGCCAACAATGCACCAAGACCGATTCTAAGAATTCTGGCCAATCAAAACGTCCCAAGGCCCTGGGCTTACTCTCGGGACAACGTCCACCGATTGCCTCGCCTGGCGACCGTCAACGGACTCAACCGTAGCACAGACATTCTCGTCAGTCAACAATCGAAGGGACTAATCTTGCCGGGACACTCTCCACACGTGAATCTCAGTCTTCACGGGATAGCCAGCCGACCACAAAGACCAATCGCGCCTTCGCACAACACTAGGCATCACAAGCCCCATAATCCGCACATTATTTCTCCGCCCTAAACCCAACATTCGTTACCACACGAAGCTACAAGGGCATCACAATGACGAGTTCGCCGTAATCGGATTTCTAACAAAACCCCTAAAATGTGCGTAAATCAACATCACCGGATCGGACCAACGACCACAAATCCGGCTTCACCCACAATGCCTAATCCGCTAGCGGAGCGGATCTCTAGTGCAAAACATGCCGGGGATGGACACAATCAACCCGGTGGTTTCTCTTGAACCAAGGCGACCCGGACCCCTCTCACTCGACGGATCCGGTGCCAAAATGCAGAAAAAGAAGAGATGCCAAACACGCATCCTAAAGACCGGGAGGAGAAATGTCGTTACCTTTTGAGATCTCCTCCTAGCCATGAGAAGCTTGCAAACAAACGGTGGAGAAGAAGCGCCTTGATGCCCTCTACGCACTGCCGGTCTCGGATCAGCGAACGGAGCTCCGAAGCTCCGGCAATGGCGGATTCCCCTTCTTCCTCCTCCTTCCCTCCTCCTCCTTTCTCCAACCTAAGAGAGAGAAAGCCTTGTAAATAATGAGGGTTTAACTCCTCTACCAAGCCCTAAACCCCCCCCCCCCCCCCCCCCAGCCATCCATCGCAGCCGTTGGATCGAATTCCAATAGATTTGGACGGACCGATCTCCTTCTCCGCTCGAAATCGCGGAGCAGAATAAACAGGGCGCACGATCACATGCGCACGGTCACTGGTCGTGCGCGAAGAGGACACTGGTTGTGCGCACTATTCGAGACAGAACTCCGAATCCTTGCGGCTAACGCACAATCATTGGCGCACGATCACTGGTCGTGCGTGAAGAGGAGAAATGGTCGTGCGCACTGTTCGAGACAGAACTCCGAATCCTTGCGGCTAACGCGCGATCATTGGCGCACGATCACTGGTCGTGCGCGAAGAGGAGAAATGGTCGTGCACACTGTTCGAGACAGAACTCCGAATCCTTGCGGCTAACGCACGATCATTGGCGCACGATCACTGGTCGTGCGCGAAGAGGAGAAATGGTCGTGTGCAGAGAACTGCTATGGAATTCCTAGCCTATCCCGAGCGCAGCACTACCACCCCGCCTACCTCGCTGAACTACGATTTTTGGGGTGTTACAGCTTAAATCCAAAAGGTGTCTTGGTTAGCTTCTTCAAATTTCTTGGGCTTCATTTGTGATAGGAAGCTCAAGAATAAGGCTTCATTATGAGCCCTGCTTCTGGTTAATACACCATGATTCTGATCTCCAATTATTTATTCTATTGGATGATCCCTTAGATGTATTACAGGTGTAGGCAGTCTGTTCTCAGCTTGTTGTGATGTTTCTGCTGGTTCAGCAGTGTCTTCATTAACATTGACTTCTTCCTCTTCAAGGATGGCAGCATCAGAATAAGCTTTGCTGCTGCTGGGTGTGTCTTGTACAGAAATCATTTCCAAATCCTGTTCATTTCCTTCCAAGATAGAAGATCTAGACAAGCCCTTGTATATTAGGCTGGTCTCATCAAATACTACATGTATAGAATCCTCTACAACATGAGTTTTCTTGTTATACACTCTTATGAGCTCTAATATGTGAGCTGTAGCCAACAAGAACACCCACATTGCATTTCTCTATAAACTTTGTTAATTGTAATTTTTCCATTGTTTAAAATGTATCATTTGGAGCCAAAGATTCTAAAGAATGAAATTATAGGTTGTTTGCCTTTCAGAATCTCATAGGGAGTTATTCCATGAACCTTATTGATGGAAGCTCTATTGAGAACATGACATGCAGTATTGACTGCCTCAGTCCAGAAGTATTCTGGGAGTGAGGAGTCACTAAGCAGTGTTCTCCCAGCTTCTATCAAGGTACTATTCTTCCTCTCATCCACACCATTTTGTTATGGAGTCCTTGGGGAGGAGAACTCTTGGGTGATACCATATTCTTGACAAAACCTTGTCATAGCTTCAGATTGAAATTCTGTGTCATGGTCAGTTCTAGTCCTGACCACAGCACATTGCAAGTCATTTTGAATTGCTTTGACATGAGTTATAAAGATATTTAGAGTATCAGACTTCTTCTTTAGGAAGAATACCCATGTATATTTTGAGTGATCATCAACAATCACCAAAGTATACATCTTCCCACCTAGGCTCTGAATTGGCAAAGGACCAAACAAGTCCATATGCAAGAGATAAAGACATCATTAAGTGTCATTGGAGCCAATACTTTTAAAGGTGGCCCTTGTTTGCTTAGCCATTTGGCAAGCATGACAGGTACCACTTTTAATACATTTTTTATTAGGACTATTCCTAAAAAGGTTTTTAGAGACTAGTCTATACATTGTCTTGTAGTTAACGTGAGCAAGTCTTTTGTGCCATTGAACACAAAGGGACGCATTCTCATTAGCTACTAGACAAACAAATGTAAGAGAATTACTACAAATAAAGTCTAAGCAATAAACATTCCCACTCCTAGTGCCTGAGAGAATGGTCTCTAAGTCTTTAGACTTTTTAATCAAGCACTTGTCATTGTGGAATTCAATGACATATCCTAGATCACATAGTTGACTTATGCTTACTAGATTGTGTTGCAACCCTTCAACATAAGCTACCCTTGTAATTGAGACTATGCCATTGGAGATCATACCATATCCTTGGTTGATTCGCTTTTCTGACCCCCCCCCCCCCCCCCCCCACCCCCCCAAGATAACTTTGGGTCCATTCTTCACAGCCTTGTAGTCCTGTAGAAGATTTCTTATTCCTGTCATGTGCCTTGAGCACCCACTGTCCAAGTACCAAATTTGGTTGAGGCTGGTACTTGAATTAACCTGCAAGAAGAAGTTTAGTTATCTTTAGGAGCCCAAATAGCTTTGGGTCCTAGGTACTTGTTAGCATGATGAAATGACCTCACACTAGATGCACCCTTTGCAGGAAGGCTCATCATTGCATATGGCACATTAGGATTGTGCTAATAGTCTATGGCAAAGTGTCCTACTTTACCACAACACCAACATTCATGAATGTTGTATCTCCTCTTCTGAACATTTCTTGAGGGGTGTTCAGGAGGAGAGACAGCAGCTTTTCTCTTGTTTCTTTCAGCAAGGATTTGGCTGAAAGTCAATCTATGAACAGTCTTAGTAGTCTTTGTATTAATGGCATCAACTTCCTTTGGCTTTTGGGCAATGCAAGTTTTGATGGCATTAGACACTGAGCAATTAGACATGTCCACTGATTTGATAGCAGTCATATTCTTGGCAGAATCAACCTTAGAAGGGCTTGCATTCTTATTCTTGATTGAAGGGGCTGATGTGCCAAATACAAATGGTCCAGGTTGGGCCATTTGAATTTCCTCATAGGGAGCCTTCATAGCACTCATTCCTATACCCTTTCTTCCACTATGGGAAGGAGTGTTTTCCTTCCTATAGGTACTCCCATTCTCCCAGTGACCATACATGCTTTCATGGTCATACCTGTTTGAATGGAGTAATAGCTTTTGAAAGGTGGTTTAAGGCTTAGCCTTACCCCTACTCTTTTCTCCACTCCCTTCTCCTACTTCCATTTTATTGAATCCTAGTCCTCTCCTTTAGCATTGAGAAGAGAAGGAGGCAATAATAGGGAGCACAAATTTAGGCTTGGAGAATTGAGCAACTAGGCTTCTTTCTTTCACAAGCTTCCCCTCAAGATCCTTGATGACCTTGTTCTTCTGGGATATGGTGCTCAAATGGGTGATATTTATCCCCTTCAGATGGCTAATTTCCTTATACATCTGATTCATCTTCGTAGAAGATTCAGTGCATTCTTGTTTTTCCATCTTAAGGGAATCAATCTCTTGGGCTTGCCTCTTGGCTAGATTTTTGCTCCTTTTCAGAGCTTCCAAGAGAGCATCATACTTGTCAATCAATTGATTGACATCTACCTCAGCATCTGAATCACTTCCATCAATTGATGAAGGTCCTCCAGATTATGGGCCAGTCTCATAATCAGAAGAGGATAACGAATGAATTAATACTTGTTCATTTTCTGAGATGTTCTTACTGTCCTCCTCATCAGTGATGGCCATGAGGCCTAGCTAACCATTTTCCTCTTCATCCTCCTCTATATCACTGTATGAGTGTGATAGAGGGGCCCTGACTCCAACCTTGGCAGCAGGATAATCTTCATCTCCTTCTGCTGCAAACAGCCCTATGTAGGCTTCTTCTTCATTCTCCAAATCTGAAGTTGAGGATTCTGATTCACTCCAGCTTTTTCCATTCTTTGCTAGGAAGGATTTTTCACCCTTCCTATCCTTTTGGTGATGGTGCTTCTTGTCACCTTTCTCCTTTCTTTTGGCTGGAAAGTCAGCTATGAAATGTCCAGGTTTGCAACAGCAATAACAAATAATGTTATTTGAAACATGTTTACTAGATTTGGAATCATACCTGTCACCCTTTGGGTGCTGTCTTTCAGGTTTCCTGTGGTCTTTCTTATAGTGTGATGAGGAGGAGGGCTTGTTCTTCCATTGATTCCTCCTCATCATCTTCTTGAACTGCCTTGAGAAGGCAGTAAACTCTTCATCAGAGGAAGAGCTATCTGAGGTACTGATTTCAGATTTTTCAGATTCAGCACCTCTCCTTGGAGGAGACACCATCCTGCCTTTGCCTTTCTTGGAGTTGTTAGCTTTGAGAGCTACAGATTTCTCCCTTTCCTGAGCCCTTGTTGAGGTGTCCTCTTCCTTTCTTGCAGACAGCTGCATCTCATAAGAGAGCTGCTTTCCAAACAGTGTATGAGTGGGGGTCTCACCAAGCCTAGCCACTTCCCTGACAGCACAAATTTTTGTGTCCCAATCCCTTGTTAGAGATCGAAGGAACTTATCATTCAGCTCATAATCAGTGAACACTCTCTCATAGGTTCTCAACTCAATTACTATTCTGAAGAACCTCTCATAGCACATAGAGATGCCCTCCTGGCTGAGCTGCCTGAAGGCTTCATACTCTTGGTTATGGAGTGACTTTCTATCATCCCTTACTTCAGCTGTCCCTTCCATATATACTACTAATGTGTCCCACATTTCCTTGGCAGTGGTGCAGTATACCATGTTTTGAAATGTGGAATCGTCAATAGCATTAACTATAATGTTCTGGGCTCTTTTGTCCATGGTGAACAATGCAAGCTCATCCTTGGTCAAGTCATTGAAGGTCTTGGGCACTCTTCTTGTTGGATCTATGGTGGAGGAAGTTTGAAAGGTGAGAGGCCCTTGCTTTACAATTATAAAGATCCTTGGGTCAGATGCTTCCATAAACAATTTAACCCTTTGCTTCCATATGCCAAAGTTTTCTTTGTTGCATATGGGCAACTTCATGGATCCCGTCTCCTTCTGCAATCTAGAGGAAGCCATTGGATTGATAAGACTATTCCTTTATAGGATCTAGTCAGACAGTTATGTCCTTCTTGACCAACCTCCCTCTGATTCCACTTGATAGTTTATGTAGGATGTAGTCTTAAACACCTAGAGGGGGGGGGGGGGGTGAATAGGTTTCATTTGTTTTAGGGTTAGTGTTTTCTGATTTTACGTTAGTAAAGTATCAAGCACAGAAAACACACAATGATTTATAGAGGTTCCTCAAGACAGGGTGTCTTGAGTAGTCCTCTTTCCCCCTTCACCTTTCTAATAATAAGATAGACAAGGCCAACTTCTCCAAACTCACCTCCAAGAGCCTACAGCACAGATCCCATAGGATCTCTCAGATTTTCCCAAACCCTACCTCAGGCACAGCAGCCCTACCTCAGAGAAATCCACCTCCTACAACTCAGACCACCTCCTGGTCCTACCTCAAGCTGATCTCTCAGCTCTACAACTCAGGCCAATCAGCCTTACACACTCAGGCAATAAAGCCCTACAGTCTCAGAACCCAAAGGCTCCTACAAATGACATAATATGATTACAGATTGAAGGAAGAAAAGATCAAGCCTTATTCTTCTTCTTCTTAACAGCTGTTGTTGTAGACTTGAACCTGGGAGGAGAAGTGCAGCTCCAACTTGATTCTTCTTGATCAGCCATTCAAATGATGGACTTGATCTACTTGCTCTATCTTGAGATGAATCAAGACAAGCAATCACTTTTCTCCTTGCAGCCTTGTGTGAACTCAGTTCTTGGCTGCCGACAATGCAACAGTATGCTTCTGCTTCTTTGTGTGCTGGAGAGAAAGATCTATAGCAAAAGTTCTTTGTTAAACCCTAACCTATTACTTTTATACATCACTGACCCCCAACGGCTCTTAGCTGTCCTCCTAACAGGTATGGGAGTGATTGGTGGACCCTAATATGCATTTCTGCAGCTTACGCCAAAAGCAGAACCCGCCAGATCACGTCTCAGCGGTTTCTTCTATCTGCAGCTCAGCTTGCCCAGATGCCTTCTCAGCGGCTCCTGGTCTTATCTCAGTGGTTCAGCTAAGACAGAGAGCTTGTCTCAGCTAATTATACGTTACACCATGGTGTGCCCTTGTTCTGCAGCAACCATCAAGCATTCTTCTTCTTCTGCTTCTAAAGTCATATTGCTGCAAAATTCTGAAAAGCTTACAATCTCCTTCTCACTATAGAAGGGAGATTTAATTCACTACTTCTTGTGCTTCCAATCTTCTTGCTAGGAAGAAGATTCTTTCTTGTCATAAATACTTCTTCTCATTTTCTTATTTTCATACTCACATACTGTAAAAGAGTTTTTAGAATCACTCTTCAAAAAATTCAGTTGTACTGGTTCTAAGAGTCTCCTTTTCAAAAGACTCAGTTGTATCTAAGAGTCTCCTTGTCAAAAGACTCAGGGTGGTTCTAAGAGTCTCCTTATTAAAAGACTCAGTACAAGATAGTGAATTTCCTACCAATGGGGTAGAAGATTGGACTACCCAAAGTTTGGGGAACCACTATATTTCTTTGTGTTGTGCTGTGCTTTCTTGTCTTGCATTTACTTTCTTTATTTGCTTAATTCTTGTTGGTGTGTAGGAAAACTTAATCTGTGAACACTACACACACATATATATATATATATAATTATTCACTTTGCACAAATTATTTTAAATCTCTATTCACCCCCCCTCTAGAGAATTCTAGTGAGGTTAACTGTGCACATTCACCCATGCCTTAAGAGCACGCGTTGATTGGACAATCAGGCGGCGACATTAAATGCAGACAGCGCGTCTGGATAATTTTGAATCTGTCTCGATGATATTTCCACTGTCACGACGACATGGACAATATCTCGACGATAGGACTTGTCGTTGTCTTGAACTAGGACAGACATTCAAATGTCCTTCCCTCTTCTTCAGATAGAGATATTTCGACGGCATGGGACATCCCTTCTGCACTTGCACTTAAGACAATCATGATGTCATCTTACTGATGTCAGCGTGATCTTCTTGTCTGCTCGATATCGATGTAACCACCTCATCTTGTCGATGACTTAATTATTATCATGTCGACAGACTATTCTTCAGCAACTACCTGTCTTCATATGACCTTCTTTAGTCCTCTCGACGACATTGATTCTTACTTAGCCTTATCGACGTCAAGGCTTCTTTTTGACGATATCATCGACATCTTGTCCTATGTTGTGTTTGAGTCTTCTTCTTCATCTCGTCTTTTTGATATCGTTGTTAGGTGATGTGGATGTTACAACGATATCATCATTTTGCTTTGCTCTGCATATTGTTGACGATATGCCTATTGTTGCCAATGATACGCTTGATACTTCTCGATGACATCGGACATAATCATTCTTCTTTGCTTTGCCCATCATTTCAACGATGTGCCTATACTTGTCGACGATATGTCCAGTCTTTTTTGACGATATTATAATTAGGCAAGTTATTGAAGTACTGGACATATTGTCTGATCTCTGCAAGCATGAACTAGATATTACATTAAATACAACTTGTACTTATCATTGAGCTGAGCACTTCTTCAAATCAGGAACACTGCTGGGCACTGTTCCCAACAATAGCCTTGCTCTAACAACTCCTGTAACTAAACCTTTAACTCCGCCATCTCCTTTGTGCAATACGGTATGGAGAGCGCGACACAGGCTTGGCACCTGGCACCAGCTCTATTGTGAAGTCAATCTCTCGCTGAGGTGGAGCCCCAGGAAGATCTTTTGGAAACACATCGGGATACTCCGAGATAACAGGAACGTCACTCAAACTGGGTTGAGGCTTTGCATCCCCAACTAGCACAACACACAATTCTGTGCCTTGCCGAACTGCCTTGACTACTTGGATAGCAGACATCAACATCTTGCTCGATCCACGCAAACCAACAAATGTAGTCACATGCTCGGTATTTCACCCCAATGTGACCTCCTTAGAAGTGCAATCAATGTAGGCATGCTGCGCCGATAGCCAGTCCATACCAAAGATCACATCGAACTCCGAAAGTGGCAGTATTAGTGCTTCCAAATCAAAATCTTGACTTCTGATTCGTACCTTTATAATACAACCTTGATCTGCACACATCGGACACCCATTGGGTAGCATTACATCTAACCTTTCCTTTATCACTGTCGAAGGCACTCCAAGCTGTCGTATGAAGGCCTCCAAGATAAAGGAATGCGAAGCTCCCATATCAAACTGGGCTCTCACCGGACAGTTAAATATTAGGACAAAGCCTAATACACACAAGGTTAACAAGCAATGCACAAGGTATGAAGTATAAAAAGCAACAGAAGATGTATACGAACGCATACCTGACACCATATCGCTTTGCTTTATGGCCTCCTGCTGGCCAAGGTTGTACACCCTATGCTGGGCGGGAGCAGCATGGGATGCGATTAACTCCACCGCCTTTCCTTTCTCTGGCGCATATGCCGCAACTGCCTTCTTGCCGCTGCGACACTCACGAGCATAATGCCCCGGCTTGCCACAATTATAACAGATGAGTGGGCCTCGACCAGTCGTCACTCCCAATCCAGCAGATTGAGCTGACCCAGAAGGTCTCGCTCTTTTCGTCCATTTGCCTTGCCCAGACCTCGCAGAGCTTGGTACTTTGAACTTTAGCTTTACCACAGCTAAATCCTTTCTGCTTTGGGACAGCTTCATGTCCTTCTCCAAGGAATGAGCCATATTGACTAAGGTCATAATCCCTTGCGTTATTGGCCCCGAAAGAAGGAACCGTAATTCTTCCCGCAGACCTTCGTAAAACCGATTGGTCTTACGGGCTTCATCTGCAAAAGTTGCACATGTGTACCTCCCCAACTGGGTAAACTCATGCAGGTAGTCATCAACCATACTATCACCTTGAGTTAGAAAGTTGAACTGGTTCTCCATCTCAATCTGTTGAGCAGGTGGGAGATACCGCGCCAAAAACATTCTCAAAAACTCTACAAACGAGATGTCCGTCAGCTACCTTCCTGCTAGCTAATGCAAATCCAACACATCCCACCACAGTTATGTCTCCCTATCAAGAAGGAAGGTTGCTAATATCACCTGATGGCCTTCCTCCATATCAGTGACCATCAAGATTTTTCACACTCTCGTTAGCCAATCCTCTGCTTGAGTCGGGGTTCCTGCCCCCGTGAACGTCAGAGGGTGGAAACTCAGAAAGCATTGCAGCTGTTGGTCAGGAGCTCTTCGTGCCCTCACCGGCACTGGTCGTTCACCTACAGGTTCAACTGCCACAACCAGCACTGGAGCCACCCCAAAGGTAGGAGGCTGTCCAGGGACATGCCCTCCAGGTTGTGTAGTGAACATAGTGAACACCGATTCAGTTACCATCCTCACTGTCTCAGCAGAAGGATGAGTAGGCACCTCAGCTGGTGCATTGCTCGCGGTCGAACGCGGGGGTCGAGATGGCCCCGCTCCACTCCCAGTCGCCAATACATGTGCACAAAACACAATTAGCGACTAATAGATAGCATGGATCAACAAAGGAACACACAAGTTCCATCCTAATTCTATAATCATACATGTAATTCATTCCTACAATGGACAGTTACTGATTATTTACATGTCTTAACGGCGACGCACACACGTGCTCACCACCCCTTAAATGAATTCGAACATGAATTCGGATGGAAAGGGATCGAGACCGCGAGCTGATACCAATTTGTAAAATCCTCCCTATTATATTGAATATAGCAGTAGGTCCGGCCGGGACCACACGCCATAATAAACATACAGAAGAGCGCATTACGTAATTAGTTTTAAACAGTTAAGAACAAAACCATCTCAGCACATAGAGTCGTACAACGGAAGCATTTATATTATTAAGATAAAACCAGTTCACAACTTGTCCACTTATTTACATGGAATGAAAATACAACAGGGTTTGTGTATTAAAATGTTTACATCAGCTTGGTGGCTTACAAACATCGGCACGCAGGTCGTTCACACATGAAAAATAGTAAACATAACAACTTGGCCTTCAAGGGCCAGCATAGCACAGTAGCAGGGGCTTCAGCCTGCTATTTCCCGCTAGCCTCGCCAGGACCTGTACAAACAAATCCACCTAAAGAGTGGAAAAATAGGCAACCGGTCAGCTTTAGCTGACCCAGATATAACGACCCCACCCCATGCCCGGGTCGGTGGCACTCCTTCCCTGCAAGCAAGCAATAGTATTATATATATCACAGGTGCGTCTAAGCACCGCATATAAAAAAGTACCATCTAAGTCGACTCTCGGCCGCACGCATTGCGCTCTCAAGGCATATTTTGGCAAACTCCCTGAGTTATGCCTCCACGCTAAGTATTATTTCAACTTAAACAATCAATTGAGCTAGGACATACACACGAAGTTCCAGCACTCTTCCATAGCCTAGTGCATCGAGGGGCGACCTCATCACCACCACTCTGGGTGGGTTCGAATCAGCTAGGCTCGTGCTCAATCATCGCGATCAACTCTGCACGATATGGGTAAGCTTTCACCTGTGCCCGTTACTCGAAGCTAGGCTCTCCAGGACCTTCAGCTTTTGCTGTGCACACCCAGTGCTACAAAGGCTTCACTGGTCTCAACCAGGAGCTAATGCCAGTGTTATGGTTCACGCTGGGCGTTAATGAACAGAACCCAGTTTCTGCTAACTTTTTCGGGCATTTTCTGGGAAAACCCTCCAGAACTCTTTACAGCTCGTCTCAGTACTTACAACCCGAAAAACATAGCATATACCACAGAGTCTTGTCTGGCACGCAACAAGCAATATCACCAATCCAGACCAACTTGTCCAGATGGGCTTCACACAGCATGCCTATGTCCGTACTTCGATTCTGGACTCTATATGCAATTCCTGCGGGGATAACATCAACCCACCGGAAGAACCAATCTACTAATTAGTAGAAGTCTTCCAAATCATGCAAATCAAAGGAAGCACATGTCCAAATATTAGGAAGGAGAATCGTCACCCTCGGAGCTTGTTTCGGTGCCATAGAATTGAGAGAGAACCGGCTGGATTTTGTCAAATCAGCTTTCTCTTCATGAAGTCGATGATGGCACAAGCATGAAAGAATCTCCTTCACCAATTTGCCTAGCCAAATGGACCTCCTTCCTCCTTCTAAGCTCTACTCTGGACTTAGGAGAGAGAGACCAAAAGAGAAAATGAGAAGATAAACCAGAATGGCTGCCTTAGCTACATAAGAGAGCTAACGCCGACGTTAGCTTCTTAACGTCGGGCATTTGCCCAGAATCGGTATGGCCAATCATACCCACAGCCGCTTAATCCTATTGGTTGAAGACATAACGCCCCGCGTTAACTTCTTAACGCCTATCGTCAGCTCATCAACTATCGAGACCACTTGACAACACCAGGAGTTTCATGACGATAGCACTAGCGCCTGGCGTTAGCCATAACGCCTGGCGTTATCCCTTTTGTCTAAACCTCGCCATTTCTCGAGAATACGAAGGATTTCTCGACAAAAAGAGTTGTCGAGCCAAGACCTAACACCTGGCGTTACTACTAACGCCTCGCATTAGCACCTGCTAACAACAATCCTCTTTCTTCTATTGTGGAAATCTGGGGTGTTACAGGGAGATTGTTGGGAATATTACCCTCAATGTTCCCTTGATTTGAAGAAGCTTCACACTCAATGCTATGTGCAAGTTGTGTTTGATATACCCTATTTCATCTCATGACCATGCAAGATTAGGTTATTCCATGGTGTGGAGTAAGTTCAGTGGTTTAGTGCTAAAACCACTGAGACAAGTTCCCAGTCTCAGCTGAACCGCTGAGACAAGGCTAGGAGCCGCTGAGAAGGAGTCTGGGTTAGCTGAACTATAGATAGAGGAAAACTGCTGAGATGACTCTATGTCTCAGCGGATCCACTGGGATGGGACAGAAGTAGCCGTTGAGACTGGAAGCTGTCTCAGCCCAACCGCTGAGACAGATTCAAATGTTCTGGCGGGTTTTCTTTTGGCCCAACACACTGAAAAGCAAGATAGGATGTTCCAATCACCTCCATACTATGTCAGGAGGACATCTGATAGTCGTTGAAGACTCGAGGAGTATAATAGAATCATTTAGGGCTTTGCAAAAGCTCTCTCACTCTTTGAAGAATATTAATCTACTATTCCATTGACGGCGGCCCGTAAATTTTTCTCTTCCTGCTTCCTGAAGCTGCAAGGAGAGAAAACTTTGTTCTTCTTGATTGACTCAAGATAAAATAAGTTGATCCCTGATAAGTACTATTTTTATAACTTTTTAATAGAAAATCTTGTAAATATTTAATATGAATTTTCTATTTTATGTCAAATTTAGGTTATAAGTAGTTCTTTTTGTAATTTTGATTCTAACTTAGCTTAATTTCGATATTTGCAGATTTTTGGGACAAATCGGGAAAAATGGCATGACACGCCCCAGGTCACGCCCATGACCAAGGGCGTGTAACCTGAAGATCAGTCCAGAATTGATGCCGCGCTGTTTGAACCAGTCCACACCAAGTCACGCCCCAGGTCACGCCCGTGACCCAAAGTCACGCCCGTGACTGGGGGCGTGTAATCTTAGAATCTTCCACGTGGAGCCGCCGTCGAGACGAGGAGATGCTGTCGAGAAGTCAACCTAAGTCACGCCCGTGACCCACATGTCACGGCCGTGACTTTCCAGCGTGATCCCTGCTCTGCCGCCGCGCCGAATTCCAGCCCACGCCGCATTTAATGCACACGTCCAAAGTCACGCCCGTAACCATGTTACACGGGCGTGTAATATCCAACTTTTCTGCCGCCGACACGTCAAGCCCACGCCGCTGCCGGATCCAATGTTATAGTGATTACACGCCCTTGGACACGCCCGTGACCGAGGGCGTGTAACTTGAAAATTTTGCCTATAAATTCAGAGGCTCTCCTTGAGTCCAGGGTTCAGAATTTTGGAGTGGGGGAGGTGCTGCTAGAGCTGTTAGTGAAGTTTTGCAATGCTTTCTCATGCTTTTCAATTTCATGTTCTTCCTTTTTAATTCATGTAATGTGTTAGTTCTTAGTTTTATGCAATAGTTATTTGAAGCTTGTAATCCTTTCCTTCCTAGCTTGTAATCTCTTTAATTAAAGCTTGTAATCGTTTTGATTTTCTATAAAATTAAGTTCTCTTTCCTTCATGTTCTCTTTTTCCTTAAGCACTCTTTCTTTCATGCAATGATTTTTCTTTCCTTTTCCCCCTCCACTATGGTTGAGCATTAAGTATTTTTGTCTTCGTTTAATCCTTTCATTTAGCTTGCAATTAGTTTCAATTTTAGTTAAGCAAAAACAAACCAAATCAAATTTTCGTCGATAAAATAATGGCGATTTTCCTCGAAGTAGAAGTAATCAACGCGCCCCGTGGAATACGACCTTGATATTCCTAAATATCGTATACTATAGACGATAAGGTACACTTGCCTTTATCGGATATAGTTTTGGAGAAAAATCTAAAATCCGCGCATGCAATTTTCATATCAAGTTTTTGGCGCCGTTGCCGGGGACTTTGCGTAGATATTTTGAAACGAGGATAGCTATTAATTTTATCATGCTTTCTTTTATTTTACTTTGCTTTTTCTAAATTTCAAAAAGAAAAAAAAATATTTTTAGTTTTTCTTCTTCCTTTCTTCTCTTTTTAGTGTATGACCCGAGGTAGCACTTCGATTCTTCCTTTTGATCCGGAGATCGAGCGAACCCTTTTGAGGCACCGCCGTTCTCGTGATCAGGGAAATCAAATAGAATCCGAAGAGTCGATCGGGGACACTAACGCAGCAAATATGGATCATAATCTTAATCCTCCTAATCTTAACGAGCCAAATCCTAATGAGGACGCGCAACGGACCATGTCCTATTATGCGCGGCCGAATTTGGAAGGCACACAATCGAGTATTGTTCGCCCCACGGTGGCGAACAATAATTTTGAGATCAAGTCCAGCATCATACAAATGGTGCAACAATCCGTGACCTTTGATGGTCAACCGGACGAGGATCCAAACTCACATATCTCTTACTTTCTTGAAATTTGCGACACTTTTAAGATCAATGGCGTCACCGATGACGCCATTCGATTACGTCTTTTTCCTTTTTCTTTGCGGTCTAAGGCCAAGCAGTGGCTGGGCTCCCTACCTAGGGGATCCATCACTACATGGGCCAAAATGGCGGAAAAATTTCTTAATAAATATTTCCCGCCTTCAAAGACCGCTAAATTGCGCACGGATATTGCATCGTTCTTGCAAATCGACTCGGAGACTCTCTATGACACATGGGAGCGCTTCAAGGAGCTTTTGCGTCGATGCCCTCACCATGCACTTGCCACTTGGCAACAAGTGCAAATATTTTATAATGGCTTAAATCTCCAAACGAGGCAAATGATTGATGCGGCCGCCGGGGGGACATTAAATAATAAAACCCCGATCGCCGCTCAAGAGCTTTTCGAAGAGATGGCCACAAATGCGTATCAATGGAACATGCCCCGAGCGCGGCCTAATAAGCCGGCCGGAATTTTTGAAATAGACGCAAACGCAAATTTGGCTTTACAAGTTGAGCGCTTAACAAAGCAAGTGGCGGAGATGTCTGCTTCCTCCGCCACTCCTCCTTGGGCCAATAACGTTTTAATTGAAGAACATGTTGACTACATGGGAAATCCACCTCGGCCTTCCTATAACCCGAACACCGCTCCGTATAATAACACCTACAATGCGGGTTATAGGAATCATCCGAATTTCTCATGGAGCAACCAAGGAAATGCTCAGCGTCCTATGAATTTAAATCAACCTCCCCCTAATCAACTTCTTAACTTAACTCCGTCTCAAAATTTGATTTCTCAAAATTATAATCCACCCGGTTTCCACCGCAACAGCAAAAACTCTCTCCGATTGAAGAGGTTTTTGCAAAATATGTTGCTACAAATGAAACGAACATCAGGAACCTTACCGTATCAATCAAAAATTTAGAGAATCAAGTGGGCCAACTCGCAAAGATGATTTCTGAGCGTCAACAAGGAGCACTACCGGGGAACACCGATCAAAATCCAAAGGAGAGCGCGCACGCGATTACACTTCGAAGAGGGAAGGAGGTGGTTCAAAAACAGGACGAACCCAAGGTAATTTCCTCTCCTCCTCCTCCTACTTTTAATTCATCTTCGAATTTGCCCGCTACGATAGCTCCGCACTCTTCTATTTTAAATCCGCGCGCTCCTACTTCTAATATTCTGTATCCATCGAAATTTAAAAATGAAAGCGCCGAAAAAAATTATGAAAAGTTTTTAGATGTTTTAAAACAAATCCATATTAATGTACCTTTCTGCGAGGCTATCTCACAAATGCCTAAATATGCGAAATATCTTAAGGAGTTACTCTCCAATAAGAAAAAGTTAGAAGATATTTCGCATATTTCTTTAAACGCAGAATGCTCCGCGGTTGTACTCAACAAATTGCCGAAAAAAGCAAATGACCCGGGACGGTTTTCCATCCCATGTCTTTTTGGCAATTCGTTAGTAAAACACGCCTTAGCGGATCTTGGAGCAAGCATCAACCTTATGCCGTTTTCTTTGTTCAAAAAGTTAGGTCTAGGAAATCCAAGGCCCACTCGAATGAGTATCCAATTAGCGGATCGTTCTTTAAAATATCCGATAGGAATAGTGGAGGACGTGCTCGTCAAGTTTGACAAATTCATCTTCCCGGTGGATTTTGTCATACTTGACATCGAAGAGGATGCCGAAGTACCCCTCATACTCGGCCGCCCCTTCCTTTCCACCTCCCGCGCTATTATCGACGTAAGTAACGGAAAGCTCCTCCTACGGGTTGGAGACGATGAAGTTACTTTCGGCATAAATTCCTCGATGCGGAACACGCTAGAAAATGACGATTCATGTTTTTACTTAGAAGAGTGTTGTGAGTTCGATTCATCCCTCGAGTTAGTTTCATCGGCGAATAGTGATTCCGAGCCCGTAGAGCTCTTTTGCGATGAAGAAGAAGTCTCTCACCCCACACCACCCGAACCATTATTTTTAGAAAAATTAAAAATCAAGACTTCTTATGAAGAACCACCCGAATTAGAGTTGAAACAACTCCCCCCTCACCTTAAATACTTGTTTTTGGAAAAAGAGTCTAAGCTACCCGTCATCATTTCATCCGATCTTAGCAACTCAGAAATTTCTGAGTTGACTATAGTCTTAAGAAAGCACCGCCACGCAATTGCGTGGCAATTATCGGACATTAAGTGTATAAGCCCATCTTTCTGCACTCATAAAATATTTCTCGAAGATAATTCCCGAAATTCAGTCCAGCCTCAACGACGGCTAAACCCTAACATGAAAGAATTCGTTAAGGCCGAAGTTATAAAACTTCTGGACGCGGGAATCATCTACCCGATATCGGACCGTACTTGGGTTAGCCCAGTACAAGTCGTGCCAAAGAAAGGTGGTGTTACGGTAGTTGCAAACGAAATAACGAATTGATCCCAACCCATACTGTTACGGGTTGGCGGATGTGCATCGACTATCGGAAATTAAATGATGCCACCCGTAAGGATCATTTCCCTCTACCATTTATCGACCAAATTTTAGAACGCCTTTTGGGTCACTCCTACTACTGTTTTCTCGATGGTTTGTCGGGATACTTCCAAATTCCGATTTCGCCCGACGACCAAGAGAAAACCACTTTCACTTGTCCCTTTGGCACCTTCGCTTATCGAAGGATGCCATTCGGTCTTTGCAACGCGCCAGCTACATTCCAAAGATGTATGCTGGCAATTTTTGACGAGTTAGTGGAGGAGGTGATGGAAGTATTTATGGACGATTTTTCCGTGTACGGGAGTTCTTTTGAAAATTGTTTAAAAAATCTCGAGCGCGTGTTGCAGCGATGTGAGGAAACAAATTTAGCGCTTAATTGGGAAAAATGCCATTTTATGGTCAAGGAAGGACTAGTCCTTGGCCATAAAATTTCGAGCAAGGGGATCGAGGTCGATAGGGCCAAGATTAAAGTAATTGAAAAACTCCCCCCTCCCACAAACGTAAAAGCTATTAGGAGTTTCCTAGGCCACGCGGGGTTCTATCGGCGCTTTATACAAAATTTTTCAAAAATTACAAAGCCGTTAACCCATCTTCTCGAGAAAGATTCTTCTTTTCTTTTTAGCGATGAATGTCATTTAGCTTTTCAACTTATCAAAGAAAAACTTATAAACTCCCCGATTCTAGTCGCGCCGGATTGGTCGCTCCCTTTTGAAATCATGTGCGACGTGAGTGACATTGCGGTTGGTGCCGTTTTAGGCCAACAGGTGAGTAAGTATTTCCACCCTATCTATTATGCGAGCAAAACACTCACGTCGGCACAAGGAAATTACACCACGACCATGAAGGAACTTCTAGCAATCGTTTTCGCCTTCGATAAATTTAGGTCGTATATCACCCTCTCGAAAGTCATCGTCTTCACGGATCACTCCGCACTTAGATATCTTTTAAGCAAATCGGACGCCAAACCTCGTCTTTTGCGATGGATCCTCCTCTTGCAGGAGTTTGACTTAGAGATCCGGGACAAAAGGGGAGCCGAAATCTTGGCGGCCGATCATCTCTCCCGTTTAGAAAACCCCGCCTCGGACGTATTAATAGAATCTGACATTAATGATAAATTTCCCGAAGAGCGCATCCTTGCTCTCGAAAATATTAATTCATCGTCTACCCCCTGGTTTGCAGATCTGGCTAACTATTTAGTAGCCCGGGTCCTGCCAAAAGAAGTCTCGAGTCAGCAAAAGAAGAAATTCTTTTCTGATTTAAAGAATTACTTTTGGGAGGACCTCTTTTTATTCCGTGTATGCGCAGACCAGGTAGTAAGACGATGCGTCTCGAGTGAGGAAGGCCTTAAAATTTTACGTCATTGTCATGAGGGACCCACCGGAGGTCATTATCATTCAAACCGAACCGCGAGGAAGGCGCTGGAGGCGGGCTTTTATTGGCCCTCGCTCTTCAAACATGCTCACAACCTTGTGAGCACTTGCGGCAGCTGCCAGCGGTCGGGGAACATCTCTCGCCGGGATGAGATGCCCCAAAACATTTTCTTAGAATGCGAAATTTTCGATCTTTGGGGCATTGATTTCGTTGGTCCTCTCCCTCCTTCGTTTTCAAATAAGTATATTCTAGTAGCGCTCGACTACCTGTCAAGGTGGGCGGAAGCGCAAGCTCTCCCCACCAACGATGCGCGAGTCGTCATTAACTTTTTAAAAAAATTATTCTCTCGATTTGGCACTCCGCGCGCTATTGTGAGTGATCGGGGCACCCATTTTTCAATACTCAATTCACAAAAATCTTAGCAAAATATGGTGTTACGCACAAATTATCCACTGCATATCACCCACAAACGAGCGGCCAAGTTGAAGTTGTTAATCGAGAATTAAAACGGATCTTAGAAAAAACGGTTTCTATTAATCGGAAGGATTGGGCAATAAAGCTCGATGACGCGCTATGGGCCTATCGAACGGCGTACAAGACCGCTATCGGTTGTACACTATATCGAATGGTTTATGGCAAGGCTTGGCACCTTCCGGTCGAATTAGAACATCGCGCATTTTGGGCGCTTAAATTTTTAAACCTCGATTCCACTCTAGCGGGAGAACAAAGAAAATTTCAAATGAACGAATTAGATGAGTGGCGAGCGAACGCATATGAGAGCAATAAATTATATAAGGAGCGAACAAAGTTTTATCACGAAAAGCATATAAAATTTCCAAAAACTTTTTCGCCGGGCGATCTCGTCCTCCTTTATAATTCCCGCCTTCGCCTTTTTCCGGGAAAACTAAAATCCCGATGGACCGGACCCTTTATTGTTAAAGAGGTTTGTTCCTATGGGACAATTTTAATTTCCCACCCGGAAAAAGGTACCTTCAAAGTTAACGGGCACCGCCTTAAATTATATCTTCCGGGAGAGTTACCAAATGAAAAGAGTGATTCAATTGTTTTCAACCTTTAATATGACCGGCAAGTGGGTCAAGCTACGCGACCTTAAACAAAGCGCTTTTGGGAGGCACCCCAAAGTTATCTTGTTATTGTCTTCTCTTGTTCTTTAACATATTTTGTAGGTAATCGTCGCTTCCCCGCGCAAACTTCAAAAAATCAGGGAAGCCCCTTCTCTTTCTTCCTTCTCTTTTATCTTGCATTTCCTTTTTATTTTGTTTTGCACTTCTTTTTTTTTTCTTCTTTTACTTCATACTTAGTTTTAAACATTGGGGACAATGTTTAACTTTAAGTATGGTGGTGTAAATAGTTTTTTTTGTAAATAGTTGTTAAATCAGAAAATTTCAAAACAAAAAATATATATATTTTCTTATGTTTTCTTCTATTTTAGCACTTGTAAAACCCAAAAACTCAAAAAAAAATAGAAAACAGAAAAATTTAAATCTGGAAAGGGACGTTTGGGATTTTATCCCATCACACCTCCTAGTACCTTGCGAACCCTTCACTGGGTAGCCCTTGGGAAGTCCAAGACTTGCAAAAAAAATTGTTAAGTTTTAAAGCTAGTTTCTTTTCTTTGTAAATAGTTTTTAATGAGAAAAAGTCAAAAAAAAAAAGATAATATCAAAAATTCAAAAAAGATAATATCAAAAATTCAAAAAAAAGATAATATCAAAAATTCCAAAAAATTCTTATTTCCCTCCTTCTTATTGTTTTTGTGATTTCTTAGAAATCTAGTTGAGAATGTTTATAAGCATGTTTAAGTTTTTAATTGGCTGAAATTTTGCTTATCATAGTTTGTTAATTTTAAATTTGAGGTAATTTTGATTTAAGAATCATCTTATGATTTTAAATTGATTAGAGAATTTTGTTAGCATGACTTCTCTTTTTATTTTTAAATGGTTTCATTTTGTAGTAAATTTCCTAAACCTCTTTAGATTTTAATTATATTTTCTTCTAACTTCTTAAATCTTAGGAATTTTAATTTTACTAGAATTTGCTCTCAATATGATTTAAAGCTAGCTAGATTTTTTTTCCCTACCCTACCCCTTTGATGGCATAAAAAAATGTATTAAAAGATCATATGTCATGGGAATAAGAGGATAAAATTCATTATTCCCTAAAACATATGCACCCAAAATATTTGAAAAGATTATATGGCATGGAGTAAGAGGATATAATTCATTACTCCTAAACCATATACATTTTGGGTTTTTATTAGAAGAGAAAAAAAGAGTAAAAAAAAAGAAGGAAATTTCATGATAAATTCCATTTCCTCCATTGAAAAAATTTCTCTTCTTATGCCAAATTTTATGAAATCCCCCTTAGCCAATTATCATTGTTCTAGTTTTAGTTGAAAATTATGGAGAGAGAAATATTTAGTAATTTACTTTTCCTTAAGATTCTTTTAAGATAGAGTTCTTATAATTTTAATTTAATTTAGTTTTATAATTTCTACAATTTTGTCAAACTACTTAATTTTCTTGAGAAGTTATTGCCTAAACATTTTTCCCTCTTTTCAAATCATCATCATAATTTAGGACTTAACTCCCCCTTGAATTTACTCTTAACTTAACTTTTGGTTAAATGAAATTTTAGTTTTAAATTAAAATTTTTTTAAGGATGTCTTATAAATAATGTCTCACACTTTTGCTCTGGAATAGCAAAACCTCAAGTATGGGGGTATTTGATAAGTACTATTTTTATAACTTTTTAATAGAAAATCTTGTAAATATTTAATATGAATTTTCTATTTTATGTCAAATTTAGGTTATAAAGAGTTCTTCTTATAATTTTGATTCTAACTTAGCTTAATTTCGATATTTGCAGATTTTTGGGACAAATCGGGAAAAATGGCATGACACGCCCCAGGTCACGCCTGTGACCAAGGGCGTGTAACCTGAAGATCAGTCCAGAATCGATGCCGCGCTGTTTGAACCCGTCCACACCAAGTCACGCCCCAGGTCATGCCCGTGACCCAAAGTCACGCCCGTGATTGGGGGCGTGTAATCTTAGAATCTTCCACGTGGAGCCGCCGTCGAGACGAGGAGATGCTGTCGAGAAGTCAACCTAAGTCACGCCCGTGACCCACATGTCACGGCCGTGACTTTCCAGCGTGATCCCTGCTCTACCGCCGCGCCGAATTCCAGCCCACGCCGCATTTAATGCACACGTCCAAAGTCACGCCCGTGACCATGTTACACGGGCGTGTAATGTCCAACTTTTCTGCCGCCGACACGTCAAGCCCACGCCGCTGCCGGATCCAATGTTACAGTGATTACACGCCCTTGGACACGCCCGTGACCGAGGGCGTGTAATTTGAAAATTTTGCCTATAAATTCAGAGGCTCTCCTTGAGTCCAGGGTTCAGAATTTTGGAGTGGGGGAGGTGCTGCTAGAGCTGTTAGTGAAGTTTTTCAATGGTTTCTCATGCTTTTCAATTTCATGTTCTTCCTTTTTAATTCATGTAATGTGTTAGTTCTTAGTTTTATGCAATAGTTAGTTGCAGCTTGTAATCCTTTCCTTCCTAGCTTGTAATCTCTTTAATTAAAGCTTGTAATCGTTTTGATTTTCAATAAAATTATGTTCTCTTTCCTTCATGTTCTCTTTTTCCTTAAGCACTCTTTCTTTCATGCAATGATTTTTCTTTCCTTTTCCCCCTCCACTATGGTTGAGCATTAAGTATTTTTGTCTTCGTTTAATCCTTTCATTTAGCTTGCAATTAGTTTCAATTTTAGTTAAGCAAAAACAAACCAAATCAAATTTTCGTCGATAAAATAATGGCGATTTTCCTCGAAGTAGAAGTAATCAACGCGCCCCGTGGAATACGACCTTGATATTCCTAAATATCCTATACTATAGACGATAAGGTACACTTGCCTTTATCGGATATAGTTTTGGAGAAAAATCTAAAATCCGCGCATGCAATTTTCATATCAATCCCCACTCCTCCTCTGAAGAAAAGGATCAGAATGAATCAGTGTTGAGGCCATTGGACTCATCCCTGTTTTAAGACTGCTACAGCAGTTGTTCAGCAACAGAAGACCAAGGCTTGATATCTATTCTAACTTCTGTTGTAATCATCTCTTATTATTTTTATATAGGAACATTATTTGTTCTGAGTTTGTAGGGCATTTTGCCTGAGGGAGTAGGGTTGTTGGACCTGAGTGTAGAGCTGGGGGTTCAGCTTGAGTGTAGGATCTCTGTGGAGATCTGAGGTAGGACTTCTTGATAGGTCTGAGCTTGTAGGTAGCTATGCCTGAGGTCGGGCTGTTGAGCCTGAGGTAGGGTTTGGAAAAACCTGAGAGATCCTGAGGTATCTGTGTTGTAAGCTCTCGGAGCTATGATTGGAGGTGTTGGCCTTGTCTAACTCATTGTTAGAAAGGTGAAGGGGGAAAGAGGACTACTCAAGACACCTTGTCTTGTGGAACCTCTATAAATGCTTGTGTATTTTCTGTGTGTTTGATTTATTACTAATACTAACAAAGAAAACAGCTAGGCTAAAGCATAAAAGAAAAGAGACCTATTCATACCCTCCCCCCCCCCCTCTAGGTGATTAAGACTACATCCTTATAAACTATCAATGGTGGGGGTCGGCCAAGCTCCAAATCTTCTTCTCCAAGCTTGCTCTTTCAAGAATCCTAAGTTAAATCTCTTATGGTGTGAGGAAGAAGATGAAGAAAAGAAGAAGAAGATGATGAATAGGTAAAATAGAGCCCTCTGGTTAGGAGAGAATGAAGAGAGAGAGGTTTGCATTAATCAGTATTAAATGCAAATTCCAATTTTCCAAACCTTATGCTGAAACTCCACAACTATTTGCCAGCTGCCTATTGGATTTTAATTCCACTATTAACCTGGATTTATGCAATTTAGGCCATCAACTATGGAAGAAATCACATGCACTGATTCGTCCACTACTGTCGGCGCTAGCTGAAGCTACCATCGACGCTAGTTCCCTACTACCAGACCTTGGCGATTTGCTTTCTAACTTCAAGGGGTGAGGGTTACATCCACTCCTGGAGATCTGGGCACATCCATGGCACCATTAGGACCTCAATACTCCTACCTAGCCCAATCACCTCCAAGTGACTCGTGTCACGCGAGGGGTCTAGTTTGAATTCGGATGTTAAACCTTGAAAGCCGTGCCCAGTCAGGTTCAATCTCAATTGTTGCCTAAAGGTTGAATATTAGCCCTCTATCATCTGATTACCTTAATATTATCGAACTATAGCCTTATCGTCAAGAAGGGCTTATATCTTTTAGTCGTGGAGACATCTAACCATGTCATCGAGACAGATCAACCTTGTCATCGAGAAGGAAATATATCTTTTTATCATCGAGACAACTAGCCATGTTGTTCAGATAGACCATCCTTGTCATCGAGAAGGGCTTATATATTTTTGTCATCGAGATGACTAGCCATGTCATTGAGACAGACCATTTTTGTAATCGAGAATGGCATATATCTTTTTCTCGTCGAGACGGCTAGCCATGTTGTCAAGACAGACTAGCCATGTCATCGAAAAGGGCTCAAATCAATCCTAAAGCATTTTTTAAGCTATGTCTATATTCACCCCACAACAGTAAACTTGAAATTAACTTTTAGTGCCTTAATGACAGAGACAGACAAGGTAAAAAATAAGAAAGTTGTAGGTCTTGGTCTGACCTTTACAAAATGGGGTTGCACATTTTTTGACGAGGTGTATAACTCCATGAATCTTTAATAAAGATCTTGTGACATACACATTTGAACCTTTTATTATTGGTGTATTTTCAGCCATGTGACCTAATATGAGCTTGAAAATTTTGTGTCTGAACTGTTTGAAAGGTTTATAAACTGTATGAAAAGATTTAGAATTTTTGGAGACATATTTTACTATAGTTGAAAATACAATACATCAATATGTCACCCTTTCATATAATTGAAATAAATGAGTCTTAAGCCCTTCAATAAATCCCTAAACTTTTATAGCACTTTAATAATGTCTTGACTGACCTTGGTTTAAGTTTTGAAAATGTTTGAACTTCATTTGATGACTTTATAAAAATATACACGCTAAGCATATGGTTTAATTATACAATATGTCATACTTTCATATAATTGCAAAAAAAGTTCTAAACCCTTCAATAAATCCCTAAACTTGTATAACACACTAATAATGTCATGATTTGATAACTAGTATATGGACCTACTTTTAGTATAGTATTTAGTTTAATATTATAACAAATTTGTAAATATATGTCTATTTTACTTAAATATTCATTTATTTAAATAATTATTTAATAACTTAAGGTTATTTTATGTTTTTCAGGATTTCTGGGGCTTTTGACCAAAATTTCTAGTACACACCCTCAAGCACGCCCGTGGCCATGGACGTATCAACATAAAGCCTCATTCTAGCTCACTACCATTTTCCAAAACCGAAAAAGTGAAGAAATGCAAGTCACGCCCTCGGTCACGCCCGTGACTGAGGCCGTGTAAGGTGATATGGCCAAGTCTAGTCGAACTCCAGTTCATCCAGCCGAATTACTCAGTACACACCTGTGTTGGTCAAGTCACACCCGTGACTTTGAACTATCACGCTTGTGTAGCCTCCATTAGATCCTGTCGCTCATCCAGTGGTCACGCCCTGATTCAGCAATGTACACAACTGTGTAACTTCTCTTCCGCCAGTCCACGCCTCTATCCCTCCAGAAGTTCCCACCAGTTGCAGTTTAATTATTACACGCCCGCGGTCAT
The DNA here is from genome assembly GCA_033032865.1 of Dactylorhiza incarnata. Lineage (NCBI taxonomy): Eukaryota > Viridiplantae > Streptophyta > Magnoliopsida > Asparagales > Orchidaceae > Dactylorhiza > Dactylorhiza incarnata. The sequence goes on along the minus strand of JAWHQI010000033.1, from coordinate 6,643,522 downwards.
GGGCGTGACTAACGGTGTGACGTGCATGTAATGCCTACAATAACTCTAGATGGCATCCTCTCCGCAACTGCTTCGAACACTCCCCTTACATGCCCTTGGTCATGGGCGTGACCGAGGGTGTGTAACCTCAACTTTTGCCTATTTAAAGGCAGCCCCTCTAGATCCCAAAGACACCCTTTTCCGACCCTTTTGGGCCAAAACTCCTTACCTCTACCCCCTTTTTGGGCAGAAATGCTTCTCTTTTTGTATTTTCTTATTTTTGTTAGCTTAGATTTAAATTTCATGTACTTTCAATTTATACAATTAGTCTTAGATTTCATTTTCAGCAATTGTCCTTTCATTTCATGTAATACCCTCATTTCTTGTATTCCCTTTTCAAGTAATTATAATTTAAATTTCCTTTATGCAATATCTCTTTGTCATTCCTTTCGCTTTCTTATTTTCATGTTACTTAGATTAATATTCAGATCTTGAAAATAGTGAGCTTTGAATGAAATATTATCTTCTTTGTTATTACCTCTCTCCTCCTCCTTTAATTTATTCTTGAATCATAATGCGCCATGTTCATATAATCAGTTGTGAATTTTGATAGTTGTTTTCGCATTTTAGTTAACAGAGAGGCACGTGTGTACGAATCGATCGCTCATGAATTAAAAGAATTGCGCCAACCCTCGAGAGAGGATGACATCAATCTTCTGAATAAGAGTCAAATCCTATAGTGGGATTCACCTCATAAAGTAAGTATTAGGTTATTGATTATAGAATGAGAATTCAGTTCATATTCCTAATCTTGGTTGGGTGTATTCCTTGACAGAGGTGCGTTCATAATTCGGGAATCTCTATGGTCAAGGAACATATTAGAATTTATCTTTTCTAATTTCAGTCGAAGTACGGTTTGAGCAAGTTTAGATTTCTTTTCTTTATTATAATTTTAATTATAAATTTCTTGTGAAGTTTTATTCGATAAGATAATAGTTTGTTTTCCTGGAGTAAAAGTACTCGACGGACCCGCTGATTTATATGACCTTCATATTTTCATATCCTAGGCTATGAACGATAGGTACACTTACCTATTCCATTTATAATATTAAACTTAATATTTATTCACCATGTTTGACTTTGGTTTATGTTTTGAAAAAGTTTGAACTTCATTTGACCACTTTATAAAAATATACACGCTAAGGGTATGGTTTAATTATTCAATATGTCACACTTTCATATAATTGAAATAAATAAGTTTTATCACATTCAATAAATCCCAAAAATTTTACAACACACTAATAATTTTATGACAGACCTTGTTTTAGGTTATTAAAAGGTTTGAAATTCATTTGACTACATTATAAAAATATATATGTTAAGGGTATGTCATAATCATTCAATTTGTCACACTTTCATATAATTGAAATAAATAAGTCTTAAACCCTTCAATAAATCCCTAAATTTTTATAGCACTCTACAAATGTTATGTCAGGCCTTGGTTAAATCTATGAAAAGGTTTAAATTCATTTGAACACTGTATAAAAATATACATTCTTAAGGTATGGTTTAAACGTTTAAAATTGTCACACCATCATATAAATGAAATAATTTTACCTTAATCCTCTTTAAAAATTCCCCAATTTCCTATAGCCCTCTTATAATATCATGACAAATCTTGACCTCCATCCTTGAGAAGTTTGGACTTAATTTAATCGTCTTGCAATTTATACATCTTAAAATAGTATAGTATGATTTCTCACTGTTTTGCACTAATAAATTTATAAGATGTCTTGATCATGGACATTTATTATAGATGCTTAGATTCTTTCTTGCTCCCTCATTCTATCATGCTTAAACATTTAATTAAGTTGTGAGAACACTCTGTCATGAGTATCTTGGTTATTGTTTGTATTTCGGAATAACACATCTATACATTATTGATAAACTTTTTTATGCAATAGCTTAAATTTTGTGGAAAGGCGACCACCAACCTTACTCTTACCTGGCCAATGGGCTACTTAAATTTGATATCACAACATATAACTAATAAGTTATCTAATGTCTTTCCTGTGTTACTTTCATACCATCTGTAACACCCTAGTTTTCACAATGTTATGAAGGCAAGCTTTAACTAATGCCCAGTGGTAGGTACTACCGCGGGCGGTAGCTGTATCATTTAGATGAGCCCTATTTTGGCTAGAGAGGCTCGTATTGTTAAGATGCTAATGTCGGGCGGTATGTGTTACCGGTGGCAGTAGGTATATCGTCAGGAAGCTTCACTGTGTTGTCGAGAAGGTGTCATCGAGAAGGTGTTGTCGAGAAGATTTCGACTAGCGCTAGCATGATGCGGTAGCGATACCGTCGGTGATAGGTCTTTAAGTCAATATGAGGCAATATCGTCGAGAGAACGAGATGGTACACTGAAGGTTAAGATCAAATGCTAGCGCGGCGTGGTAACGATACCATATGGTAGTAGCTGATGGGCCAGATCCGCAAAACAGCGATGGTGGCAGTTAAATATTTAAGGCTTTTGATCAAATGGCTGGGAGATGTTCCAGAAACTATTATAGCATGAGTAGAGGAAGTTTATCCTCATTTTCATAAGTCTTTTCTCTCTCCAATCTTGAGAAAGAGGAAGGCCAAGGAGGAAGAAGAAGACTCTTTCTGCCATTAACGAAGCTCCAACCTCCAAATCGCAAACCAATTTCACATCCACGGAGAGCAGCCCAGTGTGTTTCTTTCTATCTGATTGAAATTTTGGATGCTCATGGCGCCAAAGAGACCGGCAAGGGTAACGATCCTTCCTCCCGGTCTTATGATGTGTTTTGGTCCTTTCATCACATTTTTATTCTTGCATAGGGTTGTATCTTTCACTAATTAGTGAAGTTTAGGACTCCCCTAGTCCTTTGGAACACTGGGTCGATTGTGTCCATCCCCAGTAAACTAATTAGTGAAGTTTAGGACTCCCTGTAGTCATACTAATTTAGGCATTTTGTGTGAAGCCTACACATGGTTGTTGTTCTGGATAGGTTATGCTTGATTGTAACGTACATTTAGGTTAAGCCTAGAATGCGTGACGGAGAATGACTCCATGAGATATGTCATTATGGATGCTGAACTTGGGTTGTAGGTGTCTTGTGGAGAGACTAACGGAATCCTCATGCTTGGGGTGTGGTTGAACGCAATCCTTCACCATGAGTTTTGAAGTAGAGTTGTCTTGTACCTCCTTCGTTGGTTATGTTTGCAAATCCTATGTCCTCTTTTAAGGATTAGGTGCGTAGCTTATCATGTGAGTAGCACTTGTATGTGTTAAACCCTTACGGGCCGAAGCGAAGTCAAACCCGCATTATGCAGTTAGATCACGATGACTAGAGCATGGGCAAAGCTAAACCGAACCCGTTTCAATGCAGATCGGTGAGAGGTCTTAACCACTCAAACGCCAAGTGATCATGGGAGAGACCGTGGAAGTTGTTCACCTAAATCGGCCAAAGCACTTTTTCCACTTAAGGTTAAATAACTTAAGATGGTGTTGGTGGTGTTGGAACATGGTTTTCTGCATCCCTTTGGTTTGAGAATAACAGATCCTACTTGTATTTAACCTAGTTTTCCATTGGGTTTTTAGTATACAGTATTGAACAAAGATGGCACGAGAGTGTTATGTATTGGTCTGGACTAGCTCAAGTGATGAAAATAAAGAATGTGGTCAAACGCCAGGTGTTAGATCCAACGCCGGTGTTGACCCTCGATCTCACCAGTATGAAAAGTGTATGGAGGAAAGTTTTCGTGATTGCAGGTGCATTTTGGGAATGATTTGACCTAACGCTAGTGTTAGCCCTAACACCAGCGTGACCCTTAATGCCAGTGTTAGCCTTAACGCCAGCATTCGCCTTAATACCAGTGTTAGCCTTAACGCTAGCGTTAGCCTTAATGCCAGTGTTAGGGTTGCATAAATTGAGATGTTTCCAAACATGAAATATATCCTTCCCTGATTGTTGGTTCGGGCCATCAAAACATTTCTATATAGAGTCAATGCCTGGCGTTAGCCCTAACGCCGGCAGTAGCTTCCTCTTATATAAATAGGTGGCATTCGTTCTATTCAAGGGGATACAACTCAAGGTGGCCTATTCCAGCACTCTGAATTATTTGTGAGGGACATATTTCCAGACAACAAAGGATCTCCCATTCAAATTCATGAGAAGGAATCAATGGAGGCTTGGATCAATGCTAACTCAACGCGAAGAACACACACTTCGAGTTCAACGATCTTCAGCGGTTCTTCGTCATCACTTCCAGATTTCTTCATAAGTAGTTTTTTTTTATTTTCTTTCATATTTTGTAATGCTTTAATCATTGTGATCGGTTCATGAATTCGCCGCGGTTATTGGCGACTAGGTCCGTGTGCGGCCTAGGGGGAATTCGTCACAAGGAGACTAGGTCAAAGTCTTAGATCTAAGGGGATGCTCGAGGACTTTCTGGGGATAGAGAGGCTAGAGCGGCTTGAGGCCATATCTGGGGATAGATTGGCTAAAGCTAACCGGTTCTTAGGGAGAAGAGTCGGTATAGAAAATAAAAAGAGTTTTCATATTATTTGCCTTGATTTTTAGCGTGATAGAAATCCGGTTTTGTAATCAATTTTATAAATGTTAATCAAGTCTTTACTTGTTCAATAAAATTGATTTGATTGTCAATTTCTAACACTTTACATTTGATTCAATTTATTTTTAATAAAATAACAAAAGTTTTCCATTAAATCTTAAAGTTTTCTAAGACCCTTATTCACGACCCCCCCCCCCCCCCTCTAAGGGCACCTTAAGATCCAACAAGTAGTATCAGAGGCAGGTTATCCTAAAATGGTTTCACCATCGGGAATAATAAAGCTTCATGATCATGATCTTGCTTCTACTAGTGGGGACAAGTTTTATAATAATGTAAAATAACTAGCACCACCTTTATTTGAAGGGAAAATTGATAAAGGTTGGAAAATTCTAATGGAAAAATTTCTGATTATTTAGACATCAAAGTTGGAATTCCACAATAATCAAACCACCGGATAATCTAAATAAAAAGGAATCTCATTTAAATTCAAAGGCTAGGAATAGTTTATTTTGTGCAATGTCACAAGATATTTTCAAAATTGTTTATTATTTTTCTGCCGCATACAAATTTTGTAAATTTCTTGAAGAGATATATAGTCTTCCTCATGTAGGTATGGAGTAAGCGCAAGATGTGGAGAATATGAAAACATGCATATGTATTCAAGAAGGCTCCTCTTTTGATGAATTAAGGGAGTGCACATCAAGCCGAAGGGAAGATGATAATGCATCAGTGGAAGAAGAAGATGATGATGAAGATATCAAAGGAACGATAGGTCCAATCTTGGCACATCCGAGAACTTAGTGAGCAAAAATTCTTTCTTTGCTACAATTTCGATTTCTACATTGCATATGCTCAATATTGCTAAACGTAAAACTAAGAAATTGAAAATTGCTAATTCAAAATTATGTTTAGAAAATAAAAGTTTCAAAGCAAATGGTAATGTAGAATCAAATTTTAATGAGTTTAGTTCTTCTTGCTCTTTACTTAAGATTGCCACACCTTGTATTGATTATAATGAATTAAAAGAAAAAATACAAGAAACTTGAAAAGGAAGTTATTTTTCTAAAAGAACAAAATGAAATATTATGTTTAGAAAATTTATCTTTGAAAAGTGATTGTGCAATGTGCAAAAATTATGATATTGAAATTAAAGAGTTGAATGAAACATTTGATGAATTGAGAAATGATTATCAAACTCATATTAGTTCTATAACCTTAATTCCTAAAAATAGCACACTTGCTTATAAAGCTAGACATATTTTCAAGTTTAAGATTAATGAATTAGAAACAAAAACAACCTTGCTTAAGGAATTTATGAATAAAAACTCACAACACATAAATCCACAATATCAAGCAAAATCCAAAAGCAAGTTGAATTAGAATTTTCATAATTTGATTAAGCCAAACAAAGGGAATGAAAAACATCAAAAGATTGTAAATGAAATTCCAAAACACTATTATCATTACCATTTACAACATCAATATTCTCCCAACATAACGTTGAATGCAAACAAATTTCCTTTAAATAATAAATTCAAAAGTCATTTTTATCCAAAGATTCAATTAAATGACTATGCAAATTTGAAAAATAAAAATAACGTTCTTCCATGGTATGAATGGAGACCCATACTTAAGAATGATGCATTAATTGAAAGGGTCCACTCATCCTTATTTCCCCAAAAGCCAACACGAGGATTTTGGGTACCCAAAGGAACCATCCCACTTGGTCCTCTATGGATACCTAAATCTCTTATTCATTAGGTATCATTAATTTGCATGATGTAGAAATGAATCAAAATGAAAATCCAATACTCTACTTCATGATATGCTTAATTTCCTTTCTTTTTATTTTTGTTTGTTTTGTTTTGTTTTCTTAAGCCAAAATTCTATGGTCACTTTTTTTTATGTGAAATATGTCCTTTCATATAAAACCTAATGATCAATTAATCATGTTGAGTGAAATTGAATAAAAAGGCACGTCTTCGCTCGAGTAACCTATCAATACTCCTTTTTAACTCTAAACACTTTTATATCCATTACTTATAAATAACTTATACATTGAATACTAAATTTGTTATAACAACTAATACTTTCCAAAACTATGGGTTTAAAATAAGCCATTTAAGGTTTTTCAGTTAAAATATAAAATGTGTTTGATTTCATTATAATTAGATAATATCATTATCAAGATAATCCATATCATACTAAGATATAATCGGGATTGAAAAATCTCAAAAACTAAAATTATCAAGAATCTCAAAGCATAAAATGACTAGTCCACCAAAGCTTTAGTGGAGACCTATTAATAAAAGCAATAAGTTATAATTAGAAAACCTGAAAGACAATTTTCACAAGATAAATAATAAATACTAATTAAAACTCACAGAACAATAAGAAAATTAAAATCAAGATAACAGCTAACGCCAGGCGCAAACTTTAATGCCTGCATTAGCCTTCAGTTCTATTATTACATAACAAAATGTTCCTCCCTAAAATTCTCTACTATCACTGCTATTATCAGCCCTTTCTCCACTAGAATTTCCACGATCCCTTTACATTCTCGTGTGACAAATCAAGTGACAGGGTGGATCCTCCACAGGAACATCCCACTCCCTCTCCTCGGTCAGTGTCGGCTTCAGCTTAAGGGACTTGATCATGCACAACATCACTCTCTCCATCTATGACATCTGGCGCATCACGTTCTCCCTGAACTCTTCAAACGACTCCCGATTCTCCTGACTCATCTCACAAAGAGAGGCTTCTCATCAAAGGGGTCAAGGAACCCGAATAGAAGAAGTAGAATATAAAGTATGAATATTATCATTTAGATAATACTCTCAGGATAAATACTGATATTCTTGCAACATGATGAGTCCCATTTATATATATATTTTCGAACTCATTTGGGCTGATATTCTAGTGTTTGCACCACATTGTAGGCACGTTTTCATTTATATATACTATTCCATTCTAGGTGCACCATTAAGCCCATTTCGGTGTGCAATTGCATTCTTCATTGTTGGGGGTAGGCACATTGTGCTCCCACTCCCTTCTTTGATGTATTTCTATGCTGGAAGTGTATTCCCAGCTGGTATATCTTGTTTGCAGGTGACCTGATCGTCCGGTTTTCCCCCAAATGTAATTTCTGTGCATATCGCACGGTCGTGCGTTTCCTTGACGCACGGTCTGTGCGGTCGTGTGTTTGTGTCTGGGAAGAAAGTGGAGCGTCGGAGTTTACTCGTGCATTTTAACGCATGGGCGAATTCACCCGTGCGTGAGTAAAACGCACGGTCGACCTGTATCTTCGTGATTTCAGAGCGTCAGATTTTACCCGTGCGTCTGAACGCATGGGCGGCGTTGGTCGTGCGTGAACAAATCGCACGGGCGGCGCAGCGTCTTCTCCAAGCCATATTTTATCCGTTAATATCGCATGGTCTGCGCACGATTGTGCGTTCGACCGTGCGTGACCAATTTTCAGCCTGTTTCCTATAAAAAGCAGGAATCGAGGCAGTCAACGGAAGAGCGATATAGAACGACCGGGAGCAATTCAGAGAGCGGGAAATCTCTTCCTTCCCGCTGCTCTTGAGGGCTGAAGGCTTCCCCTTCATCTCCTCCACCATCAAGGCCATTTCCGGTGATTTCCACCTCCATACTTCCATCCGGGAGCATTAGGAAGCTTCATCCACCATTAGCTCAAGCATTCCTCACCAAGGAGACCAAGGAAGCGCTGAAGATCGTAGGAGCGGTGACAGCCTCCTTCGAGCCAAGCTCACCATCTGAGGGCTGAGTCTGGAGAGAGCCCGACAACCTCTCATTCCGGCCGTGAACCCAAGCCGTGACTTCTTCTTTGTGGTCCTCTCTAACCTTGAATGCTTATACTTCATTTTTGTGTTGTATGAACACGTGTTAAGCTAATCTTAAGGATTTTTGCTTTCCTTCATATGCACAGATGTTGTGGTGGCATGAATAGCCCCTTTGTTCCTAGTGATTTTCTGTGATTCGTTGTGGGTGAAGCCACTATCAATTGCTAGTGGTGATGTTTTGAGAAGAGGTGTGTGCGACCCTCAACCATCATAGTGATTTCCCGTCCACGCGCCTTCTGAAGCACGGCATCGCGGCCGTTGCACCCATCTCGCCTTGCGAAGCGGAGTTTTGACCCGCATCTTTCTTCATTCTGCAATAGCGTAGGAAACCAAATCAAACCCCCCGTTGTTACTTATTACTCCTTTTAACTGATTTCCTGTTTAGAGCAAATCGTACTACCCAACTTGCGGTCCTTTGAGAACGATATTCGGGGAGTTCCTCCCTATTTTATTACTTGAGCGACCGGTGCACTGCCGTCATATCACATTTCGTGCCTGCTAATTAGCAGTGCCGAAATAGCGCATCAAGTTTTTGGCGCCGCTGCCGGGGACTGCAAGCGTGTGTGATTTGTTTTTCTTTGGAGATCCGTTTTAAGGTCTTTTTGTTTTTTTTTTCTAATTATCTGCTTTCGTGTTTAAGAAGTGTATGCATAGAAGAGATCCCGGTGAGTGTGCAGCATTTTACCCTGAGATAGAACGTACTCTGCGGGTGCGTCTACGTGCTGCTGCCACCATGGATGTTAATGGAAATCAGGTTGATCCCGGAGTGGGAAATGCACCGGCCGTGGCTCAGGCTGCTGACGAGAATGAAGTGGCTAGGCCACGACCTAGGACTACGAGAGACTACACTACACCTACTGTTGGGAGTGTGTACCCTGGATTTGGCCCAGCTATCACCAACAACAACTTTAAGATAAAGCGGGCCATCCTGAACATGATCCGCAATCAAGCCCAGTTCTCTGGATTAGCAAGCGAAGACCCATCTTCACTTAAGTGAATTCGCAGAAATTTGTGGAACATTTCGTTATACAGGACTGGCTGACGAGACGGTGAAGCTCAGGCTATTACCTTTCTCTCTACGTGACAAGGCAAAGGCGTGGCTCCACACGATCCCTGCCGGTACAGCTACCACTTGGGACACCGTGCAAGAAAACTTTTTGGCAAAGTTTCACCCTGTTGACAAAGTTGTGAACTTGCGGAGGGAATTAGCAACCTTCCAACAGCTTGATCAGGAGACTCTCTCAGAAGCTTGGGAGAGGTTCATGAACCTTCTCCGGAAATTCCCCCAGCATGAGCTGCAACCATGGGCCATAGTAGAAATTTTTTATTTTGCTATTGAACCTAACTATAGGGCCATGATTGATGCTGCTGCAGGCAGAACTTTGATGAATCACACCCCTGAAGAAGCATTACGGATCGTCCAAGACACTGCCATTCATTTTTCCTTTTGGACCGCATGAAGAAACGCTCCAAGAAACACTGGCGGTCTTTTTGAGGTGAACATGTCTGGTACACCTGCTGAATGTACCATGCTACTTCAGAGGCCTACCCTCCCTTCTGCCTCATTAATGATGATCTCATGGCAAGGTTGTGGAAACCCAGGGCATCATGCATATGAGTGCCCCACAGGTGAGCAACCTTCTGAAGTTTCTTTTGATGAAAGTGTTAATTATATTAATGATCAAACTCAAGGAGCACCGTTCAATAACACTTATAACTCGGGCGTGAGAAGTCATCCGAACTTCTCTTGGAAACAAAATGTTCCAGGCCAACGATGGCAAGGAGGCTCGCATCAATACGATGCTGAAGCCTCCGGTAGCCAACCGCGGCCGCCTCAACCGAGTTATAATCAAGGTGCCCCAACTACTAAGAAGAGCAACGTTGAAGAAATGATGGAAAGGTTTATGCATGTCGCGAACTCTAACATGGTTAACCAAACCGCGTCCATGCGCAACTTGGAGATGCAATTGGGCCAATTGGCTCAATTGTTAACTGAGCGGTCGCAAGGGACCCTTCCAAGCAACAAAGAAAAAAATCCTATAAATCAAGGGAAGAGTCTCACCAACACGGATGTGGTTGACCCAAATGAATTAGTCATCAATTATTCTATTAATAATGTCCAAACTGCTGCCTTTTGTGACTCCGGATCATCCCGCAACATCCTTGCCTTGCAAGACGTGGCTAAACTGCAACTCGAGATGAACCCGGATGATCGGAAGTCTTTGGTGCTCGCTAATGGGACCATTATTCAGTCGGAGGGAGAAGTGAAGAATGTTGAAATCATGGTTGAGGGGACGTTGGTGGTCGCTGATTTCCAAGTGTTGGGACCCCAAGAGAATAACTCTATCCCCATCTTGGGAGTGCCGTTCTTGAAAGAGAGCAGTGCCACTTTGGATTTTCCACTGGGAAATTTATCATCCCTACTTGCCCCAAAATTGTGACTGAAACATTGCCTTGCTTTTCCCAAAGTATTTCTGATAAACCTCTTAGTGATGCAGGAATCAAGGTTGAATTAGTATTGTTGGACGAAGAAAAGGAGGAGAAACAATTCTGCGAAAAAGAAGAAGAAATAGATTTGAGAAAGGAATGTGACCCGGAAAGGAAGGAAGATCTGGTGTCTGAACCCATTTAGCTGAACTTAACTCTGGACGATGTCCCATTCTTATCTAACAATAAATTTTGTAATAAACTTTTTAAACAAACGGTCTCTTGGGCTGACCCAGTTGCCACTACGGTAACGGGGGTGACGCCACCCACCACTAAGGTGGGAAAATCTGGCGACTACCAACGCTGGCGCTCTCCTACCGTGGAGAAATTGAAACTTGAAAGAAAAGAGCATAGTGCTCGCTCCACTGCTTCCAGTGGCAAGTTGGCAGAGGCTAGGGGAAAATTGGGTAATACCAATTTTGGCCCTAAAGCTTTCACCTCCATCCTACAAGCCACAGGGGACGTGCACTACAAAAGTGCGTATAGCTGAGTTCCTTTTTCTTATGCTGTGATCTGTGTCTGTGAAACTTTTCCCTAGATTCTCTACTATTTGAACAATGATTAATACAGGTATTTGGTCCACCTTAATGGACGTTAAACAAAAGGGCTTCTTGGGAGACAACCCATGGGAACCACCCGGTTCCGTCTATCTTTTTAATCCTTTTGTGTATTGTTATTTCAGTTTTGCTAACAATGTAGGTGAAGCTATGCTATCGCGTGGAAGGAGATTTATTTTTAAGGAAATTGGGATTACCGCACTTCTGGCATGCTCCTTTGTGAGCATAGGTCAACTCTTCCCCTCTCTTACTTATGTTTGAATTACTTATTTTAGATGTTCTCAATCAAGTCTGGGGGAGAGAGCGAGCTGTGCACGTGCACGCACATTGCATGTCATGCTAGATTGTGCTGAGTTAGGATTTATATTTTGTTGCACACACTTGCACCTAGTTCACGCGCACTTGATCACGCGTGCTTATTTGGTATCGCTGCGAGGTTTTCCCGCTTATAAGAATTGAATTATTAGTGTTTGAGTGAGGAGTAGAGAAAAATGTTGACTCGAGTAGTGCTCTAGTCATATGCTCCCGTCACGCCTAGAAATTCAATTAGGATAGAATAAAATTCAAAGTGGTAATGTAATTATTTCTGTTATAGTAGATGAAATTTATTTTACTTTAGTGGTGAATCCGGTGAATCCAACGGTAGCATTAGGTCGAGTGTAGCAGACTAGTAGTAGCTTATTACTAGGGTCGAAAGGAAGGACAACCTTACTCGGTGGCTAGAACTTGCACTAGGCGACTCTCGACACGATTGTGTTGAAGTACTCGTCATGAAATGTGATATAGGCCATCTCTTGATCCGTTTTGTGCTTTTGCAATCCTTACCTACGTAATCACCATTGCAAGCCCATTTGATCCTACTCTTCCTCCTTGTTTATCTCCACTAATAATTTAACCAAAGCCATACAGCCGAACCTATCTTCGCACCAACCGTTGAGCTGAAAGAAATTTATTTCTCGATCGCATTTGGTGTCATTTATGTTATGTATGGCAGCTTTAATTTAGCTAAAGGAGTCGTTTTATTGCACTTAAAAATGTTCTTTTGCCGAAAAGAAAAGAGAAAAGAAAAGAAAGAAAAGAAAAGAAAAATAAAAGAGTTGTGCAATAACAATTTTCTCTCGGCAAAATTTTTGTTTATCTGGCTCAACACGCACCTAATGTTCAGTTGAAGTCCGGGGGTGTCGTGTAAGTACTAAAAATGTTGTTTTCGTGATTGTCATTCTCTTGAGTGCGACGGTTGTGTTGATTGCGATTCCCATCATCCTTCTACTTACCTAGCCTATACTCAACCTAAGCCCAATAATTGCCAATAAGTCCTATTGATTTTAGATACGAGTCATCTCATGCAGTAGAGAGAGTGCGAACGTGCAAGCCTATGGACACCGACATTGATGGATTTCTTAGGAGATTGTCCCTAGCTTCGATTTGAGTAATACTTTACCCATTAGTCACACCATTTTCCCTTTTTGCGCGACCGAAAGATTCACCAGGATTCACCATTCAAGTAAATTAAATTTCAGTTTACTATTTTAGAAATAATTAGATACAATCTTGAGTTTAATTCTATTCTAATGTATTTCTACGCACGAGAGCATGCGATTTCGCATAATTCTCTACCGCTCAAACTCATGCTAACATTCAATTGTTCCGACAGGAGAGCTGAGTAGTTTTCCCGAGATGTGCAAACGGTTAAGTCTGGGGGTGTTATGAGACCCATATATATATATTTTTGGACTCATTTGGGCTGATATTCTAGTGTTTGCACCACATTTTAGGCACGTTTTCATTTATATATACTATTCCATGCTAGGTGCACCATTAAGCCCATTTCGGTGTGCAATTGCATTCCTCGTTGTTGGGGGTAAGCACATTGTGCTCCCCTTCCCTTCTTTGATGTATTTCTGTGCTGGACGTGTATTCCCAGATGGTATATCTTGTTTGCAGGTGACCTGATCGTCCCGTTTTCCCCCAAAATTAATTTCTGTGCATATCGCACGGTCGTGCGTTCCCTTGACGCACGGTCTGTGCGGTCGTGCGTTTGTGTCTGGGAAGAAAATGGAGCGTCGGAGTTTACTCGTGCGTTTTAACGCACGGGCGAATTCGCCCGTGCGTGAGTAAAACGCACGGTCGACCTGTATCTTCGTGATTTCAGAGCATCGGATTTTACCCGTGCGTTTGAACGCACGGGCGGCCTTGGTCGTGCGTGAACAAATCGCACGGGCGGCGCAACATCTTCTCCAAGCCATATTTTATTCGTTAATTTCGCACGGTCTGCGCACGATCGTGCGTTCGACCGTGCGTGACCAATTTTCAGCATTTTTCCTATAAAAAGCAGGAATCGAGGCAGTCAATGGAAGAGCGATAGAGAACGACTGGGAGCGATTCAGAGAGCGGGAAATCTCTTCCTTCCCACTGCTCTTGAGGGCTGAAGGCTTCCCCTTCATCTCCTCCACCATCAAGGCCCTTTTCGGTGATTTCCACCTCCATCCTTCCATCCGGGAGCATTAGGAAGCTTCATCCACCATTAGCTCAAGCATTCCTCACTAAGGAGACCAAGGAAGCGCTGAAGATCGTAGGAGCGGTGACAGCCTCCTTCGAGCCAAGCTCACCATCTGAGGGCCGAGTCCGGAGAGAGCCCGACAACCTCTCATTCCGGCCGTGAACCCAAGCCGTGACTTCTTCTTTGTGGTCCTCTCTAACCTTGAATGCTTATACTTCATTTTTGTGTTGTATGAACACGTGTTAAGCTAATTTTAAGGAGTTTTTCTTTCCTTCATATGCACTGATGTTGTGGTGGCATGAATAGCCCCTTTGTTCCTAGTGATTTTCTATGATTCGTTGTGGGTGAAGCCACTAGCAATTGCTAGTGGTGATGTTTTGAGAAGAGGTGTGTGCGACCCTCAACCGTCATAGTGATTTCCCGTCCACGCGCCTTCCGAAGCACGGCATCGCGGCCGTTGCACCCATCTCGCCTTGCGAAGCGGAGTTTTGACCCGCGTCTTTCTTCATTCTATAATAGCGTAGGAAACCAAATCAAACCCCCCGTTGTTACTTATTACTCCTTTTAACTGATTTCCTGTTTAGAGCAAATCATACTACCCAACTTGCGGTCCTTTGAGAACGATATTCGGGGAGTTCCTCCCTATTTTATTACTTGAGCGAACGATGCACTACCGTCGTATCGCATTTTGTGCCTGCTAATTAGCAGTGCCGAAATAGCGCATCACAACACCAACCGATAAATAAGTCCTCCTAATGGGAGTGTGTTAAGATGTGATCGTCTCGGATCCTTCAACTTGTATGTATACCTTATCATAAAGAGAAGTAGATCTGCCACATCGAACTCTTCTTCCAGCAAAATATGATAAGTAATAATACTAAGCTGTGCCGTGATCTTCTTAGTATCTCGAGATTTCAGCATAATAGTATGGCGCAAAATATCATGGATAATTTATGCATCCTCCCTGAGTGAAGAAATATTAGTAATCTGATTCCCACTTTATCTCCCATGCAAGACCATGTTGACCTGTGTACAGTCCCGCTCAGCCCAGTGCTTTTCCACCACTTCCAACCTATTCTCACTTTCCATCAACCCGAATTCCATCCTCAAATCATCATGGGTTATTCGGACAACTTCGAGTTGCATCATCGACTTTACTCCTCCATTGAGTTCTGTCTCCGACAGATCAAACAAATTGTTGTAGAACACACGTATGAAATCAGTGGAAAAGCAATCGCCAGGGATCACTAACAATATCCCTGATGTAGCTAGGAGATTTTGTATATGAGCATGTTGTGGGAGGGCTAGTGGCAATACCATTTCCACCCCGATTGACGCTTTTCTATTCCCGAAAATGTTTGATAAGAGTCGTGAGGTGTATGGGAAGAGGTTTTTTGGGCACAAACACCATGATAACCGGAAGCAGCCATCACTTGCACATAGAAACACGACAACAATCAAAACAAACACAATCAGGTCAATGCCCAACATTAATTTTAACGCCAGGCGCATGCTGTCAAAGTTTCTTATCATCTCCTTTAAACAATGTTGATCTTAAAACACACACCTTGACCTCAAAAAAATTCATAAAATCTTTGAAAAAAGGGAAAATCATCTATAGAACTCAAAACTCATATAAATCCAAAGCAAAATCTCATCTTTATAAAAGATCTCAAAAACCAAACCCTAAATCTCATAAACCAAAACCCTAAATCTCAAAAACCTAGATCTACAATCTACCTTGTTGAAATGATCCAATACTTCAAAGGATTACTTAATAGAGGTAGAGAAATCATTTTAACAAAAAAAATAAGGATAAAACAAGATTTTTACCTAGATCCGAGAAGGGGTTGACGGTGAAAACTGGGAGAAAACCTACTTGGGCTAAAGCAAAGGAGGGTAAAAAATGGGATTTTATATAAAGTAGAGTCAACGCCAGCGTTGAGTGTTACCCGGCGCGTTAGCTCGATCTATGGGTTTTTCAATCTCTGATCTCTGTACCTCCTATTATAGTCCTCATATATTCTCATCCACTCTCAATTCTATTATTTGAATTAACATTGTTCAAAATAATTTTCACCTTATTCATGAAAAAGTATTCAAGAATTTTGAGCCTTCTAATGATATTTACAATGACTGAATTTTCTACACTAAGAAGGTCTCCATACAATAGCTCCAAATCAAAGAAATTTTTTTTCAAAAATGCATGAAATCGTCCACTATTTCGGCGTTAGGATTTAACGCCAACGTTAAGTCCAACACCAGCGTTAGAACTCAATGCCTGGCGTTAGCTCCTATGTGCTCTATTTTCCTTTTTTAAATGCTGAAAAATCTCTGATATTCTCTCTTGCATATTTTCATATATGTTTCTCTATTTTGAAAAATATAAATTTACTTTAATTTTTGTTTCTTCCATTTTCAAAAATCTACAAAAAAAATCAAATAATAAAAAAATTTCAAAAACATGTTTTTGCTTTTGTTTTCAATTCTCAAAATTTAAGCATATGTTTCTCTTTATTTTTTTATAATTATTCATCTTTTTTATTCAAAAATACACTCAAAAATTCAAAAATCTTCAAAAATATGTTTTATGATTGTTTTTCTTTTTTAATTTTTCAAATATATCTTTTTCTTTTACTACTTAATTATAAGACTTCACATGAAAAAAAAATCTTTGTATTTTCTTTACAAATGGTCACAATTGATTATGCATACTCTTTAAGATACTCATCAATGTTTAATTTTCATTTCAAGCTTCGTAAACATTATTTTGTCTTGTCATGCCATGACCTTAATCTTATTATGTGCAATGAAATAGACTATAGAAAATTGTGTAAGATTGTCTAGCATGCCTCTAAGTATGACTATTGCATTTATGTTAAATAATGATTCATTCACTTACTCTTTTGGTAATCTACATGTGCTTATAATCTTAGTCTTGCATGATTGTGTAGTATAAGATCTTAACATGTTAAGTTGTATGTCTAAATTAACTACACCTTCTTTTCAAACATCAATTTCTTGCAGATATAGAAGTGTTGTTTTCAAAAAATTTGTTGTTTACAAAAAACAAGTGAATTCGGAGACCTTTGTCCTAAATAAAAAATATATATGAATAAAAAGACAAAGATAACTCCACCAAGCACTACTTAGACTCCTGATATGTCTTAATGAGTATTGTGAGGTTGAGCACCTTGTAATGAATTGTAAAGTTTCTTGTGCAAACACATCTTTTTATCACTTCTATTTGTACACCGGATCACTCAAAATAAAAAAATCATAAAATGCTTATGTGATCCCCCAAGCAATACTTCACTCCCTGATAAGTATTAATGAGCATTGTGTGGGTGAATCACCTTGGTAGTTGTACTATTTTATGTTCTTTGAAATAAACATTCTAGAATTGATGCGTGGAAGTAATTCTAAGACAACTCTCTTAATATTGTTTTACTACTTCATTACATATGTCAGGTGTTTTGATTCTATCACTTGTATACTCTTATCAAAACACAATGTGCACACATCATTATCTTTCATAAATCTCCTACACATGAGCATTGGATCTTAATGCAAATCTACATCATTCTCAAAAAAGCTAAAGTAAAAGCACAAGATTGCAATGCATGACCTCTACAATGTTCTCTTTGTTTGAAATACGAATTAGTTACATTGTACCTATTATCTTTTTAAATATGTCAAATCATGCTTGCCTTTAATTGTTGAAAAATTTTCAAGGTTAATGCTCCTTACATATGAAAATTCAAAAAATGTTTGCATTTTTTTTAACTCAAAACTAAAAAAAATCAAGAATTTTTCTCTAAAAGTTAAAATAATTGTCATTGTTACTTTGTTTTCCGCACTATTGATTTGATCATGTATTTTTACCTTGCTTTATCATGCTTATTTTAAGTCTTAATTTTGAGGTTTTTTCATCACTTGTGTTTTAAAACACTTTTTCATTTTTTTTCAACAAGTGTTAGACTTGCTTGGTAAAAGTACAAGGGATTTTGTTACTTACACGCTTATCATATGTTTTTCTGATGCATAAGTGTCATATCTCTTATAAAAACACATAATTTACCTTTTGAAATCTGATTTATCTTAATTGGATTTATTATTATCAAAAGGGGGAGATTGTTGGAACACGGTTTTCCGCATCCCTTTGGTTTGAGAATAACAAATCCAACTTGTATTTGATCTAGTTTGCCATTTTGTTTTTAGTATGCAGGATTGAACAAAGATGACACTAGGATGCTATGTGTTGGTCTGGACTAGCTCAAGTGCTAAAAAGAAAGAATTTGGTCTAACGTCAGGCATTAGAGCCAATGTCGGCGTTGACCCTCAATCTCACTAATATGAAAATGGTATGGAGGGAAGCTGTCATGATTGCAGGTGCATTTTGGGAATGTTTTTAGTATGCAAGATTTGTCTTTCATATTTTGTAATACTTTTATCTTTGTGATTGGTTCATGAATTCGCCGTGGTTATTGACAACTAGGTCTATATGTGGCTTAGGGGAATTCACCATAAGGCAACTACGTCTAGGGCTTAGATCTAGGGAGTTAGAGAGGTTAGTGTGGCTTGAGGCCGTATCTGGGAATTTTTCGGCTAAAGCCAACCGGTTCTTAGGGAGACGAGTCGGTATAGAAAAAAAAGAGTTTTCATATTATTCGCCTTGATTTCTAGCGTGATCGAAATCCGATTTTGTAATTAATTTTTTAAATATTAATCATGTCTTTACTTGTTTAATAAAATTGGTTTGATTTTCAATTTCTGCCACTTTACTTTTGATTCAATCTATTTCTAATAAAATAACAAATGTTTTCCATTAAATATGAAAGTTTTCTAAAACCATTATTCACCCCCCCCCCCCCACTCTAAATGTGCCATAAGATCCAACATGTGATGGTGGAGGAGTACTTTGGAAGGATGCCTTGGGTTTATGAAATGTGTGGTTGTGAATACCCACATCTGTGTTGCTATGAATTGATGTTATGCTAGCCTCATGAGGTTGCTTAGGCGGTTGTGGGGATCCTCTGGGTGAACTCAACTTACATCATGTGCATACCTAGGTTCCACTTTCTTTGATGCTCAACCTATAAGATTTATTGTGCTTGAAACCTCACCTTGTGTATAGTTTATGTACTTTCTTTATTATCTTTATTATATAAGGGAAGAGGAAAGGTGTTGTGGTGTAACATTTTCTGGACAAGAATGCCCTCAACAAAATGCTCCCTAAATTCCTAATACTCGGTTATTTGGTAATTCCAAACAGCAATCAACACAAAGGAAATTAAAAAAATCATAAAACCAGAACAATTGCCGTCCTCTTTTCATGGACTGCAGCACGCCATCGCATGTTCATCATCTGCCCCACGCTGAAAGCCTACCCATATTCATTATTCCTCCTGCCAGCACCAGCGCCAGCGCCAGCCCTCTTCTCTCACGCCAGCCCCCTCCTCTCTACCTCAGCCACCCGCCGCATTGAACACTTCTACACGCAAACCCCTTCTGCTCCTCGATTGTAGCCCGCCTCCTACACACGCCATCCCTATCTACTCCTATACTATCACCCGCCGCATTGACCCCGGCCACCACAGCGCTACAAAAATACCTATGTGCCCTCCTTGGCACAGCCACGCCTCCTCCACAGATATCGCGCCTCCAAGAAGTATCCATCTCCAAGAAATATCCAACTCCACAGCTCCTCGACATCTCCTCGACGACTCCGACACTCCTCACCGCCATCGACTCTGACACTCCTTCAGAGACTATCTCTCAAGACGTCTCCTCGCCGCAGCAAAATATGACTCCACCTACAACTCCACATCCTTCAGAGCTCCTATTGTACAACCCCGAAATTCGCCAGGTAAGGAAATCGAGCGAGACGAGACTGGCGAGATCCAGACCTTGCTAAGATCGGCCTTCAGCCGATGAGACCTCGGCAGACCACCAAAATAGGCAGCGAGGTCCTCGTGAGGCGACCCTCTAAAAGGGACGCCGCGGGCAGTATTCGCAAGAGGACCCGCGAGAACTCCTTCAGCAAGGTTCTCGCAAGGCAATCCCCCGCAAGAGATATCGCAGACAGGATCCGCAAGAAGGCCTGCGAGAGCTCCGACAGTAAGGTCATCGCAACCCCTTATCCATAAATCATTAGGGTCAACTTACCATTTTACCCTTGGTGGTCTGCCCTTAGCCTCTCCAAACAGCGGAGCTTGGCTGTTAGCAGACCCATTTGGGGTGCAGGTAGTAAAATCTAAAGGCGGAATCCTGTTATTTGCAGACCAGATCAAAAAATCTATAAATAGGACCTTAAGGGCACCTTTGGAGAGGATCTCACTTCAGCTTCCCTCTCCTTAGGCTTCCTTTGGTTAGTATTTCCAGAGCTCTCCAAGGTGCCCGAGTCTCAGCTTTGGCTTGGGAGGGGAAGCGCTCAACGATCTTCCGGGTTAGTGGAGGGACCTCCTTGCTATGACTAAGGTCTTAGTCAATTCCCTAATCTTCCGTCTACCCTCCTCGAGGGATCAGTAAGGGCTAGCCGCCCCTCATCCCGATGAGGGCCCCGAGCTCTACGGGGGACCGAGAAATCGGTTTCAACATTTTGGTGCGGTGAGCGTGGAGCGTGGCTAGTTCAAGAAAGTTCCAGAGAAGGGTTATGGCGGGAGATGAGGAGCAGGGCGAGGAGTTCGGCGAGACTCCTCAGGAGGCGATGGCCAGGATGCTCGCGGATTTCAGGAAGGAGGTGCTCGACACCTTGGGATTCACGGTCACAGATCTGCGAAGTGAGTTTGCGACCCCAGCACCTCAGGCGACCCCTCCCCCAACAGCAGTCGGCGAGAAGGCACCAGGGGGAAGGGCTGGAAAGGAAGTCGTCGTTGGTTTAGGTCAGAGCCAGGAAGGGCGAGTGTTGTTCGCCAGTCCGGCGAGCTCCGTGCCTGCAAGCTCAGTGCTGGCGAGCTCCGTCCCAGCGAGCGCGACGCAAGCAAGTGCGCGCCAAGAGGAAGTGACAACGGTCGGGGTGGTTCAGGCGAGCACCACCCTCGCAAGCACAGTCCCGGCGAGCTCAAGTTTGGCGAGCGAGATCGGGAGACGAGTGGAGCCAGGAAGAGTGACAGGAGGGGGAAGCCCCTTTTGCGAGTTGGTGCTTTCCGCACCCATCCCGGGGTGATTTGGAGAATGGGACTGGGTGTACTACAACGGTAGAGATGATCCTGTCCAGCACCTGCAGAGTTTCAAAGACTCGGTCTCCATCAGGCCGATGTCAGATGCCTTCAAGTGTCGGCTCTTTGCCGTCACCCTCAAGGAGAAGGCTAGGGACTTGTTCCATCATCTCCCTGCAGGGTCAATCTACTCGTTCGAGGATTTGCGCCGAAGTTTTTTGCTGAGGTTCTCGACCTCAAAAAAAAGGAAGAAGGACGCTGATTCCCTCTTCGCAGTGAAGCAGGGACCCAGGGAGTCGCTGGCTCAGTATGCCGATCGGTTCCAGGAGGAAGTACAGTTCACTCAGGAGATGCCTGTGTTTGCACTCCAACTCGCCTTCACGGTCGGGTTGAAAGAGAGTTTTTTGAAGATGGCGTTGAAGAGAAAAGCCTCCGTCTCCTTTGAAGAGCTGATGGAGAGGGTGTCGGAGGAAGTCGCGAGTGAGGAAGCCAATCCAGAGCTCACCAAGAGGCTAGCAAAGCTCAGTGAGCCGGAGGTGAGGCAGCAGGAGGTCAGGAGAAGGGAAGAGCCCCGGGCCCCGGAGGGGGAATGGAGGCCGCAAGGTGGAGGGATGCAAGGGCAGGGAAGGGGTCACGGCCCAGGAAGGGGTAACCATGTCGGGGGTCAATGGATGCCCCCCTAGTTAGGGTGGAGGCAAGGTCCGATGCAAATGCCTCCCCCTCCCCAACAGGCCATGGCAATTGGATGGGGAAGAGGTAGAGGAAGAGGAAGGGGAGGAGAGGTGGATACGGCAGCCGCTAGGAGGAGAAGGAATAGGGTGGCAGAGGCCGAGGCAAGGGAAGTGGCGTTGCCATATTGTATCTTCCATGATGTGGAAGGTCACTCGACGGACACCTGTCCGGAGTTCCTGGAAGTAAAGAGGGGCAGAGCGCCCGCGCCACCACAGCAGCAGCCAGTAAGGATCGTGGAGGTCGAACCTCGAGAGGAGGATGAGGAAAGGTGTGAGGATAGAGCCGATATGGGAAGTAGAGGAGGGATCGAGGTGATCCATGGGGTGGTAGGGGTGGAGGTGACCCGCAAGGCTAGCCTCCATACCATCTACCGCCGGAGCGTGGCTTCGACATCCACTGCTCCACCCCCAGCCGAAAAAATCGTTTTCACCCAGAAAGACATGTCGGGCTACGAGGACCCGTTCTGCGACGCGCTGGTCATCCAGACGGCGATCGAGAACTTCACCGTCTCCCGGATCCTAGTGGACAACGGAAGTTCGGTCAACGTCATCTTCAAGAAGGCGTTTGACAAGATGGAGGTGGAGCCCAGAAGGGTGTTGGCCTCAGATGGCCCTCTGTTCGGATTCTCGGGGGAGAGGAAGGAAGTAGAAGGGGGAGTGGGGCTTCATGTGACCCTGGGTGGGCAGTCCCGGAACTGTCGTTTTTTCATAGTGGACGCCCCAAGAAGTTACAGCGCCATCTTCGGACGGCCACTCATCAGCGCGTTCCGCTGTATCCCTTCCACTTTTCACCAATGCCTTAATTTCAACGACGGAGGGGTTCAGGTGCGGATCAGGGGGGATCCCAAGGTGGCGAGACAGTGCTACGTAACGGCTGTCAACACCATCTCCTGGATGGGAGAAGCCGAGGAATGGGATAGGATGATGGAGGAGGCATCCGAAGCCGGAGGTATGGAGGTAGCCAAGGAAAAGATGGAGGGAGATGAAGTCCATGCCCAGGAAGGGGTAGTTGAGGGACCCCGGGCGGAGGGAGAGGAGGATGAAGAGGAGGCCCAGGAGGGAAGGGCGCAAGAGCAGATGGTGGTAGAAAAGGAGGACGAGGAGGGAAACCAGGCTCCCACTTATGCCGAGGAGGAGAGGGCTTGGGGAGAGCAATCTAGGCTGGAGGCCGTGGATGAGGTCGTGGAACTTGAAGTCACCACTCGGCTCGGGGTGGTGGAAAAGGTCTGAATCAACGGAGAGCTCAACCCGAAGGAGCAGGCCGAGATCCTGGCCTGCGTGCAGAAAAATGTAGACGTCTTCGCATGGAGCACCGCGGAAATTCCCGGGATCGACGCGGATGTGGCTTGCCATCGCCTCAACCTCGACCCCGGCACCCGCCCCATCCGCCAGAAGAAGAGGGCTATCGCCGACAAGCTGGAAGGACCCATCTGAGAGGAGGTGGGTAAACTTCTGCAGGCAGGTTTTGTATCAGAGATCCAGTACACAGGCTGGGTCTCCAACGTAGTTATGGTAAAAAAGGGAGGAGGTAAGTGGCGTATGTGTATTGACTTTTCGCTTCTTAATAAATCATGCCCGAAAGATTGCTACCCCCTGCCCAGAATCGACGCGCTGGTTGACTCAGCCGTTGGTTTTTCTGTAATGTCTTTCTTAGATGCTTTTTCAGGTTATCATCAAATCCACATGCACCCCCCCGGATATCAAGGATGTTTCCTTCATCACTGGGGATGGATGTTATTGCTATAAGATGATGCCCTTCGGGCTCAAGAACGCGGGGGCTACGTACCAAAGGATGATGGATAGGGTCTTCCGCGAGCAGAAAGGAAGAAATTTAGAAGTCTATATTGACGACCTCATGGTGAAGAGCCGAGACCTTGGGTCTCACCTCCAAGACCTTGAGGAGATGTTCGGGACCATGCAGCGGTACAAGATGAAACTCAATCCCTTGAAGTGTGTCTTCGGGGCAAGCCGAGGAAAGTTCCTAGGCCACTTACTCACCCCCGCGGGGGTGGATCCCAACCCGGACAAGGTTAAGGCGGTAATGGAGTTGGGGTCACCAAAGAATCCAAAGGAGGTTCAGAGCCTTACAGGGAAGTTGGCTGGGCTCAGCAGGTTCCTCTCCAAGGCGGGAGAAAAGTGTGCACCTTTTTTCAAGGTGTTGCGGGGCAACAAGAAGTTTGAATGGACCCGGGAGTGCGAGGAAGCCTTCCAGGCTCTGAAAGAACAGCTCACCCAAACCCCTCTTCTCCAGGGACCGAGGCCAGGAGAAGACCTATCCCTGTACCTGGTGGTAGGGTCCAAAGCAGTAAGTTCCGTGTTGATCCGGGAGGAGGGGAAGAAACAGTTTCCTATCTACTACGTCAGCCGAGTGCTGAAGAAGGCAGAGCTCTGGTACCCGATCTTGGAAAAGTTGGCCTTTCGCATTGGTGGTGTCAGCCCGGAGGCTCCGGCCTTACTTTCAAGCCCATTCAATCAAGGTGGTGATGGACCACCCGCTCCGTAAAATCATGGAAGGAGTGGAGCACTCAGGGAGGTTGGCAAAGTGGTCCGTGGAGCTAAGTGAATTCAATATCACGTTCGTGCCCAGGACGTCCATCAGGGCTCAGGCGGTGGCAGACTTCATGGCCGACTATGCAGCCGAAGTGGGGGAGCACGAGCCACCTCCCCCAGAGGCATGGAAGATGTTGGTGGACGGAGCGTCGGGAAAATACTACTATGGAGGGGGAATGGTCCTAGTAAGTCCTCAGGGGACTCGGATTGACCAAGCCTTGAACATCCATTTCCAAATTACCAACAACCAGGCTGAGTACGAAGCGGTGATAGAGGGCCTTCGGCTGGCCCGAGAACTGGGAGTGCAGGACGTGGAGGTCTCCACGGACTCCATGGTGGTAGCATGCCAAATCAAGGGAGAGTTTGAAGCAAAGGACCCGACCCTCCTGCTATACCTGGAGAAGGTTAAGGGGGTCATCGGGCAGTTCCGCACCTTCTCCATCAAGCACGTGCTGAGGGAGGAGAGCACCCAGGCGGACCTCTTAGCCAAGTTCGGTCCCCGAGCGGGAGGGACGACTTCGGAACTCTTCCGGCCCTCCATCGAGGAAGGAGAATTGATGGAGGTGGATCAACGAGCCTCGTGGATGGATCCGTTCATCACCTTCCTATCCTCCGGGCAGTTCCCTGGAAAGGACGTGGACAAGAGGCGCTTCAGGTATAAGTCCGCTTATTACTCCTTGCATGCAGGAGGGCTATATAGGAAAACTCTCTCGGGACTCCTGGCCCATTGTGTTTCCGAGGAGGAGGTTCCGAGAGTCTGGAAGAAATCCACTCCGGGGAGTGCGGCAGCCACTCCGGGAGTCGGACCCTAGAAGGGAGGGTGTTGAGGAAAGGCTACTTCTAGCCCACTCTCAGCAAGGATGCGGCAGAGTTCGCGAGAAAGTGTCCGAAGTGCCAGCTCTATGCTCCGCTCCAACTCCACCCAGCTCAAAGGCTCCGAACCATCACGGCTCCCTGGCCCTTCGCCATATGGGGGATGGATCTGGTCGGTCCCTTTCTCCAAGCCAGCGGCCAGAGGAAGTTCCTGCTGGTCATGATCGACTACTTCTCCAAGTGGGTAGAAGTGAAAGCACTCGCTAAGGTAACCTCTCAGGTTGTAAGGAATTTTGTATGGGGAGAGATAATTTGCAGGCACGGGTTACCTCTAGCTATAGTGACGGACAATGGGCCGCAGTTTACTAGTGAAGAGTTTGTTGGCTTCTGCACTCAGCTCGGCATCGACCTCAGGTTCGCGTCGGTCCACCACCCGAGGAGCAATGAGCAGGTGGAGGCCGCGAACAAAATAATCGTTAACCTATTAAAAAAGAAAGTAGAAAACCTCCGGGGAAACTGGGTAGAACAGCTACCCTCCGTCCTCTGGCCCATGAGGACCACCCTAAATACCGCCACTGGGGAGACCCCATTCAAGCTCTCTCACGGATCCGAGGCCGTTCTCCCCATAGAGTTCGGGGTAAAGACCCCCCGGGTGATCGCTGCGAGCGAGGGGGATGAAGAGTGGCTAGAAGGTAACAATGCAGAGCAGAGGCTGTCTTTGGACCTGGTGGAAGAACTCAGGGACTTGGCCACCATCAGGCAGGAAGAGGTCAAGCGGCGGATGGCTCGATAGTTTGACAAACATATCCGGATAAAACACTTTCAGAAAGGAGATCTAGTCCTGAAGAAGGTCGATGCGGTCGGCAGAGGGGCCACGGTGGGTAAGCTTAACCCCAACTGGGAGGGTCCATATATTGTAAGCGGGGTGCTCAAGTCGGGAGGGTATCACCTCCAGGATGTGGAAGGGGTACCCCTCGACCGAGCCCGAAGTGGGGATGATTTGAAAAGGTTTTATCCTTGAGAGCTTTATTATGTTGTTTTACTCCTTTCTTATGATGCTTATAACTACTGCCGTGCCGGCGTGACAAAGGTAACAAGTGTTGGTGCTGGAATGCCCCAGATCGATTCCACTCCCGGGCTCTCACTAGATGGGGGGTTCAGGTTGATCTCTGGAGAGGCTGGCAAGGTAACAAGTGTTGTGCTGGAATGCCCCAGATCGATTCCTCTCCCGGGCTCTCACTAGACGGGGTGTTCAGGTTGATCTCTGGAGAGGCTGGCAAGGTAACAAGTGTTGGTGCTGGAATGCCCCAGATCGATTCCGCTGTCGGGCTCTCACTAGACGGGGGGTTCAGGTTGATCTCTGGAGAGGCTGGCAAGGTAACAAGTGTTGTGCTGGAATGCCCCAGATCGATTCCTCTCCCGGGCTCTCACTAAACGGGGGGTTCAGGTTGATCTTTGGAGAGGCTGGCAAGGTAACAAGTGTTGGTGCTGGAATGCCCCAGATCGATTCCGCTCCCGGGCTCTCACTAGACGGGGGGTTTAGGTTGATCTCTGGAGAGGCTGGCAAGGTAACAAGTGTTGTGCTGGAATGCCCCAGATCGATTCCGCTCCCGGGCTCTCACTTGACGGGGGGTTCAGGTTGATCTCTGGAGAGGCTGGCAAGGTAACAAGTGTTGGTGCTGGAATGCCCCAGATCGATTCCGCTCACGGGCTCTCACTAGACGGGGGGTTCAGGTTGATCTCTGGAGAGGCTGGCAAGGTAACAAGTGTTGTGCTGGAATGCCCCAGATCGATTCCGCTCCCGGGATCTCACTAGACGGGGGGTTCAGGTTGATCTCTGGAGAGGATGGCAAGGTAACAAGTGTTGGTGCTGGAATGCCCCAGATCGATTCCGCTCCTGGGCTCTCAGTAGACGGCGGGTTCAGGTTGATCTGTGGAGAGGCCGGCAAGGTAACAAGTGTTGTGCTAGAATGCCCCAGATCGATTCTGCTCCCGGGCTCTCACTAGACGGGGGGTTCAGGTTGATCTCTGGAGAGGCTGGCAAGGTAACAAGTGTTGGTGCTGGAATGCCCCAGATCGATTCCGCTCCCGGGCTCTCACTAGACGGGGGGTTCAGGTTGATCTCTGGAGAGGCTGGCAAGGTAACATGTGTTGTGCTGGAATTCCCCAGATCGATTCCGCTCCCTGGCTCTCACTAGACGGGGGGTTCAGGTTGATCTCTGGAGAGGCTGGAGAGGTTGGATATGTTGGTACTGAAATGCCCCAGATCGATTCCGCTCCCGGGCTCTCACTAGACGGGGGGTTCAGGTTGATCACTGGAGAGGCTGGCAAGGATAAGGTCTTTATGCTAGGATACTCCGTCTCGCTCGGCGGAAGGTCTTTATGCTAGGATACTCCGTCTCTCTCGGCGGAAGGTCTTTATGCTAGAATACTCCGTCTCGCTCGGCAGAAGGTCTTTATGATAGGATACTCCGTCTCGCTCGGCGGAAGGTCTTTATGCTAGAATACTCTGTCTCGCTCGGCGGACCTGTCCATTCGGCAAAGAGAAATTTCGCACGACAACAGGCGATTGGCGAGAATCAATCTTACACGATCCCGGACAACTGGTCCTCGGCAGAAAGGTTGCCGACACCGGGTAAGAGGCGAGCCCTCGCCAAGAAGAAAAATGCCTTGCGAAACCTAGGAAGAAATACGCATAACCCGAAGGGTAGTAATCCTAAGAAACGACGAAAGGGCCGAGCCAAAGTATCATATACCTATTTATCCAACAACGCGTGACGCGAGAATAACCAATGCGAGAATAGCCTCCGTGAAGGCGGATATCGAGATAAGCGAGAGCGAGACATTCAACGCGTAAATATAACAAGACAGGAAAGAGAAGACACAATGAACAAAACAAAATTTGCATTCCACGGTTCATAGTTTGGTTACAATCTTCGGCGATCTAGCCGATCGTAATTACAGCGCAAAAGAAAGGAATAGCGGCGAGCTTCAGGAACCACCCGTCGATCCTTCTTCGTCATCACTATCCTTCACGGGAGGAAGAGGGAGGAAGAGCTCCGGGACGATGTCTTCCAGAGTCATGTCGGCCGCATTATCAGCCAAGAGGCCGAACGCCTTCGCCACCGAAAAAAAGTAGCGAGCTGACTCTATAGATCCCACGTGGATTTCTTCATCTCGCGTTCGCCGGTCTTCTTTTAAACGGTGAGGTGAGGGTGGAACAACGGCGCGAGTGAGGTCGCAGTTTAGGGCCTTCAGCCCGGCCACCTCGCCCTCAAAATTCTCGATGCGAGCGTTGGCTCTCCCGGCGGCCTCAACATCCTGCAAATAAGTTCAGTTAGAGGTGAAACGGGTAGAGGAAAGGAGGATGAGGGAGGTCTAGATGACTCACCACACGGCCCTCCGCGGTGAGCAGCTTCTCCTTCAGCTGCGTGTTCTCGGCAAGAACCCCCTGGTAGGCCCTCGCAAGCTCCACATTCTGAAGCTCCAGCTGTAAGCAACGCCTCCCCGTCATGTGGGCGAGCTCGGCAGAGCGCAGCTGGGACCTCGCGCTCTCGTAAGCAAGGGTCCTCGCGGTCTCATCCTTATAAGACCCCGCATCCTCGCGACCATACAGGGCGAACGCGAGGTCAAAAGCATGACCACTGACCGTCTCCTTCTCCACCCAGGAGGGGAGGATAGAAGAAATGTCCACCTTGTTAGTCTCTGGCTTCTAGGTGCCGAGGGGCTCACCAGTCTCGTCCCGACGCCCCTGGCCGAGCCCGAAGTTGTAGTGGTTCACCGGGATGGGGAGGGCGGAGGTCCTGACTGCCTCCTGGCAGGGCTCTTCGTCCTCGCCCACCGAGAGGCCGGTGAGGTCAAACTCGTCGAAGGCGGCCTCGCGAGGTTCCTTACCTTTCGACGGAGTGATCGAGGACGCACTTTTCTTGCTCTTCTTCTTGGGCGGAGATTTCGAAGGGGCAGCATGATTACCGAAAGACACGATCTCTTGCGAGAAGAGGGCTCGGCCGGAGCCACGACGCCTCGGCAAGCTTCCGCCCCCATGGTAGCGAGAGCCATAGTAGCGTCGGTTTTCCGATTGCTCGCGTAGCGGGGTTGAAGGGGAAGATCTCGCTCGCCTAGAAACAAACAATAATATGGATAAGTATAACATGCTAGCGAATTGAGACAAACATATTAGGCGAGATTTTTACCTTCTCCGGCGAGAACCGGAGGCAGCGAGTCTAGGTTGCGGCGGAGGTAGACGACTTCGAAGTTCTTCTTGCATAAGAACAGATGGAGGAGGGCGTCATGGCCGCCGAGGGCGGTGGGCCGGTAGGTAGTCTCGCTGTGTTGAACCGGCGAGAGGGGAATGTTGCCGAAGTTTCCCTTGACGACGACGAACTTCTGGGCCCAGAAGTGGGCCTTGTTGACGGTCTCAACCACCTTCGGGCCCGTGCCCACGAAGTAGGCTATCCCATCTTTGTATGCCCGAAATGAGAACAGCTTCCGGAAGACCGGGAGGCTTAACTCGATTCGCTCCTCGCGGAGGTAGCAGGCAAAAGCGGTGACCACCGCCATGGCATTGGGTGTGAGCTGGCCAGGAACCACGCTATAATGCTTGAGCACCTAAGACAACGAGAGCAGGATTAATCCGCGTGGCGAGCGAGACTCGAGTGGCAAAAAAATAGGAAGTAAACGAGAACGATTATTACCTGGCGAACTTCTGGCCATAAGGGAAGGCGCAAACCGACCGTGAAATGGGCGGTAGGAATGTCCAGCTCGTCGACCAACGGGTCGTTGATCACGTAGTCCTCGCTAGGGAGGCGTGCCTCGAACGGGGGGGGGGGGGGGG
This sequence comes from Dactylorhiza incarnata, assembly GCA_033032865.1. Lineage (NCBI taxonomy): Eukaryota > Viridiplantae > Streptophyta > Magnoliopsida > Asparagales > Orchidaceae > Dactylorhiza > Dactylorhiza incarnata. The sequence continues at coordinate 6,613,449 of JAWHQI010000033.1, read as the reverse complement.
TGATGTAATCAGCGACCGCACTGAAGTACTCCTCATCAGTCAAGTTGCAGGAAAAAAAGCTATGCTCGGCAAAGGCCTTCGCGACCCTTCGCCAACCCTCCGACTCCGCGTCGCCGCCCATCTAGAAAACCTGAGAAGAAGGAAGAAACGCGAGAATGAGAAAGAGCGAGAGATCTGCAACAGAAGAAGAAGAAGATCGAGAATAAATGCGGTGGTTGGCCCAGTCAAGACCACCTATTTATAGCCGAAGCAAAAGAGCGGGAGGAAGTCCACACGTCGGCGAGCACGAGTATCAACAAAAACATCACATCATGGCCATGGGCGAGGTGGACCTGCAAGGTTAGTATAAACATTTTTGCGGGATACGTCTAGCGAGAATAGAGGGTCTTCGCGAGCACAATATAACAGTTAAAATAGATCCATAGACAGCGAGCGAGAAACCATAAAAATAACGGTAATTGTCAGAAGCCAGCATCAGTGGCAATCACGCGAGCCACGAAACATATCGAGATAGTTCAAAAACAGCGACACCTATTACAAGTAATTCCACAACATAGCAGTTAGCGGGAATCATGGGGTAGCCATCTCCACCGGCCCCACCCCGCGATCCGGACCTTGGCGGTACCCTAGAATTATAATAGTCCTCTGCCAAACGACCCTCCCGGTCCATGAGGTAAGCGTAGTCTCTCATTCTCGCTATGTGCACCTCCGACATCGTGGCGATCTCATCCTGATCGCACTGTCTCGCTTGCCGGAGCCTCGCGCACTCCTCCATTAGGACCGCGTGCCTATCCTCCGCGGCTTCCCTATCCCGTCTCGCCTGCATGTTGAGATCCATCAGCATTCGCCCATGCTTCCTCAAGAGCTCCGCGGCTCGCTGCTTCATCGTCTCCGGATATCGCGGATCCCCTAAGAATTCCTCCACCTGGTCAGGAAGGGGATACATCTCGTCATCGCCCAGTTCAGAATCGGTATGCGGATTTTCGGCATTGTCTGCAAGATTTTACAAGGTTAGATGACGAGCGCGAGATCACACAGGGTTTCGGCGAGGCCATAACGCTTACCGAGAGGGGGGCGAGAAGCCGAAGGACGGCCCTGGAACACATTGCAATAGTGGGGGTAGAGGGATTTGCCCAGGCCGGCGGGATAAGCTGTGCTGTTGGTCGGAGGAATCTTTGGCGATGCGGAGCCACCGGTCTCCTTGCTCGTCAAGAGATGGAACCCGGGCTTATCTATAATTTTACTTGGAGGAGGCGGAGACGGCGGCCGCTACGACGGGCGGGCCGGGGACTTCAGGGGCGAGACTGTAAGAAAAGAGTAACGAAGGTCATATACGGTAGACAGAAGTATTACGGTATGCGAGATTAAGATCATACCAGTGCCATCTTTCCCAGCAAGGTTCAGATCCGCCTGTGGACTCTTGCGAGACCACTCAGCGGGTTCCCCAATGTTCTCGCTCGGCAAAGCATCCTGCGAGTAGAAATTAGTGAGGAGCGATTTATTGACGTGAATTCGAGTAGCTCATACCTCCTCGGGGCGGCGGTCATCCGGGGAGGAGTCCAGCATCACAGAGTCCTCGCCAGAGTGGCGAGCCGCCTTTGCCTTCTTGACTTTCGGCGATTGAACGGGGGGCGGCCGGTTCATCCACGCGGGGACCTTGGTCGTGGAAGGTAGCCCGCCAGCTCTCATCTCCCTCAGGCGAGCCTCTGCTTCTTCAGAGATCGGCATCTCCAGGCAGCTAAAATAAGAAAGGGACGAAAAGAAACGGCGCGTGCCAATAGGGGTTCGGGACGATATTTATAGCCTACGGGGTGGGTCCCACCAAAGATTCCTTACAGGTCATCCGGGAGCGGTCGAATATCAAGTGTTGGACGATTCTTCGCGAGGACATTAGTCCTCGCGAAGAGCGGGGATTGTGTACAAACCCGATATTCTCCAGGTAAGGAAATCGAGCGAGACGAGACTGGTGAGATCCAGACCTCGCCAAGATCGGCCCTCAGCCGACGAGACCTCGGCAGACCACCAAAATAGGCAGCGAGGTCCTCGCGAGGCAACCCTCTAAAAGGGACGCCGCAGGCAGTATTCGCGAGAGGACCCGCGAGAACTCCTTCAGCAAGGTTCTCGCAAGGCAATCCCCCGGAAGAGATATCGCGGACAGGATCCGCGAGAAGGCCTGCGAGAGCTCCGACAGTAAGGTCATCGCAACCCCTTATCCATAAATCATTAGGGTCAACTTACCATTTTACCCTTGGTGGTCTGCCCTTAGCCTCTCCAAACAGCGGAGCTTGGCTGTTAGCGGACCCATTTGGGGTGCAGATAGTAAAATGTAAAGGCAGGATCCTGTTATTTGCAGACCAGATCAGATAATCTATAAATAGGACCTTAAGGGCACCTTTGGAGAAGATCTCACTTCAGCTTCCCTCTCCTTAGGCTTCCTTTGGTTAGCATTTCCAGAGCTCTCCAAGGTGCCCGAGTCTCAGCTTTGGCTTGGGAGGGGAAGCGCTCAATGATCTTCCGGGTTAGTGGAGGGAACTCCTCGCTGTGACTAAGGTCTTAGTCAATTCCCTAATCTTCCATCTACCCTCCTCGAGGGATCAGTAAGGGCTAGCCGTCCCTCATCCCGGTGAGGGCCCCGAGCTCTACGGGGGACCGAGAAATCGGTTTCAACACCTATGATTAGGGTTTTCTCAATTTTTAGGTAAGGGTTTTTCCAATTTACCACGGCTAGGGTTTTTTCAATGGCGACTTGCCATTGACTTTGGATTTTAGGTTAAGGTTTCTTCGGCATTTTCTTTCCTCACCTGCTCGCGGTTATTGGTTCGTCATTTTCAACTTATTCATGGCAAGCAAACCAGTGCTACACCACTGCAAGCAGACCATTGGTAATCATCTTTCCTCTACACCCGTGCAGGCAGACCAATGCAAGCAAACCAGTGATCCATTTTAGCTTTTGATTTTCCCTTTCCATTTTAGCTTTCAATTTTAGTGAGCAAACCGGTGAGGTAAAATATAAGTGAAGAAAAATATAATCATTTTTTCAGTGCTTTTGACATTAAATAAGACAGTAAAATATAAGTGAAGAAAAATAAAATAAAATTGAAGAAAACCAGTGCTACACCATTGCAAGCAAACTAGTGCTAAAATCAAAATGAAAGTATAATCATGTTTTAGAGCATTTTTTGGTCATTGATTCTTCATCCGGAGCATTTTCATAACCTGCCTTTGATTTTACCCAAGGAAGAACCATTTGTTATGTATATTCATCTTGGGTATAGACGTAGACGTTAAATTGATTCTTCATCCTGAGCATTTTCTTTCAGAGCATAGCATTTTTCTTTCAGAGCATAACATTTTCTTTCAGAGCGTTTTTAATCTTGGCTTGATTTCCCTGTTTTGGGCATGTTCAATTTTAGCTTTCAGTTTTGCTGACCTGCTTTCGATTTTAGCTTTCAGATTTCGATTTTAGCTTTGATTTCTCAACTAAATTCCTAACTTGCCTAATTCTTCATCCTGGCTATACTTCATCCAAGAACATATTTTAGTGCGGTATTCGTTCCACGGCCATCTTACAAATTGCACCTTCTTCAAGATTTTGCCGATTCATTCAGCATTTAGGTTTTTTTATTCTTCCAGATTTTTCATGCTTTCTTTAATAATTTACAGTAATTTCTTAAATGATTTCTAACCTTAAAAAATGAAGTTAACATCTAATAGGTAGGGTATAGCTCTGGTTCTTAATGCTATTTTTTATTGGTTCTTGATGATATTTTTGACCGGTTAGCGTCTAAATCTTTTGACTGGTTCTTAACGCTCCAGATTTGTCGAACTTTGTAATTTCTATGATTCCATTACATATCACTTATCTAATATTTCTCTATGATTTCAAAACTATAAAAATATTTCCTTCCACACTTCTCACTAAAATTTGGTCATTTTTGGTACTTTAGTCAGAATTGTCACTTCAGATCTGGATACTGCTCTGCTTTTCTCCTCCCAAAGTGAAGAAACAAAAAACAAAATTGCAATTGCTAAGCACGTTGGGCATGTATGATTTGTTTTGCTTCCCTCTGTACTGATTTGTCCCATGTCTTATTAACAAGGATTTGCTAAATATCTTCTTATAATAAATAGTGCCCATGTCTTATTATCCAGGATTTGCTGCATCTTTTATTTCTGACTTACTGCCCACGGCTCAGGTATTTTTATATTCATCTAGCTTTGTTTTATCAGTTTCTGATTTTATATTCATCTATATTTTATATCAGAGGTTCCTCTATCTTTCAAAGTTTCCTGTTATAGTTCAGTCTAAAGCAGCTTTTGGTTCAATTAAAACAAATTGGTCATGGCTCAGGTAGTTTTATATTCATCTAGCTTTGTTTTACCTATTTTTGTTTTCATATTCATCTACATTTTATATCAGAAATACTGCTTTGTATTCATCTACATTTTTTTTTATATTCATGTAGCTTTCTTTTGTCAAAGTTCAGTTTAAGAAACTTGAATTCAATTCAGAATTCATATATCTTTCATAACTTAATGTGAAGTTTTTATGTGGTTTCTAATTGTCTCAGTACATTCCTTTTTGACTGAATGATTTGAAAATTTCATGAGTGTTTCATAGCCACATAAAAATTCATTCAGAAATATTTGATTTGCTATTTTTAAAAATTCAAATTCTTTAATTACATAAAATTTATCTCACATTTTTTGGGTTTAACATGCTAATACTGGTACATCTGATTTAAAATACTGCTGTTCAAATTGCTCATTATGTAATCGATTCTGAGGATGTTAACATTTTGTCAGTTTTAAATTTCAAGCAGTTTGATATAAAATGTACAATCTGATGGAGAAGCTTAGTCGAGATTCTATCTTTATATATAGGATTCAATCAAGCTTTTTGGTAAATTATTTAAGATTTTGTTTGAGATTTTTTTGCAAAATACCTACACATTTAAATTATTTTGGTCGATAAGATCATCTGTAATATTCGTTTCATGCTGAAATTTGAACACTAGAGTGGATTTTAAGCTTTTGCCTTTGTTTTTGTCAGCGATTTCGAGCTTCTCATTTGTTGGGTTGGGAATCAATACTTGAAAGAGCTTATAGTGATATCAACAAAATTTGAGCCAATTTAGATCTGACCAATGCCGCCGCCCACAACCAATGTCGCAACCCCGAACAATGTCAACGCCCACGACCAATGTCAACGCCCACAACCAATGTCGCTGCCCACGACCAATGTCGCCGCCCACGACCAATGTCATCGCCCCAACCAATGTCTCCTCGACGACCAATGTCGCCGCCCACAACCAATGTCACCGCCCACAACCAATGTCGCTGCCCTCAATCAATGTCCCTGGACCGACCAATGTCGTCACCCACGACCAATGTCGCCGTCTGCGATCAATGACCCCGCCTCGACCAATGTAGCCCCCCACGACCAATGTTACCTCGACGACCAATATCGTTGCCCACAACCAATGTCCCCACCCACAATCAACGTCACCGGACTGACCATTGTCCCCGCCCACAACCAATATCCCCGCCCCAACTAATGTCGCCTCCCACAAACAATGTCGCCGCCCCAACCAACGTCGCCACCCTGACCAACGTCGCCGCTCCGACCAACGTCACCATCCCGACCAACGTCCCCGCCCCAACCAACGTCGCCCTCATGACCAACGTCGCCACCACGACCAACACGCCCCCACGACCAATGTCGCCCCCTCCCCTCCCCCCCGCACGGGGTCCCCCGTGCACGACTGCTCGTATTACATGTTGTTAGCGTTGCCCCGCCCCTGAGCCGGATAGAATGGCTGTGTAACATCCCCCAAATAACTAGACCCCTAGGTTGGTTTTGTCATGACTAGGTCATGACAAAACCCTAGGTTGCGCGAAGAGATCATAAGAGCTTAGGCTCGAGGCGAAAATCACCATGGTCTGCAAATAGTAAATTCTAGTTACCTAACCTAGGGTTGGAGTTCTAGGTATCAAGTTGATCACCTAATCCTACCATGACACCCTTAACCCTTTAGGGAGACCCTTGGGTCACAAAGGACCCATTGGGGCCAACCCAATTGGTCAATTTGACCAAAGTTAACCCTAGCCCCAAATAAGTCAAACCACACTATTTAGGGTCAATTAGGGTTAAATTGGACTAATTGACTTTCCCCAAGTTCCCCTAATCACTAAGGGAGGCCAATGGGTCAACATTGACCCATTGGGCCTAATTAATTTCACTAATTTGACCAAAGTCAACACTTGGTAATATTGCCCAAATTGGGTTACTTAAGCCCAAAGCTCAATCCCTTTGGGCTAAGCCCAATTTCAATAGCCCAAATGATTAGTCACCATTTAAATTACATGAAATGCCATCCAATTCTGGAGGGGTGACTAGGAGAGAGAAATTGAGAGTTTCCCCCAATTTAAAGAGAGAGAAAGTGGTCATTCAAAGTGAATTCAGGGCATTCAAGCCAATTGACCCTCCATTCTCTCTCAATTGAAGAGGATTCAATCCCTCTACCAGTTATGAAGATTTTATGATTTCATGCCAAGGGGAAGTGAATTTCATGAGAGTTTCACATGGCCAAAATTTACAACTAATGGCCATTAATGGCATTCAACTTTGTAACCCCCCTCTCCCTCAATTCATCCCTTCATCAACTTAAGAGGTTAGAGGGAAGTGAAACCACCATCTTTCCAAGAGGATTTCGTGCTCGCTAGGAGTAGATTGTCATGGCCCCCAAAGCTTCTCAAGCATCCATGGCGGACCAGCGATTGGCATGGCTACATGCCACCACTCAGGTCCTCCCCTCCTCATCTCTCTTGGTGGATAGATCTTATCATGATGGCCACAATATTTGGGTCCAATTGGCCTTGGATCAGCAAGCCCGAATGCTTGGATTCATGCTTTAGCTTCCTTACCTTAAACCCCTATTCCAGCCGCTTCCGGCCGCCTCCGGCCGGCCAACCACCATACATCACCGGCCGCCACCTCAACGGAGGTGGTGGTGGATTTGGCCGAGTGGGAGAGGGTCTAGGTGGCCAGGAACTCACCTCCCAAGTTTCTACAGGATGGGCCAATCTTGGTCGTTGGCTGATTGGAGAAGATGAACTGATGCCGTCCATTTTATTTTATACAATTTTGTGATTATTTACGTCATAATTATTCCTAGAAATGCTTGTTTTTGAAACTGAAATATTGAACCCCTTAGAAGTCGTTTTAGGAAAATTGGCCAGAGACAAAAGTTATAGACCTCTATGTCTAGTTTATTTTAAAATTTATTTGAGCTGATTTAGCCCACTGGTTTGACAGCAGCACTCAAAATGGTGCAACATGTACATAGGGTTGACCAGAGATTTATTTGAGTGCCCCCACTAATACGGACATCCAAATGCTTTGAACTTTGGAGCATAAGCTAGATTTACGCTTACCATCAACATATCCAAAAATGGGAATTTTTGGAAAATCTTTTTTTATAGTTTTTGTAGAAAGTTAATAATTCATATATGAATTAATTATAGGGTCTAATGGCATCCAAACCCTACCAAATTTTGATGGGTGGTCCTTAGGGACATGACACGACTCTGGTTAAAATTTCATCCCATTTGGAATTGATTTAGTTTAGTAATTGATTAACCCAAAATTGGTCAAACTATGGAATATTAGAACAAAGGTGCACTGGATGGATTTGGGAGATCAACCCACATCCAAATGTTGTGAAACTTTGACCACTGAATTGATGTCACATAAAATACCCCCACAATTGGTTTTGGGTAGTTTGGGGTGGATGTACCCTAGAACCCCAGTTCAAACCGTAGGATCGTATATTGAACCTGTTGAAGGACATAGGGTCATATGTTGTTGGATTGACTTGGAACATGGTAGAGAGTTTCATGGGGTTCAAATAAGCCCTGGATAATTTATCTGGAATTTTTAGTAACATTTATCCCCTCTGAATTAGTTAAGAACTAATTAGGTCACTTTCTTATATTAAGAATTTACGTAATCATAAATTCATAATACCTTGGATGTTCATGAAATTTTGGTAGTAAGCTTATATGGATGATATCATTTTATGATTATTTTGTTATGAATTTTTGATTGATATATATATAGTACTTCATTCATAGCCCCATTATTTACCCTAGTTTTAAGAAAATTAATTTGTGGATTTTATACTCACAGGAAAATCATGAAACTTGGTTAGAGCACTTTTTAGAGTAAGAGTATAATCTATAAATTTTGGTATAATATTTGGAGGTGTTTTTATATGGTTCGCTTCACAAAGTGCCCTATGATTTGTTTATTAAAATAAAGGATTTATAAGACAACTTAATATGGAAAATTATGAAACTCCACCAATGAACTTTTCTGATTACTTTGAACATGTGTTAATTTTCTTGTAATTTTAGTTTGAGGATTTTTGATACTTCCTTTGGAAATCCCTAAATGTGATAGATTAATCAATATTTTAATTAGAGGTCAAAACCTTTTTATAAAATTATGAAATTCATATGTGACTGTTATTTTGATGATATGTAGTTGTATAAATTTTATCAAGGTCATAGCTGATTAGAAAACCATACTTGTTGTTTAAAGTCATAGTTTCCCTAATTTTAAAGAAATTATGATAAATGTTATATAAATTAGGAAAATTATGAATTTCTGGAGATAGTCTTAAAATGTCCTAACATACCCCCAATAAAAATCTTGGGTCATTTCGATAAGCATTGGGAGTCTCTCTTTTTATACATCATATAGTTCTAGTGGTCTGCATATAGTGAAAATACTGAATTAAGACAAATATGTAGGTTTTACATGGGAAGTTAATGAGTTTGGTGCACCCAGGCTGACTGGATTTGGGGAGGGGTCACTAAAGGAAGGTAGGAGTAAGATATTTGGTTGGCTAGGAGACAAGAGTGTGCTTGGGATAGTCGAAAGATCGTCATTCCCATATAGTAGAATAAAATACACCTAGGGTTAATAAGTGTAATGGTGAGAGGGGTATGGTTATGGGTAGTTATCAATAATAGTAAGTGTCTTGGAAAGGGCGGTTTGGGCTATCATCCCACCATACCTCCTAGTACCGCTGCGAGCCCCTCAAAGGGTAGACCTTTGGAAGTCAATGATTAACCCAAAGCTATAGGACTAATTTGTTACGCAAGATTAACTTAATAATACACTCAGTCACATACTGTTGCTACGGGTGGTTAGCTGGTTTGGCTTTACGAGTGGTAGGCTTGGTGGTTGTAGGTATGGATGGGTTTGTCCGACGAGCAGGTGGCTCGGAAGGTTGTTGCGATGGGAAGGTTAGCCCGGGGATCCTATGGCTCGGAGATGGTAATCATATTGCATGTGCATAAAGCTGGTGGGTCTTCAGTATTAACGGTCATTCACACTGACGTCAATATGCTGACTCGGCAAGTGTGGATTTGCACTTAGCTATGAAAGTCTGGTAGTTCAGCCAGTAAGAGTATGCAGGCGCTCCGTTGTTTTCCATTGAGGCGTACGATAGGTCTAGGTTAGGTAGTATGGATACCAACCTAGAGGTGGGTGAGGCCCAACCCACCGCTTCTGTTTGCCACTATGGGGGTATCCTGGGAGTTTTGTTAGCTCCAAAAAGGGGGAACTAAAGGTATGTGAGCATAAAGTCGAAGTGTGTGAGTTGCACTTGTGTGATCATAACATTACCCAGTGTAACTCTATATGTCATAGCATAAGCATTGTATTTCAACCCTTACCCATATCGTATTGATTGGTTATGTGACTTTTAATATGATAGGCCTTACTAAACGACCCCTTGGACTATTGGTTTGTATGGGCATTCCTATAAATCATTGGTTACTTTTCCATTCTATACTTGTCTTTACTTACTTACTTTACTTACTTACTTTACTTGTTCTTTACCTTGCTTTATTTTTAGCTTCATATATATAAACACTTGTATAGTGATAGATAGTCCTGTAGCTAAGACATGTCACCTGCTTTATTTTATAACCCTTTCTTTCCTCCGCTTCATCCTCCCGCACGGTGCCTAGGAACCACTGGGGTATGGGTGGTGGGAAACGAGGCTTAGTCTTTTTGACTAACGGTCGATGGACCATATCATTTGCATTGCACGCACAAGGAGGCGATTTCCTCTACGGATTACAAGATGATAAAATATAATACAAAATAAATATTAAGATATGAGAACTCTCTAAATCCATAGCTCTGAAAATGACGTTGAATCCATGCAAAGGTTGCCAGAGATACCGCACATGAACCGTCGCTCCTTCGATCTTGAACGTTCTAGACGAAAAAGGAGTTCTCGAATTTCTGGAGCTCTCTGGATGAAAAGCACTCGGGAATAGGTACTCCAGAATAGTGTGTAACTTCTCCTCCACAAAAAATGAGTCAATATATAATTTGTCGATGTTGTCGACTACATCTAGCTGTTGTCCACCAACGTTATCTCCTCCAGCTACCACGCGTCCCATGCGAACGAAGCGTGTGCGCGATGTGACGGTTTCGGTTGAATCGTGGGCTGTCGGATTCCGATATCAATGTCGAAATTTTGACAGTCGATGTAACTTGCAGAAAGTGTGGAAACCACTAAGCTGTCGGTGACGACACCTAGCTGTCGCATACGACAGTGATTTTTCTGGACCATTCATTCTGAGCTCCAAACAATAATTAGCATAGTTGCATACCTATTATACCTGCACACCATAGAGAAAATAGGATCAATCACACATGGGATTTGTTATTAGCAAACCAAGGAGTTCGAAAAGCATGCTCCAACAATCTCCCCCTTTTTATAATAACAAATCTACTTGGAAATAAATCAGAGTGTCCTATTAAGTGATATAAGATAAGCAAGACTAAATAATTGGTTGTGCGATAGCGTCATTCGGATGAAGTTCCCTTATATGTATTCTCCCCCTAAGTGTGTACTCCCCCTAAATATGATAAAAAATTAATGTGGTTAGGAATGATTTCTTTCTTTCTTACAAGAATAATTCTCCCCCTTTTGGTATTATTAAAAGAAATTATGGTGAGGGAAAAAAGATGCATTCTGTAGGATTTATAAACCATGATCAACCTTTTGTAAAATAGGTAATGTTTATGATTGTAAACATAGTATAGAAGAGGTGTCAAAATAAATATACAAGAGTTTTAGGCAAGCGGAAGAGGAGAAAAACCATTGGATTGTAAGCATGAAAATTATAAGTATAAATGTGAGTTAAAGTTCTAAATGTAAAGATTTTATAACCTTTTTGAAATCTCATAGTTTGATATAAGTTTACCAAGCATGAAATGAACATATCAAAAAGAGAATAGACCACAATGTAATTAATTTTAATTCCAAAAGATACTATAACATTGTAGATATCATGCTAGGTTATCTAGTGCATTTATTATCTAAAGAGTAGGATAGATAAAGTATTAGAATCCAATACTCTTGAGAAGAAGTGTTATGAATGATAATGATGTGCACATAAGTGTATTTTGATCAAAGTTAACAAGTGATTTAAATCACAAAATACAAGACATATGTGAAGTAAAAATGCACAATTAAATACACAAGTAGATTAACTTTCACACACTGTAGTGCACAATATGTTTAGAAATAATGGTGTAAAACAAAGGTTTTCACAAGACACTTTACTATTCTTTCCAAGGTGCTTAACCTCACAATGCTTATGAAGACTTATCAGGAGGTTCAAGTAGTGCTTGGCGGAGTTATATTTGTCTTTTTTTTATTTTATTTGTTGATTTTTGTGAGACAACATTCTCCGAATACACTTGTTTTGCAAAACCAAATGTTTTAAACATAACCATTTTTCTGAATTTGTTAAGTGCAATGCAAATGTAGTGTAAGTAATTAGCTTATGCAAGATTTTAATTTATTGTACAATTACAATACATGAGCTAGTATTTACAAATTTAAACGCACATGTAGTTTACCAAAAATAAGTGGGTGGAAAAGTATCATTATCAATCACAAAATATTTCTTCATACTTAGAGGCATGCAAAGCTTAGGTCTATACATGTTTTTCAAGACAATTTATGCACGTAATGAGATATATCAAAGCATGATAATCAAAACACCGGTCATAGTAATTTGAAGAAATTAATTTAAACATTGTACATAATTTGAAATAATGGAAGTCATACATGCTTGATATTGGCAGTAAAGATCATACAGTTTTTTTTTGAAAAAAAGTCGTAATGAACCAAAAAATAGAAAATTACAAAAACCTTTGTTTGTTTTTCAATTTTTGGAGTGATGTTGTAGAATAAAAAAATGTCAGAAATACAAAACAAAATAGTACATATAAATGAACATATTGTGTATGATGTTTAGAAATTAATTTGATTTTTGATGATGTCGTAAAATGACATCTAGCTATCGTCGACGAGTGGAAAAATATAAGAATATGCGAAACGGAGGAAAGTAGATCTAGGAGTCTTTTTCTGTAGGGTTTCGTGAGAGAGGAAGGCAGAAGTCGGCGAAATTTTAGATCTAAGGTAATTTTATGGTGTTTATAATTTTTTTGTTAAAATTTCTTAAATAAAATCGTGATTTATGGATTCATTTTTAGTTTTTGTGAAGTTTTGAGATGAAATCCGAGATCTAAGTGCAGATCGAAGAAAAATCCTAGATCTAAATATGAAGGTTTGAAATGCTAGATCTGATTTTGAAGCGTAGATTTAAGGATTCCATTTTGTTTTGGGGTTTATGATTGTTAGGTGATTGTTCTTGTGTTTATAATTTTAAAAGTATAGATTTAAGGATTCCATTTTGTTATTGGTTTTAGGATTTTAGGAAATTTTAGATCTAAGTGTTGATGAATTATTTTTGTGTTTTGTTTTGAATGTGAAGGTTGTTCGAGTAAAGATATGGCATCAAGTTCCAGAGTATGAAGAAGTACGTCAGGTAACTTTCATTCGTCATATCAGAGTTATCCGGGCATTGAAAGCTCCCTTATTGGAGTAGCGAAAGTAGTGGAGTTTGATCTTCCACGACATGAAAACATATATTTTCTACTCGCCGAGGCAGGTATAATATCTGTCATAATTCTAGACATGTTTTCATCAGTTTTAATTCGAGAGTTTTACAATCACTTGGAAGATCCATCATATACAGATCTGAATGGTGGTGTTAGATCGAAAATCCAAGGACAATTTGTGGAAATTACTCACATAGATTTGAGAAATGAATTTGGACTGATTGAGAGTGATAATATGACAGACATAGTAGAAAATTATAGAAAAGAACGAGATTGGACGCTCCTCAATATGATCTTGCACGGAAATTTGATGAAGAATTTAATTACAACCGTGATGACGCTCACACCGGATGCACATGTTGTGCAAGAAATCTTAAGGAATATCGTCATGTACAAAGCAGGTGACTCGAGAAGTATTACGGCACAACTGAGCCCTGTGACGTAATATATTTTAGAGAAAGAGCCTTTTGATGTTGCAGATCTACTGTTATCTGTTATGCGCTATACATTTAGATTAAAGAGTCCAACTTGGAAGAAGGTGCATAGCTTGCCTATGGGAGCAATTATCTAACGCATATTATATAAGAAATATTCTTGGATAAACCAAGAGTTTTATTTGAATGATTGTATTCCCGGGATTTTTAGTACAGAAATGATGCGACCTAGTCGATCTTAGCGTTAGCCATCGGTAGAGATGAGAAATCCATGAATCTCACGTGGAGGATCTATACACGAAGCCGTGGATGAGTTGCGGGACTCGCTTGAGGAGCATAGGAAGTCGTGTGAAGAGCACAAGAAGGATGTGAAGAAGAAGATGGGTAAGATGCAGAAATTTATGAAATTTCCTGTGAAAGGGTTAAAGCTAAAACCTACCCCTGCTGAGGACGCTGAATGGGAAGACTTGGAGATGGAGGCGCAACGTCAGTCGATGAGATGAACACAACATGGAAGAGATGCTAGTGAGAGCTCCAGAGGAGATCAGGCAGAGAGTAGTTGTGCTGAGAGCTGAGATTTTTGAGTAGTTTTCTACAGGTATTGATGTTCTGGTAGATATCATCAGCGACAGGTAGATGTCGTGGACGACATTGAAGTTTTAATATAATTTCAGTTTTCTGTGGTTTTCTGTGTTGGAACTCATATTGAGAAGTTATCTTTAGTTAATTTTTGTATGAAACTTTCAGGTAGTGGGAAGTTGATGACGTTTAAATTTGGTTAAATCCTTTTGTGTGGATTTGGCAATTTTCATTTGATTGTAATTTTAATTTTTTTTAAATTTAAATTAATATGATAAATTTGACATGTCTAGGATTCCTAATTCGAGTCTTAGCATTGAAAAGCGGGAATCCGGAAGTAGTTTTGTAAATATATCGGCAAGTTGTGAATCTGTGCTTATAAATGAAATTTTAATGTGATTTTGTTTGATGTGATCTCGTATAAAATGATGGCGAACATCAATGTGTTTAGACCTAGAATGATGTACTGGGTTGTTTGTTAAGTCAATCGCATTATTGTTGTCACACCATAATTCTATAGTTTGATGATTTATGTTATAATCTTCTAATGTTTGTTTCATCCAAAGGGCTTGTGCACAACAACTACCTAGTACAATGTACTCGGCCACGGTGGTTGAGAGTGCAACAGAATTTTGTTTCCTACTCGACCAAGAAATGAGTGAAGGGCCTAGAAAGTGACAAGTGTCACTAGTGCTTTTGTGATCTAATGAACACCTAGCATAATCAGAATTGGAATGGCCATGCAAAATAAAATTTTCACTATGTGGATACCATAAACCTAGTTTAGAAGTTCCAATAAGATAACGAAAAATACGTTTAACCGCTTTTAAATGTGATTCTTTTGGATTAGCTTGAAATCTAGCTGATGCAGTACGCCCAGGGCTGACCCACCCTGGCTCGGCCAGAAGGAACATGTTCCAGTCGCACTGCCGGGCTGAGCCCAAGCACCCCAACCCATCTCTGGCCCCACCACGGAGTCGTTAGGTTGTTGAGGCCATGGCTCGATCCCCCGACCTCCTTGATAAAGAGTCTTCAGGCAGACTCTCATCACCAACTGAGCTCAGCTCAGTTGGTGATGAGAGTCTGCCTGAAGACTCTTTATCAAGGAGGTCGGGGGATCGAGCCCTGGCCTCAACAACCTAACGGCTCTGTGGTGGGGCCAGAGATGGGTTGGGGTGCTTGGGCTCAGCCCGGCAGTGCGACTGGAACATGTTCCTTCTGGCCGAGCCAGGGTGGGTCGGCCCTGGGCGTGCTGCATCACTAGCACATTAACACACAGCAAACATAATGTCAGGTCTTGAAGCGGTTAAATATAATAATGATCCAATCATCCCTCTATATAAAGTTTGATCTATGGAAATTCCACTTTCATCCTTTCCTATCTTTAAAGAAACACTCATAGGGGTATTAGCTTGTTTAATATTGCCAAACCCAAATCTCTTTAAATGATTATGAATGTACTTAAAGTGATTAATAAAAATGCCATCATGTTTTTGTGTAATTTGAAAACCTAGAAAATATATAAGTTCTCCTACCATGCTCATTTCAAATTCATTATTCATCACTTTAACAACATCATTACATAACTCTTCATTAGTGGATCCAAAGATAATGTCATCAACATAGATTTAGAAAACAATTATATCATCATTTACATACTTAATGAAGAGTGTACTATCAGCACTACCCATTTTAAAATCATTCTTTAATAAATAAAGCATCAATCTTTCATACCATGCTCGGGGTGCTTGTTTCAAACCATAAAGAGCTTTATATAACTTATAAACATGATTGAGATATTTATCATTAACAAAGCCAGGAGGTTGTTCTACATAAACCTTTTCCTTAATGTACACGTTTAAAAATGCAGTTTTAACATCTATTTGTAATAATTTAAATCGTTTATAACTAGCAAATGCAATGAAAATCCTAATTGCTTCAAGATGTGCTACGGGTGCAGAGGTTTCATCAAAATCAATTCCTTCAATTTGAGCATAACCTTTTGCTACAAGCCTAGCTTTGTTTCTAGTAATCCTAGATTCACTATCTAATTTATTTTTGAAAATCCATTTTACTGCTACAACAGGATGATCACTAGGTCTTTCTACAAGCTTCCAAACCTTATTTCACTCAAATTGATTAAGTTCTTCCGTCATAGCTAAAAACCAAGATTCATCATTTAAAGCGGTTGAAACATATTTTGGTTCTATGTTGGAAATAAAACAAAGGTTTGAAAATAAATCATGTAGAGAAGCATGTGCACTTACCCCTCTTGTAGGTTCTCCAATGACCAACTCTTGCGGATGATCATTAGTGAATCTAAGTTCGCTTGGTGGCACAAATTCCTCAACATCTTCTTGTACTTCTTCTTCTTTTTCATTTTCAAGTATGTCTTCTTCATCATCATTTCTTTTCAACGGAAGTTCTTCACCATCACCTGCAGATTTATTCTCCACTACACATGGAACAAGTTCATCAAATTTAACATGAATTATTTCTTCAACTACTTTAGTCTGTTTATTATAAACTCTATAAGACTTACTAGTTGAAGAATAACCAATGAAAATACCTTCGTCACATTTTTCATCAAATTTATCTAAAGTATCTTTTGTATTAAAAATAAAACATTTACACCCAAATACTTTAAAATAAGATACATTAGGTTTCTTTTGTAAATATAATTCAAATGGAGTAAGTTTCAACATAGGATGTAGCATGACTCGATTTATAACATAACATGCAGTACTAACAGCTTCGGCCCAAAAATATTTTGGTAATTTAATTCAGATAACATAGTGCGTGCTAGTTCTTGAAGTGTTCTATTTTTCCTTTCCACTACACCATTTTGTTGTGGTGTACGAGGAGCAGAAAATTCATGCTTTATCCCAAATTCAGTACAATATGAAATAAATTTTTCATTATCAAATTCACCGCCATGATCTGATCGTATACATTTAATTTGTAAATCTAATTCATTTTGAATGCGAGTGCATAGCTTAGTAAATTCAAAATACGCATCAAATTTAGATACTAGAAAAATAGTCCAACAAAAACGAGAATAGTCATCAATTAAGACAAAAGTATATTTTCTACCTCCTAGACTTTGAGTTGAAATTGGACCAAACAAATCCATGTGAATTAATTGCAAAGGCCTAGAAGTAGATATAATATTTTTGCTTCTAAAAGATGATTTTGTGAATTTTCCTTTTTGGCATGGCGAGCACAATGAAGAAAGCTTTCCATCTAATGGTGGTAAACTTTTAATCAATTTGTTTTTGGAAAGTTTCACTACAAGTTTAGTACTGGAATGTCCTAGTCGTCTATGCCACAATTCTAACTCATCATTCTTTGAAATGAAACATTTAAGTGATGAATGAGAAATTTCATGGAAGGTAATCATATAAATGTTATGAATTTTTGGTGCGGTAAAAATAACTTCATGAGTTTTTGAATCTATTATTTTGCAAAGGTTTGATGATGACTCAAATAAAACAATCAAGCCTCTATCACATAATTGACTAATAGATATTAATTTGTGTTCCAAACCTTTAACAAATAAAACATTAGAGATCTTGAAAGAATCATTACCTACTTCACCAATTCCCATGATCCTTCCTTTTCCATTGTCACCAAATGTTACAACTCCTCATTTCTTCATCTCCAGGCTAAGGAACTTTGATTTATTGCCCGTCATGTGCTTTGAACAACCAGAGTCCAAATACCACACTTCTTCTTTATCATTAGCCTGCCTGCATACCTAACAAGATGATGAGAGTAAAGATCTGGTTACCCAAGTAGTTCCTCCCATAGTATAGGTGGACGCCTTAGGTACCCAGACTTGCTTAATATTACATGATCCCTTCTTCCTGCAAGAGTCCGTGATGTGACCAAATCTATTACATTTGGCACACGCAACAAAGAGAGATGACATTTTTTCAAAGTTTTTTGTGGACTATTACTGGAAGAGGATGTTGCAGCAGTAGTATTATAATTATTTTTATTACTAACTTTCCATTTACTGGAATTTTCACTATCGTCGGCGACAGTAGCTGTCGGATTTTGACAGCCTCCATCAACATATCCAAGTCCAAACTTAGCAGTTCCATGGCATTGGTTGGCTAAAATCATATTCAGTGATTTCTGGCCAACTCCAAACTTATTTATATCCAAGTTTAAATCATGGACTTGAGTTTTCAAAGTGGTGTTTTCTTTGACTAACATAACACACCAATTTGAAAACCCTTTCTTGCAATTATCCAATTGTGAATGAGAAGATTTCAAAGATCTTACTAAATCTCTCTTTTCTTTTGTAAGAGAATCTACTTTAGATTTTGATTTAGAAAGTTCTTGTTCTAATTCTTTAATTCTTATCAAAGAGCGATCACACTCTTGACAAGCAATCTTCTCCATCTCAAGAACTTTCAATTCATTTGTTAGTTTTCTGTTTTCTTTTGAAAGAGTTTTATTTTCATATTTTAGACTATCGATATTTTTAAGAATTTTTTGAAAAAATTTAAAGTACGGAGAAATTCATTATAAAGCTCATCATAAGTTGGGGGAGTTACCTCAGTGTCGCTCTGGACACTGTAATCATTCTCAGATGATGTGTTGCTTTTTCCCCATTAAGCACATATTTGCTTCTTCATGAACATTAGAACTTGAATCATTTTCTCCTTCCGATGATGTGTCATCACATGTTTCCGCCTTTAGGACTTTCTTTTTGTATCTCTTATTTTGCCCCTTCTCTTTTTGCGCTTTCAGAAATTTTGGGCACTTGCTCCTTATATGTCCAATTTTCTTACAATGATAACATTCCGGTGGTGGACGCTCATCATCTTCCTCAGTTTCACTCTTTCCTTTTCCCCTCTTATATGAAAAATCCTTCTTGTTAAAGTACTTCTTAAAAGTGTTCCTCCTATGCGGATTTCTCATAAACTTCCTAAATTGTTTCGCAAACAAACTTTCTTCATCTTCTTCTTCATCTCCATAAGTCTCACTATCAACTTCTTTCTTAGAATTTAGTGCCAATGCCTTCTTTCTTGGATCCACACTGTACTCTTGTTGTTGGATTTTCAGTTCCACTTCATGTGTCTTCGGGTTTTGAATTAAACTCTCTAGTTGAAGATTCTTAAGATCATGAGATTCTGAGATGGCGGTCAACTTCGGATTGAACTTCGGGGGAAGTGATCTTAAGATTTTTCTAACTAAATCTCCATTTGAAAAAGTCTTTCCAAGGATATTGGAATTGTTGACGATCTTGCAATTTCCGACTCGAGTTGAAACAGTTTTGAGTCCTTCACCTGCGAGGTACCTTCATTAGTAACTTCTAGTAAATTCCAAATTTCATATGCAGTTTCACATGCACATACTTTATTAAACTCAGTTCTATCTAATGCACAAAATAGAGCGTTCATTGTTTTTGCGTTATTCTTACATTGTAACTTATCATTATCATCCCATTTATCCTTAGGCTTATCCATTATTACACTACCAAGGACTAATGTCGGTGGAGTATAACTCATATCTACCATGTTCCATACTTCGATATCTAGTGCAATTAGAAAAGAACGCATACGAGTTTTCCAATAGTTATTGTCCATGCCCGTGAATAAAGGTGGTGAACTTATCCCTTGACACTCTACAAATGCGTGATTATTGTGCGCCATTACTCCCGGTGGTAAAACCGTTTTGGAGCAACCTGGCTCTGATACCAAGTGTTGGATCTTGCAGCGCCCTTAGAGGGGGGGGGGGGGGGGGGGGGGGTGAATAAGGGCTAAAATTAAATTTGAAATTTTTCCTAAATATTAAGATAATTTTGCAATGATAAACAAGTAGATTTTTACACAACCAAAATAATCACTTAGAAAATCATGAGGAAATTAGAAATCAAATTTTATTTTCACAAGTGATGAATACAAAGAACAATTGATCTTAATAAAGCTTAAGACCAAGGCTATGATAAAAATAAATTTCCTTTTAATGTACCGGTCCTTCGACCAAGGACCGGCCGGATATAGCGTATCTCTTCCTAGATCTTACTACTAGCATCCCCCTAGATCTCTCCACGATCTAGACGCTGCACACAAGGCGGCGATTTACTCCTAAGCTTCACAAGGACCTAGACGCCACGCGCAATGCAACAATTTTCTCCTAAGCCACACACGGACTTAGACGCCATGCCCAAGGCGACGATTTCCTCTACGGATTACAAGATGATAAAATAAAATACAAAATAGAGATTAAGATATGAGAACTCTCTAAATCCACAACTCTGAAAACAACGTCGAATCCTTGCAAAGGTTGCCTGAGATACCGCGCATGAACCGTCGCTCCTTCGATCTTGAACGTTCTAGCCAAAAAAGGAGTTCTCGAATTTCTGGAGGTCTCTGGATGAAAAGCACTCGTGAATAGGTACTCTAGAATAGTGTGTTACTTCTCCTCCACGAAAAATGAGTCAATATATAATTTGTCGATGTCGTCGACTACATCTAGCTGTCGTTCGCCGACGTTATCTCTTCCAGCTACCACGTGTCCCATGCGAATGAAGTGAGCGCATGACGTGACAGTTTCGGTTGAATCATGGGCTGTCGGATTCCGATATCAATGTCGGAATTCCGATAGTGGACGTAACTTGCAGAACGTGTGGAAACCGCTGAGCTGTCGGTGACGACGCCTAGCTGTCGCAGAAGACAGTTATTTTTCTGGACCATTCATTCGGAGCTCCAAATAATAATTAGCATAGTTGCATACTATTATACCCGCACACCATAGAGAAAATAGGATCAAACACACCCGGGATTTGTTATTAGCAAACCAAGGAGTTTGGAAAGCATGCTCCAACAGTTTTTACCTAAAAACCCTTGGTGGTCTGCAGTTAGCCTCTCCGAACAGCGGAGTTTGGTTGTTGGCAGAACATTTAGGGCTGCATATAGCAAAAGAGTAAGGCGGAATCCCACTAGTAGAAGACCATAGACACAAAACTATAAATAGACCTTGAATGGCACCTTTGGAGAGGATTCCAATCTCAGTACTCTGAGCTTCCTCCTTGAAAGTGAGGTAAGATCTTAAATTAACTCTAGAGGGGGGGGGGGGGGGGGTGAATAGATTATTAAAACTTTTCCCTTAGTTTTATAGTGAAATTAAAATAGTGATATATATATGTGTGAATAGAGTGATTTATAAGAAACTAAAAATAAAACACAGCACAAACACAGAAAAGTAAAGCAATCACAGAGGACAAAAGGAGCTATAGTAGTTCCCCAATAAACCTGGGTACGTCTACTCTTCTACCACCCTTGGTTGGAATCCACTAGGATTTTTGATCAGTTGTCCTAACACCAATGAGCTTTTGATAAGGTGCCCAAAAACCAAACAGGATTTTTTGATCAGGTGTCTTGCCACCAAGAGGTAAACTTTTGAAGGGAGTTTTAACCCTGTACAAGATGGGGTAAGAAGGAGTTTATGAAGTTCTTCTCTGTCAATAATCTGAGAGAAGACTCTAGTGAATTTGATGAAGTAAAGCTCCTCTGTCTAATTGAAAATGTTTGACAGCTTGAGGATGGAACTTTCTCTTGAATGAATGATCTTCCTGTAGCTGATTAAACTGAGAGAATAATTTCTTCAGTTTGTTGTTGCTCTTTTGAAGATCTAAACTTGCAGCTGATCACTGAGAGATGAATGTATATGTTCTCAGAAAATGAATGCTGCTTGAGGAAGAGGATGAAGATGATCTGTGTTTGTTCTTCTTATTCTTCTTGTATCTTTCTTGCTTGTTCTTATTGTACAAAAAATCTGTAATATGTTCTGTGTATTTCCTGTCGTGAAAAACTATATGAGTAATATTGTATATCTTCTTCTCTTTTACTCTTTTGAAATCTCTGACAGATATTAAATGCAAATCCCTTATATTAAGGAATATAATATATCTGGGAACTATAAATCTGCTGCGCCGTTTACTTTTTTCCTTTTCCATGAAATGTCAACGGCTATAATCTTGGAATAATAAAAGGAAATATATTATCCTTACTTATCTGATATAAAAGAGCCGTTGCTGAAGTTGATCTGAGATCAGAGAATGAAATAATATAATCTGTCTGAAATAAATCTGCTTAGAGAAATTTTCGTCGATCTCAGAGCTGTGTTCGTCGATCTGAAGATATTCGTCGAACGCAGACTGAGTTAATTTTGTCGACCGCTGAGACGCTGAATAAAGTCATCGACCGCTGAACTGAGCAAATTTTGTCGACCGCTGAGACGGAATGATTTCGTCGACCGCTGAGAACAAGTCTGTTCGTCGACCGCTGATATGAGGTGTTGAACCGCTGAGATAGCGAGTTCGTCGAATGCAGGAGCAAGCCATTCGTCGAACGCAGAGAACATGTCGTTCATCGAACGCAGAATGCAAGCCGTTTGTCGAACGCAGTATGGAGTTGGTCGAACGCAGAACTTGAATGATTTCTTGAGTTCTAACAGCCTAAACTCTTGACCCATTGACTATACATTGGGGTCAACTTGATCCTAGTCAGCAGATAGTGATCCTAGCCCAAATCAGTAATTGGGTTGTTCCAACACTCCTCCCTAGGTTATCTTGGCTTAGCTTTCAGGATCTCCAAGGTGCCCAGTCTAAGCTTTGGCTTGGGAGGGGAAGTGCTCAAAGATCTTCCAAGTGTGTGGTGGGACCTCCTCGCTGCGAACAAGGGTCTGTGTCTAGCTTCGCATTTTTGGTCTGTTCCTTTCGAGGAACCAGTAAGTGCAAGCTGCCCCTTAACTTGTTGAGGGCCCGAGCTCCATAAGAGACCAGGTTCTGGTTTCAATATCTTTGGTGCGGTGAGCATGGAGTGCAGCTAGTTCAAGAAAACTCCAAGAAATATACATGGTGGGTGACGACGAGCGAGAGGCGGGCTTCAGCGGCACTCCACCACCCGGCGTGCCAGCGGCGGTAGAAATGCTGGCGGACCTCAGGAGAGACCTGCTTGGGGCTTTTAAGTGCACTCTTGCCACGACACTTGGGGGTCTCGCAACCCCTGCGCCCTAGTTGGCCCCTCTGGCTGGAGTTGCCGAGAACACCCCCGGGCAGAGGGCAGTAAAGGAGGCGATGTCCCAGGCGCCGGAGCGAGATCTCGTAGGGTGGGAACTTTTCCCCAGCCTAGCGAGCGTGAGTGGGTGCTGGTGAGTGCCGCTCAGGTAGGCGGGATCCCAGTAAGTGGGGTCTCGGCAAGCGACCCCTCTACGAGCGCGAGGCTGGTAGGATCTGGTTTGCCAGGGGAGCTCGCGGGGCGAGTGGAGCAAGTTAGGGGTGTCAAGGGGGAATCCCTTTCTGTGAGTGGGTGCTCTCAGCACCACTCCTTGAGGGGTTCAGAGAGCCAGCCATGATGCTATATACCGGCAAGGATGACCACATTCAGCACCTGCAGTGGTTCGAAGACATGGTTCCTATCTGACCTATGTCGGACGCTTTCAAGTGCCGACTCTTTGCCACTACCCTGTAAGAAAAAGCAAGGGATTGGTTCCATCAGTTGCCCTCGGGGTCGATCCATGCTTTCGGGGATCTGCTCTACGGCTTCCTGTTGCATTTCTCGACCTCGAAGAAGAGGAATAAGGACTCTAAAGCGCTCTTCAATATCAAATAGAGGTCGGGGGAGTCGCTGGCCCACTATGTGGATCGGTTCTAGGAGGAGGTCCTCCTTATCTAGGAGGTGCCAGGGTTCACCCTCCAGCTTGCCTTCATAGTAGGGTTGCGGGAGGGGTTTTTCAAGATGGACCTCAAGAGGAGGGCTCCTTTGTCCTTTGAAGAGTTGATGGAGTGAGCGGCAAAGGAGATAGAGGGGGAGGCTGCCAACCCTGAGTTCTCGAAGAGGCTGGCATGGCTGAGCGAGCCGGAGGCCAGGCAGCCGCAAGTGAGGAGAAGAGAAGAGGCAAGGGCCCCGGAGCTGGGGTGGAGCAACAAGGAGGGGAGGTGCAGGGCCCAGGAAGGGGTTTCCCTCAGGGAGGGGGTAACTTCCAAGGAGGGCAAGGAAGACCCCATCAGCTAGGGTGGAGGTCGGGCCCTAGGCCACCTCCTCTCCTGCCTCATTAGGCAATGGCAGTCGGGCTAGGGAGAGCAGGAAGAGGAAGAGGAGCGGGGGCCGGAGGAGCTGGGCCCAGGAGAAGGAATAGAGGGGCGGATGCCTAGAGGAGGAGGTGGCGTTGCCTTATTGTGACTTCCACCAGGAGGAAGGTCACGCGATGGCCACCTGCCCAGAATTCTTGTAGGTGAGGGGAGCCAGATCACCAGCGCAGTGAGTGCAGCAGCCGGTGAGGATTGAGGAGGTCCTGCCTCAGGATGAGGAGGAGGAAAGGTGTGAAGACCGGGTTGACGTGGGGACTCGGGGAGGAATCGGAGTGATCCATGTGGGGGTAGGGATCGAGGCGACCCGGAAGGCAAGCCTCCATACCATCTATCGATGGAGCTTGGCTTCGACATCTCTAGCCCCACCTCCGGCTGAGAAGATCACATTTACCTAGAAGGACATGCTGGGCCAGAAGACCTGTTCTGCGATAGGCTGGTCATCCTGACATCCATCGAGAACTTCATCATCTCTCGGATTCTCGTGGACAATGGGAGCTCGGTCAACGTCATCTTCAAAAAGGCATTTGATGAAATGAAGGTGGAGGCCAGGAGTGTGTTAGCCTCGGATTTCCCATTGTTTGGGTTCTCAGGGGAGAGGAAGGAGGTAGAAGGGGGAGTGGGACTTCATGTGGTCTTGGGGGGGGGGGGGGGGGGGGGCAGTTTTAGGAATTGCCGCTTTGTTATAGTGGATGCCCCCTGCAGCTACAGCGCCATCTTCGGACAGCCCCTCATCAGTGCATTCTGTTGGGTCCAGCTTCTCCTCACTTGACCCGTATTGCCCTTCCATTGATATAAAGATTAAGTTGTGCCTTCACCAACAGTCCGGGCTTTTGGTGTAGTTGGTTGCGCTGGGTCCTCTCAATTGGTATCAAAGCAGGTTGCGGGTTCGAGACCGGGGGGGGGGGGGGGGGGGGGGGGGGGGGGGCGCTGATAATTCCTGAAATTCTCTCTACATGTGTGGGTCCCGGTGGGTCAGGCGGCCGCAGCCATGTGTCAAGCCACCTCTGAGCCTGCGGGCCATGTGGAGCACCTCTGAATTGCGGGTCGTGTTGGATGCTGGGGGGGGGGGGATTGTTGGGTCCAGCGTCTCCTCACTTGACCCGTAAAGCCCTTCCATTGAAATAAAGATTAAGTTGCGCCTTCACCAACAGTCTGGGCTTTTGGTGTAGTTGGTTGCGCTGGGTCCTCTCACATTCTGATGTGTCCCCTCCGCATTTCAGCAATGCCTTAAGCTCAACGTAGGAGCAGTCCAGGTCTGAGTGAGGGGAGACTCGAGGGTGGCGAGGCAGTGCTATGTGACTGTCGTGAACACCATCTCCTGGATGTCAGAAGAGGAAGAATGGGACTGGGAGATGGGAGAGCCGGCATGGCTGGAAGATGTAGGAGAGGAAGTAGTAGGAGGAGAAGGTCAGGCCCCAGGAGGAGGGGCGAAGGAGCTGATGGAGGTCGAGGGGGAAGAGAAGGAAAGAGGAGCCAAAGTACTGGCTCGCGGCGAGAGGATGGAGAATGACTGGCCGGAGAAGTCAAGGATGGAGGCAATGGATGAGGTGGTGGAGCTGGAGGTCGTCACTAGGGCAGGGGAGATAGAGAGGGTGAAGGTCAGCGGGGAGCTCAGCCCTGATGACCAAAGGAGGATCTTGGCTTGCGTCCAAGAGAACATGGACGTCTTCTCCTGGAGCGCCTCGGAGATGCCAGGGATTGATGCGTATGTGGCGTGTCATCGCCTCAACCTCAACCCCGACACTCGCCCCATCCGCTAGAAGAAGAGGTCCATTGTGGACAAGCTAGAGGCGCCCATCCGGGAGGAAGTGAGCAAGCTCCTCAAGGTTGGCTTTATATCAGTGATCCAGTATCCAGGCTGGGTCTCCATTGTAGTGATGGTAGGTGGAGGATGTGTATTGACTTTTCACTATTACATAAATCATGCCCCAAGGATTGTTATCCCCTGCCTCGAATCGACGTGTTGGTTGACTCAGCCGTCGGTTTTTCACTAATGAGTTTTCTAGATGCTTTCTCAGGTTACCATCAGATCTGCATGCACCCTCCCGATATCAAGGATGTCTACTTCATCACGGGGGACGGGTGCTACTGTTACAAAATGATGCCTTTCGGGCTAAAGAATGCAGGGGAGTACCAACGGGTGATGGAAAGGGTCTTCCGAGAGCAAAAGGGAAGGAACCTTGAGGTCTACCCGGATGACCTCATAGTAAAGAGTCGGGACCTCGAGTCCCACCTCCGCGACCTTGAGGAAACCTTCAGGACCTTGAGAAAGTTCAAAATGAAACTCAACCCATAGAAGTGTGTCTTTGGGGCCAGCCGAGGGAAGTTCCTGGGTCACCTACTCACCCCGACTGGGGTGGAGCCTACCCGGACAAGGTAAGGGAAATCATGGAGCTGGGGTCTCTGAGAAGTGCGAAGGAGGTCCAGCGGCTCATGGGGAAGTTGGCCGGACTAAGCAAGTTTCTCTCCAAGGCAGAGGAGAAATGCTCGGACATTCTTCAAGGTGCTGCGGGGGAACCAAAAGTTCGAGTGGACCCCCGAGTGTGAAAAGGGTTTTCAGGCGCTGAAGGAACAGTTGACCCAAGCCCCGTTACTTTAAGGGCTGAGACAAGGAGATGATTTATCCCTATACCTTGGGGTAGGACCTGAGGCGGTCAGCTCAGTGCTAGTCCCGGAAGAAGGGAAAAAGCAACTCCCGATCTACTATGTTAGTCGGGTGCTGAGGAAGGCTGAGCTTAGATACCCCATCTTGGAGAAGCTCTGCTATGCCTTGGTGGTGTCGTCCAGGAAGCTCCGGCCTTATTTTCAGGCACACTCGATCAACGTGGTGACCGATCACCCTCATCCCAATATCATGGAAGGAAGGAGCACTCAGGAAGGCTAGCCAAGTGGTCTGTGGAGTTGAGCGAGTTTGACATCTCATATATTCCCAGGCTGTCCATAAAATCCCAAGCGGGTGGCAGACTTTTTGGAAGATTATGCGGCCGAGGTGGAAGAGTTCGTGCTACCCTCCCTGGTGTCCTGGAGATTGCTGGTCGATGGGGCCTCGGGGAAGTATTCCTTTGGTGGAGGGGTGGTTTTGGTAAGCCCCCAAGGGACAAGGATCGAGCAGACGATCAACATCCACTTTCCCCTCACCAACAATCAGGCCGAGTACGAGACCGTGATAGCAGGGCTCCGCCTAGCTAGGGAGTTGGGAGTGCAAGATATTGAGGTCTCGATGGACTCCATGGTTGTAGTTTGCCAAGTAAGGGGGAATTCGAGGTGAATGAGTCGACTCTTTAGCGATACTTGGAAAAGGTCAAGGGGCTTATCGGACAGTTCCGCACCTTCTCGATCCGTCATGTGCCAAGGGAGGAGAACATCGCGGCCGATCTCCTGGCCAAATTTGGTCCTAGGGCAGGAGGCACGATGTCGGACCTCTTCCGACCATCTATCAAAGAGGGGGAACTGATGGAGGTGGACCTGTGGACATCATGGATGGACCCCTTCATCACCTTCCTGATGTTGGAGAAGTTCCCCGAGGGGAACATGGACAAACGACTGTTAAGGTATAAGTTGGCATACTATTTTTTGCATGCAGGAGGACTATACCGAAAGATGCTCTCGGGGCTCCTAGCCCATTGTGTGTCGGAGGAGGAGGTCCCGAGAGTCCTGGAGGAGATCCACTCGGGGGAGTGTGGCAGCCACTCCGGGAGCCAAACATTGGAAGGGAGATTGCTGAGACAAGGCTACTTTTGACCTACCCTCAGCAAGGATGCAGCAGAGTTTGCAAGAAGTGATCAAAGTATCAGTTGTTCGCCCCTCTTCAGCTTCTACCAGCCCAAAGTCTCAGGACCATCACAGCCCCTTGGCCCTTTGCAATTTGGGGGTTGGACATGGTGGTCCCTTTCCCCAAGCAAGTGGCCAAAGAAAGTTCTTGCTAGTGATGATTGATTACCTATCCAAGTGGATGGAGGTAAAAGCGATGGCCAAGGTGACATCCCAAGTAGTTAGAAACTTTATATGGGGTGAGATAATTTATAGGCACGGGCTCCCACTAGCCATAGTTACAAACAATGGGCCGCAGTTTGCCAGCGACGAGTTCGTTAGCTTCTGCACCCAGCTTGGCATAGATCTTCGGTTTGTGTCGGTCCAGCACCCGAGGAGCAACGGGTAAGTGGAGGCGGCAAATAAGATCATTATGAATTTGCTGAAGAAGAAGGTTGAGAACCTCAGGGGAAACTGGGTAGAGCAGTTGCCCTCGGTCCTTTGGGCCCTGAGGACCACCCCAAACACTACCATAGGGGAGACCCCGTTCAAGCTCTCCCACGGGTCTAAGGTCATCCTTCCAATAGAGTTCGAGGTGAAATCCACCAGGGTGGTCGCCACGGGTGAAGGGGATGAAGAATGGCTGGTGGAGAATGGGGAAGAGCAAAGGCTATCCCTAGACCTGGTGGAAGAGCTCCGGGACTTAGGCACCGTCCAGCAGGAGGAAGTCAAGTGGTGGATGTCTTGGTACTTCGACAAACATATCCGAGTGAAATAGTTTGATAAAGGGGATCTGGTACTGAAGAAGTTCGACGCGGACGGGAGGGGGCCGCAGTAGGAAAGCTCAATCCCAATTGGGAGGTGTCGTACAATGTAGAGGAAGCACTCAGGTCAGGAGGGTACCACCATCGAGATGTGGAAGGGGTGCTCCTCGGCCTGGCCAGGAGCGGGGATGACCTGAAGCAGTTCTACCATTAAAAATTTTTGTAATTGATTGGTTATATGTTTGACTCATCACATGTTGGTTTCAATGTTTCTTCTAGGCACGGGTCCTCAAGTATTTTGTGTTGGAATGCCCCAGATGATCCCGCTACCGGGCACTCACCAGTCGGTGAGTAAGGTTGATCTTGCGGAGAGGCTGGCAAAGTCCTCAAGTATTTTGTGTTGGAATGCCCCAGACGATCCCGCTGTCGGGCTCTCACTAGCCGTTGGGTCAGGTTGATCTCGCGGAGAGGCTGGCAAAGTATCAAGTATTTTGTGCTGAAATGCCCCGGACGATCCCGCTGCCGGGCTTTCACTAGTCGGTGGGTCAGGTTGATCTCGCGGAGAGGCTGGAAAAGTATCACGTATTTTGTGTTGGAATGCACCGGACGATCCCTCTGTCGGGTTCTCACTAGCCGGTGGGTCAGGTTGATCTCGTGGGGAGGCTGGCAAAGTATCAAGTATTTTGTGCTGGAATGCTCTGGACGATCCCGTTGTCGGGCTCTCACTAGACGGTGGGTCAGGTTGATCTCGCGGAGAGGCTGGCAAAGTATCAAGTATTTTGTGCTGGAATGCCACGGACGATCCCGCTGTCGGGCTCTCACTAGCCGGTGGGTCAGGTTGATCTCGTAGAGAGGCTGGTAAAGTATCAAGTATTTTGTGCTGGAATGCCCCGGACGATCCCGCTGTCGGGCTCTCACTAGCCGGTGGGTCAGGTTGATCACGCGGAGAGGATGGCAAAGTGATGAGTCCCATTTATATACACATTTATGGACTCATCTGGGCCGGTATTTGAGTCAAAGCACTACATTTTAGATCCATAATCACTCATATTTGTGCACTTCTGGGCCCATTTTCGTGTGATTTCATGTTTATCGTCCTTAGTAGTTTCCATGCACTGTTAGGTGCCACTTTCAGTGGCTAGATTCGTGGTTGTGCTGGCATTGGAGTCGTGCAGGTGTTCCCGGTGCAATTCTGCACAGGAACACTGCGCACGATCACCGGTTCTATTGCGCACGACCACTGGTCGTGCGCCACTGATCGTGTGCACTTAACCCTTTTTCTTGAGTTCTGTTTGGTGTTGTGCGCACGACCA
This sequence comes from Dactylorhiza incarnata, assembly GCA_033032865.1. Lineage (NCBI taxonomy): Eukaryota > Viridiplantae > Streptophyta > Magnoliopsida > Asparagales > Orchidaceae > Dactylorhiza > Dactylorhiza incarnata. The sequence goes on along the minus strand of JAWHQI010000033.1, from coordinate 6,583,498 downwards.
TCAACGCCTGTGCGCACGACCACCGGTCGTGCGCCAATGTTCGTGCGCACTTAGCATTTAATTTCTGAGTTCTGTTTCGTCTAATGCGCACGACCACCGACGATAATGCGCACGACCACCGGTCGTGCGCCACTGGTCGTGCGAACATTTTATTTTATAAATTTCGTGTCTTGCAGGTTCCACCCAGGTTGTGCGCACGATCGCAGAATTCTAGTGCGCACGACCACTGGTCGTGCGCCAATGACCGTGCGCACTGTTTAATTCAGCGCCTATATAATGACCTGTTCGCGAATTAGGTCGGGGATTACGTCTTTTGGCTCCGTTCAGTCCGCCGTTTTTGCCATTTTCAGAGGGTTTTCACCCCCTTGGCCTCCTCCATCATCCAAGGACTTAAAGGAAGGGATTCTACACTCATTTTGATCGCATAAGAAGAAATTCTTCGCATTAGACGTGGCCGGATGGTAAATCGCTGGAGAAGACGGGTCCATTGGGAGGTGTGACAGCCCTCCTCTACCCCGGACGCAGTTGGGACCGAGCTAGGACGCGGATTGACAACCCGGTGCTTCCTACCGTGAATCTACGACGAGACTCCGGATTCGGTCGTATTTCTTGCCTTTTTCTTCTACTTGTGTGGTTATATTTGTTGTATTCTCTTTATCTAGATGATGAACACTATGAATCATGTTTAGTAATGTTTATTTCATGTTTATGAAATCAATTTGTTCATTTGTGTCAATGAGGTGCGCCCCCATTAATTTTCCGCTCCACCACCATGTCCGGTGCCGCACTAGCAATTGCTAGTGGTGTGCTTGTCGAAGAGGTGCTTGCGACCCTCATTCCGCTTGCCTACTCGTCCATCCGCCCTTGCGACGCAGTGCGCTCAAGGCCTGCCTAGTCTCCATCCCGCCAAGTGAAGCATTGCATAGCGGCATTGCATAGGAGTAGTTGATAGCTTTTATTTTATTTTCCAAAAGCCAACCCAACTCCCCTGCATTCCATCCGATTTAAGGACTTCAATCTCAAGTCCTTCCTCGAAACCTAACTCCACCTTACTGTGTTCCTCAAGAGACCGACACTCGGGGATTTTCCCCATTATTATTATTTGCGCGACCGGTGCACTTGCCGAATCATCGCATCAAGTTTTTGGCGCCGTTGCCGGGGAACACAGACGTGTGAGTTTTCTTGAGAGGGAGAGCTGAGAGAGAGAAGTTTCTTCCAGTGTTTATAGCCGCCTTTTTATTTTTGTTTGCTTTTTAAATTTATATTGTTTGTTATTATTTCTTCTCTCCTATTTTAAAGTTTTAAGCAAGTTTAATCCAAGGAGTTTTATTAGTTTGTGTAGATTTCCTTGCAAAGAATTTCAGCCTCTTTATATCTGCTTTTATTATTGAAAATGTCTTCATGGGATATTTCTCCTGGCACTTACGACATGATGGACTATTATTTAGACCAAATGAATGAATTAAATGCTAGGCAGTGTAGGAACATTGTTTGCTTGTTGTGTCGAGGAGAGGGTCATGAATTGAAGGACTGTCCTAGTCTTTTCAATCCTGACCGCCGCTCCTCCACTCATGACAACATTGTCCCTATCACTCATTCTTTACCCATGGAGGCAATTGTGCCCTCTACCCCCGAGCTTGTCTCGTGCATGGACTTCTCACTCCCTGTGTATGGCTTCACTCCCAGTGATGATGATCACTCATCTGTTGGGCAACAAGGAGAGGAATGGGAGCTCCTAGATGCACCTGAGCATGATGAGGAAAGTATTCTTTCCATCGGGGAGGCTTTAGCAGATCTTTTTACGGAGGAACCAAATCTTTGTGTTTTTCCAGTTTCTTTGCACGATTTTTCTACACACATTCTTTATGATCCTATCAAAGTAAAGGAGCGGGGTGATGCTTCGGACTCGGAGGATGCTCCAAGGTGGGTTGAGGAGGATACTCCTTCTGATGAGGAGGTTTGCACTTCCTCATGGGACGAGGAGGTCCAACTCACCACCGAGGCCCTTGAGTTCTTGGGTTCCCCTCGCCATGATACTTACGATGATGATAGCGATCTATCATTGGATCCTGCTGGGAGTGAGACTGGGACCACTCCCCCGATTTCTGATTATTTTTGTCCTTCTTCTCTTTTATTTCTTGACCCCCCTTCTTCACCCGAGCCTATGCAGGTTGAATATTTACAGGTACCTCAGGAGGACTTGGAGCATGATGCTCAAGTCAATGATGAGAGCATCCTCTTATGTGAGGAGGTTGATTCCCCCTCCGTAGAGGAAGCTCCACTCATTTCCTTCTCCTCCTGCTGCCTCCCTGGAGATGATACCTTGCTGGGCAAGGATAGTTTTGGTGAGTTGAGTGAGGATTCCTCCTCTTCTTATTTTTTATTCCCTCTACCTGTGACGAGCAGGTATTATTTATATTCGGGTAGAGGCGTGACTGTTCTGTTGCCGTATCGGTACCCGCTACCGACATGCATATTAGAACAGTTACCTGTGCACTTCTCTTTTCATAGACCCATTAGCTAGAACTGTTTTCAATTTGAATAAGTCGTGCTGGGATGACAATAACCCCAGTAGTTATCTTTCTTTCCTGCATTCTTATTTCTTCTAATCATGTTTAGTTAGTAATACTTTCTTTTCAGTTTTCTTTTGTCTTTTGTTTTTGCGGAGCTGACCCCAGCAGGTATCTTCTCTGGTTGGCGGATGTTGCAGCTCATTTTAGCTTACACGCCAATCTTCTGGTATGCTCACTTGCTGAGCATTGGGTACTCTCTTCCCCTAGCCTTTGCTGATTTTCATGTCATATATTATGCGGATTGTTTAGTTTAAGTCTGGGGGAGAGTAGTTTTGTTTACCCGCTCACGTGCACTATTGCACTGCATGCTAGAGGATTTCATTTAAAATGTTTTGTTTATTTTCATTGCACACCACATCACCCACTTGAGCGCGTACTCATCTGTTTGCTTGCTCTGTTGTGAATTTAATTCTTCTGCTTATTTGGGAAAGTCTAGGTGATGGCTTAGGACTATGTAGCAGAGTAAAATGTTGACTCCCGTAGTGCTCCTAGTCGAGTGCTCGGTTACATAGGAATTTGTGTAGGTTAGATCTCTTTTTATACTATGGTTTTATATTTTTCTCTATTAGTGTAAATGTTGTTTACTCTACTCAAATGGTGAATCCGGTGTGAATCAAACGGTAGCATAGGGATGTGTGTAAACGATCGCTAGATTCGTATTGCTTGAGTCGGGAGAAAGGAGAATCTTTCTCGGTGGCTAGAACTTGCCCCAAGCGATTCTTGAAGTATGGGTATACGGTTAGTCAATTGTGTAAATGTGATATAGGCCATCATTTTGGCCCGGTTGAGCCTTTGTGCTCACTCCTATCGCTTTATCCTCGTTAGCCCAGTTGTGCCTACCCTTTCTTTGATTCAGCCCCACTATTGTCTCACCAAAGCCTAAATGCCAAACCTAGTCGCACTCCCAAATCTGAGCTTTAGCTGTTTAATATTTTCATGAGTTGGGTTGTTGATTTGGTGATATGTTTGTGAAGATTTGGATGTGTTATTGTTTAGTTGCTGAAAATGATAAGAAAAGAAAAGAAGAAAATGAGAGAAAGAAAGGAAGTGAAAAGAAAAGAAAAAGATTTGAGCTTTAATGAAAAAAATTTGTGTAAAAATTTATGTTTGGGAGTAGGCGGTGCACACACCCATGTTGTTAAGTCCAAGTCTGGGGGTGTGATGTACCCGTGTGTTTGTGTGGCGAATGAGGAGAATTTCTGCACTAGCTCATTTGGGTTTAATATTTGAGCCATCGTCTTTATCATTGCATACCTCACCTAAACCCAAGCCCCATTTTAAACCTAAAGTCCTATTGATTCACATATTTGAGTCAAACCAGTGTCGTGGAGAGAGTGCGAACGGGCAAGCTTATGGTCACCGACATTGATGGATTTCAATGGAGTTGTCCCGAGCCCCGATCTTTGGCAATGCTCGCCTCAGCGTTCAGTTTACTTTCTTCCTATGTACGACCTTATGATTCACCGTGATTCGCCTTTTGCTTAACCGTAATATATAAATACGCTCCTAGAAAATTATAAACCAATATGTATAATTAGAAATTTTGTCTACTGTATTTCTACGCACATGAGCATGCGACTTCGCATGGTACTCCGCTTGATAATTTCTTCGCCAGCTTATGTTTTTACTGTCCGCGAGAGATGGTTTGCTCGGGACGCGCAAACAGGTAAGTCTGGGGGTGTGATGAGTCCCATTTATATACACATTTATGGACTCATCTGGGCCGGTATTTGAGTCAATGCACTACATTTTAGATCCATAATCACTCATATTTGTTCTCTACCTGTTATTCCATGCTAGGTGCACTTCTGGGCCCATTTTCGTGTGATTTCATGTTTATTGTCCTTAGTAGTTTCCATGCACTGTTAGGTGCCACTTTCAGTGGCTAGATTCGTGGTTGTGCTGGCATTGGAGTCATGCAGGTGTTCCCGGTGCAATTCTGCACAGGAACACTGCGCACGATCACCGGTTCTATTGCGCACGACCACTGGTCGTGCGCCACTGATCGTGTGCACTTAACCCTTTTTCTTGAGTTCTGTTTGGTGTAGTGCGCACGACCATCAACGCCTGTGCGCACGACCACCGGTCGTGCGCCAATGTTCGTGCGCACTTAGCATTAAATTTCTGAGTTCTGTTTCGTCTAATGCGCACGACCACCGACGATAATGCGCACGACCACCGGTCGTGCGCCACTGGTCGTGCGAACATTTTATTTTATAAATTTCGTGTCTTGCAGGTTCCACCCAGGTTGTGCGCACGATCGCAGAATTCTAGTGCGCACGACCACTGGTCGTGCGCCAATGACCGTGCGCACTGTTTAATTCAGCGCCTATATAATGACCTATTCGCGAATTAGGTCGGGGATTACGTCTTTTGGCTCCGTTCAGTCCGCCGTTTTCGCCATTTTCAGAGGGTTTTCACCCCCTAGGCCTCCTCCATCATCCAAGGACTTAAAGGAAGGGATTCTACACTCATTTTGATCGCTTAAGAAGAAATTCTTCGCATTAGACGTGGCCGGATGGTATATCGCTGGAGAAGACGGGTCTATTGGGAGGTGTGACAGCCCTCCTCTACCCCGGACGCAGTTGGGACCGAGCTAGGATGCGGATTGACAACCCGGTGCTTCCTACCGTGAATCTACGACGAGACTCCGGATTCGGTCATATTTCTTGCCTTTTTCTTCTACTTGTGTGGTTATATTTGTTGTATTCTCTTTATCTAGATGATGAACACTATGAATCATGTTTAGTAATGTTTATTTCATGTTTATGAAATCAATTTGTTCATTTGTGTCAATGAGGTGCGCCCCCATTAATTTTCCGCTCCACCACCATGTCCGGTGCCGCACTAGCAATTGCTAGTGGTGTGCTTGTCGAAGAGGTGCTTGCGACCCTCATTCCGCTTGCCTACTCGTCCATCCGCCCTTGCGATGCAGTGCGCTCAAGGCCTGCCTAGTCTCCATCCCGCCAAGTGAAGCATTGCATAGCGGCATTGCATAGGAGTAGTTGATAGCTTTTATTTTATTTTCCAAAAGCCAACCCAACTCCCCCGCATTCCATCCGATTTAAGGACTTCAATCTCAAGTCCTTCCTCGAAACCTAACTCCACCTTACTGTGTTCCTCAAGAGACCGACACTCGGGGATTTTCCCCATTATTATTACTTGCGCGACCGGTGCACTTGTCGAATCATCGCATCACAAAGTATCAACTATTTTGTGCTGGAATGCCCCGGACGATCCCGCTGCCGGGCTCTCACTAGTCGGTGGGTCAGGTTGATCTCACGGAGAGGCTGGCAAAGTATCAAGTATTTTGTGCTGGAATGCCCTGGACAATCCCGCTGCCGGGCTCTCACTAGCCGGTGGGTCAGGTTGATCTCGCGGAGAGGCTGGCAAGTAAGCAATTTATGTTGATGGGTTCGGTTCGCAAAATCTCTCAAGGCAAGGCCTATACCGGGCGAGCCCCGGGGCTCGCTCGTGCGAAAATCAAAGGCAACATCAGAGGGAAAATGCCTAAGTCCAACGGTCATTGCGAGGCGGCTGAATACGGTGGAAATAATGACCTCTAGGTCGGATCCTGGCTCGCAAAACATTCGGGGAATTTCTATGCAACACCTAAAGTAAGCGAGTCTGTGTCCTTCGGCATGGTAAGTAACAATCAACACTGGTCGCCCGTAGGGGTTGGGAAAGCAAGGTTGGGTAATGTAGACCCCGCTCTCAAGGGACCCTATGGGGCGAGCCATAAGCATGGGTCTAATCTCATTCTACCCTGGTGCGAAGGCAGGCAAGAAGTTTTTCTAATGAACAGCTACGCGGGGGAAGCTACGTGAGAACTTTATGGGGTATGCGCGGGGTATGTGGCAAGACAAAATGAAAGAACAATAAAACGGTGAACCTCACACTATTGCAAAGGAAAAATGCACGAACGCGAGCATGGGAAAAGGTAGTGGCGCGAGTACGACCAAATGTTCTAATGCGAACATGATTAAATGTCTAGCGAGAGCATGGTAATTTACGTTGGCGCGAGCATGGTATAAAAGCGTTGATGCGAGCATGACAAAATGATATTAAAGATGGAAAAATATTTCATTCCATTTCTTAAAAAATATTCATTACAAGTGATGGCATGCTCGCTAGCAAAAAATGAGGTATACATTAAAAAGAAAAAAAAAGTGAATCAAGAAAGGACGTCTGACAGCTCCTCCTCGCGGCCTTCTGGCTCTGGAATCGGCGCGAGCAAGTCGGGGACGACGTCCTCGACAGTGAACACCATCGCATCCGGAACCAGCAGGCTTGCCCCCTTGAGGGTGTCGAAGACATGGTTGGCAACGCCCAGGAGTTCTTATGGTTCGCCTCCTTCTCGTCTCACAATTGGTTGTGAGCCCCATCTCGCGGAGGGGGCGGGGGAGCACAGCTCTGGTCAGCTCGCAAACTTGCGCCTTCAGGAACGTGTTCTCCATCTCCAGGTCAGTGTTCCGCGTAAGGAGCTGACTCGCTGACTCGGCATCCTGCAAAAAGAAAAAGGTAAGTCAAATGAAACAACTTGCAGCGAGCGAGGTAGAAAATCTGAATGAATCACTTACCATGCAATCTTGGAGGCTGGCAAGAAGACCATCTGATAGGGCCTCTTTCCCCTTGAGGCACGCAACCTCATCTGCGGACTCTTGGAGCGCGCACTGGAGATCCTTAGCGTCACTATCCGATGTCAAGTATCGCCGGCCCACCATGTGTGCGAGAACCATGGCCCAGAACTGGGCTCACATAGCCTCATACATGAGCACCCTGGGCCTCAGGGCGTTGAAGCTGGCGGCATCATCGTGGCCATACAGCCCGAAGGCGAGGGCAAACGCATCGCCCCTGATTTTTTCGCCCTCGGCCCAGGAGGGGAGGAGTGAAGAACATGAGATCCTATTGTGGTCAGGATCCCATACGAGCAGCGGCTCGTCGAGCGCATCCGGAAGCTTCACGTCGAGGCTGAAGTTCTTGTGACTCGCCGGCTTGGGTTCGCCGGAAGCGCCCCCTATCTCGCCGCTCTTCTGGACAGCATTTTTACTCGCGGGCGGGGGGAGTGGAACCTCCGTCTCACTGAGGTCCAGGACATCTTTCCCCTTAGTTGGGTGGGGGGGGGGGAGGGGTCTCCTTGTTCCTTTTCTTTGCGGGGGAATTCGTAGCGAGCTAGCTCGCAGGAGGTGGCCGCTTCTTGCCAAAAGTTGAGCTGAGAGGTTCTCGTCATGCTTTGGCAGCCGCGATGGCTGGAGAGCTGGAGGAGAGGGCTGCTCTCCTCGCCTGTGGGGGCTGGAGGGGAAGATCCCGCTCTCCTGCAAAGGCAATGGAAGAGTTACTGTTTAGCATAAATGGAAAGTTGAGAGGAGTTTTACGAGCGCGAGTCAAACCTTTTCCTTGTGGGACCGGTAGTAGCGAGTCCACCTTTTGCTGGAGGAACGTGACCTCAAAATTATTCCCCTCTATGTACTAGAAGAGCCTCGCATCATCCCCCACCCTGAGCGAGGCAGGGGGTGGTAAGTTGCCTCGTCTCGCTAGAGGGGGGAGAAAGGGATATTGCTGAAGGGTCCTTTGACAAGGACGAACTTCTGGTTCCAGTAGTGGCTCTTGTTAACTATCTCGCAGATAGTAACATGCTGGCTCACGAAATAGGATGTCCCATCCTTGTAGGTGCGGAAGGAGAAGGCCTTGCGGAAGACGAGCAGGCTAAACTCTATCATCTACTCGCGCAGGTAGCTGGCGAACGGGACCACCACAGCAATCGCGCCCGGCGTCAGCTGGCCCGGTAAGACGTCGTAGTACTTGAGTACCTGAGAAGTTCACCAAAGAAAGATTAGCACGAACTTTGCGAGGCGAGTAACAAAATCAAGGGTAGAGTAGAGTATCTGGCGCACTTCCGTCCAAAAGGGCAGTCGCAGCCCATTCTCAAAATGGGCGATGGGGATGGCGAGCTCATCTGAGGATGGCTCGTTTATGGAGACGGTGGTCGTCGGGAGGCGAGCTATAAACCCCAAGGAAATGAATTTGTCCACCGTGGTGAGGAACTCCTCGTTGGTGAGCGAGGTGCAGAAGAAGGTGTGTTCGCGGTAGGTTCCAGCGCACCTGGCTCGCCCCTCAGATTCTCCCTCAGCGACCATGGTGTTAACTACATCAAGCCGGAAGAGGTGAGAGTGTGAGCTTTGAATTGGGAGAAAGCTTGGAAGTGAGGGAGTGGTTTGAACAGTTAATGCGGTGGTTGAAAAGAAAAAAACCGGTGGCTATTTATAAGAATGAAAAGGGCGGGAAGAATTTGAAGCGCCGGGGGGTGTGGATAGCTGGATTGCGCGGTGACGTTTTGGCGTCTTGGACCTTATTTGCTCTGGATGGGCTTGCGTGCTGCCGACATCTTCTGACTAGCCATAGGCAAGCCATGCTGTTGAGAAAGAAGTGAAGCTCGCGAAGGCAAGGCAATAGCTCGCTAGGCGTAAGGTGAGATAGGAATATAAAACACGAAATCAGTACTGTGCGAGCACAGTTGACATAACATCATAAGCAATTGAAAGCAAAAAACCCCGTGAGCGAGCAAAAATATCCTTATTACAAAATCATAAAATTGTTCAAAACCACTAAAGGGGGAGTAATATGAGCGAGCAATAACAAACAATGGTTCAATTATTGAGCCACTTGGGTGTCGACTTACCACCTAGAGGGGGGGGGGTGAATAGGTTTTTTAAATTATTTTATCCCCTTTAGGTGTTCTTGTTTTCTGGTTAATAGATCTATAGATTAGTAAAACACAGCACAGAAAACAAACAAGAACTTATAGAGGTTCCTCAAGACAGGGTGTATTGAGTAGTCCTCTTTCCCTCTGCGCCTACCTAGCAGTGTGCTAGGCTCGGCAACCTCCGCCAATGTCTTCGGCCCGCAAGCCTATCACCTCATACCCGTAAGTCCCTAAAGCCTAGGCCCGCAAGCCCCTTCACTGCACCCGAGCCTGCAAGCTCGACACATTCAGACCTGCAAGTCCCGAAAGCCTAGGCTCTCAAGCACCCTCACTACACCCGAGCCCACAATCTCAATACGTTTGGACCCGCAAGTCCCTGCAGCCTAGGCCCTCAAGCCCCTTCACTGCACCCGAGCCCGCAAGCTCGACACTCAGGCCCTCAAGCCCTACAAAGCATAGACCCGCAAGTCTTGCCTACAGCCTAGGCCCGCAAGCCCCTTCACTGCACCCAAGCTTGCAAGCTCGACAAGTTTGGACCCACAAGTCCCTCTTCCCTAGCTCTCAAGCCTCACAGATCTCAAGCCCTCAAGCTTGACACTCAAATCTGAAAACAGATCTTACAAGTTCTTGGCCCGCAAGCCTTACATGAAATTACAGCAAAGAAAACTGTTTCTTCTGCCTGATGGAGATTGGCTTCTTGACTTAAAGAAGATGCTTCTGATTTTCAATCTAAATGTAGCAAATCTTCTTCAAGCTTTCTAGCTTTTCCGGATGTTGACTGGCTACCTTTCTTGAGAGAAACTTATCATTCGATGTGGCTTGGCTATTTCGTTCTTTTCTTCTTCTTCTTCTTCACCGCCGCTTGTACTGTTGTGTTGCTAGGCGGAATTCTTTTTTCATTCATTTCTCTCTTTTTCTAGGGCATCACTGTTCCCTTGTATAGGATGGATGTGCCGCATAATGATCACATATGATGTCCTTTACTGACAGACGCCCATCCCTCAAGAGCATGCCTTGATTGGACAATCAGGCGGTAGTATTAAATGTTGACAGCGTGTCTGGCTACTTTTGAAACTGTCTCGACAATATTTCCATTGTTATGACGACATGGATAATATCTCGACGACAGGACTTTGTCGATGCCTTGAACTAGTCTCTTCTTCAATTCTTCATCAGATAGTGATATCTTCGACGATACTGGACAACTCTTCTGTACTTGAGCTTATGACGACACGAAGTCATCAAACCGATGTCGTGTCGATCTTCTTGTCTGCTTGATATTGCAGTAGCAACTTTATCTTGTCGACGACATAAGCGATATCATGTCGACAGACAATACTTTAGCAACTGCTTGTCTTCAACTGACCTCCTTCAATCTTCTCTACGTCACGCCTTCTTTACGACGATGTCTAACGCCATTAGTCACACTTAGCCTTTTCGATGACAAGGCTTCTTCTCGACGCTATCTGTTCTTCTTTGGCCTTATCGATGATACAGTTTCTTGTCAACGATATCTTTGAAACTGATCTACCAATTGCCTTTTCAACGACATTCATTCTGACTTAGCCTTATCGATGTCAAGGCTTCTTGATGACCATATCTTTGAGTCTTCTTCTTCATCTTCGACTTTCTGATATCGTCGTGTAGAAGTCACAATGATATCACCGTTCTGCCTTGCTCTGCATGTTGTTGATGATAGGCCTGCTGTTGTCGATGATACGCATGATCCTTTTCGACGACACAGACACAATCATTCTTCTTTGCTTTGCCCATCATCTAAACGATGTACCTGTACTTGTCGACGATATGTCCAGCCTTTTTCGACGATATTATACTTAGGCAAGTTATTGAAGTACTGGACATATTTTCTCATCTCTACAAGCATGAACTATATGTGACATTAAATACAACTTGCACTTATCATTGAGTTGAGCACTTCTTCAAATCAGGAACACTATTAGGCACTGTTCCCAATAATCTCCCCCTATTTGAAGAATCCCTAACTTACCTCAATGATAAATTGCCACACATGAAAAGATTTATCATTCAGATAATAACCTCACACATAAATCAGCAATCAAAAAAATAGATTAAATGTTCTTAACAATATATACCAAGCATATAAATAGATTAGATGTTCAGGAATAAACACTTGCATTCATTTGCCCCATTCTAATTAAGATTTTAGTTTAGTGCTTCTTAGTGTCTGCTGCTGCTTGCCCCTTTGGCTTTCTGCATTTGCCTCTGATAATAGTTGATAGGCATTGGAAGCTTCTTAGGAGAGGGAGGAGGACCCTGTGGGAATGCTTGTTTATGATTCTTCCTCCTTTCCAGCTGTTTTAGATGCTTGTCCCATTCAACTGACTGATATACCCTTTGATGGTTCTCCTGAGGGTATCCAAACTGTACCCATGATTCAGTTATGATTTCTCTTGATACTGGACTCCACCTTCCTGATTGTGGATCCAGCTCAACTTCCCTCTGTCTCTTCTGCCTATACTTGTTACTCTGAATTCTCTTTCTCTTCTTGGAAGATGCTGATTCTCCGAATTCTATACCGTACTCTGCCAAGTCAGTTCTTGCAGAAGGGTTGGCAGCCTCATATACTGATGGGGGTTTTTGCATTGTCTGCTTTATTTGATTTGCTATCCACATCGCTTGATGTGAACCAACATTTATTATCTCATTCTCCCCCTTTAGGGCTTGTTCAATTACCCGTTCCTCAAGTCCTTCTCTGACTAGAGTCAGCTGTTCATGCAGATGTTGTTCAATCACATCCAAATTGTTTCTTACTTCAAGCAGATGTGTATCTAATGTATGAGCATTCTCATTGACCCTATTCAGAATTTGATTCCTGTTATTGGTGGCACCTATTTCTATCTGTTCAAAAGCATAGTCCATATTGTCTGAGAATGTTACTTGATTAGTCAGGATTGTGTTGGTTTGATGTCCCACTTTGTTGACTTCCTCACCCATCTTTTCTATTGCTGGAGTTGTCATGGTGTAGAAGTGGGTACATTGGGTGTTAAGATGAAGAATGTCCCTCTTAACTCCCTTTATTTCCACCTTCATCTCCTTTCTTAGATCATCCACTGTCTTTACAACAAAAGTTTCCAGTTGTTTCCGCTGAGTAGTTAGAAGGGCTGATATCATGTGAAAGAGAGAACCCGGCTGAGCCGAGGATGGCTCAGCAGCTTCTTCTTCTTCACCCCCTTTTCCTTATTGAGCTTCTTCAGAGACGTCTTCAGATGATTCTTCACTAATGTGGACTGTAACCTTAGCCTTCCCCTTGGAAACTTCTGGCAGTGTCTCACTTGGAGATATGAGCACAATCTGACTTGCTATGATTAATTCTCTAACATCTGAGAGAGTGAGGTCTTCCTTGGGCTCAGACATAGTGCCTCGATCTTCTGGGCTAGAGGGCACATTCCCTTGATCTTCTAAGGTAAAGGGCAAATTCCCTTGATCTTCTAGGGCAGAGTACCTTAGTTGGGTCTCCCCCTCAACTTGTGCATCACCTTGGGCTGAGCCTTCTGTCGGGAGCTCCCCATCAATCATCTTTGCGTCTTGGGCTGAGCTCCCAAGTTAGGACTCCCCCTTAACAGGAACACTCCCCAAGTTGGGGTTTCTATCTTCTTCAATAACCTCTGTGGGAGCAGGTTCTGGTACTGTTCCTGGAAAATCCCTTAGGGTGGATGTCTCCCCCTCAGACGTACCAGGGATTTGTGGGGGTGGGAGTATGTCGTCGAAGTTGCTGGATGAATCATCTTTGGATGGAATAACATTGGTGGCTAGCTTCTTCTGCTTATTTGAGGTGTGTGGGGCTTCAAAAGTTGGTTTGAGGATAGATCTATCCCACCTTTCGTTCATTTTGGCATCCAGCCTTCTGAAGTAGTGCAGTTGTACACCCATCCTTCTATGCAGAACTTCACTAAGAGTATTCAGTAGGAATAGCGATAGTATTCTTCCATAGGAAGGGGACTTTAGGGTGTTCTTCATTCTCTGGAAAAGGAACTCACTCCAGTTGGTCTTCTTTCAATGGGTTATCCGGGCCATGACAATGAACATGTCTTTAGAGATTCGGTCATGGGACACAGGTTTGCACAACAGAACTTTGCCAACAATGTCGGCCAGCAGCTTCCCCTATTGATTAAATTCTACTCTCTTAATAGACCCGTAGGTCTTCCCTATGTGGCTGCACCAGGTATAGCTTGCGGACACATCCTCTGAGGTCAGCTCTTCTTCTTCCTCTCCCCCTTGGATTCTTGGCAGATGCAGCGCTTTTCCTAGGCTTTTCGCAGATATTTTAACCTTCTTACCTCCCACCTTGGACTTGATCTGTGATTCGGTGTGGTTGATTCTTGCTTCGGCAAAGAACTCTGCTAGTTCACGGTGGAGAAGAACTGAGGGTTTGCATAGAAACTATTCCAGCCCTGATGACTCCAGCAACCCTATCATTGACCTTATCTCATCGGAGCAGGCATTGAAACCCCCTCGCTGGAGTTCACATCCTGACACTACTTCCTCTTTCTTGGGACCCATTGAGACACGGAGCGAGACGAAGCAGTACATCGGAGACGATGCAGTGGTTTGTCAACGGAGTAGTTTGAGGCAAACGAAAGCGTGATTTTTATTCTTGAGCATTCACTTTATTTATAGTGCAAGTAGGTGAAGAGGCACGTACCTTCGACACCGTTGATGAAAGATGATCAGCTGTCTCCGATGGAACTATCCTAGTGCCGTGATAAAAGGCTCGTCTTTATTTAGGCGATACTGCTTATTGTAGTCAAAGAGATCCTTGGATGCGCATCCGTCCAGCTCGACCCATTATCATCGTAACGTTTATTGTGTCCTCGCGACATCCACTATGTCGTCGAGATATCTTATTGTATCGACGATACAATTCTTCCTTACATGTCTTCCTAAGGCATTCTTCCGCCCTGCTTAGGAGTTATCTTTTGGCACCAACACTGCACTAAGATTGTTAATGAGCTAATTTTGCTGCTCCAGCCTATGGGCCAGAACAGCCTTCTTGTCCAATGCCCAGATTTGCTTCGGGAGGGTTCTTGGACTACCTGCAAAATGAGATTACAGGCCCTTAGGTACCCAAGTAGATTTGTGTCCTAGGAAATTGTTAGCTTTAAGGGGCATGCTGGATCTTACTGCTCCAGTATATGCATAGTGATTATGAACGAGATTATTTGCAAGTTTAGCATTTGTTACCCTTGGAGCAGTTGGGTTGTACCAACAATCAATTACAAAGTGCCCGGTCTTTCCACAGCACCAACATTCAAACCTGTTGTATCTTCCCTTCTGACTGACTATGTGAGCAAGAGTTCTTTATTTGTGAACAAATGAATGAAGCAAAGAAGGTGAACTGTGCTGATGGTAGATGTGATGTTTGCTGTCACCATTCACAGTTTTCCTTCTAGAGTTAGTCTTCTTTAAGGATTTCTTCTCTTCTCTGAGCTCAGCAAGTTCCTGCCTCCCCATAACTTTCTGAGGTGCCTTTGAGATTTTAGGCATGATCTTTGGTTTGGAGGAGCTTGCCACATGCTTTACTACAAAGGGGAGTTTATCCTCCACCCTTCTGGTGTTGTCATTCTTAGATTTTAGTGCATTGGGATGAATTTTGTCCTTCTTCAGAAGAACCACTTCTCTATTTAGAGAGCAGCACAACTCCTTGCTCTCAATCAATGCCTTCAGAGTTTTACCAATTTTGCTTATCAAGTCAAGGTTGGAGGTTGCCTTGAAGTCCTTTTTGAGTTGACAAAACTCTGCATTCTCTAGAGTTAGTTTTTCTGCTTTCTCTAAGAGATCAAGATTTCTTGCTTGAAGAGAGGAGATCTTTGCATCCTGCTCCTTGCACAGCATCTTGAGCATCTTGACGTCTTCTAGATGATTATTGTATGACTTGGAACAGTCATCATTTCTAGATGAGCTTGTCTCCGATTCTGAGTCTGAGGAAGATAGAGGAGACCTTATGCATACCTGTTCAGGACAGACATCATCCTGACTTTCTTCCTCTGACTCAGATAAGGTAGTCAGTCCAAAATCAGCATTCTCTTCTGAGTCTGAATGGCTTGAGTCACTGTCGCTCATCGCTCTGACTTTCTTCTCAGCAACCCTGCTTTTATCTTCTTTTGATCCTTCCATAAGGACAGTTAGAGAGTTCCACATCTCTTTTGCTGTTGTGCAGTGAGCCAGTTCCTGAAGTGTTGAGATGTCAACTGCACTAGCTATAATATCTTTGGCTTCATTGTCCAAGTTGACTAGGATGATCTCATCTGCAGTCATTTTCTTGAGCACTGGCTTGGGGACATATGGCCCTTCTTGAATGATTTGAAACATTCTAGGATCCACTGCCTCCATGAATATTCTAGCTCTTACTTTCCAAAGAGCAAAGTCTCCCTGGAGCAAACAGCTATCCTTGATTCCATAGCTGTGGAAAGTAGACACCCAATGGTAGATCTTTTCAAGTTGTTAAGCTTTTCCTTGAACAACCTCCCTCTGCTACCACTTGTTAGTTATTGGGTGTCAACTTACCACCTAGAGGGGAGGGGGGGGGGGGGGGTGAATAGGTTTTTCAAATTATTTTATCTCCTTTAGGTGTTCTTGTTTTCTGGTTAATAGATCAATAGATTAGTAAAGCACAGCACAGAAAACACACAAGAACTTATAGAGGTTCCTCAAGATAGGGTGTCTTGAGTAGTCCTCTTTCCCTTTGCGCCTACCTAGCAGTGTGCTAGGCTCGGCAAACTCCGCCATTATCTTCGGCCCACAAGCCTTAAACCTCGAACCCGCAAGTCCCTGCAGCCTAGGCCCTCAAGCCCCTTCACTACACCCGAGCCCGCAAGCTCGCCACATTCAGATCCACAAGTCCCTGCAGCCTAAGCCCTCAAGCCCCTTCACTGCACCCGAGCCCACAAGCTCGACACTCAGGCCCTCAAGCCCTATACAGCACAAACCCGCAAGTCTTGCCTACAACCTAGGCCTGCAAGCCCCTTCACTGCACCCGAGCCCGCAAGCTCGACAAGTTTGGACCCGCAAGTCCCTCTGCCCTAGCCCTCAAGCCTCACCGATCTCAAGTCCTCAAGCTTGACACTCAGATCTGAAAACAGATCTTACAAGTTCGTGGCCCGCAAGCCTTACAAGAAATTACAGTAAAGAAAACTATTTCTTCTGCCTGATGGAGATTCGCTTCTTGACTTGAAAAAGATGCTTCTGATTTTCAATTTGAATGGTGCAAATCTTCTTCAAGCTTTCTAGCTTTGTCGGATGTTGACTGGCTACCTTTCTTGAGAGAAACTTATCAGTCGATGTGGCTTGACTGCAACTTGAAGAACAGAGAATGATCATTTCGTTCTTTTCTTCTTCTTCTTCACCGCCGCTTGTACTGTTGTGTTGCTAGGTGGGATTCTTTTTCGTTCATTTCTCTGTTTTTCTAGGGCATCACTGTTCCCTTTTATAGGATGGATGTGCCGCATAACGGTCATATATGATGTCCTTTACTGACAAATGCCCATCCCTCAAGAGCATGCGCTGATTGGACAATCAGGCGGTGGTATTAAATGCTGACAACGTGTCCGGCTACTTTTGAAATTGTCTATACGATATTTCCATTGTTATGACGACATGGATAATATCTCGACGACAAGACTTAGTCGATGCCTTGAACTAGTCTCTTCTTCAATTCTTAATCACATAGTGATATCTTCGACGATACTGGACTTCTCTTTTGTACTCGAGCTTGTGACAACACGAAGTCATCTAACTGATGTCATCGCGATCTTCTTGTCTGCTTGATATCGTTGTAACAACTTTATCTTGTCGATGACATAAGCGATATCATGTCGACAGACTATACTTTAGCAACTGCTTGTCTTCAACTGACCTCCTTCAGTCTTCTCGACGTCACGCCTTCTTTACGACGATGTCCAACGCCATTAGTCCCACTTAGCCTTTCCGATGACAAGGCTTCTTCTCGACGCTATCCGTTCTTCTTTGGCCTTATCGACGATACAGTTTCTTGTCAACGATATCTTTGACACTGATCTACCCTTTGCCTTTTCAACGACATTCATTCTGACTTAGCCTTATCGATGTCAAGGCTTCTTGATGACCACATCATTGAGTCTTATTCTTCATATTCGACTTTCTGACATCGTCGTGTAGATGTCACAACGATATCACCGTTCTGCCTTGCTCTGCATGTTGTTGACAATAGGCCTGTTATTGTCGACGATACGCATGATCCTTTTCGACGACACAGACACAATCATTCTTCTTTGCTTTGCCCATCATCTCAACGATGTGCCTGTACTTGTCGATGATATGTCCCGCCATTTTCGACGATATTATACTTAGGCAGGTTATTGAAGTACTGGACATATTGTCTCATCTCTACAAGCATGAACTAGAGGTGACATTAAATACAACTTGCACTTATCATTGAGTTGAGCACTTCTTCAAATCAGGAACACTCCTGGGCACTATTTTCAACAATCTCCCCCTATTTGAAGAAGCCCTAACTTACCTCAATGATAAATGCCACACATGAAAAGATTTATCATTTCAGATAATAACATCACACAAAAAGCAGCAAACACAAAAATAGATTAAATGTTCTTAACAATAGATACCAATCATATAAATAGATTAGATGTTCATGAATAAACACTAGCATTCATTTGCCCCATTCTAATTAAGATTTTAATTTAGTGCTTCTCAGTGTCTGCTGCTGCTTGCCCCTTTAGCTTTCTGCCTTTGCCTCTAATAAAAGTTGATGGGCATTGGAATCTTCTTAGGAGAGGGAGGAGGACCCTATGGGAATGCTTGTTTATGATTCTTCCTCCTTTCCAGCATGGGCGGGCCAACACCAGGGGTTGGATGCTTCTTCACGATCCTAAGATAGCCTCGTGAAGAGAGGGGATTGTGTATAACCCCGGTATTCACCAAGAGGTGAGCAGTGGCAAAGGTGTCAACAGGCAAGAAAGTGGGCGGGCCAGGTGCTCGCAGGAAGGCTTGCGAGCCGGGATCTCGCCGGCTGCTCGCAGGTAGGCGAGCGGGGCGAGCCCTCGTCGGTCGCCCGATGGAAGGTGGGCGAGTCAGGCCTCTCAGTTCGCGAGAGGGGTCCCTTGTGGGTGGCTGGCACAGTAAGGGTCTAGGGATGTTTTTACCTGAAAACTCTTGGTGGTCCGCAGTTAGCCTCTCCGAATAGCGGAGTTTGGCTGTTGGCAGACCATTTTAGGATGCATATATTAAAAGAGTAAGGCAGAATCCCGTTATTAGCAGACCATAGACAAAAAACTATAAATAGGCCTTGAAGGGCACCTTTGGAGAGGATTCCAATCTCAATACTCTGAGCTTCCTCCTCCCTAGGTTATCTTGGCTTAGCTCTCAGGCTCTCCAAGGTGCCCAATCTCAGCTTTGGCTTGGGAGGGGAGGCGCTCAAAGATCTTCCAGGTGTGTGGTGGGACCTACTCGATGCAACCAAGGGTCTGTGTATAGCTTCGCATTTTTGGTCTGTTCCTTTCGAGGAACCAGTAAGTGCTAGCTTCCCCTCAACTTGTTGAGGGCCCGAGCTCCACAAGAGAGTAGGTTCTAGTTTCAACATACAGGCCAGGGGTGGGATCATTATGCGGTTTGTGGCCAGCTCATAGCTGCCCCTCGTTTACCTCTTATTTTTGGATGGTGTAGGTGTTGGTGCGCCGGGAGGAAAGTAGTGGGCTGAAGCCCATTGCTGAGTTGGCCCTTGAAGGCCATCCTACTTTTACTGCTCTCCTAGTATTATAGCCATGTGTGTTGATGTATGTTTTTAAGTTAATTACATTGTTGAATATAAGGCTTTAAGGCCATAACTTTAATGTAACATTCCTAAGTAGATGGACATCTAATATTGATATTTTAACGAAAGCTTCTACTTACACTTTGTTTATACTCTCGTGTAGTTCTTTATTGTGTATCATCTTATTAACGTCTAGCTAGTGTGTTAAATATGGCCTGGGGTTCCGCCCGGATCAATAGTTATATTATTTGTGCTGGCAGGGTGTTACAATTTGGTATCGAACTTTAGGAGTCGATTCGTATTTTCGAGAATTCGAGGCCAAATTCATTTTAAAGGGGTGGAGTGAACGTGATGTGCGTTCACCTAAAAATGATAAAAACTTGTAAGAATGTCCACTTAGGAATGAAAAGCTAGCTTGTTTACGGAACCTGAGCATTCCATGATAGTTTGTTTGCTATGTTTTCGGTCACTAAATTGTGTGTTCCACGATTATAGGTGACTAGGAGTGGTGCGGGGCAGTCTCAACCCCATAACACTACCGAAAGTAGTGTGTCTGCTGAGGTGTCATCGACCACTCCTTCTACTGAGATGATTAGATTTGTCACCAAAGCAGTCTTCGCAATGATCAATAGTCAACTAGGATGGCTTGCACAGCCAACTACTCCTACTCCGGATGTGGCCCCAGTGCATGTTGCTGTAGTGGAGCCTGTAGTGGAGCCTAGGGTGAAACATAGAATTGAGCATGTAGCTGTGGGATGAGCTTGCGACCAACAACTGAAGCACGTTCTTAGCTTCCATCCTCCAACCTTCTCGGGGACCGAATCCTTAACAGAGGCAGAGGATAGTTGAATTTTTGAGGTGGAAGTAGAAGTGGTCTGTGCGGTCTGAGGAGGTCTGATCGCAGAGACCACAGAGACATCGTGGTTTGCGCGGGCCCTCTCTGGTGACCAATTGAGGTCCAGCTAGTTGGTCTCAAGGAGTTTTCATGTGGGTGACCGCGAGATAGACATTAACACAGTGTGATTATTGAGACTGTCGTGTCCGCACTAGCTTGCTTGTTGTGGTATTAGAGGTCTGGGTGTCACGGTCTGATTCACGATCTGGTTGGGCAGTTATTATAACTCTGTGGGGCGGTGACGACATTTGTCTGTCTGCCAATAAATAGAGGTGCAGGGTCCGTCATTCCTAAGAAGCAAATAAGAGAACTATAGGAACTTAAGCTTGGGTTTTTCCTTTGCTGGTTTTAGAATTTCTGACCGCGCAGTCTGGAAGTTGGTTAACCGTTAGATGTGTTCACAAGGTGTGTTGTCTCACCAGTGATCTCCATCCTTGGCTTTTCCCAGTTTTGAATACCAAGTTTGCCTCTGATGAACTAAGTTGTAGTACTTCTACTATTCGTGGCAAGCTCGGCAGTCAAGCGACCTATGCGGTCAGGCGACCAGGAGTTGCAGTCAGGCGACAGCTTGTGCAGTTTCCTTCTTCTGTTTGTAGGAAGCTTTTGGGGTTATGTGACCTTGCGGTCAGGCGATCAAGAAGTGTGGACATGTAGTTTTCTCAGCAGAGCAATAAGCCAATGGTTCGTGCGGTCTGAGGTGGCGGTTTGGCAGATAATAGGTTGACGACCTATGCTATTTGGGCAGTCTTAGCGGTTGCCATGCGGTCTGGCCGTTTGAGCGGTCTGGCGGTCACAGTTTTTTCTGTTCGTCGGCTTCTTCTTGTTTTCTGTTTTTTTCTCCATCTGTTGTTCTGATCAATTATGTCTCGTCATGTATGTCTCGCATTGTATAGAAGATTATTAATACAAGATTTTCTTGTCCTTCTATTGTTACTGGTTGCTTAACTTGGTTATGGTTAAAGTGTTCATGCGCCTTATTCCCGCTTCTATAGAAATTTCCACATGGTATTAGTGGGATAGAAGGTTTGAGCAGTGATCAACCATAGTATCTTGCTTGGATTCTTGAAGTTCAAGTTAACCGGCGGTATAGCAATGGAAGGATGATATGAAAGAGGTCTTTGTATTGAGCTCCTTACACAGACTAGCTTCAAGAAGTGGAAGTCATACATGGAGAGTTATCTTCTTGGCGAGGACTTATGGGAGGTTGTTGGTGGAGATGAAAGACAACTAGTGGTAGCTGCTGAAGGAAATGGTAAGCGGGTGAAGGCTTGGAAGAGAACTAATGCTAAGGCAGAGTTCACTCTTAAGCGAACTATCATTCCTGAGCTTTTTGACCACATCATAAGATGTCAGTCTGCTGCTGAGATTTGGACATCCTTGGATGGCCTGTTCAATAAGTAGAATGTAGCGCTCTACAATTTCTTGAGAATGAGTTGGTGAAAGAGAATCAAAGTGAGTTGTCCATTTTGTCCTTCTTTTTGAAGATGAAGAACTTTTGTGCTGAGATATCGGCATTGTACCCTGAAGAACCTATCTCAGAAGCAAAACTGAAGAGGCGCATAATCCGCAGCTTGTGGAGGGATTATGTGGGCTTTGTTACTTCTGTACAAGGCTGCGCCAATCAGCCATCTCTGCTAGAGTTGGAGAATCTGCTTGCTTCGTAGGAGAGCTTAGCTAAGCAAATGGTTGGGATATTTTTCTTTGTAGAATAAAGTGAGGTTCTTTATTCTGGTAAGAAGAAGAGATGGGAGAAGAAGAAGTCACTTGCTAGCGATGGTCCTTCGACTTCATATCAGCAGGAGAGGAGTTATGCTCCTAAGCATGATGGGAAGAAGAAGGAAGGGCCAAGGTGCTACAGTTGCAACAAGCCTGGTCACTTCAAAAAGGACTGCAGAGTTTATAAGACCCCTTTTTCTTTGCTTCGCAATCGGGTCTTCTGCCTAGAACCACCGCTTTGCGGTGACACCAACACCCAGGAAGGTCGTCACTACAAAACGTCGATCGTGCCGGCCATATCGATCACAAAAGAAGAAAAGTATATTTGAACATGTAGAGAAGCTCAAGTCCACACCACATGAAATATAAAACCATAAGGGTAAATGTCTACAGATAATAACTAAATAAAAAGATAACAATAATAAAGGGCTCAAGCCCTATACATCATGTCCTCACTACAAGATCACTCGTGGAAGTAAACTACTAATCACTCACTGATCTTGAAACTGGTGCTCCTGTACTGGACTGGCACACCTCCAACAGCACCGGCCACCACTGGTGTTGCGTCTCCTGGTACTGCTCCTTGATCCCCTAAAATGATATGGTCCACCGACCGTTAGTCAAAATACTAAGCCTCGTTTCCCACCACCCATCCCGCAGTGGCTCCTAGGCACCATGTGGGAGGGATGAAGCGGAGGACGACAAGGGGTATAAAACAAAGCAGATGATGGCGGATCTAGTCTATGGAAAATGTAAACCACTACACATGTGTAAATAAATAATCAAAGCAGTAAATAAAATAGGGTAAAGAACAAGTAAGGTATGTATGTAAAGACAAGTATATAATATAAAAGTAACCATTGATTTATAGGAATGCCATACAAACCTAAAGACCAAGGGGTCGTTTAGCAAGGCCTATCATATAAAATTCCCATACTGATTTATACAATAGGGGCAAGGGTTGAAATGCAATGCTTATGCCATGAAATGCAGAGTTATGCAATTTATGCTATGTTCGCACAAGTGCAACTCACACACTTTGACTTTATGCGCACAGACATTTAGTTCCCCCTTTTGGAGCTAGCAAGACTCCCAGGATACCCCCCGTAGTGGCAAACGGAAGCGGTGGGTTGGGCTTCGCCCACCTCTAGGTTGGTATTCACATTACCCAACCTAGACCTATCGTACGCCTCAACTGAAAACCGCGGAGCACCTGCGTACTCTTACTGGCTGGACCACCAGACTTTCTTGGCTAAGAGCAAATCCACACTTGCCGAGTCAGCGTATCGACGTCTGTGTGAATGACCGTAAATACTGAAGACCCACCACCTTCATGAACATGCAATTATGATTACCATCTATCTCTGTGTCTAGTTTATTTTTAAATTAATTTGAGCTGATTTGGCCCACTAGTTTGACTGAAGCACTCAAAATGGTGCAACATGTACATAGGGTTGATCAGTGATTGATTTGAGTGCCCCACTAATCTAGACATCCAAATGCTTTGAACTTTGGAGCATAGGCTAGATTTACCCTTACCATCAACATATCCAAAAATGGGAATTTTTGAAAAATAATTTTATATAGTTTTTATATAAAGTTAATAATTCATATATGAATTAATTATAGGGTCTAATGGCATCCAAACCGTACCAAATTTTGGTGGGTGGTCCTTAAGGACATGACACAACTCTGGTAAAAATTTCATCCCATTTGGAATTGATTTAGTTTAGTAACTGATTAACCCAAAATTGGTCAAACTAGGGGATATTAGAAAAAAGGTGCACTGGATGGATTTGGGAGATCAACCCTCATACAAAGGTTGTGAAACTTTGACCACTGACTTGATGTCAAATGAAATACCTCTACAAGTTGTTTTGGGTGGTTTGGGGTGGATGTGCCCTAGAACCCCGGTTCAAAACGTAGGGTTGTATATTGAACCTGTTGAAGGACATAGGGTCATATGTCGTTGGATTTACTTGGAACTTGGTAGAGAGTTTCGTGGGGTGGAAATAAGCCCTGGATAATTTATCTGGAATTTTTAGGAACATTTATCCCCTCTGAATTAGTTAAGAACTAATTAGCGCACTTTTTTATATTATGAATTTATGTAATCATAATACCATGGGTGTTCATGAAATTTTGGCAGTAAGCTTATATGGATGATATCATTTTATGATAATTTTGTTATGAATTTTGGATTGATATATATAGTACTTCATTCATAGCCCCAATATTTACCCTAGTTGTATGAAAATTAATTTGTGGATTTTATACTCACTGGAAAATCATGAAACTTGGTCACAGCACTTTTTAGAGTAATAGTATAATCTGTAAATTTTGGTATAATATTTGGAGGAGTTTATATATGGTTCGTTTCACAAAGTGCCCTATGATTTGTTTATTTAAATATAGAATTTATATGGTCAACTGAATCTGGAAAATTATGAAACTCAACCAGTGAACTTTTCTAACCACATTGAACATCTGTTAATTTTCTTGTAATTTTTGTACGAGTATTTTTGGTACTTCCTTTGAAAATCTCTGAATGCGATAGATTAAACAATATTTTAATTAGAGGTCAAAACCATTCTGGAAAATTATGAAATTCATATGTGAATATTATTTTGATGATATGTAGTTGTATAAATTTTATCAAGGTCATAGCTGGTCAGAAAACCATATTTGATGTTCAAAGTCATAGTTTCCCTAATTTTAAGGAAATTTTGATAAATGCTAAATAAATTAGGAAAATTAATAATTTCGGGAGATAGCCTTAGAATGCCCTACATACCCCCAAGAATAATCTTGGGCCATTTGGATAAGCATTGGGAGTCTTTCTCTTTTTATACATCATATAGTTCTAGTGGTCTGCGTATAGTGAAACTACTGAATTAAGACAAACATATAGGTTTTACATGGGGAGTTAATGAGTTTGGTGCACCCAGACTGACTGGATTTGGGGAGGGGTCACTAAAGGAAGGTAGGAGTAAGATATTTGGTTGGCTAGGAGGCAAGAGTGTGCTTGGGATAGTCGAAAGATCGCCATTCCCTTGAAGTGGAATAAAATACACCTAGGGTTAATAAGTGTAATGGTGAGAGGGGTATGGTTATGGGTAGTTATCAATAATAGTAAGTGTCTTGGAAAGGGTGGTTTGGGCTATCATCCCATAACACCTCCTAGTATTACTGCGAGCCCCTCAAAGGGTTGACCTTTGGAAGTCCAAGATTAGCCCAAAGCTGTAGGAATAATTTGTTATGCAAGATTAACTTAATAATACACTCACTCACATACCATTTCTACAGGTGGTTAGCATGTTTGACTTTACGAGCGGTAGGCTCGGTGGTTGTAGGTACGGACGGGTTGGTCCGCCGAGCAGGTGGCTCAGAAGGTCGTTGCGACGGGCAGGTTAGCTCGGGGATCCTATGGCTCGGAGATGGTAATCATATTGCATGTGCATAAAGGTGGTGGCTCTTTTGTATTAACAGTCATTCACACCGACGTTGATACGCTGACTCGGCAAGTGTGTATTTGCACTTAGCAAAGAAAGTCTGGTTGTCCAGCCAGTAAGAGTACGCAGGCACTCCGCAGTTTTGCATTGAGGCGTACGATATGTCTAGGTTAGGTAGTGTGAATACCAACCTAGAGGTGGGCGAGGACCAACCCACCGCTTCCGTTTGCCACTACGGGGATATCCTGGGAGTTTTGCTAGCTCCAAAAAGGGGGAACTAAAGGTCTATGCGCATAGAGTCGAAGTGTGTGAGTTGCACTTGTGTGGTCATAGCATTACCCAGCGTAACTCTGCATGTCATAGCATAAACATTGTATTTCAACCCCTACCACTATCGTATAAATTGGTTATGGGACTTTTTATATGATAGGTCTAGCTAAACGACCCCTTGGTCTATATGTTTGTATGGGAATTCCTATAAATCAATGATTACAATTCCATTCTGTACTTGTCTTTACTTACTTACTTTACATGTTCTTTACCTTGCTTTATTTTCAGCTTCATATATATAAACACCTGTATAGTGATAGATAGTCCTGTAGCTAAGACATGTCACCTGCTTTATTTTATACCCCTTGTTATCCTCCACTTCATCCTCCCGCGCGGTGCCTAGGAGCCACTAGGGGATGGGTGGTGGGAAACGAGGCTTAGTCTTTTTGACTAACGGTCAGTGGACCATATCATTTTAGGGGTCTGAGAAGACACAACACCACCAGCGGCCGGTGCAGATGGAGGAGGGCCAGTCTAGCACAGGAGCACCAGCCTCAGGATCCGTGAGTGGTTACTATTAGATTTTCTTCCGTGAGTGGCCTTGTAGTGAGGACATGATGTACTGGGCATGAGCCCTTTATATTGCTACCTTTTATTTCAGCTATTATTTGTGGACATCTCTTTATTATGAGTTATATATCATGTGATGGCGACTTGAGCTTACATTTGCTTCAATTGTACCTTTCTTCTTCTGTGATCAATATGGCTAGCAGGATCAGTGTTTTGTAGTGACGACCTTCCCGAGTGTTAGTGTCACCGTAAAGATGCGGTTCTGGGTATAAGACCCAGTTTTGTAGCAAAAAAAGTGGGGTCTTACAGGCCGTGGGGTGGGATCATTAAGGGGTTTGTGGCTAGCTTATAGCTGCCCCTCGTTTACCTCTTATTTTTGGATGGTGTAGGTGTTGGTGAGTCGAGCAGAAAGTAGCGGGCTGAAGCTCATTGCTGAGTTGGCCCTTGAAGGCCATCCTACTTTTACTGCTTTCCTTGTATTGTCGGCATGTGTGTTGATGTATGTTTGTAAGTTAATTACATTGTTGAATATAAGGCTTTAAGGCCATAACTTTAATGTTCCGTTCCTAAGTAGATGGATATCTTGTATTGCTATTTTAACGAAAGCTTCTGCTTACGCTTTATTTATACTCCTGTGTAGTTCTTTTCTGTGTATCATCTTATTAACGTCTAGCTAGTGTGTTCAATATGGCGTGGGGTTCCGGTCGGATCAATTGTTATATTGTTTGTACTGGCAGGGTGTTACAATTTGGTATCGAACTTTAGGAGTCGATTCATAGTTTTGAGAATTGGAGACCGAATTCCTTTTAAAGGGGTGGAGTGCAAGTGATGCGCGTTCACCTAAAAATGATAAAAACTAGTAAGAATGTCCATTTAGGAATGAAAAGATTGGTTGTTTACGGAACCGGAGCATTCCATGTTAGTTTGTTTGTTATGTTTTCGGTCACTAAATTGTGTGTTAAACGATTATAGGTGACTAGGAGTGGCGCGGGGCAGTCTCAACCCTGTAACACTACCGAAAGTAGTGCGGACACTGAGGTGCCAGCGACCACTCCTTCTGCTGAGATGATTAGATTTGTCGCCAAAGCAGTCTTCGCAATGATCAATAGTCATCTAGGACGGCTTGCACAGCCTACTACTCCTACTCCGGATGTGGCCCCAGTGCATGTTGCTCTAGTGGAGCCTAGGGTGGAACATAAAATTAAGCATGTAGATGTGGGACGAGCTTGCGACCAACAACTGAAGCACTTTCTGATCTTCCATCATCCAACCTTCTCGGGGACCGAATCCTTAACAGGGGCAGAGGATTGTTGAATTTTTGAAGTGGAAGTAGAAGTGGTCTGTGCGGTCTGAGGAGGTCAGATCGCAGAGACCTAGCGCTCTACGCGGGCTCTCTCTGGCGACCAGTCGAGGTCCAGCTAGTTGGGCTCAGGGAGTTTTCTTGTGGGTGACTACGAGATTTGCATTATGGCAGTCTAATTGTTGTGATTGTCGTGTCCGTGCGATCTTGCTTGTTGTGGTATTCGTGGTCTGGTTATTGCAGTCTGATTCGCGATCTAGTTGGTCGGTTATTATACCTCTCTGGGGCGGTGATGACATTTGTCTCTCCGCCTATAAATAGAGGTGCAGGGACCGTCATTTCTAAGAAGCAAATAAGAGAACTGTAGGAACTTAAGCTCGGGTTTTGCCTTTGCTAGTCTCAGAATTTCTGACCGCGCGGTCTAGAAGTTGGTTAACCGTTAGCTGTGTTCGCAGGGTGTGTTGTCTGTCCAGTGATCTCCTTCCTTGCTTTTCCCAGTTTTGAATAATAAGTTTGCCTTTGATGAACTAAGTTGTAGTTCTTCTACTATTCGCGGCAAGCTCAGCAGTCAGGCGACCTTTGCGGTCAGGCGACCAGGAGTTGCAGTCAGGCGACAGCTTGTGCAATTCCCTTCTTCTATTTGTAGGAAGCTTTTGTGATTATGTGACCTTGCGGTCAGGCAATCAAGAAGTGCGGACATCTAGTTTTCTCAGTAGTGCAATAAGCCAATGGTTCGTGCGGTCTGAGGTGGTGGTCTGGCAGATAACAGGTTGACGACCTGTGCTGTTTATGCAGTTTCAGCAGTTGCCGTGAGGTCTGGCAGTTTGATAGGTCTAGCGGTCACAGTTTTTTCTGTTCGCCAGCTTTTTATTGTTTTCTATTTTTTCTCCATCTGTTGTTCTGATCTATTATGTCTCGTCATGTATGTCTCGCATTATAAAGAAGATTGTTAATACAAGATTTTCTTGTCCTTCTATTATTACTGGTTGCTTAACTTGGTTATGGTTGAAGTGTTCTTGTGCCTTATTCCTGCTTCTATAGAAATTTTCACATGGTATCAGTGGGACAGAAGGTTTGAGTAGTGATTAGCCACAATATCTTGCTTGGATTTTCTTGAAGTTCAAGTTAACCAGTGGTATAGCAATGGAATGATGATATGCAAGAGGTCTTTGTATTGAGCTCCTTACACAGACTAACTTCAAGAAGTGGAAGTCATGCATAGAGAGTTATCTTCTTGGCGAGGACTTATGGGAGGTAGTCGGTGGAGAAGAAAGACAACCAGTGGTAGCTGCTGAAAGAAATGGAAAGCTGGTGAAGGCTTGGAAGAGAATTGATGTTAAGGCAGAGTTCACAATTAAGCGAGCTATCATTCCCAAGCTTTTCGACCATGTCATAAGATGTCGGTCTGCTTCTGAGATTTGGACATCCTTGGATGGCCTATTCAACAAGAAGAATGTAGCGCGACTATAATTTCTTGAGAATGAGTTGGTGAAAGCAACTTAAGGTGAGTTGTCCATTTCATCCTTCTTTTTAAAGATGAAGAACCTTTGTGTTGAGATATCGACATTGTACCCTGAAGAACCTATCTCAGAAGCAAAGCCGAAGAGGCATATAATCCATGACTTGTGGAGGGATTATGTGGCCTTTGTTACTTCTGTACAAGGCTGCGCCAATCAGCCATCTCTGCTAGAGTTGGAGAATCTGCTCGCCTCGTAGGAGAGCTTAGCTAAGCAGATGGCTGGGATATCTGTCTTTGGGGAATGAAGTGAGGTTCTTTATTCTGGTAAGAAGAAGAGATGAGAGAAGAAGAAGTCACTTGCTAGCGATGGTCCTTCAACTTCATATCAGCAGGAGAGGAGCTATGCTCCTAAGCATGATGGGAAGAGGAAGGAAGGGCCAAGGTGCTACAGGTGCAACAAGCCTGGTCACTTCAAAAAGGACTGCAGAGTTTGTAAGACCCTTTTTTTTTGCTTTGCTACCGGGACTTATGCCCAGAACCACCGCTTTGTGGTGACACCAACACTCGGAAAGGTCGTCGCTACAAAAAGCCGATCCTGTCGGTCATATCGATCACAATAGAAGAAAAGTATATTTGAACATATAGAGAAGCTCAAGTCCACATCACATGAAATATAAAACCATAAGTGTAAATGTCCACAGATAATAACTGAATAAAAAGGTAACAATAATAATGGGCTCATGCCCTATACATCATGTCCTCACTACACGGTCACTCGCGGAAGCAAACTACTAATAACTCACTGATCCTAAAACTGGTGCTCCTGTACTAGACTGGCACACCTCCAATGGCACCGGCCTCCATTGGTGCTGCGTCTCTTGGTACTTCTCCTTGATCCCCTAAAATGATATGGTCTAGTGGCTCCTAGGCACCATGTGGGAGGGATGAAGCGGAGGACAGCAAGGGGTATAAAACAAAGCAGATGAAGACGGATCTACTCTACAGGAAATGTCTACCACTACATATGTGTATATAAATAATCGAAGCAGTAAATAAAATCGGGTAAAGAACAAGTAAGTTAAGTATATAAAGACAAGTATATAAAAGAAAAGTAACCATTGAATTATAGGAATGCCCATACAAACCTATAGACCAAGGGGTCATTTAGCAAGGCTTATCATATAAAAAGTCCCATACCGATTTATACAATAAGACTAAGGGTTGAAATGCAATGCTTATGCAATGACATGTAAAGTTATGCAGTTTATGCTATGTTCACACAAGTGCAACTCACACACTTCGACTCTATGCGCACAGACCTTTAGTTCCCCCTTTTGGAGATAGCAAGACTCCCAGGATACCCTCATAGTGGCAAACAGAAGCGGTGGGTTGAGCCTCGCCCTCCTCTAGGTTGGTATTCACACTACCCAACCTATACCTATCGTATACCTCAACGCAAAACTGCAGAGCGCCTGCGTACTCTTACTGGCTGGACCACGAGACTTTCTTAGCTACATGCAAATCCATACTTGCCGAGTCAGCGTATCGAAGTCGGTGTGAACGAACGTCAATACCGAAGAACCACCACCTTTATACACATGCAATTATGATTACCATCTATCTCCGAGCCATAAGCTCCCCGGGCTAACCCGCCCGTCACCATAACCTTCTGAGCCACCGGCTAGCCGAACCAACCCGTCCGTGTCTACAACCACCGAGCCTACCGCTCGTACAACAAAACCAACTAACCACCATAGTAACGGGATGTGAGTGAGAAATATTATTAAGTTAATCTTGCGTAAGAGATTATTCCAACAGCTTTGGGTTAATCTTTGACTTCCCGAGGTATACCCTGTGAAGGGCTCGTAGCGGTACTAGGAGGTACGTTGGGAAGATAGCCCAAAACTCCCTTTCTCAAGAAACTTAATGTTATTGGTAGCTACCCATAAGAATACCCTTCATATCATTACACTTGGATTAACCCTAAGTATTTTATGACCCTCTCAGGGGAAGATGATCTTTCGTCGATCCCGAGCACAACCTTGCCCCTTAGCTTATCGGCCACACTCAACATACAGGCTCCTATTGATTACCTCAAATCTCCTCAACCAGGCTAAGTACCATCTACCTTCCATTCCCACCTAATGGTCTACAATTTACTCAAGTTTTACAATTTTACTATACACAGACCAAATGAGTTATTTGAGGTCTATGAGAGGAGGTACTCCAAATAGTCATCCAAATGACTCAAGATAATACTGGGAGTCTATCATGATATTATAAGACTAAATACAGAGGATCATAATTGTAAGACCCCCTTTTTTTCAAAAACCTGGGTCTTATGCCCAGAACCGCCGCTTTGCGGTGACACCATCACACAGGATGGTCGCCACTACAAAGCGCCGATCCTGTCGGCCATATCAATCACAGAAGAAGAAAAGTATAAACGAACAATAGAAGTTCAAGTCCACAAATCAGATGTTATCTATAATAAATGTCCATATAATATAACTGAAATAACAAAGGTTACATTAATAAAGGGCATATGCCCTGTACATCCCGTCCTCACTACAAGATCACTCTCGGAAGCTAAGAACTAATCACTCACTGACCCTAAAACTTGTGCTCCTGTACTAGACTGGGCCGCCTCCGCCTGCACCGGCCTCTGGTGTTGTTGCGTCTCCTCGGTCCCCTAAAATGATATGGTCCACCGATCGTTAGTCAAAAATACTAAGCCTTATGTTCCCCACCCCACCCCCAATGGCTCCTAGGCACCGTGTGGGAGGATGAAGCAGAGGTCAACAAGAGGTATAACAAAGAGTAGATGCCGGTGAATCTAACTACGGAAAGTTCTACCACTACACATGTGTATACAGATAATTGAAGCAGTAATAGAGCATGGTAAAGAGCAAGTAAAGAATAGTAAGTAAAGTTTGTACATAGTAGAAAAGTAACCATTGATTTATATGAATGCCCAAATAAACCTATAGACCAAGGGGTCGTTTAGCAAGGCCTATCGTTTAAGAAGTCCCATAACCAACTTATACGATAGGGGTAGGGGTTGAAATGCAATGATTATGCCATGACATGCAGAGTTATGCAGTTTATGCTATGTTCATACAAGTGCAACTCACACACCTCGAATGTATGCGCACAGACCTTTAGTTCCCCCTTTTTAGAGCTAGCAAGACTCCCAAGATACTCCCGTAGTGGCAAACAGAAGCGGTGGGTTGGGCCTAGCCCACCTCTAGGTTGGTACTCACACTACCTAACCTAGACCTATCGTACGCCTCAACGCAAAACCACGGAGCATCTGCGTACTCTTACTAGCTGGACCACCAGACTTTCATGGCTAAGTGCAAATTCCACACTTATCGAATCAACGTATTGACGTCGGTGTGAACGACCGTCCAATACCGAAGACCCACCACCTTCATGCACATGCAAACATGTTCTACTATATCCCGAGCCATAAACTCCCCGGCCTAACCTGCCCGTGATTATAACCTTCTTGGCCAACGGCTCGCCGGACCAACCCGTCCGTACCAACAAGCATTACTAAGTCACAAGCTCACCGGACTAACTAGTTCGCTGCTTCAACCACCGAGCCTACTGCTCATACAACCAAACCAACTAACCTCCCGTAACTATGGGATGTGGGTGTGCGCATTATTAAGTTAATCTTGTACATCAACTTATCCCTATAATTTATGGTTAATCTTGGACTTCCTGAGGATTACCCTGTGAGGGGCTCGCTACGGTACTAGGAACCACAATGGGATGAAACCCCAAAGCTCCCTTTCTCAAGACAATTAGTGTTATTGGTATCTACACAAAAGATTACCCCTCTTAACAATTCACTTGAATTACTCTACGTATTTTATGACCTTTTAAGGGGAAAGACGATCTTTCGTCGGTCCCGGTCACCACCTTACCCTTAACTCTCCAAGCACACTCTCATCTCATAAACTCCTTTTGGTGACCTCATCCTCTTCAACCTGACCATGCACACCATCTACATACCAATTCCACCTAGTAGGCCACTAAACACCTAAGTGTCACCGTTTTACTAAACGCAGACCAAACTAACTATATGAAGCTTATAAGTAGAGGTACTCCAAATATTCAACCACATGACAAAAGTTTTTTCCTGGAGGACTACCATGTTATTTTAAGACTAAATCCAGAGAATCATATTTTTCCTCCACATCTTAGCATTTATTTAAATTTCTCGAATATTTGCCAAGTATGAATATGAACATGAAGTGTAAGGTATTATTATGATATGGCTTCCATAAAATCAAGATACATCTATCATGCCAAAATAACAGTAAGTACAGAGTTTCCAAATTTATGGGAATCATTTCCTCACTGAAATAATTAATTCAAATAATTCCTAATTTGCATATGTTGTGAAGTAGCCTACTGATAACAACCACCGAAATTATATAAAAATTCACAGAGCTTCCTAGTGCCCTGAAATGTCCTATCACCAAGTTGCACATTTTCCCAGAGAGTTTTGGACCCTTAATTATTTTTCTTAAGATTGAGACAAAATAGGTGCCTTGAGGATGAAGTACTAGTTAAATCATAAAATAAATTATACAAAAATTACCAGGGGTCTAAAATATGATTAAAAAAACACCACCAAGATTTCATCTTCATCCAAGATCATTTGTGCATGTAAATATATCTTACAAGAAGTTTACCTAAAGGGGTTACGACCTAATTTAGGGGGAATAAATTATCCTAAAATTCTCTCAAAATTTCCTAGGGCATAAATACATCCCATGAACATATCTCCTAGGTTCCATGGACATTCTATAGCTTTTGACCACATGTCCTTCACAAAGCTCTATCTGCACCCCAAAGGGTAAAACTAGGGTTCTAGGGCATATCCACCTCTACACCACCCCATCTTACTCATGAAGGTGTTTTAGGTGATCCTAAACCAGTGGCCAAGGTTTCAACTATGGTGATGAGTTTTGACCACCATACCCCAAGATAAACACCATGCCCAAACTTTGACCCAACTTGACCTAACTTGGGTTGACCAATTACCCTACCAAATCAGTCCCAATTGGGCTGAGATTTTTACCAAGGTCATGTGATAACCCTAAGAAGTACCCACCAAACTTTGGAGGGCATTGGAGGTCATTTGACCCAATAATTAATTAATATTTAATTTATGAAATTATTACAAAAATCTTCAAAAAAGGTTCTCCTAAAATTCCCATCTTTGGGTATGATGTGTGGGTAGGTGTAACTAGCCTATGTTTCAATTTTCAAGTTGATCCCATAACCCAATCAAAAGTTATTCAAGAAATGGTGGTTGTCCAACACAGGGACCAGTCCCACCAAAATGGACCTACAGGGAGCTACAAAACTCCTTTTGGGGTGAAATTAATTTTAAAATAACGTAGACTCCAAGGGCTACAACTTTGATGTTGACCACTTTTCATTTGAGGGGTTCTAATATTTTTAATAATTAAAATGAAATACTGCGGGAAGTATGACAAAATGTGTTAGAACAAGTCTCTGCGTTCGACGAAATCCGACTTGCGTTCGACGATATCTGATGAGTCCTGATCATATACACTTTTATGGACTCATCTGGGCCATTTAGTTAGTCATTTCACTGCACTTTAGCCCTGTTATTGTTTATATTTGATATTCCATGCTAGGTGCACCTTTAGGCCCACTTTGGTGTGATTTTCGTGCTTATTGTCATTATTAGTATTCATGTGCTGTTAAGTGCCACTTTCAGTGGCTAGATTTGTGATTGTGCCTGGAATAGGAGTCGTGCAAGTGTTCCCGGTGCAATTCTGCACAGGAACACTGCGCACGATCACCGGTTCTATTGCGCACGACCACTGGTCGTGCGCCACTGATCGTGTGCACTTAACCCTTTTTATGAGTTCTGTTTGGTGCAGTGCGCACGACCATCTACGCTAGTGCGCACGACCACCGGTCGTGCGCCACTGCTCGTGCGCACTCATCATTAAAATTCTGAGTTCTGTTTGCTGTATTGCGCACGACCACCGACGATAGTGCGCACGACCACCGGTCGTGCGCCACTGGTCGTGCGAACATTTTATTTTATAATTTCTGCCTTTGCAGGTTCCGTCCAGGCAGAGCGCACAATCACAGGATTCTAGTGCGCATGACCACTGGTCGTGCGCCAATGACCGTGCGCACTGTTTAATTCCAGCGCCTATAAAATCCGCTGCTCGCGATTTTAGGTCATCACTCTCCCGATTTTCAGCGCCGTTTTCCGCCCGATTCCGCCCAGTTTCGCCCCTCCACCGTCGCCCACCATATAGAGGTGCTCCGGGCTTGCTCTTCACGCAAATCTTGAGCCGGAGTCTCCTCTCGGCCTCCTCCTTCATCCAAGTGCTCCAAGGAAGGTTTAGCCGCCATCGCCATCAAGCAAGACGAAGTTTGCAACCTCTACCGGATCGTGACACGAAGAAGACGGGTCCATTGGAGAGTCGTGACAGCTCTCTCTACCCCGGACGTAGTTGCGGACCGAGCTTGGACGCGGATTGACAACCCGGCGATTCCAACCGTGAATCTCCAACGAGCCTTCGGATTCGGTCGATTTCTTGCCTTGTTCTCTTCTTATTGATGTGTATGTAGCTAGATCTAACATTATGATGAAGCGTGCTTGATTATTAGCATTTTTACTTGATTATGTCTATGTGATTTGAGTATTCTTGCTTATTATTTTGAGGTGTGCCTTGTGGTGTGGATTGTTGGTTGTGTTGTGCCGCCCTAACAATTGTTAGTGGTGTGCTCATCGAAGAGGTGCGTGCGACCCTCATTCCGTTAGCCTACTCGTCCACCCGCCTACCGAAGCGTGGCATCGAGGCCCGTATTCCATCCCGCCTAACGAAGCAGCGCGCTCAAGGCCTGCATAGTTCGATCCGCTTGCCCACTCGTCCATCCGCCCTTGCGACGCAGCGCGCTCAAGGCCTGCCTAGTCTCCATCCCGCCAAGCGAAGCTTTGCATAGCGGCATTGCATAGGAGTAGTTGATAGCTTTTCTTTTATTTTCCAAAAGCCCAATCACCCCGTTTCCGCATTCCATCCGACTCAAGGACTTCGATCTCAAGTCCTTCCTCGAACGTTAACTCCACCTTACTGTGTTCCTTGAGAGATTCGATACTCGGGGATTACTCCTCGTTTTATATTACTTGAACGATCGGTACACTGCCGTTTTGTGTCGCAGTCGAGCTACCGCCTATAGCGGTGTGTGAGATTTGCGCCATCAATATCTATTTTGCGTTCGACGAACACCGTGCTTCAGTGCGCTCAAAGAAATCCGATCTTCATTCGATGAAATCTATTCTGCATTCGACGAACATCGTGCTTCAGTGCGTTCGACAAAATC
This sequence comes from Dactylorhiza incarnata, assembly GCA_033032865.1. Lineage (NCBI taxonomy): Eukaryota > Viridiplantae > Streptophyta > Magnoliopsida > Asparagales > Orchidaceae > Dactylorhiza > Dactylorhiza incarnata. Next base: position 6,547,381 of record JAWHQI010000033.1, on the reverse strand, counting down.
AATTCTCCAGCCAGTTCAGCTGATCATCTCTCAGTTCGACGAATTAATTCAGTTCGACGAATTAATTCAGTTCGACGAATTAATTCAGGTTCAGTTTGACGAACTCAATTATCAGTTCGACGAACTCCAGAGTGTGTTTGATGAATGAATTCCGTTCGACAAACTCCGGATTCAGTTTGACGAACTCAACTATCAGTTGAGTTCGAACTCGGCCTACAGCTCGACGAATTTCTTCTACTCAGATCGACAGATCCGACGTCTCGTTATTTTTAATAAACTAAACTATGCACATCAAAATATGTGACAGAAATGTATATATCATAACTTTTAATATAAAGATCTTGTAAAGATCTTGAAGCAGAACGGACGACATTCGCTTGTCTTCTTCCTCTGGCCGAAGGCCAGGATTAACCTGTTGAAAATGTTGAAGTGGAAGTTGGCGGTCTGGGAGGAGACCGCGCGGTCTGGTCTAACCGCGCGAGCTTGCGGTCTCCTTTTGCGATCTGACCTATTCGGTTTAGCCGCTGGCTTATTCGGTCTGACCGCCATTCTTTGTCCAAGGTTGCCGAGGTGAGGCCGCACGGTCTGGTTTGTGAGACCGCGTGGCGAGCTGTTCTGAACTGTGTGGGTTAAGTTGTTGAATGCACAAGGTGTTTGTTCTAGAAGGGGCAGTCTGGGTTCTTGTGGTGCGTGCGGACTAAGGTATTCTTAGTCGCGCGGTCTCCGGTTTGTGTTTGCATAGTTGGTCCTTCGGCGATCTGCTGGTATATGCGGTCACTGGTGTTTGGTCGACTTGGCGGGCTGTTGCCTTAGTCGGCCTGGCAGTGTTCGAATTCTCTGGAGGAGGTCTTGTTCAGGCGAACACTGGTGGTGGACGTCATGACCGGGTGGGTTTCATGATCGCGCGGCTTCTTGAAGGAGTGGCGATCTCCTGGGCATAGAAGTCGGCGAGCTCACAAGGCGGAGAGCGATCTTATGCTGACCGCGCGGGTTGACCGGTCTTGGTCACGCAGTCAGGGCGGTGACTCTATCTCATAGGATGGTGACTAGATCTGCTCCCGCGCCTATAAATAGGAGTCACTATTGCAGCAAAATCAATCGCACCAAGTGTAAGTTGTGCTCACGCCTATTTCTTTCGGTCTCATTTTTGTTACCGACTGGTTAGCTGGTTGAATTTCCTTGTGCAGCTTCTGCGGATTATGCGCGCAGCAGTGATCACCTCTTCTTCTAAGGTGTTCGGCCTATCTCGCAGCTTGCAGTGCGGGTTGCTGGAGTTCGGGAGAATCAGTAGAGTTCGGGAGGTCGCGGAGGTTCAGTTGGTGTTGATCAAGTTGCCGGCTTCTGTTCGAGCGGTCTTGTTTTCTAGTCGCGCGAACACGCAGGTCGGGCGGTCAGGCGGTCTCAGTGTTCAGATCGCTGGTTAACTTTCCTTCAGCATTGTATTTTCATTTTTAGTTTTGTGCTGGAAAAATCCTGTCTCGCCATGTATACCTCGCTATGTAATGAAGACTTTTGATATCATCAATAAAGATTGTGTTGCTTCATGTGCTTCTGGTGTTGGCTATAACTTGAGTTGTATAATTCCTGCTCACTCCTAGATCTACGGAAAATTTCACATGGTATCAGAGGGTGGTTGGAGTGGATAGAGCAGTGAATAACTCAAAAGTGTCATCGCCTTTGTGAAGAAGGAACTAGTGGTAGAGCCATGGAAGCAAGAGGTCTTGGAATTGAGATACTCAGCTTGATTAACTTCAAGAAGTGGAAGTCATGCATGCAGAGTTATCTTCTGGGCGAGGACCTCTGGGAGGTGGTTGGAGGAGACAGTACAGAGGCAGTTGTCCCAGTTGGGGTTAATGGTCATGAGGTGAGGAATTGGAGGAGAATTAATGTGAAAGCAGAGTTCGCTCTAAAGAGGGCAATATCACCTGACCTATTCGATCACATCTTGGGGTGTGGATCAGCTGCGGAGATCTGGAGAGCCCTGGATGGGCTGTTTAACAAGAAGAATGTAGCGAGGCTATATTTTTTGGAAAATGAGCTGGCTAGGTCGGCTCAGGGTGATCTTTCTATCTCTACGTTCTTCCTGAAGATGAAGAACATGTGCGCTGTGATTTCAGCACTGGATCCTGATGAGCCAATTTCTGAGGCGAAGCTGAAGAGGCACATCATCCGTGGCTTGTGGAAAGGGTATATGGCCTTTGTGACGTCGGTGCAGTGTTGGGCAAATCAGCCATCTCTGCTGGAGCTCGAGAATCTGCTTGCGTCACAGGAGAGCCTGGCAAGGCAGATGGCGGGGGTTTCAGTGTCTGGGGTAGATGGTGAGGTTCTCTTCACATGGAAGAAGAAGAAGAAATGGGATAAGAAGAAGAAGACCACTATAGGCAATGGGCCTTCAACTTCTGGACAGCAGGAGAGGGGCTATGCTCCCAAGGCTGAAGGGAAGAAGAAGGGAGAAGGACCCAAGTGCTTCAGGTGCGGGAAGCTTGGTCACATCAGGAAGGACTGCCGGGTGAATCTTCAGCCAGGGCATGCTGCTGCAGGGAAGGAGGATTCTGAGGCCAGGTCAAATGATGGAGGACGGGGAGGAGCCTTCTCGACTTCTGTCGGAGCTGCGTCTCCTATCAACTATCAGGAGGACTGGATCGTGGACTCGGGGTGTGGTCATCACCTCTCCGGGGACGAGTCGAAGCTTTCTTTAGCGTAACCTTACTCAGGTATTGATGCCATCATAACTGCTGATAATTGGTGATTAAAATTCTGCTTGCACGAAATAAAATCCGAACTAGCAATCCGAGAAGGCAAGTATACCTATCGAACTGTAGTATAGGAACACAAGTGTCGTATTAAAATCCGAGAACCATTGATTACTTATACTCAAACGAATTACTATTATTTTATCTTAATAATTTTTTGGAAGGTTTTGTTTGCTAAGTTGAAATAAAAGCTGGATAAAAGTACGGCTAAACGATGATTAAGAAATAGCACTCAATCTTGACTTACTTCGGCTTAAGCTGATCAAAATTCAAAAGCAAACTTAAAACTTAATAAATTAAGGGTAGCTTGACCGTGGGGGTTCCTATAGTTTGAACATGCTTCTCTCGAAGATATGCCCAACTGAGTTTAGGAAAATCCGACCGAACTCTCGTCCCGCATTCAAATACCTAAAACTCGCTTTAAGTGGTGAACCCCGCTATTGGGTTTGACTCCAATCCAAGAGATTTACGTCATTCTCTCTCGAGAAATGTGTGTAACTCTCTTTACTCTTAAGTGATCACTTCAGACTATCGGCCTCTCGGCTAGCCAAGAATGAAAGAAAAGGTAGGGACTATATATCGATAATATAGCTCCACTAAATATTAATTAAGGGTAAATCTAAGGCCCAAAACTTTAGAAAGTGAAAGAAGACTAAAGGATCATAACTTTATCAACTCATCCTCAGATCATCAAGATTGAGTACTATGAGGATTTAGTTACTCATGGTGGAGGGTAGGAGAGAGAAATGAAGAAGATTTTAAGAGAACAAAAACATACAATTTTTATTAAACAAAAGTTCAACTGAGATTGCATTTGCATGGAAAGCCTACTAAGCATTAGTAATACACTATGAAAGGAAATTACAAAGGCATTACAACATTCATATGAAAACTAGAAAAGGAAATGCATTGAAATAAGAGAGAGAGAGAGAGAAAGAGAATACAAATTAACATGAAAATCACTGAAAAAATAGTAATAGCACCAGTTCTCTCTGCAAAAAACTGAATGGGGAAAGCTTGGAGGTCATTTCAATTTATAGAAATTTTTCTGCCTCGGTCACGCCCTCAGTCACGCCCGTGACTAGGGGCGTGACATTGTTTAATCAATTCTGCGGCTTGGATCAGGTTCGGCGCACGATTTTGACGTGATTTGATGGGTCACGCCCTAGGTCACGCCCGTGACTGAGGGCGTGACCATTTCGGTGGTTAGTCCGGTCATGGGCGCTGGCGGCGATCATGGGCGCTGGCGGCAGGTCGACGTGGCATTCACGGGTGGCAGCCACAAGCGTGACTTGAGGCACGCCCATGTAATAAAGGCGTGGCCTCCATTTCTTTGCAGCTCGGCGAATCTGAGCTGTTCGCGGGCTGGTCACGGGCGTGACTTGCGTCTCACGGGCGTGACTTGTGTGTCACGGCCGTGTACTTTGGGCGTGTCTAACCAGATCTTCTGAATTATGGCGGCAGCAGCTTAACTAGAAACAGCAACTTACACGCCCTAGGTCATGGGCGTGACCTAGTGACTTAGGAAATTTTGCATTTTTGACCTGAAAATTCAGAAAACTTAAGTTAGCACTAAAAATAGGAAAATGAACAAAAATTGCATTTAGGTAAACAACAATAAGCAAAAAAGTAAGAGTAAATAACCTAAAAATAACCTAATTAAACTAACTAGATTTAGCATTCTGAAATTCCCCCAAGCTTACACTTTGCTTGTCCCCAAGCAAAGAAATATGCTTACCTAATAAAAAAAATGACTAATCAAAAAGATTTAATTATGCTAAACACGAGTACCTGGCGAAATTCCAAGTAGGGAGAATAGTGAAAAGGAAACCTAAAATAAGTACTTTATTTAAGCTTAATTTTTATACCCTTTACTAACAAAAATTAATCATCCAAAATTTTAACTAAAACGTTTTAAAATAAAATTGAGCAAAGTAACAAGTGAGATAGTGCATTGAATTGTTACTAAACCCTAAGAGACAAATTATAATTATATCTTTCTAAGAACAGGGATCTAAATTCATACCCAAGACTTAACTATTCTACTTTTCTTCTTTACTTAGCTAAAGCAAATTTAGGAGCATGAATCAAGAGGACTTTATTAGGACTGAAATGTTTGGTTTAGGCATATGATTTGGAATGGAAATCGAAGATAAAAGTGGTTGCTATAATCACACTAAACCATAAACATGAGTTTTATAAAAATTTCGATATGAATGATAAGAGGCAATCCTTCATTATAAGCATATAGCATATTTTCTTTCTTTCCCTTAAATAGCCTTTTTTTATTTATTTTTTTGAAATTTTGGCAGAGATAACTAATACAAATATGCTTAAAATATCTTCTTTTTGAGCAAATTCTTTTCTTTGAAGCTCTCCATGCAATAAACCAATCACACTATTTAAAAATTTAAATAAAACTCAAAGTGTTAGTGTGATTCAAATAGGTTTGGAAATTTTGGCTTTGGTGAAAAATTTGATAAGTGGAGGTGACAATAAAACATGGGAAAGGGCTCAAAAGAGGCTAACAAAGGGTTTCTTTTTAAGGGTTGGCATGAAGGCACAAACTTAAACAAAAAAATGGCCTAAATTATTTTCATTGCTCCTAAATTTATTTAAAGCATGAGTTTTGAAGGATTTCAAAAAGTAAGCCCTAGATATTAAATAAAGACTAATGAACTTATCCTGAAAATAAGAATAATAAGCGTCTAGGATTATTCACATTTACTACACAAATCAAAAGTTAACCTTGCAAAATATATCTAAAAATGAAGAGGAAAATAGTGGATGAAGAATTTTTAAGAAAGTAAAGAAGATAAAAGAGAAAACGATAAGGAAAGTACAAGATTTTAGAAAAACTTTTCACATTAACATGCTACCTAGAATTAGAACACTACATGAGTCAAAAATTTACTTGTAAAACATAATTAAAAAGTTGGATTAGAAATTTTGAAATTAACTAAGGCTATATAAAATATTTTGGGAAAAACAAAACATAAAGCAAGGGGTACTATTGATTTTACCAAAATCTAATTTAGACTACTAAAACAAAAGAAAAGAAAAGAAGACATTCTCCCCCAAGCTTACGATAAACATTGTCCTCAATGAAAAAGGAGAGTGAAGGAAGGGGCAACTAAGAAAAGAAACTAAAACTGAAAAAACTAAAACAGGCACTTCCCTGGATTTATTGGCTTGAAAGGATGTGTGATGCCGCTCCCCCTTGTTGGCACTTTGGATCTTCATGAAATATCATCTTGAAATTTTTTTTTTTTTTGAAATTAGCAATGTCGGAGCAGGCGATCGCCGAAGTTGAGAGTACGGAGCCGCCCAGGGCCAAAGAAAAATTAAAACAACAAAATTAAAAAACCTTGGGTTGCCTCCCAAGAGCGCCCTTTGTTTAATGTCGTTGGAGCTCGACTAAAAGAATATTATTATAGTCCAGACAAAAGAAGTTTTTCACTGTCCATGTCAACATTATCACCAGAAAAATAAAGTTTGAGACGCTGCCCATTAACCTTGAAATCACCCTTATCTAGGTGTGATATCAAAACAGTTCCATACGGATAAGCTTCATTTACATTAAAAGGACCTGACCATCTAGATTTTAACTTTCTAGGAAATAAACGTAGATGAGAATTATAAAGTAATACTTGGTCGCCTGGTTTAAATGTTTTCGGGTGCCTTAAATTTTTATCATGAAAGCATTTCGTTCGTTCCTTATATAATTTATTATTTTCAAACGCATTGGATCGCCACTCATCGAGTTCGTTGAGTTGGAATTTTTGAAGATCGGCGGTGGAGTGGGGATCAAAATTTAAAAATTTAAGGGCCCAGAAAGCACGATGTTCTAATTCGACCGGTAAATGGCACGATTTCCCATATACTAACTGATACAGTGTACAACCAATGACGCTCTTGTACGCTATTCGGTAAGCCCATAGAGCGTCGTCTAATTTATGTGACCAGTCCTTACGTGAGGTAGAAACAGTTTTTTCTAAAATATGTTTGATTTCTCTATTCACTACATCGACCTGGCTGTTAGTTTGGGGGTGGTATGCAGTTGAAAGCTTATGTGTAACGCCATATTTTAAAAGTGTTTTTGCAAATTGTGCGTTACAAAAGTGCGAACCCCTATCGCTAACGATGGCCCTAGGAGTACTAATTCGAGAAAATAATATTTTTAAGAAAATAATAACGTCTCGGGAGTCATTGGTAGGAAGAGCTTGGGCCTCTGCCCATCGAGACACGTATTCTACCGCAACTAAAATGTATTTATTACCATGGCTAGAAGGAAGAGGACCTACAAAATCAATTCCCCAAAGGTCGAAAACTTCGCACTCGAGGAAATAATTTTGCAACATTTCATTTTTATTAGAGATATTTCTGGCCCGTTGGCAGCTATCGCACCGTCTTACAAAAGATTGGGCATCTTTAAAAAGGCTAGGCCAATAAAAGCCTGCACTTAGTACTTTGTCAGTGGTCTAATTGGCTTGGTAGTGCCCACCGGTCGGTCCTTCATGTAAGTGTTTTAAAATATTTTGTCCTTCTTCGAAAGAAACACATCTACTTATTACTTGGTCTGCACAAACTCGAAATAGATATGGGTCCTCCCAAAAATAATTCTTCAGGTCAGAAAAGAATTTCTTCTTTTACTGATAGGAGAATTCTTTTGGGAGGACTCGAGCTACTAAGTAGTTGGCGAAGTTTGCAAACCAAGGAGAAGGAGTAGTGTTGATTGAAAATAACTTCTCGTCAGGAAAATAATCATTAAAAGTTTGTTCATTTAAATTTTCAATAAACGGGTTATCTAATCGTGAAAGATGGTCCACGGCCAAATTCTCAGCCCCCTTTTTATCTCGGATTTCCAAGTCAAACTCCTGGAGGAGTAATATCAGGTGAAGTAAGCGTGGTTTGTCATCCGGTTTAGAAAGTAAATATTTGAGGGCCGAGTGGTCCGTAAAAACGATAATTTTGAAAGCGTAATATAAGATCGAAATTTGTCGAACGCAAAAAAAACTGCTAATAATTCTTTCTCCATTGTGGTATAGTTCTCTTCTGCGGATGTAAGCGTTTTACTTGCGTAGAAAATAAGGTGGAAGTTTTTAGATATACGTTGTCCTAAAATGGCACCCACCGCCAAGCTACTTGCATCGCACATGATTTCGAATGGAAGGTCCCAGATTGGAGCTATCATAATTGGCGTATTTATTAGCTTATTTTTGATTAATTGAAAAGCAGATAAGCAGGTATCATCAAAAATAAATGGAGTGTCTTTTTCTAAAAGATGAGTGAGGGGTTTGGTAATTTTCGAAAAATCTTTTATAAATCGTCGGTAAAAACCGGCATGTCCTAGAAAGCTTCTTATGGCCTTAACGTTGGTTGGCGGTGGCAGTTTTTCGATCACTTCTATTTTTGCTTCATCGACCTCAATTCCTCTTGCTGATATCTTATGACCTAAAACCAATCCCTCCCGCACCATGAAATGGCATTTTTCCCAGTTCAGGGCGAGATTGGTCTCCTCACACTGTTCTAACACTTTTTCTAAATTTTCTAAACAAAAATCGAAGGAATCACCAAACACGGAAAAGTCGTCCATAAATACCTCCATAATACTTTCTACGTACTTGTCGAAAATGGCCAACATACACCGTTGAAATGTTGTCGGCGCATTACATAAGCCAAACGGCATTCTTCGATAGGCGAAGGTGCCGAAAGGACAAGTAAACGTCGTTTTCTCCTGGTCCTCGGGCGAGATGGGAATTTGGAAGTAGCCCGAGAGACCATCGAGGAAACAATAAAAGCTATGGCCGGATAATCGTTCTAAGATTTGATCGATGAATGGCAAGGGGAAATGGTCCTTGCGGGTGGCGTCGTTCAATTTGCGATAATCAATACACGTACGCCACCCAGTCACCGTCCGTGTTGGGATTAAGTCATTATTGTCATTTAACACTACCGTGATCCCTCCCTTTTTAGGAACTACTTGAACGGGGCTTACCCATTTGCTATCTGAAATTGGATAGATAATTCATGCGTCTAATAATTTCACGACCTCACCCTTTACTACTTCTTTCATGTTTGGGTTTAATCGGCGTCGAGGTTGAATAGAATTATGTGAATTATCTTCCACTAGAATTTTGTGCGTGCAGAAAGACGGACTTATGCCCTTAATATCAGAAATCTGCCAAGCAATTGCTTGGCGGTGCTTTTGTAAAACTTTTAGCAATTTGGCATTTTCAGATTCACTTAAATGGGCCGACACTATTACTGGTAACTTAGAGTCTTTTTCTAAAAATTTATATTTTAAATGATTGGGTAGTTCTTTAAGTTCTAATGCGGGAGGTTCCTCGTATGAAGATTTGAAAGACTTTTCTTTTTCAAAAGTAATTTCTTCAAAAATTTTTGATTTAATTTGAAAATTTGAGGGGGTGGGAGCAATGGCCATTTCTATTTCATGTAATATTTCAGTTGAGGTGCTTGAAAAAGAAGAAAAATTTTCAGAAATACAAAAAGAAGGGTCTTCTCTTAACACATCTAAGAAAAAACACGAATCGTCATTTTCTAGGGTTTTTTTCATAGAGGGTGTTATGGAGAAGGTTACTTCATCATCTACAACTCGGAGGAATAGCTTACCATTACTCACATCAATGATAGCACGGGAGGTGGCAAGGAAGGGGCGGCCAAGGAATAGGGGAACCTCGACATCCTCTTCAATGTCCAAAATGACAAAATCCATCGGGAAGATGAATTTTTCTACCTTTACGAGCACGTCCTCCACAATTCCCAGCGGATATTTTATCATCCTATCTGCTAGTTGTATACTCATACGTGTGGGGCTAAGGGTGCCCACTCCTAACTTCTTGAACAAGGAGAATGGCATCAAGTTGATGCTCGCACCTAATTCGGCCAACGCGTTCTTTACAAATAGATCACCAAAGAGGCACGGGATAGAAAAAGTACCCGGATCGTTAGCCTTTTTCGATAATTTATTTGTTAGGACGGCGGAACACTCAGCATTTAAAGTTACGTGCGATAGATTTTCTAGCTTTTTCTTATTAGTTAGAAGATCCTTCAAGTACTTAGCGTACTTGGGCATTAGTGATATCGCTTCATGGAAGGGCAAATTGATGTGTATTTGCTTAAACATTTCCAGGAAGCGATGATATTGATCATCTAATTTTTCCTTGTTGAGTTGAGAAGGATAAGGCGGGGCGGGGTTGTTTTTGAAAATATGAGGTGGAATGATAAAATCTGTTTTAGTGAGTGGTGTTTTTGAAATAGGGGTGGATCTTGCCTCAGGCTCTTCGCTAACCGGACCGGATATTTGCTTCCCACTCCGAAGAGTTACAGCTTTCGCTTGCTCTCTCGGGTTGGGCTCGGTGTTAGCGGGAAGAGTCCCGGGCGGTCGCTCAGATATTATTTTGGCTAGCTGCCCGATTTGGTTTTCTAGATTTTTAACGGTTCCGGCTAAGTTTCGGACAGTTGCTTCATTCGTACTTATATATTTTGAAAACATCTCCTCCAAAGATCGAGGTTTTTGAAGGTTAACAGGGTGTGGAGGTGGTGTAAATTCATTTTGTAGAGGCGGGCGAGTTGTGTTTGCAGGATTACTCCAAGAAAAGTTCGGGTGATTACGCAGCGCAGGATTATAATTATTCGATTATTAAAAAACAGGTGCATGAAAATTAGAAGCAGCAGAATAATTATTATAAGTATTTTTATTGCCTACGTAATCAGCTTGTTCGGAGGTGGCTTTGGCGAATACCAAAACCTGAGGTGCGGAAGGAGCATTCATTTCCGATATCTTTTTGCTAAGCATTTCCACTTGTAGTGCCAGCTGGGAGACGTTATCCACTTCGTACATACCTGCAGGTTTGTTTGGGCGGGATCTTGGCACATTCCACTGATAGGTGTTCATGGCCATATCCTCAAATAGCTCAAGAGCGGCTTCCGGGGTTTTGTTATTTAAGGTACCACCGGAAGCGGCGTCTATCATTTGCTTAGTATGTTGATTTAGCCCGTTATAAAATGTCTGCACTTGTAACCATACAGGCAGAGCGTGATGAGGACAACGTCTTAAGAATTCTTTATACCTTTCCCAGGTATCATATAGCTTTTCAGAATCTATTTGACAAAAAGAAGAAATATCATTTCTAAGCTTAGCAGTTTTCGCAGGTGGAAAATACTTAGTTAGATATTTTTCAGTTAACTGGGCCCAAGTGGTGATAGAACCTCTAGGTAGAGTTGACAACCACTGCTTAGCCTTTGTTCTTAAAGAAAATGGGAAGAGTCTTAGCCTAATTGCATCATCTGTAACACCATTTATTTTGAAGGTGTCACAAATTTCAAGGAAGCTAGCAATATGTGCGTTCGGATCTTCATCTTGTAATCCGTCGAACTGCACGTATTGCTGCACCATGTGAATTATGCTGGGCTTTAGTTCGAAATTATTATTAGCTACGGCAGGGTGGACTATACTAGTTTCCGTCCCTTCCAGGTTAGGCCTTGCATAAAGGGACATAGTCCATTCAGGGGCCGCAACCATGTTGGGGACTTCATTTTGGTTAGGTTCGCCCATATTATAAACTGACTCCGAATCCTCAGCCAGTTCTTGGAATGTAGGATCTTGAACTTGTGATTTTCTCCGAAGAGTACGCTCAAGTTCTTGGTCCAAGTCTACAAGTTCTGACGGATTTGCTCGGGTCATAAACTAGAAAGAGAAGGGAAAATAAGATTGAGAAATTCGAAAAAGAAAAGGTCTCTCTTTTTTTGAATTAATTTTTTTTTTCAAGAAAGAGGAGAGAAAAAGAGGTGATAAAAGTAATAGATTCGTTCTTTCAAAATGTCAACAAAATGCGAGTTCCCGGCAACGGCGCCAAAAACTTGATGATTAAAATTCCGCTTGCACGAAATAAAATCCGAACTAGCAATCCAAGAAGGCAAGTATACCTATCGAACTGTAGTATAGGAACACTAGTGTCGTATTAAAATCCGAGAACCGTTGATTACTTATACTCAAACGAATTACTATTATTTTATCTTAATAATTTTTTGGAAGGTTTTGTTTGCTAAGTTGAAATAAAAGCTGGATAAAAGTACGGCTAAACGATGATTAAGAAATAGCACTCGATCTTGACTTACTTCGGCTTAAGTTGATCAAAATTCAAAAGCAAACTTAAAAATTAATAAAGTAAGGGTAGCTTGACCGTGGGGGTTCCTATAGTTTGAACATGCTTCTTTCGAAGATATGCCCAACTGAGTTTAGGAAAATCCGACCGAACTCTCGTCCCGTATTCGAATACCTAAAACTCGCTTTAAGTGGTGAACCCCGCTATTGGGTTTGACTCCAATCCAGGAGATTTACGTCATTCTCTCTCGAGAAATGTGTGTAACTCTCTTTACTCTTAAGTGCTCACTTCAGACTATCGGCCTCTCGGCTAGCCAAGAATGAAAGCAAAGGTGGGGACTATATATCGATAATATAGCTCCACTAAATTTTAATTAAGAGTATATCTAAGGCCCAAAACTTTAGAAAGTGAAAGAAGACTAAAGGATCATAACTTGATCAACTCATCCTCAGATCATCAAGATCGAGTACTATGAGGATTTAGTTACTCATGGTGGAGGGGTAGGAGAGAGAAATGATGAAGATTTTAAGAGAACAAAAACATACAATTTTTATTAAACAAAAGTTCAACTGAGATTACATTTGCATGGAAAGCCTACTAAGCATTAGTAATACACTATGAAAGGAAATTACAAAAGCATTACAACATTCATATGAAAACTAGAAAAGGAAATGCATTGAAATAAGAGAGAGAGAGAGAGAAAGAGAATACAAAATAACATGAAAATCACTGAAAAAAGAGTAGTAGCACCGGTTCTCTCTGCCAAAAACTGAATGGGGAAAGCTTGGAGGTCATTTCAATTTATAGAAATTTTTCTGCCTCGGTCACACCCTCAGTCACGCCCGTGATTAGGGGCGTGACATTGTTTCATCAATTCTGCGGCTTGGATCAGGTTCGGTGCACGATTCTGACGCGATTTGATGGGTTACGCCCGTGACTGAGGGCATGACCATTTCGGTGGTTAGTCCGGTCATGGGCGTTGGCGACGATCATGTGCGCTGGCGGCAGGTTGACGTAGCAGTCACGGGTGGCAGCCACGGGCGTGACTTGAGGCACGCCCGTGTAACAAAGGCGCGACCTCCATTTCTTTGCGGCTGGGCGAATCTGAGTTGTTCACGGGCTGGTCACGGGCGTGACTTGTGTGTCACGGGCGTGACTTGTGTGTCACGGCTGTGTATTTTGGGCGTGTCTGAACAGATCTTCTAAATTATGGCGGCAGCAGCTTAACTGGAAACAGCAACTTACACGCCCTAGGTCACGGGCGTGACCTAGGGCGTGACTTAGGAAATTTTGCATTTTTGACCTGAAAATTCAGAAAACTTAAGTTAGCACTAAAAATAGGAAAATGAACAAAAATTGCATTTAGGTAAACAACAATAAGCAAAAAGTAAGAGTAAATAACCTAAAAATAACCTAATTAAACTAACTAGATTTAGCATTATAAATAATATTATGGATACTGTCGAGAAGGTGGGGGTTCTTTCCTTGGGCAGTGATAGAGGGCCACTAACTTTGAAGAGTGTCTATCAGGTGCCTGGTATGAGGAAAAACCTATTCTCCGTGACCAATGTTGTTGACACTGGGTATCACATTCTGTTCGGCCCAACAGAAGTGAGGTTTCTAAGAAATGTTGAAGCGATGAAGGCTGATGTCGTTCATGTCGGGAGAAGGGAAAAAGACTTGTTCGTTTTATCGACAAGTTCTTATGTTGACAAAATGAGGACAAATGATAGTGCCGTTATATGGCACGAGAGGTTAGGGCATGTAGGGATGGACAAGCTAAAGGCTATGGCTGTAAAAGGTCTAGTCAAGGGACTGCCTAGTCTATCTTCCTATGGTGATGGACATGTTTGCGCGGGATGTCAGTTCGGCATGTCTCATCGACTGCCATTTAATAAGTCTCAGACAAGGAGTATTGTGTCATTGGAATGCATTCACGGTGACTTGATGGGACCAACTGCTACCCCAAGCCTCGGAGGCAGCATGTATAGGCTGTTGTTGATCGACGATTACACCAGATATATCTGGGTTTATTTCCTGGAGGAGAAGGTGGAGGCGCTTGCCAAGTTTGTGCAGTTCAAGGAGCTTGTGGAGGGTCGGCTAGGCCTGCGGGTAAAGAAGCTGAGAACTGACAACGTGGGGAGTTCACCTCTGGTGAGTTCTCTAGTTTTTGTAGGAAGGCGGGCATCCGGAGGGAGCTTACTTGTGCGCATAGTCCATAACAAAACGGAGTTGCAGAGCTGAAGATCCATGATCTAACGGAGACCTGCAAGTGTTGGTTGCATGCCAAGAGTATCCCAAGGTCCTTTTGGGCGGAGGGAATGTCTTGTGCTGCCTACATCATCAACAGGATGCCTCTCACTCCCATCAACATGTTGACCCCGCATGAGATGATGTTCAAGGAAAAGCCAAGCGTGGCACACCTTCGGGTGTTTGGTTCCACCTGCTATGTGCACGTTCTAGATGCGCTTTAGACGAAGCTAGATGCAAAAGCTATGAAGCTAGTCTTCGTGGGATATGATGATCGGAAGAAGGGCTGGAAGTGCATGGACCCGGAGGCGTGGAGATTTGTTGTATCTCGCGATGTCGTGTTCGATGAGGTGACATCGTACAAGGGAAGTTCTAGTGTTGAGTTACCAGAAAGCAGGGTGGAGGAGCAGGAGAGAGATGTAGAAAATCATCAGGTGGAGATGCCTTTGTGACCAGGTGGTCCATCCATTTCTAGTTCTGTGATGGAGGCTTCGGGATCAGGAAGCAGGGGGAGCGATGCTCCTACTACGTCTGGAAGGGGAGCTAGGGAAGAAACAACTGAGGATGTTGCGAGTCAGGGGAAGGAGCTGAGGAGATCGAAGCCAATGATCATTGCTACTGATTGCTATACAGGAGGAAACATGGTGAGCTTTGTCTCTTGTTTCTTTGCTGGTCCCCTGGACGAGCGGGAACCAGTGAGCTTTGAGAAGGCCAAAGGCGTGAAGCAGTGAGATTCGACTATGGAAGAAGAGATGGCAGCTCTTGAGAAGAATGAGACTTGGTCTCTGGTGCCCAAGCCCAAGGGTATCACCCCTATGACATGCAAGTGGGTCTATAAGCTCAAGAAGAAGGCAGACGGCAGTATCGAGCGATACAAGGCTCGCCTTGTGGCTCGTGGATTCTCGCAGCAATACAGTGAAGATTTTGAAGAGACATTCAGTCCGATGGCAAAGATGACTTCAGTACGATTCGTTATTGCCTTGGCGGCATTTTATGGATGGGAGATTTGGCAGCTCAATGTAAAGAATGCTTTCTTGTACAGAGAGATTGACAAGGACATCTTCATGGTCCAGCCGCCAGGTTTTGTATCTGAAGATTTTCCAGACTATGTCTGTAAGCTGAAGAAGGCCATGTATGGGTTGAAGCAAGCGCCGAGGGCGTGGTACGGAAAGATTGCATAATATCTCCTATTCTGTGGATTCGGTGCTTCAGACTCTGACTCAAGCTTGTTTGTCAAGAAGAGCGAAGAGCTTCAAGTCATCGTGCTACTTTACATTGACGATATGATCGTGACGGGGAATTCGAAGAAGGAGGTAACAAAGCTTCGGGCTGAGATATCTATCAGATTTGAGATGAAGGACTTGGGTGACCTACACCACTTCCTTGGACTGGAAGTGCAGAGGAAGGAAAGTGGAGTGCTGGTGTCCCAAGCTGGATATGCGGAGCGAATCGTGGAGCAATTCTGTATGAAGGAAGGGAAGTGTATTTCTACACCTTTGGAGAAGGCCATGAAACTTCGGAAGGATGAGGGGAGGATTCTGGAAGATCCGCTTGTGTTCCGTGCTCTGGTTGGGAGCTTAATTTATCTGATGATCACTAGGCCGGATATTGCATATGCAGTTGACAGGGTGAGTCGTTATATGGCGGAACCACGGATGCTTCATCTACTAGCGGCCAAGAATATTTTGAAGTAGGTAAAGGCACCTTTAGATATGGGTCTTCTATACAGGAGAGATGCGGGCTTCGAGGTGCATGGGTACATGGATGCTGATTACGGGGGAGATTTGGATTATCGAAAGTCAACATCTGGATATGTCTTCATGGCGGGCCCTACGGCTATATCATGGTGCAGCAAGAAGGAGGATTCCGTGTCTGTCTCTACCATGAAAGCGGAATACAAGGCTTCGGCCTTGGCAGCTCAAGAAGCCATCTGGCTTTGGAGGTTGGCGGGAGACGTCCATAAGGAGGTTCGGGGTCCAACTCTACTCCACGACGATAATGAGAGTGCACTAAAACTGGTTACTGATCTAGTGTGTCGCGCGAGGACCAAACATATCGAGATCGAGCATCACTTCATTCGTGAAAAGGTGCTGGAGGGGTCTCTTTCGGTCGAGCATGTTCGGAGTCTGGACAACGTTGCTGACATATTCACAAAGGCACTGGCGAAGGGGTCGTTCACTCGGCTAAGGAGTTTACTTGGGCTTTTTTCAACTTCCCACTTCAAGGGGGAGTGTTGAAAATATTGAAGTGGAAGTTGGCGGTCTGGGAGGAGACCGCGTGGTCTGGTCTAAATGCGCGAGCTTGCGGTCTCCTTCTACGGTCTGACCTATTTGTTCTAGCCGCTGGCTTATTCGGTCTGACCGCCATTCTTTGTCCAAGGTTGACGAGTTGAGGCCGCGCGGTCTGGTTTGTGAGACCACATGGCGAGCTGTTCTTAACTATGCGGGTTAAGCTGTTGACCGCACAGGGTGTTTATTCTGGAATGGGCAGTCCGGTCTAGTGGCTGTCTGGGTTCTTAGTGGTGCGCGCGGACTAAGGAATTCTTAGTCGCGCGGTCTCCGGTTTGTGTTCACATAGCTTGTTTTTCGGCGATCTGCTGGTATATGCGGTCACTGGTGTTTGGTCGACTTGGCCGGCTGTTGCCTTAGTCGGCCTGGCTATGTTCACGGTCTCTAGAGGAGGTCTTGTTTAGGCGAACGCTGGTGGTGGGCATCATGACCAGGTGGGTGTCATGATCGCGCAGCTTCTTGAAGGAGTGGCGATCTCCTGCTCGTTGAAGTCGGCGAGCTCACAAGGCGCAGAGCAATCTTATGCTGACCGCGCGGGTTGACCGTGTTGGATCGTGTGACGCCCTTATAGGGGGGGTGAATAAGGGTGTGTTTAAAATATAATTTTTACTTAATAATTTTTTAAACAAATTTTACTTTCTAAAAAATTACTTGTATACAATTTCAAACCAATGTAATTTTTGTATTAAACCAAACACAAATTTCTAAGTTAAAGATTAAGCAACCAAATTTGCAATTAATGAAAGAAGCATAATTATATTAATCATGAAATTTACATACAATAAAATGATCTTAATAATGCTTAAGATCAATGCACAAATATGTTAATATAAATTTCAATAATTTTGATTTTACCAATCCTTCTCCCAAGGATCAGAAGGCTAACACTTGTCTCTCCCTAGATCAAGCCCAAGCCTACCCTCTAGATCTTCCCAAGATATAGACGTAGCACACAAGGCCACGATTTCCTACCAAGCCACGCAAGGACTTGGACGCTCCGCATAAGGAAGCGATTTTCCCCTAAGCCGCACAAGGACTTAGACGCCGCACGCAAGACGACGATTTCTACAATGATTACAAAGTGAAAAGTAAATGTGAATGAAATACAAAATGAAAAGAACAACTCCCTAGAAATTTAGATCTCTGAAAGGAAGGTTGAAGCCTCGAGATGATCATTGATGTAGAAGTGCGTCCGATTTCGTCTTCAATCTCAATCCTTCTTTGCTCAAATGGGAGTTGATGGTGTTCTTGAGCTTTCTGGTTCGTATGCACTCTGAAAGAAAGTCTGGAAATCTCAAGAACTGAATTCCACGAAGTTTTGAGCTCTTTTAAGAAAAAAGAACTGTCGCCGTCTGATAGCTACTGTTGCTGGAATCCGATATCTCCAGAGGCTGCCACGTGTCCCACTAAAACGAAGTTTCTATGTGGTGTTGAGGTCGTGGTTGAGACGTGGGCTGTCGGATATCCGATAGCACTGTCGGATATCCGTTAGCTAAGGTAACTGCTGCACGTCCTGGCGTTATTGGAAGATCGTGGGTTGTCGCCATCCGTTAGGGATATCGGAAATCTGACAGCTCTTAACCGTTGAGCAGAGATCGGAGAAACGCACTGTCGGAAATCCGATAGGGCTGTCGGAAATCTGATAGCTCCAAAATCTGGAAAATTGATATTTGCTCCAATTGAAAACATGTTATTCTTGCACCTGTTATCTGCACACCATTAATCAAAAATAGGATCAAATACATTCGAGATTTGTTATTCTCAAACCGGACGAGTGCGGAACGCATGCTCCAACAGACCGGTCTTGGTCGCGCGGTCAGGGCAGTGACTCTATCTCATAGGGTGGTGACTGGATCTGGTCCCGCGCCTATAAATAGGAGTCACTGTTGCAGCAAAATCAATCGCACCAAGTGTAAGCTGAGCTCGCGCCTATTTCTTGTGGTCTCATTTTTTATGTGTCTAAGGTAACTACTGCACGTCCTGGCGTTATTGGAAGATCGTGGGCTGTCGCCATCCATTAGCGATATCGGAAATCCGACAACTCTTAACCGTTGAGCAGAGATCGGAGAAACGCGCTGTCGGAAATCCGATAGGGCTGTCGGAAATCCGATAGCTCCAAAATCTAGAAAATTGATATTTGCTCCTATTGAAAACATGTTATTCTTGCACCTGTTATCTGCATACCATTAATCAAAAATATGATCAAATACATTCGAGATTTGTTATTCTCAAATCGGACGAGTGCGGAACGCATGCTCCAACAGACCGGTCTTGGTCGCGCGGTCAGGGCAGTGACTCTATCTCATAGGGTGGTGACTGGATCTGGTCCCGCGCCTATAAATAGGAGTCACTGTTGCAGCAAAATCAATCGCACCAAGTGTAAGCTGAGCTCGCGCCTATTTCTTGTGGTCTCATTTTTTATGTGTCTAAGGTAACTGCTGCACGTCCTGGCGTTATTGGAAGATCGTGGGCTGTCGCCATCCATTAGCGATATCGGAAATCCGACAACTCTTAACCGTTGAGCAGAGATCAGAGAAACGCGCTATCGGAAATCCGATAGGGCTGTCGGAAATCCGATAGCTCCAAAATCTAGAAAATTGATATTTGCTCCTATTGAAAACATGTTATTCTTGCACCTGTTATCTGCATACCATTAATCAAAAATATGATCAAATACATTCGAGATTTGTTATTCTCAAACCGGACGAGTGCGGAACGCATGCTCCAACAGACCGGTCTTGGTCGCGCGGTTAGGGCAGTGACTCTATCTCATAGGGTGGTGACTGGATCTGGTCCCGCGCCTATAAATAGGAGTCACTGTTGCAGCAAAATCAATCGCACCAAGTGTAAGCTGAGCTCGCGCCTATTTCTTGTGGTCTCATTTTTTATGACTGGCTGGTTAGCTGATTGAATTTCCTTGTGCAGCTTCTGCGGATTGTGCGGTCAGTAGTGGTCACCTCTTCTTCTAAGGTGTTCGGGCGGTCTCGCAGCTTGCAGTGCGGGTTGCTGGAGTTTGGGAGAATCAGTAGAGTTTGGGAGGTCGCGGAGGTTCAGTTGGTGTTGATCAAGTTGCCGGCTTCTTTTCGAGCGGTCTTGTTTTCTAGTCGCGCGAACACGCAGGTCGGGCGGTCTCAGTGTTCAGACCGCTGGTTATCTTTCCTTCAGCATTGTATTTTTGTTTTTGGTTTTGTGCTGGCGAAATCATATCTCGCATGTATACATCGCTATGTAATGAAGACTTTTGCTATCATCAATAAAGATTGTGTTGCTTCATGTGCTTCTGGTTGTTGGCTATAACTTGAGTTGTACAATTCCTGCTCACTCCTAAATGTACGGAAAATTTCACATAACCGCACCTGGAGCTCCTTCATCCTTGTTTTCCTGGCCACCTAAGCGCCGCCCCCGATGGCCAATGCCACCACCACCTTCGCTAAGGTGGTGGTCGGTGATTTGCGGTGGTTGGCTGGCTGGAGGTGGCCGGAATAGGGGTATGGAGGCGGGATTAAAGCTCCAAAAACGGAGCTCTTGGCCTACCCGATTGGGGACCAATTGTCATTAATCCTTGCAGGCAACCTGATGGGATCTATCCACAGAGAGAGAGGAGAAGAACCTGACCTTTAATCGGGCTCGAGGGTGGTTGTTTCCCAGATTTGCCATGGCCGCCCCCTTCAAGTTGTGCTCCTTGCCGATCTCTTGATTCTCCGCCAAATGCAACGATCTAGTACTCGATTTCAACTGATATCCCCCTTCTGAAGGTGATGGAAGGGTCAATTTGAGGAGGGAAAGGCTTAATGGTTGAGTGCCATTAATGGCCATTTCGGTTTCACTTGAAACCTCTTGAATCCTCCACCGGATGGCAAGGGAAAGGTTGTAAAACATCATAGAATTCAATGGGGAGATGAATGGGGGTGAATTTGCCTTGAATGCCATGAATTCACCTTGAATGGCCACTTTCTCTCTCTTCAAATTGGGGGAAACTCCCAATTTCTCTCTCCTAGTCACCCCCTCCAGAAATTGGATAGCATTTCATGTAATTTCAGTTGTGACTAATCATTTGGGCGATTGAAATTGGGCTTAGCCCAAATCGATTGAGCTTTGGGCTTAATTAACCCAAGTTGGGCAATATTGACCAAGTGTTGGCTTTGGTCAAATTAGTGAAATTAATTAGGCCCAATGGGTCCATGTTGACCCATTGGCCTCCCTTAACGACCAATGGAACTTAGGGAAAGTCAATTGGTCCAATTGTACCCTAATTGACCCTAAATATGGTGGTTTGACTTATTTGAGGCTAGGGTGGACTTTGGTCAATTTTGCCCCTATGATTGACCCCAATGGGTCCTAAATGCTCTATGGGACCCTCCAAATGGTTAGGTTTGCCATGGTGGGGTCAAAGGGTCAAGGTGAGGCCCTAAAGTCCAACCTTAAGCTTGATAACTGGAAATTGCTATTTGCAGACCAATGTGCTCTTCCCCTTCAAGCCTAAGGCCAAGTGATCTCTTCAAGCTTCCTAGGGTTTTGTCATGACCTAGTCATGACAAAACCACTTTAGGGGTCTAGTTGTTTGGGGGATGTTACAATAATTTTCCTTATTTAATTGACATTTACTATAATTTCTCCAAAATTGGCCAAGTATGAAATTGAACATGAAGTGTAAGATCTTCTTATATTATGGCCTACACAAACTTATGGAAAATCTATGATATCAAAATAACAGCAATTACAGAATACCACAAATTTACAATAAGGTATTGGCCTCAAATTTTAATATTGAATAATTATCCAAAGTTGGAGGCTAATGAAGGAACCACCAAAAATACTTATCCAAAAATTATGGTAAAGTTACCAGGCCTCTATAATAATCAGAAAAGTTTACTGACTGAGTTTTATAAATTTTTAACACCATTTAATCACATAAATAAATATTTTAAGAAAATCCAAACTATGGCACATTGTGAAGTAACCTACTGATAAATACTTCCAGAAATCATGCAAAAATTCACAGAGCTTTCTAATGCCCTAAAATGTCTGATTACCAAGTTTCACAATTTTCTAAAGAATATCAGGCTCTTATTTTTTTGTCACAATCTTAGGGGAAAATAGTGGACTTGAGAATGAAGTACTAATTCAATCAATTCAAAATTCACAGAAAAAATATCAGAGATTTATATCATGATCATATGAGCACTACCAAACTTTCATCAGCAATCAAGGTAAAATGAGCATGTAGATTCCTCTTATAAGAAAGTTCTCTGATTGGTTCTTAACTAGTTCAAAGCGAAGAAAAGTGCCTAAAAATTCTCATAAAATTATTTAGGGCTATTCACCACCCTGAGAACTTATCCACCATGTTTCAAGTCCATCCAAGGATATATGACCATATGTCCTTCACCAAGCCCAAAGTGCAACCCTAGGGTTTTAACTAGGGTCTTAGGGCATATCCACCCCAAATCACCCCAAATCATTGGTGGAGGTGTTTTATGTGATATTATGTCAGTGTCTAAGGTTTCATCACTTTTGGATGAGGGTTGACCACTCAAACCCAACATGTGCACTTTTGACCTAATAACCCCTAGTTTGATCAATCTTGGGTTAATTAATTACCCTATCAATTCAATCCCAACTGGGATGAAATTTTTACCAGAGTCAAATCATGACCCTAAGGACCACCCACCAAAATTTGGAGGGGTTTGGATGTCATTAGACCCTGAAATTTTTGTATATATGAATTATTAAATGTTTACAAAAACCTTTGAAAAAGTTTATCCAAAAATTCACATTTTTGGATATGATTAGGTTGTAGGTATAATTAAGTTATTCTCTAATTTTCAGGACATTTGGATGGATTGTTTAGTGTGGGTACTCAAATCAAGCTCTGGTCAACCCTTTGTACATGTTGCACCATTTTGAGTGCTGAGGTCAAACCACTTACCCAAATGGTGTGAAACAAATTTTAAAATAAGGTAGCCCCAAGGTATACAGGTTTGGTGTTGAACAATTTTCCATTGGGAGTCCTTAATTATTTTTAATATTTATTTCTAACAGCTAGCAGAAAAGGGACATAAATACAAATATCAATTATATTAACACATGATCTGTGCACAGATCTTAAATCAAAATCGAAGGCATCCCTTCATCTTCCTCCTCTAGCCGACAGTGGAGATTGTCCCGTCTTGTAGCCTTTCTAACCTGATTTTCTCGGCCACCCACGCCCCTCCCCGGCCAGCCAATGCCACCACCACCATTGTTGAGCTGGTGGAAGGCGATAGGAGGTTTCGGTCGACTGGTGGTGGCCGGAACCGGTGGTTTAGGCAAGAAGAAAAATCTCCAAAATGGAGTTTTTGTCCAACATGATTTAGGGCCAATTGGCCTTAAACCTTGCAAGCAGTAGATGTGGATCTATCCACTGGAGTAGAGGAGAAGAACCAGACCTGTGTGGAGGGTGATTCCTTGCCGATCTCTTATTGGCCATGGACGACCTTGGAGCTTTTGGTCCCATTTGAACTCCTACACCAAGTGTCTCGATCTCTTCAAGTAAGTGGGGGAAAATGCTCCTCTCAGTCCTCTGAAGGAGTTATAATGTTCAATTGGGGGAGAGGGAGAGTCATGGCATCAATTGCCATGAAGGCCATTAATGGCTATTTTCGGCCAAATTGAAAACCCCCCAATTCAGCCCCCATGTGGGCTGGAATACCCCCTACACTTCTTGTAACAGGCAGAGGAGATGAATCCCCATCAATGGGGAGATCAATTAGCCTCCCTTGGCCATGAATGCCATCAATCCTCTCTTTCTCTCTCCACCATTTTTAGGGAAAATGGTGTTTTCTCTCTCCTGGTTGAATTCTCTGAAATTAAATGGTTAATTCAGTAATTCCCAACCCCATTAGCTAGTGGACCACCTCAATTGGGTCTAGCCCAGGTGGATTGGGCTTGATTAGGTCAAAATAGGTCATTTTGACCTAAATTTACGGAGGAGTTGACTTTGGTCAATTTGCCCATTTGGGTTTGTCCCAATGGGTGGCCATTGATCCATTGGCCTCCCCTAAGGGTTAGGAAGGTATATATAGGTTCAATTTGGCAAGGTGGGGGTCAATTGACCCACAAAAGGGCAATTTGACCAAAACAGGGCTAGAGTTGACTTAGGTCAAATTGGCCAAATTGGAGGCCCCATGATGAGTCTTTTTGGTCCATTGGGTCCTAATATCCTTATAAGGGTAGGGGAAATGTCAATTTGCGATGATGGAGGCTAATTGACCCTAATTAGGCTACTTTGACCAATTTAAGGTTAGAGTTGACTTTGCTCAACTTGACCACTTTGGTTGACCCCAATGGGTCCTTAGTGCTCTAAGGGATCCTCCAAAAGGTTAGGTTTGGCATGGTGGGGTCAAGGTGTCAATGTGAGTCCCTAAATACCAACAATAAGCTTGGTAACTCGAAATTACAATTTGCAGACCAAGGTGTTCTTCACCTTCAAGCCTAATGCCAAGTGTTCTCTTTAAGCTTCCAAGGGTTTTGTCATGACCTAGTCATGACAAAATCACTCTAGAGGTCTAGTTATTTGGGGGATGTTACCAATCCCAATAAACAAAAATTCAATTTCGTCCCTGAAATTCAGGTTAGGCTTGCGGGATTTTCATCGAGAGTGACTGAACGTAACATCCCCTAAGAATTGAAGTTATTACTGACTTGAAGAGCACCGACTATCTCTGCTACATTAGTTCTAGTGTCTCCCATGTGTGCTCCTCCTATCCATGACTTTACCATATGACTTTGACCAGCGGGACATTCTTGTATCGCAAGACCCGTATCTTCGTGTCGTCAATCCTGACCGGCTCCACGTGAACTGATCGGTCAGAAGCTACTATCCCATAAGTAATAAATATAGCTGCTCTGGCCGTAGTAGAGCTCTCCTAAAGGAGGAGATGTGGAAGACGTCATGCAAACCCACTACCTCTGGTGGTAGATCCAGTATATAAGCCAACGGGCCGATCCACTCCAGGATCCTGTAGAGCCCAATTTATCTTAAACTGAGCTTCTTCCGCCCTCATACCCACGAGACTCCATGCATCAAACGTATCTTCAGGGACACCCGGTCTCCAACCTAGAACTCTAATGCATGATGTCGCGCATCATAATTCTTGGCTTGCCTGTTCTGGGCTTCTAGCATCCTAACTCGAATCTGTCGCACCTAGGCATCTGTGTCCTTCGCAAATTCAGAGCTGAGTGTCTTTAAATACTCATCCTGGGTCCAAGATAGTGGAATCCTACGCCTCTATCCCTCGGAGGGTGGAAAGCTGTGCTGAACGTCAACCAAGAGCCCAGATTAGACTGAACTGATCTTCACTTCTTGGATGTAACCCGTCCATCCTGATCCGACATGATCGTCTTGGGTACACCACAATAATGGACTAACATCTCATCAAATCCCATCAAACACCCACAGGAGTGTCCTTACGGCCCGAGGTGACCCTAGCTACCTTGGTGAATCTATCCTCGATGTTCCAAATAAACTTGTGCCTGGAGTGGGGATGGGGTAACCTATGTATGAAATCCATAATTATATCCTCGAGCTTCCACTCCCTAATACGGGCAGTGACTGTGGTAGTTCCCCAAAGACTCTTGCACTTTGCCTTCAATAGTCGACATACCTCACCGTGCATCACAAAAACTATGACATGTTTCTTTATTCTGGGGAAATACACGCTTCGGAATACACTATTTTTCCGGTGCCTAAAGCTCATATTTGTATGGGTAGACAACGCCTCTATAAAGTTTTCTCTACCCGTTCAGATTCTTATTCCTTCACGTACGTCTGAGTAATCAATCAACTCCACTCTACAACTTATCCATTTCTTCCCATTGATGGAACTGATCAGATCGTCAAGCGTCCCAATCATTTTCTACGTGGAGTTTGGTTCATAAGGTCTGAGGGAAAATTTTGATACCCTAAGATTTTTCGCAAGCCAATTCCATCAAGGAAATATCATCATGTTTATTTCTCCAAATTCCTATCACCTAACCTATGTTAGTCTTGGTCACTTTTGTGTTTTCCAAAGTAAGGTAAGAATTAGATCGTTCTTACCCTAGTAACCTTAAATTTTTTATATTCTAAATCCAATAATTCATCGTTTCAGATCTCTGGTTATCCATCATCATGGCTTCCAAGGTTTGAAGATTACTATTTTAGTTAAAATGACAACCTTACATTTCTAATGCTTCATCTAAGGTCAAGTCGTTGTTCGATCAACGATGTCTATCTATTGTCCTGGTAATAGTACAAGTCACCATTCCAAATGTTCTTTCATAGCATCCCATCTTCGCCCAGGTAATATTGAATAAGATCGACCTCAAAATCATTATGTTCATGACTCAACACTTTCTAAATTAGATCTAAGGGGAAACCCAAGTCAGTAATTAATTTGCCCAATAAACAAAAGGTAAGCCCCAATAAACAAAAGATAAGCCCCAATAAACAAAAGATAAGACACTGTCTATTTTGGGCTAAGTATCTTTGATATCACCATGTTATATTCATCCCAAGTATGCAAACAATCCTTAGGGCACACAATCTTTGACTAGGAGTTCCTTCTTGAGACTCGTTGGTACACTCCATACTTTAGACTCTTCAAGGTACCTTCTATGACAACCTTATAAGGCTCAACATGTGACTCAATCCCAAATGGGTCTCTTCTGAACTTGAATTCTTATCCGACCATCGGTGTTTGTCGTGGTGGTTGTCTCAATGTAATCATATCACCAATAGGAGGGTTGAGTCTACGATTCCCCTACCATTCTGCTTATGTGTCAATCTCCTTAAGGTGGTCCTATCAGTTTGGATAATCCTTGGTATGTGAAGTAGGGTCATCCGAGTTTATGGATTAGGTGGTCGTTCTCACATTAAACTTTAGGGTATCATCATACCATATAAGATTTAAACCTAGAGTCTATTTCAGACTAGGGCATGGTATATATTGTCATGGTGAGTTGTGTGTCCTAGTGTGGTTGAGTCTAACTCATTGACTAAAGGACTATCTAAAGGGATCTTTGCAGCCAAAGGTATTCCCTGATGGGGGCAGGGTTCGCCACATGCTACAAAAGAAAACTTGTCAAAAGATTCAGTTAAAACTGGACTTTTTCATGTGATTCCCCATATGGGCACACCATTGCTTCCGCTGCTTACTTTGTCCTCAAACTAAACTCGCGCGGGGTGGCCCAGGGTTTGTGGACTTCTTTTCTTCGGATCGAGGTTTCGCTTTGATACCAGTTTGTAAGACCCCTTTTTTTGCTTTGCTATTGGGTCTTATGCCCAGAATCGCCGCTTTGCGGTGACACCAACACTCGGGAAGGTCGTCACTATAAAACGTCAATCCTACCATCCATATCGATCATAAAAGAAGAAAAGTATATTTGAACATATAATGAAGCTCAAGTCCACATCACATGAAATATAAAACCATAAGGGTAAATATCCACAGATAATAACTGAATAAAAAGATAACAATAATAAATGGCCCATGCCCTATACATCATGTCCTCACTACAAGGTCACTCGGGGAATCAAACTATTAATCACTCACTGATCCAGAAACTAGTGCTCCAGTTCTAGAATGGCACACCTCCAACGACACTGGCCTCCGCTGGTGCTGCGTATCCTGGTACTGCTCCTTGATCCCCTAAAATGATATGGTCCACCGACCGTTAGTCAAAAGACTAAGCCTCATTTCCCACCACCCATCCCCTAGTGGCTCCTAGGCAATGTGTGGGAGGTATGAAGCGGAGGACAGCAAGGGGTATAAAACAAAGCAGATGACGGCGGATCTAGTCTATAGGAAGTGTCTACCACTACACATGTGTATATAAATAATCAAAGCAGTAAATAAAATAGGTTAAAGAACAAGTAAGGTAAGTATGTAAAGACAAGTATATAATAGAAAAGTAACCATTAAATTATAGGAATGCCCATACAAACCTATATACCAAGGGGTCATATAGCAAGGCCTATCGTATAAAAAGTCTCATACCGATTTATTGGATAGGCGTAGGGGTTAAAATGCAATGCTTATGCTATGACATGTAGATTTATGTAGTTTATGCTATGTTCACACAAGTGCAACTCATATACTTCGACTCTATGCCCACAGACCTTTAGTTCCCCATTTTTGGAGCTAGCAAGACTCCCAGGATACCCCCGTAGTGGCAAACGGAAGCGGTGGATTGGGCCTCTCCCACCTCCAGGTTTATATTCACACTACCCAACCTAGACCTATCGTACGCCTCAACGCAAAACCGTAGAGCGCCTGCGTACTCATACTGACTGGACCACCAGATGTTTTGGCTAAGTGCAAATCCACACTTGCCGAGTCATCATATCGACGTCGGTGTGAACGACCATCAATACCAAAGACCCACCACCTTCATGCACATGCAATTATGATTACCATCTATCTCCGAGCCATAAGCTCCCCAGGATAACCCGCCCGTCACCATAACCTTCGAGCCACCGGCTCACTGGACCAACCCGTTCGTGCCTAAAACCACCGAGCCTACCACTCATACAGCCAAACCAGCTAACCACCCGTAGCAACGGGATGTGAGTGAGTATATTATTAAGTTATTCTTGCATAACAGATTATTCCTACAGCTTTGGGTTAATCTTGGACTTCCCGAGGTCTACCCTGTGAAGGGCTCGCAGCGGTACTAGGAGGTGCGATGGGAAGATAGCCCAAACCTCCCTTTCTCAAGACACTTAATGTTATTGGTAACTACCCATAAGAAT
This sequence comes from Dactylorhiza incarnata, assembly GCA_033032865.1. Lineage (NCBI taxonomy): Eukaryota > Viridiplantae > Streptophyta > Magnoliopsida > Asparagales > Orchidaceae > Dactylorhiza > Dactylorhiza incarnata. The sequence goes on along the minus strand of JAWHQI010000033.1, from coordinate 6,519,189 downwards.
ACCCTTCTTATCATTACACTTGGATTAACCCTAAGTATTTTAAGGTAAAGACGATCTTTCGTCGATCCCGAGCACAACCTTGCCACTTAGCTTATCGGGTACACTCAACATACAGGCTCCTATTGATGACCTCAAATTTCCTCAACCAGGCTAAGTACACCATCTACCTTCCATTCCCGCCTAATGGCCTACAATTTACTCAAGTTTTACAGTTTTACTATACACAGACCAAATGAGCTATATGAGGTGTAAGAGGAGGTACTCCAAATAGTCATCCAAATGACTCAAGATATTACTGGGAGTCTATCATGATATTATAAGTCTAAATCCAGAGGATCATAATTTTTCTTATTTATTTGGCATTTACTATAATTTCTGCAAAATTGGCCAAGTATGAAATTGAACATGAAGTGTAAGATCTTCTTATGTTATGGCCTACACAAACTTATGTAAAATATATGATATCAAAATAACAGCAATTCCAGAATACCACAATTTTACAGTAATGTATTGGCCTCTAATTTTAATATTGAATAATTATCCAAAGTTGGAGGCTAATGAAGGAACCACCAAAATTACTTATCCAAAAATTATGGTAAAATTACCAGGCCTCTATAATGATTGGAAAAGTTTATTGACTGAGTTTTATAATTTTTTAAAACCATTTAGTCACAAAAATAAATATTTCAAGAAAATCCAAACTAGGGCACATTGTTAAGTAACCTACTGATAAATACTTCAAAAAACATACAAAAATTCACAGAGCTTTCTAATGCCCTAAAATATCCAATTACTAAGTTTCACAATTTTCCAGAGAATATTAGACCCTTATTTATTTATCACAATCTTAGGGCAAAATAGTGGACTTGAGAATGAAGTACTAATTCAATCAATCCAAAATTCACACAAATATTATCCGAGATTTACATCATGATCATATGATCACTACCAAACTTTCATCAACAATCAAGGTAAAATGAGCATGTAGGAATCTCTTATAAGAAAGTTCTCTGATTGGTTCTTAACTAGTTCAGAGAGAAGAAAAGTGCCTAAAAATTCACATAAAATTATCTAGGGCTATTCACCACCCTGAGAACTTATCCACCAAGTTCCAAGTCCATCCAAAGACATATGACCCAATGTCCTTCATCAACCCCAAAGTGTAACCCTAGGGTTTGAACTAGGGTATTAGGGCATATCCACCCCCAAATCACCCCCAAATCATTGGTGGAGGTGTTTTATGTGATATTAAGTTAGTGGTCAAGGTTTCATCACTTTTGGATGAGGGTTGACCACTCAAACACAACATGTGCACTTTTGACCTAATAACCCCTAGTTTGATCAATCTTGGGTTAATTAATTACCCTATCAAATCAATCCCAAATGGGATGAAATTTTTATCAGAGTCATATCATGACCCTGAGGACCACCCACCAAAATTTGGAAGGGTTTGAATGTCATTAGACCCTGAAATTAATTTATATATGAATTAGTAAATGTTTACGAAAACCTTAGAAAAGGTTTATCCAAAAATTCTTATTTTTGGATATGATTAGGGGATAGGTAAATTAGGCTATGCACTAAATTTCTGGACATTTGGATGGCTGGTTTAGTGGGGGCACTCAAATCAAGCTCTGGTCAACCCTTTGTACATGTTGCACCATTTTGAGTGCTGAGATCAAACCACTGACCCAAATGGTGTGAAACAAATTTTAAAATAAAGTAGACCCCAAGGACTACAAGTTTGGGGTTAAACATTTTTCCATCGGGAGGCCCTAAGTATTTTTAATATTAATTTCTAACAGCTGCCAGAAAAGGGACAACAATACGAATATCAATTATATTAACACATGATGAGTGCACATATCTTAAAGCAAAATCAATGGCATCCCTTCATCTTCCTTCTCTAGCTGACGGTGGAGATTTTCCTGTCCTGTAGCCTTTCTAACCTGTTTTTTTTTGCCACCCCGCCCCTCCCCGGCCGGCCAATGCCACCACCACCTTCCTTGAGGTGGTAGCCGGAGATAGGAGGTCTCAGCCGGTCGGTGGTGGCCGGAACCGGCGGTTTAGGCACGTAGAAAAATCTCCAAAAATGGAGTTTTGGTCCATTATGATTTAGGGCCAATTGGCCTTAAACCTTGCAAGCAGTAGATGTGGATCAATCCACTGGAGTAGAGGAGAAGAACTAGACTTGTGAGGAAGGGTGATTCCTTGCCGAACTCCTGTTTGTCATGGCCGACCTTGGAGATTTTGGTGTCATTTGAACTCCTACACCAAGTGTCTCGATATCTTTAGGTAAGTGGTAGAAAATGATCCTCTCAGTCCTCTGAAGGAGTTATAATGTTCCATTGGGGGAGAGGGAGAGTCATGGCATCAATTGCCATGAAGGCCATTAATGGCTATTTTCGGCCAAGGTGAAACCCCCCAAATTCAGCCCCCATGTGGGCTGGAATACCCCCTAAACTTCTTGTAACAGCCAGAGGAGATGAATCCCCATTAATGGGGAGATCAATTGGCCTTCATTGGCCATGAATGCCATTAATCCTCTCTTTCTCTCTCCACCATTTTTGGGGAAAATAATGGGGAAAATGGTGTTTTCTCTCTCCTGGTTGAATTCTCTGAAATTGAATAGTTAATTCAGTAATTCCCAACCTCATTAGCTAGTGGACCACCTCAATTGGGTCTAGCCCAAATGGATTGGGCTTGATTAGGTCAGAATAGGTCATTTTGTCCTAAATTTAGGGTGGAGTTGACTTTGGTCAATTTGACCATTTAGGTTATCCCCAATGGGCGGCTAGTGACCCATTGGACTCCCCTAAGAGTTAGAAAGGTCTAGGTAGGGTCAATTTGGCAAGCTGGGGGTCAATTGACCCACAATAGGGCAATTTGACCAAAATAAGGCTAGAGTTGACTGAGGTCAAATTGGCCAAATTGGTGGCCCCATGAAAGGGCTTTTTGGTCCATTGTGTCCCTAATATCCTTATAAGGGTACGGGCAAGGTCAATTTGTGATGGTGGAGGCCAATTGACCCTAATTAGGAAACTTTGACCAATTTAAGGTTAGAGTTGACTTTGGTCAACTTGACCGCTTTGGTTGACCCCAATGGGTCCTTAGTGCTCTAAGAGACACTAGAAAGGGTTAGGTGTGTCATGGTGGGGTCAAGGGATCAAGGCGAGTCCCTAAATTCCAACCCTAAGCTTGGTAACTGGAAATCACTATTTGCATACTAAGGTGTTCTTCCCCTTCAAGCCTAAGGCCAAGTGGTCTCTTCAAGCTTCCTAGGGTTTTGTCATGACCTAGTCATGACAAAACCACTCATGTGTCGGGTATGAAGAAGAACCTCATCTTTGTGACCAATGATGTAGATGTTGGGTATCACGTTTTGTTCGGCCCAACAGAAGTGAAGTTTCTCCGTAATGTGTCAACCGTGAAGGCAGATGTCACTCATGTTGGAAGGAGGGTGAAGGACTTGTCTGTTTTATCAACAAGCTCCTATGTTGATAAGATGAGGACAAATGACAGTGTTTCTATCTAGCACGAGAGGCTGGGGCATGTTGGTATGGATAAGCTGAAGGTTGTGGTGTCAAGAGGCCTGGTGAATGGCCTGCCTAGTCTATCATCCTTAGTTGATGGTCATGTTTGTGGAGGATGTCCATTTAGTAAGGCTCATTGACTTCCATTTGACAAGTTACAAAATAGATGTAAAGCACTATTGAGTGTATTCATGGTGATCTGTTTGGACCCACCGCAACTGCCAGTCTATGAGATTGCAGGTATATGCTGGTCTTGATTGATGACTTCACTAGATATACTTGGGTATACGTTATGAAGGAGAAGTTTGAGGTGTTCGGGATGTTCATGGAGTTCAAGGAGCTTGTGGAGGGTCGGCTTGGTCTGCGGATCAAGAAGTTGAGAACTGGCGATGGAGGGGAGTTCATCTTAAGTGAGTTCTTAAACTTTTGCAGAAAGTATTGCATCTGGAGGGAGCTTTCTTGTGTACATACTCCACAGCAGAATGGAGTTGCAAAGAGGAAGATCCGTCATCTGACGGAGACCTGCAAGTGTTGTCTTCATGCAAAAAGCATTCATAGGTCCTTCTGGGCAGAGGGAATGTCTTGTGAAGCTTACGTCATTAATTGAATGTCTCTTAGTCCTATCAACATGAAGACACCACATGAGTTGATGTTTAAGGAGAAGACTAGTGTGGAACACTTTCGAGTGTTCGGATCTACCTGCTATGTACATATTCCTGATGCTCTTAGAACGAAGCTAGATGCGAAATCAAGGAACCTAGTATTCGTCGGTTATGATGACCAGAAGAAGGGTTGGAGATGCATGGATCCCAAGGCACGAAGGTTTTCTGGTCTCGAGGGATGTGGTATTTGATGAGCTAATGTCATACTAGGGTAGCTCTTCTGTGGAGTTACAAGAGAGCAAGTCAGATGGAAGACAAGGAGAAGCTGCTAAAGAAGTTTTGGTGGACTTGCATGTGTCACCATGTGCTCTTGTTGTTTCTAGCTCTGGGTCAAGTGCTTTTGGTTCTGAAAGCAGGGGAGTGATGCTCCAAGTGTGCCTGGAAGAAGAGCTAGTTCAGAAGAAGCATCAGAAGTGGTGGATCATGGTAAATCCCTGTGGAGGTCCAAGCGGACTATTATTCCACCAGCTCGGTATACATGGGGAATTTGGTGAGCTTCGTGTCATGCTACTTTGTGATCCCTCTAGATGAGCAAGAGCTGTCATGTTTTCAAAATTCCATGGGATTCAAGGAGTGGGAAGATGTCATGGATGAGGAGATGGCTGCCCTCAGGAAGAATGAGACCTGGGATCTTGTGCCCAAGGTTGATGGAATTACTCCAATGACATGTAAGTGGGTTTACAAGATGAAGAAGAAGGCTGACGGCAGCATCAAGTAGTATATGGCTCGCCTTGTAGCTTGAGGTTTCTCACAACAGTATGGGGAAGACTCTGAAGAGACATTTAGTCTCGTTGCCAAGATGACTTTGGTGCGGGTGGTGATTGCGTTGGCAACTTACCAAGGATGGAATATTTGGCAACTCGACGTGAAGAATGCTTTCCTTTATGGCGAGATTGACAAGGATATCTTTATGGTGCAGCCACCTGGCTATATTTCTGAAGTTCATCTAGGAAATGTATGCAAGCTCAAGAAGGCTCTTCACGGCTTGAAGCAGGCACCTCGGGCGTGGTATTGGAAGATTGCAGAATATCTCCAATTCTACGGTTATTTTGCTTCTTATTTGTATTCGGGCTTGTTCGTAAAGAAGTTAGGGGAGCTTCAGGCCTTGGCGTTATTGTGCATAGATGATATGATCGTTACGGGGAACTCTTAAGAGGAGGTAGCTAGGCTCCAGGCTGAGTTAGCCATAAGATTCGAGATGAAGGATCTGGGTGAGCTTCACCATTTCCTTGGACTTTAGGTGGAGAGGAAAGAGAGTAGTGTGCTCGTTTCCCAGAAGGGCTATGCAGGACGGATCATGAAGCGATTCGTCATGGGAGAGAGGAAGAGTATCTCTACTCCACTAGAGGTTGATTTGAAACTTCGACGGTATGAGGGAAGGGTTCTTTCTGATCCCTTGGTGTTCCGAGCTTTGGTTGTAAGTCTTATATATCTGACGATTACGAGGCCAGATATTGCTTATGATGTGGGTCGAGTGAGTCAGTATATGGCAGAGTCGCGGAAAACTCATCTAATAGCGGCAAGGAGTATTCTGATGTATGTGTAGTCCACCTCTGATATGGGTTTCTCTTATGTGAGGGACTTGAGCTTCAGTCTGCATGGTTACACGAAAGCTGATTATGGAGGAGATATAGATGATCGGAAGTCAACTTCTGGGTATATCTTTAAGACTGGCTCTGCAGCTATCTCATGGTGCAGCAAGAAGCAGGATTTAGTGTCTGTCTCTACTACGGAAGTGGAATTCTAGGCTTTGACCTTGGCAGCTCAGGAAGCCATCTGGCTTAGGAGGCTAGTGGGGGACATCCATGAGCAGGTGAGAGGTCCTACTCTACTACACGGTGACAATAAGAGTGTACTTAAACTGGTTAATAATCCAGTTTGTCATGCACGGACCAAGCACGTTGAGATCGAGCATCACTTCATTCGTGAGAAGGTGCTGGGGGATCTTTGATTGTTGAGTATGTGCAGAGCGAGTAAAATATTGCAGACATCTTCACAAATACATTGTCGAAGGGACCTTTTGGTCGGTTACAGGGCTTGCTTGGGCTGACTTCCACTTCCCACTTCAATGGGGAGTATTGAATTTTGTAAGTGGAAGTAGAAGTGGTCAATAAGGTTTGAGGAGGTTAGATCGCAGAGACCTTGTGGTCTGTGCGTGCTCTCTCTGGAGACCAGTCGAGGTCCAGCTAGTTGGGCTCAAAGAGTTTTCCTGTTGGTGCCCGCGAGATCTGCATGGCCACGGTCTGATTATTGTGACTGCCATGTCTGCGCGAGCTCGCTCGCTGTGGTGTTCGCAGTGTGGTTGTCACGGTCTGATTCGTGATCTGGTTGCGTGGTTATTATACCTCTCTAGGGCAATGATGGCATCCGACTGTCTGCATATAAATAATGGTGCAGAGCCCGTCATTTCTAAGAAGAAAATAAGAGAACTATAAGAACTTAAGCTTGGGTTTCGCCTTTGCCGGTCTCAGAATTTCTGACTGCGCCGTCTGGAAGGTTGTTAGCTATTTGCTGTGTTCGTAGGGTGTGCAGTCTCACCAGCAGTCTCCTTCCTTGGCTTTTCCCAGTTTTGAATAACAAATATGTCTCCGGCGAACTGATTTGTATTTCTTTTGTTGTTTGCGGCAAGCTCGACGGTCAGGCAACCTTTGCGGTTAGGCGACCTTTGCAGTCAGGCGACCAGGAGTTGCGGTCAGGTGACAGTTTGTGTAGTTTCCTTCTTTTGTTTGTGGGAAGCTTTTGTGGTTATGCGACCTTGTGCTCAGGCGATCAAGAAGTACGGATAGGTAGTTTTCTCAGCAGACCAATAACTCAGCGGTTTGTGCGGTCTGAATGGGCAGTCTGGCAGATAGCATGTTGATGACCTGTGATGTTTGCGCGGTCTCAGTGCTTGATGTACGGTCTGGCAGTTTGAGCGGTTTGGCAGTCATGATGTTTTCTGTTCACCAGCTTCTTGTTGTTTTCTATTTTTCTCCATCTGGTGTTTTGATAAATCATGTCTCGCCATGTATGTCTCACATTGTAAAGAAGATTGTTACTACAGGATTTTCTTGTCTTTCTATTGTTACTGGTTGTTTAACTTGGTTATGGTTGAAGTATTCATGCGCCTTATTCCTGCTTCTATAGAAATTTTCACAAGGATTGGTTATCAAGTAAACAGAGAACTTTAAAGTCAACATCAACTGTTGAAGCTATGATGGTCACCTTAGCCACTTTTCATCAGCACGGAGAGGCAGTACTTTGGTGGGAAGAGCTAGAGGTGGACAAGTTCGGTGGTACAGAGATTACTGATATCTCGATGAAAAAATTCTCAGAACTGTTCCTCTAGAGGTTTATCCCCTCTGCCTTGTGCATTGCGTTGCAAAACAAGTTTTTGCAGTTAACTCAAGGTGATCACTTTGTAGATGAATACTTGCATGAGTTCACTAGATTGGGTCACTATGCAGGATCTTTGGTAGAAGATGAGGAGACAAAGATAAATAAGTTCTACGAAGGACTTCATGATGAGTTGAGGATGTTTCTAGCAGAGCCAATGGCATTTGGCTTTCATATTCTGGTACAAACTGTCAGATCTCTGGAAATGGATATGCAGAGGCTGCGGCGCACAAAATGCCTCAATGAAAATAAGTAAGAGTTTCATGCACCGACCTCTCAGTTAAATCCTGAGTTCAGAAGGAACAAGAGGAAGTCTAGGTTCGCGAAACCAGCTCGCTATTATGTATCGGGAGCAACTACAATACGGGGTCCCATAACGTGTTTCACTTGCAGAAAGGTGGGACACAAAGCCCGAGTGTGTCGAAGTGGACCCCCGAAGGCAGAAAACTGAGCAGTGGTCTATGCTCGCGTGGTGGGTTCAACTTATGGGGAGAAAGGCAAAGCTGTGGAATCTTCTACTTCTCAGCATCCTCTGACCCAGCTGAGAGCCTACTCACTTGGCCAACAGGAAGCCATCCGACAAAATGATGTCATCACAGGTATGAATTATAATTTAGCTTTTATAGCTTGACGTGATTTATACTTCATGTGTGATTATACGTTTACCTATGTGTGCAATTAGGCTTTATCCTATTTTTCAACTATTCGGCGAGAGTTTTTTTTATACTGGAGCATCACACTCCTTCCTTTCTAAGGACTTCATGGAGTGCCATCTACCTTGGTAAAGCATTGATTGGAGGTAGTGCTTCCCAATGGGTCTCGAATGAGCTTGGATAGGTTGAGTTGTGTAAAGGTGCGGATTGGGAATCATAATTTCAACTTGGAAGCGTCTTTACCACCGCTTGTTGAATTTGACATAATCTTTGACATGGACTTGCTCTCAAAGCAGTGAGCATTCATAAATTACAATCTAAAGATATTACTCTAAGAAAGAACACCAGTGATGAGACCATATTTGTTGGCATGCAAGGAGCGAGCAAGACACTGATGTCTACTATCTAAGTGGTTAAGGTGATGAGGAAAGGCACAGAGTTGTTCTTCACTTTGTTGGAGGCTTCAGATCTTAACCCCTTTTAAGTGATGTCCTAGTAATAGCGTAGTATGCTGACGTGTTTCCAAACAAACTCCCTGGGGCTCCGCCTCAGTGAGAGATTGAATTTTGTATTGAGCTTGTGCTGGGTGCCAAACCTGTGTCATGCTCATCGTACCGAATAGCGCTAAAGGAATTGGCATAATTAAAAGTTCAATTGTAAGAATCGATAGAGCAAGGCTAAGTATGTCTAAGTTCATCCCCTTAAGGTGCACCATTCCTCTTTGTGAAAAAGAAGGATGGGAGCTTGCGGCTACGCATCGACTATCGAGAACTGAATAAGTTGATAGAGAAGAACCGTTATCCGATCCCGAGAATCGATGACTTGTTCGACCAACTTGTTGGTTCGACGGTGTATTCTAAACTAGACTTGAGGTTCGGTTATTATATGATGAGGATAACGGAATGTGATATTCCAAAGATGGCATTCAGTACCCGCTTCGAGCACTATGAGTTCATGGTCATGATGTTTGGTCTCTCTAATGTACCGTCGGTATTTATGGACTTAATGAATAGAATGTTTCGAGGGTATTTGGACCGATTTGTGATCGTCTTCATCGACAATATTTTAGTATACTCTCAGTCTGAAGACGAGCATGCAGAGCACCTACACGTAGTTTTGAGCACATTAAGGAGGAGTCAGCTACACACCAAGTTCTCCAAATGCGAATTTTGGATATCGTCACTGTCATTCCTTAGTCATGTTGTTAGTTGTGAGGGAATTGCTTTCGATCCGTCGAAGATAGTGGCAATTCGAGAGTGGCCTATGCTGAAAAACATAGCAGATGTCCTAAGTTTCTTAGGACTTGTCGGCTACTATAGGCTCTTCTTGGAGAACTTTTTGAGGATTGCACTTCCACTCACTAAGCTGACAAGGAAGGATCAGAAGTTTGCTTTGCTCGCCTAAGTGCACACGAGCTTTTGAGGAGTTGAAGAGCCATCTGACCACGGCGCCCATCTTATGCTCGTCATGTGGTACCGAGGGCTACAAGATATATAGCGATGCCTCAGGAAGTGGCTTGGGTTGCATCCTGGTACAACTCGGAAATGTGATTGCTTATGGCTCCCGTCAGTTGAAGGTAAATCAGAGGAACTACCCGGTCCATGACTTGGAGTTAGCGGTCGTGGTATTCGCTCTTAAGTAGTGGCGGCACTACCTATATGGCATAAAGAATGACCTCTTTATGGACCACAAGAGCCTAAAGTACTTATTAAATCAGAAGGAGATGAATATGCGACAAAGGAGGTGGATGGGGTTCCTTGGGGACTAAACCTTGTATATTCATCACACTCTCGGAAAGGGAAACATTATTGCGTATGCGTTGAGTCGGCGGGCTCCCGCGTAAGCAAATTGGATTTTGATGCATGATGAGCGTCTGATCCGTGCTCTAGAATCCTTGGGGATCTCTTGTGTCGATAGGAGAGCGTCTACTTCAGCATGCTTGAACTGGACGGAGTTTCAATATGACCTTGCCGACCAAGTTCGACAAGCTTTGGAGCTAGATGAAAGCATGAAGCATTATAAAGCAGAGACTATGGATGGGTCTAACGTTGAATTCTCCTTCGAGGATGATCTTTTATAGAAGAATGTTAGACTATGCGTCCCAAAAGTTGCCAAATTATTGGAATAATTGATGTACGAGACTCACTTTACCAAGTACTCGATCCACCCGGGGAGCACAAAGATGTACATGGACATGAAGAAACTCTTTTGGTGGTCGTGTATGAAGAAATACATTGCTCTTTACATGGCCAAGTGTCATAATTATGAATTAGTGAAGGTTGAATGTCAAAGACCTAGTGGGTTTCTAAAGTCTTTGCGGATTCTGAAATAGAAGTTCGACGATATTTCAATAGATTTCGTGCATGAATTGCTGAAATCGCAACATGAAAACGATGCCATTTGGGTGATCATAAATCATTTGATGAAAGTATCGCACTTCATTCCAAACTAGAAGGATGATTCCATGGAAAAGCTAACCATGTTGATAATATCGTACGATTGCATGGAATTTCCTGTAGCATCGTAAGTGATCGAGATGGACAATTAACATCAAATGACTGAAAGCTGATTCACCAACTATTAGGCACCAAGCTAAAATTTAGCATGACCTTCCACCCGCAAACAGAAGGGCAGGCCGAGAGGACCAATAGGACAATGGAAGACATACTCTGGATTTGTGCCTTAGATTTCGAAAAGAGATGAGAGGACCACCCTTATATGATTAAATTTGCCTACAACAACAGCTACCAGGCAAGTATTAAAATGACACCCTTTGAATCCCTTTATGGTAAGAAGTGTTGTGCGCCTTTGGCTTTGGCGGAAATGGGTGACACGAAGTTGTTGTAATGCAAAGATGTGGATGAAGCAAATACATTAATCTGGCCAATACGAGAATGGTTGCTAATTGCACAGGATAGGCAAGCAAAGTGCTATAATGTAAATCACTGGAACATCGAGTTCACCGTTCGCTACTGGGTTTACTTAAATATCAAACAGCTCAAATGATTATCGAGGATCTGACGCTTGAAAAACCTAGCCCAAGGTACTTAGGACCATTTGATATCTTGGAGCGCATTGGTGAAGCTTCCTACAAGTTTGCTTTATCTACGAAGCTAACCGGTTTGCATGATGTATTTCACATTTCAGTGTTGAGAAAGGCTGTGAAAGAGCCTACACATATTATTGTGGATGACAAAGTGTCGGTAGATGGTGGGCTAACGATGAAGGTCAAGACCATTTGCATCGAAGACACTGAAGTGACACAGTTGTGAACAAATCAATTCGGATGGTAAAGGTCCTTTGGGATAATTGCAGGAGAGAGGAACTCTCTTGGAAAAGAGAGCAAATAATGCTTGCGGATTACCCCGAGATAATTCTCTCAAGTATAAATTAATTTTATACTTTACCATTTTTGTACTTTCTGGATGAAATTCTTGTAAGGGAGGTGGATTTATAACACCCCAATTTTCACTATGTTGTGAAGGCAAGCTTTCTGTAGCTAATGCCTAGTGGTAAGTACTATCGCAGACGGTAGTTTTATCATTTAGATGAGCCATATATCGTGTAGATGAGCCCTGTATCATCTAGAAAGGCTCATATCATTGAGATGCTAACGTCGGGTGGTAGGTGATACCGCTGGCGGTAGCTATATCGTCGGGAAGCTTCACTATGTCATCGAGAAGTTGTCATCGAGAAGGTGTTATCGAGAAGATATCGATTAGACGCTAGCGCGGCGCGGTAGCGATGCCACCAGCGGTAGGTCTTCAAGATGATATGAGGCAATATTGTCGAGAGAACGAGAGGGTACACTGAAGGTTAAGATCAAATGCTAGCACGGCGCGGTAGTGATACCGCTGGGCGGTAGCTAACAGACCAGATCCGCAAAATAGCAATCATGGCAGTCAAATCTTTAAGGCTTTTGATCAAACGGCTGGGAGATATTTCAGTAACTATTAGGTCATGAGCAGAGGAAGTTTATCCTCATTTTCATAAGTCTTCTCTCTCTCTCTCATAGCTTGTAATATAAATCTGTATTATGACAATTTCAAGACCCTTAACATATAAGTTTGTATGGGCATTCATATAAGCTAAGTTATTTTTGTACCGTAACTGCTACACTTGTACTATATATTTTATCAAATTACATGCTATATTTAATATCTATATCAGAATAAGACCCTCAAGTTATAAGGATGTATGGGCATTCTTATAAGCTGAGTCATTTATGCTTCCCCTATTACCAATTTCGTAACACAAAACTCTCTTTCCCCTCATCACTCGGTTCACTCATATTACCGCTTGTGCTCTTTTATCCCTCCTCCCCTAAAGCTTTGGGATGCATTTGGGGAAAGGAAGGGAATCCTCCTTATCAAATTGAATCACGGTTTATGGCAACCCCCTCTAGGAACCCCAGACGCAGCAGTTCCAGCAGTTCCAGCCCCAATCAGAGATCTTTGAAATAAAGATGGAAATGGAGATGCCCGCTATCATGGACCTAGCCCCAGCTGCTGCAGTAGAGGAAGTGCCAACAGAAGTGAGTTCGTGCATGTATACTATATATCTCAGCATGTTCTAGATAAACATGTAGTAGTTATTGTTATCCGGGCAGATAGTAGCCCCAATTTTGACTTAAGTGCACCTTTTAGCCCTAGTGATTCGGTCATGTCTTATCCCTAGTCTTCCGCTGTAATCCAAACCCTTGTTATATTTGAAAAATGTGATTTGGACTTCATCTTTGTCTACTATCTTCTATTATAGTTTGGTATTATAGTGATGTAATGATAACTCACCTTACAGAGCAAGGGTTATATAGTGGAGGTTAGCACTTTAGCTAACACTACCATATGGCAACTTCCCTGGGAATAACGATCCCCTCGGCTGTGACCAATTACCAAGAGGGGGTCGTTACAAATGGTATCAGAGCAAAACACGATCCTTCTATATTGAAGTCCAACTTTCCCCACGAACAAACTCGGCTTCCCTTGCCAGTTTGAGGCGAACTGGCACAGCGAAAGTTGGTGAGACCATGTATGGAATCACATTCTTAATACATAAAAATACTCTCTTTTTTACAATCACCGATTAATAACATGCATATTTTTACCAATAGATCCCAATGGATTATTGGCCAAATACTAGATTGTCCCCCATTCCATCAACCAGCACTGTTCAACAGCCAAAGTTGAACCAAACATTGACAGACATCCTAGCCACCTTTCGTGCTGCCATGTCTCAACAAAATTGATGTCGTCCCACGGAGCAACAAACCAACTAATGTGCATCTTCCGTGGCATGTCCCCAACAAGTTTTAACGACATAGAGACATCAGTACGAACCAAAGAATGGTTGGACTTCATCCAGGAGTTACTGGTGGGATAAAATGCCCAGGAGCATGGCTATCACCTTTACAGTGTTTTCCTTAGTCGGATATGTTCGCAGATGTTGGAAGTCGGCTCTAGATAGCACCTTCCTGGGGAAATCATATGGAGAGATGGTGTGGAGCGGGTTCACCGACACCTTCAATGACCACTTTATTCTCATCACAGCCCGCGACGAACTACAAGAAAGGTTCATACAACTCAAGCAAGATAATCACTCGGCCCTAGATTATGAGAGGGAGTACTCCAACTTAGCTCTCTTTGCGGGTGGATTCTCTCTTAGGAAGCATGACTTCGCAAAATGCTTCTATCATGGCCTCAAAGACTCCATCTGATATCCGCTCATCTTCGTATCCCACTCTTCCTTTGTGAGCATCCCAGAGTCCGCAAAGATAATAGAAGTAGATCAGCCCATGGTTCAGAACCGAAGGAAAAGACTTGCAGAATCATTCATGGTGTTGAAACCGATTTCTCGGTCTCGTGTGGAGCTCGGGGCCCTCATCGAAATGAGGGGCAGCTAGCCCTTACCGGTCCCTCGGGAGAGGTAAGGCCGACGATTTGAGCAAAGAACAAAGACCCTAGTCTCAGCGAGGAGGTCCCTCCACTAACCCGGAAGATCGTTGAGCGCTTCCCCTCCCAAGCCAAAGCTAAGACTCGGGCACCTTGGAGAGCTAGAGAGCACAAACCAAAGCGACCTAGGGAGAGAAGAGCTCAAAGATAATGAACCTCTCCTCTCCAAGGTGCCCTTTGAGGTCTATTTATAGATTTTAGTTTGGTGGTCTGTCGATAACCAAATCCCGCTGTCCATTCTCACTATCCGCACACCGGATTGGTCTGTCAACAGCCAAACTCCGCTGTTTGGAGAGGCTAAACGCAGACCACCAGGGGCTCCTTGGTAAAAATCCCTTCCTGGACTTTTACGGGGCGAGCCAGCCCGCTTCGCGACCTCCCTCGCGAGTGGAACTCGCGAGCCTCGGGGTCGGCGAACCCCAGAGGTACTATCAGCACTCACTCTAGGCGGGCTCGCCTAGCGGACTCCTTCCTCGGACGGTTGGGCTCGCTGATAGCGACCTGGCCAAGCCGACTGCCCTCGCGATCGGAGCTCGCGAACCCCTGGGTCGGCGAACCCCAGGTTGGCTATCCGCACCCCAAAATGGCTAACTATACCCCAAGAGTGGCTAACTGCACCCCAAGGTTCCGGGCTCGCCTGGCGAGCTCCCTTCTCAGCTGGTCGGGCTCGCATGTACTGCCCTCGCCGAGCTTCAAAGGAGCCGGTTACCCTCCCTTCGCTGGGCTCGCTCGCCTGCGCAGTCTCTTGCTCTTCCTTGGCCTGCCTCGCCGGAGATCAGGGTTCGACCCTCTTGGCTCGCCTCCTTGAGCGCGAGCTTTGGTTGCTTCCTGGCGAATATCGGGGTTGTACACAATCCCAGCTCTTCGCGAGGACTAATGTCTTCGCGAAGAATCGTCCAACCTTTGATATTCGACCGCTCCTGGATGACCTGTCAGGAATCTTTTGTGGGACCCACCATGCAGGCTATAAATATCATCCCGAACCCCCATGGGTGCGCGTCGCTTCTTTTCCTTCCTTTCCCGTTCTAGCTGCCGGGAGATGCCGATTTCCGAAGAGGCAGAGGCTCGCCTGAGGGCGATGAGAGCCGGCGGGCTACCTCCCACGACCAGGGCACCTGCCTGGATGAACCGGCAGCCTCCCGCCCAGTCGCCAAAAACCAAGAAGGCGAAGGCGGTTCGCCTCTCTGGGGACGACTCCGTGACGCTGGACTCCTCCCCGGATGATCGCCGCCCCGAGAAGGTATGGGTTGTTCGAATTCACGTCTACAAATTGCTCTTTATTCATTTTCGCTCGCAGGATACTTTGCCGAGCGAGATTTGTGAGGAACGTGCTGAGGGGTCTCGGAAAAGCCCGCAGGTGGACATGAATCTCGCTGGAAAAGACACCACTGGTACGATCTAGATCTCACATGCCGTAATATTTATGTCTAAACATATGATCTCTGTTTAGTATTTTCTTGCAGTCCCGCCACTTAAGTCCCCGATCCGCCCGTCGTCGCGACCTCCATCTCCGCCTCCTCCAGATAAAATCATAGGGAAGCCCGGGTTCCAGCTTCTCACGAGCGAGGAGACGGGCGGCTCCGCACCGCCAAAGATTCTCCCGACCAACAGTGCAGCCTATCCTGCCAGACTGGGCAAATCCCTCTACCCCCATTATGGAAACGTGTTTCAGGGTCGTCCTTCGGGTTCTCGCCCCCCTCTGGGTAAGTGTTATGACCTCGCCGACAACTTACGTGATCTTTCGCTCACTATCTGACCTTGGGAGATCTCGCAGATACTGCCGAGAACCCGCACACCGATTCCGAATTGGGCGACGACGAAATGTCCCCCCTTCCTGATCAGGTGGAGGACTTCTTAGGGGATCCGCGAGATCCTGAGATGATGAAACAGCGGGCCGCGGAGCTTTTGCGAAAGCATGGGCGAATGCTGATGGACCTAAACATGCAGGCGAGACGGGACAGGGAAGCTGCCGAGGATAGACATGCAGTCCTGATGGAGGAATGTGCGAGACTCCGGCAAGCGAGACAGCGCGATCAAGATGAGAGCGCTACGACGCCGGAAGTGCACATAGCGAGGATGAGAGATTACGCTTTTCTCACGGATCGAGAGGGTCGTTTGGCGGAAGAATACTATAATTCCAGGGTACCGCCGAGGTCCGGGTCGCGGGGTGGCGGCCGGTGGAAATGGCTCCCCCACGATTCTCGCTAACTGTTTTGTTGTGGAATCATTATTAACGGGTGTGGCTTTTTTAGACAATCTCGCCATGGCTCGCAACTCGCATACTTGCCATTCATATGTTGGCTTTATTTCTACTGGCAATCCCGCTTTTTATTATTTCTCGCGTGACGCTAGCAAGTCTTTGTTTTCGTATCATATTGTTCGCGTGCGGACCTTCTGTTCTCGCCAAATATATCTCTCGAAAGTGTTGTTTATACTGACCCCGCAGGTTTTTCCCGCTTGCGGACATGATGTGATGTTTTTTGTTGATACGCGCGCTCGCTGACGCTTGGACTTCTTCCCGCCTTTTTTATTTTGGCTATAAATAAGCGGTCTTTATCGGGCCAACCACCGCATTTATTCTCGATCCTCTTCTTCTTCTGTTGCAGAGCTCTCGCTGTTTCTCGTTCTCGCCTTCTTCTACTTCTCGCAGGTTTACTAAATGGGTGGTGATGCGGAATCGGAGGGCCGGCGAAGGGTTGCGAAGGCCTTCGCCGAGCATGGCTTTTTTAATTGTAACTTAACCGATGAGGAGTACTTCAGCGCAGTTGCTGATTACGTCACCCCCCCCCCCCCCCCTTCGAGGCACGCCGCCCTAGCGAGGACGACGTGATCAACGATCCGTTGGTGGACGAGTTGGCCATCCCCATCGCTCACTTCGCGGTTGGCTTGCGCCTTCCAATGTGGCCGGAGGTTCGCCAGGTAACCACAGTTCTCGCTTACTTCCCATTTATTTTGCCATTCGAGTCTCGCTTACCGCGTGGATTAATCCCGTTCTCGCTGCCCGTTAGGTGCTCAAGCATTACGGCGTGGTTCCCGGCCAGCTCACACCCAACGCCATGGCGGTGGTCACTGCTTTCGCTTGCTACCTCCGCGAGGAGCGAATCGAGTTCAGCCTCCCCGTCTTCAGAAAAGTATTCTCCTTCCGCGCTTACAAGGATGGGACAGCCTATTTCGTGGGTACAGGCCCGAAAGTGGTTGAGACCGTCAACAAGGCCCACTTCTGGGCCCAAAAGTTCATCATCGTCAGGGGGAACTTTGGCAACATTCCCTCCTCGCCGATCCAACATGGCGAGACCACCTATCGGCCCACCGTCCTCGGCGGTCATGAAGCCCTCCTCCATCAGTTCCTCAATAAGAAGAACTTCGAGGTCGTCTACCTCCGCCGCAACCTGGACTCGTTGCTTCCGGTCCTCGCCGGAGAAGGTAAAGATCCCTGCCTAACATTTTGTCTCAATTCGCTAGCCTGTCATACTCATCCGCATCTGTTTATAGGCGAGCGAGATCTTCCCCTCCATCCCCCTTACGCGAGCAACCGTAAGTCCGATGCGACCATGTCTCTTGCTACCATGGGGGCGGAAGCCTGCCGAGGCGATGTTGCCCCCGCCGAGCCCTCCTCCCGCAAGAGACAGGGAGGTTCCGGCGGTCATGGTGCCCCCGCAAAGTCTCCGCCAAAAAAGAGAAGCAAGAAAAGCGCGGCCTCGCTCGCTCCGTCAAAAAGCAAGGAGCCTCGCGAGGCTTCCTTCGACGAGTTTGACCTCACCGGTCTCTTGGCGGGCGAGGACGAAGAACCTGGCCAGGAGGTGGTCAGGACCTCGGTCCCGCCCATCCCGGTGAATCATTACAACTTCGGGCTCGGCCAGAGGCGTCGGGACGAGACTGGCGAGCCCCTCGTCACCTGGAAGCCGGAGACCAACAGGGTGGACATCTCTTCTATCCTCCCCTCCTGGGTGGAGAAGGAGACCGTCAGTGGCCACGCCTTCGACTTCTCGTTCGCACTCTATGGTCGCGAAGATGCAGGATCTTACAAGGATGAGACCGCGAGGACCCTCGCTTATGAGAGCGCGAGGTCCCAACTGCGTTCTTCTGAGCTCGCCCATATGACGGGGAGGCGTTGCTTACAACTCGAGCTTCAGAATGTGGAGCTCGCAAGGGCCTACCAGGGAATTCTTGCCGAGAATACGCAGCTGAAGGAGAAGTTGCTCGCCGCGGAGGGTAGGGTGGTGAGTCATCTACAGTCCCCACTTCCTTTTTCCCCTAGCCCTTTCATCTCTCTAACTGGACTTGCTCGCAGGATGTCGAGGTCGCCGGGAGGGCCAGCGCTCGCATCAAGGATTTGGAGAGCGAGGTGGCCGGGTTGAAGACCCTAAACAGCGACCTTACCCGCGCCGTTGTTCCCCCCTCGCCTCGCCGTTTGAAAGAAGACCGGCGAGCACGAGACGAAGAAATCCGCGTGGGATCGATAGAGTCGGCTCGCTACATTTTCTCGGTGGCGAAGGCAATCGGCCTTTTGGCGGATGATGCGGCCGACATGACTCTAGAAGACATCGTCCCGGAGCTCTTCCTCCCTCTTCCGCCAGTGAAGGATAGTGACGAAGAAGGATCCGCGGACGATTCCTGAATCTCGCTGCTACATCCCCTTTTTTGTTTGTAACTTTTGATTGGCGAGGTCGCCACAAATTGTAACCGAACTATAAAGTGTTGAATGCAAATTTTGTTTTGCTCATCTTGCTCGCCTTTCCTGTCTTATTATTTTCATGCATTGAATGTCTCGCCCTTGTTTATCCCATCCTCAGTCTTCGCGGAGGTCATTCTCGCCATGATTGTTTTCGCTCCACGCGTTATCGAATAGATAGATGTAGGGTACTTTGGCTACTCTGGCCTTTCGTTGGTTGCCTTAGGATTATTACCCGCTTAATCCTACATATTTTCTCTAGGCTTCGCAAGGCATTTTTTTTTCCTTGGCGAGGGCTCCCTCCTTACCTAGTGCCGACGACCTTTTTGCCGAGGACCAGACGCATGATATGGATCCTCGCCAATCACATAGTATTGTACGCGACCTTTTTTAGTCGAGCGAGCCGGCCCAACGAGCGAGAAGGAGTTGGCCATTGCAAAGACCTGTCCTTGCCAGCCTTTCCAGAGATCAACCAGAACCCCCCGTCTAGGTGAGAGCCCGGGAGCGGAATCGATCTGGGGCAATCCAGCACCAATATTTCCAACCTTGCCAGCCTCTCCAGAGATCAACCAGAACCCCCCGTCTAGGTGAGAGCCCGGGAGCGGAATCGATCTGGGGCAATCCAGCATCAATATTTCCAACCTTGCCAGCCTCTCCAGAGATCAACCAGAACCCCCCGTCTAGGTGAGAGCCCGGGAGCGGAATCGATCTGGGGCAATCCAGCACCAATATTTTCAACCTTGCCAGCCTCTCCAGAGATCAACCAGAACCCCCCGTCTAGGTGAGAGCCCGGGAGCGGAATCGATCTGGGGCAATCCAGCACCAATATTTCCAACCTTGCCAGCCTCTCCAGAGATCAACCAGAACCCCCCATCTAGGTGAGAGCCCGGGAGCGGAATCGATCTGGGGCAATCCAGCATCAATATTTCCAACCTTGCCAGCCTCTCCAGAGATCAACCAGAACCCCCCGTCTAGGTGAGAGCCCGGGAGCGGAATCGATCTGGGGCAATCCAGCACCAATATTTCCAACCTTGCCAGCCTCTCCAGAGATCAACCAGAACCCCCCGTCTAGGTGAGAGCCCGGGAGCGGAATCGATCTGGGGCAATCCAGCATCAATATTTCCAACCTTAGTACCGCAGCAGTTGAAAGCATAACGAATGAGAGTGAGATGTTGATTGGATAACAAAATAAAGTTTTCAAGGGTAGAATCGTTTCAAATCATCCCCGCTCCGAGCCCGGTCAAGGGGCATCCCTTCCACATCCTGGAGGTGGTACCCCCCCGACTTGAGCACCTCGCTTACAATATACGGGCCTTCCTAGTTGGGGTTAAGCTTACCCACTGTGGCCCCCCTGCCGGCCGCATCGACCTTTTTCAGGACCAGGTCCCCTTTCTGGAAGTGTTTGATCCGGATATGTTTGTCAAAATATCGAGCCATCCGCCTCTTGACCTCTTCCTGCCTGATGGTGGCCAGGTCCCGGAGTTCTTACACCAGGTCCAAGGATTGCCTCTGCTCGGCATTGTTACCTTCTAGCCACCCTTCATCCCCCTCGCATTCAGCGGTCACCCGGGGGGTCTTTACCTCGAACTCTATGGGGAGAACGGCCTCGGACCCGTGGGAGAGCTTGAATGGAGTCTCCCCGGTGGCGGTGTTCGGAGTAGTCCTCATGGCCCAGAGGACGGAGGGTAGTTGTTCCACCCAACTTCCTCGTAGGTTTTCCACTTTCTTTTTTAGCAGGTTGACGATTATCTTGTTTGCCGCCTCCACTTGCCCATTGCTCCTCGGGTGGTGGACTGAGGCAAACCTGAGGTCAATGCCGAGCTGAGTGCAAAAGCCGACAAACTCTTCACTCGCAAACTGTGGCCCATTGTCCGTTACTATAGCTAGAGGGAGTCCATGTCTGCAGATTATTTCCCCCCACACAAAATTCCTTACAACCTGAGAGGTTACCTTGGCTAGTGCCTTCACCTCTACCCACTTGGAGAAGTAGTCGATCATGACCAGCAGGAACTTCCTCTGGCCGCTGGCTTGGGGAAAGGGGCCGACCAGGTCCAACCCCCATATGGCGAAGGGCCAGGGGGCCGTGATGGTCCGGAGCCGTTGAGCGGGGAGGAGTTGGAGCGGAGCATAGAGTTGGCACTTCTGACACTTTCTTGTGAACTCTGCTGCATCCTTGCTGAGAGTGGGCCAGAAGTAGCCTTATCTCAACACCCTCCCTTCCAGGGTCCGACTCCCGGAGTGACTGCCGCACTCCCCGGAGTGGATTTCTTCCAGCACCCTCGGGACCTCTTTCTCGGAGACACAACGAGCCAGGAGTCCTGAGAGAGTCTTTCTATATAGCCCCCCTGCATGCAAAGAGTAATAGGCGGACTTATACCTGAAGCGCCTCTTGTCCACATCCTCTCCAGGGAACTGTCTGGAGGATAGGAAGGTGATGAAGGGATCCATCCACGAGGCCTGCTGATCCACTTCCATCGACTCTCCCTCCTCGATGGAGGGCCGGAAGAGTTCCGAAGTCGTTCCCCCTGCTCGAGGACCTAACTTGGCTAGGAGGTCCGCCTGGGTGCTCTCCTCCCTCGGCACATGTTTGATTGAGAAGGTGCGGAACTGCCCGATGACTCCCTTAACCTTCTCCAGGTATAGTAGGAGGGTTGGGTCCTTTGCTTCAAACTCTCCTTTGATCTGGCATGCCACCACCATGGAGTCTGTGGAGACCTCCACGTCCTGCACACCCAGTTCCCGGGCCAACCGAAGGCCCGCTATTACTGCTTCGTACTCCGCCTGGTTGTTGGTGATCGGGAAACGGATGTTTAAGGCTTGCTCAATCCGAGTCCCCTGAGGACTCACCAGGACTATTCCCCCCCCCCCCCCCCCCGAAGGAGTGTTTTCCCGACGCTCCGTCTACCAACATCTTCCATGCTTCCGGGGGAGGTGGCTCGTGCTCCCCCACTTCGGCCGCGTAGTCAGCCATGAAATCTGCCACTGCTTGAGCCCTGATGGATGTCCTGGGTACGAAGGTGATATTGAACTCGCTTAACTCCACGGACCACTTTGCCAACCTTCCTGAGTGTTCCACCCCTTCCATGATTTTGCGGAGCGGATGGTCGGTCACTACTTTAATTGAATGGGCTTGAAAGTAAGGTCGGAGCCTACGGGCCGATACCACCAAGGCGAAGGCTAACTTTTCTAGGATTGGGTATCGGAGTTCCGCCTTCTTCAGCACTCGGCTAACATAGTAGATTGGGAACTGTTTCTTCCCCTCCTCCCGGATTAGCACGGAACTTACTGCCTCGGGTCCTACCCCTAGGTATAGAGATAGGTCCTCTCCTGGTCTCGGTCCCTGGAGCAGAGGGGTTTGAGTGAGCTGTTCTTTCAGGGCTTGGAAGGCCCTCTCGCATTCCGGGGTCCATTCGAACTTCTTGTTTCCCCGCAGTACTTTGAAAAAAGGTGCACATTTTTCTCCCGCCTTGGAGAGGAATCTACTGAGCCCAGCCAATTTCCCTGTGAGGCTCTGGACCTCCTTCGGGCTCCTCGGCGACTCTAATTCCATCACCGCTTTAACTTTGTCCGGGTTGGGCTCCACTCCCGTGGGGGTGAGCAAATGGCCCAAGAACTTCCCTCGGCTTATCCCGAAGACACACTTCAAGGGATTGAGCTTCATCTTGTACCGCCGCAGGGTCCCAAATGTCTCTTCGAGGTCTCGGAGGTGGGTCCCGAGGTCTCGGCTCTTAACCATGAGGTCATCGACATAGACCTCTAAATTTCTTCCTTTCTGCTCGCGGAAGACCCTATCCATCATCCTTTGGTATGTTGCCCCTGCGTTCTTGAGCCCGAAGGGCATCATTTTATAGCAATAACATCCATCCCCCGTGATGAAGGAAACGTCCTTAATGTCCGGGGGATGCATGCGGATTTGATGGTAACCTGAAAAAGCATCTAAGAAGGACATTACAGTAAAACCGACGGCTGAGTCAACCAGCGCGTCGATTCTGGGCAAGGGGTAGCAATCTTTCGGGCATGCTTTATTAAGAAGTGAAAAATCGATACACATACGCCACTTACCTCCACCCTTCTTCACCATAACGACATTGGAGACCCAGCCTGGATACTGGATCTCCGATACAAATCCGGCCTGCAGGAGTTTGCCCACCTCCTCGCGGATGGGCCCTTCTAGCTTGTCTGCGACGGCCCTCCTCTTCTGGCGGATGGGGCGGGCACCGGGGTCGAGGTTGAGGCGATGGCACGCCACATCCGCGTCGATCCCGGGCATTTCTGCGGCGCTCCAAGCGAAGACGTCCACGTTCTGCTGCACGCAAGCCAGAATCTCTGCTTGATCTCCTGGGCTGAGTCCTCCGCTGATCCGGACTTTTTCCACCACCCCCAGCCGGGTGATGACCTCGAGCTCCACGACCTCGTCCACGGCCTCCAACCGGGACTGCTCCCCCCCAGCCTTTTCTTCCTCGGCACAAGCGGGAGCCGGTATCTCTTCCTCGACTCCCTCTCCTAACACCATCAGCTCTTCCGCCCTTTCCTCCTGGGCCTTCTCCTCTTCTTCCTTTCTCTCCGCCCGGGGTATCTCAGCCACCCCTTCCTGGGCATGAACTTCACCTCCCTTCTTCTCTTTAGCCACCCCCAGACCTCCGGCTTCGGTTACCTCCTCCATCACCTTATCCCACTCCTCGGCTTCTCCCATCCAGGAGATGGTGTTGACGGCCGTCACGTAGCACTGTCTTGCTACCTTGGGATCCCCCCTGACCCGCACCTGAACCCCTCCGTCATTGAACTTGAGTGACTGATGAAAAGTGGAGGGGACGCAACGGAACGCGCTGATGAGTGGCCGTCCGAAGATGGCGCTGTAACTGCTCGGGGCGTCCACTATGACAAAGCGACAGTTCCGAGACTGCCCACCCAGGGTCACATGGAGCCCTACCCCTCCTTCTACTTCCTTCCTCTCTCCCGAAAATCCGAACAGAGGGCCATCCGAGGCCAACACCCTTCTGGGCTCCACCTCCATCTTGTCGAATGCCTTCTTGAAGATGACATTGACCGAACTCCCATTGTCCACTAGGATTCGGGAGACGGTGAAGTTCTCGATCGCCGTCTGGATGACCAGCGCGTCGCAGAACGGGTCTTCGTAGCTCGGCATGTCCTTTTGGGTGAAAATAATTTTTTCGGTCGGGGGTGGAGCGGTGGATGTTGACGCTATGCTCCGGCGGTAGATGGTATGGAGACTAGCCTTGCGGGTCGCCTCCACCCCTACCCCCCATGGATCACTCTGATCCCTCCTCTATTCCCCAGATCTGCTCTATCCTCACATCTTTCCTCCTCCTCCTCTCGAGTTTCCACCTCCACGATCCTTAATGGCTGCTGCGGTGGTGGCGCGGGTGCTCGGCCCCTCTTCACCTCCAGGAACTCCGGACAGGTGTCCGTGGAGTGGCCTTCCACATCGTGGAAGATGCAATAGGGCACCGCCGCTTCCCTTGCCCCGGTCTCTGCTATCATGTTCCTTCTTCTCCTAGCGGCCGCCGCCTCCGCTTCTCCTCCTCTTCCCCTTCCTCTTCCCCGGCCAATTGCCATGGCCTGTTGAGGTGGGGGAGGCAACTGTATCGGGCCTTGCCTCCACCCCAACTGGGGGGGTCTCCATTGTCCCTCGAAACGGTTACCCCTTCCTGGGCCATAACCCCTTCCTTGCCCCTGCACTCCTCCACCCTGCGGCCTCCATCCCCCCTCCAGGGCCCGGGGCTCTTCTCTTCTTCTGACCTCTTGCTGCCTCACCTCCGGCTCACTGAGCTTGGCCAGCCTCTTGGTGAGCTCTGGGTTGGCTTCTTCGCTTGCTACTTCCTCCGCCACCCTCTCCATCAGCTCCTCATAGGAGACGGGGGCCTTCCTTTTCAATGCCATCTTGAAGAAACTTTCCTTCAACCCGACCATGAAGGCGAGTTGAAGTGCAAACCCGGGCACCTCCTGAGTGAGCTGCACTTCCTCCTGGAACCGATCCGCGTACTGAGCCAACGTCTCCCTGGACTCCTGCTTCACCGCGAAGAGGGAATCAGCGTCCTTCTTCCTCCTTTTTGAAGTTGAAAATCTCAACAAAAAACTTCGGCGCAGGTCCTCGAACGCGTAGATAGAGCCTGCCGGAAGTGAATGAAACCAGTCCCTGGCCTTCTCCTTGAGAGTGACGGCGAAGAGCCGACACTTGAAGGCATCGGACATTGGCCTGATGGAGACCGAGTCCTCGAAAGACTGCAGATGCTGAACTGGGTCATCTCTGCCATTGTAGTACACTCTATCCCATTCCCCGAATCCCGCTGGAACGGGTGCAGACAACACTAATTCGCAGAAGGGACTTCCCCCTCCTGCCATCTTCTCTCGCTCGGCTCGCGGACCTAGCTCGCTCGCCAAGCATGGGATCGCACTCGCGAGGGCGACGCTCGCCTGAACCACCCCGACTGTCGCCGCATCCTCCTGGCGCGCGCTCGCCTGCGCCGCGCTCGCTGGGGCAGAGCTTGTCGGCACCGAACTCGCCGGCGCGGAGCTCGCCAACACCGGGCTCGCCGGACTGGCGAACAGCACTCGCCCTTCCCTGTCATGCCCTGGTTCGACGGCAACTTCTTTTCCAGCCCTTCCTCCTGGTGCCCTCTCGCCGACTGCTGTTGGGGGAGTGGTCGCCTGAGGTGCCGGGGTCGCAAACTCACTTCGCAGAGCCGTGACCGTGAACCCCAAGGTGTCGAGCACCTCCTTCCTGAAATCCGCGAACATCCTAGCCATTGCTTCCTGAGGGGTCTCGCCGAACTCCTCGCCCTGCTCTTCATCTCCAGCCATAACTCTTCTCTGGGACTTTCTTGAACCAGCCGCGCTCCACGCTCACCGCACCAAAATGTTGAAACCGATTTCTCGGTCTCGTGTGGAGCTCGGGGCCCTCACCGAAATGAGGGGCAGCTAGCCCTTACCGGTCCCTCGGGAGAGGTAAGGCCGACGATTTGAGCAAAGAACAAAGACCCTAGTCTCAGCGAGGAGGTCCCTCCACTAACCCGGAAGATCGTTGAGCGCTTCCCCTCCCAAGCCAAAGCTAAGACTCGGGCACCTTGGAGAGCTAGAGAGCACAAACCAAAGCGACCTAGGGAGAGAAGAGCTCAAAGATAATGAACATCTCCTCTCCAAGGTGCCCTTTGAGGTCTATTTATAGATTTTAGTTTGGTGGTCTGTCGATAACCAAATCCCGCTGTCCATTCTCACTATCCGCACACCGGATTGGTCTGTCAACAGCCAAACTCCGCTGTTTGGAGAGGCTAAACGCAGACCACCAGGGGCTCCTTGGTAAAAATCCCTTCCTGGACTTTTACGGGGCGAGCCAGCCCGCTTCGCGACCTCCCTCGCGAGTGGATCTCGCGAGCCTCGGGGTCGGCGAACCCCAGAGGTACTATCAGCACTCACTCTAGGCGGGCTCGCCTAGCGGACTCCTTCCTCGGATGGTTGGGCTGGCTGATAGCGACCTGGCCAAGCCGACTGCCCTTGCGATCGGAGCTCGCGAACCCCTGGGTCGGCGAACCCCAGGTTGGCTATCCGCACCCCAAAATGGCTAACTGTACCCCAAGAGTAGCTAACTGCACCCCAAGGTTCCGGGCTCGCCTGGCGAGCTCCCTTCTCAGCTGGTCGGGCTCGCATGTACTGCCCTCGCCGAGCTTCAAAGGAGCCGGTTACCCTCCCTTCGCTGGGCTCGCTCGCCTGCGCAGTCTCTTGCTCTTCCTTGGCCTGCCTCGCCGGAGATCAGGGTTCGCCCCTCTTGGCTCGCCTCCTTGAGCGCGAGCTTTGGTTGCTTCCTGGCGAATATCGGGGTTGTACACATGGAGCACAACAGTAATCGAAGAAATATTCCCATATTCAAAGGTGGAGTCATGGATGGACAAAGATATACATAACCTTTCCATCCTGCCACGAGGCCAGAACATCGACCATAGCACCCAACTCTACCAAAATCCCAACAACTACCAACCAAAAATACATAACTCTTTTAAGGGAACTATTTTCAATGTCAGTGGCCTGGCCACATAAGGGCTAATTGCCCGTGGAGGAATTTCTCACCAAGGATGGAGTCACGTGCACCATTCCAAGGTGCACCTGCACCATTCCAAGGTGCACCGACACCATTTCAAGGTAAAGGAAGAGGTCGTGGAGGCAGCTACCAAGGAAGAAATGAAGGTAATCCGATAAACCCCATACCTCCACTACAGAAAGTATATGCGTTGGACCTTACTCGAGAGTACGAGCCCAAGGACATGAACTTTTGCCTTTCTGTATTTCTTTCCCTAAGGTAACTTATTTGAGAAAAAAATTCACACTTTATAAAATTTACTTCAGGTGTATGCATGGTAAGTGGAAAACTTGCACACACCCTATTTTACAGGAGCCTTACACTCCTTTTTATCAGAAAGCTTCATCCAAGACATACCCAATGTTGAGTACTTCTTTGGGCTACATCTAGGAGTTTGCCTCCCAAACGGATCAGAGATACTCTCTTCTACCCAGTGCACATTCCCAGTCTGTTTAAAGGAAGATTCTTTCAAAGCCACCGCCACAATGTTAGCACTTCCCGACTTTGACCTCATTCTAGGAATGAAGTGGTTAAAAATGCATGGTGCTCTGATAAATTGCACAACAAAGGAAGTCATCTTACACCCTGCATCAAATAACGAACTCATCTTCAAAGGTATTAAATTAATTTCCCGAGCATTATTATCCTCCATTCAGGTAGATAAAGCTTATACTCAAGGAGAGAAGGTATTCGAGGTATGCTTTGAATGTTGGGCAGCAGTAGTAATATACTAGAGGTACTAGTAGTTATGGATTTCCTCGAGGTATTCTCAGAGAAATAAACTGGACTAGCACCCCTCCATAAGGTCGAGTTCAAAATTGAATTAGTACTCGGAGCTCAATTTGTATCCCGAGCCCCTTACCTAATGGCCCCAAGAGAACTAGCCGAGTTTAGGAAGCAACTAGAAGAATTGGTCACAGATGGCTTTGTCCATCCCAGTTCATCAGCATGGGGAGCCCCAGTCCTTTTTGTCAAGAAAAAGGATTGGACATTATGAATTTGTATCGATTATCAGGAACTCAACCGTCTAACGGTATGAAACACCTACTCCCTTTTCCCGAATAGATGAACTATTCGACCAACTTCAAGGAGCATGCATCTTCTCGAAACTATATGATTCGAGTACTACCAATTACGGATCCAATATGAAGACATCCTTTAGCTCAAGATATGGACTATATGAATTTACAGTAAATCCATTTGGCCTCACTAATGCCCCCTCGACAATTATGACGTTAATGAACCAAGTCTTCGGACCCTACCTTGACATCCTTGTCATTGTCTTTATATATGACAATTCTGTATACTCCAAGATAGAGAAGGACCATACCCAACACTTAGGGTTAGTCTTGGAAAAACTAAAGGAGCAACACTTGTTTGCTAAATTCAGCAAATGCAAATTTTGGCTCAAGGAGGTTGGCTTTCTGGGCCATGTGACCAGTGAAGCAAGAATAGCAGTAGATCCCACTAAGATTCAAGCCGTACAAGACTGGGCTCTGTTAAAAATATTCGTGAACATCCGCAGTTTTCTAGGACTACCATGATACTACCACAAAATCATGGAAGGATTCTCAAAGATTGTCATCCCTCTTACAGCCCTCACCAAAAAGGACACCCCATTCAAATAGATGCAAAAATGTGAAGCCACCTTTCAAAACCTAAAAATATGGCTAACATCGGCACCTATCCTCACCCTCCCCTCTGGAAATGAAGGTTTCCAAATATATACTGACACCTCTATTCAAGGAATGGGAGCAGTCCTAATGCAGAACAAGAAGGTAATTGCCTATGCATCAAGACAACTTAAGAAACAAGACCTGGAACTCGGATTCATCATCTTCCCTCTAAAAACTTGGAGACACTACCTCTATATAGTACACTGTGAAATCTTCTCGGATAACAAAAACCTACAATATATACATAACCAAAAGGATCTTAACTTACGACAGAGATGTTGGTTAGAATTATTTTACGAATACGAGTATACATTACATTACCACCCGGGTAAAGATAATACAGTCGTAGATGCTCTAAGCCGACCATTACATGTCTCAAGTTACTAAATTATAGAAATCAAGCTCGCTCAGATGCTGGAATGATTATGTTGGGAAAAACCCTTATGATTTATCTAACAAATTATCTTAAAGTGATTTCATCAGTTAGGTTGTATTACCACATTGTATAGAAAGGGTAGAATGGTCATTAGATGTCCTAGGATGTCACACTCACCTTTGAGTCTCAAGACCAGGTCAAAAGAAGCACAAATTCAGTTGAGTTAAAACTTACATCGAATAGTAGTCGACGCAACTTCGACTAGAAGTTGACGTAACTCTGACTAGAAGTCGAAGCAACTCAGACTGACTGTTGAAGTATCAAGTAAAGTCGACGTAGCATCAAAATAAACTCAACGCAGAAGGAAGAGCCTGTCGAAGCCATCTTAGAAGTTGACGTAACATTGACTTCAATTCGACCCAGAAGATAAAGTTAATGTCCAAGTCTTCAACTCGATGGATAAGTCGATAAGTACTCGACACAACGTCGACATCTGAGTTCAGCAAGAGGTAAGAAGGAATTCAAAGCTAATTCTATAAGAACTCAGAGGTGCGTCGATATGACGAATAATAAAGTCGACCCAGCGTCGAATACAGACAGAAAAAGTGTTGGGGATGGAACGTTCACCTAGAGGGGAGGAGGGTGTTAGGTGATCATGATACTTTTTGATCTATTAGTGTGAGTTATCAATGTTCAAGCAATGCACAAAGTTAACACACAAATAAGTCACACCAGACGACACAAGATCTATAGAGGTTCCTCAAGAAGAGTTGTCTTGAGTAGTCCTCTTTCCCTCTACGCCTACCCAGTAGTGTGCTAGGCTCGTCCAACTCCACCGAAAGCTTCAGGCCCTCAAGCCTTACAACACGGACCATCACGTCCTAACAGCCTAGGCCCGCAAGCCCCTACTGCCCCCGAGCCTGCAAGCTAGACACTTAGGCCCTCAGGACCTACAACACGGACCCGCAAGTCCCAACAGCCTAAGCCCGCAAGCCCCTACTGCCCCCGAGCCCGCAAGCTCGACAGATCGTACCCGCAAGCGCACTGCCCTGGCCCTCAAGCCTCACAGCTCTCCAGCCCTCAAGCTAGACAAATTGGCCCGCAAGCCTTACAACAAAATACAGTAATAAAATAAACCGTTTCTTCAGCCAGATGAAATTTGGCAACTTAGCCTTGTTGAAGATTAGCTTCTTAAGATTGAAGAAGATTGTTCTGAATCAGATCTTGAGCGCACGGTTCTTCTTCAAATCTTTTCTTAGCCAGATGAGGATTGGCTTCTTAGCAGTCGATGAAGATGACTGCTCCTTCTTTTTCTCTTTCTTTCTTGCGGCGCTTGTGTTTTTTGATTCGCTATGTGCGCAAGTTCTTTCTTGATGATTAACCTTTTAGGGCGACCTCATGTATCCTTTTATAAGACTGCGATGTCTCCCAATGGTCTTCTAAAAAGTTTCTTTATGTGTCAGACCTCCATTCCTTTTTAGCACACGCTGATATCCTTATTTCTTTTTGGAGTACGTGCTAAAACCTCGATTCATTAAGTGCACGCGCTGATTGGACAATCAGGCGGTGACATTGACTACTAACAGTACGCCCGCATGATTTGAATCTGTCTCGACGATATTTCCATTGTTATGACGACATGGATAATATCTCGACGACAGCCCTTTGTCGATGCCTTTAACTCTGGTGGACCTTCATGTCTTCTTTCTTCTGCCTCTGATGCTGGCATCACGACAATATGAGACATTCTGGCGATTCTTCATATACGACGATATGTTGTTTCTGACTGTGTCGTTGAGATCCTCTTTCTTGCAATATGTCATCGTAATCATGTTGTTTACTCGACGACATTCCTTCCTTCGATGTCTTTGATTCTTCTCTGCATTCGATGATCTCGCCACGTCTCAGCGTTCGACGATCGGCCTTCTTCATTCGACGATCTCGCCATGTCTCAGCGTTCGACGATCGACATTCTTCGTTCGACGATCTCGCCATGTCTCAGCGTTCGACGATCGACATTCTTTGTTCGACGATCTCGCCATGTCTCAGCGGTCGACGATCGACATTCTTCATTCGACGATCTCGCCATGTATCAGCGGTCGACGAATACTTTGCTTCTCAGCGGCTGCTGCTCTGCCCGTCATTACGACGACAAGCACGCATTGTCGATGATATCACATGTTCTTCTCGATGATATGTACTTATATTTTCCTAAGATTATGAACTAGATGTACGATCAAATACAAAGTGAAGTACTCTTGACATGATGACTTCATTAAATCAGGAATCATGTTGGCAAGATTCCCAACAATCACCCCCTATTTAAAGAAGTCAGAATCTCAATTCAAGCCTACTTTAACTTGACATTAAATATCATAATCTTAGATGGAACTGTTTAAGGATTTAACTTATCTTTTGCAGAACTTTTGGAGTACATCAAGCTTGTAGATCCCCCTTGATTTGATGCCTCTTCCTTGCTCCCCCTGCCTTTATGGTCTTCTTGAGCACCACTTGAGCACCATTTTCCCCCCTTTCTGACTTCTTGCCTCCTGCTTTTCTAACCAAGGAGTAGCACAAGCTCCCCCTTGCTCAGGAATGATTCTTCATGGTCCTGTGAGATTTTCTGAGCACTCATCTAGAAAGGCATTAGTAAATAGTAAAGTTGAGGGTTACTCTAAGTTTAACATTCCCAATTGGAATTTGAAGAAGTTAAACTTAGCTTCATCTAGGAGCTTTGTAAATATATCAGCCACTTGTTTGTCTGTTGGGACAAATTCAAGGGTGATATCTTCATTTTCCATATGCTCCCTGATGAAGTGATACCTGATCTCAATATGCTTAGTCCTGCTGTGAGATATAGGGTTCTTAGCAATTGAGATGGCACTCAAAGAGTCACAAAACAAGGGTGTTTTGGTCATCTTTAGATTGTAGTCTTCAAGTTGATGTTGAATCCATAGCAGTTGGGCACAGCAGCTCCCAGCAGAGATATACTCCGATTCTGCTGTCGAGATTGCCACACTGGTCTGCTTCTTACTGCTCCATGAAATCAGTCTTTTACCAAGGAATTGGCATGTCCCTGAGGTACTCTTTCTATCTTCCTTGCACCCTGCATAATCTGCATTTGAATAACCAGTCAGTTCACACTCATTATTCCTAGGGTACCATAGGCCAAGATTTGATGTACCCTTTTAGGTATCTTAAGATTCTCTTGACAGAGACATAGTGAGATTCCTTAGGATTCACCTGATATCTAGCACAGACACATGTAGCAAACATTATGTCAGGCCTACTTGTAGTTAGATAGAGCAAGGATCCAATCATGCATATGTACTTTGTTTCATCAAAGAGTATGCCCTTCTCATCCTTGTCCAGAGACACATTGGTTCCCATTGGAGTTTTCATTGAAGAAGCACTCTCCAATCCAAATTTCTTGACTAGCTCCCTAGTGAATTTGGTCTGAGAGATGAAAATCCAATCTTCAGATTGTTTCACTTGGAGACCTAGGAAGTATTTGAGCTTACCCATACTGCTCATCTCAAACTTTCCCTTCATCAAGTTGGCAATCTTTTTGCAGAGATTGTGATCTGTAGAGCCAAAGATGATGTCATCTACATAGATCTATACTAGCAAGATCTTGCCCTTCACTTCCCTTAGGAACAATGTCTTATCAATCTTTCCCCTTGAGAAATTGTTCTCAATTAGAAAGCTTGACAGAGTCTCATACTAGGCCCTAGGTGCCTGCTTTAAGCCATAAAGTGCTTTTCTAAGAAAATAAACATAATTAGGATAAGTAGAGTCAACAAAACCTGAAGGCTGCTCTACATATACTTCCTCTTTGAGGTCACCATTTAGGAAGGCTGACTTCACATCCATTTGGTAGACCTTGAAAACTTTGTATGCTGCATAGGCGAGGAACAGTCTTATTGCTTCCAGTCTGGCTACTGGAGCGAATGTCTGATCAAAATCTAACCCCTCCTCTTGTCTGTAGCCTTTTGCCACTAGTCTTGCTTTATTCTTGGTGATGATTCCATTTTCATCCAACTTTTTCCTTTAGACCCATTTGGTTCCTATGATGTTGTGACCTTGGGGTCTTGGAACCAATTTCCAAACTTTGCATCTTTTAAATTGGTTCAGTTCCTCCTACATTGCAACAATCCAAAATTGATCCTGATTTGCTTCCTCAAATTTCTTGGGTTCAATTTGAGAGAGAAAACTCAGGTACAAACTCAGCTCTACTCCTTGTCAGCACCCCTTGGTTGACATTTCCGATTATCTGCTCTTGGGGATGATCTCTTACTTGTCTTAAGGCAGTTGGAAGTGTTCTGGGTATTTCTGCAGGAGCTACTTCTGCGGGCCATATTTCTTCTGTCGTTTATGTATCTTCTGCAGGTTCTACCTCTATATCAACCATCACTGGCTGATTCTTGTTGTTGAATGAGGTGTCAGCATTGTCTTTAATGGATAGCTTATCTAATCTTTCTAATGTACCTGCATTCACTATAGAACTAGACCAACCCTTATGGATAAGGCTAGTCTCATCAAATATGACATGAACAGATTCATCCACTGTTTGGGTATTGAGGTTGTATACTCTGTATGCCCGGCTGTAGGAGCTGTATCCAACAAAAATACCTTCACGACTTTTCTCAGCAAACTTAGTTAGTTTGGATTTCCCATTATTAAGGACATAGCATTTGCTACCAAAGATCCTAAAGTAGGAGAGAGTTGGTTTTCTGCCCTTCATTAGCTCATAGGGAGTTTTCTTGTGGTTTTTGATGATTGAGGCCCTGTTTATCACATGACAAGCAGTGTTGACAACCTCTGCCCAGAAGTATTTTGGTAATGAGGAGTCACTTAGCATTGTCCTGCTAGCCTCTATCAAGGTTCTGTTCTTCCTTTCAGCAACCCCATTCGGTTGAGGAGTTCTGGGGGAGGAGAATTCTTGGGAGATACCTAGGTCTTGGCAGAATTCTGTCATGGCCCTTGACTGAAATTCTGTCCCATGGTCACTTCTGAATTTGACCACAGTACAACTCATCTCATTCTGGATCTGCCTGACAAAATTCTTCAAGATATCGAGAGTATCTGATTTTTTTTTGAGGAAGAATACCCAAGTGAACCTTGAGTTGTCATCAACAACTACAAGGGTGTATGCCTTCTCTCCTAAGCTATGAACTGACATGGGACCAAATAAATCCATGTGCAGTAAAAATAAGCACCTTGTAGACATTTTGTTAGAGATGCTTTTAAATCTAGTCCTAGTCTGCTTTCTAAGTTGGCAGGCTTGACAAGGACCATCTTTGATGCACTTAATGTCAGGTCCATTTCTGACCAGGTTTTGTGAGAAAATCTTGCCTATTGTCTTATAATTGATGTGTGCAAGTCTCTTGTGCCATTGTACACATAGAGCCTCTTTGCCATCAGCTACAAGACATATGGGCATGGAAGAATTTATATTAAGGAAATTTAAGCAATAAATGTTCCACTCCGAGTGCCAGTTAAAGTAGTCTCAGAATCTGAGGACTTCTTAATTAGACACTTGTCCTTGTTGAAAGTAATAACAAAGCCTAGATCACAAAGCTGACTTATGCTTATGAGGTTGTTTCTCAACCCCTCCACATAAGCTACCTTTGTGATGGTAACTAACCCATTAGTTATGTTACCGTAGCCCCTAGTCACTCCCTTTTCTGAACCTCCAAAGATAACAGTCGGTCCATTCTCCACAGGGATGAATTCTTACAAATACTTTCTGACTCCAGTCATATACCTGGAGCAGCCACTGTCCAAATACCAAATTGGAGATTGGTTGGCATTTGGATCTACCTGCAAAACAAATCACTCCCCCTTAGGTACCCAATAGGATTAGGTCCTTGGTTTCTGTTAGGGTGATAGATTGGAATCGCAAACCTCGGTGGATTCTGCACTCTCCTTGCATTGAGCCCAGGTGGGTTGAACCAACAGTCCAATGCAAAGTGGCCTACTTTCCCGCAGCACCAACACTCATATCTGTTATATCTTCTCTTCTGCTTCATCATCTGAGTATGATGACAGTGCTGATGAGCAGGAGAGAAGGCTTCTTGTCTAACAGATCTAGGGTGAACCTCATGTATGTGAGCCGGGGGAGGAATTGGCTTCACCACTCTTTGGTTCACCTTCTTGGGAGCAGGCTTTGTAGGAACAGCCTTTCCCATTCTCTTGTCTGTTGTTGATGCAGGTCTGTGGGCTGAAGGACTTGCTAACAACACCTTCTTGTAAGAGGGTCTAGCTTCAGGATCTTTGCCCATGACTGGCTCCTGATTGAAACTGATACCAGCTTTGAACTGTCCAGAGAAGGTGTCAGTTGCTGGCAGGATAGTTTTGGGCATTGAGAGGCTGGAAGCAAGTTTCTTCTCAGCTAACAACATTTCCTCAAGGTCCCTAATGACCTTGTTTTTCTGTCCTAACTCAGCATTCTTAAGACTTATGGCTTCCTTAAGCTTGTCCACTTCTTTGCTCATAGAAGTTAGCTTCCCAGCTGTCTCCTGGAGCTTGGATTGGACAGGCTTCAAGGATTCTAACTCCTTGGTTGTCACCTTGAGGAGTTTCTTACTATTTTTGAAGGCTTTCCATAAGGCTTTATATTGCCTTATTAGTTCAGATTCAACTTCATACTGAGATCTTAGGGATGTGCTGTTGCCAGCAGACACCTCCTCATCATCCTGCAAAGAATCTGCCACTGATCCAGAATCAGAGGCAGATAGAGAAGTTATGTGTTTTACCTTTCCAGGAGAGTTGTCATCCTGGTTACCTTCATTGATGGCCATCAGTCTAATAAGTGCTTCATCCTCAGTCCTAGAGGAGCTTGAGTCAGAGTCACTCAATGTTTTGGTCTTCTTTGCCATGAACCCATTTTTAGAGGTTCTCTTGCTCCTAGAGCTTCTTCTCTCTTCATGGTTCTTTGACTCCTTTTTCTTGGAGGGGCAGTCTGCAGCCATGTGACCTGTTTTGCTGCAAGAATAACAAACAGTATTATTTAAATCATATTTACTGGAGTTGGATTTATACCTGTCCTCCCTGGGATCCCTGGATCTGTCCCGATAGTCAGATCTTCTGGAGCTTGAGGAGGAGATTCTGCTGTTGTCCCTCCTCCTTCTGTGTAATAGCTTTCTGAATTATTTTGAGAGGAGGGCCACCTCTCTATCAGTATCATCAGAGTTAGAGGAGCTGGCTTCTGATTCCTCACTGTTCTCAATTCTATTCTGAGAAGCAGAGGTCTTGCCCTTGAATCTTCTGGTGCTCCCAGCCTTTAGAGCCACTGATCTTTCTCTTGAGCTAAACTTTGAGCTTTCTTATTCTTCAGCTTTCCTTGTATTAAGCTGAAGTTCATGAGACAGCAGCTTTCCGTATAGGTTCTTGGGCTCCATGTTGCCCAGTTGGCCCATCTCTCTGATGGCACATATCTTGATATCCCATTCCTTTGTGAGGTATCTGAGAAATTTGTCATTTAGATCAGAGTTTGTGAACTCTCTGTCGTAGTTTCTCAGTCCGTTCACAATCTTGAAAAATCTCTCATAGCAGTTGGAGATTGTTTCATTCTTGCCTTGTTTGAAGGCTTCATATTCCTGGTTGAGGAGAGATTTCCTGTCATCCCTTACCTCTTCAGTACCCTCCATGTATACGATCAAGGAGTCCCACATCTCCTTGGCGGCTTTGCAGTGAATTAAATTTTGGAGGGTTGAGTCATCTATGGAACTTACGATGGCGTTTTGTGCCCTCTTGTCTAGACTTGCCAAGGCCAGCTCGTCCTTGGCCATGTCCTCATATTTCTTTATCACCTGCCTGGTTGGATCAATAGTGGAGGCAGTGGTAGGGATGAAGGGACCCTGCTTGATTGTCAGGTAGATTCTTGGGTCATCTGCCTCCATAAAGAGTCATACTCTTTCCTTCCAAATGGGGAAATTCTCTTTTGTGCAGATGGGAAGCTTCATGGCTCTCATTTCGAGATTCGGATCTCCACCGGCCATGGTGAGTCATTCCTGATCTAGATCAGAATGTGAAGTCTCCTTTTGATCAACCTCGCTCTGATAGCACTTGTTGGGAATGGAACGTTCACCTAGAGGGGGGGGGGGGGGGGGGGTGTTAGGTGATTTTGATTCTTTTTGATCTATTAGTGTGAGTTATCAATGTTCAAGCAATGCACAAAGTTAACACACAAATAAGACACACCAGACGACACATGATCTATAGAGGTTTCTCAATACGGGGTGTCTTGAGTAGTCCTCTTTCCCTCTACGGCTACCCAACAGTGTGCTAGGTTCGGCAAACTCCGCCAAAAGCTTCAGGCCCTCAAGCCTAACAAAACGGACCTGCAAGTCCTAACAGCCTAAGCCCGCAAGCCCCTACTTCCCCCGAGCCCGCAAGCTCGACACTCAGGCCCTCAAGCCCTACAACATGGACTCGCAAGTCCCAACAGCCTAGGCCCGCAAGCCCCTACTGCCCCCGAGCCCGCAAGCTTGACAGATCGCACCCGCAAGAGCACTGCCCTGGCCCTCAAGCCTCACAGCTCTCCAACCCTCAAGCTAGACAAATTGGCCCGCAAGCCTTACAACAAAATACAGTAATAAAATAAACCCTTTCTTCAGCCAGATGAAATCTGGCAACTTAGCGTTGATGAAGATCGGCTCCTTAAGATTGAAGAAGATTGTTCTGAATCAGATCTTGAGGGCACGGTTCTTCTTCAAATCTTTTCTTAGCCAGATGAGGATTGACTTCTTAGCAGTCGATGAAGATGACTGCTCCTTCTTTTTCTCTTTCTTTCTTGCGGCGCTTGTGTTTTTCGATTCGCTATGTGCGCAAGTTCTTTCTAGATGATTAACCTTTTAGGGCGACCTCATGTGTCCTTTTATAAGACTGCGATGTCTCCCAGCGGTCTTCTAAAATGTTTCTTCATGTGTCAGACCTCCATTCCTTTTTAGCACGCGCTGATATTCTTATTTCTTATTGGAGTACGCGCTAAAACCTCGATTCATTAAGTGCACGCGCTGATTGGACAATCAGGCGGAGGCATTAACTGCTGACAGTACGTCCGTACAATTTGAATCTGTCTCGACGATATTTCCATTGTTATGACGACATGGATAATATCTCGACGACAGCCCTTTATCGATTCTATGAACTCTGGTAGACCTTCATGTCTTCTTTCTTCTGCCTCTGATGCTGGCATCACGACAATATGAGACATTCTGGCGATTCTTCATATACGATGATATGTCGTTTCTGACTGTGTCATTGAGATCCTCTTTCTTGCAATATGTCATCGTAATCATGTTGTTTACTCAATGACATTCCTTCCTTCGATGTCTTTGATTCTTCTCTGCGTTCGACGATCTCGCCACGTCTCAGTGTTCGACGATCGACATTCTTCGTTCGACGATCTCTCCATGTCTCAACATTCGACGATCGGCATTCTTCGTTCGACGATCTCTCCATGTCTCAGCGGTCGACGATCGGCATTCTTTGTTCGACGATCTCGCCATGTCTCAGCGGTCGACGAATACTTTACTTCTCAGCAGCTGCTTCTCTGCCTGTCATTACGACGACAAGCATGCATTGTAGACGATATCGCCTGTTCTTCTCGACAATATGTACTTATATTTTCCTGAGATTATGAACTAGATGTACGATCAAATACAAAGTGAAGTACTCTTGACATGATGACTTCTTTAAATCAGGAATCATGTTGGCAAGATTCCCAACAAAAAGGATGTTTTTTGCTGTCTTTTCTAATACCTTTTCAAAAGGTCTACAAAGCTGAAAATTGTTCTCTAATGGCTCGTTTATTGCCAAGAATGGAATGGAGTATTCCAGAGAAACATGAATGACATTGTTGGAAGATATTCAAATCAGTCTTGACTGGTCGGGAACAGAAATAGAAGGAAATAGTTATTATCCAATGGACATTCCTTCTAAGGACAGTCCAGATGAAGAAAGAAATTCAAACACAAATCAATAGAGAATAAGTATGTTGGGGAAGAAAAAGAAAAACAACTATTATTCTCTCTGTCTAATCCTTGGGCCTTCTTCTTCCT
Organism: Dactylorhiza incarnata; assembly: GCA_033032865.1. Lineage (NCBI taxonomy): Eukaryota > Viridiplantae > Streptophyta > Magnoliopsida > Asparagales > Orchidaceae > Dactylorhiza > Dactylorhiza incarnata. The sequence continues at coordinate 6,480,135 of JAWHQI010000033.1, read as the reverse complement.
CCTCCGGCCCTAAGACAGTATAGAAGAAGAACTTCTCTGCACAGGAAAACAACACAACAAGCCTATTGCTTTCTATTCTACATCATAAAGCAGCAAGCCAACAAAAGTGCAGAGAGGATTAGGATCAAAGCTCATACCACTTGCAATCATCACTATCTTAAGCAAGGGTTCATTATAATCAGATCATGAAGTTTATAAAAGCAACAGCATCCAGAGAGATAGCTGCTAAAGGATTCTAACTAAAGAATAATATCCTCTTCTTCCTCCTCTTTTACTGTTCTTATTCAGCATCTCTAAAAGAGTTTTAAGAATCCCTCTTCAAAGGTTTCAGTGGTTCTAAGAGTCTCCTTAGCAAAAGAATCAGTGGTTCTAAGAGTCTCCTTAGCAAAAGAATTGGTGGTTCTAAGAGTCTCCTTATCAAAAGACTTAGTGGTTCTGAGAGTCTCCTTATCAAAAGACTCAGGCACAGTTACTGCAATCCTACCGGGGAGGTAGAAGAGTGGACTAACAACATTTTAGGGAACCATGATAAAACTTATGTGTCTTCTGCATTGTTTTTCTGTGCTGTCCCAGTTTACTGTTTTCTGTTCTATATTTACTGTGATTACTTTATTCTGTTTTGGTGTTGATGAATGCATAGTACTTAGTAGTTTTATTGTGTGTGCATAATTAGTGTAAAGATATTTTAAATCTCTATTCACCCCCCCCCCCCCTCCCTAGAGAATACTCAGAGGCACACTGTGCACTTTTAGATTAGGGGTTACCTGGGTATCTCCATATCGCCCCAAGTCAGACAACAAGTATCTAAACTGGTTAAAAGTCAAGTGAGCCATAAGGGAGCAGATCAAGGAAGGTCAGAATGAGGATCAGACCCTAGATTCTATAATTCAATCCCTCTTGGAAGGTCCGCAGGAGGACCATTCAATGAAGGATGGTTTGCTCCACTTCCAAAACCGCTTATATATTCTCGTATTCAGAAGATCAGGGAGGAGATACTACAAGAAGCTCACTGGACCAAGTACTAAGTACACCCCGAAATCACCAAAATGTATGGTGACCTCCGAATAATGTTGTATTGGTCAGTGTTGGAGCCTTAGCTTTTGATTTGAGTTAGGATCCATCCTTTTGTTAATAAGTCATCTAATAATTTAGATCAATTAAGAAATCTAAGTAAACATAAATTAAATATGATGCGATCGAATCGGAGAATATACTTAAGCATATAAAATAAAAGTTCTCTGCGCTCGACGAATGACTAACGACGCTCGACAAATAGCCAGACAACCAGTGCTCGACAAATCCTCATCAGAACAGCGTTCGACAAATGGCGAAATACGCTCGACGAATTCAGTCAGAGAAATCTCAGCGGCCAGACATTCCCTGAACAGCGCTCGACAAATTCAACTCAGAATTCTCAGCGGTCTACGAATTCTAAGATAGAGACAATTGCTCAGCACATCAGACGGCGAGCCCAGCCTCACAAATGTAGAGCTGGGATCGCTGAATTCCTTTCTGAATTATTTTAATATTCTTTTTACTGTCTCTTAGCCGTTGTAGGTCAATCAATGCCATTAGCCGTTGCAATTGCTTTAATGAAAAGAAACGGCAGGTTATCCTCTCGAGGAGTCAAAGCATTGATGCAGACCTCAGCTCTTTCCTTCTTCCCAAGAGAAGAATTCAAAATAAGAGTAAAGGTTCTCAGATTATAAAAGGACAGTTACAGAGAAAGCAAGATATAGAACACCCGACAGAAATAAAGAGGAAACTCATTTTTTTCTTCATTGCTAACATCTTCCTGCAGATTCAAAACAACCTGAGACACAGATCACAATCACTTGCTCAGGTTCATCACTGCAAAAGCAGGGAGAAGTGTTTAAAAGAAGAGGCCTCCATAACTGTCATCAAACCATATCAGACAGGGGGAGCTCTTCAAAATCAGATCCATTCAACACCACATTTGGATCTCCAAGAGTCTTCTTATAAAGAGAAGAACAATATAATTTCTGTTTTCATTTTTTTCTTCCTTACCCCATCCTGTACAGGGTTATAACTCCCTTCAAAAGTTAATCCCGGTGACAGGGCACCTTAGCAAAAACCTGTAGTTTGGTTAGAGCACCTTATCAACAGCTCACCTGTTGTGAGGGCACCTTATCAACAACCTCCTAGTGGATTCCTTTCAGTGGGTAGAAGAGTAGATGTACCCAGTTGAGGGGAACTACTATATATTTTGTGTCATCTGGTTTTGTTTGTTTTTACTTTACTTTTATTACTGTTGTGCTGTTATTTTTCTTATGCACTGTTAGTGCTTGATTTTATTCCCCACCCAGCATACATATCTATATATATAGCATTACTTTAAAGAAAAACTTAAACAAGATCTTTTAATAAGATAAATAAGAACTAGACCCTTCTTTCAATTGATATCAGAGGAAGTTGATTTGTCACACAGGTTAACACCTGAAATCACAAAGATCACCTAGTTCTTAAATCTGTTTTTAAAAGTTTTTCAAAAATGACACAAGACCTTTTATTTTCAGATCCACTTGTTTGTAATCTAAATAGATTTACTTAATGGCAAGTTAGAATTAAGATATATGCAAATGCCACAGATGAAGAAACTTATAAATCCATTTTGACAGGACCTCCCCTCATATCATCAAAGGTAGTTACACCTGCATTACCTAGTTCCACGGGTCTCAAATCTCCTTCGAGAGCAATGAAAGGGCCTGTTTATGTTGGCGCTGATATATCCTCTTCAAAGAAAACTGCCGAAATAAAACGTGAACCTTCTCCCATCTCTTCAACTAACTATATTTTTGATGCAGAACCATCAACAAATCTAAGTGAAGAAGAACATAGAGCTAGAGCTTTCTGCATGATGGCCATATATGGAGGCTCATCTCAAATTCTAGATGCAGAAATCGAATCGGAAAAGCTTGAGGTAACTGAGGCAACTCCAACTTATAATTTTACCTCTACTCAAGATAAAATCAATTATAAATTAACTTTTACAGATATAATAAAACATAACATAGAAATCAAGGAGTTAATAAACAGAAATCATTTAACTCCTGAAATTAATAAACTAAAAGAAAATTTAAAAATATCAGAAGAAATCTTCCTGAAAAACAAATTTGAAAATTATTCTAAAGAAAAAGTAATTAATCATGATCAACAAAAACCTTCAAATTTATATTTTAATGAAATAAAAAGGCTAATATATTTCAAATGCTAAACCTTTCAACTCTAGTAAAATTTAAAGAAACTTCCTAATTAATTATTAATAAGTTTCTCACCATTAAACTCCATCCTAATTCAAACAGCAAATATAAATTTACATGGATTGTTTCCATTATAAAAATAATGTTAATACAACTTTGTATTCTTACAGACTTCTCCAAGTCAGTTTGAGCATTCTACTGTAGCTGCATTGATCAGAAATGATCATAGCACTGAGTGTGAGTCTCTTCTGATAAAGGGATTCTATGAGAAAGAAGATGTCTGGCAATGTTTTTTTATAATCTAAAACATTCCTTAGAATTCATTAACAGCTGTAGCAACTCATATATTAAAATCTTTCTAGAATAATAAAATTAACCAAGTGAGAGAGAAAATGAGAAGCTCAAAACCCCAAATAAGATTTAATCTCTCTAATTACAAAGATTGCTGCAATTGAAAATTTTAACTTCAAGAAATAAGCTGCTGCAATTGAAAATTTTAAGAGCTGTTTAGACTAAAATGAGATTACCAGTCCACTAGTTTTGATCTGGATTAAGGATCCCAACTCAAATAGGGGGAGATTGTTGGAACCTTAGCTTTTGATTTGAGTTAGGATCCATCCTTTTGTTAATAAGTCATCTAATAATTTAGATCAATTAAGAAATCTAAGTAAACATAAATTAAATATGATGCGATCGAATCAGAGAATATACTTAAGCATATAAAATAAAAGTTCTCTGCACTCGACGAATGACTAACGACGCTCGACAAATAGCCAGACAGCCAGCGCTCGACAAATCCTCATCAGAACAGCGTTCGACAAATGGCGAAATACGCTCGACGAATTCAGTCAGAGAAATCTCAGTGGCCAGACATTCCCTGAACAGCGCTCGACAAATTCAACTCAGAATTCTCAGCGGTCTACGAATTCTAAGATAGAGACAATTGCTCAGCACATCATACGGCGAGCCCAGTCTCACAAATGTAGAGCTGGGATCGACGAATTCCTTTCTGAATTATTTTAATATTCTTTTTACTGTCTCTTAGCCGTTGCAGATCAATGAATGCCATTAGCCGTTGCAATTGCTTTAATGAAAAGAAACGATAGGTTATCCTCTCGAGGAGTCAAAGCATTGATGGAGACCTCAGCTCTTTCCTTCTTCCTAAGAGAAGAATTCAAAATAAGAGTAAAGGTTCTCAGATTATAAAAGGACAGTTACAGAGAAAGCAAGATATAGAACACCCGACAGAAATAAAGAGGAAACTCATTTTTGTTCTTCATTGCTAACATCTTCCTGCAGATTCAAAACAACCTGAGACACAAATCACAATCACTTGCTCAGGTTCATCACTGCTAAAGAAGGAAGAAGTGTTTAAAAGAAGAGGCCTCCAGAACTGTCATCAAACCATATCAGACAGGGGGAGTTCTTCAACATCAGATTCATTCAACACCACATTTGGATCTCCAAGAGTCTTCTTATAAAGAGAAGAACAATATAATTTCTGTTTTCATTTTTTTTTCTTCCTTACCCCATCCTGTACAGGGTTATAACTCCCTTCAAAAGTTAATCCCGGTGACAGGGCACCTTAGCAAAAACCTGCAGTTTGGTTAGAGCACCTTATCAACAGCTCACCTGGTGTGAGGGCACCTTATCAACAACCTCCTAGTGGATTCCTACCAGTGGGTAGAAGAGTAGATGTACCCAGTTGAGGGGAACTACTATATATTTTGTGTCATCTGATTTTGTTTGTTTTTACTTTACTTTTATTACTGCTGTGCTATGATTTTTCTTATGCACTATTAGTGCTTGATTTTATTCCTCACCCAGCATACATATCTATATATATAGCATTATTTGAAAGAAAAACTTAAACAAGATCTTTTAATAAGATAAATAATAACTAGACCCTCCTTTCAGTCAGGGATGAAGAGGGACGTAACTAAGTTTATAACACACTGTAAAGCCAGTCAAATGGTAAAATCCGAGTGCAGAAGCCATGGAGTCCTACTACAACCCCTGCCTGTCACCAAATGGAAGTTCGAAGAAATCTCCATGGACTTCGTCCATGGTTTAAACATGCTCCTATTCAGGAAATGACTCCATATGGGTAATAGTGGACCTACTAACCAAATTAGCGTGGTTCATCCCAGTCTGAAAAGAAGCTCCCGTAAGTATCTTAGTTCGCCTTTTCGTCGAGCAATTTGTACGATACCATGGGGTACCAAAGACAATTGTGTCTGATAGAGATGGATGCTTCACCTCCAAAGAGTGTAAAATGGTATAAGCTTTCTGAGTTTCAAAGTTAACCTTCAGTACCGCTTTCCACCCCCAAGCAGATGGCCAAACTGAACGAACAAATAGTACTATGGAAGACTAACTCCGACTATGCATTATAGACTATAACAAACCATGGGAGAAACTCTCACTCCTCATTGAGTTTTCTTATAATAACAGTCTGCAATCAAGTATCGAAATGGCTCCATATGAAGCCTTATATGGCAGGAGGTGCCATACACTATTGTCATGCATACAAGAAGAAGATAGGTAGATGTTGGCAGTACAGTTTATCGATGACATTGACACTACCATCAGGATTATCCGAGAAAGGATGCTCGAGGCTCAAAGTCGACAAGCCAAGTATTATGACTAAAAGAACCAAAAGGTTGAGTTTCGAGTAGGAGACCAGGTATTCCTGAAGATAAAGCCAATGCGTGGGTTTCCCATATCCGAAGTCACCGCAAGCTCAGCCCCCAATATATGGGACCATTTATAGTCTTAGAACGAATCGGACTGCTAGCTTACAGAATAAAGTTACCCCTAGATATTGCCAACCTACACAACGTATTCCACGTCTCTTCACTCTGACGATCTCTACTTCACCTGGACCAACATGTCTCTTCCTCGTCAGGATTAGTAGCATCAGATAGATCAGTTCATCTCAAACCGATGCGAGTTGTAGACTCAGATGCTCGAATATTACAGAAAAAGAAGGTCCCTTTACTAAAATTGTTATGGTCTAATCATGGGCAGGAGGAATTCACATGGGAACCTCGAGACTTAATGCAACTTAAATATCAAGAGCTATTTCTATCAGGTACCCCTTGAAACCTTCCTGCACTACTTTATACATTAAAATTCTTTACATACTTTTGCACCCATGAACCTAACTTGAATTTGGGGAACGAATTTTTTTTTGTTTATTGGATTTGTAACATCCCAATTTTTATAAGGATCCTAGAACGATTGGCACACCACATCACCTTGGAGATAAGACTAAACACTTAGAGAGAGAACATGGTGTGCATTTAGCCAAAATGACTTAAGTTACACAAAAGAATTCTTTCTTAGCCAATGGAGCTATCCACACCAAGACCCATGACCATGGATAGCTAAACCCTCAAAATGTTGACTTTGGTAAACATTGGTCAACCCAAATTAATTGTGGTCAAAACATGGTTTAATTAAAGACCTAAACCCCTTCTCAAAATACCTTAACCCCATAGCAACCCAAAGGCTCTCAATTCATACTCAATCCTCATTTTGACCCTTAACCCATGCTCAATTTCAGGTGCCCCATAATTAACCTAATTAACCCAAGTCAAAAGCCGAATTTATCTTAAGAAAGAATTTACCCAAAATGGAATTACTTCAATACGATTAGAATGAACCTTGCATGGCCTAAAGCATCCATAGGCAGCTAAGTGGAAGCTATCCCAGTCCTCTGAAGCCATCATCACTAAGCTAGGTGGCATGCTAGGTGTTGTCATGGCCAGCCAAGGTAAGCTTAAGGTAAAAATGCAAACACCCCTAGCCTATAAATGCCTCCCCTCTCCCTCCAGAAAGCTCATGCTAGCCTCAAGCAACATTTCTAAGCAGAGAGATTGAGTGGAATCCCTCAGGAGCAGTATAGCCAACTCAGTCACCCTAGCCATGGATTCCCGAATCGGAACCAAGAGAGCAATGAAAAATTAGTTGAGATTCCTTCCCCTTCCCCTTCTATAAGCATCTTAGAATGATTTTGAATCAAAATTGAGCTCATTTGATCCTTGATTTCACGCATATAGTCAGAAATATGTTGTCAGAATGAACCTGTTATTCCGGCTGACAACGGTGGCGTCAAGTTGCCAGACCATAACCAATAGATAGCCCTTATCACGACAAAACTACTGGTGGTGGTGGCGAAGTGTGGAGATGGACGGATGGTGGCGGAGGAGCCCCGAAATCCCCTCCCAGTCAGGTTCAATCTCAGTTGTTGGCTCAAGGTTGAAGATGAGCCCTCTATCATCTAATTACCTTAATATTATCAAATTGCAGCCTGTCATCGAGAAGGGCTTATATCTCTTTGTCGCTGAGATGGCTAGCCATGTCATCAAGACAGACCAACCTTGTCATCGAGAAGGGCTTATATCTTTTTGTCGTCAAGATGATTAGCCATGTTGTCACGATAGACCATCCTTGTCATCAAGAAGTGCATATATTTTTTTTCGTCGAGACGACTAGCCATGTCATTGAGATAGACTAGCCTTTTGTTGGGAAAAACCCCTTGTGATTTATCTAACAAATTATTTTAAAGTGATTTCCTAATCTAGGATGTATTACCCATATTGTATAGAGAGGGTAATCTGGTCATTAGATGTCCTAGGATATCACACTCATTTAGAGTGTCAAGACCAGGTCTAAAATAAGCACAAATTCAATTGAGTTAAAACTTGCGTCGAATAGAAGTCAACGCAAATCGGACTGAAAGTCGAAGAAACTAAGACTTCTTATCGAAGTATCATGTGAAGTCGATGCAACATCGAAATGAACTCGAAGCAGAAGGAAGATCCTGTCGAATCCATCATAGAAGTCGACGTAACTTCGACTATAATTTGACGCAAAAGATGAAGTTCAAGTCCAAGTCTTCAACTCGACGGATACATCGATAAGTACTCGACGCAACGTCAAAATCTGAGTTCAGTCAGAGCTAAGAAGGAATTTGAAGCTGCTTCTATAAGAACTCATAGGTGTGTTGATATGAAGAATAATGAATTCTACACAGGGTCGAATACAGACAGAAATGGTATGTTTTCTATTGTCCTTTCTGATCCTTCTTCAAAGTCTTTCAAAGATGAAATTTGAATTACAACGGCTCATTTATTACCAAGAATGGAATGGAGTATTTCAGAGGAACAACAAAGACATTCTTAGAAGTTATTCAAATCAGATGGACGGGTCGGGAAACCTAAATAGAAGGAAATATTAAATGTCCAATGGATATTCTTTCTAAGGACAGAACAGATGTGAACACTATTCGACAAGGAATAAGTATTCAGAAGAAGGAAGAGAAATATAACTAATTCATAATTTTGTCATCCTCTCCTTCCTCAAGTTCTTTCAGATAGAAACAAAAGAACCTCTCTGTACAGAAATACAAGGCGATTGCTTCTTCTTCTTATCAAACGTCAGCAAGCAAACAAGTGTACAGAGATTACAAGGATCAAAAGATCATAAACCTTGCATTCATCTCTATCATAAGCAAGGGTTCATTTTATACAGATCTTGAAGAATATTAAAAGCTCACAGCTATTAAAGGATTCATACAGCAGAATCATATTCTTCTTCTTCTTCTTCTTCTTTCCCTCTATTCTTATATTGAAACTAAGAAAGAGTCCTAAGAATCCCTCTTCAAAGGATTCAGTTGGATCTAAGAGTCTCCATATCAAAATACTCAGTGGTTCTAAGAGTCTCTTTATCAAAAGACTCAGTGGTTCTAAGAGTCTCCTTATCAAAAGACTCAGTGGTTCTAAGAGTCTCCTTGTCAAAAAACTCAGTGTTGGTTCTGAGACTTTCCTTATCAAAATACTTAGGAATATATAGTGCAATCCTACCAAGGTGGTAGAAGAGTGGACTACCCATGTTTTAATAAGACTCAGGCACATATAGTCATCCCCTCCTGAAGATGAGATGTTCAGCCTCTTAGCAAGAAGATTCAGAAAGTGGGTCAACACAGAAGATTTAAGAAGAAAAGAGTGGAGCTCAAAACCCAGATTTGATAAGCCTCCAAAGCAGGAGGTGATCTATTTTTCCTGAAGAAAACCAAGGCATATAGCTCCTGAGTGCCCTTAAGAGCAACAAAATAGGAGCAGTTGAAGAAAGGAGCTCAAGAAGGAGTCCTCCAAGAAAAAGTACAAGAAGATGGGAAAGGGTTTCATTGCTAAAACCTGGAGTGATACAGAGTCTGATTCAAGCTCCTCATCATCATAGAGTGATGAAGAAACTACTGCTGAAGCTGCCTTCCTGATGGCATTGGAGTTCTCCTCAGATGATGAAGGCGTTCAGGTAAGTATCTTTGATGATTTTGAATTCAATTCAGTAGAATTCAAAGATTTTTTTAAGCAATTTTTTAATGAATATCTTAAAATTCAAAAAGAATTAGAAACAGTTATGGAGGAGTTAGATGATAAGTATTCTATAAATAATGACTTGAGAAATCAAATCTGTAAAAGGGAATCAGAAATAACTAAACTAACAGATGAAAATTTAGCTTTAAAAGAAGAGCTCACAAAGGCAAAAACCTTTGAAGACTCACTCAATGGGTCGAGTCAACAACTCAAAGATATTACACAAAATCTCTCCATGAGATTTAAGCACGTAGGTCTAGGAGCAGACCCATCCACTAGCAAAGAAGTCCCTAGTTGACCTGCCTGGAATAATCTAGTTTGATTTGTTAGACCTGGTGACAATCAAATGAATTAGAGCAGTGTAGTCTTTAAAGAATAGAACAATAATAATCCTGATAAAATCAATACATTTTGAATAGCAAATTCTAATAGTAAAAAGAAAACTATTAAGAAAAATAATACAGACAAACCTTTAAATTTAAATCAAAAGTAGAATCATTAGACACTCTGCAGATCTATTATATATATTCATTCTATGCACATTTTTAGTACCAAGATAATAAGCGTAGGTTTGGTAAACCAATCTTCTGCCATCCAAAAGGATACCATGAATGACCATTCTATTATTTTATATCTCCTTATATTGGTAAAAGAAAAGGGACCAAGGTAACCTGGGTACCTTCTAATATTTGAGTTACTTGTGTAGGAAGATGTAGGGTTCTTCCCCTCAGAGAGAGTGAAGGGAAAAGAAAGAACTAAATGATCAATAATGAACTACATATACTCAAAGGGAGTGATTGATGAGTAATTTGTTTACTCATCTTTTAGTTTAAGTTTATTATGTTTTTAATTTAAAATTATGTTATTTATAGGAATTTTATCATATAAATCCTTCCATTGTTTATTTCATAAGCTAACTTAAGTTTATTTTGTGTTTTCAAGTTTTCTGGGCTGTTTCGAGCAAAAAGTTAAATTACACGCCACAGGTCACGGGCGTGACCCATGGGCGTGTAACCTACGAAGTGTTCCAGACCTATTTCTGCCACTCCGGGGACGTTCCGTGAAGAATTCGCCAAGTACACGCCCCAGGTCACGGGCGTGACCAAGGGCGTGACCCATTATCACGGCCGCGACCCGCCACATGCATCCAGAGCCAGCTGCCACATCAATTAAAATTACACGCCCCCGATCATGGGCGTGACATCAGGTCACGGGCGTGACATTGGAGGCGTGACATTCAGCACACGGGCGTGACTCTTCCAGCGCCAATTTCCCGCAGAAGCTTCCCACCAACAGTGAGTTTCAAAGATTACACGCCCCAGGTCATGGGCGTGACCTAGGGCGTGACGCGCCCGAAACGCCTGCATTGAAGCCAGAACACGCCCTCTCCGCACCAGCATCGATCACGCCCCTTACACGCCCCTTGGTCACGGGCGTGACCTAGGTCGTGTAACACCAAATTTTCAGCTATTTAAAGGGTGCTTTTCCAGAAGTTCAAGGACGAAGTTTTTGAGTTCTAGCTTATTTTCTTGCACTAGTTTTAATCTTGTATGTCATTTCCTTCTTGCACTTTTATTTCCCAAGCTTGTACCTTCAATTTTCTAGTTGTAATTTCTTTTGCTAATCAATAAAATAGTACTTTTCTCTTATTTTTACTCTCAACCTTCATTATGTACTTCTTTCATTTTATTATTTACTCCATCTCTATGAGTAGCTAAATTCTATTAGTACTCGGCCGAGATGATCCAAGGGAAATATAATTCTTGATCTAAATTCTAGCTTCTCTTTCTCTTCCTTAGAATACTTTAGATTTATTCTTGAACTTTTGTTGGATTGAGATTATATCATCGATATATAACTCTCATCTTTGTTTGCGTAATCTATAATCGAGAGGTTTTGATTTCGAATCGATCATTTCAAGAATAAAAAGAGTTGAATGCATTCCTCAAGCAAGGATGACATAATTCTTCCGGATTGGAGTCAAATCCAATAGCGGGGTTCACTACGATAAGGCGAGTTTTAGATTTCGATTCTAGAATGAAAGTTCGTTTGAACAACTAAACTCAGTTGAGTGTATCCTCGAGAGAGGTGTGCTCATAAATTGGGAACCTCCACGGTCAAGTATTTTCTTAAGAGATTTAGAAGTTGTTCTTTTTATATATTATTTTCCCAAGGTGATTGAAGGTTGAGTATTAACCTTTAACTCATCAATTTAAATAAGCCATTTCTCTTTCTCGCAACCAATCAACCACAATTTTTTCAATAAAATAATAGAGATTTTCCGAAGTAAGAGTACTCAACCTATACTACATTCAACACGGTACACTTGCCGTTGTCGTTTGCGGATATAGTTTTGTGCATCAAGTTTTTGGCGCTGTTGCCGGGGAGACGGTTGATATTTTGAAAAACAAAATATCTATTAATTTTATCTTTCATTTTCGTATTTCTATTAAGGTGTAACTAAATTCCTGGAAAGGACGCTTTGGGCTTGAATTCCCAACACAGCCTCTAGTACCTTGCAAGCCCTTCACCGGGTAGATCTTGGGAAGTCCAGGACTAATTTTAATTCACCTAAAATAAATTAAAAAAAAATCTTCAAAAAAAAATGTATATATTTATTTTTATATAAAAAAATTTTGTTATAAAAAAATATATATTTATAATAAAAATATTTATCTAAAAGTCATTTGATTTTCTTTATCTTTTTCGCATCTTTTCCTCTTTTATTTTTGGTTTATGACCCGAGGAGACTCTTCAGTCAATCTTGAATTCTGTTTTCATCCGGAAATCGAGCGCACCTTGCGGCGTCATCTCCGATTTAGTGATCTACCAATAATTCAAGAAGAGTCAATCAGAGAAACTAACGAAGGCTTAATGGATAACGCCGACCATAATGAGGCCTCGCTACGGACTATGTCCTATTATGCGAGGCCAAATTTGGAGGGAACACAATCTAGCATTATTCTCCTGGCGGTGGCGAATAATAATTTTGAAATCAAAACAAGTATCATTCCGATGGTACAACAAACAGTCATCTTTGACGGCTTACCAGATGAAGATCCAAATTTACATTAATTAAATTTTTTGGAAATTTGCGATACATTTAAAATCAATGGCGTCACCGATTACGCCATTCGTTTGCGTTTATTTCCATTCTCTTTGCGGACTAAGGCCAAGCAGTGGTTGGGATCTCTTCCTAAAGGTTCCATCACTACGTGGGCCGAGATGACGGAGAAATTTTTAACTAAATATTTTCCTCCGGCGAAGTCTGCTAAATTACGTACGGACATTCTCTCATTTACGCAAATAGACTCGGAGTCTCTCTATGACACATGGGAGCGCTTCACGGAATTATTGCGGAGATGTCCTCACCATGCCCTTCCTTTATGGCAATAAGTTCAGACATTCTACAATGGTTTGAATCTCCAAATGAGGCAAATGATTGATGCGGCAGGTGGGAGAACTCTAAATAACAAAACACCAGATGCCGCTCAAGAGCTTTTTGAGGAGATGGCCATGAATGCTTATCAGTGGAATGTGCCACGATCGCGTCCTAACAAACCGTCCAGACTCTTTGAAGTCGAGGGCACCCCGAATTTAGCATATCAAGTAGAATGGCTCACTAAGCAAATGACGGAGATGTCTGCTTCCTCCGCCACTAACGGGGCTAATAACTATAATAATAATTATTATTATAATTATAATAATAATTTTAATCAAGAGCAAGTTGATTATATGGGGAACTCCTATCGTCCTCCTTATAACCCAAATAATAATCTTCCTAATAGTTATAATCCGGGTTTAAGGAACCAGACGAATTTTTCATGGAGCAACCCCAATAATGCTCAATGCCCCCACAAGCGAATCCTCCCAGATTCGCTCCACCACAACCACCAAAGGCCCCTTCACTTGAAGAGGTCTTCACCAAATACGTCGCCTCTACTGATGCCAATATCCGGAACATTTCCGGATCTATTAAAAGTCTAGAAAATCAGATTGGTCAACTCGCCAAGATGTTCTCCGAATGCCAGCAGGGAGCTCTACCGGGCAATACTGAGCCCAATCCACGGGAGAGCGCCAACGCTATAACCCTCCGCAGCGGAAAGGAGGTAAAAAGTTCAATTTTGGCCGAGCCTGAGGTAAACATTTCAACTCCAACTCCGCATTTAAATTCTTCTGATTTAGCTCCGCGCATTATTCAAACGCCTTCTATTCTGTATCCTTCTAAATTACAAAATGAGCGCAACGAGGAGCAATATAAAAAATTTATAAATATTTTAAAACAAATACAAATCAACGTACCATTTTGCGAGACACTCTCTCAAATGCCTAAATACACAAAATATCTCAAGGATTTATTATCAAATAAAAAGAAACTTGAAGATATTTCGCGTGTTTCTCTCAATGCAGAATGTTCGGCGATAGTTCTAAATAAATTGCCGCAAAAATTAAACGATCCGGGACGGTTTTCCATCTCGTGCTTGTTCGGTAATTTCTTAATAAAACACGCCTTTGCAGATTTGGGCGCTAGCATAAATTTGATGTCATTTTCTTTATTTAAAAAGCTTGGTTTGGGCAACCCAAGCCCAACCAATATAAGCATGCAACTAGAGGACAGATCAATTAAATACCCGATAGGGGTCATTGAGGATGTGCTTGTCAAGGTCGACAAATTTATCTTCCCGGTAGATTTTGTCATACGAGTTAGGGATGAAGAAGTCACTTTTAGTATTAACAACTCTATGATAAATTCTTTTTGTAATGACGACTCTTGCTTTTCTTTAGAATCAAGTTTTGAAGAGGAAATAATGTCATTTTCTGAATTAATTTCACCGTTATTTGAAAATCCAGAAATTGAAAATTTATTTTGTCTAAAAGAAATAACTCGGCCGCTCAAATTTGAAGAAGTAAAATTAAATATTTCTAAAATAAAAACATCTTACGAGGAGCCACCGAGTTTGGAATTAAAACAATTGCCGGAACATTTAAAATATATATTTTTAGAAAAAGATTCAAAATTGTCTGTGATTATATCCTCCGCGCTTAACGATTCCGAAATTTCCGAATTAATTAGAATATTAAATAATCACCATCATGCAATTGCATGGCAAATTTCTGACATCAAGGGGATTAACCCCTCATTTTGCACGCACAAAATTAATTTAGAAAATAATTCTCGCAGTACTATTCAGCCTCAACGACGGCTAAATCCAAATATGAAGGACGTCGTTAAGGCCGAAATAATAAAATTATTAGATGCGGGAATTATTTACCCAATTTCTGATAGCACTTGGGTTAGCCCAGTGCAAGTCGTGCCTAAAAGGGCGGAATCACGGTAATCACAAATGAAAATAATGAGTTGATCCCGACCCGTACTATTACGGGTTGGCGAGTATGCATCGATTACAGAAAATTAAATGATGCTACCCGCAAGGATCACTTTCCATTACCCTTTATTGACCAATTCTTAGGACGCTTATCCGGTCACTCACACTACTGTTTTCTCGATGGTCTTTCGGAATATTTTCAAATTCCAATTGCGCCCGAAGACCAAGAGAAAACCACATTCACTTGTCCGTTCGGCACCTTCGCATATCAAAGAATGCTGTTTGGTCTTTGCAACGCGCCGGCTACATTTCAACGATGTATGTTGGTAATGAACTTGTAGAAGACGTCATGGAAATTTTCATGGATGATTTTTCTGTTTTTGGCGATTCATTTAAAAATTGTTTAAATAATCTTGATCGTGTTCTTCAACGCTGCGAAGACACGAATTTGGCACTCAACTGGGAGAAGTGCCACTTTATGGTCCAAGAGGGATTAGTCCTTAGGCATAAAATCTCAAATAAGGGGATCGAGGTCGATAGGGCCAAGGTCGAGGTCATAGAAAAACTTCCCCCTCCTACTAATATGAAATCTATTAGAAGTTTTGTAGGACATGCGGGCTTTTATAGGTGATTTATTAAAGATTTTTCAAAAATTACAAAGCCGCTAACTCATCTTTTAGAAAAAGAATCCGCGTTTAATTTTGATGAGGAATGTTTAAAAGCATTTAATAAAATTAAAAATGAGCTTATCAAATCTCTTATTTTAATCGCGCCAAATTGGTCCCTTCCGTTTGAAATCATGTGCGATGCGAGTGATTTTGCTGTAGGCGCAGTTTTAGGCCAACGGGTGAATAATCATTATCACCCAATCTATTACGCAAGCAAAACGCTAACATCCGCACAAGCGAATTATACAACAACGGAAAAGGAATTCTTGGCAATAATTTGTGCGTTTGATAAATTTCGATCATATTTAACGCTTTCAAAAGTTATTGTTTTTACAGATCACTCCGCCCTCCGCTATTTACTACAAAAAGGAGATGTAAAGCCTCGACTGCTAAGGTGGATCCTCCTACTACAAGAATTCGATTTGGAGATCCAAGACAAAAGGGGAGCGGAGAATGTTGCGGCCGACCACCTCTCACGGTTGGAGAATCCGGCGGCAGGTGCGCTAGTGGAGGCCGAAATTGATGACAAATTCCCTGAAGAATGCCTCCTCGCCATCGTAAGGGTAACGACTTCTTCCACCCCTTGGTACGCGGATTTGGCCAACTATTTGGTGGGCCGGGTCCTACCAAAAGATTTTTCAAGTCAGCAAAAGAAGAAATTCTTTTCGGACTTGAAAAATTATTTTTGGGAGGACCCCTTTTTATTTCGTGTCTGCGCGGACCAAGTGGTAAGAAGGTGCTTTGCGAGCGAGGAAGGCGTACAAATTTTGCGACACTGCCACGAAGGACCAATCAGTGGTCACTAGCAAGCGAACCCGACCGCAAGGAAGGTGCTAGAGGCGGGCTTCTATTGGCCCTCCTTATTCAAAGACGCTCACAATTTTGTGAGAAATTGCGATCGGTGCCAACGGACAGGTAACATTTCTAACCGGGACGAAATGCCCCAAAATATTTTTTTAGAATGCGAAATTTTTTATTTGTGGGGAATTGATTTCATAGGTCCTTTACCCTCTTCCTGTAATAATAAATATATTCTTGTTGCGGTCGATTACTTATCTAGGTGGGCGAAAGCACAAGCTTTTCCCACCAACGATGCGAGAGTCGTGGTACAATTTTAAAAAAAATTATTTTCACGATTTAGCACACCCCGAGCACTAATTAGTGATCGGGGCACACATTTCTGTAACAACCAACTTGCTAAAATTTTAGCAAAATATGGAGTTACACACAAGCTATCTACCGCCTACCACCCGCAAGCAAATGGCCAAGTGGAGGTGGTGAATCGTGAAATTAAAAGAATTTTAGAAAAAAACGTGTCCGTTAATAGAAAAGATTGGGCTTTAAAATTAAACGACGCACTTTGGGCCTATCGGACAGCGTACAAAACCGCCATTGGATGTACGCCGTACCGGTTAGTCTATGGTAAAGCTTGTCATTTGCCGGTAGAATTAGAACATCGCGCTTTTTGGGCGCTAAAATTTTTAAATTTGAATTTAGATTTAGCCTCCGAACAAAGAAAACTACAACTTAATGAACTAGAGGAATGGCGTTCGAACGCCTATGAAAATAATAAATTTTATAAGGAGCGAACAAAATTCTATCATGAAAAAAAATAAAACATCCAAAAACTTTTTCACCGGGAGATTTTGTCCTGCTTTTTAATTCTAGACTTAGGCTTTTTCCGGGGAAATTAAAAACCCGATGGTCCGGTCCCTTCAGAGTAAAAGAAGTTTGGCCATACGGGACCGTGCTTATAGAGCACCCGGAAAAAGGATCTTTTAAGGTTAACGGGCAACGTTTGAAATTATACCACCCCGGCGACCCAGCGATCAAAAATATCAAAACAATGCACTTAACGAATATTTAAGAAAGCGCCACTTAGTCAAGCAACGCGACGGTAAACAAAGTGCTCTTGGGAGGCAACCCAATGTTAACCTCTATATTTTTCTCCTTCTTTTCTTGTTTGTTTCTCTAATTTAACTCTGCAGGTGTTTGACCGGCAACCCCGACTACCGTCCAGGGAAGCCCTCTTTACACTTTAGTAATTTATCTTGATTTTTCTTTATTGTCATTTTTTTAGTTTTATCTTTCATACTTAGTTTTAAACATTGGGGACAATGTTTAATTTTAAGTATGGGGGTGTAGCATAGCTTTCTTTGTAGTTTTACTTGAAAAAAAATAAAATAAAAATGAAATTAAATTTCTTGGAAAGGACGCTTTGGGCTTGAATTCCCATCATAGCCTCTAGTACCTTGCAAACCCTTCACCAGGTAGATCTTGGGAAGTCCAAGAACTAAAAAAATCTATTAGGAAATGTTTTTTTTATTCATCAAAACGCCCACTTGTTAAATTGTAAGTTCTAAGTAGATTGTTTTTCATATGGACTAAAAATAATTTTGTGCTAGAATAGTTTTTGAAACTTTTGAGTAAATTTGTTGACTCATGTAGTGTCTAACGCCCCGAATTGATTTAATTCGGATTTTGGTGTGCGTTTAGATTGTTTTGGGGTGCGGGTATGGGTGTGGTCTGCAAATAGCAAAGTGGGGGTGCGTATAGGCTTAGGTTTTTTAAAACCTCCTCCCCCTCTCAACCCTAAACACCCGAACTCCCCTCTATTTCTCTCGCTCTCATTGCCAGCCGCAAAGCCCCCTCCCGATCTCCCGTCGCCCTTCCTCTTTCTGTTCGCGTGAGGCAACCCGAGCTCCTCCCCGACCTCCATATCCCTTTCATCGACCTGGAGCAGGGAAGCGCCGCCCCCGATCTTTCCTCCTCCCTCTCTCACCGTCGGTCTGGAGTAAGGAGGAGTAGCGCCCCCGTCTCCCTTCCTAACTCTCTTTCCCGTCGCCGACTAGGGCAAGGAGGGCCTGTCTCCCTCCTCTCCCTCTCGTTTGCATATGGAGGCCGATCCCTCTCCTCTCCATCTCCTTTGAGCTCTCTTTAGGGCTGCTACAAAGGGAGACCGCAAGCCGCAGCGTAATCTTGGAGCATCATTTAGCGACTCAAAGCGTCGAGTGGAGGCCGGATCTGCAAAGAGGACAGCCATCTTGAACGTGCTCCATGGTTCAGAAGCGCACTTTAAGGGTAATGATCTCCATGCATCGTTGAGGCCCCTACCCAAAAGGGTGAGGTCGTGGCCTCCGACGGGTCGATTCGTGTTATCCCCGTCAAATCTTGCATACATGTAGAGTCCATGCGTGAAATGGACGTAAGCGCGCTGTGTGAAGCCCATCTGAGATGGTTCGTCCGGATTGGTGATGCTTTTTGATATTATGCGTGCTGGGGGAAAACTTCGTGTTGATATCCTGCTTCGTAGGACTAGAGGGTGCTACTGCATGCGCAGCAACGCCTGGGGGTGTGCCCCGCGGAGCACCCGAAGTTAGAAACAGAAATGGAGTTTCTGTTCACTACCGCCGGCGTTAGCGTTATCGTCGGGCGGTAGCTCCCAGACTTGGTTCTGGTGAATTTGTGCGTTCTGAGGAAGTGGGAGTGCTACTGCATGTGCAGCAATGCCTGGGGGTGTGCCCCGGGAAGCACCCACAACTAGATGCCAAAATAGGGTTTCTGTGCGCTATCGCCAGGCGTTAGCTTTAACTCCGGCAATAGCTCCCAGACTGAGTTCTGGTGATGTTGTTGTGCCCACCTGTTGAGAGGACCTGAGGCCTGTGTGCCCGACCTGTGAGGGTGTCCTGGTGGATGACTTAGCGGCCTGTAGAGCTGACTAATTGAGAATACCTGGGCTGAGGGGACGCCATACCCGCTCTTCGTGTTGTACAATGAGAGCTGTGAACAATGGGAATTTAGCGAACCTGAAACCGCACCATCGCAGCACCTGATTAGTAAGTCTCGTACAGCATGTCGGGAAGCAATGGGAAAGAGTCTTCGGACTATGGGATGTTCACAATTAAAGCACGGGAGAGCCCTAGTATTTGGGCCACCGACTTTAGCCTCGAAGGGCAAAGCCATCAAGAGTGGATGGTGGTGGAAGGCGGAGTACACCAAAGAGTGCCTGAGAGCACGAGACGTGGAGGCCATTCCTACGTTTGTGATTGATGCATATGTATGAATTGTTTTGGGCTGCGTTAGCCGCCTCATTCTACTATATATATATGCTGTGATGCTCTTGCAGGGATGAGAAACTGCCACCCCCTCGAAGTGGTGGGGTCGTTATAATTTGGTCAGCCGTAGCTGACCGTTGCCCTATTTTGCCACCGTTTTTGGTGGGCTTGTTGTACAGGTGCTGGACCGAGCGGGAACATAGAGGGCTGAAGCCCCAGCGCAGCTGCGGCCCTTGAAGTCCTTTTGATGTTCTTTTGCTTTTCATGTATGGCCGGCCTGCGCGCCGATGTTGGTAATTTGTAAGGCCGTCGTGCCAAAATTTTGTGTTGTAAAACATTTATTCCTAAGTAATAGAAGTGGATATACCCGGGTTCGGGTTTTGTGGTTTATATGTCTTGTCTCTCTCTTTTGCTTCCGCATAGAATGCTCTGAGTTAGGTTCATTGTTTAGGGTCATTCGATATTTCAATTAAGTGACGTTCCCATTTGTTTTGTAGTATATGGCGTGGGGCTCAGGCCGGACCTTCGGTTATATGCTCCCGAACGGATGGGGATGTTACAAATTGGTATCAACTTCTAGGGTTCCGTGTCCTTCTAAGGAATTCATGGATGAATTCTTTTAAGGGGTGGTGAGCACATGTGTGCGCTACCATCGAGACATAAAATAAACCCAAAAATGTCCACTTAGGAATAAAATGTAACAACAAACCAACAATTATTGCATGATTTTGGAACCTGAGTGTTCCTTTTGTTGTTAATTGTGACTGTGCTGTCGCCTAACTGTGTGATGCACTCGTGTAGGGCACTCGAAGTGCAGCGGGACCGTCGTGTCCCTGTGACGTGGTTGAGAGTAGCGGGTCTGCTGAGGCTCCTACACCTTCGTCTGCTGAGATGGTTCGGCTAGTTACAGAAGTTGTTCTAGCTGCGTTGAATGGCCAACCTGGAAGGCAAGGTCAACCGCCGGTGCAGGAAGTGGCCCCAGAGCCACTAAGAGTGGAGCAAGTCCCCGTGAGGCGTGCTGCTGAGAAATAGCTGAAGCACTTCCTGGGATTTCGACCTCCTCCATTTACTGGGGTTGAATCCCCAGCTGAGGCTGAGGACTGGCTGTCGCATTTGGAGCGAATTCTGACAGCGACATAGTCGGATGAAGCACAGAAAGTGACCTTCGCTACTTTCTTGTTGGAAAAGGAAGCCAGACGGTGGTGGGATGAGGTAGAGAGGCGCCAGTTTGCGGGAAGGCGACTGGTTGATGTGCCGATGGAAGAGTTCTTGAGAATCTTCCTGGCAAGGTATGTTCCTCTGTCGCAGCAGATCGCGATGGAGAACCAGTTCCTGGCTCTGATGCAGGGTGATAAACTGGTTGATGACTACCTGTATGAGTTCACCCGCCTCGGGCGTTACGCTGGAACTTCTTTCGACGACGAGGGGAGAAGGGTAAACAGGTTCTACGAAGGTTTGCGTAGTGAGTTGCGGTACCTTCTGATAGGGCTGTTGACGCAGGGTTTCACGACCCTCGTTAGTTCAGCCCGAGCGCTTGAGTAGGACATGCTCAGGGAGAAGGGCAAGGTGGCTGTGGTCGAGGCAGTGCCAGAGGGCAAGGCGCCGAGTGCGGCGAAGTTGCGGAGGTTGAATCGTTGGAAGAAGGCTCGATTATCTGGGCCAGCTCCCTCTGCTTCGGGCGCGTCGTCTGGATGTGGCCCTCTTATTTGTTTTAATTGTGGCAAGCCTGGCCAATTCTCTTGGGATTGCCGAAGTGGGCTTCCAAGGTCAGAGAAGAAGACTGGACCATTTTATTCTGAGAAGGGGAAGGCGGCTGAGTCCACTGCCTCCTGTATGGCTCCCCCGCAGCCCAGAGTCTTCAGTCTTGGTCAGCAGCAGGCTATCAAAGCCAAGGACATCGTGACAGGTATAATTTAAGATACAGTCCTTACTATTTTAGGTACCTGTTTTAGTGTTCATGCTAACCTTGTTTGGCGGCGTAGGCTTTGTAAATGTTTTAGGCATTCCTGCGAGAGCGCTTTTCGATACTGGAGCTTCGCACTCCTTCTTATCATCGGACTTCGTCCAACGTGTTGGTGCGCCGTCGATTGCTTCTGCAGATGGACTGGAGGTCCTACTGCCGAATGGATATTCGATGCGTGTGGAGAGGAGTTGCTGCGTGAAGGTTCTAGTTGGAAGCCAGGAGTATGACCTGAAAGCATCGTTACTCCCCCTAGTTGAGTTCGATGTAATCTTCAGCATGGACTGGCTGTCGGAACAGCGTGCGTGCGTCGATTGCACCACCAAGGAGGTGAGGTTTGGGCAGTGTGCTGATCGTGAGACGGTCTTTGCGGGCATGCGTGGATTGAGTAAGATGATGATGTCTGCTCTCCAGGTGTCCAAGGCAGTGCGATAGGGAGCAGAGTTATTCTTTGCTCTAGTGGAGGCTTCAACGCCGAGGCCCAGCCTAGTGGATGTTCCGGTAGTTTCAGAGTTCCCCGATGTGTTTCCGAGTGATCTCCCCGGTGCTCCACCACAGCGGGAGATAGATTTCACGATTGAGTTGGTGCCAGGCGCTAAGCCTGTGGCCCACTCGCCGTATCGTATGACTCCGAAGGAGTTGGCGGAGTTGAAGCTGCAGTTGCAGGAGCTGCTTGAGCAGGGCTACGTGCGTCCGAGTTCCTCACCTTGGAGTGCACCGGTCCTCTTTGTCAAAAAGAAGGACGGTAGCCTGCGGCTTTGCATCGATTATCGGGAGCTGAACAAGCTGACCGAGAAGAACAAGTATCCTCTTCCGAGGATAGACGACTTGTTCGACCAGCTCGTTGGGTCAACAGTATACTCGAAGCTGGACTTGAAGTCCGGCTATTATCAGGTGCGGATCAGGGAGTGCGACATCCCGAAGACTGCCTTCAGTACAAGGTACGAGTAGTATGAGTTCACCGTGATGCCGTTTGGGCTGTCTAATGCTCCTTCGGTGTTTATTGACTTGATGCACCATACTTTTCGAGAGTATCTCGACCGGTTTGTTGTCATCTTCCTTGACGACATGCTGGTCTACTCTCAGTCCGAGGAGCAGCACGGTGATCACCTGCGAGTAGTCTTGGAGGTTCTGAGGAGGAACCAGCTGTATGCCAAGTTCTCGAAGTGAGAGTTCTGGCTACCTTCCGTGGCGTTCTTAGGCCATGTGGTTAGTGGAGCAGGTGTGGCGGTAGATCCGGTGAAGGTTGCGGCCATCAGGGAGTGGCCTGTTTTTTCTACTGTAGCGGAGGTCCGTAGCTTTCTCGGGCTCGCCGGCTATTACAGGCGCTTCGTGGAGAACTTCTCACGGATCGCGCTGCCTCTTACGACGCTGACATCGAAGATGCAGGAGTTTATTTGGATGCCCGCGTGTGCGCAGGCTTTCGAGGAGTTGAAGTGGTGGCTTACCACGGATCCGATCTTATGTTTTCCTTGCGGCACAGAGGGCTTTGAGATCTACACCGACGCTTCTGGCAGCGGCCTTGGCTGTGTTCTGCAGCAGCATGGCAATATAGTATCGTACGGCTCTCGCCAGCTGAAGGTGCACGAGCGGAACTATCCGGTCCACGACTTAGAGTTGGCGGCCGTGATATTTGCCCTGAAGCTTTAGCGGCATTATGTGTATGGCGTGAAGATCGACATCTTCACGGACCATAAGAGCCTGAAGTACCTTCTAATGCAGAAGGGGCTGAATATGCGAGAGCAGAGGTGGATGGAGTTCCTTGGGGACTACACCTTCGAGATCCACTACACTCCCGGGAAAGGGAATGTTGTTGCAGATACACTTAGTCGCAGGGCTCCAGCGCAGGCCAACTGGATTCAAATGCATGATGAGCACCTGATACGTGACCTGGAGGCCTTGGATATTTCTTGTGTGGAGAAGAGGAGCAGTGCCGGTGCCTGTTTGAGCTGGACTGAGTTTTAGTACGACCTCGCAGATAGAGTCCGCCAGGCTTTAGAACTCGATCCGAGTTTAATGCGCTACGCGGAGGAGGCTGGTGGTGGGCCGGATGCACAGTTTCAGGTGCGTGACGGGTTGCTGTGGAGAGGCGACCGTTTGTGCATCCCCAAGGTGGGTGAGCTGCGCGATGAGTTGATGTTGATGTACGAGGCGCATCGTACCAGGTATTCAGTTCATCCGGGGAGCACGAAGATGTACAAGGACATGAAGGTCCTTTTTTGGTGGCCGAGTATGAAGAGGGACATCGCTCACTACGTGGCCAAGTGCCACACTTGTGCGCTAGTGAAGGCAGAATGTCAGAAGCTCGGTGGCTTTTTGAAGTCATTACCGGTTCCAGAGTGGAAATTCGATGACATTTCCATAGATTTCGTGCATGGGCTGCCGAGATCGCAGCACGGGAACGATGCCATCTGGGTAGTCGTAGACCGGCTGATGAAGGTGGCGCACCTTATCCCCAACCGGAGGGATGACTCGGTGGAGAAGTTGGCGAAGCTGTATGTTGATACAATAGTACGATTGCACGGTGTGCCCCGTAGCATAGTCCGTGATCGAGATGGATGCTTTACTTCGAGCGACTGGAGGCTAGTCAACCGTCTATTGGGTACGAAGCTGCAGTTTAGCACGGCCTTTCATCCTCAGACGGATGGCCAAACTGAGCATACCAATAGGACGATGGAGGACATGCTCCGGATGTGCGTCCTAGATTTCGGCAAGGGATGGGAAGATCACCTCTTTCTTGTTAGTTCGCGTACAACAACAACTACCAGGCAAGTATTCGGATGGCGCCTTTCGAGGCCCTCTATGGCAGGAAGTGCCGCACTCCCTTAGCTTGGGCGGAAACGGGCGAGACGAAGCTCTTCAAGAGGAAAGACGTCGAAGAGGCGACTTCAACGGTACGTATGATCCGGGAGAGGCTTTTGGTTGCGCAGGATAGGCAGGCAAAATACTATAATGCGAAGCACCGCGATGTCCAGTTCGCCGTTGGCGATTGGGTATACTTGAAGATAAAACCTTTCAAAGGAGTGTCGAGGATCCGACGCTTGAAGGAGCTGAGTCTGAGGTATGTAGGGCCATTCGAGATCACCGAGCGCATCGGCCAAGCAGCTTACCGACTTGCTTTGTCGATGGAGCTGAGTGGGCTGCATGATGTCTTCCATATCTCTGTGTTGAGGAAGGCGGTGCGAGAGCCTGATTCTGTGTTGGAGGCCGTTAGTGTGCCAGTGGATAGTAGCCTAACTACCAAGGTGACTCCGGTTTGCATTATTGATGCTGATATTCGGCAGTTGCGGAGAAAGGCCATCAAGATGGTGAGAGTCCGTTGGGACAATTGTGGCCGCGAGGAGCTCTCTTGGGAGCCACAAGAGATCATGCGCTAGGAGTACCCTGATATGTTTACTCAGGTATGACAAGTTTTCATTTCGTTGTTTGTGCTTTAAATTTCGTGACGAAATTTCTTTAAGGGGGAGAGAATTGTAACGCCCCAAATTGATTTAATTCAGATTTTGGTGTGCGTTTAGATTGTTTTGGGGTGCGGGTATGGGTGTGGTCTGCGAATAGCAAAGTGGGGTGCGTATAGGCTTAGGTTTTTATAAAACCTCCTCCCCCTCTCAACCCTAAACACCCGACCTCCCCTCTATTTCTCTCGCTCTCGTTGCCAGCCGCAAAGCCCCCTCCCGATCTCCCGTCGCCCTTCCTCTTTCTGTTCGCGTGAGCCAACCCGAGCTCCTCCCCGACCTCCCTATCCCTTTCATCGGCCTGGAGCAGGGAAGCGCCGCCCCCGATCTTTCCTCCTCCCTCTCTCGCCGTCGGTCTGGAGTAAGGAGGAGCAGCGACCCCGTCTCCCTTCCTCACTCTCTTTCCCGTCGCCGACTAGGGCAAGGAGGGTCTGTCTCCCTCCTCTCCCTCTCGTTTGCACAGGGAGGCCGATCCCTCCCCTATCCCTCTCCTTTGAGCTCTCTTTAGGGCTGCTACAAAGGGAGACCGCAAGCCGCAGCGTAAGCTTGGAGAGTCATTTAGCGACTCGAAGCGTTGAGTGGAGGCCGGATCTACAAAGAGGACAGCCATCTTGAACGTGCTCCATGGTTCAGAAGCGCACTTTAAGGGTAATGATCTCTTCTACCCTCATTTGGACGTGTCCTAGTCCTTTTCCGTGCATCGTTGAGGCCCCTACCCAAAAGGGTGAGGTCGTGGCCTCCGATGGGTCGATTCGTATTATCCCCGTCAAATCTTGCATACATGTAGAGTCCATGCGTGAAATGGACGTAGGCACGGTGTGTGAAGCCCATCCGAGATGGTTCGTCCGGATTGGTGATGCTTTTTGATATTATGCGTGTCGGGGGAAAACTCCGTGTTGATATCCTGCTTCGTAGGACTAGAGGCTGCTACTGCATGTGCAACAACGCCTGGGGGTGTGCCCCGGGGAGCACCCGAAGTTAGAAACAGAAATGGAGTTTCTGTTCACTACCGCCGGCGTTAGCGTTATCGCCGGGCGGTAGCTCCCTGACTTGGTTCTGGTGAATTTATGCTTTCTGAGGCAGTGGGAGTGCTACTGCATGTGCAGCAATGCCTGGGGGTGTGCCCCGGGAAGCACCCACAGCTAGAAGCCAAAATAGGGTTTCTGTGCGCTATCGCCAGGCGTTAGCGTTAACGCCGGCGATAGCTCCCAGACTGAGTTCTGGTGATGTTGTTGTGCCCACCTGTTGAGAGGACCTGAGGCCTGTGTGCCCGACCTGTGAGGGTGTCCTGGTGGATGACTTAGCGGCCCGTAGAGCCGGCTAATTGAGAATACCTGGGCTGAGGGGACGCCATACCCGCTCTTTGTGTTGTACAACGAGAGCTGTGAACAACGGGCATTTGGCGAACCTGAAACCGCACCATCGCAGCACCTGGTTAGTAAGTCTCGTACAGCATGTCGGGAAGCAATGAGAAAGAGTCTTCGGACTACGGGATGTTCACAATTAAATCACGGGAGAGCCCTAGTATTCGGGCCACCGACTTTAGCCTCGAAGGGCAAAGACATCAAGAGTGGATGGTGGTGGAAAGCAGAGTACACCAAAGAGTGCCTGAGAGCACGAGACGTGGAGGCCATTCCCACGTTTGTGATTGATGCATATGTATGAATTGTTTTGGGCTGCGTTAGCCATCTCATTCTGCTATATATATATGTTGTGATGCTCTTGCAGGGACGAGAAACTGCCACCCCCTCGAAGGGGTGGGGTCGTTATAATTTGGTCAGCCGTAGCTGACCATTGCCCTGTTTTGCCACTGTTTTTGGTGGGCTTGTTGTACAGGTGCTGGACCGAGCGGGAACCTAGCGGGCTAAAGCCCCTGTGTTGGGGAAATGATTTCTCTTAACCCCTAGAAATAAGTTGAATATGAATTCTAAGAAACAAAAACAAGGTTAAGTAAATATGCGTCGAATAGTATTCGACGCAACGTCGAAATATAGTCGACGTTTCCTTCAGATTGAGTCGAAGTAACTCTAGGAAGATTTCGACGTATGTGTTGTCGACGCTACTCTAATTTCTAGTCGACGCATATGGAGAAGTCGACGCACCTTAGTCGACGCACCTTCCTTATTCTCCTCTCGACGTCCAGCCAAGAAGAACTCGACGTTTACGTCGAATGGTAATCGACGCACGTCGATTTATATGACAGATTTAAATATGCGCCAGATCTCTTTCCTTCTTTCAGTAGATCTGATTTGTATGGAATAAATGTCAATATTTTATAGCCGTTCTGAATCATTCTTTCCTTATATCTGATTCTTGGCTAATTTGATTAAACTTATTTGGACATTATTTGAAATCAGAATTAGTTCTTTCCTTCTACAGAAATAAATATTATGGAAACATTTTCATCTTTCTATTTCTCTGACTGATAATTGATTATCCTCCTATAGTATTATTTTGAATTGACAGAGCTATAAATAAAGAGGAGGTCGGCAGAAAAAGAAGAACAAGTGATTCACCATTTTACATTTGAAAAAGAGGAAGAGCTCCCAAGTATAGAGAGAAAATTGAGAAATTGTTCTGCAGCAATATTCAAGCACTTCTTCTTCTCCTGCTTCTGAAGTCGTTCTGCTGCAAGTTCTGATAGCTCTCACAAAGAGAGAAAAGCTACAAATCTTCTTCTCTCTATAGAAGAAAGATTTAATTCACTTCTTGTGCTTCCAATCTTCTTGCTAGGAAGAAGATTCATTCTTGTTCTTATTTCTGTCTTCTTTCTTATTCTTACTTAAATATTGTAAGAGAGTTTTTAGAATCTCTCTTCAAAAAATTCAGTGTACTGGTTCTAAGAGTCTCCTTGTCAAAAGACTCAGGGTGGTTCTAAGAGTCTCCTTGTCAAAAGACTCAGGGTGGTTCTAAGAGTCTCCTTGTCAAAAGACTCAGGTTGGTTCTAAGAGTCTCCTTATCAAAAGACTCAGTGCAAGATAGTGAATTCCTACCAAGGGGGTAGAAGAGTGGACTACCCAATGTTTGGGGAACCACTATATTTTCTTGTGTTGTGCTGTGATTTCTTTTCTTGCATTTACTTCATTTGTTTAATTCTTGTTGGTGTGTGGGAAGCTCTAATCTGTGATCATACACATATATATATTAACTTTGCACAAAATTTTTTTAATCTCTATTCACCCCCCCCCCCTCTAGAGAATTCTATTGAGGTTAACTGTGCACTTTCAATTGTTATCAGAGGCAGGTTGATCTAAAAAGGGTTAACTCCTTGATCAAAAAGATCCTACCTCTTGTTTTTATATATATATTTTTCTACAAAATTATTTTCATGGCACAAATCAAAGATTATGCTTCCACCAGACCACCAATTTGCAACCTTGAAAAGTTTGCACTTTGGAAAACAAGAATTAGAATCTATTTAAACTCTATTGATGATGAATTATTTAATGTTGTCATGACAGGTCCCCCCAAGCCATTCAAAAAGGATTCAAGTGGAAAAGCAACTGAAACACCTGCTCCAAAGGCTGAATGGACAGAAGAGGAAAAGAAAGCCCAAGCATATGATGCCAAGGCTATGAATATCTTAGTTTCAACTCTCTCAGATGAAATCTTCCAAAAGATTGCTGAGTGTGAGTCAGCTAAGGAAGTATGGGAAGCTCTCACTAAAATGGTTGAGGGAAGTGTTGATGAGAAAAAGGACAGAAAGGCACTACTCATCTCCCAATATGAAAACTTCCAAAAGAAAGAGAGTGAAAGTGTTGCTGACATGTATTCAAGATTCAGCCTCATAGTCAATGAATTGAGAACACTTGAGAAGAACATATCTCTTACTGAGATAAATGACAAATTGCTGACTTGCTTCCCTAGCTCTTGGGATTCAAGAATCTGGCCAATCAATGACTCCAGAAGTCAAAAAGAAATCTCAACAGATCCTATTGGGTAAATTAAAATCCTATGAACCACTGTTGAAAACAAGGGCTGAGAAAGAAGATAAAGAAAAGGCTTCTCCACTCCCAAAAGAAAAGAGTATTGCTTTGAAGGCTGTTGAAGGAATACCCTCTACAAGTGATGAGGAGCTGATCAGTCTACTGGCCAGAAGGTTCAAGAAGTGGATCAAAACAGAAGGATCCAGAGGAAGAGATTCAAAAACCGGGTATAATAAAACACCTACTAAAGAAATTATATGCTACTCTTGTAGCAAACCTGGACACATTGCACCTGATTGTCCTAAAGAGATCAACAATAAGAAGGATCTAAAAAGAACAGATCTAAAGAAGAAGAAGAAGAAAGAAAAAGGATTCATTGCTCAATCTTGGAGTGATTCAGAATCTGGAGAAAGTACCTCATCAGATGATGATCAGCAAGAGGTCAAGCAAGAGGAAACCTGTCTGATGGCCACTGAGAAGCCTGATGATACATCTATGGTAAATATACTTGATAATATAGATTTCTCTTCTACAGATTTCAAACAAAGTTTCAAAGAATTATGTTTAGATCTAATCAAATCTGAAAAAGAAGTAAAAGAATTAAGAATTGAATTAAAAAATCTCAAACAGGAAAATACACATCATAAAAATTATAAGCTCAATCTAGAACTCTTAAAATAGGAATTAGACAAAATCTATTCAGAAAATCTAACACTAAGAAAGGAGCTTGCAAAGGCTAAAGTCCTTGAAGACTCTCTAAATGGGAAAGGTCAGAAGCTCAAAAACATTTCTGAGAATCTCACTAATAGATTTAGACAGCTAAATCAGAATACTAATGAAACATCTAAATCTCAAACTTCCAGCAAATCTGTCTGGAAACATCCAATTCACTTCACTAGGGAGAATTATCTAACAGGAGAAAGATTACAAGAGAGTCCTGAAATAACCACTGTTTTTAATAAACCTAATCCCATTACAGATAAAGGAATCTTAGGAAAATATCCTCAGAAAAAATTTGAACATGCATCGAATTCTTACCAACGTGCGTCGAGTACTAATCGACGCTTATACCAAAATGCGTCGACTTCTACTCGACGTAGCCTATTAGATGCCTCGACCTCTACTCGACGCTTGAATAAAGATACGTCGACATCCAATCGACGCAACTTCCTCCATGCGTCGATTCCAGATCAACGCAATCTAAGGAATGCACCGAATATAAATCGACGCAACTATCAACATGCGTCGAACAGATATCAACGCACAAAAGTTCAGAGCAACTTAAATACCTTTCCTCCAAAAGTCTTTCATCCTAACCCATATTCAGGACCCATTCATCCCAATCATGATTTATATCCTAATCAACACCTCTATTATGATTTCTATCCTAAACATGGTAACCAAAATTCCCATTTTAACCAAAATTTCTATCCTAACCAAAATAAAACTTTCTATCCTGATCAACCCTTTTATTCTTCTATAAACTCAAATTATCATAATAATAAGATAATCAAGTGACATATATGTAACAAAACTGGCCACCTTGCCAAACAATGCTGGTACAACCAATCAAACTATCTTTAAAAATTAGTCCAAGGCTGACTTAGAACTAGGTAGAGATAAACACCTAGAATTCTTCAGGAAAATTAAAAGTCACGTCGATCTCTAATCAACACACCATCGATAACTCAACTCAATAAGTAAAATCAACGCATGCGTCGACTCCACTCGACGCATACGTCGATAGGAAATCCTCTCATCCCAAGTCAGACTATATCGACGCTCACGTCGAATTCCACTCGACGTAACGTCGACTTCATGAAAACGAGCGGCAATACCAAAATATTTTCGGTCACATCCACGGAAGTACCGAATAAGCCTCGACTTGAGCCCAGTTTCGACGCTTCACCTGACTTAAATAGTCTCTTCAGTTAGAAGCCTTCACTACTCTGCATCTTTCATCCTTCTTGCTCCTCAGACCAGCCGATTTCTTCCTCTCTCTTTCACTAACCTAAAATGGCTCCAAAGACCAACTAAGGCTTCGACATTGACCTTGAGTCCTTCAAAGCAGTCGCAGAAAACTACAAGAGCATCATTGCTCTCTTTACTGAAGCTGGCCTGAACAAACTTATCTCCACAAGAAGTATGCTCCTGGAAACAGAACTCACAGAGCTGATAACTAATGTTCAAATATCTGAACAAGGAGAAATTCAAGGAACAATCTATGAGACACCTATCTCAATCTCAGCAGAACATATTAGAGCCACCTTTGATCTTCCATCAGGTATATCCTAATATTATCTTTGTTTAAATGAAATAGGGAAAGAAAATGAGTTTCAAAAGAATGACTAAATAAGTCTTAATTATTCCCCTACTAGGTGATGAATCCATTGACCTCACACCTGATGAAATCAAGCATGTGCTCACCACCATGAAATTCTCAAAAGACAGACCAATCCACCTGAAGAAAATAGATTTCTTCGAAGAATATAGATTGTTAGCTGACATAGTAGGGAAAATACTACTATGAAAGACTTCAGCCCATGATGCAGTGCCCAAACAGCAACTGAACATCATGGGGGCCCTTGTATTGAAGAAAAAGGTGGACTGGGCCAGCTGCCTTCTCAGGATGATAGCCTCCAAATACTCTCACAAGGAGAATGCTTATATGAGAGTTATGAGTCAGGTTCTCTTCCATTCTTTCCATGACCTATGCAGGTCAAAAGGCATCCATATCCCTCCTGGAAAGAGGATGTCCATTGCCCTCTTCTCCAAATGGACCAGGCATATCCCCAAGCCTGGTTCCATGCCTGAAAGAACTCCCTCTCCTCCCAACTCTCCTGCTCATCCTCCTCCTCCTCCTCCTCCTCAAAGAGACAACCCTTCTCTACCACCATCATCCACTCAAATACTCTCTACTACCCTCACAACTCCTACTCTACCTACCTCTTATCAAACACCTGCTCAAACAGAAGTTTCTCCTTCTCTTCCTCCTCCAAATTTCCCATCTTCTCTACCTCCATTATCACCCTTACCTCATGAATCAACTCACTTCTCTCCTCCTCTGTCACCTCTTCCTCCTCCATCACCTCCTCACCTTTCACACCATGAAACATCTTCATCCACTGAGGCTCCCATCACTCAGTGCATCAAATCAGCAGCTGAAAAATTCCAAGTGATGCTGGATGAGCATTGCTCCCAAATTCATTCCTCCATCCTTCACATGCACACCCAAATAGATGGGGTCAGTGCCTCTGTGCAAGGCCTAAAGACCTCTCTCTCTTCCTCTAGAGTGAGAAGGTCTTTCTTAACCTCCCTGGCCAAGAAGGTCAAGAAGGGGGAGAATCTAGATGAAGAGCAACACTCCAATCCTAAATCTCTCTCTCACAAGTCCCCTCCTTCTTCAAAATCTGACAAAATCCTTGGGAATGAGATAGTACCTGAGCTACACAATGATGAACAAACTATAGAGGTACTTCATATAGCAAGAGAGGCTGCAAGTCAAGTAGTACTATTATAAGGGGAGGCAAGTAGAGAAGAAACTGAAAAGGAAGATATAGCAGTTGGGAAGAAAGATAAAGAAACTACAAATCAGGGGGAGCTGGATACTGATATGAATAAAGATGGAAATGAAAAAGGATAGCTAAATGCAATTGGAGCTGGAGATGATAGAGAAATAGAAGAAGTAGAAAGATTAAAGGAAGCTCCATCCCAGGGGGAGCAATCTGCTCAGGGGGAGCTAGGTGCACTTCCTACAAATGAGAAAGAGAACCCCTCCTCTCCTAAAACAGTAGTATTCAAGAGAAAGAGAAAGAACCCTCCTACCCCTCCTGAGTAATATTTGAAAACAATGCTGATATATCTTACCCTATAGTTGAATACTACTTGGTACGAACATGAAATCTGTTTATATGATTCTGAAAATTTGTTTATATGATCTTTTCTTCTAAATTTCACTTTTGATTGAGTGACATATTTCTTTTCTATACAAATGCTGTGCTGGATTGATTTTATGCTAATACAATTTCTCTCTAAGTAGGGTTAAGACAAATAGGGGGAGATTGTTGGGGAAATGATTTCTCTTAACCCCTAGAAATAAGTTGAATATGAATTCTAAGAAAGAAAAACAAGGTTAAGTAAATATGCATCGAATAGTATTCGACGCCGTCGAAATATAGTCGACGTTTCCTTCAGATTGAGTCGAAGTAACTCTAGGAAGATTTCGACGTATGTGTTGTCGACGCTACTTTGAATTCTAGTCGACGCAGATGGAGAAGTCGACGCACCTTAGTCGACGCACCTTCCTTATTCTCCTCTCGACGTCGAGCCAAGAAGAACTCGACGTTTACGTCGAATGGTAATCGACGCACGTCGATTTATATGATAGATTTAAATATGCGCCAGATCTCTTTCCTTCTTTCAGTAGATCTGATTTGTATGGAATAAATGTCAATATTTTATAGCCGTTCTGAATCATTCTTTCCTTGTATCTGATTCTTGGCTAATTTGATTAAACTTATTTGGACATTATTTGAAATCAGAATTAGTTCTTTCCTTCTACAGAAATAAATATTATGGAAACATTTTCATCTTTCTATTTCTCTAACTGATAATTGATTATCCTCCTATAGTATTATTTTGAATTAACAGAGCTATAAATAAAGAGGAGGTCGGCAGAAAAAGAAGAACAAGTGATTCACCATTTTACATTTGAAAAAGAGGAAGAGCTCCCAAGTATAGAAAGAAAATTGAGAAATTGTTCTACAGCAATATTCAAGCACTTCTTCTTCTCCTTCTTCTGAAGTCATTCTGCTGCAAGTTCTGATAGCCCCCACAAAGAGAGAAAAGCTACAAATCTTCTTCTCTCTATAGAAGAAAGATTTAATTCACTTCTTGTGCTTCCAATCTTCTTGCTAGGAAGAAAATTCATTCTTGTTCTTATTTCTTTCTTCTTTCTTATTCTTACTTAAATATTGTAAAAGAGTTTTTAGAATCTCTCTTCAAAAAATTCAGTGTACTGGTTCTAAGAGTCTCCTTGTCAAAAGACTCAGGGTGGTTCTAAGATTCTCCTTGTCAAAAGACTCAGGGTGGTTCTAAGAGTCTCCTTGTCAAAAGACTCAGTGTGGTTCTAAGAGTCTCCTTATCAAAAGACTCAGTGCAAGATAGTGAATTCCTACCAAGGGGGTAGAAGAGTGGACTACCCAAAGTTTGGGGAACCACTATATTTTCTTGTGTTGTGCTGTGATTTCTTTTCTTGCATTTACTTCATTTGTTTAATTCTTGTTGGTGTGTGGGAAGCTCTAATCTGTGATCATACACATATATATATATTAACTTTGCACAAAATTTTTTTAATCTCTATTCACCCCCCTCTAGAGAATTCTATTGAGGTTAACTGTGCACTTTCATATTTGTTTGTGAATAGTTATGATTCTATGTCTCAACAAACAATTTCCACAACATAATGATTTCTTATAATTGAGGTGAGCTCCACGTCATCTTACAGGTCGGTCTAATGAAAAGGACACTGCCATTATGAGTTGATCGAAGAATAGAATATTATATATATAGCTATTTTTTCATACTCAGTAATACCTAAGGCATTGGGATCGAATGCCATTTCTGTCTCAAAAAAATGAGATCGCAAAATGATAAAAACTATAGTGTCCAAGAGACCAGGTTGTAGTCCGCTGAGATCAATTATTTCTCGCTAAAAGATTATGATGAGCTCGCGTACAGGATGATCGACATAAATACAGGAAAATATAAAGAACATTCATCCACAAAAGAGAGAGGTATACCAAAATTTTGTTTATATTTCATTGTTTGATTACATAGTTCGCCCAGTCTCAATACCGGTGATTGAAATTTAAAATGAACAAGGAAAGTTGCAAAAAATATTCTACTTGCTCCTCGATCACTTTGGAGATCGCTCATCCGAGGAAGAAGAATCGGCCTCTTCTGAAGATTCTTCTGAGTTTCCTTGAGAAATTTTGGATCCAGAGCTTGAACCCACAGTGGAGCTTACATCATCGCCTTTAACATATTGGCTTCCGCTTGCTCCATCGGTGTCTCCTTCGATCTCTACATCGTTTTCCTCCTCAACAGCGGTCTCGAATTCTGTCACTTTTCTACCTCTCATCCTAACCTGTTCTAGTGCCCCTGTGTTTTCTTTTTGAAAATAATCCCAAATAGTTTCTCCTCTGGAGATCTCTTTTCTGAGATCCTTCATCCCAAGTAACCGGCACTCCACAGTTTCCCCAGTCTCTTTCTAGTGTGAGTCTTAGAGGTACATTTTTTGTACCAACATAATGACCAGATTACCCTCTCTATATAATATGGGTAATGCATCCTAGATTAGGAAATCACTTTAAAATAATTTGTTAGATAAAATGGATGCTTCTAGAGGATTTGAACTACCTCGCTCATGGAGATACAGAGGTCAATAAAAGACTCTTGCAAATCATTGAAGAGAAATTGAGACGAGGTTAGAAGAGGTGGCTGGGTGTACTCGATCTGGTGAACTGGTGTGGATTGCGGAGCTAGGGCAGCCGAGGTTGATAGCAAAGACCCTTTGGGTTGGAATTGCTATTTCATGGGTAGGAACGGTGATGGTGGAAGTTCCTTCCCCTTTGAGCCGGAGGCTGGATAAAATCCTGCAGAGCCTTTCTGGCCAGCTTTTCTTATCAGGTTAGAGACATATGTGGGGTTGTTAATCTCCCCTTCTATGTGGCGGTTGGCAATGCTAATCAGCTCTTGATATGAGCTGGGCTCCTTGATGGTGACCTCAAACTTAAGAGGTCCCTCCTGCAGGCCATTTATCAGGGCCACCATATAGAGGGAGGGATCTACATCTCTAATCCCAAGAATTTCCTTCTAGAAATGATCAATAAAGCGAGCCAGAGTCTCGCTTCCTTCCTGCTTAATTTTAAAGAGTGTTGTAGGACCACTCTTCCTCTTCTTAGAGGTTGCAAACTTCAGAAGAAGCTCATGCCTCAGGACGGCAAAGCTTGAGATGGACCGGGAAGGTAACTTGTAAAATCACTCCCTAGCTTGTCCATTGAAAGAAGTGATTAGCATCTTACACTTCACAGCATCTAAAAGAGTCCTCAGTGCGACAGCGGACTCGAAGGCTTGGATGGGAGATTGGATCACTTTCCCTGGTATACATAGGTAGACGAGGATCTCTAAAGGTGTTGGTAATTGGTGTCCAACGGACTTTAACGGTTAAGGGGGAAAACTCCTCGGCTTCAACAACGTCATAAGGAGCAGGAAAGGCAGCAGTAGGGGCTGGAGGATAAGTATAATCCCCCTAAAAGTTTAGGACCTGGGTTGGAGGTCCTTGAGTTTCTACTCTGAAGAAATCCTAATGAGTTGCGAACTCCCCTCCTTGAGGTCGTACAGGAGCTGTGGGCAGAGAGGTCGCGCGGTCAAGGGGGTGACTGCCAGCCAAGAGGTCAGGATTAGTAACCTTACTTGGTTGAGGAAGAATCCTCTGAGAGATAGCAGTGAT
The DNA here is from genome assembly GCA_033032865.1 of Dactylorhiza incarnata. Classification (NCBI taxonomy): domain Eukaryota; kingdom Viridiplantae; phylum Streptophyta; class Magnoliopsida; order Asparagales; family Orchidaceae; genus Dactylorhiza; species Dactylorhiza incarnata. The sequence goes on along the minus strand of JAWHQI010000033.1, from coordinate 6,443,627 downwards.
AACCTGGTTCATAGCTTCAAACTACCTAGCGGACTCTTGCTGAGCCTGAACGGTCTCTCGACATGCCCGGGCGGCCTCTCGAAGAGCTTGTTCTATGTGAAGTTCAAAGCGATGCTCCAGGGCTTCTAGGGAGATTAGGTTGCTCAAAGGGTGACCTCTGGGAGACCGACGAGAATGATTCTTGCGATCTGACATCTTGGATGTCCGCTGACTTCACCTAAACATTCCAATCTGAAAGTTGTGTGTTCTTTCTATTGGTACAAAAAATGTACCTCCAAGACTCACACTAAAAAGAGACGGGGGAAACTATGGAGTTCCTGTTACTTGGCACAAAGGATGTCAGAAAGGAGAACTCCAGAGGAGAAACTGCTTGGGATTGTTTTCAAAATGAAAATACAGGGGAACTAGAACAGGTCAGGATGAGAGGTAGAAAAGTGATAGAATTCGAGATCGCTTGCACAGGCTATAAGTTGGAGGCCCAAAGAAAAAGTCATTTTTCAGGTACCCCTACCCCTCTATTTATAGACACGGAGGCTGCCCAAATGGGCAGATCCAAAAATTACGGGCTGCCCGGGGTACAGGAGAACCGGGGCAGAGATATGGGGTGTTAATAACTGAAAGTGCACAGTGTGCCTCTGAGTATTCTGTAGAGGGGTGGGGGGTGAATAGAGTTGTAAATATTTTCTACTCAAATTAGTCACGCACAATAAAATCTCTAAGTATTATGCAATCAGCAGTCTAAAGACAGAATAAAGTAAACACAGATTGCTGGAAAAATAAACATAGAAAACTGAAAGTTTGGACATCACAGAAAATCAACACACAGATGACAAAGGAATATTTTTAGAGGTCCCCCAAAATGTGGGTACTCCTCTCTTCTACCTCCCTGGTAGGATTGCACAACATGTGCTTGAGTCTTTTGATAAGGAGATTCTTAGAACCATTGAGTCTTTTGATAAAGAGTCTCTTAGAACCACTGAGTCTTTTTATAAGGTGAAAGTGAGTTTAGTTCTTATTATTATTAAAGGCTCTTGCTTAATTTTACTTTCAAAATATATGACATATATATAAGTGAGTTTGCTGATTGCTGTATGAGTAATAAATACAAATAGTGAGAGTGCATAAATAATCACAGCACAGGAAATAAAACAAACAAGCAAACTACACATCCAAATGACACAAGAAAATATAGTAGTTCCCCTCAACTGGGTACATCTACTCTTCTACCAATTGGTAGGAATCCACTAGAGGTTGTTGATAAGGTGCCCTCACACCAAGGGATTTTTGATAAGGTGTCCACACACCAATGGAGGTTTGATCAGGTGCCCAATTCACCTATAAGCTTTTGATCAGGTGCTTATAAACCAAGATGCAGGTTTTTGCTAAGGTGGCACGTCACCTGGAGTAAACTTTTGAAGGGAGTTTTAACCCTTTACAAGATGGGAAGTAAAGAAAACAGAAAGTTTATAGTGTTCTTCTCTTTCTAAGAAGACTCTTGATGATCCTGATGAGATGTTCAGTTTGGATCTTGAAGATGTTGTTGAAGAAAGCTCCCCCTGTCTGATGTAGTTTGATGACATCTTTGGATGGAGCTCCTTCTCTAGATTGTGATGCTCTTCTTCTTCTTCTTCTCCCTAAGCAAATGATATTGATTTGGTGTATCGGGTTGTAGAAGATATGCATGAAAGAGTTAGCAAAAAGATGATAACATATTCTGATCTGTTCTTCTTTTTGCTCTGTTCTTCTTTTTCTCTTCTTCTTCTTCTTCTCTAATTCATGTACAGCAAATATAATATATCTTGTCTATGATAATGTGTACAGCAATAGTGATATAATCTGTATATATATAATCTGTCGAGCATGACAGCTATATATGTTCTGCTGTATAAATAATCTACTGCATATATTCTGCTGTATAAAATCTGCTGTCGTGTAAAAGTTGTTGTCCTCTTTCCTAGCTAATTTGAATTCTTGCCGACCAAAGAGGAAGGATATATTATCTCTTTCATTTCCCAGATCCTCGAGAAGATAACTTGCCGTGTATAGCTTGCTGCAACGGCTACAGTATTTAATGCTTTGATGCCAACGGCTATAGCATTTAATGCTTCACGCTGTAATGTTAAATCAGCAATATATATATATATATAGAAATAATAAATATAACTTTATAAATAAATCTGACAACATATATATATAATATAATATTTCAGAAGAGCTGACAGATATTAAAAATAATGCTGGGAGACATTCGTCGAGCTCAGGTTCAAGTTCGTCGAGCTCATCATTTGATTCGTCGACCTGAACATTTGATTTACTGTTTCTGAACATCTGCTGAATATTCGTCGAACGCAGACTTGGGTTCGTCGAACGAAAGGATTCGTCTACCGCTGAGACGGGATGATTTCATCAACCGCTGAGCTTGAGTAAAGGCGTCGAGCGCTGAGCCGGGTTTTGTTCATCGACCGCTGAGACGGGAGTAAAAGCGTCGAGCGCTGAGCCGGGTTTTGTTCTTCGACCGCTGAGACAATTTGTTCGTCGAATGTAGATAGCCGTTCGTCGAACGCAGAGAATATATGTAAATTTAATTTCTCTCTTATTTTCTTCCTATTAAATATATGTCTATTTTCAGCCTATTAAATATATGTATATTTCAGCCTATTATATATATATATATATTTCTTAGTATATTATTTATATATATATTTCTTAGTATATTATTTATATATATATTTCTTAGTATATATATATATTATTTATATTATTATATATTTCTTTTCAGTCTTCTAACTTAATAGGATATTTGATCTAAGTTATAGTATGAGTTATGATATAAACTTAGATACTAAAGGTGGATCCTAACTCAAATCAAAACTAAGGTTCCAACAATCTCCCCCTATTTGAGTTGGGATCTTAATCCAAATAAAGACTAGGTTCTAACAATCTCCCCCTATTTGGTTTAGGATTCCTAAGCATAAAATTTCTTTAAATAACTTAAGGATTTAAGGGTTAGAGATTATCTTTAAATTTCTTTTTAAATCTAAGCAATTTTTGATTTCCTAAATTTTGATTTAAATAGGAATTTTAATAATGAATTGCCAGCTGTTAATGGATTCTAAGAATTTTAAAATCAAAAAGACATAGCCTGATAGCTTCTTTCTATAGAATCCCCTGAATCAGAAGAGACTCACACTTAGTGCTTTGATCATTTCCGATCTATGCAATCTGAGTAGAATGCTCAACATGATTTTGGAGAAAATCTGGAAGAATATGAAGTCTATCTGACTTTGTTTTTGAGATATAAAAATTCAATGGAATCATTATAATGACTGTTTAATTATAAATATTTTAAAATGGGTAAAAATAAATGCTTTATAATTAGATATGTTGGTCTTTTTATTTCATTGAAATAGAAATTTGAAAATTTTCTTTGATGTTGCTGATCATAACTTTTCTGTTTTTCTTTAAATGTTTGTTTAAAATTTTCAACCTTAATGAACTTATTTTGTAAACAAATGATTTGATCTGCTGATATTTTAAAGTTTTCTTTAGGTTTGTTATATTCAGAAGTCAAACTATTTTTTCTTTGTTAACTTCTTTTTAACTTCCTTTTCAGAATTGTAATTTTCAGCAATTATTAAATCTGTACATAATGAGTTGAAAACAGATTTAAATTTTGATTTTATTAAATCTGTGGATGATGAAGTGAAACCAGATTTAAAATCAGAGGTAGAAATAATTTGTGAAGTTACCTCTACTACCTTTTCTGGTTGAGATTCTGCATCTGAGATATAGTTTGAGCCATATATGGCCAACATGCAGAAATCTATGGCTTTTTGTTCTTCCTTGTCTTCTTCTTCACTTAAAGTAAATGTTGGTTCTGCATCAAAAATGCAGTTAGTAGAAGAAGTAGGAATGGATTCATTTACCATCCTAGAGAGGGAGTTCCAGATGCTCTTTGCTGAAGTGCAGTCATTAACTCTTTGATAAATGTCATTTGACCTTGATTGAGTTAATATCTCCATGGCCTTTGCATTAGCACTTTTCAGCATTTCTTCTTCTTCTTTTGAGGAAATTGAGGATGGAATTCCTGTCAAAATAAATTTATAAATACTTTCATCTATGGCATTAATATACAGTTTAATCCTGTTAAAATTTTTGATTTGAATCGTTTAGGAGTAAGCAGGAGTTGCATCAACTGAGTTATAGTCAAACAACCACAAGGCCACACAGCAACACAAAAGAGTTTATTGAATCACAAACTTCATTTACAGTGCGAAGTATACATGGAGAGACATGATTCATAAGAATCATGAAGGAGAGAAGAACAAAACTCCAAAAACAAATCTGGCGGTTTGACAAGCAGAGACCGCAGAGACCGCTCGACTCCAGAGATCGCCTGGCTTGACCTGAGACAACGCGAACAGAAAACAGACAGGCCGCTTGCACTGCAAGATTGCCACCTCAGACCACACGAACTGGAGCTTATTGAATTGATCGAAGAACAGCTGTCGCCAGACCGCAACTCAGATCGCCTAACCGCTGAAGGTCGCCTGATCGCTGAGCTCGATGTGAACAGCTCAAGAACACCATAAACCAGTTCGCAGGCAGACCGCTGCCGAACTGTTTATTCAAGCCGCTGGGAATCAACAAGGAAGGAGACCGCAACCTGCTGACCGCAAACCTGCGAACACAACAAACAGTCAACTCGCTACCGAGACCGCCCGACCTCAAAGTTGAGACCGCATGAATTAACCCAGGCTCTAGTCCTTACAGTTCTCTTTATGAATGATGGGCCATGCACCCTTATTTATAGGTGATGAGTCCAATTTATATACTATTTTTCGGACTCATCCGGGCTGCTTTTCTTGCTTTTGTACTTCAGTTTTTGTTCGTATTTGTTTATTTACACCTTGTTCTTACTTGTGCTTGAAGTGTCTGTTGTAGTGTGCAATTGCACAATACGTTGTTGTGGGTAAGCACACTGTGCTGCCCATTATTTTGTTTATATTTTTATGCTGGTGCTGGAGGTGTATTCCCAGCTGGGCTGCTATGCTCTTAGGTGGCTGATCCATCCCCTTTTGCCCAGAAATCATGATTGTGTACAACGCACGATCATGCATTTTATTGACGCACGGATGGCTGCGGTCGTGAGCCTTCATCTTGGTAGAAAACGATGATCTGATTTTGATCGTGCGTCTTTACACACGGGCAGTTTCCAGTGCGCGAAGGAATCGTACGATCGACCTGTTCAGCCTTATTTTTAGCTTTTCTGAATTTACCCGTGCGTTTTGACGCACGGGCGGATTCGGTCGTGCGTAAAGGAAATGCACGGGCATTGCTGCTTCTTCATCAGGACAGTTTATTCATTAAATAACGCACGGGCAACGCACGGTCGTGCGTTCGACCGTGCGTGACCTATTTTCTGATCTTTGTCTATAAAAGCTGCAGCTTTCGACCTAAACCGGGAGAGACCGTACACGCCGTATAACTGCGCCATTTTCACCATCTCCATTAAGGTTTCGTCCCTTTGGGCCTCCTCCTCAAGCTCTAAGGAGAGGGATTCAACCCTACATCCACCAAGATCTAAAGAGAAGGAAGCTAGGACGTTTTTGGATAGTGACATGAAGAAGACGGGCCATTGGAGGGTAGTGACAGCCTTCTCTACCCCAGACGCAGTTGAGGACCGAGCTTGGACGTAGATTGACAACCCAGCTATTCCAACCGTGAATCTTCAACAAGACTTCAGATTTGGTCGATTTCTTGCTCTCCCTATCTTTATATTGGTAGTTTTAGTTAGTAGATCTCTTGTATTTTGATGATGAGCACTATAAACCTTGTTATATAAGTTATTTCATGTCTATGTGAAATTATCTTTTGTTTATATGTGTGTATGAGGTGCGCCCCATTCCATCCTACATCCCACCGTCACGTTCGTGTGCCGCATTAGCAATTGCTAGTGGCGTGCTTGTTGACGAGGTGCTTGCGACCCTCATTCCGTAAGACTACTCGTCCATCCGCCTAGCGAAGCGTGGCATAGCGGCCTGTGTAATCCATTCGCCTAATGAAGCAGTGCGCTCAAGGCTTGTACAGTTCGATTCCGCTTGCCTACTCGTCCATCCGCCCTTGCGAAGCAGTGTGCTCAAGGCCTGCCTAGTCTCCATCTTGCCAAGCGAAGCATTGCATAGCGGCATTGCATAAGAGTAGTTGTAGTATTTTCTCTTTATTTCCACCAACCAAAACCCCCAATTTCCGCAACCCATCCGACTTAAGGACTTCAATCTCAAGTCCATCCTCAATAGTAAACTCCACCTTACTGTGTTCCTTCGAGATTGATACTTGGGGATTCACTCCCACATTTTATATTACTTGAACGATCGGTACACTGCCATTTCGTGTCGCAGTCTTGCTACCGCCTATAGTGGTGTACTAGATTTGCGCATCAAGTTTTTGGCGCCGTTGCCGGGGAGCACAGTCGTGTGAGTTTTTAGGAGAGGGAGAATCTGAGATTAAAGCCCTTCCATTTGTGTATTGCATCCTTTTTGTTTTATTTCTTCTTATTCTGTTTTACTGTTTGTATTAGGTTGCTTAGTAAATTTTTGTTGGGTGTATTATTTTGCACAATAGCGTGTTTATTTTGAATCTTTTTATCTTCACACTATGTGGGCTTCGTTTAATATTTGTTGCCACTTTTGTGGAGATATATCTCATGCTAGTGATAGATGTCCAAAGGGAGATAGTAACCCTAGCACTCAACGCCCAGTACATGGAGCACCGAATTCGTCTGGTACTCCATATGGTGTGCGTAAGTCCTACGGCTACTCGGCCGCTCCGCACATGCCCTTTTCGCATTCATCTCCGGTTCAATTTGAGTCGAAGAAAAATGCAAAGCAGTGCTCGTTTTGTCGGAGCATGGATCATGCTTTGAAGGATTGTGCTGCATTCCTTTGCCAAATGGATGAGGATGACGAGCCGGATATCTGGATCGTCCCGACTCCTACTTCTGGCAGCACACCTTCAACATCTGGCTATGTGCCCATTTCACCTTCAAGCTTTGAAGGGTATGATGTGGACACAGTCACCAGATGTGTGGCTGATCTAGGCTCTGACATAGCTGAGCCCATCTCCCCTGTACATATATCACCATGCATAGATTCGATTCTTTGTGGGGAATTGGTGCTTGACTTTTTCCAAGTCCTATTCCTCCCCGTATTGTGCATTCTATTACATTTATTTCTGATAACATTGTTGAAGATGCGTCGCAAGAGGAGGCGGGCGATCTTTGTGTTGTGCCTATTCCAATGGAGGAGGACAACCTTCTAGGTGAAGAGGATTTTTCCTCAGCACCGGTGGAGGAAGTCCAACTCCTGGGGAAGGTCACCATTGATCCCACCGAACCTTGCGGCAACAATGCCGACATTATTTTACTTCCCCAATCTAATGGGAGTGAGACCGGGACCACTCCCCCGATTTTTGATTGTTTATGTCATTCTTCCCTTTTATTTCTTGACCCCCCCCCCCCCCCCCCCCCTTCCCTTTCCGAGCCTATGGAGGTTGAGCCTTCATAGGTTATGCAGGAGGTGGTGCAAACTGCACCATTCAGTGATGCGCACATCTTCTTGTGTGAGGAGGTTAATTCCCCCTCCACAGAGGATATGCCATGTATTGTATTCCCCTCCTGCCACCTCCCTGAAGATGACACCTTGCTAGGCAAGGAAATTTATTTTGGTGAAAGTAGAGTGGAGGACTCTCCCTCCACCACTTTCTTTCTCTCTCCTCTACCTGTGTCTAGCAGGTATTATTATTTAAGTAGAGGAGTAGTGGTTCTATCACCATATCGGTACCCGCTACCGACACGGAAATTAGAACAGTTGCCTATCCACTTCTCTTTCCATACTCCCATTAGCTAAGACCCTCGCCTTCTTGAATAAGTCATGCTGGGATGACAATAACCCCAGTAGTTATCTTACTTTTTCTTCTCTTTTATTTTATCGCCTACTCTAACTAGTTAGTTAGATTTTATTTTAGTTGTTTTTGCAGAGACAACCACTTGTAGGTATTTTCTATTTGTGAAAGCGGTGGTTGTGATTCTTCGTAGAGCTTCACTCCAGGCTTCCGACATGTTTACTTGCTGAGCATTGGGTACCCTCTTCCCCTAACTTTGTTTTAGAATATCTTAATGCATAGTTTAAGTCCGGGGGAGACCTTTTTGTGTACCCACTCATGTGCACATTTATTTAGCATGCTAGAAGTCTTTATTTAAATTATTTTTGTTTATTTTTTCTGCACCCACTTGAGCGCGTACTTAACCTTTAGTGCGTCACGAGTATAACTCATTTCTTTTTGTAGTCTGGAAAATGATTATGCTAGCTTTTAAAATTATGTAGTGGAATAAAATGTTGACTCCGGTGTTTCTAGTCAAATACTCATGTGAGTATAGGGATTCTTGTAGATTAGATTTCTCTTTTATGCTGTTAGCTTTATGCATTTCTGTTAGCATAAATATTGTTTACTCTACTCAAATGGTGAATCCGGTGTTAATCAAAAGGTAGCATAGGGATGTGTGTAAAGTATCGTTAGATATGTATTGCTCGAGCCAGGAGGAAGGATAATCTTTCTCGGTGGCTAAGAACTGTTGGGTTTTTCTAAATGCCATTCATATTGACATGAACACATCAAATGTGCGCAGCGGAAGATAACTAGAACAACCCAAAGAGTAAGGAACTTGCAGATCTCATGAATCAAGAGATTAGAAAAACAAATGCAATGTACCATCACGGGATTGAGTCAATACTCAACCAAGGTGCTCCAAGATGAAATCGGGTAGACAAAATCTGAGTTCCAAGAATCGAAGTGTATCGGCTCCTCTACAGCGATTCACACGAACGATGGAGAACCCCAAAGCCTTGTCGAACAAGGAATGGGTCGGAGAAAGAACGTCCTCTACAGCCCCACGAACTGCTAGATCCGTTGAAGGGGAGGCGGCGACTGTCGGAGGCGATTAGGTCGGCGGACGGAACGAGAGCGATCAGAACACTTCTGTCTTCGGCTCTCCAGAAATCGCGAAAAGGCTCGATCTAAAATCGTATCTCTTCGAAGCCCTAATCACGTTCCTTTTATACGCAAGGCATAAAAAGGCTATTCGTAGACCAGAGGAAAAACAGAACATTTCTGTCCAGATTTACATTCGCCGAATTCGACTAAACAATATAACCGAATTCGACTCAGATTCGGCGAAACCATTTCGACGAATTCGGCTATATAAATTTGGTTATATCAATTCGTCGAAACCATTTCGTCGAACTAACATGATTCGGCTAAACCCTTTAGTCGAATCTGTTACAATTTCGGTTAATCATATTAGTCGAATCTCATTAGTCGAATCAAGCTAATTCGGTTAAACCTTTTAGCCGAATTTGACGCAGTTCGGTTAAACCCTTTAGCCGAATTTGTCAAGTAAATATCCACTCGTTTAAACACTTTAAACGATTTCCCGTTGAGACATTCTCAACTTAATTCCAAGCAGTCACAGGATTGGTCCTCCACTCACATCCAATATGAGTAAGGCCAACACAATCCTTTCTCCAATTTCTCCAAACGCTTTTATGTGCGACCCTATAGGCTCATATTACGTTGGCAATAAGACTAACTGTTGATTGCTTTGAGATCACCTCAGAAACTCCAATAGTCTCCCACTTGATCACAAAGTATCAACAAAAGTCTCACAAACAATGAGCGGCATCTAGCAATACATCATTGCTACCCAAGCAATAAGAGTTCATAAATCAACAAGCCTGTCATGACCAATGTATCAGTGTTGTCATGTCCCTTTGTCCTTTACATCCGGATAGAACTAGTGGCATGGACTGTGTCACCCTCATAATTGTTCAATCCCAATTTCCTGATCTAGAATAGACTGTCTGAAATTGGTGAGCTCAATATCATATATTGACTCAACCAAGCATGGCCATGCATTTCTCAGTCTCATTCCATCAAGGGGCCCATGGATGTAACTCCTATCATACAGGAGGACAAATCTCATTTCTGCTCACACACAAACATCCAAATGATTCGTAACATACCCAACAACCACCCTTATCGTCAACCTATCTCAAAAGAAGACTTTAGATGGCATCAAAGTACGCTCTTCCTCACCTGATGAATGTTATGACTTCGGGTCAAAGGACCACAAACACCATTGTCACTTGAGACCTACTTGTGACACGTTCATATAACAATCCACAAATTAGTCTCACGGGGGTCTGTCCAATACAACTTGTTCTTAACAAGTACCCATGTGATGACTTGATATCACAATATCATGACCTGTGAGAACCGGTCATCAGTCAACGCACATGCTGGTCTTATGGTCTCATCCTCGCCCTAAATTTCTAGGATGATACCTCGACCAGGGACCATTTAAGAATGAAGCTTCATATAAACTTAGACCCTCACATTCAAGTCACGTACTTGAATTCCTATGGCAGCAAACATTCTAAGGGCATTCATTATGTTAATTAGTCTATCAAAAAGAAACAGTTGACATAATAAAAGAACATGCCATTAATGTAAAATGAAACATATAGTACATAACACAATTCATCAAATGAATAAACAACCGACAAACATACAATCCACAAGGCTCCCACTAAAGACGAACATTCAGGTATCTAATACCCATTGATCTAACATGACCATCATGCTTCTTTTGCGCAAGAGGCTTTGTCAGTGGATCCGCTGTGTTTTCTTCAGTCGGTACTCTGCAAATGTTCACATCTCCTCAATCGACAATCTCTCGAATAAGATGGAACCGCCAAAGTATGTGCTTGGAGCGCTGATGAGACCTAGGTTCCTTAGCTTGGGCAATTGCACCGTTGTTGTCACAGTAGAGAACTACGGGACCAACAATGCTAGGAACTACATCTAGCTCGCTGATGAATTTCCTAATCCACACAGCCACCTTTGCCGCATTTGCGGCAGCAATATACTCGGCTTCTGTCGTAGAATCGACAATTGTCACCTTCTTTGAACTCTTCCAGCTTACAGTTCCTCCATTAAGGCAAAATAACAAACCTGATTGAGACTTTGAATCATCCCTATAAGTTTGGAAGCTAGCATCCGTGTAACCATTTACAACGAGCTCTTCCTCTCCACCATACACCAAGAACATATCCTTAGTCCTTCTCAAGTACTTTAGAATATTCTTGACAGCTATCCAGTGACCATCACCAGGATCAGACTGATACCTGCTTGTCATGCTCAAAGCATAAGAGACATCGGGTCGAGTGCATAACATTGCGTACATGATTGATCCAATTGCCGAAGCATATGGAATCATCTTCATGCAGTCCTTATCTTCCAAAGATTTAGGACACTGGTCCTTAGAGAGACTCACACCATGTGACATGGGTAAGAATCCTTTCTTGGACTCAATCATGTTGAACCGTTTCAACACCTTGTCAATGTATGTACTCTGGGTCAAACCCAGCAACTTCTTCGATCTATCTCTATAGATCTTAATACCAAGTATGCAAGTCGCTTCACCCAAGTCTTTCATAGAAAAGCAGTTCCCTAGGTTGTTCTTAACAACTTGCAGGTTCGAAATGTCATTCCCGATCAGCAGTATGTCATCTACATACAATATCAGGAAGACAACAATGATCCCACTAATCTTCTTGTAAACACAAGGCTCATCTTCGTTCTTGATGAAATCAAACTCTTTGATTTTCTCATCAAAACGTAGATTCCAACTTTGAGAAGCCTGTTTCAATCCATAAATGGAGCGATTTAACTTGCATATTTTAGTGGCTTCATCTGGAGATACAAAACCCTCGGGCTGTGTCATATACACTTCCTCAAGGAGGTTTCCATTAAGTAAAGCCGTTTTAACATCCATTTGCCAGATCTCGTAGTCATAATACGCAGCAATAGCAAGTAGAATTCTAATGGACTTGACCATGGCCACAGGGGAAAAGGTCTCATCATAGTCAACACCATGAATTTGTCTGAAACCTTTAGCCACCAGCCGGCCTTTGAATGTCTGTACATTCCCATCCATGTCGGTCTTCTTCTTGAAGTCCCACTTGCACCCTATGGGTTGTACCCCTTCAGGTGGTTCCACCAAGGTCCAAACTTTGTTTGTATACATGGAGTCCATTTCAGATTTCATGGCCTCAAGCCACTTCTCAGAGTCTGGTCCATTCATAGCCTCTTGGTAGGTTGCAGGCTCATCATCATGATCTATAAGCAACATATTACCTATTTGAGTCATGAGAAATCCATATCTCTCAGGCTCAAATCTTGGTCTACCAGATCTACGTAGGACTTGTGTGTCTTGAGCAGGCTCTCCAGATACAACTTCTTGTAGTCTTTGCTCAGGTTCCAATTCTGGTTCGTTCCTTGTTTGTGGCTCTTGAACTTCTTCAAGTTCTACCTTTGCAGTCTTTCTGGATAAGAACTCTTTCTCCAAAAAGACGCCCGTCCTTGCGACAAACACTTTGCCATCAGACGGTAAGTAGAAGTAGTATCCTTTGGTTTCCCTAGGATACCCCACGAGATAACATTTATCCGATTAGGGTTCCAGCTTGTCAGGCATTTGACGTCGCACGTATGCCTCACAGCCCTAAATCTTGATGAACGACATACTAGGACGCTTCCCAGTCCATATCTCATATGGTGTCTTTAGAACCGTTTTCGTTGAAACTCGATTTAGTGTGAAAGCAGCAGTCTCTAAAGTAAAACCCCAAAAGGAAACGGGCAAATCTGCATGACTCATCATCGATCGCACCATGTCTAACAAGCTACGATTCCTCCTATCAGAAACACCATTATGCTGAGGTGTTCCGGGCGGAGTGAGCTGTGATACAATACCACACTCTTTCAGATGATCACGAAACTCATGACTCAGATATTCGCCACCTCGATCAGATCGGAGTGCTTTTATCCTTTTTCCCAGTTGGTTTTCTACTTCATTCTTAAACACTTTGAACTTTTCAAAGGTCTCGGATTTTTTCTTCATAAGAAACACGTATCCGTATCTACTGAAATCATCAGTAAATGTAACGAAGTAGTAGAACCCACCTCTATCCATAGAACTCATGGGTCCGCATACATTACTATGTATTATACCCAAGAGATCATCAGCCCTCTCATTACAACTAGTGAAAGGAGCTTTCGTCATCTTGCCTAATAAACATGACACGCATCTCTCAAATGATTCATAATCAAATGAGTCCAGTAGTCCATCTTTATGGAGCTTGGATATGCGTTTCTCGTTTATATGGCCTAAACGATAATGCCAAAGGTACGTAGGATTCGAATCATTTGTTTTTAGTCTTTTAGTATTTTCTACATTATAGATCGGATGGTCTAAGTTCAAAACATATAAACCATTAAACAATTTGGCTACACCATAACAAACATCATTCATAAAAATCGAACAAGAATTGTTCTTAATTATAAATGAAAAGCCTTTCATGTCAAGACATGAAATGGATATAATGTTTCTTGTTATGGCTGGAACAAAATAACAGTTATCTAATTCTATTACAAGCCCAGTGGGCAAAGAAAGACAATAGACACCAACGGCGACGGCAGCAACTCTTGCTCCATTCTCAACGCGCAGGTCTACCTCCCCTTTACCCAGCATTCTTCTCCTTCTCAGTTCCTGCACATTTGTACAAATGTGAGAACCGCATCCAGTATCCAATACCCAAGATGAAGGAGCAGAAAGGTTTATCTCTATAACATAAATACATGAAGTGGAAGTCACACTTCCCTTCTTCTTTTGCAGATCCTCAATATAGAGGGGACAGTTCCGCCTCCAATGCCCTGCCTTACCGCAGTGGTGGCACTTATCTTTTTTTGCCAGACCTTTTCTTTTCAGTGCAGAAGATTTGGGATCAAGATGAGACTTAGATCCTATCTTCGTCTTCTGGAATCCCTTAGTCTTGCCCTTGCTTTTATGCACCATCAGTATGGGGCTAGCAGGCTTGACCTACTTCATATTATTTTCAGCAGTTCGCAACTTGCCTAGGAGATCGGTCAGTGTCTTGTCTATTTCATTCATGTTATAGTTCAAGACGAACTGCTCATAACAGTCTGGCAACGATTGCAGGATCAGATCCGTGGCCAACTCTTGGCCCATGGGAAAACCCAGTCTTTCAAGGTTCTCGATATACCCAATCATCTTGAGTACCTGAGTCCCTACTGAGTCTCGAGCTCCCATTTTTCACTGGAATAATGCTTTGGATATGTCAAACCTCTCTTGTCGGGCTTGCCCCTGGAACATTTTCTTGAGGTGCCCGATTTTCTCATAACCACACATGCTCTCGTGTTGCTTCTGAAGCTCAGAGGACATGGTAGCAAGCATGAGGCATTCCACATCCAAGGTATCATCCTGATACTTCTTGTAAGCATCTCTATCTGCTCTCGAAGCATTTCCAGTCGGCTCTGTGGGGGCTTCACCTTCCAAGACATAGAGCCTGCGCTCTTTCCTGAGAACAATTCTCAGGTTCCTATACCAGTCGAGGAAGTTTGTCCCGTTGATCTTGTCCTTCTCAAGAATAGCTCTCAGGGACAGGGTGGAGTGAGATCCACTTTCCAAGAATATTCTACAATGAATTTTGCAAAGTGAAATTTTAGTACTATATTTCAAAATACATTTTATATATTTTTTTTAATAAGGAATTTTATTAAAGAGCTCCCACTATTTTTAATCAAATCGACAACCCTTTAATTTGATTCAGAGAGTTTATGCGAGCTACTCTCTTAGTGGACAAGATCCGTATTTCACCAACACAACGAGTCCGCTTTGGCGTTCCTCTCATAATGCGGTTATTTAGGTAGACAACATTTGTCAATTGCATCATTATGCAACTCTTGTATGGTTGGTGAATAACTCTTTATTCGCATCCATCATATGGAGCATGCCAACCCTATGCCTCTGGGCACTCAACCTTTGAGGTCACCTAGTTAAGTTAGACCCGATGTCGATAGTGGGATATCACAATTATCCGCTCGCACCCTTACCAAGATAGATTAATGCACCTTGCTTTGGCAAGCCCACACTTCATCGATCGAGGCAGGAAGAGTGTCATCCATCGGAAGGCATCCATATACTTAATATTGGATAAGGGATTTAGATGAACATTTCATCGTGATTAACATTTAATCACCATGCACATACACAAAATAATGCATCCCCTATGTGCACATAAAAGGATTATCAACAGTTTGATAAAAGGGGGTTAAATCTGAATACTTAGAATACTTCTAGATCTTCAGATTTACATGCATTGAACACAAGCAAAGCAACTCCACTTGTGCAGTAGACAAGCTCGTCTCTCATGTCAGATTCAATAATCTAGACATTTGGTTTCACAAACCATATCGAGGGACGGTTACTGCAAAGGAGAAACAATCTCTGAAATAATGAAATCGCAACGCAATCACATGCGTTCCTGTCGGGGTTCCAAGGGGTCGCGCCCCTGGCGGGGTCTTAGGGGCAGAGCCCCTAACGAGGTCCAAGGGGCAGCGCCCCTGGCGGTGTTCTTGCTGAAGAAATCTATACATTTAGAACGCTTCCAAATTTCTAGATTTGCACGCACTTGATCGCAACCTAGCTCTGATACCACTGTTGGGTTTTTCTAAATGCCATTCATAATGACATGAAAACATCAAATGTGCGCAGCGGAAGATAACTAGAACAACTCAAAGAGTAAGGAACTTGCATATCTCATGAATCAAGAGATTAGAAAAAGAAATGCAATGTACCTTCGCGGGATTGAGTCAATACTCAACCAAGGTGCTCCAAGATGAAATCGAGCAGACAAAATCTGAGTTCCAAGAACCGAAGTGTATCGGCTCCTCTACAGCGATCCACACGAACCATGGAGAACCCCAAACCCTTGTCGAACAAGGAATGGGTCGGAGAAAGAATGTCCTCTGCGTCCCGACGAACTGCTAGATCAGTTGAAGGTGGGGCGGCGACTGTCGGCGGCGATTAGGTCGGCGGACGGATCGAGAGCGATCGGAACACTTCCGTCTTCGGCTCTCCAGAAATCGCGAAAAGGCTCGATCTAAAACTGTATCTCTTTGAAGCCCTAATCACGTTCCTTTTATACGCAAGGCATAAAAAGACAATCCGCAGACTAGAGGAAAAATAGAACATTTCTGTCCAGATTTACATTCGCCGAATTCGACTAAACAATATAACCGAATTCGACTCAGATTCGGCGAAACCATTTCGACGAATTCGGCTATATTAATTCGGTTATATCAATTCGTCTAAACCATTTCGTCGAACTGAAATGATTCGGCTAAACCCTTTAGTTGAATCTGTTACAATTTCGGTTAATCACATTAGCCGAATCTCATTAGTCGAATCAAGCTAATTCGGTTCAACCTTTTAGCCGAATTTGACGCAGTTCGGTTAAACCCTTTAGCCGAATTTGTCAAGTTAATACTCATTCGTTTAAACCCTTTAAACGATTTCCCGTTGAGACATTCTCAACTTAATTCCAAGCAGTCACAGGATTGGTCCTCCACTCATATCCAATATGAGTAAGGCCAACACAATCCTTTCTCCAATTTCTCCAAACGCTTTTATGTGCGACCCTATAGGCTCATAATGCGTTGGTAGTAAGACTAACTGTTGATTGCTTTGAGATCACCTCAGAAACTCCAACAAGAACTTTCCCCAAGTTATTCTCGAAGCATAGACATAGGATAGTTCTAGTGCGTGAGAATGACGTAGGCCATCATTTTGGCCCGGTTGAGCTTTTGTGCCCATTCCTATCGCTCTATCCTCGTTAGCCCAGTTGTGCCTACCCGTTCTTTGATTCAGCCCCACCTTTATATCACCAAAGCCTAAAATCCAATTATTGAAACCGGCAACCGGTCTCCTGAGTTCGGACCCACTGGGGGTGTAGCCGACGCTTACTTCTCCCTCACTAAACTATCTGACTGGTGTATGAGAAAATTGGAATAGACCCAAGGCTGCAGCGAGGAGGTCCCGCCACACACCCGGAAGATCCTAGAGAGCTTCCCCTCCCAAACCAAAGCTCAGTCGGGCACCTTGGAGGGCACTAGCAGCCAACCAAGACTAGCCTAGAGGAGAGGACTCTCAAAAAATCCGTCTCTTCCAAGGTGCCCTTAAGGGTCTATTTATAGATTTTTCTAGGCTGGTCTGCAAATAGCATGAATCCGCCTTTTGATTTTATTAACCGCACCCCGAATTGGTCTGTTAATAGCCTAATTTCGCTGTTCTGAAGGGCTATTTGTAGCCCATAAGGGCATCATGGTCATTTCCCCCTTAAAGACATAGGGGGCGAGTGGTCCGTGGGGAACCACTCGCCGAGCTCCCACTCGGCTGGGCGAATGCACACATTCCTGGGCGAGTGGTCCGCGAGGGCGTCACTCGCCGATTTTCTCCCTCTTGCCTGGGCCAGATCTCGCCAGTGGGCTTGAGGGGCCCACTCGGCGAATACGGGTTATACAATGGTCATTTCCCCCTTAAAGACATAGGGGGCGAGTGGTCCGTGGGGAACCACTCGCCGAGCTCCCGCTTGGGTGGGCGAATGCACACATTCCTGGGCGAGTGTTCCGCGAGGGCGTCACTCGCCGATTTTCTCCCTCTTTCCTGGGCTAGATCTCGCCAGTGGGCTTTAGTGGCCCACTCAGCGAAAATGGGTTGTACACAATCTCCGCTCTTTGCGAGCGGTTCCTACGCTCAGAAAGAACAGTGCAACCTGGTATTCGGTGAGCGCTTGCTGACTGGACCCATAAGATTCTGCGGGTCCCACCGTCGCCCTATATATACTTCTCAGTGTCAGATTTCTCTGGAACGCTTCCATTCCTCGGCTTGGAGATCCTTCTCTCCCTTGACCTTTTGCCGATTTCAATGTCTTTTCACAAGCCTTCCGCGAGACCCCTCTCGCAGGAAGTGATTGAGCGCCTGGGTGCGGCCCAGAGCGCAACTGCCCCCAAGACGGCCAGGTTTGCTCCCTGGCTTACGTCCAAGCGTGACCCGAGTGCCCCTTACGTCTCGCGTCGAGCCAAGGCGATTTGGCTGAATCGTCAGGGAGACGAGACTGCCTCGGAGTCTCCGGTGAACGCTCCTCCGAACCCCGGAACGCAGGTATGGGAATTCCTCCCGTCTTTCTGTTTAGTTCCTGCCCCCTCATCCTGCAATCATTCTGACCATTCGCAGGGGATTTCGGTGATTGAGGATGGCCATGGGGCCGTTCCGAATAGTGTCATGGCGCCACCTCTTGCGGATGCGAGGCCTCCTCCAAATATGGATCCTGCTCCTCCACCCCCTCCGGGCGAGACCACACAGCAATCTGGTAAGTTATGAATTCTTGTGCTGCACGATGTGCGTTACTGACCACTGTTTATTCTTTTATAGCCCTCAACCCTGACCTTCCGCCGCGGGACACCGTTCCTCCGGGTTCCCCTTTTCAACAGAACCCCTCCGTGCCTGCGAATGAGCAGAGGATCACCCATGAAAGGGAACCCAGTTAGCAAGACCGTGCAGATGATCACGCGAATGCTTCAGTTCCTTCTTTACAGCCCTTCCGCCCAGGGAAAGGAAATGTCTTACCTCCCGCCGGATTGTTTAAAACGCAACCCCATTCATCTCGTCCCCCAGGTCATGGGGACCCCACACTAGGTTAGTGTCCTCATCCGCATTTAGCGCATTTGTTTTGTTTAACGCGACTGACCTGCCTGTGACCTCGTAGGATATTGGGAAGCCTCTCCCTTTGGATCTTACCACGAGGGGGGAGACGGGATGCTCTCGCCTCTCCCCTCTCCCGGGGACCTCTCTGACTTTCTCGGCGACTCTTCGGATCATGCGACCCTAAAGGAGAGACTCACGGAGGTCTTGGGGAAGCTTATCCATATTCAGCGAAACATCTCCGGCCAGGTGGATGATGTGCGGATGGAGGTCACGCGCGAGCTGAAGGACCTTCGGAAGGACTATTCGCACCTCCTTGCAGTGGTGGAGCGTCTGGGAGGTGAAGGAGGGGAGCTGTCTCCCGGGAGGCATGCTGCACGAGCCCGGGACCAGCTTCAGCTGGCATCTCATGAGATCACCTCCATGCTCGCGTACTATCGCCCGCGAATGCCCCCGGAGGCTGGGCCGCGAGGGCATGGTCGGTGGTATTGGGAGGAGCGCTAGTCTGGTCATCGTTCGCCTCTTTTTGTATTTTCTTTTTTCTTATTCAGTTTATGGTGCTGTGGAGGTTGGACTTATTTTATGTATGTAATAATTTACTCTGTGCTTTGCGAATGCGTTTTCCGCTTACATTTCTCGCAACTTGCTTGGGTATGTCGAATGATGTCTTACAGTAGAATGCCTTTCCAACCTTGTTGCGTAGCCGTCGAATGAGTAGCCATAGGGCATTCGTCATTAATGGGCGAGAGGGACCGGCCCGGATTTCGAGGCGCCGGGAAGGCGCGATGGCTATCCGCACACCCGTTGCCTCGAAAGCCCAAGCGTTTTCTATTTCCCCTATAAATAGGCCGCTCAACTAGCGTATTAATTACCTCACCATCCGCTCCCTCTCTCTCCCTGCGCTAGCACTCGCACTTCTCTCTTCTCTGCAATTCCCATCTTCTTCGGTATTCGCAAGATGGGTGGCTAGACCGAAGGCAGGGCCAGGTGCGCCAGTGCATTCGTCAACCATGTCTTTGATTCTTGTGATCTCTCCGAGGAAGCTTACTTAACCGCTGCCGCGGACTATGTCCCGCCGGGATTCGAAGCGCGAAAGCCCGGGCCGGAGGATCGCTTAAATTCCATCTCGCCGTGTGCTCTCGCGATCCCGCTGGAGCACTTCGAGGTGGGATTTCGCCTCCCCATCTGGCCGGAACTCCGCCAGACTTTCTGATACTATGGCGTCGTGCCCGGCCAGCTCAACCCTAACTCTATCGCCATGCTAGTCGGGTACGCGTGCAACCTGCGAGAGGAGGGGATTGAGTTTTCACTGCCCATCTTTCGCAAGCTCTATACCTTCTGTTGCTCACACGACTTCTCCTTCTTCTCGGGTCAGAGCCCACTCAAACACCAGGGTCTCCCGAACAAGAACCACGACTGGGTTCGCCGCTTCATCTTCGTCAGCGGGAGCCTCGGAAACACCCTTCTCGCCCCAGTGCAGGAGGAGGAATCAACCTTCCGGCCCCCGACTCTAGGGGGGGGGCACGAGGCCAAGCTGCACCAGTATATCCTGGAGCACGGGATGGACCTCGTCTACCTCAGCGAAACGTCAACTCGCTTCCGCCCATTCCGCAGGGTGAGGGTGAGTTTCCTAAACCTTCTTCATTCGCTCGGTTTTGTTGACTTCATACCATTCGCTGAGCCGTTCGTGTTCAAAAACAGGCGTGCGAGACCTCCCTCTTCATCTGTCGCGTCCCTCGGGGGTTTCCGTGTCTTTTGCTCAAGCCGCCACGGATGCTTGTCGGGAGGAACCCTCTTCCCCCAAGTCTGGCAGCCGAAAACGAAAGACCGGGGTTCCTTCTTCCTCCTCTTCCAAGAAGCCGAGATGTTCCCCTTCTGTCAAAGGGAAGGGGGTTTTGGGTGAGACCTCAGGGGCGAAAGCTCCAGCCCAGATCCTGGGAACGAGTGCGCCGGACGGGAATGTTCTTCATTCTGGGCAGTCGTTGCCGCCGCCGCCATTGCCCAGGGACCACCGGAACTTCTCCCAGGGTGAAAAGTATGTGGACCCCTCAGGGGCTCCCTTGGTGAAGTAGGCCAGGATCTCAAATAGGGTCTCGCTCTCTACCCTCCATCCGTCGTGGATAGAGAGCGACCTCGCCAGTGGTGAGGTGTAACGCCCCGGCCCTCCCCCTTAGGGGCCACGTAGGCACGCTACCGGGCTGCAGCCCAAGCACCCCAAAGCCTCTCCGTGCCACTATTTCTCAGCAACGGTGCATTGTTGAGGCCGGGTCTTGAACCCGCAACCTCCTTGATAAGAAGTTTTCAAACCACTCCTCATTACCAATTGAGCGTGTAGTTGTTGCGCGAGTACGAATAATATAACAAAATTGTAACACCCTGCCAGTACGAATAATATAACAGTAGGTCCGGCCGGGACCCCACGCCATACTAACCACACTAGCTAGGAGTTAAAAGGTGATAAACAGAAAGAAACTACTACAGAGTATACTAAACATTAGCGGAAGCATAAAGATTTAACATTTCCATTAGAATTGTCCACTATCATAGGAATGAAACCAAGAAAGAGAGTTATGGCCTTCAGGCCTTACATTTAGCAAATGTACCAAAAACTCCAAAACATACATCGGCACGCAGGCCGGCAATACATGAGAAAGCTAAAAAGGAGGTTGGCCTTCAAGGGCCAACTCAGCAAAAGGGGTCACCGCCCGCTATTTCCCTCTAGGCTCACCTGCACCTGCATAAGAACATTCCACCAAGCGGTGGCAAACAAGGTAACGGTCAGCACAGCTGACCAAATTATAACGACCCCACCCCTTTCCCGGGGTGGCGGAGATTCTACCCTGCAAGCAAGCCATAACAGCACAAGTACTAAAATAAAGAAAGTGCAACTACACAAGGTGAGGTTTCAAGCACATTCAATCTTCTAGGTTGAGCATCAAAAAGGAGGGAACCTAGGTATGCACATGATGTTGGTTGGGTTCACCCGAAGGTTCCCCGCAACCGCCTAAACAACTGCATGAGGCTAACAACATCAATTCCACAAACACTCCAACGTAAGGGCCATCGCCTTATGTGGGAAAAAGAGCTTTTGGTCGGTCTAGGTAAACCACCTTCCACGACCTCTCCCATGATCACACGGCTACATGAGGTAGGGTCCTCTTACCGATCTGCATGGAAACGGGTTCGGTTTAGCTTTGCCCGTGCTCTAATCGTCGTGATCTGTCGCACGATGCGGGTACGGCTTCGCCTCGGCCCGTAAGGGTTTAGCACCTTCAAGTGCTACACAAATATAAGCTACGCACCTAGTCCCTTCACAAGGATCTAGGCTTCACAAATACTCAAAAAGGGGAGGTATAATACGCTCCGCATCAATTTCGCGGTGAAGGTTTGCCTTCATCCAATCTCAAAGCATGGGGCTTTCGTTAGGATCTTCACAAGACGCCTACAATTAAATCCCGCACTACTATAGATGATTTCACGGAGTCATTCTCCGGCACGCATTCTAGGCTTAACCTAAATGCAACGTCGCAATCCAAACATCACCGATTTGGGCTCACGGCCACGAATAGGCTTCACACAAAATGCCTAAATCCGCACGACTACCGGATTTTCTACATGCAATATGCCGGGGACGGACACAATCGACCCGGAGTTCCGGAGAACTTGAGGGAATCCTACACTTCACCCATTTGGTGAAAGGGATCCCTCATGCAAGCATAGAGAAACGAAGGATAGGACAAAAGACAAGTCCAAACAGCGGGAGAAGAAATCGTTACCCTAGGAGCGTTCTTTTTCGCCATGAATCCGAGATTCTAGACGGAGGGAAATGACCGCACCGGGCTGCACTCTCCAGATCTGGAAACGGTTTGCGAAACGGAGCTCCGGAGCTCCGTCAATGGCGGAATCTCCCTTCTTCTTCCTTGGCTCCTCCTTCTTTCTCTAGGGTTTGGAGAGAGAATGGCTTAGAGAATATGAGGTTTAACCCCCTCTCATCAGCCCTAAAGGTCCCCCGCAACTAAACCTAGCCGTTGGATCAATTTCCAAAAGATTTGGACGGTCCGATCTTCTTCTCCGCTCAAAATCGCGGAACAGAATAAACAGGGCGCACGATCACAGGCGCACGGTCAGTGGTCGTGCGCGAAGAGGGGAATGGTCGTGCGCACTGTCCGAGACAGAACTCGATTTTCTTCTGAATTAATGCACGATCGCTGGCGCACGATCACTGGTCATGCGCGAAGAGGACAATGGTCGTGCGCATTGACCTGATCTGGAATCTTGAGCCTATGCCGAGCGCAACACTACCATTCCGCCTACCTCACTGAACCACGATCTTTGGGGTGTTACAACTCCACCCCCCTTAAAAGAATTTCGTCCCGAAATTTCGAAAACAGTAATAGCAGGAAAGTACAGTTTTTAAAGAAAATTTACCTGAGAGAAATAGCTCGGGGTACTCCGCAAGCATCGCTTGCTCTCTCTCCCAAGTTAGCTCCTCTCGGCCGCAATTATCCCACCGGACCTTTACCATCCGAATGGGCTTGTTCCGCAACTGCTTTACCTCGGTATCCTCGATGCGTAAGGGTTTGACTTTCGTCGACAACCCACTATCCACCGACACTTTGCCGACCGCAACGATATGAGTAGGCTCTTGCACTACCTTCCTCAGAACTGAAATGTGAAACACGTCGTGCAGACCGCTCAGCTCTGCAGATAGTGCAAGCCGATAAGCCGCATCACCAACACGTTGCACAATCTCAAATGGTCCCAAGTACCTTGGACTGAGCTTTTTCAAGCGTCGGATCCTTGATACCCCTTTGAACGGTTTGATCTTCAAGTAAACCCGGTCACCGACGGCGAACTCTAGGTTCCTATGCTTGGCGTTGTAATTCTTTGCTTGCCTATCCTGGGCAATCAATAGCCTTTCTCTAATAGTTCGGATCGTCTAAGTTGCTTCATCAACATCCTTTCGCTTTAATAGCTTAGTATCGCCCGTTTTCTGCCCAAGACAACGGCGTACGACACTTCTTACCATAGAGGGCCTCGAAAGGAGCCATCTTTATACTGGCTTGGTAGCTATTATTGTAGGGGAATTCGATCATATAGAGATGATCTTCCCACTTCTTTCCAAAATCTAGAGCGCACATTCGGAGCATATCCTCCATAGTCCTGTTGGTCCCCTCGGTCTGCCCGTCCGTTTGTGGGTGGAAGGTCGTGCTGAATTTCAATTTAGTGCCCAATAGTTCATGGATAAGCCTCCAATCTTTCGATGTGAAATGCCCGTCACGATCACTGACGATGCTACGAGGGACACCGTGCAGCCGCACAATACTATCGACATAGAGCTTCGCTAGCTTTTCTACAGAATCATCCTTCCGGTTCGGAATAAAATGCGATACTTTTGTCAGTCTGTCCACGATCACCCAGATGGCGTCGTTTCCATGCTGCGATCTCGGCAATCCGTGCACGAAATCCATCGAAATATCGTCAAACTTCCATTCCGGAATCGGCAAGGACTTCAAAAAATCCACCGGGACGTTGACATTCCACCTTCACCAACGCGCAAGTGTTGCACTTGGCCACGTAGAGGGCAATGTCCTTCTTCATACCCGGCCACCAGAAAAGTTTCTTCATGTCCATGTACATTTTCGTGCTCCCCGGGTGGATAGAGTACTTGGTATGATGAGCCTCGTACATCAATTCCTCCCGTAGAGTACCAACGTTTGGGACGCACAATCTGCCATTCTTCCACATAAGGCCGTCTTCGAAAGAGAAATCAGCGTTCAACCCGTCAACGGTTTCCGCTTTGTAGCGTTTCATGCTCTCATCCAGCTCCAATGCCTGTCGAACTCGGTCGGCAAGGTGGTATTGAACCTCCGCCCAGTTCAAGCATGCTGAAGTAGACGCTCTTCGATCAACGCAAATGATCTCCATTTCTTCCAGCTCACGGATTAGACGCTCATCGTGCATCAAAATCCAATTTGCTTGAGCGGGAGCCCGACAACTCAACGCGTCCGCAACTACATTTCCATTTCCAGGAGTATATTTGATGTCGAAGGTGTAGTCCCCAAGGAACTCCAACCACCTCCTCTGTCGCATATTCAACTCCCTTTGATCTAGCAAGTACTTGAGGCTCTTATGGTCGGTAAAGATGTCGATCTTCACGCCATACAAATAACGCCTCCAAAGCTTAAGAGCAAATACCACGGCCGCTAGCTCCAAATCATGGACCAGGTAATTCCTCTCATGAACCTTCAACTGCCGGGAGCCGTAGGCAATTACCTTACCGAACTGCACAAGGACACAACCCAAACCACTCCCTGAGGCGTCGCTGTAAATTTCGTAGCCTTCCGTACCACATGGCGAGCATAAATGGGCGCCGTGGTCAGACGGCTCTTCAGTTCTTCAAAAGCTCGTGCGCACTCGGGCGACCAAACGAACTTATGATCTTTCCTAGTCAATTTAGTGAGAGGAAGTGCAATCCTCGAGAAGTTTTCCACAAAGCGCCTATAATAGCCGGCAAATCCTAAGAAACTTCGGACTTCCGCTATGTTTTTCAACAAAGGCCAGGCTCGGATAGCTTCTATCTTCGACGGATCAACCGCAATTCCATCTCCACTAACGACGTGACCTAGGAATGCTACTGACGGTAGCCAAAACTCGCACTTGGAGAACTTGGCATATAGCTGACTCTTCCTCAAGGTGCCCAGAACTGCGTGCAGATGTCCTACATGCTCCTCTTCCGATTGAGAGTATACCAAAATGTCGTCGATAAAGACGATCACGAATTGATCCAAATAGTCACGGAACGTCCTATTCATTAAGTCCATGAATACCGACGGTGCATTAGACAGACCGAACGGCATCACCGTGAACTCATAGTGCCCAAAGCGGGTACTGAACGCTGTCTTTGGAATGTCACATTCCCTAATCCGCAGTTGGTAATAGCCGGACCTTAGGTCCAGTTTGGAGTAGACCGTCGACCCAACCAGCTGGTCGAAAAGATCATCGATTCTTGGAATCGGATATCAGTTCTTCTCGGTCAACTTGTTTAGCTCTCGATAATCGATACATAGACGCAAGCTCCCGTCCTTCTTTTTCACAAAGAGGACCGGTGCACTCCAAGGCGAAGAACTTGGACGTACGTAGCCTTGCTCTAGCAGCTCTTGCAATTGAACCTTCAGCTCTGCCAATTCCTTTGGCGCTATCCGGTACGGTGAGCGGGCCACAGGTTTGGCACCTGGCACCAACTCGATACAGAAATCGATCTCTCGCTGAGGCGGAGCCCCAGGGAGTTCGTTAGGAAACACATCGGCGTACTCCGCTACAACTGGGACATCACATACCCTGGGCTTTGGCTCCGAAGCCTCCAACAAGGTGAAGAACAACTCGGCGCCTTTTCTCACCGCCTTAACCACTTGGAGAGCAGACATCAGCGTCTTGCTCGCTCCTCGCATACTAGCAAACGTGGTTTCTCCATCGGCGTTCCTTCCCAGAGTGATCTCCTTAGAGTTGCAATCTATGCATGCACGCTGCTCCGAGAGCCAGTCCATGCCGAAGATCACATCGAATTCAGCTAACGGTAACAACGATGCTTCCAAATCGAAATCTTGATTTCCGATCCGCACCTTCACACGGCTCTTCCTATCAGCAGACATGCGAGATCCATTCGGTAGCACTACTTCTAATCTATCCTCTACGAAGGTAGATGGCACTCCGATTCGCACCACGAAGTCCTCAGACAGAAAAGAGTGCGATGCACCCGTATCAAATAGAGCTCTCGCCGGATAGTTGAGAATTAGGACAAAGCCTAATTGCACACAAAAAAGAAACATACAGTTGCACAACGGTATAATCACAAATAGCTATGTAAAAGCTAATTTTTAATTCATACCTGTGACAACATCAGCTTGTCGTATGGCTTCTTGCTGGCCAAGCGAGTAGACTCTCGGCTGAGTCGGAGTAATGTGCTGGGAAGCCGAAGACTCCGCAGCTTTACCCTTTTCCGCAGCTCGAGCATAGTACAAAGCTCGATTCTCTGTCTTCGGGGGACCACTTCGACACACTGCGGCCTTGTGTCCCACCTTCCCGCAGGTGAAACACGTGATAGGGCTCCGCACCGTCGTTGCTCCTGAAACATTTGAGCGGGTTTGCTCCGCCGGTTTGAACTTCCTTTTGTTCTTTCTGAATTCTGACTTAGACTGAGAGACCGGCACATGAAACTCAGGTTTCTTTGCCACGGCTTTTGCTTGTACCCTCTTTATGTCCAACTCTAGGGATCTGGCAGTTTGGACCATCACCTGGAATCCTAACGTCATTGGGCCTGCCAGGAGCAGCCTCAACTCGTCCCGAAGACCTTCATAGAACTTGTTCGTCTTTGTCTCTTCGTCTTCCATCATAGGCCCCGCATAACGACCCAGTTTAGTGAACTCGTGCAAGTACTCATCCACTGAGCTGTCGCCTTGAGTTAACTTCAGAAACTGGTTCTGCAATGCAATGCGTTGGGCAGAAGGAATATACCTTTGAAGAAAAGACTATGAGAACTCCGCTATCGTGATCTCGGTAATCTCCCTGCCTCCGAACTTGTGCACTTCCTATTCAGCCCACCAACGCTCTGCCTCTCCGTTAAGGAGGAAGGTGGCTAAAGTGACCATCATAACTTCTTCTGTTGCTGTCGCTCTTAGAATCTTCCTAACCGTTGACAGCCAGTCCTCGGCCTCCGTTGGGGATCCGGACCCCGAGAAGGTTGGAGGATGGAAGCTTAGAAAGTGTTGCAGCTGTTGATCTCGTGATCGCGCAACAGCTACACGCTCTACCGGACGCTCCACCCTTTGCACTGCCGCAGGTTCCACTGCAGTCACTGGCACAGGGGCCTCAACCCTCGGTTCCACCGCAGGTTCCACTGCAGGTTCGATCACCGGGGCCGCATCTGTATTAGGCGTAGCAGGCTGTGCAAGATTTTGCGGTTGAGCATTGATCATCGCGAAGACAGCTTCTGCGATTAACCTGATCATCTCAGCAGGAGGAGTGGTCGCTGGCACTTCAGCCGACCCACTACTTTCAGCGGTGTTACGGGGTTGAGACGGCCCCGCACCACTTCTAGTCGCCTATAATCGTGTAAGACACAATTTAGTGACTGAAAACATAGCAAACAACAATCATGGAACGCTCAGGTTCCACAAACAAGTATGTTTTCCCATTCCTAAGTGGACATTCTTATTAGTTTTTGTCGTTTTAGGTGAATGCACATCCCGTGCACACCACCCCTTAAAAGGAATTCATCCCGAATTCGCTAAACTACAGATCGACGCCTTAAGTCCGATACCAAATTGTAACACCCTGCCAGTACGAATAATATAACAGTAGGTCCGGCCGGGACCCCACGCCAAACTAACCACACTAGCTAGGAGTTAAAAGGTGATAAACAGAAAGAAACTACTACAGAGTATACTAAACACTAGCGGAAGCATAAAGATTTAACATTTCCATTAGAATTGTCCACTATCATAGGAATGAAACCAAGAAAGAGAGTTATGGCCTTAAGGCCTTACATTTAGCAAATGTACCAAAAACTCCAAAACATACATCGGCACGCAGGCCGGCAATACATGAGAAAGCTAAAAAGGAGGTTGGCCTTCAAGGGCCAACTCAGCAAAAGGGGCCACCGCCCGCTATTTCCCGCTAGGCTCACCTGCACCTGCATAAGAACATTCCACCAAGCGGTGGCAAATAAGGTAACGGTCAGCACAGCTGACCAAATTATAACGACCCCACCCCTTTCCCGGGGTGGCGGAGATTCTACCCTGCAAGCAAGCCATAACAGCACAAGTACTAAAATAAAGAAAGTGCAACTACACAAGGTGAGGTTTCAAGCACATTCAATCTTCTAGGTTGAGAATCAGAAAGGAGGGAACCTAGGTATGCACATGATGTTGGTTGGGTTCACCCGAAGGTTCCCCGCAACCGCCTAAACAACCGCATGAGGCTAACAACATCAATTCCACAAACACTCCACCGTAAGGGCCATCGCCTTATGTGGGAAAAAGAGCTTTTGGTCGGTCTAGGTAAACCACCTTCCACGACCTCTCCCATGATCACACGGCTACATGAGGTAGGGTCCTCTTACCGATCTGCATGGAAACGGGTTCGGTTTAGCTTTGCCCGTGCTCTAATCGTCGCGATCTGTCGCACGACGCGGGTACGGCTTCGCCTCGGCCCGTAAGGGTTTAGCACCTTCAAGTGCTACACAAATATAAGCTACGCACCTAATCCCTTCACAAGGATCTAGGCTTCACAAATACTCAAAAAGGGGAGGTATAATACGCTCCGCATCAATTTCGCGGTGAAGGTTTGCCTTCATCCAATCTCAAAGCATGGGGCTTTCGTTAGGATCTTCACAAGACGCCTACACTTAAATCCCGCACTACTATAGATGATTTCACGGAGTCATTCTCCGGCACGCATTCTAGGCTTAACCTAAATGCAACGTCGCAATCCAAGCATCACCGATTCGGGCTCACGGCCACGAATAGGCTTCACACAAAATGCCTAAATCCGCACGACTACCGGATTTTCTACATGCAATATGCCGGGGACGGACACAATCGACCCGGAGTTCCGGAGAACTTGAGGGAATCCTACACTTCACCCTTTTGGTGAAAGGGATCCCTCATGCAAGCATAGAGAAACGAAGGAGAGGACAAAAGACAAGTCCAAACAATGGGAGAAGAAATCGTTACCCTAGGAGCGTTCTTTTTCGCCATGAATCCGAGATTCTAGACGGAGGGAAATGACCGCACTGGGCTGCACTCTCCAGATCTGGAAACGGTTCGCGAAATGGAGCTCCGGAGCTCCGTCAATGGCGGAATCTCCCTTCTTCTTCCTTGGCTCCTCCTTCTTTCTCTAGGGTTTGGAGAGAGAATGGCTTAGAGAATATGAGGTTTAACCCCCTCTCATCAGCCCTAAAGGTCTCCCGCAACTAAACCTAGCCGTTGGATCAATTTCCAAAAGATTTGGACGGTCCGATCTTCTTCTCCGCTCAAAATCGCGGAACAGAATAAACAGGGCGCACGATCACAGGCGCACGGTCAGTGGTCGTGCGCGAAGAGGGGAATGGTCGTGCGCACTGTCCGAGACAGAACTCGATTTTTTTCTGAATTAACGCACGATCGCTGGCGCACGATCACTGGTCGTGCGCGAAGAGGACAATGGTCGTGCGCATAAGCCGAGACAGAACTCCGATTCTTTGCGGGTTACGCACGATCATTGGCGCACGCTCACTGGTCGTGCGCGAAGAGGACAATGGTCGTGCGCATTGAACTGATCTGGAATCTTGAGCCTATCCCGAGAGCAACACTACCATTCCGCCTACCTCGCTGAACCACGATCTTTGGGGTGCGCAATCCTCGAGAAGGTTCAATTGCAAGAGCTGCTAGAGCAAGGCTACGTACGTCCAAGTTCTTCGCCTTGGAGTGCACCGGTCCTCTTTGTGAAAAAGAAGGACGGGAGCTTGCGTCTATGTATCGATTATCGAGAGCTAAACAAGTTGACCGAGAAGAACCGATATCCGATTCCAAGAATCGATGATCTTTTCGACCAGCTGGTTGGGTCGACGGTCTACTCCAAACTGGACCTAAGGTCCGGCTATTACCAACTGCGGATTAGGGAATGTGACATTCCAAAGACAGCGTTCAGTACCCGCTTTGGGCACTATGAGTTCACGGTGATGCCGTTCGGTCTGTCTAATGCACCGTCGGTATTCATGGACTTAATGAATAGGACGTTCCGTAAGTATTTGGATCAATTCGTGATCGTCTTTATCGACGACATTTTGTTATACTCTCAATCGGAAGAGGAGCATGTAGGACATCTGCACGCAGTTCTGGGCACCTTGAGGAACAGTCATCTATATGCCAAGTTCTCCAAGTGCGAGTTTTGGCTACCGTCAGTAGCATTCCTAGGTCACGTCGTTAGTGGAGATGGAATTGCGGTTGATCCGTCGAAGATAGAAGCGATCCGAGCCTGGACTTTGTTGAAAAACGTAGCGGAAGTCCGAAGTTTCTTAGGACTTGCCGGCTATTATAGGCGCTTTGTGGAAAACTTCTCGAGGATTGCACTTCCTCTCACTAAATTGACTAGGAAAGATCATAAGTTCGTTTGATCGCCCGAGTGCGCACGAGCTTTTGAAGAACTGAAGAGCCGTCTGACCACGGCGCCCATTCTATGCTCGCCATGTGGTACGGAAGGCTACGAAATTTACAGCGATGCCTCAGGGAGTGGTTTGGGTTGTGTCCTAGTGCAGTTCGGTAAGGTAATTGCCTACGGCTCCCGGCAGTTGAAGGTTCATGAGAGGAATTACCCGGTCCATGATTTGGAGCTAGCGGCCGTGGTATTTGCTCTTAAGCTTTGGAGGCGTTATTTGTATGGCGTGAAGATCGACATCTTTACCGACCATAAGAGCCTCAAGTACTTGCTAGATCAAAGGGAGTTGAATATGCGACAGAGGAGGTGGTTGGAGTTCCTTGGGGACTACACCTTCGACATCAAATATACTCCTGGAAAGGGAAATGTAGTTGCGGACGCGTTGAGTCGTCGGGCTCCCGCTCAAGCAAATTGGATTTTGATGCACGATGAGCGTCTAATCCGTGAGCTGGAAGAAATGGAGATCATTTGCGTTGATCGAAGAGCGTCTACTTCAGCATGCTTGAACTGGACGGAGGTTCAATACCACCTTGCCGACCGAGTTCGACAGGCATTAGAGCTGGATGAGAGCATGAAACGCTACAAAGCGGAAACCGTTGACGGGTTGAACGCTGATTTCTCTTTCGAAGACGGCCTTATGTGGAAGAATGGCAGATTGTGCGTCCCAAACGTTGGTACTCTATGGGAGGAATTGATGTACGAGGCTCATCATACCAAGTACTCTATCCACCCGGGGAGCACGAAAATGTACATGGACATGAAGAAACTTTTCTGGTGGCTTGGTATGAAGAAGGACATTGCCCTCTACGTGGCCAAGTGCAACACTTGTGCGTTGGTGAAGGTGGAATGTCAACGTCCCGGTGGATTTTTGAAGTCCTTGCCGATTCCGGAATGGAAGTTTGACGATATTTCGATGGATTTCATGCACGGATTGCCGAGATCGCAGCATGGAAACGACGCCATCTGGGTGATCGTGGACAGACTGACAAAAGTATCGCATTTTATTCCGAACCGGAAGGATGATTCTGTAGAAAAGCTAGCGAAGCTCTATGTCGATAGTATTATGCGGCTGCACGGTGTCCCTCGTAGCATCGTCAGCGATCGTGAAGGGCATTTCACATCGAAAGATTGGAGGCTTATCCATGAACTATTGGGCACTAAATTGAAATTCAGCACGGCCTTCCACCCGCAAACGGACGGGCAGACCGAGAGGACCAACATGACTATGGAGGATATGCTCCGAATGTGCGCTCTAGATTTTGGAAAGAAGTGGGAAGATCATCTCTATATGATCGAATTCGCCTACAATAATAGCTACCAAGCCAGTATAAAGATGGCTCCTTTCGAGGCACTCTATGGTAAGAAGTGTCGTACGCCGTTGTCTTGGGCAGAAACGGGCGATACTAAGCTATTAAAGCGAAAGGATGTTGAGGAAGCAACTTCGACGATCCGAACTATTCGAGAAAGGCTATTGATTGCCCAGGATAGGCAAGCAAAGTATTACAACGCCAAGCATAGGAACCTAGAGTTCGCCGTCGCTGACCGGGTTTACTTGAAGATCAAACCGTTCAAAGGGGTATCAAGGATCCGACGCTTGAAAAAGCTCAGTCCAAGGTACTTGGGACCGTTTGAGATTGTGGAACGTGTTGGTGATGCGGCTTATCGGCTTGCACTATCTGCAGAGCTGAGCAGTCTGCACGACGTGTTTCACATTTCAATTCTGAGGAAGGCAGTGCAAGAGCCTACTCATATCGTTGCGGTCGGCAAAGTGTCGGTGGATAGTGGGTTGTCGACGAAAGTCAAACCCTTACGCATCGAGGATACCGAGGTAAAGCAGTTGCGGAACAAGCCCATTCGGATGGTAAAGGTCCGGTGGGATAATTGCGGCCGAGAGGAGCTAACTTGGGAGAGAGAGCAAGCGATGCTTGAGGAGTACCCCGAGCTATTTCTCTCAGGTAAATTTTCTTTAAAAACTGTAATTTCCTGCTATTATTGTTTTCGAAATTTCGGGACGAAATTCTTTTAAGGGTGGTGGAGTTGTAACACCCCAAAGATCGTGGTTCAGCGAGGTAGGCGGAATGGTAGTGTTGCGCTCGGCATAGGCTCAAGATTCCAGATCAGGTCAATGCGGGCAAAGCTAAACCGAACCCGTTTCCATGCAGATCGGTAAGAGGACCCTACCTCATGTAGCCGTGTGATCATGGGAGAGGTCGTGGAAGGTGGTTTACCTAGACCGACCAAAAGCTCTTTTTCCCACATAAGGCGATGGCCCTTACGGTGGAGTGTTTGTGGAATTGATGTTGTTAGCCTCATGCGGTTGTTTAGGCGGTTGCGGGGAACCTTCGGGTGAACCCAACCAACATCATGTGCATACCTAGGTTCCCTCCTTTTTGATGCTCAACCTAGAAGATTGAATGTGCTTGAAACCTCACCTTGTGTAGTTGCACTTTCTTTATTTTAGTACTTGTGTTGTTATGGCTTGCTTGCAGGGTAGAATCTCCGCAACCCCGGGAAAGGGGTGGGGTCGTTATAATTTGTTCAGCTGTGCTGGCCGTTACCTTGTTTGCCACCGCTTGGTGGAATGTTCTTATGCAGGTGCAGGTGAGCGTAGCGGGAAATAGCGGGCGGTGACCCCTTTTGCTGAGTTGGCCCTTGAAGGCCAACCTCCTTTTTAGCTTTCTCATGTATTGCCGGCCTGCGTGCCGATGTATGTTTTGGAGTTTTTGGTACATTTGCTAAATGTAAGGCCTTAAGGCCATAACTCTCTTTCTTGGTTTCATTCCTATGATAGTGGACAATTCTAATGGAAATGTTAAATCTTTATGCTTCCGCTAGTGTTTAGTATACTCTGTAGTAGTTTCTTTCTGTTTATCACCTTTTAACTCCTAGCTAGTGTGGTTAGTATGGCGTGGGGGTCCCGGCCGGACCTACTGTTATATTATTCGTACTGGCAGGGTGTTACATGAGTCTTACGCCATTGGGTATGCCCTCTACGGTCGTGAAGATGCCGAGGTCTTCGATGCCGAGAAGACGCAAGTTCTTGCCCACGAGACCGCTCGAGCCCTGCTGCGGGCCCTTGAGCTTGCGCATATGTATTGTTTCCGCCAAGGCGCGTGAACTCAGGGTGAAACTGGAAGCTGCGGAGGCCCTTCTCGCCAGCCGCCCCATCAGAGAGGTATATCTCCCCCCCCCCCCCCCCCCCCCCCCCCCCCCCCCCCCCCCCCCGCGGATGACCGTTGCTAATTGCCGTGCTTTCTTCTCACCACCTTCATTTTCTCAAGACACTATGATCGCCGAGATGCTTCGCGCGCGAGTGGTCAACCTTGAGGAGGAAGTCCGGCTGGCTAAGGCCGAGGTCCAGCAGTCGCGAGAAGCCGATGCCTTGGCACTCACCTCAGGGAGTAGGGGGCACTTTTACCCTCACCATGAGTTAGAGCAGTTGATGCAGGAGAACGCTCAAAGCGCCGTGAAGCACGCGCTGCAGGTGCTGCGGCAGGCTGGGTACCTGAAGGAGGAGGCCGAATGCCTTTCTTCCCGACAGGTCGTCCCCGAGCTCTACATCCCGATCCCTTTCCCGGAAGATGAGGACGGCGAGCCGCAAGAAGACGCCCTCCTCCCAGATTCGGGCGAGAGCGATGGATCTTCTGGCAAGAAGCCTGCCGACCCCTGAGAGGGGCCCTCGTGATTTTTTTTCTTTCTTTTTATCTTTCATTTTGGATGTAATCATGAACTGGGGCGAGTCCCCTTGGCATATATATCAATTACAAATTTTTGTGCTATCTTTATTTTTACTCATTTGCTACTGTATCTCGCCAGGCTCATTAGGACGTTGGATCGTAGTGTTATTGTCTTGGCCACTCGCCGGATGCGCGAAGTTGACCTAGGATACCTTGCCCTTTCCGATCTTCCGCCACTTGCTCCACTCGCCCCCTCTGACCATTCGCCCAGGTCACGGGTCTCGCATGGATAGGTTATAAGGGAGAGGAAAGACTACCCTACTGGTGTGCAGTCCTCGCGAGTGCTCCCGAGGTCGACCTTTGAGAATCTAGGACCAGCCATTGAGTGAGCCTTCAGACATGCCAGCTAGATGAGAGCCTGGACAGCGGGTCTGCTCGGGGCCATCTCCCCGACAACTTAGTGCCTGCCACTGAGTGAGCCTTCAGACCTGCCAGCTAGATGAGAGCCTGGACAGCGGGTCTGCTCGGGGCCATCTTCCCAATAACTTAGAGCCTGCCACCGAGTGAGCCTTCGGACCTGCCAGCTAGATGAGAGCCTGGACAGCGGGTCTGCTCGGGACCATCTTCCCAACAACTTAGAGCCTGCCACCGAGTGAGCCTTCGGACCTGCCAGCTAGATGAGAGCCTGGACAGCGGGTCTGCTCGGGGCCATTTTCCCAACAACTTAGAGCATGCCACCGAGTGAGCCTTCGGACCTGCCAGCTAGATGAGAGCCTGGACAGCGAGTCTACTCGGGGCCATCTTCCCAATAACTTAGAGCCTGCCACCGAGTGAGCCTTCGGACCTGCCAGCTAGATGAGAGCATGGACAGCGGATCTGCTAGGGGCCATTTTCCCAACAATTTAGAGCCTGCCACCGAGTGAGCCTTCGGACCTGCCAGCTAGATGAGAGCCTGGACAGCGGGTCTGCTCGGGACCATTTTCCCAACAACTTAGGGACTGCCACCGAGTGAGCCTTCGGACCTGCCAGCTAGATGAGAGCCTGGACAGCGGGTCTGCTCGGGGCCATCTTCCCAATAACTTAGAGCCTGCCACCGAGTGAGCCTTCGAACCTGCCAGCTAGATGAGAGCCTGGACAGCGGGTCTGCTCGGGGCCATTTTCCCAACAACTTAGAGCCTGCCACCGAGTGAGCCTTCGGACCTGCCAGCTAGATGAGAGCCTGGACAGTGGGTCTGCTCGGGGCCATCTTCCCAATAACTTAGACCCTGCCACAGAGTGAGCCTTCGGACCTGCCAGCTAGATGAGAGCCTGGACAGCGGGTCTGCTCGGGGCCATTTTCCCAACAACTTAGAGCCTGCCACCGAGTGAGCCTTCAGACCTGCCAGCTAAATGAGAGCCTGGACAGCGGGTCTTCTCGGGGCCATCTTCCCAATAACTTAGAGCCTGCCACAGAGTGAGCCTTTGGACTTGCCAGCTAGATGAGAGCCTGGACAGCGGGTCTGCTCGGGGCCATTTTCCCAACAACTTAGAGCCTGCCACCGAGTGAGCCTTCGGACCTGCTGATGCGCAAATCTTAGCACACCTCTATAGGCGGTAGTAAGACTGCGGCACGAAACGGCAGTGTACCGATCGTTCAAGTAATATAAAATGGGAATGAATCCCCAAGTATCGATCTCAAAGGAACACAGTAAGGTGGAGTTTATTATCGAGGAAGGACTTGAGATTGAAGTCCTTTCGAGCCGATGGATGCGGAAATGGGGGATTTGGCTTTTGGAAAATAAAAGAAAACAACTACAACTACTCCTATGCAATGTCGCTATGCAGTGCTTCGCTTGGCGGGATGGAGACTAGGCAGGCCTTGAGCGCGCTGCGTTGCAAGGGCGGATGGACGAGTAGGCAAGCGGAATCGAACTGTGCAGGCCTTGAGCGCACTGCTTCGTTAGGCGAATGAATTACACGGGCCGCTATGCCACGCTTCGCTAAGCGGATGGACGAGAATGCTAGCGGATGGAATGGTTCACACCGGCGGAGTCGGAATGGATTACACGGGCCGCTATGCCACGCTTCGCTAGGCGGATGGACGAGTAGGCATACAGATGAGGGTCGCAAGCACCTCGTCGACAAGCACGCCACTAGCAATTGCTAGTGCGGCACACGAACACGATGGCGGAATGGAAAATGGATGGGGCGCACCTCATTAACACATATGAACTAAATAATTCCAAATAAATGAAATAAGCATTACAAAGCTTAGTTCATAGCATACATTATCAAAATATAGAGATTACAAACATTACATCAACATAAGGAAGAGAAAAAA
This sequence comes from Dactylorhiza incarnata, assembly GCA_033032865.1. NCBI lineage: Eukaryota > Viridiplantae > Streptophyta > Magnoliopsida > Asparagales > Orchidaceae > Dactylorhiza > Dactylorhiza incarnata. Next base: position 6,406,759 of record JAWHQI010000033.1, on the reverse strand, counting down.
GGCAAGAGATACGACCGAATCCGGAGGCTCGTTGTAGATTCATGGTAGGAAGCACCGGGTTGTCAATCCGCATCCTAGCTCGGTCCCAACTATCGTCCGGGGTAGAGGAGGGATGTCACACCTCCCAATGGACCCGTCTTCTCCAGCGTTTTACAATCCGGCCACGTCTGATGCGAAGAAATCCTTCCTTGGCGATGAAGATGAGTGTAGAATCTCCTCCTTGAAGCCCTTGGATGATGGAGGGGGCCTAGGGGGCGAACACCTGTGGAAATGGTTGGAACGGCGGAGCTGGGCGAGAAAAACGGTGAAAGAATATGACCTAATTCGCGAGCAGGAATATTTATAGGCGCTGGAATAAATAGTGCGCATGATCATTGGCGCACGACCAGTGGTCGTGCGCACTAAAATCCTGTGATCGTGCGCCTGCCTAGGTGGAGCCTGCAATGTTAGAAATTTATAAAATACCATGTTCGCACGACCAGTGGCGCACGACCGGTGGTCGTGCACACTATCGTAGGTGGTCGTGCGCACTGGTCGAAACAGAACTCATAAAATTGATGCTAAGTGCGCACGAACAGAGGCGCACGACCGGTGGTCGTGCGCAATATCGTTGGTGGTCGTGCGCACTATCCGAGACAGAATTCAAAAAATAGGGTTAAGTGCACACGATCAGCGGCGCACGACCAGTGGTCGTGAGCAATAGAAACAGTGATCGTGCGCAGTGTTCCTGTACAGAATTGTACCGGGAACACCCGCACGACTCCTGTTCCAGCACAACCACGAATCCAGCCACTGAAAGTGGCACTTAACAATCCATGAAAACTACTAAGAATGAAGAACATGAAATAACACCAAAAACGGGCCTAGAGGTGCACTTAGCATGGAGTGTCAAATATGAGTGAAAACATGTCTAAAGTGAAGTGCATAGACTAGAAAATCGGCCCAGATGAGTCCATAAATGTGTATATATTTGGGACTCATCACATCCCAGACTTACCTGTTTGCGAGTCCCGAGCAAACAAATTCTAAGTGAACGGGGAAAGAAAAGTAGATGGCTTAAAATTACAATACAGAGTACCATGCGAAGTCGCATGCTCACGTGTATGAGAAAAATAGTAGAGAAGATTTCTGATTATGTAAGTAGTTTATATATTTCTAGAAGAGTAAAAGCATATTACAACTACTCAAAATGGTGAACAACGGTGAATCATTTGGCCATGCATACGGAGAAAGTAAACTAAGCGCTGAGACGAGCATTGCTCAAGATTGGGATGCGGGACAAACTCCACTGAAATCCATCAGTGTCGGTGACCATATGCTTGCCCGGTCACATTCTCCCCACGACACTAGATTGGTTCAAGGCGTGAGTCATTAGGACTTTCAGGTTTTAATTGAGGCTTGGGTTACAGTGAGGTAAACAATGATAAACAAAATGGCTTATAACACATAACCCAAGTGAGCTTTAAAAGTAACTACCCGCGCACCAAAATCGAATGCAAATGCACCACACCCCCAGACTTGGACTTTTGCAACATAGGTGTGTGCACCGCCTACTCCCAATACATAATTTTTTCTACATTATTTTTCAATAAAACTCATTTTTCTTTTTTTCTCTTTTCCTTTTCCTTTTTCATTTTTTTTCTTTCTATCTTCTTTTTCTTGTCTTTTTTCTTTCAGCAAAATTTTCAAATGAGCATATCCACAGATTCACATAATAAACACCACAATCAACACCCCCCACAATGTAAATAAAACTACAACTAAAGCTCAGATTTGGGTGTGCGACTAGGTTAGGCTTTTAGGCTTTGGTGAGATATATGTGGAGCTGAATCAAGAAAAGGGTAGGCACAAAGGGGCTAGCAAGGGTAGACGAAAGGCGTGAAATAAAGGTTCAACCGGGCCAAAATAATGGCCTACGTCATTCTCACGCACTAGAACTATCCTATGCCAATGCTTCAAGAATCGCTTGGAGCAAGTTCTAGCCACCGAGAAAGATTCTCCTTTCTCCCGACTCAAGCAATACGAGTCTAGCGATCGTTTACACACATCCCTATGCTACCGTTTGATTCCACCGGATTCACCATTTGAGTAGAGTAAACAACATTTACACTAATAGAAAAAAATATAAAACCATAAGTATAAAGAGAAGTCTAATCTACACAAATTTCTATGCAACCGAGCACTCGACTAGGAGCACTACTGGAGTCAACATTTTACTCTGCTACATAGTCCTAAGCCATCACCTAGACTTTCCCACATAAGCAGAAGAATTAAATTCACTACAGAGCACGCATACAGACGAGTACGCGCTCAAGTGGGTGCTGTGGTGTGCAATGAAAATGAACAACAATTTCCAATAAGCTAAAATAAAAGTACTTCTAGCATGCTATGCAAGAGTGCACGTGAGTGGGTACAAAACCTGCTCTCCCTCAGACTTAAACTAAACAATCCACAAAATATATGACGTGAAAATCAGAAAAGGCTAGGGAAAGAGAGTACCCAGTGCTCAGAAATGAGCACACCAGAAGATTGGCGTGTAAGCTAAAATGAGTCGCAGCATCCGCCATCCAGAAAAGATACCTGCAGGGGTCAGCTCCGCAAAAACAAAAGAAGAAGATAAACTAAAATAAACTACAACTAACTAAGCAGGATTGAATAAAATGAAATGAATGAGAAAGTAAGATAACTACTGGGGTTATTGTCATCCCAGCATGACTTATTCAAAAACTAAAGGTTCTAGCTAATGGGCGTGTGGAAGGAGAAGTGGACAGGTAACTGGCCTAATATCCGTGTCGGTAGAGGGTACCGATACGGTGATAGAACAGTCACTCCCCTACGTAAATAAAAATACATGTTCTTCACAGGTAGGGGAAGCAGAAAGTAAGAAGTGGGGGAGGAGTCCTCCTCACTATTCTCACCAAAAACATCATTGCCTAGCAAGGTGTCGTCAACAGGGAGGTGGCGGGAGGAAAAGGCAATGAGTGGATCTTCCTCTACTGAGGGGGAATCAACCTCCTCACATAAGAGGATGCTCTCATCATTGACTTGGGCAATATGCACCAAATCCTCCTGGGGTACCTGTGAAGACTCAACCTGCACAAGCTCGGATGAAGAGGGGGGATCGAGAAATAAACAAGACGAAGAACATAAATAATCAAAAATCGGGGGAGTGGTCCCGGTCTCACTCCCATCAGGTTGAGGAAGTAAAATAATGTTTGCATTGTCATCAATGCTACAAGATTCGGCGGGATCAACAGTGGCCAGGCTTAGGATTTGGACTTCCTCCACCGGTGCTGAGGAAAACTCCTCTTCACCTAGAAGGTTGTCCTCCTTCATAGGAATAGGCACAACACTCAGATCACCCACCTCATCATGCGACACATCATCAACAATGTCGTCGGAGACGAGTATAGTATGCACAACAGAGGGAGGAGTAGTGCTCGGATAAAAGTCGAGCACCGATTCCTCACAAAGAATCGAATCCACTAGAGGTGGTGGATGCACATAGAGAATAGGCTCAGCAATATCGGTGCATAGATCAGCCGCACATCCGGTGACCGTGTCCATGCCATACCCTTCAAGATGTGAAGGTGACAAAGACACATAATCGGATGTTGAAGGTGTGCCGCCAGAGTTAGGAGTTGGGACGATCCGTATATCTGGCTCGTCATCCTCGTCGAATTGGCGAAGATACTCGGCATAGTCCTTCAAGACATGATCAGTGCTCCGACAAAACCGGCACTGCCTTGCGGGCTTCTTTGGCACAGCGGGGGCTGAAGCCGAAAAGAAGTATGACGGTAAAGGCTCAGAAGAGTAGCCATAAGACTAACGCGCACCATATGGTGTACCAGACGAAGTCGGTGCTCCATATGCTGGGCTATAAGAATTATGCCTACTATTCTCCGTAGGGCATTCATCACTAGAGTGGGAGGTATCTCTACACCAACAGCAACAAATATTGAGATGTGCCCACATAGTGTGGAGATAAAATGATTCAAAATAAAAATGCTATTGTGCAAAATACTACACCTAACAGAAATTACTAAAGCAACCTAATAAAAAAAATAAGAAAAAAGGATAAAAAGAACAGAAATAAAATAAAAGATGCAATTTACAAATGGAATGGTTTCTCTCTCAGATTCTCCCTCTCAAAAAAAACTCACACGACTGTTTTCCCCGGCAACGGCGCCAAAAACTTGATGCGCAAATCTTAGCACACCGCTATAGGTGGTAGTAAGACTGCGGCACGAAACGGCAGTGTACCGATCGTTCAAGTAATATAAAATGGGAATGAATCCCCAAGTATCGATCTCAAAGGAACACAATAAGGTGGAGTTTATTATCGAGGAAGGACTTTAGATTGAAGTCCTTTCGAGCGGATGGATGCGGAAATGGGGGATTTGGCTTTTGGAAAATAAAAGAAAACAACTACAACTACTCCTATGCAATGCCGCTATGCAGTGCTTCGCTTGGCGGGATGGAGACTAGGCAGGCCTTGAGCGCGCTGCGTCGCAAGGGCGGATGGACGAGTAGGCAAGCGGAATCGAACTGTGCAGGCTTTGAGCGAACTGCTTCGTTAGGCGAATGAATTACACGGGCCGCTATGCCACGCTTCGCTAGGCGGATGGACGAGAATGCTAGCGGAAGGAATGGTTCGCACCGGCAAGTCAGAATGGATTACACGGGCCGCTATGCCACGCTTCGCTAGGCGGATGGACGAGTAGGCATACGGATGAGGGTCGCAAGCACCTCGTCGACAAGCACACCACTAGCAATTGCTAGTGCGGCACACGAACACGATGGCGGAATGGAAAATGGACGGGGCACACCTCATTAACACATATGAACTAAATAATTCCAAATAAATGAAATAAGCATTACAAAGCATAGTTCATAGCATACATCATCAAAATATAGAGATTACAAACATTACATCAACATAAGGAAGAGAAAAAAGGCAAGAGATACGACCGAATCCGGAGGCTCATTATAGATTCACGGTAGGAAGCACCGGGTTGTAAATCCGCGTCCTAGCTCGGTCCCAACTATCGTCCGGGGTAGAGGAGGGATGTCACACCTCCCAATGGACCTGTCTTCTCCAGCGTTTTACAATCCGGCCACGTCCGATGCGAAGAAATCCTTCCCTAGCGATGAAGATGAGTGTATAATCTCCTCCTAGAAGCCCTTGGATGATGGAGGGGGCCTAGGGGGCGAACACCTGCGGAAATGGGCAGAACGGCGGAGCTGGGCGAGAAAAACGGTGAAAGAATATGACCTAATTCGCGAGCAGGAATATTTATAGGAGCTGGAATAAACAGTGCGCACGATAATTGGCGCACGACCAGTGGTCGTGCGCACTAGAATCCTGTGATCGTGCGCCTGCCTGGGTGGAGCCTGCAATGTAAGAAATTTATAAAATAACATGTTCGCACGACCAGTGGCGCACGACCGGTGGTCGTGCGCACTATCGTAGGTGGTCGTGCGCACTGGTCGAAACAGAACTCATAAAATTGATGTTAAGTGCGCACGAACAGAGTCGCACGACCGGTGGTCGTGCGCAATATCGTTGGTGGTCGTGCGCACTATCCAAGACAGAACTCAAAAAATATGGTTAACTACACACGATCAGCGGCGCACGACCAGTGGTCGTGCGCAATAGAAACAGTGATCGTGCGCAGTGTTCCTGTACAGAATTGTACCGGGAACAACCGCACGACTCCTGTTCCAGCACAACCACGAATCCAACCACTGAAAGTGGCACTTAATAATCCATGAAAACTACTAAGAATGAAGAACATGAAATAACACCAAAAACGGGCCTAGAGGTGCACTTAGCATGGAGTGTCAAATATGAGTGAAAATATGTCTAAAGTGAAGTGCATAGACTAGAAAATCGGCCCAGATGAGTCCATAAATGTGTATATATTTGGGACTCATCACCTGCCAGCTAGATGAAAGCCTGGACAGTGGGTCTGCTCGGGGCCATTTTCCAAACAACTTAGATCCTGCCACCGAGTGAGCCTTCAGACCTTCCAGCTAGATGAGAGCCTGGACAGCGGGTCTGCTCGGGGCCATCTTCCGGAACCTTCGAGGTTTCCCCACAAGCTGCAGCATTGCTTTCACACACATAGGTTAAACAGAATATTCTCATTTCAAAAGCATTAGCATTACATAGTTTTTAGGGATAGAAGCGTTTGAGATCGTCACCACTCCATGTGTGACTGAGGGGTTGGCCCTCCACATTCAGAAGGCGGTATCCCCCAGACTTTAGCGCCTCTTCCACGACATAGGGACCTTCCCAGTTGGGGTTAAGCTTTCCCACTGCGGCAGACCTTCCAGCCGCGTCGACCTTCTTGAGTACTAGGTCCCCCTTTTCGAATTGCTTGACCCTGATGTGCTTGTCGAAGTACTTGGCCATCCGCCGCTTGACCTCTTCTTGGCGAATGGCTGCTAGATCCCGGGCTTCTTCGATGAGGTTGAGGGAGAGCCGCAACTCCTCTTCGTTCCCAGCTCTCCGATCTTCCTCTCCATTCGTGGCGGCCCTTACTCGTGGTGTCATGACCTCGAACTCTATGGGGATGACAGCCTCGCAGCCGTGAGAGAGCTTGAATGGGGTCTCTCTCGTGGCGGTGTTGGGGGTAGTCCTTAAAGCCCACAGGACCGAGGGGAGCTGCTCCACCCAATTGCCCCTAAGATTTTCCACCTTCTTCTTGAGTAAGTTCACGATAATCTTGTTTGCCGCCTCCCCTGCCCGTTGCTCCTGGGATGGTGGACGGATGCAAACCTGAGGTCTATCCCCAACTGGCCACAGAAACTGATGAACTCCTCGCTGGCAAATTGCGGGCCATTATCTGTGACTATGGCCTGCGGAAGCCCTTGTCGACAGATGATCTCCCCACATATGAAGTTGCGGATCACCTGGGAGGTGACCTTAACCAGCGCCTTAACTTCCAACCACTTTGAGAAGTAGTCGATCATGACCAAGAGGAATCTCCTCTGCCCGCTGGCCTGGGGAAAGGGTCCCACCAGATCCATCCCCCATACGGCGAATGGCCAGGGCGTCGTGATACTCCTTAGCCTCTGAGCAGGTAGGAGCTGAAGTGGGGCGAACATCTGGCACTTCTGGCATTTCTTAGCGAAGGCCGCCGCATCTCTACTCAAGGTCGGCCAAAAGTACCCCTGCCTCATTATTCTTGCCTCCAACATCCTGCTCCCCGAGTGGCTGCCACACTCGCTGGAGTGAACCTCTTCCAAGATCCTCGGCACTTCATCTTCTGAGATGCATCGGGCCAGGAGACCCGAGAGGGTCTTCCGATACAAATCCCCCTCATAGAGCACGTAGTAGGCGGACTTGTACCGGAAGCGCCTTTGGTCCGGAACCTCCTCCGGGAATTTCCATGTTGCAAGGATGGTAACGAAGGGATCCTTCCAAGAGGGCCGCTGCTCTATTTCCATGAGTTACCCCTCCTCGATCGAAGGAAGGAACAGGTCTGTCAGGGTTCCTCCGGCTCGGGGACCGGCCTTGGCCAAGCGATCCGCTGGGGTGCTCTCCTTCCGAGGGATGTGTCTGATGGAGAAAGTCTTGAAATCTCCAATGAGCCTTCTCACTTTGGCTATGTATCTTATGAGTGTAGGTTCCCTTGTCTCTAACTCTCCCTTGATCTGAGAGGCTATTATCATCGAGTCGGTGAGGACCTCCACGTCATGGACTCCTAGTTCCTGAGCCAGACGCAGGCCGGCGATCACCGCCTCATACTCCGCTTGGTTGTTGGTGATTGGGAAATGTATTACGAGCGTCTGCTCGATCTTCATCCCGTGGGGGCTCTCCAGCACCACCCCTCCTCCGAGAGAATTTTTACCCGAGGCCCCGTCAACCAGCAGCTTCCATGGAACATGACGAGGGGCTTGATCCTCCTCCATCTCGGCCACATAATCTGCCATGAAATCTGCCACTACCTGTGCCTTCATGGATAGTCGAGGGACGAAGGTGATATTGAACTCACTTAACTCTATTGACCACTTCGCGAGCCTCCCTGAGTGCTCTACTCCTTCGAAGATCTGGCGAAGGGGGTGGTCAGTCACCACTTGAATTGAATGGGCCTGGAAGTATGGCCTGAGCTTTCTTGCCGCGACGAGAGCGAAGGCCAGCTTCTCTAAAATTGGGTACCTGAGTTCCGCCTCCCTCAAGACCCTACTTGCGTAGTAGATGGGCAGCTGCTTCTTGCCTTCTTCCCGGACCAGGACGGAGCTTACGGCCTCAGTCCCGACTCCGAGGTATAAGGCTAGGTCCTCCCCCTCCTTGGGGCCCTGGAGCAGCGGAGCATGGGTGAGCTGCCTCTTCAAGGCCTGGAAGGCCTCCTCGCATTCCTTTGTCCACTCGAATTTCTGGTTTCCTCGTAATGTTTTGAAGAAGGGGGAGCATTTCTCCCCGGCCCGGGAGAGAAACCTGCTCAACCCCGTGAGCCTTTCCGTCAAGCGCTGAACCTCCTTGGCATTTCGAGGCGATCCCAACTCCATGATGGCTTTGACCTTGTCCGGGTTAGGTTCTACCCCCGAAGGGGTGAGAAGGTGCCCCAGGAACTTTCCCTTGCTGGCCCTGAACACACACTTCAGGGGGTTCAGGCGCATCTTGTACTTGCGTAGGGTGGAGAAGGTTTCCTCGAGGTCTTGGAGATGAATGCTCACGCTCTTGCTCTTCACCATGAGGTCATCTACGTAGACCTCCAAGTTCCTTCCTCTTTGCTCCCTAAAAACCCGATCCATCATTTTTTGGTAGGTTGCTCCTGCATTTTTCAGCCCAAAGGGCATTATCTTGTAGCAGTAGCACCCCTCCCGGGTGATGAAAGAGACATCTTTCATATCCGGGGGGTGCATCCTGATCTGGTGATAACCTGAGAAAGCATCCAAAAAACTCATCACAGAAAAACCGACGGCTGAGTCAACCAGCGCATCGATCCGAGGCAAGGGATAATAATCCTTAGGGCAGGCTTTGTTTAACAAAGAAAAGTCAATACACATACGCCATCGACCATCGCCCTTTTTTACCATGACGACATTGGAGACCCATCCTGGATACTGGATCTCCGATACAAAACCTGCTTCAAGGAGCTTGGCCACCTCCTCGCGGATCGGTTCTTCGAGCTTGTCGGCAAAGGCCCTCCTTTTTTATCGGATGGGGCGGGCTCCTGGCTCAAGGTTGAGATGATGGCAAGCCACGTCCGCCTCGATGCCTGGCATGTCTGCTGCGCTCCATGCGAAGATGTCCACGTTCTTCTGGATGCACTCCAGCATCTTTAACCTGTCCTCCGGGTCGAGGCCCCCACTGACACGCACCTTCTCCGCCCTTCCTTCCTGTGTGATGGCCTCCATCTCCACCACTTCCTCCGCCGCCTAAAGCCGGGTCGGCTCTTCCCATCTGCCTTTCGCTTCTCACCCTTCTACCCGGGCCTCCTCCTCTGCAGCATCTTCCTCCTCCATTGGTTCGACCTGCTCCTCCTGAGCTACCTCCATGTCCTTTCTTCGGGCACCGCCCTCTTCCTCTTCTCCCCTCTTCTCCACTCCTTCCCCTGGCCCCTCCGACCTCTTCATCTCTTCATCCATCTTCTCAGCCTCCGCCATCCAAGAGATGGTGTTGACGGCAGTCACGTAGCACTGCCTTGCCACCTTTGCATCTCCCTAGATTCGGATCTGGACCCCTCCACTATGGAACTTCAAGCACTGGTGGTATGATGAGGGCACACATCGGAAGGCACTGATGAGGGGGCATCCGAATATGGCATTGTAGCTGCTCGGAGAGTCAACGATGACGAACCGGCAGTTCCTCGGGACCCCTCCTAATGTCACCTGGAGGCCGACACCTCCCTTAACCTCCTTCCTTTCTCCTGAGAAACTGAACAACGGCCTATCAGAGGCCTGCACCCTTTTCTTCTCCACCTCCATCGCATCGAAAGCCTTCTTGAAGATAACATTCACTGAGCTCCCATTGTCCACCAGGATCCAGGAGACCGTGAAGTTTTCTATCGTCGTCTGGATCACCAGGGCGTCGCAGAACGGGTCCTCATAATCGGGCATATCTTCTGATGAGAAGGTGAGCTTCTCTGTGGGGGGTGGGGTCTGGGAAGTTGACGCGACGTCTCTCCGGAACATCCCCTGGAAGCTCCTCTTGCGAGAGGCCTCTATCCCAACCCCACCATGAATCACCCTAATTCCCCCTGGCTCCTGTATCTGCCCTGTCCACGCATCGGTCCTCTTCCGCCTCTGGGAGCACTTCCTCGATCCTGGCCTGCTGCCGCCATGGCTGACCTCTCCCTCTCATCTCCAAGAATTCTGGGCAGGTGGCGGTCGCGTGACCTTCTTCCTGGTGAAAGTCACAATAGGGCAACGCCACCCTGTCCCCCCTTCCTGCTCTTCCTCTCCCTCCTCTGGCTCCTCTACCTCCTCTTCGTCGGCCTACTGCCATAGCATGCTCCCTTGGGGGGTGAGGGGGTCTGGGGCCTTGCCTCCACCCCGGATTGATTCCCCCGCCTCTCTTCCTTGGTACCCCCTTCCTGACCTCTCGCTGGTCCTTCCCGGTGCCTCCAGCCCAACCCGTTGTTGGGCTCTTGATGCCTCCAATTCCGAGGCTATCTTTCGAACCCCTGACCCCTGGGTTCTTCTCGCCTTCTTACTTCTTGCTGCCTCACCTCAGGCTCGCTCATCTTTGCCAACCTCTTGTAGAACTCTGGGTTGGCCGCCTCCCCTTTTATCTCCTCCGCTGCCCGCTCCATCAACTCCTCAAAGGAGAGAGGAGCCCTTCTCTTTAGGTCCATCTTGAAGAACCCATCTCGCAACCCCACGATGAATGCCATCTTGAGGGCGAACCCCGGCACCTCCTGCACGAGGTGTATCTCCTCTTGGAATCTGTCCACATAGTGTGTCAGTGATTCCCCCTCCCTTTGCCTGATCTAGAAGAGAGCCTCCGCATCCTTCTTTCTCTTCTTCGACGTCGAGAAGCACAGCCGGAAGCTCCGGCGCAGATCGTCGAACGCGTAGATGGAACCCACGGGGAGCTGGTGGAACCAGTCCCTAGCTTTCTTCTTCAAAGTGGTCGCGAAGAGTCGGCACTGAAAGGCATCCGTCATGGGCAGAATTGAAACCATGTCCTCAAACCATTGCAGGTGCACGACTGGTCGTCCTTGCCAGTATAATAGGACATCTCCGGCCCTTGAAACCCCTCCGGCACTGGGGCCGAGAGGATCATCTCGCAAAAAGGGCTCCCTTCCCCTGCTCGGCGAGTGGTCCTCTCGCGCGGAGAAAACTCGCAGACCTCCGCACTCGCCGGGATGCTGAACAGCTGCCGCCCGGGGAGATCTCGCGCGCTTCCTTCTGCTGGCACTTCCTTACTAGGCCGCTGCCCCAGAGCGTTCTTGCCGACCTGCTGGGGCGGAACCACGGGGACTGCCCGCGTCTCGCACTCGCTTCTCCCTGTGAGAACCGTCTGCAGGACTTGTCGCTGTAACTTTTCGAACATCTACAGCCACTCCCCTATCGCTGGTGGCTGCGAGTCGCCCGAGTCAGAACCATTTTCCCCATCTCCTGCCATCCAACCTAGCTTGAGATTTTCTTTCACCGGCTACGGGCCACGCTCACCGCACCAAAAATGTTGAAACCGGCAACCGGTCACCTGAGTTCGGACCCACTGGGGGGTGTAGCCGGCGCTTACTTCTCCCTCACTAAACTATCTGACTGGTGGATGAGAAAATTGGAATAGACCCTAGGTTGCAGCGAGGAGGTCCCGCCACACAGCCGGAAGATCCTAGAGAGCTTCCCCTCCCAAACCAAAGCTCAGCCGGGCACCTTGGAGGGCACTAGCAGCCAATGTCACAACCCGCATTTTCTCCGAATTTAAGAATATCAGAGTAAGAGAAAATACACGTCATGATGCCACGTCATACAGGAGACAACTGTAGACGCTCAGGCGGGAACCTATTACTTAACAAAACAAACTTGATTATATGATAAGTCATCATTTGAAATCATTCATCAGGGGTTTTGAGATAAGAACTGTGTCTCTCAGTTCGTGGATCAACTAGTCCACCGAGAAAGTATATATAATTGCAGCGGAAAGTACTTGATTTAATTTACTTAAAGTCCTACATGTATGCAAACGACGGAGCATGAGGTAAATGATATGCACATAACTAAGCGTACTGTAAGAGTAGAAAATACCTTTAGGCGACTTTAAAGTAAGGGTTTCAGTTAGAAAGAATGCAATGAGGATGAAGAAAAAACATTTTATAACTATAGTGCACCTAGCATAAATCATTCCCAGAGGGTAAGATACACAAGATCTAAAAGTAGTGGCATAATCTGGCAAATAATCTATAAAGTATAAAAAGGGGCATAATGGGCGTCAACAACATGACACTAACCCATTGGCACCAACTAGTATGTCTGAGCACAAGAAGTAACTAAAACAACTACCTCGCAGCAGCGGGGTGAACAACTACTAAAACTCTGAACTTCAGGCTACACCACTAGCCGCTACGGCTCTGAACCTGAGGCATTCAATAAAACAAAGAACGCCTCAGCAAGGAATTACAAGTGGCAGAAAACTAGCAGAAAAACAAGCAAGGCATAAGGGGTACCAACCCAAGCCAAATTTACCGAAAGAGAGCTCAAAACAAAGAATCAACAAGCATTAAGTGCACTAAATACCAAAAGAGGAACAAACATGTTCATTTATTTAGTTTCATCAATTAAAGAGACTGATCAGCTCAAATTATACGGGAGCGGTTAACTACCTCCGCTACCCCAAGCCCAAAAGCAGGTGGGGGTACCACTAGACCCAACCACCCAAACACGACTCCCGTGCAAGGCTATAACATTTCCCCCCCACTGTCCCCCAAACACAACTACTGTGAAGGGCTAAAGACAGTAGTTCTTATTACTTAAATTTTAATTAAACACGGGACGCTACCCGAAAGGATAAACACTTGAAGGCCCTAAGAAATAGGGTCGATGCAAGGTACACACCGATCAAGATAAATCATAAGAGTAAACTCAAACGTTAACAGATCCATAATGAGTAAAAAGGAATACAAGCAAGAGGGATTCAAGATCAAGAGCACTGAAGGGTCACTGGCAATCATCCAAGTACACCCGAGGGGTCACGAGCTCCTAACACAAAAACTCAATGAAAACACAAGCGTTCCGGGCGGGGTTCCAAGGGGCCGCGCCCCTGGCGGGGTCTTAGGGGCAGATCCCCTAACGGGGTCTAAGGGGCAGCGCCCCTGGCGGTGGTCTCGCTGACATGAAAGGGATCTCTCGAGAACTACAAAGGACTTGAAAGGGGAAATCTCGAGACATCAGAAGGGATCTCTCGAGACATGAAGGGGAAATCTCGAGACATCAGAAGGGATCTCTCGAGACATGAAGGGGAAATCTCGAGACATCAGAAGGGATCTCTCGAGACATGAAAGGGGAAATCTCGAGACATCAGAAGGGATCTCTCGAGACATGAAAGGGGAAATCTCGAGACATCAGAAGGGATCTCTCGAGACATAAGGAATTTCTCGAGACCAGGACAGGGCTCAGGCTTATTTCTCGAGATTTGAAGGCAAGGTTCAAGTTGATATCTCGAGACATAGGAGGTTAATTTCTCGAGACAAGGGAAATCTCTCGAGAAATCAGAAGAAAACTCTAGATTCAGTAAGGGAACGAGGATTTTATCTATCCCAGTTTTCTCCAGGGAACAACTACCCGATTCGTAGCAAAGGAAGAACAATCAAGGAAGCTTATATCAACACTCCAAAACTTAAGTTAAACCGAGCGACATGAAATCGACACGAGCGAAACAATGCTTCAAGAAAAGAAAGAGAAGGAGGAGGAAGCCACTTTCCTTAACCTCGCAAAACTCGAGATCCTCCGCTCCGAAGGCTAAGGAAACACTCAAGCACGAAATCCTGGAACGATTCAGACCAAAAGGAAGAGTTAGGTTACCGCCAAATCTCCCAAAACTCCACGAAACGAGAAAAGCTTCCCGCTAGAACGAAGATCTCGCCGAGAGCTTTCCAAATCTTCAAACCAATCCCGATTCCGACCACTACAGCCCTAGAAATCAACGGCCGGAAGCTCTCCGAAGCTCCGCTCTCGCCCTAACCCTCGGCGGCTGATTTTGATCGAGGAAAAGGAAGATGAATAGGAGGAGATGTTTTAGGTATTTATATGAAAACCTAATTTAATATTTAATTAATTAATTAATTCCCTTATTTACTTAAACTGCGAGGGCGACCAGATTACCTCGGATTTCTACGAAATTCGCGCCTTAACTGAAAAACGGCGCTACGAATCCAACGGCGGAGTCAGAATTCAATTCCGACGAGCCAAACTCCGGATAAAGCCTTCCGAAGCTAAAATCTTGATATCCACTCAAAATCTTCACTTTAACTCGAAACGACGCGAAATCTCGCACGCTTGACCTAAATCACAAGCTTTAACTAAGCTAAAACTTGAAACACTACCAGACGAGCTGACATAACGCCCTTACGCCAAAATTACGTCACAGAGGGTACGTAAAATAATTAACAAAAATCAGGGGCGTTACAGCCAACCAAGACTAGCCTAGAGGAGAGGACTCTCAAAAAATCCGTCTCCTCCAAGGTGCCCTTAAGGGTCTATTTATAGATTTTTCTAGGCTGGTCTGCAAATAGCATGAATCCGCATTTTGATTTTACTAACCGCACCCCGAATTGGTCTGCTAATAGCCTAATTCCGCTGTTCTGAAGGGCTATTTGCAGCCCATAAGGGGCATCATGGTCATTTCCCCCTTAAAGACATAGGGGGCGTGTGGTCCGTGGGGAACCACTCGCTGAGCTCCCGCTCGGCTGGGCGAATGCACGCATTCCTGGGCGAGTGGTCCGCGAGGGCGTCACTCGCCGATTTTCTCCCTCTTGCCTGGGCCAGATCTCGCCAGTGGGCTTGAGGGGCCCAGTCGGCGAATACGGGTTGTACAATGGTCATTTCCCCCTTAAAGACATAGGGGGCGAGTGGTCCGTGGGGAACCACTCGCCGAGCTCCCGCTCGGCTGGGCGAATACACACACTCCTGGGCGAGTGGTCCGCGAGGGCGTCACTCGCCGATTTTCTCCCTCTTGCCTGGGCCTGATATCGCCAGTGGGCTTGAGGGGCCCACTCGATGAATACGGGTTGTACACCAATCCTAGTCGCACTCCCAAAATTGAGCTTTAGTTGTTTGCTATTTTCATGATTGGGGCGTTGATGTGGTGTTATATTTTGTGAAAATGTGGATGTGCTTCATTGTTCATTTGCTGAAAAAAAAAGAGAAAAGAAAATTGAGAAAAAGAAAAAGATGAGCTTAATTGAAAATCTGTGTAAATTTATGAATAAGAGTAGGTGGTGCACACACCTTTGTTGCAAAAATCTATGTCTGGGGGTGTGGTGCACTTGCATTCGATGTTGGTGTGCGAGGAGTTGTTTTAAAAGCTCATTTGGGTTTAGTGTTTGAGCCATCGTTTCTATCTTTGTTTATCTCACCTTAACCAAAGCCCAATTTAAAACCTAAAGTCCTACCGACTCGCGCTATGAGCCAACCTAGTGTCGTGGAGAGAATGTGAACGGGTGAGCTTATGGTCTCCGACACCGATGGATTTCGGTGGAGTTTGTCCAGAACCCCAGCTTTGGTAATGCTTGTCTCAGCGATTATTCTACTTTCCCCATATGTGTGACCGGATGATTCACCGTGATTCCCATTTTGAGCAGAAGTAATATTTATTTACTCTTTTAGAAATTTATAAACTAGGTGTATAAATTAGAAATCTTCTCTAGTATTTTTCTATGCACATGGGCATGCAACTTCGCATTGTATTTCACTTTGTAATTTTAAGTTAGCTATTTCATGTTCCTGACTGCTTAGGATTTGTTTGCTCGGGACGTGCAAATAGGTAAGTCTGGGGGTGTGATGAGTCCAATTTATATACTGTTTTTCGGACTCATCCGGGATGCTTTTCTTGCTTTTGTACTTCAGTTTTTGTTCGTATTTGTTTATTTTCACCTTGTTCATACTTGTGCTTGAAGTGCCTGTTGTAGTCAATTGCACACTACATTGCTGGGGGTAAGCACACTGTGCTCCCCATCGTTTTGTTTCTATTTTTATGCTGGTGCTGGAGGTGTATTCCCAGCTGGGCTGCTATGCTCGCAGGTGGCTGATCCATCCCCTTTTGCCCAGAACTCATGACTATGTACAACACACGGTCGTGAGTTTTATTGACGCACGGATGGCTGCTGTAGTGCGCCTTCGTCTGGGTAGAAAACGATGATCTGATTTTGATCGTGCATCTTTACGCACGGGCAGTTGCCCGTGCGCGAAGGAATCACACGATCGACCTGTTCAACCTTGTTTTTAGCTTTTCTGAATTTACCTGTGCGTTTTGACGCACAGGCGGATTCGGTCGTGTGCGAAGGAAACGAACGGGCGCTGCTGCTTCTTCGTCACGACAGTTTATTCATTAAATAACGCATGGGCAACACACGGTCATGCGTTCGACTGTGCGTGACCTATTTTCTGATCTTTGTCTATAAAAGCTGCAGCTTTCGACCTAAACCGGGAGAGACCGTACACGTCGTACAGCTGCGCCATTTTCGCCATCTCGACTGAGGTTTCATCCCTTTGGGCCTCCTCCATCATCCTCAAGCTCTAAGGAGAGGTATTCAACCCTACATACACCAAGATCCAAGGAGAAGGAAGCTTGGTCGTTTTCGGATCGTGCCACGAAGAAGATCGGCCATTGGAGGGTAGTGACAGCCTTCTCTACCCCGGACGCAGTTGAGGACCGAGCTTGGACGCGGATTGACAACCCAGCGATTCCAACCATGAATCTTCAACAAGACTTCGGATTTGGTCGATTTCTTGCTCTCCCTATCTTTATATTGGTAGTTGTAGTTAGTAGATCTCTTGTATTTTGATGATGAGCACTATAAACCTTATTATATAAGTTATTTCATGTCTTTGTGAAATTATCTTTTGTTTATATGTGTGTATGAGGTGCACCCCATTCCATCCTCCATCCCACCGTCACGTTCGTGTGCCGCACTAGCAATTGCTAGTGGCATGCTTGTCGACGAGGTGCTTGCGACCCTCATTCTGTAAGACTACTCGTCCATCCGCCTAGCGAAGCGTGGCATAGCGGCCCGTGTAATCCATTCGCCTAACGAAGCAGTGCGCTCAAGGCCTGCACAGTTCGATTCTACTTGCCTACTTGTCCATCCGCCCTCGCGAAGCAGCGCCCTCAAGGCCTGCCTAGTCTCCATCCCGCCAAGCGAAGCATTGCATAGGAGTAGTTATAGTATTTTCTCTTTATTTCCACCAACCAAAACCGTTCGTTTCCGCAACCCATCCGACTTAAGGACTTCTATCTCAAGTCCATCCTCAATAGTAAACTCCACCTTACTGTGTTCCTTCGAGATCGATACATGGGGATTCACTCCCACATTTTATATTACTTGAACGATCGGTACACTGCCGTTTCGTGCCGCAGTCTTGCTACCGCCTATAACGGTGTACTAGATTTGCGCATCAATAGGCAGGTAGATGAATGTCGTCACCGCACAGGAGAGATACAATCACCACCCGTCAGATCGCCAGCGGTCTAACAAAGTAGGCCGCGCGATCAGACCACTTGGACAACCTTCCGTCCAAGACCGCAGATAAGCAGGCAGATCGCGCACAAGTCGTGCGAACACAATATCATGCACAAGCCGCACGGACACAAGACCCTCCTTCCTTAGATCTCCAAGAGCAAGCCAAGGACAACTGGCCAACTTCATACAAGTCGCCAGACCGACCTGCATAACCCGCCGGGACACAGCGGTTACATAGAACAGATCGCTCGGTCTTCCAGCAAAGAAGACAGGCCAACCAAGCAGAACAACTCGGGAACAGTTCGCAGCAAACAAGAACAGACCGGCCAACCAGCAGACCGCCAGAATAGACAGGCAGAGCCAGACCGGCAGATCACTAACACAGACTGCGCGGTCTCTGCGGTCACCCAAATTCAGACCGCCCGGTCACCTCCACTTCACTTCAACAAATTCAACACTCCCCCTTGAAGTGGGAAGTGGAAACTAGCCCGAGTAAACTCCGCAACCGAGTAAACGGTCCTTTTGCTAGAGGCTTTGTGAAGATGTCTGCAACATTGTCCGCACTCCGAACATGCTCGACCATAAGAGATCCTCCCAACACCTTTTCACGAATGAAAGGTTGTTCAATCTCAATATGCTTGGTCCTCGCGTGACAGACTGGATTATTAACCAGCTTGAGAGCACTCTCATTGTCCCCGCATAGCATAGTGGGACCTCAAACCTCCTCATGAACATCCTCTACCAACCTCCTGAGCCAAACGGCTTCTTGAGCTTCCAAGGTCGAAGCCTTGTATTCCGCTTCTGTGGTAGATACAGACACCGAGTCCTGCTTTTTGCTGCACCAAGAAATAGCTGTGGGGCCCATCATAAAGACAAAACCAGACGTTGATCTCTGATCATCCACGTCTCCCCCGTAATCAGCATCCATGTATCCAAGCAACTCCATGCTTGACCCTCTCCTATATTGGAGAACCAAATCAGAGGTCGACTTCACATATTTCAGAATTCCTTTTGCCGCCAGAAGATGAGGCTTCCGTGGCTCCGCCATGTACCGACTCATTTTGCCAACTGCATAAGCAATATCAGGCCTCGTGATGGTCAAGTAGATCAAGCTCCCAACCAAAGCTCGGAACACCAAGGAATCAGATAGAACTCTCCCCTCATCCTTCCGAAGTTTATGAGGTTGTTATAGAGGTATAAAACTGCTCTTCCCTTCCTCCATGCCAAATCGTTGAATGATCCGCTCCGCATATCTGGCCTGAGAAATGAGCACTCCGCTCTCCTGCCTCTGAACCTCAAGTCCAAGGAAATGGTGAAGCTCGCCCAGATCCTTCATCTCAAATCTGATGGCAAGCTCGGCCCTCAGCCTTGCTACTGCCTCCTTCGAGTTCCCGGTGACAATCATGTCATCCACATACATCAGAACAATAACTCGAAGCGCCCCTTACTTCTTGAGGAACAAGCTGGAATCAGAGTCTGAAGCAAAGAACCCGCAGAATAGAAGATACTCTGTGATCTTTCCATACCACGCCCGAGGCGCTTGCTTCAAACCATACATGGCTTTCTTCAGTTTGCAGACGTAGTCCAGACACTCCTCCGAGATGAAGCCTGGCCGTTGGATCATATAGATATCCTTGTCGATCTCGCCGTATAAGAAGGCATTCTTAACGTCAAGGTGTGAAATTTCCCGGACCTTGTGAGAGCAAGCAGGAATAACAACTAGAGATGCAAGCCAAACAACCAGAGACAATCTTAGGCAAACAAACGATCTTTATTGATAGCAACACTTCAATTACAGGACAAGACATGCTCGACGAGACATGATTTCGTCAGCACAAAACTTCAAAGAGAAAGAATAGAAACTGAAGATAACTGAGACCGCACGGTCTCTTGCCGAACTCAGCAGCTCGCCAGACCGCTGCTGCTAGACCGCAACCGCTCCCGATCTCGAAACACCACCAAACCGCTGCACCAGACCGCTCCTTTGCCGATCTCCTGATTCCCGAACTCCAGCACCACAACTCCAAGCCGCAAACCGCCCGAACACTTTCAGAGGAAGAGGTGATCGCTGCTGCCTGCACTATCCGCAGAAGCTGCACAAAGAATAATTCAATCAGAGATCGCCCGGTCAGATAAACACAGACCGCAGGAACTAGGCAAACTCGGCTTACACTTGGTGTGTTCTGTTTGTTGCTACAGTGGCTCTCTATTTATAGGCGTGAGACCTGATCCAGTCACCACCCCATGAGATAGAGTCACCACCCATCAGATCGCGCGACCTTACCGGTCAACCCGTGCAATCACTGCAACCCTCCTGCTTCATTTTGGTGAGCGCCGACTTCACTCCAGACCGCGGGAGATCGCTACTCCCTTGGTTTGAACACGACTCCACACGGAGATCGCCAGACCGCCTAGAAGTCGCCCACCACCTGTGTTCGCCTGAGACCGCAAACACAGCCAGCTTGCCCTCCTGGTCTCCTCCTGAGACCGCGAACTGAGACCGCGCGACTAAGATGACTTAGTCCGCGAACTCCTTCAGAACCCTCTGAAAAGCCGCCAGACCGGATTCAAGAGCCAACCCGTGCGGTCACGCCAGACCGGCACGTCCTTGAAGAGAACAACTTGTCACGCGGTCAGAGACAGACCGCGCGACCCTGAGGAAGATCACCCGTCATGCGGTCACAGCCAGACCGCACGACCTCCACCTCCAGCAGCCCTTGGACCAGGCCAGCGGTCAACTCCGGAAGCCGCAGCTGACCAATAGAACAGACCGCCATTGTCAGACCGCCAGACCGTGCGGTCACACCAGACCGCCCGGTCTCCTCCCAGACCGCCCAGGTCCAAAAGCCTCCTTCACTTCCACTTCAATAATTTCAACACTCCCCCTTGAAGTGGGAAGTTGAAACCAGCCCCAATAGGCTCCTTAGCCGTGTGAACGGCCCCTTTGCCAGCGCCTTTGTGAAGATGTCTGCGACATTGTCCGCACTCCGCACATGCTCGACCGAAAGAGATCCCTCCAGCACCTTCTCCCGTATGAAGTGATGCTCGATCTCAATATGCTTGGTCCTCGCGTGACAAACTGAATTGGTCACCAGTTTGAGAGCACTCTCGTTGTCACCGCGTAGCAGAGTCGGCTCCCGAACCTCCTTGTGGACGTCTCCTACCAACCTCCTAAGCCAGATGGCTTCCTGAGCTGCCAAGGCCGAAGCCTTGTATTCCGCTTCCGTGGTAGAGACTGACACGGAATCCTGCTTCTTGCTGCACCATGATATAGCCGTAGGGCCCGCCATGAAGACGAATCCAGATGTCGACTTTCGATCATCCGAATCTCCCCCGTAATCAGCATCCATGTATCCATGCACCTCGAAGCCCGCATCCTTCCTGTATAGGAGACCCATGTCCGAGGTCGCCTTGACATACTTCAGAATGTTCTTGGCCGCTAGCAGATGAGGTACCCGTGGCTCCGCCATAAACCGACTCACCCTGCCCACTGCATATGCAATGTCCGGCCTCGTGATCGTCAGATAGATTAAGCTCCCAACCAGAGCTCGGAACACCAACGGATCTTGCATGATCCTCCCCTCATCCTTCCGAAGCTTCATAGCCTTCTCCAGAGGCGTGGAAGTGCACTTCCCTTCCTTCATGCCGAACCGCTCCACGATCCGCTCCGCATATCCGGCTTGGGTCACCAGCACTCCACCTTCCTTCCTCTGCACCTCGAGTCCAAGGAAATGGTGAAGTTCACCTAAGTCCTTCATCTCGAACCTGATAGACAGCTCGGCCCGAAGCTGCGCTACCTCCTCCTTCGAGTTCCCCGTCACGATCATATCATCGACGTATAACAGCACAATGACCTGAAGCTCCCCGCTCTTCTTGACGAACAAGCTTGAGTCTGAGTCTGAAGCAACAAATCCACAGAATAGGAGATATTCTGCGATCTTCCCGTACCACGCCCTCGGCGCTTGCTTCAAACCATACAGGGCCTTCTTCAGCTTGCAGACATGCTCCGGAAAATCTTCAGACACAAAACCTGGTGGCTGAACCATGAAGATGTCCTTGTCAATCTCGCCGTACAAGAAGGCGTTCTTGACGTCGAGCTGCCAAATCTTCCATCCACTGAACGCTGCCAAGGCAATGATGAACCGAACTGAAGTCATTTTTGCCACCGGACTGAATGTCTCATCATAATCTTCACCATATTGCTGCGAAAACCCCCGAGCTACAAGACGGGCCTTGTACCGCTCGATACTGCCGTCAGCTTTCTTCTTCAGCTTGTAGACCCACTTGCATGTCACAGGAGTGATGCCCTTGGGCTTGGGCACAAGAGACCAGGTCTCGTTCTTCTCAAGAGCTGCCATCTCTTCTTGCATCGCAACGTCCCACTCCTTCACGCCTTGGGCCTTCTCAAAGCTCGACGGCTCCCTCTCATCCAAGGGACCAGCGAAGAAACATGAGACGAAGCTCACTGCGTTTCCTCCTGTATAGCGATCAGGGGCGATGATCGCTCGTTTCGACCTCCTCAGGTCCTTCCCTTGAACTGCAATGTCATCCGCTGCTTCTTCCCTAGCTCCCCTTCCAGACGTGCTAGGAGCATCGCTCCTCCTGCTCCCTGAACCAGAAGCCCCCGTCTCGGAACTAGAAGGAGATGGACCACCTGGTGACACAGGTAGCTCCACCTGAAGATTCTCCACAGCTTTCTCTGGCATCTCCGCCCTGCTCTCTGGTAACTCCACATCAGAAGACCCCTTGTAAGATGTCACCTCATCGAACACGACGTCGCGAGATACAACAAATCTCCGCGTCTCTGGGTCCATGCACTTCCAACCTTTCTTCCGCTCATCGTATCCCACGAAGACTAGCTTCCTTGCTTTCGCATCTAGCTTCGTCCGAAGAGCATCTGGAACATGCACGTAGCAGGTGGAACCAAACACCCTAAGGTGTGCCACACTTGGCTTCTCCTTGAACATCATCTCATGTGGGGTCAGCATGTTGATGGGGCTCAAAGGCATCCTATTGATGACGTAGGCAGCACAAGACATTCCCTCCGCCCAAAAGGACTTTGGGATACTCTTGGCATGAAGCCAACACTTGCAGGTCTCCGTCAGATAACGAATCTTCCGCTCTGCAACTCCGTTCTGTTGTGGAGTATGAGCACAAGTGAGCTCTCTCCGGATGCCCGCCTTCCTGCAAAAAGTAGAGAACTCACTGGAGGTGAACTCCCCTCCGTTGTCAGTCCTCAGCTTCTTCACCCGCAGTCCCAGCCGACCTTCCACGAGCTCCTTGAACTCCACAAACTTGGCAAACGCCTCCGCCTTCTCCTTCAAGAAATATACCCAGACATATCTTGTGTAATCATCGATCAATACCAGCATATATCTGCTGCCTCCGAGGCTTGGGGTAGCAGTAGGTCCCATCAAGTCACCGTGGATGCACTCCAACGGCACACTACACCTTGTTTGTGACTTGTCAAACGGTAGTCGATGAGACTTGCCGAACTGACATCCCTCACAAACATGACCTTCTCCGTAGGAAGATAGACTTGGCAGGCCCTTGACCAGGCCTCTCACCGCCATAGCTTTCATCTTGTCCATCCCCACGTGCCCCAACCTCTCATGCCATATAACGACACCATCATTCGTCTTCATCTTGTCGACGTAGGAACTTGTTGATAAAACAAACAAGTCCTTTGCCCATCTCCCGACATGGACGACCTCGGCCTTTACGGCCTCTACATTACGTAGAAATTTCACTTCTGTTGGGCCGAACAGAACGTGATACCCAGCGTCAACAGCGTTGGTCACGGAGAAGAGGTTTTTCTTCATTCCGGGCACATGATAGACACTCTTCAAAGTAAGTGGCCCTCTATCACTGCCCAAAGAAACAACCCCCACCTTCTCCACTGGATGTACAGTATTATCAGCAGTAATGATTGCATTGTTACCTGTATAGGGCTGTGCAGAAGAAAGCTTGGTCTCGTCTCCGGTGAGATGATGACCACACCCCGAGTCCACGATCCAATCCTCCAGATAGTTGATAGGAGCAGAAGCTCCAACAGAAGCCGAAAAGGCTCCTCCCCAACCTCCTTGAATGTGCCTGGCCTCAGCTTCCTCCTTCTCAGCAGCATGCCCTGGCTGAGTATTCAGCCTGCAGTCCTTCTTGAAGTGCCCAACCTTTCCGCACTTGAAGCATTTAAGACCTTCCTTCTTCTTCTTCTTCCCGTCAGCCTTGGGAGCATACCCCCTTTCCTGCTGCCCAGAAGTTGAAGGCCCATAGCCTTCCGTGGTCTTCTTCTTCTTCTCCCACTTCTTCTTCCCTGAGAAGAGAACCTCGCCATCTCCCCCAGTCACTGACACCCCCGCCATCTGCCTTGCCAGACTTTCCTGCGAAGCTAGCAGATTCTCCAGCTCTAGCAGAGACGGCTGATTTGCCCATCCCTGTACCGACGTCACAAAGGCCACATATTCCTTCCACAAGCCGCGGATGATGTGCCTCTTCAGCTTCGCCTCAGAAATTGGCTCATCAGGATCCAGTGCTGATATCTCAGCGCAAAGATTCTTCATCTTCAAAAAGAAGTTCGAGATAGAAAGATCACCTTGAGCCGACCTTGCCAGCTCATTCTCTAAGAACTGTAGCCTTGCTATATTATTTTTGTTAAACAGCCCATCCAGGGCTCTCCAGATCTCAGCAGCTGATCCACACCCCAAGATGTGATCAAAGAGATCAGGTGAAATGGCACGCTTCAAGGTGAACTCGGCCTTGGCGTTGGTTTTCCTCCATGCCCTCACGGCCGGTCCATTATCACCTCCTTCTACTGCCTTCACCTCTTCTGTTTCATCTCCTCCTACCACCTCCCAGAGGTCCTCACCCAGAAGATAGCTCTGCATACACGACTTCCACTTCTTGAAGTTAGTCGATGTAAGCATCTCAATACCAAGACCTCTTGCAAAACCACCTTCCATTGCTCTTCCTCTGATTCCTTCTTCACAAAGGCGATGGCTACTCTAAGTTATTCACTGCTCTTTCAACTCCAACCTGGCTCTGATACCATGTGAAATTTCCCGGACCTTGTGAGAGCAAGCAGGAATAACAACTAGAGATGCAAGCCAAACAACCAGAGACAATCTTAGGCAAACAAACGATCTTTATTGATAGCAACACTTCAATTACAGGACAAGACATGCTCGACGAGACATGATTTCGTCAGCACAAAACTTCAAAGAGAAAGAACAGAAACTGAAGATAACTGAGACCGCACGGTCTCTTGCCGAACTCAGCAGCTCGCCAGACCGCTGCTGCTAGACCGCAACCGCTCCCGATCTCGAAACACCACCAAACCGCTGCACCAGACCGCTCCTTTGCCGATCTCCTGATTCCCGAACTCCAGCACCACAACTCCAAGCCGCAAACCGCCCGAACACTTTCAGAGGAAGAGGTGATCGCTGCTGCCTGCACTATCCGCAGAAGTTGTACAAAGAAGAATTCAATCAGAGATCGCCCGGTCAGATAAACACAGACCGCAGGAACTAGGCAAACTCGGCTTACACTTGGTGTGTTCTGTTTGTTGCTACAGTGGCTCCCTATTTATAGGCGTGAGACCTGATCCAGTCACCACCCCATGAGATAGAGTCACCACCCATCAGATCGCGCGACCTTACCGGTCAACCCGCGCAATCACTGCAACCCTCCTGCTTCATTTTGGTGAGCGCCGACTTCACTCCAGACCGCGGGAGATCGCTACTCCCTTGGTTTGAACACGACTCCACACGGAGATCGCCAGACCGCCTAGAAGTCGCCCACCACCTGTATTCGCCTGAGACCGCAAACACAGCCAGCTCGCCCTCCTGGTCTCCTCCTGAGACCGCGAACTGAGACCGCGCGACTAAGATGACTTAGTCCGCGAACTCCTTCAGAACCCTCTGGAAAGCCACCAGACCGGATTCAAGAGCCAACCCGTGCGGTCACGCCAGACCGGCACGTCCTTGAAGAGAACAACTTGTCACGCGGTCAGAGACAGACCGCGCGACCCTGAGGAAGATCACCCGTCATGCGGTCACAGCCAGACCGCACGACCTCCACCTCCAGCAGCCCTTGGACCAGGCCAGCGGTCAACCCCGGAAGCCGCAGCTGACCAATAGAACAGACCGCCATTGTCAGACCGCCAGACCGTGCAGTCACACCAGACCGCCCGGTCTCCTCCCAGACCGCCCAGGTCCAAAAGCCTCCTTCACTTCCACTTCAATAATTTCAACACGAGGTGCCAAATCTCCCATCCACTTGAAGCCGCCAAGGCAATAACAAATCGGACCGAAGTCATCTTTGCCACTGGACTAAACGTCTCATCATAATCTTCACCATACTGCTGTGAGAACCCGCGAGCTACAAGGCGATCCTTGTATCGCTCGATCGTACCGTCAGCCTTCTTCTTGAGTTTATAGACCCACTTGCATGTCACAGGGGTAATGCCCTTGGGCCTCGGCACTAGAGACCAAGTCTCATTCTTCTTGAGAGAATCCATCTCCTCTTGCATAGCAATGTCCCACTGCTTCACGCATTTGGCCTTCTGAAAGCTCGATGGCTCCCTCTCATCCAAGGGACCAGCAAAGAAACATGAGACGAAGCTCACCATGTTTCCTCCTGTGTATCAATCCGTTGGCTTAATAGTCCTCTTCGACCTCCTAAGAGGTTGCACCTGACTAGCCACCTCCTCAGATGCTTCTTTTGTGCTAGCTCCTCTTCTAGATGAACTTGGAGCATCGCTCCCCCTGCTTCCAGAACCTGAAGTCTCCATCTCCGAGCTTGACAAAACAGGAGATCCTGGTGAAACAGGCAACTCCACTTGAAGATTTCCCGTAGCCTTTCCTTCTTCATCAACCCTGCTCTCCGGTAGTTCAAATCCTGAACTCCCCTTGTAGGAAGTCACCTCATCGAACACCACATCCCGAGATACAATTGATCTCCGTGTCTCAGGATCCATGCATCTCCATCCCTTCTTCCGCTCATCATATCCAACAAAGACTAGCTTCCTTGCTTTCGCATCTAGCTTTGTCCGAAGAGCATCAGGAATATGCACATAACAGGTTGACCCGAACACCCGAAGGTGTGCAACACTCGGTTTTTCCTTGAACATCAGTTCGTGAGTGGTCTTCATGTTAATAGGACTTAGAGGCATCCTGTTGATGACGTACGCTGCACAAGACATTCCCTCCGCCCAAAAGGACTTTGGGATACTCTTGGCATGAAGCCAGCATTTGCAGGTTTCCGTCAGAAGATGGATCTTCCGCTCTGCAACGCCATTTTGCTGTGGAGTATGGGCACAAGTGAGCTCTCTCCGAACGCCATGTTTCCTGCAAAAACTTGAGAACTCACCAGAGGTGAACTCCCCACCATTGTCAGTTCTCAATTTTTTCACCCGCAGGCCTAACCGAACTTCAACCAGCTCCTTGAACTCCACGAACCTCGCAAAAGCTTCCGACTTCTCTTTCAAAAAATACACCCAGACATATCTAGTGTAATCGTCAATCAACACCTACATATATCTGTTGCCTCCAAGGCTTGGGGTGGTTGTCGGTCCCATCAAATCACCGTGAATGCACTCCAACGGCGCTTTGCATCTTGTTTGCGATTTATCAAATGGAAGTCGATGAGACTTAACAAACTGAGATCCCGCACAAACATGATCATATCCATAGGAGGACAAGCTAGGCAAGCCCATGACAAGGACCCTTACCGCCATAGCCTTCAATTTGTCCATGCCTACATGCCCCAACCTTTCATGCCAGATAGCCGCGCTATCATTGGACTTCATCTTATCAACATAGGTACTTGTCGACAAAACAAACAAGTCCTTCACCCGCTTTCCAACATGAATAACATCTTCCTTTATCTCTGGTTGAGTTTTAAGAAACTTCACTTATGTTGGGCCAAACAGAACATGATAACCGGCATCGACCGCATTGGTCACTGAGAAGAGATTCTTCTTCATACCAGGCACGTGATAAACACTCCTCAAGGTGAGTGGACCCTTATCACTACTCAAAGAGACAACTCCTTCTTGTTCTACTACATGAACAGAATTATCAGCCGTAATGATTGCATCGTTACCTGAGTAAGGTGCCAAAGAAGAGAATTTTGATTCATCCCCAGTGAGGTGATGCCCACACGCTGAATCCACGATCCAATCCTCTTCGAAGTTGATGGCAGCCAAGGCCTTAACGGGCATAGCCGCCATATTAGCAGCAAAGGCTCCTCCCCATCCAGCTTCATCAGATTTTGGCTTCTCCTTCTTCGCTGCATGTCCCAGCTGAAGATTAACCCGACAATCCTTCTTTTAGTGGCAGGTCTTATTGCACCTGAAGCACCTTGGTCCCTCTCCCTTCTTCTTCCCATCAGACTTAGGAGCATAACCCCTATCCTGCTGACCTGAAGTAGAGGGTCTATCATGACCTGGCTTCTTCTTCTCCCACTTCTTCTTCTTCTTCCCAGAGAACAACACATCACTATCTCCCCCAGAGATAGAAGTCCCCGCCATCTGTCTAGCCAAACTGTCTTGCGAAGCAAGTAAGTTCTCCAGCTCCAACAGAGATTGTTGATTTGGCCAACACTAAACTGAAGTCACAAAGGCAAGATACTCCTTCCGCAACCCGCGGATAATATGCCTCTTTAGTTTTGTCTCCGAGATGGGCTCATCAGGGTCCAATGCAGAAATCTCCGCTGTGAGGTTCTTCATCTTGAGAAAGAAGGTAAAAATAGAAAGATCACCTTGAGAGGCTTTCGCCAACTCATTTTCAAGAAACTGTAGCCGAGCTACATTCTTCTTATTAAACAACCTGTCCAAAGACGTCCAAATCTCAGCAGCAGATTTACAGCCCTCTTGAGTGTGAACTCTTCCTTAGAATTAGTCCTCCTCCAAAGTCTCACCTCTGTCATATTATCTCCTGCTAGAAACACCTCTTGTGTGTCTTCTCCTCCAACTATCTCCCATAGATCCTCGCCAAGTAAGTAGCTTTCCATACACAACCTCCATTTCTTATAGTTAGTCGATGTGAGGAGTTCAATACCTAGCCCTCTTGCGTATCCACCTTGCATGGAAAACTATGTGGTCTCTTCTTCACAAAGACGATGGCAACTCAAGTTGATCACTGCTTATCCACTCCAACAACCTAGCTTTGATACCATGTTAAAATTTTTGATTTGAATCGTTTAGGAGTAAGCATGAGTTGCATCAACTGAGTTATAGCCAAACAACTGCAATGCCACACAGCAACACAAATGACTTTATTGAATCAGAAACTTCATTTACAGTGCGAGGTATACATGGCGAGACATGATTCATAAGAATCACGAAGGAGAGAAGAACAAACCACCAAAAACAAATCTGGCGGTTTGACAAGCAGAGACCGCACAGACCGCTCGACTCTAGAGATCGCCCGGCTTGACCTGAGACCACGCGAATAGAAAATAGAAAGGCCGCTTGAACTGCAATATCGACACCTCATACCGCACGAACTGGAGCTTATTGAAATGAACGAAGAATAGCTGTCGCCAGACCGCAACTTAGATCGCCTAACCACTGAAGGTCGCCTGATCGCTGAGCTCGATGCGAACAGCACAAGAACACCATAAACCAAGTCGCAGACAGACAGCTGTCGAACTATTTATTCAAGCCGCTAGGAATCACCAAGGAAGGAGACTGCAACCTGTTGACCGCAAACCTGCGAACACAACAAACAGTCAACTCGCTTCCGAGACCGCACGACCTCAAAGTTGAGACCGCACGAATTAACCCAGGCTCTAGTCCTTACAGTTCTCGTTATGAATGACGGGACATGCACCCCTATTTATAGGCGGGTAGTCGGATGTCGTCACCGCACAGGAGAGATACAATCACCACCCGTCAGATCGCCAGCGGTCTCAGAAAGTAGACCGCGCGATCAGACAACTTAGACAACCTTCCGTCCAAGACTGTAGATCAGCAGGCAGATCGCGCACAAGTCACACGAACACAAGACCGCGCACAAGCCGCGCGGCACAAGACCCTCCTTCCTTAGATCTCCCAGAGCAAGCCAAGGACAACTGGCCGACTTCAGACAAGTCGTCAGACCGACCTGCATAACCCGCCCGGACACAGCGGTTACACAAAACAGACCGCCCGGTCTTCGAACAAAGAAGACAGGCCCACCAAGCATAACAACTCGGGAACAGACCGCAGCAAACAAGAACAGACCGGCCAACCAGCAGACCGTTAGAACAGACCGGCAGAGCCATACCGGCAGATCACTAACACAGATCGCGCTGTCTATACGTTCACCCAAATTCAGACCGCCCGGTCACCTCCACTTCACTTCAACAAATTCAACAAATCCTAACTTGCCATAAATCAAATCTATCTAAATTAAATAAAGGTGGATCTGAAAATGAAAAATCTGAATGTGTCATTTGGAAAAACCTTTTTAAAAACAAAATAAGAACTAAGTTATCTTTGTGATTTCAGGTGTTAGCTAGTGTGAAAAATCAACCTGCTTTGCTACCAATTGAAAGTGAGTTTAGTTCTTATTATTATTAAAGGCTCTTGCTTAATTTTACTTTCAAAATATATGACATATATATAAGTGAGTTTGCTGATTGTTGTACGAGTTATAAATACAAACAGTGAGAGTGCATAAATAATCACAGCATAGGAAATAAAACAAACAAGCAAACCACACATCCAGATGACAAAAGAAAATATAGTAGTTCCCCTCAACTAGGTACATCTACTCTTCTACCCACTGGTAGGAATCCACTGGAGGTTGTTGATAAGGTGCCCTCACACCAAGGGATTTTTGATAAGGTGTCCACACACCAATGGAGGTTTGATCAGGTGCCCAATTCACCTATAAGCTTTTGATCAGGTGCTTATAGACCAAGATGCAGGTTTTTGCTAAGGTGGCCTGTCACCGGGAGTAAACTTTTGAAGGGAGTTTTAACCCTTTACAAGATGGGAAGACATAAAGAAAACAGAAAGTTTATAGTGTTCTTCTCTTTCTAAGAAGACTCTTGATGATCCTTATGAGATGTTCAGTTTGGATCTTGAAGATGTTGTTGAAGAAAGCTCCCCCTGTCTAATGTAGTTTGATGACAACTTTGGATGGAGCTCCTTCTCTAGATTGTGATTCTCTTCTTCTTCTTCTTTTCCCTAAGCAAATGATATTGATTTGGTGTCTCGGGTTGTAGAACATCTGCACGAAAGGGTTAGCAAAAAGAAGATAATATATTCTGATATGTTCTTCTTTTTGCTCTGTTCTTCTTTTTCTCTTCTTCTTCTTCTTCTTCTTCTCTAATTCCTGTACAGCAAATATAATATATTCTGTCTATGATAATGTGTACAACAATAGTGATATAATCTGTATATATATATATACTCTTTCGAGCAAGACAACTATATATGTTCTGCTGTATAAATAATCTGCTGCATATATTCTGCTGTATAAAATCTACTGTCGTGTAAAAGTTGTTGTCCTCTTTCCTGGCTAATTTGAATTCTTGCCGACCAAAGAGGAAGGATATATTATCTCTTTCATTTCCCAGATCCTCGAGAAGATAACTTGTCGTGTATAGCTTGCTGCAATGGCTACAGTATTTAATGCTTTGCTGCCAACGTCTATAGCAATTAATGCTTCACGCTGTAAGGTTAAATCAGCAATATATATATAGAAATAATAAATATTACTTTATAAATAAATCTGACAGCATATATATATATAATATAATATTTCAGATGAGCTGAAAGATATTAAAAATAATGCTGGGAGACATTCGTCGAGCTCAGGTTCAAGTTCGTCGAGCTCATCATTTGATTCGTCGACCTGAACATTTGATTTACTATTTCTGAACATCTACTGAATATTCATCGAACGGAGACTTGGGTTCGTCGAATGGAAGGATTCGTCGACCGCTGAGACGGGATGATTTCATCGACCGCTGAGCTTGAGGAAAGGCGTCGAGCACTGAGCCGGGCTCTGTTCGTCGACCGCTGAGACGGGAGTAAAAGCGTCGAGCGCTGAGCTGGGTTCTGTTCGTCGACCACTGAGATAATCTGTTCGTCGAATGCAGATAGCCGTTCGTCGAACGTAGAGAATAAATGTAAATTTATTTTCTCTCTTATTTTCTGCCTATTAAATATATGTCTATTTTCAGCCTATTAAATATATGTATATTTCAGCCTATTATATATATATTTCTTAGTATATTATTTATATATATATATATATTTCTTAGTATATATATATTATTTATATTATTGTATATTTCTTTTCAGCCTTCTAACTTAATAGGATATTTGATCTAAGTTATAATATGAGTTATGATATAAACTTAGATACTAAAGGTGGATCCTAACTCAAATCAAAACTAAGGTTCCAACATAAGGAGACTCTTAGAACCACTGAATCCCTTGAAAGAGGGATTAATAAAACTCTCTTACAGTTTGAAGAATAAGGGAGAAGAAAGAAAGAAGTGTGAGAATAGAAATCTGTTCTCAGAATTCTTCAGAAGGAATTTCTCAAGAACTGCAACTTCTGATTTCCATTGGATCTATATATGATGAACTATTGCTTATGATTGAGATGATTGCAAGGGTTATTTTCTAGATCCACTTCTTGTTAACTAGATGCTATGTGATGAAGAAGAGGGAGCAACTGTATTCTTTTCCTGTGCAGAGAGAGCACTTGTTTTTCTGTCTTAGGGTTGAAGGAGGAAGAAGAAGAAGAAGAACCCCCTTTCGACTGATGAAAAATGATAATCAATAATCTACTTTGCCTCTCCTTTTCAGTATACTTGTTCTGTATCTTTGGTATTTGAATTTCTTTCTACTTTTAGGTTGTCCTGAAAAGGAACTCTTATTGGACATTTGATTTACCTTTTTTCTTTTGATCCTGACCCGTCCATCAAATGTGAATACCTTCCAAGATTGTTTTTGATATGTCCTGAAATACTCCATTCCATTCTTGGCAATAAATGAGCCGTTGGAGAACTATCTTTAGCTTTGTGGACCGTCTGAAATGGTGTTAAAAGGACAGCAGAAAAGCTTCCTTTTCATACTGTATTCGTTGCAGCGTTGAATTGAATTTCTTTCTTATCAGCGCACTTTTTAGTTCTTATTGGAGTAGCTTTGAAATCCTTCCTAGCTCTGAGTGAACTCTTCCCTTAGTCATTTATGGTCACTTATTGCTTGGCCACATCATCCCTGAGATCGGTATAAGGTAAGGGTATGTCACGACATATCCTGCTAAGTCGACCAAAGTGGTATCCTAGTTAGGTTGGCATAATCCTATGCCAAACCAACTCTAATTGTTGGAATGGGAATACCAATTACTGTCTCGGAATGAGTCAGCATCTATACGTAAGGGTACGAGTTTGGCTTAGGTTGGTACTTCCTATAGGAAAAAGTGGACATACTTAATGTGAATCACACATGGGCACACCACCGCTTCCGCTGCATCAGTTTGTCCTCAAACTGATTTAGCTAACAGGGTGGCCTAATGGTTTAATGGACTTCTTTATCTCAGGATCGTTGCAAGCTGATACCATTTGTAAGACCCCCCTCCCGGAACACACGACACGGCCGAGGGGGGTCTTATGCCCAGGACAGCCATCTTACGGGAGCGCCAACACACGAGCTAGCCTCCCCCACAAGACGCCTATCCTGCCGGCCAAACCAATTGAACATCGCCAACCCATCAATAATGTAAAAGCAAGAAGCTATATACAAATATTCACATAAGTAAGAGTCCAAATAAGTACAAAAGACAAGAAGCTCCGAGAGCTCCTGCAAAAGCATCAGAGTACCAGAGTATCAAGCTAAATGCCCCAAGGGCTACATCTCAAATTGTGCTCACATCTATCACCGACGGTACCTAAGGTATCGCAGTCACCGACCCTGCCATCCTGGCCGGTCTGACCTCCTGTATCGCTCGCTGCTTCTCCCCCTGGGTGTACTCCTAAAACAATGGTGTAACAACCATTAATCATAAAGACTAAATGGCTTCACATCCTCTCCCCCGGTGACTCCAAGGCACCGGGCGGAAGGGATTGATGAGAAGCTGCAATATAATCAGTAATATAACAAGCAGGTGCTATGATGAAGTTCTTAGTCTAGCAGTTAACATATCAACAGTACAACAAGAAGGTAGGTAACAGCAAGAGGTATCAACATGTATGTAAAAGCACATCTATACTAGCAGTGTATCAGTACAGAAGTAAGCCGTATATATAAAGAGGAGTAAGCAGCATCAAAATGCTCCTTAACTTATATGAATGCCCATACAAACTTATAAGTTAAGGTTTCCAATTTGGAACCCATCATATAGAAGAGCCCATACTAATTTATATGATGGACCTGATGCGGTGCAATGTTATGATTATGAATGATGAATGCAATGCAATGATTATGATATGAATGCAATGCAATGATTATGATATGATGACTCACCCATGCATATTTACTATGTCGACATAGACCTTTAGTTCTCGCTTTTTGATAGGTAGCTAACCCCTCAGGCATCTCCCGTCGTGGCCAGACAGAGACAGTGGAACGAGCTCCTCCATTACTCGGAGGGTATGAACACTACCAGTCCTAGGCCTCTGTATGCCTCGACGCTAAGAACACACAACGGAGACCCTGCGTACTGCTCGCAACATGCTGAGCCTTCAATGACACAGAATTGGACTTGGGTAGGTAAGCACCAAGAGTCCAGCCCAACCGGTCTAGAGTCTAACTACCAGCTTCTGTCGGTGTAACGACTAGCAAGCCCGAAGACCTGCCACAAGTAATCCTCCAACCCGGATCATTACACCACCATGTGTAAACCATGCACATTCATGTAATTCCCATGCACACCCGTGCTATCAAGCACCCAAGGACTCACCGAAGGAGCCTTCTCACTGTTCACATCATACCCGTTCAACCGATGCTAACTAGTATCCAAGGCCCCCAACGACCGGGCCTACCAACGTTTCACCGTAAGATATAACCCTATCTTATAACCCGCATCAAGCCATCAATTCTACCCCTACCGAGTTATCGTAACTCATGTGCAGTGGCGTGTGCAAAACATGGAAATTACTCTACAAGATCCTCTAGGACTACTTGTGGTCACAGTGTCATATTCATATTCTATTAATTAAGTAAGCTCGCACATATCACCAGTATCCAACCCTCACGCACAAATCACAACGTGCCTTAACACGATCAAAGGTATCAACCTTATTTAAGGGTCCTCACTAATCTAAACCATCCATAGATTATCACGTGATATGAGCATTAGTTTGTACATGTGCTTTTTACGAGTCCACGTAAACCACCGATTGAAGATTGGTTTAAGGAGACATCTCAACAATAATAAGATTATAAACCTTCCCGATGTTGACAACTAAAATTGAATTTTTGGGATCTACGCTCCGCCAATCTAGACATGTCACCCCATTCTTGAAAGGTATTTCCAAGGGCTACAACTTTCGTGTTGAGCCCGAGGTCCAGATTTAAGTTGGCCATACCCAGAAATGTGTTTGAACCCAGCTGCGCACCACAGGACAGAATCTATCCATCACTACTCTTTATAATTTCAGACCCAGCCTATTTCGACCAGACTTTGAGGGAGCTACCAGTCTCCTCACAAGCCGTGCAACCTGTCGTTGGAAAGGTATCACCAAGGGCTACAACTTTCTAGTTGAGCCCAAAGTCCACATCCAATCAGATCTCGTCTAAAAATCATGTTCAAATCCGCTCTCCCTTCAGCCAAGAAGAAATCAGCACGAATCGACAAGCAAACTCGATTTTACTGTTCATCGTCTTCTTCAACCGATGACTTAGGTTTTAGCCGGAACCTCTCTCCTCCAATACTCCCTCCACAGACCACCACTCTTCACGGAATCTAGCTCTAAATCTTCGTATTGAAGAGAGGAGTTGATTGAAGATAATAGCATGGCGAACGGCGCCCTAGAACGAAAGTTCTAGCGTGGACTCTTCCTACGAAACGTCATGAAACTCACTGGATCAAACTCTTTTGAGTTCAATGCCTCGCCTAATATTCAGATATAAGGAAGCACCAAGGGAGAGGGGAGGAAGTCACCTGATTTCTGGCAGACGTTCGCGGTTGTCTCCTCCGCGCATTGGCGACAGTTGGCCAAGACTGATTAAAGGGTCCTGATCCACAGAAATATCCAACATGAAATCAGTCAACATTACCCAAACTAAAAAGGGGAAAAGCAGCTTGCTGATCAAGGTAAAAGCTCTAAGGTTATTCACAAGTCAAATCTCCTAACAGAAATTTAGACAACAGAACTAATATCCTCCCCAATTCATGGTAATGAGAACCATTTCTACGGCAACAGTTGGTCAACAAAACTAACTTTTGAACCAAAAATAAACAACTGACTTGATTTTAACATGCCCAAATGAATAGCCCCAACAGCCACTCACAAAAAACATCGATTACAAACATTACTCCTCTCCATATTCTGAACAGGCCAAAGAGGAGCAACAAAAGTTAATTGACAAGAGGGCAGTAAAATCTCAGCACAACCAACATAAAACCCTAATGAAACAGGGTCAATATTAAGCAAGACAATAAAAGCCCACTCAAAAGGTTAGCAGACGACCAACAACTGAAAAGAGCAGCAGCACATCCATAACAACCAAGGATTAACCGGCATCCAGAAATGAAACCCTAGCCTTACAGAGAAATAGTCCCCAAAGCAAGAGAAAGCAATACATCATAACAGGAAAGAGGCGGTTTACCTCCCAAATCGCAAACCCGCTTTAGCCCAGATCCTATCAAACCTTACTAACCTTGCTCCCAGTAGTACCCCAAATAATCAGAGTCGGACTCGCGGGAGGTGTGGAAGGAGAGCTCGCCGGAGGAAGAAGGAAGAGTTGTCGTCGTCGAAGAGTGACAGATCGGGCTGGAGGGGACACGACGGCGCAGCTGGGAGGAGGGTTTGGTGATTCCTCTAGCCTAAGTCCCGTAACTTATATATATATATAATTATGTTAATAATAATAATAATAAGTTTATTGCATTCAAATGCTCGTATGTCGCTCTAGGGAACTCGTAATTTGTCCCAAACATACTCGTTTTGACTGTCTCACTAACACGCATCCACCGGGACGATCTAAGATAAATTCCGAGTTCGTTTGCTCATTTTATGCTTGTCGGAACGTTTACGGCCTAATTTTTGCGCCGAATCAAAACTCGTCGAACAACGTCAGAATTTTAAACTGATGACACTGTTGGACTTGTATTATTATTATGAGTCCAACGAAATAGACTGGGGTCATTTTTGAAGCTGTTTGCTCAATTCCCACTTTTTGGGCAAATACGTTATTTGCAAACCATATTATGATTTCGCCAATTCTCATCAGAATCGAGTGCGAGCAATTTTGTTGAACTCATATAGGCGTCACGAGTCTAACAAAACTGACTGAGGTGAATTCCAAGGTCGCTTGCAACATATCACCTTTTTGAATAATTACGCTATTTGAAATCCATGTCATTTGAGCTAACGTACGCTCTATAATTCCTTCAAGGCGGCACACTTCCTTCGAGTTTTATTGCTAAAATTATGATCTCCGAACGGCTTGGATCCCGATACAGCAAACATCAGGACAAATAACAGAAATGGTACTCGCCGCATTCGTCGAGTGCACTTCTCCGGCTCAGGTGCAAGCCTGACCCTCAGTACACCCCGAGCTCGAGTCAACTCGCTTGACTCAAAAATGCTCACAAGGGGTCTAACTCGAATCAGGATGTTACAAATCCAATAAATGAAGAAACAATTTCGTCGCCGAAATATTAGGTTGAGGCTATGAGGATTTTATGGATGAGAGTAAAATATACACATCATATTCATTCATGGGCACTTCATCCATAATAATTTCAAGCTCATATATGCATTCTCAATTGTTGTGGTTTATACATTGAAACTTGATTGCATGCGCACTCTTGCCTTGTAAAGTCATACGAACTTATAATGACACACACTATTTCAATAATCAGTACATCAGTCTAACTGATTATGTTGTGATTTAATCTCAAGCACACAACATACAAGAGAGAATTTAGCAAGGACTTGGTGTGAACGACATCAAGCAGGCTACTCATTTGTAAAACCATGATGCAACGGGCTACCACTACCAACATCTATTTCGATGTACAGGTTCTATGAACAAACAAGACTGTCGAGTCACCAGCTCGTTTACACCTTGCAGGACTGGATCTCAAAACACTGTATCTCTATAGCAGGTGTCATCAACAGTTGTCTTGCATCAATATCATACCTGTCTGCCATGAGTCTCCAACACACATCCTTGATAATTTTATTTTATTTACAATATCATCACATTATGTACGCAAACCAGTGCATAGACACCATTGTTGTGAATTTGTTAACTTGGCAATGACGTTGCAAAAACCTTAGCACTATGAGTGTTATGATTTAAACCAATTATCGTAAATATGTCACTTTTAAACACACCTCTTTGTTCAACAATCAAATACAACTCCAACTCAACAAATTTCAAGGGTTCCCCAAAATTTGTCACGCGGTCGTCTGACTGACCATTGATCACTGAGAGACACTTCAACACTATCAAGAGGATTCAAGTTTTCACTTAACTACACCCATGAGGTTCTAATGATGGAACTCATGCTATCAGAACCCAAGGACTACCACCAAGTCCTTATGTCACCCAAGCACTTGTCAGGATCCGACTAGTGCATAACAGCACTCAAGGACTGCCAACTCAAGTCCTTACCATCACATCAGGATATCATCGCATCCTTCACATAGTATTGACATCCATATAAAACCATGCTAAATTTTTCTCAACGTCACCCACAATGGTCCTAATTGGCACACAGCAGGATGTATTCAAATCCTCAATTCCCCAGCCATATGATTTATCCAGGAGTTCATGTATGAACACTCGACAACCTCGGTGTATATCCCAAAAGGTTTTAGATCACCATTTCTCCTTGGTCTACTTCTCCGCATAACCTTCGATCAGAGCGAAGATGTAACACCCCAAATTCCGGAAATGCATTTTTCGAGAAATCAGAAGGCCAAGAGGATTGATTTCTCGATAAATCAAATGGGTAGGAATATACTTCTCGAAATTTAAAAAGCAGAGGATTGATTTCTCGAGAAATCAAATTATCAGGTATAAACATCTCGAGAAATCAAATAGGTAGAAGTTAAGCTCTCGAGAAATTAATATGCAGAAATATTACTTTTCGAGAAATCTTAAGGGCAGACAGTGCCAGTTCTTGGGAACAAGAAATGCCTTTAAGCAGCCGTTCGTCGAACGCAGCCCGCCGTTAATCGAACGCAGGCAGCCATTCGTTGAACGCAGGCTTAGAGGCCGTTCGTCGAACGCAGCCCGCCGTTCGTCGAACGCAGGCAGCTGTTCGTCGAACGCAGGCTTAGCAGACGTTCGTCAAACGTAGGCCGCCGTTCGTCGAATGCAGGTTTAGCCCTTCCTCGAACTCAGGGTTAGCAGCCGTTCATCGATCGCAGGCTGCCGTTCCTCGAATGCAGGTTTAGCCGTTCGTCGAACGCAGGCTTAGCAGCCGTTCGTCGAACGCAGGCCTCCATTCGTCGAACGCAGGTTTAGCCATTCGTCGAACATAGGCTTAGTAGTCATTCTTCGAACGCAGGCCGTCGTTCGTCGATCGCAGGTTTGTTAGCCGTTCGTCGAACGCAGCATTTCAGCCGTTCGTCGAACGCAAGTTTGTTAGCCGTTCGTCAAACGCAGCTTTACTGCCATTCGTCGAACTCAGACTTAAAGCTATTTATCGAACGCAGACAGAATCAGCGATTTGCGAATTAGCAGACCCGTGACTTCTTGATCTGGCCGTCAAATCCAGGACTTTAAATCCAAGCATTGGGATTTCTTTCTGGGGTATCTTAGGGTTGTCCAGAGGGGTATATATATATCCTCTTTATCTCAAGTCTTATTCACATCCAGCGTGAAAAAGACGGGAGCCGAGGAAAAACAGCGACAGCGGGGAAGAAGGAGTCGTCTTCTGCCATTGCCAAAGCTTCGGAGCTCTGATTCGCGAGCCAATTTCAGACCTGGAAAGTGTAGGCCATTGCGAAACTTTCTATCCGAGTGAAATCTCAGATCTATGGCGAAGAAGAAAGCTCCAAGGGTAACGATTCTTCCTCCCGCTCTTAGGACTTGTTTTGTCCTCTCATTCCTTTTTCTATGCTTGCATGAGGAATCCCTTTCACCAAATGGGTGAAGTGTAGGATTTCCTGCAGTTCTTCGGAACTCTGGGTCGATTGTGTCCTTCCCCGGCATATTGCATTTATAAATCTAGTATTCGTGCGGATTTAGGCATTGTGTGTGAAGCCTAATCGTGGCCGTGAGCCCGGATCGGTGATGCTTGGATTGCGAGTTGCATTTAGGTTAAGCCTAGAATGCTTGTCGGAGAATGTCTCCATGGGATCTTCTATTATGTTGCGGGACTTGAGTTTTAGGTGCCTTTTGAGAGCCTAACGAAAGCCCCTTGCTTGGGTGGTTGAATGCAAACCTTTGCCACTAGATTTGAAGAGGAGTGGTCTTGGACCTCCTTCTTGGTTGTTATTTGCGAAGTCTAAGTGCACGTGAAGGGATTAGATGCGTAGCTTAATTTTGTGGGCACTTGATGTGCTAAACACTTATGGACTGAGGTGAAGCCGTACCCGCGTTGTGCGATAGATCGCGATGGTTAGAGCACAGGCAAAGCTGAACCGAACCCGTTTCTATGCCTATCGGTGAGAGGTCCATACCTCATGTAAGCCGTGTGATCAAGGGAGAGGTCGTGGAAGGTGTCTTAACTAGACCGACCAAAAGCTCTTTTTCCCCACCTAAGGATATGCCCTTAGGGTGGAGTGTTTGTGATGAATTGATGTTATGTTAGCCTCATGCGGTTGCTTAGGCGGTTGTGGGGAACCTTCGGGTGAACCCAACCAACATCATGTGCATACCTAGGTTCCCTTTTACTTGATGCTCAACCTAGAAGATTGATTGTGCCTGAAACCTCACCTTGTATAGTGTAGTTTGCACTTTCTTTATATTATTACATGTTGCATGTACGGCTTGCTTGCATGTTAGCGGTGACACGCCCCTGAGCCGGCTAGATGGTCAGGGGGTGGGATCGTTACACGGTTTGTGTCAGCTCATAGCTGACCCTCGTTTACCTCTTATTGGATGTTGGTTGCAGGTGCAGGTGAGCCTAGCGGGAAATAACAGGCGGTGGCCCTTTTGCTGTGTTGGCCCTTGAAGGCCAGCCTCTTTTCTGCTTTACATGTATTGCCGGCCTGCGTGCCGATGTATGTTTTTGAGTTTCTATACATTTGATAAATGTAAGGCCTTAAGGCCGTAACTCTATTTGTTTCATTCCTTGGATAGTGGACAATTCTAAAAGATGTTTAATCCAAATGCTTCCGCCTACGCTGTTTATACTCTCGTGTAGTTGTTGTCCTTTTCTGTTTATCACCTTATAATGCCTAGCTAGTGTGCATAGTAAGGCGTGGGGTTCCGTACGGACCTACTGTTATATTATTTGTACTGGCAGGGTGTTACAATTTGGTATCGGACTTAGGGCGTCGATCCGTAGTTTAGCGAATTCGGGACGAATTCCTTTTAAGGGGTGGTGTGCACGGGATGTGAATTCACCTAAAACGACAAAAAACTAATAAGAATGTCCACTTAAGAATGGAAAAACATACTTGTTTGCAGAACCTGAGCATTCCATGATTGTTGTTTGCTATGATTTCGGTCACTAAATTGTGTATTGCACGATTATAGGTGACTAGGAGTGCTGCGGGGCAGTCTCGACCCCGTAACACCACTGAAAGTAGTGCGTTGGCTGAGGTGTCGGCGACCACTCCTCCTGCTGAGATGATCAGGTTAATCACTGAAGCGGTCTTAGCAATGATTAACACTCAACCTCAAAGGCTTGCACAACCTGCTATGCCTACTCCGGATGTGGCCCCGGTGGCTGCTGCCGCAGTGGAACTTGTACTGGAACCGAGGGTGGAGATCCATGTACCAATGGCTGCAGTGGAACCTGTGGTGGAGCCAATGGTAGAACGTCAAGTTGAGCGGGTAGCTATTGTGCGAGCGTGTGATCAACAACTTCAGCACTTTCTAAGTTTCCATCCTCCAACCTTTTCGGGGATTGGATCCCCAAAGGAGGCGGAGGACTGGCTGTCAACAGTTAGAAAAACTCTAAAGGAGACAGCAACGAAAGAAGCTATGATGGTCACCCTAGCCACCTTTCTCCTTAACGGAGAAGCAGAGCTTTGGTGGGCCGAGCAGGAAGCGCATAAGTTTGAAGGTAAGTATATTACCGAGATCACTTTGGCGGAGTTCTCAAAGTCATTTCTTCAGAGATATATTCCCTCTGCCCAACGCATTGCGTTGAAGAACCAGTTCTTGAAGCTAACTCAAGGCGATAGCTCGGTGGATGAGTACTTCCACGAGTTCACTAGATTGGGCCGCTATGCGGGGTTTTTGGTGGAAGATATGGAAATGAAGTCGAACAAGTTTTATGAAGGTCTTCGGGATGAGTTGAGGCTGCTCCTTGTAGGCCCAATGATGTTTGGCTTCCATGTGATGGTGCAAAGCGCCAGATCTCTGGAGATGGACATGAAGAGAGTGCAAGCAAAGGGCGTGGCAAAGAAACCTAAATTTCATGCGCCGACCTCTCAATCCAAATCTGAGTTCAGGAGAAACAAAAGGAAGTTCAAGTCTGCGGAACCAACTCGCTCAAATGTGACGGGAGCTACGGCTGCACGCGGTCCAATTACATGCTTCACTTGCAGAATGGTGGGAAACAAAACACGCGTGTGTCGCAGTGCTCCCCCGGGGCCATAGAACCGAGTGATGGACTATGCTCATGCTGCGGGTCATGCGGAAAAGGGCAAAGCTGCGAAGTCTGCCACTTCCCAGCACATTCCGACCCAGCCGAGAGTTTACTCCCTTGGACAGCAAGAATCCATACGACAAACTGATGTCGTCACATGTATGAATTAGAAGTTAGCTTTTACAGCTATTTATTATTGATACTGTTGTGTGACTTTATGTTTGATTTGTGTGCAATTAGGTTTCATCCTCATTTTCAATTATCCGGCGAGAGCTCTATTTGATACGGGTGCATCACACTCTTTTCTGTCTGAGGACTTCGTGGTGCAAATCGGAGTGCCGTCTACCTTAGTAGAGGATATATTGGAAGTAGTGCTACCCAATGGATCTCGCATGGGTGCAGATAGGAAGAGTCGTGTAAAGGTGCAGATTGGAAATCAAGACTTTGACTTGGAAGCATCGTTATTACCGCT
This sequence comes from Dactylorhiza incarnata, assembly GCA_033032865.1. Taxonomy (NCBI): domain Eukaryota; kingdom Viridiplantae; phylum Streptophyta; class Magnoliopsida; order Asparagales; family Orchidaceae; genus Dactylorhiza; species Dactylorhiza incarnata. Next base: position 6,363,761 of record JAWHQI010000033.1, on the reverse strand, counting down.
AGCTAAATTTGACGTGATCTTCGGCATGGACTGGCTCTTAGAGCAGCGAGCATGCATTGATTGCAATTCAAAGGAGATCACTCTGGTAAAGAACACCAGAGATGAAACCACGTTCGCGGGTATGCGAGGAGCGAGCAAGACGCTGATGTCTACTCTACAGGTGGTTAAGGCGGTGAGAAAGGGTGCAGAGTTGTTCTTCACTTTGTTGGAGGCTTCGGAGCCAAAGCGCAGTTTAAGTGATGTCCCAGTTTTAGTGGAGTATGCAATGTGTTTCTTAACGGACTCCCTGGGGCTCCGCCTCAGCGAGAGATTGATTTCTGTATTGAGCTGGTGCCAGGGGCCAAGCATGTAGCATGCTCACCGTACCGAATAGCGCCAAAGGAATTGGCAGAGATGAAGGTTAAGTTGCAAGAGCTACTAGAGCAAGGCTATGTACGTCCAAGTTCTTCACCTTGGAGTGCACCGGTCCTCTTTGTGAAGAAGAAGGACGGGAGCTTGCGTCTATGTATTGACTATCGAGAGCTGAATAAGCTGACCGAGAAGAACCATTTTCCGATTCTGAGAATCGATGACTTATTCGACCAACTGGTTGGATCGACGGTATACTCTAAGCTAGACTTATAGTCCAGCTATTATCAGCTTCGTATTTGGGAGTGTGACATTCCAAAGACAGCGTTCAGTACCCGCTTTGGGCACTATGAGTTCACGGTTATGTCGTTCGGCCTGTCTAATGCACAGTCGGTATTCATGGACTTAATGAACAGAACGTTCCGAGAGTATTTGGATCAATTTGTGATCGTCTTCATCGACGACATTTTGGTATACTCTCAGTCTGAAGAGGAGCATGCAGAGCATCTGCGCGCAGTTTTGAGCACCTTGAGGAGGAATCAGCTATATGCCAAGTTCTCCAAGTGCGAGTTTTGGCTATCGTCAGTAGCATTCCTTGGTCATGTTGTTAGTGGAGAAGGAATCGCAGTCGATCCTTCGAAGATAGAAGCAATCCAAGCATGGCCTGTGTTGAGAAATGTTGCGGAAGTCCGAAGTTTCTTAGGACTTGCCGGCTATTATAGGCGCTTTGTAGAAAACTTCTCGAGGATTGCACTTCCTCTCACTAAACTGACTAGGAAAGATCATAAGTTCGTTTGGTCGCCCGAGTGTGCACGAGCTTTTGAGGAACTGAAGAGCCGTCTGACCACGGCGCCCATTCTATGCTCGTCATGTGGAACAGAAGGTTACAAAATATTTAGCGACGCCTCGGGGAGTGGCTTGGGTTGCGTTCTGGTGCAGTTCGGAAATGTAATTGCCTATGGCTCCCGTCAGTTAAAGGTACATGAGAGGAACTACCAGGTCCATGATTTCGAGCTAGCGGCCGTGGTATTTGCTCTTAAACTTTGGAGGCACTACTTGTATGGCGTGAAGATCGACATCTTTATGGACCACAAAAGCCTAAAGTACCTACTTGATCAGAAGCAGTTGAATATGCAGCAAAGGATTTGGATGGAGTTCCTTGGGGACTACACCTTCGACATTCAATACACTCCTGGGAAAGGAAATGTGGTTGCGGACGCGTTGAGTCGCCGGGCTCCTACACAGGCAAACTGGATTTTGATGCATGATGAGCGTCTAATCCGGGAGCTAGAAGCCTTGGAGATCATTTGTGTCGATAGAAGAGCGTCTCCTTCAGCATGTTGGAACTGGACGGAGGTTCAATACAACCTGGCTGACCGAGTTCGACAAGCTTTGGAGCTTGATTCGAGCATGAAGCTTTATAAAGTTGAGACCGTGGATTGGTCAAATGCTGATTTCTCCTTCGAAGATGATCTTATGTGGAAAAATGTCAGATTGTGCATCCCAAATGTTGGTACATTGCGGGCGGAATTGATGTACGAGGCTCACTATACCAAGTACTCAATCCACCCTGGGAGCACAAAGATGTACATGGATATGAAGAAACTCATTTGGTGGCCAGGAATGAAGAAAGACATTGCATGCTACGTGGCCAAGTGTCACACTTGCGCGTTGGTGAAGGTTGAATGTCAAAGACCTAGTGGGTTTCTAAAGTCTTTACCGATCCTGGAATGGAAGTTCGATGATATTTCGATGGATTTCGTGCACGGATTGCCGAAATCGCAACATGGAAACAACGCCATCTGGGTGATCGTAGATCGATTGACGAAAGTTTCGCACTTTATTCCGAACCGGAAAGATGACTCCGTGGAAAAGCTAGCAAAGTTATACGTTGATAATATCGTATGGTTGCACGGGGTTCCCCATAGCATCGTGAGCGATCGTGATGGGCGGTTCACATCAAACGATTGGAGGCTGATTTATCAATTATTGGGTACCAAGCTAAAATTTAGCATGGCCTTCCACCCGCAAATGGATGGACAGACCGAAAGGACTAATAGGACGATGGAAGACATGCTAAGGATGTGCACCCTGGACTTTGGAATGAAATGGGAAGATCATCTCTATATGATTGAGTTTGCCTACAACAACAGCTACCAAGCTAGTATAAAGATGGAACCTTTCGAGGCTCTTTATGGTAGAAAATGTCGTACACCGTTGGCTTGGGCTGAAACGGGCGACACAAAGTTGTTGAAACGCAAGGACGTGGATGAAGCAAATACATCAATCCGGGCAATACGAGAGCGGTTGCTCATTGCCCAGGATAGGCAGGCAAAGTACTACAATGCAAATCACAGGAACGTCGTGTTCGCTGTTGGTGATTGGGTTTACCTGAAGATCAAACCGTTCAAAGGAGTATCGAGGATCCGACGCTTGAAAAAGCTTAGTCCAAGGTACTTAGGACCGTTCGAGATCATGGAGCACATTGGTGAAGCTGCCTACCGGCTTGCTCTATCTTCGGAGCTGATCGGGCTGCATGATGTATTTCATATCTCTGTGTTGCGGAAGGCTGTCAAAGAGCCTAGTTCTGTAGTTGTGGTCAGTGAAGTGTCGGTAGATGGTGGGCTAACGACGGAAGTCAAGCCCATTCGCATTGAAGACACAAAAGTAAAGAAGTTGCGGAACAAATCCATTCGGATGGTCAAGGTCCGTTGGAATAATTGCGGAAGAGAGGAACTCTCTTGGGAAAGAGAGCAAACAATGCTTGCGGAGTACCCCGAGCTTTTTCTCTCAGGTATATTTTATTTCTGTTGCTGCTGTTTTCATCATTTCGGGACGAAATTCCTTAAAGGAGGGGAGATTTGTAACACCCCAAATTCCGGAAATGCATTTCTCGAGAAATCATAAGGCCAAGAGGATTGATTTCTCGAGAAATCAAATGGGAAGGAATATACTTCTCGAAATTTAAATAGCAGAGGATTGATTTCTTGAGAAATCAAATTATCAGGAATAAACATCTCGAGAAATCAAATAGGCAGAAGTTAAGCTCTCAAGAAATTAATATGCAGAAATATTACTTCTCGAGAAATCTTAAGGGCAGGCAGTGCCAGTTCTCGGGAATAAGAAATGCCTTCAAGCAGCCATTCGTCAAACGCAGCCCGCCGATCATCGAACGTAGGCAGTCGATCGTCGAACGCAGGCTTAGCAACCGATCGTCGAACGCAGCCCGCCGTTCGTCGAACGCAGGCAGCCGTTCGTCGAACACAGGCTTAGCAGCCATTCGTCGAACGCATGTCGTCATTCGTCGAACAAAGGTTTAGCCATTCGTCGAACGCAAGCTTAGCTACCTTTCGTCGAACGTAGGCCGCCGTTCGTCGAATGCAGGAATAGTCATTCGTCGAACGCAGGCTTAGCAGCCATTCGTCGAACGCAGGCCGCCGTTCGCCGAACGCAGGCCGCCGTTCGCCGAACGCAGGGTTAGCCGTTCGTCGAACGCAGGCTTAGCAACCATTCGTCGAACGCAGGCCGCCGTTCGTCGAACGCATGTTTAGCCATACGTCGAACGCAGGCTTAGCAGCCATTCGTCGAACACAGGCCGCCGTTCGTTGAACATAGGTTTGTTAGCCGTTCGTCGAATGCAGCATTTTAGCCGTTCGTCGAACGCAAGTTTGTTAGTCGTTCGTCGAACGCAGCTTTACTGCCATTCGTCGAACACAGACTTAAAGCTATTCGTCGAACGCAGACAGAATCAGCGATTTGCGAATTAGCAGACCCGTGACTTCTTGATCTGGCCGTCAAATCCAGAGCTTTAAATCCAAGCGTTAGGATTTCTTTCTGGGGTATCTTAGGGTTGTCCAGAGGGGTATATATATCCTCTTTATCTTAAGTCTTATTCTCTTCCAACGTGAAAAAGACAGGAGCCGAGGAAAAACAGCGACAACGAGGAAGAAGAAGGAGTCGTCTTCTGCCATTGCCGGAGCTTCGGAGCTCCGATTCGCGAGTCATTTTCAGTTCCGGAAAGTGTAGGCCATTGTGAAACTTCCTATCCGAGTGAAATCTCAGATCTATGGCGAAGAAGAAAGCTCCAAGGGTAACGATCCTTCCTCCCGGTCTTAGGATGTGTTTTGTCCTCTCATTCCTTTTTCTATGCTTGCATGAGGAATCCCTTTCACCAAATGGGTGAAGTGTAGGATTTCCTCCAGTTCTTCAGAACTCTGGGTCGATTGTGTCCGTCCCCGGCATATTGCATTTAGAAATCCGGTAGTCGTGCGGATTTAGGCATTTTGTGTTGAGCCTATTCGTGGTCGTAAGCCCGGATCGGTGATGCTTGGATTGCGAGTTGCATTTAGGTTAAGCCTAGAATGCGTTTCGGAGAATGTCTATGTGGGATCTTCTATTATGTTGAGGGACATGAGTTTTAGGTGCCTTTTGAGAGCCTAATGAAAGCCCCTTGCTTGGGTGGTTGAATGCAAACCTTCGCCACTAGATTTGAAGAGGAGTGGTCTTGGACCTCCTTCTTGGTTGTTATTTGCGAAGTCTAAGTCCACGTGAAAGAATTAGATGCGTAGATTAATTTTGTGGGCACTTGATGTGTTAAACCCTTACGGGCTGAGGTGAAGCTGTACCCGCGTCGTGCAATAGATCGTGACGGTTAGAGCACGGGCAAAGCTGAACCGAACCCGTTTCCATGCCAATCGGTGAGAGGTCCATACCTCATGTAAGCCGTGTGATCATGGGAGAGGTCGTGGAAGGTGTCTTACCTAGACCGACCAAAAGCTCTTTTTCCCCACCTAAGGCTATGCCCTTAGGGTGGAGTGTTTGTGATGAATTGATGTTATGTTAGCCTCATGCGGTTACTTAGGCGGTTGTAGGGAACCTTCGGGTGAACCCAACCAACATCATGTGCATACCTAGGTTCCCTTTTACTTGATGCTCAACCTAGAAGATTGATTGTTCTTGAAACCTCACCTTGTGTAGTGTAGTTTCCACTTTCTTTATATTATTACATGTTGCATGTACGGCTTGCTTGCAGGTTAGCGGTGACACACCCTTGAGCCGGCTAGATGGCCGGGGTGTGGGATCGTTACGCAGTTTGTGGTTAGCTCATAGCTGACCCTCGTTTACCTCTTATTGTATGTTGGTTGCAGGTGCAGGTGAGCCTAGCGGGAAAAAGTGGGTGGTGGCTCTTTTGCTGTGTTGGCCCTTGAAGGCCAGCCTCTTTTCTGCTTTACATGTATTGTCGGCCTGCGTGCCGATGTATGTTTTTGAGTTTCTATACATTTGATAAATGTAAGGCCTTAAGGCCGTAACTCTATTTGTTTAATTCTTGGGATAGTGGACATGTCTAAAAGATGTTTAATCCAAATGCTTTCGCTTACGCTGTTTATACTCTCGTGTTGTTGTTCTTTTCTGTTTATCACCTTATAATGCATATCTAGTGTGTATAGTATGGCGTGGGGTCCCGGCCGGACCTATTGTTATATTATTTGCACTGGCAGGGTGTTACAGAAGACATGACCATCCTTTAGGTACTCACCTCTATTATTCTGGTAGGGGACTCAACGTAATCCAAAACTTGGTGTTTAACTATCCACCTTGCTTAAAATGACTTATTCATCAAGGAGTACCTAATTCTAATATCGTTGACTTGTAACGACTTAGATGAGAAAACCTCATTATAGCAAGGCTAAGTGAAGCAGTCTATAAAGATTTTTAACTCCCAGTGAAACCTCAGTTGGTCCATTAGCTTGGCCAATAAACGAAGAAATAGGGTTAGCCCCCATACACCTGAGTTATGTTTCTCCAACCACCAGTATGGTACATTCACCCACTGTATGCACACCGGCCCTATGGGCATGCCGTCCTCGATTAGGAGTTCTACCCTATAAGCACTTGCCACAAGGCACTTGAATAACAGTTCTTGGGACCTATTAAAGTGTTCTAGGCCCTCAAAGCTACCATTTTCAACAACCTTTTTAGGGGTCGACAAGTTCCCCACTACAAAATGGTCACTTTCTGGACTTGCAGTCTTATTGGATGTAAACTACAGTGAGGAGCATCACATTGTGGGTACGAACATCAAACTTAGAACTCTCTTACTGCCCCAACAGTAGATAATAAGCGCCACTTCTAACCGCAATACTAGTCACGAGTTGCTCTCACTATAAGTGGGGCCTTAACATTTATCATGTGATTTCATTATATCTACTGTTGATAATTAAAATTTATTTCCAAAAATCATGAACTTTCTAAAGGCGATCATGATATTTTCGATTTATGTGTTCTGAATCTCTATATCATCATATTTATAGTAAAAGGGATTCATACATATAGTATACATCTTCCAAATTAAGCAAGTGATTGGCTAACTTTTAACTTTTGGGGGTAAGGATACTTCCAATGTCATGTCATGTCGAAATATTCATGTGTTTAATCATCAAGATTTTTCACCATTTATCTTTTAGTTCATAAAACAATCGAGTTTGCATTCACACCACCTCATTTTTTCATGACATTATCTCATTTCAATCCACAAATTCTCAAACATGGTGTTATTGCCTTAAAGATTTAAACTTAGTAAATTTTATATTTTCAATGATTCCAAAAATCAATATTTGTTCGACCTGTGATGTTTAACAATTTGACCTGATGATATTACGAACCATTGTCTAAGGATCAAATAGGAGGTGAATCTTGACTGCATGCCTCGCATGGGTTATAATCACATAATTATCTTCTAAGAACATGAGGACCTGAGTCAAGTACTACTTATCTAATCTAGATCCCACATAGAATAGCACCAAATTCAGAATTCTCGTCAGTTTTCTCTTGTGACCTAGATAACTTTATTCACATCTGTCACCGATGGTAGCGAAGGTATCACAGTCACCGATCCTGCCATCGTGGCCGGTCTGACCTCCTGCATCGTTCGCTGCTTCTCCCCCTGGCTGTACTCCTAAAACAATGGTGTAACAACCGTTAGTCATAAAGACTAAGTGGCTTCACATCCTCTCCCCCAGCGACTCCAAGGAACCGGGTGGAAAAGATTGAAGAAAAGTTGCAATATAATCAGTAATATAACAAGTAGGTGATATGATGAAGTTCTTAATCTAGTAGTTAACATATCAACAGTACAACAAGAAGGCAGGTAACCGCAAGAGGTATCAACATGTATGTAAAAGCAAATCTATACTAGCAGGGTATCAGTATAGAAGTAAGCCATATATATAAAGAGGAGTAAGCAGCAACAAAACACACCTTAACTTATATGAATGCCCATACAAACTTATAAGTTAAGGTTTCCAATTTGGAACCCATCATATAGAAGAGTCCATACTAATTTATATGATGGACCTGATGCGGTGCAATGTTATGATTATGAATGATGAATGCAATGCAATGATTATGATATGAATGCAATGCAATGATTATGATATGATGACTCACCCATGCATAATTACTATGTCGACATAGACCTTTATTTCTCGCTTTTTGAGAGGTAGTTAACCTCTCAGGCATCTCCCGTCGTGGCCAGACGGAGACAGTGGAACGAGCTCCTCCACTACTAGGAGGGTATGAACACTACCAGTCCTAGGCCTCTGTACGCCTCGACGCTAAGAACACAAAGCGGAGACCCTGCGTACTACTCACAACATACTGAGCCTTCAAGGAAATAAAAGGGGACTTAGGTAGGTAAGCACCAAGATTCCAACCCAACCGGTCTAGAGTCTAACTGTCGGCTTCTGTCGGTGTCACGACTAGCAAGCCCGTAGAACCGCCACAAGTAATCCTCCAACCCGGATCATTACACCACCATGTGTAAACCATGCACATTCTGTTGAAATTATTGAAGTGAAGTGGAGGTGACCGGGCGGTCTGATTTAGTGTGACCGCAGAGACCGTGTGGTCTGCGCTTGTACTCTGCCGGTCTGTTCTGCCGGTTTAGTTCTGGCAGTCTGCTGGTTGACCGATTTGTTCTTGGTTGTTGCGATCTCCTCCCGGGTTGTTCTGCTTGGTTTGTTTATCTCCTTTGCAGAAGACCGGGCAGTTTGTTTTCTTGTAACCGCTGTGACCGGGCGGTTTGTGCTTGGCGATCTGGCGACTTGTTCTAAGTAGGCCAGATGGTTCTTAGTTTGCTCCTGGTTATCTAAGGAAGGAGCGAACTTGTGCCCATGCGGTTTGTGCACGGTCTCGTGTTCGCGCGACTTGTGCGCGATCTGCCTGCTGTTCTGCGGTCTTGGACGCAAGGTTGTCCAAGTGGTCTGATCGTGCGGTCTGCCTTATGAGACCGCTGGCGATCTGTCGGGTGGTGACTGTATCCCGGTTTGTGCCGTGACGACATCCGTCTACCCGCCTATAAATAGGGGTGCATGGCCCGTCATTCTTAACAAGAACTGTAAGAACTAGAGCCTGGGTTTATTCGTGCAGTCTCAACTTGGAGGTCGGGCGGTCTCGGAAGCGAGTTGACTGTTTGTTGTGTTCGCAGGTTTGTGGTCAGCAGGTTGCAGTCTACCTCCTTGGTAATTTCCCAGCGGCTTGGATATTAGGTCGGTAGCGGCTTATCTGCAATCTGACTCTTGTTCTGTTCGCAGCGAACTCGACGATCAGGCGACCTTCAGTGGTCAGGCGATCTGAGTTGCGGTCTGGCAACAGCTTCAGGTCTTTGTTCAGTGCAATAAGCTTCAGTTCGTGCGGTCTGAGGTGGCGGTCTTGTAGTGCAGGCGGTCTGTCTGTTTTTTGTTCGCGTGATCTCAGGTCTAGCCGGGCGATCTCTGAAGTCGAGCGGTCTGTGTGGTCTCTGCTTTGTCAAGCCGCCAATTTTGATTTTTGGTGTTTTGTTCTTCTCTCCTTCGTGATTCTTATGAATCATGTCTCGCCATGTATGTCTCGCACTGTAAATAAAGTTTGTGATTCAATAAAGTTTCTTGTGTTGCTGTGTGGCATTGTGGTTGTTTGGCTATAACTCAGTTGATGCAACTCCTGCTTACTCCTAAATGATTGAAATCAAAATTTTTAACATGGTATCAAAGCGAGGTTGATGGAGTGGATAAGCAGTGATCAACTTGAGTTATCGTCGTATTTGTGAAGAAGAGACCACATAGATTGCCATGGTAGGTGGATACGCAAGAGGGCTTGGTATTGAACTCCTTACATCGACTAACTATAAGAAATGGAGGTCATGTATGGAGAGTTACTTACTTGGCGAGGATCAATGGGAGATAGTTGGAGGAGAAGACACACAAGAGGTGTTTCTAGCAGGAGATAATATGGCAGAGGTGAGACTTTGGAGGAGGACTAATGCTAAGGCAGAGTTCACTCTCAAGAGGGCTATCTCACCAGAGCTGTTTGATCACATCATTGGATGTAAATCTGCTGCTGAGATTTGGACGTCTTTGGACAGGTTGTTTAATAAGAAGAATGTAGCTCAGCTACAATTTCTTGAAAATGAGTTGGTGAAGGCCTCTCAAGGTGATCTTTCTATTTCTACCTTCTTTCTCAAGATGAAGAACCTCACAGCAGAGATTTCTGCATTGGACCCTGATGAGCCCATCTCGGGGGCAAAACTGAAGAGGCATATCATTCGCGGGTTGCGGAAGGAGTATCTTGCCTTTGTGACTTCAGTTCAGGGTTGGGCAAATCAACCATCTATGTTGGAGCTGGAGAACTTACTTGCTTCGCAAGAAAGTTTGGCAAGACAGATGGCGGGGACTTCTTTCTCTGTGGGAGATAGTGATGTGTTGTTCTCTGGGAAGAAGAAGAAGAAGTGGGAGAAGAAGAAGTCGGGTTATGATGGACCCTCTACTTCAGGTAAGCAGGATAGGGGTTATGCTCCTAAGTCTGATGGGAAGAAGAAGGGAGAGGGACCAAGGTGCTTCAAGTGCAATAAGACCGGCCACTTCTAGAAGGATTGTCGGGTTAATCTTCAGCCGGGACATGCAGCGGAGAAGGAGAAGCCAAAGTCTGATGAAAATGGATGGGGAGGAGCCTTTGTGGCTAATATGACGACTATGCCCGTTAAGGCCTTGGCTGCCATCAACTTCGAAGAGGATTGGATTGTTGATTCAGGGTGTGGATAACATCTCACCGGGGATGAATCAAAGTTCTCTTCTTTGGCACCTTACTCAGGTAAAGATGTTATCATAATGGCTGATAATTCTGTTCATTCAGTAGAATAAGAAGGAGTTGTCTCTCTGAGCAGTGATAAGGGTCCACTCACCTTGAGGAGTGTTTATCACGTGCCTGGTATGAAAAAGAATCTCTTCTCTATGACCAATGCGGTCGATGCCGGTTATCACGTTTTGTTTGGCCCAACAGAAGTGAAGTTTCTTAAAACTCAACTGGAGATAAAGGGAGATGTTATCCATGTTAGAAAGAGGGTGAAGGACTTGTTCATGTTATTGACAAGTACTTATATTGATAAAATGAAGACCAATGATAGCGCGGCTATCTGGCATGAAAGGTTGGGGCATGTAGGCATGGACAAATTGAAGGCTATGGCGGTAAGCGGCCTTGTCAAGGGCTTACCTAGCTTGTCCTCCTATGGAGACGGTCATATTTGTGTGGGATGTCAGTTTGGTAAGTCTCATCGACTTCCATTTGATAAATCACAAACAAGATGTAAAGCGCTGTTTGTAAGTCCCCAAATCAGAAATCAGATTTCTGGAATCCAGCGCTATCGCCGGCGATAGCGGCTATCGCCCGGCGATAGCGTTCTGTTGAGAAGGGTTATGGAGAGGCTGTCAGGCGGCGTTAAGTGCTAATGCTAGCGACACCGTGACATGTGTCATGCACAGTTCGCAGCGCTGGCGTTGACGGGTCAAAGTCGGTTCTTTACCGCTGTCGCCAGGCGACAGCGGCTATCGCCGGGCGCCAGCTCCAAATCGTACTTTGTGGCCGAAATCGTGGGCATTGATGGCACATTGACTTTGGGGGCTGTTTTGGATTGAGGAGGCTCGGTGGCTGGCTTAGAAAGGCCGAAAATCCCCATATTTCCTTATTCTCTTAAGGGTTTATTTTGGAGAGAGAGAGAGAGACCTTGGAGGTGATGATGAATAGAGTTCTAAACCCTAGGGCTTGGGTTTGGTGGAGCTACACTCATCAGAATCCCTCATCATTGGTGGCTACGCGTAGAGGAGGGCAAGGCGCTCCTTTCCAACCGTGCCAAAAGTCAAGCCATGGGCTCGAAGCGACGTTTAAGGGTAACAATCTTTTCTACCCTCATTTGGACATGTTCTAGTCCATTCCTTGCATCGTTGAGGCCCCTACCCAAAAGGGTGAGGTCGTGGCCTCCGACGGGTCGATTTGTGTTATCCCCGTCAAATCTTACATTCATGTAGAGTCCAAGCGTGAAATTGACGTAGGCGCGCTGTGTGAAGCCCTTCCGAGACGGTGCGTCCGGATTGGTGATGCTTTGTGATATTGTGTGTGCTGGGGGAAAACTCCATGTAGATATCCTGCATCATAGGACTAGAGAGTGCTACTGCATGCGCAGCAACGCCTAAGGGTGTGCCCCGGGAAGCACCCGAAGTTAGAAGCAGAAAAGGAGTTCTGTTCACTGTCGCTGGCGATATTGGATATCGCCAGGCGACAGCTCCCAGACTTGGTTCTGGTGATCTTGAGCATTCTGAGGCAGTGGGAGTGCTACTGCATGTGCAGCAATGCCTGGGGCTGTGCCCCGGGAAGCACCCACAGCTAGAAGCCAATTTGGGGTTAAGTTCACTGTCGCTGGCGATATTGGATATCGCCAGGCGACAGCTCCCAGACATGGTTCTGGTGATGTTGTTGTGCCCAGCTTGTTGTGGGACTTGCGGCCTGCATGCCTATGTTTTGTAATGTCCTGCTGGGTGGACCCGAGGCGCGTACGCCTTCCCTGTGAGGGGTCCAGTTGAGGGAACCTAGTCGCCTTAGGGCCTGGCTAATTGAGAATACCTGGGCTGAGGGGACGCCATACCCGCATTTCGTGTTGTACAACGAGTGTCTGAACAACGGGCATTTGGCGAACCCGCACCCGAACCATTGTGCGCCTGATTAGTAAGCCTCGCTCAGCATGTCGGGAAGCAATGGTGAAGAGTCTTCGGACTATGCGAAGTTCACAATTAAAGTGCGGGGTGCCCTGGTATTCGGGCCACCGACTTTAGCCTCGAAGGGCAAATCCATCAAGAGTGGATGGTGGTGGAAGGCGGAGTACACCAAAGAGTGCCTGAGAGCACGAGACGTGGAGGCCATTCCCACGTTTGTGATTGTTACATATGTATGAACTGTTGTGGGCTTTGCTAGTCGCACTCTTATATATATATATATATATATATATATATATATATATATATATATATATATATATATGCTGCTGAGGTTGTTTTGCAGGGATGGTTAGAACTGCCACCCCCTCGAAGGGGTGGGGTCATTTAAATTTGGTCAGCTTTAGCTGACCGTTGCCCTGTTTTGCCACCGTTTTTGGTGGGCTTGTTGTACAGGTGCTGGACCGAGTGGGAACATAGCGGGCTCATAACGGGCTGAAGCCCTTGTGCTGCTGCGGCCTTTGAAGGCCTTTTTGATGTTCCTTTTGCTTTACATGTATGGCCGGCCTGCGCGCCGATGTTGGTAAATTGTAAGGCCGTCGTGCCTAATTTTTGTGTTGTAAAACATTTATTCCTATTTTAGTAAAAGTGGACATACCCGGGTACGGGTTTTTGGGTTTATCTTGTCTCTTTTCAGCTTCCGCGTAGAATGCTCTGAGTTAGGCATCGTTGTATAGTGTCGTTCGATATTTCAATTAAGTGACGTTACCGTTTATTTTGTAGTATATGGCGTGGGGCCCCGGCCGGACCTTCTGTCATATGCTCCCGAACGGACGGGGGTGTTATACCATTGGAGTGCATTCACGGTGATTTGATGGGACCGACTGCCACCCCAAGCCTTGGAGGCAACAGATATATGTTGGTGTTGATTGACGATTACACCAGATATGTCTGCGTGTATTTTTTGAAAGAGAAGTCAGAAGCTTTTGCGAGGTTCGTGGAGTTCAAGGAGCTGGTTAAAGGTCGGTTAGGCCTGCGGGTGAAAAAATTGAGAACTGACAATGGTGGGGAGTTCACCTCTGGTGAGTTCTCAAGTTTTTTCAGCAAACACGGCGTTCGGAGAGAGCTCACTTGTGCCCATACTCCACAGCAAAATGGCATTACAGAACGGAAGATCCGTCATCTGACGGAAACTTGCAAATGCTGGCTTCATGCCAAGAGTATCCCAAAGTCCTTCTGGGCGTAGGGAATGTATTGTGCGGCTTACGTCATCAACAGGATACCTCTAAGTCCTATCAACATGAAGACCCCTCACGAACTAATGTTCAAGGAGAAACCAAGTGTTGCACACCTTCGGGTGTTCGGGTCAACCTGTTATGTGCATATTCCTGATGCTCTTCGAACAAAGCTAGATGCGAAAGCAAGGAAGCTAGTCTTTGTTGGATATGATGAGCGGAAGAAGGGATGGAGATGCATGGATCCTGAGACTCGAAGATCTTTTGTATCTCAGGATGTGGTATTCGATGAGGTGACTTCCTACAAGGGGAGTTCAGTTGTTGAACTGCCGGAGAACAGGGTTGATGAAGAAGGGAAGGCTGCAGAAAATCGTCAAGTGGAGTTGCCTGTTTCACCAGGAGCTCCTGTTGTGTCAAACTCTGAGATGGAGGCTTCAGGTTCTGGAAGCAGGGGGAGCGATGCTCCAAGTTCATCTGGAAGAGGAGCTAACACAGAAGAAGCAGCTGAGGAGGTGGCTAGTCAAGTGCAACCTCTTAGGAGGTCGAAGAGGACTATTAAGCCACCGGATCGATACACAGGAGGAAACATGGTGAGCTTCGTCTCTTATTTCTTCGCTGGTCCCTTGGATGAGAGGGAGCCGTCGAGCTTTGAGAAGGCCAAAGGCGTGAAGCAGTGGGACATTGCTATGCAAGAGGAGATGGATGCTCTCAAGAAGAATGAGACTTGGTCTCTAGTGCCCAGGCCCAAGGGCATTACCCCTGTGACATACAAGTGGGTCTATAAACTCAAGAAGAAAGCTGACAGTACGATCGAGCGATACAAGGCTCGCGTTGTAGCTCGTGGGTTCTCACAGCAGTATGGTGAAGATTATGATGAGACGTTTAGTCCAGTGGCAAAGATGACTTCGGTCCGATTTGTTATTGTTTTGGCGGCTTCAAGTGGATGGGAGATCTAGCAGCTCGACGTAAAGAATGCGTTCTTGTACGGAGAGATCGACAAGGATATCTTTATGATCCAACCGCCGGGCTTCATTTCGGAGGAGTGTCCAGACTACGTCTGCAAATTGAAGAAAGCCCTGTATGGTTTGTGTTGGGTTTTTCTAGAACCATACATCATATGTAGGCGCAGCGGAAATAAACAGAATAACCCAAAAAGAATTTGGATCGGGTCATGAATATTGAATCAAGAAGTTAACAAAATTGCTAGGTATAAATTACCTTAGTGGAGTTGGATCGAATCCAACCTAGGTGCTCCAAGAAAAAGAATCCTATCGGCGGCAAAGAGAGTTCTCACGTAGAATTATGTCTACGTCTCTACAGAGATCCACACGAGCCGGGAGAAGAAGACTGCACTCTTGCACTTCCACGAACTGCTAGGTTCGCTCCAGGAAAATCACGGCGACGATCGCCGGAAGGGAGATCTGCGGAGGTGCGGCGGAACTCTTCCGTCTAGGGTTCGGGCGGAACTCTTCCGTCGGCTCCTCTTCTTCATCGAATGAGAGTAATCTATTGAACCCTTAAAATTGGTTCTATTTATACCCGAAGTATAAAAAGACCTAGAAAAATCGCTATCCGCAGTCCATACAGAAGTTTGGGGTTTCTGTAACAATTCGTCGGGATTCCACAGAACAATCCGACGAATTCCGACGAATCATATCAGACGGCAACATTTGCCGAGTTAAGGATCTCTGTAACAATTCGTCGGGATTCCACGGAACAATCCGACGAATCCGACAAATTCCGACAAATCATATCAGACGGCAACATTTGCCGAGTTAAGGATCTCTGTAACAATTCATCGGGATTCCACGGAACAATCCGACGAATCCCGACAAATCCAACGAATCATATCCGACGAATTCCGACGAATTCTATCCGCGTAAACCCGACGAATTCAGACAGCAACATTTGCTGGACCTCCCCCATTCTATATGGTGATTGGTAACCTTTACCAACACAGTCAATCTTCCATCTTCTCCACATGCTCTTATATGCGACCCTGCAGGCTCATATCGCGTTGGCAGTGAGACTACATGTTTGACCACTTCTAGATCATAATGGTAACTCCAACAGTCTCCCACTTGATCTTGAAAGTATCAAACAAAAACCTCACAAACAATGAGCGGCATCTAGCAATGCATCATTGCTCCCCGAGCAATAAGAGTTCATAACTCATAAGCCTTTATGACCAATGTTCCAACGTTGTCTTTGTCCCTTTGTCCCTTACATCCAGAAAGAACTAGAGGCATGGACCGTGCCACCCTCTTAATAGCTAAATCCAAGTTTCTTGATCAGGAATGGACTTCCAGAGAATGGTAAGCTCAATATTACATATTGACTCAACCAAGCATGGCCATGCATTTCTCAGTCCAATTCCATCAACTGGCCCATGGATGCAACTCCTGTTATATAGGAGGACAAATCCCATATCTGCTCACACCCAAACACCCAAATGATTCGTAACATACCCAACGACCACCCTTATCATCAACCTTCTTCAAGGAAGACTTTAGATGACATCAAAGCACGCTCTTCCTCACTCGATGAATGCTGTGACTTCAGGTCAAAGGACCACAACACCATTGTCAAATGAGACCTACTTGTGACACCTTTAAGTAACAATCCACAGAGTAGTCTCATGTTGGGTCTTTCCAGTACAACTTGTTCACTAACAAGTACCCACGTGATGACTTGATATCACAATATCATGACCCGTGAGAACCGGTCATCAGTCAACACACATGCTAGTCTTAATGTATCATCATCACCCTTAGCTTCTACGATGATACCTCGACCAGGGACCTTTTAAGAATGAAGCTTCGAAATCATAGGCTCTCACATTCAAGTCACGTACTTGATGTCCTATGGAAGCGAACATTCTAAGGGTATTTATCATGAATTTTATTCTATCATATAGAAACAGTATATCATAATAAAAGAAATTGCCATTAATTGTAAAAAGAAATAATTGGTACACTATTCATCATATGAATAATAAACAGCCAATAGAATATATATATTTTACATGCAACCCACAAGACTCCCACTAGAGTTGATCACTCATGTATCGTATACACATTGATCTAGTATGACCATCATGCTTTCTCTGCGCGAGAGGCTTTGTCAGTGGATCTGCAATATTCTCCTCAGTCGGCACTCTGCAAATGTTCACATCTCCTCGTTCGACAATCTCACGAATAAGATGGAACCGCCGAAGTATGTGCTTGGAGCGCTGATGGGTTCTAGGTTCCTTAGATTGTGCAATTGCACCATTGTTATCACAGTAGAGTACTACGGGACCAACAATGTTAGGGACTACATCTAGCTCGCCGATGATTTTCCTAATCCATACAGCCTCCTTCGCTGCATTTGCCGCAGCGATATGCTCGGCCTCAGTTGTAGAATCAGCAACTGTATCTTTCTTGGATCTCTTCCAGCTCACAGCTCCTCCATTCAGGCAAAACACAAACCCTGACTGAGACTTCGAATCATCCCTATCAGTTTGGAAGCTGGCATCCGTGTAACCACTTACAACGAGCTCTTCCTTTCCAACATATACCAAGAATACATCCTTAGTCCTTCTCAAGTACTTCAGGATATTCTTTACGGCTATCCAGTGACATTCACCGGGATCAGACTGATACCTGCTAGTCATGCTCAAAGCAAAAGAGACATCCGGTCGAGTACATAACATTGATTACATGATTGACCCAATTGCCGAAGCATATGGAATCAACTTCATGCGGTCCTTATCTTCACAAGATTTTGGACACTGGTCCTTAGAGAGATTTACACCATGAGACATGGGCAAAAATCCTTTCTTGGACTCAAGCATGTTGAACCGCTTCAACAACTTCTCAATGTACGTACTCTGGGTCAAACCCAACAACTTCTTCGATCTATCTCTATAGATCTTAATACCGAGTATGTAAGTCGCTTTACCCAAGTCCTTCATAGAAAAGCAGTTCCCTAGGTTGTTCTTAACAACTTTCAGGGTAGGTATGTCATTCCCGATCAACATTATGTCATCTACATACAATATCAAGAAGACAACAATGCTGCCACTGATTCGCTTGTAAACACACGGTTCATCCTCATTCTTGACAAAACCAAACTCTTTGATCTTCTCATCAAAACGAAGATTCCAACTTATAGAGGCCTGTTTCAATCCATAGATGGACCTGTTCAGCTTGCATATTTTAGTGGCTTCATTTGGGGATACAAAACCCTCGGGTTGTATCATGTACACTTCCTCAAGGAGGTTTCCATTTAGGAAAGCCGTTTTGACATCCATCTGCCAGATCTCATAGTCATAATACGCAGCAATAGCAAGCAATATCCTAATGGACTTTACCATGGCAACATGGGAAAAGGTCTCATCATAGTCAACACCATGAATTTGCTTGAAACCCTTAGCCACTAGTCGCCCTTTGAATGTCTGTACACTCCCATCCATGTCGGTCTTCTTCTTGAAGACCCACTTGCACCCTATGGGTCGTACCCCTTCAGGTGGTTCCACCAAGTTCCAAACTTGGTTTGTATACATGGAGTCCATTTCGGATTTCATAGCCTCAAGCCATTTGTCGGAGTCCGGTCCATTCATAGCCTCTTGGTAGGTCGCTGGTTCATCATCATGATCCATAAGCAACACATTACCTATTTGAGACATGAGAAATCCATATCTCTCTTGCTCAAATCTTGGTCTACCAGATCTACATAGGACGTGTATCTCTTGAGCAGGTTCTCTAGCTACAACATCTTGTAGTCCTGGCTCAGAATCCAATTCTGGTTCATTCACTACTTGTGGTTCTTGAACTTCTTCAAGTTCTACCTTTTGCGTCTTTCTTGACAAGATCTCTTTCTCCAAGAAGACACCCGTCCTTGCGATAAACACTTTGCCCTCAGACGGTAGGTAAAAGTAATATCATTTCGTTTCCTTAGGATATCCCACCAGATAACACTTATCTGATTTGGGTTCCAGCTTGTCAGGCATTTGACGTCGTACGTATGCCTCACAGCCCCAAATTTTAATGAATGACATACTAGGACGCTTCCCAGTCCATATCTCATATGGTGTCTTTAGAACCGTTTTCATCGGAGCGCGATTCAGTCTCATTGCAGCAGTCTCTAAAGCAAAACCCCAAAAGGAAACAGGCAAATCTGCATGACTCGTCATCGACCGTACCATGTCTAACAGAGTACGATTTCTCCTCTCAGACACACCGTTATGCTGCGGTGTCCTAGGTGGAGTGAGCTGTGATATAATACCACACTCTTTCAGATGATCACGGAACTCATGATCAGGTATTCGCCACCTCGATCAGATCGGAGTGCTTTAACCTTTTTACCCAATTGGTTCTCCACTTCATTCTTAAACTCTTTGAACTTTTCAAAAGTTTCGGATTTGCACTTCATAAGATACACGTATCCGTATCTACTGAAATCATCAGTAAATGTAACGAAGTAGAAATACCCTCCTCTAGCCATAGAACTCATGGGTCCGCATACATCACTATGTACTATACCCAAAAGATCCTCAGCCCTCTCAGTATAACCAGTGAAAGGGGATTTAGTCATTTTGCCTAATAAACAAGACTCGCATCGCTCAAATGATTCATAATCAAATGAGTCCAATAGTCCATCTTTATGGAGCTTGGATATGCGCTTCTCGTTTATATGGCCCAAACGATAATGCCAGAGATATGTAGGATTTGAGTCATTTGTTCTTAGTCTTTTATTATAATCTACATTATAGATCGGATGGTCCAGGTTCAAAACATAAAGACCATTAAACAATTGAGCTACAACATAACAAACATCATTCTTAAATATAGAACAACAATTGTTCTTAATTATAAAAGAAAATCCAATCATGTCTAAGCATGAAATGGATATAATGTTTCTAGTTATGGCCGGAACATAATAACAATTATTAAGTTCTATTACAAGCCCACTGGGCAAAGAAAGACGGTAAACCCCTACGGCTACAGCAGCAACTCTTGCTCCATTGCCGATGTGCAGGTCCACCTCTCCTTTACTCAGCAATCTTCTCCTTTTCAGTTCCTGCACATTAGTACAAATGTGAGAACCACATCCGGTATCCAATACCCAAGATGAAGGAGCAGAAAGGTTTATCTCTATAACGTAAATATCTGAAGCGGAAGTCATACCTCCCTTCATTTTTTGCAGACCGTCAATGTATGAAGGACAATTCCTCCTCCAATGACCAGCCTTGCCACAGTGGTGGCATTTCCCTTCCTTCACGGTGCTCTTCTTTTTCAGCGCAGAAGATTTGGGCTCAAGATGTGACTTAGGTCCCACCTTCGTCTTCTTGAAGCCCTTGGCCTTACCCTTGCCTTTATGTACCATCAATATGGGACTGGCAGGCTTGGCCTTCTTCATGTTTATCTCGGCAGTTCGCAATATGCCTAGGAGCTCGGGCAGTGTCTTGTCTATTTCATTCATGTTGTAGTTCAAGACGAACTGCTCATAACTATCTGGCAACGATTGCAGGATAAGATCTGTGGCCAACTCTTGACCCAGAGGAAAACCCAGTCTCTCCAGGTTCTCTATATACCCAATCATCTTGAGTACGTGAGTACCAACCGAGTCTCGAGCTCCCATTTTGCACTGAAATAAGGCCTTCGTGACATCGAACCTCTCTTGACGAGCTTGCCCTTGAAACATTTTCTTTAGTTGCTCGTCAATCTCCTTGCACCCCATGTTCTCGTGTTGCTTCTGAAGCTCAGAGTTCATGGTGGAAAGCATAAGGCACTCGACGTCTAAGGCGTCATGGTATACTTCTTATAAGCATCCTTATCAACACGGGACGAGTTCCCGGTCGGCACCTCGGGGTCTTCTTCTTCCAAGACGTAGAGCTTTCGCTCTTGCCTGAGAACAATTCTCCGGTTCCTATACCAGTCCATATAGTTCGTCCCACTTAGCTTGTCCTTCTCAGGGATAGCTCTCAGGGACAAGGTGGAATGTGAACCACTTGCCATGGAATTCTACAAGAATTCATGTAGAATTTAATCAGTACCAAAATTTCAAAATACAATTTATTTTAATTTGGACTTCAATTAAATACTCCCACTATTTTATTCAAATTGATAGCCCTCATTATCAATTCGGAGAGTCCATGCGAGCTACTCTCTTAGTGGACAAGATCCGTATTTCATCAACACCACGAGTCCGCTTTGGCGTTCCTCTCATAATGCGGTTATTTAGGTAGGCAACGCTTGCCAATTGCATCCTCATGCAACTCTTGTATGGCTGGTGAATAACTCCTTATTCGCATCCATCATATGTTGCATGCCAACCCTATGCCTCTAGGCACTCAACCTTTGAGGTCACCTAGTTAAGTTAGACTCGATGTCGACAGTGGGATATCACAATTATCCACTCGCACCCTTACCAAGATAGATTAATGCACCTTGTTTTGGCAAGCCCACACTTCATCGATCGAGGAAGGAAGAGTGTCATCCATCGGAAGGCATCCAAACACTTAATATTTGATGAAGGGATTTTGATTTTTAATAATAGGTTAACACTTAACCATGATCAACATTTGATCAAAGTACACATCCACAGAAAAACAAGCTTTCTAAAATCCACATGCATCCCTTATGTGCACAACAAAAGACTATCAACCTTTGATAGACGAAAGGGCTAAATCTGGACATTTAGAACTCTTCCAAATCTTCAGATTTACATGCATTGGACAAAGGCAAAGACAACTCGACTTAAAGCAGTAGACAAGCTCATCTCTCATTGTTGGATTCAAAATCCAAAACAATACAAGGGTTCATTAACCACTTGAGGGACGGTTACTGCTATGGAGACAATAATTTCTAACAATTAGAAATTACCACAAAATCCCAGACGTTCCTGGCGGGGTTCCAAGGGGCCGCTCCCCTGGCGGGGTCTTAGGGGAAGAGCCCCTAACGGGGTCCAAGGGGCAGCGCCCCTGGAGAAACCAAGTGTTGCACACCTTCGGGTGTTCGGGTCAACCTGTTATGTGCATATTCCTGATGCTCTTCGAACAAAGCTAGATGCGAAAGCAAGGAAGCTAGTCTTTGTTGGATATGATGAGTGGAAGAAGGGATGGAGATGCATGGATCCTAAGACTCGAAGATCTTTTGTATCTCAGGATGTGGTATTCGATGAGGTGACTTCCTACAAGGGGAGTTCAGGAGTTGAACTGCCGGAGAACAGGGTTGATGAAGAAGGGAAGGCTGCGGAAAATCGTCAAGTGGAGTTGCCTGTTTCACAAGGAGCTCCTGTTGTGTCGGACTCTGAGATGGAGGCTTCAGTTTCTGGAAGCAGGGGGAGCGATGCTCCAAGTTCATCTAGTAGATGAGCTAACACAGAAGAAGCAGCTGAGGAGGTGGCTAGTGAAGTGCAACCTCTTAGGAGATCGAAGAGGACTATTAAGCCACCGGATCGATACACAGGAGGAAAGATGCTGAGCTTCGTCTCTTATTTCTTCGCTGGTCCCTTGGATGAGAGGGATCTGTCGAGATTTGAGAAGGCCAAAGGCGTGAAGCAGTGGGACATTGCTATGCAAGAGGAGATGGATGCTCTCAAGAAGAATGAGACTTGGTCTCTAGTGCCCAGGCCCAAGGGCATTACCCCTGTGACATGCAAGTGGGTCTATAAACTCAAGAAGAAAGCTGACAGTACGATCGAGCGATACAAGGCTTGCCTTGTAGCTTGTGGGTTCTCACAGCAGTATGGTGAAGATTATGATGAGACGTTTAGTCCAGTGGCAAAGATGACTTCGGTCCGATTTGTTATTGTTTTGGCGGCTTCAAGTGGATGGGAGATCTGGCAGCTCGACGTAAAGAATGTGTTCTTGTACGGCGAGATTGACAAGGATATCTTTATGATCCAACCGCCGGGCTTCATTTCGGAAGAGTGTCCGGACTACGTCTGCAAATTGAACAAAGCCCTGTATGGTCTGTGTTGGGTTTTTCTAGAACCATACATCATATGTAGGCGCAGCGGAAATAAACAGAATAACTCAAAAAGAATTTGGATCGGACCATGAATATTGAATCAAGAAGTTAACAAAATTGCTAGGTATAAATTTCCTTAGTGGAGTTGGATCGAATCCAACCTAGGTGCTCCAAGAAGAAGAATCCTGTCGGCGGCAAAGAGAGTTCTCACATAGAATTATGTATACGTCTCTATAGAGATCCACACGAGCCGGAAGAAGAAGACTGCACTCTTGCACTTCCACGAACTGCTAGGTTCGCTCCAGGAAGAACAATCACGGCGACGATCGCCGGAAGGGAGATCTGCGGAGGCACGGCGGAACTCTTCCGTCTAGGGTTCAGGAGGAACTCTTCCGTCGGCTCCTCTTCTTCATCGAATGAGAGTAATCTATTGAACCCTTAAAACCGGTTCTATTTATACCCGAAGTATAAAAAGACCTAGAAAAATCGCTATCCGCAGTCCATACAGAAGTTTGGGGTTTCTGTAACAATTCGTCGGGATTCCACGGAACAATCCGATGAATTGCGACGAATCATATCAGACGGCAATATTTGCCGAGTTAAGGATCTCTGTAACAATTTGTCGGGATTCCATGGAACAATCCGACGAATCCGACGAATTCCGACGAATCATATCAGACGGCAACTTTTGCCGAGTTAAGGATCTCTGTAACAATTCGTCGGGATTCCACAGAACAATCCGACGAATCCCGACGAATCCGACGAATCATATCCGACGAATTCTGACGAATTCTATCCATCTAAACCCGACGAATTCAGACAGCAACATTTGCTGGACCTCCCCCATTCTATATGGTGATTGGTAACCTTTACCAACACAGTCAATCTTCCATCTTCTCCACATGCTCTTATGTGCGACCCTGCAGGCTCATATCGCGTTGGCAGTGAGACTACATGTTTGACCACTTCTAGATCATAATGGTAACTCCAATAGTTTGAAGCAAGCGCCTCGGGCGTGGTATGGAAAGATCGCGGAGTATCTTCTATTCTGAGGGTTCTTTGCTTCAGACTCTGATTCTAGCTTGTTTGTCAAGAAGGAGGGGGCACTTCGGGTCATTGTCTTGCTGTATGTGGATGACATGATTGTCACCGGGAACTCGAAGGAGGCAGTAGCAATGCTGAGAGTCGAGCTTGCTATCAGATTTGAGATGAAGGATCTGGGTGAGCTTCACCATTTCCTTGGACTCGAGGTTCAGAGGCGGGAGAGCGGAGTGCTCATTTCTCAGGCCGGATATGCGCAGCGGATCATTCAACAATTTGGCATGGAGGAACGGAAGAGCAGCTCTATACCTCTATAACAGCATCATAAACTTTGGAAGGATGAGGGGAGAGTTCTATCTGATCCGTTGGTGTTCCGAGCTCTGGTTGGGAGCTTGATCTACTTGACCATCACGAGGCATGATATTGCCTATGCAGTTGGCAAAGTGATTCGGTACATGGCGGAGCCACGGAAGCCTCATCTTCTAGCGGCAAAAGGAATTCTGAAATATGTGAAGCCGACCTCTTATTTGGGTCTCCTATATAGGAGAGGGTCAAGCTTGGAGTTGCTTGGATATATGGATGCTGATTACGGGGGAGACATGGATGATCGGAGATCAACATCTGGATTTGTCTTTATGATGGGCCCCATAGCTATTTCATGGTGCAGCAAAAAGCAGGACTCGGTGTCTGTATCTACCACAGAAGCAGAATACAAGGCTTCGTCCTTGGCAGCTCAGGAAGTCGTTTGGCTCAGGAGGTTGGTAGGGGACATTCATGAGGAGGTTCGAGGTCCCACTATGCTACGCGGGGATAATGAGAGTGCTCTCAAGCTGGTTAATAATCCAGTCTGTCACGCGAGGACCAAGCATATTGAGATTGAACAACATTTCATTCATGAAAAGGTGTTGGGAGGATCTCTTATGGTCGAGCATGTTTGGAGTGCGGACAATGTTGCAGACATCTTCACAAATCCGCTAGCGAAGGGACCGTTTACCCGGTTACGGAGTTTACTCGGGCTAGTTTCCACTTCCCACTTCAAGGGGGAGTGTTGAAATTATTGAAGTGAAGTGGAGGTGACCGGGCGATCTCATTTTGTGTGACCCCAGAGACTGCGCGGTCTGCGCTTGTGTTCTGCCGGTCTATTCTGCCGGTCTATTCTGCCGGTTTGGTTCTGGCGGTCTGCTGGTTGACCGGTTTGTTCCTGGTTGTTGCGGTTTCATCCCGGGTTATTCTGCTTGGTTTGTATATCTCCTTTGCAGAAGACTGGGCAGCTTGTTTTCTTGTAACCGCTGTGACCGGGCGGTTTATGCTTGGCGATCTGGCGACTTGTTCTAAGTCGGCCAGATGGTTCTTAGTTTGCACCTGGTGATCTAAGGAAGGAGCGATCTTATGCCCGTGCGGTTTGTGCGCGGTCTCGTGTTCGCGCGACTTGTGCGCAATCTGCCTGCTGTTCTGCGGTTTTGGACTGTTGAGTACTTTTTGTACTCATCTTTTAGTATAATTTTGATGTAATTTTAACATAAATTCATGTCAATTATTTGTTTTATCTTATAATAATCATTCCTTTTTATTTCTGCCACTAATTTAAGCTTAGTTTATGTTTTGCAGGTTTTCTGGGCGCTTTGAGCAAAATTGTCAAGTACACGCCCAAGGTCACGGGCGTGACTAAGGGGCGTGACAGCCTAGATGTTTTCCAGACCCGATGCCGCCACCCCGGGAGCATTCCGTGAAAATTCGAAAAGTACACGCCCCAGGTCACGGGCGTGACCAGGGAGCGTGACATCCAAGTCACGGCCGGGACCCGCCATCAGCATCCAGAGCACGCCTCCACGTCAATTAAAATTACACGCCCCAGGTCACGGGCGTGACCAGGGGGCGTGACTTCCAGTCACGGGCGTGACTCTCCCCGCACTTCTTCCCGACAGAGTTTCCTACCAGCAGCACTAATTCAAGATTACACACCCTAGGTCACGGGCGTGACCTAGGGCGTGACACGGCCGAAATGCTCGTAATTACTCCAGAAGGCGCCCTCTCCGCTGCTACTGCTATCACGGCCCTTACACGCCTCTTGGTCACGGGCATGACCAAGGTTGTGTAACTTCAACTTTTCAGCTATATAAAGCCAACTTCTCCAGAACTTCAGGGACGAATTTTTAGGATTAGAATTTTCATTTCTTGTCTTTATTTTCATGTTTTTAGTAGTTCTCGTAGCCCTCCTTTATTTCTTGCAATTGTACTTTCAATTCAATAGTTGTAATTTCTTTTCACTTAACAAAATAGGTCTTTTGTTTTCTCTTATTTCTCATTCTCCTCCTTCACTTTTTTTATGTCTTTTGTTACCAACTCCAAGGTTCTATTTGATAAAATAATAGAGATTTTCTTGAAGTAAGAGTACTCAACCGCCCCGAGTCTAATACGACCTTGTTTTAATAACCTATACTACATTCGATACGGTACACTTGTCGTTGTCGTTTGCAAGCATAGTTTTGCCCATCAAGTTTTTGGCGCCGTTGCCGGGGACACGATTGATATTTCGAAAAAAGAAATATTTATTAATTTTATCGTTCTCTTTCTTCTCCCCCTTCTCTTTAATTCTTTTTTTAATAAAAAAATCTTAAAAAGCGCAATCTAAATTCTCGGAAAGGACGCTTTGGGCTTGAATTCCCATCATAGCCTCTAGTACCTTGGAAACCCTTCACCGGGTAGATCTTGGGAAGTCCGGGAATAATTTAACCCGCTTTTTCAAAAAAATATATAATAAAAATATTTATAAAATTCCATTCATTTAAGTAAAGGTTGTTTCCTTTTTTATTATTATTATGCAATCACTTGAATTTGCTGTAAAAGTTGCCGAGCTTCAAAGCCATGTATATCTTTTGGAAGCGGCACAAAAACGCCAAAATTGCTGTTATTATTGTTATGCGCCTCATCAAAGTGAGGAATGTTATTTACATTCATATGCTCAAAATAATTATTATGAAAATAATTTTTCTCAATATTATGCAAATAATTTTGATAATAATTACGATCATAATTTTTCCCCTTTTAATGAGAATAATTTTTCAAACATTGATGAAAACAATTTTTCTAATTATAATGAAAACAAATTTTTGGCATTTAATAAATGTTCTTCTAGTTCCGAAGTTGATTATTCTTGGTGGCAAGCTCACCCGGATAATTCTCGGAGCGACGAAGATAAATCTTTAGACACATTTTTGTTTTCCTACTTATACTCCGCAGTCTTCGTTCTCTAATTTGGGGGAAATTTCGCAAATCCAAATAGATACTTCCCCCCAAAATTCAGAGGTAAATAATTTTTCTAATTTTCACGAGAATAATTTTTAAACCTCTAATAATTTGTCTTCTAGCCCCGAAGTAGATTATTATTGGTGGCATGGTCACCCGGATAGTCTTCGGGCAATGAAGATAAATCTTTAGATCCAAATTCTTGTTCTTCTTTTGCGCCGCAATTTTCGTACTCTAATTTTGGGGAATATCCGCTTTTTCAATTTGATACTCCACCCCAGAATTTAGATGAAAATTTTCTTTCTTCTAGTGTTTTTTCCTCATCTTTGGAAAATTTAGTTATGAAGGAACATGATTGCTCATGTACTCCCATAGTTTCTTTTCCCAATTATGAAGAGAAATTCTCTTACCAAGAAATTCTTAATGTTTTGGGCACCCCAGATGAACTAGAAGAAGAACATGTTTCTTCCCCTACTTCACCCGAATCTTCTTTTCTTTATCATGAATTTTCGCAAATCTCTTCTATTTTAATTCAACCAGAAATTCAAGAATTTTTTGTGTCCGAAAATATTATTCCGCTTGGTAATACACTAGATTTTCCTAATGAAAATTTAATTTTAAAAAAGAAACAACCGAATCTTAATCATTTATTCTCGCAAGCACCTCCTCCTTGCGAAAAATTATCTCACACGTTTAATTGTGATTCTCTCTATACTAATAATTTGCGGGTTGAAGATGAGTCGTTGCTACCCAATTCAATTGATGATCCATATGCCGCTCATCTTTATTTTTCCAAATCACCTCAGGTATGTATAAGAGATTTGGATTTATATATTCAAATTCAAGGACAAGAGGAGAATCACAAGATAAACGGAGGAGTCGCCGGGCAACGGATGACGGCATACTCACCTCGGCATGAATTAGGGGAGTTGCTAGTACATTTTAAATTTATATATCCGCTTAGCTAACATTAACCGTCTAGCTTAAAGACGGGAAAAAGAAAGCGCTCTTGGGAGGCACCCCTTGCTTATCCTTAATTTTTAGTATTTTTCTTTTAAAGTTTGTTTTCTTTCAAATGTTCTTCATACTTAGTTTTAAACATTGTGGACAATGTTTAATTTTAAGTATGGGGGTGTAGCTTCGCATTCCCTGTATTTTTATTTGATAAAGAAATTTTTTTTTAAAAAAAAAAATTATAAAAATCTAATTTCTTGGAAAGGGCGCTTTGGGCTTGAACTCCCATCACAGCTCCTAGTACCTTGCGAACCCTTCACCGGGTAGCCCTCGGGAAGTCCAAGAAATACTATATTTATAAAAAAAAATTAATAATAATAAATATGCCTAGCCTTGTTGTTTTTATTTTCTAGAAATTTAGTTTGAGGTTTGATTATAAGTATTCGTTCATTTTTAATTTAGCTAATATTTTGTTTTATAAAAATTTGTTAAATTTAAATTTGAAGTAATTTGGTTTTAAGAAACATTTTATGTTTTTAATTCGATTAGAGAGTTAATTTAGCACTACTTCTCCGTTTAATTCTAAATAGCTTCACTTTGTGGTAAATTGGCTAAACATCTCTAGATTTCTATTATATTCTCTTTCAACTTTAAGATCTTAGAAAATTTCATCCCACTAAAAAAGTTGCTCTCAAAATAGTTTAATTTATAAACTAGAAGTATTTATTTACCCTTGGTACTTTTTTTTTCTTTTCCCCTATTGTTAGATCATATGTCATGGGAATAAGGAGATGTTAGTTCTTTATTCTCTGGTAAACATATGCAACCCAAAAATAAAAATGAAGAGAGAAAAAATGTGTATACGTCGTGGAAATGATAGGTTAATAGTCTATCATTCTCTAGTATTACATATACTAAAAAAAATATGAAAAAAGGGGTTGAGAGGATAAAATTCATCAACCCAATCAAAAACCTCTTCGTATCCTTTGTCTTCATTGTGCCATTCCGTTTAAACCCATCCCTAGCCAATTTAATTGTTTCTAGTCCTAAACTAAATTATTAAGAGAGCAATATTTTGGTAGGTGTCTTTTCCTTAAGTTTCTTTTATGTTAGAGTGTTTATAATTTCAATCTAAGTTTGTTTGAAAATTTCTATAATTTCGATTGCTAAATAGTTATCTTGAGAAGTAGTTAGCTAAACAAATTTCTCTTTTTAAATTATCAACATAACTTATGACTTAATTCTTGAATTCCAAAAATTTGCTCTTAACTTATTCTTGGTTTAATAAAATTTTAGTTAATTAGAAATAATATCGATGTCATATAATTCTTTCCTCACTCTTTTGCTCTGGAATAGCAAAAACTCAAGTATGGGAGTGTTTGATGAGTACTTTTTGTACTCATCTCTTAGTATAATTTTGATGTAATTTTAACATAAATTCATGTCAATTATCTATTTTATCTTTTAATAATCATTCCGTTTTTTTTCTGCCACTAATTTAAGCTTAGTTTATGTTTTGCAGGTTTTCTGGGCGCTTTGAGAAAAATTGTCAAGTACACGCCCAAGGTCACGGGCGTGACTAAGGGGCGTGACAGCCTAGATGTGTTCCAGACCCGATGCCGCCACCCCGGGAGCATTCCGTGAAAATTCGCAAAGTACACGCCCCAGGTCACGGGCGTGACCAGGGGGCGTGACATCCATGTCATGGCCGGGACCCGCCATCAGCATCCAGAGCACGCCTCCATGTCAATTAAAATAACACGCCCTAGGTTACGGGCGTGACAAGGGGGCGTGACTTCCAGTCACGGGCGTGACTCTCCCCGCTCTTCTTCCCGCCAGAGTTTCCCGCCAGCAGCACTAATTCAAGATTACACGCCTCAGGTCACGGGCGTGACACGGCCGAAACGCTCACAATTACTCCAGAAGGCGCCCTCTCCGCTGTTGCTGCTATCACGCCCCTTACACGCCCCTTGGTCACGGGCGTGACCAAGGGCGTGTAACTTCAACTTTTCAGCTATATAAAGCCAACTTCTCCAGAACTTCAGGGACGAATTTTTAGGATTAGAATTTTCATTTCTTGTCATTATTTTCATGTTTTTAGTAGTTCTTGTAATTGTACTTTCAATTCAATAGTTGTAATTTCTTTTCACTTAACTAAATAGTTCTTTTGTTTTCTCTTATTTCTCATTCTCCTCCTTCTTCACCTTTTTTATGTCTTTTGTTACCAACTCCAAGCTTCTATTTCATAAAATAATAGAGATTTTCTTGAAGTAAGAGTACTCAACCGCCCCGAGTCTAATACGACCTTATTTTAATAACCTATACTACATTCGATACGGAACACTTGCCGTTGTCGTTTGCAAGCATAGTTTTGCCCATCATGGACGGAAGGTTGTCCAAGTGGTCTGATCGCGTGGTCTCCCTTATGAGACCGCTAGCGATCTATCGGGTGGTGAATATATCCCAGTTTGTGCGGTGACGACATCCGTCTACCCGCCTATAAATAGGGGTGCATGGCCCATCATTCTTAATGAGAACTGTAAGAACTAGAGCCTGGGTTAATTCGTGCGGTCTCAACTTTGAGGTCGGGCGGTCTCGGAAGCGAGTTGACTGTTTGTTGTGTTCGCAGGTTTGCGGTCAGCAGGTTGCGGTCTCCTTCCTTGGTAATTTCCCAGCGGCTTGGATATCAGGTCGGCAGCGGCTTGTCTGCGATCTGGCTCTTGTGTTGTTCACAGCTAACTCGGCGATCAGGCGACCTTCAGCTGTC
Source organism: Dactylorhiza incarnata (assembly GCA_033032865.1). Classification (NCBI taxonomy): domain Eukaryota; kingdom Viridiplantae; phylum Streptophyta; class Magnoliopsida; order Asparagales; family Orchidaceae; genus Dactylorhiza; species Dactylorhiza incarnata. The sequence goes on along the minus strand of JAWHQI010000033.1, from coordinate 6,333,196 downwards.
AGGCGATCTGAGTTGCGGTCTGGCGATAGCTTCAGTTCTTTTTTCAGTGCAATAAGCTTCAGTTCGTGCGGTCTTGCAGTGCAGGCGGACTATCTGTTTTCTATTCGCGTGATCTCAGGTCTAGCCGGGCGATCTCTGAAGTCGAGCGGTCTCTGTTTTGTCAAGCCGCAAGTTTTGCTTTTTGGTGTTTTGTTCTTCTCTCCTTCGTGATTCTTATGAATCTTGTCTCGCCATGTATGTCTCGCACTGTAAATGAAGTTTGTGATTCAATAAAGTATCTTGTGTTGCTGTGTGGCATTGTGGTTATTTGGCTATAACTCAGTTGATGCAACTCCTGCTTACTCCTAAATGATTCAAATCACAATTTTTAACACATTCATGTAATTCCCATGCACACCTGTGCTATCAAGCACCCAAGGACTCACCGAAGGAGCCTTCTCACTTTTCACATCATACCCGTTCAACCGATGCTAACTAGCATCCAAGGCCCCTAACGACCAGGCCTACCAACGTTTCACCGTAAGATATAACCCTATCTTATAACCCGTATCAAGCCATCAATTCTACCCCTACCGAGTTATCGTAACTCATGTGCAGTGGCGTGCGCAAAACATGGAAATTACTCTACAAGATCCTCCAGGACTACTTATGGTCACGGTTTCATATTCATATTCTACTAATTAAGTAATCTCGCACATATCACCAGTATCCAACCCTCACGCACAAATCACAACGTGCCCTAACATGATCAAAGGTATCAACCTTATTGAAGGGTCATCACTAATCTAAACCATCCATAGATTATCACGTGATATGAACATTAGTTCGTACATGTGCTTTTTACGAGTCCACGTAAACCACCGATTGAAGATTGGTTTAAGGAGACATCTCAACAATAATAAGATTATAAACCTTCCCGATGCTGTCCACTAAAACTGAATTTCCGGGAGCTATGCTCCGCCAATCTAGACGTGTCACCCCATTCTGGAAAGGTATTTCCAAGTACTACAACTTTTGTGTTGAGCCCGAGGTCTAGATTTAAGTCGGCCATACCCCGAAATGGGTTTGAACCCGGCTGCGCACCACAGGACAGAATCTGTCCATCACTACTCTTTATAATTTCAGACCCAGCCTATTTCGACCAGACTTTGAGGGAGCTACCAGGATCCTCACAAGCCGTGCAACCAGTCGTTGGAAAGGTATCACCAAGGGCTACAACTTTCTAGTTGAGCCCAAAGTCCACATCCAATCAGATCTCGTCTAAAAATCACGTTCAAATCTGCTCTTCCTTCAGCCAAGAAGAAATCAGCATGAATCGTCAAGCAAACCCGATTTTACTGTTCATCATCTTCTTCAACCAATGACTTAGGTTTTAGCCGGAACCTCTCTCCTCCAATAAACCCTCCACAGACCACCAGTCCTCACGGAATCAAGCTCTAAATCTTCGTATTGAAGAGAGGAGTTGATTGAAGATAATAGCATGGTGAACGACGCCCTAGAACCAAAGTTCTAGCGTGGTCTTTTCCTACAAAACTTCATGAAACTCACTGGATCAAACTCTTTAGAGTTCAATGTCTCGCCTAATATTCAGATCTAAAGATCTAGTACCAAGGGAGATGGGAGGAAGTCACCTGATTTCTGACCGACGTTCGCGGTTGTCTCCTCCGCGGCATGGCGGCAGTTGGCCAAGACTGATTAAAGGGTCCTGATCCATAGAAATATCCAACATGAAATCATTCAACATTACCCAAACTAAAAAGGGGAAAAGCAGCTAGCTAATCAAGGTAAAACTCTAAGGTTATTCACAAGTCAAATCTCCTAACAGAAATTTAGACAACAGAACTAATATCCTCCCCAATTCATGGATATGAGAACCATTTCTACAGCAGCAGTTGGTCAACAAAACTAACTTTTGAACCAAAAAAAAACTGACTTGATTTTAACATGCCCAAATGAATAGCCCCAACTACCACTCACACAAAACATCTATTACAAACATTATTCCTCTCCATATTCTGAACAGGACAAAGAGGACCAACAAAAGTTAATTGACAAGAGGGCAGTAAAAGCTCAGCACAACCAACGGAAACCCCCAATGAAACAGGGTCAATATTAAGCAAGGCAATAAAAGCCCACTCAAAAGGTTAGCAGTCGGCCAACAACTGAAAAGAGAAGCAGCACATCCATAACAACCAAGGCCTAACCGGCATCCAGAAATGAAACCCTAGCCTTACAGAGAAATAATACCCAAAGCAAGAGAAAGAAATACATCATAATAGGAAAGAGGCGGTTTACCTCCCAAATCGCAAACCCGCTTAAGCCCAAATACCGTCAAGCCTTACTAACCCTTGCTCCCAGCAGTACCCCAAATAATCGGAGTCGGACTCGCCAGAGGTGTGGAAGGAGAGCTCGCCGGAGGAAGAAGGAAGAGTTGTCATCGTCGAAGAGTGAGAGATCGGGCTGGAGGGGACACGACGGCGCAGCTGGGAGGAGGGTTTGTTGATTCCTCTAACCGAAGTCCCGTAACTTATATATATATATATATGTATATAATTATGTTAATAATAATAATAAGTTTTTTGCATTCAAATTCTCGTATGTCGCTCTAGGGAACTCGTAATTTGTCCCAAACATACTCATTTCGACCATCTCACTAACACGCATCCACCAGGACGATCCGAGATCAATTCCGAGTTCGTTTTCTCATTTTATGCTTGTCGGAACGTTTACGGCCTAATTTTTGCACCGAATCAAAACTCGTCGAACGACGTCAGAATTTTAAACTGATGACATTGTTGGACTTGTATTATTATTACGAGTCCAACGAAATAGACTGGGGTCAATTTTGAAGCCGTTTGCTCAATTTCCACTTTTTGGGTAAATACGCTATTTGCAAACCATATATGATTTCACCAATTCTCATCAGAATCGAGCGCGAGCAATTTTGTTGAACTCGTATAGGCGTCACGAGTCTAACAAAACTGACTGAGGTGAATTCCAAGGTCGCTTGCTGCATATCACCTTTTTGAATAAATACGATATTCGAAAACCATGTCATTTGATCTAACGTACGCACTATAATTCCTTCGGTCTCTTGAGGAATGCAGGTTGGGTGAACGAGACGCGTAGCGTGACTCTTGTTGCACGAACGAAACACACATGAAAAAGGGGGTTTTTTGGTTGGTTTGTCCTAATCTTAACAACAGTAAAAGAGATGCGGGTCGAAAGCACCGCTTCACAAGGTGAGATGGATGCAACGGCCGCGATGCCGTGCTTCGTGAGGCGGATGGAGCGTGTTCTAGCGCAAAAGGGTGAGGGTCGTAAACACCTCTTCACAACCGTCGTTAGCTCTTGCTAACACGGAACAAACACCTTGCGTGCGTGTGCGAGTGAGTGAGTGAGAACGGAGTGAATCACTAGCAAACCATGAAGAACAACAAGGAAACATTCGTTTCAACAAACATCATCATAATATTCGAGTTTACACGGTTCAACGAGTACAATGGAGGAAAGAGGAAAGAAATAACCGATGGTGAAGACTAGCGGCCGTTCACGGCCGGAATGGTAGGTTGTCGGGCTACCTCCGGACTCGGGCGGACTATGCTTCCGGCGTAGAGAGCTGTCACGATCTCCCTACGTAGCTCTGTCGTCTTCGACTCCAGGTTCCTTCTTCTTCTCACCGGGCGGAATGAGAGAATGGTTGCTTGGAGGCTTGCGGATGGCGGAGAACACTCACGGACAATGGAGGAAGTCTTGGAATGGGTGGAGGAGGCTTCCCCTTGCGTAGAAGATGAAGTGGAGGCATCCCACGGTGGAGGTCGGCGGCGTACGGAACAGGAACTCCGCTCCCGGCGGCTGATAATGCCCTAAAAATTGCAACAGGCCTTTAAATAGGCGCTGGAATAAATACTGCGCACGGTCATTGGCGCACGACTAGTGGTCGTGCGCACTGGAATTCTGCGATCGTGCACACTGCCTGGGTGGAACCTGCAAGATACGAAATTATAAAATAAAATGTTCGCACGACCAGTGGCGCACGACCGGTGGTCGTGCGCACTGGAGTTGATGGTCGTGCGCACTACAGCAAATAGAACTCGGAAATTAAATGGTAAGTGCGCACGAGCAGTGGCGCACGACCGGTGGTCGTGCGCACTGGCATTGATGGTCGTGCGCACTGCACCAAACAGAACTCAAGAAAAAGGCGTTAAGTGCACACGATCAGTGGCGCACGACCAGTGGTCGTGCGCAATAGAACCGGCGATCGTGCGTAGTGTTCCTGTGCAGAATTTCACCGGGAACACTTGCACGACTCCTATTCCAGCACAACCACAGATCTAGCCACTGAAAGTGGCACTTGACAGCACATGAATACTACTAATGACAATAAGCACGAAAATCACACCAAAGTGGGCCTAGATGTGCACCTAGTATGGATTATCAAATATAAACTATAACAAGGCTAATGTGCGGAGAAATGACTAAATAACGGCCCGGATGAGTCCATAAATGTGTATATGATCAGGACTCATCACACCCCCAGACTTAACTGTTTGCGCATCCCGAGCAAACGAATCCGGCGGAGTGTGAAAACGATAGTTGACATAGAGAATTACACAAGGGAGTACGGTGCGAAGTAACATACGCATGCGAGTAGAGATTCTAGCAGAAGGAGATTCTAACTGTGCTAACTAATTTACATGAGTATTAAAGTGTAAGTAAAGATTTACTTATACTCAGTTGGAGAATTATGAAGAATTTGACGATCATGCCCGGTGTGAAAGTGACAAGATACTGAGGCGGGTGTTGCAAAATATCGGGGCTTAGGAATAACTCCGCTGAAATCCATCAACGTCGTGAACCATACGCTTGCCCGGTCACACTCTCTCCACGGCGCTAGCACTCTCGCAAGTCAAATCAGTAGGGCTTTTAAGATTAAGACGGGGCTTAGGTTACGGTATGATAATCAAAGTTAAACACGATGGCTACGCAACCCAAGTGAGCTAAAGAACGCTGCACCACTCAAGACCAACAAACAATGCTTGTGTGACACACCCCCAGACTCATCATGAAAACCAGGTGTGCACACGGCCTACTTCACAAATACCAACAGATTTTTTTTTTTTTTTAGCTCGGAAGGATTTTTTTTTCAAAATACTCTTTTTTTTGTCTTTTAACATCTTTTACTTCTTTTAAATATCCTCCGGTTGGTTCAAAATCAGCAGATATACTTAAATATCCTCCGGTTGGTTCAAAATCAGCAGATATACTTTATTTTCTCTTCATAACACAAAGATTCCACACACCACACAAGTTGAGAATTATGAGCGTAGTTTAAAACAATTTGGTTGCGGGGGTAGGATAGGCTTCAGGCTTTGGTTGATGAAGAGGAGCTGAACAAAGGATTGGTAGGCACAAATTTGGCTTGCAACGGTGAATGAAATGGACATGGAATAACAAAGCTCAAACTAGCCAAAGGGTGTCCTACATCATGTTTAACTCGACGAGTCGCTCTCACCCATGCTTCGAGAGTCGCTTGGGGCAAGTTCTTAGCCCACGAGAAAGGTGAACCTTCCTCCCGACTCGAGCAACACACGACTAGTAATCGCACACACACAACACCGGGTTATCGTCAATTCCATACAAATTCACCACTTGAGTATATTAAATCTAAATTTACGCAGAAATACTAAACATAAATTAGATGCATAAAGAAAATCTAGTTCTACTCAAATTCTACCATAGCATGCGAAGTGACTAGAACACTACATGAGTCAACATCGCACTCCAAATAATAATTCCTACGTTAACAATCTATTTCACATTCCGACCAAAATAGTTTAAACGGAACAACGACAAAAAGCTAAGCACGCACTCGAGTGGGTGAAGTGGTGTGTGAAGAATGAAAACAATGATAATGACTGGAATAAATAAGAAACAACCTTCTAGTATGCAGTGCAACTCGTGCACAGTGGGTGACAACATACGCTCCCCCAGACTTAAGCTAAACAATATATCTAGAAATTTGAAGCAAAAAGAGGGGAGAAAGTGTTACCCAATGCTCAGAATTGAGCATACCAGACGATTGGCGTTTACGATCAAAAGCAATCCGCAACATCAAACACAAAACCTGCAAGCACAAAACTCAAAACAACAAATATGCAAAAGCTAAACTAAAAGAAGTTAGATAAAGAGAAAGACGAAATCAGGAAATCTGGGTTGTCTCCCAGTAGCGCTTTTATTTAACGTCCTTAAGCTGGACCAAATACCTGTATTAGCAATGTTTATAAAGTGCAAAACTTAAAAAGAGGAGTTCTCAAAAATACAGTTTCGCAAAAATAAGAAACAAGAAGGGAAAATCAGCTGCCGGTGCTTGTATGATGTCCATCTCCCAATGTCAGCAACTGACACTCCTTGTTTATAGTGGCGCCATCGTATAACTTCAGCCGATGTCCATTGACCTTAAACTTGTCCCCCTTATCTCCATATATTTCTATGGCACCGAAGGGGGAGACATCGGTCACGGAGAAAGGACCACTCCACCTCGATTTTAACTTCCCTGGGAAGAGGCGGAGACGAGAGTTGTAGAGCAGCACTTGGTCCCCAATTTTGAACTCCTTAGGAATGATATGCCGATCGTGCCATTTCTTCGTTTTCTCCTTGTAGATACGAGCGTTTTCATAAGCGAAATGATGGAGCTCCTCTAACTCGTTGAGTTGGGAACGACGCACCTCGGCAGCGGCTCCAATGTCCATGTTCAACAGTTTGGTTGCCCATAGTGCTTTATGCTCCAGCTCCACAGGGAGGTGGCATGCCTTGCCATAGACCAATTGAAACGGAGTCATGCCGATGGGTGTTTTGAACGCAGTCCGGTAAGCCCATAATGCATCGTCGACCTTTTTAGCCCACTCCTTCCTATTTGAGTGTATTGATTTCTCAATTATTCGCTTGAGCTCGCGGTTGGAAACTTCGACTTGCCCGCATGTTTGGGGGTGGTATGCCAAAGAAATCTTATGATGGACCCCAAACTTTTTCATTAGCTGCACAAACTGCTTATTGCAAAAATGACTACCGCCGTCGCTGATGATAGTTCTCGGCGTCCCAAACCTGGAGAAGATATTCTTGTGGATAAAATGTAGCACTGTGTTGGCATCATTCGTGGCAACCGCCTCAGCTTCCACCCATTTTGAGACATAATCAACTGCTACAATAATGTAATGCTTACCATGAGACATCGGGAAGGGACCCATGAAGTCTATTCCCCAGACATCAAAGGGTTCGCAGACCAGCATGTTATTAAGGGGCATCTCGTCACGCCGGGAAATATTTCCGGTCCTCTGGCATTCGTCGCACTTGGTAACATAAGCATGGGCGTCCCGGAAGAGGGTCGGCCAAAACAATCCACATTGCAGGAATTTTCGTGCTGTTCGAACGGCCCCGAAGTGCCCGCCAGCTTCTCTGTCATGGCAGTGCTGTAATATAGAATGAAACTCAGCTTCTGGAATACAACGCCTAATAATCCCATCGCTGCACGTGTGGAATAAGAGCGGATCTTCCCAAAAATAGTATTTTGAGTCAGAGGCAAGCTTCCATCTTTGCTGAGGAGACAGACTCGGGGAAAACGTTTTGCAAGCCAAGTAATTAGCAATATCTGCGTACCAAGGTGCGGTTGGGGGGGACGTAGTAATTGCGAATAACTTTTCATCCGGGAAATAGTCGTCCGTTTCCTCCACAACGTTGTTGGGAGTGTCGTACTCCAAACGCGAGAGATGATCAGCAATCACATTCTCCACCCCCTTCTTGTCTTTGATTTCCAGATTGTATTCCTGCAAAAGTAAAATCCAACGAATCAGACGCGATTTGGATTCTTTCTTACTGAAAAGATACCTGAGAGCGGCGTGGTCCGTGTACACGATCACTTCGAAAAGTACCAAATATGAGTGAAACTTTTCAAAGGCGAAGACCACGGCTAGCATTTCTTTCTCCGTGGTGGTATAATTTGCTTGTGCGCTGTTGAGAGTTCGACAGGCGTACGCAATAGTGTGAAAGGTCTTATCTTTCTTTTGACCGAGCACAGCACCTACGGCCACATCACTTGCGTCGCACATGATAATAAAAGGTAAAGTCCAGTCGGGTGCCACCAAAATTGGGGCTGAGATGAGTTGTCCCCGTAAAGTTTCGAAGGCTTGCATGCATGCTTCGTCGAAGTGGAAGGGGACGTCCTTAACCAGCAGGCGAGATAAGGGCTTTGAAATGGAGGAAAAGTCCTTGATGAGCCTTCGATAGAAGCCCACATGACCAAGAAAACTTCGAATGCCTTTCACTGACATGGGTGGAGGGAGGTTTCTGATGACACTTACCTTCGCTTGATCTACTTCGAGCCCTTTGCGGGAGACTTTATGCCCCAACACAATTCCTTCGCGCACCATAAAGTGGCATTTCTCCCAGTTCAAGACAAGATTGGTGTCTTCACACCGCTTCAAGGTCTTGGCCAAATTCGCCAGGCAAATGTCGAAGCTACTGCCAAATAGAGTAAAATCATCCATGAAGACTTCGAGGAAGTCCCCCACCATGTCAGCAAAAATAGCGAGCATACAACGTTGGAAGGTTGCAGGGGCATTACACAGTCTGAATGGCATTCTTTTGAACGCGAAGGTACCGGAGGGACATGTGAATGTCGTCTTGTCTTGATCAGATGGGTCAATTAAAATCTGATTGTACCCAGAGTACCCATCCAAAAAACAGTAGTAATCCTGCCCCGCTAACTTTTCTAGTATCTGATCAATAAAGGGGAGCGGAAAATGGTCCTTGCGCGTCGCATCGTTCAGCTTGCGATAGTCGATGCAGACTCTCCACCCGGTGATCATTCGGGTCGGTAGCAGCTCGTTCTTTTCATTGGCAACGACAGTAATCCCTCCCTTCTTCGGTACCACCTGGACTGGACTGACCCATTTGCTATCGCTGATTGGGTAAATGATGCCAGCGTCTAAAAGCTTTATCACTTCAGCCTTTACTACCTCTTGCATTTTTGGGTTCAGCCGCCTTTGGGGCTGTGCTGTCGGTTTGTACTGATCTTCAAGGAGGATCTTATGCATGCAGACCGTGGGGCTGATTCCCTTAATGTCAGCAAGAGAACGTCCGAAGACCTTGTGGTACCTTCTCAGCACGCCCACTAATGCAGTTTCGTTGGCGGCGGACAGGGCTGCGGAAATGATCACCGGATGTGTGTTTTTTTTCCAAGAAACACGTACTTTAGAGAATCCGGAAGTTGTTTGAGAGCCGGACATGGGTTTGGATTAGCCGAATTGTTGGAGGGCTCTCCGCTTGAATGTGACAAATCAGGGTGATTTGAGTGTGCACCCCCTTCTTCCTCGTCTTCGTGCTGCCAGCACACCTCGCGGTCATCCAACTCCACATCGTTCTGACCATCGAATTCTTCAAGCGCCTCTGCTGGTTCACACTCTGTAATTTCAAAGAGTTGCGACGGGCTGTGGACGTTGAAAGATATAGCATCCTCCCCCAGTCTTAGTGTGAGCTCCCCCTGCTCCACATTAATAATAGCACGAGCAGTAGCGAGAAAGGGCCGCCCCAAGATAATGGGAACATTAGTATCGACCTTCATGTCGAGAATGATAAAATCAGCTGGAAAGGTGAGACCGTTTACAACTATTGTGAGGTCCTCGACGATTCCCGACGGCTTCTTGATCGACCGATCAGCAAGCTGCAGCATTACCTGCGTTGGCTTCAAGATCCCAGCACCAAGTTCACGAAAGATAGAGAGCGGCATCAAGTTGATTGATGCCCCCAAATCACAGAGTGCCTGGCTGAAACGGTGATGGCCGATCCTGCAGGGAATCGTAAAACTGCCCGGATCCTTGCACTTAGTGGGCATATTGGAAATGATGGCGGAGCACTCCTCGGTGAGGTCGATAGTTTTGAGACCCTCCAACTGCTTCCGCTTTGAGATCAAATCTTTCAAAAATTTGGAGTAGCCCGGCATTTGAGAGATAGCTTCAATCAGTGGTATGCTCACTTGCACTCCTTTCATTATTTCCAAAAATCTGCGGAATTGCTTCTCGGATTTCTTGTTTCGCAGCCTGTGGGGGAATGGGGGGTGAACAGCACTTTTCGAGGTTTGTGCCTCGCTCACGGGATGCGGCTCAATATGAATCTGAGTCAGCTTCTCGAGGGTGTCTTCATTATGCTTGTCAGTGGAACACGCAAGAGGTTCCTGTCGAGGAGGATTGTCTACACTTCTCCCACTTCTCAATCGCATGGTGTTCACTGACTCAGGATGCTGACTTGCAAGCCCAGAAACGACATCGGACAGAGTCCCTATAGTAGAGCGAAGCTGTTGGATTGCGGCCGATTGGTCATTCATTTTGTTCAATACCCCGACCACCAAAGTTGCTAACTGTTCTGGTTGCTCTGGCGGCGAAAAATCCGCTGCTCCTTTGAATGTCACGGCATTAACTGCAGCAGTACTTGGGGAGCGAATGATATGACTCCAGTGCTGACTGGTGTGAACAACATTCACGACCACTTCCCATGCGTCTTTCCCTGATTTATTAAATAGGGCCCCTCCAGCTGCCATATCAAATAGAAGACGGAAATTATCCCGCACTCCGAAATAAAAAATATGAATTAAGAAAGCTTCTGAAAGATCTTCACGGTAGCATCCCCTATGCAAGGATTGGAAACGCTCCCAAGCATCAACTAACGTCTCCTCCTTCCCCTGTCCAAAGGTTACAAGTTCCCTGTACTTGTCCAAGGCTTGGGTACGATGTTGAAACTCTTGCAAAAATCTCCCTTCGAATTGTTTCCATGTGATCACCTCTCTTTTCCGGATATCCCAATACCAGCTTTTGGCTTTTTTTTGCAAGGAGAATGAAAATGCCAGAATCTTTTGCAGGTCGTTTTCAACTCCACTGAATACACATGTGTAATATATTGCTAAAAAGTCCTGCATGTGTTGCACCGCGTCTTCATGCTCATCCCCGCTGAACTTGCAGTTCCCAGACATGTACTCAATGACATCGGGGGAGATCCCGAAGTCATGATTGTTTCTTTCTGCTTGATCCCTTAAATCATTTAAGCTTCCCTGATAGATGCATTCCTGAATGGAGGTCATGCTGCGACTACTTGCAAACAAAACGATTAGCGAACGATGGAAAAGGCAAAAGTAATCAGAAGCGCGAATCGAAAAGAAACGGAGATACCAGGGGTGAACAAGAGAGGTGAAAGAAAAGAAAATTCTCGTGCAACAAATCTGCACGCAGACGAATTCATCACGTCTGCATTCCCCGGCAACGGCGCCAAAAACTTGATGCGTGTCGGAAAGTGCACCGGTCGCTGTCAAGTAATAAATGTGGAGAGTGGCCTCCCCGAATGTCGGTCTCTTGAGGAATGCAGGTTGGGTGAACGAGACGCGTAGCGTGACTCTTGTTACACGAACGAAACACACATGAAAAAGGGGGTTTTTTGGTTGGTTTGTCCTAATCTTAACAACAGTAAAAGAGATGCGGGTCGAAAGCACCGCTTCACAAGGTGAGATGGATGCAACGGCCGCGATGCCGTGCTTCGTGAGGCGGATGGAGCGTGTTCTAGCGCGAAAGGGTGAGGGTCGTAAACACCTCTTCACAACCGTCGTTAGCTCTTGCTAACACGGAACAAACACCTTGCGTGCGTGTGCGAGTGAGTGAGTGAGAACGGAGTGAATCACTAGCAAACCATGAAGAACAACAAGGAAACATTCGTTTCAACAAACATCATCATAATATTCGAGTTTACACGGTTCAACGAGTACAATGGAGGAAAGAGGAAAGAAATAACCGATGGTGAAGACTAGCGGCCGTTCACGGCCGGAATGGTAGGTTGTCGGGCTACCTCCGGACTCGGGCGGACTATGCTTCCGGCGTAGAGAGCTGTCACGATCTCCCTACGTAGCTCCGTCGTCTTCGACTTCAGGTTCCTTCTTCTTCTCACCGGGCGGAATGAGAGAATGGTTGCTTGGAGGCTTGCGGATGGCGGAGAACACTCACGGACAATGGAGGAAGTCTTGGAATGGGTGGAGGAGGCTTCCCCTTGCGTAGAAGATGAAGTGGAGGCGTCCCACGGTGGAGGTCGGCGGCGTACGGAACAGGAACTCCGCTCCCGGCGGCTGATAATGCCCTAAAAATCGCAACAGGCGTTTAAATAGGCGCTGGAATAAATACTGCGCACGGTCATTGGCGCTCGACCAGTGGTCATGCGCACTGGAATTCTGCGATCGTGTGCACTGCCTGGGTGGAACCTGCGAGATACGAAATTATAAAATAAAATGTTCGCACGACCAGTGGCGCACGACCGGTGGTCGTGCGCAGTGGAGTTGATGGTCGTGCGCACTACAGCAAACAGAACTCGGAAATTAAATGGTAAGTGCGCACGAGCAGTGGCGCACGACCGGTGGTCATGCGCACTGGCATTGATGGTCATGCGCACTGCACCAAACAGAACTCAAGAGAAAGGCGTTAAGTGCACACGATCAGTGGCGCACGACCAGTGGTCGTGCGCAATAGAACTGGCGATCGTGCGTAGTGTTCCTGTGCAGAATTGCACCGGGAACACTTGCACGACTCCTATTCCAGCACAACCACAGATCTAGCCACTGAAAGTGGCACTTGACAGCACATGAATACTACTAATTACAATAAGCACGAAAATCACACCAAAGTGGGCCTAGATGTGCACCTAGTATGGATTATCAAATATAAACTATAACAAGGCTAAAGTGCGGAGAAATGACTAAATAACGGCCCGGATGAGTCCATAAATGTGTATATGATCAGGACTCATCAGCTGCCCCTCAACTTGTTGAGGGCCCGAGCTCCACAAGAGACCAGGTTTTGATTTCAACATTTTTGGTGCGGTGAGCGTGGAGTGCAGCTAGTTCAAGAAAACTCCAAGGAAAAGACATGGCGGGAGACGACGAGCGAGAGGAGGGCTTCGGTGGCTCGCCACCACCCGGCGCACCAGCTACGATAGAAATGTTGGAGGAACTCAGGAGAGACCTGTTCAGGGCCTTTCAATGCGCTCTCGCCACGGCACTTGGGGGGTCTCGCAACCCCTATGCCCCAAGTGGCCCCTCCGGCTGGAGTCGACGAGACTTCCCCTGGGCAAAGGCAGGAAAGGAGACGATGTCCCAAGCGCCAGAGCGAGATCTCGCGGGGCAGGAACTTTTCCCCAGCCTAGTGAGCGCGAGCGGGGTGCTGGCGAGCACCGCTCAAGCATGCGGGATCCTGGCTAGTGGGGTCCCGGTGATCGGCCCCTCTACGAGCGCGGGGCTGGTAGGATCCGGTTCGCCAGGGGAGCTCACGGGGCGAGTGGAGCAGGTCAGGGGTGTGAAGGGGGGGAAGCCCTTTCTATGAGTTGGTGCTCTCAGCACCACTCCCTGAGGGGTTTAGAGAGCTGGCCATGATGCTATATACGCGCAAGGATGACCCCATTCAGCACCTATAGTTGTTCGAGGACATGGTCTCTATCAGACCTATGTCAGACGGTTTCAAGTGCCAACTCTTCGCCACCAACCAGAAAGAAAAAGCAAGGGACTGGTTCCACCAGTTGCCCTCGGGGTCGATCTACGCTTTTGAGGATCTGCGCGGCCGCTTCCTGTTGCATTTCTCAACCTCGAAGAAGAGGAAGAAGGACCCCAAAGCGCACTTCAACATCAAACAGAGGTCGGGGGAGTCACTGGCCCACTATGTGGATCGGTTCCAGGAGGAGGTCCACCTCAACCAGGAGGTGCCAGGGTTCACCCTCCAGCTTGCCTTCATAGTAGGGTTGTGGGAAGGGTTTTTCAAGATGGACCTCAAGAGGAGGGCTCCTTTGTCCTTTGAAGAGTTGATGGAGAGAGCGGCAGAGGAGATATAGGGGGAGCTGCCAACCTCGAGTTGTCGAAGAGGCTGGCACGGCTGAGCGAGCAGGAGTCTAGGCAGCCGGAGGTGAGGAGAATATAAGAGGCAAGGGCCCCGGAGCCAGGGTGGTGGCAGCAAGGAGGGGGTGTAGGGCCCAAGAAGGGGTTTCCATCAAAGAGGGGGTAACTTCCTAAGAGGGCAAGGAAGACCCCATCAGCTAGGGTGGAGGCAGGGCCTGAGGTCACCTCCTCTCCCTATTCAACATGCAATGGAAGTCGGGTGAGGGAGAGCAGGAAGAGGAAGAGTAGCGGGGGCCGGAGGAGCCGGGCCTAGGAGAATGAATAGAGGGGCGGATGCCGAGAGGAGGGGGTGGCGTTGCCCTATTGTGACTTCCACCAGGAGGAAGGTCACGCGACGTCCAGCAGCCTAGAATTCTTGGAGGTAAGGGGAGTCAGAGCACCGGTGCAGCAGGAGCAGGGGCCGGTGAGGATTTAAAAGGTCCTGCCTCAGGACGAGGAGGAGGAAAGGTGTGAAGACTGGGTTAACTGTTGGGTTTTTCTAGAAGCATACATCACATGTAGGCGCAGCGGAATAAAAGAGAAACAACCCAAAAAGACTTGGATCGGCCATGAATACTGAATCAAGAAGTAAAATTAAAACTAGGTATGAAATTACCTTTGCGGGATTGGATCAAATCCAACAAGATGCTCCAAGAAGAAGATTCCTTTCAGCGGCTATGCGAGTCCTCACGTAGAATAATGTCTACGTCTCTACAGCAGTCGACACGAGCCAGGAGAACACCAAGTTACATCGCACGCAACTCGGAAGGGAGAACAACTGTACCTTGCACTTCCACGAACTGCTAGGTTCGCTCCAGGAAGAACAATCACAACGACGATCGCTGGAGAGGAGGTCGGCGGAGGCGAACTGGGCGGCGGAACACATTCCGTCTAAGGTTCGAGCGAGAGCGGAACACTTCCGTCGGCTAAAACCTTTCATCCATATAAGAACCCTAAAAGAAGATCTATTTATACCCAAAGGATAAACAGGCTTCTAGAAGAATCGCTATCCACAGACCACACAGCAGAATTGGGGTTTCTGTAACAATTCGTCGGGATTCCACGAAACAACATTCGTCGAGTTTACACGGGACAATCCGACGAATTCCGACGAATCCAATCAGACGGCAACATTTACCGAGTGAAGGGTCTCTGTGACAATTCGTCGGGATTCCACGGAATGATCCGACGAATCCAATCAGACAGCAACATTTGCCGAGTGAAGGATCTCTGTGACAATTCGTCGAGATTCCACGAAATGATCCGACGAATCCGACGAATCATATCCAACGAATTCCGACGAATCTGACAAGTCATATCCGACGAATTCAGACAGCAACAATTGCTGGACTTCCCCATTCTATATGATGATTGGTAACTTTTACCAACACAGATAATCTTCCAACTTCTCCACATGCTCTTATGTGCGACCCTGCAGGCTCATATCGCGTTGGCAGTGACATTACATGTTTGACCACTTCTAGATCACAATGGTAACTCCAACAGTCTCCCACTTGATCTTGAAAGTATCAAACAAAAACTTCACAAACAATGAGCGGCATCTAGCAATGCATCATTGCTCCCCAAGCAATAAGAGTTCATAACTCATAAGCCTTTATGACCAATGTTCCAGTGTTGTCTTTGTCCCTTTGTCCCTTACATCCGGAAAGAACTAGAGGCATGGACCGTGTCACCCTCATAATAGCTCAATCCAAGTTTCTTGATCTAGAATGGACTTCCAGAGAATGGTGAGCTCAATATCACATATTGACTCAACCAAGCATGGCCATGCATTTCCCAGTCCAATTCCATCAAGGGGCCCATGGATGCAACTCCTGTTATATAGGAGGACAAATCCCATATCTGCTCACACCCAAACATCCAAATGATTCGTAACATACCCAACGACCACCCTTATCATCAACCTTCTTCAAGGAAGACTTTAGATGACATCAAAGCACGCTCTTCCTCACTCGATGAATGCTGTGACTTCAGGTCAAAGGACCACAACACCATTGTCAAATGAGACCTACTTGTGACACTTTTAAGTAACAATCCACAAAGTAGTCTCAGGTTGGGTCTGTCCAGTACAACTTGTTCACTAACAAGTACCCACGTGATGACTTGATATCACAATATCATGACCTGTGAGAACCGGTCATCAGTCAACACACATGCTAGTCTTAATGTATCATCATAACCCTTAGCTTCTACGATGATACCTCGACTAGGGACCTTTTAAGAATGAAGCTTCGAAATCATAGGCTCTCACATTCAAGTCACGTACTTGATGTCCTATGGAAGCGAACATTCTAAGGGTATTTATCACGAATTTTATTCTATCATATAGAAACAGTATATCGTAATAAAAGAACTTGCCATTAATTGTAAAAAGAAATAATTGGTACACAATTCATCATATGAATAAATAATAAACAGCCAACAAAATATTTATTTTACATGCAACCCACAAGACTCCCACTAGAGTTGATCACTCAGGTATCGTATACCCATTGATCTAGTATGACCATCATGCTTTCTCTGCGCGAGAGGCTATGTCAGTGGATCTGCAATATTCTCCTCAGTCGGCACTCTGCAAATGTTCACATCCCCTCGTTCGACAATCTCACGAATAAGATGGAACCGCCGAAGTATGTGCTTGGAGCGCTGATAGGATCTAGGTTCCTTAGATTGTGCAATTGCACCATTGTTATCACAGTGGAGAACTACGGGACCAACAATGCTAGGAACTACATCTAGCTCGCCGATGAATTTCCTAATCCATACAGCCTCCTTCGCTGCATTTGCCGCAGCGATATTCTCAGCCTCAGTTGTAGAATCAGCAACTGTCTCTTGCTTGGAACTATTCCAGCTCACAGCTCCTCCATTCAGGCAAAACACAAACCCTGACTGAGACTTCGAATCATCTCTATCAGTTTGGAAGCTGGCATCCGTGTAACCACTTACAACGAGCTCTTCCTCTCCACCATACACCAAGAATACATCCTTAGTCCTTCTTAAGTACTTCAGGATATTCTTCATGGCTATCCAGTGACATTCACTGGGATCAGACTGATACCTGCTAGTCATGCTCAAAGCAAAAGAGACATCAGGTCGAGTACATAACATTGCATACATGATTGACCCAATTGCCGAAGCATATGGAATCAACTTCATGCGGTCCTTATCTTCACAAGATTTTGGACACTGGTCCTTAGAGAGATTTACACCATGAGACATGGGCAAAAATCCTTTCTTGGACTCAAGCATGTTGAACCGCTTCAACACCTTCTCAATGTACGTACTTTGGGTCAAACCCAGCAACTTCTTCGATCTATCTCTATAGATCTTAATACCGAGTATATAAGTCGCTTCACCCAAGTCCTTCATAGAAAAGCAGTTCCCTAGGTTGTTCTTAACAACTTTCAGGGTAAGTATGTCATTCCCGATCAACAGTATGTCATCTACATACAATATCAGGAAGACAACAATGCTCCCACTGATTCGCTTGTAAACACACGGTTCATCCTCGTTCTTGACAAAACCAAACTCTTTGATCTTCTCATCAAAACGAAGATTCCAACTTCTAGAGGCCTGTTTCAATCCATAGATGGACCTGTTCAGCTTGCATATTTTAGTGGCTTCATTTGGGGATACAAAACCCTCGGGTTGTGTCATGTACACTTCCTCAAGAAGGTTTCCATTTAGGAAAGCTGTTTTGACATCCATCTGCTAGATCTCGTAGTCATAATACGCAGCAATAGCAAGCAATATCCTAATGGACTTTACCATGGCAACAGGGGAAAAGGTCTCATCATAGTCAACACCATGAATTTGCTTGAAACCCTTAGCCACCAGTCGCCCTTTGAATGTCTGTACATTCCCATCCATGTCGGTCTTCTTCTTGAAGACCCACTTGCACCCTATGGGTCGTACCCCTTCAGGTGGTTCCACCAAGTTCCAAACTTGGTTTGTATACATGGAGTCCATTTCGGATTTCATAGCCTCAAGCCATTTGTCGGAGTCCGGTCCATTCATAGCCTCTTGGTAGGTCGCTGGTTCATCATCATGATCCATAAGCAACACATTACCTATTTGAGACATGAGAAATCCATATCTCTCAGGCTCAAATCTTGGTCTACCAGATCTATGTAGGACTTGTGTCTCTTGAGCAGGTTCTCCAGCTACAACATCTTGTAGTCCTGGCTCAGAATCCAATTCTGGTTCATTCACTACTTGTGGTTCTTGAACTTCTTCAAGTTCTACCTTTTGCGTCTTTCTTGACAAGAACTCTTTCTCCAAGAAGACACCCATCCTTGCGACAAACACTTTGCCCTCAGACGGTAGCTAAAAGTAATATCCTTTCGTTTCCTTAGGATATCCCACCAGATAACACTTATCTGATTTGGGTTCCAGCTTGTCAGGCATTTGACGTCGTACGTATGCCTCACAGCCCCAAATTTTAATGAATGACATACTAGGACGCTTCCCAGTCCATATCTCATATGGTTTCTTTAGAACCGTTTTCGTTGGAGCGCGATTCAGTGTTATTGCAACAGTCTCTAAAGCAAAACCCCAAAAGGAAACAGGCAAGTCTGCATGACTCATCATCGACCGTACCATGTCTAACAGAGTACGATTTCTCCTCTCAGACACACCATTATGCTGCGGTGTCCTAGGTGGAGTGAGCTGCGATACAATACCACACTCTTTCAGATGATCACGGAACTCATGACTCAGGTATTCGCCACCTCGATCAGATTGGAGTGCTTTAACCTTTTTACCCAATTGGTTTTCCACTTCATTCTTAAACTCTTTGAACTTTTCAAAAGTTTCGGATTTGCACTTCATAAGATACACGTATCCGTATCTACTGAAATCATCAGTAAATGTAACGAAGTAGAAATACCCACCTCTAGCCATAGAACTCATGGGTCCGCATACATCACTATGTACTATACCCAAAAGATCCTCAGCCCTCTCAGTATAACCAGTGAAAGGGGCTTTAGTCATTTTGCCTAATAAACAAGACTCGCATCGCTCAAATGATTCATAATCAAATGAGTCCAATAGTCCATCTTTATGGAGCTTGGATATGCGCTTCTCGTTTATATGGCCCAAACGACAATGCCAGAGATATGTAGGATTTGAGTCATTTGTTCTTAGTCTTTTATTATTATCTACATTATAGATCGGATGGTCCAGGTTCAAAACATAAAGACCCTTAAACAATTGAGCTACAACATAACAAACATCATTCTTAAATATAGAACAACAATTGTTCTTAATTATAAAAGAAAATCCAATCATGTCTAAGCATGAAATGGATATAATGTTTCTAGTTATGGCCGGAACATAATAACAATTATTAAGTTCTATTACAAGCCCACTGGGCAAAGAAAGACGTTAAACCCCTATGGCTACAGCAGCAACTCTTGCTCCATTGCCAACGCGCAGGTCCACCTCTCCTTTACTCAGCAATCTCCTCCTTCCCAGTTCCTGCACATTTGTACAAATGTGAGAACCACATCCGGTATCCAATACCCAAGATGAAGGAGCAGAAAGGTTTATCTCTATAACGTAAATATTCGAAGCGGAAGTCATACCTCCCTTCATTTTCCGCAGACCCTCAATGTACGAAGGACAATTCCTCCTCCAACGACCAGCCTTGCCACAGTGGTGGCATTTCCCTTCCTTCACGGTGCTCTTCTTTTTCAGCGCAGAAGATTTGGGCTCAAGATGTGACTTAGGTCCCACCTTCGTCTTCTTGAAGCCCTTGGCCTTACCCTTGCCTTTATGTACCATCAATATGGGACTAGCAGGCTTGGACTTCTTCATGTTTATCTCGGCAGTTCGCAACATGCCTAGGAGCTCGGACAGTGTCTTGTCTATTTCATTCATGTTGTAGTTCAAGACGAACTGCTCATAACTATCCGGCAACGATTGCAGGATAAGATCTGTGGCCAACTCTTGACCCAGAGGAAAACCCAGTCTCTCTAGGTTCTCAATATACCCAATCATCTTGAGTATGTGAGTAACAACTGAGTCTCGAGCTCCCATTTTGCACTGAAATAAGGCCTTCGTGACATCGAACCTCTCTTGACGAGCTTGCCCTTGAAACATTTTCTTTAGGTGCTCGTCAATCTCCTTGCACCCCATGTTCTCGTGTTGCTTCTGAAGCTCAGAGTTCATGGTGGCAAGCATAAGGCACTCAACGTCTAAGGCGTCATCGGTATACTTCTTATAAGCATCCTTATCAACACGGGACGAGTTCCCGGTCGGCACCTCGGAGGCTTCTTCTTCCAAGACGTAGAGCTTTCGCTCTTGCCTGAGAACAATTCTCAGGTTCCTATACCAGTCCATATAGTTCGTCCCACTAAGCTTGTCCTTCTCAAGGATAGCTCTCAGGGACAAGGTGGAATGTGAACCACTTGCCATGGAATTCTACAAGAATTCATGCAGAATTTAATCAGTACCTTAATTTCAAAATACAATTTATTTTAATTTGGACTTCAATTAAATACTCCCACTATTTTATTCAAATTGATAGCCCTCACTATCAATTCGAAGAGTCCATGCGAGCTACTCTCTTAGTGGACAAGATCCGTATTTCACCAACACCACGAGTCCGCTTTGGCGTTCTCTCATAATGCGGTTATTTAGGTAGGCAACGCTTGCCAATTGCATCCTCATGCAACTCTTGTATGGTTGGTGAATAACTCCTTATTCGCATCCATCATATGGTGCATGCCAACCCCATGCCTCTAGGCACTCAACCTTTGAGGTCACCTAGTTAAATTAGACCCGATGTCGACAGTGGGATATCACAATTATCCGCTCGCACCCTTACCAAGATATATTAATGCACCTTGCTTTGGCATGCCCACACTTCATCGATCGAGGCAGGAAGAGTGTCATCCATCGGAAGGCATCCGAACACTTAATATTTAATGAAGGGATTTTAATTTTAATGATAGGTTAACACTTAACCATGATCAACATTTGATCAAGTGCACATCAACAGAAAAACAAGCTTTCTAAAATCCACATGCATCCCTTATGTGCAAAACATAAGACTATCAACCTTTGATAGATGAAAGGGCTAAATCTGAACATTTAGAACTCTTCCAAATCTTTAGATTTACATGCATTGGACAAAGGCAAAGACAACTCGACTTAAAGCAGTAGACAAGCTCGTCTCTCATTGTTGGATTCAAAATCCAAAACAATACAAGGGTTCATTAACCACTTGAGGGACGGTTACTGCTAAGGAGACAACAATTTCTAACAATTAGAAATTACCACGAAATCCCATACATTCCTGGCGGGGTTCCAAGAGGTCGTGCCCCTGGCGGGGTCTTAGGGGCAGAGCCCCTAACGGGGTCCAAGGGGCAGTGCCCCTGGCGGTGGTCTAATGTGATATTCCAAGAATAAATCTTGACATTTAGAACGCTTCCAAATACCTAGATTTGCACGTACTAGAATAACCAAACTTTTGAAACAACATTCATGAGCGAACCTCCCTCTGATACCACTGTTGGGTTTTTCTAGAAGCATACATCACATGTAGGCGCAGCGGAATAAAAGAGAAACAACCCAAAAAGACTTGGATCGGCCATGAATACTGAATCAAGAAGTAAATCAAAACTAGGTATGAAATTACCTTTGCGGGATTGGATCAAATCCAACCAAGATGCTCCAAGAAGAAGATTCCTTTCAGCGGCTATGCGAGTCCTCACGTAGAATAATGTCTACGTCTCTACAGCAGTCCACACGAGCCGGGAGAACACCAAGTTACGTCGCACGCAACTCGGAAGGGAGAACAACTGTACCTTGCACTTCCACGAACTGCTAGGTTCGCTCCCGGAAGAACAATCACGACGACGATCGCCGGAGAGGAGGTCGGCGGAGGCGAACTGGGCGGCGGAACACATTCCGTCTAGAGTTCGAGCGAGAGCGGAACACTTCCGTCGGCTAAAACCTTTCATCCATATAAGAACCCTAAAAGAAGATCTATTTATACCCAAAGGATAAACAGGCTTCTAGAAGAATCTCTATCCGCAGACCACACAGCAGAATTGGGGTTTCTGTAACAATTCGTCGGGATTCCCCGGAACAGCATTCGTCGAGTTTACACGGGACAATCCGACGAATTCCGACGAATCCAATCAGACGGCAACATTTGCCGAGTGAAGGGCCTCTGTGACAATTCGTCGGGATTCCACAGAATGATCTGACGAATTCCGACGAATTCCGACGAATCCAATCAGACAGCAACATTTGCCGAGTGAAGGATCTCTGTGACAATTCGTCGAGATTCCACGGAATGATCCGACGAATCCGACGAATCATATCCGACGAATTCCGACGAATCTGACAAGTCATATCCGACGAATTCAGACAGCAACAATTGCTGGACTTCCCCATTCTATATGATGATTGGTAACTTTTACCAACACAGATAATCTTCCAACTTCTCCACATGCTCTTATGTGCGACCCTGCAGGCTCATATCGCGTTGGCAGTGACATTACATGTTTGACCACTTCTAGATCACAATGGTAACTCCAACATTAACGTGGAGACCCGAGGAGGGATCAGAGTGATCCATGGGGGGGGGGGGGGGGGGGGGGGGGTAGGCATCGAGGCGACTCGAAAGGCAAGCCTCCATACCATCTATCATCGGAGAGTGGCTTCGACATCCCTAGCCCCACCTCCGGCTGAGAAGTTCACGTTTACCCAGAACGACATGTAGGGCCATGAAGACCCATTCTGTTATGCGCTGGTCATCCAAACATCCATCGAGAACTTCATTGTCAATCGGATTCTTGTGGACAATGGGAGCTCGGTCAACGTTATCTTCAAAAAGGCATTTGAAAAAATTAAGGTGGAGGCCAGGAGGGTGTTGTCCTCGGATGGCCCATTGCTTGGGTTCTCAGGGGAGAGGAAGGAGGTAGAAGGGGGAGTGAGACTTCATGTGGTCTTGGGGGGTAGTCCAGGAATTGTCGCTTTATTACAGTGGATGCCCCCAACAGCTACAACGCCATCTTTGGACAGTTCCTCATCAATGCGTTTCGCTGCGTCCCCTACACCTTTCACCAATGCCTCAAGTTCAATGCAGGAGGAGTCCAGGTCCGAGTGAGGGGAGACCCGAGGGTGGCGAGGCAGTGCCATGTAACTAGCGTGAACACCATCTCCTGGATGGCAGAAGCGGAAGAATGGGATCGGGAGATGGGAGAGCCAGTAGGGCTGTAAGAGGTAGGAGAGGAAGGAGTAGGAGGAGAAGGTCAGGCCTCGGGAGGAGGGGCAAAGGAACTGATGGATGTCGAGGGGGAAGAGAAGGAAGGAGGAGCCAAAGTACTGGCTCGCGGCGAGAGGAAGCAAAATGACTGGGCGGAGCAATCAAGGCTGGAGGTAGTGGACGAGGTGGTGGAGCTGGAGGTCATCACCATGGCAAGGGAGATCGAGAGGGTGAAGGTCAGCGGGGAGCTCTGCCCCGAGGACCAAAGGAGGATCTTGGCTTGCGTCCAAGAGAACATGGACGTCTTCTCCTGGAGCGCCGCGGATATGTCAGGGATCAATGCAGATGTGGCGTGTCATCGCCTCAAACTCGACCCCGGCACTCGCCCCATCCGTCAGAAGAAGAGGTCCATTGCAGACAAGCTGGAGGGGCCCATCTGGGAGGAAGTGAGCAAGCTCCTCAAGGCCGGTTTGTATTAGAGATCCAGTATCCAAGCTGGGTCTTCAATGTAGTGATGGTAAAAAGGGTGATGGTAGTGATGCAATTACGGCAAGTGCACCAGTCGTTCAAGTAATAAAATTGGGTGAGACTCCTCGATTATCGTTTTTAGAGGACTGAAAGTTGGGTTGTATGAAGTCTTGTTAGGGAATTACTTATATAGATTCTTATGTAATTAATAAAAAGAGGGGTTTTGATTTTGGTTTTCCTAGATTAGCAACAGTGAAAGAAAATGCGGGCCTAGAGCTCCGCTTCGCTTGTCGGGATGGAATGCAGGTCGCAATGCCGTGCTTCGGTGAGCGGGTGGACGAGAAGGCTAGCAGATGGATGTTTTGTAACCAGCGGAATGAGGGTCATAGGCACCTCGTCGCGGAACACGCAGCTAGCAATTGCTAGTGCGACGCACTACAGAATGGTGGAGTGGATGGCAGACTAAGGCACTCCTCAAATCTCATAAACCACAACATATTTCACCGAAATGAAATCACAATAACATAAACATAGTTATGAACATCATTTGTTGGAAAGTACATCATAGCATGAAGAAATTCTAAACTATACATAAAAGGGAAAAAGGTCACCGAAGCTCGAAGACTATGCTGAAGATTCACGGCCGGAATCGTAGGGTTGTCAAGCCTCATCCGTGCTCGATCTTCAGTTGCGTCCGGGGTACAGAGGAGCTGTAACCTTCCTCTACATTACCCATCTTCTTTGTGGTCTAGCTCCAGTTACTCTTGTTTGAGATCGATCCCTTGAATGTAGAAAAAATCTTCCGTCGATGGCGTCCTTGAGCTCGTAGATGATGGAGGAGGCCATGGAGAGAGATTTGGCGGAAGATTTGTAGGACAAAGGTTGTCGGAGCTCCTCCTAGGTCAGGCGATGGTGGAGAGGCAAAAATGGGCAGAAATGGCGGGCTTGCAGAGTTTTTCCCGTGGGTTCCTCTTCTCAGCAGATTTCCTGCTTTAAATACTAAAACAGCAGAAATTTAGTCACGCACGGTAGAACGCACGACCGTGCAATTCCTGTGCATTATTTACCGAAAGCAACGCCTTGAGGAAGAAGCAATAGCGCCCGTGTGTTTTACTCATGCACGGTCGAAGCCGCCCGTGCGTAAAAATGCATGACCTAATCCAGATTGGCTAAATACCAGGCAAAACAGGCGATCGTGCGTTTCCTTCGCGCACGGGCAACTGCCCGTGCGTAAAAATGCACGAACAAAGTCAGATCACCATTTTGCTACCCAGAAGAAGGCGCAGGACCGTAGCCGTCCGTGCGTCAAGGAAAATGCATGACCGTGCGATATAAACGATCATGATTTCTAGGAAAAATGGGATGATCCAACCACCTGCAAGAACATCAATCCAGCTGGGAATACACTTCCAGCACCAATCAATCATAGAAAAAGGACTGGGGAGCACCATGTGCTTACCCCCAACAACATGGAGCACAAACGCACACCAAAACAGGCCTAAATAGAGCACAAAGCACGTAAGTGTGCGCAAGTGTGCATATGAGAAATATAAGCAATAATAGCTCAAAACGGAGGTGCACAAGAGTGAAAACTAGCCTGGATGAGTCCATAAAAGCCTATATAAATGGGACTCATCACACCTCCAGACTTAACCATTTGCTCGTCCCGAGAAATTCATTCCGTATGCGGGCAGAAAAATTGATTAGCTGGCGTAACAATTGTAGAAGTGGATTACCATGCGAAGTCGCATGCTCGCGAGCATAGAAATGCAGTAGAAGAAATTTTTAATTATACAAACACTTTGTAATAATCTAAGAGCGTACATATATATTATCTCTACTCAAATGTTGAATCACTGTGAATTGTTCGGTCTCGCGTAGGAAGAAAGTAAGCAGATCGTTGAGGCTACTATTACTCAAGACCGGTGTTCAGAACAACCTCCATTGAAATCCATCAATGTCGGTGGCCATAAGCTCACCCGGTCACACTCTCTCCAAGGCACTAGTTCGATTAAATGCGTGAGTCAATAGGACTTTAGGATAAATACGGGGTTTGGGATTCGGTAGGGTTTACAATGATTAACATGAAGGTTTTCGCACCTAATCCAAAAGAGCTTGCGTCGAAGAAATTATCCAAGCACCAAAAATAAAAACATGAGTGCACCATACCCCCAGACTTAAACCTGAAAATATGGGTGTGTGCACCGCCTAATCTAAAAACAATTCTTAAATTTTTTTTCAATTTGGCTCTTTTCTTAACCGAGCATTTTTCTATCTTTTCTTTTCTTGTTGTAATTTCCCCTTTTTTCAGCAAATTATCTGAGGAAGCGCAAACCACAGTTTCAGAAATTCTTCACTGCATCAACACCCTCAATTAAAATTGATACAACACTCAAGCTCGGATTGGAAGTGCGACTAGGAATAGCTTGCGGACTTTGGTTAACTAAAAGTGGAGATGAATTAAAAGACGGGTAGGCACAACGGGGCTAGCAAGGATAATGATAGGGTCGGTATACAAAGCACAACCTAGCCAAAGCGAAGGCCTACATCATGCTCACACATTGAACTAACTTATACTACTGCTTCGAGAGTCGCTTGGGACAAGTTCTTAGCCACCGAGAAAGATAATTCTTCCTCCCAACTCGAGCAATACAAACCTAACAACCGTCTACACACATTCCTACGCTACCGTCGGATTCACACCGGATTCACCACTTTTGAGTAGAATAAACAATTATTACGCAAAAAGAAAAATTACAAAACTATAAGCATAAAGAAAAATTTATTCTAACACAAATCTATGCAAGACACGAGTACTCGACTAGAGCACTACGGGAGTCAACATTTTACTCTGTCTTACATCCCTGAGCCAGCACAACAATTTTCCCAATCCTACACAAGAAATGAGCTAGACTCATTACGCGCCTATGGTTAGGTGCGCTCTCTAGTGGGTGTTGTGGTGGCTATGAGAATGAAAAATAAAACATAAATATTGTAACTTCTAGTATGATGTGCTTATGTGCACGTGCAAGTGAAAAACGACAACTACTCTCCCCCAGACATAAATCTAATCATCATAGATTATAATGCTAGATTCATAAAAAGAATTTGGGAGGAGAGGTTACCCCATGCCCATAAATGAGCATACAGGAAGATTAGCGTTAATCTTGAATTCAGCTTCAATGTGTCCTCCATCGATGTTGCCGTACCTGCAAAACGACATCTCCTCCCACGCAGAAACAAAAGCAAAAACAGCAAAATTGGGTCGTCTCCCATAAGCCCTTTTGTTTACCATCCTTAAGGTAGACCAAATACCTGTATTAAGCAGTGTAGCAATAGAGTTCAAGCATAATTCTTAGCAATTGTCCAGAATACCATAAAAATAAAACACACAAACAAAGACAAAGAGATAAAATTAAGCATAACAAAAGCCGCCGAAACATAAACCCCTAAGAATTCATCACGACTCAGTTGTAGGCTGATTTGTGATTATTCTCCCCAGCCACACGAGATGGGAAGGAGGTGAAGGCTTTAGGGCTCAAGGGGGATTTCTCTACCCTGCCCCTAACCTCTTCCTTTTCGTGCCAGAGGGCTGGAAAGCGCTCTGCATGTAATAATCCGACCTGCTTTAATCTCTCTACAGTGGGAGAGCGCCATCGAGCAATAGGAGCTCGATCAAATTCATTGTTTTGCATCTTTGGAGCAGCCAAGGGTGTCATTTCCCCGCCCCCCCCCCCCCCTATGGGTGATAGATCTGCCCAACTAACCTGTTTTAATTGTTTACATTTATCTTTAGTTTTTATAGAGTTAATCAAAATGTTTTTAGCCATGCCGGCTATGGTGACTTCATACTTCGTGGCCTCGCCGCTCTTGTTCTCAGTTTCTTCTTCACTTCTCAGCTCCTTCTTCACCATCTTCTGTTCCTCCTCCTTATCCTCTGCATTCACTTCTTCACCTTGCTTTTCCACATCTAAACTCAACTCATTAGCAGATTTATTAGTAATAATAGGTAATAATATGATGTCGTTGGTTGTCATATATGGGTGAGTGTGGTGTGTCACCATGGGTGACAAGGTTACACACCCACTAGGGATGTGAATGTTGGCACCACTCTCCTTCAAGAATGGGGAACCCAGAATAGTAATGGAGTTATTTTCCATGTGGCCCAAGACTTGGAAATTCGTGATAACCGAAGTTCCATCTATGATTACCTCGACGTCTCTAACTTCTCCTTCTGTCTCCACCACCACTCCATTAGCTAGGGTAAGTGACTTCTGATCATCGTTATTGATTTTTAAATTCATATTTTTAACGTCTTGCAATGCAAGCACATTGCGCGATGATTCGATGTCGTACAGAGCGGTGGTTTCATTGTTGTTAATTTGACATTTCACAATTAACTCGCCCTCATGCCCTTCATCCGTCTCGGTTATGCTCTTTCCTTGCTCACGGGGATTCATCTCCATTGTGCTAGGAAGAGAACCTTGTGTACGCTCGGAAAGCACTTGAGCCAATTGGCCCACTTGCATTTCCAAGTTTCTCAACGAGGCCGATTGGTTGGCCATATTTGTTTGGGCCATATCTACAAACTTTTCCATCATCTCTTCTAATGTGCTCTTCCTTTGCATCGCAGCACCTTGGTTATAACCTGGATGAGGCGGCCTCGGTTGGCTTCCGGAAGCTTGAGCATCAAATTGATGCTGACCTGGTTGCCATCGTTGTCCTGCAGTGTTTTGATTCCAAGAAAAATTGGGGTGATTTCTCACACCCGGATTATACGTGTTAGAGGAAGGTGCAGTGCGGTTTTGATTTTGGACAAAATTAACACTCTCTTCTAAATTGAGATTAGAGAGTTCAGAAGCGATTTCACCTGAGGGACATTCATATGCATGATGTCCGGGGTTCCCACACCCGAGACAAGAAATTGCCATCACTGGAGGGGATGAAGAAGCAGGCTTCTTCAACAATGTGATGCTCTCAGCTGGTGCTCCAGATGTGCATACTTCAAACAGTCCTCTCGCGTTCCTTGGGGTGTTTTGTCCTGCAGTCCAGAATGTGCAGTGAGATGCGGTGCCTTGCAGAATCCGCAGTGCTTCTTCAGGAGTGTGATTCAGAAGGGTTCCACCGGCAGCAGCATCAATCATAGCCCTATAGTTGGGCTCGATTGCAAAATAGAAGTTCTCCACCAAATTCCATGGTTGAAGTTCATGATGGGGGCATTTTCGTAGAAGGTCCATGAATCTTTCCCAAGCTTCTGCCAGGGTCTCCTGATCATTCTGCCGAAAGGTTGCGATTTCCATTCTCAAGCTCACAATTTTATCAACCGGGTGGAACTTGGAGAGAAATTTTCCTTGCAGCGCATCCCAAGTGGTAGCTGTGCCCGACGGAATTTTATGGAGCCATGCCTTTGCCTTGTCACGAAGGGAGAACGGTAATAGTCTTAATTTCACTGTGTCGTCCACAACACCAGCATACCGGAATTTTCCGCAGATCTCTGAGAATTCTGCCAAGTGAAGATGGGGGTCTTCACCTATCATCCCAGAGAACTGGGCATTGTTGCAGATAATGTTCAGGATCGCCAGCTTGATCTCGAATTGATTGTTCGTGATGGCTGGGCCAAAGTCGGGATACACGCTCCCCACAGTGGGAGTGGTATAATCCCGCATCGTTCTAGACCTCGTCCGGGCCACCTCGTTCTCATCAGCCGCCTGACCCACAGCGGGTGCATTCTCACCCCCTGGGTTAATCTCATTCTTGTTGATGTTGAAATCCATGGCCGCAACAGCACGACAACACGCGTGTAGCATCCTCTCGATCTCAGGGTCGTATTCCATGAACTATTCAGGGCCCTGCCCCTGCATAAACTAACTTACACACAACAAAGAAAAATAGAAAAATCAAAAACAACAAAGAATCTTTATAGTAGCTTCCTAGAAGAAAAATTCATAAAACGCTTGCAATCCCCGGCAACGGCGCCATAAACTTGATGCGATTACGGCAAGTGCACCGGTCGTTCAAGTAATAAAATTGGGAGAGACTCCCCGAATATCGTTCTCAGAGGACTGCAAGTTGGGTTGTATGAATTCTTGTTAGGGAATTACTTATATAGATTCTTATGTAATTAATAAAAAGAGTGGTTTTGATTTTGGTTTTTCCGAGATTAGCAATAGTGAAAGAAAATGTGGGCCTAGAGGTCCGCTTCGCTTGTCGGATGGAAAGAAGGCCTCGATGTCGTGCTTCGGTGAGCGGGTGGACGAGAAGGCTAGCGGATGGATGTTTTATAACCAGCGGAATGAGGGTCATAGGAACCTCGTCGCGGAACACGCAGCTAGCAATTGCTAGTGCGGCGCACTACATAATGGTGGAGTGGATGGCGGACTAGGGCGCTCCTTAAATCTCATAAACCACAACACATTTCACCGAAATGAAATCACAATAACTTAAACACAGTTATGAACATCATCAGTAGGAAAGTACATCATAGCATGAAGAAATCCTAAACTATACATAAAAGGGAAAGAGGTCACCGAAGCTCGAAGACTATGATGAAGATTCGCGGTCGGAATCACAGGGTTGTCAAGCCTCATCCGTGCTCGGTTTTTTGTTGCATCTGGGGTACAGGGGAGCTGTCACCTTCCTCTACATTAGCCGTCTTCTTCGTGGTCTAGCTCGAGCTATTCTTGTTTGAGATCCCTTGAATGTAGCAGAAATCTTTCGTCGATGGCGTTCTTGAGCTTGTAGATGATGGAGGAGGCCAAGGAGAGAGCTTTGGAGGAAGATTTGCAGGACAAAGGTTGCCTGAGCTCCTCCTAGGTCAGGCATTGGTGGAGAGGTGAAAATGGGCGGAAATGGCGGGCTTGCAGAATTTTTCCCGCGGGTTACTCTTCTCAGCGGATTTCCTGCTTTAAATACTAAAACAGCAGAAATTTAGTCATGCACGGTCGAAAGCACGACCGTGTGATTCCCGTGCGTTATTTAATGAAAAGCAATGCCTTGAGGAAGAAGCAGCAGCGCTCGTGAGTTTTACTCATGCACGGTCGAAGCCGCCCGTGCGTAATATTGCATGACCTAATCCAGATTGGCTAAAAACCAGGCGAAATAGGCGATCGTGTGTTTTCTTCGCGCACGGGCAACTGCCCGTGCGTAAAAATGCACGAACAAAGTCAGATCACCATTTTTCTACCCAGAAGAAGGCGCACGACCGCAACCGTCCATGCATCAAGGAAAACAGACGACCATGCGATATAAATGATCATGATTTCTGGGCAAAATGGGATGATCCAACCACCTGCAAGAACAGCAATCCAGCTGTGAATACACTTCCATCACCAATCAATCATAGAAAAAGGATTGGGGAGCACCATGTGCTTACCCCCAACAACATGGAGCACAAACGCACACCAAAATGGGCCTAAATAGAGCGCAAAGTACGTAAGTGCGCGCAAGTCTGCATAAGAGAAATATAAGCAAAAATAGCTCGAAACGGAGGTGCACAAGAGTGAAAACTAGCCCGGATGAGTCCATAAAAGCGTATATAAATGGGACTCATCAGGTAGGTGGAGGATGTGTATTGAATTTTCACTGTTAAATAAACCATGCCCCAAGGATTGTTATCCCCTGCCTCGAATCGATGTGTTGGTTGACTGAGCCGTCGGTTTTTCACTAATGAGTTTTCTAGATGCTTTCTCATGTTACCATCAGATCCGCATGCACCCTCCCGATATCAAGGACGTCTCCTTCATCACGGGGGATGGGTACTACTATTACAAAATGATGCCTTTTGTGCTAAAGAATGCAGGTGCAACTTACCAACGGATGATGGACAGGGTCTTCCGAGAGCAAAAGGGAAGGAACCTGGAGGTCTTCGTTGATGAACTCATGGTAAAGAGTTGGGACCTCGAGTCCCACCTCCGCGACCTTGAGGAAACCATCGGGACCTTAAGAAAGTTCAAAATGAAACTCAACCCCCAGAAGTGCGTCTTTGGGGCCAGCCGAGGGAAGTTATTGGGTCAACTACTCACCCTCAATGTTCCTTTGATTTGAAGAAGCCTCACAGTTAATGCTAAGTACAAGTTGTATTTGATAAACCTTTTTCATCTCATAATCATGAAGGGTTAGATTAGTACAAGGAATGGAGTAAGTTCAGTGGTTTACTGACTAAACCGCTGAGACAAGCACAATGTCTCAGCTGAACTGCTGAGACAAGGCCAGGAGCCGCTGAGAAGGAGTCTGGGCTAGCTGAGCTGCGGATAAGGAAAATCCGCTGAGACAACTGTCTGTCTCAGTGGATCCGCTGAGATGGGACATATGAAGCCACTGAGACTGGAAGCTGTCTCAGCCCAACCGCTGAGACAGATTCAAAAGGACTGGTAGGTTTTGGTTTTGGCGCAAGCTGTAGAAAAGCAAGATATGGTATTCCAATCACGTCCATGCTGTGTTAGGGGACATCAGATAGTTGTTGAAGACTGAAGGAGTATAAAAGAATAATTAGGGCTTTGTAAAAGCTCTCAAACTCACTGAAGAAAAGAAATTAACTGATCCATTTACGGCAGCCCTCAAGTGTTCTCTTCCTACTTCCTGAAGCTGTAAGGAGAGAAAGTATGTTCTTCTTGATTGTTTCAAGACAGAACAAGTTGATCCTCATTCATCCACTGAAGGGAAGGATCAAAAAGAATCAGAGTTGAGGCCATCTTACTCTTCCCTATTTCTAGACAACAACATCAGTTGTTCAACAATAGAAGACCAAGGCTTGATCTATTCTATCTTCTGTTGTAATCATCTATTATTAATTTTGTAGGAACTTAACAGTTCTGAGATTGTAAGGCATCTTTGCCTGAGGTGTACGGTTGTCTGTCCTGAGAAGTAGAGCTGAGAGACTAGCTTGAGTGTAGGTTCTTTGTGAGATCTGAGGTAGGACTGTTGAGCCTGAGGTGTGGCTATTGAGCCTGAGGTAGGGTTTGGAAAACCTGAGAGATCCTGAGGGATATGTGTTGTAAGCTCTTGGAGCTGAGTTTGGAGGTGTTGGCCTTATCTAACTCATTGTTAGAAAGGTGAAGGGGAAAAGAGGACTACTCAAGACACCCTTTCTTGAGGAACCTCTATAAAGGCTTGAGTGTTTTCTGTGTGCCTTATTTATTACTAACTTAAACTCAGAAAATAGCTAGGTTAAAGCCTAAAACAAAAAAAGAGACCTATTCACCCCCCCCCCCCCCCCCCCCTCTAGGTGACTAAGACTATATCCTATATAAATTATCAAGTGGTATCAGAGGGAGGTTGGTCAGGAAGGACATAACTGTCTGACCAGATCCCATAAAGGAGTAGTCAAATCTGAATCCAATGGCCTCCACTGGATTGGAGAAGGAGATGGGATCCATGAAGCTACCCATATGCAACAAAGAAAACTTTGGCATTTGGAAGCAAAGGGTTAGGTTGTTTATGGAAGCATCAGACCCAAGGATCTATATCATTGTCAAGCAAGGCCCTTTCACTTTTCAAACTGCCTCCACCATAGATCCAACAAGTAGAGTGGCCAAGGCTTTTAATGACTTGACCAAGGATGAACTTGCATTATTCACTATGGATAAAAGAGCCCAAAAATCATTGTTAATGCAATTGATTACTCCACATTTCAAAACTTAGTGCATTGCACAACATCCAATGAAATGTAGGATACATTAGTGGTGTATATGGAAGGAACAACTGAGGTAAGGGATGATAGAAAATCACTTATCCTTCAAGAATATGAAGCTTTCAGGCAGCTGTGCCAAGAAAGCATTTCAATCTGTTATGAAAGGTTCTTTAGGATAGTTAATGAGCTAAGAACCTATAAAAGAGTGTTTAGTGATTATGAGCTAAATTATAAGTTCCTAAGATCTCTAACTAGAGACTGGGACACAAAGATATGTGCCATCAGGGAAGTGGCCAAGCTTGGTGAAACTCTCACCCATACATTGTTTGGGAAGCTACTCTCTTATGAGATGCAGTTGTCTGCAAGGAAGGAAGAGGACACTTCTACAAGGGCTCATGCAAGGGAGAGGGCTATTGCTCTCAAAGCTGACAGTTCCAAGAAGAGCAAAGCCAGGATGATGTCTCCTCCAAAAAGTATTGCTGAATCAGAGAAATCAGAGAACAGCACCTCAGACTGCTCTTCATCTGATGAGGAGTTTGCTGCCTTCTCAAGGCAGTTCAAGAAGATGATGAGGTGGAAGAAGTGGAAGAACAAACCCACCTCCTCCTCTCATTCAAAAAGGGATCACAACAGATCTGAAAGGAAGCACACCAAAGGTGACAGGTATGAATCTAAACCTAGTGAACATGTTTCAAATAATATCATTAGTTATTGCTGCAGCAAGCCTGGACATGTCATTGTTGACTGTCCAATCAAGAGGAAGGAGAAGGGTGTTAAGAAACATCATCATCAAAAGGAAAGGAAGGGTGAAAATTTGTCCTAGCAAAGAAAGGAAAGAGCTGGAGTGAATATAAATCCTCAACTTCAGATTCAGATAATGAATAGGAAGCCTACATTGGGATGTTTGCAGCAGAAGAGGATGAAGATCTTCCTGCTACCAAGATTGGAATCAGGGACCCTCTATCACACTCAAACAGTGATATTGAGGAGGATGAAGAGGACAAGGATCATCAAGGCCTTATGGCCATCACTGATGATGAAGCAAGTCAGAACAATTCTAACAATGAATAGGTACTGATTCATTCCATCACTTCTTCTGATTATGAGACAAGCCTAGAATCTGAAGCACCTTCATCAATTGGTGGAAGTGATTCTGATTATGAGGAAGATGTCAATCAATTGATTGACAGATATGGTGCTCTCTTGGAAGCTCTAAAAAAGAGCAAGAAGCTGGCCAAGAGGCAAGCCCATGAAATTGCTTCCCTTAAGATGGCTGAGAAAGAATGCACTGAGTCACATACCATGGTGGCTCAGATGAGTAAAGAAATAAGACATCTAAAGGGAATAACAATTGTGCATTTGAGCACCATATCCCATAAGAACAAGGTCATCAAGGACCTTGAGGAGAAGCATGTGAAAGAAAAGATCCTAGTGGCTCAATTCTCCAAGCCCAAACTTGTGCTTCCTATTATTGACACCTTTTCCTCTCAAACCAATAGGAGAGGATTAGGGTTCAATAAAATGGAAGTAGGAGAAGGGAGTGGAGAAACGAGCAAGGACAAGGCTAAGCCGCATACCACCTTTCATAAGGTGTTACTTCTTTCTAACAGGTTTGATCATGACAACATTTATGGTCACTGGAAGAATGGAAGCTCCTATAGGAAGGAAAACACTCCTTCCCATAGTGGAAGAAATGATGTAGGGATGTCCATGAGATGGAGATCGATACGAAAATAACGATCTCTACGCCCTTCACGTTTAGATCTACCGCACCTACACAAGCATCTATCGTCACAATACGTTTGTATCTAACGCAGCGCATACATCACAAAGGAGGAATGATCGACTCTAAATAACGATCGGAAAGGAGTCGCATTATTCCCCAAAAATTAACACAAAGGTTGCCAATCCTTTTATAGAGCAAAACCAAGGCTAGAGGCCAAGATCTGCTCAAGCAAAATTGGACCTACCCGATCCAGAAATAAAGAGAATTGATATCAATGAAATCGATTTCAGAAATTGCAAGCGGAGTATTTAAAATCGCGGATAAAACGGTTGCTCGTTCTCCACAAATCTAAAGAAAGAAAACTCAAGATGGGGGGAGAAGTTACCCAACCTGGATCTAGTAATCTCACAAGATATGTGTGGGAGAATCACTCTCTCCACGGATCCACCGGCGTCACACCGAATGGGGCTGCACCCTTCTTCCTTGGAGTCGCACCGAAGAAGTCCACTCCAGAGTCGCACCGAAGAGGGATGGAAGGAGCAAAGGATGGCTTCACACCAAGGGGGGGGGGGGGGGGGGGGGGGGGCGGCAAGGAGGAGCCCTCTCTTGGCCGAAATTTCACAAGGGGAAATTAGGTTTAATTCTTTCTTTCCTTATTCCTCATAAGAAGCCTTCTTAAATAGGAGTTACAAACAAACAAAAACCGTTCAAGATGGAGATGTAATCTCTACCATCCGAGCGGTTAAATACACACCACATAGTTTTAAAGTGCAGAAAATAAAGGAAATAAATGCATATATGAATATAAAATTATTACCCAAACATTGAATAATTGTATATTCACAAATATAAAATAACAAAGCATAATATTTAATTAAAATTGGTCTTCAAGTGGGCTTAGCACGCCGCGGGCGGAGGCTGTAATGCTGTCTTCCATTAGCGTCATCATGACGCCTAAAATCCTTATGCCGTTGTGCTTCGGCAACCGGATCATCATCAAGTAGCGTAGAAGGGGTCGCGCCATCAAGAAAGGGCATGGGAATGAGTGCCATGAAGGCTCCCCATGAAGAAATTCAAATGGCCCAACCTGGACCATTTATATTTGGTACTTCAGCCCCATCATTCAAGAGTAAGGAAGCTAGCTCTTCCAAGTTCTGTCCAGCTAAGAACATGACTGCTGTCAAATCTGTTGACAAGTCTTGTTGCTCAGTGTCTGATGCCATTCAATCTTGCCTTGCTTTCAAGCCAAAGAAAGCTGATGCCATTAAGACAAAGGGTGCCAAGATTGTTCACAGGTTAACATTCAGCCTGATAATTGCTGAAAGAAATAAGAAAAATGTTGTTGTCTCCCCTCCTGAACACAAGCATATTAATGCTCTTTCCTCAAGAGGTGTTCAGAAGAGGAGATACAATATTCATGAATTTGGTACTATGGTAAGGTGGGACACTTTGCCATAGATTGATGGCACAATCCCAAAGTGCCAAGTGCAAATAAGAGCCTTCCTGCAAAGAGTGCTGCAGGTGTAAGGTCAGTTTATCATGCTAACAAGGACCTAGGACCCAAAATCATTTGGGCTCCTAAGGGTAACTAAATTCCTTCCTGCAGGTTAGTTCAAGTACCAATCTTAAACAAATATGGTACTTAGACAATGGGTGATCAAGGCACATGACAGGTACCAGAAGCCTTCTACAGGACTACACAGCTGTGAAGAATGGACCTAAAGTCATGCTTCCCAAATGAGTAAGCAAATATGGACCACTTTTAAAAGTATTGGCACCAAAGACACTCAAAGATGTCTATATCTATTGCACATGGACTTGTTTGGTCCTTTGCCAATTCAGAGCCTAGGTGGGAAGTTGTATACTTTGGTGATTGTTGATGATCACTCAAAGTATACATGGGTATTCTTCCTTAAGAAGAAGTCAGATACTTTAAATATCTTTATAAACTATGTCAAGGCAATTCAGAATGACTTGCAATGTTCTGTGGTCAGGACTAGGACTGACCATGGCACAAAATTTCAATCTGAAGCCATGACAAGGTTTTGTCAAGAATTTGGTATGTCTCAAGAGTTCTCCTCACCAAGGACTCCACAACAAAATGGTGTGGCTGAGAGGAGGAATAGAACCACGATAGAAGTTGGGAGAACATTGCTTAGTGACTCCTCACTCCCAGAATACTTCTGGGCTGAGGCAGTCAATACTGCATGTTATGTTATTAATAGCGTTTCCATCAATAAGGTTCATGGAATTACTCCCGATGAGATTCTGAAAGGCAAACAACCTAAAATTTCATACTTTAGAATCTTTGGTTCAAAATGCTACATCTTAAACAATGGAAAATACCAATTAACAAAGTTTGTAGAGAAATGAAATGTCGGGGTTCTTGTTGGCTATAGCTCACATAGTAGAGCTTATAGAGTTTATAACAAGAAAACTCATATTGTAGAAGAGTCTATTCATAATGTATTTGATGAGACCAGCCTAATCTATAAGGGCTGGTCTAGTTCTTCTGTCTTGACAAGAAATGAACAAGTAATGGAAAAGATGTCTATGCAAGACATGCCCAGCAGTAGCAAAGCCTACACAGAAGCTGCAATTCCAGAGGGAGAAGAGGTGCAGGCTGCTGAAGATGTTGTTGAACAAGTAGAAGAATTACAGTAAGCTGAGGACAGGATGCCTGCAGCTACAAGACACCTAAGGGATCATCCAAGAGAACAAATAATTGGAAATCAGAACCAAGGTGTATTAACCAGAAGCAGGGCTCATAATGAAGCCCTATTCTTGAGCTTCCTATCACACGTGGAGCCCAAGAAGTTTGAAGAAGCAAATCAGGATACTTTCTGGATCCAAGCCATACAAGAATAGCTTCTCCAATTCAAGAGATGTAAGGTATAGAAGTTGGTGCCAAAACCCTAAGGACATAACATCATTGGCACCAAATGGATATACAGGAACAAGTTGTATGAAAATGGAGTCATCATCAAAAACAAGGCTAGATTGGTAGCCAAGGGGTATAGACAAGAAGAAGGAATAGATTTTGATCAAACCTTTGCACCTGTTGCAAGGTTAGAAGCAATTAGGCTATTCCTTGCCTATGCTTCCCACAAGGGGTTCAAAGTATATCAAATGGATGTCAAATCAGCCTTCCTCAATGGTGACTTGAAGGAAGAGGTATATGTTGAACAACCATCAGGTTTTGTACATCCAACCCTCTCTTCTCATATGTATTTACTCAGGAAAGCTCTATATGGTCTAAAGCAGGCCCCTAGGGCTTGGTATGAGACATTGTCTAGCTTTCTCATTATGAACAAGTTCTCGAGGGGAAAGATAGATAGCACATTATTTCTTAGAGAAACAAGGGGCAAGTGTCTCCTCGTCCAAATATATGTTGATGACATAATATTTAGGTCTACTGATAATAACCTCTGCAAAAGGATTACCATCCATATGCAGGGGGAGTTTGAGATGTGCAGTATGGGAGAGTTCAAGTACTTCTTAGGCCTCCAAGTGAAATAGTCTGATGAGGGAATATTCATCTTTCAAACCAAGTACACTAGAGAGATTATAAAGAAATTTGGGATGGAATCAGCTTCCACCATGAAAACTCCCATGGGGTCCAACATTTCCCTGGACAAGGATAAGAAGGGAAAGGCTTTGATGAATCCATGTACAGGTGCATTATTGGATCCTATTATATCTAACTGCATGTAAACTAGACATTATGTATGTTACATGTGTTTGTGCTAGGTACCAGGCTTGTCCTAAGGAATCTCATTACTCATATGCAAAGAGGATTTTGAGATACCTTAAAGGCAGCCTACATCTTGGCCTATGGTACCCTAAGAACAATGACTTTGAACTAACTGGATTTCATATGCAGATTTTGCAAGATGCAAAGAAGACAGGAAAAGCACAAGTGGTACTTGTCAATTCCTAGGAAGAAGGTTGATATCTTGAAGCTGCAAAAAGCAGACAAGTGTGGCAATATCCACTGCTGAGTCTGAATACATTGCTGCAGGAAGTTGTTATGCACAACTATTGTTGATACAACATCAGTTAGAGGACTACAATCTCAAGGAAAGTGAGTCTCCTCTTTATTGTGACTCATCCAATGCTACCTCTATTGCTAAGAATCATGTCTCTCATAGCAGGACTAAGCACATAGAGATAAGATATCATTTTGTAAGAGAACATGTTGAATGTAAAGACATCTGCCTTGAATTTGTCCCCACTGACAATCAAGTAGCTGATATTTTTACAAAGCCATTGGATGAAGCCAAATTTAATTCTTTCAAGGAAATAGGAATGTTAAATGTTGAATAGTGTCAAATATTTCATTCTTTCAATCATCCTTGATGTTACGCAGTCAAAATATTGTCACTTTATGCATTTTAAGTAGTGTGTAATGATTCTGAATGTTGTCACATCAATACTATTAGTAATATGGTTAGGACATGACACCAGCAGATCTCAAAAGGTCTATTGTTTAGGAAGTAAGGTCAGTTGAAACAGAAAAGACTATTTCAGCTGAGCCGCTGATACAGTTGAGAAAAATCTCAGCTGAACCGCTGAGACTGCTAACCTATCCCAGTGGTTGACAGTGCTCTGTCCCAGTGGTTTAGGTCGCCATCTAAGCGATTTCGCTGAGACGGGGTGGTCCCTCTAAAGTTTGTCTAAATGCAACCCCATTTGACCTAATTCTCATTACAACTATAAGTTCACTAAACCCTAATTATTAGGGCTAATCAAAACACAGACTCAAGCCATACAAATAGTCAATGGTAAATTAATTAAAGATACTCAACCTTACCCTCCTAGACGCCGAGACGAATCATCTTCTCTTCCATCCCAGTGCATTCTTCTACAGCGACAATGGCACCCAAGGGTTCAAAGGACCTTCTGGAAGGGTATGAGATAGTCAGAAATGGCTTTGCCCATGCTCCAGAAGATATAAAAGGAGTGATTCAACTAATAGAAGCACAATGGCTGGAGTACACTCTCTCTGAACCAATAGTCATTCTCAGAACTGAAGTTCTAGAAAGGTTCAGCAATGCCAAGTTATCCTCTTCCTAGTCCACCTTAAAGTCCAAAATAGGAGGAGAAAGAGTGAAAATCTCTTCAGCAAGAATTGAACAAGCTTTCCACATACCCACATGTGACAAGGATGAGGAGGAAGAGATTTCTGACATGGATAAGAAGCAAGCCTTGACATGGACTGAATATAGTGATGCCAAGATTTGCTCACTAGAAAGGAAATTTTTCAATCAAAGAGGATAATTAATGTCAAATATAGTAGGCAAAGCACTCCTCTGCAAGCCTGGATCTCATGATACCATCTCACAATCCATGTTTGACATCATGACAAGGATCATTCTGACAAAGAGAACCTCCTAGGGTGCAGTCATATTTCAGAGACTGAAGGAATGTCTCCAATCACCAAATATGGGTAGAATTCTATCCCTCTATCTGATCTAGACCTATCCTGAGAGATTTAAGGGCTTAAAATGTTCAAATATTCATTACCTGAAAAGAATGGATATAAAGACATTAGATAGATTCACAAGGGAGCTCCCCATGAGGAAGCCCACTAAGGCAAATGACAAAGGCAAACAGAAATCTAAATCAGTAAAGAAGACCAGATTGATCATGTCAAGCTCTGAGTCTGTCCACTCAAATAACAATGAAGATGTTGGTGCTGATATTGGATCACACAGCATTCCTGACAAGGATGCTCCACTGAATGACATGCTGAAAGTGCACAGTTAAACTCACCAGAATTATCTAGAGGGGGGGGGGGGGGGGGGGGGGGTGAATAGAGATTTAAAAATACTTTGTGCAATTATATATATAAGTGTAATAATCACAGATTTAAGCTTCCCACACACCAACAAGAATTAAGCAAGTAAAGAAAGAAAATAGCAAGAAGAAAATCACAGCACAACACAAAGAAATATAGTGGTTCCCCAAACTTTGGGTAGTCCACTCTTCTACTCCCTTGGTAGGAATTCACTATCTTGCACTGAGTCTTTTGATAAGGAAACTCTTAGAACCAGCCTGAGTTTTTTGACAAGGAGACTCTTAGAACCAGTACAACTGAATTTTTTGAAGAGAGATTCTAAAAACTCTTTTACACTGTTTGAAAATGAAATGAAGATAAGAAGAAGAAGTAGAAGAAGTAATTTAAACAAGAAAGAATCTTCTTCCTAGCAAGAAGATTAAAGCACAAGAATAGTGAATGTAATCTCTCTTCTATAGTGAGAAGGAGATTGTAAGCTTTTCTCTCTTTTGTGAGAGCTTTCAGAATTTGCAGCAGAATGGATTCAGAATGAGGAGAAGATGAAGGCTTTTTCTTTGCTGCAGCACACTATCTCTTTTCTCAGCTTTCTCACTTTTTACTTGGGAGCTCTTCCTCTTTTTCAAATGTATATGGTGCATCACTAGTCATCATTCTCTGTCGACTTCCATCTTATTCATAACTCTGTTTTGAAAGATATTGCTAAAGGAGAATAATCAATAAGCAATCAGAGAATTAGTAAGAGAGAAAAATTTCCATACTAATTTTATCTGTAGAAGGAAAGAGTTTATTCTGATTTCAAATAATATCCAAATAAACATTAATCAAATTAGCCAAGAATCAATTAGAAGGAAAGACAGATTCAGAACGGCTATAAAAGAATAAAATCATTCCATAAAATTCAGATCTTTAGAAAGAAGGAAAGAGATCTGGCGTGAATTTGAATTTGACATAGAAATCGACGTGCGTCGATTACTATTAGACGTAAGCGTCGAGTTCATCCTAGATGGACATCAAGAGGAGAATAAGGAAGGTGCGTCGACTAAGCTGTGTCGACTTTATTAAATGCGTCGACTAGAAGTCAGAGTTACGTCGACAAAGATTACGTCGAATTCTTCTTAGAGTTACTTCGACTCATTCTGAGAGAAACATCGACTACATTTCGACGTTGCGTCGAATACTATTCGACGCATATTTACTTAGACTAATTTTTCATTCTTAGAATTTATATTCTACTCAATTCTAGGGGTTAAGATAAATCATTTCCCCAACAATCTCCCCCTATTTGTCTTAACCCTATTTAGAGAGAAATTGTATCAGCTTTTAATCAACACAGCAAAGCATTTATATAGAGAAGAAATATGCTAAGCAATCAGAAGAAATCATATAACAAGTAATTGTCTTTCACAAGATTTAAACTAGGAACTTCTTGTTATACATGAAGTTGACAAAGGCAGAATAAAGTTTCCTAGATAAATTTTCAATAGCATCAAAAATATAGCCCCTGGATCTATCAGGATGCTCCTGGATATTCCTGATGATTGTGTGCAGTTTTTCTAGGATTTTGTTAGCATCAGGGAGAGTGTCATTTATAGAATAGCCCTTGCTGATGATAATTGATGTCTTTTCATCAATCATCTCAATTGTAATGTTTTGAGGTTTCTTTTGTGTAGGCTTGGGCTCAGGTGGTCCTTTGTTGTCAACCTTTGGCCTATATATTCTCTTCTCTGATTCCTATTTCTCAGGGATCTCAGACATTTTTACTTTCCCTTTCTAGAGTGAGTCATGCCATTTGTCTAAACCTTGCAGGTCTTTTCTTTCTTCTTTGGAGAATTTTTGCCAATGAGGGATGGCTTCTCTTCTTCTTTTCATTTGTCCTCTTAGTTTTGCCCTAGATAGCATTTGTGGAGGTAAAGGTAGTAGAGGAGGTAGATATGGAGGTTGAAGTGGTGGAAGAGGCAGAGGTGGAGATGTAGTTTTCTCTTTAAAAGGAGAAGGTGGAGAAGGAACTTTTGTAGGAGAGGGAATTTGTTCTGTAGCAGGAGGCAAAATGTCCTCTGGAGGAATATCCTCAAGTAAGGGTGTCTTGAGTTTGATATAGCTAGCAGAGAATCCAGGAGAGTGATGCAGATATTCTTCCACACACAAGGGTGCCTCAATCCAGACTTGCCCTTTTAGGTCATCAGAAAAAATTGTTTCTTCCTCCCCCTGGACTTCTATATTTTGTACTGCAACAATCTCCCCCTGAACATATGGGGCATCTACTCTGAATGCTGAATCCACAGCATGGTCTCCTTCTGTATGGTAGGAGGACGATTCACCAAGGTGTTTGTTGAAGGTGTAATCAGAGTGATTGGAGAAGTTTTGAGCCTATGGTAAAAGAAAAAATGAAGTTGGTTTAATACTTAAAGATAATATTTAGAGATTGGAGAAGAGTTAGTCCTGAGCTTTAAGAAAATATAGAACCTAAATAGGGGGGTTTCTGGAGCAACTCTCCCCCTGGTTTATATCCTTCAGAAAGGATGTAAACCCTTTTGGCGACAGAGGTTGTTCTTGAAGAAGAACATGAAGCTCAGGAAGAGAAGCAGAGAGTTCGGCCAATTTGGCTTCACAGGTGGTGAGCATGTCGGCACACTCATTTGAGAAGTTGGTCAGACGTGTCTGGAAGTCATTCAGAAGTTGTTCCAGAGCATCGTTTATTGTTTTGATGAGAGCAGATTGAGCAGGGGTTGGCGCCATTGATGCAGAGAGAGAGGTAGAAGACGAAGATTTTGGCGGTTTGGGAGAGTATGATTTATGAAAAAAGAGTGTTATTTAAAGGAGGTGAAACGTCGAAAAGGAAACAGAAATCAAGGTATATTAGGTAACCAATTGTCAAAAGAAGAAGGGAAGATTTGTTTCCAGTTTTATTATGAAGTCGACGTTACGTCGAATTGGAGTCGACGCATGGTCGATGTGTCGGAGCATCTGTGATGTTGGTCATTGATGTCGACGTATGCATCAATATGGAGTCGACGCTCCGTCGAAACATTGTCAGCCTAATGTCCTGCCGACGTGTTCGCAGACTTGCGTCGAGATTAGATCGACGGTGCGTCGATAAGAGATCGGCGTATCTTTGTCTTTAAGAAATGAATGCTAGCGTCGAGTTCCTGATAAGAAAATAATTTACGATGACGTAGGAGGCAAGCGCACCTATCGCGTGTAGTATATACGATTTAGAAAAATCATATCAAGGTCGTATTTAGTCCTGGGTCCCGTCGAGTATTGTTACTTCGAGCTATGGCTATTGTTTTATCGAAAAGATCGATTGATTTTTAAGTTTGCAATAATTTATAAAACAATAAATGATAATAATCGCGGGCTTGGTGTGCGATTAGCAAAAACCAAGAAAAGCAATAAAAAGAAAAAGGACGCACTAAATGAAAAACTCACGCACTCTACGGGAATTTAAATGACTGAAATTAAAGGACAGAAATTAAAGGAATGCAATCTCTACCGGAACGGGTAGAGGGGAAGTAAATGCGTGAGCAAGTTCCACCCAAACGGGTAGACGGGAAATAAATGCAGTGCAAGTTCTACCCAAACGGGTAGACGGGAAATAAATGCGTGACGGAAATTGAAGCTATTGAATTACAAAAAAGGCGCAAAATTTATACTCATACACACACACACCCTTACTTGAAATGGAATCTAAGTTAAAAGAAAACAAAATCTATACTAGCACACACACACACACATACTTAAATAAAAACTAATTAAGAACAAGACAAAAATTAACTCATACACTCACACACACTAATAACAAAATGAAACTAAAATAAAAACAATTTACTCTCATACACTCACACACTCTACATGAAATAAACTAAAATTAAAAGAAGAAAAAAAAAACAAATAAGTAAAACTAACTCTCATACACACACACACTCTACATAAATTAAAAAATTAACACATAACATAACATAAAACTAAACTAAACTAACACATAACATAACATAAAATTAACACATAACATAACAAATAAAAAGAAGAAAATTATACTAAACTAAACTAAAATAAACTTGATGAACAATAACACATAGCATAACTAAACTAAAATAAGAACAAAAAGAACAAAAAAGGAAGAACTTGATGAACAAGACTAAAAACTTATTTTA
Organism: Dactylorhiza incarnata; assembly: GCA_033032865.1. Lineage (NCBI taxonomy): Eukaryota > Viridiplantae > Streptophyta > Magnoliopsida > Asparagales > Orchidaceae > Dactylorhiza > Dactylorhiza incarnata. The sequence continues at coordinate 6,288,231 of JAWHQI010000033.1, read as the reverse complement.
TTTAAACCAAAATAAAAATTACATAACAAAGAGAGGAAACAAAGGATAACAAGGAGAGAGAAAATAAAAACATAAAAATACAAAAGGTGGAACACAAACCCCCTACAAGGTTTAGGATTTGTGAACCCTCAAACATATGGCCAACCCCATCTATTTATAGGCAAAAGAGTGGGGTGCCAATAGCAAAAAAAACAAAAAAGACAAGCTTGGTGGGAAGCAGCTGGCTGGAAGGTGGGGTGCGGTTAGAGGGCTGGAAGGCTTCTAGAAGGTGGCTAGCTGGAATTGGAGAGCTGGAGGAGCAGCTGGCTGGCGGGCAGCGGGCAGCAGGGGAGGGCGCGGGCAGGCAGCTGGCACGGGCACGGGCAGGGCGGCAGCGGGCACGTGGAGGCGGGCAGGGCGGCAGCGGGCACGGGCGCGGGCAGCAGCAGGCAGGGCGCGGGCGGCAGCGGGCACGGGCGTGGACGGTAGGGCAGATTAAATTCGCGCAAAATTGCGTTGCCCTGGTTTCGATCCCAGGCCACTTGCCGAAGTTAACCAAACCCAAACCACTCCACCGAATGTGCTTCTCTGTTCAAGGAGCAAACAGATTATTTATATTATAATCATTTTCAGTTTTAATACATATTATCTTAATTATAGAAAAACTTAATTAAAATACAAAATTTTATTAACTTAATATATAAGTATATTATAGTTTTTATAAGTATTTACATATATTTTTAAATACTTAAAATATACATTTACATAAATATTTTTACAAAATTACTTACATAAATATTTACATACTTATTATATAGTTTTTACTTATTATTATTACATATTATTATATATATATACTTATTATTATTACATATTATTATATATATATACTTATTGAAAATATATCAATATTTATTTATACTTATAATATTTACATATATTTACATATATTTACATATATTTACATATAAGATAAAACAAGATATTATTTCAATAATTAACATATTGCATGTACAAAAATACCCAAATTAGGCTAGAAATTATATTAAAAATATACAATATTTTCTATTCATCAAATACCCCCATACTTAAGCTTTTGCTATTCCAGAGCAAAAGTAAGGGATACCTATACGACGTTTAATAAAATTTCTAATTACTAAAGTTTTTATTTAATCAAAAGTGAGATCGAAATAAATTTAGGAGATTTAAAGAGGTAAGTCCTAAATTATGAAGATGATTTAAAAAGAGCAAAAAAGTTTTAGCGAGACTTCTAAAGTTAGCTAAATAGCGTCGAATATTGCAGTCTTTGGCGCCTTTAATTAGAGTAGAATTATATAAAACTTTAACTTTTTAAAGAAAATTTTTAAGAATAAATAAAACCTACTAATTATGCTCTCGCAAACATTTTAAATTAAAATCTAGCCTACAATTTTATTGGCTAAGGGGTAGGGAAAAAGGGTAGCCTTGGCAAAAAGAAGAGTGCTTGGATTAGGGGTGATGAATTTAATCCTCTCACCCCACCTTTTTGGTGGTTTACTTTGATTCCCTGCGTTGGTTTACGGGGGATAATTGAAATCTTTTTTTAAACTTAACCCAATGCCCGTGTTTATGGAATTTTATTTTTTATTCCCATTGACACGGGATTTCTTTTAACAATATTGGGTGCCTGTGTTTACGGAATCTTTTTATTCCCATTGACACAGGATTTCTTTTAAAACTTCTTCTTTTACTTTTTTATGCCAAGCTAAAGGGGTGTTTATAAGGGGGGTTTCAAAAGATAAACTAGAATAATAAAAAAGGATTTGAGAGCAAAATTTAGTAGATTAGAATATTCCTAAAGTTTCACAAGTTTCGAGTTAGAATAACTAAATCTAAAGATGGTTTGCCAATATAATACAAATAGAAACTATTTAGGGTAAACTTGAAGTAGTGCTAAAAGTTTTGTTCTCAAATTAAATTAAAATCACAAGATATTCTTTACTACCAAAATTCCTCGATTTAAATTTACAAACTATGATGCAAATAAAATGGTTTTAGCAAATCAAAAATAGTGAAAACGCTTAAAGATAAACTCTACCTAGCCTTGGAAATAACAAAAAGCTAAGTAGGGGTTTTTATTCTATTTTTGGAGTTTTTTGATAAGTTTTTCAATATATTTTTTTTTTGAGGTTTTTAAAATATGATATTTTTGGGATTTTTTTTTAATTTTTTATAACAAAATACATATATACAAATACTTAATAAAAGAAAAGAAACAAAGATAGAATAAAAATGAAAAAATACATACAAATTTTTTTTTGGTTTTTTCCTAATGATTTTTTTTTCATCAAATTTTTTTTTTTTGATTTTTTTAAAGAAATGTACATTAATAAAAGAGGAAAAAAAGAAAAAAAAGAGAAAAGGAAAAACATTTTTGGTGTTATGACAAAATGAATTTTGTTATAACAATTTTTTAAGTACATTTTTCATCATTTTTTTTGGATTTTGATTTATAACAAAATACATATGTAAATACATATATATTTACATTAATACTAAAAAAAGGGAAAAGAAAGAAAAAGAAAGAGAAAGACATATATATTTTTTGTATGTTATGACAAAATTTTTGTGAATTTTGTTATAACAAAATTTTTTAGTAAAACTTTTCATCATTTTTTTTTTGGATTTTGATTTATTATTATAAATAAGGATTTTTATATACAAATAAAAGACATAAACATAAAACATTTAAAACGTTTTTTTTTGTGTGTTTTCTAAGTTAATTAATGATTTTTTTGGATTTTTCATTTGATTTCCTATTTACATATTAAAAAAATTTTACAAAAAGAAAATAGAAATGAAAAGAGGGACAAAGATGTTGCAACATAATTTGTTATGTTGTAACAAATTTTGCTATTTTATTTATTTTGTCATTTTTTTTATTTTTTTCTAAGTAAAAAATGGGGGACAAAAATTACAAAGAGGAAAACATACCATAACCTATTTACATATTAAAAAAATTTTACAAAAAGAAAAGAGAAATAAAAAGAGGAACAAAGATGTTGCAACATATTTTTGTTATGTCATTATTACAAAGATGTTGCAACACATTTTACATATAATTTTTTTTTTGTTTTTTCTAATATGGGAGGGGCAAAAATAATTACAAAAAGAGGGAAAACACCCCCATACTTAAAAATCAACATTGTCCCCAATGTTGAAGTAAGTATGAGGAATAATCTTATATATATACAAAAGAATAATAAAAAGAAAAATACAAGGAGGGAAGAAGCAGGGGGATAAAGCACGCCCCTATTTTGGAGACGGGATGACCGGAATAATTACCTGCAAAAGATGTTAAAACATAATAATAAAGGTTATATACAAAAGGGGGGGGGGGGGGAGGTAAGAATGATAAAATCATATACATATATATATGTTTATAAGTTTTTTATTTGTTTTTCTTATTTTTCTAAGTTACAAAAAAAAAGATAAAACATATATACATAAAGCAAACTATATATAAATATTTTATTTTTTGGAGAGTTTTCTAAATATATTTTCATCATTATTAAAATATGCATATATATAAAAACCTTTATACTTAATAAAAATAAAAAATAAAGAGAAACTTTAAAATAAAAAGCAAAGAAGAAGAAGTGAAATGAAAGGATAAAAGTAATAGGGTTTCCCCTTTTCAAAATATCGACAAAAATCCCCTTTCGGGTCTGTCGAATAATCCTACTTCGAGAAAACTACCTATTATTCTATCTCAAAAATTCCAAAAATTCTTTTTGATTTATGTTTCAAAATTTTCCATTATTTTGTCATTTTAATTAGAGTATTATTTTGTTTTGTTTAAATATGCATATATAATCTTAATGAAAATAAAATAGAAATCATATCATCATTTTTATGCATATTTATATACAAAATAAAACTTAATAAGTAATAAATCTTAAGAAAGATAAAAAAAACAAAGAAAGAAAACAAAACATATATTTTTTTGATTTTTCAATATTTTCATCATCATTTTTTTGGATTTTTAATATGATAATAATATATATAAATACTTAACAAAAAAGAAAAGCAAGAAAAAGGAAAGAGGAAAAAAAAGAAAAAATAAGAAAGCCAAAAATACTTAATTAATTTTTTGTGGGATTTTTTTTTTAGTTTTTCCATCATCATTTTTTTTTTCAAAATTTAGCCAAATATTTACATATATAATTTACATATATAAAACCTAAAAATAAAAATAAGAAAGAAAGAAAGAAAAGGAAAAAGGTATTTACAAAAAGAAAGATACAATATTATATTAATTTTTTTGGATTTTTCTTATATGTACATTTATATACATAATGATACTAAAAAAAGAACAAAATAATAAGAACAAGAAAGAGAAAAACAAAGTGAAAAGAACATTTATGATTTTTGGTTTTTTTTCTATATCACAAAAAGAATGAAATATATATATTAAGTAAAACCATATTTTTTTTTGAAGTTTTCTAAATGTATTTTCATCGTTGTTTTAAAATACGCATATTCAAATTTATATTAAAACATAAGAAAAAAAACAAAATTAATAAAGAAAATCTTTAAAATGAAAAGCAAAGAAGAAAATGTAGAAATAATAAGGTAAAAGCAACGGGGTTTCCTCTTTTCAAAATATCGACAAAAATCCCCTTTCGGGTCTGTCGAGTAATCCTACTTCGAGAAAACGATCTATTGTCCTATCTTAAAATTCCTAGAATTCATTTTGATTTTGGTTTTAAAGTCTTTCATTATTTTTTTCATTTTGAAATTTGAAATAATATGTTTTCAAATATGCATATAAAAACTTAATGAAACAAATACAAATAGAACAAATATTTTTTTGTATTTTTCTAACTTTTTCATCATCATTTTTTTCTTTATTTATAATGGATGATAAAAAATGATATAATATATCTATATATTAATACTTAACAAAAAAGAGAGAAAAAAATAATTTTTTTTTGGATTTTTTTTATAAGAATATTTCATCATTTTTTTGGTTTTTAATTTTTTTATATTTACAAATTAAAGCTTAAGAAAAAGAGAAAACATATATTTTTGGGTTTTTTTGGGGTTTTTTAATTTTTTTGATTTTTTTTTAAAGATGATAAAATCAATAGTGTATACTTTTTTCGCAATATCGACAAAACTCCCCAGCAACGGCGCCAAAAACTTGATAAGAAAATAATTTACGATGACGTAGGAGGCAAGCGCACCTATCACGTGTAGTATATACGATTTAGAAAAATCATATCAAGGTCGTATTTAGTCCTGGGTCCCGTCGAGTATTGTTACTTCGAGCTATGGCTATTGTTTTATCGAAAAGATCGATTGATTTTTAAGTTTGCAATAATCGCGGGCTTGGTGTGCGATTAGCAAAAACCAAGAAAAGCGATAAAAAGAAAAAGGACGCACTAAATGAAAAACTCACGCACTCTACGGGAATTTAAATGACTGAAATTAAAGGACAGAAATTAAAGGAATGCAATCTCTACCCGAACGGGTAGAGGGGAAGTAAATGCGTGAGCAAGTTCCACCCAAACGGGTAGACGGGAAATAAATGCAGTGCAAGTTCTACCCAAACGGGTAGACGGGAAATAAATGCGTGACGGAAATGGAAGCTATTGAATTACAAAAAAGGCGCAAAATTTATACTCATACACACACACACCCTTACTTGAAATGGAATCTAAGTTAAAAGAAAACAAAATCTATACTAGCACACACACACACATACTTAAATAAAAACTAATTAAGAACAAGACAAAAATTAACTCATACACTCACACACACTAATAACAAAATGAAACTAAAATAAAAACAATTTACTCTCATACACTCACACACTCTACATGAAATAAACTAAAATTAAAAGAAGAAAAAAAAAACAAATAAGTAAAACTAACTCTCATACACACACACACTCTACATAAATTAAAAAATTAACACATAACATAACATAAAACTAAACTAAACTAACACATAACATAACATAAAATTAACACATAACATAACACATAAAAAGAAGAAAATAAAACTAAACTAAACTAAAATAAACTTGATGAACAATAACACATAGCATAACTAAACTAAAATAAGAACAAAAAGAACAAAAAAGGAAGAACTTGATGAACAAGACTAAAAACTTATTTTATTTAAACCAAAATAAAAATTACATAACAAAGAGAGGAAACAAAGGATAACAAGGAGAGAGAAAATAAAAACATAAAAATACAAAAGGTGGAACACAAACCCCCTACAAGGTTTAGGATTTATGAACCCTCAAACATATGGCCAACCCCATCTATTTATAGGCAAAAGAGTGGGGTGCCAATAGCAAAAAAAAACAAAAAAGACAAGCTTGGTGGGAAGCAGCTGGCTGGAAGGTGGGGTGCGGTTAGAGGGCTGGAAGGCTTCTAGAAGGTGGCTAGCTGGAATTGGAGAGCTGGAGGAGCAGCTGGCTGGCGGGCAGCGGGCAGCAGGGGCGGGCGCGGGCAGGCAGCTGGCACGGGCGTGGGCAGGGCGGCAGTGGGCACGTGGAGGCGGGCAGGGCGGCAGCGGGCACAAGCGCGGGCAGCAGCGGGCAGGGCGCGGGCGGCAGCGGGCGCGGGCAGCAGCGGGCGCGGGCGGCAGCGGCAGGGCGGATTAAATTCGCGCAAAATTGCGTTGCCCTGGTTTCGATCCAAGGCCACTTGCCGAAGTTAACCAAACCCAAACCACTCCACCGAATGTGTTTTTCTGTTCAAGGAGCAAACAAATTATTTATATTATAATCATTTTCAGTTTTAATACATATTATCTTAATTATAGAAAAACTTAATTAAAATACAAAATTTTATAAACTTAATATATAAGTATATTATAGTTCTTATAAGTATTTACATATATTTTTAAATACTTAAAATATACATTTACATAAATATTTTTACAAAATTACTTACATAAATATTTACATACTTATTATATAGTTTTTACTTATTATTATTACATATTATTATATATATACTTATTATTATTACATATTATTATATATATATACTTATTGAAAATATATCAATATTTATTTATACTTATAATATTTACATATATTTACATATATTTACATATAAGATAAAACAAGATATTATTTAAATAATTAACATATTGCATGTACAAAAATACCCAAATTAGGCTAGAAATTATATTAAAAATATACAATATTTTCTATTCATCAGTTCCTCTCGACGGTGCGTCGATAGGTAATCGACGTGTCTATAAGTACTTGCTTAGTTTTTCTGATCTCTTTTAGATTTTCCCAACAATGGTGTTTATAAGCTTCCATCAAGCATTCCCAAGGTGTTGATAAAGTAAGTATGCTTAGTTTCATCTAAGGGTTTGGTAAAAATGTCTGCTCTTTGACTATCTGTAGAAATATATTCTAAGGTTATCTTACCTTTTTCCACATTGTCTCTAAGAAAGTGATGTATGATCTCTATATGTTTGGTTCTACTATGAAGGACTGGGTTGGATGCTATGGATATAGCACTAGAGCTATCACAATAAATTTTAGAGTTATTGACTTCCAATTTATAGTCAAGAAGCTGATTTTGCATCCAGAGGATTTGTGAATAACAGCTCCCAGCAGCTATATATTCAGCTTCAGCTGTTGAGGTTGAGACTGAAGTTTGTTTCTTACTGAACCATGATATTAATCTGTCACCTAGGAATTGGCAAGTACCAGATGTGCTTTTTCTATCAACCCTACATCCAGCATAGTCTGCATCTGAGAATCCTATTAATTCAAAATTTGTTTCTGCTGAGTACCACATACCTAGTTCAGGTGTTCCCTTTAGGTATCTAAGAATCCTTTTTACAGAGGTGAGATGGGATTCTTTGGATCAACCTGAAATCTAGCACATATGCAGGTTGCAAACATAATGTCAGGTCTGCTAGCTGTTAGATAGAGAAGGGATCCTATGATTGCCCTATATGTCTTTTGATCTACTGATTTTCCCTTATCATCCTTTTCTATAATAGCATTAGTTGCCATAGGTGTTTTCATGGTAGAGGCTGATTCCATACCAAACTTTTTGATTAATTCTTTAGTGTATTTAGATTGTGAGATAAAGATTCCCTCACTGCTTTGTTTCACTTGTAGCCCTAAGAAATAAGAGAGTTCTCCCATACTACTCAATTCAAATTTTGATTGCATTAGATTAGCAAATCTTTTACAAAGTTTGGGATGAGTTGAGCTAAAGATGATGTCATCTACATAGATTTGAACAAGAAGGAGTTGATTTTTATGGGTTCTAGAAAAAAGTGTTTTATCTACTTTTCCTCTTTCAAAAGAATTTTCTAAAAGGAAGTTGGAGAGAGTTTCATACCAGGCTCTAGGTGCTTGCTTAAGACCATAAAGTGCATTGTTAAGTCTATAAACAAAGTTAGGTGAGGAGGGATTGACAAAACCTGGTGGTTGCTCTACATACACCTCTTCTTGAAGGTCACCATTCAGAAAAGCACTCTTGACATCCATCTGGTAGACTTTCATCTTCATGAAGGCTGCATAGGAAAGAAAGAGTCTGATTGCTTCCAATCTGGCTACTGGAGCAAAGGTTTGATTGTAGTCTATTCCTTCTTCTTGTCTGTATCCTTGTGCTACAAGTCTTGACTTGTTCCTGACAATTACTCCAGTGGAATCTAGTTTGTTTCTGTATACCCACTTTGTACCAATAACTGGGTAATTTCTTGGTCTGTCAACTAGGTTCCACACTTTGTTTCTCTCAAATTGGCTTAGTTCTTTTTGCATGGCTATAATCCAGTGAGGATCACAATTTGCTTCCTCAAAGTTCTTTGGTTCAACTTGAGATAAGAAGCATTGGAGCATATCCCATTGGAGACTTGGTGTCTTGTTCTTACTCCAGTATTGGGGTCTCCAATTACTTGGGATTGTGGATGATATTTCATATTGATCCCTGTCCTACTTGGATTTGTCAGATGCTCTTCTTCCTCATTAACAATGGGATCATTGCCCAACTGTTCTTCCTGAACCATGTTCTCTTGTGGGAGTTGGTTTTGATTGCTCTTCTCTGAACCTTCTTCATGCTCTTGTTCAGACTCCTCACTTGGTTCCTGTAGCTGGTTTTCTTTCCCAGTGTCTCTGTTCTCTAGAGTCAGTTGTTCAAGCTGAGTCTCTATGCTGCAATCTTCCTATGGAAAAGGATTGGTGGAAGTTTCCTCCCCCTTAAACAGCATGTTAGTTTCATCAAATATAATGTGCATAGATTCTTCAATTCTGAGAGTTCTCCTGTTATAGCATCTATAAGCTTTATTAGATGATGAGTACCCCAAAAATATTCCATCATCAGACTTCTTGTCAAACTTGGCAAGATGATCTGTCCCATTATTTAGAATAAAGCAAGCACATCCAAAAATTTTAAAGTATTTAACAATGGGTGTTTTTCCCTTCAGAAGCTCATATGAGTTTTTGCCTTAGTTTTGTGAATGAGGCTTCTATTTAGAACATAGTTTGCAGTGTTGACTGCTTCAGCCCAGAAGGTTTTTGTAATCCTGATTCTGCAAGTAAGGTCCTTCCTGATTCAATTAATGTTCTATTCTTTCTTTCAGCAACTCCATTTTGTTGAGGAGTTCTAGGGGCTGAAAAACTTTGTTTAATACCTATATCCTCACAGAAACTACAAATTGACCGAATTTCAAATTCAGTCCCATGATCACTCCTGATAATTGAAACATGAGTATTGAACTCAAATTGAATCTGTCTTATGAATCTTGAGAGAATCTTATGGGTTTCAGACTTGGCCCTTAGAAAGAATACCCAGCTAAACCTAGAATAGTCATCTACAATGACTAAGGTATAAGACTTTCCACCTAAGCTCTGAGTGGATATGGGACCAAAGAGATCCATGTGCATCAAGTAGAGGATCCTAGGGGAGTCATCCTTACCAATTGGTTTGAAGGATGACTTGGTCTGTTTTCCTAGTTGGCAAGGTCTACATGGAGAGTCCTTAGAGAATCTACCCTTTGGTAGGCCTCTTACTAGGTTATTCTTTGATAGTTTACTAATGGTTTTGTAGTTTAGATGACCCGGTCTCCTATGCCATAATTCACTTTTATTAATAATATTGTTGAACAAACAAACTTATGTGGGTGAGGAGCTAAAGTCTACTATATATACCTTCCCTTTTCTAATTCCATTGAGTACTATGGCACCATTCTTGATATCAATAATATCGCAAAATAGTGTGGTGAATTTTACCTCAAACTTACCACTGTCACATATCTGACTTATGCTTATCAGATTGTTCTTCAGTCCTTTGACTACTGCCACATTCTTGAAGGTAACTTTCCCTTCTTTGAAATCTCCAAAGCCCATGGTTTGGCCACAACTAGAGTCTCCAAAAGTCACTGGTGGTCCAAGTCTATCCTCAAAATTGATTAATAGGTTTTTGTACCCTGTCATGTGCATGGAGCATCCACTGTCCAAGTACCACACCAGCCTGGAGATGTGATACATCTGCACATAAAATTTTAAATATCAGTTTGGACCCTCCTAAGTTGGGGTATCTTCCTCCCAACAGTGAAAGGTTTAATGAAAGAATAAGTGGGTTTTTCAGAATATCGTTCCTCTTTTAGGGGTATTGGCTTATCATACCAATTGTCTTTGGTAATGTTGCAGAAATATTGTTTATAATAAAAGGAAATGGATTGAGAAGACCTTTTGGAAAAGTAGACATTTCTGTTAGATTGGTTGGGTCGATATGAATTCGACGTATATTTAAAGTTGCGTCGAGTGGAAGTCAACGCTTCCTTCATTCTGTGGTTACTTTTAGTCGAAGCATAGGAGAGATTGCGTCGATTGGGAGTCGACGTATTTTGGTGTCTGCGTTGATTAGAAATCGACGCACGTCGATAATGATTCGACGCAAGTTTGTTTCTTTTCTGAGGATATTTACCTAGGATTTCTTCATGCATAGTGAGATTATTTTTGTTAAAAACAGTGGTTGTTTCTAGATTTTCTTGTGATCTTTCTCCTGTCAAATGATTCTCCCTAGTGAAGTGAATAGGATGTCTCCAGACAGATTTGCTGGGTGATTGAGGTTTGGGTTCTAAGTCAGTGTTATATTCTAGTTGTCTAAATCTATCAGTGAGATTGTTAGAGATATTCTTGAGCTTCTGACTTATGCCATTTAGAGAGTCTTCAAAGGCTTTTGCCTTTGCTAGCTCATTTCTTAGTGCTTGATTTTCAATATTGATTTTATCTAGTTGCTCCTCTGAGAGTCCTAGACTGAGCTCATAGTTTTTATGTTGTGTATTTATTTGTTTGAGATTGTTTAGTTCATTTCTCAGTTCCTTTACTTCTTTCTCAGATTTGACTAGATCTAAACAGAATTTTTTGAAACTATTTTTGAAATCAGTGGAAGAGAAATCTATATCATCAAATATATTTACCAGAGATGTATCTTCAGGCTTTTCAGTAGCCATCAAATAGGTTTCCTCTTTCTTAGCCTTTTCCTAATCATCTTCAGATGAGGTACTTCCTTCAGATTCTGAATCACTCCATGATTGAGCAATGAATCCTTTCTCTTTCTTCTTCTTCTTCTTCATTAGATCTGCTCTTTTCATATCTTTCTTGTTGCTGATCTCTTTAGGACATTCAGGTGCAATGTGTCCAAGTTTCCTGCAAGAGTAACATATAATCTCTTTATTAGGAGTTTTGTTATACCTGGATTTTGAGTCTCTCCTTCTGGATCCTTCTGTTTTGATCCACTTCTTGAACCTTCTGGCCAGTAGACTGATCAGCTCTTCATCATGTGTAGAGGGTTCACCTTCAGTAGCCTTCAAAGCAATGCTCTTTTCTTTTGAGAGTGGAGGAGCCTTTTCTTTCTCTTCTTTCTCAGCTCTTGTTTTCAACAACTGTTCATAAGATCTTAATTTACCCAACAGGACATCTGTTGAGATTTCTTTTTGACTTCTGGAGTCTTTAATTGGCCAAATTCTTGAATCCCAAGAGCTAGGGAAGCAAGTTAGCAATTTGTCATTTATCTCAGTGAGAGATATGTCCTTCCCAAGTGTTCTTAACTCATTTACTATGAGGCTGAATCTGGCATACATGTCTGCAACACTTTCACTTTCTTTCTTCTGGAAGTTTTCTTATTGAGAGATGAGTAATGCCTTTCTATCCTTCCTCTCATCAGCACTCCCTTCTACCATTTTATTGAGAGCTTCCCATATTTCCTTAGCTGACTCATATTCAGCAATCTTTTGGAAGATTTTATCTGAGAGGGTTGAGACTAAGATATTCATAGCCTTGGCATCACATGCTTGGGCTTTCTTTTCTTCATCTGTCCATTCAGCCTTTGGAACAAGTGTTTGTGTGACCTTTCCACTTGAGTCCTTTCTGAATGGCTTGGGAGGACCTGTCATAATAACATCAAATAATTCCCCATCAATAGAGTTTAGATAAATTTTAATTCTTGTTTTCCAAAGTGCAAACTTTTCAAGGTTGCAAATTGGTGGTCTGGTGGAAGCATAATCTTTGATTTGTGTCATGTGAAAATAATTTTTAGAAATATATATATATATAAGAGGTAGGATCTTTTTGATCAAGGAGTTAACCCTTTTAGATCAACCTGGCTCTGATACCAATTGAAAGTGCACAGTTAACCTCACCAGAATTCTCTAGAGGGGGGGGGGGTGAATAGAGATTTAAAAATACTGTGCAATTATATATATATAAGTGTAATAATCACAGGTTTAAGCTTCCCATACACCAACAAGAATTAAGCAAGTAAAGAAAGAAAATAGCAAGAAGAAAATCACAGCACAACACAAAGAAATATAGTGGTTCCCCAAACTTTGGGTAGTCCACTCTTCTACCCCCTTAGTAGGAATTCACTATCTTGCACTGAGTCTTTTGATAAGGAAACTCTTAGAACCAGCCTGAGTCTTTTGACAAGGAGACTCTTAGAACCAGTAAACTGAATTTTTTGAAGAGAGATTCTAAAAACTCTTTTACACTGTTTGAAAATGAAATGAAGATAAGAAGAAGAAGTAGAAGAAGTAATTTAAACAAGAAAGAATCTTCTTCCTAGCAAGAAGATTATAAGCACAAGAATAGTGAATGTAATCTCTCTTCTATAGTGAGAAGGAGATTGTAAGCTTTTCTCTCTTTTGTGAGAGCTTTCAGAATTTGCAGCAGAATGGTTTCAGAAGGAGGAGAAGATGAAGGCTTTTTCTTTGCTGCAGCACACTATCTCTTTTCTCAGCTTTCTCACTTTTTACTTGGGAGTTCTTCCTCTTTTTCAAATGTATATGGTGGATCACTAGTCATCATTCTCTGTCGACTTCCTTCTTATTTATAACTCTGTTTTGAAAGATATTGCTAAAGGAGAATAATCAATAAGCAATCAGAGAATTAGTAAGAGAGAAAAATCTCCATACTAATTTTATCTATAGAAGGAAAGAGTTTATTCTGATTTCAAATAATATCCAAATAAACATTAATCAAATTAGCCAAGAATCAATTAGAAGGAAAGACAGATTCAGAACGGCTATAAAAGAATAAAATCATTCCATAAAATTCAGATCTTTAGAAAGAAGGAAAGAGATCTGGCGTGAATTTGAATTTGACATAGAAATCGACGTGCGTCGATTACTATTAGACGTAAGCTTCGAGTTCATCCTGGCTGGACGTCGAGAGGAGAATAAGGAAGGTGCGTCGACTAAGGTGCGTCGACTTTATTAAATGCGTCGACTAGAAGTCAGAGTTACGTCGACAAAGATTACGTCGAATTCTTCTTAGAGTTACTTCGACTCATTCTGAGAGAAACGTCGACTACATTTTGACATTGCGTCAAATACTATTCGACGCATATTTACTTAGACTAATTTTTCATTCTTAGAATTTATATTCTACTCAATTCTAGGGGTTAAGATAAATCATTTCCCCAACACATGCCTACTGAAACTGTCCATCCACAGGACTTGGACATAAATAGCACTCTTTCTCCTCTAGGCCATGTAAGTGCTCCATCTGAGGGGGGGGCATCAACAAGAGCCATCCTCCATGAATGGTATCAATGATCAAAATGAAAGTGAAGGAGACAAGACTGACAAGGACAAAGTTCCTTCTCCTCAAAACTTACAAAGTAAGCTTGATACAATAATACTAGATCTTGAAAGAAGAATTTCAAATGACATTAATGACTCCCCAACTCTCTGGGATATACCTTCACTAGGACAATCTGCTACCCCATCTGAGGGGGAGAAGCTGAAAGAGCCAATAGCTGATAAAGATGATGTTCTTGTTAAGCTTTAAAACACCCAACTTTAGAATTGCTAAGTCATTATCTCTAACTCCAATTAATTGTCCCATCTTTCCTGGAATCATCTGATCAAGATGGTCTATATGAGGGGGAGGAACCAGACAATACTGATACTGGTATAGATGATGAGGATAATGATGTAGTCCACCCTGATCATATAGATGATATTGTTGTTAAAAAGGTGGATGATCCTGACCAAAGGGACAATACTGATCCAGCTCAGGTGATGCCTGCTGCTGAAATGCAAATTATACCTCAAGTGGTCCCTCCTCCAAGTTTGGAAAGGTTCCCTGCCCCAATTATTACTAATCAACAAGCTTCCACCTCCACTTCATCACAATCAAATGAGAGCATTCTAAATGCAATTCAACTCATGTTAGAGACTCATCTAACATCTATGAAGAATTATGTAGACCAGTCAGTCTCAACAGTCAAAGCTTATATAGATCAGTCCATCCTGACTGTGAAAACTGAAGTAATGGCTGAGGTTAAGGAAATAAAGGAAGACACTGGAATCCTGAACAAACAAATGACAAGATGGTTTGATCTGGCAGAGAAGACAGTGATCTCTCAGAACACCATTCTCAGATCAATAGACAAACACCTCCAAATCTCTGAACATGATATAATATATGTCAAAAATTATGTCAGTCAGACAGATGAGGTGATAGAAAAATCATCAAATCACATCTAAGAATATGTATACTCCACTGCCTTGTAGCTGAATGAGGAAGATGATAGAAACAAAGAAGAGCTGAAATCAGATATTTCTAATGTTTTCCAATCCATTGCTGACTCCGTAACTGCTACACAACTGCATACTAAAGTAGTCAGACTAAAGGATGATCTCCAAGCTGATTTTGAGAATGTGTTCCAAACCTTATCTGGCACAATCACAACAGCTAAACAAGATCTACATCAACATGTGTTTGAAGAAGCCAGAAAGGGGGAGGATACAAATGCAATCATAAATTCTGACCTAACTCTCATGGTTTTGCAAGGTACAAGGCTTGCCCTAAACCTTCCTCTCATGGAAGTCAATAGAGCAGAAGATTGGGACTTCCCAAATCAAGATGCTATTGCCCATAATGAGAGACTGAAAAAAAAGAGAAAGGGAAAAGGTAATGCTGGATGAAGAATACATGGCCAAGCAAAGGAATGTGCAGAATAGAGATCATGACTATGAGTATTGGAGTGATTACTCCGAGGAAATAATACTGAATGCCTGGCTAAGCCATGGTCAAATTGGTAAAGATATTGATAAGCTCTATCCATCTGAAGAGTGGATAAAGCACTTAGAAAGAAACACAAAAAGAGATATAGGATTCAGAGCCTTCCGGGTAAGAAAGGAAAACCCAAGAAGAATGCCTTCAAGATATATCCCAAAGCCATATCTATATTTCATAAGGAGAGAGAACAAAAGAAAAATAGCTGAAATTGAAGCTGCTAATGCTAAAAAAGACACTGCCACAAATCTTCCTGAAAACATGGACATGGGTGCTGAAGATAAGGAGATCCCATCTCAAGAAAAAGAAGTGGTTGCTGACATTCCTGAGTGCTCAACTTCTTCTAAGAAAAGAACATTTTAAATGAATGTATTTAAGTCTTATGGATTTCTGAATGTAAATTGAACTATGATTCATTACTTTATCTGAGATGCAAACGAACGAATTGATTACTTTATGTCATATGCTAATCTGAGCCATAGCTTAATTTTACCCTATGTTATTGTTTGAATTAATCTGTGGTGCATTGACTTGATTATCTAACATTTTATTTGGTTGACAAATTCTATTGGTTACATGCATGTCATGAAAACTATCTGTGATAATATTCTCCTTGATGCCATAATATTGTTTACATAAGCATGTTAGAATAAATACCATGTTATGAAGTTGTATGACAAGTATTTATGTGTTATGTAATTTAGCATTGAGGGTGCTCTGCCTTCTTCAAATAGGGGGAGATTGTTGGGAATATCACCCTTAATGTTCCTTTGATTTGAAGAAGCCTCACACTTAATGCTAAGTACAAGTTGTATTTGATAAACCTTTTTCATCGTATAATCATGCAGGGTTAGGTTAGTCCAAGGAATGGAGTAAGTTCAGTGGTTTATTGACAAAACTGCTGAGACAAGCACACTATCTCAGTTGAACCACTGAGATAAGGCTAAGAGCCTCTGAGAAGGAGTCTGGGCCAGCTGAGCTGCGGATAAGGAAAATCCGGTGAGATAACTGTCTGTCTTAGCAGATCCGCTGAGACGGGACACATGAAGCCGCTGAGACTGGAAGCTGTCTCAGCCCAACCGCTGAGACAGATTCAAAAGGACTGGCGAGTTTTGGTTTTGGCACAAGATGCAAAAAAGAAAGATATGGTATTCCAATCTCTTCCATGTTGTGTCAGGGGACATCAGATAACTGTTGAAGACTGAAGGAGTATAAAAGTATAATTAGGGCTTTGTAAAAGATCTCAAACTCACTGAAGAAAAGCAATTAACTATTCCATTGACAGCAGTCCTCAAGTGTTCTCTTCCTGCTTCGTGAAGCAGCAAGGAGAGAAAGTCTGTTCTTCTTGATTGTTTCAAGACAGAACAAGTTGATCCTCATTCATCCACTGAAGGAAAGGATCAGAAAGAATCATAGTTGAGGCCATCTTACTCTTCCCTATTTCTAGACTGCAACATCAGTTGTTCAACAATAGAAGAACAAGTCTTGATCTATTTTATCTTCTATTGTAATCATCTATTATTACTTCTGTAGGAACTTAACAGTTCTGAGATTGTAGGGCATTTTTGCCTGAGGTGTAGGGTTGTCTGGCCTAAGAAATAGAGCTGAGAGATCAGCTTGAGTGTAGGATCTTTGTGAGATCTGAGGTAGGGCTATTGAGCCTGAGGTTTGGCTATTGAGCCTGAGGTAGGGTTTGGGAAAACCTGAGAGATCCTAAGAGATCTGTATTGTAAGCTCTTGGAGCTAAGTTTAGAGGTGTTGTCCTGAGAGACCCTGTCTTGAGGAACCTCTATAAAGGCTTGAGTGTTTTCTGT
Organism: Dactylorhiza incarnata; assembly: GCA_033032865.1. Taxonomy (NCBI): domain Eukaryota; kingdom Viridiplantae; phylum Streptophyta; class Magnoliopsida; order Asparagales; family Orchidaceae; genus Dactylorhiza; species Dactylorhiza incarnata. Next base: position 6,270,879 of record JAWHQI010000033.1, on the reverse strand, counting down.
GTGCTTGATTTATTACTAACTTAAACTCAAAATATAGCAAGTTTAAAGCATAAAACAAAAAAGAGACCTATTCACCCCCCCCCCCCCCTCCCCCTCTAGGTGACTAAGACTACATCCTATATAAACTATCAGAGCCTAACCCAGACAAGGTAAGGGCAATCATGGAGAGCTGGGGTCTCTGAGAAGTGCGAAGGAAGTCCAGCGGCTCACGGGGGGTTTCTCTCCAAGGCTGGGGAGAAATGGTCGGCCTTCTTCAAGGTGCTGCGGGGGAACCAAAAGTTTGAGTGGACCCCCAGAGTGTGAAAGGGTTTTTCAGGAATTGAAGGAACAGTTGACCCAAGCCCCGTTACAGCAAGGGCCGAGATAGGGAGGACTTATCCCTATACCTGGGGGTTGGACCCCAGGCGGTCAGCTCTGTGCTAGTCCAGGAAGAAGGGAAAAAGCAACTCCCGATCTACTATGTTAGTCGGGTGATGAGGAAGGCTGAGCTCAGATACCCCATCTTGAAGAAGCTCGCCTTTGCCTTGGTGGTGTCGGCTAGGAAGCTCCGACCCTATTTTCAGGCACACTCAATCAACGTGGTGACCGATCACCCCCTTTGCAATATCATGGAAGGGGTGGAGCACTCTGGAAGGCTAGCCAAGTGGTCCGTGGAGTTGAGCGATTTTGACATCTCGTATGTTCCTAGGCTGTCCATAAAAGCCCAAGCGGTGGCAGACTTTTTGGCAGATTATGCGACTGAGGTGGAAGAGTCTGAGCTACCCTCCCTGGTGGCCTAGAGAATGATGGTCGATGGGGCCTCAGGGAGCATTCCTTTGTGGGAGAGGTGGTTTTGGTAAGCCCCCAAGGGACAAGGATCGAGCAGGTGATCAAAATTCACTTTCCCCTCACCAACAATCAGGTCGAGTACGAGGCCGTGATAGAATTGGGAGTGCAAGATGTGGAGGTTTCGACGGACTCCATGGTGGTAGATTGTCAAGTCATGTGGGAATTCGAGGTGAATGAGTCGACTCTTCAGCGATACTTGGAAAAGGTCAAGGGGCTCATTGGACAGTTCCGCACCTTCTCGATCCATCATGTGCCAAGGGAGGAGAATGTCGCGGCTAATCTCCTGCCCAAGTTCGGTCCTATGGAAGAAGGCAGGGTGTCGGATCTCTTTCAACCATCCATCGAGGAGGGGGAACTAATGGAGGCGGACCAGCGGACATCATGGATGGACCCCTTCATCACCTTCCTGACGTCGGGGATGTTCCCCGAGGGGAGCATGGACAAACGGCAGTTCAGGTATAAGTCGCCATACAATTCCTTGCATGCAGGAGGAATATACCGAAAGACACTCTCGGGGCTCCTAGCCCATTGTGTGTCAGAGGAGGAGGTCCGGAGAGTCCTGGAGGAGATCCACTCGAGGGAGTGTGGGACCCACTCCAGGAGCCAAACCTTGGAAGGGATAGTGCTAAGACAAGGCTACTTTTGGCCTACCCTCGACAAGGATGTGTGGAGTTTGCAAGGAAGTGCTCACAGTGTCAGATGTTTGCCCCTCCTCATCTTCTACCAGCCCAAAGGCTCAAGACCATCACAGCCCCCTGGCCCATCGCAATATGGGGGTTGGACTTGGTGGGCCCTTTACCCCAAGCAAGTGGCCAAAGAAAGTTCTTGCTAGTGATGATTGATTACTTCTCCAAGTGGATGGAGGTGAAGGCGCTGGCCACGGTGACATCCCAAGTAGTTAGAAACTTTATATGGGGTGAGATAATTTGCAAGCACGAGCTCCCAATAGCCATAGTTATAGACAATGGACCACATTTGCCAGTGATGAGTTCATCAGCTCCTGCACCCAGCTCGGCATAGATCTTCAGTTTGCGTCAGTCCACCACCCGAGGAGCAACGGGCAAGTGGAGGCGACAAATAAGATAATTATGAATTTGCTGGAGAAGAAGGTTGAGAACCTCAGAGGCAACTGGGTAGAGCAGTTGCCCTCGGTCCTCTGGGCCCTGAGGAGCACCCCAAACACTGCCACAGGGGAGACCCCATTCAAGCTCTCCTACAGTTCCGAGGCCATCCTTCCAATAGAGTTCGAGCTGAAATCCTTAGGGTGGTCTCCACGGGTGAAGATGATGAAGAATGGCTGGTGGAGAATGGGGAAGAGCAAAGGCTAGCTCTAGACATGGTGGAAGAGCTCCGGGACTTAGCCACCGTCCGGCAGGAGGAAGTCAAGCGGCGGATGGCTCGGTACTTCGACAAACATATCCGAGTGAAACCGTTTGAGAAAGGGGATCTGGTACTGTAGAAGTTCGACGTGGCCGGGAGGGGGCCGCAGTAGGAAAGCTCAATCCCAATTGGGAGGGGTCGAACATTGTAGAGGAAGCGCTCAGGTCAGGAAGGTACCACCTCCGAGATGTGGAAGGGGTGCCCCTCGGCCTGGACAGGGGCGGGGATGACCTGAAGCAGTTCTAACCTTTAAACTTTATGTAATTGATTGGTTATATGTTTGACTCATCATATGTTGGTTTCAATGTTTCTTCTAGGCACGGGTCCTCAAGTATTTTGTGCTGGAATTCCCTGGACGATCCCGCTGCTGGGCTCTCACTAGTTGGTGGGTCAGGTTGATCTCGTGGAGAGGTTGGCAAAGTCCTCAAGTATTTTGTGCTGGAATGGCCCATACGATCTCGTTGTCTAGCTCTCACAAGCCGGTGGGTCAGGTTGATCTCGCGGAGAGGCTGGCAAAGTACCAAGTATTTTGTGCTGGTATGCCTTGGACGATCCCGCTGTCGGGCTCTCACTAGATGGTGGGTCAGGTTGATCTCGCGAAGAGGCTGGCAAAGTATCAAGTATTTTGTGAATGCCCTGGACGATCCCGCTGTCGGGCTCTCACTAGCTTATGGGTCAGGTTGATCTCGCGGAGAGGCTGGCAATGTATCAAGTATTTTGTGTTGGAATGCCCCGGACGTTCCCGCTGTCGGGCTCTCACTAGCCGGTGGGTCAGGTTGCGCGGAGAGGCTAGCAAAGTCCTCAAGTATTTTGTGGTGGAATTTCCCAGTTGATCCAGCTGACGGGCTCTCACTAGTCGGTGGGTCAGGTTGATCTCACAGAGAGGTTGGCAAAGTATCATGTATTTTGTGCTGGAATGCCCCGGACGATCCCGTTGTTGGGCTCTCACTCGACGGTGGGTCAGGTTGATCTCACAGAGAGGCTGGCAAAGTATCAAGTATTTTGTGCTGGAATGCCCCGGACGATCCAGCTGTCGGGCTCTCACTAGCCGGTGGGTCAGGTTGATCTCGCGGATAGGCTGACAAAGTATCAAATATTTTGTGCTGGAATGCCCTGGATGATCCCACTGTCGGGCTCTCACTAGCTGGTGGGTATGGTTGATCTCGCGGAGAGGCTGGCAAGTAAGCTGTTTGTGTTGATGGGATCGGTTCACAAAATCTCTCAATGCAATGCCTAGACCGGGCAAGCCCCGGGGCTTGCTCATGTGAAAATCAAAGGCAACATCGGAGGGAAAATGCCTACGTCCAACGGTCATTGCGAGGTGGGTGAATACTGTGGCAATAAACTCCTCCAGGTCGGATCCTGGCTCGCAAAACATTCGGAAAATTTCTGTGCAACGCCTAAAGTAAGCGAGTTCGGGTCTGCCGGCATGGTAAGCAACAATCAACATTGGTCGCCCGTAGGGGTTGGGCAAGCGAGGTAGGGTAATATAGACCCCGCTCGCAAGGGCCCCTACGGGGCGAGCCAGAAGCACTGGGCGAATCGCATTCTACCCAGGTGCGAAGGCAGGCAAGAAGTTTATCTAACGAACAGCTATGCGGGGGAAGCTAGGTGAACACTTTATGGGGTATGCGTGGGGTATGGTGGCAAGACAAAATGAAAGAACAATAAAACGGTGAACCTTACAATATTGCAAAGGAAAAAGGCACGAACGCGAGCATGGGAAAAGGCAGTGGTGCGAGTACGACCAAATGTGCTAATGCGAACATGATTAAATGGCTAGCGAGAGCATGGTAAGGAACGTTGGCGCGATCATGGTATAAAAGCGTTGATGGAAGCATGACAAAATGACATTAAAGATGAAAAAATATTTCATTCCATTTCTTAAAAAATATTTATTACAAGTGATGGCAAGCTCGCCAACAAAAATGAGGTATACATTAAAAAGAAAAGAAAAAGAGCGAATCAAGAAAGGTTGTCCGACGGCTCCTCCTCGCTCCCGCAGTATTCTAGCTCTGGAATCGGCGCGAACAAGTCGGGGACGACGTCTTGGGCAGTGAACTCCATCGCATCCGGAACCATCAGGCGCGCCCCCTTGAGGGTGTCGAAGACAAGGTTGGCAACACCCATGGAGTTCTTGCGGGTCACCTCCTTCTCATCTCACGATTGGTTGCGAGCCCCAGCTCGCGGACTCGCACCTTCAGGAATGTGTTCTCCATCTCCAGGTCGGCGTTCTGCGTGAGGAGCTGACTCGCTGACTCAGCCTCCTGCAAAAAGAAAAAGATAAGTCAAACGAAACAACTTGCAGCGAGCGAGGTAGAAAATCTGAGTGAATCACTTACCATGCTGCCTTGGAGGCTGGCGAGAAGACCATCTGATAGGGCCTCTTTCCCCTTAAGGCGCACGACCTCATCTGTAGACTGTTGGAGCGTGCGCTGGAAATCCTTAGCATCCATGTCCGATGTCAGGTATCGCCGGCCGAACATGTGTGTGATATCCATGGCCCAGAACTGGGCTCGCATAGACTCGTAGATGAGCACCCTGGACCTTAGGGGGCTGAAGCTGGCGGCGTCCTCGAGGCCATACAGCCCGAAGGCAAGGGAGAACGTCTCGCCCCCGATCTTGTCGCCTCGACCCAGGAGGGGAGGAGCGAAGAACATGAGATCCTCTTGTGGTCAGGATCCCATATGAGCAGCAGCTCACCAAGCGCATCCGGAAACTTCACACAGAGGCTGAAGTTCTTGTGACTCGCCGGCTTGGGTTCGCCGGAAGCGCCCCCTGTCTCACCACTCTCCTAGACAGCCTTTTTACTCGCGGGCGGGGGGAGTGGAACCTCCATCTCACTGAGGTCCAAGACATCTTCCCCATTAGTTGTGGGGGGTCTCCTTGTTCCTTTTCTTTGCGGGGGGCTTTGTAGCGAGCTAGCTCGAAGGAGGTGGCCGCTTCTTGCCAGAAGTCGAGCCGAGAGGTTCTCAGCATGCTTCGGCGGCCGCAATGGCGAGAGAGCTAGAGGAGAGGGCCGCGCACCTCGCATGCGAGGGGTGGAGGGGAAGATCCCGCTCTCCTGTAAAGGCAATGCAAGAGTTAACGTTCAGCATATAGGGAAAGTTGAGAGGAGTTTTGCGAGCGAGAGTCGAACCTTCTCCTCGTGGGACCGGTAGTAGCGAGTCCACCTTCTGCCGGAGGAAGGCAACCTCGTAATTCTTCCCCTCTAGGTACTGGAAGAGCCTCGCATCATCCCCCCCCCCCCCCCCCCCGAGTGAGGCAGGGGGCGGTAAGTTGCCTCGTATCGCTGGAGGGGAGAAAGGGATATTGCCAAAGGGTCCTTTGACAAGGACGAACTTCTGGTGCCAGTAGTGGCTCTTGTTAACTGTCTCGCAGTCAGTAACATGCTGGCTCGCGAAATAGGTTGTCCCATCCTTGTGGGCGTGGAAAGAGAAGACCTTGCGGAAGACGAGCAGGCTAAACTCTATCCTCTCCTCGCGCAGGTAGCTGGCGAACGCAACCACCATAGCAATCGCGTTCGACGTCAGCTGGCTCGGCAAGATGTCATAGTACTTGAGTACCTGAGAAGTTCACCAAAGAAAGATTAGCATGATATATGTGAGGTGAGCAAGAAAATCAAGGGTAAAGTAGAGTACCTGGCGTACTTCCGTCCAGAAGGGCAGCCGCAGCCCATTCTCAAAATGGGCGATGGGGATGGCGAGCTCGTTAGAGGATGGCTTGTTTATGGAGACGGTGGTTGCCAGGAGGCGAGCTACAAACCCTGAGGGAATGAATTTGTCAACCGTGGTGAGGAACTCCTCGTTGGTGAGTGAGGCGTAGAAGAAGGTATGGTCGCGGTTTGTTTCAGCGCACCTAGCTCGCCCCTCAGATTCTCCCTCAACGGCCATGGTGTTAACTGCAACAAGCCGGAAGAGGTGCGAGTGCGAGCTGAGAATTGCGAGAAAACTTGGAAGCGAGGGAGAGGTTTGAACAGTTAATGTGGTGGTTGAAAAGAAAAAACCGGCGGCTATTTATAAGAATGAAAAGGACGGGAAGAATTCGAAGTGTCGGGGGTGCGGATAGCTGGATTGCGTGGTAACGTTTCGGCTTCTTGGACCTTATCTGCTCTGGATGGGCTTGCATCCTTGTGTCATCTTCTGACTCGCCATAGGCGAGCGACGTTGTATAGAAATAATTGAAGCTCGCGATGGCAAGGCAATAGCTCGCGAGGCGTAAGGCGAGATAGGAATATAAAACACGAAATTAGTAGTGTGCGAGCACAGTTGATATAACATCATAAGCAATTGAAAGCGAAAAATCTCGCGAGCGAGCAAAAATATCCTTATTATAGAATCATAAAATGGTTCAAAACCCCTAAAGGGGGAGTAATAAGAGCGAGCAATAACAAATAATGGTTCAATAGTTGTGCCACTTCCAGTGACCACGGCCTCGCACCCGGATCGCGGGGTCACTTTGGGGTATTGGTATTCGCGAACCGGCTGGACTTCACGCTACATCAGGCGCATTTGGTCCTCGATCCGTGCGAGATGCACCCCGGGCAAGGTGACCTCGCCGCTAGCGACCTGGCGCATCTCAGCAAGGACCCGCATATTCACATCCTCCATCGCAGTGAACCATTCTTCATAAGCGGCCCTGTCCACCCGGTTCTGATCATATAACTCTCGCAGCATAAGGCCGTACTTCTCAAATAGCTCGGTGACTCGCCTCTTCATCTACTCTAGGTTGCTGGGGTCCCCTAAGAAATCCACGACTTGGGCCGGCGAGGGAAGTGGCAAAATCTCCTCCTTGCCATGCTCCGACTCGGCAAGCGGGTTAGGGGAACACCTAAGAGGAAGAAATCAGCAATAAGGGTAACAAGGAGGCATTCGGTAGAGATTGTTTAACCTGGCGAGATGAGAATGGTATAGGCTCGCGGGAGAGAGGAGTTCGGCTGGCCATTGAAAGCTTCTGTAAAGGTGGGGGTGATAGATTTCCCCAGGCCGGGGCGGTGCGTCGAGCCGTCCACGACCCCGGGTTCGGCAAGCAACGACCCTCCCGGGCTCTAGTGGCCTAGAATGCCAAACCCCGAGGTGATTATTTTCGTTCCAGGTAAGGCTGGCGAGCCCACCGGAGAGGTGGTCCGCCTCTCCGGAGTCGCGAGAGGGGTCACTGTATAAAAGTATGTTTTTAGCAGGCAGAAATATGAAATGTGGCAAGGAGAACAACTTACCAGGACGCGAGGAGGAGACTCGCAGGATAGAGGTCCCCACATCCGGAGAAGGGAGGTTGACCCTCCTAGGGGACACGAGGCGAGACCCCGGGGGCAACCGCCCAAGGATATTTTCTTCAGGAGGAGTCTGCGAGTAAGTAAGTAGGGTTAGACGAGTAAAGGATGGTTTGTTGAACCTGACAGTAGAACCTGCGAGGCGAGCTCGTGCCGGGGGGGGGGGGGGGGGGCAGTGGTGATGACTCATCCTTCCCGGACAGCCGCTGGACGGTCCTTGCCATTTTGGTCTGAGGCGGGGGCAGAGTAGGTTGCTGGAAAATCCATGGGGCGAGCTCGGTGGCTTTAGCTTTTTGGGTCGCCTGCGAGGCCTTGAGGCGGGCCAGTATTTCCTCCCTATTGGACATCTTGGCGAGTATGGAGACCGGCAGAGAAAGGGAGAAGAGGGAGAAAAAGTTCATGTACCATCCAGAGAGAATGGTATTTATTGCATCGGACATGGGGCCCACCAAAACATTCTCACCATGTCTTCATGGGTTGGCGAACACTAGGGGTTGGATGTTTCTTCGCGAGCCTAAGGTAGCCTCGCGAAGAGCGGGGATTGTGTACATCACTGGTATTCGCCAAGAGGTGAGCAGAGGCTAAGGTGTCAACAGGAAAGAAAGGGGGCGAGCCAGGTGCTCGCCGGAAGGCTCGTGAGCCGGGCTCTCGTCGGTAGGCGAGGGGGTCGGTCCCTCGTCGGTCGCCCGTAGGAAGGCGGGTGAGTCAGGCCTCTCAGTTCGCGAGAGGGGTCCCTTGTGGGTGGCTCGCCCATTAAGGGTCCAGGGATGTTCTTACCTGAAAACCCTTGGAGGTCCGTAGTTAGCCTCTCCAAACAGCAGAGTTTAGCTGTTGGCAGGCCATGTTGGGCTGCATATAGTAAAAGAGTAAGGTTCAATCCCGCTATTAGCAGACCATAGACAAAAAACTATAAATAGACCTTGAAGGGCACCTTTGGAGAGGATTCCAATCTCAGTACTCTGAGCTTCCTCCTCCCTAGGTTATCTTGGCTTAGCTCTCAGGCTCTCCAAGGTGCCCAGTCTCAGCTTTGGCTTGGGAGGGGAAGTGCTCAAAGATCTTCGGGGTGTGCGGTGGGACCTCCTCGCAGCGACCAAGGGTCTGTGTCTAGCTTCGCATTTTTGGTTGGTTCCTTCCGAGGAACCAGTAAGTGCTAGATGCCCCTCAACTTGTTGAGGGCCCGAGCTCCACAAGAGACCAGGTTCTGGTTTCAACAGGACTACCCACATTTTGGGGAACCACTATAAAATTTGTGTCTTCTATGTTTGCTTTTTTGTGATGTCCCCTTACTTATTACTATTTTCTGTTTATCTGTGCTTATATTATTCTGTGTTGGTATTGCTGAATGCATAGTTGCTAGAATAGTTTTATTATGTGTGCATATTTAGGGTAATAGTTTTAAAACTCTATTCACCCCCCCCCCCCCCCCCTCTATAGAATACTCAGAGGCACATTGTGCACTTTCACTTTTCATCGAGAAGGCTTATATCTTTTTGTCATCGAGATGGCTAGCCATGTCGTCGAGACAGACTAGCCTTGTTGTTGAGAAGGGCTTATATCTTTTTGTCATCGAGACTACTGGCCATGTCATCGAGACAGACCATCCTTGTTGTTGAGAAGGGCTTATATCTTTTTGTTATCGAGAAGGCTAGCTGTGTCAATGAGAAAGACTAGCCATGTCGTCGAGAAGGGTGTTGGGTTTTCTACAACCATACATCATATGTAGGCGCAGCGGAAATAAAGAGAACAACCCAAAAGAGTTTGGATCGGGCCATGAACATTGAATCAAGAAGTTAATCAAAACTACTAGGTAGAAAAATTACCTTTGCGGGATTGGATCAAATCCAACCTAGGTGCTCCAAGATGAAATTCGAATTTCTGCCTTGAGTTCTTCAAGGATCGAAATATATCGATCCCTCTACAGAAGTCCACACAAGCAATGAAGAACCCTAGCTTCTTGTCGCACAAGAACTAGGTCAGAGAAGGAAGCTCTCAACGTCCTCACGGACTGCTAGGTCCGATCCAGAGGAGGCGGCGACCGGCGGCGACGTCTATCGGCGGCGGAACGACGATCGACGGATGGAACGAGAACAGCCGGAACGCTTCCGTCATTTCTCTCTCGCGAAAAGGCTCGATCTAAAAAACCGTCTCATTCGAAGCCCTAAACACGTTCCTTTTATAAGCAAGGCTTAAAACCGACTATCCGCAGACCAGAGGGAAGAACAGAAAATCTGTCCAGATTTACATTCGCCGAATTCGACTAATCACATTAACCGAATCCGGCGAAACCATTTCGACTATATAAATTCAGCTGTATAAATTCGGCGAAACCCTTTCGTCGAATTTGCCATTAGCCGAATTCGTCTAAACCCTTTTGCCGAATTCGGTTAATCCCATTAGCCGAATTCGTCTAAACCATTTAGTCGAATTTGGTTAATGCCTTTAGCCGAATTACCTAATGTAAATCCGTTCGTTTAAACACTTTAAACGATTTCCCTTTTGAGACATTCTCAACTTGATTCCAAGCAGTCACAGGATTGGTCCTCCACTCATATCCAATATGAGTATGGCCAACACAATCCTTTCTCCAATTTCTCCAAACGCTTTTAAGTGCGACCCTATAGGCTCATATTGCGTTGGCAGCAAGACTAAATGTTGATTGCTTTGAGATCACCTTAGAAACTCCAACAGTCTCCCACTTGATCACAAAGTATCAACAAAAGTCTCACAAACAATGAGTGGCATCTAGCAATACATCATTGCTACCCAAGCAATAAGATTTCATAACTCATATAAGCCTGTCATGACCAATGTATTAGTGTTGTCATGTCCCTTTGTCCCTTACATCCGGAAAGAACTAGAGGCATGGACCGTGTCACCCTCATGATAGCTCAATCCAAGTTTCTTGATCTAGAATGGACTTCTAGAGAATGGTGAGCCCAATATCATATATTGGCTCAACCAAGCATGGCCATGCATTTCTCAGTCCAATTCCATCAAGGGGCCCATTGATGCAACTCTTGTTATATAGGAGGACAAATCCCATATCTGCTCACACCCAAACACCCAAATGATTCGTAACGTACCCAACGACCACCCTTATCATCAACCTTCTTCAAGGAAGACTTTAGATGACATCAAAGCATGCTCTTCCTCACTCGAAGAATGATGTGACTTCAGGTCAAAGGACCACAACACCATAGTCAAATGAGACCTACTTGTGACACATTTAAGTAACAATCCACAAAGTAGTCTCAGGTTGGGTCTGTCCAGTACAACTTGTTCACTAACAAGTACCCACGTGATGACTTGATATCACAATATCATGACCTGTGAGAACCGGTCATCAGTCAACACACATGCTAGTCTTAATGTATCATCATCACCCTTAGCTTCTACGATGATACCTCGACCAGGGACCTTTTAAGAATGAAGCTTCGAAATCATAGGCTCTCACATTCAAGTCACGTACTTGATTTCCTATGGAAGTGAACATTCTAAGGGTATTTATCACGAATTTTATTCTATCATATAGAAACAGTATATCATAATAAAAGAACTTGCCATTAATTGTAAAAAGAAATAATTGGTACACAATTCATCATATGAATAAATAATAAACAACCAACATAATATATATTTTACATGCAACCCACAAGACTCCCACTAGAGTTGATCATTCAGGTATCGTATACTCATTGATCTAGTATGACCATCATGCTTTCTCTGCGCAAGAGGCTTTGTCAGTGGATCTGCAATATTCTTCTCAGTCGGCACTCTGCAATTGTTCACATCTCCTCGTTCGACAATCTCACGAATAAGATGGAACCGCCGAAGTATGTGCTTGGAGCGCTGATGGGATCTAGGTTCCTTAGATTGTGCAATTGCACCATTATTATCATAGTAGAGAACTACGGGACCAACAATGCTAGGAACTACATCTAGCTCGCCGATGAATTTCCTAATCCATACAGCCTCCTTCGCTGCATTTGCCGCAGCGATATACTCAGCCTCAGTTGTAGAATCAGCAACTGTCTCTTGCTTGGAACTCTTCCAGCTCACAGCTCCTCCATTCAGGCAAAACACAAACCCTGACTGAGACTTCGAATCATCCCTATCAGTTTGGAATCTGGCATCTGTGTAACCACTTACAACGAGCTCTTCCTCTCCACCATACACCAAGATTACATCCTTAGTCCTTCTCAAGTACTTCAGGATATTCTTCACGGCTATCCAGTGACATTCATCGGGATCATACTGATACCTGCTAGTCATGCTCAAAGCAAAAGAGACATCGGGTCGAGTACATAACATTGCATACATGATTGACCCAATTGCCGAAGCATATGGAATCAGCTTCATGCGGTCCTTATCTTCACAAGATTTTGGACACTGGTCCTTAGAGAGATTTACACCATGAGACATGGGCAAAAATCCTTTCTTGGACTCAAGCATGTTGAACCGCTTCAACACCTTCTCAATGTACGTACTCTGGGTCAAACCCAGCAACTTCTTCGATCTATCTCTATAGATCTTAATACCGAGTATGTAAGTCGCTTCACCCAAGTCCTTCATAAAAAAGCAGTTCCCTAGGTTGTTCTTAACAACTTTCAGGGTAGGTACGTCATTCCCGATCAGCAGTATGTCATCTACATACAATATCAGGAAGACAACAATGCTCCCACTGATTCGCTTGTAAACACACGGTTCATCTTCATTCTTGACAAAACCAAACTCTTTGATCTTCTCATCAAAACGAAGATTCCAACTTCTAGAGGCCTGTTTCAATCCATAGATGGACTTATTCAGCTTGCATATTTTAGTGGCTTTATTTGGGGATACAAAACCCTAGGGTTGTGTCATGTACACTTCCTCAAGGAGGTTTCCATTCAGGAAAGCCGTTTTGACATCCATCTGCCAGATCTCGTAGTCATAATACGCAGCAATAGCAAGCAATATCCTAATGGACTTTACCATGGCAACAGGGGAAAAGGTCTCATCATAGTCAACACCATGAATTTGCTTAAAACCCTTAGCCACCAGTCGCCCTTTGAATGTCTGTACAATCCCATCCATGTCGGTCTTCTTCTTGAAGACCCACTTGCACCCTATGGGTCGTACCCCTTCAGGTGGTTCCACCAAGTTCCAAACTTGGTTTGTATACATGGAGTCCATTTCAGATTTCATAGCCTCAAGCCATTTGTCGGAGTCCGGTCCATTCATAGCCTCTTGGTAGGTCGCTGGTTCATCATCATGATCCATAAGCAACACATTACCTATTTGAGACACGAGAAATCCATATCTCTCAGACTAAAACCTTGGTCTACCAGATCTACGTAGGACTTGTATCTCTTGAGCAGGTTCTCTAGCTACAACATCTTGTAGTCTTGGATCAGAATCCAATTCTGGTTCATTCACTACTTGTGGTTCTTGAACTTCTTCAAGTTCTACCTTTTGTGTCTTTTTTGATAAGAACTCTTTCTCCAAGAAGACACCCGTCCTTGCGACAAACACTTTGCCCTAAGAAGGTAGGTAAAAGTAATATCCTTTTGTTTCCATAGGATATCCCACCAGATAACACTTATCTGATTTGGGTTCCAGCTTGTCAGGCATTTGACGTCGTACGTATGCCTCACAGCCCCAAATTTTAATGAATGACATACTGGGACGCTTCCCAGTCCATATCTCATATGGTGTCTTTAGAACCGTTTTCGTCGGAGCGCGATTCAGTGTCATTGCAGCAGTCTCTAAAGCAAAACCCCAAAAGGAAACAGGCAAGTCTGCATGACTCATCATCGACCGTACCATGTCTAACAGAGTACGATTTCTCCTCTCAGAAACACCATTATGCTGCGGTGTCCTAGGTGAAGTGAGCTGTGATACAATACCACACTCTTTCAGATGATCACGGAACTCATGACTCAGGTATTCGCCACCTCGATCAGATCGGAGTGCTTTAACCTTTTTACCCAATTGGTTCTCCACTTCATTCTTAAACTCTTTGAACTTTTCAAAAGTTTCGGATTTGCACTTCATAAGATACACGTATCCGTATCTACTGAAATCATCAGTAAATAAAACGAAGTAGAAATTCCCACCCCTAGCCATAGAACTCATGGGTCCGCATACATCACTATGTACTATACCCAAAAGATCCTCAACCCTCTCAGTATAACCAGTGAAAGGGTCTTTAGTCATCTTGCCTAATAAACAAGACTCGCATCGCTCAAATGATTCATAATCAAATGAGTCCAATAGTCCATCTTTATGGAGCTTGGATATACGCTTCTCGTTTATATGGCCCAAACGACAATGCCAGAGATATGTGTAACACCCTGCCAGTACGAAAAGTATAACAGTGGGTCCGGCCGGGACCCCACGCCATACAAACCACACTAGCTAGGAGTTAAAAGGTGATAAACAGAAAAGAATACAACTACACGAGAGTACAAAACGTAAGCGGAAGCATTTGATTAAAACATTTCAATTAGAACTGTCCACTATCATAGGAATGAAACAATAATATAGAGTTACGGCCTTAAGGCCTTACATTTACCAAATGTGATAAAAACTCCAAACATACATCGACACGCAGGCCGGCAATACAAGGAAAACAGAAAAGAGGCTGGCCTTCGAGGGCCAACTCATCATAAGGGCCACCGCCCGCTATTTTCCGCTAGGCTCACCTGCACCTGCATAAGAACATTCCACCAAGCGGTGACAAACAAGGTAACGGTCAGCAAAGATGACCAAATTATAACGACCCCACCCCTTTCCCGGGGTGGCGGAGCTTCTACCCTGCAAGCAAGCCATACTAGCACAAGTACTAATATAAAGAAAGTGCAACTACACAAGGTGAGGGTTCAAGCACAATCAATCTTCTAGGTTGAGCATCAAAGAGAAGGGAACCTAGGTATGCACATGATGTTGGTTGGGTTCACCCGAAAGTTCCCCACAACCGCCTAAACAACCGCATGAGGCTAACAACATCAATTCATCACAAACGTGGGTACACATAGCCACACGCTTCATGCTCACAAGGCATGCACCAAAGGTACTTCTTCCCGAGCACCAACACCATCATGACTCCAGAAACTCTAGATGGAAAAGAGCTTTTGGTCGGTCTAGGCAAGACGCCCTTCCCAACCTCTCCCAAGGTCGTTCGGGTTTACAAGAGATAAATCCCCCTACCGCCGAGCCTGGAAATGGGTTCAGTTCAGCCAATTCCCGTGCTCTTGTCATCGATTGAACACACGATGCTGGTATGACATCACCTCGGCCCGTAAGGGTTTAGCACTTGCTAGCGCTAGACAAAACATAAGTTACAACACCCAAGCCTTCACGAGGACTTAGGCTTTACACGTAACCAAAAAGGATGTACAAGGCCACTCCTCAACAATTCTAGTGGTGAAGGTTTGCATTCAACCACTCACAAATCATGGGGCTTTCGCTAGGATCTTCACAAGACGCCTACGCTTAAATCCCAAAATACTATTGCATATATCACATAGTCATTCTCCGGCACGCATTCTAGGCTTAACCTAAATGCAACGTCGCAAATCAAGCATCACCGATTCGGGCTCACGGCCACGAATAGGCTTCAAACACAATGCCTAAATCCGCACGACTATCGGATTTTCTACATGCAATATGCCGGGGACGGACACAATCAACCCGGAGTTCCGAAGAACTTGGGGAAATCCTACACTTCACCCATTTGGTGAAAGGGATTCCTCATGCAAGCATAGAGAAATGAAGGAGAGGACAAATGACAAGTCCAAATATCGGGAGGAAGAATCGTTACCCTAGGAGCGTTCTTCTTCGCCATGGATCCGAGATTCTAGACGGAGGGAAACGACCGCACCGGGCTGCACTCTCCAGATCTAGAAATGGCTCGCGAAACGGAGCTCCGGAGCTCCGTCAATGGAGGGATCTCTCCTTCTTCTTCCTTGCCTCCTTCTTCTTTCTCTAGGTTTGGAGAGAGAAAGGCTTAGAAATTATGAGGATTAACCTCCTCTCATCAGCCCTAAAGACCTCCAGCATCTAATCCTAGCCATTGGATCGGATTCCAAAAGATTTGGACGGACCGATCTCCTTCTCCGCTCAAATTCGTGGAGCAGAATAAACAGGGCACACGATCACTGGTCGTGCGCGAAGAGTAGAAATGGTCGTGCGCACTACCCGAGACAGAACTCCGATTCCTCGCGAATTAACGCACGATCATTGGCACACAATCACTGGTCATGCGCGAAGAGGAGAAATGGTCATGCGCAGAGAACTGCTATGGAATTTTTTAGCCTATCCCGAGAGCAGCACTACCACTCCGCCTACCTCGCTGAACTACGATTTTTGGGGTGTTACAACTCCACCCCCCTTAAAAGAATTTCGTCCCGAAATTCCGAAAACAGTAATAGCAGGAATTACAGTTATAAATTACCTGAGAGAAATAGCTCGGGGTACTCCGCAAGCATCGCTTGCTATCTCTCCCAAGATAGCTCCTCTCAGCCGCAATTGTCCCACCGGACTTTCACCATCTGAATGGACTTGTTCCGCAACTGCTTTACTTCGGTATCTTCGATGCGTAAAGGCTTGACTTTCGTCGACAACCCACTATCAACCGGCACTTTGCCGACCGCAACGATATGAGTAGGCTCTTGCACTGCCTTCCTCAAAACTGAAATGTGAAACACGTCATGTAGACCGCTCAGCTCTGCAGATAGTGCGAGCCGATAAGCCGCATCACCAACACGCTCCACAATCTCAAACGGTCCCAAGTACCTTGGATTGAGCTTCTTCAAGCGTCGAATCCTTGATACCCCTTTGAACGGTTTGATCTTCAAGTAAACCCGGTCGCCAACGGCGAACTCTAGGTTCCTATGCTTGGCGTTGTAATATTTGGCTTGCCTATCCTGGGCAATCAATAGCCTTTCACGTATAGATCGGATCGTCGAAGTTGCTTCCTCAACATCCTTTCGCTTTAATAGCTTAGTATCGCCCGTTTTCGCCCAAGACAACGACGTACGACACTTTTTACCATAGAGGGCCTCGAAGGTAGCCATCTGTATACTGGCTTGGTAGCTATTATTGTAGGCGAACTCGATCATATAGAGATGATCTTCCCACTTCTTTCCAAAATCTAGAGCGCACATTCGAAGCATATCCTCCATAGTCCTGTTGGTTCTCTCGGTCTGTCCATCCGTTTGTGGGTGGAAGGCCGCACTGAACTTCAATTTCATGCCCAACAGTTCATGGATAAGCCTCTAATCTTTCGATGTGAAATGCCCATCACGATCGCTGACGATGCTATGAGGGACACCGTGAAGTCTCACAATACTATCAACATTGAGCTTCGCTAGCTTTTCTACAGAATCATCCTTCCGGTTCGGAATAAAATGCGATACCTTCGTCAATCGGTCCACGATCACCCAAATGGCGTCGTTTCCCTGTTGTGATCTCGGCAATCCGTGCACGAAATCCATCGAGATATCATCAAACTTCCACTCCGGAATCGGCAAGGACTTCAAAAATCCATCGGGACGTTGACATTCCGCCTTCACCAACGCGCAAGTATTACACTTGGCCACGTAGAGGGCAATGTCTTTCTTCATACCCTGCTACCAGAAAAGTTTCTTCATGTCCACGTACATTTTCGTGCTCCCCAGGTGGATAGAGTACTTGGTATGATGAGCCTCGTACATCAACTCCGCCCGTAGAGTGCCAATGTTTGGGACACATAATCTGCCCTCTTTCCACATAAGGCCATCTTCGAAGGAGAAATTAGCATTTAACCCATCAACGGTTTCCGCTTTATAGCGTTTCATGCTCTCATCCAGCTCCAATGCCTGTCGAACTTGGTCGGCAAGGTCGTAATGAACCTCCGTCCAGTTCAAGCATGATGAAGTAGACGCTCTCCTATCAACGCAAATGATCTCCATTTCTTCTAGTTCGCGGATTAGACGCTCATCGTGCATCAAAATCCAATTTGCTTGAGCGGGAGCCCGACGACTCCCTTTCCAGGAGTATATTTGATGTCGAAGGTGTAGTCCCCCAGGAACTCCATCCACCTCCACTGACGCATATTCAACTCCCTTTGATCCAGCAGGTACTTGAGGCTCTTGTGGTCGGTAAAGATGTCGATCTTCACGCCATACAAATAATGCCTCCAAAGCTTAAGAGCAAATACCACGGCCGCTAGCTCCAAATCATGGACCGGGTAATTCCTCTCATGAACCTTCAGTTGAAGGGAGCCGTAGGCAATTACCTTTCCGAACTGCACTAGGACACAACCCAAACAACTCCCCGAGGCGTCGCTATAAATTTCGTAGCCTTCCGTACCACATGGCGAGCATAGAATGGACGTCGTGGTCAGACGGCTCTTCAGCTCTTCAAAAGCTCGTGCGCACTCGGGCGACCAAACAAACTTATGATCTTTCCTAGTCAGTTTAGTGAGAGGAAGTGCAATCCTCGAGAAGTTTTCCACAAAGCGCCTATAATAGCCGGCAAGTCCTAAGAAACTTCGGACTTCCGCCACGTTTTTCAACAAAGGCCAGGCTCGGATCGCTTCTATCTTCGACGGATCAACCGCAATTCCATCTCCACTAACGACGTGACCAAGGAATGCTATTGACGGTAGCCAAACTCGCACTTGGAGAACTTGGCATATAGTTGACTCCTCCTCAAGGTGCTCAGAACTGCGTGCAGATGCCCTACATGCTCCTCTTTCGACTTAGAGTATACCAAAATGTCGTCGATGAAGATGATCACAAATTGATCCAAATACTCCCGGAACGTTCCGTTCATTAAGTCCATGAATACCGACGGTGCATTAGACAGACCGAACGGCATCACCGTTAACTCATAGTGCCCAAAGCGGGTTCTGAACGCTGTCTTTGGAATGTCACATTCCCTTATCCGCAGTTGGTAATAACCGGACCTTAGGTCCAGTTTGGAGTATACCGTCGACCCAACCAGTTGGTCAAGTAAGTCGTCGATTCTCGGAATCGGATAACGGTTCCTCTCGGTCAGCTTGGTCCGCTACTACTAGGACAACACAAAACTGGTCTTAGGCCCCGAATCCTTCAACGAGGTGAAGAACATCTTCGTGCCTCTTCACAGCTTCTCCTATTCGCGCTCACTCGAGATCTATTGGGCAGCATTACCTCCAATCTATCCTTGACTAAGGTAAATGTCAATTCGATTCATAACATGAAGTCCTTAGACAAATTGGAAAACGATGCTCCCACACCAACAGAGCTCTCGTCGAATAGTCGATAATTAGGACAAGGCCTAATTGCACATAAATACAAGACATAAAATTTTGTTGTCAACAGATACAGTGGACACATTTCTATCTCTATCCGCACACGGGGTAGAAATCATATTAGGAGATGGTCATCCATACCTGTGGCAACATCGCATTGTTGAATGACCTCTTGCTGGCCATAAGAGTAGACTCTCGGCTGGGTTAGAGAAAACTTTGGAATCGAAGACTCCACCGCCTTGCCTTTCTCCATAGAAGCTGAACCCATCACACGAGCATAGTCAACTTCTCAATTTTTTGCTTTTGGGGGACCACTTCGACACACTCGGGCTTTGTGTCCCACCTTTCCGCAAGTGAAACAAATTAAGGAACACCGTGCAGTCTTAACTTCCACAGAGTTGAACTTTCTCTTGTTTCTTCTGAACTCAGACTTGGACTGAGAGACCGACGCATGAAACTCATTGAAGTCTTTCGCGCACGGCATACTCTTCATATCCATTTCCAGAGATTTAGCTATTTTCACTAAGACGTTGAAGCCGAGTAACTTTGGACCCACAAGCATTAGTCTTAAGTCATCTCGCAGACCATTGTAGAACTTGTTGACCTTGGTTTCCTCATCTTCCCACATAGACCTCTCATAACGATTCCGACTGATGAACTCCTTCAGGTACCCATCCACTGAGTGCTCTCCCTGCTCTAGGTGTGAACACTGATCTTGTAGTGCAGGAATCTCGGTTAGGGGTATGAACTTTAGAAGGAAAGACTCATGGAAGTTTTCCCAAGAGATTTCGGTAAGTTGTCTCCCACCAAACTTGTGCACCAACTCCTCTTCCCACCAAAGTCTTGCTTCTCTTATAAGTAGGAAGATGGTTAAGGCTACCAACATATCTTTGCTTATAAGCATTGACATTAAAGTCCTCTTTATTTCTGACAACCACTCAGCAGCTCTCCCAGGGGATTCCGTCCCCGCGAAGGATGGAGGGTTGAGGCTCAGAAAGTACTTTAATTGATGGTCACGCGCTCGCCCCACAACTACCTGCGCAACTCAATGTTCCACCCTCAGCTCTACCGCAGGTTCCACTGCAGCAACAGTTACAGGGGCCACATCCAGAGTCGGAGTAGTAGGTTGTGCAAGCCGCACAGACTGAGTGTTGATCATCGCGAAAACCACTTCAGCGACTAACTTGATCATCTCAGCCGAAGGAGTGGTCGCTGGCACCTCAGACAACCCACTATTTTCAGTGGTGTTACGGGGTCGAGACTGCCCCGCAGCACTTCTAGTCACCTATAATCATGCAAGGCACAATTTAGTGACCGAAAACATAGCAAACAACAATCATGGAACGCTCAGGTTCCGCAAACAAGTTTGTTTTTCCATTCCTAAGTGGACATTCTTATTAGTTTTTGTTGTTTTAGGTGAATGCACATCCCGTGGACACCACCCCTTAAAAGGAATTCGTCCCGAATTCGCTAAACTACGGATCGACGCCCTAAGTCCGATACCAAATTGTAACACCCTGCCAGTACGAAAAGTATAACAGCGGGTCCGGCCGGGACCCCACGCCATACAAACCACAGTAGCTAGGAGTTAAAAGGTGATAAACAGAAAAGAATACAACTACACGAGAGTACAAAACGTAAGCGGAAGCATTTGATTAAAACATTTCAATTAGAACTGTTCACTATCATAGGAATGAAACCATAATATAGAGTTACGACCTTAAGGCCTTACATTTACCAAATGTGATAAAAACTCCAAACATACATCGGCACGCAGGCCGGCAATACAAGGAAAATAGAAAAGAGGCTGGCCTTCGAGGGCCAAGTCAGCATAAGGGCCACCGCCCACTATTTTCCGCTAGGCTCACCTGCACCTGCATAAGAACATTCCACCAAGCGGTGACAAACAAGGTAACGGTCAGCAAAGCTGACCAAATTATAACGACCCCACCCCTTTCCCGGGGTGGTGGAGCTTCTACCCTACAAGCAAGCCATACTAGCACAAGTACTAATATAAAGAAAGTGTAACTACACAAGGTGAGGGTTCAAGCGCAATCAATCTTCTAGGTTGAGCATCAAAGAGAAGGGAACCTAGGTATGCACATGATGTTGGTTGGGTTCACCCGAAAGTTCCCCAAAACCGCCTAAACAACCGCATGAGGCTAACAACATCAATTCATCACAAACGTGGGTACACACAGCCGCACGCTTCATGCTCACAAGGCATGCACCAAAGGTACTTCTTCCCGAGCACAAACACCATCATGAGTCCGAAAAATCTAGATGGAAAAGAGCTTTTGGTCGGTCTAGGCAAGACGCCCTTCCCAACCTCTCCCAAGGTCGTTCAGGTTTACAAGAGATAAATCCCCCTACCGCCGCGCCTAGAAACGGGTTCAGTTCAGCCAATTCCCGTGCTCTTGTCATCGATTGAACACACGATGCGGGTATGACATCACCTCGGCCCGTAAGGGTTTAGCACTTGCTAGCGCAACACAAAACATAAGTTACAATACCCAAGCCTTCACGAGGACTTAGGCTTTACACGTAACCAAAAAGGAGGTACAAGACCACTCCTCAACAATTCTAGTGGTGAAGGTTTGCATTCAACCACTCACAAAGCATGGGGCTTTCGCTAGGATCTTCACAAGACGCCGACGCTTAAATCCCACAATACTATTGCATATATCACGGAGTCATTCTCTGTCACGCATTCTAGGCTTAACCTAAATGCAATGTCGCAAATCAAGCATCACTGATTCGGGCTCAAGGCCACGAATAGGCTTCACACACAATGCCTAAATCCGCACGACTACCGGATTTTCTACATGTAATATGCCGGGGACGGACACAATCAACCCGGAGTTCCTAAGAACTTAAGGAAATCCTAAACTTCACCCATTTGATGAAAGGGATTCCTCATGCAAGCATAGAGAAATGAAGGAGAGGACAAATGAAAATTCCAAATATCAGGAGGAAGAATCGTTACCCTAGGAGCGTTCTTCTTCGCCATGGATCCGAGATTCTAGGCGGAGGGAAACGACCGCACCGGGCTGCACTCTCCAGATCTGGAAACGGCTCGCGAAACGGAGCTCCGGAGCTCCGTCAATGGCGGGATCTCTCCTTCTTCTTCCTTGCCTCCTTCTTCTTTCTCTAGGTTTGGAGAGAGAAAGGCTTAGAAATTATGAGGATTAACCTCCTCTCATCAGCACTAAAGACCTCCAGCATCTATTCCTAGCCATTGGATCGGATTCCAAAATATTTGGACGGACCGATCTCCTTCTCCGCTCAAATTCGCGGAGCAGAATAAATAGGGCGCACGATCACAGGCGCACGATCACTGGTCGTGCGCGAAGAGGAGAAATGGTCGTGCGCACTACCCAAGACAGAACTCCGATTCCTTGCAAATTAACGCACGATCATTGGCGCACGATCACTGGTCGTGCGCGAAGAGGAGAAATGGTCGTGCGCAGAGAACTGCTACGGAATTTTTTAGCCTATCCCGAGCGCAGCACTACCACTCCGCCTACCTCGAGGAACTACGATTTTTGGGGTGTTACAATATGTAGGATTTGAGTCATTTGTTCTTAGTCTTTTATTATTATCTACATTATAGATCGGATGGTCCAGGTTCAAAACATAAAGACCATTAAACAATTGAGCTACAGCATAACAAACATCATTCTTAAATATAGAACAACAATTGTTCTTAATTATAAAAGAAAATCCAATCATGTCTAAGCATGAAATGGATATAATGTTTCTAGTTATGGCCGGAACAAAATAACAATTATTAAGTTCTATTACAAGCCCACTGGGCAAAGAAAGACGGTAAACCCCTACGGCTACAGCAGCAACTCTTGCTCCATTGCCGACGCGCAGGTCCACCTCTCCTTTACTCAGCAATCTTCTCCTTCTCAGTTCCTGCACATTTTTACAAATGTGAGAACCACATCCGGTATCCAATACCACATATGAAGAAGCAGAAAGGTTTATCTCTATAACGTAAATATTCAAAGCGGAAGTCATACCTCCCTTCATTTTCTGCAGACCCTCAATGTATGAAGGACAATTCCTCCTCCAATGACCAGCCTTGCCACAGTGGTGGCATTTCCCTTCCTTCACGGTGCTCTTCCTTTTCAGCGCAGAAGATTTGGGCTCAAGATGTGACTTAGGTCCCACCTTCGTCTTCTTGAAGCCCTTCGCCTTACCCTTGCCTTTATGTACCATCAATATGGGACTAGCAGGCTTGGCCTTCTTCATGTTTATCTCGGCAGTTCCCAACATGCCTAGGAGCTCGGGCAGTGTCTTGTCTATTTCATTCATGTTGTAGTTCAAGACGAACTGCTCATAATTATCCGGCAACGATTGCAGGATAAGATCTGTGGCCAACTCTTGACCCAGAGGAAAACCCAGTCTTTCCAGGTTCTCTATATACCCAATCATCTTGAGTACGTGAGTACCAACCGAGTCTCGAGCTCTCATTTTGCACTGAAATAATGACTTCGTGACATTGAACCTCTCTTGACGAGCTTGCCCTTGAAACATTTTCTTTAGGTGCTCGTCAATCTCCTTGCACCCCATGTTCTCGTGTTGC
This sequence comes from Dactylorhiza incarnata, assembly GCA_033032865.1. Taxonomy (NCBI): domain Eukaryota; kingdom Viridiplantae; phylum Streptophyta; class Magnoliopsida; order Asparagales; family Orchidaceae; genus Dactylorhiza; species Dactylorhiza incarnata. The sequence goes on along the minus strand of JAWHQI010000033.1, from coordinate 6,247,551 downwards.
TTCTGAAGCTCAGAGTTCATGGTGGCAAGCATAAGGCACTCGACGTCTAGGGCGTCATCGGTATACTTCTTATAAGCATCCTTATCAACACGGGATGAGTTCCCGGTCGGCACCTCGGGGGCTTCTTCTTCCAAGACGTAGAGCTTTCGCTCTTGCCTGAGAACAATTCTCAGGTTCCTGTACCAGTCCATGTAGTTCGTCCCACTTAGCTTGTCCTTCTCAAGGATAGCTCTCAGGGACAAGGTGGAATGTGATCCACTTGCCATGGAATTCTACAAGAATTCATGCAGAATTTAATCAGTACCAAAATTTCAAAATACAATTTATTTTAATTTGGACTTCAATTAAATACTCCCACTATTTTATTCAAATTGATAGCCCTCACTATCAATTCGTAGAGTCCATGCGAGCTACTCTCTTAGTGGACAAGACCCGTATTTCACCAACACAATGAGTCAGCTTTGGCTTTTCTCTCACTATGCAGTTATTTAGGTAGGCTACGCTTGCCAATTGCATCCTCATGCAACTCTTGTATGGTTGGTGAATAACTCCTTATTCGCATCCATCATATGGTGCAAGCCAACCCTATGCCTCTAGGCACTCAACCTTTGAGGTGACCTAGTTAAGTTAGACCCGATGTCGACAGTGGGATATCATAATTATCCGCTCGCACCCTTACCAAGATAGATTAATGCACCTTGCTTTGGCAAGCCCACATTTCATCGATCGAGGCAGGAAGAGTGTCATCCATCGGAAGGCATCCAAATACTTAATATTTGATGAAGGGATTTTTAATAATAGGTTAACACTTAACCATGATCAACATTTGATCAGTGTGCACATCCACAGAAAAACGGGCTTTCTAAAAATCCACATGCATCCCTTATGTGCACAACATAAGACTATCAACCTTTGATAGACGAAAGGGCTAAATCTGGACATTTAGAACTCTTCCAAATCTTCAGATTTACATGCATTGGACAAAGGCAAAGACAACTCGACTTAAAGCAGTAGACAAGCTCGTCTCTCATTGTTGGATTCAAAATCCAAAACAATACAAGGGTTCATTAACCACTTGAGGGACAGTTACTACTAAGGAGACAACAATTTCTAACAATTAGAAATTACCATGAAATCCCAGACGTTCCTGGCGGGGTTCCAAGGGGCCGCTCCCCTGGCGGGGTCTTAGGGGCAGAGCCCCGTCCAAATTTTTCAAAATCACCACCGAATTCCATTGGAAAAATCATCAACTTTTGATGTTCCAGGAAGAAATCTTGACATTTAGAACGCTTCCAAATACCTAGATTTGCACGTACTGGAATAACCTAACTTATGAAACAACATTCATGGCCGCAACCTAGCTCTGATACCACTGTTGGGTTTTCTACAACCATACATCATATGTAGGCGCAGCGGAAATAAAGAGAACAACCCAAAAGAGTTTGGATCGGGCCATGAACATTGAATCAAGATGTTAATCAAAACTACTAGGTAGAAAAATTACCTTTGCGGGATTGGATCAAATCCAACCTAGGTGCTCCAAGATGAAATCCGAATTTCTGCCTTGAGTTCTTCAAGGATCGAAATAGATCGATCCCTCTCCAGAAGTCCACACAAGCGATGAAGAACCCTAGCTTCTTGTCGCACAAGAACTAGGTCGGAGAAGGAAGCTCTCAACGTCCTCACGGACTGCTAGGTCCGATCCAGAGGAGGCGGCGACCGGCGGCGATGTCTATCGGAGGCGGAACGATGATCGGCGGACGGAACGAGAACAGCCGGAACGCTTCCGTCGTTTCTCTCTCGCGAAAAGGCTCGATCTTAAAAACTGTCTCATTCGAAGCCCTAAACACGTTCCTTTTATAAGCAAGGCTTAAAACCGGCTATCCGCAGACCAGAGGGAAAAACAGAAAATCTGTCCAGATTTACATTCGCCGAATTCGACTAATCACATTAACTGAATCCGGCGAAACCATTTCGACTATATAAATTCGGCTGTATAAATTCGGCAAAACCCTTTCGTCGAATTTGCCATTAGCCGAATTTGTCTAAACCCTTTAGCCGAATTCGGTTAATCCCATTAGCCGAATTCATCTAAACCATTTAGTCGAATTCGGTTAATGCCTTTAGCCGAATTACCTAATGTAAATCCGTTCGTTTACACACTTTAAACGATTTCCCTTTTGAGACATTCTCAACTTTATTCCAAGCAGTCATAGGATTGGTCCTCCACTCATATCCAATATGAGTAAGGCCAACACAATCCTTTCTCCAATTTCTCCAAACGCTTTAATGTGCGACCCTATAGGCTCATATTGCGTTGGCAGCAAGACTAACTGTTGATTGCATTGAGATCACCTCAGAAACTCCAACAAAGGGCTCATATCATAGAGAAGAGATAACTTTCTCTAATCGATTTCAATCCAAAAGTGTTGGAACCTTAGTTTTGATTTGAGTTAGGATCCATCTTTAATGTCTAAGTTTCTATCATAAAACATCTTATAACTTAGATCATATCCCATTAAGATGGAAGGCTGAAAATATATGTAATTAATAGGCTGAGAAAATAAGAGAAATATAATAATTATATATGTTCTCTGCGTTCGACGAACGGCTATCTGCATTCGACGAACGGCGCTCTGCAGTCGACGAATTATATCCTTTCTGCGCTCGACGAAGTACATCTATCTCAGCGGTCGACGAAGTACAGCTATCTCAGCGGTTGACGATCACGTCTCAGCGGTTGACGAAATCCAGCCATCTCAGCGGTCGAAAAAAAGCTGCGTTCAATGATCTCAAGTCTGCGTTCGACGAATATTCAGCAGAAGCTCAGAACGACGAATTAAATGTTCAGATCGACAAACTTGAAGCTGAGCTCGATGAATTTATCATCAACAATTATATTTCTCCTTTCTCAGCTCGTCTAATATTCTCAGCAATATTCTTGATTAATTTCTAATTATATATTGCTATATATTGATGCCTTTATAAATTAACAATATAGCCGTTGCAGCATTAAATATTATAGCCATTGCAGATAAGCTAAAGACGACAATTTATCTTCTCGAGGAATCTAGGAAATGAAGGAGACATTATCTCCTTCCATGTCGGGCAAGAATTCAAATCAGCCTAGAAGTCTTCTCCAATATATACAAAAAGAGAAGAGCAGAGAAGTAGAAAAAAGAGAGAACAAGAAAAGAGAGAAAGGAATATACAGATACAGGAAGAGAAAAACAGAGAAGAAAAAAGAAGAAGCATATCTAATATATTATTTATCTTCTTTTTGCTAACTCCTTTTTGCAGATCATCTTCATCCTGAGACACCAAACAATACCATTTGCTCAGGATCAAACTGCATAAGAAGAAAAGGAGTTATTACAATCAAGAGAAGAAGCCTCCACAAACTGTCATCAATTCCAATCAGACAGGGGGAGCTCTTCAACATCATCTTCAAAGATCCAATCTCAACAAACCATCAGGATCTTCAAGAGTCTTCTTAGCAAAAGAAGAACATTATATTTTCTATTATCTTTTTTACCTGTATAAAGGGTTATAACTCCCTTCAAAAGTTACAGCCATTGGTGGCAGGGCACCTGATCAAAAACCTATAGTTGGGTTAGAGTACCTGATCAAAAGCTCCCTTGGTGTGTGGACACCTGATCAAAAACCCCTTGGTGGCAGGGCACCTGATCAACAACCTGTAGTGGATTCCTACCAAGTGTGGTAGAAGAGTAGATGTACCCGGGTTTAGTGGGGAACTACTATATTTCCTTGTGTCGTCTGTGATGTGATTATTTTACTGTGTTGCTGTGCCTTCTTTGTGTTTGCTTTTATTACTCACTCAGCACTACACATATATATATATATATATATATATATATATATATATATATCACTATTTTTAAATAACCTAAAAATCTTTAACTTAAGAACTAAACTCACTTTCAATTGGTATCAAAGCAGGTTGATTATATTAATCACCTTCAACTGATACTCAATTGCACCTTCAATTGGTATCAGAGGGTAGTTGATTATTTATACAGGCTAACACCTGAATCATAAAGATCAATTAGTTCTTGATTTTTTTTAAAGGTTTTTTCTAAAATCTAATAGCACAAGAAGATTTTATAATCACTAGTCCACCAATCTGTAATTTGGATAGATTTTCCTTATGGCAAGTAAGAATTAAATTATATATGAATGCCATAGATGAAGATATTTACAGATCTATTTTGACAGGACCTCCATCTTCAATTTCTTCAACAGATGATCAAGAGAAGCTGAAAAGTGCTGATGCAAAGGTCATGGACAGATTGGCTCAATCAAAGTCAAAAGACATTCTTCAAAGAGTTGTTGATTGCACTTCAGCAAGGGGCATCTGGAACTCCCTCTCAAGGATGGTAAATGAATCTTCTTCCACTGCTTCCACTAATTGTATTTATGATGCAAAACCATTTTCAAGATCAAGTGAAGAAGAAGAACAACAACAAAAAGCTAGAGCTTTCTGCATGTTGGCCATATATGGCTCAAACCACATCTCAGATGCAGAAAAGGTAAATGAGGTAACTTGAAATCCCAACTCTACCTCTGAAAATTACAAATCAGATTTTAAAATTCTATATACATATGTAATAAAATCTGAGAAGGAAATTATAAAAGAGTTAATAGAAATAAATATTTTAATTCCTGAAAATAGTAAACTTAAAGAAAAATTGAAAAACTCATAAGAACAAATTATTTCTTTGAAAAATAAGTCAATTAAGGCTAAAGAAAAAGAAATATTTTATGTTCAGCAAAATCAAAATAATTTTTCAAATTTTTATTTTAATGAGATAAAAAGGCCAATATATCTAATTATATAGCATTTGTTTTTATCTATTTTAAAACTTTTATAATTAAACAGCAATTATAAGATTCATTTAAATTTTTCTATCATAAAAACAAAGTTAGATAACTTCACATTCTTACAGATTTTCTCCAAAATCATGTTGAGCATTCTTCTCAGATTGCATAGATCAGAAATGATCAGAGCACTGAGTATGAGTCTCTTCTGATAAGGGGGTTCTATAGAAGGAAGGCATCAGACAATATTTTTCTGAATTTAAAAATTCCTTAGAATCCAATAACAACTGTAGCAATTCATATCATTAAAATCCCATTTAAATCAAAATCTAGGAAATCAGAAATTGCTTGGTTTTAAAAGAAGAAATTTAGAATTTAAAAGAAGAAGAAAACAATATAATTTACGATTAAATGTTTTCAAAAAGAACAAATAAATTCTTCTATTTTTAAACAAACTTTATATTATTCTCAGAAATAATCTCTGACCCGTATGCCTTAAGTTATTCAATATTTTCTTATGCTTAGGTATCCTAAACCAAATAGGGGGAGATTATTAGAACACATAGTCTTGATTTGGATTAGGATCCCAACTCAAATAGGGGGAGATTGTTGGAACCTTAGTTTTGATTTGAGTTAGGATCCATCTTTAATGTCTAAGTTTCTATCATAACACATCTTATAACTTAGATCAAATCCCATTAAGATAGAAGGCTGAAAATATATGTAATTAATAGGCTGAGAAAATAAGAGAAAGATAATAATTATATATGTTCTCTGTGTTGGACGAACGACTATCTTCGTTCGACGAACAGTGCTCTGCAGTCGATGAATTATATCCTTTCTACGCTCAACGAAGTACAACTATCTCAGCGGTCGAAGATCCCATCTCAGCGGTCGACGAAGTACAACTATCTCAGCGGTCGACGATCCCGTCTCAGCGGTCGATGAAATCCAGCCGTCTCAGCAGTCGACGAAAAGCTGTATTCGATGATCTCAAGTCTGCGTTCGACGAATATTCAGCAGAAGCTCAAAACGACGAATTAAATGTTCAGATCGATGAACTTGAAGCTGAGCTCGACAAATTTATCATCAGCAATTATATATCTCCTTTCTCAGCTCGTCTAATATTCTCAGTAATATTCTTGATTCATTTCTATTTATATATTGATATATATTGCTGACTTTATAAATTAACAATATAGCCATTACAGCATTAAATATTATAGCCATTGCAGATAAGCCAAAGACGGCAATTTATCTTCTTGAGGAATCTGGGAAATGAAAGAGACATTATCTCCTTCCTTGTCGGGCAAGAATTCAAATCAGCCCAGAAGTCTTCTCCAGAATATATACAAAAAGAGAAGAGCAGAGAAGTAGAAAAAAGAGAGAATAAGAAAAGAGAGAAAGGAATATACAGATACAGGAAGAGAAAAACAGAGAAGCAAGAAGAAGAAGCAGATCTAATATATTATTTATCTTCTTTTTGCTAACTCCTCTTTGCAAATCATCTTCATCCTGAGACACCAAACAATATCATTTGCTCAGTATCAAACTGCATAAGAAGAAAAGGAGTTATTACAATCAAGAGAAGAAGCCTCCACAAACTGTCATCAATTCCAATCAGACAGGGGGAGCTCTTCAACATCATCTTCAAAGATCCAATCTCAACAACACATCAGGATCTTCAAGAGTCTTCTTAGAAAAAGAAGAACATTATATTTTCTATTATCTTTTTTACCTGTATAAAGGATTATAACTCCCTTCAAAAGTTACAGCCATTAGTGGCAGGGCACCCGATCAAAAACCTGTAGTTGGGTTAGAGCACCTGATCAAAATCTCCTTTGGTGTGTGGACACCTGATCAAAAACCCCTTGGTGGCAGGGCACCTGATGAACAACCTGTAGTGGATTCCTACCAAGTGTGGTAGAAGAGTAGATGTACCCAGGTTTAGTGGGGAACTACTATATTTCCTTATGTCGTCTGTGATGTGATTATTTTGCTGTGTTGCTGTGCCTTCTTTGTGTTTGCTTTTATTACTCACTCAGCACTACACATATATATATTTCACTATTTTTAAATAACCTAAAAAGCTTTAACTTAAGAACTAAACTCACTTTCAAAAAGCATTTTTGTAAGCTATATCTGTATGCACCCCACCACAGTAAACTTCAAATTAACTTATAAGTTCCTTATTGACTGAGCTAGACCAAGTCATCAACATGAAAGTTGCAGGTCTTGGTCTGACCTTTCCAAAATAGGGTGGCACATTTTTTGAGGTGGTGTATAACTCCATGAATCTTTTTTAAAGATCTTGTGACATGAACATTTGAACATTGTATGATTTGTGTATTTTTCAGTCATATGACCTAATATGAACTTGAAAATTTTGTGTATGAACTCGTTGAAAGGTTTATAAACTGTATGAAAAGATTCATAATTTTTGGGGACATATTTTACTAAAGTTTAAAATAAAATACATCAATATGTCACACTTTCATAGAATTGAAAAAATGAGTCTTAAACACTTCAATAAATCCCTAAATTTTTATAGCACTCCAATAATGTCATGAATGACCTTGGTTTAAGTCTTGAAAAGGTTTGAACTTCATTTGGCCACTTTATAAAAATATACATGCTAAGGGTATGGTTTAATTATTCAATATGTCATATTTTCATATAATTGAAATAAATGAGTCATAAACCCTTCGATAAATCCCTAAATTTTTATAGCACACTAATAAGGTCATGACTAACCTAAGTTTAAGTTTTGAAAAGGTTTGAACATCATTTGACAACTTTATAAAAATATTCATTATAAGGGTATGGTTTAATCATTCAATATGTCACACTTCAAATAATTGAAATATATAAGTCTTAAACCCTTCAATAAATCCCTAAATTTTTATAGCACTCTAATAATTCCATGGTTGGCCTTGGTTAAATCTTTGAAATGGTTTGAACTTCATTTGAATACTTTATAAAAATATACATTCTAAGGGTATGGTTTAAACTTTTAAAATTGTCACACCTTCATATAAATTCAATATTTTGACCTTAATCCTCTTAATAAATTCCCCAAATTCTTATACCCCTCTTATAATATCATGACAAATCTTGGCCTCCATCCTTGAGAAGTTTGGACTTAATTTAATCATCTTGCAATTTATATATCTTAAAATAGTATAGTATGATTTCTCACCATTTTGCACTAATAAATTTATAAGATGTCTTGATCTTGGACATTTATTATAGATGGTTAAATTCTTTCTTGATCCCTCATTCTAACATGCTTAAATATTTAATTAAGTTGTGAGAACACTATCACGAGTATCTCGGTTATTGTTTATATTTCAGAATAACACATATATATTACTGATAAACTCTTTTATGCAATAGCTTAAATTTTGTGGAAAGGCTAATGTTAACCTTAACATATGTCAGTGAGAACTACATTTTAATTCATCTGATTGGTACCTAGGACAGAGGTTAGTGGTGAGATAGGGATGTAGGGATGACCACAAAATGGAGATCGCTACTAAAATAATGCTCTCTACGCCCTTCACATTTAGATCTACCGCACCTACACAAGCATCTATCGCCCACAAATACGCTATCCTCTCGCACACATAAACCAATCCAATTGGAGAAGCGTTGACTCTAAAACAATGATAAAAAATGAGTCAATAAATTCCCAAAAATTAACGCAAAGGTTGTCAATCCTTTTTGAGGGCAAGATCAATGTGATAGGCCAAGATCCGCTCAAGCAAAGTGGACCTACCCGATCCGGAAAAATAGAAATGCGGGGAACAACGATTTTAATCAAAGATTTAAAAGCGATTGAAATTTTAAAATCGCGGAGAACACGATGGTTCAACCTCCAAAAATCTAAAGAAAGAATCACTAGGAGATGGAGAAGAAGTTACCCAACCCTTAGCGGTAAGCACTCTTGATAACTTGTGGGAGAATCACTCTCTCCACGATTTCCACCGGAGTCGCACCGAATGGACCTTTCGGCATCGCACCGAGAGGGGTTGCTGTTCTTCTTCCTTGGAGTCTCACCAAGAAACCTCGCCGTATTCTCCCAAGAGGAGAGGCCGAAACTTGGAGAAGAAGGAGGCAGGGGGCGGCTCCTCACAAGCCTTGGCCGAATTTCTCAATGAGAGAGGGGGCTGTTTTTAGGTTTTCAATAACTTCCTTTCATTCTCTTAAGCACTCTTATATATAGGAGTTACAAAACAAACCTAACCATCCAAGATTGAGATGAAGATCTCATCACTCCGGATGGCTAATAACACACCAAATGTCTAATTGCACATCAACAAAACATAAAGCATAAAATAAAATATTACAAGTTCCGCACTTTAAAGAAAATAATTAGAAACTAAAAATTAAGCTTTTTAGAGGCCTTAAATAAGCTTTGCGCACCGCGGACGGAGCTTGTAACGTTGCTTTCCGTTAGCGGCCATTGAGTCATCATGTCGCCTAAAATCTTTATGTTGCAGCACATCCAGCTCCGGTCTATCATTCTCTGGTGGTGTAGATGTCGCGGCATCAATCCTCCCCCGCTCAAATTCACGTATCACCGATGCGTGGTCCAGGAGATAGCGGTGGAGAAGGGCAGCATCCAATCGTCGAAGCTCCGACTCGAGTACCCATGAGTCGTCGGAAGGTGGCCGATCTCGCCAACGGATGAGAAAGCGGCGAGTAGCACCATCGTCACTAGTAAGTGGCTCAGCGTCAAGTATCCTGTCAGGTATAAGAATGGTTTTGGGAAACCTTGGAAACATGTCAGCAGTAGGAAAAGAATGCAACTTACCATCCGATGCTTAACCTGTGGAAACCATAGGAGAGAGATCATCCATACTACCACTCCCCAACCCCTTAGAAATTTGAGTGGAAGGAGGAGACGACAAAGAAATCAACTCTTGTGGAGGCGAAACAAACATCGTTAAATCCGAGACATTAAAAATAGGTGAAACACCCCAATCAGCAGGCAAATCTAAAATAAAAGCGTTATCACCTAGTTTCTTTATTATCCGGAAAGGGCCGGCTCTCTTTGGCGCTAACTTATTAACGGCGCCAGTTGGCATTCGCTCGGGAACTAGGCGGACTAAGACTTGATCACCGACTTTAAAGTGTGATGCTCTCCTATGTTGATTAGCATGTGTTTGATAGGATTCGTATTGGGAGGTCAAGGTTGCTCGGATATGTGCATGCAAATCATGAATATGTTGGGCGAAGGATTGTGCAAATTGAATTGCTTTATATGTAGGTGGTAATGGAACAAAGTCAAGGGGCACAGGAGCCTTATACCCATGAACAATCTCATTAGGGGACATACCCGTGGACCTATTCTTAGAGTTATTATACGTCAATTGGGCATGGGGAAGAAGTAAATCCCATGTGCCCTTGTGATCACTCACAAGACACCGAAGAAGGTTCCCCAAACACCGATTGACCACTTCCATCTGCCCATCGGTTTGCGGATGATAAGCAGCGGAGAATAATAATTTCGTCCCCATTAAGATCCATAAGGTCTTCCAAAAGTAGCTAGTAAATTTCACATCCTTATCCGAGAAAATTGTCTTCGGCACTCCGCGATGGCTAACGACCTCTTTAAAATATAATTTCGCTACGTGAGATGCGTCGTTGGTCTTACTACACGGAATAAAGTATGCCATTTTGGAAAACCTATCCACAACTACGAAGATAGAATTGTGATGTCGAAGGGTGGGGGGAAGGCCTAATATGAAATCCATGCTCACATCTTCCCACAGTATGGAAGGGGTAGGTAGAAGGGTGTATAACCCAACATTAGATTTTGTGCCTTTCGAGACTTGGCATGTACGGCAACTACTCACTACCCTCCCAACCATCGCCTTAAGTTTAGGCCAATAAAATTTCTCCTCAATGAGAGTAATGGTCTTATCCCGCCCAAAGTGTCCACCTAAGCCTCTGTTGTGTGACTCCCAAATAATGTGGAGCCGTAGAGAGGACCGCGGAATACATAGCTTCCCGTGCTTAAAGAGATAATCGTCCCTAAGAGTAAAGGCCAAAATAGTCATGGGAGAGCTGTCCTGGGCGGATAAATACACATCTTGGAAATCTGGGCACGTGGCGTACTCATCCTTAATGCGCTCGAACCCTACAACGTGGACATGCATGGTGGCTAGCAAGAGGGTAAGGCGACTAAGTGTATTGGCAACTCGGTTCTCGGAACCCTTAAGGTGCTTAAGATTAAATGTGTATCCTTGCAAGAAGGCTACCCACTTAGCGTGACACGGGCTGATCTTGTGCTGACCGTTTATTAATCGCAATGCTTCGTGATCGGAGAGTATCACAAATTCTTTGGAGAGGAGATAGTGCCTCCAATGATGCAAGCACCTAACAACCGCATAGAAGTCTCTATCATAATTTGAATAATTTAACTTGGCGCCCGCTAACTTCTCACTAAAATAACTGATTGGGTGACCTTCCTGACTTAAGACACCTCCTATTCTCGCACCAGAAGCATCACAAGTGAGCTCAAAGACTATGGCAAAGTCAGGTAGACGTAAAACAGGTGCCTCGGTCATAAGCTCCTTAATGCGTTGAAAAGCATGGGTGGCGGACTTCGTCCAGGTGAACTCGCCCTTCTTCGTGCAATCAGTAATGGGTGCCATAATGCTACTAGAGTCTCGTATGAAACGGCGATAGAAGGTTGTTAATCCATGTAAACTACGCACCTCTCGTAGACTAGTAGGTTCGGGCCAGTCCCTTATCACTTGAACCTTTCCGGGGTCAACTCGTATACCCTCAGATCCGACTATATAACCCAAGAACTCTACCTCAGAGACATAGAAAGTACACTTCTTAAGGTTTAGGAATAACATTTCCTTCCTCAAGGTGGAAAGAATCACTCTCATGTGGGAGATGTGCTCAGCAGTGGAGGTTCTATAGACTAAGATGTCATCGAAATAAACTACCACAAATTTCCCTATATAAGGCTGGAAGACATGAGTCAACATCTGGGAGTAGGTGTTGGGGGCATTCGATAATCTAAAGGGCATCACAAGCCACTCATATAGCCCATCCTTGGACTTAAACGCAGTCTTCCACTCATCTCCCTCACGGATCCGAATCTGGTGATAACCACTTCGTAAATCTAACTTCGAAAAGATAGTGGCGCCAGACAAGACATCTAAGAGGTCATCTAAACGTGGGATAGGAAACCTATACTTGATAGTAATCTTGTTGATAGCACGGCTATCAACACACATCAGCCATGTTCCATCCTTCTTGGGGGCAAGCAGTGCTGGAACAGCACATGGACTCAAACTAGTCCGAATGAACCCCTTCTTCAATAGGCCATCAATCTGGATCTGTAACTCCTTATGGGCAGCGGGATGAAGTCGATAATTGGGCTGGTTGGGGAGGGACAAACCGGGGATAAGGTCGATCGTGTGCTGGATATCCCTAAGCAGTGGTAAAGTCGAGGGCAGCTCATTCGGGTAAACGTCCTTATATTATTCAAACAACACTCGTAGCTCTCTAGGTAAGTCATCCAACACTCCTGAATCAGTTTTCGCACACATAAGGATGAGGGCGTACATCATACCATCAAGAAATGGATCCTTCACAAAATCTTTCCTACCAACTAGACTCAACGTCTTCCTCTCTACTGGGATAGTGGTGTCCTTAGCCAAAACTACTGGCTCCTTCGCAAGCGTCCATCGGAAGGACATCACACAAAACCTCATCAGTATAGGATTTGAATGAGAGGGGGACTAGGCACCGCATGGTGACCGGGACGGTGATCTTGCTGATCCAAGCTACTTGATATGGGGTCGGGTGTGGTTCCGTGGTCAAGTGCATACGTGTGACGGCGCTCTCAGAAATGACATTCACAAAACTACCACTATTAATAATCAGCTTGCAAAGCTTCTCACCACTCTTAAAAAACAGAGAAAATGTGCTCGTCCTCTTCCAATCATCTAACGGATGAGGAGTGGTTAAGATACAAAGCATCACCATAAGGCAGTGATCGTCCTCTAAATCACTTGGGACCCCATCTGGGTCACTCTCCTCTTCAGCCTCATAAACGTAATCTGCGGGGTCGGTAGCCGAATCTAATAGGGCGATGGCCTTAGTCTTTGTTGGGCATCCGAAGGCATAGTGACCTTGAATGCCGCAAGAGTAACATGTAGTATTGTCCTTGCTAATCTTCCCTATGGGGACACGCTCACTCACGGGATTCCTATTGTTTCTAGCAGTGATCAACACAGATTTCAACTCGGTGGACCTAAACTTTCCCTTGTCCGGATATGTAGAGGAAGACGCTCCAACAGTGGACTTGTTCTTCGTGTGGGAATAACAGGAAAGGTCCTTCGAGGCTAGATGCTTTTCAATGTCGAGGGAGGCATTGAAAGTCGTGTTCAGGTCTGTGTTACCATAGCGCAAGAGCTTCCGTTGAATATCGGGGTGAAGCCCCTTACGAAATCTATATAGTGTAACCTCAGGAACTTCCCTAAGATCACAACGCACCATACGGTCCTTCAGATCTCCCATATACTCAGCTACCGAGTTTGAGCCCTACCGCAGGGTGGCCAGCTCATCGAACATCTGTGTTCGGTGGTACGCAGGGATGTACTGATCGGTTAGCAAATTCTTCATCATCGGCCAACCTATAGGTGGGACTCCCTCCCGGCTCCTAATCTCCGCTCCTCATTCAGCCAAAGAGTTTTCACACGACCCGTTAACTTCATCCTGGCAACTTGGACCTTCTGGGGGTCCGTAAGGTTGTGCCATTCGTAATAACACTTTATGTCTACAATCCAAGTAAGGAAGATCTGGGGATCTCCCAAGCCATCATACGTGGGGGCGTTAATCTTAATGGCCCTAGTAATATCGAAGCCACGCTCGGGGCAAGGTTCTCGAGGGGGCACTCGAGGAGAGTCCCCATCGGAATCCGAATCATGGGCCTGTTGGCGACGGTTGGGCTGCCCCGCATTAACGGGTGGTGGTGGCGGCCCACCTTAATTCAGAAGGATTTACACTAACATAGTCCTAAGTTCGTTCATCTCGTTACGTAACCCCTCTATAGCCTTAGCGTTACGATCCCCGTGCTCATTCGCTGCCATCCTAGACGATGAAGGTGTGTTATACTCCGTTCCTAGCCTAGTGCGCATACAGGGTTGGACAAAATTATGATTAGTGAATTTTTGTAGTGCAGATCAAAAAGAAATATTTTGGCAGAAAAATATTTTCGGGATGTGAATAACAGTGAGAACTTCCAGAATTATTTTTTTGAATTTTGACGAAAAATAATGATTTTTTCCCGCTATTCGCAGACCACCAAAATTTTTTTTTATTAGTTTGCGCCATGGAATTGAATATTGAGGGTGTATCAATTGATAAATTGACACGACCTACTTTGATACCAAATTGATGTAGGGATGACCACGAAATGGAGATCGCTACAAAAATAACGATCTCTATGCCCTTCACGTTTAGATCTACCGCACCTACACAAGCATCTATCGCCCACAATTACGCTATCCTCTCGCACACATAAACCAATGCAATCGGAGAAGCGTTGACTCTAAAACAGCGATCAAAATGAGTCAACAAATTCCCAAAAATTAACGCAAAGGTTGCCAATCCTTTTTGAGGGCAACATCAAGGCGATAGGCCAAGATCCGCTCAAGCAAAGTGGACCTACCCGATCCGAAAAATAGAAACGCGGGGAACAATGATTTTAATCAAAGATTTAAAAGCGATTGAAATTTAAAATCGCGGAGAACACGATGGTTCAACCTCCACAAATCTAAAGAAAGAATCACAAGGAGATGGAGAAGAAGTTACCCAACCCTTAGCGGTAATCACTCTTGATAACTTGTGGGAGAATCACTCTCTCCATGATTTCCACAGGCGTCGCACCGAATGGACCTTCCGGCGTCGCACCGAAAGGGGTTGCTGTTCTTCTTCCTTGGAGTCGCACCAAGAAACCTCGCCGAATTCTCCCAAGATGAGAGGCCGAAACTTGGAGAAGAAGGAGGCAAGGGGGCGGCTCCTCACAAGCCTTGGCCGAATTTCTCAATGAGAGAGTGGTTGTTTTTAGGTTTTCAATAACTTCCTTTCATTCTCTTAAACTCTATATATTTGAGTTACAAAACAAATCTAACCATCCAAGATTGAGATGAAGATCTCATCACTCTGGATGGCTAATAACACACCAAATGTCTAATAGCACATCAACAAAACATAAAGCATAAAATAAAATATTACAAGTTCCGCACTTTAAAGGAAATAATCAGAAACTGAAAATTAAGCTTTTGAGAGGCCTTAAATAAGCTTTACGCTCCGCAGACGGAGGTTGTAACGTTTCTTTCCATTAGCGGCCATTGAGTCGTCATGTCGCCTAAAATCTTTATGTTGCAGCACATCCATCTCCGGTCTATCATTCTCTGGTGGTGTAGATGCTGCGGCATCAGCTAGTATCTCCCCGTAAGGAAGGTGGTGTATAACGGTACATAGTCGGAACACCAACCTTACTTTTACCTGGCCAATGGGCTACTTAAATTTGATATCACAACATTTGGATAATAAGTTATCTAATGTCTTTTCTGTGTTTCATTCATACCATCCCACGAGTCTATATTAGATCAAAGGGTCGTAGAGACTAGTTCTTAGTCTGGGTGGAGAATGACATTGAAGAAATGTTTAGTTCTGTAAAGTTGTGGCAGTTATAACAACTCTACCGAACAGAATTCACTATCGGAGGGCCTCGACTGTTAGATCCTATTGGCTTCTGAAGCAATTTGTCCTGTGGATATAATCCTGGTAGGTAAATCCCCAGAGTTTGTATTCGCTCTTTACTATTAGCGAGACCTCGAATAGTAGTGCAAGTATGAACTCGTGCTGTACATTAAGGCCTGGGTTGGTTGCGTGTCACCTGCCTACAAGCGGAGATGTCTGGTCCTCAATTATCATCCTCCACGGTGATAAGGCCCGTGTGGTTAGCTACCAACTTAACAAGTGGACTTGGTAGGACTTAGACATGTAAAACTAATAGTTCATCATATCATATTACTTTAGCATACTTTGCATCTTTAAGCCTTATACTAAAAATTTTTATGGGCATTCTTGTAAGATAAGTTTGTGTTATGATATTTCAAGACCCTTAGCTTATAAGTGTGTATATGCATTCATAAAAGTTAAATTATTTTTGTACCATAACTACTAGACTCGTACTGTATAATTTATCAAATTACATGCTGGATTTAATAACTATGTCAGAATAAGACCCTCAAGTTATAAGGATGTATAGGCATTCTTATAATCTGAGTCATTTATGCTTCCCCTACTACCTATTTCATAACACAAAACTCTCTGCCCCCCCCCCCCCCCCCCCCCGTCACTCGTGTTTACCTGGAAGTCCGTGACCTCAATTCTCGATCAAGACTATCGGTCGCAGCGGTCAAAGTTTTCGGAGACCGCCCTGACCGCCTGCTCCACTTCTAGTAGATATTCTAAGGCATAGGTGATCTGGCCCCAGTGAGACCGCTTGACTGAGTGGTCTAGAGTCTTTTCCTCTTTTTGCTATTTACAGCCCATATATCCTCTCTCCCCTGCCATGGTTCTCCTATACCTTTGGCATCTAATTATTTTTAGACATGTACATTTGAGCTGGCCCTCGCGTCCATAAATAGAGGGAGGGGCTACTCAGAAAGGACTTTTGATTTGAGCTCTATGCTTATGACCCGTTTAAGTGGTCTTAAATTCAGTCACTTTCTGATCTCACCTCCTCATATATTTTAGACTTCTCTATAACGCCCTTTCCATCAATCAGATCACACGGAACAAGTGTTCCCATTGTGGGTAGTTGGGCCTCATTGCCTAGCGACTCCCTTTTCTAGCATTTTCTAACCCAAGTCACCGCACTCCATAGTCTTCCACCATCTCCTTGCACTGTGATTTTGAGATATAATTTTTGTGCCAATATAACGAACATGTGACCTTCAGATCTGAGTGTTAAGCAAATTCAGCCGCCAAGAGAATGTCAGACCGCGATATCCAGCAGTGTCTTCCCACCAGCGCCTCCCAATATGAGCAACATGACCTATCTAGAATCTCTCAAGCTTCATTTTGAGCTCTGCCTCAAACAAGCTCGTCGAGAGGCCGCCCAGGATCAGCAAGAGACCGCTCGGAAGCTGGAAGTGGTAAGCGAGGCTCTAGCAGCAATCTCTCAGCAGTTAGCTACTCAGACCACTCATATTACTACCCCAGCTGGTCCTCCAGCCGACGGTCATGTGCCTGACCGCGTGGTCACTCAGCCTGCAGCTCCTCCACAGTCTCATGGTGAATAATTCGTTGCTCATTCTAATTTCTTCAGAATAGCAGCTCAATGAAATCTAGCCCAAGTGCTAAATTTTCAAGAGGATTATGTTTATCCTCTAGTCTCTGTTGTTGTCTATACCTCGGATATTCCCCATATTGTTAAAGTAGAGGATCCCTCTCCCTTCATAGATAGAGTTCATTGGGAGCCCATTCCTTATGGCTTCAGAGAGCCCCGCCTGCCTCTATTCACCAGGGAGAGTGATCAAGTTTCTCATCTCCAGGCTTTCAAGTTAGTTGTCGCTCGTAGTTCTCTCTCTGATGTGATTAGGTGTAAGATTCAAATCACCTCTTTTGATGGGCAGGCACGGGAGTGGTTTTACAAACTACCTCCCCAGTCTATCACATGCTTTATCATGCTCTTGCAAGAGCTTCTCTTGAGGTTTGCAACCTCCAGAAAGAGGAAGAGTGGTCATGCAACCTCTTCTGGATCAAGCAAGGTCAGAATGAAATCCTAGCTAACTTCAAAGATTGTTCTTAGAATAAGATCCTCAGTATCAGGGATGTAGATCCCTCACTCTACATGGTGGCCCTAGTCAATGGCCTTCAGGAGGGCCCCCTCAAGTTTGAGGTCACCACCCGAGAGCGTAGCTCCTATCAGGAGCTAGTCGACATTGTCAACCGCTTCATAGATGGGGAGATCAATAACCCCACCTATATCACCAATCTGACATCAAGAGCTAGTTAGAAAGGCTCTGCTAGTTCCTTTGCTGCTGCTCAGCAGCTGGTGAGATCTGCTTGCCAGGAGCTCCAACATCCTACTCAAATAGGAAGAAATTTCCTTCACAATCATCCATATCAAGGCCATCAGCAATTCCAACAGAAGGGACCTCTGTTGGCCAACCCAGCCGTTACAGTTCTCCAACCAGTGCCGACCAACCAAATCAATTTTTTTTCCACCAGCTCTGTCATAGCACCCTTTTGATGATTTACAAGAGTCCTTCACTGAGCTCAGCCCTCCAATGAGCGAGGATGTTCAGATTCTTCAGAAGCACACTTTTAAAAAGGTTGGGCCCCTTGCAATATGAGCCTAAGTATAGAAACCTCTCCCTCTAATATGAGCATCATAAGGAGAGGGAGCATCTGACAGAGAATTATCGAGTTCTCTGCATAATGGTGGAAAAGATTCTTAAGGAGGGGAATTTGCAAGATATAGTCCTAAAGAGTGATTCTTCAAAGGCTTCCACCTCCAAGAGTAAGGAAATGGCAGAAGCTCATTGGGAACACAAAGAAGTAAATAATGTTGGCCAATTAGGCAATGTCAGTTATCAAAATGAGTGCATAGAGGCCAATGAAGAAGGCTCCTTGGCCTACCTCTTCTGCATTCATGGAGGGGCAGGGCTTGAATCATCTCAAAAGGCTAGCCTTTCAAGAGTTTTTCGATCATAGGTTGTTGTGACCGCCTCTTCTGTTCCTATTAAAGGATCATCACTTTTGGGCAAGATGACCTTCCTTCGACCACTAATCCATTCAATGATGTTGTGGTCATCAAGGAGGTGAAAAAAATATACACGGTGGAGATAATTATGATCGACACTCGTAGATCTGTGAACCTCCTCTTCAAACCAACTTATGAGGCCATAAAGATTGGGGAGTCTCTCCTTCCCACTGAAGGGCCACTCTATGGTTTTTCTGGAGATAAGAAGGAGGCAGAGGGAAGTGTCACACTCTCTGTGACACTGGGTGGGATCACCAAGATGGTTCAGCTTATAGTTGTTGATGCTCTAAGTAACTACAATGCTATTTTTGGAAGGCCAATACTTAATGAATATCAGAAGCAATCCCAATGAAAAATTGTCAAGTTCGCCCTCAATGGAAAGCAATGTCGGATCAGGAGTGATCCCAAGAAGGCTCGAGAATGTTATGTCAAGATGGTCAATGTGGCTGAATCTTCTCCTCCCCCAAAGGTGATTGAGACCTTTCTAGTGTTGAAATTGTTGAAGTGGAGTGGAAGGAGGCTGGGCGGTCTGAAGTTGGGAGACCGCAGACACCGCGCGGTCTGCGTTGGTGCTCTGGCGGTTTGTCCCGCGCGGTCTGGTTCTGGCAGTCTGCTGGTTGACCGGGCTGTTCCCAGCTGTTCTGGTCTGTTCCCAAGTTGCTCTGCTTGGTTGGCCTGTCTTCCTTGTTGGAAGACCGGGCGGTCTATTCTTATGTATGACCGCCTGTCCGGGCGGTTTGTTCTTGGCAATCTGGCGACTTAGGTTGAAGTCGGCAAGATGGTTCTTAGTCTGCTCCTGGCGATCTGAGGAAGGGGTGCTCTTGTGTTCGCGCGACTTGTTCGCGGTCTGCCCGCTGATCTGCGGTCTTGGACTGGATGTTGTCCAAGTGGTCTGATCGCGCGGTCTATCTTATAAGACCGCTGGCGATCTGACGGGTGGTGATTGTATCTCTCCTGTGCGGTGACGACATCCGTCTACCTGCCTATAAATAGAGGTGCATAGCCCGTCATTCCTAACGAGAACTGTAAGAACTGAGCCTGGGTTAACTCGTGCGGTCTCACTTTGAGGTCGGGCGGTCTCGGAAGCGAGCTGACTGTTTGTTGTGTTCGCAGGTTTGCGATCAGCAGGTTGCGGTCTTCTTCCTTGGTGATTCCCAGCGGCTTCAATAAACAGTTCGGCAGCGGTCTGTCTGCGAGCTGGTTTATGTTCATTCTTGTGATGTTCGCAGTGAGCTCAGCGATCAGGCGACCTTTAGCGGTTAGGCGATCTGAGTTGCGGTCTGACGACAGCTTCATTTCTCTGTTTCAATAAAGCTCCAGTTCGTGCGGTCTGAGGTGCGGTCTTGCAGTGCTGGCAGTCTGTTCGGTTTCTGTTCGTGCCATCTCAGGGCAAGCCGGGCGAGTTCTGGAGTGATGCGGCTTGTGCGGTCTCAGCTTGTCTAACCGCCAGCTTTGCCTTTTTTGGTGTGTTTTGTTCTTCTCATCTCCGTGATTCTGATGAATCATGTCTCGCCATGTATGCCTCGAAATGTAAATGAAGATTGTATTTCAATAAAGTTTCTTGTGTTGTCGTGTGGCTTTGTGGTTGTTTGGCTTTAACTCAGTTGATACAACTCCTGCTTACTCCTAAACAGTCCAAAATCAAATATTTTAACATCCAGTGCATCACGATGCCGATCATTCTGAATTTATGGAAGAATCAATGGAAAAGGATGTTATAGAAGGATCTCATCTAGAACCTGCCCAGATGACTCAAGATGTTCCTATTGATAAGAAGGATGGAGGCATGATGCTCTCCATCAATGCAGAGTTGTCCAATGAAGAGAAGAGCTAGCTTTTCTCCTGTCTTCTGAAGAACCTGGATGTCTTTGCCTGGTCAGCAGATGATATGCCAGGCGTTGATCCTAATATTGCTTGCCACCACCTCAACATTAACCCGAGCTTCACTCCAGTCAAACAGAAGAAGAGGGCGATGGCGGTAACTCTTGCTCAACCCATCAGGGAGGAGGTGGATAAGCTCCTCGAGGCAAAATTTATTCAAGAGATTCAATACCCTGATTGGGTTTTGAGCAAGGTAATGGTAAAAAAGGCAGGAGGTAAATGGAGATTGTGTGTAGATTTCATAAAACTTAATAAAGCTTGCCCAAAAGATTGTTATCGCCCACTTCAAATAGATTCTTTAGTTGATTCTGCGGTTGGGTACTCATGCATGAGCTTCTTAGATGCATTCCATTGTTATCACCCAATTAGAATGCACAAGCCCGACATTCATCATACCTCCTTCATCACAAACGACGGATGCTTCTATTACTATGTGATGCCTATCTGGCTAAAAAATGCTAGTGTCATGTATCAAAGAATGATGGATGCAGTATTCAAAAACCAAAAAGGAAGAAACATAAAAGTTTATGTCAACGACCTCCTAATAAAAAGCAAAGCCTTTTCTACTCATCTCAATTATCTCACTGAGACCTTTGCTACCTTTCGAGCCTTTAACATGAGATTAAATCCACATAAGTGCATTTTTCGGATTAAGCAAAGGGAATTACCTTGGTCACCTCCTCAACCCAGAAGGGTTGGATCCAAATCTTGACAAGGTAAAAGCGATCTTAGATATGACACCTCTGAGATGGCTTAAAGAGGTTCAGCAACTATGCGGAAGGATGGTAAGTTTGAGTCGATTCATATCTCGTTCAGGAGATAAGAGTGCTTCGTTCTTCAAAACTCTGTGTGGGGGAGCAAAATTTGAATTGACTAAGGAGTGTGATGACGCATTTGATCAGTTGAAGAAGAAGTTAACATCAACTCCTTTGCTTCAGATCGCCCGAGAAGCTGAGGATCTCTTCCTTTAACTTGGAGTTGGTTCTGATGCAATAAGCTCAGTTTTGGTTACAGAAGAAAAGATAAGACAATTCCCAATTTGTTATGTTAGCAGAATACTTACAAATGTAGAAACACGATATCCAATTCTTGAGAATACTTGTCACCTCAGCTCGCAGGCTTCGACCATACTTTCAAACTCATTCTATTCAGGTGGTGACAGATCTTCCACTGAAAAATGTGCTAGAAAAGCCGGAGCATTTGAGAAGGTTTGCAAAATGGGCAATAGAGCTTAGTGAGTTTGACATCTCATATGTGCCCATAATGGCAATCAAAGCTCAAGTGTGGGCCGATTTTATGGTCGATACAATAGAAAGCGGATCAAAAAAGAGGTCAGAAAACCTCTAGCTTGTAAATCTTTGTTGACGGTGCTTCAGGTAGAAACTCCCCAGGAGCAGGAGTTATTCTAATCAATCCCAAGGGAGTCAGATTGGATCAAGCTTTGAAATTCTATTTCCCCACTACAAATAATTAAGCAGAATATGAAGCGTTGATGGCAGGTCTCCGATTTGCAAGAGAGCTAGGAATTGAGGACTTAGAAGTGAAAGCTGATTCACTAGTGATGGCTTCCCAAGTAAATGAAACTTATGAAACTAAAGATTCCACTCTAAAGCAATACCAGATGCTGGTGAAAATTGATATCATCGAGTTCAAAAGTTTCACTATCCAACACATCCCATGTTCAGAGAATGCAGAGGCAGATGAATTAGCAATGTTTGGTCTTCTTTCAGGAGGAACTACCACGGAATTATTTCATCCAGCTATTGAAGAGGGTAAGATCATGCAGATAGATCAGCATCCCTCTTGGGTAGATACGTTCATCCTCTATCTCTCAATAGGAGAGTTACATCCATCCATTAAAGATAAGAAGAGGTTTAAGTTGAAGGTGGCTCATTACTATGTCATTACAGGAGTTCTATACAGAAAACATTTCTCTCACCACTAGAAAGGTGTGTCTCCGAGGAAGAGGTTACAGTTGTACTCTAAAAAGTTCATTTAGGGGAATGTGGCAGCCACTCAGGTGTTAGATCCCTGGAGAAAAGAATTCTGAGGCAAGGATATTTTTGTCCTCAAATGAGAAAAGATGCTAAAAAGTTTGCAAAGAGATGTGTGCAATGTCAGAAATTTGCTCCTTTGCAACATCAACCATCTTAGCAGCTCAGATCGATAGCAACTCCATGGCCATTTGCAGTTTGGGGAATGGATCTTATCGGACCTTTTCCTATGGCAAGTGGACAACGCCATTTTATTCTTATAATGATTGATTATTTTATCAAGTGGATTGAAGCAAAGGCATTAGCTAAAACTACCACACAAATCGTGAAAGACTTCATATGGGTGAATTCGTGTGCAGGCACGGAGTTCCAATGGCCATAATCACTGATAACGGTCTTCAATTCAGTAATTCTGACCTGATAAACTTTTGTGGTCAATTGGAACTAAGATACGATTTGCTTCGGTACAGCATCCAAGAAGAATTGGGCAAGTAGAAGTAGCAAACAAGTTAGTTTTAAATCTCCTGAAGAAGAAAGTTGAAAATCTCTGAGGCAACTGGGCAGAACAGTTGTCCTCAATGCTTTGGGCTTTAAGAACATCTCCAACCTCAGATACTGGTGAAACTCTAATAGTGCATTATTTATGTTTATTTTTCTATAGTTTTAATGTATTAAATAATTAGTTAATTCCATATTGTGTATTAATAATGGCCTAATATCTGTTATTTTTATTTTCATGGATTTCTTGGTTGCTAATAGCAATTTGGAGCTAACAGCCATGATCAAAAGAATTTTGGAACTTTTCTGCCAAAAATCTAGGTTACACGTCGTAGGTCATACCCTAGGTCACGGGTAGTCCATTGTCGTGACTTCTATCATGACAATGTTCATTCCAGCTAGTCCAGAACTGCTTCCGGCGCAATTTTCATTTACACGGGCTTGGAATGGCATGTGTCCAGAGGGCATGTCTCTGGAGTCACGGCCAGGATGCTACCCGCGGACAAGAACTCCCTGCCATCTCAATTCAAATTACATGCCCTGAGTCACGCCCGCGACCAGAGGGTGTGACTCGGTGTCACGGGAATGACATCTTCCGCAATTCAGTAACTGTCGCCAGCTCACTTTAAAGTTACACGGTTTTGGTCATGCCCATGACCAGAGGGCATGTCTTCCAATTAATTGTAAAAATGGCAGCTATTTACTCCCGCACATGTCCATTTCAGATCCAGCCAGACATGCCTAGTTACATGCCCATGTCTAAGGGCTTGTAATGTCGAATTACGTCGATTTTGGCAGTTTCTTGCCCAACGTTCCTTGGGTTTTTGAAGAAGGAAGTTATTCCCAGACACGCCCTTCGTCACAGACGTGACCAATTGCGTGACTGCCCATTTTCATGTATTAAAGGAAGGAACCTCCAGAAGCTGAGGAGTTCGATTTTGGAGTTTAGTTTCATCTTTGTTTTACAATTTTCATGTACTAGCTAGTTTCGTTTCAAGTTGTAAGTTTTAATTTTTGCATTTTTCAATTCAAGTATTGTGGTTTATTTCTTTTTCCTTGAATCATGTCTTCTCTTACCTCTACTTGTATTACCATCATCATGATGAGTAGCTAAACTTCATTTAGCACTTGGTCACGATGAACTTTGGAATGAAATAAAATAAGTTTTGAATTTTTCTAAATTAGCAAGCTCTTTTTTAAATATCTTAGATTTATCTTTGATATACTTCATTTGATTTCATATGAGCGGAATGTGACTTTCAATCTAAGATCTGTATTCTAGTTGATCGATAGATCCGTGCATACGAGGAGATTGCTCAAAGATAAAAGGAGTTGCATGCACTCCCTAAGAGTGGACGACATAAATCTTCTAGATTGGAGTCAAATTCAATAGTGGGGTTCACCTATTAAAGCAAGCTTATGGGTTTCGACTGGCTAAGGGGTCTTAACCGATCAACCTAAGGTTAGTTGGTAGTATTCCTCGAGAGGTGTTTTCATATTTTGGGAACCTCCACGGTCGAAGTTATTTCATTAAGAGCATGCGGAATTATCTTTTATAAATTTCTATTTTATTCCGAAGGGATTCTAGGTCAACTACTAATCTCTTAATCTTCAATTATATTCTTAGTTGAATTTCTCTTAATCATTTTCAAAATAATGCCTAACTTTTGGAACGATAAAATAATAGCTCTTCTTTGTGAGTAGAAGTACTCAACAACCCGGAAATAATACGACACTTGATTTCTTAAATCCTATACTATAAAACGATAGGTACACTTGCCTTATCGGATTATACATGGATCACATCTTAAATTTTACGCATCACGATTTTATACATCAAGTTTTTGGTGTCGTTGTCGAGGATCTATTGTTGATATTTTGAAAGCTTAGTTCTATTAATTTATCACTTTCTTCGTTCTCTTTTCTTTTTCTCTTTCATAAAAAACCTATAAAGGTGTAATTAAATTCTTATAACAGCAGATTTTGGTTATCATCCCATCTTATCTCATAGTACCACTGCAAATCCTTCACCG
Source organism: Dactylorhiza incarnata (assembly GCA_033032865.1). Classification (NCBI taxonomy): domain Eukaryota; kingdom Viridiplantae; phylum Streptophyta; class Magnoliopsida; order Asparagales; family Orchidaceae; genus Dactylorhiza; species Dactylorhiza incarnata. Next base: position 6,222,493 of record JAWHQI010000033.1, on the reverse strand, counting down.
GGTAGTCCTCGAGAAATCTAAGACTAATAAAATCTTAAATATATATATATATATATTACTTTTTCATGAAATCCTACATTTTTTCCTTGTGTATGACCCAAGGGAATCCGTCGGATCTTCTTGAATTGAATCCGGAAATCGAGCAAACCATTCGGCGATGCTTATGATTTCAAGGAACAAATTCTCAAGACCCAATGAGAAATCCGTAGGTGACACTTCTTTTCCGAATAAAAGATTTCCTTTTCTTCTTCTCCCTCCTCTTCTTCTTCTAATATGGCTGATCCAAATTCGGATGCGGTCGTGCAACAGACTATGTCATATTATGCTCGACCTAATCTGGAAGATACTCACTCTAGTATTGTTCGTCCTTATATTGTGAACAATAATTTTGAGTTGAAGCCAAGCATCATTCAAATGGTACAATAATATGTACAATTTGATGGGCTACAAGATGAGGATCCCAGCGCGGATATTTTTAGTTTTCTAGAAATATGCGATACTTTCAAAATAAATGTGGTTTCCGATGTCATAATAAGGCTTCTGCTTTTTCCTTTCACTTTATGCACTAAGGCCAAGCAGTGGCTTTATTCTCTTCCAAGAGGATCCATTACCGCATGGGCCCATATGACGGAACAATTTCTCATGAAATATTTTCCGCCTGCTAAATTGGCCCAATCACGTAAGGATATTACCTCTTACTCCCAAAATGAATCTGCAACTCTTTATGATACATGGGAGCGTTTTATAGAATTCTTGCGTTGATGCCCTCATCATGCAATCGCTGATTGGTTGCAAATTCAATTTTCTATAATTGCCTAAATCTCCAAACTCGTCAAATGATTGGCGTCGTCGTCAGTGGTACTTTAAATAATAAAACACTGGCAGCCGTGTAAGAGCTTATAGAGGGGATGGCTATGAATACTTACAAATGGAGTACACCCCGGCCTCGCCCAAATATATAGGCCGGGATGTATGATATTGATTCAATTTCTAATTTGTTTCTACAGGTTAAGCTTTTTAACAAAAAAATTGAAGAGATTCCTGCTCCCTCTTCTACACCTACCTTGGAGCCTAATCAAACTGCGGCGGAACATGTGGATTACATGGGTAATCCAAACCGGCCACCCTTCAAACCGGGCAATAACCACTATGGCAACACGTACCATCCAGGTTGGAGAAACCACCCCAATTTATCTTGGGGAAATCAAGGTAATGGGTAATGCTCCCCTTGCTCCTCCAAATTCTTCTTTCCCACTTCAAGCCCCTAAACCGTCTTCTCTCGATGAGGTGGTTAATAAATAAATTTATAAAAATGATGCAGATATCCACAACTTGCAAGGGACTTTGAGGAATTTGGAGAATCAAGTGAGGCAACTTTTAAAAATGGGCACCGATCAGCCTATAAGAACACCATCGGCAACTACAACTGTCTTGGCGGTGATCTTTGCAAGTGATTCGGACATGGATCTTGGAGAGGTAATTTCAATTTTCGTGACATTCTTCCTCTTCAAGAATTTCCACCCCGTCCTCCTTATCCCGATCGTTTATATAGAGCGTACTAATAATATTAATCATAACTTAAATATTACATGCACTATAGGCACAAATCATTTCCCAAACGCTTTCGCTGATCTTGGCGCTAGCGTTAATATTATTCCCTATAAAGCCCAAAAATTAAACTTAGGAGAACCTACCCCCATGGACATCAAATTACAACTAGCTGATCGCTCCGTAAAGACTCCTTTGGGGGTAATTCGGGATGTGCCCGTTGAGGTTGGCGAGTCTACTTTACCGATAGACATCGTTATCCTTGATATGGAAGAAGACTTCGGGATACCTCTTATCCTTTATCGTCCCTTCTTGGCCGCCACGCGGGCAATCTTTGATGTTTGTGAAGGCACTTATCTCCTCCGTATGGGGTATGAGAATATTAACCTTCAAGAAACAATATCCCCCACCTTACATTTTCCCAAGCCTTTATCATCATTTGATGATAAATTAAGAACAAGGTAATCTGACACACCACCACAGTCGAGCTCAACGACCGTAACCAAAATGCTCTTGGGAGGCACCTCTTCTTTATCTTAATTTCTTAGTTTTTTTTGTTTAGTTTATCTTTTGCAATATTTTAAATATATATATTATTTACGTGTTATTATTTCAAAATATTTTGTTTAAAATAACCTTAAAAATTAATGAAAACAAAAACAACAAGAGAAACAAAAAATTTTGTTCTTGTTTTTATTTTTATTTTTATTTTTATTTTTATTTTATTTATTACTAAGGTTTTGCAGGTCTGGAGGAAATTTGCGAGATAACGGTCGCCCACACACAGGCACAAAATGACATCATTCATTTCACCCTCCAAGTTGGTATTTAAGTTTATTATTATTATTCTGCATTGTTTTATTTTTTATGTTAAAAATTTATAAAACAAAAATGAAAGAAATTCTGAACGAATTTCATGGTACATGGCCTTGGTCATGCCCATGACCGAGGGCGTGATGCGCCCGGACTTTTATTTGCCTACCGCACTATTTCAGGGAGCTACCACCGTCCCTCTTCCATGAAAGTCTGGTCGTGTCTAGTATTGGTCACGGGCGTGACCTTCATGGGACCACCTTTTCCTGATACGATGTCATCAGGATTCATTTTGGGCAGTCACGCCCGTGACATTTTCTTGTCACGCCCATGACAAAGCATGCCACGGCCATGACATGTCTTGTTGTGGCCACTTACTTCGCACTTCTGGTCAAAAATTCTCTCTGACTGTCACGCCCGTGAAAGTCAGAGTCACACTCGTGACTTAGATGCCACATAGTCGTGACCTCTTCCACACCATCTATTACATTTTATTGATAATAATAAAAACAATGATAAAATAGTACACGCCCTAAGTCACGGGCGTGACCCTGGGCCGTGACTTCGCATAGAGGCCTTTTTAACCGAATCTGTCTCAGATTCCCTGGGGGAATTAATTTTTCACGTTACGCGCCCTTGGTCACGGGCTTGACCGAGGGCGTGACTTGCTAAATGACAAGGTTTGACCAGTCTTCACTCGGAATCCCCCCCCCACCCAGACGCTTTAATTTCACGAGCTTTCGGTTACACGCCCTTGGTCACGGGCGTGACCGAGGGCTTGACCACCAAATTTTTCCTATTTAAACAACAACCTCGCTTTGTTTTTCTCCACACCTTCTCCTGCCTTCTCTCCTCTTTTTCCTCTTCCAGCAAACGAAATTCTTTTCATTCACATTCCTTATTGCCCCCCGTCGTAACCACCCCATTGGCGAGTCTTCCTCTACGCTCCTCGATGAGTCCCTCGATGTAAAAGCCATGTTCTATTTTCCCTCTTCTACCCACCAGGATCGGAGTAGTCGCCTCCATTCCAAGTAATTTGCCGTGTTTCGACTCATCGACTGGAATGTTCTCACCACTTTCAGTCAAGCCGATGTGGTACGGGACTTCCTCTCTACTCCGGGGTGGGTCTCCTTGTTCTCCATTTTGGAGCCCGCTTATTTCAAGCTCACAGTGGAGTTTTTCTCCTCCGTCTATTTTCGTTGGGCTGGGGCGGACAGCGTCATTTAGTTCAGAATGGGCGGACTGATGCACTACCTCTCTTTCCATCAGTTTAACTCTATCATGGGCTTATACGATGAGGTCATCACTCTTACGGAGGCATATTCCACTCTCGCACTTCATTTTCCCTAAGGTTACAATCTCCAATGATTATGGCAAAAATAAATGACAACCTCAGCCCATACTCACCTAAAAAGTCCAAGGCAAGTCATCTCCTCTCCATCGACTTACATTATCTCCACTAACTCCTCACTTTCACTCTCTCCGCTCATCGCAATAGCCATAGAGTGGTGCCCGGATGGACTTACTATTTTTATATAGTCTGTATGAACGAATCCCACTCAATCTTGGCTCGACACAAGCTTTATTTTTTTGACATCAGGCCAAAAATAGGTGGCTTAGTGCACTTCATGGTGTCCCATTCGTTACACTTTTTGCCAAATGTATGGGGGTTTGGGATGCCCTACCTCACCTGACCCTAGTCCAAGAGCCCATTCCCATCACTTTCCAAAACCTCTGAGCCCTTGGTTTGATGAGTCGGCGCGAACAGGAGTTTGAGGTTGTTCCTCTTGCGGTTGTTGGCGACCCTATTGACATTGATCTCGATGTGGATTTCGATGGCATTCATTCTGATCCATAGATTGCTCGGCCGCATCAGCTTTTTCCAATAGCGCCCATTCCGTCCGCTTATTTCGATCAGCATTTTGGGCGGCTGCACACCGTCTGGATCAGATCCAGAATCAGTAGTTGTCCATGCGCGCCCACTTTGACACTCATTTCTCTACTCTCGAGCAGCGTCATGCTTCCTCCATGGAGCATTTATAGAGGGAATTTGCTTATTTACGTGCCTATTATCAATAGGAGGATGATAGCGATGATGCTTAGAGTTTTCTTTTATGGTCGCTTGTATCTTGTATTTCCTTTTTAGTATCTTTGTATTTGTTTTCTTTATCGTTCATTAATGAAAAAAAAATGAAAAAAAATTGCTTTCACATTCTGTTTTCTTCAGGTTAGCTTGGTGATGATTTGTTCTTCTCGAAAGGGAAGATTTATCTCTATTACTCGCACTTTTATTTTTTTTTAAACATTACGGACAATGTTTATTTTGAAAATTGGGGGTGTTTTCTCTTATTTTCGCAAATCAATCACAAGTTAATCATAAATATCAAATTTTGATAGAAAAAAAAAATGTTTTCAGTTTTCAGTTTTTCTTTATCTTATTTTCTTTTCTCGACAAATGAAAAATACAAAAAAATTAGAAATTTAAAAAACTAATTTCTTGCGAAAGGGCTGTGTTGGGCTTTCATCCCACAAAATCGCATAGTACATTGAGAGCCCACCATTGAGTATTCCTTGGGAAGTCTAAGATCTAAAAAATTATTTCTGTTTTTTTTCAAATTAATATTGAAAATATAAAAAAATAAAAAAACCTATTAATAAACTTATTTAAAAAAAAAATATATTTTTATAAATCTTGTAATATTAGATTCGTCCTTATTTTTATTTGAGTTTAACAAATTTTAATTATGAGTTTTATTTATATGCTTTTTAAAGAGTTTTCTTTTTATGCATTTTGAATTTATATGTCTCTTCATAATTTATTAGATTTAACTTTTAGGTGAATTTAATATAATGTAGTTTTCATTATTTTGGTTTGTTTAGAATATTTCTTAGTTTTACCTTCTCTCCTTAAAATATCATGAATTAATTGTATAGAAATTCTGCTAAAAATCTTTAGATTTTACTTATATTAACTTTAACTCATTGATTTTTAATATTTCTCAATATATTTTCTATGCTCTCAAAACATTTATCTTGAAAATTTCATAGCATTTAACCCTAGCCTCTCCTCTACCTTTTAATTAACCCTTTTGATTGACAATAAAAAGTATACAAGATCATATGTCATGGAATGAGAGGATAAAATTCATCATTCCTAAACATATGCACCCAAAATTATACAAGATTATATGTCATTGAGATGAGAGGATAAAATTCATCACTCCTAAATATATACAATTTGGGAAGTTTTAAAAAAAAAATGTGTTTAAAAAATTATATGTCAAGGAAATAAGAGGATAAAATAATCATTTTCTAAACATATACAAATATTTTCTTCTATGCCAATTTGTAACCCCGCTTTAGCCAATATCATTTCATATTCAGGATATTTATGAGAGATCTTAGTTAATATTTTATATTTTTCCAAAATGTTTCTAATGATATTAAAAGTTTTTATAATTCTAATCTTAGATTATTTTGTTCAATTCAAAACAATTTTATTTATGAAAATTCAATTAGAGAATTTTTGAAACTAATTTTTATTCTACACATATCAACTTATGAATCATGACCTATTTCTTATAAATCTAAATTTTTTTTCAAAACTTTTTGTGATATGAGTCATGTATTATTTAAAATACATAATTATGAGCAAATCTTTTGTAAATGTCGTATGAATTTTTCTCATACTTATGAATTGGTTTTGCTCTGGAATAGCAAAAGCTTAAGTATGGGGGTATTTGATAGTACATTATTTATGTTTATTTTACTATAGTTTTTATGTATTAAATAATTAGTTAAATCCATATTGTGTATTAATAATGGCCTAATATCTTCTAACTTTCATTTTTCCGGATTTCTGGGCTGCTAATAGCAATTTGGAGCTAACAACCATGATTAGAAGAATTTTGGAGCTTTTCTGCCAAAAATCCAGGTTACACGCCCTACGTCACACCCATGACCTAGTGGCATGACTTTTGCCACGGCAATGTTCATTCCAGCTAGTCCAGAACTGCTTCTGGTGCAATTTCAGTTTACACAGCCTTAGACACGCCCATGACCAGAGGGTGTTTCTCTAGAGTCACGACCAAGATACTACCCGTGGACCAGAACTCCCTGTCAACTTAATTAAATTACATGCCCTGAGTCACGCCCATGACCAGAGAGCGTGAGTCAGTGTCACGGTCATGACATCCTCCGCAATCAAGTAATTATTGCCAGCTCACTTTAAAGTTACACGGTCTTGGTCATAAGTGAGACATAACACCAATGTCATTCCCACACCAGACCAGCCACAGTTTTACAGGTTTAGACATAACACCAATGTCGTTCCCACACCAAACCAAGGATTAGTCTGTACGCCCCCTCGATCAAAACTATATTTGAGAGATGGTAAGAAAGTAACCTGGAAAGGACCCTAGATAACTTGTTAGTCATATATTGTGATTTCAAGCTTAAGTGGTCCATTGGCCAGGTAAGAGTGAGGTTGGTGGTCGCACTGCGTACCATTATACCCCACCTTTCTTGCGAGGGATACAAGCTCGCCCCTAAACTCTTTCCTAGAAACCAATTAGATGACTTAAAATGTGGGTCTCACGGACATATTGTTAAGGTTAAATCAAGTCTCTTTTCATAAAGTTGAAGCTATAGCAAAAGATCTATCAATGATGCACAGCTTATTCAGATATACAAATAATAGGCTAGATACTCTTGACGGAGCTTTCTCAAATCCTAAATCAAGAGTTAAGCATGACAAAATGTAAGAGCAGAAATGAACTTTGAGTATTTAGAATAAGTATTTAAGGCCAAGGCATTTTATCAATATATGAGTGTGATTAGTAGTTAACCAGGCTATACTTTGGAATACATAAAATTTCGTAAGGTGGTTAGTTCAAGCCCAATTCTTGTGAAAACTTAAACCAAGATCCTTTATGACATTATTAGGGTGCTATAAAAATTTGGGAATTTATTGAAGGGTTGAAAAACTCATTTATTTCATTTATATGAAAGTGTGGCATATTACATAATATCCTTGTAAAGGCATAAATTCATAAAGCGGTCAAATGAAGTCCAAACCTTTTGAAAACATAAACCAAGATCAGTCATGACATTATTATGGTAATATAAAATTTTGGGAATTTATTGAACGGTTTAAGATTCATTTATTTCAATTATATGAAAGTGTAACATATTAAATAATATCATTTTAAAGGCATAAATTCATAAAGTGGTCAAATGAAGTCCAAACCTTTTGAAAACTTAAACCACGATCAGTCATGACATTATTATGGTGCTACATAAATTTTGGAATTTATTGAATGGTGTAAGACTCATTTATTTCATTTGTATGAAAGTGTGACATATTAAATAATATCCTTTTAAAGACATAAATTTGTAAGGTGGTCAAATGAAATCCAAAGCTTTTGAAAACATAAACAACAATCTTTCATGACATTATTATGGTGCTATAAAAATTTGAGAATTTATTGAAGGGTTTAAGACTCATTTATTTCATTTATATGAAAATGTGACATATTTAATAATATCCTTTTAAAAACATAAATTCATAAAGTGGTCAGATGAAGTCCAAACCTTTTGAAAACTTAAACCAAGATCATTCATGACATTATTAGGGTGCTATAAAAATTTGGGAATTTATTGAAGGGTTTAAGACTCATTTTGTTCATTTATATGAAAGTGTGACATATTTAATAATATCCTTTTAAAGGCATAAATTAATATAGTGGTCAAATGAATTCCAAACCTCTTGAAAACTTAAACCAAGATCATTCATGACATTATTAGGGTTCTATAAAAATTAGGGAATTTATTCAGGTATTTAAGACCAAAATATTTCAATAATACACAAGTGTGACAATTGAGTGTATTTTAATTTAAACCGTAGTAACAATGTGTTCCATTGAAAGATATGGGTTTGATTAGACTACACCTAGAGGGGGGTGATTAGGTGTTTTCAAGATTAATTAGCCATTTAAAATTATTCAGCACAACACACAAGCAAACCAGAAAACACGCAGAGATTTATAGTGGTTCCTTTCAGGACAATGTGTCAAGAGGTAGTTCATTGTCCCTCCCACCTATCTAGCAATATGCTAGACTAGGCAACTTCTCCAAAACTCATATCTCTTTTACTATTCAGCGGATCTTACAACTTAGATCACAAAGGATCCTAGCTTAGCCCTCACATATAAAATATTACACTCAGGTTACACAAACTCTACAAAAATAACTCAGACTTTTCAAGTCCTACCAAGCACTCAGATCTTATCCAAGATCCTACCAAACTCAGACTCATACAGAACCCTACAACATGAGAAAGTGGTTTTGATGTTGAAGAAGAGAAGGCTTCAAAAATTAAGCTTTTCACTGAATGGACTCCTTCTTCTTCTTCTTCTTCTAGATGTAGCCTCTGAGATCTTTTGAATCACCAAAGCTTTCTTGTGAATCTTCTTCTGAATATATCAGATTGAACTTCTTGTAGGAAGAAGATTCTTTCTTGTAGTCTTCACAACACAGCAGACTAAAGATTTCTTGTCCAACACTTTTCTCTTTTCTGATTGTAAGTGTTAGAATAAGAGAATAATCAGAAGTGTTTAGATTTTGAAAAACAAAATCTATTTATATTACTCTGCACTTATACATAAAGGTCCTCAATAATTTATTCCTTAATTAGTTAGGCCATTAAATAATATGGACTGAAATGACAGAATAAAATGCCATAAATGCTCTCATCTTCTTGGAACTTGCAATATTTGGAAGAATATAATATTCTTCATTAAATGATGTGTAACTACTATATTCTGCAGAGAATATATCATTAATTATTCCTTGATAAGTGCACAAGATAGGCAGCGTGCACATTCCCTGAATAACAATTTCCAAGAAAATATGTGCATTAAATGCAGCTCTGCATCTGTCAAGACAATAAAATTCCTTCAAGTCGATATCATCTTGATCAATGTAAATGATATATATTCTTCAAGGCAATATCGTCTTCATGATCCTTTCTTCAAGACCTAATATAATCTTAAACATGATAAGGTTTCTTCGAGATGATATCGTCGAGATGTTGTCTAAGTGACTTGACTTACCTTTCTCAGCGATAAAGCTTCTTCATGACGATATCGTCTTGATAGTCTCGACGATATATTTCATGTCTCAACGATATGCCTGCTAAGGTTCAAGCTAATATTTGACTTAGTGATTTTTCACCTCTTGTGTAGTTTTGATACTAAAAATATAGTCTTGATACTAAACATATAGTCTTGACATACCTTTCACATCATGAACTAAAACATACATCAAAATAACTTTGCTTATCTATATTTGTGTTCCTTCTTCAAATCTAGGAACATTGAGGGCATAATACCCAACAATCTCCCCTTATTTGAAGAAGCCAGAACTTACAATTATAGATAAGCTTGACTAACAAATATTTTCAATAAAGATCAACAAAATTCAGGGCATTTGATATATTGATTAAATATTATCACAAGTACAAAGATATATCAGGTATAATTGAAAAACCAAGAAATGTGCATGTGTTTTCCTAGAATCATTTTTCTTCAATCCTCTTGAACAGCTTTTCCTTTACCAGAAGATCCATCCTTGTTAGATTGCTCAGCTTCAGCCAACTTTTCCTTTTGCCTCTCAAAATAATTGAAAGTCTTAGGATGATATCTGAGAGGGGCATGAGCAGCCACGGAAGTATCTCCCATCTTAACTCTGTTTAATAATCTCTTTTGGCAGCTTCACCCAATTCATATTTGTGTCATTCTTCACTACTACATAATGTCCCTTTGTCATGCTTTCCCTAATGATATAGTGTCCAAGTGTTTAATATTATATCCCTTGAACAAGGGCTCCATTATTCAAATTTTAGATTCTTCTTTACTTCCTCCATTCTCTTTCTTTTAGCTTAATGTTCTTCATTATCAACATGATGTCTTCTGCTTTTCCTGACCTGCCCACTCCCACTAATAGCTTCATCAACAAAAGTATCCTTGATAACTGTCAAGCTGATGCTCTGGAAGGTTTTTAGTCATTTTCACATTTGAGGGACCTTCAGGGATGAGCCTTCCTTGGAATAGGATGTTGATAAGCAATCACATATTCTATTGGATCAAGATCCATAGATAATCCCCCTTTCTGGCTTCATTTGAAAGCCACGTAGCATGATGGCTTGACATGATCTCCCCCTTTCTGGCTTCTAAAAATATTTCTTTGGATAGAATGGCGTGGGAGTTCTGAATTTTTTAAAGAATAAAGCATTAAGATTGCCAACTGCATCCATGAGTGTTCCTTGAGCAGTTCTGAGAGATTGAGTGAAGGTAGAAGAAATCTGATCTTGAGTGACTTGAAATTGATGAAGTAGAGTTTCACCAACAATGTCTACTAGCTCTAGAGAGACTTGAGCGGTAGATGATATTCTTTGTAGTAAGGAATTTATAGCATCTTCAAATTCAGTGAAGGTCACATCCTAGTTTTGTATGATGGTCTGCTGATTATCTCTTAGAGTGGACATTCTATCAAGCACAAGGTTCAGATGTTGTCCAATTAGCAAAGTAGTGTTAAAATTTCTAGAGGTCCGGAGGAAGTAAAAATCTGGAATACTTCAACACAGTCCACAAGCGTGACAATCAATGACAATGGGAAGATAGAAAAGCGCACTTGATATTCACTATCTCTTTACAACTCGAGACAAACATGGTGAGACATGATTCATAAGAATTACAGAGGAGAGAAGCACAAGACACAAAATAAGACGTCAGTGAACTGCCAAAGCAGAGACCGCCAGACCACTCGAACAGGCTAGCCGCACGGCTATCCCTGAGAACGCGCGAATAGAACATAAGACGCTGCTGTCAGACTGCAACCACAGACCGCTTGACTTGCACCTTTATTCAACTGCTGAGAACAACTGTCTGCACTTCTTGATTTCCCAGACCGCGCGGTGTCAAGATCACAGAAGAACCCGCAAACACTTGACGAAGAACTGCTTCCTGCTGCAAGACCGCAACCCAAGACCGCCCAACCACTTAAGGCCGCCTAATTAACTGAGTCCGCTACATAGTCCAAGAACTCCTAAACATAGTCCGCACAGACAGACCACTGCTGAACTGGTTTATTCAAAGCTGGAAAGAAGGGAGAATGCTGAGGGTGACTGCTAGCCGCTAACCTGCAAACAAACAAACCGGTCAGACAACTCAAACCACTCGACCTCGGAAAGAGACCGACACAATCAAGCCAACTTATGTTCTTACAATTCTTGTGTATGTATGGCTACCCTGGCGTCCCTATTTATAGGCAAACGAACGGATGTCATCACCGCCCCAAGGGATACAGTCACCTTCCTTATTGAATCACGCGGTCTCTAGTACCAGACCATGCGGTCTCTTCAAGACCTTATTATACTTAAGCAAAACTGTCCAAGGCAGCTTGCCAAGAAAACCCGGCAGACCGCCCGGTCTCTTATAAAAACAGACATGAGCATCTGACCGATCGGGAGAAGACCGCCAAAAATGAGCTCATACAACCCGCCCGGACTCTTATAAGCTCAGAGCCACATGAACATTCTGACACACCAAGCTGACCGCCATAATGAACTCATGCGGGCCGCAGTACGAGACCGCAGAAGCGACCTCTAGTACAGACCGCCCGGTCAGTCCACTTCCACTTCAAAAATTTAACACTCCCCCTTGAAGTGGGATGTGGAAGTCAGCCCAAGTAACCTCCTCAACCGTGTGAATGGTTCCTTCGACAACGGCTTTGTAAATATGTTTGTGATATTTTCCTTGCTCTACACATACTCAACCATAAGAGATCCCTCCAACACCTTCTCCCGAATGAAGTGATGTTGAATCTCTATGTGTTTGGTTAGTGCATGATAAACTGGATTGTTCACCAATTTAAGGGCACTCTCATTGTCACCCCGAAGTAGAGTAGGACCATGCACCTCCCTATGAATGTCCTCCATAAGCCTGCTAAGCCAGATGGCTTCCTGAGCTGCCAAAGCCGAAGCTTTGTACTCCACTTCCGTTGTAAAGACAGACACAGAATCCTGCTTTTTGCTGCACCATGATATAGCTGTAGAGCCCGTCATAAAGACGTATCCAGAAGTCGATCTCCGATCATCTGAATCTCCTCCATAATCAGCATCTATGTATCCATGAAATCAAAAGCCTGAGTCCTTCCCATAGAAGAGACCCAAATCTGAGGTGGTCTTGACATACTTCAAAATGCTCCTCTCCGCCATCAGATGAGGTTTCCGTAGCATTTCCATATACCGACTCACCCGGCCAATCGCATAAGCAATATCCAGCCTCGTGATCGTCAAATATATCAAACTCCCGACCAAATCTCGGAACACCAACGGATTAGAAAGAACCTTCCCCTAATCACATCGAAGATGAATACCAACCTCCAGTAGAGTAGAGCTTCTCTTCCCCCCTTCCATGTTGAATTGTTTCACAATTCGTTCTGCATACCCCTTTTTGGAAATAAGCATTCTACCCTCTTTCCTCTCCACTTCGAGTCCAAGGAAATGGTGGAGCTCACCCAAATCCTTCATCTCAAATCTGATAGCTAGCTCAGCACGAAGCCTAGCTACCTCCACATTAGAATTCCCCGTGATGATTATATCGTCAGCGTATAGCAGCACCAAGATCTGAAGCTCCCCCGTCTTCTGTATGAATAAGCTTGAATCAAAATCAGAAGCAAAATATCCGCAGAACTGGAGGTATTTTGCGGTCTTCCCATACCACGCCTGAGGCGCCTGCTTCAAGCTATAAAGAGCCTTCTTAAGCTTACACACATGTCTTGGGTAGACTTCAGAAACATACCCGGGTGGTTGATCCATGAAGATATCTTTATCGATCTCGCCTTAAAGGAAGGCATTCTTCACATCGAGTTGCAATATCTTCCACCCTTGGCAAGCTGCCAATTCGATCACCACCCGAACTGAAGTCATCTTGGCAATGGGGCTAAAAGTCTCTTCATTATCCTCCCCATACTTCTGAGAGAACCCTCGAGCTACAAGGCGAACCTTGTATCGCTCGATGCTGCCATCAGCCTTCTTATTCAGCTTGAAAACCCACTTGCAAGTCACCGGAGTAACACCCTCAACCTTAGGCACCAAGTCCCAAGTCTCATTCTTCCTGAGAGCAGCCATTTCTTCATCCATGGCCATTTCCCACTCCTTGACTCCAACGACATTTTCATAACAAAATGGCTCTCTCTCATCTAGGGGACCTACGAAGAAACATGAGACGAAGCTCGCCAAGTCCCCCCCCCCCCATATATAGATCTGGTAGAATAATGGTCCTCTTGGACCTCCTCAGAGCTTTACTCTGATCCACCTCTCCAGCTACTTGTTCTGGACTAGCTCTCCTTTCAGGCATATTTGGAGCATCGCTCCCCCTGCTTCCAAAAATTGAAGCACCTAACCTAGAGCTAGAAGCACCTGGAGCACCTGGAGAAATAGGCAAGTCCACCAGAACATCCTTAGTAGCTTCACCTGGTCTGCTTCCTTGTAGCTCAATAGAAGAGCTACCCTGGTATGACGTCAACTCGTCAAATACCACATCCCTTGAGACCACAGCTCTTTATGTCTCTGGATCCATGCATCTCCAACCCTTCTTCCGGTCATCATAACCGACGAAGACTAGCTTCCTTGCTTTCGGATCTAGCTTCGTTATGAGGGCATTAGGAATATGCACGTAGCAGGTAGAACCGAAAACTCAAAGGTGTTCCACCGTGGGCTTTATCTTGAACATCAACTCATGAGGGGTCTTCATGTTGATAGGACTAATAGGCATATGATTGATGACATAGGTTGTACAAGACATTCCCTCTGCCCAGAAGGACTTTGGGATATTCTTGGCATGAAGCCAGCACTTGCAGGTCTCCGTCAGATGACGGATCTTCCTCTCTGTAATGCCATTATGTTGTGGAGTGTGAGCACAAGAAATCTCTCTTCGGATGCCATGCTTCCTGCAGAAGTTAAAAAATGCATTGGAGGTAAACTCCCCTCCATTGTCAGTTCTAAACTTCTTTATCCGCAGGTTGAGCTGACCCTCCACTAGCTCCTTGAACTCCACAAACCTCCCGAAAGCTTCTGACTTCTCCATAAGAAAATATACCCAAGTATATCTAGTGAAATCATCAATCAAAACCAGCATATACATGCTGCCTCCAAGACTAGCATTTTCGGTAGGTCCACTCAGATCACCATGAATACACTCCAATGGCACCTTGCACCTGCTTTGTAACTTGTCGAATGGAAGGTGATGAGCCTTGCCATATTGACATCCTGCACAAACGTGACCTTCGCAGAAGGATGAAAAACTATGCAGACCTCTCACAAGGCCTCTCCCTGCCATAGCTTTTAACATGTCCATCCCAACATGCCCAAGTCTTTCATGCCAGATAGCAACGCTATCATTAGTCCTCATATTATCAACATAGGAACTTGTTGATAACACAAACAAGTCCTTCACCCTTCTACCAACATGAGTGACTTCAGCCTCCACCGCTGACACATTTCGAAGAAACTTCACTTCTGTTGGACCAAACAGAATGTGATATCCAGCATCCACAACATTGGTCACTGAGAAGAGGTTTTTCTTCATCCCCGAAACATGATAGACACTCTTCAATGTAAGAGTACATATATCATCTTTCAAAGAAACTACACCCTCCTTCTTTACTGCATGTATAGTATCATCAGCCGTAATGATAGCATCATTACCTGTATATGCCTGCAAAGAAGAGAACTTAGACTCATCTCCGGTTAGGTGATGACCACAACTTGAGTCCACTATCCAATCATCCTGATAGTTGATGGACGCCATAGCCCGAACACACATGTCTGTCATGAAATCTCCATCATCCCATCTATCATATGCATTGGAACTGGCTTCCTCCTTTCCTGCAGCATGCCCGGCTGAAGATTGACTTTGCAGTCTCTCTTGAAATGACCAAGCATGTTACACATGAAGCATCTAGGTCCTTCCTTCTTCTACCCATCACGCTTAGGAGCATAGCTCCTCTCCTACTGATATGAAGTAGATGGACCATCATCTCCAGATGTCTTCTTTTTCTTGTCCCAATGCTTCTTCTTCCCATAAAAGAGAACCTCATCTTCTCCCCCAGAGACAGACATCCATGCCATTTTCTTAGCCAAACTCTCTTGCAATGCAAGTAAGTTCTCCAGCTCCAGCAATGATATCTGATTGGACCAGCCTTGCATAGAAGTAACAAAGGCCACATACTCCCTCCGCAAGGTGCGGATTATGTGCCTCTTCAGCTTCGCTTCTGAGATAGGCTCATCCGAGTCCAATGTCGATATCTCTGCGCATAGGTTATTCATTTTCAAGAAGAACGTCGAAATGGACAAGTCTCTTTGTGTTGCTTTCGCCAACTCATTTTCCAAGAACTGTAGCAGACTACATTCTTCTTATTGAACAAACCATCCAAGGCTATCCAAATTTCAGCAGTTGACCTACATCTGATGATGTGATCAAATAACTCCAGAATGATAGCTCGCTTGAGATTGAACTCAGCCTTCGCATTAGTTCTCTTCCAAGACATCACGAGCTCAGCATTCCCCTTAGCAGGAACAACAGCTTGTCTTGCTTCTCATCTAACTACCTCCCATAAGTCCTCACCAAGAAGATAACTCTCCAAGCACGACTTCCACTTTTTAAAGTTAATCAGCGTAAGGATCTCAATACCAAGACCTCTTGCATATCCTCCTTCCATTGCTATCCCACAGATTGACAACCGACTTACAGAAATCCAAGCAGAAGACAACGCTGATTACTACTCAGAAACCTCCTTTGATACCATGTTAAAATTTCTAGAGGTCCGGAGTGAAGTAAAAATGCAGAATACTTCAACACAATCCACAAGCGTGATAATCAATGACAACGGGAAGACAAAATAGTTCACATGATATTCACTATCTCTTTATAACTCGAGACATACATGGCGAGACATGATTCATAAGAGTCACAGCGGAGAGAAGCACAAGACACAAATACAAGCCACCAGTGAACTGCCATAGCAAAGACCGCCAAACCGCTCGAACAAGCAAGTCGTACGGCTATCCCTTAGACCGCGCGAACAGAGCACAAGCCTCTACTATCAGACAGTAAACATAGACCGCTCGACTTGCACCTTTATTAAACTACTGATAACAACTGTCCGCATTTCTTGATCGCCTAGACCGCACGGTCATAAGATCACAGAAGAACCCGCAAACACTTGATGAAGAACTGCTTCCTGCTGCAAGACCGCAACTCAAGACATCCCGACCACTTAAGGCCGCCTGATCAACTGAGTCCGCTGAACAGTCCAAGAACTCCTAAACACAGTCTGCACAAACAGACCGCTGCCAAATTAGTTTATTCAAAGCTGGAAAGAAGGGAGAATGCTGACGGTGACTGCTAGCCGTTAACCTGCGAACAAACAAACCGGTCAGACAACTCAAACCACGCGACCTCAGAAAGAGGCCGGCACAATCAAGCCAACTTGGGTTCTTACAGTTCTTGCATATGGATGGCTACCCCGACGTCCTTATTTATAGGCAAATGAACGGATGTCGTCACCGCCCCAAGGGATACAGTCACCTTCCTTATTGAAGCACGCGGTCTCTAGTACTAGACCACGCGGGCTCTTCAAGACCTTATTATACTTAAGCAAAACTATCCAAGACAGTTTGCCAAGAAAACCCAGTAGACCACCCGATCACTTATAAGAATGGACATGAGCATCTGACCGATCAGGAGCAGGCCGCCAGAAACGAGCTCATACAACCCGCCCGGACTCTTATAAGCTCGGAGCCATATGAATATTCTGACACACCAAGCTGACCGCCAGAATGAACTCATGCATGCCACAGTACGAGACTGTAGAAGCGACCTCCAGTACAGACTGCCTGGTCTGTCCACTTCCACTTCAAATATTTAACAAGTAGCTTCATTGATATGTGTTTTTTCATTCCCTGTATTAGCAACGACATTGGCAGCAGTATGATACACATTTGTATTTTGATGATTTAGATGATGGATGTCCTCTTGCAGTACATCTATCCTGGCAGACCGCTCATTTTTACAATTTGTGACAACATTATTGACATAGGCTTCAAAATGTATTCTTTGACTATCAAGTAGGTCTTCCATTTGGGACATAAACTCAGTTGATGGGGCTGTGGGGGTTGTTTGGACTCGAGAATGTTGCTCATTTGAGATCCTTGAGGGTGAGGGCTGCAATGTGATCTGATCAGTAGACTCCCCCTCCATTGGTGCAGGGATTTCAGAGGGCTGCTCATATTCATTTTCTGGAGTACTTTGATGGATATCATCATTTAGAAATTCATTCAAGAATTTGTCAACTGCTTGGACTTTTCTCAGTTTTATCAACTTCCACATCCAGTACTGCCTCTTTAGCAATTGTTAGAACATCTGCTAGGGACACCTCCTCTTGAGGTGCTGGATCACTATCAATCACTACATTATCCTCTCTAAGTGGCTCCCCCTCAATAGGAGCAGGAGAGTTTTGAGTAACTTATGGAGATTGAGCATGGCTTTGAGGGACATCCATTCTTTGTGAGGATGGTTCACCTACTACCTTTTTGGTAGTAAACTTCTTTTCCCACCTGCTTACTGTCTTCACATCAATTCTCTTGATGTATTGGAGTGGAGTTGATTCAAAGTCTTTGAGATGGTGGGGGATAAAATGCTTGAGGTACAATGATAGTATTTTGCCAAAGTTAGGAGATCTTATGTGTTCTTTGATCTTTTCAAGCAATATATGTCCCCAGACACTCCTCTTGTTCATGATCACTCTGACCATGATCTCAAACATTCCTTTGGAGACTTTGTCATGAGAGCTTGAATTGCACAACAACACCTTGCCAATAATATTAGTAAGTAGCTTTCCTTGTCTATTCATGTGCATTCTCTGTAAACTGCCATAGGGTTTATTTTCAAAACCACACCACCTCAATCCGTCTGTAATATCCGCCTCAGTTACTATTTCTTCTTTTTCTCCTTCATTCAGATTATTGAGTTGTAATGCTTTGCTTAAGCTGACAGCAATAATTCTGAGATGTTGCCTAGCAATAGTGGTGTAGATAACTTTCTTAGTATTACTTAATTTAGCATTTGCATATAACTAAGAGACAACAAGATTGTAGAGGAGAGTCAGTTCAGTTAAGATATATTCTAATTCAGAGACATAAAGCAGTGTTATTACCATTTCCAAATTAGCTTCAGCATTTTCAAAACCACCCTTCACAAGTTCTCCACCAGAGTGAACTTTCTCATCATACTTTGACGGTGTCATTGATCTTTGTAGAAGGTCATCGAGAGGAAGAAGATGAAGTAGGAATTCTAGGTTTTTATGTGTGTGCAAATTTCTATGCTCACATTGTCCAATATATTATGCTTTTGGAAGGTAAAGAGGTGCATACCTATTCAAATCTTCCAGAATTGTGTTGATAGACCCATAAATATGGCGTAATTATGACGCTGACATAAAAGAATGACGTCATTCTGTCGGCCTAGCTAATTTTTGTCATCAAGATACCAGCAATGTCTTCTTGACCATTAAGACGATTTTCTTTGTCTAAGCTATTTTTCTCTAGACGATTTTCCACTTATGCCTTATTCAAGCTTTTTGTTATTCCTATCTTCAAAACTAAAGTTGTTAGACTACTTTAACGTGAACCTTATGAGAGATCCAGCCCATTATCAAATATTTCAAATCCTCTAACAAAAGACATAAGGAATTCAATATGCCCAATTTAAGAACTTAGCATCCCCAATTCAATTTTGAATTGATTGAATTTTGACTCATCAAGGGGCTTAGTAAAAATATCAGCTATCTGTCTTTCTTTATTGACATACTCAAGATAGATGTCCTCCTTTTATACATCCTCCCTAATAAAATGATATCTAATTTCAATATGCTTTGTTCTATTATGTGTCATAGGATTTTTAGCAATTGAAATGGCACTTGAGGAGTCACAAAAGAGAGGTGTTCTCTTTATTTGCAAATTGTAATACACTAATTGGTGTTGAATCCAAAGAAGTTCTGCACAACAACAACCTGCAGAAATGTATCTGATTCAGCTGTGGAGATAGCAATGTTGTTTTGCTTTTTGCTACTCCAGGACACAAGCCTTCTCCCCAAGAACTGACAAGTTTCTGAAGTGCTTTTCCTATCCTCTTTGCACCCAACAAAGCATGCATCAGAATAGACACACAACTCAAAGCAATCTAACTTAGGATACCAGAGCACTAGATTTGGACTACCCTTCAGATATCTCAAAATTCTTTTCGCTACTGAGTAAGGAGATTCTTTGGGGTTAACTTGATACCTTGCACAGACACATTTAGCAAACTTAATGTCTGGCCTACTAGCAATGAGGTAGAGCAATGAGCCAATTATGCTTCTATACATGGACTCATTATAGGGTTTCCCCTTTTCATCCATGTCTAGAGACAAACTTGAACCCATAGGAGTTCTCAGAGGGGTAAAGTTCTCATAGGGGTTGAGTTCTCCAAACTAAATTTCTTTATGATATCCAAGGTAAATTTGGTTTGAAAAATGAAAATTCCTTCCTCAGATTACTTTACTTGGAGACCTAAGAAATATTTAAGTTCTCCAATACTGCTCATCTCAAATTTACTCTGCATAAGTTTAGCAAACATTTTACAAAACCCCCATTAGTTGATCCAAATATAATGTCATCAACATATATTTGGACCAAAAGGATCTGGCCCTTCTTCTCTCTAAAGAAAAGAGTCTTATATATTTTCCCTCTTGAGAACTTCTTTTCAAGGAGAAAGGTAGATAGTGTCTCATACCAAGCCCTTGGAGCTTGCTTCAATCCATACAAGGCTTTCTTTAGAAAATAGACATAGTCACGATGGTTAGGAGAGATAAAACCTGGTGGTTGAGCTATATAGACCTCCTCCTTCAAGTCTCCATTCAGAAATGTTGATTTAACATCCATTTGGTAGACTTTGAAACCCTTGAACGCAGCAAAAGCTAGAAACAGACAGATGGATTCCAATCTAGCAACAGGGGAAAATGTCTGGTCAAAATCTATGTCTTCTTCATGCCTATATCCTTGGGCTACTAGCCTTGCCTTATTCTTTATAATCACTCAAGCTTCATCCATCTTGTTTCTGTAAACCCACTTTGTTCCAATAATATTATGCCCTTGTGTCCTTGGGACAAGCTTCCAAACTTTACATCTCTTGAATTGGTTGAGCTCTTCTTGTATGGCCATAACCCAGAATTGGTCTTTGTTGGCCTCCACAAATTTCTTAGGTTCTAGTTATGACAGAAAGTTGAGGTGCAAGCTTTCATTCAGAGCATTTCTTCTGATTCTAACTCCATGATTAAGCTCACCAATTATCTAGTCTGCTGGATGATTTCTGAGATGTCTTCCTATTATGGGCAGCACCTTTTGAGGGTCTTCTATTTTAGTAATTTCCTCAGCTGCAGCTTTAGGATTATCATTCTAAAAATCTATATTTTTTGTAGTTTCTACTACTTTTTTTTAATGGAATTCTGTGTAGAGAGTTCTTCTTTTTCAATAGTCTCTTCTTCTCTGATTTTCAAATTGTCCAGTCCATCCTCAATCCCTTCACTACATGAACTAGATAGAGAATTATGCAGCATGCTGCTCTCATCAAAAACTATATGAATAAATTCTTCAATTGTAAGAGCATTCTTATTTGAGACTCTGTAGGCTTTGCTATGCTTGTTATATCCTACAAAGACACCTTCATAGCTCTTTGCATAGAACTTGGTAATGTAATTCTTATTATTTTTCAGCACATAGCATTTACTTCCAAGGATTTTGAAATAAGCTAGTGTTGGCTTTTTACCTTTAATCAGCTCATAAGGAGCCTTATTATGGTTTTTATTGATGAGTGCTCTATTTTGCACATGACATACAGTATTGACTACCTCAGCCCAAAGATATTCAGGGAGTGAGGAGTCACTCAGCATGGTCCTACTAGCTTTAATAAGAGTTCTATTTTTCCTATCAGCCACCTCATTCTGTTGGGGAGTTCTAGGAGAAGAAAACTCTTGTAAGATACATTCTTCTTCACAATATTTGGTCATTGACCCAGACTGAAATTCAGTTCCATGATCACTTCTGATTTTAACCACAGAACTGTTTATTTCATTCTGAATTTGTTTGACAAAATTCTTGAATGTACTTAGAGTATCAGACTTATGTTTTAAAAAGAACACCCAGGCAAATCTAGAGTGGTCATCAACAATAACTAGTGTGTAAGTCATTCCTCCTAAGTTGTGCACTGTCATAGGACCAAATAAATCCATGTGTAGAAGGTATAAGCATCTAGTAGATTGTTTGTCCTGTATGATTTTGAATGAAGTTCTTATTTGCTTGCCCATTTGGCATTCATGACAAGGACTCATCTCTAAACAATCCAACTTAGGAGCATTCCTTATCAAATTTTCTATCATTAATTTCTTAAGGGACTTGTAATTAATGTGGGTTAGTCTCTTGTGCCATTTTACACAAGCAAACACTCCATCAATTTCTGCAAGACATACATGTTCATTTTTTTCTAATGCAAATAAAATTCAAACAATAAATATTGCCACTCCCAGTGCCTGTTAAAATAGATTCAGAATTCTGAGAATCCTTGATCAGGCGCTCATCCTTATGGAAAGCAACATAATATCCCAAGTCACATAGTTAAGTTATACTAATGAGGTTATGTTGTAACCCTTCAACATAAGCTACCCTTGTGATAGTGATACTACCATTAGTAATCTTACCATAGCCTTTGACTACACCTCTGTCAGATCCTCCAAATTTAACTTTGGGTCCATCTTCTACAGGTGTAAACTCCTTCAAGAGTCTTCTAGTTCCAGTCATGTGCCTGGAACACCCACTGTCCAAATACCACACAGGAGTCTTGGTGGATTTTGGACATACCTACAAGACACCTACACCTCCTTAGGAACCCATGCTTTCTTGGGTCTTAGGTACTTGTTAGGAAAAGAACTAAATGGAAAACTAGCAGCCTGCTTTCTGATTCTCATGTGAGGATTATTCTGCACAATTGGATTAAATCAACAATCAAAGTCAAAATGCCTACCTTACCATAGCACCAACATTCAAATCTATTATATCTAGATTTTCTTATTGTGCTTGGTCTGACTAAGTTAGGATGTAACTTGACAGCTAACCCTCCTTTCTTAGAAGCTGGAGAACTTTCCCCAGCATAAGAATTTCTGAAGGCTTTCACAGGAAAATTCTTTTGGGGTGCATATAGAGCACTCTTCCCAAGGAAAGTCTGTCTTTTACTTACCCAAGTGGAAGGGAGCTTAAGACCACCTTATGTCTTCTTGCTTTCTTTGCATCCATAGATGTTACAGTGATCATAAGAATTAGTGGGTATGATCACTTTTCTAAAGACCGTCTTTCCTTGAGAAGATTTTCCACTGTCTTTAGCTTGACCATAGCCCAAACCTTTCTTATTTGTTTGTGAAAAGCCATCAATTAAGGGAAGAATAGTTTGTGGCTTGGAATAACTTGGCACAATTTTCCTTTCCTCTAAGAGCTTATCCTCCAGTTCTTTGATTCTAATATTCTTATGCTTAATAACTTCTATTAAAGTGTTAGTGCTCAGTGGAGAAATTAATAATTTGGTCTTATCTTAAGCTAGCTCAGTTACTTTCTCAAGAAGTTCATCTCTCTTGTCACTCAAGGAGATGATCTCTGTCGCTTGTGCCTTATAGAGAGCTTTTGCTTTCTTAAGGGCTTCAAGCAGGGCACCAAATTTCTCAATATAATCAGTGCCATCTTCTCTTACTATTGAAGAGGAGCTGGCATCTAAATTTGTGTCAGATATGGTAGGAGTGTCTTTAGTTATTACCTGGTTGTGATGGGATTCATCACAACTTCCTTCATCTAAAAAGGCCATTGCTGCCAAGTGGCTGTCAGATTGTGATGATTACTCAGTGTCACTGCCACTGAGGGTTCTCACTTTCTTAGCTACACTTTTCCATCTTCCTGCTCTTTGAGTGCTTCTTTTCTTCACTCTTTTCCTTTCTCTTGAATGGATACTCAGCTATGATGTGTTCAGGTTTCTTGCAGTTGTAACAAATAATATTAGAAGAAATATGTTTATTAGGTTTAGAATCATACCTTTATGATTTGTGTCTGCTCCCAGATTTATCTTCTCTTGTTGATCTAGAGGGAGAAGCTTTCAGTCTTCTATTTCCTCTTCTTCTATTTCTCAATAATTTCTCGAATTCCTTGGTGAACAGGGAGAGTTCTCCATCTAAGAGATCAGAACTGGAATTGTTGATGATCTCATCTTCTGAGATGCAAGCAAGCTCCACAGCTTGTGCTTTCTTGAGGTGTCATCCTAGAAAGCACTACCCTTTCTCTGTTGTGGGCCTTGGAGTTCTCTTCTTTTGATTTTCTGGTATTCAACTGTAGCTCATAAGATTGGAGTTTGCCAAACAGCTGTTGAGACTCCATGTTTCCCAGATTGCCAACTTCTCTGATGGCACAGAGCTTCATATCCCATTCGTTGTTCAGTGATCTTTGATAACTTCTCAAAAAGAAGTTATTAACTCTATTATTTTAGTGAATATTGAGAAAATATACGAAAGATAACGATCAATTGACTAATAAATATTATATCTTTGACTTTGGACATTTTTATTGTCAAATGTGTAATATATGTGTGCAGGAATCTGAGAAATCCATGAAGAAAATAGGCAAATGTAAGCTGGAATTAAAGTGCTGGGCGGTTTGTAGCAGCTTGGTCATGACCTGGTCATAACATGGCGATTCAAATTAATTTCGCTGAACTAAAACGTACAGATTTTGCAAAACTAAAAGTGGGCCAGTCGTTTCTTTATGAAAGGACGCACCTTTTCAGGGAAAATACGGGAGCATGCAAGCATGAAAAACAATTTTCTTTGACAGTTTTGGAGGATGAAAGTAGAGACCGAAAAACTTTCTAAAGGTCTGGAGAGAGAAGGAAAAAAGTGAGCAGTGGAGAAGGAAGAAGAAGGAAAATCAAGAGGACTGTTCCTGCACTAATTACTAGACTCTGAACAATGTCTTGTAAGATCTTTCTAGTTTGGTTTTTCATTTTAAGGAACATGAACTAAATCTTCATATCTTGTATGTTGTGAGTACTAGGGTTTGTTGTGATGTTTAATTTATAATTTCTCTGTATGATTTCTTGGGTTGCTATCCTTATCAATGTTGTGACTTATTTCAAAGGATTTGAATAATGTTTATCTTTAATGTTTCGTGGTGAGATTCGAGAGAGGAATCACGATTTATTTAAGATAATTACTTAATGTTATGCGGCGAGATTTGAGAGATGAGTCGCATAGATATCTAAATTAAATCTTTCACTTCTATATTATGCCGTGAGATTCGAGAGAGGAGCGGTGTGTTTGCATCATAAATTTGATATAATAAAAGAGATAGGAAGAGATTCCATCACCTTATTAGCAAGAGCGATTTGAGCAATTTAATTTACCTTTCATTTTTCTAAGTTAGAGATAACTAGAGAAGTCTAGGTTAAGGAAATTCAAGGATCGAGAGATTATGATTCCTAGTTTTTAATCGTGCAAGATAGTAAAACAAATATAACGCAACGGTATACTTAAGCAAATATCACAACAGACCTAGGAAAGCAATATACAAGGTTCTTTTCTCCCAAACTTGATAAAAGATAAATTAAGTAATTTTAGTTCTAAATTTTCGGTGAATTAGTTTTATCAAACCAATCGGATTACTTAGCTTGGATTTAAAGAAAAGAGTTAGCTAATACTCATAAGCATTAGAATATTCACTTCCTCGAGCGACGATCTTACTCATTTTATATTACTTGATTCGACACGTGCACTTGCGTTAAAACGAAAATCTATTTTGGGCGTATCAAGTTTTTGGCGCCGTTGTCGGGGAAGCGGCTATCTAACAGTTTATTTCTTATGATATTAGTGAGCTTTTAGTAAATAGAGACCAAGTTTTATTTTATTTCGCTCTGAACTTTTGTCTAGTGATGTCCCGATTTCGTAACATTGAAATATTACCTTTGAATCTAGAAATCGAACGTACTTTTAGACAGAATAGGCAAACTGTTAGAGGAGCAAGCAATATTATTCATCAAGAGATGGATAATAATTAGCAAGGTAATGCAAACGATCATGAGGGTCAGGTGGACCCTAATGGTCAGGTCGAACACAACGGTCATAATGTTCAAAACGCTGCACCGCGAATGACTTGTCAGGACTATAACGCGCCGTTAAGAGGATGTTTGCAATTTAGTATAGCGCAACCCACAATTGCCGCTAATAATTTTAAAATAGACTCTACCATAATGCAACTGATACAACATAATAAGTTTGGGGGTCTTAATCATGAAAATGCAAACGCTCATTTAAGAACATTCTTAGAAATTTGTGATATGTACAAGGTAAATGGGGCTTCGGATGAAGCTATTCAATTGAGGTTATTCCCATTTTCTTTGGAGGGTAGGGCTAAAGATTGGCTTAACTCTCTACCTCCTGGTTCCATCACTACGTGGGATTAGTTGGTAGAGAAATTTCTAAATAAGTACTTCCCACCTTCTAAAACGGCTAAGTTGGTTAGGGACATCACCACTTTTGTCCAAAATCATGGCGAAACACTTTATGAAGCATGGGAAAGGTTTAAATAAATGCTTAGGAAGTGTCCGCATCATGGGTTGGCCCAACACCAACAAGTCACCATTTTTTATAACGGGTTACAAACCACTACGATGATCCTAGTTGACGGAGCTGCGGGAGGGTCTTTATTAAAGAAATATCCAGAAGATGCTTTGGAAATTTTTCAAGATCTTACTTCTAACAATTACCAAGAATTCGAAAGGCAAAGTAATAACAATCCGGCCGATATTCATCAAGTAGATCAAATCACTTCGTTAGCGGCTCAAATGGCGACACAATTTAATACAATAAATAAAAGACTAGATTCTATGTCTAACTCTACATGTGGTGCACCATTAACAGTAGAGCAACTGAATCAAGTAATGGAGGAAGCAAATTATGTAGGTGGACAACCAAGACAAGGACCACCCGGCTTTGGAAATCACTATAATCCTGAATGGTGGAATCACCCGAGTTTTTCTTGGAAGAATAACCAAGGAATGACACAATCATCAGGAGTTAACCAAAATGTAAATCAACTACCGAATCCTCACTATAGTAATCAGGTAAATTCTAGAAAAATAACAGACGAATTCATTTGGGGTATGTTTCAAAAGAATGAGTCTAGGATAGTTGGTATTGAATCAACCCTTCGATCTATGGAATCCACATTGGGTCAACTAGCTAATGCTCTAAGTCAAAGACCAGTTGGATCCTTGCCATCTGATACAACACCAAATCCAACTCAACCGGATCTAAATAGTCACTACAAGGCTATAGCAACATGAAGTTGGTTAGAGATTTCTAGTGGTGACGGTTTGTTAGAGAGGATTAAAGAAGATGAGGGTCTTAATAAAATGAAGAAGCTGAACAAATCTGAAATCGAAGAAAGGAACATAGACAATAGAGAACCTGAAATAGTAGATGTGGAAAATCTACCAAATAAGAATAAAGAAATAATTTATCCACCACAACCCTTCCCTTCTAGGTTGGCTAAAACAAAATTAGATAAGCAATTTCAGAAGTTCATGGATGTTTTTAAGAAATTAACTATTAATATTCCTTTTGCGGAGGCGTTGGAACAAATGCCAAGTTACGTAAAATTCATGAAGGATATTTTATCGAAGAAAAGGAGATTTGAGGATAAAGAGATAGTTGCATTAACTGAAGAATGTAGCGCCATTTTACAAAACAAGTTACCCCCTAAACTAAAAGATCCGGGTAGCTTCACCATTCCATGTTCTATAGGAATGAAATTCTCGGGTAGAGCATTATGTGACCTAGGAGTGAGCATTAATCTAATGCCACTCTCTATTTATAAGAATTTAGGTCTCAGAGAGATTGCTCGAACATCTCTCACCCTCCAACTTGCGGATAGAATCTTGGCATATCCTATGGGAATTGTCGAAGATGTTCTAGTGAAGGTGGAAAATTTTATTTTTCCAACTGATTTTGTTGTCCTTGATATGGAGGAGGACAAAGATGTCCCAATTATCTTAGGTAGGCTCTTTTTAGCCACGGGGAGAACTTTAATAGATGTACAAAAGGGTGAACTAACAATGAGGGTAAATGAAGAAGAAATCACTTTCAACAATCTTAAAGCAATCAAATTTCCAAATGATAAGGAGAATTGTTATTCCATGGAAGAAGTTGAAATTCAAAACCAATTAATCAAAGATAAAAATAATTTTGAAGAAAGACTTCTATCATTTTTAACTAATGAAGATTTGGAAGGAGATCTTGAGAAGGAAGAATGTGTTAATGTTCTAGAGACACTAGAAAAGTTACCTTGTGCTCAAAGGTTTGAAGAAATAATTAGGCCAAGTGACCCTAAAATTCTTAAGTCATCTATAATAGAGCTGCCTACTTTAGAATTAAAATCTCTACCCAAACACTTGAAGTATGTTTTTCTTGGTGATTGCAACACTCTTCCTGTTATCATTGATGCTTATTTAGAATAAGAAAATGAACAAAAACTACAGGACGTATTGAGAAAATTTAAAGGGGCAATGGGGTGGATGATATCTGATATTAAAGGAATTAGTCCCTCTATCTGTATGCACAAAATACTCTTAGAAGATAATGCTACCGGTTCAATTGAGCACCAACGTAGCCTTAGTCCTCCAATGAAGGAGGTAGTTATAAAGGAAATAATTAAGTGGCTAGACGTCGGTATCATTTATCCCATTTCGAATTGTAAATGGGTTAGTCCAGTGCAATGTGTGCCGAAGAAAGGAGGTTTAACTGTAATTAAAAATGCAAATAATGAGTTGATTCCTACAATAACGGTAACAGGTTGGTGGATATGTAAGGACTATCGAAAACTTAATAAGTCCACTAGGAAAGACCACTTCCGGTTACCATTTATCGATCAAGTCTTAGATAAGTTAGCGGGTAATGAATACTTTTGCTTCTTAGACGAATATTCGGGTTATAATCAGATCATGGTTGCACTCGAGGACCAAGAAAAGACTACATTTACATGCCCGTATGGGACGTTTGCATTCAGAAAAATGCCCTTCAGCCTTTGTAATGCGCCTGCCATATTCCAAAGATGCATGTTATCCATTTTTACTGATGTAATGGATGAAGGCATTGAAATTTTCATGGATGATTTCTTGGTGTTTGGATCATCATTTAATAACTGCCTAGAAGTTTTAAAGAAAGTGATAGACAGATGTGTTATGACTAATTTAGTATTGAATTGGGAAAAGTGCCAATTCATGGTACGAGAGGGTATTGTGCTGGGCCACAAGGTCTCTAGCAAAGGATTAGAAGTTGACCGGGCAAAGGTAGATATTATAAAGAATCTTCCCCCTCCCTCAAATATAAAAGGGATTTGTAGTTTTTGGGTCATGCCGGTTTTTACAGGCCTTTTATTAAAGATTTTTCAAAAATATCTAAACCATTATGCAATTTATTGGAAAAAGATACTCCCTTTCTTTTTGATGAAAATTGTCTTGAAGATTTTAAAACATTGAAGGAAAGTTTAATTTCATCTCCAATCGTTGTTGCCCCAGATTTTTCTTCTCCATTTGTGCTTATGTGTGATGCTAGCAATCATGATGTTGGTGCGGTTTTAGGTCAAGTTCGTAATAAAAATTTTCACAACATATATTATGCTAGCAAAACACTTATTGACGCTCAAGTAAACTATATAACCACCGAAAAGGAACTCTTAGCGGTCGTGTTTGCCTTTGACAAATATCGATTGTACCTAATTAACTCTAAGGTGACAGTTTACACGGATCACTCGGCAATCCGGTATCTTGTAGAGAAGAAGGACGCCAAACCTAGACTAATTATATGGGTGCTCTTACTTCAGGAATTTGACCTTGAAATCAAGGACCGAAAAGGGGTGGAGAATCAAATAGCCGATCATTTATCGAGATTAGAACAAAGTGATGAGAGAAATCAACAAGTAGGGATAAGAGAAAATTTCCCAGATGAGCAGATATTAGCTGTCGCTGAAGGTCGTATACAATGGTATGCTGACTATGTGAATTACATAGTTAGTAATATATTACATCCGGATATGGATTATCAACAATGGAAAAGGTTCCTCCAGCAGGTGAAATACTACCTTTGGGATGATCCATACCTATATAAAATCTGTTTGGATCAAATTATTCGGAGGTGTGTTGCTGAAGTAGAGGTTTTTAGTATCATAGAAAAGTGTCATTCATCACCTTATGGAGGACATTTTAAGGGAGACCGGACTGCGGCAAAAGTTCTTGAGTCAGGTTTTTACTGGCCCACTTTATTTAAGGACGTGCACTTATTCGTGAAGAGTTGGTATAAATGTCAAAAAATGGGGAACCTGAGTCGCAAAGCGAGCATGCCAATGAATATCATTTTAGAGGTTGAAATTTTTGATGTTTGGGGGATTGATTTTATGGGCCCATTCGTTAATTCAGATGGCAATCTATATATTCTATTAGCAGTCGACTACAGGTCAAAGTGGGTAGAAGCTATCGCTACGAATAAGAATGATGCCAAGGTAGTATTGATATTCCTAAAAATGAACATCTTCTCAAGATTCGCTACACCTAGAGCGATTATTAGTGATGGCGAAAGCCATTTTTGTAATTCACAATTTACAACATTACTAAGGAAGTACGAAGTGACACATAAGATCGTTTTGCATATCATCCCCAAACTAATGGTTTAGCTGAGGTTTCAAACAGGGAAATTAAATCCATTTTAGAGAAAACTGTAAGTGCCAACCGGAAGGATTGGTCGCAAAAATTGAATGATGCATTGTGGGCTTACAGAACAGCATTTAAGACGCCAATAGGACTGACCCCGTATAAGATGATCTATGGGAAAGCCTGCCACCTTCCTGTCGAGCTGGAACATAGAGCCTATTGGGCTTCCAGAAAATTAAATTTTGATTATAAGGAAGCCGGTAAGAATAGGTTGTTTCATCTCAATGAACTCGATCAAATGCGATTTCATGCATATGACAATGCAAAATTATATAAGGAAAAAACAAAAAGATGGCACGACGCTAGAATAGAGAAGAAGGAATTTATTCCGGATCAGTTAGTTTTACTTTATAATTCACGCCTTAAATTATTTTCGGGTAAATTGAAATCTAAGTGGTCTGGTCCATTTCGAGTTAAAGAAGTCCATCCTTTTGGGGTAGTTTCAAATTGCAACGACAAAGACGGTTCAATTTTTAAAGTAAATGGTCAAAGACTCAAGGCATACTTCCATAATAATGAGCCTCGGGAGACGATGGTGATAAATTTATCTTTTTAAGAATGGCTTGGTCCAGCCGGGACGTTAAATCAAGCGCTTATTGGGAGGCAACCCGATTAAAATAAGTAAACTAGGGAGTATTTATAACTGTGAACGTCTAAATAGCATTAGGAAGGTCCGTAGAATTAATGCGTAAAATTTATGCGAATATTTTTTTTAATCAGTCCTGAAGGTAAACAAAATTGTCATGACCAGGTTATAACCAAGGTCCTGTCATTTTGGTTTCTGTCATTTTGACTAAGAAAACAAAGCCATAAAAAATCTTAAGTGATTCCACTGGTTATCTGCGTGTAGATGCGGTATAATTTATAAGTTGTCGATTCAGATTAAACCGCCAAGTCCAACCGGCGCGGATTTCAAATCGTCGAACCGCTGGGAACTATCAATCATCGAACCGCTGGGAACTATCAATCGTCGACCACTGGGACCACTAGATTCGTCGACCACTGGGACCACTAGATTCGTCGACTGCTGGGAGCACAAATTTGTCGAACAGCGAGGAACACAAATTCGTCAAACGGCGAGGATCTCAATTCGTCGACTGCGAGGATCTCAGTTCGTCGAACAGCGAGGATTTCAATTCGTCGACCGCTGGGAATCAAATTCGTCGCCCGTTGGGTAAACAATTCGTTGAGCTTAGAGGCCCTCAGTTCGTCGAACCTATAAGTTCAAGTTTGACCGGTTCAAATTTTTCCTTTTGTTGATTCAGAGTAAACCGTCGGTCCAACTTAAGAGTTTATAAACAAAGGAAAACCGGCTTAGGTTTCATTTTCTCATCCGGTGCCCTGGTTCAGCTTCCGCGAAACTCGAAACCCTAGCATCCTCTCGACGGGGAGCATCGAGAGTGATTCCGGCGCAATTAAGTTTCGATTCTTCTTCACAAGGAGGAGGCAACTGCTCTCTAGCAAAGCCGCGGCCAAGAAGGAGTCAACTTCGACTTCGATTCGGTAACATTTCCCATCGATTCTTCATTCTAAAAAAAAGTCATAAAATCTTAAGTTTTTCTAGGGTGCATGATTGATTTGTTTTTCATGTCAGACTATGTCTTCTAAGCATAAAGAAAAAAGCAAATCCGTCCCAAGAAAAGATTTTCGATTTATAAATGTTGAAGCTAAGTTAAGATATGAGGGGTTTAAGGATAAACCGTTCATTTTTGAGCGCGGGTTTGAAATCAAAAAAAGGGCTTGGAGTAAAGAATATGTTAGTCGCATGAAAGATTTTGGTTGGGAGTCATTTTGTCATCCCTGAAAAGAGGCTATTGTGCCCTGGGTCTATGAATTTTATGCTAATGCTTTCACCCTTGAACAAAGTAAAATTTTTGTACGAGGAAAAGAAATCAATTTTTCTGGAAATGTGATTAATAGTTTCTTTGACATAGAGGTTCCGAATGAAGAAGAGTTCATGCGAGTACAAGCCACAACTCCGCCGTCTGTCATGGCGGAGGCAATTTGTAATCATGTAGTCACAGCTTGGGTTTCGGCGGAGAGTTTAAATATGAAAGCGAATTGTTTAAAAAGAGAAGCAAAAGTGAGGCTTTTATTCATAGACGCAAGTATCATCCCAACAAAAAACAGCACTAGAGTCTCCATGGAACGTGCCTGTTTAATCTACTGCATTTTAAAAGGAATTCATTTTGATGTCGGGCGCATAATTTCGAGTCAGTTACAAAAGAGGCTTCTTGCAATGGATAGGTTACAGCTGTGGTTCCCAACACTTATCACTGAACTCTGCCGAGCTAAGGGTATGAGTGCGGATAAAGACACTTTGGTTACAAAAGTTGGGCATCATATTACAAAGTTAGTCATCACTAGTAATATTAGGGATAGTTCGGAAATACATGAGAGTACACCACCCCCAGCTGGTAAGACCAAACCCCCTCCAAAGCCCACAGCAAGCATTCCTCCCTCTTCCACCGCGCAGAATAATGTTGATTTATCTGAGATCATTGACAACTTGATAAGTGTAAAAGAGGAGCTAGAATATATGAAGTGTTACATGCAATTCAGTCATCTTCTAATTAATGAAAAATGTGATGTTATGCTGAGTAATCAAGCTAGACTAATGGAGGATGCTGGCTTAGCTACAGTGGAGACAGTTTAAAAATATAAGTCCAAATTTGATCAGCACTGTTACTTGCTCTATTCGGATGGCGCGCGGATCAATCTGAGTGAAGTCGGCGGCATGGATGAAGATATGAATGACGCTTAGTTCCTTTCTCTTTCTGCTTTAATCTGATGAATGATGGAGAGACATTTTGTTTATGATCATGTTATTTTGATGACTCTTATGTTGCTTTAGTTTTTTTGGATATGTTATGCACCTGGACTATGCTTCCATCATTTATGATTCCTTTTCAACAGTAGCATTGATATTGTTTTTCTTAAATTATGATTTCGTGACTTATATGATTTGCCAAGTTACTTGATTTGGACTGTGTTCCAATCATTAGAATAACCCTGAAATATGCTCTATCTGAATTTGCTTTATCTTAACTTTATTCAAAGTTACTTGTGTTGGACGGTGTTTAATCTGAATGTCATGCTCTCTACCGTTACAATCAAATAACCTGAATAGTCTAATTTTTTGCATTAACACACTTCTGTATTTAATATTTCATTGGCCACGAATTTAAACATAATTATTTTTGTTCTCTGCTAAATGAGTTTACTATTGTGCGAGGAATAATTTTCTATCAAGTCTAACGAAACTCTATATCCTTAGCCTAACAACCAGTGCACACCATATTATGGACCAACATTTCTGAAGAAATTTTCAGGGGAGTATTCAATTTTAATTTATTATCTTCTTTGGAATCCTGCTTTATTTGAAATTTTCCACGAATTTGGATTCACTACGTTCTCTATGAGATCTCTGCTAGGGCCTAGCAGACGCTTTAGTGTGGGGGTGACGTCAGTTATCCTCCGTTTTGATTCACTTATGGAATTTCTATTCAAGGCACATTTCAAAAAGTTCTTCATTTTTGTTACCACCAGAAAGCTTACTTATGTTGAAACCGATTTCTCGGCCTCTTGTGGATCTCGAGGCCCTCACCGAAATGAGGGGTAGATAGCCCTTACTGATCCCTCGGAGAAGGTAGACTGAAGACTAAGAAAATGACTAAGACCTTAGTCACAGCGAGGAGGTCCCTCCACTAACCCGGAAGATCTTTGAGCGCTTCCCCTCCCAAGCCAAAGCTGAGACTCGGGCACCTTAGAGAGCTCTGGAAATGCTAACCAAGGAGATCCTAAGGAGAGAGAAGCTGAAGTGAAGTCCTCTCCCTAGGTGCCCTTTAGGTCCTATTTATAGGTTTTCTGATCTGGCCTGCAAATAGCAGGATTCCTCCTTTTGATTTTACTATTTGCATCCCAAATGGGTCTGCTAACAGCCAAACTCGGTTGTTTGGAGAGGCTAGAGACAGACCACCAAGGGTAAAAGAGTAACTTGGCCCTATCAGCCTATGGACAAGGAAACTGCGAGAGCCTTACTACCGAAGCTCTCGCGGGCCTTCTCGCGAATCCTACTCGCGATGCCTCTCCTAGGTGATCGCCCTGCGAGGACCTCGTTGATCCCTTCCCCCTGGCGGTATCTGTCGAGGTCCGGTATCGCGAGCCTTCCTGCGAGACCGTCTCCTGGCTTCGTCGAACTCAACACTCATTTTGTCGAATGCTTCACCGATCATAGACGAGCTCGACGAACGCAGAACGTTGATCGCTGCTTCCCTGCTATAATTTGTCGAGCGCTGCTATGGAATAAATTTTGTTCGTCATGTGTCATCTGATGAATGCTGAACTCCGTTCGTCATTCGTCGAGCGCAGGATTGAGCTCGCTGGACGCTGATGCTTTGAACTCGCGAGCCTTCCTGCGAGGTCACTTGTTGACTTTGCCGCCGCGCGCCGAACACATTTTGCCGAATATCTATTTACCGAAGATAGGTCTCTTCTGCCAGCGACCTGCGAGGTATTGGTTTGTCAGCCCCCGCTTGGCCCAATCTCCTGAAGATATCTGCCGAGGTTTGGATCTCGCAATTCCTATTGCGAGACCATCCCCCGGCTTTAATGAGCATAGAATACTTCGCCGACTTCCGATGATTTCGTCGAACCGGGGTGGGCTCGATGAAGTCAGGTGAGCTCAACGATCACTAGAGAGTTCGTCGAACGCAGTACTCCTTTCGTCGAACTCAGAAATCTTCCTCAACCGGCCTGCGAGCGCTTATCTCGCCGACCCTTCTCGCTCTCCCTTCAGCGAGCTCTCTGAGAGGGAAGGTCTTCGGCACTAAGGACTCTCTTCCTTATTACCTCCTTCATCCTATTGCCTTCTTAAACTGCATCTCCTTGCCTGGCGAATATCGGGGTTGTACACAATCCCCGCTCTTCGCGAGGATATTTATGCTCGCGAAGAAACATCCAACCCATGGTATTCGCCAGCCCCTTGATGATCTGTCAGGAATCTTTGGTGGGGCCCACCCTGAGGGATATAAATATCATCCCGAGTCCTCAGTGCCGTGCGCCGCCACTTCCTTTTCTTTCCTTTTGCCCGGTACTGTAGCTGCCTGGAGATGCCTCTTTCCGAAGAAGCCGAGGTTCGTCTGAGGGCGGTGAGATCCGGCGGGCTACCCTCCATGACCAGGGTCCCCGCCTGGATGAATCGGCCGCCCCCCGCTCAGTCGCCGAAAAATAAGAAGGCGAAGGTGGCTTGTCGAACTGGGGATGACTCTGTGCTGCTGGACTCCTCCCCGGATGAACGTCCCCACGAGAAGGTACGAGCTACCCCTTTAGTTTACATCAATAAGTTTGCCTGTGATTCATACCTACTCGCAAGATGCTTTGCCGAACGAGGACTCTGGAGAACCCGCTGGTGGGTCTTGCAAAAGTCCGCCGGCAGATACAAATCTTGCTGGGAAAAATGTCGCTTGTATGCCCTTGATCTTGTATGCCAGACCTCCCTTTGTCAACTATCTGACCTTCGTTCCTCGCTTATTACAGTCTCGGCCCAGAAGTACCAGGCCTGCCAGGCATTACGGCCTCCGTCTCCGCCTCCTCCTGACAAAATTATAGATAAGCCCGGGTTCCACCTCCTGACGAGCGAGGAGACCGGCGGCTCTGTACCGCCAAAGATCCCTCCGACCAACAGCGCAACCTACCCTTCCGTCCTGGGTAAATCTCTTTACCCCCACTACGACAACGTGTTCCAGGGCCACCCCTCGACCTCTCGCCCCCCTTTGGGTATGCATTCTGACGATCCCCTGCCTTGCGCGAACTCAAGCGACCCATCTAACCTCTTCGTAATATTTCGCAGAGAATCCTGAAAATCCGCCTACCGATTCCGAGTTGAGTGACGACGAGATGTCCCCCCTTCCTGACCAGGTGGAGGACTTCTTAGGGGATCCGCGAGATCCTGAGATGATGAAACAATGAGCCGCGGTGTTGCTGATAAAACATGGTCGGATGCTGATGGACCTCAACATGCAGGCGAGACGGGACAGAGAAGCCGCCGAGGATAGGCACGTTGTCTTGATGGAAGAGTGTGTGAGGCTCCGGCAGGCGAGACAGCATGATCATGATGAGAACGCCACGACGCTGGAGGTGCATATAGCTAGGATGAGGGATTACGCCTACCTCATTGACCGGGAGGGCCGCTTGGCCGAGGATTATTATAATTCTAGGGTGCCGCCGCGGACCTGGTCGCGGGGTGGGGGTAGGTGGAAGTGGTTGCCCCATGATTCTCGCTAACTTCTTCGCCGTCGTGAAATCCTATTTCTCATTAATGAGTGTCGTTATTCTAGACGATCTTGCAATGGCTTGCAACTCGTATATTTGCCACTTATATATTGGCTTTATTTCGTCTGATAATGAGTATTAATATCTTTTCATTAGTTCTCGCTCGCTGCTAATAAGTCCGTTTCATTCTCATGTTATGTTGTGCTCGCTAAGTGTATCTTGCGAAAATGTTGCTTGTACTAACCCCGCAGGCCCTTCTCGCCCGTGGTCATGATGTGACGTTTTTGCTAACCGTGCCCACCGGCGCTTGGGCTTCTTCCCGCCCTTTTACTTTGGCTATAAATAGGCGGCCATAACTGAGTCACCCACCGCATTTACTGTTATCCTTCTTCCGCTTCATAGCTCTCGCTCCTTCCCGTTCTCGCTCTACTTTCTTTCTCGCAGGTTATTGAAATGGGCGGCGACACTAATGAGTCAGAGGGTCGGCGAAAGATCGCTAAGGCTTTCGCCGAGCACAGCTTCTTCCATTGCAATCTGACAGACGAGGAGTACTTTAGCGCAGTCGCCGACTATGTCACCCCCCCCCCCCCATTCGAGGCACGCCGTCCCAGCGAGAATGATGTGATCAACGCGCTACTTGTCGATGAGCTGGCCATCCCCACCGCTCATTTCGCGGTCGGCTTGCGTCTCCCCCTGTGGACGGAAGTTTGCCAG
Source organism: Dactylorhiza incarnata (assembly GCA_033032865.1). Lineage (NCBI taxonomy): Eukaryota > Viridiplantae > Streptophyta > Magnoliopsida > Asparagales > Orchidaceae > Dactylorhiza > Dactylorhiza incarnata. The sequence goes on along the minus strand of JAWHQI010000033.1, from coordinate 6,185,198 downwards.
GTAGTAATCGCTCTCGCTCGCTTCTTATTCTCTGCAGGTCAAGTCTCGCTCATTATGTGAACTAATCCTGGTCTTCTTGCTGCTCGCCAGGTGCTCAAGCACTATGGCGTTGTTCCGGGCCAGCTTACCCCTAACTCCATGGCGATGATCACAGCCTTCGCCTGCTACCTTCATGAGGACCGCATCGAGTTCAGCCTCCCGGCCTTTCGGAATTTGTTCTCGTTCTGCACCTACAAGGACGGGACTGCCTACTTCATGAGCTCGGGTCGTAGGGTTGACGAGACCATCAACAAAGCCCACTTTTGGGCCCAGAAGTTCCTCTTCGTCAAGGGGAACTTCGGTAATATCCCTATCTCGCCAGTCCAGCACGGGGAGACCACCTACCGACCCACTGCCCTCGGAGGACACGACGCCCTCCTCTATCAATTCTTCTGTAAGAAGAACTTTGAGGTTGTTCATCTTCGCCGCAACCTCGACAAGCTTCTTCCAGTGCTCACTGGGGAAGGTAAAGATCTCGCTCTATCACTACAACTTTTTTCCCAGTAACTTCGTATTTATTGAAATTTCAAGCCTTTTTTAGGCGAGCGGGATCTTCCTATCCATCCCCCCTACGCGAGCAATCGGAAGACCGACGTTACCCTGGCTCTCGCGACCATGGGCGCGGGGCTTGCCGAGGCGCCGTCACACCAGGTGAGCCCTCCTCTCACAAGAGACCAGGGGCTTCTGGTAGCCATGCCATTCCCCCAAAATCTCCGCCGAAGAAAAAGAGTAAGAAGAGCGAGGTCTCCCTCGGCTCCTCGAAGGGGAAGGAGCCTCGTGAGGATGCTTTCGATGAGTTTGACCTCACCGGCCTTTCCGCGGGAGGTGAGGACAATGAGCCCTGCCAGGAGGCTTCCAGAACCTCTGTCCCACCCATCCCCTTCAACCATTACAACTTCGGCCTCGGCCAGAGGCGCCGGGATGAGACAGGCGAGCTCTTGGTAAACTGGAAGCCGGAGACGAACCGGGTGGACATCTCCACCATCCTTCCTTCCTGGGTGGAGAAGTAGACCATCAGCGGCCACACCTTCGATCTCTCATTCGTCCTCTATGGGCGCGAGGACGCTGGGTCTTATAAAGATGAGACTGCGAGAACTCTCTCTTTCGAGAGCGCGAGGTCTCAGTTGCGCTCTGCCAAGCTCGCTCATATGACGGGGAGGCACTGCTTACAACTGGAGCTTCAGAACGTGGACCTCGCGAGGGCCTATCAGGGGCTTCTTGCCGAGAATGCGCAGCTGAAGGAGAAGCTGCTCGCCGCAGAGGGCAGTGTGGTTAGTTACCTAGACCTCGTCACCCTCCCCTCCTTCGGCCACTTCGTTTCCCTAACTTATTTTACTTGCAGGATGTCGAGGCCGCCGAAAGAGCCGACGCTCGCATTCAAGAATTGGAGGGCGAGGTGGCCAGGCTGAAAGCCCTAAACTGCGACCTCACCCACGCTGTCGTTCCCCCTTCTCCTCGCCGTCTGAAGGAAGAACGGCGAGCGCGAGATGAGGAAATCCGCTTGGAGTCTACCGGTTCAGCTCGCTATATCTCCAGACGATGAAGGCGGCCAGCCTCCTAGCCACCAATGCGGCCGACATGATTCTGGCGGACATCATCCCGAAGCTCTTTATCCCGCTTTCGCCAGTGAAGAGCAGCGATGACGAGGAAGGGTTCGCGAGCGATTCATGAGGCTTATAGTTTTTTATTTTATTTTCCGTTTTGTTTTGGGCTGGCGAGATCGCCGCCTTATGTAAATCAAACTGTGAAATGCATGGATGCATGTTTTTGGCCCCGTATTGTGTTCGCCCTTTCTGCTATATTGTTTTTCGTGCTGATATCTCGTTCTCGCTTGCCTCGATATTCATTTTTACGTAGGTTATTCTCACGATGATCATTCTCGCACCTTTCGTTAACGAATAGATAGGCATAGGACATTTTTGGCTGTTCTGGCCTTTCGCTACTTGCCTTAGGATTATCACCCTTTAGGTATACTCCTTCCTCTGCGTTTCGCAGGGTACTTTCCTTCTCGGTGAGAGCTCGCCTCATATCCTGTGCCGGCGACTTCTCTGCCGAGCACCGGATACCCCGGAGTTCTTAGGGTTGATTCTTATCTCTCGCATACTATCGTGCGAAATCTATCTTCTCGCCGAGCGAGCAGACTCGCCGAGCAAGAAGGCCCGGGTCAGCGCCGAAGACTCGCCAACCTGAGGCATATCATCCTGATCTTATGAAGAACTCATCTCTTTGCCAACTTCCCCAGTGATCATCTTGCATCTCCCGTCTAGTGAGAGCCCGGGAGCGGAATGGACCTGATGCATTCGAGCATCGATGTTTGTCATCTTGCCCGCCTCTCCAGAGATCAACCTGAAACCCCCCGTCTAGTGAGAGCCCAGAAGCGGAATCGATCTGGGGCATTCCAGCACCAATACTTGTCACCTTGCCTGCCTCTCCAGAGATCAACCTGAAACCCCCCGTCTAGTGAGAGCCCGGGAGCGGAATCGAACTGGGGCATTCCAGCACCAATACTTGTCACCTTGCCAGCCTCTCCAGAGATCAACCTGAAACCCCCCGTCTAGTGAGAGCCCGGGAGCGGAATCGATCTGGGGCATTCCAGCACCAATACTTGTCACCTTGCCAGCCTCTCCAGAGATCAACCTGAAACCCCCCGTCTAGTGAGAGCCCGGGAGCGGAATCGATCTGGGTCATTCCAGCACCAATACTTGTCACCTTGCCAGCCTCTCCAGAGATCAACCTGAAACCCCCCGTCTAGTGAGAGCCCGGGAGCGGAATCGATCTGGGGCATTCCAGCACCAATACTTGTCACCTTGCCAGCCTCTCCAGAGATCAACCTGAAACCCCCCGTCTAGTGATAGCCCGGGAGCGGAATCGATCTGGGGCATTCCAGCACCAATACTTGTCACCTTGCCAGCCTCTCCAGAGATCAACCTGAAACCCCCCGTCTAGTGAGAGCCCGGGAGAGGAATCGATCTGGGGCATTCCAGCACTAATACTTGTCACCTTGCCTGCCCTCGCATAACAGTTATAACTATTAAGTGAAGAAGTGAAATACTTAACTAATATCATAATAAAACTTTGAAGGGTAGAATCGCTTCAAATCGTCTCCACTTCTGGCTCGGCCGAGAGGTACCCCTTCCACATCTCGGAGATGATACCCCCCTAACTTGAGCACTTCGCTTACAATGTATGGACCCTCCCAATTGGGGTTGAGCTTACCTACCGCGGCCCCTCTTCCAGCCGCGCCGACCTTCTTCAAGACCAGATCTCCCTTCTGAAAGTGTTTTACTCGGATGTGCTTGTCGAAATATCGGGCCATTCGTCGCTTGATTTCCTCCTGCCTGATGGTGGCTCGGTCCCGGAGTTCCTCCACCAGATCCAAGGATAGCCTTTGTTCCTCATCATTAGCCACTAGCGACTCTTCATCCCCCTCACCTGCGCCGATCACCCTGGGGGTCTTTACTTCGAACTTTATGGGAAGGACTGCTTCGGACCCATGAGAAAGTTTGAACGGGGTCTCCCTGGTGGCGGTGTTTGGAGTAGTCCTCAGGGCCCAGAGAACGGATGGTAGGTGCTCTACCCAGTTCCCTCGGAGGTTCTCCACCTTCTTCTTTAGCAGGTTGACGATTATTTTGTTTGCCGCCTCCACTTGTCCGTTGCTTCTCGGGTGGTGAACCAATGTGAACCTGAGGTCGATGCCAAGCTGGGTGCAGAAGCTAACAAACTCTTCGCTAGCAAACTGTGGCCCATTGTCCGTCACTATAGCCAGGGGGAGGCCGTGCCTGCAAATTATTTCTCCCCACACAAAATTCTCACAACTTGAGATGTTACCTTGGCGAGCGCCTTCACTTCTACCCATTTAGAGAAGTAATCGATCATGACCAGTAGGAACCTTCTTTGGCCACTAGCTTGAGGGAAAGGGCCAACTAGGTCCAGCCCCTATATGGCAAAGGGCCAGGGAGCTGTGATGGTCCGAAGTCACTGGGCTGGGAGGAGTTGGAGTGGAGCATAGAGTTGGCACTTTGAACACCTCCTTGCGAACTCCGCTGCATCTTTGCTGAGGGTGGGCCAGAAATATCCTCGCCTCAACACCCTCCTCTCCAGGGTTTGGCTCCCAGAATGACTGCCACACTCCCCGGAGTGAATTTCTTCTAGGACTTTCAGGACCTCCTCCTCGGAAATAAAATGGGCCAGGAGTCCCGAGAGAGTCTTCCTGTATAGCCCTCCTGCATGCAAGGAATAGTAAGCTGACTTATACCTGAAGCGTCGCCTGTCTATGTCTCTTTCAGGGAACTTCCCTGACGATAGGAAAGTGATGAAGGGATCCATCCACGAGACCCACTGGTCCACTTCCATCACTTCTCCCTCCTCGATAGTGGGTCGGAAGAGTTCCGAAACTGTTCCCCCTGCTCGGGGACCGAACTTGGTCAAGAGGTCTACGGGGGTGCTCTCTTCTCTTGGCACGTGCTTGATAGAGAAAGTACGGAAATGCCTGATGACCCCCTTAACCTTCTCCAGGTACCGCAGGAGGATCAGGTCCTTTGTCTCAAACTCTCCCCTGATTTGGCATGCTACCACCATGGAGTCCATCGAGACCTCCACATCTTGCACTCCCAATTCTTGAGCTAACCGCAGTCCCTCTATCACTACCTCGTACTCTGCTTGGTTATTGGTGATCGGGAAATGGATGTTCAAAGATTGCTCGATTTTGGTACCTTGGGGGCTTACCAAGATGATTCCACCTCCATAGGAGTGCTTTCCCGACGCTCCATCCACCAACAGCTTCCATGCCACTGAGGGGGGAGATTCATGCTCCCCTACTTTGGTCGTGTAGTCTGCCATGAAGTCCGCCACCGCTTGGGCCTTGATCGACGCCCTGGGTACGAATGTAACATTGAACTCACTCAGTTCCACGGACCACTTTGCCAATCTTCATGAGTGCTCCACCCCTTCCATGACTTTGCGAAGTGGGTGATCAGTTACTACCTTGATCAAATGTGCCTAAAAGTAAGGTCGGAGCCTCCGAACCGCCACCACCAATGCGAAGGCCAACTTTTCCAGAATCGGGTACCGGAGCTCTGCCTTCTTCAGCACTCAGTTGACGTAGTAGATGGGGAACTATTTTCTCCCTTCTTCCCGGATCAGTACTGAGCTTCTGCATCGGACCCTACCCCCAGGTACAGGGATATGTCCTCTCCCAGTCTCGGCCCTTGGAGTAGAGGAGTTTGAGTGAGTTGTTCTTTCAAGGCTTGGAACGCCTACTCACACTCCGAGGTCCATTCGAATTTTTTGTTTCCCCTTAACACTTTGAAAAAGGGGGCACACTTGTCTCCCTCCTTGGAGAGGAACCTACTGAGTCCGGCTAGCTTTCCCGTGAGGCTTTGAACCTCTTTCGAGTTCCTGGGCGATCCCAACTCCATTATTTCTTTGACCTTGTCCGGGTTTGGCTCCACTCCCGCCAGGGTGAGCAGGTGACCTAGGAATTTCCCTCGACTAGCCCCGAAGACACACTTCAAGGGGTTGAGATTAATCTTATACTTCTGCAAAGTCTTGAAGGTCTCTTCAAGGTCTCAGAGGTGGGATGCAAGGTCCCGACTCTTTACCATGAGGTCATCAACGTAGACCTCCAAGTTTCTCCCCTTTTGTTCTCAGAAGACTCTGTCCATCATTCTCTGGTATGTGGCACCTGCATTCTTAAGCCCGAAGGGCATCATCTTATAACAGTAACACCCATCCCCCATGATGAAGGAGACGTCCTTGATATCTGGGGGATGCATGCGAATTTGATGATAACCTGAAAAGCATCTAGAAAAGACATTGCAGGGAAGCCGACGGCTGAATCAACCAGCGCGTCGATTCTAGGCAGAGGGTAGCAATCCTTGGGGCATGATTTATTAAGCAAGAAAAAGTCGATACACATTCTCCACTTACCTCCCCCTTCTTCACCATGACCACGTTAGAGACCCAGCCTGGGTATTGGATCTCTGATACAAACCCTTCCTGAATGAGCTTACCCACCTCCTCTCGGATGGGCCCTTCCAGCTTGTCTGCTATGGCCCTCCTCTTTTGACGGATGGGACGGGTGCCAGGGTCGAGATTGAGACGGTGGCAAGCCACGTCCTCATCGATCCCGGGCATCTTCGTGGTGCTCCAAGCGAAGACATCCACGTTCTCCTGGACGCATGCTAGGATCTGCTTCTGCTTCTCCAGGCCGAGCTCCCCGCTGATCCTGACTTTTTCCACCACCCCGGCTCTGGTGGTCACTTCGAGCTCCACGACCTCCTCCACGGCCTCCAACCAGGACTGTTCTCCCCAATCTACTGCCCTCTCTTTGCCACTGGAGAGCGCTTCGACGTCACCCTCCTTTCCTTCTTCTCCGACCACCATCAACTCTTCTGCCCCCCCCCCCCCCCCCCCCCCCCCCCCCCCCCCCCTCCCCGGGCCTGATCCTCTGCCTCTTCTTCTTCCACCGGCCCCTCTGGCCTCTGCTCCGTCTTCTCCTTCTGGCCTTCTCCTCCAAGCCCTGCCGGCTCACCCACCTCTTGGTCCCATTTTTCTGCCTCCCCCATTCAAGAGATGGTGTTGACTGCCATCACGTAGCATTGCCTTGCTTCCTTCGGGTCCCCTCTGATTCAGACTTGGACTCCTCCGTCATTGAACTTAAGGCACTGGTGGAATGTGGAGGGGACACAGCGGAACGCGCTGATGAGCGGCCGTCTGAAGATGGCGCTGTAGCTGCTGGGAGCATCCACTATGACAAAGCGGCAGTTCCTGGACTGCCACCCCAAGACCATGTGGAGTCCCACTCCCCCTTCTACTTCTTTTCTCTCCCCGAAGAATCCGAACAATGGACCATCCGAGGCCAACACCTTTCGCGGCTCCACCCCCATCCCATCAAATGCTTTTTTGAAAATGACATTGACCGAACTCCCATTGTCCACCAGGATTCTGGAAACGGTGAAATTCTCGATCGCCGTCTGAATGACCAGCGCATCGCAGAATGGGTCCTCATAACTTGGCATGTCCTTCTGGGTGAAGGAAATCTTCTCTGTCGGGGGTGGGGCTAGGGATGTCGAAGCCACGCTACGATGGTAGATAGTATGGAGGCTCGCCTTCAGGGTTGCCTCAATCCCTAAACCCCCCCCCCCCCAAGGATCACTCTGATCCCCCCTTGGGATCCCAAATTGGCTCGATACTCACACCTTTCCTCCTCCTCCTGAGGCCCAACCTCCTCAATCCTTACCGGTTGATGTTGTCGCGGCATGGGCACTCGGGCCCTTTTTGTCTCTAGGAACTCTGGGTAGGTGGCCGTCGCATGACCTTCCTCATCATGGAAGTCACAATACGGCAATGTCACCTCTCCCGCCTCGTCTTCCGCCATCCTATTCCTTCTTCTTCTTCCTCCTCCCGCTTCTTCTCTCGCCTCTTCTCTCCTTCCTCTTCCTCCTCTTCCCCGCCTGATCGCCATGGCTTGCTGGGGTGGAGGTGGCATCGGCCTCGGTCCCTGCCTCCATCCCAGCTGATGGGGTCTTCCTTGACCCCCATTGAAGTTACCCCTCCCCTGGGCGTAACCCCTTCCCTGGCCTTGCATTCCTCCGCCATGATGCCTCCACTCCCCCTCCGGGGCCCTGGGCTTTTCCCTTCTCCTCACCTCTTGCTTCCTGACCTCCGGCTCACTGAGCTTTGCTAGCCTCTTGGTGAGTTCCGAGTTGGCCTCTTCACTCTCGATCTCCTCCGCCACCCTCTCCATTAGCTCCTCGTAGGAGACGGGGGCCTTCCTCTTCAGAGCCATTTTGAAGAAACTTTCCCTTAGCCCGACCGCGAAGGTGAGCTGGAGTGCAAACCCAGGCATCTCTTGGGTGGCAGCACTTCTTCCTGGAACCTATCCGCATAGCGAGCCAACGACTCCTTCGGCTCCTATTTCACTTTGAAGAGAGACTCGGCGTCTTTCTTCCTCTTCTTTGAAGTTGAGAATCGCAGCAGAAAATTTTGGCGCAAATTTTCAAAGGCGTAGATCGACCCTGTAGGGAGCTGATGGAACCAGTCCCTGGCCTTTTCTTTAAGGGTGACAGCGAAGAGCCGACACTTGAAAGCATCTGACATCGGCCTGATAGAGACCGAGTCCTCAAAAGACTGGAGATGTTGGACAAGGCCATCCCTGCTATTGTAGTACACCCTGTCCCACTCTCCGAACCCTGCCGGGACAGGTGCAGAAAGTACCAACTCGCAGAAGGGACTTCCCCCTTCTGCCACCCTTTCTCGCTCCACACAACCCCCAAGCTCTCTCGCCAGACTCGGGCTCGCGGGGACTGCGCTCGCGAGAACGGTATTCGCCTGGACCACTCCCACGGTCGCTACATCCTCTGGGCGAGCGCTCCCCTGAGCCGCGCTCGCCGGCGCAGAGCTCGCTGGTACATATCTCGCCGGCATAGAGCTCGCCAGGCTGGCGAACAGCACTCGCCCCTCCAAGTCTTGAACTGAACTTCCGGCGATTTCCTTCCCGGCCCTCCCCCCGTCGCGTTCTCGGCAACCGCTGCTGGGGAAGGGTCGCCTGAGGTGCTGGGGTCGTGAACTCACTTCGCAGAGCCGCGACCGTGAGCCCAAAAGTTTCAAGCACCTCCCTCCTGAAATCCGCGAACATCCTCGACGTCACCACCTACGGTGACTCGCTGAACTCCTCGCCTTGATCCTCGCCTCCCGCCATATCTGCTCCTTGGAACTTTCTTGGACCAGCCACGCTCCACGCTCACCGCACCAAAATGTTGAAACCGATTTCTCGGCCTCTTGTGGAGCTCGGGGCCCTCACCGAAATGAGGAGCAGCTAGCCCTTACTGATCCCTCGAAGAAGGTAGACTGAAGTCTAGGAAAATGACTAAGACCTTAGTCACAGCGAGGAGGTCCCTCCACTAACCCGGAAGATCGTTGAGCGCTTCCCCTCCAAGCCAAAGCTGAGACTCGGGCACCTTGGAGAGCTCTGGAAATGCTAACCAAGGAGAGCCTAAGGAGAGAGAAGCTGAAGTGAAGTCCTCTCCCAAGGTGCCCTTTAGGTCCTATTTATAGGTTTTCTGATCTGGCCTGCAAATAGCAGGATTCCGCCTTTTTATTTTACTATTTGCACCCCAAATGGGTCTGCTAATAGCCAAACTCCGCTGTTTGGAGAGGCTAGAGACAGACCACCAAGGGTAAAAGAGTAACTTGGCCCTATCAGCCTATGGACAAGGAAACTGCGAGAGCCTTACTACCGAAGCTCTCGCGGGCCTTCTAGGGAATCCTGCTCGCGATGCCTCTCCTAGGCGATTGCCCTGCGAGGACCTCGCTGACCACTTCCCCCTGGCGGTATCTGCCGAGGTCCGGTCTCGCGAGCCTTCCTGTGAGACCATCTCCTGGCTTCGTCGAACTCAACACTCATTTTGTCGAACGCTTCGCCGATCGTAGATGACCTCGATGAACGCAGAACGTCGACCGCTGCTTCCCTGCTGTAATTTGTCGAGCGCTGCTATGGAATATATTTTGTTCGTCGTGTGTCGTCCAATGAATATTGAACTCCGTTCGTCATTCGTCGAGCGCAGGATTGAGCTCGATGGACGCTGATGCTCTAAACTCACGAGCCTTCCTGCGAGGTCGCTTGTTGACTTTGCCGCGCGCCGAACACATTTCATAGAATATCTATTTACCGAACATAGGTCTCTTCTGCCAGCAACCTGCGAGGTATTGGTTTGTCAGCCCTCGCTTGGCCCAATCTCCTGAAGATATCTGCCAAGGTTTGGATCTCGCAATTCCTGTTGCGAGACCGTCCCCCCCCCCCCCCCCCCCCCGCTTTAATGAGCCTAGAACACTTCGCCGACTTCTGATGATTTCGCCGAACAGGGGTGGGCTCGACGAAGTCAGGTGACCTCGATGATCACTGGAGAGTTCGTCGAATGCAATACTCCTTTCGTCGAACTCAGAAATCTTCCTCAAACAGCCTGCGAGCGCTTATCTCGCCGACCCTTCTCGCTCGCCCTTCAACGAGCTCTCTGAGAGGGAAGGTCTTCGGCACTAAGGCCTCTCTTCCTTATTACCTCCTTCATCATATTTCCTTCTTAAACCGCGTCTCCTTGCCTGGCGAATATCGGGGTTGTACAACTTAAGTCATTACATGTTGAACTAATTGACAGATTAATCAATTGAGAAGTTTCGAGTAATGAATTTGAAGTTAGTAAGATGCGGTTATAGCTCTCTTAAGTATTTCAATTATGCACTATATTCTCTACAACAATTTACTCCATACAAAATAAATTTATTAATCTATTAACATAATGGTGGAAGGATGAGCAAGAACTAAGTCAATGTTGTAGGCTAAAACATAGAGTGTATGTAGTTAATTGATATCAATGATTAAGGTCATCTTTGGATCAGTTTACACCGCAAAACCTACAATTGTTTTGATTATCCATCATTCTTTGAGCTTGAACTTATCATTTTGATACTATTTGACCATGCATAATTTCCTTATAACTTTACTAGTTATCTCTTAGTTAACTTTTCAATTTTGGGGGTTTAAAAAAATGTGTGTCATAATGATAGGTGGCCTAAGTGTGTGTACACCTACTTGGAATGATCCCAACTATGATCATAAAGTAAAGAAAAATCATAAAAAAAAATATAATGACATAGTGATATGTGGCCTAAGTGTGTGTACACCTACTTGGAATGATCCCAACTATGGAATAAAAATGATGATGGTTGAGAAATAAACCTCAAAGTTTGGAGAGTTATTAAGAATATTAACTAGGGCAATTCCGCTCTCTATAAAAATTTTTTCATAAAGTCTTCACCAAGCCAAAGTCATTCATACTGTAAGCCCTTATGATTTCTTGTCAAATTGAACTACTAAACTCCTGTGGAGGCCAAAGCAAAGACTCGGCTTATTCTTATCCTTTCCAATTATGAGTAAGTTTAATAAGTTAAGTTGTTTGAGAGTGAATAATTTTAAAGAAGAGCACACACAACACTAGAAGTATTGAGAGAGCTTCACTTGTTATCCAACTAACGGAATTGTGAATCTTAGAAATTTTTCTTTTAAGAGATTTGCCCTTAGTTAATTTGAAATCCTTAAGTAAGCCTAAGTGCTTGTACGAAAAAAAGATGATTCTTGCCTCATCCCAATAGAAATTTTCATATTTATTTGCTAGAATTGATTAAATTTTTGCTAGGGACTAGCAAAGACTTAAGTGTGGGGGTGTGATAATTTCTCAAAAAGAAGTTATTAACTCTATTATTTTAGTGAATATTGAGAAAATATACGAAAGATAACGATCAATTGACTAATAAATATTATATCTTTGACTTTGGACATTTTTATTGTCAAATGTGTAATATATGTGTAGGAATCTGAGAAATCCATGAAGAAAATAGGCAAATGTAAGCTGGAATTAAAGTGTTGGGCGGTTTGCAGCAGCTTGGTCATGACCTGGTCATAACATGGCGGTTCAAATTAATTTCGCTGAACTAAAACGTACAGATTTTGCAAAACTGAAAGTGGGCCAGCCGTTTCTTTATGAAAGGACGCACCTTTTCAGGGAAAATACGGGAGCATGCAAGCATTAAAAACAGTTTTCTTTGACAGTTTTGGAGGATGAAAGTAGAGACCGAAAAACTTTCTAAAGGTCTGGAGAGAGAAGGAAAAAAGTGAGCAGTGGAGAACGAAGAAGAAGGAAAATCAAGAGGACTGTTCCTGCACTAATTACTAGACTCTGAACAATGTCTTGTAAGATCTTTCTAGTTTGGTTTTTCATTTTAAGGAACATGAACTAAATCTTCATATCTTGTATGTTGTGAGTACTAGGGTTTGTTGTGATGTTTAATTTATAATTTCTCTGTATGATTTCTTGGGTTGCTCGAGGGACGATCTTACTCATTTTATATTACTTGATTCGATACGTGCACTTGCGTTAAAACGTAAATCTATTTTGGGTGTATCAATCTTAAGAACTTATCATTGAGCTCATAATTTGTGAACTCCCTTTCATAAGTTCTAAGCCCATTAATAATTCCGAAGAACATTTCATAGCAGGTAGCTATGTTGTCCTTCTTATCTTGCCTAAAAGACTCATACTCTTGATTTTGAAGGGATTTTCTATCATCCCTAACTTCTTTTATTCCTTCCATGTATACAACTAATGAATCCCACATTTCCTTTTGTTGTTTTGCAGTGAATAAGGTTCTGAAATGTAGAATCATCAATTGCATTGACAATGATGTTTTTAGCCCTTTTTGTCTATGGTGACCATGGCTGCTTTATCCTTGTTGAATTGAGACAAGGTCTTAGGAACAGGGGTTGTTGTAGGGCCCACAGAAATAGTCATGGGGACATAGGGTCATTCTTCTACAGTCAAGTAGACTCTTGGATTTGAGGCTTCCATGTATAATTTGATCCTCTGCTTCCAGATGGGAAAAAAAATTTGGTGCAGATAGGCAGCTTCATTGAACTCATCTCCTTATGATGTTCACCAGCCATAGATTTGCTAATAACCTAAAATATTTTAGGGAACTTGTTCTAAGCTGTTAGGACTTTGAACTTAACCTAGCTCTGATAACAATTGAAAGATATGGGTTTGATTAGACTTCAGCTAGAGAGGGTGATTAGGTGTTTTCAAGATTATTTAGCATTTTAAAATTATTCAGCACAAAAGCAAACCAGAAAACACACAAAGATTTATAGTGGTTCCCTTTAAGACAATGTGTCAAAAGGTAGTCCACTGTCCCTCCTACCTATCTAGCCATGTGCTAGACTAGGAAACTTCTCCAAAACTCAGATCTTTTTTACTATACAGCAGATCTTACAACTCAGATCACAAAGGATCCTACGTCAACCCTCACACAAAAAAGATTACACTCATGTTACACAAACCCTACAAAAGTAACTCAGATTTTTCAAGTCCTACCAAGCACTCAGATCTTATCCAAGATCCTACCAAACTCAGTCTTACACAGAACCCTACAAAATGAGAAACTGGTTTTGCTGTTGAAGAAGAGAAGTCTTCAAAGATTAAGCTTTTCATTGAATGGTCTCCTTCTTCTTCTTCTTCTTTATGTCGCCTCATAGATCTTTTGAATCAGCAAAGCTTCTTGTGAATCTTCTTCTGAAAATATCAGATTGAACTTCTTGTAGGAAGAAGATTCTTTCTTGTAGTCTTCACAGCACAGCAGACTGAAGATTTCTTGTTTACACTTTTCTCTTTTCTAATTGTAAGTGTTAGAATAAGAGAATGATCAAAAGTGTATTTAGATTTCGAAAAACAAAATCTATTTATATTCCTCTGCACTTATGCATAAAGTTCCTTAATAATTTATTCCTTAATTAATTGGGCCATTAAAGAATATGGACTGAAATGGCAGAATAAAATACCATAAACGCTCTCCCCTTTTTGGAACTTGCAATGTTTGGAAGTATATAATATTCTTCATTAAATGTTGTGTAATGGCTAAATACTGTAGAGAATATATCATTAATTATTCCTTTAATAGTGCACAAGATAGGCGGCGTGCACATTCCTTGAATAACAATTTCCAAGAAAATCTGTGCACTAAATGCAGCTCTGCATCTTTCAAGATGATAAAATTCCTTCAAGCCGATATCGTCTTGATCAATCTAAACGATATATATTCTTCAAGACAATGTCGTCTTCATGATATTTTCCTCAAGACATAACATAATCTTTTGCATGATAAGGTTTCTTCAAAACAATATCGTCGAGCTGCTATCTAAGCGACTTGACTTAGCTTTCTTAGCGATAAAGCTTCTTCAAGATGATATCGTCTTGATTGTCTCGATAATATAATTCCTGTCTCAATGATATGTCTACTAAGGTTCAATCCTATATTTGACTTAGTGATTTTTCACTTCTTGTGTAGTTTTGATACTGAAAATATAGTCTTGATACTAAAAATATAGTCGTGACATACCTGTCACATCATGAACTAAAACATACATCAAAAACAACTTTGCTTATCAATATTTGTACTCTTTCTTCAAATCTAGGCACATTGAGGGAACAATACCCAACATCTATAAATTACAAGTTTTTGCATATGAATTAGAAACCTTATAAGGAACCTACATACAAATTGTCAAGTTTAAATTAGGTCTTGAATGAAAAATACATAAAGAATGGAAAGCCCCAAGGCTTATGTCACCCAAACTTTGAAAATTAATTCAGGGAGTTATACACCTCCTTAGAAATTGTGCCAACCCAATTTGAAAAGTTTTGACCAAGCCCTACAACTTCCATGCTGGTCACTTGGCTTGGTTCAGCCATTAAGTCACCTAAAAATCAATTTGAAAATTTCTTCTAGGGTGTGCATATAGCAATTTTATATTTAAAAGCTCTGGATTAAATAATAAGGAAGAGGCACAGATCTTGACACAGGTCTAGCGGCTAGGGAAAGCGACAGACGACAAAATTACCTTCCCCCACAGGGGATCTGATGTCGATCCGCTTTGGGGATCAGCCCAATCATAATTTAAGGATCTGGATGGTTGTGATTTTGTCTTCAACCATGAGCCGGTGGTGGAGATTGATCCCGCCTGGGAGGAGATTTCGGGGCTCCTCCACCGCCATTCGACCATCACCACCCTTCGCCACCACCAATAGTTTCATCGTGGTGAGGGCTACCTCTTGGCGGCGGTCTGGCGGCCTAACGCCTCCACCGCCGGTCAGAATTATGGGGACATTCTGATGGCGATTCTCCACTAAATTACATGAAATCTTGGCCTAATTGAGCTCGATATTGATTCGAAAATCTACTAAGATGATTTCAGAAGGGAAAGGGGAAGGAATCTCTCTTGATTTTGCCTTGCTCTCCTTGATTGGGTTTGAGCATCCATGGCTTGGTCGACTGAGTTGGCAACACTCCTCCTGAGGGCTTCCACTCAATTTCTCGGCTTATAACTGTAGCTTGGGGCTGGTGTAAGGTTCCTGAAGGGTGACGGTGGCTTTTATAGGCTTGGGGTGAGGATTGCAAAAATCCCCTTAAGCTTACCATGGCCGGCCATGGCTATGGTCTAGCTTGTACATCCAGCCACCTTGCAATCCTTTGAGGCCTTGGATTAGATCCGATGCTTCCTTTTAGCCTCCCAAAGAGGGAATAATTCAATGGGGCGCATGGTGACTTCACTTTGAAGTTTTGTCATTTTTGGTAAATTTTCTCTTAAGGGGGAGCTTAGTCTAATTAATGGCCATCTGATTTTGGTCCTTGAGTTCAGGGTATAAATGTGTTTAAGGTTTAATCTGGAGGCTCTTGGTTGAGTGTGGGGTTAGGATATTTTTAAAAAGTGGGTTTAGGACTAAATTAAACCATAGTTTGACCATGCTTAATTTGGGTTGACCAAAATCAACATTTTGAGGGTTTAGCTAGCCTTGGTCATGGGTCATGGTGTGGCTAGCTCAATTGATCCAGAAGGGGTTCATTTGAGTGGTTTAGACTAGTTTGGCTAAATGCACACCATGTCCTCTTTTTAAGGTTTTACTCATGTCTTTAAGGTGATGTGGTGTGCTAATAGGTGAAATGGTTTACTTAGGTCATGAGGGAGGGTATGTAGGGTTCCATTGGTTAGGAGTGGGGTTCATGAGACTTGAATTAGTTAACTTGGCTAAGTGCACCTTTTGCCCCTTTAAGGGCTCTACCTGATCTCCAAGGTGAGGTGGTGCATCAATTGGGGTGCCGATACTTCTAGGGCCCTCATCCTAAATTGGGATGTTACATTGCTAGAATTGAAAACCAAATCAATTTTATTGAACAAATAGGGACATGATTATTATTGGTAAAATTGATTAAAAAAAAGGAATTCTATAACGCTAGAAATCGAGGCGTGAAATATGAAAACTCTTTTTGTTTTCTATACTGATTCTTCTCCCTAAGAACCGGTTGGTTTTAGCCAATCTATCCCTAGATACGGCCTCAAGCTACTCTAGCCTCTCTATCCCCAGAAAGGCCTCGAGTACCCCTTAGATCTAAGCCTTAGGCCTAGTCACCAACACACATGGTGAATTCCCCCTAAGTCACACATGGACCTAGTCACCAACTACTGCAGATAATTCTCCACTAAACGATCACAAAGATAAAAAGGTATTACAAAATATGAAATTCAAATTGAAAACTCCCTATGAAGAAATCTGAAGGAGACGACGAAGAACCGATGAATATCATTGAAGTCGAAGCATGCATTCTTTGCATTGAGTTTGCATTGATCTAATCCTCCTTTGATTCTTTCTCTTGAATTTGAATGGTAGATCTTTGGTGGTATGGAAATACGGCCTTCACAGATATTTCAGAGTGGTGGATTAGGGCTCTTTTAGTTGTAAAGTTGAAGAGAATGAAATCCACCCTTTTATAGGAGAGGAAGCTAACGCTAGCATTAGACCTAACGCTGGGCGTTGACTCAGTTTAGTAATGATTGATGGCACATATCCTCAATCTAGGAAGGAGATATTGCATGTTCGGAAAGCTCTTATTTAGGCAACCCTAACGTTGGCTTTAAGGCTAACGCCTGGCATTAGACCTAGTCATTCCAAAAATACTCCCACAATTACGGAAACTTCCCTCCATAGCAATTTGACATTGGCGGGATCAAGGGTCAATGTCGGTGTTAGCTCTAACGCTTGGCATTAGACCACTTTCTTTTCTTCTAGCACATTGAGCTAGTCCAGACCAAAATATAGCATCCTAGTGTCATCATTGTTCATTCCTGAGTACTAAAAACACAATGGCAAACTTGATCAAATACATGTAGGATTTATTATTCTCAAACCAAAGGGATGCGGAAAACCATGTTCCAACAGTATGATCATGATCGCTATCTTTGACTGCTCTTTTATTTTGCAAGATGGAATAATGGGATTCTTGCTATAAGATAAAAAGTCGTCGAGCTCTCTTATGCAGTTGTTTATTTTAGCTCAATTACTTTGAAGCCTGTGATGAATATATAACCTGCTTTCTTAGAATATGTGACTGAGTATATTAAAGACATCTTTCATCTCTTACTAAAAATCAGATGATCATTTTGTTTTTGAAATCTGAGATTTTAACTTCACCTCATGAGGAGTTATGGAGTGATCGCATGGCATGAACAATATCATCAAATGTTGTGAGATTTAATTAATTATAAGTATTAAGCTCATTCATTCTTAGAAAACACACAAAAAAAGATACAAAAGGTATGCAAAAAATTTCTTCATTTCATTTCTATCAATCTTGCATAGTTTGAGTGGTCTCAAAGCAACAGTCGATTAGAACTTTAACATATAAAAACAAAATCACCTAAAACTAATCCTTATTGATCGCTCTTGGGCCTCTTTGCCGATCGCTCTTTTGATGAGACTCGGATTCTTCTAAAGATTCTTCTAAGCCATCATATGTGATCGGAGATCCAGATCTTGAGACCGCAACCAAAGTCAAGTTGTCGCCATGAGCATATTGACTCCCGCTCAACTGAGTTGGCTCATTTTTCTTATGACCTTCCTCCTCAGTGATTTTTCCTCTTCGCCACCTTCACCGGTCTCAGAAGCAGTAACAGTCGATTCAACGATCATCTTTGCCATCTCTGGAAACAAATCTGCGAACTCCACCTTCTAAAAGTTAGGAGTAAGACCACCGTGTTCTCGTAACAGCTGAATTGTCATGTCAACCTCACCTTTCATGTGCTTCAACATCGCCTTGCGGAAGGTCGGGTTCTTTATATCGTAGGACTCTTCATTCGATCTCTGCATAGAAGAATAAATTAGATCGGGCGGTCAAAATGAAAGAAAACTAGCATACCGAAGGTGAGGTTTCTTACCTTAAGTGCATCAATGGCATGCAGGGCCGTGCGAAGAGATCGACCGATGTGATTGTGAATTTTTCCGTAGATCTTGAAGTGAGCAGGAATCATATAACTTAAAGTTACAGCCAACAACCAGAAGCACATGAAACAAAGCAGTCTTTATTGATAACAGCAGGAATCTTCATTACAGAGCGAGGTATACATGGCAAGACATGATTTCGCCGGTACACAAAACCAAAAGGAAAAATACAATGCTGAAGAAAGATAACTGGCGGTCTGAACACAGAAGCCAACCAAACCGCGCGACAAGGGTGTTCGCGCGACTATAAGAGGAGACCGCGCAAACAGACTGCCGAAAAGATAACTTGCGGTTAGCCGGATTAAGATCACCGAAACCGCCTAACCGCCTGTCCGCTGCGACTTGCTGCCTACACCTGAAACCGGCTATCAGCTGAGTCCGCCCGAATAGAACAGAACAAACACAAACAACAGTAACTCGCGGCCTTCCATAAATTGACCTCTGATCTCCCGACCTCATGCACAGTGCTAGCTACAACCCGCATAACTGCTACCAGACCGACTAGAAGAATAGCCGCAAGTCGCAATCCGCACAACCCGCAAAACCTGCACAGATGAGATCTATCAGCAAGACTACCGGGTTAAAAAGATGTTAACCGCAGCTTACAGAAATGAGTACTGCTTACAGTTGGTTCGATTAAATGAACAGTGCCAAGGGGTCCTATTTATAGGCACGGGACAAGATCCAGTCACCGCCCATGTGATAGGGTCACCACCACAAAACCGCACGACTCGAACAACTCGCACGGCTAGCACCTCTGCCATAAATGAGCACCGCAGGCTAGCCAGACAAGAGTTCATCAGACAGCCAATTGGAAGACCGCGCGACTAAGGCAGGAATGCCAAGTCGCCACCATCAGTATCAGCATAGAGAGCTCGCGCGGACACCAATAGAAACCGCACGGCTAGACAGATATACAGCCCGCACACAAACACCATGAGCTCGCCAAGCGAGTATCACTGAGGAGACAGGACAGTTAAGCCGAAGCAAGTACTGTCGGTCAAGATATAGAACAAGCCGCGCGATTAAACAAGTTTAACCGCACAACAACATTAACAAACCGCCACGCAGTCCGAGAGGCCAGACCGCGCGGCAACATCCCGGTAGCACTTGAGCAGAAGTGAAGAACCCGACTAGCTGAACTAGCTAGTCGCCAGAACAGACCACGAGACCGCCCGGTCTCAGCGGCAACTGCGGTTAGCCATTGCTAGCCACCCAGCACCCTTTACTTAACACTTCAAAATTTCAACACTCCCCCTTGAAGTGTGAAGTGGAAACTAGCCCAAGTAAACTCCTCAGCAGAGTGAACGGCCCCTTCGCCGGCGCTTTTGTGAATATGTCAGCAACGTTGTCCATACTCCAAACATGCTCGACGGAAAGAGACCCCTCCAGCACCTTCTCACGAATGAAATGATGTTTGATCTAGATATGTTTGGTCCTTGCGTGACACACTGGATTAGTAACCAGTTTGAGTGCACTCTCATTGTCGCCGTGGAGCAGAGTCGGACCCCCAACCTCCTTATAGACGTCTCCCACCAACCTCCTAAGCCAAATGGTTTCTTGAGCTGCCAAGGCCGAAGCCTTGTATTCCGCTTCCGTGGTAGAGACAGACACGGAATCCTGCTTCTTGCGGCACCATGATATAGCCGTAGGGCCTACCATGAAGACGAATCCAGACGTCGACTTCCGATCATCCGAATCTCCCCCATAATTAGCATTCATGTACCCATTCACCTCGAAGCCCGCATCCCTCCTATATAGGAGACCCATATCCGAAGTCGCCTTGACATACTTCAAAATATTCTTGGCCGTTAGTAGATGAGGCATCCGTGGTTCCGCCATATAACGACTCACCCTGCCAACTGCATATGCAATATCCGGCCTAGTGATCGTCAGATAAATCAAGCTCCCAACCAGAGCTCGGAACACAATCGGATCTTCCAGAATCCTCCCCTAATCCTTCCGAAGTTTCGTGGCCTTCTCCAGAGGTGTAGAAATGCATTTCCCTTCCTTCATGCCGAATCGCTCCACGATTCGCTCCGCATATCTAGCCTGGGACACCAGCACTCCACTTTCCTTCCTCTACACTTTGAGTCCAAGGAAATGGTGGAGTTCACCCAAGTCCTTCATCTCAAATTTGATAGATAGCTCAACCCGAAGCTTTGCTACCTCTTCCTTTGAATTCCCCGTCACGATCATATCATCGACGTAAAGCAGCACAATGACTTGAACTCCCCGTTCTTCTTGACAAACAAGCTTGAGTCAGAGTCTGAAGCACCGAATCCACAGAATAGGAGATATTCTACAATCTTCCCATACCACGCCCTCGGCGCTTGCTTCAACCCATACAGGGCCTTCTTCAGCTTACAGACATAGTCTGGAAAATCTTCATATACGAAGCCTGGCAGCTGGATCATGAAGATATCCTTGTCAATCTCGACATACAAGAAAGCATTCTTTACGTCGAGTTGCCAAATCTCCCACCCACAAAATGCCGCCAAGGCAATATAGAACTGTACTGAAGTCATCTTTGCCACCGGACTAAATGTCTCTGAATAATCTTCACCGTATTGCTGCGAGAATCCATGAGCCACAAGGCGAGCCATGTATCGCTCGATACTGCCGTCTACCTTCTTCTTGATCTTATAGACCCATTTGGATGTCACAGGGGTGATACCCTTGGGCCTGGGCACCAAAGACCAGGTCTCATTCTTCTCAAGAGCTGACATCTCTTCTTTCATAGCCAAATCCCACTGTTTCATGCCTTTGGCCTTTTCAAAGCTCACTGGTTCCCGCACATCCAGGGGACCAGTGAAGAAACACGAGACAAAGCTCACCATGTTTCCTTCTATTTAGCGATCAGGGGCAATGATCGTTCGCTTCGATCTCCTCAACACCTTCCCCTGACTCACATTATCCTAAACTGCTTCTTCCCTAGCTCCCCTTCCAGACGTACTAGGAGCATCGCTCCACCTACTTCCTGATCCAGAAGCCTTCGTCTCAGAACTAGAAATGGATGGACCACCTGGTGACAAAGGCAGATCCACCTGAAGATTTTCCATAGCTCTCTCCGACTCCTCCACCCTGCTTTCTGGTAAATCAACACCAGAACATCCCTTGTACGATGTCACCTCGTCAAACACGACGTCGCGAGATACAACAAATCTCCGCCTCTCTGGGTCCATGCACTTCCAGCCCTTCTTCTGATCATCATATCCCACGAAGACTAGCTTCCTAGATTTTGCATCTAGCTTCGTTCAAAGCGCATCTGGAACGTGCACATAGAAGATGGAATCAAACACTCGAAGGTGCGCTACGCTTGGCTTTTCCTTAAACATCATCTCATGCGGGGTCAACATGTTGATGGGACTGAGAGGCATCCTGTTGATGACGTAGGCGGCACAAGACATTCCCTCCACCCAGAAGGACCTTGGGATACTCTTGGCATGCAGCCAACACTTGCAGGTCTCCGTCAGATGACGAATCTTTCGCTCTGCAACTCCGTTTTGTTGTGGAGTATGCGCACAAGTAAACTCCCTCTGGATGCCCGCCTTCCAGCAAAAACTAGAGAACTCACCAGAGGTGAACTCCCCCCCCCCCCCCCCCCCCCCGTTATTAGTCCTCAGCTTCTTTATCCGCAGGACTAACCGACCCTCCACTAGCTCCTTGAACTTCACAAACTTGGCAAACGCCTCCGCCTTCTCCTTCAGAAAATAGAACTAGACATATCTGGTGTAATCGTTGATCAACACCAGCATATACCTGCTGCCTCCGAGGCTTGGGGTAGCAGTTGGTCCCATCAAGTCACCGTGGATACACTCCAACGGCACACTACTCCTTGTCTGTGACTTATCAAATGGCAGTCGATGAGACTTGCCGAACTGACATCCCGCGCAAACATGATCGTCATCGTAGGAAGATAGACTAGGCAGGCCCTTGACTAGACCATTTATCGCCATAGCCTTCATCTTATCCATCCGTATATGCCCCAACCTCTCGTGCCATATAACGGCACTATCATTTGTCCTCATCTTGTCAACATAAGAACTTGTCGATAAAACGAACAAGTCTTTTTCCCTTCTCCCGACATGAACGACATCGGCCTTTACCGCCTCAACATTTTGTAGAAACCTTACTTCTGTTGGACCGAACAGAACGTGATACCCAGCGTCTACAGCGTTGGTCACGGAGAATAGGTTTTTCCTCATTCCATGGACATGATAGACACTCTTCAACGTTAGTGGCCCCCTATCACTGCCCAAGGAAACAACCCCCACCTTCTCGACAGTATGCACAGTATCATCAGCAGTTATGATAGCATCATTACCTGAGTAAGGCTATGCTAAAGAGAGCTTCGACTCTTCCCCGGTGAGGTGATAACCAAACTCTGAGTCCACGATCCAGTCCTCCTGATAGTTGATAGGAGTCGCAGCTCCGACAGAAGCCGAGAAGGCTCCTCCCCATCCTCCATCATTTGGCCTGGCCTCAGTTTCCTCCTTCCCTGCAACAGCATGCCCTGGCTGAAGATTCACCCGGCAGTCCTTTCTTATGTGACCAAGCTTTCCACACCTAAAGCACTTGGGTCCTTATCCTTCTTCTTCCCTTTAGCCTTGGGAGCATAGCCCCTCTCCTGCTGTCCATAAGTTGAAGGCCCATTGCCTCTAGCGGTCTTCTTCTTTTATCCCATCTCTTTTTATTCCCTGTGAAGAGTACCTCGCCTTCTCCCCCAGACACTGACACCCCTGCCATCTGCATTGACAGGCTCTCCTGCGATGCAAGCAAATTCTCCAGCTCCAGCAGAGATGGGTGATTTGCCCAACCCTGCACCGACGTCACAAAGGCCACATACTCCTTTCGCAAGCCGCGGTTGATGTGTCTCTTCAGCTTCGCCTCAGAAATTGGCTCATCAGGATCCAGTGCTGAAATCTCAGTGCACAGGTTCTTCATCTTCAGGAAGAACGTATAGATAGATAGATCTCCCTGAGCCGACCTAGCCAGCTCATTTTCCAGGAACTGTAGTCTCGCTACATTCTTCTTGCTAAATAGCCCGTCCAGGGCTCTCCAGATCTCGGCAGCTGATCCACACCCAAAGATGTGATCGAATAGGTCAGGTGATATTGCCCTTTTCAGAGTGAACTCTGCTTTCACATTAATCCTCCTCCAATTCCTCACCTCATAACCATTATGTTGAAAATGTTAAAGTGGAAGTTAATGGAAGTTGGCGATCTGTGGGGGAGGTCGCGCGATCTGCCAAACCGCGCGGTCTTGCGGTCTCCCTCTGCGGTCTGATCTCTCCGGTCTAGCCGCAGGTCTCTTCGGCATGATCACTGTTCTTCTGTCCAAGGTGCCGAGGTGAGGTCGCGCGGTCTGGTCGTGTGACCGTGTGGCAGAGCAGGTTTCTGCTTGGTGAGACTGCGCGGTCTGGTTTGCGTGACCGCGTGGTACAGGAAGTCTGGTCTGGTGGCTATCCAGTCTCTTGGTGGTGCACGCGGACTAAGGTATTCTTAGTCGCGCAGTCTCCGGTGTGTGTTCGCATAGCTGGTCCTTCGGCGATCAGCTGGTATATGCGGTAACTGGTGTTTGGTCGACTTGGCGGGCTGTTGCCCTAATCGGCCTAGTGTGTTCGCGGTCTCTGAAGTAGGTCGGGTGGCAAACACAGGTGGTGAGCATCATGACTGTGCGGGTTATCATGATCGCGCGGCCTTCTGTTGAAGTCGGCGAGCTCACGGCGCAGAGCGATCTTGCTGACTGCGCGGGTTGACCGGTCTCGGTCACACGGTCAGAAGGCGGTGACTCTATCTCATAGGGTGGTGACTGGATCAGGTCGCACGCCTATAAATAGGAGTCACTATAGCAGCAAACAGAATTGCACCATGCGTAAGCTGAGATCGCATTGTTTTCTTGCAGTCTCATTATTTGTGACCGGTCGGTTAGCTGATCGAACTTGTCTTGTGCAGCTTCTGCGAATTGTGCGGGCAGCAGCAGTCATCTCCTCTTCTGAAGGTGTTCGGGCGGTCTCGCGGCTTGCAGTGTGGGTTGCTGGAGTTCGGGAGGATCAGTGGTAGATCGCGGGGTTCTCAGTTGGTGTTGTTCAAGTCGCAGGCAGGCAGTTCGGGCGGTCCCATTTCCTAGTCGCGCAAACTTGGAGGTCGGGCAGTCAGGCGGTCTCAGAAAGTCAGACTGCTGGTTATCTTTCAGCTTGTATTTTCTCCTATTTTTTGTGTACTGGCGAAATCATGTCTCGTCATGTATACCTCGCCTTGTAATGAAGTTTTCTGCTAGCATCAATAAAGATTGAAGTTGTTTTTCATGTGCTTCTGGTTGTTGGTTTGAATTTTGAGTTATACTATTCCTGCTCACTCCTAGATCTACGGAAAATTTCACATGGTATCAGAGGTAGGTTGGAGTGGATAGAGCAGTGATTAACTCAAAGTTGCCATCGCCTTTGTGAAGAAGGAACCAGTGGTAGAGCCATGGAAGCAAGGGGTCTTGGAATTGAGATGCTCAACTCGACTAACTTCAAGAAGTGGAAGTCGTGTATGCAGAGTTATCTTCTGGGTGAGGACCTCTGGGAGGTGGTTGGAGGAGAGAGCACGGAGGAAGTTATCCTGATTGGGGACAATGGTCATGAGGTGAGAAACTGGAGGCGGATTAATGCCAAGGCAGAGTTCGCTCTAAAAAGGGCAATATCACCTAACCTGTTTGATCACATCTAGGGGTGTGGATCAGCTGCTGAGATCTGGAGAGCCCTGGATGGGCTATTTAACAAGAAGAATATGGCAAGACTTCAATTTCTGGAGAATGAGCTGGCTAGGTCGGCTCAGGGTGACCTCTCTATCTATATGTTCTTCCTGAAGATGAAGAACTTGTGCGCTGAGATTTCAGCATTGGATCCTGATGAGCCAATTTCTGAGGCAAAGCTGAAGAGGCGCATCATCCATGGCTTACGCAAGGAGTATGTGGCCTTTGTGACGTCGGTGCAGGGTTGGGTAAATCAGTCGTCTCTGCTGGAGCTAGAAAATCTGCTTGCTTCGCAGGAAAGTCTGGCAAGGCAGATGGCGGGGGTGTCCGTGTCTGGGGGAGATGGCGAGGTTCTCTTCACAAGAAAGAAGAAGAAGTGGGATAAGAAGAAGACTGCTGAAAGCAATGGGCCTTCAACTTTTGGACAGTAGGAGAGGGTCTATTCTCCTAAGTCTGAAGGGAAGAAGAAGAAGGGAGAAGGACCCAAGTACTTCAGGTGCGGGAAGCTTGGTCACATCAGGAAGGATTGTCGGGTGAATCTTCAGCCGGGGCATGCTGCTGCAGAGAAGGAGGAAGCTGACGCCAGGCAGAATAATGAAGGGTGGGGAGGAGCTTTCTCGGCTTCTGTTGGAGTTGCGGCTCCTATCAACTATCAGGAGGACTGGATCGTGGACTCGGGTGTGGTCATCGCCTCACCGGGGACGAGTCGAAGCTTACTTCAGCGCATCCTTACTCAGGTAACGATGCCATCATAACTACTGATAACACTGTGCATAGCGTCGAGAAGGTGGGGGTTGTTTCCTTGGGCAGTGATAGAGGGCCACTGACTTTGAAGAGTGTCTATCATGTGCCCAGAATGAGAAAGAATCTCTTCTCCATGACCAATGCTGTAGACGCTGGGTATCACGTTCTGTTTGGCCCAACAGAAGTGAGGTTTCTTTGAAATGTTGAAGCGGTGAAAGCGGAGGTCGTTCATGTGTAGAGAAGGGCAAAAGACTTGTTCGTTTTATCGACAAGTTCTTATGTCAACAAGATGAGGACGAATGATAGTGCCGTCATATGGCACGAGAGGTTGGAGCATGTAGGGATGGACAAGCTGAAGGCTATGGCAGTGAAAGGCTTGGTCAAGGGCCTGCCTAGTCTATCTTTCTACGGTAACGGTGACGGTCACGTTTGTGCGGGATGTCAGTTCGGTAAGTCTCATCAACTGCCGTTTTATAAATCGCAGACAAGGAGTAGTCTGCCGTTGGAGTGCATCCACGGTGACTTGATGGGACAGACTGCTACCCCAAGCCTTGGAGGCAGCAGGTATATGCTGGTGCTGATCGATGATTATAACAGATATGTCTGGGTTTATTTCTTAAAGGAGAAGGAGGAGGCGTTTGCCAAGTTTATGGAGTTCAAGGAGCTTGTGGATGGTCAGCTTGGTCTGCGGGTTAAGAAGCTCTGACAACGGAGGGGGGTTCACCTCTGGTGAGTTCTCTAGTTTTGCAGGAAGGCGGGCATACAGAGGGAGCTTACTTGTGCGCATACTCCACAACAAAACGGAGTTGCAGAGCGGAAGATCCGTCATCTGAAGGAGACCTGCAAGTGTTGGCTGCATGCCAAGAGTATCCCAAATCCTTCTGGGCGGAGGGAATGTCTTGTGCTGCCTACATCATCAACAGGATGCCTCTCAGTCCCATCAACATGTTGACCCCGCATGAGATGATGTTCAAAGAAAATCCAAGTATGGCACACCTTCGGGTGTTTGGTTCCACCTGCTATGTGCACGTTCCAGATGCACTTTGGACGAAGCTAGATGCGAAAGCAAGGAAGCTGGTCTTCGTGGGATATGATGATCGGAAGAAGGGCTGGAAGTGCATGGACCCGGAGACGCAGAGATTTGTTGTATCTCGCGACGTCGTGTTTGACGAGGTGACGTCTTACAAGGGAAGTTCTGGTGTTGAGCTACAAGAAAGCAGGGTGGACGAGCCGGAGAAAGCTGGGGAAAATCTTCAGGTGGAGCTGCCTGTGTCACCAGGTGGTCCATCTACTTCTAGTTCTGAGACGGAGGCTTCTGGATGAGAAAGAAGGGGGAGCGATGCTCCTAGTACGTTTGGAAGGGGAGCTAGAGAAGAAGCAGTTGTGGATGTTGCGAGTCAGGTGAAGGAGATGAGGAGATCGAAGCGAACTATCATCGCCCCTGATCGCTATATAGGAGGAAACATGGTGAGCTTTGTCTCATGTTTCTTTGCTGGTCCCCTGGATGAGCGGGAACCAGTGAGCTTTGAGAAGGCCAAAGGCGTGGAATAGTGGGATTCGGCTATGCAGGAAGAGATGACAGCTCTTGAGAAGAATGAGACTTGGTCTCTGGTGCCCAAGCCCAAGGGTATCACCCCTGTGACATGCAAGTGGGTCTACAAGCTCAAGAAGAAGGCAGATGGTAGTATCGAGCGATACAAGGCTCGCCTTTTGGCTCAGGGATTCTCACAGCAATACGGTGAGGACTATGAAGAGACATTCAGTCCGGTGGAAAAAATGACTTCAGTTCAGGTTGTGATTGATTTGGCGGCATGTTGGGGGTGGGAGATTTGGCAGCTCAACGTAAAGAATGCATTCTTGTACGGAGAGATTGATAAGGACATCTTCATGGTCCAGCCGCCAGGCTTCGTATCTGAAGATTTTTCTGACTATGTCTGCAAGTTGAAGAAGGCCCTGTATGGGTTGAAGCAAGCGTCGAGGGCGTGGTATGGAAAGATAGCAGAATATCTCCTATTCTGTGGATTTGGTGCTTCAGACTCAGACTCAAGCTTATTCGTCAAGAAGAACGGGGAGCTTTAAATCATCGTGCTGCTTTACGTCGATGATATGATCGTGACGAGGAATTTGAAGGAGGAGTTTGCAAAGCTTTGGGCTGAGCTATCTATCAGGTTCGAGATGAAGGACTTGAGTGAACTTCACCATTTCCATGGACTCGAAGTGCAGAGGAAGGGAAGTGGAGTGCTGGTGTCCCAGGCTGGATATGCAGAGCGAATCGTGGAGCGATTCGGCATGAAGGAAGAAAGTGCATCTCTATACCTCTAGAGAAGGTCATGAAACTTCGGAAGGATGAGGGGAGGATTCTGGAAGATCTGGTGGTGTTCCGGGCTCTGGTTGGGAGCTTGATTTATCTGACGATCACTAGGCCGGATATTGAATATGCAGTTGGCAGGGTGAGTCGGTATATGGCGGAACCACGGATGCCTCATCTACTAGCGGCCAAGAATATTTTGAAGTATGTCAAGGCGACTTCGGATATGGGTCTCCTTTACAGGACGGATGCGGCCTTAGAGGTGCATGGGTACATGGATGCTGATTATGGGGGAGATTCAGATGATCGGAAGTTGACGTCTGGATACGTCTTCATGGTGGGCCCCACGGCTATATCATGGTGCAGCAAGAAGCAGGATTCTGTGTCTGTCTCTACCACGGAAGCGGAATATAAGGCTTCGGCCTTGGCAGCTCAAGAAGCCATATGGCTTAGGAGGTTGGTGGGAGATGTCCATAAGGAAGTTCGGGGTTCGACTATGCTCCGCGGCGACAATGAGAGTGCTCTCAAACTGGTTACTAATCCAGTTTGTCACGTGAGGACCAAGCATATCGAGATCGAGCATCATTTCATTCGTGAGAAGGTGTAGGAGGGGTCTCTTTCAGTCGAGCATGTTCGGAGTCAGGACAACATTGCTGACATATTCACAAAGGCATTGGCGAAGGGGCCGTTTACTCGGCTAAGGAGTTTACTGGGGCTGTTTTCAACTTCCCACTTCAAGGGGGAGTGTTGAAAATGTTGAAGTGGAAGTTAGTGGAAGTTGGCGGTCTGGGGGGGAGGTCGCGCGGTCTGGCAAACCGTGCGGTTTTGCGGTCTCCCTTTGCGGTCTGATCTCTCTGGTCTAGCCGCAGGTCTCTTCGGTGTGATCGTTGTTCTTCTGTCCAAGGTGCCAAGGTGAGGTTGCGCGGTCTGGTCGTGTGACCGCGTGGCGGAGCAGGTTTCTGCTTGGTGAGATGCGCGGTCTGGTTTGTGTGATCGCGTGGTACGGGCAGTCTGGTCTCTTGGTGGTGCGCGCGGACTAAGGTATTCTTAGTCGTGTAGTCTCCGGTGTGTGTTCGCATAGCTGGTCCTTTGGCGATCAGCTGGTATATGCGGTCACTGGTGTTTGGTCGACTTGGCGGGCTATTGCCCTAGTCGGTTTGGTGTGTTCGCGGTCTCTGGAGGAGGTCGGGTGGCGAACACAGGTGGTGAGCATCATGACCGGGCGGGTTGTCATGATCGCGCAGCCTTTTGTTGAAGTCGGCGAGCTCACGGCGCAGAGCGATCTTGCTGACCATGCAGATTGACCGGTCTCGGTCACGCGGTCAGAAGGCGGTGACTCTATCTCATAGGGTGGTGACTGGATCAGGTCGCACACCTATAAATAGGAGTCACTGCAGCAGCAAACAGAATTGCTCCAAGTGTAAGTTGAGCTCGCGTTGTTTTCTTGCGGTCACATTATTTGTGACCGGCCGGTTAGCTGATCGAACTTGTCTTATGCAGCTTCTGCGGATTGTGCGGGCAGCAGCGGTCATCTCCTCTTCTGAAGGTGTTCAGGCGGTCTCACGGCTTGCGGTGAGGGTTACTGGAGTTCGGGAGGATCAGTGGCAGATCGCGGGGTTCTCAGTTGGTGTTGTTCAAGTCACAGGCAGGCAGTTCGGGTGGTCTCGTTTCCTAGTCGCGCGAAATTGCAGGTCGGGTGGTCAGGCGGTCTCAGAAAGTCAGACCGCTGGTTATCTTTCAGCTTGTATTTTCTCCTATTTTTTGTGTATTGGCGAATCATGTCTCTCCATGTATACCTCACCTTGTAATGAAGTTTTTTGCTAGCATCAATAAAGATTGAAGTTGTTTTTCATGTGCTTCTGGTTGTTGGTTTGAATTTTGAGTTATAGTATTCCTGCTCACTCATAGATCTATGGAAAAGTTCACACATTATCCCCAACTGGGACAACTTCCTGCGTACTATCTCCTCCAACAACCTCCCAGAGGTCCTCTCCCAGAAGATAACTCTGCATGCACGACTTCCACTTCTTGAAGTTAGTCAACGTGAGCATCTCAATTCCAAGACCTCTTGTAAAACCTGCTTCCATGGCTCTACCACTGGTTCCTTCTTCACAAAGGTGATGGCAACTTTGAGTTATTCACTGCTCTATCCACTCCAACCTACCTCTGATACCATGTGAATTTTTCCATAGATCTTGGAGTGAGCAAGAATCGTACAACTTAAAGTTACAGCCAACCACCAGAAGCACATGAAACAAAGCAATCTTTATTGATAACAGCAAGAATCTTCATTACAGAGCGAGGTATACATGGCGAGATATGATTTCGCCAGTACACAAAACCAAAAGGAAAAATATAAAGCTGAAGAAAGATAACTGGCGGTCTGAACACAGAAGCCAACTAAACTGCGCGACAAGGGTGTTTGCGCGACTAGAAGAGGAGACCGCGCGAATAGACTACCGAAAAGATAACTTGCGGTTAACCGGATTAAGACCACCGAAACCGCTTAACCGACTGTCCGCTGTGACTTGATGCCTTCACCTGAAACCAGCTATCAGCTGAGTCTGCCCGAACAGAACAGAATGAACACGAACAACAGTAAATCGCAGCCTTCCAAAACTTCGCATCTGATCTCCCGACCTCCTGCACACTGCTAGCTGCAACCCGCAGAACAGCTACCAGACCGACTAGAAGAATAGCTGTAAGTCACAATCTGCACAACCCGCAAAACCTGCACATATGAGATCTATCAGCAAGACCGCCCGGTTACAAAGATGTTAACCACAGCTTCCAGAAATGAGTACTGCTTACAGTTGGTTCGATTAAATGAACAGTGCCAGGGGGTCCTATTTATAGGCACGGGACAAGATCCAGTCACCGCCCATGTGATAGGGTCACCACCACAAAACCGCACGACTAGAATAACTTGCGCGGCTAGCACCTCTGCCATAAATGAGCACCGCAGGCTAGCCAGACAAGAGTTCATCAGACCGCCAATTTGAAGACCGCGCGACTAAGGCAAGAATGCCAAGTCGCCACCATCAGTATCCGCATAGAGAGCTCGCGCGGACACCAATAGAAACCGCATGGCTAGACAGATATACAGCCCGCGCACAAACACAATGAGCCCACATAGCGAGTATCACTGAGAAGACAGGACGGTTAAGCTGAAGCAAGTACAACCGGTCAAGATAGAGAACAAGCCACGCGATTAAACAAGTTTAACCACACGGCAACATTACCAAACCACCACGCAGTCTGAGAGGCTAGACCGCGCGGAAACACCCCAGAAGCACTTGAGCAGAAGTGAAGAACCCGATTCGCTGAACAAGCTAGTCGCCCGAACAGACCACGAGACCGCCCGGTCTCAGTGGAAACTGCGGTTAGCCATTGCTAGCCGCCCAGCACCCTTTACTTAACACTTCAAAATTTCAACAGTGATGACTCAAGATTGCGCTCCTAGCGACCACTTGCGTGGTCATGTCACGTAGCATCTCGGGGTCGATTGTGTGAAGCTCCTTGGTATTACGCTCATCATACAATATAAAAGTGACCACATTTGCATGACGAAATTGTTTCCCACTCCAAAGTGGGAGAGCAGTGGATACTTTTACACTTTTCCCCTTCTCATCCCACCTGAGAAGGGGTTTTCCCTTGATGTCTTTCATTTTCTTGCAGAATTCGGTTAAAGGAAAGTGATCGCTGGTCGAGCCAGACT
Organism: Dactylorhiza incarnata; assembly: GCA_033032865.1. Lineage (NCBI taxonomy): Eukaryota > Viridiplantae > Streptophyta > Magnoliopsida > Asparagales > Orchidaceae > Dactylorhiza > Dactylorhiza incarnata. Next base: position 6,153,769 of record JAWHQI010000033.1, on the reverse strand, counting down.
CCTGGGCCGTCTCTTCCTTCACCCTCTCTCGCTCCCTCTTGAGCCTAATTTCATGTTGGGTAAGAACTTCTTCCTTTGGCGGCACTGGCCTGATCGCTGGCACCTCCAAGCCCGCTGAAATGGAAAAGAAAACCTTATAATATATAAAACAAAGTAGAACATTAATGAGACCTCAGGGCCTCCAAGACCACTGCATTCTCGTAACATTAAAGAGACCGCTGAAAAGGAGTGATCTCAGCGACCTCAGGCCAAAGGGCCAAGTAATGAAAAAGGTTGAGACAATCGTCATCCAGTGAGGCTAAGATGTCGAGCTCCTTTTCCAAGATCGCCTTTGGTTTCTTGAAGGCCGCTTCTTCTCAACGAGCTGGCTGGGACCTTAGACCACCAAAATCTCCCTAAAAAATCAAGAACCTTTCAGTCCAGTTTGGGATTTTGTTTGGGAGGTTAAGGACTTTGATCCCATGGCATGAAAAGTACATCAAGCCTTTGAATTCCTCTTTTTTCTTTCCTTCCTTGAGCGACTTCATTGTGAATGTACAGCAGAACAAGTCCAGGGTGAACTTTACCTTTACTGATCTCAAATAGTAGATGAAAGCAGACATTAGAGCTATTGAGTTCGATGGGAGCTATCTGAGCACTACTCCGTAGTAGTCCAGCACTTCTAGGAACTCCCATGGCAGAGGCAGCATAAGATCGCAATCGAAATGATCAATTAGGATCGCCAGCCTATTCTCAAAACCAGTATTGATTCCTTCATCCTTCCGCGGAAACCGCGCCATCTCTTGAGTTTGAATCATGTGGCACTCTAGAAAAGATCTATATTCTGATTGTGAAAGCCTGTAGGGTTTCTGTTTGGCATTCATGAAAGTATCAGTTGCAGCGGCCCGAGCAAACACCATTTCTTTGGATCACTGAGATCGTTGCTTTGTCCGCATTCACAAAAGTATACATCTTTGATTTTGAACATGGCTATTTATAATATTTCAAGGATGCCTTAGTCATTATGACAAAGCTAGTGATCACCCAGTCAAAGCACCATCTCAAACAAGTAGGCAAAATATGCAAGGAATAGAAAGAAGAAATAATAATACACAATCACAGTGATCGTCATCACATCATTCAAGAGACCGCACAGGTAAAAAATAATATCAACATATTACAGAAAATTATTAATTGTCCAGGATCATAATATCTCACGAGACCGACTAAAAGAAAAATAAAACTGGAATTCATTTCCTCCGTTGGCGTTTTCTCCCGATGAAGGCCGCAACATCCTGCATTTCATTAACAGCAGACAAAGCGGTTGCCAAGCTTTGATTTTGATAGGCTTAATGAGTGGATGTGTTATATGAAATAGTTGTTGATGATTTTTTCCAATTCTATATATGATGAAGGCAAGTGTACCTTATCGTCAATAGTATAGGATACTTAAGAGAAATATCAATGTCGTATTTCTCTGGGTGCGTCGATTACTTATACTTCGAGGAGGGAACTATTATTTTATCAATCGATTTTTGTGAGTTGTTTTACTTATCTAAAAAAAAGAGAAACAAATTGCAAAATTAGGGAAGGGTTCCCGTAATGATTAAAAGATTAGTACTCAATCTTGAATCACCTCGGCTTGAGAATAATCAAAAAGTGAATAAATAAAATTCTAATTCTCTTTAAATAAAATACTTTGACCGTGGAGATTCCCGAAGCATGAACACGCTTATCTCGAGGAAGTGCCAAACTGAGCTTAGGACAAATGACTGTACTCTCGTTCTATAATCGAATACCTAAGACTCGATTTACGCAATGAACCCCACTATTGGGTTTGACTCCAATCCGGAAGATTTACGTCTTCCTCTCTCGAGGGGTGTGTGCAACTCTCTTTACACTTGAGTGATCGATTCATACTTAAGCCTCCCGGCTAACTATGTATGAGAACATAAGTGAAAACCACATATCGAAAATATGTCTCACTACTTTAAAATTCAAGGGTAAATCAAAAGTGCTTACTTAAAGAGAAGAATAAGGCTTACAGTTCATAACTTGATTATCTTATCCTCAGATTATCACAATCGAGTACTAATGAGATTTTAGTTAATCATGGTGGAGGGGTAAGAGGAAGATATGAAATAAAATTGCATGAAAAATAACTAAAGGAGGGTGAGATTAAGAAAAGATAAGTAGAATTATATTATTAATAATAGTTTATTACAAGTTCAAAAAGAGACTACAATAATAATAAAAGAGATTACAAGTTCACTAACAGATATTGCATGAAAAGTTAAGAGAGAATTACTTGAAAAGGAGAGAAAATAAGAACATAAGGAATAAACTTAAAAACAACAACTAGCAGCACCTCCTCACTCCAAATTTCTGAACCCTTGACTCATGGGAGCTGCTGGAATTTATATAAAAAAAATTTGCAAAGTACACGCCCTTGGTCATCCCCTTGACTTGGGGCGTGTAATATTTAGTTGACTTTGGCTGGAGAAAATCTGGCGGGATTGCAACGGGCTCGGTACTTGATGAGCATGCCCTCCAGTTACTCCCGTGACTTGGGGCATGTTGAGTACTTGGGCCGCATATCGGCGCAAGTTATGCTGCAGCAGCTAGAGCTCTGGACTTGGTGAACATGCCCTCCCCAGTCACGCATGTGACTTGGTGAACACGCCCGTGACTGGGGGCGTGTCGAGTACGATGGGTCGCAATTTGGTGCAAGTTGCGCAGCAGCAGCCGGAGCTTGAGACTTGATGAACACGCCAACAAACACAGGCGTGACCAAGGTCACGCCCGTGAAACTAGGCCTGTAATTTGATTTTCTTCTAGATTCAGGCTCGGGACTACATCTGCGTTGGGATTGGGTTACACGCCCCAGGTCACGTCCATGACTTTGGGCGTGTACTTGAAAATTTGCAAAACAAATTAAAAATCTACAAAACATAATCTAAGAGTAAGTTAGAACAATATTTTCAAAAAGAAACTAATTATATGCTCCAAATTCATAATGTACATAAATTTAAGTAAGAAAATACAAATTTTTACCTTAATAAATTAAGCTAAATTAGCTTCATCAGATTTGCTGTCATCGCAGCTTGATGTATCTTGGCAACATCCCTGTCCACCTGCACCAAAGGAACACAACGATCTCTGAAGTCGGTCTCTCTTCATGGTGACTATTGGGAGCTCCCTAACGCAGGGTCATGTTAGCAGGACCAGCCCTAAGTCTTTCATTCTCAGTGGTCAGCGCAGCGGTCTTGCTTCTATAGTATTCAACATCCTTTCCATATTGCGGAGGCTTTTCAGAAGTTCATTCTCCTTTTCCTCTGACTGCTTATGAAGCTCAGCGATCATCAGGTCACAGTCTTCAGATGTAACATGTACACGAACTTCACATTCAGCATCCTTGTCGAGCAGCCTTCTCTCAAAGTCAGTAACCAAGACTCTTACATGATCCTCCAACATACGCTCCTGAGACCTCATGAATTGAACATCCTCAAATATAGTTTTGATAACCTCCATGAACTGCTGCGGGATCGTCATCGGCTGGGAAATCTATCCTTTTCCAGGACATTTCTGGTCTCACCAACATTTGCGGTCAAAAGAAGAACTATAAGCTTGATTATTGCTATCTATAAAGTAAGACACCGAGAAGATAATATCATACTTGGATAGAAAAGAAGGTCATGATCATGCAAGGTATCCTTGACTTCTTTAGTGACCGCAGGATTTGCGGTCAGCAAAAGGCGATCTGACCCTCTTAAGCGTTCAAGGTCCATTCTTTTCAGTTCTCGCTTCTGCAATCTCTCTCCTTATCTTCTTCTCTTTTTTAAATCTTCATTTCTAAGAAGGATGTCATCTATTTGAATAATGACAATCTCGCGTTGCTCCTTTGGAGATGGAGGCCTGAAAGCAAGCAAGGGAAGTGATGTTGGTGGTCTCGCGACCATTTTGGCCTTACCAGTTAGAGAAAAGAAATAGCCTCCACGCGGTCTGACGCCGTCTTCGACAGCTTGTCAACTTGTTCAGCAAAAAGTGTTGTCAAATCGACGGCCAAAGCGGCATTCTCCTTCTCAAGATACTTCCTCTTCTCCTCCTCTTCGGTCTTCTTCTTCTTCTCCTTCTCCTCTTCGATCTTCTTCTTCTCCTCCTCCTCTTCGATATTCTTCTTCCCCTTCTCTTCAATCTTCTTCTTCTTCTCCATCTCTTCAGCCTTATTCTTCTTCTCCTTCTCCTTTTCGGTCTGCTTCTTCTTCTCCTCCTCTTCGATCTGCCTCTTCTTCTTCTTCTCTTTGCTCATCTTCTCCTCCTCCTCGATCTGCGTCTCCTTCTCCTTTTTGATCTTCTTCTGCTCCTCGAGCTTCTTTTGCTCCTTGAGCTTTCTATTCTTCTCTTCCTCCTTGATTTCTTCCTTCTTCTCCTCCTCAGCTCGAAGTCGTTCGGCCTTAAATGGATCGATCATCTACCAGATCGAACAAGAAAGGCTGTTAGAACAATGATCGTCAAGATAAGATGTTAACTTCAGATCCACCTCTCTCAAAGATGTCGAGGTTACGAGGAGGGGAATAGAGTCGACCCAGTCACCTACCTTTGTAGATGTAGACTTCTCAGGAGAATGCTAGAGTTTGTCTTCTCCATGCAGAGTAGTTGGATTGACTGAATCAGTCTTGGTGGTCAACTCTTTCTTCTCATCTTTATTCTTCTTCCCGCTCTTAACATTTTTAGTGGAAGATCCCACCTCCTTCCTTTTCTTTGTTCTTGAAGCCTCCTTCTGCTCCCCGATCTGCTTCCTGAGTTTCTCAGCTGAGGACTTCTAATGCTGCAGTTCGGCCTTAATAACTTCGATAGAAGTAGCCTGACTCATGAACTGAATGTCGGTCTGACCAAGACCTTCAACCAATTTCACATAGTCAAAGGTGATCATGCCCTCATGAAGCTTCAACTCGATCGGTCCTGAAGAAGTGGTCATCACATCAACCTGATTCAAGACCGCTGAGGTCATTCCACTTTTCTTCATAGGTTCTTCAGGCTTCTTCAGATGGGTCTCCTTAGTAGAAACATCAACGACCTCCTTGGTTGAAGCTTCTCCTTTAACTATCACCTTGAAGGGCTTGACCATGACAGTTTTTTTGGAGGTAGCTGATGCTTTGCCTCTAGTCTTCTATGGAGCTGAAAACCTAGGCAAAAATCGATCCTTGACCTCCTTATCAAGAGACATCATCAAGTCCTTCTTTATGATCGCGGCGATCCGAAAAATGTTGATTGCGAAAGGGACTAGCTCGTAATTCTCTCAGAAAAAGTTTTGAATTCAGAAGTCTCCAGATTTATTTATAGCCATCCCAGCTTTTAAAGTGGTCACGATCTCTGCGGTCAAAGCAAAAATTTCCGAAGTTTCAGCAAAACTTGAAAATGTGTGGGGATCATGTTTGTCCGAAAGTATGCAACCTCAGTTCTAGATCAAGACTACCGGTCGCAGCGATCATAGTTTTTGAAGACCACACAGACCGCCTGCTCTGCTTCTAACATATATTCTAAGGCACCGACAATCTGGCCCCAGCGAGACCGCATGACAGAGTGGTCTAGAGTTTTTTTCCTCTTTTTTCTATTTGCACTCCATGTATCCTCTCTCCCCTACCCCGTTTCTCCAGTACCCCGGGTAGACCGTTATTTTTAGACCTGCTCTTTTGGGTAGGCCATCTATAAATAGAGGGGAGGGGCACTCAGAAAGGACTTTTGGTTCGAGCTCCAAGCTTATGTCCTGTATAAACAGTCTCGAATTCAATCTCTTTCCTGTCTCACCTCCTGGCTTGTTTTAGACTTCTTTGTAACCCTCATTCCATCAATCAGATCACCTGCGACAAGTTCCCGTTGCGGGCATTCGGGCCTCCTCGCTTATTGACTCCCTTTTCTAGCATTCTCTAACCTAAGTGTTAGTTATGGAACGTTCACCTAGAGGGGGGTGTTAGGTGATCTTGGTTCTTTTTAATTAAGTTAGTGTGAGTTATGAGTATTTAAGCACAGTAGTAAAATGTCACACACAAAAAGCACAACAGACAATACAAGATCTATAGAGGTTCCTCAAGACAGGGTGTCTTGAGTAGTCCTCTTTCCCTCTACGCCTACCTAGTAGTGTGGTAGGCTCAGCAAAACTCCGTCAAAAAGCTTCAGGCCCTCAAGCCTTACAACACGGACAGGCAAGTCCCAATAGCCTAGGCCCGCAAGCCCCTACTGTCCCCGAGCCCGCAAGCTCGACACTCAGGACCTCAAGCCCTAAAATATGGACCCGCAAGTCCCAACAGCCTAGGCCTGCAAGCCCCTACTACCCCCGAGCCTGCAAGCTCGATAAATCGCACCTGCAAGTGCACTGCCCTGGCCCTCAAGCCTCACAGCTCTCTAGCCCGCAAGCTAGACGGTGTCGGACCCGCAAGTCCACTGCCCTGGCCTCAAGCCTCACAGCTCTCCAGCCCGCAAGCTAGACGGTGTCGGACCCGCAAGTCCACTGCCCTTGCCCTCAAGCCTTACAGCTCTCCAGCCCTCAAGCTAGACAAATAGGCCCGCAAGCCTTTACAAGAGATTACAGTAATAAGACTGTTACTTCTGCCGGATGAAGATTGGCAACTTTAGCCTGATGAGGATTGGCTTCTTACGATTGAAGAAGATTTTCTGATTCAGATCTTTGACAGCGCAGTTCTTCTTCAATCTCTTCTTAGCCTGATGAAGATCGGCAACTTTACAGTCAATGAAGATGACTGCTTCTTCTTTTTCTTTCTTTCTTGCACCGCTTGTACTGTTCGATTCGCTATATGCACAAGTTCTTTCTTCCTGATCGATTGATACCGTGTTAGGGCAACCTCTTATCTCTTTTATAAGACTGCGAGGTCCCCAACGATCTTCTGAAAAAGTGCCTTAAGTGTCAGACGCTCCTTTCCTTAAGAGCACGCACTGATTAGACAATCAGGCGGCGGCGTTAAATGCTGACAGCGCGTCCGCAACATTTGAATTTATCTCGACGATATTTCCATTATTACGGTGACATGGAAACTATCTCGACGACAGAACTTTGTCGATCCCTTTGACCTTGGAAGATCTTCAACTCTTCTTGCTTCTACTTCTAAAGTAGGTATCTCGATGATACGAGACATACTGGTGATTCTGCATATACGACGATATGCTATCTTTGACTGTGTCGTTGAGATGTTCTGTCTTGCTATCTGTCGACGTAATCATGTTGTTCTCTCGACGACATGCCTTCTTTACGACGATGTTTGTTCTTTCTCGACGACAAGGCCACTTTGGTGAAGTCGACGATACCGCGTCTTCTCTGCGTTCGACGATCTTGCCGAGTCTCAGCGGTCGACGATCTTCCTTCTGAGTTCGACGATCTTGCTTCTGCGTTCGACGATCTTGCTTCTGCGTTCGACGAACATGCCAATTCTCAGCGGTCGTCGATCTTCCTTCTGAATTCGATGATCTTGCCTTCTGTGTTCGATGAACACGTCAATTCTCAGCCGTCGTCGATCTTCCTTCTCCGTTCGACGAACTCCCTTCTGCATTCGATGAATCTTTTTTTCTATCTTCCTGAGATTTATAAGCTAGAGAAGCGATCAAATACAAAGTGAAGTTTTCTTGACTTGGTGACTTCTTCAAATCAGGAATCATGGGGGCATGATTCCCAACAATCTCCCCCTATTTGAAGAAATCAGAATCTCAATTCAAGACTACTTTCACTAGACAATAAATATTATTATCTTAACTTTGATCATGTAAGATTGTACTTATCTTTGCTGAACATTCTGAGTACATCATCAAGCTTGTAGCTCCCCATAGATTCAATGTCTCTTCTTTTATGTCTCCCCCTACTTCTTTGCTCCCCCTATCTTTGAGGTCGTCTTCTTGAGCATCTTGTCTTGAACATTTGATGCCCTTTCTCCCCCTTTCTGACTTCTTTTCTGGAGCACTTCTTTTAGGAGACAATAGTTCAAGGCTCCCCCTTTCTCAGTTATAGTTCATCCAAATACTGAAAGGTTGTCCAACCAATCATCTAGAAAGGGATTAGTGAAAAATAAGTAGAGAAAATTCTAAGTTCAATATTCCCAGTTGGAATTTGAAGAAGGTAAATTTAGCTTCATCTAGGGGCTTTGTAAATATATCAGCCACTTGTTTGTCTATTGGGACAAACTCATTGGTGATATCTTCATTTTCCACATGCTCCCTGATGAAGTGATACCTGATCTCAATATGCTTAGTCCTGCTATGAGAGACAGGATTCTTAGTAATTGAGATTGCGCTTGAAGAGTCACAAAATAGGGGTGTTTTGGTCATCTTTAGGTTGTAATCTTCCAGTTGATGTTTGATCCATAGCAGTTGGGCACAGCAGCTTCCAGCCGAGATATATTCTGATTCTGTTGTTGAGATTGCCATACTTGTCTACTTCTTACTGCTCCATGAGATCAGTCTTCCACCAAGGAATTGACATGTCCCTGATGTACTTTTCCTGTCTTCCTTGCACCCTGCATAATCTGCATCTGAATATCCAGTTAGTTCACAGCCATTGTTCCTAGGGTACCATAGGCCAAGATTTGTTGTACCTTTTAGGTATCTTAAGATTCTCTTGACAGAGACATGATGAGATTCCTTAGGGTTCACCTGATATCTATCACAGACACATGTAGCAAACATTATGTCAGGCCTACTTGCAGTTAGATAGAGCAAGGATCCAATCATGCATTTGTACTTGGTTTCATCAAAGGGTATGCCCTTCTCATCCTTGTCCAGAGACACATTGGTTCCCATTGGAGTCTTCATTGAAGAAGCACTCTCCAATCCAAATTTCTTGACTAGCTCCCTAGTGAACTTGGTCTGGGAGATGAATATACCATCTTCAGATTGTTTCACTTGGAGACCTAGGAAGTATTTGAGCTCCCCCATACTGCTCATCTCAAACTTTCCTTGCATCAAGTTGGCAAACTTTTTGCAGAGATTGTTATCTGTAGAGCCAAAGATGATGTCATCCACATAGATCTGCACTAGCAAGATCTTGCCCTTCACTTCCCTTAGGAACAATGTCTTATCAATCCTTCCCCTTGAGAACTTATTCTCAATTAGAAATCTTGACAGAGTTTCATATCAGGCTCTGGGTGCCTGTTTTAAGCCATAAAGTGCTTTTCTAAGAAAATAAACATAATCAAGATGAGTAGGATCTACAAAACCTGAGGGCTGCTCTACATATACCTCCTCTTTGAGGTCACCATTTAGGAAGGCTGACTTCACATCCATCTGGTATACTTTGAAACCTTGGTATGCCGCATAGGCTAGAAACAGTCTTATTGCTTCCAGTCTGGCTACTGAAGCAAACGTCTGATCAAAATCTATCCCTTCCTCTTGTCTATAGCCTTTTGCCACCAGTCTTGCTTTATTCTTGATGATGATTCCATTTTCATCCAACTTATTTCTGTAGACCCATTTAGTTCCTATGATATTTTGTCCTTGGGGTCTTGGAACAAGTTTCCAAAACTTGCATCTCTTAAACTGGTTCTGTTTCTCCTGCATTGCAGCCAAAATGGATCCCGATTTGCTTCCTCAAATTTCTTGGGTTCAATTTGAGAGAGAAAACTCAGGTACAATGCTTCATTCGCATCTTTGCTCCTTGTCCGCACACCTTGGTTGACATTTCCTATTATCTGCTCTTGGGGTTGGTCTCTTACTTGTTTCAAGGCAGTTGGGAGAATTCTGGGTACTTCTGCATCAGCAACTTCTCCAGGTTGCACTTCTTTAGCCGTTTCTGAGCTTTCTGTAGGTTCTTCTTCGATTTCAACTGTCACTGACTGATTCTCATTTCTGAGTGAAGTATCAGTATTGTCTTTAATGGATAGCTTCCCTATTCTCTCCACTGTACCTGCATTCACTAGAGAACTAGACCAGCCCTTGTGTATAAGGCAAGTCTCATCAAATACCACATGAACAGATTCTTTCACTGCTTGGTTATTTATGTTGTACACTCTATAGGCCTTGCAATGAGAGCTGTAGCCAACAAAAATACCCTCACTGCTTTTCTCAGCAAACTTGGTTAGCTTGGATTTCCCATTATTAAGGACATAGCATTTGCTTCCAAAGATCCTAAAGTAGGATAAGGTTGGTTTTCTGCCCTTCATTAACTCATAAGGGGTTTTCTTGTGGGTTTTGATGATGGAAGCCCTATTTATCACTTGACAAGCTGTATTGACAGCCTCTGCCCAGAAGTATTCTGGTAGAGAGGAGTCACTTAGCATTGTCCTACTGGCCTCTATCAAGGTTCTGTTCTTCCTTTCAGCAACCCCATTCTGATGGGGAGTTCTGGGTGAGGAGAATTCTTAGGAGATACCTATTTCTTGGCAGAATTCTGTCATGGCCCCAGATTGAAATTCTGTCCCATGGTCACTTCTGAGTTTAATCACAGTACAGTCCATCTCATTCTGGATCTGTCTGACAAAATTTTTCAAGATGTCTAGGGTATCTGATTTCTTTTTGAGGAAGAATACCCAAGTGAATCTTGAATAATCATCAACATCTACAAGGGTATAGGTCTTCCCTCCTAAGCTATGAACTGACATAGGACCAAATAAATCCAGGTGCAGAAGAAATAAGCACCTAGTGGACTCTTTGTTAGATATGCTTTTAAAGCTGGTCCTAGTCTGCTTTCCAAGTTGGCAGGCTTGAGTTGGACCATCTTTGATGCACTTAATATCAGGTCCATTTCTGACTAGGTTTTGTGAGAATAGCTTGCCTATTGTCTAATAGTTGATGTGTGCATGTCTCTTCTGCCATTGAACACAGAGAGCCTCTTTACCATCAGCCACAAGACATATGGGCATGGAAGAATTTGTGATGAGAAAATTTAAACAATAAATATTCCCATTCCTAGTGCCAGTTAAGATAGCCTCAGAATTTAAGGATTTCTTAATTAGACACTTGTCTTTGTGGAAGGTAATAACAAATCCTAAGTCACAGAGATGACTTATGCTTATGAGATTGTGTTTCAATCCCTCCACATAAGCCACCCTTGTGATGGTGACTAACCCATTTGAGATGCTGTCATAGCCCCTGGTCACTCCCCTTTCTGAACCTCCAAAAATCACTGTTGGTCCATTCTCCACAGGGGTGAATTCCTTCAAGTACTTTTTGACTCTAGCCATGTGCCTAGAGCAGCCACTGTCCAAATACCAAATTGGAGGTTGGTTGGTATTTGGACCTACCTGCAAGACAAATTACTTCCCCTTAGGTACCCAAAATGGATTGGGTCCTTGATTTCTATTAGGTTGATATAAGGGAACACTAAACCATGAGGGGTTCAGCACTCTCTTTGCATTGGGCCCTGTTAGGTTGAACCAACAATCCAAAGCAAAGTGGCCTACTTTCCCACAACACCAGCATTCATGTCTGTTGTATCTTCTCTTCTGCTTCACCATCTGGGTGGGGTGGCAGTGCTGATGAGCAGAGGAGAATCCTTCTTGTCTAACAGATCTTGGGTGAACCTCATATGTGTGAGATTGGGGTGGAATCGGTCTCACCACATTTTGATTCACCTTCTTGGGAACAGGCTTTGTAGGAACAGCCTTTCTCTTACTCTTGATTGTTGTTGCTGCAGGTCTGTGGGCTGAAGGACTTGACACCAGCACCTTCTTGTAGGAAGGTCTAGCTTCAGAATCTTTGCCCTTAACTGTCTCCTGATTAAAACCAATACCAACTCTGAACTGTCGAGAGAAGGTGTCAATGATAGGCAGGATAGTTTTAGGCATTGAGAAGCAGGATGCCAGTTTCTTCTCAGCCAACGGCATTTCCTCAAGGTTCTTAATGACCTTGTTCTTCTGTCCTAACTCAGCATTTTTAATCCTTATGGCTTCCTTGAATTTGTTCACTTCTTTGCTCAACGCAGCCAGCTTCTCAGCTGTCTCCTGGAGCTCAGATTGAACAGGCTTCAAGGAATCTAACTCCTTGGTCTGGACTTTGAGAAGTTTCTTACAGCCCTTGAAGGCTTTCCAAAAGGCTTTGTATTGCCTTATCAGTTAGATTCAACTTCATACTGAGATCTTAAGGCTGTGTTGTTGGCAGCAGACACATCCTCATCATCATGCAAAGAATCTGCCACTGATTCAGAATCAGAGGCAGACAGGGAGGTTCTGTGATTTACCTTTCCAGGAGAGTTGTCATCCTGGTTACCTTCATTGATGGCCATCAATCCAATAGGTGCCTCGTCCTCAGTCCCAGAGGAGCTTGAGTCATAGTCACTCAACGTTCTCGTCTTCTTGTCCACGAACCCTTTTTTAGAGTTCCTCTTGATCCTCGAGCTTCTTCTTTCTTCATGGTTCCTTGACTCCTTCTTCTTAGAGGGACAGTCCGCAGCCATGTGACCTGTTTTGCTGCAGGAATAGCAAACAGTATTATTTAAATCATGTTTACTAGAGTTAGATCTGTACCTGTCCTCCCTTGGAGCTTTGGATCTGTCACGATAGTCAGATCTTCTGGAGCTTAAGGAGGAACTTCTGTTGTTGTCCCTCCTTCTTCTGTGTAGCAACTTTCTGAACTGTTTTGAGAGGAGTGCCACCTCTCTATCAGTGTCATCAGAATCAGAGGAGCTGGCTTCTGATTCCTCACTGCTCTCAGATCTATTCTGAGATGCAGAGCTCTTGCTCTTGGTTCTTCTGGTGCTCTCAGCCTTTAGAGCCACAGATCTCTCTTTTTGCTCACTCATGAGCTTTCTTCTTCAGCCTTTCTGGTGCTGAGCTGAAGTTCATGAGACAGCAGCTTTCCATACAGATTTTTGGGCTCCATGATGCCCAGCTGACCCATCTCTCTGATGGCACAGATCTTGATGTCCCATTCTTTTGTAAGTGATCTGAGAAATTTGTCGTTTAGATCAGAGTTGGTGAACTCTCTTTCGTAGTTTCTCAGACCATTCACAATCTTGAAAAATCTCTCATAGCAGTTTGGGATTGTTTCACTCTTGCCCTGCTTGAAGGCCTCATACTCTTGGTTGAGGAGGGATTTTCTATCATCCCTTACCTCTTCAGTACCCTCCATATATACGATCAGGGAGTCCCACATCTCCTTGGCCGTTTTGCAGTGAATTAAGTTCTGGAGGGTTGAATCATCTACAGCACTTACAATAACATTTTGTGCCCTCTTATCCAGGCCTGCCAAGGCTAGCTCGTCCTTGGTCATGTCTTCATATATCTTTATCACCTTCCACGTCGGATCAATGGTGGAAGGGGTTGTGGTGATAAAAGGACCCTCTTGGACTGTCAGATAGATTCTTGGATCGGCCGCTTCCATGAACAGCCTAACTCTTTCCTTCCAGATGGGAAAGTTCTCCTTGGTGCAGATTGGAAGTTTAATAGATCTCATCTCCCGATTTTGATCTCCACCGGCCATGGTGAATCATTCCTCGATCTAGATCAGACGGTTAAGTCTTCCTTTGATCAACCTAGCTTTGATACCACTTGTTAGTTATGGAACGTTCACCTAGAGGGGGGGTGTTAGGTGATCTTGGTTCTTTTTAATAAGTTAGTGTGAGTTATGAGTATTTAAGCACAATAGTAAAATGTCACACACAAAAAGCACAACAGACGACACAAGATCTATAGAGGTTCCTCAAGACAGGGTGTCTTGAGTAGTCCTCTTTCCCTCTACGCCTACCTAGCAGTGTGCTAGGCTCAGCAAAACTCTGCCAAAAAGCTTCAGGCCCTCAAGCCTTACAGCACGGACCCGCAAGTCCCAACAGCCTAGGCCTGCAAGCCCCTACTGCCCCCGAGCCCGCAAGCTCGACACTCAGGCCCTCAAGCCCTACAATATGGACCCGCAAGTCCCAACAGCCTAGGCCCGCAAGCCCCTACTGCCCCCGAGCCTGCAAGCTCGACAAATCACACCCGCAATTGCACTGCCCTGGCCCTCAAGCCTCACAGCTCTCCAGCCCACAAGCTAGACGGTGTCGGACCCGCAAGTCCACTGCCCTGGCCCTCAAACCTCACAGCTCTCCAGCCCGCAAGCTAGACAGTGTCAGACCTGCAAGTCCACTGCCCTGACCCTCAAGCCTCACACCTCTTCAGCCCTCAAGCTAGACAAATAGGACTACAAGCCTTTACAAGAGATTACAGTAATAAGACTGTTACTTCTGTCGGATGAAGATTGGCAACTTTAGCCTGATGAGGATTGGCTTCTTACGATTGAAGAAGATTTTCTGATTCAGATCTTTGACAGCACAGTTCTTCTTCAATCTCTTCTTAGCCTGATGAAGATCGGCAACTTTACAGCCAATGAAGATGACTGCTTCTTCTTTTTCTTTCTTTCTTGTGCCGCTTGTACTGTTCGATTCGCTATGTGCGCAAGTTCTTTCTTCCTGTTCGATTGATACCATGTTAGGGCAACCACTTATCTCGTTTATAAGACTGCGAGGTCCCCAACGGTCTTCTGAAAAAGTGCCTTAAGTGTCAGACGCTCCTTTCCTTAAGAGTACGCGCCGATTAGATAATCAGGCGGTGACATTAAATGCGTACAGCGCGTCCGCAACATTTGAATCTGTCTCAATGATATTTCCATTTTTACGGTGACATGGAAACTATCTCGACGACAGAACTTTGTCGATCCCTTTGACCTTGGAAGATCTTCAACTCTTCTTGCTTCTGCTTCTGAAGCAGGTATCTCGACGATACGAGACATACTGGCGATTCTGCATATACGACGATATGATATCTTTGACTGTGTCATTGAGATCTTCTGTCCCTATGTCTGTCGTCGTAATCATGTTGTTCTCTCGACGACATGCCTTCTTTATGATGATGTTTGTTCTTTCTTGACGACAAGGCCACTTTGGTTAAGTCGACGATACTGCGTCTTCTCTGCGTTCGACGATCTTGCCGAGTCTCAGCGGTCGACGATCTTCCTTCTGAGTTCGACGATCTTGCTTCTGCGTTCGATGATCTTGCTTCTGCATTCGACGAACGCACCAATTCTCAGCGGTCGTCAATCTTCCTTCTGAGTTTGATGATCTTCCTCCTGCGTTCGACGAACACGCCAATTCTCAGCGGTCGTCGATCTTCCTTCTGAGTTCGACGATCGTGCCTTTTGCGTTCGATGAACACGCCAATTCTCAGCGGTCGTCGATCTTCCTTCTCCATTCGACGAACTCCCATCTGCGTTCGACGAATCTTGTTTTTCTATCGTCCTGAGATTTATAAGCTAGAGAAGCGATCAAATACAAAGTGAAGTTTTCTTGACTTGGTGACTTCTTCAAATCAGGAATCATGGGGGCAAGATTCCCAACACTAAGTAACTGACACTCCACAGTCTTCCCCTGTCTCTTTGCAGTATGAATTTGTGGGTACGTTTTTTGTGCCAACAACTAGGTTCATTCATATTACCACTTGTGCTCGTTTATCCCTCCTCCCCCGATGCTTTAGGATGCATCTGGGGAAAGAAAGGGAATCCGCTTAGTCAAATTGACTAACAGTTTGTGATAACCCCCTCTAGGAACCGCAGCCGCAGCAGCTCTCACATACCGGCAAGACAGGCCCCTCACTCGGGTGGCAGAGGAAAAAAGATGTTTTTGTTAAGAGCCCCCAAGAAGATGCCACTGTATGGGCTCTCATATATTATCGATGGGTTATGCCCCTCACTCGGATGGCAAAGGAAAAAGATGTTCTGGTTGAGATCCCCCGAGAAGATACCACTGTCCGGATTCTCACATGCTTATAGGACAGGCCCCTCGCTCGGGTGGAAGAGGAAAAAGAAGTTATGGTTGGGAGCCCCTAAGAAGATATTGTTATCCGGGCTCTCACATGATGGCAGGACAGGCCCGTCACTCGGGAGGCAGAGGAAAAAGATGTTTTGGTTAAGAGCCCCCAAGAAGATACCGCTGTCCGGGCTTTCTCATGCCAACAGGACAGGCTCCTCACTCAGGAGGCAGAGGAAAAAGAAGTTTTTGTTAAGAGCCCCCTAGAAGATACCGTTGTCCGGGCTCTCACATTATGGCAAGATATGCTCCTCACTCGGGTTGCAGAGGAAAAATATGTTATGGTTGTGAGCCCCCCGAGAAGATGACGCTGTCCGGGATCTCATATGTCTGTAGGGTCGGCCCTTCACTCGGGTGGCAAAGGAGAGTTTTTTTGGTTAAGAGCCCTTGAGAAGATACTGTTGTCCGGGCTCTCACGTGACGGTAGGGCAGGCCCCTCACTCGGGTGGCAAAGGGGAGTTGTTTTGGTTAAGAAACCCAGAGAAGACATCATTGTCAGGGCTCTCACATGCCGATAGGGCAGGCCCCTCACTCGGATGGCAGAAGAAATATAACTATTTTGGTAAAAGAACCCCCGAGAAGAAACCGTTGTCCAGGCTCCCACGAGCCCGCAGGGCAAGCCCCTCACTTAGAAGATATGAACAGGATGAGGTGAGTAGAAGGGTATTCGTTAGGGATCGTCATCGAAACAGTGGATGCACGAGAGAAAGCGGCATAGTGAAATGTTGTGATAATAGGAGAAAAAGCAAAGACAGGGGGCGAGTATAGTTGGTGTCCCCCCGGTTAAGCACACCTCCCGCTCGTCCACTCTAGGGCACTATTAATCACATAAATTGCACGGCCAACGGTGAGGAGGATATGATCAAATAATCCCTTTACCTAAAAGAGCGAGTACCAATTATTGAACTCGAGCACTCGTCGAGTCTTACGGTCTTGGCGTTGCGTACACTCGCGCACTCTCGAGTGTAGACCCGTTTCTAGCGTACAAATAATTTAGTCCAGAGGTTGCGAGCATGTCGGTGACGCGAAGACAGGTTCTCGCGATCTCCCTAGTGGGCTTGCTGGAGAGATACATCTGGTATCTCAATTCGGCCCTCGGCGAGCTCAAGAGGTCGAGGCGAATTTACAATCAAACAAACGCAAGGCATCCGGCGAGAGAGCAAAAAATATAAAAGAACAAAATCCTGGAGAAGCAAAATTCATCTATATAGAACCCTATCCGCCATTTCTTCCCCGGCAAGTAGGTGGTCTCCCGCGCAGTCCAGGGCCCTCTTCCCCAAACCAAAATTGGGGTGCAATGTCGGCACCTACGGCTCGCTTGGACCGGCGTCCTTCTTTTTGGTTTATGACCCGAGGAAACTCTTCAAATTATCTAGAATTTTTTTTTGATCCGGAAATCGAGCGCACCTTGCGGCATCGTATCTGATTTAGTGATCTACCAATAATTCAAGAAGAGTCAATCAGAGAGACTAACAAAGGCTTAATGGATAACCTCGACCGTAATGAGGCCCCGATATGGACTATGTCCTATTATGCGAGGCCAAATTGGGAGAGAACACAATCTAGTATTATTCGTCCGGCGGTGGCGAATAATAATTTTGAAATTAAAACGAGTATCATTCAAATGGTATAGCAAACCGTCATCTTTGACGGCTTACCAGATGAAGATCCAAATTTACATTTATTAAATTTTTTGAAAATTTGCGATACGTTTAAAATCAATGGCGTCACCGATGACGCCATTCGTTTGTGTTTATTTCCATTCTCTTTGCGGACTAAGGCCAAGCAATGGTTGGGATCTCTTCCTAGAGGTTCCATCACTACATGGGCCGAGATGACGGCGAAATTTTTAACGAAATATTTTCCTCGGCGAAGTCCGCTAAATTACGTACGGACATTCTTGAGCGACATTCTCTCTATGACACATGGGAGCGCTTCAAGGAATTATTGCGGAGATGTCCTCACCACGCCCTTCCTTTATGGCAACAAGTTCAAACATTATACAAGGGTTTGAATCTCCAAATGAGAGAAATGATTGATGCGGCAGCTGGGGGAACTCTAAATAACAAAACCCCAGATGCTGCTCAAGAGCTTTTTGAGGAGATGGCCATGAATGCTTATCAGTGGAATGCGCCACGGTCGCGTCCTAACAAACCGACCGGACTCTTTGAAGTCGAGGGCACCCCGAATTTATCATATCAAGTAGAATGGCTCACTAAGCAAATGGCGGAGATGTCTGCTTCCTCCGCCACTAACGGGGCTAATAACTATAATAATTATAATTTTAATAATAATTTTAATCAAGAACAAGTAGATTATATGGGGAACTCCTACCGTCCTCCTTATAACCCAAATAATAATCTTCCTAATAGTTATAATCCGTGTTTAAGGAACCACCCAAATTTTTCATGGAGCAACCCCAATAATGCTAAACGCCCCCCACAAGCGAATCCTCCTGGATTCGCTCCACTACAACCACCAAAGGCCCCTTCACTTGAAGAGGTCTTCACCAAATACATCGCCTCTACTGATTCCAATATTCGGAACCTTTCCGGATCCATAAAAAGATTGGAAAATCAAATTGGACAGCTCGCCAAAATGTTCTCTGAATGCCAGCAAGGAGCTCTGCTGGGAAATATTGAGCCCAACCCACGGGAGAGCGCCAACGCAATTACCCTCCGTAGCGGAAAGGAGGTAACTTCTTCAAATTTGGTCGAGCCCGAGGTAAACGTTTCAACTTCAACTCTGCAAGTTATTTCTTCCACTCTACCTTCTTCTACTTTAGCTCCGCCTATTCTTAAAAATACTTATATTCCTTATCCTTCGCAATTTAAAGATGACCGCAATGAGGAGCAATATAAGAAATTTATTGAAATTTTAAAACAATTTCAAATAAATGTGCCATTTTGCGAAGCGATCGCCCAAATGCCCAAATACGCTAAATATCTAAAAGATTTACTGTCTAACAAAAAGAAACTTGAAAATTTTGCACGTATATCTCTAAACGCAGAATGCTCGGCAGTTATATTAAATAAATTACTGCAAAAATTAAACGATCCGGGACGGTTCTCCATCCCGTGCTTGTTCGGTAATTTCTTAATAAAACACGCTTTGGCAGATTTGGGCGCTAGTATTAATTTGATGTCATTTTCATTATTTAAAAAGCTTGGTTTGGGCACCCCAAGCCCAACCAATATAAGCATCCAACTAGCGGACATATCCACAAAATACCTGATAGGGGTCATTGAGGATGTTCTTGTCAAGGTTGACAAATTTATCTTCCCGGTAGATTTTGTCATCCTTGACATTGAGGAAGACGCCGAAGTCCCTATTATACTCGGACGTCCTTTCCTCGCCACCTCTCGGCAATTATTGATGTTAGTAATGGCAAACTTCTCCTACGAGTTGGGGATGAAGAAGTGACTTTTAGTATAAACAACTCTATGAGAAATTCTTTTTCTAATGACGACTCTTGTTTTTCCTTAGAATCAAATTTTGAAGAGGAAATAACGTCATTTTCTGAAATAATTTCACCTTTATTTGAAAATCCGGAAATTGAAAATTTATTTTGTCTAAAAGAAATAACTCGGCCGCTCAAATTTGAAAAAGTAAAATTGAACATTTCTAAAATAAATACATCTTACAAGGAGCCACCGGGTTTAGAATTAAAACAATTGTCGGAACATTTACAATATATATTTTTAGAAAAAGATTCAAAATTGCCCGTAATAATATCTTCCGCACTTAACGATTCGGAAATTTCTGAATTAATTAAAATATTAAATAATCACTGTCATGCAATTGCATGGCAAATTTAGGATATTAAGGGGATTAACCCCTCATTTTGCACGCACAAAATTAATTTAGAAAATAATTCTCGCAGTACTATTCAGCCACAACGACAGCTTAATCCAAATATGAAGGACGTCGTTAAGGACGAAATTATAAAATTATTTGATGCGAGAATTATTTACCCAATTTCTCATAGCACTTGGGTTAGCCCAGTGCAAGTCGTGCCTAAAAAGGGTGGAATAACGGTAATCACTAATGAAAATAATGAGTTGATTCTGACCCGTACTGTTACGGGTTGGCGAGTATGCATCGATTACAGAAAATTAAATGATGCTACCCGCAAGGATCACTTTCCGTTACCCTTTATTAACCAAATCTTATAACGCTTATCCGGTCATTCACACTATTGATTTCTCGATGGTCTTTCGGGATATTTTCAAATCCCAATTGCGCCTGAAGACCAAGAGAAAACCACCTTCACCTGTCCGTTCGGCACCTTCGCATATCGAAGAATGTCGTTTGGTCTTTGCAACGCGCTGGCTACATTTCAGCGATGTATATTGGCAATTTTTAATGAACTTGTAGAAGATGTCATGGAAGTTTTCATGGATGATTTTTCTGTTTTTGAAGATTCTCTTACAAACTGTTTAAATAATCTTGATCGTGTTCTTCAACGCTGCGAAGACACGAATTTGGCACTCAACTGGGAGAAGTGCCATTTTATGGTCCAAGAGGGATTAGTCCTTGGGCATAAAATCTCAAACAAAGGGATCGAGGTTGATAGGGCCAAGATCGTGGTCATAGAAAAACTCCCCTCTCCTACTAATATAAAATCTAATAGGAGTTTCCTAGGACATGCGGGTTTTTATAGGTGGTTTATTAAAGATTTTTCCAAAATTACAAAACCGTTAACTCATCTTTTAGAAAAAGAATCCGCATTTAATTTTAATGACGAATGTTTAAAAGCGTTTAATAAAATTAAAAACGAACTTATCAATTCTCCTGTTTTAATCGCGCCGAATTGGTCTCTTCCATTTGAAATCATGGGCGATGCGAGCGATTTTGCTATAGGTGCAGTTTTAGGCCAATTGGTGAATAAATATTTTCACCCGATTTATTACGCAAGCAAAACGCTAACATCCGCGCAAGCAAATTATACAGCAATAGAAAAAGAATTTTTGGCAATAATTTTTGCATTTGATAAATTTCGATCCTATTTAACGCTTTCGAAAGTTATTGTTTTTACAGATCACTCCGCTCTCCGGTATTTACTACAAAAAGGAGTTGCAAAGCCTCGACTGTTAAGGTGGATCCTCCTACTACAGGAATTCGATTTGGAGATCCAGGACAAAAGGGGAGCGGAGAATGTTGTGGCCGACCACCTCTCACGGTTGGAGAACCCAGCTGCAGGAGCGCTAGTGGAGGCCAAAATTGACAACAAATTCCCTGAAGAGCGTCTTCTTGCCATCGTAAAGGTAATGACTTCTTCCACCCCTTGGTACGCGGATTTGGCCAACTATTTAGTGGCCCGGGTCCTACCAAAAGATTTTTGAAGTCAGCAAAAGAAGAAATTCTTTTCGGACTTGAAAATTTATTTTTGGGAGGACCCCTTTTTATTTCGTGTCTGCGCAGACCAAGTGGTAAGAAGGTGTATTTCGGGCAAAGAAGGCGTCCAAATTTTGCGGCACTGCCACGAAGGACCAACCGGTGGTCACTATCAAGCAAACCGGACCGCAAGGAAGGCGCTAGAGGCGGGCTTCTATTGGTCCTCCTTATTCAAAGACGCTCACAATTTTGTGAGAAATTGCGATCGGTGTCAACGGTCAGGTAACATTTCTAACCGGGACGAAATGACCCAAAATATATTTATAGAATGTGAAATTTTTGATTTATGGGGAATAGATTTCGTAGGTCCTTTACCCTCCTCCTTTAATAATAAATATATCCTTATCGTGGTCGATTACGTGTCAAGGTGGGCAGAAGCACAAGCTTTTCCCACCAACGACGCGAGAGTCATCGTACAATTTTTAAAGAAATTATTTTCAGGATTTGGCACACCCCGAGCACTAATTAGTGATCGGGGCACACATTTCTGTAACAACCAACTTGCTAAAATTTTAGCAAAATATGGAGTTACACACAAGCTATCAACCGCCTACCACCCACAAGCAAATGGCCAAGTGGAGGTGGTAAATCGTGAACTAAAAAGAATTTTAGAAAAAACAATGTCCGTTAATAGGAAGGATTGGGCTTTAAAATTAGACGACGCACTATGGGCCTATCGGACAGCGTACAAAACCGCCATCGGATGTACGCCATACCGGTTAGTCTATGGTAAAGATTGCCATTTGCGGGTAGAACTAGAACATCGCGCTTTTTGGGCTCTAAAATGTTTAAATTTGGATTTAGACTTAGCCTCCGGAAAAAAAATACAAATTAATGAACTAGACGAATGGCGCGCAAACGCCTATGAAAATAATAAACTTTATAAGGAGCGAACTAAGTTCTATCATGATAAAAAAATTAAACATTCAAACACGTTTTCACCGGGAGATTTTGTCCTTCTTTTTAATTCACGACTTAGGCTTTTTCTGGGCAAATTAAAAACCTGATGGTCCGGTCCCTTCATGGTAAAAGAAGTTTGGCCAAACGGGACCGTGCTTATAGAGCACCTGGAAAAAGGCTCTTTTAAGGTTAACGGACAACGTTTAAAATTATACCACCCCGGCGACCCAGCGACCGAAAACATCGAAACAATGCACTTACCAAATATTTAAGAAAAAGCCACTTAGTCAAGCTACGCGACGGTAAACAAAGCGCTTTTGGGAGGCAACCCAATGTTAACCTTTTTATTTTTTATTTTTCTCTTTTCTTGTTTGTTTTTCTACTTTAATTCTACAGGTGTTTGACCGGCAACCCCGAATACCAACCAGGGAAGCCCTCTTTACACTTTAGTCATTTATCTTTATTTTCTTTATTGGGGACAATGTTTTATCCTTCATACTTAGTTTTAAACATTGGGTACAATGTTTAATTTTAAGTATGGGGGTGTAGCATAGCTTTCTTTGTATTTTTATTTTTTTGAAAACAAAACAAAAAAATTAAAAAATTAAATTAAATTTCTTGGAAAGGACGCTTTCGGCTTGAATTCCCATCACAGCCTCTAGTACCTTGCGAGCTCTTCACCGGGTTGACCTTGGGAAGTCCAAGAACTAAAAAAAATATTAATGTTCATATTTTTTAATTTTTATCAAAAAGTCCATGCTTGCTAAAATTGTAAGTTCTAAAGTAGACTTATTTTTCATATGGACTAAGAATTTTTTGTGCTAGAATAGTTTTTTGAAACTTTTGAGTAAAATTATTGACTCATGTAGTGCTCCTAGTCAAATGCATGTCTTTAAGTAGTATTAGTGTAAAATAAAATTCCTGGCATAGATCTAAAATTATGTTTTAATTAATTTGCGTAGTAATAATTTATTTTACTTTTAATTCGAATCAGGTCTTATCCAAAAGTAGTTTAGCTGAGTGTGTAGAAGATTGTTAGAAAGTTATTACTCGAATTGAACAAAAGAGTGTCCTTTCTCGATGTCTAGAACTTGCCCTAAGCTATTTTCAAAGCATGTGCACTTTAGTCAAAATTAACCTTACAGAAATGATTTAAGTTTTTCTTTGGATAGTTTGAGCCTTTGCCCTCAATTTACTACCATTGTTCACACAATTTTGAGCTTTGCACCTATATTTGAACCACCCCACCATTTCGTCACCAAAACCAAAAAACCCAAACCCAAATGAACACTTGAAATTTGAGCTAAATTATTGAAGAAAAAAATATTTGGGTGATTGTTTAGAAAGAAAAAAAAATCTCATAGTGATATGCGGCCTAGGTGTGCTTATGCATACTTAGAATGATCCCAACTATGAAGGGAAAAAATTTGTGGGTGTCAATTCAAAAGAAATATTTTATCAAAATGCAAAAATCTCATAATGATATGCGGCCTAGGTATGCGCATGTATACTTAGAATGATCCCAATTATGAAGAATTGTGATATAAATATTGGTGATTGAGAGTGTTTCCCTTAGCAAAAAAAATGAGTATGGGGGTAAAGCTTCTTTATTTTGTGGTAGTCATTTAGCTCAAAACTTTTTGTTTAAGTGGAGTACACCTTCATATCTATCATATTTCACCTCGCCTTTAAACTCAAGCCTTAAATTGCATCCTATTCAAGTCCTAAAGATCCATAGTGTTGATTTAGTTTGAAGTGTAGTGGAGAAGGTGCAAACGGGCAAGCCTATGGCCATCGACATTGATGGATTTCTTTGGAGGCCACCCCGAGCGTCTACGTCTAGTAATTTAAATCTCAGTAATCACGCTATTTTTGTGAAATTTTCCGTAGATCTAGGAGTGAGCAGGAATTGTATAACTAAAAGTTCAAGCCAAACAACCAGAAGCACATGAAGCAAACACAATCTTTATTGATAAGAAAAATTCTTCATTACAGGGCGAGGTATACATGGTGAGACATGATTTCACCAGTACACAGAAACAGAAGAGAAAAGTAGCAGAAAGGAAAACCAGCGGTCTGACAAACTGAGACCGCCTGACCGCTCAACCTGACAGTCCGCCCAGCTAGAAAACAAGACCGCCCGAACTGCCTGTCTGCGCCTTGAACAACACCAACTGAGAACCACGCGAACTTTTGGACTCCACTGATCCTCCCGAACTCCAGCAACCCGCACTGCAAGCTGTGAGACCGCCCGAACACCTTCAGAAGAGGAGGTGATCGCTGCTACCCGCACAATCCGCAGAAGCTGCACAAAACAAGTTCGATCAGCTAACCGGCCGGTCACAAAAAAGAGACCGCAAGAATAGGTCGCGAGCTCAACTTACAATTGGTGATATATATTTGCTGATACAGCGGCTCCTATTTATAGGCGTGAGACCTGATCCAGTCACCACCCTATGAGATAGGATCACCACCCCTTGATCGTGCGACCAGACCGGTCAACCCGCGCGACCAGCAAAAGATCCTCCTACTTAGTGAGCTCTCCGACTTCAACAGAAGCCGCGCGATCATGACAACTCGCCCGGTAATGTCGCTCACCACCTGTGTTCTCCACCCGACCTTCCCTTGAGTCCGCAATCACACCAGACCGACTATGGCACAAGCCGCCTAGTCGACCAAACACCTGTGACCGCATATACCAGGTGATCGCTGAAACACCTGCCATGCGAACACAAACCGGAGACCGCGCGACTAAGAAGACCTTAGTCCATGCACACCACAAAGAACCCGGACAGCCACCAGACCGGGCTGCCCGCACCATGCGGTCACAAGCACCAGACCGCAGCGCCGCCTTTATCAGGCAGAAACCTGCTCCGCCACGCGGTCACATGACCAGACCACGCGGCCACACTTCGGCACCCTTGGACAGAAGAACGATAGTCACGCCGAGAAGCCCGCGGCTAAACCAGAAAGGTAAGACCGCCAGAGGAGACCGCAAGACCGAGCGGTCAGACCAGACCGTGCGGTCTCCCCCCCCCCCCCCCCCCCCCAGACCGCCAACTTCACAATCTTCCACTTCAACATTTTCAACACTCCCCCTTGAAGTGGGAAGTTGAAAACAGCCCAAGTAAACTCCTTAGCCGAGTAAACGGACCCTTCGCCAGCGCCTTTGTGAAGATGTCAGCAATGTTGTCCTGACTCTGAACATGCTCGACCGAAAGAGACCCCTCCAGCACCTTCTCACGAATGAAATGATGCTTGATCTCGATATGCTTGGTCCTCGCGTGACAAACTGGATTAGTAACCAGTTTGAGAGCACTCTCATTGTCGCCACGGAGAAGAGTCAGGCCCCGAACCACCTTATGGACGTCTCCAACCAACCTCCTATGCCAGATGGCTTCTTGAACTGCCAAAGCCTAAGCCTTGTATTCCGCTTCCGTGGTTAAGACAGACACGGAATCCTGCTTCTTACTGCACCATTATATAGTCGTGGGGCCCGCCATGAAGACGTATCCAGGCGTCGACTTCCGATCATCTGAATCTCCCCCGTAATCGGCATCTATGTACCCATGCACCTCGAAGCCCGCATCCCTCCTGTAAAGAAGACCCATATCCGAAGTCGCTTTGACATACTTCAGTATATTCTTGGCCGCTAGAAGATGAGGCATCCGTGGTTCCGCCATATAACGGCTCACCCTGCCAACTGCATACGCAATATCCAGCCTGGTAATCGTCAGATAGATCAAGCTCCCAACCAGAGCCCGGAACACCAGCGGATTTTCCAGAATCCTCCCCTCATCCTTGCAAAGTTTCATCGCCTTCTCCAGAGGTGTGGAAATGCATTTCTCTTCCTTCATGCCGAACCGCTCCATGATTCGCTTCGCATATCCAGCATGGGATACCAGCACTCCACTTCCCTTCCTCTGCACCTCGAGTCCAAGAAAATGGTGAAGCTCACCTAAGTCCTTCATCTCGAACCTGATAGATAGCTCAGCCCGAAGCCTTGCTACTTCCTCCTTCGAATTCCCCGTCACGATCATATCGTCGATGTAAAGCAGCACGATGACTTGATGCTCCCCGCTCTTCTTGACGAACAAGCTTGAGTCTGAGTCTGAAGCACCAAACCCGCAGAATAAGAGATACTCTGCTATCTTTCCATACCACTCCTTCGGCGCTTGCTTCAATCCATACAGGGCCTTCTTCAACTTGCAAACATGCTCCGGAAAATCTTCAGATACGAAGCCTGGCGGCTGGACCATGAAGATGTCCTTGTCAATCTCGTCGTATAAGAATGCATTCTTAACGTCGAGCTGCCAAATCTCCCACCTCCAACACGCCGCCAAGGCAATCACAACCCGAACTGAAGTCATTTTTGCCACCGGACTGAATGTCTCTTCATAGTCTTCACCATATTGCTGCGAGAATCCCCGAGCCACAAGGCAAGCCTTGTATCGCTCGATACTGCCGTTTTCCTTCTTCTTGAGCTTGTAGACCCACTTGCATGTCACAGGGGTGATACCCTTGGGCTTGGGCACCAGAGACCAAGTCTCATTCTTCTCAAGAGCACTCATCTCTTCTTGCATAGCTGAATCCCACTATTCCACGCCTTTGGCCTTTTCAAAGCTCGACGGCTCCCTCTCATCCAAGGGACCAGCAAAGAAACACGAGACAAAGCTCACCATGTTTCCTCCTGTATAGCGATCAGGGGCAATAATTGTTCACTTCGATCTCCGCAACGCCTTCCCCTAACTCGCAGTATCTTCAGCTGCTTCTTCTCTAGCTCCCCTTCCAGACGTACTTGGAGCATCTCTCCCCCTGCTTCCAGATCCAGAAGCCTCCGCCTCACAACTAGATATTGATGGACCACCTGGTGACACAGGAAGCTCCACCTGAAGATTTTCCACAGCTTTCTTTGGCTCCTCCACCCTTCTTTCTGGTCGCTCAACACCAGAACTTCCCTTGTAAGACGTCACCTCGTCGAACACGATGTCGCGAGATACAACAAATCTCTGCGTCTCGGGGTCCATGCACTTCCAGCCCTTCTTCCGATCATCATACCCCACGAAGACTAGCGTCCTTGCTTTCGCATCTAGCTTCGTATGAAGCGCATCTGGAACGTGCACAAAGCAGGTGGAACCAAACACCCGAAGGTGTGCCACGCTTGGCTTTTCCTTGAACATCAATTCATGCGGGGTCTTCATATTGATGGGACTTAGAGGCATTCTGTTGATGGCGTAGGCAGCACAAGACATTCCCTCCGCCCAGAAGGACTTTGGGATACACTTGGCATGCAGCCAACACTTGCAGGTCCTTGTCAGATGACGGATCTTCCGCTCTGCAACTCCGTTTTGCTGTGGAGTATGCGCATAAGTAAGCTCCCTCCGGATGCCTGCCTTCCTGCAAAAAGTAGAGAACTCACCAGAGGTGAACTCCCCTCCGTTGTCAGTCCTCAGCTTCTTAACCCGCAGACCAAGCCGACCCTCCATGAGCTTCTTGAACTCCTCGAACTTGGCAAACGCCTCCGCCTTCTCCTTCAAGAAATAAACCCAAACATATCAGGTGTAATCATCGATCAGCACCAACAAATATCTGCTGCCTCAGAGGCTTGGGGTAGCAGTCGGTCCCATCAAGTCACCGTGGATGCACTCCAACGGCACACTACACCTTGTCTGCGACTTGTCAAACGGTAGTCGATGAGACTTACCGAACTGACATCCCTCGCACACATAACCATCTCCGTAGGAAGATAGACTGGGCATGCCCTTGACCAGGCCTTTCACTGCCAAAGCCTTCAGCTTATCCATCCCTACATGCCCCAACCTCTCGTGTCATATGACAGCAATATCATTCGTCTGCATCTTCTCAACATAAGAACTTGTCGATAAAACGAACAAGTCTTTAGCTCTCCTCCCCACATGAACGACCTCCTCCTTCACTGCTCCAACATTCCAAAGAAACCTCACTTCTGTTGGGCCAAACAGAACGTGATACCCAGCGTCTACAGCGTTGGTCATGGAGAAGAGTTTTTTCCTCATACCAGGCACATGATAGACACTCTTCAAAGTTAGTGGCCCCCTATCACTGCCCAGGGAA
Source organism: Dactylorhiza incarnata (assembly GCA_033032865.1). Lineage (NCBI taxonomy): Eukaryota > Viridiplantae > Streptophyta > Magnoliopsida > Asparagales > Orchidaceae > Dactylorhiza > Dactylorhiza incarnata. The sequence goes on along the minus strand of JAWHQI010000033.1, from coordinate 6,125,628 downwards.
ACAACCCCCACCTTCTCGACAGCATGCACGGTATTATCAGCAATAATAATGACATCATTACCTGAGTACGACTGAGCTGAAGAAAGCTTCGACTCGTCTCCGGTGAGGTGGTGACCACACCCCGAGTCCACGATCCAGTCCTCCTGATAGTTGATAGGAACCGCAGCTCCAACAAAAGCCGAGAAGGCTCCTCCCCATCCTCCATCAGTCTGTCTGGCCTCAACTTCCTCCTATCCAATAGCAGCATGCCCCGGCTGAAGATTCACCCGGCAATCCTTCCTGATATGACCAACCTTTCCGCACCTGAAGCACTTGGGACCTTATCCCTTCTTCTTCCCTTCAGCCTTAGGAGCATAGCCCCTCTCCTGCTGTCCAGAAGTTGAAGGCACATTGCCTCCTCCAGCGGTCTTCTTCTTATCCCACTTCTTCTTCTTTCCCGTGAAGAGAACTTCGCCATCTCCCCCAGACACAGACACCCCCTCCATCTGCCTTGCCAGACTATCCTGCGAAGCAAGCAGATTTTCCAGCTCCAGCAGAGACGGCTGATTTGCCCAACCCTGCACAGACGTCACAAAGGCAACATATTCCTTCCACAAGCCACGGATGTTGCGCCTCTTCAGCTTCGCCTCAGAAATTGGCTCATCAGGATCTAGCGCTGAAATCTCGGCGCACAAGTTCTTCATCTTCAAGAAGAACGTAGAGATAGAAAGGTCATCTTGAGCCGATCTGGCCAGCTCATTCTCCAGGAATTAAAGTCTTGCCACATTTTTCTTGTTAAACAGCCCATCCAGGGCTCTCCAAATCTCTGCAACTGATCCACACCCCAAGATGTGATCAAACAGGTCAGGTGATATTGCCCTCTTCAGGGCGAACTCCATTTTGGCGTTAATCCGCCTCCAGTTCCTCACCTCATGACCGTTATCCCCAATCAGAATAACTTCCTCCGTGCTCTCTCCTCCAACTACCTCCCAGAGGTCCTCACCCAGAAGATAACTTTGCATACACGACTTCCACTTCTTAAAGTTAGTCGATGTAAGCATCTCAATTCCAAGACCCCTTGCTTCCATGACTCTACCACCGGTTCCTTCTTCACAAAGGTGATGGCAACTTTTAGTTATTCACTAATCTATCCACTCCAACCTGGCTCTGATACCATGTGAAATTTTCCGTAGATCTAGGAGTGAGCAGGAATTGTATAACTAAAAGTACAAGCCAAACAACCAGAAGCACATGAAGCAAACACAATCTTTATTGATAAGGAAAATTCTTCATTACAGGGCGAGGTATACATGGCGAGACATGATTTCTCCAGTACACAGAAACAGAAGAGAAAAGCAGCAGAAAGGAAAACCAGCGGTCTGACAAACTGAGACCGCCTGACCGCTCGACCTGACAGTCCGCCCGGCTAAAAAACAAGACCGCCCGAACTGCCTGTCTGCGCCTTGAACAACACCAACTGAGAACCACGCGAACTCCCGGACTCCACTGATCCTCCCGAACTCCAGCAACCCGCACTGCAAGCCGCGAGACCGCCCGAGCACCTTCAGAAGAGGAGGTGACTGCTGCTACCCGCACAATTCGCAGAAGCTACACAAAATAAGTTCGATTAGCTAACCGGCCGGTCACAAAAAAGAGACCGCAAGAACAGGTCGCGAGCTCAGCTTACACTTGGTGCTATATATTTGATGCTACAGTGGCTCCTATTTATAGGCGTGAGACCTAATCCAGTCACCACCCTATGAGATAGGATCACTGCCTCTTGATCGCGCGACCAGACCGGTCAACCCACGCGACCAGCAAAAGATCCTCCTACTTAGTGAGCTCGCCGACTTCAACAGAAGCCGCGCGATCAAGACAACTCGGTCGGTCATGTCGCTCACCACTTGTGTTCGCCACCCGACCTCCTCTAGATACCACGAACACACCAGACTGACTAAGGCACAACCCGCTAAGTTGGCCAAACACATGTGACCGCATATACCAGCTGATCGCCGAAAGACCAGCCATTCGAACACAAACCGGAGACCGCGCGACTAAGAATACCTTAGTCCTCGTGCACCACAAAGAACCCGGACAGCCACCAGACCGGGCTGCCCGCACCACGCGGTCACAAGCACCAGACCGCACGCCGCCTTTACCAGGCAGAAACCTGCTTCGTCATGCAGTCACACGACCAGACCGCGCGGCCACACCTCGGTACCCATGGACAGAAGATCGACGGTCACGCCGAGAATCCCGCGGCTAGACCAAAAAGGTCAGACCGCCAGAGGAGACCGCAAAACCGAGCGGTCAGACCAGACCGCGCGGTCTCCCCCCCCCCCCCCCCCCCCCCCCCCAGACCGCCAACTTCACAAACTTCCACTTCAACATTTTCAACAATTTTCTCCCTTCTCATAACTTTTTGATTGACCGTCGACTCATTTTAAAAAGTGATAATTATAACGCATTTTTGAATTATTTCATAAATTAGTATTTATGCCAAGAATGTATTTTTACTAAAATATCTACGCATGTCGGCATAATACTTCACATTTTACTCTCTAGTTTTCATAATTCTTTCTAGCATTAGTTTTTCCTATCCTTATGAAGAATGGTTTGCTCGGGACGAGCAACGAGCAAGTATGTGGGTGTTTGATGAGTGATTTATGTACTCATCTTTTAGTATATTTTTAATATGAAATTATGTTACTTATATAAATTATATCATATATATATATATATATATATCTTTCCTATTTTAATTTCATAAGCTAACTTATGTTTATTTTGTGTTTTCAGGTTTTCTGGACATTTGGAGCAAAAAGTACATTTACACGCCCCAGGTCACGGGCGTGACCAATGGCGTGTAACCTACGCGGTGTTCCAGACCTGCTTCTGCCACTTCGTTGTCATTCCGTGAAGAGTTCGCCAAGTACACGCCCCAGGTCACGGGCGTGACCAAGGGCGTGACAACATGTCACGGCCGCGACCTACTAAGACGAATCAGAACCGCTGAGATCATGCCTGCCATGTGAAATTTTTCGAATCTTTATGGAGTGAGCAGGAAACATACAACTTAGAGTTCACAAGCCAAACAACCAGAAGCACATGAAGGAAATATAGTCTTTATTGATAAGCAAAATCTTCATTACAGGGCGAGGTATGCTTGGCGAGACATGATTTCGCCAGCACACAAAACCAAAGAAGAAAAACACAACTTGAAGGAAGATAACTGAGACTGCTCCAGACCGCGCGGTCTCCTTACCGATCTCTGCAAGATGCCTAACCGCACAACACTGCCAGTTACAGAACACAACCTCAGACCGCTGAGCAAACCGCACCCACCTTACGAACTCCACTGATTCTCCCGAACTCCAGCAACCCATATTGCAAGTCGCAGACCGCCCGAACACTTTCAGAGGAAGAGGTGATCGCTGCAGACCGCACTATCCGCAGAAGCTGCACAAGAAAATTCAATCAGCAGACCGCCCGGTCAGAAAGAAATAGACCGCAGGAATTAGGAACAACTCAGCTTACACTTGGTGTGTCTTAATTTGCTGCAACAGTGGCTCCTATTTATTAGCGTGAGACCTGATCCAGTCACCACCCTATGAGATAGGATCACCACCCCCAGACCGCGCGACCATACCGGTCAACCCGCGCGATCAGCAACAATCCTTTCTGCTTCATTTGATGAGCTCGCCGGCTTCACACCAGACCGCGGGAGATCGCCACTCCCCCAGTCAGATCACGACTCCACAAGGAGATTGCCAGACCGCCAAGAAGCGGCCCACCACTAGTGTTTGCCCGAGACTGCAAACACTGTCTGTTCGCCACACGACCGCGAACACCTGTTCCCATGCCGACCTCCTCCTGAGATTAAGAACAGAGACCTGTTCGCATACCAGCCTCCTCCTGAGACCGCGAACAGAGACCGCGAATAGAGACCGCGCGACTAAGATCCTTAGTCCGCGAATACCACCAGAAAACCCCGGACAGCCACCAGACCGGAATTCTGGAAACCTGGACCAACCTGTGCGGTCACGCCAGACCGGCACAGTCCTGAAAAAGCCATCCCGCCACGCGGTCACAGACAGACTGCGCGACCTGAAGATGCCAACCCGCCACGCGGTCACAGACAGACCGCGCGGCCACACCTCCAGCCGTCTTTGGATTGATACCAGCGTTCATGCCAGGAGACTACGGCTAGGCAAGACAAGCCAGACCGCAGAATAGATCGTCGGGTAATGCGGTCTCACCAGACCGCGCGACCTCCTCCCAGACCGCCCAGATCCAAAAGGCTCCACAAACTTCCACTTCAACATTTTCAACACTCCCCCTTGAAGTGGGAAGTTGAAAACAACCCAAGTAAGCTCCTTAGCCGTGTGAACGGCCCCTTTGCCAGCGCCTTTGTGAAGATATCAACAATGTTGTCCTGACTCCGAACATGCTCGACCGAAAGAGACCCCTCCAGCACCTTCTCACGAATGAAATGATGCTCGATCTCGATATGCTTGGTCCTCGCGTGACAAACTGGATTGGTCACCAGTTTGAGAGCACTCTCATTGTCACCACGGAGCAGAGTCGGCTCCCGAACCTCCTTATGGACATCTCCAACCAACCTCCTAAGCCAGATGGCTTCCTGAGCTGCCAAGGCCGAAGCCTTGTATTCCGCTTCCGTGGTTGAGACCGACACGGAATCCTGCTTCTTGCTGCACCATGATATAGCCGTGGGGCCCGCCATGAAGACGTATCCAGACGTCGACTTCCGATCATCCGAATCTCCCCTGTAATCAGCGTCCATGTACCCATGCACCCCGAAGCCCGCATCCCTCCTGTAAAGGAGACCCATATCCGAGGTCGCCTTAACATACTTCAGTATATTCTTGGCCGATAGAAGATGAGGCATCCGTTGCTCCGCCATATACCGACTCACTCTGCCAACTGCATAAGCAATATCCGGCCTAGTGATCGTCAGATAGATCAAGCTCCCGACCAGAGCTCGGAACACCAACGGATCTTGCAGAATCCTTCCCTCATCCTTCTGAAGCATCATAGCCTTCTCCAGAGGTGTGCAGATGCACTTCTCTTCCTTCATGCTGAACCGCTCCACGATTCGCTCCGCATATCCATCCTGGGACACCAGCAATCCACTCTCCTTCCTCTGCACCTCGAGTCCAAGGAAATGGTGAAGCTCACCCAGATCCTTCATCTCAAACCTGATAGATAGCTCTGCCCGAAGCTGCGCTACCTCCTCCTTTGAATTCCCCATCACGATCATATCGTCGACGTATAGCAGCACGATGACTTGAAGCTCCCCGCTCTTCTTGACGAACAAGATTGAGTCTGAGTCTGAAGCACCAAACCCACAGAATAAGAGATACTCTGCAATCTTTCCATACCACGCCCTCGGCGCTTGCTTCAACCCATACAGGGCCTTCTTCAACTTGCAGACATGCTCCGAAAAATCTTCAGATACGAAGCCTGGCGGCTGGACCATGAAGATATCCTTGTCAATCTCGTCGTACAAGAACGCATTCTTTACGTCAAGCTGCCAAATCTTTCCCCCCCCCCCCCCCCCCCAACATGCCGCCAAGGCAATCATAACTCGAACTGAAGTCATTTTAGCCACCGGACTGAACGTCTCCTCATAATCTTCACGGTATTGCTGCAAGAACCCCTGAGCCACAAGGCGAGCCTTGTACCGCTCGATACTGCCGTCATCCTTCTTCTTCAGCTTGTAGACCCACTTGCATGTGACAGGAGTGTTGCCCTTGGGCCTGGGCACCAGAGACCAGGTCTCATTCTTCTCGAGAGCTGCCATCTCTTCTTGCATGGCAATGTCCCACTCCTTCACGCCTTTGGCCTTCTCAAAGCTCGACGGCTCCCTCTCATCCAAGGGACCAGCAAAGAAACACGAGACAAAGGTCACCATGTTTCCTCCTATATAGCGATCAGGGGAAATGATAGTTCGTTTCGATCTCCGCAACGCCTTCCCCTGACTCGTAGTATCTTCAGCTGCTTCTTCCCTAGCTCCTCTTCCAGACAAACTCGGAGCATCGCTCCCCCTGCTTCCTGAACCAGAAGCCTCTGCCTCAGAACTAGATATTGATGGACCACCTGGTAACACAGGTAGCTCCACCTGATGATTTTCCACAGCTTTCTCCGGCTCCTCCACCTTGCTCTCTGGTAGCTCAACACCAGAATCTCCCTTGTAGGACGTCACCTCGTCGAACACGACATTGCGAGATACAACAAATCTCCACATCTCCGGGTCCATGCACTTCCATCCCTTCTTCCGGTCATCATACCCCACGAAGACTAGCTTCCTTGCTTTCGCATCTAGCTTCATCCGAAGCGCATCTGGAACGTGCACATAGCAGGTGGAACCAAACACCCGAAGGTGTGCCATGCTTGGCTTTTCCTTAAATATCAGTTCATGCGGGGTCTTCAAATTGATGGGACTCAGAGGCATCATGTTGATGACGTAGGCAGCACAAGACATTCCCTCTGCCCAGAAGAACTTTGGGATACTCTTGGCATGCAACCAACACTTGCAGGTCTCCGTCAGATGACGGATCTTCTGCTCTGCAACTCCGTTTTGCTGTGGAGTATGCGCACAAGTAAGCTCCCTCCGGATGCCCGCCTTCCTGCAAAAAGTAGAGAACTCACCAGAGGTGAACTCCCCTTTGTTGTCAGTCCTCAGCTTCTTAACCTGCAGTGCAAGCCGACCCTCCACGAGCTCCTTGAACTCCACAAACTTGGCAAACGCCTCCGCCTTCTCCTTCAAGAAATATACCCAGACATATCTGGTGTAATCATCAATCAACACCAGCATATATCTGCTCCCTCCGAGGATTGGGGTAGCAGTTGGTACAATCAAGTCACCGTGGATGTACTCCAACGGCACACTACTCCTTGTCTGCGACTTGTCAAACGGTAGTCGATGAGACTTGCCGAACTGACATCCCGCGCACACATGATCGTCTCCGTAGGAAGATAGACTAGGCAGGCCCTTGACCAGACCTCTCACCGCCATAGCCTTCAGCTTATCCATTCCTATGTGCCCCAACCTCTCGTTCCATATCACAGCACTATCGTTTGTCCTCATCTTATCAACATAAGAACTTGTCGATAAAACAAACAAGTCTTTAGCTCTTCTCCCCACATGAACTACCTCAGCCTTCACCGCCTCCACATTCCGAAGAAACCTCACTTCTGTTGGGCCAAACAGAATATGATACCCAGCGTCAATAGCATTGGTCACGGAGAAGAGGTTTTTCCTCATACCAGGCACATGATAGACACTCTTCAAAGTAAGCGGACCTCTATCACGGCCCAAGGAAACAACCCCCACCTTCTCTACAGCATGCACGGTATTATCGGCAGTAATAATGGTATCATTACCTGAATAAGGTTGCGCTGAAGAAAGCTTCGACTCATCCCCGGTGAGGTGATGACCACACCCCGAGTCCACGATCCATTCCTCCTGATAGTTGATAGGAGCCTCAGCTACAACAGAAGCCAAGAAGGCTCCTCCCCATCCTCCATCAACCTGCCTGGCTTCAGCTTCCCCCTTTCCTGCAGCAGCATTCCCCGGCTGAAGATTCACCCGGAAATCCTTCCTGATGTGACCAACCTTTCTACACCTGAAGCACTTGGGACCTTCCCCTTCTTCTTCCCTTCAGCCTTAGAGGCATAGCCCCTCTCCTGCTATCCAGAAGTTGAAGGCCCATTGCCTCCTCCAGCGGTCTTCTTCTTATCCCACTTCTTCTTCTTTCCCGTGAAGAGAACTTCGCCATCTCCCCCAGACACTGACACCCCCGCCATCTGCCTTGCCAGACTCTCCTGCGAAGCAAGCAGATTTTCCAGCTCCAGCAGAGATGGCTGATTTGCCCAGCCCTGTACCGACGTCACAAAGGCAACATATTCCTTCCGCAAACCACGGATGATGTGCCTCTTCAGCTTCGCCTCAGAAATTGGCTCATCAGGATCCAGCGCTGAAATCTCGGCGCACAAGTTCTTCATCTTCAGGAAGAACGTAGAGATAGAAAGGTCACCTTGAGCCGATCTGGCCAGCTCATTCTCCAGGAATTGAAGTCTTGCCACATTCTTCTTGTTAAACAGCCCATCCAGGGCTCTCCAGATCTCTGCAGCTGATGCACACCCCAAGATGTGATCAAACAGATCAGGTGATATTGCCTTCTTCAGGGCGAACTCTGCTTTGGCATTGAGCCACCTCCAGTTCCTCACCTCATGTTGGTTATCTCCAACCAAAAACACTTCCTCCGTGCTCTCTCCTCCAACTACCTCCCAGAGGTCCTCACCCAGAAGATAGCTCTGCATACAAGACCTCCACTTCTTAAAGTAGGTCGAGTTGAGCATCTCAATTCCAAGACCCCTCGCTTCCATGGCCTACCACTGGTTTCTTCTTCACAAAGGCGATGGCTACTCTAAGTTGTTCACTGCTCTATCCACTCCAACCTAGCTCTGATACCATGTGAAATTTTTCGAATCTTTATGGAGTGAGCAGGAAACATACAACTTAGAGTTCACAAGCCAAACAACCAGAAGCACATGAAGGAAATATAGTCTTTATTGATAAGCAAAATCTTCATTACAGGGAGAGGTATTCTTGGCGAGACATGATTTCGCCAGCACACAAAACCAAAGAAGAAAAACACAACTTGAAGGAAGATAACTGAGACCGCTCCAGACCGCGCGGTCTCCTTGCCGATCTCTGTAAGCCGCCTAACCGCACAACACTGCCAGTTACAGAACACCACCTCAGACCGCTGAGCAGACCGCACCCTCCTTACAAACTCCACTGATTCTCCCGAACTCCAGCAACCCACACTGCAAGCCGCAGACCGCCCAAACACTTTCAGAAGAAGAGGTGATCGCTGCAGACCGCCCGGTCAGAAAGAAACAGACCCCAGGAATTAGGAACAACTCAGCTTACACTTCGTGTGTCTTAATTTGCTGCAACAGTGGCTCCTATTTATAGGCGTGAGACCTGATCCAGTCACCACCCTATAAGATAGGATCACCACCCCTAGACCGCACGACCAGACCGGTCAACCCGCGCGATCAGCAATAATCCTTTCTGCTTCATTTGATGAGCTCGCCGGCTTCACACTAGACCGCGGGAGATCGCCACTCCCCCAGTCAGATCGCGACTCTATAAGGAGATCGCCAGACCGCCAAGAAGCCTCCCACCACCAGTGTTTGCCTGAGACCGTAAACACTGTCTGTTCGCCACATGACCGCGAACACCTGTTTCCATGCCGACATCCTCCTGAGATCGAGAACAAAGACCTGTTCGCATACCAGCCTCCTCCTGAGACCGCGAATAGAGACCGCACGACTAAGAGCCTTAGTCCGCAAATACCACCAGAAAACCCCGGACAGCCACCAGACCGGAATTCTGGAAACCTGGACAAACCTGTACGGTCACGCCAGACCGGCACAGTCCTGAAGAAGCCAGCCCACCATGCGGTCACAGACAGATCACGTGACCTGAAGATGCCAACCTGCCACGCGGTCACAGAATGACTGTGCGGCCTCACCTCCAGCCGTCATTGGATAGATACCAGCGGTCATGCCAGGAGACTATGGCTAGACAAGACAGGCCAGACCGTAGAACAGATCGCCAGGTCGTGCGGTCTCACCAGACCGCACGACCTCCTCCCAGACCACCCAGATCCAAAAGGCTCCACAAACTTCCACTTCAACATTTTCAACATGCCACGTCAATTAAAATTACACGCCCCAGGTCACGGGCGTGACCATGGGGCATAACATCCAGTACATGGGCGTGACTCATCCAGCACCATTTCTCGCCGAAGCTTCCCGCCAGCAGCAAGTTTTAAAGATTACACGCCCTAGGTCACGGGCATGACCTAGGGCGTGACACGGCTGAAACGCTCACATTTACTCCAGAAGGCGCCCTCTCGGCTGCTTCGATCACGCCCCTTACACGCCCTTGGTCACGGGCGTGACCAAGGGCGTGTAACCTCAACTTTTCAGCTATATAAAGCCAGCTCCAGCAGATGTTTAGGGACGAAGTTTTTGGAGTTCTAGCTTATTTCTTGCACTGTTTTCTTACTCTTGTATGTCTTTTCCTTCTTGCACTTTTATTTCCCAAGCTTGTAACTTCCAATTTCTAGTTGTAATTTCATTTGCAAATTAATAAAATAGTTACTTTTCTCTTATTCTACTCTCACTTTTCATCGTGCACTTCTTTTATTTCGTTGTTTCCTCCATCTGTATGAGTATCTAAATTCTATTAGTACTCGACCGAGATGATCCAAGGGAAATATAATTCATGATTTAAATTCTACCTTCTCTTTCTCTTCCTTAGAATACTTAAGATTTATCCTTGAACTTATTTTGATTGAGATTATATTATCGATATATAAATCTCATTCTTGTTTTCGTAATCTAATAACCGAGAGGTTTTGAATTCGAATCGATCATTTCAAGGATAAAGAGAGTTGAATGCACTCGTCAAGCGAGGATGACATAATTCTCTCGTATTGGAGTCAAATCCAATAGAGGGGTTCACTACGATAAAACGAGTTTTAGGGATTTTGACTCTAGAACGAAAGTTCGATTGATCAAACTAAACTAAGTTGAGTGTATCCTCGAGAGAGGTGTGTTCATAAATTGGGAACCTCCACGGTCAAGTAATTTCTTAAGAGAATTAGAAGTTATTCTTTTTATATTTATTTGCCAAGGTGATTCAAGGTTGAGTACTAGCCTTTAACTCATAAATTTAAAATAAGTTATTTCTCCTTTTTGCAACCAACCAACCACAAGTTTTATTCGATAAGATAATAGAGATTTTCCGAAGTAAGAGTAATCAACCGCCCCGAGTCTAATACGACCTTGGCTTTTATAACCTATACTACATTCGATATGGTACACTTATCGTTATCATTTATGGATATAGTTTTGCGCATCACCCGTAGAATGAAGCTAGCTGCGAAAGCAAGGAAGCTAGTCTTCGTCGGTTATGATGACCGAAAGAAGGGTTGGAGATGCATGGATCTAGAGACACGGAGAGCTGTTGTCTCAAGGGATGTGGTATTTGACAAGCTGACATCATACCAAGGTAACTCCTCTGTTGAATTACAAGGAAGTAGGGTAGATGGTGGACCAGAAGAAGCTGCAAGGGAAGTTTTGGTGGAGTTGCCTGCGTCTCCAGGTGCTCCAGTTGCTTCTAGCTCTGGGTCAGGTGCTTCATGTTCTGGAAGCAGGGGGAGCGATGATCCAAGTGTGCTCGGGAGAAGAGCTAGTCTAAAAGTTGCAGTGGAAGAGGTGGATCAGAGCAAAGCTCTGAGAAGGTCCAAGAGGACCATTATTCCACCAGATCGGTATACAGGGGGAAATCTGGTGAGCTTCGTCTCAAGTTTCTTCGCAGGTCCCTTGGATGAGAGAGAGCCATCTTGCTTTGAAAATGTCGTTTGAGTCAAGGAGTGGGAAGGGGCCATGGATGAAGAGATGGTTGCCTTCAGGAAGAATGAAACTTGGGACTTGGTGCCTAAGGTTGAGGGTGTTACTCCTGTGACTTGCAAGTGGGTTTTCAAGCTAAAGAAGAAGGCTGATGGTAGCATTGAGCGGTACAAGGCTCGCCTTGTAGCTCGAGATTTCTCTCAGAAGTATGGGCAAGATTATGAAGAAACTTTTAGCATTATTGCCAAAATGACTTCGGTTCGGGTGGTGATCGCATTGGCAGCTTGCCAAGGATGGAAGATTTGGCAACTCGACGTAAAGAATGCTTTCTTGTATGGCGAGATTGACAAGGATATCTTCATAGACCAGCCACCTGGTTATGTTTCCGAAGAGCACCCAAGATATGTGTGTAAGCTCAAGAAGGCTCTTTACGGCTTGAAGCAGGCGTCTTGGGCGTGGTATGGCAAGATTGCAGAATACCTCCAGTTCTGTGAATATTTTGCCTCTGATTCTGATTCGAGCTTATTCGTAAAGAAGACGGAGGAGCTTCAGGTCTTGGTGTTGTTATACGTTGACGATATTATCATCACAGGGAATTCTGAAGTGGAGGTAGCTAGGCTTCGTGGTGAGCTAGCTATCAGATTTGAGATGAAGGACTTGGGTGAGCTCCACCATTTCCTTGGACTCGAAGTGGAGAGGAAAGAGGGTGGAATGCTTGTTTCCCAAAAAGGGTATGCAGAATGAATTGTGAAGCGATTCGGCATGGAAGGTGGGAAGAGCAGCTCGACTCCACTAGAGGTTGGTATTCATCTTCGACGTGATGAGGGGAAGGTTCTTTCCGATCCTTTGGTGTTTCAGGCTTTGGTCGGAAGTCTGATATACTTGACGATCACGAGGCCGGATATTGCTTATGCAGTTGGCCGGTTGAGTCGGTATATGGCAGAGTCAAGGAAACCTCATCTGGTGGCAGCGAGGAGCATTTTGAAGTATGTCAAGACCACCTCTGATTTGGGTCTCTTCTATGGGAAGGACTCGGGCTTTTGCTTGCATGGATACATGGATGTTGATTATGGAGGAGATTCAGATGATCAGAGATCGACTTCTGGATACGTCTTTTTGACAGGCTCTACAGCTATATCATGGTGAAGCAAGAAGCAGGATTCTGTGTCTGTCTCTACTACAGAAGTGGAATACAAAGCTTCGGCTTTGGCAGCTCAGGAAGCCATCTGGCTTAGGAGGCTTGTGGAGGACATTCATAAGGAGGTACACAGTCCTTCTCTGCTTCAGGGTGACAATGAGGGTGCCCTCAAACTGGTGAACAATCTAGTTTGTCATGCGCGAACCAAGCACATAGAGATTCAACATCATTTCATTCGTTAGAAGGTGTTGGAGGGATCTCTTATGGTTGAGCATGTGCAGAGCAAGGATAATATCGCAGACATATTTAGAAAGCCATTTTCGAAGGAACCATTCACACAGTTGAGTAGTCTACTTGGGCTGACTTCCAATTCCCACTTCAAGGGGGAGTGTTAAATTTTTGAAGTGGAAGTGGACTGTCCGGGCGGTCTATTCTTGGAGACCGCAAAGACCGCGCGACCTGTGTTGCGGTTTACTTCTGGAATCCGCGAGCTCGGTGTGGCGACCTGGCTGGTGTGGTCGTGTGTCTCTAGTGTTGGCGTCTTGTGTTTGGTTACCTGCCCAAGTTTCCTGTTCTAGTTTAGACCGGGCGGTCTTGTACTAGAGGTCGCTTCTGCGGTCTAGTACTGCGGTCTACATGAGTTCATTTTGACGAACAGGTTGGTATGTCAGGATGTTCATGTGACTCTGTTCTTATAAGAGTCCGTGCGGGTTGTATGAGCTCGTTTCTGGCGGTCTGCTCCTGATCGATCAGATGCTCATATGTCTGTTCTTATACAAGACCGGGCGGGCTGCCGGTTTGTTCTTGGCAAGCTGTCTTGGACAGTTGCTTAAGTTTAATAAGGTCTTGAAGAGACTGCACGGTTTGGTTCTGGAGACCGCGTGCTTTAATACGGAAGTTGATTGTATCCCTTGGGGTGGTGATGACATTCGTTCATTTGCCTATAAATAGGGACGCCGGGATAGCCATTGATACGCAAGAACTGTAAGAGCAAAAGTTGTCTTGATTGTGCCGATCTCTTTTTGCGGTCGCGCGGTTTGAGTTGTCTGACCGGGTTGTTCTGTTCGCAGGATAGCGGCTAGCAGTCACCGTCAGTATTCTCCCTTCTTTCCAGCTTTGAATAAACCAGTTTGGCAGTGGTCTGTCTGTGCAGATTGTGTTTAGGAGTTCTTGGACTGTGCAGCGGACTCAGTTGATCAGGCGGCCTTAAGTGGTCGGGCGATCTTGAGTTGCGGTCTTGCAACAGGAAGCAATTCTTCGTCAAGTGCTCGCGGGTTCTTTTGTGATCTTGAGACCGTGCGGTCTGGGCGATCTAGAAGTGCGGACTGCTGTTGTTTTCAGCAGTTGAATAAAGCAGCAGGTTGTGTGGTCTGTGATTACAGGCTGACAGCAGGGAGTTGTGCTCTGTTCGCGCGGTCTCAGGGATAGCCGCGCGGCTTACCTGTTCGAGCGGTCTAGTGATCACTGCTTTGGCAGTTCGCTGGCGGCTTGTTTTTTGTCTTGTGATTCTCTCCTTTGTGATTCCTATGAATCATGTCTCGCCATGTATGTCTCGAGCTGTAAAGAGATAGTAAATAGCAAGAGCACTATTTTGTCTTCCCATTATCATTGATTGTCACGCTTGTAGATTGTGTTGAAGTATTCCGCATTATTACTTCACTCCGGACCTCTAAAATTTTAACATGGCCTTTCTCCACAACTGCGGAACATCGACATCAATAATACAAACCAACGTCACCATGGTAATTAGGCCACTCTGCACCGACACACTAACAGCCTCCAACACAGAATCGGTCTCCTGCACCGCCTTCCTCAACACAGAGATATGGAAGACGTCGTGCAACCCACTCAGCTCCGTCGACAAAGCAAGTCAGTAAGTTGCTTGGCTGATGCGCTCGGTGATCTTGAATGGCCCTAAATACCTCAGACTCAGCTTCTTTAAGCGTCGGATCCTCGACACTCCTTTGAAAGGCTTTATCTTCAAGTACACCCAATCACCAACTGCAAACTCAACGTTCCGGTGCTTGGCATTGTAATACTTCGCCTGTCGGTCTTGAGCGGTCAACAATCGCTCTCGAATGGTCCGTATCGACTCATTTGCATCAACAACCTCTTTGCGTTTTAGCATCTTGGTATCACCAGTCTCCGCCCAAGCAAATGGAGTACAACACTTCCTGCCGTATAATGCCTCATACGGGCCATCTAAATACTCACCTGGTAACTATTATTGTAGGCAAACTCTACCATGTGAAGGTGATCTTCCCAACGCTAGCTGCCCAAAGTCCAAAATGCATATTCGCAACATATCCCCCATTGTCCGATTTGTCCTCTCGGTCTTCCCATCCGTTTGCAGATGGAAGGCTGCGCTAAACTTGAGCTTTGTACCTAACAACCGATGGACATGCCTCCAGTCAGTGGACGTAAACCACCCATCACGGTCGCTAACTATGCTACGAGGGACGCCATGTAATCGAACGATGTTCTCCACATACATCTTTGCTAGCTTCTCCACTGGATCGCTTTTCTGATTTGGGATAAAGTGCGCAACTTTAGTCAACCGATCCACAATAACCCAGATAGAGTCATTTTTCTACAGTGACTTTGGCAAACCGTGCACAAAATCCATTGAAATATCATCAAATTCCACTCTGGGATTGGCAACGATTTCAAGAAACCTCCTGGCCATTGGCACTGAGCCTTCACTAACGCGCACGTTTGACACTTTGCCACATTGTAACGGTCCAGGCCCGCCAACACGGGACCCAGCTGGACCGTTGGCACCCTCCCGGCCCAGGCCCGCCAACACGGGACCCAGCTGGCACCGGAAGGGTTCAGCCTAACCAGATGGTCTGCAGACCATGCACCCCAACCCCTCTCTGTCCCACCACAGGGCACAGTGGGTTGTTGGAGACCACAGTCCCCCTTTGATGAGAATTGAGTCAGTTAAGCTGCAGCGCGGGACTTCCCAGGAGGTCACCCATCTCGTGACTACTCCAGCCCGAGCACGCTTAACTATGGAGTACTTTCACTCCTCATCACCAATTGAGCTGGGTCCCGTGTTGGCGGGTCTGGGTCCCGAGCGAGGGTGTCACCGCAAAGCGACGGTTCTGGGCCTAAGACCCCAGGTTTGAAAAGAAAAAATGGGGTCTTACAAGTGGTATCAAAGCAAACCTCGATCTGAAGAATGGAAGTCCACATACCCTGGGCCACCCCGCGCGAGCTTAGTTTGAGGACAAACTAGTAGTGGAAGCAGTGGTGTGCCCATATGGGCAAATCACATGAAAAGTCCACTTTTAACTGAATCGTTTTAGCCAAATCTCTTTACGAGTGTCAAGTTTTCTTTTGTAGCCTGCGGCGAACCCTGCCCCCAGCAGGGAATACCTCCGGCCGCAAAAAGATTTCTTTAGTTAGTCCTTTAATCTATGAGTTAGACTCAACCCCACTAGGACACATGACTTACCTTGACAATTTATACCATGACCTAGTCTGAAATAGACCGTAGGTATAACCTTGGCGATGGTACGAGGATACCCTCAAAGAGGCTAGAGAAAGAGAGATTTACACATAAGCAGAATGGTATGGGACTCGTAGACTCAACCCTCATACTGGTGACATGATTACATTGAGACAACCATCATGCTAAGCACCGAGGGTCGGATAAGAATTCAAGTTCGGAAGAGACCCGTTTGGGATTGGGTCACATGTGGACCTTGATAAGGTTGTCGTAGAAGGTACCCTGCAAAGTCTAAAGTATGGAGAATACCAACAAGTCTCAAGATAGAACCCTAAGTCTAAGGTTGTGTGCCCTAAGAATTGTTTGCATAAGTGGGACGAATATAACATGGTTATATTGAAGATACTTAGCCCAAAATAGATAGTGGCTTATGTTTTGTTTAATGGGTTCTTACACATATAGGGCTATGTCCTTCTTCATACTTGGCCATCAGAACAGTGTCTTCATGTCCTTGTACATCTTAGTGCTCCCCGGGTGGATTGAGTACTTGGTATTATGAGCCTCATACATCAACTCCTCCCGCAAAGCACCATACTTTGGGATGCACAAACGATCACCCTTTCGCAGAAGACTGTCTTCAACCGAGAACTTTGGCCCTTCCGCTGCTTAGCGCTTCATGCTCTCATCAAGCTCCAATGCTCTCTGAACTCTGTCTGTGAGGTCACACTGCACCTCCATCCAGTTCAGATATGCATTTGCACTAGCACTCCTATCGACACAGGTAATACCCAAGGCTTCCAACTCCTGGACTAAATGTTCATCATGAATGCGCAACCAGTTTGCTCGTGCTGGAGTTCTGCGACTCAAAGCATCAGCGACCACGTTCCCCTTGCCAGGTGTATAATGTATCTCGAAGGTATAATCCCCGTGGAATTCCATCCACCTTCTTTGTCGCATGTTCAACTCCTTTTGGTTCAACAGGTACTTAAGGCTCTTATGATCCGTAAAGATGTCAACCTTCACGCCAAATAAATAATGACGTCATAGCTTCAGGGCGAATATCACCGCCTTCAACTCCAATTCATGGACTAGATAGTTTCTTTCATGCACCTTCAGCTGGCGTGAGCCGTACGCTATCACCTTTCCAAACTGCAGGAGGACGCATCCTAAGCCGCTCCTTGAGGCATCGCTATAGATCTCGTAGTCATCTGTACCACATGGCGAACAAAAAAGGCGTTGTAGTCAGACGACTCTTCAGTTCTTCAAAAGCACGTGCGCACTCCGGCGACCACACAAACTTCTGATCTTTTCTCGTCAAGGTAGTGAGAGGTAAAGCTATCCGCGATAAGTTCTCCACAAACCGCCTATAGTAGCCAGCAAGTCCCAGAAAACTCTGGATTTCCGCCACTGTAGTGAACATGGGTCACTCCCGTATAGCCGCTATCTTCGTCGGATCCACAGCAATACCATCCCCGCTATTGACATGAGTGAGAAATGCCACGGACGATAGCAAAAACTCGCACTTAGAAAATTTGGCATAAAGTCGATTCCTCCTCAAGGTGTGCAAAACCAACCTCAAATGGTTTGCATGATCCTCCTCCGACTGCGAGTAAACCAATATGTCATCTATGAAGACGATCACAAATCGGTCCAGATACTCCCGAAAGGTCCTGTTCATCAAATCAATGAATACCGATGGTGCATTTGTCAACCCGAACGGCATCATGGTGAACTCAAACTGACCATAGCGTGTACCAAACGCTGTCTTGGGAATATTACTCTCCCTTATACGCAACTGGTAGTAACCGGACTTCAAATCCAGCTTCGAGTAGACAGTTGATCCCGCCAACTGATCAAATAAATCGTCGATCCTCGAAATCGGATACTTGTTCTTCTCTGTCAGCTTGTTCAGCTCTCGATAATCAATGCACAGACGCAGACTCCCGTCCTTCTTTTTCACGAAGAGGACCGACGCACTCCAAGGGGAACCACTTGGACGTACGTAGCCCTGCTCTAGCAATTCCTGCAACTGAACCTTCAGTTCTGCCATCTCCTTTGGAGCCACTCTGTACGGTGCACGGGCCACAGGTTTCGCACATGGAACCAGATCAATAGGGAAGTCGATCTCTCGCTGGGGTGGACTCCCAGGGATATCTTTAGGGAACACATTCGCGAACTCTGACACGATAGGAATGTTACTCAAATGGGACTTCGACTCTACAGCCTCCAATAGCGTGAAGAACAGCTCTGCGCCCTTCTGAACCGCTTTGACCACATGGAGAGCAGACATCAGCGTCTTGCTCGATCCTTACATACCAGCGAATTTTGTCTCGCATCCAGTACCCTGTCCCAGAGTGATTTCCTTTGAGTTGCAGTCAATATAAGCATGCTGCTCTGAGAGCCATTCCATGCCAAATATCACGTCGAACTCGGGTATGGGCAGTACAGAAGCTTCTAACCTAAAATCACGATTCCCTATTTGCACCCGAACACAGCAGGTCCTATTCGCACGCATCAAGCATCATCATCCGTTAGGCAGCAAAACATCCAATTTATTAGTTGATAAAACAGAAAGCACTCTGATACGCAACATGAAGTCCTTGGATAGAAAGGAATGAGAAGCGCCTGTATCGAACAGTGCTCTCGACGGATGGTCCAGTACTAGGATAAAACCTGATTTTCCAACGCAATTCTCTGTGTGGAAGGGAGGAACTTGGCCAGAAACAGTCTTGAGAATTCTTCAATTGAAACGTCAGATAGCTGCCTGCCAGCAAGCTGGTGCAACTCTTCCTCATCCCACCATAGTCTTGCCTCTCCATCCAGTAGGAAAGTGGCTATGGTCACCTTCTGTCCTTCTTCCGTCTCTGTAGCTATCAGGGTTCTCTTTACCCGAGATAGCCAATCTTCTGCTTGCGTTGGTGTTCCTACCCCTTCAAATATAGGAGGGTGGAAGCTCAGGAAATGTTTCAGATGATGACTCATCGCTCGTATCGCCTCGATCGGTACTACGGGTACTAGTCTATCCACAACGGGCTCAACTGCGACAACCGGCACCGAGGACACCCCAAGGGCAGGAGGATGTACAGGCCTTCATGGCTGCGCATTGATCATGGCAAACACAGCTTCAGCAATCAATCTTATCGTTTCAGCAGAAGGAGGTGTAGGCATCTCGACAGATGCACTACTCTCAGGAGTGTGTCGGGGTTGGGACTGTCTCGTACCACTTCTAGTCACCTATAATTATGTAACATGCAATTTAGCGACTAATAAACATAGCAAACAACAAACAAGGAAACACTCAGGTTCCACAAATACTGTTTTAGCATGTTTCATGTGTGTTTTTCATTCCTAAGTGGATATTCATGGGTTCTTTTCACGTTATACCGACAACGCACGTGTGTGCCCACCACCCCTTACAAGAATTTGACCACCAATTCGATGACGGAAACGAGACCAGAGTCTGATACCAAATTATAACACCCCCATCCGTCACAAATAATATAATAGAAGGTCCGGTCGGGGCCCCACGCCATATTATACGGACAGACGAATGCATTATTAAATGAGACCAAACAATTCTTTTATTTCCAAAATGCACCCTAACACAGAGTTGCGTTCTAACAGTGTTGAAACCAGTTTCCCGGCTTCAGCGTTCGAAAGGGGGTTGCGACTAACCCTTACTTGTTCTAAGCCTAGACCCTTGACCGGTCACTAAGAACTGAAAGACTCGAACTTATTGAACACTTGAATCCACAAATGGACCCCTTAAGCTTCAGCGAGGAGGTCCCACCACATGCTCGGAAGATCTTAGAGCGCTTCCCCTCCCAAGCCAATGCTGAGCCTGGGCACCTTGGAGGGCACTAAGGAACACCTCACCGACTACCTTCAATGTCAAGGGGAGGGGAGGGGTAGTGCTTGCTCACGTGCGAGAGAGGGGGTAGGAACCAGCCCTTCCCAAGGTGCCCATGAGGGTCTATTTATAGACTTCCCAAAAAATGGACTGCGAATAGTAAAAATCCTGCTATTCGCAGTCCAACCATGACCACCACCGATCACGCGTGAGGGGCGGCGAGTGGGACTCGAGGTATCCACCCCCCCTCCTCACAGGAG
The DNA here is from genome assembly GCA_033032865.1 of Dactylorhiza incarnata. Taxonomy (NCBI): domain Eukaryota; kingdom Viridiplantae; phylum Streptophyta; class Magnoliopsida; order Asparagales; family Orchidaceae; genus Dactylorhiza; species Dactylorhiza incarnata. The sequence goes on along the minus strand of JAWHQI010000033.1, from coordinate 6,105,490 downwards.
GTCAAATTGACCTCTCTACCTACACCGGGCGAGTGGGAGGCTTCTCCCACTCGCCCAAAGGGGGCGACGAGTGGGAGGCCACTCCCACTCGCCCAAAGGGGGCGGCAAGTGGGAGGCCTAATCCCACTCGCCCGGCGAGTGGGAGGGCTGCTCCCACTCGCCCGGCGAGTGGGAGGGCTGCTCCCACTCGCTCGGCGAGTGGGAGGCCCCTCCCACTCGCCCGGCGAGTGGGAGGGCTGCTCCCACTCGCCCGGCGAGTGGAAGGCCCCTCCCACTCGCTCGGCGAGTGGGAGGGCTGCTCCCACTCGCCCGGATGAGTGAGGGGAATTCTCCCAACTCCCTCGGTGACCTCTTCGCGCGGTTATTTGGCTTGCCTCGGCTATTTTCGCTATCTAGGCTTCGCCCGGGTCGGGTCACACCGATTCGAGAAATATGAGGGTTGTACACAATCCCCGCTCTTTGCGAGCTTGACTCAAGCTCGGAAAGAAAGTCCAACCCACCTATTGAACGAGTGGGTGGGACCCGAAGAGAATCTTTGGAGGGCTCCACCTGATGGCTATATAAGACCCCTCGAAGAGGAGGGTAAGAAGAGCACCCTTCCTGAGCGCTTCCCCCACTTCCTCTTCAAACGAGATGGATCCACCTCGAGACTTTAGGGCTCGCTTCAAAGGCTTTGCTGGGAAGGGTTCGTCTGACGTGACAGAGCTTAAGGCTCTGGTCCATGGTCCTCCGCCTTCTCCTACCCATCCTGCGGTGCGATCACCTCGGAAGAAACCTCGCCCCGAGTTGGTGAAGGAGGCTGCGTCGTCATCCTCTCACGGGGTGACTGAATTTGCCCGCGGCCTGGATATGGATATGGTATTGGTTCTCCCCTTCTTCTTGCTTCGCACTTGTGGTTATATCTGTCCATGACAACGTGCTCTTTCATTGCTCATAGCTTCTCGTGGATGACCTTGAAGGGGTCCGAAAAGTGGTAGAGGGAACGGATGTAGATGCTCGGGTGAATCATACCACTCTTATCCGGGAACCTACCGCCCTCTCGACTGCTCATGATGACTCATCTGCTGGAGGGGGGAAGACCTCGACAGGCCAGTCGAGCCGAAAGGAAGTCTCGTCACCACCCCACTCTCCTACTGCAATCTCGGAGCCCGTCGGGGACCGTCCCGACGTCCTCGTCCGTCTGAGCCGCTTGGAGACTCTTACCCAGGAGCTGCGGGAGGGGAGGTTATCTTCCGGACCCGACCCCCTCGCCCGTGTTGGCGTGCTGGAGCGTCGGGTGGAGAGGCTGGATGCTGAACTCAATCTCCTACGAGGGGAGGTCCGGCTCGCATTTGGCGGCATGACGACACCGTTCGAGGATCACTTTTGCCGGGTGGAGGCCTCCGTGCGTACCATGACCGAAGAGCTCTCCTCTGCCAAGGCATGCTTTGAATCCACGCGCGGGGGGGTCCCCTTCACCCTGGACCAGGGCTTCTGGAAGTGGACGGCGCGTTAGCCACCCCTCTCCTTTGGGGATGTACTATTTGTTATGTAATAATGAGGATCGACACGTCGCAGCAGCTCATCTGTTCCGCTGCCGGACTACTTGTTTCGTCATGTTTATGTCATGTTTGTTTTAATGACTCTGCCGAGCTATATCTCAGTTGAGCTATCGTTATCTGGCTAACTTTCATGCAGGGTGAGCGCAGCAACGCTGAGACAGTGGAGTAACAGGCGGGGGATAGGGACCTCGGGTGAACGGTCCGAGGGCGAAGCAGTTGGGTGGTGTGTCAGGGGGGAGACGTAGGCGAAGAGACCTTTCGGTCCGCATTGCTACCTCAGGGGAGAGGGCTGCGAGGCCCTCCCTCCTCTGCCGGGCGAGTGGATCATGAGGTCCGCTCTCGTGCACCGGGCGAGTGGACCTCAAGGTCCACTTGCCTGTGCTCGGGGCGAGTGGGCCTTGCGGTCCGCTCGCCCGGGGCGAGTGGACCACCTGGTCCACCCCCCCTTCACGCCCTTTGGCGAGTGGATCCCACGATCCACTCGCCTCCCCTTTTACCCCTCCCTTATAAATACGCCCTCCTTCCCCCTTTGGACCTTCACCTTCATTTCTTCCCTCTTTGCCTTTCTCCCAGATCCGGCTCTACTCTTTCCTTCCACTCCTACACGATGGCATCCAACCGTTCAGCTGCCAAGAGGAATGGTCGGGAACAAAATGCGGCCAACTTCTCGGAGAGTTCTTTCCCCATAGGGAGGGTATCCAAGGAGGAGCTCTCCGCCTTTAGGACTTCCTACCTTCCCGAAGGGTGGAAATGCAGATGTCCATCGGGGGGTGAGACCGTCAACTCCTTTTACGACAACTGGCTTGCATTGCCTCTCCTTCACTTCGAGGCTGGGCTACGGCTGCCCTTGTGGCCTGAGGTGAAGGAGTTCCTGGACTACTTTGGCGTAGTCCCGGCTCAGGTTAACACAAATGCGATCTCGATGTTAACAGCCTACGCATGCTATTTGCGGGAGGAGAAGGTGATGTTTGACCTGAACGTGTTTTGCAAGATCTTCACCTTCCGAGCGACCGCTGACGGGGTGTGCTTTCTGACCGGCACACACATGGAGGTGCACGAGACCTCAAACAAGGTCCACCACTGGAATGAGTCATTTGTGTTCGTTCGGGGTGACCTGGATGGCATCCCCTTCTCCCTCATACAGAGGTCCGAGAAGGTTTGTAAACCCCCCTCACTACGTGGGGATGCTGCCGAGCTGCACCGCTTCCTTAAGGGTGCGAGCTTTGAGGTTGATCACCTCCGGAAGAACATCGACCAACTCACCTACGTGGAACCGGGGGCAGGTACATGGACCTTGACAACTTATCTTTCTTATGGCTCATTTCCTCTCATTGCCGCTCAACTCGTCCCAACTTGTGCAGGTGTTCGGTCCCTTCCTCGACGCCTTCCCTCCGCAGGAGGAAGTTATTCCTCCGCCCAGGGGCTCAACGAGGAGGTTGCGGCTGATTCGGCTTCGGCCCCGAAGATACTCGGGTCGGGTCAGAGGAGGGATAAGGAGCGGGTGGTTGAGGAGGGAGCGCCCTCCTCCCCACCGAAGGAGCCGAGGATGAGGCGGGGGAAGGCAGTTTGCCGAAGGGATTCCAGGGCACTGCCCAGGGAGAGGGGGCAACCGAGTGACCCCAACGCATTGGCCAATCATCCCAACTTTGAGATGGGGGGAAAGGCCACGGACCCCCTAGGCGAACCTATCGTCTACTGGGATGAGACGATGAACCGGGTCTCCCTCACCTCCCAGCGGCCTTCGTGGACTGAGGGAGATATCACGGATGGCGCGGCGTATAGCTTTACCTATGGCATCTACGGTCGGCAGGACGCTGCATCTTACCGGGAGATGTCCATGCGTGACCTCGCGTATGCGAGCTCCCAGGCTCAGCTCCGCGCGACCGAACTCTCCCACATGGCCGCCCGCCGAGGTCTTAGTCTCTCGCAACGGTCGGTGCGGGCGGATGCGTCGAAGCTGGATGCAGAAGAGAAAGCTACCGCCCTTGCGGCTCGCTTGGCCACTGCTGAGAAACTCCTGGAGGAGTCATCCGGGGGCTTGGTTCGCGCCCACCTCAATGAATTTTCCTTTTTTCCCTTTAATTCCTTGTTATTCGTAGGTTCTAACTTATTTGCTTTGCCGGTCTGCAGGGACCCGGTGCCGCCGACTCGCTCAGGAGACGATGTGAGGAGTCGGACCAGGAAGTGCAGGTCCTGAGGGCTCAGCTGGCCGAAGCGCATAGGCAGTTAAGAGAAGGGGGGGGAGAAGGAGGTGCACCTTCGAGAGCGGCGAGGCCAGCCCCATCTCGACCCGCTGAAGTCGAGCTCGCTCGGGGGAAAATCATGGCGTCAATGGCCCGAGCCCTGGTGAGTCGCCTCCATGACGTGGACGCTATTCGAGACAGCTGGAGGGGGGTCTCTGCCAGCGGCATCCTCCCCGAGCTCTTTCCTTCACCTGGGCGATCCGGCTCGCCCCCTAGCAGCGGCTACTCCCCATGGTCGTGAGGGCGGCCTGTGACTTCTTCTTCTCCCCCGTTTCTCCTGAAAACTATGTATTTTTTGTGTTTGCCTTTTTCTCTCAAGCCTGCATGTACTGGAAAAATGACGTAACAATTCGTGTAGTACATGTTATCAACGAATCAGTAGTTATCTTAAACGAATTGCCTCAGCTTATATTTTTTTTTATTTACTGCTTGAGGAGTTGATACCTCTGCTTGAATCGGTCACTGAGTCGTTGACTGACCCGATGAGTCCCTCATCTGCTAATATGACTGAGCCTGTGGAGTGGTCTCTTTTAGTCAGGGATCCTACCGATTGGAGGTGGAAGTACCCATCCACATCCTGGGAGTCTTAGCTCAACCGGGTGTGGAGGAACTCAACGCCTTCCCAATCTGACTGGAGGTGGAAGTACCCATCCACGTCCTGGGAGTCTTAGCTCAACCGGGTGTGGAGGAACTCAACGCCTTCCCAATCTAACTGGAGGTGGAAGTACCCATCCATGTCCTAGGAGTCTTAACTCAACCGGGTGCGGAGGAACTCAACGCCTTCCCAATTTGACTGGAGGTGGAAGTACCCATCCACGTCCTGGGAGTCTTAGCTCAACCGGGTGTAGAGGAACTCAATGCCTTCCCAATCTGACTGGAGGTGGAAGTACCCATCCATGTCCTAGGAGTCTTAACTCAACCGGGTGCGGAGGAACTCAGCGCCTTCCTAATCTGACTGGAGGTGGAAGTACCCATCCACGTCCTGGGAGTCTTAGCTCAACCGGGTATGGAGGAACTCAACGCCTTCCCAATCTGACTGGAGGTGGAAGTACTCATCCATGTCCTGGGAGTCTTAGCTCAACCGAGTGCGGAGGAACTCAACGCCTTCCCAATCTGACTGGAGGTGGAAGTACCCATCCACGTCCTGGGAGTCTTAGCTCAACCGGGTGTGGAGGAACTCAATGCCTTCCCAATCTAACTGGAGGTGGAAGTACCCATCCATGTCCTAGGAGTCTTAACTCAACCGGGTGCGGAGGAACTCAACGCCTTCCCAATCTGACTGGAGGTGGAAGTACCCATCCACGTCCTGGGAGTCTTAGCTCAACCGAGTGCGGAGGAACTCAACGCCTTCCCAATCTGACTGGAGGTGGAAGTACCCATCCATGTCCTGGGAGTCTTAGCTCAACCGAGTGCGGAGAAACTCAACGCCTTTCCAATATAATCACCAAGCCACGAGTTAACCTGATACGTCCCCCCTCCGCCGGTCTCTAGTCAGGGATTTTGAACTTGGATATTCTTCCAGAACCCCTTTCCCATCCATCGTTCATACCTATTACAACTTACTTACGCTACGCCCCTTTAGGCATCCTGTTACACCTCGCCCTTTTCTGGGCCCCTCCTTACATCTCGCCCCTATCAGGGCACTTCACTACACTTCGCCCCTATCTGGGCATGCCGTTACATCTCGCCCCTCCCTGGGCACTTCCTTACACCTCGCCCGTTCTGGGCTCACTCTGCTGCCTGCTCCCTAGCCATCCCTGCCATTGCTTCTTCCACTTCTTAGGCTGTTTGCATCCATCCGATTGTGTTGACCGCAGTAACGTAGCACTGGCGCGCCTCCCGGGGATCCCCCCTGACTCTTACCTGGAGCTTTCCGGAGTTATACTTCAAGCACTGATGGTAGGAGGACGGCACACATTTGTACGCACTGATGAGGGGACGCCCAAAGATGGCGTTGTAACTGCTCGGCGCGTCCACAATGACGAACCGGCAATTCTTTGAAGTTCCCCCCAGGGTGACGAGGAGTTCGACTCCCCCCTCCACCTCCTTCCTCTCCCCGGAAAATCCGAAAAGTGGCCCATCCGATGCTATCACTCGCTTGGCGTCGACCTTCATTCCTTCAAAGGCCTTCTTGAATACCACGTTCACCGAGCTCCCGTTGTCGACTAAGATCCGGGAGACGGTGAAGTTCTCGATCGCCGCCTTGATGACTAGCGCGTCGCAGAAAGGATCCTCATTGGCCGGTAGGTCTTGGATGGAGAAGGTAATTTTCTCGCTCGGAGGTGGGGACCGGGAGGTCGAGGCAATGCTCCGACGGTATATGGCATGGAGGCTCCCCTTCCGGGTGGCCTCTTTGCCTGCTCCCCCGTGGATGACCCCGATCCCTCCTAGGGCCCCTATATCGACCCTTTCCTCGCATGGATCATCTTCCTCCTTGCTCTTCACCTTTTCCACTGTCTGAGGTCCTTCCAGGCACAGCTGCTTCCCCCCTGCTGGGGTTCTTCCTTCTCCTCTCATCTCGAGGAACTCGGGGCAAGCTGCGGTCGCGTGACCTTCCTGCTGGTGGAAGTCACAGTATGGCAGCGCCAGCTCGCCCCCCTGCTTCTCCCAACGTCCCATCTTCCTTCCGATTCTCTTCCGACCGATGGCCATGGCTTGCAGGGGTTGGACTTGCAGCGGCCCTGGGCCCTGTTGCCATCCTGCTGGGTGGAACCGCCCATGCCTCCCCTGATAGCCTCCTCCTCCCTGGAAGTGGCCTCTTCCTTGGCCTTGAGGGGGACCAACTTGTGACCTCCAAGCTGGTCGGGCGGCTGTCGGTTGCGACCTCCAGCCTTGCTCCTGCCCAACGGGAGGTCCCTGTTGTCCCTGACTCTTCACTTCCTCCTTCTTTCTTCCTCCACGCTCTTTCCTATCCTCCTCTGCTATCTCGGCTAACCTAGCCACGAACTCCTGATTAGTAGCTTCAACCTCGGTTTCGCGATCGGCACGCTTCATTAACTCCTCGAAAGACAACGGGGGGTCCCGAGTTAGACTCATCCGGAACAGCCCCGGCTGCAGCCCAAGGGTGAAAGCCAGCTGCAGGGTGTGTCCGGGCACTTCGACGACAAGGAGGACCTCCGCTTGGAACCTATCCATGTAGTCGGTCAACGACTCCCCTGGTTTCTGCCTTACTGCGAACAAGGCTTCCATACTCTTTCTCCTCTTCTTCGAGGTAGAGAACCTCAACAAGAAACTTCGGCGCAGATCTTCGAAACGGAAGATTGTTCCCGCCGGGAGCGAGTGGAACCAATCCCTCGCCTTTCCCTAGAATGAGACGGCGAAAAGCCTGCACATGAAGGCGTCCGACATTTGCCTGATTGAGGTCATGTCCTCGAACCACTGGAGATGTTGGAGTGGGTCGCTATCCCCCTCATAGTAGGACATGGCGGGATCGCGGAACCCATCCGGAACGGGCGCTGACATGACCAGCTCGAAGAACGGGCTCCTCCATTCTTCTTGGTTGAGGGGAGGTATTCCCATCGCCTCCCCGCCTGGGCAGCTGGTCCGGGGTGAACTATTGAAAAGCACCCGCGCTTGGAGGCTCAAGCCCTCCTCCGAGGCTGGTTCCTTCCCTTGCTGACTGCTTCTTACTTCCACTAGGGGGAGTGAGGGGATCCTAGGTGCAGGCGGTGTTGAGCACTCGCCGCGAGCGGAGGATGCGGCCTGCATGAACTCCAGGATCCTCTTGCTGAATTCGTCGAAGTCACTCTTCTTCACATACTCGCAAGGTGGAGGCGGGTCTCCCAACTCGTCGCTTCCAGCCATGGGACTTGGCTCAGAGGTTTCCGAACTAGTCGCTTCCACGCTCACCGCACCAGAATGTTGAAACCAGTTTCCCGGCTTCAGCGTTCGAAAGGGGGTTGCGACTAACCCTTACTTGTTCTAAGCCTAGACCCTTGACCGGTCACTAAGAACTGAAAGACTCGAACTTATTGAACACTTGAATCCACAAATGGACCCCTTAAGCTTCAGCGAGGAGGTCCCACCACATGCCCGGAAGATCTTAGAGCGCTTCCCCTCCCAAGCCAATGGTGAGCCTGGGCACCTTGGAGGGCACTAAGGAACACCTCACCGACCACCTTCAACGTCAAGGGGAGGGGAGGGGTAGTGCTTGCTCACGTGCGAGAGAGGGGGTAGGAACCAGCCCTTCCCAAGGTGCCCATGAGGGTCTATTTATAGACTTCCCAAAAAATGGACTGCGAATAGTAAAAATCCTGCTATTCGCAGTCCAACCATGACCACCACCGATCACGCGTGAGGGGCGGCGAGTGGGACTCGAGGTATCCACCCCCCCCCCCCCTCCTCACGGGAGGTCAAATTGACCTCTCTACCTTCACCGGGCGAGTGGGAGGCTTCTCCCACTCGCCCAAAGGGGGCGACGAGTGGGAGGCCACTCCCACTCGCCCAAAGGGGGCGGCGAGTGGGAGGCCTGCTCCCACTCGCCCGGCGAGTGGGAGGGCTGCTCCCACTCGCCCGGCGAGTGGGAGGCCTGCTCCCACTCGCCCGGCGAGTGGGAGGCCCCTCCCACTCGCCCGGCGAGTGGGAGGGCCGCTCCCACTCGCCCGGCGAGTGGGAGGCCCCTCCCACTCGCTCGGCGAGTGGGAGGGCTGCTCCCACTCGCCCGGATGAGTGAGGGGAATTCTCCCAACTCCCTCGGTGACCTCTTCGCGCGGTTATTTGGCTTGCCTCGGCTATTTTCGCTATCTAGGCTTCGCCCGGGTCGGGTCACACCGATTCGAGAAATATGAGGGTTGTACAAACAGAATCTTTTTAAAGAGATGAAATAACCACCCAACAAGGAATGTCCACTAAAATAAAGGAAACCAGTAATGAAAAGATGTGCAATCAAAGTTTGGCCTTAAGGCCTTACATCACTACTGTTTAATCAAAAAGATGTGTTTTGTATACATCGGCACGCAGGCCGGCAACACATGAAAAAGACTAAACAAAACATTCGGGCCTTCGAGGGCCGGCTCAGCACATGGGCTTCAGCCCGCTACTTCCTGCTCGGCTCACCTGCTCCTGCATAAGAACATTCCACCAAGTGGTAGCAAACAAAGCAACGGTCAGCATAGCTGACCAAATTATAATGATCCCACCACTTTTTCGGGGTGGCGGTGCTTCCCTGCAAGCAAGTTAGCATAATTACATAGAGCAATAGTGTGCCGTAAAAGCACCAAACATCACAAACGTTGGCTCGATCGGCCCAACGTCTCGTGCACACAGGGCACCTTAACGGTGTATCAGATTTCACCGGTCCCACCACCATCCTCAGTCCCAGACTGGATGGTCAAAAGTTGAGCATTCGCTAACCGAGACCCAATGTCCTCGACTCTCTCCTATGTCTGTAGCGACACGCCAGATACCATAATTAGGTAGTCGAACTACACCACATAGGGAAGGTACAGTTCAGCTAAGCCGGTTTCTCAAGTCGTCGTACCCAACACGCACAACGCTGGTCAGCCTCCCCTTGCCTGTTACCGCCTACATAATCGTTTGTTATGTAACAAGGGTGACACTCGCAGCCACCTAAGTTGGGCACCCAAGGCGCACAACTCCACACGCTAGCCCAACGGTCGCCAAGAGACGGGCTTCGCAAAAACACAACAGAAGTTCCCCGGGAACTAACGTCTACGATCCAAACATACACATTCCACGAAGTCTTCTTCGGGAACCCCAGAACATCACCAATCAAGACCAACATGTCCGGATGGACTTCACACAGCATGTCTAATTTGTACTCACGCTTCAGGATACTAATGCATTTAAACGCGGGGATGTAAACATCGACCCGATGGAGGGCACTCATCTCCACCTGTCGGTGGAGAGGGGCTTCCATGCAAATATGCTAATTAAGGGCTTCACCTGCCCAAGAAGAAAAATCGTTACCCTTGACGTGCGTATCAGAGGCATCGCTCGGACACGAACGATGAAGGAGGAAACCCTTGCTGCTCCCCACCAGTGCTTCCGATCGGCCACCTCCAACCAGTGCAAGAACTCTAGCCCTAGGTCGACAAGGGGCTCAGCTCGGGCTTCTCCTTCCAGCAGCAAAATGAGAAAGAGAGAAGGGGGCTCGGGTCCTCCAGGACGACGAGAGAGAGGAGGGAGGAAGCTTCTTCCTCTTAGCTTGCGGATGCCCTAGCTCCAGGAAATCGAGAGAGAGGGAGAAGAAGAGGGCGGCGTTTCCCTGTGCAAACGAGAGGGAGAGGGGGGAGGAGATCGGGTTCCCCTTGCTCCAGGCCGACGGGGAGGAGGGAGGTCGGGAGAGGGAGGAGAGGGTTCGGGCTCCTCCTGGCGGCTGCACCACGCACCGAGAGCGAGAGAGATCGGGAGGGGGGAGGCGATCGCGATCTGAGAGGGAGAGGGGTGGAGATCGGGTAATGGGGGAAAAAGGGGAGGGGTTTAGGTCTTAACCCTAAACCTAGCAAAGAGCTATCCGCAGACCATGCTCCTATCCGCACCCAAAACACCGCTATTCGCACCCCACCAATTAAATTGAAATTAAGGCGTTACACATATACTGTAGCAGCTGCGTTGTAGGGCCTAGCCAGTTTGATGAAAACCTCATGCAGAAATACCTAAAATATTAGAATTATTTTAAGGATATGATCAGCTAAAAGAGTCCATGGAGCAAATTAAAAGCAGATTAAAAAAAGCATGGGGCCCATATGATGATAAGATAAGTGGAAAGCAATGTGTATAATGAGGTGGTTTGTCCTGAGCAGTCAAACTCCAACGGAGAGACTTGCGAAACAAGCATTCGCCGAATTTACTGCGTCTAACAACGGAGAGGTTCCGGCCAGTGGGTGCAACAACTCCCACAGTATTGAAAAAAAATCTAAAGAAAAAAAGAAGATGAATCCATACACAGAACCCTGCCTATAGTATCCATTCAATTTTCGAAAAAGAAATGCTCTGCACAAATCAAAACCTAATCCGGCCAACTTCAAACAACCCCATGCCATGCCCCTCGCTGTATATAACTAAGCCCCATACCTCCCTTCCACACCAAAAGAGCTTCTCCCACAAACAGCACAATGGAAGCATCCATGACCAGCAGTGCGACACGAAGCTTCTTCATCGTCTTCATTGCCTTCTCCCTTACCCTCCTGCCCAGCTCCATTGCAGAAGTTCAGCACCATGACTTCGTAGTATGCATCCATTCTCTTTTATCTGCCTTGAAATACTTAACGAGCACAAACTGTATGCTTATATATATATCTATATATATATATATATATATATATATATATATATATATATATATATATATGTAATTCCTTACTGTGCTCGTGCAGGTGCAAGAAACGCCGGTGAAGAGGCTGTGCAAGATTCATAAGATAATTACCGTAAATGGCCAGTTTCCAGGCCCCACCATCGAAGTCAGGGATGGTGACACTCTGGCCGTCAGAGTTATCAACCGAGCTCGCTATAACGTCACGATTCACTGGTATATATATATATATATATATATATATATATATATATATATATATATATATATTCACGTACCTATTCGTATATGCATGTGATGATCTAAATATAGTTGATGTATACTTAAAAATGCGTTCCGGTGTTGAATGTTGATGATGGCAGGCATGGGATTCGTCAGATGAGGACAGCGTGGGCCGACGGGCCCGAGTTTGTGACCCAATGCCCGATCCGGCCCGGAGAAAGCTACACCTACAGGTTCACCATCCAGGGGCAGGAGGGAACGTTGTGGTGGCACGCACATAGCTCATGGCTCAGGGCAACGGTGTACGGCGCTTTGATTATACGCCCAAAGGACGGCAACAGCTACCCCTTTGCCCAGCCAAAAAGGGAGTATCCGGTCCTCATCGGTAATTATCAATCTTTCTTAATTATATCATTAACAATCTCATTTTTGTCCGGATAAGTTAGGTTTTCCGTCTGTTTGGTGTCGCGTTCTTTCTCTATTGAGCTTGGATAAAAATGTCACTTTACCCCACCAAGAAAATAAAACTTGTTTTGAACATAAAAGTGGATGAATATCTTTAGGTGAGGATGAGTGTTTACGAATGACGGTTCATAACCACCATATTCTCGACCGCCGTCACCGTGCTAGGCAGAGCCATTGTTCGGCACGCCGTTAGAATGTAGTTTGGTCCAAGCATAGTTTGAAATGATACTTTATAATATTGTTGGGCGCTATGTGCATATCAAGATTCTCTCTATTTCTGACGAAATGAATAGTATCCATTTCACAGTTTAGATGTATTTCAGTATGATCTGACGGGTTCAGTAATCCTATCCTTTTATATTTTTCAAATAATCTAAAAAATCTGCATCATTAGATGTATTTCAGGATGGTCTTGTCCATCAGATAGACAAATGGATACTATCCATTTCGTCAGAAATGTAGAGGATCTGGATCCGCTATGTGCAGGGTGCACTAGAGACTACCTATATATATAGCTCCTCTCAATAATAGTTATATACAATTGTTTTGTTTAATAAAATTTATTATGATTCATTTCTTTAATTTGTAGTAAATTATTTAAAATTATAAAAAAATGCATACAATATTTTTGATGATATTATACGTACACAAATATTTTTTAACTTGGAGCATCTTTTTAGTTATTTTCTCTCAAATATATCAAGTATGGTGGTCTTATGGGAGGTAGACATGGTAAAAATACTTGTTTTTATTGAGGTTATTAGAGGGAGAGCTTGCGTTTGGATAGGCCCAAGTGAATTGATTTCACTGTGTATTATTATTATTATTATTAACATTTGATGATGATTGTACATATGATTTATGGTGGAGTATCCATTGGTTAGAGAATGGGAACAACAAAACAGATTTTTTTTCTGTGACTGCATATTATTAAGCTTCATAAATATTTGGCATTGGCTACTATAGTTCTTGAATTTGTGTATAATCAATTCAAAAAAAAAAAGATATTTCAAGAGAAAGGGTGATATTCAGAATTAAAGGGGCTGCAATATATACTAGTCACGAGCAAGAATCTCACTCCTTGTGAGCACGAGACACAAAATCATACAATGGCAATCTTCAGGTTTCCTTGCAATTTACATAATAAATTATTAATAGAGCTCCTATAATTAAATAGACCAACTACCAAATTTTGTGGTTCGTTGGTCAAAATCAAATCCATCTTTTGGTTAACGATTCAGTCGTACATATAGACTGCCCTGAATCCGCTGATGAGTCCTTCTAATTGGGCTATTAATGATTAATAAAAGAAATTTACTGGAGTTCCTAATTAATAGAAAAATAAAATGATTCCAGTGATCTGTATATCTTCAATTATATTCAACGCTAACAGATGAAAATTACAGTCGATTTTGTCTAAACACTTTGTTGATGATGAGCAGGGGAGTGGTGGAACAAGAACCCGATCGACGTGGTACGTCAGGCCACCCGCACCGGCGCCGCCCCCAATGTCTCCGACGCCTTCACCATGAACGGACAACCCGGTGACCTCTACAAGTGCTCCTCCAAATCTACCACCAAGCTCCCCGTCAAGCCTAATGAGACTATCCTCCTCCGCTTCGTCAACGCGGCGCTTAACAACGAGCTTTTCATCTCCATCGCCGGCCACACCATGACAGTAGTTGGCGCCGACGCCTCTTACACAAAAAGCTTTACCACCTCAGTCCTCATGCTCGGCCCCGGACAAACCACCGACGTTCTTCTCACCGCCAACCAACCACCCTCCCGATACTACATCGCCGCCCGCGCCTACGCCAGCGCACAGGGCGCCCCCTTCGATAATACAACCACCACAGCGGCACTTGAGTACGACTGCCGCTGTCTCCCTGGGTCGACGAAACCTTCGCTCCCCACTCTGCCCGCATTCAACGACACGGCCACCGCAACCGCCTTCACCGCGAAGTTTAGAAGCCTAGCTCCGGTCAAACTCCCCTCCCCTGTCACAGAGCAACTCTTCTTCACCGTCGGCCTCGGCCTCCTCCCCTGCCCGAGGGGAAAAATATGCGGCGGACCCAACGGCACCCGCTTCTCTGCCAGCATGAACAACTTCTCCTTCGTCCTCCCTTCCACCTACTCCATCCTCCAGGCCCATCACCACTCTGTTTCCAGCGTCTTCACCACCAACTTTCCGTCGAATCCTCCGGTCACCTTCGACTACACCGGTGCAAACATCAGCCGAGCCCTCTGGCAGCCGAAGCGCGCCACCAAGGTGCATAGGCTGAATTACGGAGCAGTTGTAGAGCTGGTTCTGCAGGGGACCAACATTTTCACGGGGGAGAACCATCCGATACACCTCCATGGCTATGACTTCTATGTTCTAGCGCAGGGGTTTGGAAACTTTAATCCAGCGACTGATCGTGCCAAATTCAACTTGGTGGATCCGCAACAGAGGAACACGGTGGCCGTGCCGGTGAATGGGTGGGCAGTTATACGGTTTGTGGCAGATAATCCGGGGGTGTGGCTGATGCATTGCCATTTAGATGTTCATATTACTTGGGGGTTGGCGATGGCGTTCTTGGTAGAAAACGGAGTTGCGGAGCTGGAGTCACTGGAACCTCCGCCAACGGATTTGCCGGCTTGCTGAGGAAAGAATCCGGCAACGGTGACGCCGGATCTAGTGCAGAAATGGGGCGTGTTTTAATTTTGCTGTTATTGGTATGAGTTTGCTGGAAATTATTTTGTTGTTTAGAAATGTGTGATTGGCCAGATATTTGGCTTTAGGGAAAGAGCAGTAGCATGATGTCATCTCTCAAATGATCTACTTATCATTTTTATTTCTTTTCTTCTAAATTCATTTCCTAAAAGTCTTATAATTGCAATGTAACCATTTTTAATATACTTGTTAAGATTATAGATGTATCAAAATTTAACCATTTAAATAGTAGGTCTAAGTGATGTCATTAATATTATTACAAGGGGAAAAAGTTTATATATATATATATCTTTATTATGTAAGGGAAGAAGAAAGTGGATATGATGTAACATTTTGGGGTTCAAAATGCCCTCAAAGAATCTCTCCAGCCATCCTTTATCTTGGTTTTTCTAGTAATTACATGTCTTCCCGCCAACCAAGAATCCCTCCAACTTTTGACTGGCCACATTTTGCTCTTTATGAGTAACATCTGCCTTCATTTGAGCCCCCCCAGGAAAAGCCCCATGTTGCTTCCGGCGAGACTGATAGGTCTTTACCCGCACATCTCTATTAGAAATGGTGTTTGAAGCATCCGCGTGACTGTCTAGTTTGGAACAGTCTACTCATTGCGCCTAGCAGGGTATTTATAGGCATACCCTAAATCCCCTGCGGGTAAATGGATCCCTATTGGATCCTAACCAACCGCGAAGTATCCGTTAACCCGTTATATAAATAATATACTTCAATAATCTCCTCCTATATTGTAAATAACGGGGTCACATCACAGATTACTTAAACAAGAGTTAATAACGACAAAACATAAGTTTTTCAGAAAATATAAATATGAGTTTTAGAATACAGAATATCTAAACTCAAACACATGGCATCAAACAAAACAGTAAGCAAAGCGGGAAAAAACTCAAAAATGATAACTGATCAATGATCTATGCAAACAACAGATCATCATCATCCGGGTCGAAATCAACTTTCTCTCCTCCACTCTTCATGTGATCTGCAAACAAACACAATAAGAATGTCATTAGACAAATCTCTATAAATTCTAATATTTGCTAATCAAAAGTAAAGTGATTAGTTCTGCAATAAAAGAATGTAATACTCTAACCAGGAAGAAAGAATCACATATCAGCATCTCTATCCAATTTACACAAAATTAGACAATTGATTTCATAGAATCAAACCATGTTCCTTCGATTATTAAGATTATTACTAAACGTTTCACAATTATGTTATATCATTAAGTTTGGAATGATACAGCAAGCTGTGACTAATATATCATCAAGTTTGGAATGATATAAGTAATGATCATAATATCAGGACGCATATCTATTGAAACCAGGACTTGACTTCTTTGTGGAGCTCGGGCCCTCAGAGAAGAGGGGCAGCTAGCACTTACTGATTTCTCGGAAGGAACTGACCGGAGACTCGGAACTAGACACAGACCTTTGGTCGCAGCGAGGAGGTCCCACCGCACACCCGGAAGATCTTTGAGCGCTTCCCCTCCCAAGCCAAAGCTGAGACTGGGCACCTTGGAGAGCCTGAGAGCTAAGCCAAGATAAGCTAGGGAGGAAGAAGCTCAAAACAATGAGGTTGATCCTCTCCAAAGGTGCCCTTCAAGGTCTATTTATAGTTTTTTACTTATGATTTGCTAATAGCGGGATTCCGCCTTACTCTTTTGCTATACACAACCCAGAATGGTCTGCCAACAGCCAAACTCCACTGTTTGGAAGGGCTAACTGTTGGAGCATGCATTCCGACCTCCTTGGTATGCTAATAACAAATCCTGGATGTATTTGATGTTATTTTATTTATGGTGCGCAGGTAAAATAGGTATATGACTATGCTAATTTTAATTTGGAGCTCATAATTAAAGTCAAGAAAAATTCAATGTCGTCAGCGACAGCTTGATGTCATCGACGAGAGCTCAATGGTTTCTACACGATCTGCCAGTTTCGTCCACTGTTGGAATTCCGGCATTGCTATCGGAATCCGACAGACCAGGTTTCAACCGCAACAATCACATCACGCAAAAACATCGTCTACATGGGACGCGTGGCAGCCGGAGAAGATAACGTTGACGGACGACATCTAGATATCAGATTCTGACATCAAGAAATATAATGTTGTTCATTTTTTCTGTGGAGAAAGAAGTTACAACATCTGGAGTACCAATTCCCGAGTGCATTTCGTCTAGAGAGCTCCAGAACCCAAAGAACTTCCATTTTGGCAAGAACGTTCAAGATCGAAGAAGAGACGGTCCGTGCACAGCATCTCAGGCAATCTTTGCAAGGATTCGATGCCGTCTTTAGAGCTTCATATTTAGGGAGTTTCATATCTTAATCTCTATTTTGTAATTTATTTTATCATCTTGTAATCCGTAGAGGAAATCGCTACCTTGTGCGTGGCGTCTAAGTCTGTGTGTGGCTTAGGGGGAAATCGCCGCCTTGTGCGTGGCGTCTAGGTCCTTGTGTGGCTTAGGAGTAAATCACCGCCTTATGTGCAGCATCTAGATCATGGAGAGATCTAGGGGAGGCTAGTAGCAAGATCTAGGAAGAGATTCGCTATAGCCGGCCGGTCCTTGGTTGAAGGACTGGTAAATTGAAAAGGAGTTTATTTTTATCATAACCTTGATTTTAAGCTTTATTAAGATCGATAATTCGGTGTATTCATCACTTGTGAAAATAAAACTTGATCTCCAAATTTTCATGATTTTCTAAGTGATTATTTAGGTTGTGTAAAAATCTACTTGTTTATCAGTGTAAAATTATCTTAATATTTTAGAAAAATTTCAAAGTAAATATTAGCCCTTATTCACCCCCCCCCCCCTAAGGGAGCCGCAAGATCCAACACTTGGTATCAGAGCGAGGTTGGTCCAAAATGGTTTTACCACCGGGAGTAATGGCGCATAATAATCACGCATTTGTAGAGGGTCAAGGGATTAGTCGACGACCTTTATTCACGGGCATGGACTATTACTATTGGAAAACTCGTATGCGTTGTTTTCTAATTGCACTAGATATTGAAATCTGGAACATGGTAGAAATGAGTTATACTCCAACGACATTAGTCCTTGGTAGTGTAACAATGGATAATTCTAAGGATAAATGGGATGATAATGATAAGTTAAAATGTAAGAATAACGCAAAAGCAATGAACGCTCTATTTTATGCGTTAGATAGAACTGAGTTTAATAGAGTATGTGCATGTGAAACTGCGTTTGAAATTTTGAATTTATTAGAAGTTACTCATGAAGGTACCTCGCAGGTGAAGGACTCCAAACTGTTCCAACTCGAGTCAAAATTTGAAAAGTTCAGAATGGAGGTTGATGAAGACATTGATACAATGTGCACCAGATTTACCAAGATCGTCAACAATTCCAAAGTCCTTGGAAAGAATTTTTCAAATGGAGATTTAGTTAGAAAAATCTTAAGATCACTTCACCCGAAGTTCAATCCGAAGGTGACCGCCATCTCGGAATCTCATGATCTTAAGACTCTTCAATTAGAGAGTTTAATTGGAAACCTGAAGACACATGAAGTGGAACTAAAAATCCAACAACAAGAGTACAGTGTGGAGCCAAGAAAGAAGACTTGGCACTAAAGTCTAAGAAAGAAGTTGAGAGTGAAACTGATGGAGATGAGGAAGAAGATGAAGAAAGTTTGTTTGTGAGAAAATTTAAGAAGTTTATGAGAAATCCGCAAAGGATGAACACTTTTAAGAAGTACTTTAAAACAAAGGATTTTTCATATAAGAACGAAAAAAGTAAAGAGTGAAACCGAGGAAGATGATGAGCGTCCACCACCGGAATGTTATCATTGTAAGAAAATTGGACATATAAGGAGCAAGTGCCCAAAGTTTCTAAAAGAGCAAAAAGAGAAAGTGCAAAATAAGAGATACAAAAAGAAAGTTCTAAAGGCGGAAACATGGGACGACACATCATCGGAAGGAGAAAATGATTCAAGTTTTGAAAGTCATGAAGAAGCAAATATGTGCTTAATGGGAAAAAGCAACACATCATCTAAGAACGATTGCAGTGTCCAGAGCGACACTGAGGTAACTCCCCCAACTTATGATGAGCTTTATGATGAATTTCCCTGTACTTGTAATTTTTTTCAAAAGTCTTCAAAATGTTGATAGTCTAAAATCTGAAAATAAAATTCTTTCAAAAGAAAACAGAAAACTAACAAATGAATTGAAAGTTCTTGAGAAGGAGAAGATTGCTTGTCAAGAGTGTGATCTCTCTTTGATAATAATTAAAGAATTAGAACAAGAACTTTCTAAATCCAGATCTAAAGTAGATTTTCTTATCAAAGAAAAGAGGGATTTAGTTAGATCCTTGAAATCTTCTCATTCATAATTGAATAATAGCAAGAAAGGATTTTCAAATCGGTGTGTTATGTTAGTCAAAGAAAATACCGCTTTGAAAACTCAAGTCCATGATTTAAACTTGGCTATAAATAAGTTTGGAGTTGGCCAAAAATCACTGAATATGATATTAGCCAACCAATGCCATGGAACTGCTAAGTTTGGACTTGGATAAGTTGCTGGAAGCTGTCGGAATCCGACAGCTACTGTCGCCAATGACAGTGAAAAATCCAGTAAATGGAATGTTAATAATAAAAATGATTATAATACTACTGCTGCAACATCCTCTTCCAGTAATAGTCCACAGAAAACTTTGAAAAGAGTGTCATCTCTTTGTTGCGTGTGCCAAATGTAATAGATTTGGTCACATCAAGGACTCTTGCAGGAAGAATGGATCATGTAATATTAAGCAAGTCTGGGTACCTAAGGCGTCTACCTATACTATGGGAGGAACTACTTGGGTAACCAGATCTTTACTCTCACTATCTTATTAGGTTTGTTGGCAGGCTAAGGATAAAGAAGACGTGTGGTACTTGGACTCTGGTTGTTCAAAGCACATGACGGGCAATAAATCAAAGTTTCTTAGCCTGGAAATGAAGAAAGGAGGAATTGTGTAACATTTGGCGACAGTGGAAAAGGAAGGATCTTGGGAATTGGTGAAGTTGGTAACGATTCTTTCAAGATCTCTAATGTTTTATTTGTTAAAGGTTTGAAACATAATTTAATATCTATTAGTCAATTATGTGATAGAGGCTTGAATGTTTTATTTGAGTCATCGTAAAACCTTTCCAAAATAATAGATTCAAAAACTCATGAATTTATTTTTACCGCACCAAGAATTCATAATGTTTATATGATTACCTTCCATGAACTTTCTCATTCATCACTTAAATGTTTCATTTCAAAGAATGATGAGTTAGAATTGTGGCATAGGCGACTAGGACATTCTACTACTAAACTTGTAGTGAAACTTTCCAAAAACAAATTGATTAAGGGTTTACCACCATTAGATGAAAAGATTTCTTCATTGTGCTCGCCATGTCAAAAAGGAAAATTTACAAAATCATCGTTTAAAAGTAAAAATATTACGTCTACATCTAGGCGTTTTCAATTAATTCACAAGGATTTGTTTGGTCCAATTTCAACTCAAATTCTAGGAGGTAGAAAATATACCTTTGTCTTAATTGATGACTATTCTCATTTTTGTTAGACAATTTTTCTAGTATCCAAATTTTATGCGTATTTTGAATTTACTAAGCTATGCACTCGCATTCAAAATGAATTAGATTTACAAATTAAATGTATACGATCAAATCATGGTGGTGAATTTGATAATGAAAAATTTATTTCATATTGTACTGAATTTGGGATAAAGCATGAATTTTCCGCTCCCCGTACACCACAACAAAATGGTGTAGTGGAAAGGAAAAATAGAACACTTCAAGAACTAGCATGCACTATGTTATCTGAATTTAAATTACCAAAATATTTTTGGGTCGAAGTTGTAAGTACTACATATTATGTTATAAATCGTGTCATGCTACATCCTATGTTGAAACATACACCATATGAATTATATTTTCAAAAGAAACCTAATGTATCTTATTTCAAAGTATTTGGGTGTAAATGTTTTATTTTAAATACAAAAGATACTTTAGGTAAATTTGATGAAAAATGGGACGAAGGTATTTTCATTGGTTATTCTTCAACTAGTAAATCTTATAGAGTATATAATAAATGGACTAAAGTAGTTGAAGAAATAATTCATGTTAAATTTGATGAACTTGTTCCATGTGTAGTGGAGAATAAATCTGCAGGTGATTATGAAGAACTCTTGTTGAAAAGAAATGATGATGAAGAAGACATACTTGAAAATGAAAAGGAAGAAAAAGAGGAAGAAGTATAAGAAGAAGTTGAGGAATTTGTGCCACCAAGCGAACTTTGATTCACTAATGATCATCCACAAGACTTGGTCATTGGAGAACCTACAAGAGGGGTAAGTACACGTGCTTCCCTACATGATTTATTTTCAAACCTTTGTTTTATTTCCAACATAGAACCAAAAGATGTTTCAACCGCTTTAAATGATGAATCTTGGTTTATAGCTATGACGGAAGAACTTAATCAATTTGAGAAAAATAAGGGTTGGAAGCTTGTAGAAAGACCTAGTGATCATCCTATTGTAGGAGTAAAATGGATTTTCAAAAATAAATTAGATAGTCAATCTAGGATTACTAGAAACAAAGCTAGGCTTGTAGCAAAAGGTTATGCTCAAATTGAAGGGATAGATTTTGATGAAACCTTTGCACCCATAGCACGTCTTGAAGCAGTTAGGATTTTCATTGCATTTGCTAGTTATAAACGATTTAAATTATTGCAAATGGATGTTAAAACTGCATTTTTAAACGGGTACATTAAGGAAGAGGTTTATGTAGAACAACCTCCTGGCTTTATTAATGATAAATATCCTAATCATGTTTATAAGTTATATAAAGCTCTTTATGGTTTGAAACAAGCACCCCGAACATGGTATGAAAGACTGATGTTTAATTTATTAAAGAATGATTTTAAAATATGTAGTGATGATTGTACACTCTTCATTAAGTATGTAAATAATGATATAATTGTTTTGCAAATTTATGTTGATGACATTATCTTTGGATCAACTAATGAAGAGTTATGTAATGATATTGTTAAAGTGATGAAAAATGAATTTGAAATGAGCATGGTAGGAGAACTTACTGTTGGAGCTTGTGTTCCACTTCTCTTAGTTTGAGAAATAACAAATCACACTATGTATTTGATCTTGCTTGTGTTTATAGTGTGCAGGTACTATAGTTATATAACCCTATGAACAGGTAGCTAATTGATGATGATTCTCTGAAAAGAGAGCTAACGCTCGCGTTAATTGTTAACGCCCCGCATTAACAACCGTTGAGAAGGAAACCGTTGAGAAGGAAACCGTCGAGAAGAAACTGCGTTCGACAAAATCTTAAGACGTTCGACGAAATGTGATGTCGGTCGATGAAACTGCGCTCGACAAAATCTGAGGACGTTCGACGAAATGTGATGCCGGTCGACGAAACTGTGTTCGAAGAAATTTGAAGACGTTCGATGAAATTTGAAGACGTTCGACGAAATTTGATGTCGCACGACGAAATGGTGTTCGACGAAAGGAGGTTCCGGTCGATGAAAATTGCGGTTGACGAAATGGGATTACGTTCGACGAAAGCGCGTTCGACGAAATGAGTTTCGTTCGATGAAAATAGTTTCTGCCACGATCCCGATGGTTGCGGTTGACGAAATGGGATTCCATTCGACGAAAGCGCGTTCGACGAAATGAGTTTCATTCGACGAAATTTGTTTCTGCCACGATCCCGATGGTTTGCACGATCTCAGCAACTAACGTACACGATGCTTAACGTTGGCGTTAACTCTTAACGCCGTGTGGTAGCTCCCGTGTGTATTTAAGACCTGATTTCGTTTGCTCAAGTTAATAGATTCATTGAAGCCTTCATTCCAGAGATCTGAGAGAGCATTTCATTCAGAATTCAGAGAGAACTCCCAACACCAACATTGAGAAACAAGAGTGAGAAGGAGATTTCCAACAGCAAAATTGAAGAAGGACGCTCGCTTCAACTCTGACGTGGTCATGACGTATCTTCAACATCTCCTTCAGCGCTCTTCATTCTAGGGAGTCATTTGTTCTAATTTTATCTTTATTCTTTTATATTTTCTTGTAACGGTAGTAATTCGCTGCCTTGCGTGTGGCGACTAGGTCCTTGTGCGGCTTAGGGGGTAATTCGCCGCTTTGTGCGTGGCGACTAGGTCATGGGTAGATCTAGCGGGTGGCAAGAGGCCTTATCTGGGGATAGATAGGCTATAGACAACCGGTCCTTGGGAGAAGGACCGGTGAAGGAACAAAAAGTGATTTTCAAGTTGTCGCCTCCAATTTCAAGCGTTATTGAAATTATATCCTTGTAATCATTTTTGTGATATATAAAATTCTTTTTCAGTATATCTAATTTTTTTGTAATTATATTTCAAAAAGAAAATCATTTTGAATATTTTTGTAAAAATACTTTTTTTCTGGAAAGTTAATGTCAGCGTTGACTCTTAACGTCAGGCGTTAGCGACTGAGCAAAAAAGTTTTTCTATTTTGGTAAAATTTGTCAGTTTACCTTAAAAATAGTAAACCCCTTATTCACCCCCTCCCCCGCTAAGGGCGATATCAGATCCAACACTTACTTATTTTCTAAGTTTTCAAATTTCACAAAAACATGATGACATTTTTATTAATCAATCTAAATACATTCATGATATGTTAAAGAGGTTTGGTTTTGACAATCTTAAACAAGCTAATACTCCTATGAGTGTTTCATTAAAGTTAGGAAATGATAAAGTGGAATTTCTATAGATCAAACTTTATACAGAGGGATGATTGGATAATTATTATATTTAACCGCTTCAAGACCTGATATTATGTTTGCTGTATGTTTATGTGATAGATTTCAAGCTAATCCAAAAGAATCACATTTAAAAGTGGTTAAACGTATTTTTCGTTATTTAATTGGAACTTCTAAACTTGGTTTATGGTATCCACATAGTAACACCTTTATTTTGCATGGTTATTCTGATTATGCTGGGTGTTCATTAGATCACAAAAGCGCTAGTGGCACTTGTCACTTTCTAGGCCCTTCACTCATTTCTTGGTCGAGTAGGAAACAGAATTTGGTTGCCCTCTCAACCACCGAGGCCGAGTACATTGCATTAGGTAGTTGTTGTGCACAAGCTCTTTGGCTGAAGCAATCATTAGAAGACTATAACATTAATCATCAAACTATAGAATTATGGTGTGACAACAAAAGAGTGATTGACTAAACAAACAACTCAGTACATCATTCTAGGTCTAAACACATCGATGTTAGACATCATTTTATAAGAGACCACATAAAGCAAAATCACATTAAAATTTCATTTATAGGCATAGATTCGCAACTTGCCGATATATTCACAAAACCACTTCCGAATTCTAGCTTTTCAATGCTAAGACTAGAATTAGGAATCCTAGACATATCAAATTGATCATATTAATTTAAATTTTAAAAAAACAAAAAAAAAACACAAAATTAAAATCAAATGAAAATTGACAAATCCATAAAAAGGAGTTATCCAAATTTAAACGTCATCAACTTCCCACTACCTGAAAGTTTAATACAAAAATTAACTAATGATAACTTCTCAATATGAGTTCCAACACAGAAAACTAAATTTAAACTAAAACTTCACTGTCGTCCACGACATCTACCTGTCGCCGATGACATCTACCAGAACATCAATACCTGTAGAAAACCACTCAAAAATCGCTGCTCTCAGCACCACTACTCTCTGGCTGATCCCCTCTAGAGCTCTGACCAGCATCTCTTCCATGTCGTGTTCATCTAGTCGACTGACGTGGAGGGTCCGCTTTCGAATCTTCCCATTCAGCGGCCTCAGCAGGAGTAGGTTTTAGCTTTAAACCTTTCACCAGAAATTTATGTTGCCCATCTTCTTCTTCACATCCTTCTTGTGCTCCTCAAACGACTTTCTATGCTCCTCAAGTGAGTCACGTAACTCATCCACGGCTTCACGTACAGATCCTCCACGTGAGATTCATTGATTTCTCATCTCTACCAATGGCTCACGCTGAGATCGACTAGGTCACATAGTTTCCGTATTGAAAATCCCGGGAATACAATCAATCAAATAAAACTCTTGGTTTATCCAAGAATATTTCTTATATAATATGCGTTGGATGATTGCTCCCATCAGCAAGCTATGAACCTTCTTCCAAGTCGGACTCTTTAATCTAAACGTATAACGCATAATAGATAACAGTAGATCTGCAACATCAAACGACTCATTTTCTAATATGAAATATGTCACAAGTCTATGTTGTGCCGTAATACTTCTTGAGTCACCGGCTTTGTACATGACCGTATTCCTTAGGATTTCTTGAACAACACGTGCATCTGGTGTGAGCGTCATCGTAGTTGTGATTAAATTCTTCATAGAATTTTCGTGCAATATCATATTAAGGAGCGTCCAATCTCATTCTTTTCTATAATTTTCTACTACGTCAATCACATGCTCACTCTCAATCAGTCCAAATTCATTTCTCAAATCTATGTGGGTAATTTCCACATATTGTCCTTGGATTTTCGATCTTACACCACCATTCAGATCCGTATAATTTGGATCTTCCAAGTGATTGTAAAACTCTCGAATTAACACTGATGAGAACATGTCTGGGATTATAACAGAAATGATACCTGCCTCGGCGAGTAGATAATATATGTGTTCATGTCGTGGAAGGTCAAACTCCACCACCTTAGTTACTCCAATAAGTGACCTTTCAATGCCCGGATAACTTTGGTATGACGAATGAGAGTCCCCAGACGTACTTCTACGTGCTCTAGAACTTGAAGCCATTTCTTTACTCGAATAACCTTCACATCCAAAACAATTTTTTATTATCAACATTTAGATCTAGGATTTCCTTCAATCTACACTTAGATCTAGGATTTCCTTTCTAAACATTAGAAAAACAAAAAGGAATCCTTAAATCATGTTTTTATTTCAAAAATTTCACAAAAACTTAACAAAACCCCTTAAACTTACCTTAGATCTTGGATTTCCGCCGACTTCCGACAGCCACTCTCGCGAAACCCTACAGGAAAATGCCTCCCAGATCTATTTTCCTCATATTCGCGACCTTTAATACTTTTTTCGCTGTCGTCCACGACATCTAGATGTCGTCGATGACATCTTCCTGTCGTACGATTTCATTTCTTGCGTTTTGGTTGCGTGCACTTCCATTACATCCCCTTGTTCCATCACTTTTATAATAATTAAAAGTTCCTCAATATGATTTTGTACTCTCAAAGAGACTTTTAACATTGTTATTGCTTAGTCATTTTCGCGATATCATCGCTCCTATCACATAGTACATGAGATTTACTAAAAACTGTTATCGCATGCCTCTAAGTATGAGAAATATTTTATGTATGATAATGACCAATCACATTCACTTACATTGATTTGCTACTTGTGACATTCTACTTAATTCTTACAGGAATCGTGCTTGTTATCTCATAACCTTCATAAAAGACAGTCTTACACTTAGATTCATTTGCACAAATCCAATTTGTCTATCACGTTTTAGCAATACAAGTGAATTCGGAGGTCCTTTGTCAAAATCAAAAATAAGCAAATAAGTACACGAAAAAATTTATATACGTGCTAACAATGTTGACATCACTCAATCTGTGATAAAGTAAAAAAAACTACTTTGATGAAATGACAAGGACACTCCACCAAACACTTCTTACCCTCCTGATAAGTCTTAATAAGCATTGTGAGGTTGAGCACCTTGGAAATAATTGTAAAGTGTCTTGTGCGACTACTACATGGCACTTCACATAATTTTGTGCTATGACTTCTATTTCAGAGTTTATGTCTTTTTATGCTAGTTTTTACTTCTCATATTCATGTGCGACTTAAAGTGACTCATATGTATTATCTCAAATACTCACTTGTATACTTCATTATTATATATAACATTTCTTCTCATGAGAATTGGACCAAAATAATTTCAGAAATCATTGTCTCTCTCTGATGATATTGTTGAATGCTTATAATGGTGTTTTAGGTTACTTTGCTTCCCCACTATCATGACATTTTACTTTATTGGTTGTTCACCACTATTCTTACCATTTCTCTACTAAATGACCCTTATTACCCTCCTATTTCTTTTGATAATCCCCAAAGGGGGAAAATTATTCTTTGAAAGACATCATTACTAAACTTACCATCATTCCTAAACTCACTATCATTACTAACCTCATTAATTGATTATCATATTTAGGGGGAGATTACATGTAGGGGGTGAATACATGCAAGGGGAGAATACATGTAGGGGTATCTTCATCCAATTGGCGCTATTGCACACCCACTTATTTCGTCTTGCTTATCTTATATCACTTAATAGGATACTATGATTTCTTTCAAAGTGGATTTGTTATTATCAAAAGGGGGAGATTGTTGGAGCATGCATTGCAACCTCCTTGGATTGCTAATTACAAATCCCGGACGTATTTGATCTTATTTTATTTATAGTGCGCAGGTAAAATAGGTATATAACTATGCTAAGTTTAATTTGGAGCTCAGAATTAAAGTCAAGAAAAATTCAATGTCGTCAGCGATAGCTTGATGTCGTCGACAACAGCTCAACGGTTTCTATACGATCTGCCAGTTTCGTCCACTGTCAGAATTCTGACATTGCTATCAGAATCTGATAGTCCAGGTTTCAACCGCAACCATCATGTCGCGCAAAAACATCGTCTACATGGGACACGTGGCAGCCAGAGAAGATAACGCTGACGGACGACATCTAGATATCGGATTCCGACATCAAGAAATATAAAGTTGTTCATTTTTTCTGTGGAGAAAGAAGTTACAACATCTGGAGTACCAATTCCTGAGTGCATTTCATCCAGAGAGCTCCAGAACCCAAAGAACTCCCATTTTAGCAAGAACATTCAAGATCGAAGAAGAGACGGTCCGTGCACAGCATCTCAGGCAATCTTTGCAAGGATTTGATGCCTTCTTCAGAGCTTCATATTTAGGGAATTTCATATCTTAATCTCTATTTTGTTCTTTATTTTATCATCTTGTAATCCGTGGAGGAAATCGTCGTCATGTGCGTGGCGTCTAAGTCCGTTTGTGGCTTAGGAGGAAATTGACGCCTTTTGCATGTCGTCTAGGTCCTTGTGTGGCTTAGGAGTAAATCGCAACCTTGTGTGCAGCATCTAGATCGTTGAGAGATCTAGGGGGAGGATGGTAGCAAGATCTAGGAATAGATTCGTTATAGCCGACCGGTCCTTGGTTGAAGGACCGGTAAATTGAAAAGGAGTTTATTTTTATCATAACCTTGATTTTAAGCTTTATTAAGATCGATAATTCTGTGTATTCATAACTTGTGAAAATAAAATTTGACCTCCAATTTTTCATGATTTTCTAAGTGATTATTTAGGTTGTGTAAAAATCTACTTGTTTATCAGTGTAAAATTATCTTAATATTTTAGAAAATTTTCAAAGTAAATATTAGCCCTTATTCAGCCCCCCTTTAAGGGCGCCGCAAGATCCAACACTAACTACAGACCACTAGGGGTTTTAGGTAAAATTACCACTGGGCTCTTACTGGGCGATCCACACTTAAAGGCCCCCCTCTCGTGAACTGTAAGACCCGGATCGCTCGCCTTCCCGCGAGCGACCGACGAGGGTCCGGACCTGCTCGCCCTCCTGCGAGAGGCTGGCGAGAGCTCGACTCACCCTCTCCCTGCAAGCAGTTGGCGAGAGCCCAGCTCGCCTGCTTTCCTGCGAGCATGCTTTGGGACTCTAACTCACCCCTCCATCTTACTCCTCTCACCTCCAAGTGAATACCGGGGTTATACACAATCACCGCTCTTCGCGAGGCTACCTTAGGCTTACGAAGAAACCTCCAACCCCTGGTATTCGCCCCCCCCCCCCTGTGATGACGTGGCGAGAATCTTTTGGTGGGACCCATGCATACTACTATAAATATCATCGATCATGGCTGAAGTGTGCCACTCTTCTCCTTTCACTTTCTCTTGTTGCTTCGTACTGTAGCTGTCAGAGAATGCTTATTTCGGAGGAGACCCGAGCTCTCCTCAATGCGGCGCGAGCTAGTGAGCACGCAGACCTCGCTCAGCCTGCCCCTTGGGCCTCGAAGCTGACACCTTCTAGAGTCTTAAAGTCAAAGTCAGTCCGGCGCCAATCGGGGGGAGAAGGATCCTTGGCCCTGGACCTGTCGCTCGATCTTTTGCTTGCGGATCAGGTACTCGGGTCGATAAACTGACCCTCCCCTCTTTGCTGTTAATGATTCTTTCTTCCAGAGTTCTCGCCTGCTGGAGAACCTGATGGGGAAGGCCCGGGAGGATGCTCGCCTCGCTACCCCCCGGGGAGGCGGTGTGGAGATAATGGACCTGGACGCCACCCCACCTCACTCAAAATCGCCTCCACCTAGTAAGCCTTCTCTCGCGATTCCTCGACGAACCCCCAATAATGTTTTGATGACATTGTCCTTACGCAGAGTCTCCTCTCGCGACTCCCGGGAGGCGAGCCACACTGCCACTCGCGTTGCCTCCTCTAGTGATAAATATCTCTGTCTCAGGCTTTACCCCCTGGACCAAGCGAACCCCAGAAACTCGCTCCTGGGCATCGTCCAAGGCGGGAATGTCGCTCCTCCCGCCCCGGGCCTAGGTAAATTAGTGGCCCTGCCCCACAGAAATCCCTTCCAGGGTCGGCCAAGTTCTTCTCGCCCACAGCCCGATAAAATGACTACTATCTCGCCCGATTGGCCTGAGCCGACTAATAATCGTCCTCTCCCTTCCCTATGCTAAGCTTTTTCTTTCGCAGATCGTCCCGAGAGCTCCAGTGACTTCAACTTCGGGGAGGAGTTATCCCCCCTCCCTTTGCCGGAGGAGATGGATGATTTCCTTGGAGATCCGCGGGACCCCGAGACTATGAAGAGGCAAACCTCAGAACTATTCCAGAAACACGGGCGAATGTTGCAAGACTTTGAAAGTCAATTGATATGCTTTGATACCAATTGAAAGGGGAGTTTAGTTCTTAAGTTAAAAACTCTTTTTAAGTTATTTCAAAATAATGATATATATGAATATGTGTAGTGCTAAGTGAGTAATAAAAGCAAACACAAAGAAGGCAAAGCACAATCACATCAATAAGAACAAAATGCAAAGCAAACCAGAAGACACAAGAAATATAGTAGTTCCCCAATTAACCTGGGTATATCTACTCTTCTACCCACTGGTAGGAATCCACTAGGATTTTTGATCAGGTGTCCTAGCACCAATGAGCTTTTGATAAGGTGCCCAAAAACCAAGCTAGATTTTTTGATCAGGTGTCTTGCCACCAATAGGTAAACTTTTGAAGGGAGTTTTAACCCTGTACAAGATGGGGTAAGAAGGAGAAAAGATATATTATTCTTCTCTTTTGCTGAGAAGACTCTTGAAGATCCTGATGGGTTGTTGAGATTGGATCTTTGAAGATGATGTTGAAGAGCTCCCCCTATCTGATTGAATTGATGACAACTTGTGGAGGATTCTTCTTCTGATTGTAATAACTCTTTTTCTTCTTCTTGCAGTTTAGATCCCTGAGCAAATGATCTTGATTGGTATCTCAGGGTAAAGATGATCTACAGAGAAGAGTTAGCAAAAAGAAGATAAATAATATTTGTTCTTATCAAGAACACTGTAGATCTGCTTCTTTTTGCTTATGTATATTTCCTTCTTCCTATTCTGGTTTTGCCTTTTCTTATTTCTTCTCCTTGTTGTTGTTCTTCTCAGATCTTCTCTCTGAGTATATATTCTGGAGAGCTGTTCGGCTGATTTGAATTCTTGCCAACAAGAGAGGAAAGAGATAATGTATCTTTGATTTCCTAGATCCTCGAGAACATAAATTGCCGTCTTTGGCTTTGCTGCAACGGCTATAACATTTATTATTCTGCGGCGGCTATAACATTTATTGTTCTGCAACGGCTAATTCAAACAAAGGAAAGGCAGCAATATATAATTTGAAACTATTCAAAATATTGCTCTGTCAGCATATATAATATTAGTCGAACTGAGAATGATATTAAAATAATGCTGAAGATATTTCATCGAGCTCAGCTTCACGTTCGCCGATCTGATCAATTAATTCATCGTTCTGAGCTTCTGTTGAAGATTCGTCGAACGCATACTTGAGTTCATCGAACGGAAGGATTCGTCGACCGCTGAGCGTGGATGATTTCATCGACCGCTGAAATATTGAGCTGTTCGTCGAACGGAGACTTGAGTTCATCGAACGCAACTTTTCGTCGAGCGCTGATACGGGCTGGATCATCGACCACTGAGATATTGAGCTGTTCGTCGAACGCAGACTTGAGTTCGTCGAACGCATCTTTTCGTCGACCACTGAGACGGGGTCTGTTCGTCGACCGCTGAGACGATCTGTTCGTCGACCGCTGAACCAGGGTCTATTCGTCGACCGCTGAAACGATTTGTTCGTCGACCGCTGAACCGCTGAGACAGGATCATCGAATGCTGAGATGGCTGGATTTCGTCGAGCGCAGATTAAATACCATTCGTCGAGCGCAGAGCGTCGTTCGTCGAACGTAGATAGTCATTCGTCGAACGCAGAGAACATATATAATTTTTATCTTTCTCTTATTTTCTCAGCCTATTAATTATATATATTTTCAGCCTATTATCTTAATGGGATTTGATCTAAGTTATAAGATGTTTTATGATAAAAACTTAGACAATAGAGATGGATCCTAACTCAAATCAATACAAAGGTTCCAACAATCTCCCCCTATTTGAGTTGGGATCCTAATCCAAATTAAGACTTGGTTCTAACAATCTCCCCTATTTGGTTTAGGATACCTAAGCATAAAAAGTCTTAAATAACTTAAGGATTAAGGGTCAGAGATTATTGAAGAATTTATTGTTCTATTTGAAAACATTTTAATTATAAATTATATTGTTTTCTTCTTCTTTTAAAAATATTTAAGCAATTCTGATTTCCTAAATTTTGATTTAATAGGATTTTAATATTATGAATTGCTACAGCTTTTATTGGATTCTAAAGAATTTTAGAATCAGAAAAACATTGCTTGATACCTTCTTTCTATAGAATTCCCTTATCAGAAGAGACTCACACTCAGTGCTCTAATCATTTCTGATCTATGCAATTTGAGTAGAATGCTCAAACTGATTTTGGAGAAAGTTCGTAAGAATGTGAAGTTTATCTGACTTTGTTTTTGAGATAGAAAATTCAAAAGAATCTTAAAACTGCTGTTTAATTATAATTTGAGTAAAAATATTAAACAGTTTTAAAAAATTGCCTTATAGATAGATATGTTGGCCTTTTTATTTCATTAAAATATAAATTTGAAAACATTTTCTGATTTTGTTGAACATAAAATATTTCTTTTTCTTTAAAAGATTGTTCAAATTTATTTTTCAACAAATTATTTTGTTATTCTGATATTTTTAAATTTTCTTGAAGTTTATTATATTCAGAAGTCAAATTATTTATTTTTGTTAACTCCTTTTTAATTTCCTTCTCAGATTTTATTAAATCTGTATATGTTATTTTAAAATCAGATTTGATTTGATCAGAGGTAAAATTAGAATTTGAAGTTACCTCAGTTACCTTATCTGATTCAGCTTCTGCATCTGAGCTATGATATAAGCCATATATGGCCAACATGCAGAAAGCTCTAGCTTTTTGTTCTTCCTCTTCTTCTTCACTTAGAGTAGATGATGGTTCTGCATCAAAAATATAGTTAGTGGAAGAAGTGAAAGAAGATTCATTTACCATCCTTGAGAGGGAGCTCCAGATGCCCCTTGCTGAAGTGCAGTCATTAACTCTTTGAAGAATGTCATTTGACATTGATTGAGCTAATATGTACATGGCCTTTGCATTAACACTTATCAACTTCTCTTGATCATCTGTTGAAGAAATTGAAGATGGAGGTCCTGGCAAAATAGATTTGTAAATATCTTCATCTATGGCATTCATATATAATTTAATTCTAACTTGCCATAAGGAAAATCTATCCAAATTACAGATTGGTGGATTTGAAAATTCTACTTGTGCCATTAGATTTTTAGAAAACCCTTTAAAAAAATTTTAAGAACTAAATGATCTTTATGATTCAGGTGTTAGCCTGTATATAAAATCAACTACCTCTGATACCAATTGAAAGTCAATTGATATGCTTTGATACCAATTGAAAGGGGAGTTTAGTTCTTAAGTTAAAAACTCTTTTTAAGTTATTTCAAAATAATGATATATATGAATATGTGTAGTGCTGAGTGAGTAATAAATGTTGGAACATGCTTTCCGCATCTCTTGGTTTGACAATAACAAATCCTATTGTATTTGATCATACTTGTTTTGTGTTCATAGTATGCAGGATTCTGTGCTTTCAAATCTCCATGCTACTGTGTTGTTGCTACCGTGCCACGTTATCATTACCGCTGGCACTAACACTATTAAACCGCTGAGACGAAACTGCTGAGAAGATCTGAAAGCTCTACCACGTCGCGTTAAGCCTATCGCTGGCACTAGCAACCGCTGAGAAGAAACCGCTGAGAAGGAATCCTGCGTTCGACGAACTGGATGCTGCGTTCGACGAATTGGGTTCGACGAACTCGCTGGTCCGTTCGACGAACTGCATACTCTACCGCGGCGCTCGACGAAATGAATGCCCTACCGCAGATCGGTAATACTACCGTTAGCGCTAGTTCCGTTCGACGAAATTCATATCAGGGCGTTCGACGAAAGCTGAGGGCCGATCGACGAATTGCTGCTATACCGCGGAGCGTTAGAACTAACGCTGGCACTAGCGTCTGTTAGACGAAATGGTGTTCGAAGAAAATGATGTCGTTCGGCAAACCAGATTGAGATCGACGAAAATAAGTTTCCGTTCGACGAACCAGATTGAGATCGACGAAAGCTGAGGTCAGCTCGACGGAGATGCACCCGACGAAATGATCTACCGCGGAGCGCTAGCACTGACGCTGGCGCTAGCATATTTGTAAACTATTGACAGAAAGGAAAGTGGAGAAAAAGGAATGTCAACGGGTCGCTATGTTTGGCAAGTACTGTCGCGGCGCGCTAGGTCTAACGCTCGGAGGAAGCTTTTGGAAACATCCCGTCTGCAGTTGATTGAGAGGCAAATTTGGAAAGAGATATTGGCTGAAGGAAAGAAATTGCACTATCGCGGGGCGATAGTGTTATCGCGACGCGCTAGGCTGTCACAATCGTTTGCGCTCAGAAGTTGCCGTAACTGCCACGATTCGTGTGCACATCGTGTCTCTATCGCGAGGCGGTAGTACTAGCGCAGGCGGTAGTACTAGCGCAGGCGGTAGATGTCAAATCTATTTAAAGATCGGTGCTTCCTCCATTTGGTGCTTGTTGTCACAGAAGTTATTGGAGCCTTACTTTCTGAGCACTCGAGTGAACCTTCAGAAGCAGCCCGAAGAACTCCATCAATGTTCGTGAACGCAAAAGAACTTGAAGTCCAATACGATCGCATCTACATCGACATCAAGTTCCACTTTTGAGGGAGTTTCTAGTTTGTGTTTTGTTTTGTTTTTCAATTGTAACCTTTATATCTTTTGTTCGGTAGAGGAACTCGCCACACGGCGACTAGGGCCTTGCGGGGACTAGGGGAAATTCACCTTGTGTTGGCGACTAGGTCTAGGGTGTAGATCTAGGGGGTGCTCGAGGCCTTTCTGGTGATAGATTGGCTAGAGCGGCTTGAGGCCTTGTCTGGGGAGAGACAGGCTAAAGCCAACCGGTCCTTGGGAGAAGGGTCAGTATAGAAAACGAAAAAGAGTTTTTCATTTGTCGCCTCTTTCCAAGCGTTATTGGAAAAGTTTTTGTAAACATATGTATTTCGATTTGATGATTAATGAAAATATGTTTATTTCTTCATCTATGATTCGTGCTCTTTGATTTTCATTGTCTTAACCTAAAAGCTAATTTCTCTGTCACTAACGCCAAGCGGTAACACTACCGCTGGCGGTAGCAACCGAGATTTATTTTCTTTAATAATCATAAAAAGTTTAAAACCCTTATTCACCCCCCTCTAAATGACGCCTACAGATCCAACAAGTGGTATCAGAGCTAGGTTATTCCAAATCGGCTTAACAATCGGGAATAATGGCATCTCATGATCTCGCTTCTATTAGTGGGGGAATTTCTTATGAAGAAGAAAAATCTCTCGCGCCACCCTTATTCGAAGGAAGAAATTACAAAGGGTGGAAATTGTTAATGGAAAGGTTTATTAAAACATTAGATATCAACGCATGGAAATATCAATAACAATACCAGCAGACGAATCAAATAAACAAGAGCGTCACCTAAATGCAAAAGCTATGAACTATATTTTCTGTGCTTTATCTCAAGATATCTTCAAATTAATATATTGCTTTTCTAGTGCATACAAAGTATGGAAATTTCTTGAAGAAATGTATGATTCTCCTTCTACAGGTATGGAACAATCGCAAGAACCGGAGAATATGCAAGCTTGCAGAAATCTTCAAGAATGCTCCTCTCATGACAGATAAATGGAGCACACATCAAATGGAAGAGAAGAAGAAGTACTGTCTTCGGAAGAGGAATGCCAAAAAGATGTCAAAGAAACTATGTGTTTAAACCATGCCTCTCCCAAAAGCAACGTAAGGAAATCAAATCCCATTTTTTGTACTTCTATTTCTTCATTACAATTGCATCAAACTACAAAGCGCAAAATTAAGAAATAAAAGATGCTAATGAACATTTGCTCTTAGAAAACAAAAATTTAAAGGCAAAAATTAATGAACCATCAAATTCAAATTTATCTAGTTCCTTAGTTGAAAACACTACACCTTGTGTAGAATATAATGAATTAAAAGAAAAACACAAGGAACTTGAAAAGGAATTTCTTTTTATAAAAGAACAAAATGAAAGATTATGTTTAGAAAATTCATCCTTGAAAAATGATTGTGCTAAGTGTAAGGACTATAAAATTGAAATTAAAGAGATGGATGAAACATTTGATGAATATAGAAATAACTATCAAAATCATATTCATTCAATTGTTTCCATTCTTAAAAACAGCACATTCACTTATAGTAAAGCTAGACATAATCTTATTGTTAAGAATGATGAATTAAAATCAAAAATCAACTTGCTTATGAAAATGGTAAATACAAATTCACAATATCAAACTATATCTAAAAACAAGTTGAATATGAATATGAACATCTTACCTAAGTTTAAAAAAGGGAGTAAGGAACATAAAGGATTTGTAAATCAAAATCAAAATCACCATAATTTACAATATTATGTTTCTCTCAACCTAAAATTAAACGCAAACAAATTTCCTTTAAAAAATAAATTCAAAAGTCATTGTTATCCAAACATTCAAGAAAATGACTATGGAAATTTGAAAAATAAAAATAACATTTTCCAAGGTTTGAATGGAGACCCAAAGCTAAAGAAGAAACACAAGCTCCACTCAAAAGGGCCCATTCATCACTATCTCCCCAAAAGCAAACACGTTGTATTTGGGTACCCAAAGGAACCGTCACGCCCGGTCCCCTTTGGATACTTAAATCTCTCATTCATTAGTATCCAATCATTTGCATGAAGTAGAAATCAACAAAAAATTTAAAATATCAATTATCTACTTCATGATATGTTGAGTTTCCTTTTTTTTATTTCCTTGAGCCGTCATGATAAAAATCACTTTATATAACTTGTAATTTTTTTTTATCAAAAATCATTAACAATAAATTGAAATAGCTAAGATAATGCCACATGATAATTTAACTTTTCAAGACAAATAAGAATAATTATCAAACTATGGAGTAAAAAAAATTTCATAACGATGCAGAAGATTCTTAAAATATTTTAGCAAGATAAGCATAAAAGAACACTTAAACAAAGCCAGAAATTAGTCCAAACTGAAATAGTTAAACCCAGAAAGTTTGCTGATACTAACGCCAACGCTAGATCTAGCGCCACGCGGTAGTAACAACAATCTGTTTTGGTGTCTCTGAAAACCTGCATTAATTACAAAAATAAAATGATCTTCATTCTCCTACTCTCCAGCCCCCATACTGCTGCTTTCTCCTTCATCACCTCCACGACGTCTTCGACGAACCGATGGTCGTGGATGCTCCTCTTCTAGACTTTCCTCTCTAGGCGGTGATGGAGTTAATTTAAGGGCCACCATGATCTTTCGTACCATCTTCTCAATTCCAGAAATTTTTTTCGACATTCTTGTCACCTTTCTATTGATATCCGCTAGCTCCTGAAGGTCTCGTTGGGTCTCTAACACTGACACACCTCATCGAACTGGAGGTTGTGGAGTTGGAGCTCGCTCCTGACGTGAAGGATGAATAGATAGAGAGGATAATCTGGCTGGACGACAATCAAGATGATAAACTTCCATATTGAGAGACCGGCATTTCTTGAATACAATGCGCTGAATTATTCCTCCCAATGGAAGAGTATTCAATCGCTGTCGCCGTGGGTCCTTCAACTTATATGTATATCGGATCATAGATAATATGATAGGTGACCATACTCAATTGAGATGTGATCATCCTTGTATCTCCCGCCTTTATCATGATAGTACGCCGTAGGATCTCTTGGATAATGTATGTGTCGGGAGTTAGTGTAGTAACTGATGAAATTTATTCCTCCACACCTTCTCGATCATGCAACACCTCATTTATTCGAGTCCAGCTCCGAAGCGTTCGGAACCGCTCTACAATATCCAAGAGATTACCACTCCATTCAAGGCCAAACTCCTCACGTAAATCTTCATGAGTTATCACTACCTCATGACCTTGAATATAGGAATGTACTCCTCCTTGAAGATCAGTCCGAGCCAGATCCTCCAATCTCATATAAAGTTCTCTTACCAAAACTGAAGAAAAATTATCTTCTATGATCACTAAGAGTACACCTGCATCAGCCAAATATTCATATATATGTTCATGAACGGGTAGCTCTATCCCCACCGCCATTGCCACTCCGATGGTAGCATCCTCAATACTGGGGAATATTGCTCCACCCTCTTGATTCCGACCTACATTTGACTGTCGAGCGTGACGACTGGTGGAAGCCATTATCAAATCTGCACCAAAATAAAAATTAAAGGCAAAACATCAAAATCTGGATAGGAGATAACTTGAAAATCGGTACAGGAGAGTTACCGTGGCGCGGTATATATACCGCCGCGCGGTATCTGACGAAACTGCTGTTCGTCTTCCTCCTTCGAATCCACCAAAAATCCTCCAAAATCATTTCGAAAAGACTCAAAAAATTCCAGATCTGAGTTATTTCAACTACTCTAACTTGAATACTCAAACAATAATTCATAGATCTACCGAAATATCCTAAAAATTTGCCATATAGCCTCCTATGAACACACCACCATGAAAATCCTTCAAATCAACTAGATCCTAGCTTGAATCACCAAAATAAACCATAAAAGAAAGTAAAACAACAAAAGAGAAACCTTACCTATTTCTAACGACGGCAGAAGTCGATGAGATCCAAAACCCTTGAGAAAATGAGATCTGACCGGGTCAAACCCTTATATTTCAAGCGTTACCGCGGCACGGTAACTCTATCGCCCGGCGGTAGCATGCTTTTTGTCCTTTTTACTGTTTTCTTTTATTTATCTTTATGCACTTATTTTCTGTTATTTCCGAGCCTCTAACTGACTCACATTTCCAGTCTCTTTTTCATTTTAATTTTTCAATTTCTGGTATTCTCTTTTAAAATTCCAAAAAAAAAAACTATAAAACCAATCAAAATACAACCATAAACATGCTTCATTTTATTACTATAAAATAAAATGTGTTTATCTTTCTTTTTCAACACCAACTACAAAATTTGAAAAACCAATAAAAATAACAAAAACATGCTTTTTATTTGTTTTTTTTTAACTTAAAATTTATAAAAACTGATGTAATTTTCTATGTTTCAAGGATGATATAGTTTATCTTGCCAAGCTTAGTATACGATGTTTCATTCTCTAGTTCAAGTATCTTAATAACATTGTTTTTGTATCATGCCTTGACCATTATCTTATGTGTGCTTTGAAATTGTTGATAGAAATCATGTGTAGTATTGCATAGCGTGCCTCTATGTATGAGTAAATGGCTTATATTTGCTAATGATTTTGTTTCACTCACACTTTTTGATAAACTACATATGTATTTAATCTT
The DNA here is from genome assembly GCA_033032865.1 of Dactylorhiza incarnata. Lineage (NCBI taxonomy): Eukaryota > Viridiplantae > Streptophyta > Magnoliopsida > Asparagales > Orchidaceae > Dactylorhiza > Dactylorhiza incarnata. The sequence continues at coordinate 6,066,803 of JAWHQI010000033.1, read as the reverse complement.
CTTATACATGATTGTGTAGTGTAACAACGTCATATTATTGTTTGGCATGCTTAGTTTTACCTTCACCACAAGTAAAAATCTTGTTCATGCACCTATTTTTTAAGAAGTGTGTCTTTTCAAAAATCTTTTTATTTGCACATACAAGTGAATTCAGAGACCTTTGTCGTTAAGCAAAAATTCAAATAAATAATTGACAAAGATAACTCCACCAAGCACTATTCACCCTCCTGATAAGTCTTAATGAGCATTGTGAAGTTGAGCACCATGGAGAGAATTGTAAAGTGCCTTGTTGCAAATATTTTTCCTTTTACACTACTTCTTCTTGTACACCGAATCACAAAAAAAAACTAAAATTCAAAATAATAATTGTGATTCCCCAAGCACTACTTTGCACCCTAATAAGTCTTAATAAGCATTGTGTGTGCAGAGCACCTTGGTAGTTGTACTATTCTTCTATGTGCATTGAAAATTTTATATAGCTTTGTGGGTAGAAGTAACTCTAAAAGTGCTTCTTCAATAATATTGTGTTTATTTCATTATACATGTCATGTGTTTTGATTAACTCATATATATACTTTTATCAAATACACTATTTTGTACACATCATTTTCACTTGTAAGCCTTCTACTCATGAGAATTGGAGTCTATTGCATATCTACATATATTCTCTAAATTCTTAAGTAAATGCACTAGATATACCTGCATGATCATTACAATGTATAAGTGTACTTGATTTCTAAATTTTGACCATTGTATTCTTCTATCTTGTCTTGATATCTTCTATCATGCTTACATTTCTTTTCCGCTAAGACATGAGAACTCTGTATTGCATACCTTTCAAAACTAGTGAATGGCTATGTTAAAGCTGAAATTATTTTGTGTACTTCAAATGCTACAACATCTATTTTGTTACATCTAAAATTTCTAATCATCTACTTTGCTTCTCAATTCCTATAAAGATGTTCACTTAAAACATATTTCGTCATGCTTTCCACCTCCATTTCCACTTGTATGCTCGATCATGAATACATTTTTTCCCAACAAGTGGTTGCTTCATGACTTTTTTCTTCACATTCTCTTTTCACTCCTATCTATTGTATTTTTCCTTAGTGTTTAAACTCTTTATCATGCTCATTCCCTTTCTACACAGTACTTTCACACTTTTCGTTGGCCTTCCTCTCCACCCTCTTTTGATAATACCAAAAGGGGGAGAATAAATTTGAAAGAAATTTACATGTTTGGGGAGTTAAGTTCATAGGAAGATTTGTTGTAGGGGGAGCATTCACTTAGGGGGAGCATTCATTTAGGGGGAGCATATGCACATGTCTTAAATTTCATATCTCTATTATAAACACAAATTCCTATCAATTGTATTATTTCTTTCTAAGGGGATTTGTTATTATAAAAGGGGGAGTTTGTTGTAACATGCTTTCCGCATCCCTTGGTTTGACAATAACAAATCCTAATGTATTTGATCATACTTGTTTTGTGTTTATAGTATGCAGGATTCTGTGCTTTCAAATCTCCATGCTGCTGTGTTGTTGCTACAGCGCCGCGTTAACATTACCGCTGGTGCTAGCACTATCAAACCGCTGAGACGAAACCGCTGAGACGAAACTGCTGAGAAGATCTGAAAGCTCTACCGCGCCGCGTTAACCTACCGCTGGCGCTAACAACCGCTGAGAAGAAACCGCTGAGAAGGAATCCTGCGTTCGATGAACTGGATGTTGCGTTCGACGAATTGGGTTCGACAAACTCGGTGGTCCATTCGACGAAATGCATACTCTACCGCGGCGCTCAACGAAATGAATGCCCTACCGCGGAGCGGTAATACTATCGTTGGCGCTAGTTCCGTTCGTCGAAATTCATATCACGGCGTTCGACGAAAGCTGAGGGCCGATCGACGAATTGCTGCTCTACCGCAGAGCGTTAGAACTAATGCTGGCGCTAGCGTCCGTTAGACGAAATGGTGTTCGAAGAAAATGATGTCGTTCGACGAACCAGATTGAGATCGACGAAAATAAGTTTCCATTCGACGAACCAGATTGAGATCGACGAAAGCTGAGGTCAGCTTGACGAAGATGCCCCCGACAAAAATGATCTACCGCGGAGTGCTAGCACTGACGCTGACACTAGCATAATTATAAACTATTGACAGAAAGGAAAGTGGAGAAAAAGGAATGTCGACGGGTCGCTATGTTTGGCAAGTACTGTCGCGGCGCGCTAGGTCTAATGCCCGGCGGTAGCTTTTGGAAAAATCTCATCTGTAGTTGATTGAGGGGCAAATTTGGAAAGAGATATTGGCTGAAGGAAGGAAATCGCACTATCGCGGGGCGATAGTGTTACCGCGGCGCGCTAAGCTGTCACAACCATTTGCACTCAGAAGTTGCCTTAACTGCCACGATCCGTGTGCGCGTCGTGTCTCTATCGCGGGGCGGTAGTACTAGCGTAGGCGGTACATGTCAAATCTATTTACAGATCGGTGCTTCCTCCATTAGGTGCTTGCTGTCACAGAAGTTATTGGAGCCTTACTTTCAGAGCACTCGAGTGAACCTTCAGAAGCAGCCCGAAGAACTCCATCAATGTTCGTGAGCGCAAAAGAACTTGAAGGCCAATACGATCACATCTACATCGACATCAAGTTCCACTTTTGAGGGAGTTTCTAGTTTGTGTCTAGTTTTATTTTTCAATTGTAACCTTTATATCTTTTGTTTGGTAGAGGAACTCGCCACACGACGACTAGGTCCTTGCGGGGACTAGGGGAAATTCGCCTCGTGTTGGCGACTAGGTCTAGGGTGTAGATCTAGGGGGTGCTCGAGGCCTTTCTGGTGATAGATTGGCTAGAGTGGCTTGAGGCCTTGTCTGGGGAGAGACAGGCTAAAGCCAACCGGTCCTTGGGAGAAGGGTCGGTATAGAAAACGAAAAAGAGTTTTTCATTTGTCGCCTCTTTCCAAGCGTTATTGGAAAAGTTTTTGTAAACATATGTATTTCGATTTGATGATTAATGAAAATATGTTTATTTCTTTATCTATGATTCATGCTCTTTGATTTTCATTGTCTTAACCTGAAAGCTAATTTCTGTGTCATTAACGCCGAGCGGTAACACTACCGCTGGCGGTAGCAACAGAGATTTATTTTCTTTAATAATCATAAAAAGTTTAAAACCCTTATTCACCCCTCCCCCCTCTAAGGGCGTCTACAAATACAACAATAAAAGCAAACACAAAGAAGGCAAAGCACAAGCACATCAACAAGAACAAAATGCAAAGCAAACTAGAAGTCACAAGAATTATAGTAGTTCCCCAATCAACCTGGGTATATCTACTCTTCTGCCCACTGGTAGGAATTCACTAGGATTTTTGATCAGGTGTCCTAGCACTAATGAGCTTTTGATAAGGTGCCCAAAAACCAAGCTAGATTTTTTGATCAGGTGTCTTGCCACCAATAGGTAAACTTTTGAAGGGAGTTTTAACCCTGTACAAGATGGGGTAAGAAGGAGAAAAGATATATTGTTCTTCTCTTTTGCTGAGAAGACTCTTGAAGATCCTGATGGGTTGTTGAGATTGGATCTTTGAAGATGATGTTGAAGAGCTCCCCGTGTCTGATTGAATTGATGACAACTTGTGGAGGCTTCTTCTTCTGATTGTAATAACTCTTTTTCTTCTTCTTGCAGTTTACATCCCTGAGCAAATGATCTTGATTGGTGTCTCAGGGTAAAGATGATCTGCAGAGAAGAATTAGCAAAAAGAAGATAAATAATATTTGTTCTTATCAAGAATACTGTAGATCTGCTTCTTTTTGCTTCTGTATATTTCCTTCTTCCTATTCTGGTTCTGCCTTTTCTTATTTCTTCTCCTTGTAGTTGTTCTTCTCAGATCTTCTCTCTGAGTATATATTCTGGAGAGCTGTTCGGCAGATTTGAATTCTTGCCGACAAGAAAGGAAAGAGATAATGTCTCTTTGATTTCCTAGATCCTCGAGAACATAAATTGCCGTCTTTGGCTTTGCTGCAACGGTTATAACATTTATTGTTCTGCAACGGCTAATTCAAACAAAGGAAAGGCTGCAATATATAATTTGAAACTATTCAAAATATTGCTCTGTCAGCATATATAATATTAGTCGAACTGAGAATGATATTAAAATAATGCTGAAGATATTTCGTCGGGCTCAGCTTCACATTCGTCGATCTGATCATTTAATTCGTCGTTCTGAGCTTCTGTTGTAGATTCGTCGAACGCAGATTTGAGTTTGTCGAACGGAAGGATTCGTCGACCGCTGAGCCTGGATTATTTCGTCGACCGCTGAAATATTGAGCTGTTCGTCGAACGGAGACTTGAGTTTGTCGAACGCAACTTTTCATCGAGCGCTGAGATGGGCTGTATCGTCGATCGCTGAGATATTGAGATGTTCGTCGAACGCAGACTTGAGTTCATCGAACGCATCTTTTTGTCGACCGCTGAGACGGGGTCTGTTCGTCGATCGCTGAGATGATCTATTCGTCGACCGCTAAACCGGGGCCTGTTCATCGACCGCTGAAACGATTTGTTCGTCGACCGCTGAACCGCTGAGATGGGATCGTCGAACGCTGAGATGGCTGGGTTTCGTCGAGCGCAGAATGAATACCATTCGTCGAGCGCAGAGCGTCGTTCGTCGAACACAGATAGCCATTCGTCGAACACAGAGAACATATATAATTTTTATCTTTCTCTTATTTTCTCAGCCTATTAATTATATATATTTTCAGCCTATTATCTTAATGGGATTTGATCTAAGTTATAAGATGTGTTATGATAAAAACTTAGATAATAGAGATGGATCCTAACTCAAATCAAAACTAAGGTTCCAACAGACTTATTATTCCAGGTGAAGAAGGACAGGGAGGCGGCCGAGGAGCAAATTGCTTCACTAGGGGATGAATGTGAGTGGCTCCAGGCCGAGTTGTTGTCGGATACTCGCGAGGAGGCCACCTCCCCGGGGGTGCACCTTGCGCGGGTGGACGATCATGCTCGCTTGATCCAGCGCGAGGTCCGCACCGGCCACGCATATCATTATCCTGTGAGGCCACCCAACTCGGGGGTGCGAGGCAGAGGTCGATGGAGGTTGATTAAATATTGACGCTTCTCGCGCTCGCATGCTCTTTCGGCCTGTTATCTTTTCTTTGTAACTTTTTTCTTTTTATATATTGTGAACAATGGTAGCGACTGAAGCCCCTCTCGCCCCTCGTCGTGCGACCCACAAGGGCCTGCCCTACTTACTCACTATATTGCTTTATATTACTCTGAGGCGTGAGCCACAAGGGCTCGCTCTGCTTACTCGTTGTATTGCTTTGTATTACTCTGAGGCGCGAGCCACAAGGGCTCGCTCTGCTTACTCGCTGTATTGCTTTGTATTACTCTGAGACACGAGCCGAAGTTTTCAGATTGTTGTGAGCGGTCCGGAAGAGGATGGCCCACACATCAAGGTACATCATGGCGTGCTTTGGCTAACCGCACCCCCGGCGCTTCGACTTCTCCCCGCCGCCTTTGTTTTTCTATAAATAGGGCCTGCATTTATAACCAACCACCGTTATTTTCTTCTTCCCTCTGCCTGCCTTCTCGATCTCGCGTGCTCTTTTCTTCGTACTCGCATTTCTCTTCACAAAATACAGATGGGCGGTGATGATGCTGATGCCAAAGGTCGAGCGAAGTGTGCCTGGACTTTCTGCGATCACATATTCCTCAACTGCTCGCTTATGGAGGGCGAGTACCACACGATCATAGCGAACTACATCCCACCGGGGTTTTTCGCCCGACATCCCTCAAAGGAGGATACGATTAACTTCCTCCTCCAGGATGAGATCTCCATTCCGGTGGCTCATTTCGAGGCGGGCTTGCGACTGCCATTCTGGCCCAAGATCAGCCAGGTACTCGCTTTCCCTCATACTTTCCCCTTTTCACACTCATTAAAAGACCTCTATCTGATTTCTCGCTGCGAACCCGTTAGATGTTCAAGTACTACGGCGTGATCCCGGGTCAGATGACCCTCAACGATATCACCATGATGGTAGCCTTCACGTGCTACCTGCGGGAGGAGCGAATAGAGTTCAGCCTACCTATCTTCCATAAACTGCTCAGGGAGAGCAAGTATGGGACCTCCTTTCTCGCGAGCAGCCACGCCAAGGTCCTTTAGACCGTAAAAAAAAGCCATTACTGACCACAAAAGTTTGTCATCGTGAAGGGGCCTTTCGGCAAGGTCCCTTTCTCACCCGTCCAATACACCGAAATAACCTACTGCCCCCCGGCGCTCGGCAGACATGAGGCCAAGCTTTTCAAATACATGTCGACTAACTTCAAGGTCTCCTACCTCCGAAGGAACGTCGACCCGCTACTCCCCGTGCCGCCGGGGGCAGGTTTTACTCATACCTGCTCTTTTTGACTTGTTTTGTACTTCTCTTTCTTCTAATCTTGAACAACCGCTTACTCGCAGGAGAGCAAGACATTCCGCTCCATCCCCCATACGCGATGGTTGGGTCCATCTCGCCCAGCATTCTTATGCCACTTCTACTGCTGAGGCGTGCCGAATGCCTGCCTCCACCTCGGCTCTGCCTCCCAAGAAACGGCCCGCATCCACGAGCCGCGGATCGCAATCTCTACCTCCCCCCTCCAAGAAGACGAAGACCATTCCCCCGACCAAGGGGAAGGAGGTTCTCGAGATCTCACCCAGGGAAGATCGCCAGGCGAGCCTGCCAATAGATAAGATGGCTGACGAGCCTACCAAGGTGGTTGCTGGCACTTCAAAGGTGTCGGGTCCGAGGCGCCATCATAATTTTGGTCTCGGCACCAAGCATTTGGACGAGGCCGGCGCCCCCCTATTGGTTTTGAATGAGTAGGCCAACCGGGCCTCGATATCGACTCTCCTCCCCTCTTGGGTGGAGCAGGATGCGATTAGCAGTGATGCCTTCACTTTGTTCTTTCGGCCTCTACGGGCGCGAGGATGTGAGTGAATTCAACTCGCTGACTTCTCGTATGATCGCTCACGAGAGCGCGCGGTCTCAACTCTGATCTCTAGAGCTCGCCCAAATGATGGGTCGGCGCAACTTTCAAATGGAGGGGAACTTCGAGGAGCTCAAGCGCGAGCTAAAGGACACGATGAAGAAGATCACGAGCCTGAAGAAGGAGAAAAGCTCTGAAGGACTTCGGGATGAGCTGAAGGCCGCGATCGAGGAGGTGGCAATCCTTAAAGATAAACTGGACATCTCGGATGGCCTCGTTGCCAGCCTCCAGACGGAATGGTGAGTCTCGCTGGTCACTCACCTACCTCTTCATTACTTTTTACTTACTAATACTCTTTCTCGCAGGATGTTGAGACCGTCAGTGAGCTTCTTGCTCGCACCACCGCCTTGGAGCAGCAAGTGGATGGGTTCAAGGCCCTCAATCTCGAATTGGTCAATGCAACTCTTCCGCACAGCCCTAAGTCTTTGAGGGCCAAGCCGCTGGAGCAGAAGACATAGATGCGGGAGGGAGCGCTCCATCCGGCGAGGTTTGCCTTCCGCACTCTCAAAAGGGCCGATCTACTCACTGCCGAGGCGTCAGAGATTACCCTCGAGGATGTGATCCCGGAGCTATTTAGGCCCACTACCCCCTCCGAGGGGAGCGGGAGCGAGAAGTCCGCTGACGAGCCCTAATACATTGTGTTTTCTTTCTTGTTTTCTCCTGTATATTTTTTGGCTAGCGAGATTGCCGCTGAATTTGTAATGCACTTGAAAAATGAATCAGGGGATAATTTTGCCTATCTTGAAATTGTCTTTTCGTCTTGCTCGCGCCAACGCCTTTTTTCTATACTCGCGTTAACATATTTTGTTGCGCTCGTACTCATACAATTAGCTGTTCTCACATCCAATGCTTAACCATGCTCACTGCCGTGCGTTTAGTCAGGCTCGCACTCGCACATTTCTCATTGGCGATGGTTATACAGTTCACCATTTTATCGTACTTTTATTTCATCCCGCCACTACGCCTCATGCACACCCAGTGAGGCACTCACGTAACTTACCTCGCGTAGAAGCTTCGCGAGACAGACCTCTTTGCTTTCGCGCCTGGGTAAAGTATGGCCCGCTTCGCTCCTTTGGCTCGCCCAGTGGGGGCCCTTGCGAGCGAGGTCAACATTACCCCGCCTCGCTCGCCCAACCCCTGCGGGCGTCCAGCGTTGCTTGTTAACTATCACACCGTTGGATCCCCTGACTCGCTGATTTTATGTATGGCATCAAAATTCTCCAAGTGTTTTCACGAGCTAGGGCCCGACCCGGCGAGCCTTGCGAGCAGCGCATCCAACCATCTCGCTGTTACCATTGAACTTGCTGTTTTCCCTCAATTGCTGCTTTTTATTCCCCGTGAGCGAGCCCAGGGCTCGCCCTGCCTAGGCCTTGAGAGATTTCGCGAACCGAGCCCATTAACATGAATAGCTCACTTACCAGCCTCTCTAGAGATCAACCCGACCCACCATCTATGAGAGCCCAGCAGCGGAATTGATCCGGGGCACTCCAGCACAGAGGACTTGCTACCTTGACAGCCTCTCTAGAGATTAACCTGACCCACCATCTATAAGAGCCCGGTAGCAGAATTGATCTGGGGCACTCCAGCACAAAAGACCTGCTACCTTGCCCGCCGCTCCAGAGATCAACCTGACCCACCGCCTATGAGAGACCAACAACGGAATTGATCTGGGGAACTCGAGCATGAAATACTTGCTACCTTGCCAGCCTCTCAGAGATCAACCTGACCCACCATCTATGAGAGCCTGACAGCGGAATCGATCTGGGGCACTCCAGCACAAAGGACCTACTACCTTGCCTGCCTCTCTAGAGATTAACCTGACCCACCGTCTATGAGAGTCCGACAGCGGAATCGATCTGGGGCACTCCAGCATGAAATACTTGCTATATTTCCATCCTATCTAGAGATCAACTTGACCCACCGTCTATGAGAGCCCGTCAGCGAAATCAATCTGGGGCACTCCAGCACAAAGGACATGCTACCTTGCCAGCCTCTCCAGAGATCAACCTGACCCACCGCCTATGAGAGCCCGGCAGCGGAATTGATCTGAGGCACTCCAACACAGAGGACTTGCTACCTTTCCAGCCTCTCTAGAGATCAACCTGACCCACCGTCTATGAGAGCCCGTCATCAAAATCGATCTGGGGCACTCCAACATGCAATACTTGAGGACTCCTGCTTAGAAAAAACTTCAGAACCCATATATGGAGACCCAAACATATAACAAATCAATTATAAAAAACTTCAAGGATGAAATCGTTTCAGGTCATCCAAAGTCCCAAGCACCGTTGCTGGCATGCCGGGTGGCGGCGAGTCGCTGAAGTCCGCCTCTCGCTCATTGTCTCCTGCCATCTCTTTATTAGAGCTTTCTTGAACTAGCTGCACTCCACGCTCACCGCACCAAAAATGTTGAAACCAGGACTTGGCTATTTTGTGGAGCTCGGGCCCTCAAAGAAGAGGGGAAGCTAACACTTACTGATTCCTCATAAGGAATAGACCGGAGTCTCGGAACTAGACATAATACTTTGGTCGCAGCGAGGAGGTCCCACCACACACCCAGAAGATCTTTGAGCGCTTCCCCACCCAAGTCAAAGCTGAGACTGGGCACCTTGGAGAGTCTGAGAGCTAAGCCAAGATAATCTAGGGAGGAAGAAGCTCAGAACACTGAGGTTGATCCTCTCCAAAGGTGCCCTTTAAGGTCTATTTATAGTTTTTTCCTTACGGTCTGCTAATAGTTGGATTCCTCCTTACTCTTTTGTTATACGCAGCCCAGAATGGTCTGCCAACAGCCAAACTCCTCTGTTTGGAGGGGTTAATTGCAGACCACCAGTGGTTTTTATGTAAAATCACCACTGGGTTCTTACTGGGCGAGCCGCACTTAAAGGCCCCCCTCTCACGAACTGTAAGGCCCGACTCCCTCGCCTTCCCGCGAGCGACCGACGAGGGTCCGGACCTGCTCGCCCTCCTGCGAGCGGCTGGCGAGAGCCCGACTCGCCCGCTCCCTGCGAGCAGTCGGTGAGAGCCCATCTCGCCCACTTTCCTGTGAGCATGCTTTGGGACTCTGGCTCGCCCCTCCATCTTACTCCTCTCGCCTCCAGGCAAATACCGGGGTTGTATAATATCAGCAACTTTAGTATTCCTTTTTGGAATGATACCCAAATCATCCTTTGAATAAAATAATTGCGTAAGTCATTAAGTTTGGAATGAATGACAACTATCCATCTCTGGCTTTCATCAGATAGCATCTGAAATACTTCTGTGTGCTTACTCTAGATGCTCGAATATAAGTAGACTACGGTTCTAAGATTTAAAACATAAGCAGGGTATTAAGTCATACTAAGTGAACCTTAATCCCATCTCCCCCTATGTTTTATTTGTTAGAACCTTACATAAGCCCTTGGTGAGGACATCTGCTACATTATCTTTAGATCTCACGTCCAATAGGGAGATTATCCCCTGACTGGTGAGATGGGTCAACCAGGCCTGTTTCATCCTTAGTTGCCTTCGCTTTCCATTGAACAACGTATTTGTTGCAATGGTCTTTGTGGCATGATTGTCATAATATAGCGAAATAAAGTACATTTTCAGACACGTCATTGGAATGCCTATTATTAGATCTCTTATCCACTCTACTTCTTCTCCTGCTGAAGCGAGAGCATAGAGTTCTGATTCCATAGAGGATAGTGCAATGCACGACTGCCTCTTTGACTTCCAAGCAACTGCTGCTCCTCCTAGGTGATGGCGACGACAGCCCTCAACATGAAGATGTTGGGAACGGTGCGCTTACGGATGATGGCGCCTCTCCAACCAAAGACCTACGTCATGATGAACGCCATCACCGTTATAACCTTCGTCCGCGGCGCAAGATTAATAATTAATAATTATAATGAATTTATTATAACTATTAATTAAAATTTTATCAAGTTTTTCTTTTATTTTGGGCTTTGTTTATGTCCATGTTTTATTTTAATTTTGAACTGTGTATTGCCTTGCTCATGTTTTATTTTAATTTCGGACTGCGTTTAGCCATGTTTGTTGGCTAGCCTATAAAGGGCTTTCATGTATTAGAATTTTGGATTATTGAATGATAAGAATTTTGAAACCCTAAAGCCTCCTCCCTCTCTCTAGCAGAACTCCCTCCTTCCCCCCTCTTGAAATTTCAGCACCCTTGTTTCTCTTAGAGAAATTTCGGCCCCCCTCTCTCCCACTCTTCCTCTCATTTTTGTTCTCCTGTACGACTCTATCTCACATCCCTCTCTCTTTTCTCTCTTTTCTCACTTGTTTGCAACACGAAGGATCTCCTATCCCTTTTTCTTTCAAAGAATTCGGCCAACCATAATCTTCCTCTTTGAAGATTTCATTCAAGGTGCTTGGTGCTAGTTCGTGTGGATCTTTGGATCCGGCGTGAAGTGAATACGGCGTACGAGTTTCTCTCCAAATTACGTGTCTCCGGTGGGGACGTTGAAGAATGAATTTGGGCGAGTGCATGCTTGAGGATAACCCAATCTCAACCGGGGTAACGAAATTTCTACCCGTGAGATCTCCCTCTTGTTAATTTCTTGTGGTAGTAATTTTGGTGGGATCTTCGAATCACTTGAATAGTCATGGTTTTCTTTGATCGATTTGTGCATTCTTCTTATTTTATTTAATTTTCGAAGAGGATTGGCGAACCTCGACTTTTAGTTAGGAGAGATCTACCTTTTTGGAATCGTAATTTTTGGTGGATCTCTTTTGGAACAACTCAATTTCGATCAGACCGGGTGGGTCCTTTTAGTCGGGGAGAATTTTGGCCTATAACCATCTATTCAACCTTAGTGAAAGTGAGGTTAGATCTTAGATTTACTCTAGAGGGGGGGGGGGGGGAGGTGAATAGAGTTTTAAAAAGGTTTTCACTTAATTTTATAGCGGAATTAAAATAGTGATGTACATATATATGTGTACTAAGTGAGTTATAAAATAAAATAAAGAAGCACAGCACACAGCACATCAAAATGATCACAACACAGACGACACAAGAATTTTATAGTAGTTCCCCACTAAACCTGGGTACATCTACTCTTCTACCACACTTGGTAGGATTCCACTACAGGTTGTTAATCAGGTGCCCTGCCACCAATGGAGTTTTGATCAGGTGTCCACACACCAAGTGAGCTTTTGATCAGGTGCTCTAACCCAATTACAGGTTTTTGATCAGGTGCCCTGCCACCAATGACTGTAACTTTTGAAGGGAGTTATAACCCTTTATACAGTTAAAATAAAACAAAAATATATTGTTCTTCTCTTTCTGAGAAGACTCTAGTTGATCTTTGATGATGTTGAAGAGCTCCCACTGATTTGATTAGGTTTGATGATCAGGTGAGGAAGCTTCTTCTCTAGATTGTAGTAACTGCATTCTTCTTCTTCTGCAGTTGAGATCCTGAGCAAATGATCTAGATTGAGTGTCTCAGGATGAAGATGATCTGCAGAGAAGAGTTAGCAAACAAGATAGATAATAATATGTTGTTCTCTATCTTTCTCTTCTTTTTTCTCTCTGTCTGTATGTAATCTGGAGAGCTTTTCTCTCTTATGTTCACTTCATTTTTCTGTGTCGAAAGGGAAGAGATAAAGTCTCTTTTTATCAATTGGACTCCCCGAGAAGATAAACTGCCATCTTTAATTTAAGCTGTTTTGCAACAGCTATATCATTAATTTGTTCAGCAATGGCTATATCATTAATGTGAGGCAGTGATAATTCAAACAAATATATAAATAGAAACTATTCAAAATATTGCTTTATCAGATATAGAATTTTAGTCGAGCTAAGAAATGAGAATATATAAAGTTGATACTATTTCGTCGATCTCAGCTTGAAGTTCGTCGGGCTGAGCTTGACGTTTGTCGATCTGATCATTGATTAACTGCATAGAGAACTTTCGTCGAGCGCTGCTTGGATTTCGTCAAGCGCTGCTTTGATTTCGTCGAACGTTGCTTCAGAGTCCTTTCGTCGAGCGCTGCTTGGTTTTCGTCGAACGCAGCTTCTTTGATATTTCGTCGAGCGCTGCTAGCTTTTCGTCGAACGCAGCTATTTCGTCGATCACAGTTAACTTATATTATTTTCTGTCTTAATGAGATTTGATCTAGGTTTATACAAGATGTGTAATGATAGAAACTTAGACCATAAAGATGGATCCTAACTCAAATCAAAACAAGGGTTCCAACAATCTCCCCCTATTTGAGTTAGGTACAGATTTGAAATTTAAGACATACATGGATCCATATTAAAACATACAGGGATCCTAATTAAAACATACATGGATCCTAATCCAAATCAATATTGGTGATCCAACAATCTCCCCCTATTTGATTTAGGATGCTAAAATAGAATAACTCAAAGCATAAGGTATTTCAGTAGAGATTATAAAGCTTTAATGGAGATATACAGAATAAACAGATATTAAAATTAATTGTTCTTTTGAAAACATTACTACATTTCTTCTTCTTTTAATTTCTCTTCTTCTAATTTTCTTCTTTCTTTTAAATTTCTCTTCTTCTTTTAATTTTCTCCCCTGTCTTGATTCAGGGAACCCTGGATCAAGACCCATAGAAGAAGGGTAAATGGGAATATAAGCAATTCTTATTCCTAGATTTTGTTTCAATATGATTACATTAATATGATGAGTTGCTACAGCTGTTAATGGATTCTAAGGAATTTTTATCTTCTCAGAAAAACATTGTCTGATGCCTTCCTTCTTACAGAATTCTCTCATCAGAAGAGATTCAAACTCAATGTCATGATCACTTATGATCAATGCAACTAGAGTAGATTACTCAAATCTTGATGGACCTGAGAAAGTCTGTAAGAACATGAAGTTATCTGACTTTGTTTTTAAGATAGGATATTTAAGTGAATCTTATAACTTTTTGTTTGATTGCAATTGGAGTTAAAAGATTTATAATAGGTTTAAGCATTATATTGGCCTTTGTATCTGTTAAGTGTTTTACCAATTGAAATTTTCTTTGATAATCATTAAAATATATCTTTGATAAACTAATCTGATTTTGTCGATCTCGGGTTGACAAAGTGCAGTGATTTTGTTGATCTCTGATTAAGGAATAATTATATTTATTCTCTGTATTCAGAGTTCGTTGAACTCTAATTTGTTGAGATCTGATCACAAGAAATTTATGCTTGATTTTTGTGTTCGGCTTTCGTTAATCAGCGCTCGACGAAGTCATTTGATTTCGTCGATCTTGGTTCGATGAATTTTGTTGAACACACAAAATTTTAACAATTTCTATTAAGTCTTCTGCTACTTCTTTTTCTTTAGCAGAGACAAATTTTGTAGATGTAGTTAGACTATTTTTCTTTTGAATGTGAGATAGATTGGTTGAAAATCCTAAGCTAAGTTTGTTGGCATTTAATCTGGCATTGTTAGTGCTTGTGATATTCATTAGTTTGATATTTCTCCCATTAAGATATTGTTCAAACATTTCAGCCTTAATCGACTTATTTTTCAAAGAAATAATTTGCTCTTCTGATGTTTTCAAATCTTCATTAAGTTTAGTATTTTCAGAAGATAAATTGTTTATTTCTGTTAGCTCTTTTCTGAGAGATGTGATTTCTTTCTCAGATTTTATTAAATCTGTACATAGCAATTTAAAATCTGATTTGAATTTTTCATGAGTAAAATCAAAATTTGAAATTACCTCATCTTCATCAGATTCAGATTCTGCATTTGAGTTATGGTTTGAGCCATTTATGGCCATCATACAGAATTCTATATCTTTTTGTTCTTCCTCTTCTTCACTTGAACTAGATGTTGATTCTGTATCTGAATCACTTGAGGTGGAAGAAGATTCAGCTACCTTTCTTGTGAGGGAGTTCCAGATGTCTCTTGCTGAAGTGCAATCAGTAACTATTTGAAAAATGTCATTTGACATTGATTGAGCTAATATATCCATAGCCTTGGCATCAGCAATTTTCAGCTTCTTTTGAGCATCTATTGATGTTGATGAAGTTGGAGGTCCTGTCAGAACAGAATTATAAATTTCTTCATCTATTTCATTCATATATAATCTAATTCTAACTTGTCATAAAGAGAAGTTATTCAAATTACAGATTGGTGGTCTAAAAAATTCTTCTTGTGCCATGAATTTTTAGAAACAGAAAACTCTAAAATAAATTTAAGATCTAATTGATCTTTGGATTCAGGTGTTAGCCTGTATACAATCAACCAACCTCTGATACCAATTGAAAGTGAGGTTAAATCTTAGATTTACTCTAGAGGGGCACTACCAGAAAATGGACTTTTAGCCAGGGCAAATTGTCGTGGCTAAAAATCCTAAACCGTGGCAAAAGCCTTTTAGCCACGGCCTGCCCACGGTAAATGGGCGTGGGCAATGCGAGCGCAGCCCGTGGCAAATACGTTTTTGCAAAGACTTTTAGCCACGAAATTGAACCGTGGATAACGATCCCGATTTCATCACCTATTAGCCACGATTTTCCTGCCGTAGCTGAAAATCCATTATTTGCCACGGTTCCCCTGCCGTGGCTAAAAGACCATTATTGGCCACGGTAGTCAACCGTGGCAAATACTTTGCATACTTATAAAAAAAATATTTGCCACGGTATAAGCCCATGGCAAATACCTGGCAGAATTATTTTTAAAAAAGTATTTGCCACGGTTCGAAACCGTGGCAAATACTTGTCCGAGTTATTTTTAAAAAAATTTATATATGCCATGATTTTTTATGCTAACCATAGAATTAGCTGGTAACTACTTAGAAAAAAAATTTACTACAACTGATATGTCTTCTTCCTCGTCTCTCTTCCCCGCTCATATGCATGTGGCAAAGGCTCGATCGACGGCCAAACCCCTGATTCCTTGAATGTGGAAATCCAAGATTGTATTAATTTAATAACAATTGCAGTTACAATAGCAATTGAATATCCAAAGAGAAATATATGAAAAAAACAAACAAATTTTTTGTATATCAACTATATGGCATACCATAACACAGATTACATGCTTTGGAATCTGCTATTAATGTTCCAACGGGAAATGGTTGGCCTTCCTCCATCTTCCATTGCCGATTCTTCCATCTGAAACACATTTCGCTCGTTCAATACACATCATAGAATACAGATCAACAACTAGGCAACTAATACGAAATAAAATGTTTGCATACTAACCTGATCACCAAACATAAAAAGTCTGTAGGGAGGGACCCATGAATATAACTCAGCTGTTTCTGAAGAGCAACACACTGATATTCGAATATAATTCCCACCGGTATGAACTGATGGATCCCTTTTCCTAGTTCTCAATCATATACTTTCTCATGAACCTGGACGAAAAGGCTTGGAGAGAACCATAACGGCGGCGACGACAAGGGCATGGGAGGATAGGGCAGAAAGCAGAGGGATGGCGGTAGGGTCTACAATAAAGGAACCTCCAGGAGGTTCTTTTTGTACATATATGCTAACATTATAAATTTAGATGGGAGGTCTCAGTAATATTAAAAACTAGAGAAAAGGTGACCGTAATTATTATGTAAAGTCGCACGTTAGTTTCGTAATTATTCCTATATATATATACACCAAAACCGCGGAAGTATATTCGTCGGTTGCGAACGGGCTATGCCCGTCCGCCCACTGCACGACTGCATATGATTGCGAACGGGCTCCGCCCGTTGTTGGATTACATGACATTGAAAAGGAAAATTATTACTAAATAAAAGAATCATGGAAATCTTCACTAAACAATTAAAAATCAACCTTTAAACAGAGAATTTAAGAAGTACAAATCAGTGCATAATCAAAATCATACAATCAATATATAATAAATCGAGTTTTCCTCCAATAACGGTCCTCATCGTTATAATTGGCATGCATGACAGAATTATTTTTTAATATTATACTGTTTTATACCTCGTCAAAGCTTGTGTGGCTCCCAGAAACCTCCAAAGACCCTAAACGTAGAGGGATGTACACAAATTTGGGCTGTAAAGAAAGGAAGAAAATTACTATCACAACCATTTTAGAATGATAGAGAGCATAAAAGGATTAATCTTTATTCATCCCTTAAAGGGATATAAGTAGGTAAAGGGAGTGAACCCAAGATACAATTTAGAGATGTGGGACTAAAGAGCACATAAATGGATTTTACATAAACATTATATTCAACAAACCAAAGATTCCATCTCTTCGTTAGAGTGGAAGCGCACATACAAACTTGATATTTTCATGTAATTTTAGTTAAAGAAATAATTTGTACACGGAGGAAATGACTTGGCCAAACCTCTGCAAAGAAGGAAGTTACAGTTAAAACCGCATGCATATAAGTCAACGAGCACAATGTGATGTTTGAAGGGGTCGATTCTTACAGTGAAAACCCCAGAGAAAAATGATGTCCATCTATAGAAATTAAACAGGACTTGACTTTAAGCACTAGCAATTACACGCATACCTTGAGCTGTAATGGAGATAAAATTTAAGAAATTCATCAAATAAATAACATAGTTATGGCACCAGTAAGAAAGTTCAAGGTAAAAAATGCACAAGTGAAGCTGGAAGGATTAAAGGAAATTGGTATGCAAAAGTGAAGTTGCAAGGATTAATAATATAAAGTGACTTGAAAATTATTGGCCAAATAAGAGACATAAACCCATGGATGATCATAAGTATATGTTGAGTAGTGTCGGGGAAGTGATTAGTCACTACACCAATACAAATTGTTATAAAAAATGAAAAAAAAAATCGGCACAAAAAGACACCTCAAGAAAGCATATGTTGAGCAACATCGGGGTAGTGATTACTTCATTGCACCAATACATCTGGTCCTAAAATTTGATAGCTTGAACCTTAAAATTTTGAAGATATATACTGACATGTTCGGTGATCATCCTGTAAAAATCTTTATGATCCTTCAATGCATATTATTAAATAAAATTAGAAAGCTGGGAAGAAAGCTACAACCCAATGTTGAGAAAGAAATAAGCAAAAATGGCAGAAAAAGGATCTAGCAGTAGAAAGGGCAAAATAGAAAGAAATTGAAGAGAAAAGGAGTTCTCATAAAACATACCTGGATCAAATAATCAACGGGAGCTTCGGATTCAGGCGCCATTTGAACTGGCAGCGTGGAACATGAGCAGTGGGGAGGATGCGAGGCGAGGCGGAGGGGATCTAGATGAGCAAGGCACAAATCTAGCAACAAACCCAACTGTGGGAGAAGATCGAACTGAAGCAGAGATCGGGAAGTTGGAGTCCGCATTAAGTAGAAGTGGAAATTAGGGGGGAAGAACGCACAGAGAAGGGGATTGGAAGAAGCTTTTTCAGTGCGGCGGACAAAAAGGGTGAAGGACGTGAAAGAGGATATACCTTGAGCAGGAGGTCGGAGCACTCGAAGAATCGAAGGAGTAAAGGAAAAAAGCTGAGCCGAGAATCAAAGGAGTCGAGGAGGAGGATGAAGAAGTGCGGCGGACATTTTGCTGCCCGTTGGGTAACAGGTTTCCGGCGAGGTTAAGATACCGGAGCCTCGGCAACGAGGAGAGCGCCTCGCCGGGGATAACACCGTCGAAGAAGCTTCCTCCAAGGTTTAGGTGCTCTAACAGAGGGAGTCCAGCGATGGACGCGGGGATGGCGCCGGAGAAGCTATTGCTGTAAAGGGTCAGGATCCGGAGGCCCCTCAACTCGGAAAGACGAAATGGAAGTGAGGAATTGAAGTAATTACAGCTGAGATCGAGTGAGCGGAGGCCACGGAGGTGGAAGAGAGGAGACGAGAGTGCAGAATGGGGTCAGAGAAAGAGTTTGTTAGGATCCTAAAACGAAAAATACTAAAATACAAAAGAATGGCCAAGAGAAGGTAGCCGGAGACGAGGGAGAAGACGAATGGCCGGAGTTGGCCTGAGCTGGGAGAGAAGAAGGGCACGGGAAACAAGACGAAACCAAACTAATTTTTATTAAACTTTTCCATGATCCATTACAGAGTAATACATGTCTATTTATAGGTGCTAATCCCACTATTACAAGTAATTACAATAAAGCCTAATACAACCGTTGGACTTCGTGTGGCTGGATGAAGTACATGTGTTATAAGATCCCGTAATTGCTACAATGCCGCCGGGGTCGAACACCAACTTGCCTAACCGAATCACATGCCTCCACGTGTCTAATATCACGTGGAGGCATATTAGCCATGCATCCATGACGTTACATTGCCTTCCCCTTTTAAAAACGACGTCCTCGTCGTTTAGTCCTCTATGAATAGAAGTGTGTCCGCTTGCTTGAACTTAAATTCAATTTCGGTGACCATTTGTGCATGCTACAAGTTGTTTGAGGTACTTCGAGTTTGCTGCTTCAACATTCCACCGGGGTCAAACACAAGAATTATGGTAGTTGTTTTTTGAATGAACTGGTTCTGAAATTTGGCGGTGTTGAAAGGCAATGGTAAAACATTTCGATCTAACTGTTGACATGCTGTAGATACCGAAATGTGCTCAGGTTTAAGCATGATTTCTAACTTGAGGGTAGCGTATAGAATGACGGAGTAGTCGTCAGCTTTGGGAGTAAATTCGTCAAGAATGCGGTTATCAAGAATCGTTGTTGTTCTTGATGGCGGATCAACATTCATCGGAGGTTGCTCTTCAAGAATCATGCTTTCTTGGTTAGTTTATCGGGCTTCCCCAAGAAGGGTTGGAACTGTGTCTTCAAGCCTTTGCATCAATTTATTGATTGTCTCTTCATGTTGATTGTTGTAGGCCGCCATTTCGAGGGAGAGAGCTTGTTGGAGTTCGGCAATTGGGAAACAGTAATTAGATGCTTGATTACGAAGTTCTCCAAAGGTTTGGCGTGTTGTATCCATGAGGAGTTGAAATTGATTGTCCCTCTGCTGTTGGAAGACTTCCATCTGTTGTTGAAAGACATCAAAACTGTGTTCTATGTTTTGCTTGCAGGCTTCAATAGCAGCGAATAAGTCGGCTGCCATTGTTGAGGTTGTTGACGAAAACGGAACGAATAGGATAGGAGGTTGACGGAATGCCTTGTTGCTGTGAACAGAAAACTCTTCTTGAAGAGAGAGCTCTGTTGCTAGTGGAAGAGATGCAAGATCTCCTTCTTCTTGATGATATACGAAGTACACGGTTGCATCAATTCTTATTTGTTTACGAGTCTGAGAGAGCCTTCTTGTACCCCGTAATTGCGGCGGTGGTCGCAAATAGCATTGGAGCGGCAACGACGGAGGCGGCGAGGTTGCGGAGGCGGCGCAGTGGGGGTGGCGGCGCAGCGGCGGAGGCGGCGCAGCGGCAGAGGCGGAGCAGCGGCGGAGGCGGCGCAGCTGTTGGATGAGCGGTCTGCTTTCCGGCAGCTGGGGAAAATTCCAAAGATCTTCAATGGAGGAGGCTCTGTTTCTTCAACAGAGGCTCTGTCGCTTCAATTGCAGGAGAAGATGAATGGAGTCTATGTTGGCTGTTCTTGATCCTCGGAGTGGGAGCGGGTCAGAGGTGTTGCCTGCGACGTTGCAGTGGTTCGTCGTTCTTCTTGACACCAACAAATCTCTGCAGCTTTATCTTTAATGCCAATATCTGTTTGGAAGGAAGCCGAAGAAGTAACGGCGTGGTCGACGAAGATAAGGGCGATCAACTTGCTGGAGCTTGGCCGAATTCGCCGTTCTTGATTTCCTTGAGAGGCTTGGGAACACCGCAAATTGCGTCACAAATCTTGAGGCTTGAAACGCCGCAAGATGCTCTCAACGAGAGCACCAAAATGTTAGGATCCTAAAACGAAAAATACTAAAATACAAAAGAATGGCCAAGGGAAGGTGGCCGGAGACGAGGGAGAAGACGAATGGCCGGAGTTGGCCTGAGCTGGGAGAGAAGAAGGGCACGGGAAACAAGACGAAACCAAACTAATTTTTATTAAACTTTTCCATGATCCATTACAGAGTAATACATGTCTATTTATAGGTGCTAATCCCACCATTACAAGTAATTACAATACAGCCTAATACAACCGTTGGACTTCCTGTGGCCGGGTGAAGTACATGTGTTATAAGATCCCGTAATTGCTACAATGCCGCCGGGGTCGAACACCAACTTGCCTAACCAAATCACATGCCTCCACGTGTCTAATATCACGTGGAGGCATATTAGCCATGCATCCATGAAGTTACAGAGTTCGTGGAGAGATTGAGGTGCGTGAGAGAAGGCGAGAGGAGGCTTAACTCAGGCGGGAAGGGGTCCCCGGAGAGGTTCCGTAGAGAGAGATCGATACCAGCCACCTCACCTCAGGCGGGAAGGTCTCTGTCGCCTTCGGCGCTGGTTGTCGGCGTAGATGGTTGAGTCGTCGGAGGATGCCCTAGATGGCGAGGAAGAAAGTGTTGTGCGTCGGTTGCTTTTTGTTGGACGATAATGATGGAATGATGGGGGAGAGGGGTTATCAAGCAGATATGAAAGGACGGGAGACAGGGGTTATCAATCCTGAGAAAGTTGTTTTGAGATGTGCACAATTATTTTTGGGAATTGTTAAAGGCAAACCATAAATGGCTATCCGCAAACCAATTTCTATGAGTTATTTCCCGCCTTTTGAAAATACGCCTTGTACATGCATTTTTACGAAAAAATTTCAACACGAAAATTGTAGATCTCGTCGAGATCTACAACTTTTGTGTTGAACACTTTTCCTAAAAATGCATGAACAAGGCGTATTTTCAAAAATTCGTCATAAAATCACTATAGTTATGATCAGGGCGGCAATACGCCTTGTGCCTGCATTTTTGGGAAAAGTGTTCAACACGAAAGTTGTAGTTCTCGACGAGATCTACAATTTTTTTGTTGAACACTTTTCCTAAAAATGCATGTACAAGACGTATTTTCAAAAGGCGCGTTATAACTCATAGAAATTGGTTTGCAGATAGCCATATTGGGTTTGCCTTTAACAATTCCCTTATTTTTTGGAGGGAGAACCGCCCGGGAAATGGTAGAAAACCCAAACAGCCATGGAGTTTGAAATAAAGAAGGGGTTTTGGAGGGTATTTTGGGAACGCCAAATGTTACACCAAGTCACTTTACTCTTCCCTTATAGTATAAACGTGTCATGAAATTTTTGGAGGGAAACGAATTTTTCCCTCCATAAATAATTTTATATTAAAATATTAGCATGAAAATTTTGGAAATGTATATTTTATTTTTATTTAAAAACGTGTATTTTGTAACAAAACAATTCATTGTTATTTTTGCACCAACAAAAATAGTTGCTATTTTTGAAGGTAAACTTAAAATTCATATACGTAGGAGCATTTGATATGCGATTATGATCTCTCATCTTAGACTTTGTTTAATCGACTCGTCATTGATCGATACAGTCATCTTCATCGTTAGCGCAACTCATGATACTTACAATATTGGAACGTTCACCTAACGCCTCATCGATCAATGTAAACATATTCTTCATACAGAAAAAAAATATCTTGACATGATTGCAGGGTATTCCATAACTAGTAACATTTGACAAGATCATTGAGCTACAGGCCGAAGAATACATGGCTACATGATGTGCGTATGTATGCCGACCCTAACAGTTATGTACGTTTGTGAAGACATATATAATATCCACAGTGAACACATTCATATTATATATATTTAATTACTCGTATCAAGCTTACGATCGAGATCGTCGCTATCATTAATATAACTTCACTAACATCAAAAATATCATTATTAGAACTTTAACAGAAGATCGTATGTTTTGATGACGGCGCTTTCACTATCTGCCGCAGCCGTCTCCCGACCATGGGAGTGCGGATAGTCAGGTGTATGGTGATGGGTGTGCGCATAGCAAAATACCCTATGATGGCGATGTGCATAGCCAAGCGTGTATGATTATATGTATGCGCATAGCAAAACACCCCCATCATGAGGCAAGGGTGCGCATAGCCAAGCGTAGTTATGGGTGGTGCTCATAGCAAAATACCCCATCATGGGGGTGTGCATAGCCAAGCATATGGTTATGGGTGTGCGCATAGCGAAATACCCCCATCGTACATGCATGGGTGTATGCATATATATAGTTATGGGTGTGCGCATAAAAAAATATTCAGCCATCATGTGGTGCGCATAGCCCCAAGCGCATGATTATGGGTGCATGTGTGCATATCAAACTACCATATATCATTATTGGAGTACGCATAACCAATTGTATGGTTATGGGTGTGTGCATATAGATAAGATTGATATATATCATCAACTTAAACATGCATAATGTGCGTCGTATACGTACTTCATATATTTCATGCATCATGCTCACTAAGTGCATGACATGATTCATGTTCAATCATTTGATAAATGATAATAACTATATCACTCATATCCCTTTTAACAAAAGATCTTCTGAAATGTTTGATATCAAATTTTGACAGAAGATCATGTGTTTTGATGTCACGAAAGATAAACATGTTAATTAACTATGATAATTAAAATTTATATTAATATTAATATTTTTTGTTGTGGTTCGACAATAGTTTTGCTCTTAGATTAAGTGTTGTTGATCTCCTCATAACACGTGATGTACGTGATTGAATTGTATGTGACACAAATTAATTAAATATATGAGAACTATATAATGTTTAAATTAATATTAATATATTTACGCATATGCTATATACAAATTAAAAATTATTTTTTTCCACGGTAAAAAAACCGTGGCTAATACTACCTTTTTAGCCACGGATTTAGAAACTGTGGCTAATATTATCTTTTTTTGCCACGAACTTGATGAACCGTGGCTAATGTATTTTTTTTTGCCACGAATTGGACATCCGTGGCTAATACTTGCTTATTAGTCACGAATTAGGGGCAGTGGCTAATACTTAACTATTGGCCACGATTTTTGACCCGTGGCAAAACAAAGTGTGGCTAAAAGTCATTTTTCTAGTAGTGGGGGGTGAATAGAGTTTTAAAAAGGTTTTCACTTAATTTTATAGCAGAATTAAAATAGTGATGTATATATATATATGTGTACTAAGTGAGTTATAAAATAAAATAAAGAAGCACAGCACACATCATAGCAAAATGATCACAACACAGACGACACAAGAATTTTATTGTAGATTCCCACTAAATCTGGGTACATCTTGTTGGGGAAATGATTTATCTTAACCCCTAGAAATGAGTAGAAAATGATTTCTCAGAGTGAAAAATTAGTTTAAGTAAAATATGCGTCGAATAGTAATCGACGCAACGTCGAAGTGTAGTCGACGCATCTCTCATACTGAGTCGAAGTAACTCTAAACAGAATTCGACGTAACCAAAGTTGACGTAACTCTGATTTCTAGTCGACGCACCCAGTAAAGTCGATGCACCTCAGTCGACGCTCCTTCCAAATTTTCTTCTCGACGTCTAGCCAGGCTGAAATCGACGCTTACGTCGAATAGTAATCGACGCACGTCGATTTCTGTGACAGATTCAAAAACTCGCCAGATCTCTTTCCTTCTTTCTGTAGATCTGAATTTTAAGGAATTATATTATTCTTTTCTAGCCGTTCTGAATCAGTCTTTCCTTATAAATGATTCTTGGCTAATTTGATTAAGATTATTATGGACATTATTTGAAAATAGAATGATCTCTTTCCTTCTACAGATATAATGATTATGGAAACTTTTCTCTCTTACTATTTCTCTGACTGCTAATTGATTATTCTCCTATAGCAATATTTTTGAATAAACAGAGCTATAAAAACACAAGGAGGTCGGCAAAGAAAAACAACAATTGATCCACTCCATCCATTTAAAAAGAGGAAAAGCTCCCAAGTGAAAAGTGAGAAAGCTGAGAAAAGTGAAAGAGTGATGCAGCAAAGAAAAAACCTTCTTCTTCTTCCTCCTCCTGAAGTCATACTGCTGCAAATTTCTGAAAGCTCTCACTGAAAGAGAGAAAGGCTTACAATCTCCTTCTCACTATAGAAGAGAGATTACATTCACTATACTTGTGCTTCTAATCTTCTTGCTAGGAAGAAGATTCCTTCTTACATAAATTGTTTCTTGTTCTTGTTCTTGTTCTTCTTATTCTTATTCTTATTTCAATTTCAATAGTGTAAAAGAGTTTTAAGAACCCCTCTTCAAAAAATTCAGTTGTAGTGGTTCTAAGAGTCTCCTTATTAAAAGACTCAGGCTGGTTCTAAGAGTCTCATTAACAAAAGACTCAGTGTAAGATAGTGAATTCCTACCAAGGGGGTAGAAGAGTGGACTACCCAAAGTTTGGGGAACCACTATATTTCTTTGTGTTGTGCTGTGATTTTCTTTTTGCTATTTCTTTCTTTATTTGATTAATTCTTGTTGGTGTGTGGGAAGCTAAAATCTGTGAATATTACACATATATATATATATTTGTTAACTTTGCAAAAAATATTTTTAAATCTCTATTCACTCCCCTCTAGAAAATTCTAGTGAGGTTAACTGTTCACTTTCAATTGGTATCAGAGGGAGGTTGATCAAAAAGGGGTAACTCCTTGATCAAAAAGATCCTACCAAGGGGGTAGAAGAGTAGACTACCCAAAGTTTGGGGAACCACTATATTTCTTTGTGTTGTGCTGTGATTTTCTTTTTGCTATTTCTTTCTTTATTTGATTAATTCTTGTTGGTGTGTGGGAAGCTTAAATCTGTGAATATTACACATATATATATTTGTTAACTTTGCACAAAATATTTTTAAATCTCTATTCACCCCCCTCTAGAGAATTCTAGTGAGGTTAACTGTGCACTTTCAATTGGTATCAGAGGAAGGTTGATCAAAAAGGGGTAACTCCTTGATAAAAAAGATCCTATCTCATATATATATAAAATTTTCTTTATGGAACAAATCAAAGCTTATGCTTCCACCAGACCTCCAATTTGCAACCTTGAAAAGTTTGAACTTTGGAAAACAAGAATTAGGATCTATATGAATTCCATTGATGAAGAATTGTTTAATGTTATTTTGACAGGTCCTCCCAAGCCATTCAGGAAGGATTCAAGTGGAAAGGTCACACAAACACTTGCTCCAAGGGCTGAATGGACAGATGAAGAAAAGAAAGCTCAAGAATGTGATGCCAAGGCTATGAATATCTTAGCCTCAACCCTCTCAGATGAAATCTTCCAAAAGATTGCTGAATGTGGGTCAGCTAAGGAAATATGGGAAGCTCTCACTAAAATGGTAGAAGGGAGTACTGATGAGAGAAAGGATAAAAAGGCATTACTCATCTCTCAATATGAAAACTTCCAGAAGAAAGATTGTGAAGTGTTGCTGACATGTATGCCAGATTCAGCCTCATAATAAATGAGTTAAGAACACTTGAGAAGGACATATCTCTCACTGAGATAAATGACAAATTACTAACTTGCTTCCCTAGCTCTTAGGACTCAAGAATCTGGCCAATTAGAGACTACAGAAGGCAAAAAGAAATCTCAACAGATGTCTTGTTGGGTAAATTAAGATCTTATGAACAGTTGTTGAAAACAAGAGCTGAGAAAGAAGAGAAAGAAAAGACTTCTTCACTATCAAAGGAAAGGAGTATTGCCTTAAAGGCTACTGCAGGTGAATCCTCTACAAGTGATGAGGAGCTGATCAGTCTACTGGCCAGAAGGTTCAAGAAGTGGATCAAAACAGAAGGATCCAGAAGGAGAGACTCAAAAACCAGATATGACAAAACTCATACTAAAGAGATTATATGTTACTCTTGCAGGAAACCTGGACACATTGCACCTGAATGTCTGAAAGAGATCAGTAATAAGAAAGATCTGAAAAGAATAGATCTAAAGAAGAAGAAGAAAGAGAAAGGATACATTGCTCAATCATGGAGTGATTCAGAATCTGAAGGAAGCAACTCATCTGAAAATGATCAAGAAGAGGCTAAGCAAGAGGAAACCTGTTTGATGGCTACTGAGAAGCCTGAAGATAAATCTCTGGTAAATATATCTGATGATATAGATTTTTCTTCTACTGATTTCAAAAATAGTTTCAAAGATTTTTGTTTAGATCAAGTCAAATCTGAGAAAGAAATAAAAGAACTAAGAAATGAATTGAACAATCTCAAACAAATGGATACACAATATAAAAACTATGAGCTCAGTCAAGAACTCTCTAGATCAGAGGAGTAACTAGATAAAATCAATACTGAAAATCAAACACTAAGAAATGAGCTAGCAAAGGCAAAAGCCTTTGAAGATTCCCTAAATGGCAGAAGCCAAAAGCTCAAGAATATCTCTGAAAATCTCACTGATAGATTTAGACAACTAGAGTTTAATACTGATTTAGAACCCAGACCTCAATCATCCAGCAAATCTGTCTGGAGACATCCTATCCACTTCACTAGGAAGATATGAGAAAATTCACAAGAAAATCCAAAAACAACTACTGTTTTTAATAAAAATAATTTCACTATATATGAAGGAATCCTAGGTAAATATCCTCAGAAAAGAAATAAATTTGCGTTGAGTTATTATCAACGTGCATCGAGTTCTACTCGACACAACTTAAATAATGCATCGATTTCTAATCAACGCATACACCAAAGTGTGTCAACTTCTACTCGACACAACTATAAACATACATCAAATTTCAATCGACGCAACCAATCTGACAGGAATCTCTCCTTTTCCAGAAAGTCTTCTCAATCCATTTCCTTTTATTCTAAATACTATTTCTGCAATATTACCAAAGACTGCTGGTATGATAAGCCAACACTTCTAAAGAAGAAAGGGTACTCTGAAAGACCCACTTATTCTTTCATTGAACCTTTCACTGTTGGAAGGAAGGGACCCCAGCTTAGCAGGGTCCAAACTAATGTTTAAATTTATATGCAGGTGTATCACATCTTCAGGCTGGTGTGGTACTTGGACAGTGGATGCTCCATGCACATGACTGGGTGCAAAAATCTATTAACCAGCTTTGAGGATAGACATGGACCACCAGTGAATTTTGGAGACTCTAGCTGTGGGCAAACTAGTGGTTTTGGAGATTTCAAAGAAGGGAAAGTAACCTTCAAGAATGTGGCAGTAGTCAAAGGACTAAAACACAATCTGATAAGTATAAGTCAGATATGTGACAGTGGTAAGTATGAGGTAAAATTTACCAAACTAGTTTGCCATGTTATTGATGTCATGACTGGTGCCATTGTACTCAATGGAATTAGAAAAGGGAAAGTATATATAGTAGGTTTTAGCTCCACACAAATAGAGATTTGTTTGTTCAACAACATTATTGATAAAAGTGAATTATGGCATAGGAGGCTGGGACATTTAAACTATAAAATCATTAGTGAATTAGCAAAGAATATCCTAGTCAGAGGCCTACCAAAGGGTAGGTACTCTAAGGTTTCTCCATGTAGACCTTGCCAACTAGGAAAGTAGACCAAATCATCCTTCAAACAAATTGGTAAGGATAACTCCCCTAGGATTCTCTACTTACTGCACATGGATCTCTTTGGTCCTATATCCACTCAGAGCTTAGGTGGAAAGTCTTATACCCTAGTCATTGTGGATGACTATTCTAGATTTAGCTGGGTATTCCTTCTAAGGGCTAAGTCTGAAACCCACAAGATTCTCTCAAGATTCATAAGACAGATTCAATCTAAATTCAATACTTATGTTTCCATTATCAGAAATGATCATGGGACTGAATTTGAAAATTAGTTAATCTGTAGTTTCTGTGAGGATGAAGGGATCAAGTAAAGCTTCTCAGCACCTAGAACTCCTCAACAAAATGGAGTTGCTGAAAGAAAGAATAGAACCTTAATTGAATCAGGAAGGACCTTGCTTGTAGAATTAGGATTACCAAAAACCTTCTGGGCTGAAGCAGTCAACACTGCAAACTATGTTCTGAATAGAAGCCGCATACACAAAACTAAGTTAAAAACTCCATATGAGCTTCTGAAGGGAAAAACACCCACTGTTAGATACTTTAAGACTTTTGGATGTACTTGCTTTATACTAAACAATGGGAAAGATCATCTTGCCAAGTTTGACAAGAAGTTTGATGATGGGATATTTCTAGGGTACTCATCATCTAGTAAATCTTATAGGTGCTATAACAGGAGAACTCTCAGAATTGAAGAATCCATGCATATTATATTTGATGAAACTAACATGCTTTTTAAAGGGGAGGAAACTTCCACCAGCCCTTTTTCACAGGAAAACAGCTGCATAGAGACTCAGCTTGAACAACTAACTCTAGAGAACACAGACAATGGGAAAGAAAACCAGCTACAGGAACCAAGTGAGGAATCTGAACAGGAATATGAAGAAGATTCAGAAAAGAGCAATCAAAACCAACTCCCACAAGGGAACATGGCTCAAGAAGAATAGGTGGGAAATGATTCTATTATTAATGAGGAAGAAGAGCCTCTGACAAATCCATGCAGGACAGGAATCAATATGAAAAATCATCCACAATCCCAAGTAATTGGAGACCCCAATACTGGAGTAAGAACAAGACACCAAGTCTCCAGTGGAATGATGATCCAATGCTTCTTATCACAAGTTGAACCAAAGAAGTTTGAAGAAGCAAATTGTGATCCTCAGTGGATTATAGCTATGCAAGAAGAACTAAGCCAATTTAAGAGAAACAAAGTATGGAACTTGGTTGAGAGACCAAGAAACTACTCAGTTATTGGTACAAAGTGGGTATACATAAACAAACTAGATTCCACTAGAGTAATTATCAGGAACAAGGCAAGACTTGTAGCACAAGGATACAGACAAGAAGAAGGAATAGACTACAACCAAACCTTTGCTCCAGTAGCCAGATTGGAAGCAATCAGACTTTTCCTTGCCTATGCAACTTTCATGAATATGAAAGTCTACCAGATGGATGTCAAGAGTGCTTTTCTGAATGGTGACCTTCAAGAAGAGGTGTATGTAAAGCAACCACCAGGTTTTATCAATCCTTCCTCTTCTAACTGTATTTATAGACTTAACAAAGCACTTTATGGTCTTAAGCAAGCACCTAGAGCATGGTATGACACTCTCTCTAACTTCCTTATAGAAAACTCTTTTGAAAGAGGAAAAGCAGATAAAACACTTTTCACTAGAACCCACAAGAATCAACTCCTTCTTGTTCAAATATATGTAGATGACATCATCTTTGGCTCAACTCATCCCAAACACTGTAAAAAATTTGCTAATCTAATGCAATCTAAATTTGAAATGAGTAGTATGGGAGAACTCTCTTATTTCTTAAGTCTACAAGTAAAACAAAACAGTGAGGGGATCTTTATCTCACAATCTAAATACACTAAAGAATTAATCAAAAAGTTTGGCATGGAATCAGCTTCTACCATGAAAACACCTATGGCAACTAATGCCATTATAGAAAAGGATGAAAAGGGAAAATCAGTAGATCAAAAGACCTATAGGGCAATCATAGGATCCCTTCTCTATCTAACAGCTAGCAGAACTGACATTATGTTTGCCACCTGCATATGTGCTCGATTTCAGGTTGATCCAAAAGAATCCCATCTCTCCTCTGTAAAAAGGATTCTTAGATACCTAAAGGGAACACCTGAACTAGGTCTATGGTACTCAGCAGAAACCAACTTTTAATTGACAGGTTTCTCAGATGCTGACTATGCTGGTTGTAGGGTTGATAGGAAAAGCACATCTGGCACTTGCCAATTCCTAGGTGACATACTGTTATCATGGTTCAGTAAGAAACAAACTTCAGTCTCAACCTCAACAGCTAAAGCTGAATATATAGCTGCTAGGAGCTGTTGCTCACAAATCCTATGGATGCAAAATCAGCTTCTTGACTATAAATTGGAAGTCAATAACTCTAAGATCTATTGTGATAGTTCTAGTGTTATATCCATAGCATCCAATCCAGTCCTTCATAGTAGAATCAAAAATATAGAGATCAGACATCACTTTCTTAGAGACAATGTAGAAAAAGGCAAGATAACCTTAGAATATATTCCTACAGACAGTCAAAGAGCAGACATTTTCACCAAACCTTTGGATGAAACTAAGCATACTTACTTCATCAGCACCATAGGAATGCTTGATGGAAGCTTGTAAACACCATTGTTGGGCAAATGAGAGCACTTGAAGTTACGTCGATTACCTATCGACGCACCGAAGAGAGGAACTCAATGCTGGCATTGATTTCTTACAGACAAAGATACGCCGATCCTTTCTCGACAGACTGTCGACAACAATTCGACGTAATGTCGACTTCATGATAAAATTGGAAACGAATCTTTCCTTCTTCTTTTGACGATTGGATTACCTAATATACCTCGACTTCTGTTTCCTTTTCGACGTTTCACCTTCTTTAAATAATACCTCTTATTTCATAACTCCTACTCTCCCAAATCGCCAAAAACTTCGTCTTCTACCTTTCTCTCTGCATCAATGGCGCCGACTCCTGCTCAATCTGCCATCATCAAAGCGATGAATGACGCCCTGGAAAAACTTGTGAATGAATTTCAGTCACGACTGATCAACTTCTCCAACGAGTGTGCCTCCATGTTAACCACTTGTGAAGCCAAACTGGCCGACATCTCTGCATCTATTCCCGAGCTTCATATTCTTCTTCAAGAACAAAATCTGTTGCCAAAAGGGTTTATATCATTTTTGCAGGATATAAACCAGGGGGAGAGTTGCTCCAGAAACCCCTCCAATCAGGTTCTCTATTACTCTTAAGCCTCATATTCTTCTCTATTACTCTTAAGCTCAGGGTTAATTCTTCTCCAATCTCTAAACCCTAAACTCCATTTCTTACTATAGGCACAAATCTTCTCCACTCACTCTGATTACACCTTCAAGGAGAAAAACCCATTTGGTATATCCTCATTCTACCATACAGAAGGAGACCATGCTGTGGATTCAACATTCAAAGCAGATGCCCCATATGTTCAGAGGGAGATTGTTGTAGTACAAAATACAGAAGTCCGGGGGGAGGAAGAAGCAGCTACTTCCGATGACCTGAAAGGGCAAGTCTGGATTGATACACCCCTTTGTGTGGAAGAATATCAGTATCACTCTCCTGGCTTCTCTGCCAGTCACATCAAACTTAGGACACCTCTACTTGAGGATGTTCCTCCAGAAGAAATTGAAGGAGAAAAACATTCTTCAGCAGAGTCTACCCTACCTGAGGACATTCTACCTCCTGTTGCAGAACAAACTCCTCCTCCTGCAAAAGTTCCTTCTCCAACTTATCTTCCTAAAGAGAAAACTCCACCTCCTCTACTACCTTTATCTCCACCATCAACACAACTTACTTCTACCAAGCAGTTTATAGCACCTACTCAAATCTTAACTAGGCAAAGTCCAAGAGGACAAATGAAAAGAAAAAGAGAGGTCATCCCTCACTGGCAAAAATATTCCAAAGAAGAAAGGAAAGAATATGCAAAGGAAAAGAAATACAGAAAAGCTTGTGAGGAGATAAAGAGGTTTGAAAAGATCCCTAATATCTCTCCTGACAGTACTGTAAAGGAGTACAATGACCCTGAAATGGAAAAGAGGAATATGAAATAAGAGAAAGAGACCTGTATGAATTTGAAGCAGCTATGAAAGAAACAGTGGATAAGAGAAATGCTTGGATAGAAAAGATCAAGAAGGGAATGACCAAAGAACAGATTCTTGCTGAACCATCCACCACAATTCCAAAGAAGTTGTTTGATGTTGAAGCATATCAAAAGAAAAATCCTCAGGCAGGGATTATCCTAGATAAAGGACAAAAGCACAAGAGGGGTATAGGGTGTTCAGAAGATATTTACATTCCCTATAAGAAGCCTAAAAAAGCAGAAGGATTAGACAAATGACATGATTCACCCTGGAAAGGGAAAGAAAAGATGTCTGAGATCCTTGAGAAACAGGAACCAGAAAAGAAAAGGAAATATAGGCCCAAGGTTGACAACAAGGGACCATCTGAGCCCAAACCTACACAAAAGAGAGAGAAACCTCATAGCATTACAATAGAAATGATTGATGAAAAGGCAGCAATTATCATTAGCAAGGGTTATTCCATAAATGACACTCTCCCTGATGCTGAAAAGAGCTTGGCAAAACTGCACACAATTATCAGAAATGTTCAGGAGCATCCTGATAGAGCCAGTCCCTACATTTTTGAAGCTGTTGAATAATTATCTAAGAAACTATACTCTGCCTTTGTTAATTTCATGTATAACAAGAAGTTCTTAGTTTAAACCTTGTGAAAGATACTTACTTGTTTATATGATTTCTTTCTTTTCTGATGAATGCTTGACAAACTTCTTTAATATATCAAAGTATTCCTTAGGCAAAAGGTAAAATTTCTCTCTGGTCTGGGTTAAGACAAATAAGGGGAGATTGTTGGGGAAATGATTTATCTTAACCCCTAGAAATGAGTAGAAAATGATTTCTCAGAGTGAAAAATTAGTTGAAGTAAAATATGCGTCGAATAGTAATCGACGCAACGTCGAAGTGTAGTCGACGCATCTCTCATACTGAGTCGAAGTAACTCTAAACAGAATTCGACGTAACCAAAGTCGACGTAACTCTAATTTCTAGTCGACGCACCCAGTAAAGTTGACGCACCTCAGTCGACCCTCCTTCCATATTTTCTTCTCGACGTCTAGCCAGGTTGAAATCGATGCTTACGTCGAATAGTAATCTACGCACGTTAATTTCCGTGACAGATTCAAAAACTCGCAAGATCTCTTTCCTTCTTTCTGTAGATCTGAATTTTAAGGAATTATATTATTCTTTTCTAGCCGTTCTGAATCAGTCTTTCCTTCTAAATGATTATTGGCTAATTTGATTAAGATTATTATGGACATTATTTGAAAATAGAATGATCTCTTTCCTTCTACAGATATAATGATTATGGAAACTTTTCTCTCTTACTATTTCTCTGACTGCTAATTGATTATTCTCCTATAGCAATATTTTTGAATAAACAGAGCTATAAAAACACAAGGAGGTCGGCAAAGAAAAACAACAAGTGATCCACTCCATCCACTTAAAAAGAGGAAAAGCTACTAAGTGAAAAGTGAGAAAGCTGAGAAAAGTGAAAGAGTGCTGCAGCAAAGAAAAAGCCTTCTTCTTCTTCCTCCTCCTGATGTTATACTGCTGCAAATTTCTGAAAGCTCTCACTGAAAGAGAGAAAGGCTTACAATCTCCTTCTCACTATAGAAGAGAGATTACATTCACTATACTTGTGCTTCTAATCTTCTTGCTAGGAAGAAGATTCCTTCTTACATAAATTGTTTCTTCTTCTTCTTATTCTTATTCTTATTTCAATTTCAATAGTGTAAGAGAGTTTTATGAATCTCTCTTCAAACAATTCAGTTGTAGTGGTTCTAAGAG
Organism: Dactylorhiza incarnata; assembly: GCA_033032865.1. Lineage (NCBI taxonomy): Eukaryota > Viridiplantae > Streptophyta > Magnoliopsida > Asparagales > Orchidaceae > Dactylorhiza > Dactylorhiza incarnata. Next base: position 6,032,483 of record JAWHQI010000033.1, on the reverse strand, counting down.
TCTCCTTATCAAAAGACTCAGGCTGGTTCTAAGAGTCTCCTTAACAAAAGACTTACTGCAAGATAGTGAATTCCTACCAAGGGGGTAGAAGAGTGGACTACCCAAAGTTTGGGGAACCACTATATTTTTTTGTGTTGTGCTGTGATTTTCTTTTTGCTATTTCTTTCTTTATTTGCTTAATTCTTGTTGGTGTGTGGGAAGCTTAAATATGTGAATATTACACACACATATATATATATATATTTGTTAACTTTGCACAAAATATTTTTAAATCTCTATTCACCCGCCTCTAGAGAATTCTAGTGAGGTTAACTGTGCACTTTCACATCTACTCTTCTACCACACTTGGTAGGATTCCACTATAGGTTGTTGATCAGGTGCCCTGCCACCAAGGGAGTTTTGATCAGGTGTCCATACACCAAGTGAGCTTTTGATCAGGTGATCTAACTCAACTACAAGTTTTTGATCAGGTTCCCTGCCACCAATGGCTGTAACTTTTGAAGGGAGTTATAACCCTTTATACAGTTAAAATAAAACAAAAATATATTGTTCTTCTCTTTCTGAGAAGACTCTAGTTGATCCTTGATGATGTTGAAGAGCTCCCCCTGATTTGATTAGGTTTGATGATCAGGTGAGGAAGCTTCTTCTCTAGATTGTAGTAACTCCTTTCTTCTTCTGTAGTTGAGATCCTGAGCAAATGATCTAGATTGAGTTTTTCAGGATGAAGATGATCTGCAGAGAAGAGTTAGCAAACAAGATAGATAATAATATGTTATTCTCTATCTTTCTCTTCTTTTTGCTTTCTCTGTCTGTATGTAATCTGGAGAGCTTCTCTCTCTTATGTTCACTTCATTTTTTTGTGTCGAAAAGGAAGAGATAAAGTCTCCTTTTATCAACTGGACTCCTCGAGAAGATAAACTGCCATCTTTAATTTAAGGTGTTCTGCAACAACTAAATCATTAATGTTCTGCAACAGCTATATCATTAATTTGTTCTGCAACGGCTATATCATTAATGTGAGGCAGTGATAATTCAAACAAATATATAAATATAAACTATTCAAAATATTGCTTTATCAGATATAGAATTTTAGTCGAGCTAAGAAATGAGAATATATAAAGCTGATAATATTTCGCCGATATCACTGATGAGTCCTGATCATATACACATTTATGGACTCATTTGGGCCGCTTTTCGAGTCATTCCACTGCACTTTAGCCCTGTTTCAACTCATATTTGATACTCCATGCTAAGTGCACCTATAGGCCCGTTTTTGGTGTTATTTCATGTTCTTCATTTTTAGTAGTTTTCATGCTTTGTTAAGTGCCACTTTCAGTGGCTGGATTCATGGTTGTGCTGGAACAGGAGTCGTGCAGGTGTTCCCGGTGCAATTCTGTACAGGAACACTGCGCACGATCGCTGGTTTTATTGCGCACGACCACTGGTCGTGCGCCGCTGTTCGTGCGCACTTAACATCAATTTTATGAGTTCTGTCTCGGACAGTGCGCACGACCACCTACGATAGTGCGCATGACCACCGGTCGTGCGCCACTGGTCGTGCGAACATGGTATTTTATAAATTTCTTACATTGCAGGCTCCACCCAGGTAGGCGCACGATCACAGACCTCCAGCGCACACGACCATTGGTCGTGCACCACTGATCGTGCGCACTATTTATTCCAGCGCCTATAAATTGACCTGCTCGCGAATTAGGTCGGATCCTCCGCATTTTCTTCCGCCAGTCCGCCGTTTCCTGCTCCAGAGCGCCCGATTTTGCCCCTCCATCGCCGCCCACCATCGGGAGGTGCTCCGGGCTTGTTCTTCACGCCATTCTTGAGCCGGAGCTTCCTCTCGGCCTCCTCCTTCATCCTAGAGCTTCAAGGAAGGTTTAGCCGCCATCGCCATCAAGCAAGAGGAAGTTTGCAACCTCTACCGGATCGTGACACGAAGAAGACGGGCTCATTGGAGAGTAGTGACAGCTCTCTCTACCCCGGACGTAGTTGCGGACCGAGCTTGGACGCGGATTGACAACCCGCCGATTCCAACCGTGAATCTACAACGAGACTTCGGATTCGGTCGATTTCTTGCCTTGTTCTTCTCTCATTGATGTATATGTAGCTAGAGCTAACATTATGATGAAGTAGCACTTAACTTTATTTGCATTTCTATACATTTCATGTCTATGTGAAATATTTTACTGTTTGAGTTGCTTGAGGTGCGCCCCATTCCATCCTCCATCCCGCCGTCACGTTTGTGTGCCGCACTAGCAATTGCTAGTGGCGTGCTTGTCGAGAGGTGCTTGCGACCCTCATCCGTATGCCTACTCTTCCATCCGCCTAGCGAAGCGTGGCATAGCGGCCCGTGTAATCCATCCCGCTTAACGAAGCAGCGCGCTCAAGGCCTGCATAGTTCGATTCTGCTAGCCTACTCGTACATCCGCCCAACGAAGTAGTGCGTTCAAGGCCTACGTAGTCTTCCATCCCGCCGAGCGAAGATTTGCATAGCGACATTGCATAGGAGTAGTTGTAATATTTTATTTTATTATTCACAAACCAAATCCCTTCCGTCCGCACTCCACCTATCGCTGGACTTCGATCTCAAGTCCTTCCTCGAAATCAAACTCCACCTTACTGTGTTCCTTGAGAGACCGACACTCGGGGATCTTCCCCATTATTATTACTTGCGCGACCGGTGCACTTGCCGAAATATCGCATCAAGTTTTTGGCGCCGTTGCCGGGGAACACAGTCGTGTGAGTTTTCTGGAGAGGGAGACGAGAGTTAGAAGTTCTTCCATTGTGTATAGTCCTCTTGTTATTTTGTTTGCTTTTTATTTAATTTTTGCTTTTCTTATTTTTATTAATTCCCACTTTCCTGTTTAATTTTTTTAGGCAAGTTGTTTCGAAGTAGTTTTAGTTGATTGTGTAGATTTTCTTGCAAAGAATTTCAATTTTTGTTATATCTGCATCCTTCAAAAAATGTATTCCTGGACCGAACCTAGCATTTATGACAAGATGAGCGCTTATATCGATCAAATGAGGGAATTAAATGCTACGTATCGTAAGGGCTTTGTTTGTTTAATTTGTAAAAGTGAAAATCATGTTTTGAAGGACTGCCCCAGTCTTTTACCTATTCCAATTCCCGACTGCAGTCCTTCACATCCTGATGATAATGTCCCTATCGCTCAGTCTTTACCCGTGGAGGGAATCGAGCCCTCAACCCCCGAGCTTATTTCTTGCATGGACTCTTCGCTCCCTGTATATGGCTTTACTACTAGTGATGACGATGATTCATTTGATGGCCAACAAGGTGAGATTTGGGAGCTCCATGATGAACCAGAGTGGGATGAGGAGAGTGTTCTCTCTAGTGGGGAGGTGCTTGCAGATTTTTTTGCGGAGGAACCTGATATTTTACTTTCTGATTCTGATGTTCCTCCAGTTTCTTTGCATGCTTTTTCTACACCTTTTTCTTATGATCCTGTCGAAGATTATTTGCAAAGTGATGTTTTGGACCTCCAAGCTGAACCGAAGTGGGATGACGAGGACGACCTTTCTGATGAGGAGTTGTGCACCTTTTCATTGGTGAAGGAGATCTGCCGCACCACTAATTCCTTCGAGTTCTCAAATGCACCTCGTTTTGATTCTTATGACACCGACAGTGATCAGGCTTGGGAACCTGCCAGGAGTGACACCGGGGCCACTCCTCCTTTATTTGAACCTTTTACTTCTTCATCTATTTTATTTCCTAATCATCCCTCTTTTAATGCTAATATTGATAAATTCATCCTTCCTGCTTCCTCGCCTACTTTATTGTCTGATATTTCATTTACCCCTCTGCAGGTGCATGAATATCTAGACCCATTTTTGGGCAATTCTGTGTGGCAGTCTTGGAAGGAAAAGCAAACGGCAATGATGAAATCCATCGCCTATTCCACCTCATCATCATTGCCTGCGTTTTCCTTGAAAGACTGGGTGCAGGGTGGTAAACGCTACTTCATCCATGACCGCAGATTGGAGGAAAGGAAGAGGATGAAGAAAGATGAAATATGGAGATGGAAAGCTCCTGATCCTCTTGACTGCTGTTGTTGGGTCTTCGGGCCCATCTCTTTTATTTTCAGTTACCACTTTAAATCAACGTACAGTTGATCTTTTTGGCATGCTTGTAATAATTAGGATATTTTAGTTTTCTCTTTTATGTTTAGACAATATTATTAACTACTTAATATAGGTATTAAGTCCAGCTTAAGGACGGTAAACAAAAGCGCTGCTGGGAGACAACCCAAGTTTTTGTTGCTTTTATTTTTCCCTAATATGCTCATAGTTTAGTTTTATATATTTTTGCGTGGAGTCTTTTGCCTGCAGGTGCGCGGCATTTTCCTTGGTGGTAGACTCTTGGAGCTAAATTTGCAGAGTTTAACGCCAATCTTCTGGTATGCTCATTTACTGAGCATTGGGTAACCTCTTCCCCTCTTCTTGCTTTAGATTGTAATGTTATATTATTTCCACGCATTGTATGTCATAAGTCTGGGGGTGAGTGTAACGAACTTTATTACCCACATGCCCGTGCACTACTTCATCTGCATACCAAAAGCAAATTTCGTTTTAACTTTTCAAAATTCAATAATTTTCAGCTTTTTCCATGCACATCACTACACCCACTTGAGCGCGTACTCACTTGTTTTGAGCGTCTTGGGTCAAACCCAATTTTTCATGTTCGATTGGAAAGTTTTTTTTTGTGCTGGCATAGGATTGAGTTGTGAAGTAACATGTCGACTCTTGTAGTGCTCCTAGTCGAGTGCTCGTGTTATGTGTAGAATTCGTGTAGAATTAGCTTTTTCTCTTGCATTTAGTTTTATAATTTCCTAATTGCGTGACTACTGTTTATTCTACTCGTAATTTGTGAATCCAGTAGAATCCGATGGTAGTGTAGGTGAGTGTGTATGTGATCACTAGTGATGTATTGCTCGATTCGGGAGGAAGGATATTCTTTCTCGGTGGCTAAGAACTTGCCCCTAGCGACTCTTGAAGCATGGGTATAGGTTAGTTCATTTGTGCAAGTGTGATATAGGCCATTCGTTGGCCCGGTTGAGCCTTTGCACCATTCCTACACGCTCTATCCTTGCTTAGCCATTTTGTTCCTAACCGCCACCTCTTGATTCAGCTCCACCTTCAATTCGCCAAAGCCAAAATGACTATCCTAATCGCACACCAAATTATGAGCTTAAGCAATTTTTGCATTTAAAAAAGGTTGGGTGTTGAAGCGGTGTATATTTGTGATTGTGGTGGAAATGCGTTATTGAAGATATATCTGCCTTTGTTATTAATTGTGCAAAGTTATAAAGTTGAAAAGAAAAAATGTGAAAAGAAATGAAAGTAAAAAAAAATGTGCAAAGGGATGTAAATAGGCGGTGTACACCCCCCATAAGTTCATGTTTAAGTCTGGGGGTGTGCTGTACACATTTTTATTATTGCTGGGATAGTGTTTTTATTGCAAGCTCATTTGGGTTATGTGTGCTAAGCCCCCACATTTATCATTGTTTACCACACCGTAGCCTAAGCCTAAATCATAACCTAAAGTACTATTGATTTGCACTTTGAACGTAACCAGTGTCGTGGAGAGAGTGTGAACGGGCAAGCTTATGGCCATCGACATTGATGGATTTCTTTGGAGGCTGTCCTAATCTCCGATCTTTGGCAATATTCCACTTAGTGATCAAGCTACTTTCTGCCTATGCATGACCGAAGGATTCACCGCGATTCAAATTACGAGTAATAATAATAAGTAGATACGCAATTTAGAAAATTTTAATCTACTTCGCATGTTTAAAAGATTTTTCTACTAAAGCTTCTACAAGCACGAGTAAGCGACTTCGCATAGTACTCCACATATTCAATTACTACGCCAGCTTAGGATTTTCCTAGTCCACATGGGAGATAGTTTGCTCGGGATGAGCAAACAAGTAAGTCTGGGGGTGTGATGAGTCCTGATCATATACACATTTATGGACTCATCTGGGCCGCTTTTCGAGTCATTCCACTGCACTTTAGCCCTGTTTCAGCTCATATTTGATACTCCATGCTAAGTGCACCTCTAGGCCCGTTTTTGGTGTTATTTCATGTTCTTCATTTTTAGTAGTTTTCATGCTTTGTTAAGTGCCACTTTCAGTGGCTGGATTCGTGGTTGTGCTGGAACAGGAGTCGTACAGGTGTTCCCAGTGCAATTCTGTACAGGAACACTGCGCACGATCACTGGTTTTATTGCGCACGACCACTGGTCGTGCGCCGCTGTTCGTGCGCACTTAACATCCATTTTATGAGTTCTTCTCGGATAGTGCGCACGACCACCTACGATAGTGTGCACGACCACCGGCCGTGCGCCACTGGTCGTGCGAACAAGGTATTTTATAAATTTCTTACATTGCAGGCTCCACCCAGGTAGGCGCACGATCACAGACCTCCAGCGCGCACGACCATTGGTCGTGCACCACTGATCGTGCGCACTGTTTATTCCAGCGCCTATAAATTGACCTGCTCGCGAATTAGGTCGGATCCTCCGCATTTTCTTCCGCCAGTCCGCCGTTTCCTGCTCCAGAGCTCCCGATTTCGCCCCTCCATCGCCGCCCACCATAGGGAGGTGCTCCGGGCTTGTTCTTCACGCCATTCTTGAGCCGGAGCTTCCTCTCGGCCTCCTCCTTCATCCTAGAGCTTCAAGGAAGGTTTAGCCTCCATCGCCATCAAGCAAGAGGAAGTTTGCAACCTCTACCGGATCGTGACACAAAGAATACGGGCTCATTGGAGAGTAGTGACAGCTCTCTCTACCCCGAACGTAGTTGCGGACCGATCTTGGACGCGGATTGACAACCCGACGATTTCAACCGTGAATCTACAACGAGACTTCGGATTCGGTCGATTTCTTGCCTTGTTCTTCTCTGATTGATGTATATGTAGCTAGAGCTAACATTATGATGAAGTAGCACTTAACTTTATTTGCATTTCTATACATTTCATGTCTATGTGAAATATTTTACTGTTTGAGTTGCTTGAGGTGCGCCCCATTCCATCCTCCATCCCGCCGTCACGTTCGTGTGCCGCACTAGCAATTGCTAGTGGCGTGCTTGTCGACGAGGTGCTTGCGACCCTCATCTGTATGCCTACTCTTCCATCCGCCTAGCGAAGCGTGGCATAGCGGCCCGTGTAATCCATCCCGCTTAACGAAGCAGCGCGCTCAAGGCCTGCATAGTTCGATTCCGCTAGCCTACTCATCCATCCGCCCAACGAAGTAGTGCGTTCAAGGCCTACGTAGTCTTCCATCCCGCCGAGCGAAGCTTTGCATAGCGGCATTGCATAGGAGTAGTTATAATATTTTATTTTATTATTCACAAACCAAATCCCTTCCGTCCGCACTCCACCTATCGCTGGACTTCGATCTCAAGTCCTTCCTCGAAACTCAGCTTGAAGTTCGTCGGGATGAGCTTGACATTTATATATCTGATCATTGATTAACTGCATAAAGAACTTTAATCGAGCGCTGCTTGGATTTCGTCAAACGCAGCTTCAGAGTCCTTTCGTCGAGCGCTGCTTGGTTTTCGTCGAATGCAGCTTCTTTGATATTTCGTCGAGCGCTACTAGCTTTTCGTCGATCGCAGTTAACTTATATTATTTTCTATCTTAATGAGATTTGATCTAGGTTTATACAAGATGTGTATTGATAGAAACTTAGACCATAAAGATGGATCCTAACTCAAATCAAAACTAGGGTTCCAACACTTAGCGGTGTGACTACCCATACATTAACATCTAATTGATAAATATTGCGTTGCGTGTACGTTGCGAATAATTTTGTGCGAACGTAAAATTTGGGAACATTGAGAGAGACGCGTGCATGTTCGTAACGATCGTGTCGGAGATCATAGCCTGCATTAATTTGGTATCAGAGCTAGGTTCATGTCATATTCTTAATTGACACCATCCTAAATTTTCTTAGAGCACGGGCACACACAATCGTCGCACCTTTTCGTGTTCAAAATTTCAAAATTTTAATTTCTGGTCTGCGAATAGCAGCCTAAATTCTCATTTTTCAGCGAAAAAAAAATTCTGGAAAATCTGCGTACAATTTTCTAAAAGAAAATAATAAAAAAATATTTTACTTACCTTAGTTATTAGGCGGGAACAAATTATTATTCTATAAAATTTCCTGGTCAGATTCATCGTTGTTCTGAAATTGTATGCGTACGAGACTAGGCACGGAGTATCCCACGTCCTCTTCCCAGATGACGGACGAGCGGGACACGAGTCATGGTCCAACAACTGTTGATGAACTCCGTCAGGAGTTTAATTATCAGTTAACCGACATTCGGGAGATGATTCATGAGATAAGGTTAGCCCAAAGGGCACCTCAAAATCAGGCAGCCCGCCAACAGGTAGAAGGGAATGTTAACAATAATAACATTCATGAACCTGCACCTCCTAATCCTGCAGTACGCCAATGTGACGAAGGGAATATTAATCATAACAATAATCCTGAACATGCCTCGCGAGCAACGTATGAGTTTGATATTACTAGGGTCGTGCGGATCAAACCACCATCATATGATGGGTTATGTGACCCCCAAGTTTTCTTGGATTAGGTTATGGATATAGAGTGCTACTTTCAGTGGCAAAATCTGACTGACGTGGACAAGGTGATCATAGCGCGTATGAAACTATTGGGTAGGGCGAGGACATTCTGGTTGAATGAGGAACAACGTCTAGGTGCGGTAGATGGAGTACCCCATGTTGGTTGGGCTGGCATAATGGTCGTATTGACCGATCAATACATTCCAACATACCATCGAATGCAAATGTTTGATGAGTTAGCTTCCCTTAGGCAAGGGAATCGTTCAGTCGCTGAGTACATGGGCCTCTTGAAGGACATGATGGTTAGGTGTGATGTTAGGGAGATGCCTGAGGTGACCCTTTCACATTTTCGTAAGGGGTTGAATCCCGACATTCAAGGTAAACTCCTTTGTTAAGGGCACACAGATTTAAGCACCACATATAACGCCGCATTGGATATTGAAAAGCACCTTGCTCAGGTCTCGTTCATTTCTGAAGAGTAAGTCTGTCTTAGGAACCTCCCCCCCTCCGTTAGCTCTAAAAGATAAGGGTAAGTTCCGGTCCAATGATTCGAAGTCGGTTGTCATTACCGCTAGGAATACGCGAAACCCATCCGGCGAGCGAGTTCCCGTGGGTAGGATTAGCAAGACGAATGCTACATGTTTTACCTGCGGTATTTAAGAACATTATGCTAGTGAATGTACCACTAAGCCCAAGCCCCTAGCATTGCTAGATACCTCCACTGAACCCGCCGAGCTCATGTATGAGGCCGGTGAAGACTCTGATTCAGAAGGAGTGTCGAACGACTTGGAGTATGACGTTAATATAATGGCGATGAGATGTATTTTGGCTAATCCGCGTGCTTCAGATGATTGGAATATGACGAATATTTTTTTGCTAAATTTTAAGAGCGGAGAGAAGTGGTGCAAGTTGATCATTGATAGCGGTAGTTGTATGAACGTGATTTCTGAGATTGCGGTTACCCGGATGATTTTATCCACTGAGTCTCACCCTCACCCATATAAGGTTGCTTGGGTTAATAAGACATCCCTTCCGCCAGCGAAGCGTTGTTTGGTACCCCTAACCATCAAGGCTTATTTTGAAAATGTTTGGTGTGACATCATCCTCATGAATGTCTGTCATGTGTTATTAGGACGACTGTGGCTATATGACCATGATGATACTCATTTCAGGTGTGCCAACACGTATGAGTTCAAGTTTAATGGCAAGACCATTATTTTGAAACCCACTGCACCTAAGGATCCTTCGGTTGCCTCTAAAGACACAATTGTGTCTGTAGAGAAAAAAACCTTAAGCTTGATTGGTAAGAAGGAGTTCGTGCGCCAGACATTTTTGGATGGTGTCCTCTGTGCGTTAGTTTTCTTACAAGCAAAGGAGGGCGTGTCTACGTTTGAGAGTTTACCGCCCGCGCTGCGGAATCTATCGGAAGAGTTTAAGGATGTATATCCAGATGAGTTACCGCCTATGTTGCCTCCCTTGCGCGACATACATCAGGCTATATATTTCGTTCCGGGTTCATCGTTACCCAACCTTCCCCACTATCGATTAAACTCTTCCGCACACCTAGAGTTACAAACGCAAATTACTGACTTGTTACAAAAGGGGTTCATCGTCATAATAAGAGTCCATGTGCCGTTCCGACATTGCTTTCTCCTAAGAAAGATGGCTCTTGGAGGATGTGTGTGGATAGTCGAGCTATAAATAAAATTACTATTAAATATTGGTTTCCAATCCCTCATTTGGACGATTTGTTGGATATGCTAGCCGAGCCACAATCTTCTCAAAATTGGATCTTAGGAGTGGCTACCACCAGATTCGAATTAGAGAGGGTGACGAGTGGAAGACAACCTTTAAATCTAAAGAGGTGCTCTATGAGTGGTTAGTGATATCGTTTGGGCTTTCCAATGCGCCTAGTACATTTTCTAGGATGATGACACATGTCTTCCAACCCTACATGGGAAAATTTATTGTGGTATATTTTGATGATATTCTCATTTTTAGTACGTCTACCATTGATCATGAGTCTCACTTGAGGACAATCCTAGCATCGTTACGTGCGGAAAAATTATTTGTCAATATTAAAAAATGTACTTTCTATGTTACGTCCGTAGAGTTCCTAGGCTATATTGTGAGTTCGGAAGGCATACATGTAGATCGAAAGAAGGCCCAAGCCATCAAGGATTGGTCGTAACCCACCAACATTCGTGATGTTCGGAGCTTCCACAGTTTAGCTATGTTTTATCGCCTATTCATTCGTGACTTTCGTAGTATCATGGCACCGATCACGGAGTGCATGAAAAAGGGTGATTTCACTTGGATGAAATCGGCCACTAAGGCGTTCAAAACGATAAAGGATAGGATGTCGGAAGCTCCTCTTTTGCGATTTCTGGACTTTGGTAAGGTTTTTGAATTGTCTTGTGATGCGTCTGGGATCGGTATTGGAGGCGTGTTGAGTCAGGAGGGTCATCATGTTGGGTACTTTAGTGAGAAACTTGCGGGTACCAAGTTGAATAATTCTAATTATGGCCACGAGTTTTACGCCGTTATTCGTTGCCTCCAACATTGGCGGCACTATCTTCTCCCTAAGGAGTTTGTTATCCAATCCGATCACGAGGTATTGAGATTTGTCAACTCCCAAAGTATGGTCAGCCCGCGACATGCTAAATGGGTCTCCTATCTTTAGGAGTACACCTTTATCATAAAACATCTTAAGGGAAATCTAAATCGTGTTGTGGATGCCCTTAGTCGCGTTTCTTTAATATTATCCACGTTAGAAGTGAAGGTCATTGGGTTTGAACGCATTAAAGATGAATATGTTCATTGCCCGGATTTCAAGGATCTCTATCTAGCCGCGCAAGACGACGCACCTACTACGATTTTTGTGTATTATATCCGTGACGGCTACTTATTTAAGCATGCCAAGCTTTGTATCCCTCGTTCGTCCCTTCGCCATTTCATCGTTTGGGAATTGCATAGTGTCGGACTAGGTGGTCATTTTGGGCGTGACAAGACCATTACGTTAGTAGAGGATATGTTTTATTGGTCGGGCCTTAAGTCAATGGTGCATAAAATTGTGGGGAGTTTCACACATGTCAATTAGCTAAGGGCAATAAAACGAACGCGGGACTTTATAACCCTCTTCCGATTCCTTCCATCCCTTGGGAAGATATTAGTATGAATTTTATTCTTGGTCTTCCTGTCAAGTTTAGGCGTCATGACTCCATTTTTGTGGTCGTCGACCGGTTCTCAAAAATGGCTTATTTTATTGCGAGTAATAAGACCGACGATGCGTCACACGTAGCTAAGTTATTCTTTAAGGCAGTCATTGGCCATAGGGGCGTCCCTAATACTATAGTCACTGATCGGGACGTGAAGTTCACTAGTTATTTTTGGAAGACCCTGTGGAGGATCATGGGCACCAAGCTCTTGTTTTCCTCGGCCTACCATCCACAGACGGATGGGCAAACGAAAGTGGTCAGTAGAAGTTTGGGTAGTTTACTCTGTTGTACGGTAGGTGACCACAAGGGTACGTGGGATCTCCTCCTTCCCCACGCCCAATTAGCGTACCATAATTCCAAAAATAGGTCCACATGATTGTCTCCAAATGAGATCGTGCACGGATATAAGGCACCGGTGCCACTTGACTTTATTTCGTTGCCTCCATCATATAAGTCAAGTCAATTTGCACAAGACTTTGTCTCTCATGTCCATAATTTACATAAGCACATTAAGGACGCGTTAACTACACAATTCACATCTTATTAATCTCATGCTAATGTACATAAGAGGGCATCTCACTTGAAAGTTGGCGATTTGATTATGGTGCGTCTCATCCCTGAACGGTTGCCTTTGGGCACCATAAAAAAGTTAGCAAATCAGCGAGCGGGTCCTTTTCGAATCTTAATGTGATTAGGAGAAAATGCTTTTCTTTTGGAGTTACCCACTGATTGGGAAATCTCCCATATTTTCAATGTTTTGGATTTAACACCATATATTTTTCCACCACTTGAAGTAACCGACTTTCTGTTTGGTTCCACTACATTTTCTAATGGGTTGGGGGGTGAGCTTGTTCCCGGTTCGCTCTCTTCTTCGGTTCCTACTGGAGGTGCGTTGAATGTTGATGGCGGAAATTGTTCTCCTATTTGCCTAATGCTTTTCCAAGGTTCCCCCAAACAACTTTTGTGCCTGACAGGATCCTCAGAGATGAAGTGCTCTCCTCTCCTAGTGATGACAGTCGCCGCTACTTGATTCATTGGCGTGATCGTCTGGCCTCCGATGACTCGTGGATTCCAGAATCGGAGGTGGCTCTTTTGGATGATGCTCTTCTCTGCCACTACCTTCAGGACAACTCATCCGTGATGAGTACTTTTGAGCGAGGGAGGATTGATGGCGACAACAACCCTCAACATGAAGATGTTGGTAACGGCGCGCTTACGGATGATGGAGCATCTCCAACCAAAGACCTACGTCATGACGAATGCCATCGCCGTTACAACCTTCGTCCGCGGCGCAAGATTAATAATTAATAAGTATAAATAATTTATTACAATTATTAATTAAAATTTTATCAAGCTTTGTCTTTTATTTTGGACTTTGTTTATGTCCATGTTTTATTTTAATTTTGAACTGCGTATAGCCTTGCTCATGTTTTATTTTAATTTTGGACTGCGTTTAGCCATGTTTGTTGGCTAGCCTATAAAGGGCTTTCATGTATTAGAATTTTGGATATTGAATGATAAGAATTTCGAAACCCTAAAGCCTCCTCCCTCTCTCTAGCCAAACTCCCACCTTCGCCCTCTTGAAATTTTTGCCCCCTTATTTCTCTTAGAGAAATTTTAGCCCCCTCTCTCCCTCTCTTCCTCTCATTTTTGTTCTCCTCTACGACTCTTTCTCACATCCCTCTCTCTTTTCTCTCTTGCTTGCAACACGAAGGATCTCATATCCCTTTTTCTTTCAAAGAATTCGGCCAACCATAATCTTGCTCTTTAAAGATTAAATTCAAGGTGTTGGTGCTAGTTCGTGTGGATCTTGGATCCGGCGTGAAGCGAATACGGAGGACGAGTTTCTCTCCAAACGATGCGTCTCCGATGGGGCCATTGAAGAATGAATTTGGGTGAGTGCATGCTTGAGGATAATCCCATCTCAAGCGGGGTAACGAAATTTCTACTCGTGAGATCTCCCTCTTGTTAATTTCTTGTGGTGGTAATTTTGGCATGATCTTCGAATCACTTGAATAGTAGTGGTTTTCTTCGATCGATTTGTGCGTTCTTCTTATTTCCTTTAATTTTTGAAGAGGATTGACGATCCTTAACTTTTTGTTTGGAGAGATCTACCTTTTTGGAATCGTAATTTTTGGTGGATCTCTTTTGGTACAACTCAAGCTCGTTCGGACCGGGTGGGTCCTTTTAGTCGGGGAGAATTTTGTCCTATAGCCATCTATTAAACCTCTAGCGGTGTGACTACCCGTACGTTAGCATCTAATTGATAAATATTGTATTGCGTGTACGTTGCGAATAATTTTGTGCGAACATAAAATTTGGGAACGTTGAGAGGGAACGCTTGCGTGTTTGTAACGATCATGTCGGAGATCGTAGCCTGCATCACTAGGGTAAACACAAAATCGCTAGTGGATCTACTATCAACAATTTCTAAGCACCAGGAGGCGTCAGAATACCCCTCAAGCACAGGAGGATGTCCATTGTAACATAAAGCATACTTCTCAGTGTACTTTAAGTATCGCATTAGCCTTTCTAAGGCATCTCAGTGGTCCTTCCTAGAGTTACTTGTAAATCTACTTAACATGCCGACCATAATGGCTATGTCTGGTCTAGTGCAGGTTGTAGCATACATGAGACTACCTATGAGTTTGGAGTAATCCAACTGTCTAATAGATGAACCTTCATTCAGTTTCAGTCTATTGTTATAATTGTATGGAGTCTCACTATTTTTGCTATTAACGTAACCCCACTTCTCAAGTAGATTTCGAATGTAGTGACTCTGACTTAGGGTAATACCCTTTTCAGTGAAGTTCACTTCCACTCCTAGGATGGTTTTCACCACACCTAAGTCAGTCAAGCTAAATTGTGTCGTCAAGGAAGCTTTCACGTCTTTCACCTCAGACTGATCAGTGCCCAGAATTAGCATGTCATAAACATACAAGCATATAATTGCAACTTTATTTGAACTTGTTCGAACGTACAGACATTTATCTGAAAAGCTGGATTTAAAACCCAAAGCTTTAACACAAGTGTCAAATTTTTCATGCCACAATTTGGGTGCTTGCTTCAATCCGTAGAGTGACTTAATCAACTTACAGACCTTATTCTCTAGACCTTCTACGACAAACCCTTCAGGTTGGTGCATATAGATCTCTTCGGTCAGATCTCCATTAAGAAATGTAGTCTTGACATCCATCTGATGAACTGTAAAGTGTTCAATAGATGTTATCGTGAGAAGTATCCTAATTGTCGCATAGTGACAAACAGGTGAGTATATATCAAAGTAGTCTATTCCACTCACTTGAGTGAAGCCTTTTGCAACTAGACGTGCTTTGTATTTTGCAATACTCCCATCAGGATTAAGCTTCTTCTTCTGAACCTATTTGTTTCCAATGGTCTTAGCCCCTTTGGGCAAGTCAACTAGTGTCCATGTATTATTCTGCATGAGAGAGTTTAACGCTTCATCTATGGATTCTTTTCATAATAGAGAGTCTCGAGATCGCATCGCTTCCTTATAGGTGAATGGATCAGCTTCAACTTGGTAAGTCACGAAGTCTGTACCGAAGCTTTTAGGCATTTTCTCTCTACTAGATAGCCTTCTGGTATTTAAACCACTCGTATCGACAGGCTCAGTGTCAGCGTTACATTGGTTTGGCTCAGTTGGAGGCTCAAGACTATTGTCTGACAGACCTAGAAGCGTCAGGTTCTTATCCTTAAGGAACTTATCCTCAAAGAAGATAGTGTCTCTATATTCTATTACAGAGGTCGATGAGAGATCTTGAAATCTATCTGCAGCACTATACTTTGCACATCTTAAATAGACACACGTATTTGTCCTAGGTCCAATCTTAGCTCATCTAAGGTTAGGTATCCTAACATAAGCGATACAACCTCAGGTCTTAAGATTATCAAATCTAGGATGTCTCTTAAACCAAAGCTCATAGGGTGTCTTAGTCAACTTAGCATGAGGAACTTTATTAAGAATGTGATTTGACGTGAGGACAGCTTCACCCCAATAGACCGCAGGCATGCCAGCAGTCAACAACATATAATTCAACATATCAGTTAAAGTTCTATTTTTCCTTTCAGCGATATCATTGGATTGGGGGGGGGGGGGGGGGGGGGAATAAGGGGCAGTGGTTTCAGGGATTATGCCATTGCTGGCAAGGAAATATCTGAACTCCCCCGAGATGTATTCTCCTTCTTTATCACTCCTTAGCCTTTTGATTTTTATGTCAAGTTGATTCTCAACCCTATTTTTGAATATACGAAATTTTTCAAAAGCTTCATCTTTGGTTTTAAGTAGATAAATGTGACCAAATCTAGAGTAGTCATCGATAAAGGTTATCAGATACTTCTGATCGTCTCGTGTGACAAAACTTTTGTAGTCACATATGTAGGAATGCATTAACTCTAGCAATTGTGTGCCCCTAGAAACCTGACTAAAATGTGTTCTAGTTATCTTAGTTTGAGCACAAATTTCACATTTGTCGAATCTAATTTTTGTATCTAAAGGGATGTCGTGAGTTCTAGCTAGTAGGAGTAGTTTTCTATAATTGACGTGTCCTAGTCTTGCATGTAAAGTCTTAGGATCGATCAAATTAGAACTAACCTGATTGACTATTTCGTTTGCTAGACTCAACCTATACATTCCGTTGACGACATACGCACAACCAAAATAATGCGAGTGAACCATCAGCGTTACTCGACCACCACTAATATTAAATGACATACTAACATCACATAACAAGCTAATCGAAACTAAATTAGCAGCTAATGAGGGTATAAATTTAATATTTTTCAAAGTAAGAGTTTTTCCTGAGGAGAGTGTCAAGGTAACATTGCCAACCTTCAGCACGTCAGCTACTCCTCCATCAACAATAGTGACAGTTCGGACTGCAGTGACATCCTCCAGAAGCCCAGAATTGTTGCAGACGTGGCATGTAGCACCTGAGTCTAGACACCACTCGGTACTGGCCTTCCCTTTACCGACCATGGCAACAAAGTCGGTAGGCGCAGTCTGATGAACCATATTGGCTCTGCTATTAGTCTCTGGTATGCTAGAGTCACCTCTCTTTGGTTGCTTACACCCGAAAGCGCAGTGACCCCACTTGTTACAATTGTAGCACTTGCCTTTGAATTTCTTCGCCTTTTTGCTTGTATACACAATTGCGGGTGCACTGGGTAACGGTCTAGTATTTCCAGGCTTAAACTAAGACTTAGGATGCGTGACTATGTTGGCAGCAAAGGACTGCTTGCTAACTGTCTCCATAACACACCTAGTCCGGTTCTCATCCTCAATACAAATAAAGCGCTTGAGGTCTTTTAGACTGACCTGCGTTTTCTTCCGATACATCTCCATTTTAAAGGAGTACCACGCCGATGGGAGCTTGAAGATGATGGCTCCTGCAACAAAACCATCTGGCAGTGGAATGTTCTCACTATTTATCTTGTCCACCAGATTCTCAAAGTCGGCGACCCGTGGAAGGATTTCCCTTTCCTCAGTGAAGGTGAAAGCCATGAACTTATCCACCAGGTGCATCTTGGACATGTTTTCCTCTTCCTTGAACTGCTCCTCCAGAGCATCCCAAATTTCTTTTGTAGTCTTCAATTTACTGTATGTCTCAGTAAGCCTGTTGGAGAGACAGTTCAATAGGTAGTCGCGACAGAAATCTCCGTCCTCAACCCACTAGGCCTCGCCATCAGTCCCAAGAATTTCAGCGCGAATAGATTGAATGGTGTAAAACACGTTCATGTACTTTATGCCGAACCGAGTGTTCCTCTTCCAAGCACAAAATTCAGAATTGGAGAATTTCACCAACTTGATCATCGGAACGGGAGTATTCCCTTTCGACATTATGTCTCTCTCCAAATAGTAGATTTCCACTAGCAACCAAGATCACAAGCAGAAAAGCTAGAAAGATATCACCTGAAAATCGTGCGGAGACGACGAAATCTTCGTATCCAATCCAAAAACTTGATGTGTTCCTCTTCTCCGGCTGAACATGTAACATCCCCCAAACAACTAGACCCCCAAGTTGGTTTTGTCATGACTAGGTCATGACAAAACCATAGGAAGAGCTCAAGACCCTGTGAGTTTGGGTGAGAAAGGGAAAACCCAAGTGGTCTGCAAATAGTAGTTTTGAGATACCTAGCCTAAGGTTGGACTTTAGGGTCTCAACTTGAACCTTGACCCTGTTTGAACAACCCTATTTCTGATTAGGGCTAAGATCACTATATGTTGACTAAGGACAAAGTTGACCCCAATGTATAGTTTATGGGTCAAGATTTTTGGCTGTTAGAACTAGAGAATTCATTCAGATTCTGCGTTCGACGAACTCCACACTGCGTTCAACAAACGGCAAGCTCTCTGCGTTCTATGAATGACAAGCTCTCTGTGTTCAATGAACGACATGTTCTCTGCGTTCGACGAATGGCTATCTGCGTTCGACGAACGGCGCTCTGCGGTCGACGAAAGATGTTCATTCTGCGCTCGACGATCCATCCAGGCTCAGCTCTCGATGAACCCGTCTCAGCTGTCGAAGAATTTGTCTAAGTGCAGCGCTCGACGCTTTTACTCAAGCTCAGCGCTCGACGCTTTTAATCAAGCTCAGCGGTGGACGAATTTATCCAGGCTCAGCGGTCGACGAATACTTCCGTTCAACGAACTCCAGTCTGCATTCGACGAACACATTCAGATTGACGAAAGTTCTCACAGATCAATAAAATTAATTATTCCAGCAAGATTAAATTGAGGTCGACGAAGTAAATGTTGTGTTCGACAAAATCTTGAGGTCGACGAATCTGCGTTCGACGAACTTTGTTCAGATCGAAGAATTCTTATTTAAGCTCAGAAATTTCAGAAGGATTATACTTATTTCATTCTCTGATCTCAGATCGACGACATCAACGGCTCTTTCTATCAGATCAAGTAAGGAAAATATATTTCCTTTATTATTCCAAGTTTATAGTCGTTGACATTTCCTCGGAAAAGGACATATTCATGGAAAAGGAAAGAGAATACGGCGTGACATTTGCAGTTCCCTGAAATATGCCTTCAGAAAAATACAATCCTTAATATAAGGAATTTGCATTTAATTTCTGTCAGTGATTTCAAAAGAAAGAAGGAAGAAGATATTACAGAATAATTTTACAGCTGTTTTTACATGACAATCAGTACAGAACTCATCAATACAGCATCACAGAAAAAGGAAAGAAGAGGCTGTCGAGTGAGAAAGAAATATAGTAGAAAAGAAATTAAAATAACTCCTTCTTCCTCCTCAACACTCTACAGTGAATAGAACTTCATCTTCTTCCTCCTTCAGCAACACACTTTTTCTGAGAACATCTTCAACACTATCTCTCAGATTTCTTGCTGCAAAATAAGAATCAAGAAAGGAGAAAGTTTCAGGAAGAGAAGAGAAAGAAGAACAAAAAGAACATCATCTTCTTCTTCCTCAACAACAACATTTTCACTTCAACTGAGAACTTCAATTCTTCTCTCAGTCTTTTGCTGCAAGTCCAGATCTTCAAAAGAGCAACAACAACCTGAGAAGCACTCTTGCCTTTCAGATTTATCTGCTACAGGAAGATCAATTCTTTCAAAGAAAAGATCCAACAAAATCAACTGTCAAACATCTTCAATCAGACAGAGGAGTTCTTTTCAACATCAAATCCACTAGAGTCTTCTCTATACATCTTGACAGAGAAGAACATCTAAACCCCTCTCTATCCCATTCTGTACAGGGTTAAAACTCCCTTCAAAAGTTTACCCCATTGGTGGCAAGACACCTGATCAAAAAATCTAGTTGGTTTTTGGGCACCTTATCAAAAGCTCATTGGTATGAGGGAACCTGATCAAAAATCCTAGTGGATTCCTACCAGGGGTGGTAGAAGAGTAGACGTACCCAAGTTTTGTGGGGAACTACTATAGCTCCTTGTGTCTTCTGTGTTTGAATTCTTTTCTGTGTTGTGATGTGTGCTGTTTTCATTATTCATTTTATTTCAGTTTTTATTTATCACTCACTCTATACACATATACTTATATCAGTATTTTCAATTCCGCTATAAAACTAAGGGAAAAGTTATAAACTCTATTCACCCCCCTCTAGAGTTAATTTAATATCTAACCTCCACTTTCAATTGGTATCAGAGGGAGGTTGATCTTATTTACAGGCTAACACCTGGATCATAAAGATCAATTAGATCTTAGATTATTTTAGAGTTTTCATTCCATTTTTTTTGTTTAAAAACTCATGGCACAAAACAAAGAGTATTCAAGCACAATACCTCCTATGTGCAATCTCAGTAAGTTTGCACTGTGGAAAGCAAGGATCTGGTTATATATGAACTCAATTGATGAAGAAATTTTTAATGTGATTTTGATAGGGCCTCCAACACCTACAGCAGCAGCAGCAAGTACTGGAACAACAACTGCCAACAATGTTGTGCCACCTCCTGAATGGACAGAAGCTCAGAAAAAGCAAAGGAGTGCTGATGCAAAAGCCATGAACATTCTGGCTCAAACAATGTCTGATGACATATTTTAAAGAGTGGTGGAATGCACCTCAGCAAGAGAAATATGGATTTCTCTCAACAACATGGTTGAGGGATCTGCTGATGAAAGGAAAGACAGGAGATCCCATCTCATTTCTCAGTATGAGAACTTCAAGAATGGAGAATTGAAACAGTAGCTGACATGTACAATAGGCTCAGCCTCATAATAAATGAGTTGAAGACCTTGGATAAAGTAATCTCTATCACTGAGATCAATGTCAAGATCTTAATGTGCTTTCACAACACATGGGATTCAAGAATCTGGCCTATCAAGGAAGCCAGAAGTCTCAATGAGATCACCACTGAAACTTTGTTGGGCAAGCTCAAATCCTATGAGCAGCTCATCAAATCCAGGGAAGCTGAATCATCCACTTCATCTCCAGCAATAAAGAGAGAAAAAAGCATAGCTTTCAAAGCATCAGATGAAGAAGAAAAATCTCAAAGGGATGAGGAGTTCATGAGCCTACTTGTCCAAAGATTCTACAAAATGGCAAGAAAAGATTTCAGGAAAAAGTCATCCAGGAGCCATGAAAAGCCAATGTATGACAAGTTAAATTCTAAAGCAATCATTTGTTATGGTTGCAGGAAACCTGGACATATCCTGCCATACTGTCCAGAAAATCAAAACAAAAAGGACAAGAAGGAAAAGAGAAAAGAAAAAGAGGAAAGAAGACACTCCAGCAAGTCTTCCTCCCACAAGCACAAAAAGAAGGGAAGAGTATTTGTAGCAGAATCCTGGAGTGAAACTGAATCAGAACAGTCATCCAGTTCTTCAGATGATGAAGAAGAAACAAAAGAGAATGATCAGTGCCTGATGGCAATTTATGACTCAAGCAGTGAGTCAGCAGATGCTTCTTCATCCAGTGATGATGAAGATAGTGAAGAAGAGAAGAACTTCTGCATGATGGCAATCAATGCCCAGCCAACAATTCTGATGAGGAAAAATTAGAATCAGAAGCAGAAGATGATGCAGATCAGGTAATATCTAACTTTGATTTTACTTCAGTTTAATTCAAAGCTGAATTCAAGGTTCTTTGCTTAGACTCAATCAAATCTGAGAAAGAAATAATCTCACTCAGACTTAAGCTAGCTGAAATGAATCAAATAAGTGAAGAAAATGTAAATCTTAAGAAAGATTTTGCTGCCTCCAGGGAACATATTGTTCTCATTGAGAGCAAGTTGTCTGAAGCCAAAAAGTTTGAAGAATCCCTAAATGGGAGAAGCATCAAAATGATGGACATTACAAGCACAGTAAATGCTAGACTTAATAGCAAACTAGGCTTGGGTGCTTCATCAAGTGAGCCAACTCTAATTAAGAAGAACATACTCTCTACACCTATAAAATTCATCTCTGCTAAGAGCAAAGAGGTTGTAGGAGTAAATAAAAACATTTCAAGTAAGAGTATCGAGAATAGCAGAATTCAGCAGAATTCGTCTAACGGAGCTCGTCGAAATGTAACCACTTCATCGAACGGAGCTCGACGAACTCTGAAGACAGATTTTCTATATAGTAATTATATGAACGGGGCTCGACGAAATATCAGTCATTCGTCGAATGGCGCTCGACGAACTCAACCCAGTTCGTCGAACAGAAACTATACAGAAAATCTGAACAATTCTCATTCTTCACATTCTAAGAATCCTTTCACTGAATGGATAATACCTCCAAGGAGATATCATCCACAAGGTTACAAGGACCAACCTGAAATGTCCTTTATTTCAGATTTTTGTGGAAATATAAAAAGACCCAAGGTAATCTGGGTCAAGAACAAATAGATTGTTTTCTTGTTTTTGCAGGTACACAGCTGTCCAAGAATAAATGAAAAATGGTATTTGGACAGTGGCTGTTCAAAACATATGACAGGAAACAAGGCCAACCTGAACAACTACAAGGCAAAGCTTGGACCAAAAGTTATATTTTGGAGACTCCAACTGTGGACAGACTAAAGCCTATGGAAAAGTCAAGGTTGGAGAAGTCACCTTCAAAGAGGTAGCTTATGTCAAAGGACTAAAGCACAACCTCATCAGCATAAGTCAATTATGTGATGAAGTGTATCAGGTAACCTTTAATAAATTGAAATGCCTTATTAAATCTGCTGATAATGTTATTGTTTTATCAGGTATTAGGCAATGTAATATTTACTTAGTGAATTTCAATTCATCTACATCAGAAATTTGTTTATTTAATGAATTAAGCAAACCTAGTGAACTTTGGCATAAGAGATTAGGACATGTAAACCTTAGGACCATTGCTAAATTATCTAAGGACAATCTTGTTAGAGGTTTACCTTTAGGTTCATACAAGAATGAAGATCTTTGTAGGGCATGTCAACTAGGCAAGCAAACTAAAAATAGTTTTAAATCATTATCTAAAAGTGATTCACCTAGAATCTTATATTTGCTACATATGGACCTTTTTGGACCTATTGCAATAAAAAGTTTAGGGGGGAAGTCTTACACTCTAGTTATTGTAGATGACTTCTCAAGATTCACTAGGGTGTTCTTTTTGAGAGAAAAGTCAGATAACTTTAAAGTTCTTACAGACTTTCTTAAGAGCATAAAGATTGAGTACTCTACTGAAGTTGCATTGATCAGAAGTGATCATGGAACTGAGTTTGAGTCTCTTCTCATGCAAGAATTCTGTGAGAAGGAAGGTATCAACCATTGCTTCTCAGCTCCTAGAACTCCTCAACAAAATGGGGTAGTTGAAAGGAAAAATAGAACTTTAATTGAATCAGCAAGAACATAACTTGCAGATGCTAATTTGCCCCTATCTTTTTGGGCAGAGGTTGTTAGCACAGCAAACTATGTGCTAAATAGAAGTTTGATACACAAACTTAAGGGTAAGACTCCTTATGAACTACTTAAAGGGAAAAAAACCTAAAGTTAGCTATTTTAGAGCATTTGGTTGTAAATGTTTTATTCATAATAATGATAAGAAATACCTTAGGAAATTTGAACCAAAATCTGATGAAGGAATTTTCTTAGGCTATTCATTAGTCAGCAAAGCATATAGGATTTATAATAAATCTTCTCTTAAAATAGAAGAATCTATGCATGTTTCCTTTGATGAAACTAATATGTTTTATAAGGAGAAGAATTCTTCCACCATAGAAAATCTACAGGTACCTACACAATGTGAGCAGCTAGATCAATTAGCTCTACATAAAGAAGGATTTCTAAAACCTGAACAACATAATGCTGAAGAAAGTGAAGAGGAAAATTACCCAGATTTTGCTGACAGTTCAAATCAGATTACATCAGATCATCCTCCACATGATATAGCAGCTGAACAAATTCCCCAAGTGGAAATTATTGCTGAACCCACTCCAACTGTTGATCCCATCACAGTTAGAGATCACCCAATATCTCAAATTATTGGTGATATTTCAGCAGGTGTGCAAACAAGACATCAAGTAAATCAGAATATGATGCACACTTGTTTTCTCTCTCAGATTGAACCTCAGTCCATACAAGATGCAGAACAAGATCCCAACTGGATCATTGTTATACAAGAGGAGCTCAATCAGTTTGAGACAAACAAAGTTTGGGAATTGGTTCCTAGACCAAAGAATTATCCAGTTATTGGAACTAAGTGGGTCTACAGGAATAAGCTAGATGCAGATGGAAACATTGTGAGAAACAAAGCTAGACTAGTAGCTCAAGGATACTCACAAGAAGAAGGAATAGACTATGATCAAACTTTTGCACCAGTTGCAAGGTTAGAAGCAATCAGAATTTTCCTTGCATTTGCTGCATACAAGAAATTCAAGGTTTATCAAATGGATGTAAAGAGTGCATTTCTGAATGGAGAAATAAAAGAAGAAGTCTATGTGGAACAACCACCAGGTTTCATCTCTCCAACTCACCCTTCTTTTGTATTTAAGCTTAAGAAAGCTCTCTATGGTTTTAAACAAGCTCCCAGAGCATGGTATGAGGCTTTAGCTAGTTTTCTCTTAGAGAATAAATTCTGTAGAGGCATAGTAGATAAAACATTATTTTTCAGGATACATAAAAATCAAACTTTACTAGTTCAAATATATGTAGATGATATTATCTTTGGCTCTACTGATTCAAACTTATGCAAAAGTTTTTCTAATCTAATGCAATCAAAATTTTAAATGAGTAGTATGGGTGATCTATCATACTTCCTTGGTCTTCAAGAGAAGCAAACTCCAAATGGAATCTTCATATCCCAATCTAAGTATGCTAAGGAATTAGTGAAAAGATTTGGTATGTCTGATTCTTCCACCATGAAAACACCCATGCCCTCTAATGCTATTGTTGATGCTGATGAATCAGGGAAACCTGTTGATCAGAAAGTATATAGAGCAATTGTTGGCTCTTTACTTTATTTAACAGCTAGTAGGCCTGATATAATGTTTGCTACATGTATTTGTGCTAGGTTCCAAGTTAACCCCAAAGAATCTCACCTAATTTTATTAAAAAGAATTTTGAGATGTATAAATGGTTGCCCTAATCTAGGACTTTGGTATCCAACAACATCTGAATTTGAATTAACTGATTATATTGGATGCAGAGTAGACAGGAAAAGCACATCAGGAACTTGCCAGTTTCTTGGTGATAGGATTGTGTCTTGGTTTTGTAAGAAACAAACATCTGTGTCTACATCAACAGCTGAAGTTGAATATATAGCTGCAGGCAGTTGCTGCTCACAGATATTGTGGATACAAAATCAGCTCCTAGACTATGGTGTCAAATTAAATAATTCAATTGTATTTTGCGACAATACTAGTGCAATATCTGTAGCACAAAATCCAGTTCTCCATAGTAGGACTAAACACATAGAAATTAAGCACCACTTCCTTAGAGTAATGTGGATAAAAACAAAATTTGCCTACAATTCATCTCTACTGATTTGCAAAGAGCTGAAATTTTCACCAAGCCCTTGGATGAAAAGAAACATATTTTCTTTATAAATCAGTTGGGAATGATAGATGGAGATTCAATATGATAAACAATTAAAATTTCTACTTATCCCCTCATTCCTTATCATATCAAACTAAGTTTTTTTATTATTAGGTAAATGCCTACATAATTATTTCTCTTTCTAGTTCCCCTTTGCAATTGATCTCTATTTTATTATGCAGGAATAACAACAATATAAATCTTGCATCCTTCCCTACCTCCATAAAATGTCCCTTCTTCAAGGGGCCTAGCTTCAGCCTTCCTG
The DNA here is from genome assembly GCA_033032865.1 of Dactylorhiza incarnata. Taxonomy (NCBI): domain Eukaryota; kingdom Viridiplantae; phylum Streptophyta; class Magnoliopsida; order Asparagales; family Orchidaceae; genus Dactylorhiza; species Dactylorhiza incarnata. The sequence continues at coordinate 6,006,902 of JAWHQI010000033.1, read as the reverse complement.
AAACTAGGCAGGGGGAGAAGTTTTCATGAACAAGCTTCATTTGATGTAATTACTCAGGGGGAGTTGTTCTATGAACTAAGCAAGGGAGAAAGATGAAGAACCTCCAGTCTCAGGGGGAGACACTCTCAGGGGGACTAGCTGTATGAAGAAGCTTGATAAAGCTCACAACAGTTTGCTGTTTGCATTTTCTCTTTGCATTTTCTGTTTCAGAAACATTCAGTTAAAGTTCAGTTCAAGTTCAGATGCAGATATAGTACAGCTCAGAAGAAGAATTTTTGATATAGCAAATTCAACATCAGTTATTGCTACAGCTCAGCTAATCAGAATTATAAAGCTGTTTTGGATTTACAAGAAGCAACAGATAATAGATTCAGTTCAGAACAATTTCAGAAAGCTGATTAACATAGCCGATATAGTTCAGTTACAGATCAGAGTTCATAACAAGACAAAATCAGACAAAATCAGAATTCAGAAGGCAGAATTCAGAAAAATCAAGGTTCTGATTGTATTTCAATTAGTTTTGTTTTAATTAAAATATTTCAAAAACTCAGAGTACTATTCATTTTATATCTGATAAAATATTCAAAATATATCAGATATATTCATGCTCTGTTGTTTTTGATGTATTAGTATTTGTTTATTTTCAATTTTTTTGTCAAATAGTGTCCTAACCCAAATAGGGGGAGATTGTTGGAACAACACTATTTCTGATTTGGACTAGGATCACTATATGTTGACTAAGGACAAAGTTGACCACAATGTATAGTTTATGGGTCAAGATTTTTGGCTGTTAGAACTAGAGAATTCATTCAGATTCTGCGTTCGACGAACTCCACATTGCGTTCGACGAACGGCAAGCTCTCTGCGTTCGACGAACGGCAAGCTCTCTGCGTTCAATGAACGACATGTTCTCTGTGTTCGACGAACGGCTATCTGTGTTCGACGAACGGCGCTCTACGGTCGATGAAAGATGTTCATTCTGCGCTCGACGATCCAGCCAAGCTCAGCGCTCGACGAACCCGTCTCAGTGGTCGAAGAATTTATCTAAGTGTAGCGCTCGACGCTTTTACTCAAGCTTAGCACTCGACGCTTTTACTCAAGCTCGGCGGTCGACGAATTTATCTAGGCTCAGCGGTCGATGAATACTTCCGTTCGACGAACTCCAGTCTGCGTTCGACCAACACATTCAGATCGATGAAAGTTCTCATAGATCAACAAAATTAATTATTCCAGCAAGATTCAATTGAGGTAGATGAAGTAAATGTTGTGTTCGATGAAAATCTTGAGGTCGACAAATCTGCGTTCGACGAACTTTGTTCATATCGAAGAATTCTTATTTAAGCTCAGAAATTTCAGAAGGATTATACTTATTTCATCCTCTAATCTCAGATCGACGACAACAACGGCTCTTTCTATCAAATCAAGTAAGGAAAATATATTTCCTTTATTATTCCAAGTTTATAGCCGTTGACATTTCCTCGGAAAAGGACATATTCATGGAAAAGGAAAGAGAATACGGCGTGACATTTGCAGTTCCCAGAAATATGCCTTCAGAATAATACATTCCTTAATATAAGGAATTTGCATTTAATTTCTGTCAGTGATTTCAAGAGAAAGAAGGAAGAAGATATTACAGAACAATTTTACAGCTGTTTTAACACGACAATAAGTACAGAACTCATCAATACAGCAACACAGAAAAAGGAAAGAAGAGGCTGTCGAGTGAGAAAGAAATATAGAAGAAAAGAAATTAAAATAACTTCTTCTTCCTCCTCAGCATTCTATAGTGAATAGAACTTCATCTTCTTCCTCCTTCAGCAGCACACTTTTTCTGAGAACATCTTCAACACTATCTCTCAGATTTCCTGCTGCAAAATAAGAATCAAGAAAGGAGAAAGTTTCAGGAAGAGAAAAGAAAGAAGAACAAAAAGAACATCATCTTATTCTTCCTCAACAGCAGTATTTTCACTTCAACTGAGAACTTCAATTCTTCTCTCAGTCTTTTGCTGCAAGTCCAGATCTTCAAAAGAGCAACAACAACCTGAGAAGCACTCTTGCCTTTTAGATTTATCTGCTACAGGAAGATCAATTCTTTTAAAGAAAAGCTCTAGCAAAATCAACTGTCAAACATCTTCAATCTGACAGAGGAGTTCTTTTCAACATCAAATCCACTAGAGTGTTCTCTATACATCTTGACAGAGAATAACATCTAAACCCCTCTCTATCCCATTCTGTACAGGGTTAAAACTCCCTTCAAAAGTTTACCCTATTGGTGGCAAGACACCTGATCAAAAAATCTAGTTGATTTTTGGGCACCTTATCAAAAGCTCATTGGTGTGAGGGCACCTGATCAAAAATCCTAGTGGATTCCTACCAAGGGTGGTAGAAGAGTAGATGTACCCAAGTTTTATGGGGAACTACTATAGCTCCTTGTGTCTTCTGTGTTTGATTTCTTTTATGTGTTGTGCTGTGTGCTGTTTTCATTAATCATTTTATTTCAGTTTTTATTTATCACTCACTCTATACACATATACTTATATCAGTATTTTCAATTCCGCTATAAAACTAAGGGAAAAGTTTTAAACTCTATTCACCCCCTCTAGAGTTAATTTAAGATCTAACCTCCACTTTCAGACCCCACCATAGTATCCCTAACCCACTAGGGGACTCCTTGGAGCACCAGGGACCCATTGGGGTCAACAAAAGGGGCCAAATTGACCAAAGTCAACCCTATCCCTAAATTGGTCAAACTAACTCAATTAGGGCCAATTGGCCCCCACCATGCCAAATTTACCCTAATCCTACCCTTATAAGGACACTAGGGACCTAATGGACCAAAAATCCCCATCATGGGACCTCCAATTTGACCAATTTTACCAAAGTCTACTCTAGCCCTAATTTTGGTCAAAGTGCCATATAAAGGGGAAATTCACCCTCACCTTGCCAAATTGACCCTACATTGACCTTCCTAACCCTTAAGGGAGTCCAAGGGGTCACTATCCACCCATTGTAGTTAACCCAAGTGGTCAATTTGACCAAAGTCAACCTTAGCCTAAGTTTAGGTCAAAATGACCTACTTTACCCAAATTGAGCCCAATCCACTTGAGCTAGACCCGATTGATGTGGTCCACCACCTCATGGGGATTGAATGTGGCATAATTGGCCATCCAATTTGATGAGAGTCGGCCAGGAGAGAGAGAGAACAATATAGAAGAGAGAGAAAGAGAGGGGAGTTTTTGGGGAGGAAGAAGAAACCCCCAATCTGAGCAATTGATGGCTCCTTTCATCTCCCCTTGGGGAGAGGAGAAGTTTCCATCTTCTTCCTGGCCTAATTGATGGCCAATTCATCCCCCCCAAGTCTAACCAAAATATCCAATCATGGCCATTAATGGCAATTCGAGTAACTCCTCCACTATAGCCTCAATTGACCCCTTTAACATTTTCAGTGGTCGAAAAGGAGTGAAACCCCCCTCTTCCCCGAAGAAATCGAGTACCAGAAGCTAGGATTGACATGGCGCCGAAAGCTCCACCTCCGGCCATAGAGACTCGCCGGAATATGCGCCACCAATCCCCCACACAGGTCCCATCCGCTTCCTCTCCTCTAGTGCTAGATCTTCTAATATTTCGGGGCTTGATACGAGCTCAATCGGGCTCGGATCGCGCTTCCGAGAGGGCTCATTTTGAGCCCTCTTTTCCCCGCAAAATCCCCTCACTCTGGCCACCTCCGGCCGACCAACCACCTCTAATCGTCGGCCACCACCTCCACGAAGGTGGTGGTGGCATTGGGCGGCCGGAGCGACGCTCAGGTGGCCGGGAAAGTGAGGGGGAAGAAGGCCCAGGATGGTTAAATATCAGCCCTTGGCTGAAGGAAGATGATGAGCAGATTCCGTCCAAACCGCGCCAAGATTCGTGCTGAATAATTCTTATGATTTAATGTTTATATCATTTTCTGTCACACATTTAGAGGTGTTTTGTTTTAATTACTAAAAATACTAGACCACCTCTGATGAAAAAGTGCCCAACATGAACTTTGTAGCCCTTGGTTTGTAGATCAAGGGAAAATTTGTTTCATCTCAATAGGGGCACTGTAGCTCCCTGTAGAGCCTTTTTGTTAGGACTGGTCCCTAGGGTAGGGCAGCCACCATTCCTTGAATAACTATTAATAGAGAAATACTATGGGCATGAAAATTGAAACCTAGGCTACTTATATCAACCCCCACATCATATCAAAAAATGGGAATTTTAGGAGAACATTTTTCTAAGATTTTTGTAATAATTTCATAATTCAAATGTTAATTAATTAATGGGTCTAATGACCCCCAATCCCCTCCAAATTTTGGTGGATGCTCCTTATAGATATTATCTGACCTTGGTAAAAATTTTAGCCTAATTGGGACTAATTTAGTTTGGAATTTGGTTAACCCAAGTTGGGTCAAATTAGGTCAAAATTAGGGCATGGTGTTTAACTTGGGGTATAGTTGTCAAAACTCATCACCATGAGTTGAAACCTTGGCCTCTGGTTTAGGATCTCCAAAAACACCCCCATGAGTGATTTGGGGTGGTGTGGAGGTGGAAATGACCTAGGACCCTAGCTTTATCCCTAGGGGTGCACATAGAACCTTGTGAAGGTCATGTGGTCAAAAGTCCTAGAATGGTTATGGGACTTGGAAGATATGTTCATGGGGTGTAATAATGCCCTAGGGAATTTTAAGAGAATTTTAGGAGTATTTATTTCCCCTAAATTAGGTTATAACCCCTTTAGGGATTTTCATTATTAGAGAGACTTACATATTCAAATTGCCATGGATGTTGATGAAACCTTGGTAGTGCCTTTATATTCATATGATGGACCTCTGGTAATATTGGAACAACCCTATTACTGATTTGGGCTAGGATCACTATCTGTTGACTAGGATCAAGTTGACCCCAATGTATAGTCAATGGGTCAAGAGTTTAGGCTGTTAGAACTCAAGAAATCATTCAAGTTCTGTGTTCAACGAAATCCATACTGCGTTCGACGAACGTCCTGCTCTCTGCGTTCGATGAATGGCCTGCTACTGCATTCGACGAACTCGCTATCTCAGCGGCTCAGCGCCTCAGCTCAGCGGTCGACGAACAGATTCCAACTCAGCGGTTAAGGAATAGACTTGTTCTCAGCGGTCGACAAAATTAACTTATTCTGCATTCGACGAATATCTTCGAATCGACGAACACAGCTCTGAGATCGACGAAATTTGTTGAGATCAATGAAAATTTCTCTACAACAGATTTATTTCAGACAGATTATATTATTCATTCTCTGAACTCAGATCTCTTCAGAAGTGGCTCTTTTATATCAGATAAGTAGGGATAATATATTTCCTTTTATTATTTCAAGATTATAGCCATTAACATTTCTCGGAAAAGGACATTTCATAGAAAAGGAAAGAGATATACGGCGTGTCAGATTTATGGTTCCCAGATATATTCATTCCTTAATTCAAGGGATTTGATTTTCAAATATTATCAAAAGAAAAGGGAAGATGATATACAGTAACACTTCCATAGTTTTCACGATAGCAACAGTACAGAACACATTACATATTTTCTGTACAGGAAGAAAAAGAAAGGGAGTTACAAGAAGAAAGAAAGAACAAAAGTTTATACAGATCTTCTTCTTCTTCCTCAAGCAGCACCTACTCAATCTCACTGAGAACATCATCAACACCATCTCTCAGTCTCTGCTGCTAGTTCAGATCTTCAAAAGAGCAACAAAAATCTGAAGAAGGAAATTTCAATGGACTGAAGCACAACCTCATCAGCATAAGCCAATTATGTGATGAAGGGTATCAGGTAACTTTTAATAAATCAAAATGCCTTATTAAGTCTTTTGATAATATTACTGTTTTATCAGGTATTGGGCAAGGAAATATCTATTTAGTAAATTTCAACTCATCAAAATCAGAAATCTATTTATTTAATCAATTAAGCAAACCTAGTGAACTTTGGCATAAGAGATTATGACAAGTAAATCTTAGGACCATTGATAAATTATCTAAGGACAATCTTGTTAGAGGATTACCTTCTGGTTCATACAAGAAGGAAGGTCTTTGCAGGGCATGTCAACTAGGCAAGCAAACTAAAAATAGTTTTAAATCATTATCTAAAAGTGATTCACCTAGAATCTTATACTTGCTAAATATGGACCTTTTTGGACCAATAACAACAAAGAGTTTAGGGGGGAAGTCATACACTCTAGTTATTGTAGACGACTTCTCTAGATTCACTTGGGTGTTCTTTTTGAGAGAAAAGTCAGATAACTTTAAAGTTCTTACAGAGTTTCTTAAGAGCATTCAGATTGAGTATTTTACTCAGATTGCATTGATCAGAAGTGATCATGGCACTGAGTTTGAGTCTCTTCTCATGCAAGAATTCTGTGAGAAGGAAGGTATCAGGAATTGCTTCTCAGCTCCTAGAACTCCTCAACAAAATGGGGTAGTTGAAAGGAAAAATAGAACCCTAATTGAATCAGCAACAACATTACTTGCAGATGCTAATTTGCCCCCATCTTTTTGTGCAGAGGCTGTTAGCACAGCAAATTATGTGTTGAATAGAAGTTTGATACATAAACTTAAGGGTAAGACTCCCTATGAGTTACTTAAAGGGAAGAAACCTAAAGTTAACTATTTTAGAACATTTGGTTGTAAATGTTTTATTCACAATAATGACAAAAAATACCTTAGGAAATTTGAACCAAAATATGAAGAAGGAAATTTCTTAGTCTATTCATTAATCAGCAAAGCATATAGGTTATTTAACAAATCCTCTTTTAAAATTGAATAATCTATGCATGTTTCTTTTGATGAAACTAACATGTTTTACAAGGAGAAGAATTCTTCTACCAAAGAAAACCTGCAGGTACCTACACTCTGTGAGCAGCTAGATCAATTAGCTCTACAGAAGGAAGGATCTCTAAATCCTGTACAGCAGGATGATGAAGAAAGTGATGAAGAAATCGGTGAAACTGTACCTGAAAAGGAAGCATTAAGTAACATTCCACAAGAGGAATTAATTACAAATAATGCTGATCCCACTATGCCTGTTGATTATGTCAATAATAGAGATCACCCCAGATCTCAAATAATTGGATACATATCAACTGGTGTCCAAACAAGGAATCAAGCTAATCAGAATCTGATGCACACTTGTTTTCTCTCTCAAATTGAACCTCAATCCCTACAAGATACAGAACAAGATCCCAACTGGATCATTGCTATGCAAGAGGAGCTCAATCAATTTGAGACAAACAAAGATTGGTAATTGGTTCCTAGACCAATGAATCATCCAGTCATTGGAACTAAATGGGTCTACAGGAACAAGCTAGATGCAGATGGCACTATTGTGTGAAACAAAGCTAGGCTAGTAGCTCAAGGATACTCACAGGAAGAAGGAATAGATTATGATCAGACCTTTGCACAAGTTGCAAGGTTAGAAGCAATCATGATCTTCCTTGCATTTGCTGCATTCAAGAAATTCAAGGTATATCAGATGGATGTGAAGAGTGCTTTTCTCAATGGAGAAATCAAAGAAGAAGTCTATGTGGAACAACCACTAGGTTTTATCTCTCCAACTCACTCCTCTTTTGTATTTAAGCTTAATAAAGCTCTCTATGGTCTCAAACAAGCTCCCAGAGCATGGTATGAGACCTTAGCTAGTTTTCTTTTAGAGAATAAATTTTATAGATGCATAGTTGATAAAACCATATTTTTCAGAATACATAAAAATCAAACATTACTAGTTCAAATATATGTAGATGATATTATTTTTGGCTCTACTGATTCAAATTTATGCAAAAGGTTATCTAACCTAATGCAATCTAAATTTGAAATGAGTAGTATGGGTGAATTATCATACTTCCTTGGTCTTCAAGTGAAGCAAACACCCAATGGCATATTCATATCACAATCCAAGTATGCTAAGGAATTGGTGAAAAGATTTGGTATTTCTGATGCTTCCACCATGAAAACACCCATGCCCTCAAATGCTGTTGTTGATACTGATGAATCAGGGAAACCTGTTGATCAGAAGGTATATAGAGAAATTGTTGGCTCATTACTTTATTTAACAGCAAGTAGGCCTGATATAATGTTTGCTACCTGTATTTGTGCTAGGTTTCAAGTTAACCCCAAAGAATCTCACCTAATTTTATTAAAAAGAATTTTGAGATATATAAAGGGTTGTCCAAATCTAGGACTTTGGTATCCAACAACATCTGAATTTGAATTAACTGGATTCTCAGATTCAGATTATGCTGGATGCAGAGTGGACAGGAAAAGCACATCAGGAACTTGCCAGTTTCTTGGTGATAGGCTTGTGTCTTGGTTTTGTAAGAAACAAACATCTGTGTTGACATCAACAGCTAAAGCTGAATAAATAGCTGCAGGCAGTTGCTGCTCATAGATATTGTGGATACAAAATCAGCTCCTAGACTATGGTATCAACTTAAATAATTTAATTATATTTTGTGACAATACTAGTGCAATATCTATATCACAAAATCCAGTTCTCCATAGTAGGACTAACCATATAGAAATTAGGCAACACTTCCTTAGGGATAATGTGGATAAAAATAAAATTTGCCTACAATTCATCTCTACTGATTTGCAAAGGGCTGATATTTTCACCAAACCCTTGGATGAAAAGAAACATATCTTCTTTATAAATCCTCTAGGAATGATAGATGGAGATTCAATCAATTAAAAATTAAATCATCTATTTATCCCCTCATTCCCTTCAATATCAAACTAAGTTTTTCTGATTATCTGAATGCCTACAGAAATGCTTCTCTTTCTAGTTTCCTTTGGACGTGATCTCTATTTTATTTTGCAGGAACAATAGCAATATAAAGATGGCATCCTTACCTACTGTTGGCACCAAAAAATGTACCAACTCCACGATCGCTGAAACTGAGGGATGGGGGTGAGACTGTTGGGTGGCTGGTTACTTTGAGCTGAAGGAAAGACTATTTTATTGATACAAAGCTTGAGTTACAACTGAGGTTACAATAGAAAAGTATGAAAGAAACAGCATAAAACATGAAGAAAAAGGGGCCTGAAGGGAGATCAGAGAGGTCTCAGCGGTCACTCAAAGTTGAGACCGCTCAAACCACTGGCTGGGACTGGAAGCTCTCCAAAAGTCCAGAAACTGGTACCCCTACCCCTCTATTTATAGACGTAGGGGCCTGCCCGAACGGGCAGATCTGGAAGTAAAGGGCTGCCCGGAACTGCTGAGATCGCCTGAGACCGCTACTGAGATCGCTGAGATTGTCTGGACCTGCTGAGATCGTCTGTTGAGACGCTGAGATCGTCTGGACTGGACCTGCTTACCTGAGCAGACCACAAAAAACAGAGTCAGCATAGGACTAAGATCCTCCGGAGTGAGATCGCCCGGGAGGGGCGATCTCCCTCTGTGAGGTCGCCCGGAAGGGGCGACCTTCCCTGATGCGAGATCGCCCGGGAGGGGCGATCTCCCTGCGAGATCGCCCAGGAGGGGCGATCTCTCCTCTGCGAGATCGCCCGGGAGGGGCGATCTCCCTCTGCGAGGTCTCCCGGAAGGGGCGACCTTCCCTGCTGTGAGATCGCCCAGGAGGGGCGATCTCTCCTCTGCGAGATCGCCCGGGAGGGGCGATCTCCCTCTGCAAGGTCGCCCGGAAGGGGCGACCTTCCCTGCTGCGAGATCGCCCGGGAGGGGCGATCTCCCTGCGAGATCTCCCAGGAGGGGCGATCTCTCCTCTACGAGATCGCCCGGGAGGGGCGATCTCCCTCTGCGAGGTCGCCCGGAAGGGGCGACCTTCCCTGCTGCGAGATCGCCCGGGAGGGGCGATCTCCCCGCGAGATCGCCCAGGAGGGGCGATCTCTTCTCTGCGAGATCGTCCGGGAGGGGCGATCTCCCTCTGCGAGGTCGCCCGGAAGGGGAGACCTTCCCTGCTGCGAGATCGCTCGGGAGGGGCGATCTCTCCTCTGCGAGATCGCTCGGGAGGGGCGATCTCCCTCTGCGAGGTCGCCCGGAAGGGGCGACCTCCCCTTTGCGAGACCGCCTGGGCTCGACGAGATCGCCCCCCGGAGGAGCGAGATCGGCCCGGATCTCCGAAAATACCGCAATACCTGAAAAAGTTAGCTCGGAGGGGATCGCCGATTTCTGGGTAAAACACCTACCTCCTCAAATGTCCCTTCTTCTAGGGGCCTAGCTCCAGTTCTTCCTGGAACTAGGCAGGGGGAGATGTATTGAAGAAGCTCCCTTTTTGTCAGGGGGAGATACTTTCCTTTTTGACAGGGGGAGTTATTTCAAGAGGAAATGCTGATGATGAAGCATGCTTTCAGTTCTATGAATAACTCCATTTGATGCAGTTTTTGCTCAGGGGGAGATGTTCTTTGAACTAGGCAAGGGGAGAAAGCTGAAGAAGCTCCAGTCTTAGTGGGAGATGCTCTCAGGCTAACATATATTGCAATTTCAGAATACAGCTTTTGATATAGAAGAAGCAACAGATATAGATTCAGATTTTGACAGATTTAGAAGAAGTTGTTATGACAATATTCAAATTCTAATTGGTAGCAAAGCAGATTAAGAAATAATTCCAGTTAAAGCAGATATCAAATTCAGATTATAAAGCTTTTCAGATCAACAAATTCAGAAAGCTGAAATATAGCAAATACAAGCTCAGCTAATCAGAATTCCGAAAAATCAGAGAAAGACAATATCAGAATTCAGAAAGCATAATTCAGAGAAAGTCAAAGGTTGTTTTTACTAGTTTTATTTTCAATGTAATTTTTTCAAAACTCAGAGTACCAAAATTTTATATCTGATGAAATATTTAAAATCTATCAGATATATATATATGCTCTGTTATTTTCTTATTCAATTTTTGTCAAATAGTGTCCTAACCCAAATAGGGGGAGATTGTTGGAACAACCCTATTACTAATTTGGGCTAGGATCACTATCTGTTGACTAGGATCAAGTTGACCCCAATGTATAGTCAATGGGTCAAGAGTTTAGGCTGTTAGAACTCAAGAAATCATTCAAGTTCTGCGTTCGACAAACTCCATACTGCGTTTGACGAACGTCCTGCTCTCTGCGTTCGACAAACGGCCTGCTCCTGCATTCGATGAACTCGCTATCTCAGCGGCTCAACGCCTCAGCTCAGCGGTCGCCGAACAGATTCCATCATAGCGGTTGATGAACAGACTTGTTCTCAGCGGTTGACGAAATTAACTCAGTCTGCGTTCGACGAATATCTTTAGATCGATGAACACAGCTCTGAGATCGACGAAATTTGTTGAGATCGACGAAAATTTCTCTATAGTTGATTTATTTCATACAGATTATATTATTCATTCTCTGAACTCAGATCTCTTCAGCAACGGCTCTTTTATATCAGATAAGTAAGGATAATATATTTCCTTTTATTATTTCAAGATTATAGCCGTTGACATTTCTCGGAAAAGGACATTTCATGGAAAAGGAAAGAGATATACGGCGTGTCAGATTTATGGTTCCCAGATATATTCATTCCTTAATTCAAGGGATTTGATTTTCAAATATTATCAAAAGAAAAGGGAAGAAGATATATGATGAGTAGTATTTTTGCCAAATTTATTATCATTTTTAGGCCAATAATAATTTGAATTTATAAATAAAATGTCTATTTTAACTAAATAATCATTTATATTTATAATTGTTCACTAACTTAAGTTTGTATTATGTTTTTCAGTATTTCTGGAGTTTTTGCCAAAAAATGCAAGTACATGCCCTAAGTCACGCCCTTGACCAAGGGCGTGTCAACATAAAACTCATTCCAGACGTGCTGCCGCCACCCCGGAGTCGTTCTGTGAAGAATTCACCAAGTACACGCCCCAGGTCATGGGCGTGACCAAGGGCGTGACCCAATGTCACGACCCCGAACTGCGGAGATCGACGAACAGGCGAGAGTTCGATGAATGTTCAAAATTGTCAAGTACATGCCCCAGGTCACGGGCGTGACCAAGGGCGTGACATCCAAGTCATGGTCCGGATCCCACCACTAGTATCCAGAGCGAGCCGCCACATCATTTAAAGTTACACGCCCCCGGTCACGGGCGTGACCGAGGGTGTGACACCAAGTCAAGGGCGTGACTCGCCCCACGCGCCTTCCCGCCAAAGATTCCCTGCCAGCAGCACATTTAAAGATTACACGCCCCAGGTCACGGGCGTGACCTAGGGCGTGACACGCCCGGAATGCCTGCATTGAAGCCAGAACGTGCCTTCTCTGCACCAGCACCGATCACGCCCATGGCATGCCCTTGGTCATGGGCGTGACCAAGGGCGTGTAACCCCAACTTTTGCCTATAAAAAGGCAGCTCTTCCAGATCTCTAGGAATCCCTTTTTCCACCCTTCTTGGGTCGAAACTTCTTTCCTTCTGCCGCCATTTGGGGCAGAATTGTTCTTTTCAATTCCTGTATTAGTTTAGATTTTAATTTTATGTAATTTCAATTTATGCAATGTAGTTTTAGTTTTCATTTCATGCAAAGCTTTCAATCCTTATGTAATTCAATTTCCTTTTAATAAGAAATGTCTTTTCCATTCATTTCCTCTTTTTATTTTCATGTCAAGTAGATTTTATTTTAGATCTTGAAAATTGCGAGTCTTGGATGAAATAATTTCTTATTCATTTTTATCTCTTTTCCTCCTTCGATTTATTCTTGATTTATCTTGGTTTCATATGTCTATGTATGACTTCAAATTTGTTTTCGTATTCTAGTTAGCCGAACCAGCTTATGAGTACGAATCGATCGCTCAGGAATAAAAAGAGTTGCACGCAACCCTCGAGAGAGGATGGCGTAAATCTTCTGAATAGGAGTCAAATCCTATAGTGGGATTCACCTCGTTAAAGCAAGTTTAGGGGTTTCGATAATAGAACGAGAGTTCGATCGATCAACCTAATCTTAGTTGGGCGCTGTCCTAGATCAAGGCGCGTCCATAATCCTAGAATCTCCACGGTCAAGGATTGGATTAGAAGTAGAATTTATCTCTTTTGATTTTCATTCCAAGTGCGCTTTGATCAAGATTTGTTTTTCTTTTTTCTTTATTACTTTATTTTGATTTTAATTATAAATTATCACTAATAAAATATTATTCGATGAAATAATAGTTTTGTTTTCCCGAAGTAAAAGTACTCGACAACCCTGAGTCTAATATGACCTTGATATTCTTTATATCATATGCTATATTTCGATAGGTACACTTGTCTTAATCGAGTATAGATTGGATAACATGATTCTCTCTATCAATATACAGTAACACTTCCATAGTTTTCACGATAGCAATAGTACAGAACACATTACAGATTTTCTGTACAGGAAGAAAAAGAAAGAGAGTTACATGAAGAAAGAAAGAACAAAAGTTTATACAGATCTTCTTCTTCTTCTTCCTCAAGCAGCACCTACTCAATCTCACTGAGAACATCATCAACACCATCTCTCAGTCTCTGCTACTAGTTTAGATCTTCAAAAGAGCAACAAAAATCTGAAGAACTTATTCTTTCAGATTCATCAGCTACAGGAAGATCATTTGATTCAAGAGAAAGCTCCAGCTAATCAACTGTCAAACAATTTCATATCAGAAAGAGAAGCTTTACAATATCAACATCCACTAGAGTCTTCTCTCAGCATATTGACAGAGAAGAACTTCATACTCCTTTCTATCCCCTATTGTACAGGGTTATAACTCCCTTCAAAAGTTAACCTCTTGGTGGCAAGACACCTGATCAAAAAATCCTGTTTGGTTTTTGGGCACCTTATCAAAAGCTCATTGGTGTTAGGACACCTGATCAAAAATCCTAGTGGATTCCTACCAAGGTTGGTAGAAGAGTAGACGTACCCAGGTTTATTGGGGAACTACTATAGCTCCTTGTGTCCTCTGTGATTGCTTTACTTTTCTGTGCTTGTGCTGTGTCTTATTTTCAGTTTCTTATAAATCACTCTGCTACACATATATATATCACTAATTTAGTTCCGCTATAAAATTAAGTGAAAACTTTTTAATACTCTATTCACCCCCCTCTAGAGTTAATTTAAGATCTAACCTCACTTTTAGGTAATTTTTGTCTAATTAATTAGGTGATTTAGCCAGCACTTCATTTACAAGGTACTTATTTTACCTTAATCTTAAGAAATATAATTAAGGGTCCAAAACTCTCAGCAAAAATATGCAACTTTGTGATAGGACATTTCAGAGCACTAGGAAGCTCTGTAAATTTTTATATAATTTTTCAAGATTGTTATCGGTAGGCTACTTCACAACATGCTCATATTAGGATTTATTTGGAATATTTATTTAGGTGAGAAAATGATTTCTATAAATTGTGAAACTCAGTCAGCAAGCCTTTATGAACATATTGGAGATCTATTATTTCTTTCATAATTCTTGAAGTTAAATAACAGTAGGTTCCTTCACAATTTTCCCTAGATAGGGTTTCTTTGGAATATTTATTTATGTGGTTAATTTGACTTTATAAATTCTAAAATTTGGCCTGATAACTTTTTTGATCAATATAAATGTCTGGTAATTTTCCCATAATTTTTGGACAAGTATTTTTGGTGGTTCCTTCTTTAATTTCTAATTTTGGATAAATATTCAATATTATAATTAGAGGACAATTCCTGATTGTAAAATTGTGACTCTCTGTATTTACTGTTATTTTGGCATGATAGATTTATCTTAATTTTATGAGAGGCATATCATAAGAATACCTTACACTTCATGTCCATATTCATACTTGGCAAATATTGGACAAATTTAAATAAATGCTAGAATATTGAGGAAAAATATGAGTCTCTGGATTTAGTTTTATAATGCCATGATAGTCCTCCAGTAAAATTCTTGTGTCATGTGGATGAATATTTAGAGTACTTCTACTTATTAGCTTCATACAATTAGTTTGGTCTGCGTATAGTAAAAAAGGGAAACTTGGGTATTTAGGGGCTTACCAAGTGGAAGTGGCATGTAGTTGGTGTACATGGTCAGGATGATGAGGTCATCAAAAAGGAGTTTAGGAGATAAGAGTGCTACGTGAGCTAAGGGTAAGGTCGTGCTTGGGATTGACGAAAGATCGTCTTTCCCCTAGCGTGTCATAAACCACCTAGGGTTAATACAAGTGAAATGGTAAGAGTCTTAGGCATACGGGTAGATACCCATAACATTAAATGACTTGAGAAAGGGAGTCTTGGGGTGTCATCCCAGTATAGTCTAGTACCGTAGCGAGCCCCTTACAGGGTAATCCTTGGGAAGTCTATGGTTAACCATAAATCGTAGGGCTAAGTTGTTATACAAGATTAACTAAGTAATATACTCACTCACACTCCATTGTCATGGGTGCTTTAGTTGGTTTGGTCTTACGAGCTGTAGGCTCGGTGGTTGTAGCAATAGACTTATTAGTCTAGTGAGTTGTGACTCAACCATGTTTGTTGTGCCGGACGGGTTAGCCCGGGGGAGCTTAAGGCTCAGAGATAGATGTAAACATGTTTGCATGTGGATAAGGTGGTGGATCCTTAGTGTTTATGGTCGTTGCACCGACAATAATACTTATGCTCGGTAAGTATGCATAACCCTTTACCAAGACAAGTCTGGTGGTCTAACCAGCAAGAGTACGCAGGAGCTCCGCTGTTGTGTTCTTAGCGATGAGACGTACGTTAGGTCTAGGTTAGGTAGTGCAACTACAGACCTAGAGGTGGGCGAGGCCCAACCCACCGCTTTCATTTGCCACTTCGGAAGTATCCTGGGAATTTGCTAGCTCCAAAAAGGGGGAACTAAAGGTCCGTGCACATAGAGTCGTAGTGGGTGAGTTGCACTTGTGTGAACATAACTTCTAACGGCATACGTTGCATGTAATAGCATCAACATTTCATTTCAACCCTACCCATATCGTATAAGTAGGTTATGGGACTTCTTATACGATAGACCCTGCTAAACGGCCCCTTGGTCTATAGGTTTGTGTGGGCATTCCTATAAATCAATGGTTACTTTTCCTTACTTACCTTTATATGTTTGCTCTACTTGTTTACTTTACCTGTTCGTACTTTACTTTACTTACTGCTTTTGTTATGATATATATTGCGTAGTTGTAGACATTCCCTGTAGATCATACCCCCATCACTTGTTATTGTTTACACCCCTTGTTGTCCTCTGCTTCATTCCTCCAGCACGGTGCCTAGGAGTCACCGAGGGAGTGGTGGGGGAATGGCTTAGTCTTTTGACTAACGGTCGGTGGACCTTATCATTTTAGGGGACCAAGGAGATGCTGCAGCACCAGAGGCCGGTGCAGATGGAGACGAGGCAGTCCAGCACGGGAGCATCGTTGGCAGGATCTGTGAGCATCGTTTAGTTCTAGTATTTTATGCTTCCGCGAGTGTCTTTGTAGTGAGGATTTGATGTATCGGGCAGGAGCCCTTACTATTTCTATCTTTTATTTCAGTTACTTCCTGTGAAAATCTCTTTATAATGATTTACTATTTATGTGATGTGGACTTGTCTTCTTTAAAGCTTGTTATACTTTACTTTTTCTGTGATCGATATTGCCGGCAGGATCGGCGTTTTGTAGTGGCTGTTGGAACATGGTTTTCCGTATCCGTTTGATTTGAGAATAACAAATCCTACTTGTATTTGATCTTGCTTGTCTTTGTGTTTGGCATGCAGGTATGAATAGGTATGACACTAGGGTTCTGCTCCACTGGTTTGGAACTATCCACAAGCTGAATTGAACATTCCTTAACGCCAGGCGTTAGGCTTAACGCTGGGCGTTAGCGTTCGACGAAATGGTGATCGACGGCTGATTAGAAGGAGAATAAAACTCAACGCCAAGCGTTAGCTCTTAACGCTGGGTGCTATCTGCTCGACGATTTTGGCAAGGAAAAGTTTCCATAATTGCAGAAGGGATCTTTAGGAAAGATTTGCCCAACGCCCGCGTTAGCCTTAACGCCAGCATTAGTATTGCCTAACATAAAACATTTCCTAAAGAGCAATATCTCTTTCCTCTTCTGAAGATCTGAGCCATCAAAATATTACTAAACATGGTCAACGCCTGGCGTTAGCACTTAACGCCAGCGTTAGCTCATAGCCTATAAATAGGATGCTTTCGATGGATCTTACTACTGATTACTGAGAGAGCCCTATTCCAGCACCTTTTACTCTCTGCAAGGGCCGTATTTCCAGAGCATCTTCTCCCTCACAAGTTTCAAGAAAAGGATTCATGGAGAACTGGAACAACGCTCATGCCACGTGAAGATCGCACGCTTCGACTACGATAATATTCAGCGAGCCTTCACCATCTCTAGAATTCTTTATAGGGAGTTTTCATATTGTATTTTGTATTTTCTTTTATTACTCTTTGTGTTACCATCGTGTGGTGAATTCGCCTCGTGTTGGCGACTAGGTCTAGGGGTTAGATCTAGGGGGTGCTCGAGGCCTTTTCTTGGGATAGAAAGGCTAGAGCGGCTTGAGGCCTTGTCCGGGGGAGGATAGGCTAAAGCCACCGGTTCGTGGGGATACGAGTCGAGATAGAAAACAAAAAGGATTTTATCTATTCATCGCCTATGGTTTCTAGCGTCACAAGAAATCAAATTTTGTAATCTCTTATTTCATAATACAATAAAATCATGTCTCTCTTTTTATTACTTGTTTTGTTCTTTAGTTTGCATCTTCTATAAAATAATTGCAAGTGTTTTCTTAAATAAAGGACAAGTTTTAAGAACCCTTATTCACCCCCCTCTAAGGGCGCCTCACAATCCAACAAGTGGTATTAGAGCCAGGTTATTCCAAATCGGCTTAACAACTGGGAATAATGGCGTCTCTTAATCATGATCTCGCTTCTATTAGTGGGGAAAATCTTTTTGAAGAAGAAAAATCTCTTGCACCACCTTTATTCGAAGGAAGAAATTATAAAGGGTGGAAACTGTTAATGGAAACTTCTATTAAAAATTTAGATATCGAAGTAAGGAATATAACAATCGCAAGACCAGCAGATGAAACAAATAAAAAGGAATGCCACCTAAATGCAAAGGCATTAAATAGCAATTTTTGTGCCATATCTCAAGAAATTTTTAAATTGATTTATTGTTTTTCTAGTGCGTAAAGTATGGAAATTTCTTGAAGAAATGTATGACTTTCCTCTTACAGGTATGAAAATAATGCAAGATTTGGAGAACATACAAGCTTGCACAGATGCTCAAGAAAACTCCTATCGTAATGGATCAATGGAGCACACATCAAATGGAAGAGAAGTAGAAGTACTGTCTTCGGAGGAGGAGTGCCAAAAGGATGTAAAAGAAACTACATGGTCAAATCATACCCCTCCCGAAAGCAATGTAAGTAAATCAAATCCCATTTTCTGTACTTCTATTTATTCATTACAATTGTTTCAAACTACAAAGCGCAAAATTAAGAAATTAAAAAGGGCTTATAAACAATTGCACTTAGAAAATGAAAGTTTAAAAACAAAAGTTTATGTAGAATCAAATTATGTTTTATCTAGTTCTACTCATGGCTCCTTAGTTGAAAACATTACACCTGGTATTGAATTTAAAGAATTAAAAGAAAAATACAAGGAACTTGAAAAGGAGCTTACTTTTGTAAAAGAACAAAATGAAAAATTATGTTTAGAAAATTTATCTTTAAAAAATGATTGTGCTAAGTGTAAAGACAATAAAATTGAAATTAAAGAGATGGATGAAACATTTGATGAATATAGAAATAACTATCAAGAACATATTGATTCAATTGTTACCACTCTTAAAAATAGCACAATCGCCTATAATAAAGCTAGACATAATTTCAAAATTGAGAATGATGAATTAAAAATAAAAATCAACTTGCTTATGAAAATTATGAATAAAAATTCACAAGTCATAAACTCACAATATCAAGTAACATCTAAAAGCAAATTGAATCTAAATATGAATATCATAACTACGTCTAAAAATGGGAATAAGAAACAGAGAGAACTTGTAAATCAAAATCACCATTATTTACAAAATTATGTATCTCCAAATTTAAATTCAAATATGAAAAAAACTCCTATGAAAAATGATTTCAAAAGTCATCATTATTTTAAACCTAAATATAATGATTATGGAAATTTAATGCAAAATTATAGTATTAAACCTAAGTATGAGTGGAGACCCAAAATTAAAGATGAAACATTAACTCCACCTGAAAGGGTACATTCACATTTTTATCCCCAAAAGCCATCTCGCTATATTTGGGTACCCAAAGGAACCATCCCTAATGGTCCTCTTTAGATACCTAAAACTCTTATTCATTATGAATCATACAAATGCATGGAGTAGGAATAATTAAAAATATGAAATATCATTACTCTACTTCATGATATGCTCAAACTTTTCCTTGTTTGTTTTCATTTTTTGTTGAACCAACATTATATGATTACTTTACATAATTTATGATATGACTTTCACATATTAAGCCAAAGTTCATAAACAAAAAGTCATACTATTTTCAAGTGATCTACTAATCCATTTATGTTCAACCATCTAATTCAATACCTAGAATATACCATTGATAGTTTGATTCATTATAAAACTCACCAATGATTATGAAAAATTTGTTGTGTTCCAAGATTAAGACAATGAATTCATGGATAAAAATTGAACACAACACAGAAACAGTTCATACAAATTGATGAAAATAAAAACAAAAGGAAATACATGATAACAACTAACGCTGGGCGCAAACAGTAACGCCAGGCGTTAGTCAATATTATCCAGAGGTCAATTACTGTTATTACAGAACTGAAAAAGCACTTTAAAACTCTCTACTCTCACTAATTGAGTCTGACTCCCCTGTAGATGAACTACCTCGTTCCCTTGACCTTCGAGTTCGGCGTGTCGAGTGACGTGGCAGATCCTCCACAGGAACCTCCCAATCCCTCTCTTCAGCCGGTGTCGGTTTTAACTTCAAGGCTCTGACCATGAATCTCATCATCTTCTCGATCCGTGACAGTCTGCAGGTCGTATTCTCCTTGAATTCTTCAAAGGACTCTTGATGCTCTCGACTTGTCTCACGGAGTGATCCTCCTCGTGGTAAGGGTGGACGTGATGATGATGGTATATCTCGTGGCCGAGGGACTCGAAGAGCTGAAGTTGTATATAATTCAGGAACAAGATCATTAATATAGTTAGTGCTTACTATATACTCATACTTCTCTATCACCACCCATTGTATAAGTCCCCCTAAGGGAAGTATGTTGAGTCGAGACCGTCTTGGATCCTTCAACTTGAATGTGTAACGAATCTGCGAAAGTATGAGATCTGCCACATCAAAAAGCACCTCCTGCATAATATGATAGGTCACTATACTCAATTGAGCAGTGATCTTCTTTGTGTCCCCTGACTTCAACATAATTGTATGTCGCAAGATATCCTGAATTATATATGCCTCTTCCCTAAGAGAAGAAACATCAGTAATCTGATCTCCTGTCTCCTTCCCATGCAATACCAGATTTATTGGTACCTAATCTCGCTCAGCTCTATATTTTCTACCACATCTAAACAATTATTACTCTCCACTAAGCCAAACTCATTTCGGAGATCCATATGCGTGATCTATACATTTTTATGCTATATCAAAGACTTCACCCCTCCTTGAAGATCTGTCTCTGAAGGATCAAACAAATTATTATAAAATTCTCGAACAAAATCAGTCGAAAAACAATCATCAGAAATCACCGACAAAACTCCTGACACTGCTAGGAGATTTTGTATATGTGCATGTCGAGGAAGGTCTATCTGTAAAACAATTCCCACCCCAACAGATGCTTTCTTGATCCCCACATAAGAATGATAAGATTCTTGGGGTGATCGGGCTGATGATTTCCTGGCACGAACACCATACCTGCTGGATGAAGCCATTGATCTACACAAAAAATTAATAATTAACAACCTTTTCTAACCAACGCCAGGCGTTATCCACAACGCCTGGCGCAAGCTATGAATCTTCGTATTATTACCAGTACACAATGACAGTCAACAGTGACACCTACAACTCAGAAACTTTCGTAAAAAGATTGGGAATAAGGGAAAATTGCCAACAAAACTCAAAACAAAATTAAAAGGTAATACCAAGGCTCATTCTTTAAGAAGAATCTCAAAACCCCATTCTCAACTCAAAAACTTGCAAACCCTAGATCTCAAAATCCTAAAATCTATCACATACCATAATAATACACTTCAATACTTCAAAGGATTTCAATTTAGGGGTAGAGAAATGATTTAATCAAAAAATATGCGGAGAAAAACATTAATTTTACCTAGATCTGAGAGTGCTGGCGGCGAAACCTGGAAAATACACGACATGAAATGATAAGAAAGGAAAAGAGCTCGGATTTAGGGCCTTTTATATAAAGCGAACTCAACACGAGCGTTGAAGTCAACGCCAGCGTTATCCTCTTTTCTTAAATAATTACATGTCTCTCTGCTGATCATCTATATATGTACCATTATGACTACACCTTATTTACTGTTTCATGAAAAAAAAATTGATATAATATAAAATATCTATATATTGCTTAATTTAGCCTTCAAAACATATCAACTTTCTCTGAAATTTCTTCCCTAAGAAGATCTATGTACATACTATCTATTCCATAGAAAAAAGGTTTCAAAAACTCCAAAAATATTGTCCTGTCCCGGCGTTAACTACCTAACGCCGGGCGTTAACCTTCTTGTTCAGACTATTATTCTAATCTCTCTACCATGTTTCTGGTATTTATTTACTCCTATTTTCTCAAATTAATTTAGTCTTTTCACCTCAAAAACACAAAAATTATATATATATATATATATATGTTGGGGGAAATGATTTATCTTAACCCCTAAAAATGAGTAGAATATAAATTCTAAGAATTTGTCTAAGTAAATATGTGTCGAATAGTATTCAACGCAACGTCGAAATATAGTCGACGTTTCTATCAGAATGAGTCGAAGTAGCTCTAAACAGAATTCGACGTAACCTATGTCAACGTAACTCTGACTTCTAGTCGACGTATCTAGTGAAGTCGACGTATCTTAGTCGACGCACCTTCCATATTCTCCTCTCGATGTCCAGCCAGTCTGAAATCGACGCTTCCATCGAATAGTAATCGACATATGTCGATTTCTATGTCAAATTCAAAACACGCCAGATTTCTTTCCTTCTATCTGTAGATCTGAATTTTATGGAATGATATTATTCTTTTATAGCCGTTTTGAATCAGTCTTTCTTTCTAAATGTTTCTTGGCTAAATTGATTAAGTTTATTATGGATATTATTTGAAATCAGAATGATCTCTTTCCTTCTACAGAAATATTGATTATAGAATCTTTTCTCTCTTACTATTTCTCTGTCTGCTAATTGATTATTCTCCTATAGTATTCTTTGAATAAATAGAGCAATAAATAAGAGGGAAATCGACAGAGAACAAAATAGAAGTGATCTACTCCATACATTTGAAATAGAGGAAAAGCTCCCAAGAGAAAAGTGAGAAAAGCTGAGAGAAGTGATAGTGTGCTGAAGCAATCAACACGCTTACTTCTTCTTCTCCTTCTGAAGCCATACTGCTGCAATCTCTGATAGTTCTCATTAAAAGAGAAAAAGGCCTACAATCTCCTTCTCACTATAGAAGAGAGATTTCATTCACTATTTCTTGTGCTTCTAATCTTCTTGCTAGGAAGAAGATTCTCTCTTGTTTCAATTACTTCTTCTACTTCTTCTTTTTATTCTCATTTCTTTTTCAAACTGTGTAAAAGAGTTTTTAGAATCTCTCTTCAAAAAATTCAGTTGTACTGGTTCTAAGAGTCTCCTTATCAAAAGACTCAGGCTGGTTATAAGAGTCTCCTTATCAAAATACTCAGTACAAGATAGTGAATTCCTACCAAGGGGGTAGAAGAGTGGACTACCCAAAGTTTGGGGAACCACTATATTTCTTTGTGTTATGCTGTGATTTTCATTTTGCTATTTCTTTCTTTATTTACTTAATTCTTGTTGGTGTGTGTGGGAAGCTTAATTCTGTGATTATTACATATATATATATATATTTGTTAACTTTGCACAAAGTAATTTTAAATCTCTATTCACCCCCCTCTAGAGAATTCTAGTGTGGTTAACTGTGCACTTTCAATTGGTATCAGAGCCAGGTTGATCTAAAAAGGGTAACTCCTTGTTCAAAAAGATCCTACCTCATACATTTATATATATTTCTAAAAATTATTTTCCACATGGCACAAATCAAAGATTATGCTTCCACCAGACCACCAATATGCAATCTTGAAAAGTTTGCACTTTGGAAAACAAGAATTAGGATCAATATGAATTCTATTGATGAAGATTTGTTTAATGTTATTTTGACAGGTCCTCCAAAGCCCTATAGGAAGGACTCAAGTGGTAAAGTGACACAAACACTTGTCCCAAGGGCTGAGTGGAGAGATGATGAGAAAAAGACAAAAGCATGTGATGCAAAAGCTGTGAACATTCTTGTCTCAACCCTCTCAGATGAAATCTTTCAAAAGGTTGTTGACTGTGAATCAGCCAAAGAAATCTTGGAGGCTCTTACAAAGATGGTAGAAGGAAGTGCTGATGAAAAGAAAGATATGAAGGCTCTATTGATCTCCCAATATGAGAACTTCCAAAAGAAGAATGAAGAAAGTATATCTGAGATGTATGACAGATTCTGTTTGATCATCAATCAATTAAGAAACTTGGACAGAGAGATCTCTCTCACAGAGATCAATGACAAATTGTTAATGAGTCTCCCAAGTTCATGGGACTCAAGAATATGGGCAATAAGAGATACAAGAGGACAAAAGGAAATCTCAACAGATGCCATCTTAGGAAAACTCAAATCCTATGAGCAACTACTGAAAACCAGAGAAGAGAAGGAAAGAAGGGAAAACACTCCAACCTCTTCACAAGATAGAAATATTGCATTAAAAGCAACAGAAGAAGAAACCTCTGTGACTGAAGAAGAACTCTTCAGCCTCCTGGCCAGAAGATTCAAGAAATGGGTCAGGCCAGATGGGTCTAGAAGGAGAGAGTCAAAATCAAGGTATGATAAGACTCCTACCAAAGATATTGTTTGTTATTCCTGCAGGAAAACTGGACATATTGCTCCAGAATGTCCAGAAAATGCTGAGAAAAAGAAAGATCTGAAGAAGAAAGATCTCAAGAAGAAAGGGAAGAAGAAAGAAAGAGACTTCATTGCAGAAGCTTGGAGTGAGACAGATTCTGAAGACAGAACTTCATCTAAAAGTGACAATGAAGAGTCTAAGCAAGAAGACCTATGCTTAATGGCTCTTGGAAGCACAGAAGAAGAATGTGTTGCTGAATCATGGAGTGAAACAGGATCAGAAGGAAGCATCTCTTCAACAGCAAAAGCAAATAGCCTTATTCTCATAGAGGAATCCGAGGATAAGGATGAGGTAAGCATTTTTGATGAAATAGATTTTCTATGTGATGATTTTAAAAATGATTTTGAAAAACTCTGTTTAGATCAACTAAAAGCTAAACAAGAAATTAAGGATCTAAAAGAACAAATTAATATGAGAAAAATAGAGGATACAAGTTCAAAAAATTATGAACTAAGGTGTAAAATCTATAAAACAGAAAAGGAAATTGATAGTGCTAAAATAGAAAATCAACTCCTTAAGAAGAAGGTATCCCAGACAAAAGCTTTTGAAGAATCTATAAAAGTCAGAAGCCAAACACTTAAAGAAATCACTGAAAAACAAATAATCAGACATAAGAATCTGGGGTTAGGAGCTGATCCTTCAACTAGTTCAATACCATCTACCAAACCTACTTAGATGAGCCCTGTTAAATTCACCAAACCATCAAATCATCAAACTTAGAAGAAGACTCACAAAATACAGAAGACCTCACCTTCAAAGAGATAAACCACCTTACTGAATCATCATCATACCATTCAGAAGAAGACTCTCAAACTACCTCTGAGAAAGCAACTATGCCAAAAGAAACAAGTTATAAAGAAACAAAACTCCAATCAGAAAAAGGGAAAAATAAAATCTGTGAAGATAAAATTTTGTCGACTTCATATCGACGCATGAATGATAGTACGTCGAATTCTACTCGACGCAATCACTTAGATGCTTCGACCTCAAATTGACGCATGAATAACAGTACGTTGACTTACAATCGATGCAACTACTTCTATGCATTGATTCCAGATCAACGCAATCTAGAGAAAGCGCCGAATACATATCGACGCAACTCTGAACATACGTCGACTAGATATCGACGCATAAAACCTCAGAGCAACTTAAATACAGGACATAGATATTCTTCAAAAACTCTCTATCTTAACCCCCATTCAGGACCCTTTTATCCTGATCAAAACTTCTATCCTAATCAAAACTCTTTTCATAATCAAAATTACTATCCTGATCAAAACTTTTATTCTAATCAACAACTCTATCCTAATCACCATCTCTATCCCTTCCTAAACTCAAATTTCCCTAATCAAAAGACAATTGGGTGTTATATTTGTAATAAAATTGGCCACACTGCCAAACAATGTTGGCACAATCAATCAAACTGTTTATAAAATTAATTCAAGGGTGACTTAGGATTAGGAAGAAATAACCCCTCAAGAAAAACCTGAAATTTTCAGACAAAGTAAAAATCAAGTCGATTCCTTAATCGACGCATCGTCGATAACTAAAAATGATTAGTAAACTCGACGTATGCGTCGACTCATATCAAAGTATACGTCAATAGGAAACCCTATCAGACTATACCGATGCATACATCGACTTATACTCGACGCAACGTCGACTTCATGAAAAAGAGCGGCAATACTAAAATATTTTCAGTCACATCTACTGATGTACCGAATAAACCTCGAGTTGTGTCTCGTGTCGACGTTTCACCTAACTTAAATAGACTCTTCAGTTAAAATTCAGCACGCTCCTTGCATCTCTCATTTCTCAGTCCAACTATCTCTTCCTCTCATTCACTGACCTAAATGGCTCCTAAGATCAACTCTGGTTTTGACATTGATCTTGAATCCTTCCAAGCTGCCGCCGAAAACTATAAGAGCATCATAGCTCTCTTCTCAGAAGCTGGATTAGACAAACTCATTTCCACAAGATGCAGAATCCTAGAGACAGAACTCACTGAGTTAATGAATCATGTTCAGATATCAGAGCAAGGAGAAATCACAGGAACACTCTATGAGACACCTATCTCAATCTCAGCAGAACACCTTAGGGACACTTTTGATCTTCCATCAGGTACACTATCCTTGTTCAAATCAAAAGGGGAAGCAAATTATTTTCTAAAAATAACTAAATAAATCTCTATCATCATCCCTTATCAGGTGATGAACCTGTGGATCTCACCCCTGAGGAAACCAAGAATCTATTACTCATCATGAAGTTCTCTAAAGATAAACCAATCCACCTGAAGAAAATAGATTTTTCTGAGGAATATAGGCTATTGGCATACATAGTAGGAAAAGTTCTATTATGCAAGATTTTTGCCCATGATGCAGTGCCCATGCAGCAACTGAACATCATGGGGGCTCTTGTGCTGAAAAAGAAGGTTGACTGGGCCAACTGCTTACTGAAAATGATAGGCTGCAAATATTCTCACAAAGAGAATGCCTATATGAGGATCATGAGTCAGGTACTCCTCCACTCCTTCCCTGACCTATGTAGGTCAAAAGGAATCCCAATTGCCCCTGGAAAAAAGTTGTCCATAGCCCTCTTCTCCAAATGGACCAGGCAAATTCCCAAGCCTGGTGCCATTCCTGACAGGACTCCCTCAACTATTAACTCTCCTAGCCATCCATCCTCACCTCCTCCTCTTCATACAGACACCTCTTCGCTACCAACATCATCCACACCCATAGCTTCTACTATTCCTTCACCTCCTCCATCAAACTCACCTCATCACAATGATATAATCGTCTCTCCACCTTCATCACCTCCACCATTATCTCCTACTCCAACACACCTTGAACCCTCTCTATCCACTCAAACTCTCATCACCCAGTGTATCCAATCAGCAGCCCAAAAATTTCAAGAAATGTTGGATGGACACTGCTCCCACCTTCACTCCTCCATCATGCATATGCAAAAGAGCAGCTCTCAAGTCACAAGTCTCTCTCACACAAGTCCCTTCCTACTTCAAAATCTGATGCTGAAGTTGAGAAAGAAAAAGAAGCTGAAGCTCAGGGGGAGCCAAATGATGACATAATTGAAGCTGGAGCTGAGAAAGAAATTGAAGAGGCAGAAGTAGAAGGCTCAAAGGAAGTTCCATCTCAGGGGAGCAAACTGCTGTGAATCAAGGGGAGCAAACTGCTGTGAATCAGGGGGAGCTGAGTGAATCACATGCTACTGAGAAGGAGCAACTCTCTTCTTTAAAAACTTTTGTATTCACTAGGAAAAGCAAAACTCCTCCTACCCCTCCTGAGTGATGTGTTGAACAATGTTGATATACTCTGTATTTTTTTCTCCTCCATGCTTAAATAATGTTTATGAAGTCTGTGTATATGATTCTATTTTCTTCTGATTACTTAACATATTTCTCTTCTATATATGAATGCCTTGCTGTGTTGATTAAAAGCTGATACAATTTCTCCCTGAGTAGGGTTAAGACAAATAAGGGGAGATTGTTGGGGAAATGATTTATCTTAACCCCTAAAAATGAGTAGAATATAAATTCTAAGAATTAGTCTAAGTAAATATGCGCCGAATATTATTCGACGCAACATCGAAATGTAGTCGACGTTTCTATCAGAATGAGTCGAAGTAGCTCTAAATAGAATTTGACGTAACCTATATCGATGTAACTCTGACTTCTAATCGACGTATCTAGTGAAGTCGACGTATCTTAGTCGACGCACCTTCCATATTCTCCTCTCGACGTCCAGCAAGTCTGAAATCGACGCTTCCGTTAAATAGTAATCGACGTACGTCGATTTCTATGTCAAATTCAAAACACGCCAGATTTCTTTCCTTCTATCTGTAGATCTGAATTTTATGGAATGATATTATTCTTTTCTAGCTGTTTTGAATCAGTCTTTCCTTCTAAATGATTCTTGGCTAAATTGATTAAGTTTATTATGGCTATTATTTGAAATCAGAATGATCTCTTTCCTTCTACAGAAATATTGATTATAGAATCTTTTCTCTCTTACTATTTCTCTGTCTGCTAATTGATTATTCTCCTATAGTATTCTTTGAATAAACAGAGCTATAAATAAGAGGGAAATCGGCAGAGAATAAAATAGAAGTGATCTAATCCATACATTTGAAATAGAGGAAAAGCTCTCAAGAGAAAAGTGAGAAAAGCTGAGAGAAGTGATAGTGTGCTGAAGCAAACAACAAGCTTACTTCTTCTTCTCCTTCTGAAGCCATACTGCTGCAATCTCTAATAATTCTCATTAAAAGAGAAAAAGGCCTACAATCTCCTTCTCACTATAGAAGAGAGATTTCATTCACTATTTCTTGTGCTTCTAATCTTCTTGCTAGGAAGACGATTCTTTCATGTTTCAATTACTTCTTCTACTTCTTCTTTTTATTCTCATTTCTTTTTCAAACTGTGTAAAAGAGTTTTTAGAATCTCTCTTCAAAAAATTCAATTGTACTGGTTCTAAGAGTCTCCTTATCAAAAGACTCAGGCTAGTTCTAAGAGTCTCCTTATCAATAGACTCAGTACAAGATAGTGAATTCCTACCAAGGGGGTAGAAGAGTGGACTACCCAAAGTTTGGGGAACCACTATATTTCTTTGTGTTGTGCTGTGATTTTCATTTTGCTATTTCTTTCTTTATTTACTTAATTCTTGTTGGTGTGTGGGAAGCTTAATTCTGTGATTATTACACATATATATTTGTTAACTTTGCACAAAGTAATTTTAAATCTCTATTCACCCCCCCTCTAGAGAATTCTAGTGTGGTTAAATGTGCACTTTCAATATATATACTCATTTTAAATTTTTCAAAAAACATGCTTATCTTGCCTTCTAGACTTCTTCAAATTCTCTGAAATTTCTACACTAGGAAGGCATATGTACATGCTATTTATTCCAACAAAATTTTTCCAAAAACACCTCAAAAACATTACCCTGTTTCGGCATTGAGTACTTAACGCCAGGCGTCAGCCCTCTTCTGCAACTTTGAAACCTCTGTTTTTGGGCTATTGCCTAGTCGTGTTGGGCTATATTTATTTCATGTTTATTTTTCATTTGGACTATTTTAAAAATTTTCAAAAAAAAAAACAATATATATTTATATAATACAAAATCCAAAAATTCTGTTTAATCATATGTTTGTTGCTTATCCATATTAAAGTATTGTTTGAATATATGTCTTCATGTGAGCACAACATCTTCATCATCTATGTTTCAAATGGTCAATCTTATTTAGGCATACTCAAAAAGGAGTTTCTTAAATGAGCAATTTTGATTTCAAATTTATTAAACATTGTCTTTTTCATGCCTTAACCTAAATCTAAATATGTGCAATGAAATAGTCTATGGATAATTGTGTAAGTTTTTGCCTAGCATGCCTCTAAGTATGAGCAATATTTTATGCAAATCAATGACTCATACACTCACTTTTTGATGATATACATTTGTTCATAATCTTTAACTTGCATGATTGTGTAATGTAATAGTTTTAATCTATTAAGATGTTTATCTACACTGCTACCACCTTCATTCGCAAAATAAATTTCTTGCACATACATAGAAGTGATTAGCTTACCATAGTTTATTGTGTTTAATACAACAAGTGAATTCCGAGTCCTTTGGCCCACTATTACACTCAAATGAAATATAAAGCCAAAGCTAACTCACCCAAACACTACTCACCCTCCTGATAAGTCTTAATGAGCATTGTGAGGTTGAGCACCTTGGAAAGAATTGTCAAGTATCTTGTGTAAACACATTCATTTTCTTATCAGTTCTATTTGTACACCGGATCACTAATTTAAATAAAAAAAAACAATAAAATTGCTTTAGTGATCCCCCAAGCAATACTTCGCTCCCTGATAAGTCTTAATGAGCATTGTGTGGGCGAAGCACCTTAGTTGTTGTACCTAGTTTTGTTGTGCTTTGAAATCTTATTCTTACATCGATGTGTGAAAGTAAACATAAGACTACATCCTTAATAGTATTGTTTCTATTTCATTATATATGTCATGTGTTTTGATTATATCATTTGTATACTCTTATCAAAACACTCTTTGAACACATCATTGATTTTCTTAAAATTTCTACTCATGAGAATTGGACCCTATTGCAAACTTACAAAATTCTCTAAAAACTTAAGTAAAAGCACTAGATTGTAATGCATGAATTCTACAATGTTTTCTTCACATGAAATTCGAATTGATTTCATTGAAGTTATTATCTTGTTGTGTATGATAAATCAAGCTTTCCTACTTGTTATAAGAACTTTCGATGTTGTTGCTCTATTATGCAAAACCTAGTGTCAAACATATTACTTCTTAAACAAAAAAAAACTCCAATATGTTTATTTGACTTATATTATTCCGCATTCCATTTTGACCATGCTATGGTTTATCATGCTTACTTCTAGAGATCATCATCTCTTATTCTGCACAAAATTTACAAATTTTAAATTAAAATAAAATATATGTGGCTTACTATTGATAAAAACAATGGTTTGGACTATTATCCATTCACGCTTATCATATCTATTTCCGCTGTGCTACTCTCTTCTTTAGCTCGATCACGATTAAATTAAAACTTTCAACTCTTAGTCTTTGTCCCTCTTTCGTGTCTTCCTTCCTCTTGTTTATTTAAACTCCACCCTCTTTTACTAATAACAAAGGGGGAAAATAAAATGCTAAATCATATTGATTAACGGAGTAGGATTCACTAGATTAAGGGGGAGCATGTATCTAGTTTATGGGAGTATACACTAAGGGGAGCATCGTTGTAGGGGGAGCATTTTTCTTTAAATGATCTATAATTCTTATCATGATTATTGCTTAGTGTCATAAATCTGTATGTAAACACAAATTCTTTATCTATGAATCTGATTTATCTCTATTGGATTTGTTATTATCAAAAGGGGAGATTGTTGGAACATGGTTTTCCGCATCCCTTTGATTTGAGAATAACAAATCCTACTTGTATTTGATCTTGCTTGTATTTGTGTTTAGCATGCAGGTTTAAACAGGTATGCCACTAGGGTTCTGCTCCACTGGTTTGGAACTGTCCACAAGCTGAATTGAACATTCCTTAACGCCAGGCGTTAGGCTTAACGCTGGGCGTTAGCGTTTGACAAAATGGTGATCGACGGCTGACTAGAAGGAGAATGAAACTCAACGCCAAGCGTTAGCTCTTAACGCTGGGCGCTATCTGCTTGACGATTTTGGCAAGGAAAAGTTTCCATAATTGCAGAAGGGATCTTTAGGAAAGATTTGCCCAACGCCCGCGTTAGCCTTAATGCCGGCGTTAGTATTGCCTAAAATAAAACATTTCCTAAAGAGCAATATCTCTGTTCTCTTCTGAAGATCCGAGCCATCAAAATATTACTAAACATGGTCAATGCCTGGCGTTAGCACTTAACGCCAGCGTTAGCACTTAACGCCAGCATTAGCTCAAAGCCTATAAATAGGATGCTTTCGATGGCTCTTACTACTGATTACTGAGAGAGCCCTATTCCAGCACCTTTTACTCTCTGCAAGGGCCGTATTTCCAGAGCATCTTATCCCTCACAAGTTTCAAGAAAAGGATTCATGGAGAACCGGAACAACGCTCAGGCCACGTGAAGATCGCACGCTTTGACTACGATAATATTCAGCGAGCCTTCACCATCTCCAGAATTCTTTATAGGGAGTTTTCATATTGTATTTTGTATTTTCTTTTATTACTCTTTGTGTTACCATCGTGTGGTGAATTCGCCTCGTGTTGGCGACTAGGTCTAGGGGTTAGATCAAGGGGGTGCTCAAGGCCTTTTCTTGGGATAGAAAGGCTAGAGGGGCTTGAGGCCTTGTCCGGGGGAGGATAGGCTAAAGCCACCGGTTCGTAGGGATACGAGTCGGGATAGAAAACAAAAAGGATTTTATCTATTCATCGCCTATGGTTTCTAGCGTCACAAAAAATCGAATTTTGTATTCTCTTATTTCATAATACAATAAAATCATGTCTCTCTTTTTATTACTTGTTTTGTTCTTTAGTTTGCATCTTCTATAAAATAATTGCAAGTGTTTTCTTAAATAAAGGACAAGTTTTAAGAACCCTTATTCACCCCCCTTCTAAGGGCGCCTCACGATCCAACAGTGGCAACCCTCCCGAGTGATGGTGCCACCGCAAAATGGCAGTTCTGGGCATAAGACCCCGGGTTTGAAAAAAATGGGGTCTTACAAAATGGTATCAAAGCAAACCTCGATCCGGAGAAAAGAAAAGAAGTCCACAAACCCTGGGCCACCCCGCACGAGCTTAGTTTGAGGAAAAACTAGCAGCGGAAGCAATGGTGTGCCCATAAGGGAAATCACATGAAAAGTCCACTTCTAACTGAATATTCTTTAGCTAAGTCCCTTACGAGCGTAATTTTCTTGTGTAGCCCGCGACGAACCCTACACCGCAGCATGGAGTTCCGGCAACTCCAAATGCCGTTCCACCACCACCGTCTCCTACTCCCTTCCAGCAGACGGAGTTGGGACAAACACTGACAGCCTTACTGGAGACATTCAGGGCACAACATGCACCGACTCCTCAGCAAAACCTTGGGACCAACTGGCAGAGCATCTTCTGAGGCCTCTTCACCCCATCATATCTCGGGACGGAGGCAGTTGTGAGGACTGAGGAGTGGGTGGACATCATGGTAGAGATGATGACAGGGATTCAGTTCCCGACAGATATGGAGGTGCCACTGGTGGTCTCATGCTTGGAGTCCCATGCAAAGAGATGGTGGAAGAGGTTCCTGGACACAACATTTGCAGGACTGGATGCTGCGAATGTCTCTTGGGATGAGTTCAAGGCAGCACTGCTGGAGTATTTTATGCCACAGTCTGCAAGAGATGAGCTGGAAGACAGGTTCCTGCAGTTGAGGCAGGGGAGCAGGTGATGAGTCCCATTTATATACACATATTTGGACTCATCTGGGCTTATTTTCATGCATATGCACTTCACTTTTAGTCCTTTATTGCTTATATTTCACTTGAACACATTTCTTCACAAAGTGCACTCTTTGACCCTGTTTTGGTGTGCAATTGCGCACTATTCTGCTGGGGGTAAGCACATGATGCTCCCCATTTCTTTATTTTGTTGTTATTATATATTTCTGTGTGCTGGTGGTATGTTCCCCAGCTTGTTGGTTTATATTGCAGGAGGGCAGATCTTCATTCTATGGGAATTGTAACCTGGAGAAATCGCACGGTCGTGCGATTCCTTGACGCACGATTTCAGCGACCGTGCTATTCCTGCAGTACTTATAAATGGTGATCTGCCCCGTCTCGTGCGTTTTGTTCGCGCACTGTCAGTTTTGATCGTGCGTGAGCAAAATCGCATGAGTTTCCCTCTTTTATCTAAGAATTTATGTCATTTTGCAATTTTCCAGATCGCACGGTCGTGCGTTTATCCTTCACGCACGATCTGGTCGATCGTGTGCGTTCATTTGCAGCCCAAAATAGCATTCTGAATTTGGTCGTGCGTTTTTACGCACGGTCACGTGTTTGGTCGTGCATGAACAAAATTCTGCAACTTCTCTATTTAACTGCGATTTTTAGGTTTTCAGGATCCGATTTTGTTCCGCGGTTTCTTCCGCCGGAAGGGGCGACTGCTCCATTTTCTTCCACTATTCCTCCCCCTTTTGCCCGAGGCCATCTCGCATCATCCAAGTGCTTCAAGGAGAGGATTCTACACACATCTTCAATGCCAAGCTAGGAGTTCTTCGCATCGGACGTGGCCAGATTGTAGTTTACCGAAGAAGACGGGTCCATTGGGAGGAAGTGACAGCCCTCCTCTACCCCGGACGATAGCTGGGACCGATCTAGGACGCAGATTGACAACCCGACGATTCCTACCGTGAATCTACAGCAAGCCTCCGGATTCGGTCGTATCTCTTGCATTTTTCTCTTCTTAGGTTATTGTTGCTTGCAGTGTAATCTTCTATTTTATGATGATGTTTGTACTCCTTGATTTAATTTGTATTTCGTTGTTATGCAATGATACTATTTGTGTATGAGTACTTGAGGTGAGCTCTTGTGGTAGTGTGGGTGTGAATGTGTGGTTTGGCTGCACTTGCAATTGCTAGGTGTGAGCTTTGTGATGAGGTGCTTGCGACCCTCATTTCGTATGCCTACTCGTCCATCCGCCTAGCGAAGCATGGCATAGCGGCCCGTGTAATCCATTCGCCTAATGAAGCAGCGCGCTCAAGGCCTGCACAGTTTGATTCCGCTCGCCTACTCGTTCATCCGCCCTTGCAAAGTAGTGCGTTCAAGGCCTACGTAGTTTTCCATCCCGCCTGGCGAAGCATTGCATAGCGGCATTGCATGGGAGTAGTTGTAGTTGTTTTCTTTTATTTTCCAAAAGCCAAATCAACTCTCCCGCAATCCATCCGACTTAATGACTTCAATCTCAAGTCCTTCCTCAATAGTTAACTCCACCTTACTGTGTTCCTTCGAGATTCGATACTCAGGGATTCACTCCTCATTTTATATTACTTGAACGATCGGTACACTGTCATTTCGTGCCGCAGTCTAGCTACCGCCTATAGCGGTGTGCGAGATTTGCGCATCAAGTTTTTGGCGCCGTTGCCGGGGAACACAGTTGTGTGAGTTTTCTGAAGAGGGAGAATCTGAGAGAGAAGCCCTTCTATTTGTAAATTGCATCCTTTATTTTATTTCAGTTCTTTTTATTCCATTTTCTTGTTTTACTTAGGTTGCTTAGTAAATTATTGTTGGGTGTAGCATTTTGCACAATAGTGTTTTTCTTTTGAATCTTGTTATCTTCACACAATGTGGGCTTCATTTAATATTCGTTGCCGTTTGTGTGGAGATATCTCTCATGCTAGTGATAGATGTCCAAAGGGAGATAATAGCCCTAGCAGTCAAGGCCCAATATATGGAGCACCGACTTCGTCTGGTACTCCATATGGTGTGCGTAAGTCCTATGGCTATTCTGCTGAGCTTTTACCATCACACTTCTTTTCGGCTTCAGCTCCTGCTGCGCCAAAGAAGCCCGCAAGGCAGTGCTTGTTTTGTCAGAGCACGGATCATGCTTCGAAGGATTGTGCTTCTTATCTTTGCCAATCGGACGAGGATGATAAGCCGGATATCCGGATCGTCCCGACTCCTAACTCTGGCAGCATACCTTCAACATCTAGTTATGTGTCCGTGTCACCTTCACGTTTTAAAGGGTATGGCGTGGACACTCTCACCAGATGTGTGGCTGATCTAGGCTCTGACACGACTGAGCCCATCTCCCCTGTGCATATATCACCATGTATAGATTCGATTCTTTGTGAGGAATCGGTGCTTGACTTTTATCCAAGCACTATTTCTCCCCCTTTTGTGCATTTTACTACCTTTGTCTCTGACGACATTATTGAGGATGTTTCGCAGGATAAGGCAGGTGATTTATGTGTTGTGCCTATTCCTATGGAGGAGGATATTTTCCAAGGTGACGAGGATTCCACCTCAGCACTGGTGGAGGAAGTCCAAATCGTGGAGGAGGTCACTGATGATCCTACTGAGACCTGCAACATTGTCGATGATGCCGACAATATCTTATTTCCCCAACCTCATGGGAGTGAGACCGGGACCACTCCCCCGATTGATGTTCATTTAAGTTTTTCATCTTTTTTATTTCCTAACCCCCCTTCTTCATCTGAGCCTGTGCAGGTTGAGTCTTCACAGGTACTTCAGGAGGACTTAGAGCATTCTGCTCAAGTCAATGATGAGTGCATCCTCTCATATGAGGAGGTTGATTCCCCCTCCATAGAGGAAGCCTCATTCATTGCCTTCTCCTCCTGCCGCCTCCATGAAGATGACAC
Organism: Dactylorhiza incarnata; assembly: GCA_033032865.1. Taxonomy (NCBI): domain Eukaryota; kingdom Viridiplantae; phylum Streptophyta; class Magnoliopsida; order Asparagales; family Orchidaceae; genus Dactylorhiza; species Dactylorhiza incarnata. The sequence goes on along the minus strand of JAWHQI010000033.1, from coordinate 5,970,852 downwards.
CTTACTGGGCAAGGATTTAGTTTGTGGTGAGATGAGTGAGGACCAGCTCTCCTCCTCTTCTTACTTCCTATTCCCACTACCTGTGTTCAGCAGGTATTTTTATTTAGGTAGGGGAGTAACTATTCTGTCGCGGTATTGGTACCCTCTACCGACACGCATATTAGAACAGTTACCTGTGCACTTTTCTTTTCATAGACCCATTAGCTAGAACTGTTATGTTTTTAAATAAGTCGTGCTGGGATGACAATAACCCCAGTAGTTATCTTTCCTTTTACTGAATTTTTATTTCATCTAGTTTAGTTTAGTTAGTGTTTTTCATTTTATTTTGTATATTTCCTATTGTTTTTGGCGGAGCTCACCCCTGCAGGTTCATTTTCTGGATGGGATGCAACAGCTTTTTCTTGGTTTCCACGCCAATCTTCTGGTATGCTCATTATTGAGCATGGGTAACTTTTCTTCCACATAGTCTTTTATTTAAGTTTCATGGTTACATCATTTGCTTTTATTGCATGGATTAAGTCTGGGGGAGAGCCGATGTTTGTTACTCACTGCACGTGCACATGACACTACATACTAGAAGTACATTTTAGTTCAGTTTTATAATTATTGTTTCATATGCACCGCATACCACTACACCCACTTTGCGCGCACTCGCTTATTTGTATGCTCCTATATATTCAATTCCTGGTTGTTATGTAGAAATTGTTGTATTAGCCAAAAAAATTGCAAGATGGAGTGGCATGTTGACTCCTGTAGTGATCTAGTTGAGTACTCATTTCTTGTTTAGGAATTTGAGTAGAATTAGTTTTATTTAGGCTTCTAATTTATAATTTGTAGATTTGCGTAGATTTTAATTTATTTTACTCAACATGGTGAATGTGGCTGAATCTAGTGGTAGCGTGGTATTATGTGTAGGTGAGCACGAGGTTCGTGTTGCTCGAGTCGGGAGGAAGGATTACCTTTCTCGGGGGCTAAGAACTTGCCCCAAGCTACTCTCGAAGCATGGGTGCGAACGATTTGCAAGTTGAGCGTGACGTAGGCCATCTACTTGGCAAGCTTGAGCTTTGTTCTACCATTCATATACGCTAACCGTTGCTAGCCTATTTTGTGCCTACCCGACCTTTTGGTTCAGCTCCACCATACAGCACCAAGGCCTAAAAGCTAATCCCATTATCGCAACCAAAAATAAGCCAAAAGCATTAATGAATTGTAATTTGCCAATGCGGTGCGATGATGAGAAATTTTAGTGTTGATGTGGATTTCTTAAAAATTCCTATATGCTGAGATTTTTGCGAATTTTGGGGATATAAAAAAAGAGAAGGAAAAAAAAAAACAAAGAGAAAAAAAATATAACCCTAGCATTTTAATTGAAACATTTATCTCTATCGATTGGAGTAGGCCGTGTGCACACCCGGTTTCAAAGTCAAGTCTGGGCGTGTGTTACACGTGTATTATTGGGGCTGCTATGATTTAGCATTTTTGTGTGCTCATTTGGGTTGCGATTAGCCTTCACGTTTATCTTTGTATTCCAAACCGTAACCTAAGCCTCGTATTAACCAAAAAAGTCCTATTGATTCATCTTGTGAGTTCATTAGCGTTGTGGAAAGAGTGTGACAGGTCGAGCTTATGGCTCTCGACGTTGATGGATTTCAACGGAGTTAATTCCGAGTTCCGGTCTTGGGTAACACTCCCCTTCGCGATTTGCTTGCTTTCGTACTACGCGTGACCACAAGATTCACCAATAATCCATTTTGAGTAAAAAAATAAATTTCTTTTTAAGCATTTACACTTTTATAAATTAGCTAGCATATTTAGAAACTTCTTCTAATGAGCTTCTACACACACAAGTATGCAACTTCGCATACAACTCCATGTTTGTAATGCTTTGGCTAGCAATGTTTTTTCCTACTCCGCCAGTTTTGTTTGCTCGGGACGCGCAAACAGGTAAGTCTGGGGGTGTGATGAGTCCCATTTATATACACATATTTGGACTCATCTGGGCTTATTTTCATGCATATGCACTTCACTTTTAGTCCTTTATTGCTTATATTTCACTTGAACACATTTCTTCACAAAGTGCACTCTTTGACCACGTTTTGGTGTGCAATTGCGCACTATTCTGCTGGAGGTAAGCACATGATGCTCCCCATTTCTTTATTTTGTTGTTATTATATATTTCTATGTGCTGGTGGTATGTTCCCCAGCTTGTTGGTTTATATTGCAGGTGGGCAGATCTTCATTCTATGGGAATTGTAACCTGGAGAAATCGCACGGTCGTGCGATTTCTTGACGCACGATTTCAACGACCGTGCGATTCCTGCAGTACTTATAAATGGTGATCTGCCCCAGCTCGTGCGTTTTGTTCGCGTACGGCCAGTTTTGATCGTGTGTGAGCAAAATCGCACGAGTTTCCCTCTTTTATCTAAGAATTTATGTCATTTTGCAATTTTCCAGATCGCACGGTCGTGCATTTATCCTTCACGCACGATCTGGTCGATCGTGCGCGTTCATCTGCGTCCCAAAATAGCATTCTGAATTTGGTCATGCGTTTTTACGCACGGTCGTGCGTTTGGTCGTGCATGAACAAAATTCTGCAACTTCTCTATTTAAACTGCGATTTTTAGGTTTTTAGGATTCGATTTTGTTCCGCGATTTCTTCCGCCGGAAGGGGCGACTGCTCCATTTTCTTCCACTATTCCTCCCCCTTTTGCCCGAGGCCACCTCGCATCATCCAAGTGCTTCAAGGAGAGGATTCTACACTCATCTTGAACGCCAAGCTAGGAGTTCTTCGCATCGGACGTGGCCGGATTGTAGTTTACCGGAGAAGACGGGTCCAATGGGAGGAAGTGACAGCCCTCCTCTACCCCGGACGATAGCTGGGACCGAGCTAGGACGCGAATTGACAACCTGACGATTCCTACCGTGAATCTACAGCAAGCCTCCAGATTCGGTCGTATCTCTTGCATTTTTCTCTTCTTAGGTTATTGTTGCTTGCAGTGTAATCTTCTATTTTATGATGATGTTTGTACTCTGCACTTGATTTAATTTGTATTTCGTTGTTATGCAATGATACTATTTGTGTATGAGTACTTGAGGTGAGCTCTTGTGGTAGTGTGGGTGTGAGTGTGTGGTTTGGTTGCACTAGCAATTGCTAGGTGTGAGCTTTGTGATGAGGTGCTTGCGACCCTCATTTTGTATGCCTACTCGTCCATCCGCCTAGCGAAGCGTGGCATAGCGGCCCGTGTAATCCATTCGCCAAACAAAGCAGCGCGCTCAAGGCCTGCACAGTTCGATTTCGCTCGCCTACTCGTCCATCCTCCCTTGCGAAGTAGTGCGTTCAAGGCCTACGTAGTTTTCCATCCCGCCTGGTGAAGCATTGCATAGTGACATTGCATAGGAGTAGTTGTAGTTTTTTTCTTTTATTTTCCAAAAGCCAAATCAACTCTCCCACAATCCATCCGACTTAAGGACTTCAATCTCAAGTTCGACCTCAATAGTTAACTCCACCTTACTGTGTTCCTTCGAGATTCGATACTCAGGGATTCACTCCTCGTTTTATATTACTTGAACGATCGGTACACTGCCGTTTCGTGCTGCAGTCAAGCTACCGCCTATAGCGGTGTGCGAGATTTGCACATCAGCAGGACGGTCCTAGAGTATCACCGAGAGTTTACCCATCTCTCCCGGTTTGCAGTTTCGTATCAGCTGGATGACACATGATATGCAAAGAGGTTCTGCAAGGGCCTTCGTGATGAACTAAGGCAGACCCTCCTCTTCGTCTTCGCCGACGGTATGACTAAGATCCTAGAGATGGCCAAGAAACTAGAAGCTGACCAGCACCTCGTTCGAGGAAGGAAGAGGCCGGCAGAATACCAGGGACGGGGTGGCATAAGGGACCAGACGAGAGGTCGAGATGATGGGGAAGGAAGGACGGAGGTCCGACCCCGCCGGGAGCAGAGAGAGGAGCCGGTAGTGTTGGCTCCTCAGCCTCTACAAATGCGGGAGATGCCGAGGATTGGAGGAGGTGGGCCACCTGTGGAGTTCTACCACTGCCGCCAGACTGGCCACATCCAGAGGAACTGCCCTTAGAGGAATGCACCACCAGCACTACAGGTTGCCCCTTAGGCCAAGCATTTTGGGGGTCAGGGACGTGGACGAGGCCGTGGATTTCAGGTTGGAGATCGGATGCAGAACAGGGAGCAGATGTACGCCCTGGACCTAGCACAGCTCCGGGACCCCGCAAGGGTCATTATAGGTACATTTGATGCCTTTTTGTTTTGTGATTCTTTAGTACATAGTAAACCTTATATTTACCTTAGCATTAAACCAAACAAATAAAAACCAACCAGGTATAGTACTCGTCTGTGGCAAGCCCGCTTACATTTTATTTGATACGGGTTCCTCTCACTCGTTCGTCTCGGAGGAATTCATAGGTGATTTGTGCCAAGTCCAACACTTCGAGGGCATCTACAGGAGAGTGCTATTCCCTGATGGATCAGAAGTTCTAACAAATGCAATGTGCAACATGAATGTGGAGATTGGAGGGAAACTGTTCGAGGAACCGACGACACGCTTGAAGATGAAGGACTTTGATCTGATCTTAGGCATGACCTGGTTGCACTGGAACCATGCAAAGATTGACTGTCCGGCAAGGAGGATCGTTCTAAAGCATGAAAATGGTGAAGTGGTAATCAAAGGTACTAAACCCACCTCCTGTATCTTTTTATCATCAGTTCAGGCCGTCAAGGCCCACCTATAGGGAGATGAGGTATATCAGGTGCTCTTCGAGGCGACAGAAGTCAAAGACTCGGTGTCAAATATCCCGATCATGCAGGATTTTGTCAAAGTATTTCCGGAGAAGCTACCCGGACTACCTCCGCACCGCGAGAAGGATTTCCAAATCCAACTGGTGCCGGGGGCTAAGCCGGTATCTAGAGCCCCCTACCCGATGGCCTCGAAGGAGCTAGTGGTGTTTAAAAGCCAGCTACAGGAGCTGGTGGAACCAGGGTTTGTTAGGCCTAATTCCTCACCTTGGAGAGCTCCGGTGTTGTTCGTGAAGAAGAAGGATAGGACGCTTAGATTGTGCATCGACTACAGAGCCCTGAATCGGCTGACGGTTTGGAATAAGTACCCATTCCCAAGGATTAATGAGCTTTTTGACTAGCTAGAGGGAGCCCACTACTTCTCGAAGATAGATTTAAGATAAGGGTATTATCAGCTGCGGATCCAGGAGGAGGATATCCCGAAGACGGCTTTCAGTAGTCGATATGGATTATATTTTTTCACGGTGATGCCATTCATACTCACAAATGCACCATCATCATTTATGAGCTTGATGAACTGGGTGTTCGAGCCTTATCTCGACATCTTCATCATTGTGTTCATCAACGACATCCTCATCTATTCAAAGACAAAGGAGGAGCATGCACGACATTTGGCACTAACATTGGGGAAGCTACGGGAGCATCGCCTGTATGCGAAGTTCAGCAAGTGCCAGTTTTGGCTGAAGGAAGTGGCCTTCCTAGGCCATATTATCAGTGGAGCTGGTCTAGCAGTGGACCTAGGAAAGATTCAGGCAGTACAAGAATGGCCGCCGCTGAAGACGGCCACCGATGTGAGGAGTTTCTTGGGACTTGCCGGCTACTACCAGAAGTTCATGGAGGGGTTTTCCTAGATAGCCCTCCCGCTCACATCCCTGATGAAAAAGGATGCTGCTTTTACATGGACATCGCAGTGTGCGGCAGCCTTCCAGGAGCTAAAGGGTCGACTTACTACGGCCCCCATCCTTGCCCTTCCATCGGGGAGGGAAGTGTTAAAATTTTTGATGAACCGTTTAGGAGTAAGCAGGAGTTGCATCAACTGAGTTATTGCCAAACAACCACAATGCCACACAACAACACAATAGTCTTTATTGAATCACAAAACTTCATTACATTTCGAGACATACATGGCGAGACATGATTCATAAGAATCAAGAAGGAGAGAAGAACAAAACACACCAAAAACACAAATCTGGCGACCTGACAAAGCAGAGACCGCACAGACCGCTGCACTACAGAGACCGCCTGGCTTGTCCTGAGACTGCACGAATAGAATATATGCAAGATGACCTGAACTACAAGACCGCCACCTCAGGCCGCACGAACTGGAGCTTATTGAACAGAACAGAGAACAGAAGCTGTCACCAGACCGCAACTCAGATCGCCTAACCACAGAAGGTCGCCTGATCACCGAGCTCACTGCGAACAGCACAAGAACAACATAAACCAGTCCGCAGACAAGCCACTGCCGAACTATTTATTCAAGCCACTGGGAAATCACCAAGGAAGGAGACCGCAACCTGCTGACCGCAAACCTGCGAACACAACAAACAGTCAACTCGCTTCCGAGACCGCCCGACCTCAAAGTTGAGACCGCAAAAAATAACCCAGGCTCTAGTTCTTACAGGTCTCATTATGAATGATGGGCCCTACACCCCTATTTATAGGCGAGAAGACTGATGTCGTCACCGCCGCAAGAGAGGTACAGTCACCACCCATCAGATCGCGAGCGGTCTCACCGAGCAGACCGCGCGATCACACCACTTGGACAACATCCTGTCCAAGACCGCAAATCAGCAGCAGACCGCGCACAAGTCGCGCAGACACAGATCACTCCTTCCTTAGACCTCCTAGAGCAAACCAAGAACATCTGGCCGACTTCAGACAAGTCGCCAGATCAACCTGCATAAGCCGCCCGGTCATTGCGGTTACTCAAGAATAGACCGCCCGGTTTGAACAAACTGGACAATCACAGCAGACCGCCAGAGCCAGACCGGCAGAGCACCAGCACAGACACTGTGCGGTCTCTGCAGTCACCAATATACAGACCGCCGACCATCTTCCACTTCACTTCAATAATTTCAACACTCCCCCTTGAAGTGTGAAGTGGAAACTAGCCCGAGTAAACTCTGCAATCGAGTAAACGGTCCCTTTGCCAGCGGCTTTGTGAAGATGTCGGCAACATTGTCCACACTCCGAACATGCTCGACCATAAGAGATCCTCCCAACACCTTCTCATGAATGAAATGGTGCTCAATCTCAATGTGCTTGGTCCTCGCATGATACACTGGATTATTAACCAACTTGAGAGCACTCTCATTGTCCCCGTGTAGCATAGTGGGACCTCGAACCACCTCATGAACGTCCTCCACCAACCTCCTGAGCCAAAGGATTCCTGAGCTGCCAAGGCCGAAGCCTTGTATTCCGCTTTTGTGGTAGATACAGACACCGAGTCTTGGTTTTTGCTGCACCAAGAAATAGTTGTGGGGCCTACCATAAAGACATAACCAGACGTTGATCTCCGATCATCCACGTCTCCCCCATAATCATCATCCATGTACCCATGCAACTCCAAGCTTGACCCTCTCCTATATAGGAGACCCAGATCAGTGGTCGACTTCACATACTTCAAAATTCCTTTTGCCGCCAGAAGATGAGGCTTTCGTGGTTCCGCCATGTACCGACCCACCTTGCCAATTGCATAAGCAATATCTGGCCTCGTGATGGTCAAGTAGATCAAGCTCCCAACCAGAGCTCAGAACACCAACGGTTCAGATAAAACTCTCCCCTCATCCTTCCAAAGTTTATGATGTTGTTCCAGAGGTATAGAGCTTCTCTTCCCTTCCTCCATGCCGAATCGTTGAACGATCCGCTCCGCATATCCAGCCTGAGAAATGAACACTCCACTCTCTCTCCTCTGAACTTCGAGTCCAAGGAAATGGTGGAACTCACCCATATCCTTCATCTCGAATCTGATAGCAAGCTCGGCTCTCAGCCTTGCTACTGCCTCCTTCGAGTTCCCGGTGACGATCATGTCATCCACATACAGCAGAACAATAACCCAAAGCACCCCCTCCTTCTTGACGAACAAGCTAGAATCAGTGTCTGAAGCAAAGAACCTGCAGAATAGAAGATACTCCGCGATCTTCCCATACCACGCCCGAGGCGCTTGAGGGCTATCTTCAGTTTGCAGACATAGTCCGAACAATCCTCCGAGATGAAGCCCGGTGGTTGGATCATGAAGATATCCTTGTCAATCTCTCCGTATAAGAAAGTATTCTTCACGTCGAGCTGCCAAATCTCCCATCCACTAGATGCCGCCAAAGCAATAACAAATCGAACCGAAGTCATCTTTGCCACTGGACTGAACATCTCATCATAATCTTCTTTGTACTGCTGTGAGAACCCGCGAGCTACAAGGCGAGCCTTGTATCGCTCGATCGTGCCGTCAGCTTTCTTTTTGACCTTATAGACCCACTTGCATGTCATAGGGGTAATGCCCTTGGGCCTAGGCACTAGAGACCAAGTCTCATTCTTCTTGAGAGCATCCATCTCCTCCTGCATAGCAATGTCCCACTGCTTCACGCCTTTGGCCTTCTCAAAGCTCGATGGCTCCCGCTCATCCAAGGGACCAGCAAAGAAACATGAGACAAAGCTCACCATGTTTCCTCCTGTGTATCGATCCGGTGGCTTGATAGTCCTCTTCGACCTCCTAAGAGGTTGCACCTGACTAACCACCTCCTCAACTGCTTCTTCTGCGCTAGCTCCTCTTCCAGGAGAACTTGGAGCATCGCTCCCCCTGCTTCCAGAACCTGAAGCCTCCATTTTTGAGCTTGACACAGCTGGAGCTCCTGGTGAAACAGGCAACTCCACTTGAAGATTTCCCGCAGCCTTCCCTTTTTCATCAACCCTGCTCTCCGGTAGTTCAAATCGTGAAATCTCCTTGTAGGAAGTGACCTCATCGAACACCACATCCCGAGATACCACTTATCTCCGTGTCTCAGGATCCATGCATCTCCACCCCTTCTTCCGCTCATCATATCCAACAAAGACTAGCCTCCTTGCTTTCGCATCTAGCCTTGTCCGAAGAGCATTTAGGATATGCACATAACAGGTTGAACCGAACACTCGAAGGTGTGCAATATTGGATCTTGTGGCACCCTTAGAGGGGGGGGGGGGGGGGGGTGAATAAGGGCCTTTTTAAGAATGGATTTTTTACTTAAGAATTTTTAAAACAAAATTTGCTTTTCTAAAAATCACTTATAAAAATTTATAAACTATGAAAATTTTAAATTAGATCAAACACAAATTTCTTAGTTAAAGAATAAGCAACCAAATTTGCAATTAAAGAAAAGGCATAATATTTTAATCATGAAATTCATATACAATAAAAATGATCTTAACAATGCTTAAGATCAAGGCAAAAATAAGATAATAAACTTTTGACAATTTTTGTTTACCAATCCTTCTCCCAAGGATCGGAAGGCTATAACTTGTCGCTCCCTAGAACAAGCCCAAGCCTATCCTCTAGATCTTCCCAAGATCTAGACGTAGCACACAAGGCCACGATTTCCTACGAAGCCATGCAAGGACTTGGACGCTCCGCACAAGGAAGCGATTTTCTCCTAAGCCACGCAAGGACTTAGACGTCACGCACAAGGAGACGATTTTCCTACCAATACAAAGTGAAATGTATATAAATGAAAATACAAAATGAAATGAAGAACTCCCTAGAAATTCAGATCTCTGAAAGGAAGATTGAAGCCTCGAGATGATCATTGATGTAGAAGCGCGTCCGATCTCATCTTCAATCTCAAACCTTCTAAGCATAAATGGGAGTTGATGAGGTTCTGGAGCTCTCTGGTTCGTATACACTCAGGAAAAGAATTGGAATTCTCAATGCTTGCAATGCACGAACAAAACGAACCACTATATATATTTTCACTATCGCCTGGGCGACATCGCTGTCGGAATTCCGACAGCGCCAAACTGCCATTCGTTGTGCTGTCGTGCGAGCAGTTGCTGTAACTTCTGACCTGTCGCCTGGGCAACATCGCTGTCGGATTTCCGACAGCACCAAACTGCTGCTCATCGTGCTGCCGTGCGGGCAGTTGCTGTAATTTTTGTCCTGTCGCCTGGGCGACAGTAGATGTCGGAAAATCCCGACATCAAAATTTTCATACAGTCAAATTGAGTTCCAGCAGAATTGTGAACATCTCATACCTGTTACCTGCACACCATCAATAAAATTAGAATCAAATACAAACGGGATTTTGTTATTATCAAACCGGAAGAGTGTGAAAAGCATGCTCCAACAATCTCCCCCTTTTGATAATAACAAATCCGTATAAAAAGAAATCATGTCTATTTAGGTTGTTGTTTTTAACATATGGTGTGTGCACAAAAATAACATGATATATTCCTCTTAAATGTACGCACCCCCTAGATGAATACTCCCCCTAAATGAATGCTCCCCCTAAATGTTATAGTAGATTGAAATGATGTAATGTTTAGGTGGAAGATTTAGGTGGAATTGTTCTTTGATTTATTGAATATACCTATAATTCTCTCCCTTTTGGTATTAGCAAAAGGTAATTTGAAATGAATGAGCAGGTCTTAAGGGAAGAGATAAGACGTAAAAAATAAGATTAAGCGGAAGCACTTGTGTTGAAAATGATTGAAAGTCTTGAAATAATAGTAATATGTCATAGTATTGAATAAACTCATGAAGAGATGGTATAGCCATATGAAGTAGTAGAATAAAACAAAATAACTTAAACATGATTAATGTCATTTTAAAGTATCATAGAAAGACACAATTGTGTATAGAAATTTGGAATCTTTTCGGTCCAATTCTCATGAGATGAAGGTTTATATAACATAATGATGCGTACAGTGTTGCTTTGATCAAACATATGAAATTATTTAATTTACACGATCATTGGAATAGAAAACATAATATAATCATATAAAAACAACTTTGACCTTGAAGATATAGCACAATAAGAATAGAATACCATTTTTTCTTTTGCACAAGACACTTTACAATTCTTTCCAAGGTGCTCAACCTCACAATGTTTATTAAGACTTATCAGGAGGGTAAGTAGTGCTTGGTGGAGTATCCTTGTCCTCAATTTAAACTTTTTGTTGACCACGTATTTTGTGATATCTTAACTTTGAGGTATTTATATTTTTTTTAATTGACAAAGGATCTCCGAATTCACTTGAATCGCAAAAGATGGTGTATATTTGGTTGTGCTAACAAATCAAGCTTGAAAGTAGTATTTATGAAATGCTATTGTATTATGTGAAAGCAAACATGATTCATGTAGATATTAAATAGAAAGACATATGTATGGATCAAAAGAAGTGAACGTGATAGCTCATTATTATATATAAACAATTTCTCATACTTAGAGGCATGCGAAAACAATTTCCAATAGTCTAAACCACTTAACAGGAGTGTCAATACTATGATAGAGCGGAAATGAAATCATATAATCATGTAAATAGACATTTTTTAAAAAATAGAAAGCACATGGTTTGGCATCAATTCATGAGTTGTGGCTTTAATAATGACATATAACTAGGGTAGAGTATCATTAGGACCAAAATTGAAGATTAATCAAATTTGGGAGCTGTCGGAATTTTCCGACACTCAATGTCGCCTGAGCGACAGCTAAAATTATAAAAAGGGCTAAAAACTGAGTCAAACCTGATTGTAGATCATTTTCTGGACTGGAAGGCGAGAGGAAACTGTCGGAGTTCGGCGACAACCCTATATCTAAGGTATGTTTGTTTGATTTTTAAGTTTTTGACTCAAAATATTTTTAGAGATTTGAGATTTTTGAAAGTAGAGAAGAAGAAAAATGTGTTTTCATTTTACTTTTGAGGAATGGTTTAGATCTTTGAAGTTTTGTGTATAAAAGGTGTAGATTTAGTGTAAATGAAGTGGATCTTGTTGGATCTTGGTGAAATATGTTTGGATCTTGTGATTTTTGGGGTTTAAGATTTGTATTTTTACATGGTTTAATTTCAAAAAACTGAAGATTTTCCTTTTGAAGATGGTTGAAGAAGAAGAATAGTAAATGATATGTGAGAAGGTGTAGTTTTGTTCAAGAATTTGTTTTTAACATAAATATAGCTTGATTTTGAGTAGATCTGGAAGTCTAATTGAAAAATCTTCTAAAAAAGTTCACTGGAGTACTGTCGGAATTTTACGATAGTCAATGTCGCCTGGGTGACATCGTCCCAGTGCACAGAACTTGTTTAACTTACTTTTGTTTTGTTATGTTTGCAGAATGGCTTCCAGTTCTAAGGCTCGGAAAAGTACATCTGAAGATGCGTATAGTTCTTATCAAGTATATCCGGGGATTGAGAAAGCAATAATTGGAGTGTCAAAATATGTCGAATTTGACTCTCCTAAGGACGACCATATCTACATTCGTCTTGCTAATGCAGGTATATTATCAGTAATTTCAGTAGATATGTTCTCATCTGTCTTGATCCGAGAGTTTTACAACCATTTGGAAGACCCGAAATACAATGAATTGGATGGGGGAGTGAGATCGAGAATCCATGGTCAACAAGTGGAAATAACACATGTTGATCTTAGCGATGAATTTGGTCTTCTTATGAGTGATCATATGCCATACATAGTAGAGAGTTATAGAAAGGACATAGATTGGACTCTTGTAAATATGAGTTTACATGGAAGTCAAAAGAGGACGCTAATCACGGAAGTCTCTTCACTTACTCCTGATGCCTATTTAGTCCAAGACATATTAAGGAACACGGTCATACTAAAAAGTGGTGATATAAGGAGTATCACATCACAGTTGACGTTGTTTACATATTTTATTATGGAGGAGGAACCCTTCGATGTAGCGGACCTCATCCTTGCCCAGATTCGTTATGCGTTTAGATTAAAACATCCAAAATGGGTGAAGATTCATACTTTGCCAATGGGGGCTGTATTTCAACGTATTCTATATAAGAAGTATGAATGGATAGGTCAAGATTCATAATTAGATGATTGTGTTCCTGAGATATACTATACGGGTACCATGAAAGTGAAGAAGTCTCATAAAAAGCCTCATCCTGGAATAGAGATTAGAGAGCCTACAAATCCTAGAGGAGGATCACTACAAGAGTCTATAGATGATCTTCGTGATTCATTTGAAGAGCACAAGAAAGAAGTGAAGAAAGATCGCAGTAGAATGCAGAAGTTTATGAAATTTCTGGTGAAGGGACTGAAGTTAAAGCCTACTCCTGAAGAAGCGGCCGAATGGGAAGTCCCAGATGAAGAACCGCCACGCCAATCGGTTAGGCGGACTCGATGTGGAAAGGCCGTAAGACGTGGATCTTCAAGACAGTCCAGAAAGTAGCGGGGCTGGATATGATGATCCTGAGTAGTTTCCAGCAGGTTGCTGCTTCTTACTGATGTCAGAATTTTCTGACACTCACTGTCGCCTGGGCGACAGTTAACTTGACCAGATTTCATTTTCTGTTAATGAACTTAATCTTATGTTGATTTCTACTATTTTTCTGGAACAATTTGTAGGAAATATTAATTATGTGAGAATTTTTGTTAAGCCATTCAAATTGTATGTTTTGATTTAAAATTTAGTTTTTCTTTTTAAAATGTATAGGTCTTGTGATGTTTTTAATTTTATAGGTTATAAGTAGTGATATAATCATTGTGAAATGTCTAGGATTCCCAATTCTAGCCTAAGATAGAAAAACGGGAATCCGGTAACGGTTTAGTGAATATATCCGCTAGTTGATTATCCGTGCCTATAAATGAAATTTTAATGTGGTTATTTTTAATATGATCTCTAATAAAATGATGTCTCACATCAATGTGCTTAGACCTTGAATGATGGACCGGGTTGTATGTTAAATCAATTGCACTTTTATTATCACACCATAATTCAATAGTTTGTTGTTTAATATTAAAGTCTTCTAAAGTTTGTTTCATCTAAAGAGCTTGTGCACAACAACTACCAAGTGCGTTGTATTCGGCCTCGGTGGTTGAGAGGGCAACAGAATTCTGTTTCCTACTCGACCATGAAATGAGTGAAGGGCCTAAAAAGTGACAAGTGCCACTAGTGCTTTTCCTATCTAGTGAACAACCGGCATAATCAGAATCAGAATAGCCAAAAAGATTAAAATCATCGCTATGAGGATACCACAAACCAAGTTTAGATGTGCCAATTAAATATCTAAAAATTCTTTTTACCGCTTTTAAATGTGATTCTTTGGGATCGGCTTGAAATCTAGCACATAAACAAACTGAAAACATAATATCCGGTCTAGAAGCAGTTAAATATAAAAGTGAACCCATCATGCCTCTATATAAAGTTTGATCTATTGATATTCCATTTTCATCTTTTCCTAATTTTAAAGATACACTCATAGGAGTATTTGCTTGTTTGAGATTTTCAAATCCAAATCGTTTTAAAACATAATGAATATATTTTGATTGGTTAATAAAAACTCCATCATGTTTTTGAACAATTTGAAATCCTAAGAAATATTTTAATTCTCCTACCATACTCATCTCAAATTCACTTTTCATCATTTTTACAACATAATTAGACAACTCTTCATTAGTGGCTCCAAAAATAATATCATCAACATAAATTTGTAAAACAATTAAATCATCATCTACTTGCTTAATGAAGAGTGTACAATCAACACCACCCATTTTAAAACCATTTTGTAATAAATATATAGTCAATCTATCATACCATGCTCGTGGTGCTTGTTTTAAACCATACAAAGCTTTTAGCAATCTATATACGCGATTAGGAAATTTTTCATTTACAAATCCTGGGGGTTGTTCAACATAAACATCTTCTTTAATCAACCCGTTTAAAAATGCAGTTTTAATATCCATTTGCAATAATTTAAATCTTTTATGACTAGCAAATGCAACAAAAATTCTATCTGCTTCCAATCGTGCTACGGGTGCAAATGTTTCATCAAAAATCTACCCCTTCAATTTGATTATATCCTTTCGCTACAAGCCTAGCTTTGTTTCTAGTGACCCTAGAGTCACTATCTAATTTGTTTTTGAAAATCTATTTGACTCCTACCAATGGATGATCACTAGGTCTATCAACAAGAATCCAAAATTTATTTCTTTCAAATTGGTTTAGTTCTTCATTCATAGCTAGAAACCAAGATTCATCATTTAAAGCGGTGGCAACATCTTTTGGTTCTATATTTGAGACAAAACATAAATTTGAAAAACTTTCATGTAAACTAGAACGTGTACGTACCCCACTTAATGGTTTTCCAATAACAAATTCTTGCGGATGATCTTTTGAGAACCTTAGCTCGGTTGGAGGTACATAGCCTTGTTCTTCTTCTTCTTCACCATCTTTTTCGTCTTCTTTCTCTACTTTTTCTTCATCATCATCATCATCATCATTTTTCCTCAGATTTTGTTCCACATCTTCTTCATTTTTCTCATTACCTGCAACTTTAAAATTTTCTACAGAAGAAATGTTTTCATCAAATTTTACATGAATAGATTCTTCAACCACTTTAGTACATTTATTATAAACTCTATAGGCCTTGCTAGTTAAAGAATAACCAATGAAAATTCCTTCATCACATTTTTCATCAAATTTGCCTAAGTTATCTTTTGTATTCAAAATAAAGCATTTACAACCAAAAACTTTAAAGTAAGATACATTTGGTTTTCTTTGAAAATAAATTTCATAAGGAGTTAATTATAATGTAGGACGAATCATGACACGATTAATAATATAGCATGCAGTACTAACCGCTTCGGCCCAAAAATATTTTGGCAATTTAAATTCACAAAGCATAGTACGTCCTAATTCTTGAAGTGTTCTATTTTTCCTCTCCACTACACCATTTTGCTGTGGTGTGCGAGGAGCGGAAAATTCGTGTTTTATCCCAAATTCATTACAATATGAAATAAATTTTTCATTATCAAACTCTCCTCCATGATCTGATCTAATGCATTTTACTTTTAAATCAAGTTCATTTTGAATACGTGAAATTAATTTTACAAATTCATCAAAAGCATCGGATTTTGAATTTAAAAATAATGTCCAACAAAATCTAGAATAATCATCAATAATAACAAACATATATTTTCTACCTCCTGGACTTTGTGTAGAAATTGGACCAAACAAGTCCATATGTAATAAATGTAAAGGTCTAGTAGTAGAAATAACATTTTTGCTTTTAAAAGATGATTTTGTAAACTTTCCTTTTTGGCATGGTGAACATAATGAAGAAAGCTTTCCGTTCAAATTTGGTAAACCGTTTATTATTTTATTTTTAGAAAGCTTTACTATGCGTTTAGCACTAGAATGTCCTAGTCTCCTATGCCATAATTCAAGTTCATCATTCTTTGAATTAAAACATTTAAGTGTAGAATGAGATAAATCATGAAAAGTGATTGTATAGACATTATTTATTCTTGCTGCAGTAAGTAAGATTTCGTTTGTTTTAGAATCAATAATTTTGCAAAGGTTTGAGCTAGAGTCAAATAAAACATTTAGATTTTTATCACATAGTTGACTAATAGAAATTAAATTATGTTTCAAACCTTTAACATATAAAACATTTGAAATTTTAAATTCTTCGTTACCTACTACTCCAATGCCTTTGACTTTACCCTTGCCATTATCTCCAAATGTCACTGTTCCACCTTTCTTCATCTCCAGGCTAAGGAACTTTGATTTATCGCCCATCATGTGTTTTGAACATCCAGAGTCCAAATATCGCACGTCTTCCTTGTTCCTAGCCTGCACGCACACCTAAAAAGATGATGAGAGTAAAGATCTGGTTACCCAAGTGGTCGATCCCATGGTATAGGTGGACGCCTTAGGTACCTAGATTTGATTAGCATTAACTTTTCCTTTCTTCCAACATGAGTCCGAGATGTGACCAAATCGATGACGTTTGGCACATGCAATGAATGGTGAGGAATCATTTTTTAATGGTTTCTCTGGACTCTTGCTGGAGGAAACATCTTTATGTGTGGACTTAGAAAAATTTTCATATTGAAAAATAGGTTTTCTGAACCTGGAGCTGTCGCTGGTTCCGACATCAGCTGTCGAAAATTTTCGACAGCTTCCAGAAACGTATCCTAACCCAAATTTTGCTGTCCCATGGCATTGGTTGGCTAAAATAATATCCAGAGATTTTTTCCAACACCAAATTTTCCAATTGCCATGTTCAACTCATTTACTTTGGACTTTAAAATTGAATTTTCTTTTACTATCATGCCACATCTATTTGCAACATTTTTCTTATAATTCTCTAATAGAGAATGAGAAGTTTTGACCACTTTTTCTAAGTCCTTTTTCTCTTTTAGAAATTGATCAATTTTTTGATCGGACATAGAAATAGTGTTTTCAAGTTTTTTTATCCTTGTCGAAGAGTGATCACACTCTTGACAAATTACCTTCTCTTTCCCAATAGTTTTTAAATCATTTGATAATTTTTTATTTACTTTTAAAAGACCTTTTTTTTCAGACTTTAAAAAATCAATTTCCTTTAGGCTTTTATCAAAAAATTTGCAAGTTTTCATAAATTTAGAATATAAATCTTCATAAGATGGAGGAGTTACCTCAGTGTCGCTTTGGACACAGCTATCGTCGTAGATGTAATGTTGCCTTTCGCCATCAAGCATACATTAGCCTCCTCTTCCTCCTGTGTTGAGGAATCACTTTCTTCACCAGACGAAGAATCATCCCAAGTTTCTGCCTTTAACACTTTCTTCTTGTAACTTTTATCATGCCTCTTTGCTTTTTGCTCTTTCAGATACTTTGGGAACTTGCTTCTGATATGACCAATCTTCTTGCAATGGTAGCACTCCGGTAGCGGACGCTCCTCTTCATTCTCCATTTTTCCTTTGCCTTTTTGGTAAACAAAATCGTTCTTTTTGAAAAATCTTTTAAATGAATTTCTCCTCTCCGGATTTCTCATAAACTTTTTAAAATTCCTCACAAATAGTCCTTCCTCATCTTCCTCACTTTCTTCAGATTCAGTCTCAACTTCCCTTCTTGATTTCAACGCCAAGCTCTTCTTTTTGGGCTCCAAATTGTACTCTTGGCTTTGGATTTTCAACTCCACCTCATGAGTTTTCAGATTCCCAATGAGGCTCTCCAATTGTAAGGTCTTAAGATCATGTGACTCACAGATTGCAGTCACTTTAGGATTGAACTTCGGGGGAAGTGATCTTAATATTTTCCTTACTAAATCTCCATTGGAGAAAACCTTACCCAGCACCTTTGAATCGTTCACGATTTTAGTGAATCGTGTGTACATTGTATCAATTTCTTCATCCACCTCCATTTTGAATCTTTCGAATTCTGACTCCAGTTGAAATAACTTTGAATCCTTTACCTGCGAAGTACCTTCATGAGTGATTTCTAAAAGATTCCAAATTTCATATGCAGTATCACAAGCACAAACTCTATTAAATTCAGTGCGATCTAGTGCGCAAAATAAAGCATTCATGGCTTTTGCATTGGTTTTACATTTTAATTTATCGTTGTCATTCCACTTGTCTTTGGGTTTGTCCATTGTTACATTTCCTACATCTTATTTTGGGGAAGTATAACTCGTCTCGACCATATTCCAAACTTCCATGTCGAGAGCTATTAGAAAACACCGCATTCGGGTTTTCCAATAGTTATAGTCTGTACCCGTAAAAAGTGGTGGCCTACTAATTCCTTGCCCCTCAACGAACGCGTGATCGTTGTGCGCCATTACTCCCAGTGGTAAAACCGTTTTGGAGTAACCTGCCTCTGATACCACGTGTTGGATCTTGTGGCGTCCTTAGAGGGGGGGGGGGGGGGGGGGGGGTGAATAAGGGCCTTTTTAAGAATGGATTTTTTACTTAAGAATTTTTAAAACAAATTTTGCTTTTCTAAAAATCACTTATAAAAATTTATAAACTATGAAAATTTTAAATTAGATCAAACACAAATTTCTTAGTTAAAGAATAAGCAACCAAATTTGCAATTAAAGAAAAGGCATAATATTTTAATCATGAAATTCATATACAATAAAAATGATCTTAACAATGCTTAAGATCAAGGCACAAATAAGATAATAAACTTTTGACAGTTTTTGTTTACCAATCCTTCTCCCAAGGATCAGAAGGCTATCACTTGTCTCTCCCTAGAACAAGCCCAAGCCTATACTCTAGATCTTCCCAAGATCTAGACGTAGCACACAAGGCCACGATTTCCTACCAAACCACGCAAGGACTTGGACGCTCCGCACAAGGAAGCAATTTTCCCCTAAGCCACAAAAGGACTTAGATGTCACGCACAAGGAGACGATTTTCCTACCAATACAAAGTGAAATGTATATAAATGAAAATACAAAATGAAATGAAGAACTCCCTAGAAATTCAGATCTCTGAAAGGAAGATTGAAGCCTCGAGATGATCGTTGATGTAGAAGTGCGTCCGATCTCGTCTTCAATCTCAAACCTTCTAAGCACAAATGGGAGTTGATGAGGTTCTGGAGCTCTCTGGTTCGTATGCACTCAGGAAAAGACTTGGAATTCTCAATGCTTGCAATGCACGAAAAAAACGAACCACTATATATATTTTCACTGTCGCCTGGGCGACATCGCTGTCGGAATTCCGACAGCGCCAAACTGCCGTTCGTCGTGCTGTCGTGCGAGCAGTTGCTGTAACTTCTGACCTGTCGCCTGGGCGATATCGCTGTCGGATTTCCGACAGCGCTAAACCGCTGCTCGTCGTGCTACCGTGCGGGCAGTTGCTGTAACTTCTGTCCTATCACCTGGGCGACAGTAGAAGTCGGAAAATTCCGACATCGAAATTTTCATACAGTCAAATTGAGCTCCAGCAGAATTGTGAACATCTCATACCTGTTACCTGCACACCATCAATAAAAGTAGAATCAAATACAAACGGGATTTTGTTATTATCAAACCGGAAGAGTGCGAAACGCATGCTCCAACATGCAACACTTGGCTTCTCCTTGAACATCAGTTCGTGAGGGGTCTTCATGTTGATAGGACTTAGTGGCATCCCGTTGCTCACGTATGCCGCACAAGACATTCCCTGCGCCCAAAAGGACTTTGGAATACTCTTGGCATGAAGCCAGCATTTGCAGGTTTCCGTCAGATGATGAATCTTCTGCTCTACAATGCCATTTTGCTGTGGAGTATGGGCACAAGTGAGCTCTCTCCGGACGCCGTGCTTCCTGGCAAAACTTGAGAACTCACCACAGGTGAATTCCCCACCATTGTCAGTTCTCAATATTTTCACCCGCAGGCCTAACCGACCTTCCACCAGCTCCTTGAACTCCATGAACTTCACAAAAGCTTCCGACTTCTCTTTCAAAAAATACACCCAGACATATCTGGTGTAATCATCGATCAACACCAACATATATCTATTGCCTCCAAGCCTTGGGGTGGCAGTTGGTCCCATCAAATCACCGTGGATGCACTCCAACGGCACTTCGCACCTTGTTTGAGATTTATCAAATGGAAGTCGATGAGAATTACCAAACTGACATCCCGCACAAACATGACCGTCTCCATATGAGGACAAGCTAGGCAAGCCCTTGACAAGGCCCTTACCGCCATAGCCTTCAATTTGTCCATGCCTACATGCTCCAACCTTTCATTCCAGATAGTTGCGCTATCATTTATCCTCATCTTGTCAACATAGGTACTTGTCGATAAAATGAACAAGTCCTTTACCCGCTTTCCAACATGAATTACATCTCCCTTTATCTCCGGTTGAGTTTTAAGAAACTTCACTTCTGTTGGGCCAAACAGAACGTGATAACCGGCATCGACCGCATTGGTCACAGAGAAGAGATTCTTCTTCATACCCGACACGTCATAAACACTCCTCAATGTGAGTGGACCCTTATCACTGCTAAGAGAGATAACACCTTCTTCTTCTACTGCATGAACAGAATTATCAGCCGTAATGATTGCATCGTTACCTTAGTAAGGCGCCAAAGAAGAGAACTTTGATTCATCCCTGGTGAGGTGATGCCCACCCCCTGAATCTACGATCCAATCCTCTTCGAAGTTGATGGCAGCCAAGGCCTTAACGAGCATCGCTGTCATATTGGCCGCAAAGGCTCCTCCCCATCCAGCTTCATCAGACTTTGGCTTCTCCTTCTCCGCTGCATGTCCCGGCTGGAGATTAACCCGACAATCCTTCTTGAAGTGGCAGGTCTTATTGCACCTGAAGCACCTTGCTCCCTCTCCCTTCTTCTTCCCATCAGACTTAGGAGCATAACCCCTATCCCGCTGACCTGAAGTAGAGGGTCCATCATGAACTGGCTTCTTCTTCTCCCACTTCTTCTTTTTCTTCTTCCCAGAGAACAACACATCCCTATCTCCCCCAGAGATAGAAGTCCCCGCCATCTGTCTTGCCAAACTTTCCTGCGAAGCAAGTAAGTTTTCCAGCTCCAACAGAGATGGCTGATTAGCCCATCCCTGATCTGACGTCACAAAGGCAAGATACTCCTTCCGCAACCTGCGGATGATATGCCTCTTCATTTTTGCCTCCAAGATGGGCTCATCAGGGTCCAATGCAGAAATCTCTGCTGCGAGGTTCTTCATCTTGAGAAAGAAAGTAGAGATGGAAAGATCACCTTGAGAGGCCTTCGCCAACTCATTTTCAAGAAACTGTAGCCGAGCTACATTCTTCTTATTGAACAACCCGTCCAAAGACGTCCAAATCTCAGCAGCAGATTTATATCCAACGATGTGATCGAATAGCTCTGGTGAGATAGCCCTCTTGAGTGTAAACTCTGCCTTTGCATTAGTCCTCCTCCAAAGTCTCACCTCTGCCATATTATCTCCTGCTAGATAAACTTCTTGTGTGTCTTCTCCTCCAACTATCTCCCATAGATCCTCCCCAAGCAAGTAAATCTCCATACACGACTTCCACTTCTTGTAGTTAGTCGATGTGAGGAGTTCAATGCCAAGCCCTCTTGTGTATCCAGCTTCCATGGCAAGCTATGTGGTTTCTTCTTCACAAATACGATGGCAACTCAAGTTGAACACTGCTTATCCACTCCAACAACCTGGCTTTGATACCATGTTAAAATTTTTGATGAATCGTTTAGGAGTAAGCAGGAGTTGTATCAACTGAGTTATAACCAAACAACCACAATGCCACACAGCAACACAATAATCTTTATTGAATCACAAAACTTCATTACATTTTGAGACAAACATGGCGAGACATGATTCATAAGAATCACGAAGGAGAGAAGAACAAAACGCACCAAAAACACAAATCTGGCGACCTGACAAAGCAGAGACTGCACAGACCGCTGCACTCCAGAGACCGCCTGGCTTGTCCTGAGACCGCGCGAACAGAATACAGGAAAGATGACCTGCACTGCAAGACATCTACCTCAGACCGCACGAACTGGAGCTTATTGAACAGAATAGAGAACAGAAGCTGTCGCCAGACCGCAACTCAGATCGCCTAACCATAGAAGGTCGCCTGATCGCCGAGCTCGCTGCGAATAGCACAGGAACAACATAAACCAGTCCGCAGACAAGCTGCTGCCGAACTGTTTATTCAAGCCACTAGGAAATCACCAAGGAAGGAGACCGCAACCTGCTGACCGCAAACCTGCGAACACAACAAACAGTCAACTCGCTTCCGAGACCGCCCGACCTCAAAGTTGAGACCGCATAAAACAACCCAGGCTCTAGTTCTTACAGTTCTCGTTATGAATGACGGGCCCTGCACCCCAATTTATAGGCGAGAAGACGGATGTCGTCACCACCGCAAGAGAGGTACAGTCACGACCCATCAGATCGTGAGCGGTCTCACCGAGCAGACCGCGCGATCACACCACTAGGACAACATCATGTCCAAGACCGCAAATCAGCAGCAGAGCGCGCACAAGTCACGCAAACACAGATCACTCCTTCCTTAGACCGCCTAGAGCAAACCAAGAACATCTGGCCGACTTCAAACAAGTTGCCAAATCAACCTGTATAAGCCACCCGGTCACAGCGGTTACTCAAGAACAGACCACACGGTTTGAACAAACTGGCCAATCACAGCAGACCGCCAGAGCCAGACCGCCAGAGCACCAGCATAGAGACCGTGCGGTCTCTGCAGTCTCCAATATACAGACCGCCGGCCATCTTCCACCTCACTTCAATAATTTCAACAAGAAGGATTTCAGGTGTACATGGATGCGTCATACCAGGGGATGAGTGTCGTTATGATGCAAAATGGGCACATAATAGCGTACACTTCCCTTCAGTTGAAGAACCATGAATGGAATTACCCGGTGCATGACTTGGAGATGGGAGCTATTGTATTCGCTCTAAAAATCTGGCGACACTATCTCTACGGTGTCCACTGCGACATATTCTCAGATCACAAGAATCTGAAGTACTTAGATACGCAGAAGGAGCTGAACATCCAGCAAACACGATGGGTGGAGTTCTTATCAGATTATTAGTACACTATGCATTACCACCCAGGGAAGGCGAATGTAGTAGCAGACGCTCTGAGCAGGAGAGCTACCACATCGGGAGCAGAGCCCAAGTTGATGGTCATGGAGCTGGTATGGATGTTTGAGGACATGCAGATCTCCTTAGTATCCGAGAACGATCCGGAGCTATACGAGGAGTACTTAGCAGCGATGGGTGCCACTTATGACATTCGAGACCGCATCAGGGATGGGCAGAGGCAGGATGCCAAGCTAGAGCCAATTTTTAGAGCCTTGGAGGCAGGCTCAGCCAGAGACTATTCGTTGAAGGATAGCCTATTGAGTTTTAGAGGCCGAGTGTATATATCGACAGGGAGCCAGATTTGGCAGGATATTATGACAGAGGCTCATTGCACTAGATATTCCGTGCACCCGGGTATCACCAAGATGACAGCGGATCTGAAGAGGACTATGTATTGGCCGGGTATGAAGAAGGACATCACCTATTTTGTGACCCACTGTGAGTCTTGCCAACTCGTGAAGGTGGAGTGTAGGAACCCAGCCGGATTATTGCAGCCGCTCCTGGTACCGGAGTGGAAGTTCGACGACATCGCTAAGGACTTTATATACGGTCATCCCCGATCTCGTGCGGGAAATGACACGATTTGGGTGATCGTCGACAGATTAACGAAGGTGGCCAGGTTCATTCCAGTCAGGAAGGATGATCCGGTCGATGTTTTAGTATGGAGGTTCATGGAGTAGTTTGTTTGGTATCATGGTGTGCCCAGGATGATCATGTCGGATCGAGATGGACGAATTACGTCGAGGGAGTGGAGAGCAGTGCAGGCCTACCTAGGCACCCGGTTGACTTTTAGTACAACTTTCCACCCCCAGATAGACGGGCAAACGAAGCGTACCAACCGGACTCTGGAGGATCTTCTACGCCTTTGCATTCTGGATCGTTGGGAGCCATAGGAGAGATTGTTGTCATTAGTTGTGTTCTCACACAACAACAGTCACAAGGCTAGTATATGCAGGGAATCCTACGAGGCATTATACGGACGGAGGTGCAGGACTCCATTGTCTTGGATTCAGGATGAGGATTCCAAGGCACTCGGCTCAGAGTTTGTGGAAGACACCGAGGCTCAGGTGCGATTTATTCAAGACAGGATGTTGGAGGCCCAGAGCAGGTAGGCTAGGTACTACGATGCATGACATCATATGGTAGAGTTCCAGGTGGGAGATCGAGTTTTCTTGAAAATACGTCTGATGCATGGAATCTCACGGGTTCGCAGGCGGAATAAGCTCAGTCTGAGATATATGGGGTCTTACAGGATCCTGGAGCGGATCGGCCCCTTGGCTTATAGACTTGAGCTACCGCCGGAGTTAGAGGGATTGCACGATATTTTCCACGTTTCCTCGCTTAGGAGGGCTCTACTGTTGGAACATGGTCTTCCGCATCTCCTAGGTTTGAGAATAACAAATCCTACGTGTATTTGATCTTGTGTGTTTAAGTGTGCAGGATAACAAAGTCCACATGACTCAAGGATTACATAAGAAGGTTGCCCCCAAAGTTGAGCCATCAAATCCAAATCTCCTACTAGCGCTGGTGGTAGTACTAGCGCAGGCGCTAGCCGTCGTTCGGCGAACTGTTAGCGGCGCTCGACGAAATGCTCATAACGACGTTCGACAAAAATTCGTTCGACAAACTCTTAGCGGCGTTCGACGAAATCTCGTTCGATGAAATATTGGCTTAAGCGAAATTGTCGGAAGAACTTATAGAAGGAGATAGCGCCAGGCGATATCCGATAGCGCATGCGATAGCGAGGAGCACAGTAGGCAAGAGAAAATTGTTTCCGTCGATTGAAGATTCTACCGCGCAGAATATGTCCTAATATGGGATAGCGCCGGCGGTACCACTAGCGCAGGCACTAGCGCTAAGTCTATAAAAAGGACCTCTTGGCTCCGTCTTCCTAATCCTCTTGAGATCCAGAATTCCAGAGCTTCGTGCCACAACAGAGAGAGGAAGGTTCAGAGAGATACTCCCACATATCCATAAAGACTAAAGGAGATCCGTGGAGAAGATTTCAACACGCATCATCATCATGACGAAAGATCGGCTAGAGCGGCTTGAGGCCATATCCGGGGAAGGATCGGCTAAAACCAACCGATTCATGGGGATACGAGTCGGTATAGAAAACAAAAAGAGTCTATCTATTCGCTTTAATTTCTAGTTTCGATAAGAGATCAAGTTTTGTAATCATGCTTCTCAAGTTAATAAAATCATGTCTTTTCTTTTACTTCACTTGATTTGTCTTGATCTTCTCTACTTTAATAATCAAAGCCTTCTCAAAGTTATTCAAAATATAACTAAAGTTTTTAAAACCCTTATTCACCCCCCCTCTAAGGGCGCCTACCAATCCAACAAGTGGTATTAGAGCCAAGTTATTCCAAATCAGCTTAACAACCGGGAATAATGGCGTCTCATGATCTCGCTTCTACTAGTGGGGTAAATTTTTATGAAGAAGAAAAATCTCCTAAACCACCTTTATTCGTAGGGAGAAATTATAAAGGGTGGAAATTATTAATGGAAAAATTTATTAAAAGTTTAGATATCAATGCATGGGATATATCAATAGTTAGACCAGCGGACGAATCAAATAAACAAGAGCGTCACCTAAACGCAAAAGCTATGCATTATATTTTTTGTGCTTTATCTCAAGATATTTTCAAATTAATATATTGTTTTTCTAGTGCATACAAAGTATGGAAATTTCTTGAAGAAATGTATGATTCTTCTTCTACAGGTATGGAACAATCGCAAGAACTGGAGAATATGCAAGCTTGCACAAGTCTTCAAGAATGCTCCTCTCATGACAGATCCATGAAGTGCACATCAAATAAAAGAGAAGAAGAAATCCCATCGCTGGAAGAAGAATGCCAAAGAGATGAAGACAACAATGAAAATTCCTGCTCAAATCTCACAGCATCCAAAAGCACTGTAAGGAAATCAAATCATCTTATTGTTTGCAATTCTATTTCTACTTTACAATTGCTACAAATCACAAAGCGCAAAATTAAGAAATTAAAAAATACGAATTGCAAATTGCGCTTAGAAAATAAAAGTTTAAAAGCAAAAGTTAAAGTAGAATCAAATGCTAATTCATCTAGTCCTACCCATGTCTCCTTGAATGAAACTATTACACCTTGTTTAGAATTTAATAACTTAAAAGAAAAATACAAGGGACTTGAAAAGGAACTTCTTATTGTAAAAGAACACAATGAAAAATTGTCTTTAGAAAATTCAACTTTGAAAAGTGATTGTGCTACATACAAATGTTATAAAATTGAAATCAAAGAGATGGACGATACATTTGAGGAATTTAGAAATGACTATCAAAATCATATTGACTTTATTGTTTCTACTCTTAAAAATGGCACAATAGCTTATAATAAAGCTAGACATAATCTAAAGATCAAAAATGATGAATTAAAATAAAAAATCAACTTGCTTATGAAAATTATAAATACAAATTCACAATATCAAGAAATATCTAAAAGCAAGTTGAATATGAATATGAATATGAACATCTTAACTAAGTCTAATAATGGGAGCAAGAATCACAAAGTGTTTGTAAATCAAAATCAAAATCATAATTACTTGCAAAATCATGTTTCTCCCAACTCAAAATTAAAATTGCACAAATTTCCTATGAACAATACTTTTAATAATCATTACAATCATAATCATCAATATAAAGATTATCATAATGGAAATTTGAAAACTAAAAATAATGTTAAACCAAGATTTGAATGGAGACCCAAAGTTAAAGATGAAACACAAACTTCACTCGAAAGGGTCCATTCGTACTTGTCTCCCTAAAAGCCATCTCGCTATATTTGGGTACCCAAAGGAACCATCCCTCATGGTCCTCTTTGGATACCTAAAACTCTTATTCATTAGGTATCATCAATTGCGTGAAGTAGAATCCTTTCAAAATGAAATATACAAAGTTCTACTTCATGATATGCTTTCATGTCTTTTAATTTTTCTTGTTTTCTTATTTCTTTTGAACTATCACGTCATGGTCATCCTATACAGTATTAAAAATATGATTTTATCTCTTAAAAGCTTAATATGCTTATAAAATCAAATTGATCAAAATTCAAAATCATATTTTATTTTGATGACTTATCTTTTATTCTTATATTCATTGCTTCTAAATATCTTATATTATCCATATGAATCAAACACTAAATTTGCAATAAGATATTTCAAATTAAATCTGGTTATTAGGCTACTAAGATTCTTAGCCTTCACCAACAAGTGGTTTAGTGAAATAACTTGATCTTAAAGAAAATTCAAGATCTAAATAAAAGCTCAACTTTCAATATGGTTGTCTTTGTTCACAACAAAAAATTATATTGTGTTCACTCCTTGTTGTCACACATGATCTAAACCATCATTATTGCTCACCTATCAAAAATCACATATATGTATTCAATATTCTTAATTAAAAGAAAATCACTAAAATGTATTGAAAGAATTTATCTTTATAATGAATATTGATGTCACTCGCACCACCATGATCTATTGATGTCCGTTGCTAAAATTCTCTACAATTATATATCAAATCAAATATCTTCTAAAAATAACTATTTCTATCACATCCATATGAATTATATGATGACAATTGATATTATAATTGTTTTACCATGGTTGGTGTATTATGTGAGTATTGTGATTTATTTCAAGTTTAGACCTTTGAATCATCTTGATATCAAATCAAATAAATCTTCACTCCACTCTAGGTCTATAAGTTGAAACACTATCAAACCTTGGTATAACATTAATCTCAAACTTATTATACTAACATTATCGACTAAGGAATTTTTGTGTCTATGTTAGGCTTTATATGTTTACCAAGATATACAGGCTGGGTATTCACATCTAGGGCTTATCCATGGTATTATTGCGCATGAACATTATTGTTAATCACTAAAATCATGCATATTTGAAACTATATTGGTAAATATAAGCCTTACAAATATTAAAATGGAGATATAATAAAATATATTACTTGCAAAGTTTATTTGGAAAAGTCATATACAAAATCGCTAATTTTTCATGCAATTTGGACTATCTAGACATCTCCTAAAATTCTGAAATTTCAGCATGAAACTACTATTGGGACACTTAATCAAGATCAACAATTAAAAAATTTGAAAATCATAAAAAATCGCGCACTGTTTCCCGCGCTAACGCTAACGCCGGCGCTAGCGTACCTATGTGTTTTTCTGTATTCTTAAAATTTTGAAAAATCTCTAAAAATATATTAATCTATGTGTACTATTCATTTCTGCACTTTTGCTTTTATTACATTTTTGAAAAATCAAATACAAAAATACAAAAGCTAAATTACAAAAAATATGTTTTGCCTTTTTTTTGGTTTTTTTGTCATTTGTTTAAATTCTATTTCTAAAATAAAAAATCAAATAAAAAAATATAAAAAAAAAAAAATCAAAAACTATTATTTTGAACTTAACTTTTCTATTTACATGTATCTTGCGAAACAGTGATTTGGGGTATCATCCCATCATATCACCTAGTACCGGGCGAACCTCTCACAAGGTAGTCCTCGGGAAGTCCAAGATCAATCTTATGAGTTCAAACTTTAAATTAAAATTATTTCGCAAAAATATCAAAAATAATGTATGGACTTTATTGAGAAAATCAAGCATGATTTCTTCTATCATTTAAGACTTTCTACAATGTTGTGATTCATATTTTCAAACTACTTTGAACATTGCTTTCATCATGCTTTGATATATCTATTAATATGTGCATCAATTATATTGTAAAAGTTGTGTAGAACTAAGCTTAGCATGCCTCTAAGTATGAGTAAATGTTTTATGTTTGATAATGATCTTTATTCACTCACTTATTTTGGCATTGTCTACATATGTGTTTAATATAAGAATGCTTGTGTATGTTTTGTATTAGTACAATGAATTAAAATTCCACAAGTATCTTGCCTACAGTACTTTTATTTGCACTTTTAAAAGATAAGAAAAGTGGTTATGTTTTTATAAATTATATTGGTTTACAAAACAAGTGTATTCAGAGAACTTTGTACAAAACAATAATCATAAAATAAAGTGACAAAGATAACTCCACCAAGCACTACTTGAACCTCCTGATAAGTCTTAATAAGTGTTGTGAGGTTGAGCACCTTGGAAAGAATAGTAAAGTATCTTGTGCAAACCATAACTTTCTTTCAAAATAAAAATCACTTATTCTTAAGTGCACCGGATCACAATAAAAATCAATATTGAAGAAAAAAAATTATGTGATCCCCCAAGCACTACTTTGCACCCTGATAAGTCTTAATGAGCATTGTGTGTGCAAAGCACCTTGGTAGTTGTACATTTTTTTGTGCATTGAAGTGCGTGGAAGTAAAATTATTTGTGTTTTATTGTGCTCTTACTTTACATATTTCTTGTATTTTTGATTAAAACATTTGTTTACTCTATTCAAAATACACATATGTGCACATCATTATCTTCCATAACACTTCTTCTCATGAGTATTGGATCCTAATGCAAATTCTATACTACTCTTTATTTATGAAATGCACTAGATAACCTAGCATGTTTTCTACAATGTTTGGTATATTTTGAAATTATAAATAAAAATAATTGTAGTAATCTCTTTTTGATAACATTATTTCATGCTTGGTTACATTATTGTTAAACTTAAAGATTTTAATTTAACAATGATTTACAGAAACATCTTTTTTATGAAATTTAACTCATATATCTTTTTATGGATCATCATTGATTACAATAAGATGTTCTTGTATTTCGATAAGTCTTCCGCATCATAACCATATAATTGTTTTACCTTGCGCTTTCATGCTTATTTAAAGTCTTTTATTTGTGTGTATCATCACTTGAATCTTCAAATTCCTTTCTTGCAACAAGTGGTAGGCTTGCTTGGTAAACTTTATATTGGTTGCTTTTAACATGATTTTTTTTCTATAAAACTCTGATTTATTTCTATGAAAAATTATTATATTAAAAACTCTAATTCATTAATGGATTTCAAAATAGCTATGTGAGTGTTTTCATAAATTCAAATATAAAAAGCCATTGGCTATGAAAATATAATTTGATTTAAAATGCTTAAATGTTTCCAATAATTATTATCCATGACTTCATATCTCACCATAGCGGGGGCGTAGGGTTGTAGACATTAGATAACCTTATCTCTAGTCATGTCTTGTCCTTAACTGGGGAGGGTTCCATTGGGGCCTTGCGAGGCACTTGGGGGAAAGAGTGCTAGGTTGAGTTTTGTCTAGTGTTTGCATATGGGACTTGTTGGATCGGTAGGCGCCCTTAGAGGGGGGGGGGGGGTGAATAAGGGTTTTAAAAACTTTTGATATATTTTGAATATTTTAGAAAAAGCTTTGATTATTAAGCTAAAGAAGATCAAGACATATCAAGTGAAGTAAAAGTAAAGACATGATTTTATTAACTTGAGAAGCATGATTACAAAACTTGATCTCTTATCGAAGCTAGAAATCAAAGCTAATAGAAAAAGACTCCTTTTTATTTTCTATCCCGACTCGCTTCCCCACGAACCGGTGGCCCAAGCCTATCCTCCCCGGATTCGGCCTCAAACCGCTCTAGCCAACCCTCCCCCGGATATGGCCTCGAGCACCCCATAGACCTAGCCTAGATCTAGTCGCCAACACGAGGCGAATTTCAGCCCTAAGTCCAACGCAGACCTAGTCGCCAACACGAAGCGAATTCACTAACGATTACAAGAATAAAGATGTGAAAATAAAAACATCAATAATAAAAACTCCCTCTAAGAACTTCTGAAGTTGGAGACGTTGGACCGCTGTAGTATAAGCGTTGTTGAAGCGGTCGTCGGTCGGATGAAGCGTGAGGAAGTCCTCCTTCAGAAATTCTCTCTAAGCTTCTGGTGGGAGTATCTCTCTGAACCTTCCTCTATATGCTGTGACACGAAGCTCTGGAGTTTAGGGTTGTAGAAGAGTAAGGAATACGGAGCCAAGGGGTCCTTTTTATAGCCTCAGCGCTAGCGCCTGCGCTAGTGCTACCGCTGATGCTATCCCAATTTATGACATGTTTTGCGCGGCAGAATCTTCAATCCGAGGAAACAATTCTCCCTTGCCGTCTGTGTGCGTTGCTACCGCCTGCGCTATCGGCTACCGCCAGGCGCTATCTCCTTCCATATGTGCTCCCGGAATTGCGCTATCATCGCTAGTGCCAGGCGCAAAGTGCTACCGCCGGCGCTAGTGGGAGTCTTGGAATTGCTGGCTCAAAATTGGGGGCAACCATCCTTGAGTCATGTGGACTTTGATTTCCTGCACACTTAAACACACAAGATCAAATACGCATAGGATTTGTTATTCTCAAACCTAGGAGATGCGGAAGACCATGTTCTAACAAACTCCCCCTTTTGATAATAACAAATCCATTAATGATAAATCAGAGCATAAGCATGATGAAACTATATTTGTGTGTGTGTGAGAGTGATGACTTAGGATAATTATTGATTTTAGCATTTAGAATTGCTCCTCCTAAATACATGCTCCCCCTAAGTGAATGCTCTCCTAATTTGTAAGCTATCATCTTAATTAAGCATTATAGTATGATAGTAGATTAATATTTATCATGTTAGTTCTCCCCCTTTTGTTATTAGCAAAAGCGGGTAAGGAGACATCACTAAAAAGTTGCGAAGAAGATAAAAGCATGATCGAGCTTGTAGAGAAGGAAATGATAAGGAGTTTTAGAATGCTTTTTATTTAAATAGATCAGAGTTTGAGTATTATAACATTTTTATAAATCAGAGTTTGTAGTATAACCAAAATGTAATGATTTCCAAGTAACTAAACTACCCAGACAATATGTCTACACCCTAGCCCCGTACTAAGTGACAGATGGGCATGAGGAGCTGCATACATGCCGTAGGTTGGGGTGTTAGTCCCATATGCAAACACTAGACAAAACTCAACCTAGTTCTCTTTCCCCCCAGTGCCTCGCAGGGCCCCACTGGAACCCTCCCCGGTTAAGGACAAGACATGACTATAGATAAAGGTTATCTAATGTCTACAACCCTACGCCCCCGCTATGGTGAGAAATGAAGTCATGGATAATAATTATTGGAAACATTTAAGCTTTTTAAATGTAATGACATAGCCTATGGATTTATATTTTTATTTGAATTTATGAAAACACTCACATAGCTATTTTGAAATCCATTCATAAATCAGAATGTTAGCATTACAATATTTTCATAGAAATAAATCCGAGTTTTTAGCAAAAAAGAAAATATTCAAGTGTAGAGTAACCAATGTAAAATCTACCAAGCAAGTCTACTAATTGTTGAAAGAAAAGGAATTTTGGTATTTAAGACTTTTATATAAGCATGAGAACGCAAGGTAGAAATATATGGTGATGATGCGGAAGACTTATAGAAATACAAGAAACATCTCATTGTAATGATGATCCATAAAACGATATATGAGTTAAATTTCATAAAGAAGATGATTTGTAAACATTTTAGAATCAATAATAAATTAACCAAGCATGAATGGATGTTATAAAAAAGAGAGTACTATAATATTATGTTAATTCATAATTTCAAAACAAAACTAAACATTGTAGAAAGCATGCTGGGTTATCATAGTGCATTTCATAAATAATGAGTAGTATAGAATTAGCATTAGGATCCAATACTCATGAGAAGAAGTGTTATGGAAGATAATGATGTGCACAAAAGTGTATTTTTGAGTAGAGTAAACAAATGTTTTAATCAAAAATACAAGTAATATGTGAAGTAAGAGCACAATAAAACACAAATAATTTTACTTCCACAGACTTCAATGCACAAAAAAATGTATAACTACCAAGGTGCTTTGCACACACAATGCTCATTAAGACTTATCAGGGTGCAAAGTAGTGCTTGGGGGATCACATAATTTTATTCTTCAATATTGATTTTTTTATTGTGATCCGGTGTACTTAAGAATAGGTGGTTTTTATTTTGAAAGAAAGTTATGGTTTGCACAAGATACTTTACAATTCTTTCCAAGGTGCTCAACCTCACAACGCTTATTAAGACTTATCAGGAGGTTCAAGTAGTGCTTGGTGGAGTTATCTTTGTCACTTTATTTTATGATTGTTGTTTTGTACAAAGTTCTCCGAATACACTTGTTTTGCAAACCAGTAGAATTTATAGAAACATAACCACTTTTCTTAACTTTTAAAGTGCAAATAAAGGTTGTGTAGGCAAGATACTTGTGCAATTTTAATTCATTGTACTATTACAAAACATACACAAGCATTCTTAGATTAAACACATAAGTAGACAATGCCAAAATAAGTGAGTGAATAGCGATCATTATCAAACATAAAACATTTACTCATACTTAGAGGCATGCTAAGCTTAGTTCTACACAACTTTTAAAAGATACTTGATGCACATATTAATAGATATATCAAAGCATGATGAAAACAATGTTCAAAGAGTTTGAAAAGATAAATTGCAACATTATAGAAGTTCTAAAGAATAGATTAAATCATGCTTGATTTTTATAGGAAAATCCATACAGTTTTTTTGATAGTTTTAGTGTTTTATACTTTTGTATTTGATTTTTGCATAAACCAAAGAAAAACAAAACATTTTTTGCAATTTGTCTTTTGTATTTATATTTGATTTTGCAAAAATTAAATAAAATCAGAAGTGCAAAAATAAATAGTACATATAGATTAATATATTTTTAGGAATTTTTCAAAATTTTAAAAATACAGAAAAACACATATGCACGCTAGCGCCGGCGTTAGCGCTAGCGCGGGAAACAGTACACAGTTTTTTTGATTTTGAAATTTTATATTGTTGATCTTGATTTGGTGTCCCAATAGTAGTTTCATACGAAATCTCAGATTATTAGGAGATGTTTTCGATGTTTAAAAAATTGCAAAATTGCATTTGTGAATGTGCTTAAAACTTAAAACAATTGGGACACATAACATAAGTTGTAAGAAACTGAATTTTGCATCACTAAGCAGCACAAACAATGGAGAATAATTGAGGAATTTTATAGATTTTTATTTTCTTACAAAATCAGAAGGGTGCGATACCGCCGGCGCTAGTGATAGCGCTGGTGCTATCGAGACTTTAGTTAAATCCCGATCCCTTTTTCATTTTCGCCATTTTCATTCACCCTCTCCGGTGAAACCCTAGAAGACGACCCAGCCCACGCGTAGATCTGAGGTAAATCTTCATCCTTTTTTTATGTTTTTTTTGTTTTAAAACTTGATTTTGATGTTAGAGATGAAGATATTTGAGGTTTTTAGGTGGATTTAGAAACTAGATCTACAATGGTTGATTTTCTTCAAGATTAATGTTTTTTATGAGGATTTTGGTTTTGATCTTGATTTTTATGTGGATTTCTTGCATCTAGTAATTTAGGATCTGAAAGTGTTTTATTTTTTAAGGAGATTTTTACTATTTCATATGTGAGGAGTAGTGCCGGCGCTACAATAGGCATTATTGATAATGCTGGGCGCTATTGATAGCGCTGGCGCTAGTAACGGTTGCTTAATTTTTTAATTTTTCTTGTATGTGCAGATGGCACCTGGATCTAAGGGTAAGAAAACAGCAGAGCTGGCCGTGGAAGCAGCTGTAGTAGGTGTTCCATATGTCGTGGAGTTCGACTTGCAGTTATTTGCTACTTCTGAGGTGTCAAATTTATTTAGTTCTGATGGATTTTCTTCGGAGTTAGTGCAGGATTATTATACACACTTGGAAGACCCATCACAGACCAGGCTGGATGGAGGAGTGCAGTCACAAGTGCAAGGGCAAGTGGTGACCATTACACATGAACAACTGAGGCTCGTGTTTGGATTGTCCCAGCATCCTAATCGGTTGGAGATTGTGGAGAAGTTCAGGGTTGGCAGAGATTGGACTCAGGTGAACATGGTGCTACATAATAAGGAATGCAGAAGTCTGATCTCTTCTGTGTCGACACTCACCGTGGATGCCCTAGTTGTTCAGGATGTATTACGCCACACAATTATGCTGAAGTTGGGTGACACAGCAAAGGTCACATCCCAGCTTAGTTATGTCACTTATTTTATTTTGGAGGAGGAGAAGTTCGACGTGGCTGACTTATTACTTTCCCTGATTCGTTATTCCTAAAAGTTGCGGCAACCTTCCCATCAGAGATACAACAACTTGCCCCTGGGCGGCATCATACAGCGGGTGATTCAGATGATGTATCCTTCTATTGAAATGGGTTTCTACTTGATAGATTTCTACCCTCCTATCTATAGTACTTCTCACTTGCGAGAATCATTCATCCCGGATGAGCCATCGACATCTACTCGACCACCACTCCGGCGAGGAGCATCATCTCGAGGGGCTCGAGATGATTCATTTGGGTCATTTCAAGAAGAGATGGGAGAGCGGATGGCAAAAGTGGAGAAGGATGTTTCAGGGATAAAGAAGATGGTGAAATTTATGATCAAGGCCTTAAAGCTAAAACCATCAACACCAGAGTGGAAGGAGTGGGACAGTCCAGATCAGGAGCCGCCCCATCATTCGACTCGAAAGGCTTGCAGAAGACACTCATCAAGTCCTAGTGTGGAGGAGATAGATGAGGATGAGTAGGTAGGAAGGTCCGAGGGGAACGCATTTCAGTTTTGTAATAATACAAGAGTTTGAACCTATGTTTTTGGATGTTGTTTGATTTTGTTATCTTTGGATGTTTGATTATTTTATCTGATCCTTCTTTGGTAGTTTTGTTTTATTTATAATTTTTGAAGTCATGAAGTGGAGATGTTTAGCATATTTTTGAAATCCTAAGATTAGATAATTTAATACCTCATAGAAGATTTTGAATAATATATAAATAATAACTAGGTCACCAAAATAGGATATGATTTTGAATTTTGATTAATTTTATAGGCATATCAAACTATAAGAGATAAGATCATGTTTCCTATAATATACGATGATCATAGCATGATAGCCTTTAAGAGAAAAAAGAGAACAAAAAAAACTAGAGCATATCATGAAGTAGAATATTTGATAATTTTTTATTTCTACTTCATGCGAATGATAGGGTATTATTGAATTAGAATTTTAGGTATCCAAAGAGGAACGGGAGTGACGGTTCCTTTGGGTACCCAAATACTACGTGTTTGCTTTTGGGTAGATAGAATTGATTGGGCCATTTTGAGTGGAGTTAGTGTTTCATTTTTAATTTTGGGTCTCCATTCAAACTTTGGTTTAATATTATTTTTATGAGTCAAATTTCCATTGTGATTGTTGAAAATATTTTTTATAGGAAATTTGTGAACATTTACTTTTATGTTGGGAGAAGTTTGATAGTGATAGTATTTTGGAATTTTATTTTGAAGTTTTTTATTCCCATTGTTTGGTTTATTCATATTTTGAGATATCATATTTAACTTGCTCTTAGAGTTTGTTTGATATTGAGAATTTTTCTTTAAGATTTCCTTAAGCAAGATAATTTTAGTTTCTAATTCATTGTTCTTAAGTTTCAAGTTATGTTTAGCTTTATTATACGCAATTGTGCTATTTTTAAGAGTAGAGACAATTGAATCAATGTGGTTTTGGTATTCATTTCTGTATTCCTCAAATGTTTCATCCATCTCTTCAATTTCAATTTTATAACTTTTGCATGTAGCACAATCACCTTTTAACGATGAATTTTCTAAAGATAACTTTTCATTATGTTCTTTTATACATATAATTTCTTTTTCAAGTTCCTTAAGTTTTACCTTGAAATTATCACAATCAAAGCAAGGTTTTGTGTTTTCAAGTAAAGGACAAGACGGTGAAACCACATCATAATTTGATTCTAAATTAACATTAGGTTTTAATCTCTTATTTTCTATATGTAAAATTTTAATAGTGATTTTCAATTTCTTGATCTTACGTTTAGCAGTTTGTAGTATATTGAAACTAGAAATGGAAGTTATTACACAAGAAGAAGATTTTGACTTTCTTACAGCGCTTTTGGTAGAGGCAAAGTGTGTGCATGAAGTTCCTTCGTTATCTTTTGGGCCTTCCTCCATCATAGATGACTTTTGATCTTCTTTTTCTTTTTCCAAGTTAGTTTCCATGATTTCCATGTCTTTGCTATGAGAGAGATCTTCTTGAATAGTGGTGGATGCTTGTATGTTCTTCTCCTCCTGAGTTTGGTCCATACCTGCGAGAGGAGAATCATACATTTCTTCAAGAAATTGCCAAACTTTGTATGCACTAGAAAAACAATATATTAATATGAAAATTTCATTTGATAGAGCACAAAATAAATAATGTTTGGCTTTTGCATTTAGTTGACGTTCCTTTTTATTTGATTCACCCGCAGGTCTTATAATGGCAAAATTCCATACTTTGATATCTAAAGTCTTAATAAATTTTTCAATTAAAATTTTCCATCCTTTATAATTTGTTCCTTCAAATAAAGGTGGTTTAAGAGATATTTCTTCCTCACAGAAATTTTCCCCACTAGTAGAAGCGAGATCATGAGACGCCATTATTCCCAGTTGTTAAGTCGATTTGGAATAACCTAGCTTTGTTACCACTTGTTGGATTGGTAGGCGCCCTTAGAGGGGGGGGGGGGTGAATAAGGGTTTAAAAATTTTTGTTATATTTTGAATATTTTAGAAAAAGCTTTGATTATTAAGCTAAAGAAGGTCAAGACATATCAAGTGAAGTAAAAGTAAAGACATGATTTTATTAACTTGAGAAGCATGATTGCAAAATTTGATCTCTTATCGAAGCTAGAAATCAAAGTTAATAGAAAAAGACTCCTTTTTATTTTCTATCCCGACTCGCTTCCCCACGAATCGGTGGCCCTAGCCTATCCTCCCCGGATTCGGCCTCAAGCCGCTCTAGCCAACTCTCCCCCGGATATGGCCTCGAGCAACCCCTAGACCTAGCCTAGATCTAGTCGCCAACATGAGGCGAATTTCAGCCCTAAGTCCTACCCAGACCTAGTCGCCAACACGAGTCGAATTCACTAATGATTACAAGAATAATGATGTGAAAATAAAAACATCAATAATAAAAACTCCCTCTAAGAACTTCTGAAGTTGGATACGTTGGACCGCTGTAGTATAAGCGTTGTTGAAGCGGTCGCCGGTCGGATGAAGCGTGAAGAAGTCCTCCTTCAGAAATTGTCTCTAAGCTTCTGGTGGGAGTATCTCTCTGAACCTTCCTCTATATGCTATGGCACGAAGCTCTAGAGTTTAGGGTTGTAGAAGAGTAAGGAATACGGATCCAAGGTGTCCTTTTTATAGCCTCAGCGCTAGCGCCTGCACTAGCGCTACCGCTGACGCTATCCCAATTTAGGACATGTTTTGCGCGGCAGAATCTTCAATCAGAGGAAACAATTCTCCCTTGCCTTCTGTGTGCGTCGCTACTGCCTGCGCTATCGGCTACCGCCAGGCGCTATCTCCTTCCATATGTGCTCCTGGAATTGCGCTATCATCGCTAGCGCCAGGCGCAAAGTGCTATCACCGGCGCTAGTGGGAGTCTTGGAATTGCTGGCTCAAAATTGGGGGCAACCATCCTTGAGTCATGTGGACTTTGATTTCCTACACACTTAAACACACAAGATCAAATACACATAGGAATTGTTATTCTCAAACCTAGGAGATGCGGAAGACCATGTTCCAACAGGACTAATACCCCAACCTACGGCATGTATGCAGCTCCTCATGCCCATCCGTCACTTAGTACGGGGCTAGGGTGTAGACATATTGTCTGGGTAGTTTAGTTACTTGGAAATCATTACATTTTGTTTATGCTACAAACTCTGATTTATGAAAATGTTGTAATACTCAAACTCTGATCTATTTAAATGAAAAATATTCTAAAACTCCTTATCATTTCATTCTCTACAAGCTCGATCATGCTTTTATCTTATTATCAATTTTTAAGTGGTGTCTCCTTACCGGCTTTTGCTAATAACAAAAGTGGGAGAACTAACATGATAAATATTATTCTGCTATAAAAATATAATGCTTTATTAAGATGATTGCTTACATATTAGGAGAGCATTCACTTAGGGGGAGCATGTATTTAGGGGGAGCAATTATAAATGCTAAAATCGTAAATTATCCTAAGTCATCACTCTCACACACACACAAGTATGTTTCTTCATGCTTATATATTAATGCTCTGATTTATCATTTTATTATCAAAAGGGGGAGTTTGTTGGAACATGGTCTTCCGCATCTCCTAGGTTTGAGAATAACAAATCCTATGTGTATTTGATCTTGTGTGTTTAAGTGTGTATGATAACAAAGTCCACATGACTCAAGGATTATATAAGAAGGTTGCCCCCAAAGTTGAGCCATCAAATCCAAATCTCCTACTAGCGCTGGCGGTAGTACTAGCGCAGGCGCTAGCCGTCGTTCGACGAACTATTAGCGGCGCTCGACGAAATGCTCATAACGGCGTTCGACGAAAATTCATTCGACAAACTCTTAGCGGCGCCGTTCGACGAAATCTCGTTCGACGAAAATTCGTTCGAAAAACTCTTAGCGGCGTTCGACGAAATCGTTCGATGAAATATTGGCTTAAGTGAAATTGCCAGAAGAACTTATAGAAGGAGATAGCGCCAGGCGATATCCGATAGCGCAGGCGATAGCGAGGAGCACAGTAGGCAAGAGAGAATTGTTTCCGCCGATTGAAGATTCTGCCGCGCAGAATATGTCCTAACATGGGATAGCGCCGGCGGTACCACTAGTGCAGGCGTTAGTGCTAAGTCTATAAAAAGGACCTCTTGGCTCTATCTTCCTAATCCTCTTGAGATCTAGAATTCCAGAGCTTCGTGCCACAACAGAGAGAGGAAGGTTCAGAGAGATACTCCCACAAATTCATAAAGACTAAAGGAGATCCGTGGAGAAGATTTCAACACGCATCATCATCATGACGAAAGACCGCATCGACTACGATCATACTCTGCGTCTTCGTCTACTTCTCTAAGAGATCTACATAGTGGGAGTTTTTATATTATTGTCTTTTTATTTCACATCTTTTCTTGTAATCGTGTAGTAAATTCGCCTCGTGTTGGCGACTAGGTCTGGGTAGGACTTAGGGCAGAAATTCACCTCGTGTTGGCGACTAGGTCTCGGGTGTAGGTCTAGGGGGTGCTCGAGGCCATATCCGGGAAGGGTTGGCTAGAGCGGCTTGAGGCTGTATTCGGGGAAGGATCGGCTAAAGCCAACCGGTTCGTGGGGATACGAGTCGGTATAGAAAACAAAAAGAGTCTTTCTACTCGCTTTGATTTCTAGCTTCGATAAGAGATCAAATTTTTTAATCATGCTTCTCAAGTTAATAAAATCATGCTTCTCAAGTTAATAAAATCATGTCTTTTCTTTTACTTCACTTGATTTGTCTTGATCTTCTCTAGTTTAATAATCAAAACTTTTTCAATGTTATTCAAAATATAACTATAGTTTTTAAAACCCTTATTCACCCCCCTCTAAGGGCGCCTACCGATCCAACATCTACTATGGCCAGAGCAGCAGATATCTACTACGGAGGGGCCAGTAGCTACTGATCGATCTGTTCAGCTGGATTCGATCCGGATAGATGATACGGAGTTGCGAGTTTTGCGGCGCAAGAAGGTTCCGCTGGTCAAGGTCCTATGGAGTAATCATGTGCAGGAGGAGCACACCTAGGAACCACTGGACCTGATGCAGCAAAAGTACCAGGAGCTCTTTACGATAGGTATAATTTAATTTTTCTGGGATGTTACATTTTCTTACTTGTAGTAGAAACCCCATAGGCTTAACCTGAATTTCGAGGATGAAATTTTTATTTTTATGTATTGGGATTTGTAACATCCCCAAACAACTAGACCCCCAAGTTGGTTTTGTCATGACTAGGTCATGACAAAACCAAAGGAAGAGCTCGAGACCATGTGAGTTTGGGTGAGAAAGGGAAAACCCAAGTGGTCTCCAAATAGTAGTTTTCAGATACCTAGCCTAGGGTTGGAATTTAGGGCCTCACCTTGATCCTTGACCCCACCATAGTATCCCTAACCCACTATGGGCCTCCTTGGAGCACCAGGGACCCATTGGGGTCATCAAAAGGGGCCAAATTGACCAAAGTCAACCCTAACCCTAAATTGGTCAAACTAACTCAATTAGGGCCAATTGGCCCCCACCATGCCAAATTGACCCTGCACCTACCCTTATAGGGACACTAGGGATCTAATGGACCAAGAGCCCCATCATGGGACCTCCAATTTGACCAATTTTACCAAAGTCAACTCTAACCCTAATTTTGGTCAAAGTGCCTATAAAGGGGCAATTCACCCTCACCTTGCCAAATTGACACTACCTAGACCTTCCTAACCCTTAAGGGAGTCTAAGGGGTCACTATCCACCCATTGTTGTCAACCCAAGTGGTCAATTTGACCAAAGTCAACCTTAGCCCAAGTTAAGGTCAAAATGACCTACTTTACCCAAATTGAGCCCAATCCACTTGAGCTAGACTCGATTGATGTGGTCCACCACCTCATGGGGATTAAATGCTGCTGAATTGTCCATCCAATTTGAAGAGAGTCGGCTAGGATAGAGAGAGCCTAATATGGAAGAGAGAGAAAGAGGGGAGTTTTTGGGGAGGATGAAGAAACCCCCAATCTGAGCAATTGATGGGTCCTTTCATCTCCCCTTGGGGAGAGGAGAAGTTTCAATCTTCTTCCCGGCCTAATTGATGGCCAATTCATCCTCCCCCAAGTATAACTGAAATATCCATTCATGGACATTAATGGCAATTCGAGTAACTCCTCCCCTATAGGTCAATTGACCCCTTTAACATCTTCAGTGGTCAAAAAGGAGTGAAACCCCTCTTCCCCGAAGAAATCGAGCACCAGAAGCTAGGATTGACATAGTGCCGAAAGCTCCACCTCCGGCCATGGCGACTCGCCGAAATACGCGCCACCAAGCCCCCACACAGGTCCGATCCGCTTCCTCTCCTCTAGTGCTAGATCTTCTGATATTTCGGGGCTTGATACGAGCTCAATCGGGCTCAGATCGCGCTTCTGAGAGGGCTCGTTTTGAGCCCTCTTTCCCCCGCAAAATCCCCTCAATCCGGCCACCTCCGGCCGGCCAACCACCTCTAATCGTCAGCCACCACCTCCATGAAGGAGGTGGTGGCATTGGGCGGCCGGGGCATGTAAGACCCTCTTTTTTTTGCTTTTAAACCGGGTCTTACCACCCAGAACCGCCGTCTTGCGGCGACACCATTACACCCAATGGTCGCCGCCACAAGACGCCGATCCTGCCAGCTATTCATCATCATCCAGGCCAACCATAATCACAATAATTGAAGTAATAAATGAAACAAGTCCACAAAATCACATTATATATTTATCATAATACATGATTACATTGTCCACGATGAGAAAGAACTAAAAGAACAAGGGCTTACGCCCAGTACATGTTCAAATATAGTGCAACAATCACTCTCACTCCATATATATGCGGAAGCTATCAACCAATGTCTTCATGCATCTGTAGCTGCTGCTGCGGTGACGTGTAATGACTGCTCTGCTTCATCCCGTCCTCCTGTCCTATCTCCTGAACGAGGTCCTGCTGTTCCGACACGTCATCCCAAAAATGATGAGGTCCACCGACCGTCAGTCTATAAGACTCAGCATATTCCTCACCGCCTCCACCCGCGACTCCTAGGAACCGTGCGGGAGGAGGAAGCGGAGGACATCAAAGGGGTAAATCAAAAGCAGGTGACAAGCGGGTATTGCTAACCTAGCAATTATATAAATAGCTAACAACTTGAATATAAAAGCATTTACATCTAGCAATTATATCAATAGCTAACAACATGTAAATATATATACATCAAGCACCTTTCTAGCAAATCTATCATAATAAATCAAGGGGCCACAAAGAAACCGAGTAGTATATAAAAGAGCGTCAAAGTGGGTATACACACGCTGTTATGAAATAGTCTAAGCAGCTAGAAAAGTACACTAGAGTAGTTATAAAGAAAACTAGAGCAGCTATGAAAGTAACCTTAACTTATGTGTATACACACACAAACACATAAGCTAAGGGATCTGGCAAGAAGTAAACTCATCGTATAAAAGAGCCCATACTAATTTATACGATGAGGTCTCTGATTCATGCATGAATGCTATGTTATGATATGCAATGCAATGCAATG
This sequence comes from Dactylorhiza incarnata, assembly GCA_033032865.1. Taxonomy (NCBI): domain Eukaryota; kingdom Viridiplantae; phylum Streptophyta; class Magnoliopsida; order Asparagales; family Orchidaceae; genus Dactylorhiza; species Dactylorhiza incarnata. The sequence goes on along the minus strand of JAWHQI010000033.1, from coordinate 5,927,302 downwards.
CAAACAATGCAATGGTGCAACTCACACACGCGACTCTGTACGTACAGACTTTAGTTCCCACTTTTCAGAGGTAGCTAACCTCTCGGGCACCTCCTGTCGTGGTGAAACGGTGGCAGAGGAGCGGGCATCTCCTCACCTAGGTGGGTAAGTCACACTACCAGACCTAGGCCCAAACGTACGCTGTGATACTGGTACCCGATACTTACGAGTTCCTGCATACTAAACGGAAATGGCCAGGAAGGGTTTAGGGAATCCGTCCCGTCGGACGTGCAGTAAAACAACCTGGCCCCTAATCAAACCACTAGCACTGCCGAGTCAACGAACTGCTATCGGTGTGACGACTAAGCCAGAACCGAAGACCCACCACATCTTATGTATATGCAAATATGCATTAACCCCTACTGCCGAGCCTCCAGCTCGCAATTCTAAATCAACATTTATAAAGTAGAGCCTACCGCTCGCCAGACTACATCAGTCTAATATTTAAACTACGAGCCTACCGCTCGCTAGACTACACCAGTCTTATATTTAAACTACGAGCCTACCGCTCGCTAGACTACACCAGTCTTATATTTAAACTACGAGCCTACCGCTCGCTAGACTACACCAGTCTTATACATAAACTACGAGCCTACCGCTCGCTAGACTACCCAGTCTTATATTTAAACCACGAGCCTACCGCTCGCTAGACTACACTAGTCTTATACTTAAACTACGAGCCTACCGCTCGCTAGACTACCCATTCTTATATTTAAACTATGAGCCTTCCGCTCACTAGACTACACCAGTCTTATATTTAAACTACGAGTCTACCGCTCGCTAGACTACACCAGTCTTATATTTAAACTACGAGTCTACCGCTCGCTAGACTACACCAGTCTTATTCCTTAAAACCCGAGCCTACATCTCGCAAGACTATCACAGTCCTTCCTTATAACCCGAGCCTACCGCTCGCAGGACTACCATAGTCCTTCCTTATAACCCAAGCCTACCGCTCGCAGGACTACCACATTCCTTCCTTATAACCAGAGCCTACCGCTCGCAGGACTATCCCAGTCCTTATTCCTTTTAACCCGAGCCTACCGCTCGCAGGACTATCACAGTCCTTCCTTATAACCCGAGCCTACCGCTCGCAGGACTATCACAGTCCTTATTTCATTCCTTCCCAAATTTGGGAGGGAGATTATGTTTCAAGCTCTCCTACTTACTATTCTTGTCTATTGTTATTTGATCTTAGCAGCTTTGGGTGAATCCTGGACTTCCCGTGGATTACCCGGTGAAGGGCTCACAGTGGTACTAGGGAATGTGATGGTGACTGAAGCCCAAATCCACTTTTCCAGGATATTTATTTTATTTAGTTGCTACCCATTTGTACGCCCATTTACTCTCCAATTGCTCTAAAATCCTAGGGTGGATTACCATTTGACTCAGACAGACATGTGTCGGTGTTCTATTGAACACCGAACCATGTCATTCCTAGTGACCGACTACTTCCTTGTGTTATCTCTCAATCATAATTTTCACTTCTTGCTAAGTCATCCTTCGCCTCCCCTAATAGGTTCTCGTCAAATCACTGAATTGATAGGTTTACTAAACGCACCCCGTCTTTATTTCCGATGACTGCCCTTGGTGATTAATCCTTCAACCTAATTGGGCATCTGCAATTCTCTTAGAGTTAGTAACTCTGGGGGTGGTGCTCATAAGGAAGGGGTCCGAATCTATGTTTTCCGTTTCTACTGTTCGCAGACCATGGTGGAATTGAACTAGGTTTAACTCTTAAAATGCAACCTTGGTCCTATCATGTCTTAATGAGTTCCAAGTTCTTACCGTAGGTTCACAGTGAGTAATGATCTAACAACCTCAAATTCTACATTCCATGTTCTTCCAAAGATTGTTTAACCACAATTTCTACTTTAGATGAGTAGGGTGTGAACAAGGATTTACACTACAAGTATCATCTACAGACCTCTATAAATTTTGATAAATTCATGGTAGCATAAAATTGACCTAAAAACTTCAGAGTCTAAGTTTCATAATTTTACAGGGAGTATTTGACCATATTTACCATTTATTAAGAATGGGGTGCCAATAAGGATTTACTCTACAAGTACTATGTTAAGACTTCAATAAATTCTGGGAAAATTACTATAGCTCAATGTTGGTCTAAAAACACCAGATCCTAAGTCTCATATTAATCCAAGGTGTATTTATCCTGAATTATCATTTATTACATTTGGTGTGCCAATAAGGGCTTACACTACAAGTACTATGTTAAGACTTCAATAAATTCTGGGAAAATTACTATAGCTCAATGTTGGTCTAAAAACACTAGATCTTAAGTCTCATATTAATCCAAGGTGTATTTATCCTTAATTATTATTTATTACATTTGGTGTGCCAATAAGGGTTTACACTACAAGTACTATGTTAGGACTTCAATAAATTCTGGGAAAATTGCTATAGCTCAATCTTGGTCTATAAACACCAGATCCTAAGTCTCATCTTAATCCAAGGTGTATTTATCCTTAATTGTTATTTATTACATTTGGTGTGCCAATAAGGGTTTACACTACAAGTACTATGTTAAGACTTCAATAAATTCTGGGAAAATTACTATAGCTCAATGTTGGTCTAAAAACACCAGGTCCTAAGTCTCATATTAATTCAAGGTGTATTTATCCTTAATTATCATTTATTACATTCTTGCTAAATGCACCCCAATTTTTCCTACACCCTTAAGTCCAAAACTTCAACTTGAAGTTCAGAGAAATCCACTCATGCACATGAGTTGAATTCTTAACTAGAGGTGGTTGATACCATGTCTAAGGCATGGACAAATTTTCAAAGCATTTGCATGAGCCAAAAATCACTAAACACACCAGAAACACTTTTATACATGTCTCACTAAAAGTGGCCTAAAAGGAGCTACACTTGACCAAATGACATTAAGTCAGTGGCATTTTAAAGGTAACCTCAAAGTCTACAATTTTCATGTTGATCGCTACCTCCAGAAATGAGTCTAACCTAGGTAAAATCAACATGCAAGTTCTGTACACAATGTTTAACTTAACAAATTCACCTTATATACAAGTCACACCAAAAATGGCATAGAAGGAGCTATACTTAACCAAATGACATGAAATTAGTGGCATGTTAAAGGTAACTTCAAGATCTACAATATTCATGTTGATCACTAACTCCAAAAAGGAGTCTAATCTAGGTGAAATCAACATGCAAGTTCTGTACAAATTATTTAACTTAACAAAATACACTTAAATACATGTCTCACCAAAAATGGTGCTGAGGGAGATAAAGGGATCCAAATAAAATGAAAGTAGTGGCATTTTAAAGGTAACTTCAAGATCTACAATATTCATGTTGATCACTAACTCCATAAAGGAGTCTAACCTAGGTGAAATCAACATGCAAGTTCTGTACAAATTATTTAACTTAACAAAATACACTTAAATACATATCTCACCAAAAATGGTGCTGAGGGAGATACAGGGATCCAAATGACATGAAATTAGTGGCATTTTAAAGGTAACTTCAAGATCTACAATATTCATGTTGATCACTAACTCCATAAATGAGTCGAACCTAGGTGAAATCAACATGCAAGTTCTGTACAAATTATTTATCTTAACAAAATACACTTAAATACATGTCTCACCAAAAATGGTGCTGAGGGAGCTGCAGGGATCCAAATGACATGAAATTAGTGGCATTTTAAAGATAGATTCAAGATCTACAATATTTATGTTGATCACTAACTCCAGAAATGAGTCTAACCTAGGTGAAATCAACATGCAAGTTCTGTACAAATTATTTAACTTAACAAAATACACTTAAATACATGTCTCACCAAAAATGGTGTTGAGGGAGCTACAGGGAACCAAATGACATGAAATTAGTGGAATTTTAAAGGTAACTTCAAGATCTACAATATTCATGTTGATCACTAACTCCAGAAATGAGTCTAACCTAGGTGAAATCAACATGCAAGTTCTGTACAAATGATTTAAGTTAACAAAATACACTTAAATACATGTCTCACCAAAAATGGTGCTGAGGGAGCTACAAGGATCCGAATGACATGAAATTAGTGGAATACTAAAGGTAACTTCAAGATCTACAATATTCAAGTTGATCACTAACTCGAGAAATGAGTCTAACCTAGGTGAAATCAACATGCAAGTTCTGTACAAATTATTTAACTTAACAAAATACACTTAAATACATGTCTCACCAAAAATGGTGCTGAGGGAGCTACAGGGATCCAAATGACATGAAATCAGTGGCATTTTAAAGGTAACTTCAAGATCTACAATATTCATGTTGATCACTAACTCCAGAAATGAGTCTAACCTAGGTTAAATCAACATGCAAGTTTTGTAAAAATTATATAACTTAACAAAATACACTTAAATACATGTCTCACCAAAAGTGGTGCTGAGGGAGCTACATGGATCCAAATGACATGAAATATGTGGAATTTTAAAGGTAACTTCAAGATCTACAATATTCATGTTGATCACTAACTCCAGAAATGAGTCTAACCTAGGTGAAATCAACATGCAAGTTTTGTACACAATGTTTAACTTAACAAATTCACCTTATATACATGTCACACCATTCACTAATTTTAATGAATCTTGCATGTGAGATATGTCCACATGCATTGATCCAACTTGCCCAAAACTTTGGTCAGGGACTTGTATAACTAAGTCTACTATCCACCAAAGTTTCGAGTGGATTTGACTTCATAAAACTCTAGATCTAATATTATCAAGGGAAATGAAATGATGATCAAGACCTTAGAAAAATCACCTCCACAAGTTCTCAATTTTTGGTAGGATGTACATTAGGGCATGACTCATGCATGCACCAAATTTCAAGATATTTAGATTCGATTACCTCTCTAAATTAATTTATAAATGAAGAAGGGGCCCATATGTACATGCTACACTAAAAATGGTCTACAGAGAGCTACAATGCTCCTTTTTGGGTGATCTAAATTTCTAAAAATTCTAGAGCCCAAGGGCTACTACTTTGATGTTCAAAGTTTTCTCAGAAAATGAGAGGAGGTATTTTTAATAAATTGTTTATGAGGGCTGCAATATGTGTGACATTTAATTAAATGTTAGGAAATAATTCATTTCTGGGCTGCGATTAAACAAGGCTGCTAGATCAAATGGCCACGGGTTATCGTCCCCGATGAGCCAAAGGCCCTGATTGCCGCGCCTGGGCCGGTTTTACAGGCTATATTCCTGCGAATCCCGGCGGTTTCCTGCGAAACGCCTAAGCCACCACCACCAGTCGACATAGGGCTGTCGACTGGTGGTGTCCGATTGGGCTGGGGTGGCCGGAGTAGGGCTCCGACACATTTTGTTTTTGCGGCTAAGAACATGGAAAGAGTCAAGTGGAATCGCCATTGCATGGCTCAAATCGACAGGAGGAGAGAAAGGAAGCTAGCACAGGAGGAAGGGGGAAGGAACTTGCCTTTGATCGACTTGAGGTTGAGGGAAACCCGAGCTTGCCATGGCCGACCACCTCCCGATCCCATTTCTGCATCAAATCCTCCTCTGTAAAGCTCCCGCTCGACTCCTCATGAGCTTCTGAAGGTGATGGTGAGGAGAATTGAGGGGGAGAGGGGGTATATGGTTGTTTGCCATTATGGTGATTTTGTCCATGCCTCCTTGTCACCCAATTCAGCCAATGCATGGCTTGGCGGACTGCCCAAAGCTGGGGAAATAAATTCCCCAGCTCAGGGCTGCAGAATGGGGAGGGAATTGGGTGCCATGTGGCAACCATTCCCTCTTTTCCTCCTCTTTCTCATTCTTGTCTTCTTCCTCCCTTTCTCCCACTTGTACAAGCCAATTAATCCCCTATATTTCGAAATTCAGATGGGCATGGGGGCTGATAAACATGTGGGCTTCCATCTTGGGCTATGGAGTTGGGTTAAGCCCACTTTGCTTGGGTTTGGGGCTCACATGACCTAATTAGGCTAAAATTGGGATTTTGGGTTTGGGGCTTGATCCAATCTCACACCACTTAATGTGACTGAGTCACATTGCTCCTATTGGGTATTGTAGCCACAATTACCTTGATTTGAAGAAGTGTTCCTTTGAACTAAGTTGAATTGAGTTGTATTTGATGTTGTTTTCTAGTTATGTGTTTGCAGGATCTAAATTGATAAGTGCAAACCAATGTCAAATTACTATGGATCATCAAATGCAGTCCTAGACAATGTAACTCTTCATTATGTAAGACCAAGTGTTGATTCATGAGTAATTTCTCTATTGGGGTGTACTTTATATTCAAACACAAAGGAAGGCTAAGAGAAAGTTGCTGTTAAGAGAATTTTGCAGGAAGAAAGAAATATTTTTCTAAGTATTTAATTTTCGTCGAACACAAGATTTCGTCGAACAGAGATCGATGAAGTAAATTTACTTCGTCGTTCTCTGGTTAGCTGAAGCAGTTTTCGTCGAACGCAGATATTCGTCGAATGCCATTCGACGAACATAAGATTTTCGTCGAACGCTGTATATATATTCCGTCGACCACTGTTAGCTGAAGACATTTCATCGATCGCAGTTCGACGAAATATATATTTCTTAGTACTCTGGTTTGCTGTTAGCTGAAGGCATTTCGTCGAGCGCTATTTGCCTACATTTCGTCGAACGCAGAGAGGTGGTATTCGTCGAACGCAGAGCGTTGACAGTTCTTCGATAGTGGTTCTGTTCGACGAAATTTCAACAGAAGACAGAAATTTCCTTGCGCTGTTTCGAAATTCAAATTGATATCAAATCCTCTTTAATGATTCACGATTTTCTTCCTTGAATCATGCATAGAGCCGTTGGGGAGAAATTTATTTCCTTGATTTAATGCAAATAGCCGTTGGAGAAGATTATTTGCCTTAATCTCTTGGAGATAGCCGTTGGAGAGAATAATTATTCCTAAATTCATTCTTCAGCAAAAGGGAGTAATATTCTTCCTTATTTATTTTATTTAGCCGTTGGAAAGGAGGTCTATATATAATCCCTTAGGATTATTCGGTCAAGGCTAATGATTTTATCTAATGAATACAATCTGATTTTTTAATCAAGGCTAATCGTGAAAAAAGGGAAGTGAAGAGTGCAAATATTATATACAGATTTTCTTTCTCTTGTTCTGTTGGATGATATTATTTTCTCACGCAAGTTCTTCTCCTCCAACAAGAAAGTGGTTTGCGATTCTTCATCGCCAAGAGTAGTCGACAAGATCAACACAAATAAAAGTTTCATTCTCATTTTGATCAAGTCAACTCTAAGTTTCAGATCAAGCTTTCAAGAAAAGGTTTCTTCTTCCTTTCTCTAGATCCAGATTTTCTATTCTTTCAAGGAAGAAGAAGTTCTATCATTTTCAAGATCTGATCAAGTCAAGTCTCCAGAAGATTTCAAGAAGATTGTTTTTCAATCTAAAGTTTGGTAAAAATCCTTTACATATTCTTGTAGGAGGTTTTCCTCCGAGTTTTTGTAGGAGTTGTTTTGCTCCGAGTTTTTAGTAGGAGTTGTTTGCTCCGAGTTTTTGTAGGAGTAGTTTGCTCCGAGTTTTTGTAGGAGTGGTTTGCTCCGAGTTCTTGTAGGAGTTGTTTTGCTCGAAGTTTTTGTAGGAGTGGTTTGCTCAGAGTTTTTGTATGAGAGTTTGTTCTCCGAGTTGTAGGAGTTTGACTCTGAGTTGTAGGATTGTTGATAATCAGAGTTAGTGAATTAGCCTAGTCTTGCCGATCATGCTAGATAGGTGAGGTGCAAAGTGGACTACCCAAGTATGGGGAACCACTATAAATCCTTGTGTGTACTATGCTATTTGGTTTTCTGTGTGCTTTTATTCTTATATTTTTAATTCCGCAAAAGCTATAGAAACCACCTATTCACCCCCCTCTAGGTGATTTAGGCCGCAACTAGATAATTTCAATTGGTATCAGAGGGAGGTTGTTCATAAAAGGTTAACACCTTGAATAAGATCTCTAAATCTAGTTTGCAAGAGACAGTATGTCCGGAATGGATAAATCCAAGGATTCCGTCAAGTTGCCAGTCTGCAATAAGGAGAACTTCCCCATGTGGAAGGAAAGAGTAAAGTTCGACATGGAAGCGACCGATCCAAGAATCTTTCATATTGTGGAAGAAGGCCCTCATGTCCCCATGAAACCTTCTTCAATTAATTCAAATATTCAAATAGCCAAGAAAATGCTGGAATTGACCAAGGATGAGATTGCTCTCGTCTCTTTGGATAAAAAGGCCAAGATCATCATTGCCGGTGCAGTGGATGATTCTATGTTGCAAAATCTGATACATTGCAAATCTGCAAAAGAATTGGGGGATTCCCTAGTGGTTCTCATGGAATGTACAGAAGAAGTGCGAGATGATCGACGATCTTTGCTGAATCAAGAATATGAAGCATTTAAGCAAGATCCGAGAGACTCCATCTCAGACACTTATGAAAAGTTCTTCAAGATCGTAAACGATCTTAGAAATTATGATCGGGAATTCACCGTCGGAGAATTAAATGACAAGTTCTTGAGATCCCTGACGAAAGAATGGGATACCAAGGCAATTGTTATCCGGGAATTCGGAAAGTTGGCTACGATGGAGCCACAAATTCTGTTTGGCAAGCTTCTATCACAAGAGCTAAAGCTGAGTATTAGAAAAGCTGAAGAAAAAGGATGCTCCACTTCTGGAAGAGATAAGTCTATAGCATTCAGAGCCGAAGGGTCAAGAAGAAATAAAGCTACCTCATCTGTCAGGAGACAATCCTCAGATGAAGATGATGAATCAGATGCTTGCCCCTTAAGCTCTGATATGTCCGATGGAGAGCTCTCTTCACTCTCCAAGAAATTCAAGAAATTGCTATGAAAAAGGAGTCAAAGGAAAGGTCAATCCTCCTCATCAGATCATAGAAGATCAAGACATGATGATGACCATCACAAGAAAGAACACAACAACGACAAGTATAAAACCAAACCGAATAAACATGTTTCGACTGAAATCATTTGTTATTGCTGTAATAAGCCAGGACACATTAGTATGGAATGCCCATACAAAAAGAAGGAAGAAAAGAAATCCTTCAAGAGTAAAAGAAAAGAAGAAAAGAGCTTCTTAGCAAAGAAGACTAAGACTCTTCGTGACAGTGACTTAGGGAAGTCAAGCTCAGATGAAGAAGCCTATTTTGGGCTTACGACACATTCAGATGAGGAAGTAAGCGACTCCACATACAAAGGGAAGGTAAACTCGCACACTCCTCTTTCTGCTTCTGAAACTGACTCCAATGCGAATGAAGGCTATTCTTCAGAGGAAGATTCAGAATTAGTGACTCAGTATAAAGCCGTTTTGGAAGGATTTGACAAATGCCGCAATGTAGTCAAATCTCAAGCAAAAGAGATTGCATCTCTCAAGATGGTGGAATCAGATTTGAGGGTGGAAATTGAAAAATTGACTCCTCTCAAAGAAGAAGTCCAAATATTGAAAGATGAACTTAAAAGCTCCTCTGAGTTATTTAATCTTAAGGAGAAATTCATAAATGAATTAGAAGAAAAGTTAGTGGTGGAAAGGAAGATAGTTGACAGCTTAACTAAACCAAAACTATTCTTCCAATCATTGAAAGATTTTATGTTCCTGCGAAGGTTAGTGGCCTTGGTCATGAGGCTGAAAGTAGTAAGGCCGCTGAGAAGAGAGCTGTGAAAGGAAAAGGAAAGGCTGATCAAAGTCAACCTTCATTCTGGAAGGTAGTGTTCCCTACAAACACTTATGATTTTGAGTCCATGTATGGTCACTTTACAAGACCAACTCATGTTGAGTCAAGTAAGGGGAACCAAGGATGGAGCCGTCCCTAAAACCTTGAAACAACTGCTTTCAAGGCACCTTATGAAGAAGTAATCCTAAAGGATCATGGTTCATTTGTACATGGATCAGTTACTAAGAAAGCACCAAAGATCCAATCTATTGTTGCTAAATCTCGTGACGAGAAGAAGGAGTCAAGTGTGTGTTGCAACCACGAGGCTTCTACTTCTAAGAAGGTTGCTCCTGTTAAACACCCCGTTCAAAAGTTAAAACAGGAGAAGAAGAGAAGATACAATCGATTTGATTGTTGGTGTGTTGGCAAGATTGGTCACTTCGCCATAGATTGTTGGTTTAATCCCAAAAATTATAAGACTCTACGGGTTAACAATGTAAGAATGACCCCTTGCAATGTTAAAACTCCGAGTGGTGTTGATCTAACCAGAAACCTAGGACCCAAATCCTTTTGGGTTCCTAAGGGAAAGTAATCTGTGTTTGCAGGTATGTCCAAAGGCCAACCAAAACTCTAATCAGGCATTTGGACAGTGGATGTTCATGGTACATGACCAGAACAAAGAAATATAGTAAGGTTGCTGAAAAGCTTAGGAAATCAGTCCAGGCACTGAAATTCTAAGGGGGAGATAAGACTAAGGGGGAGAAAAGGATTGAGGGGGAGCTGATTCAACATATTCAAAATTTCCTCCCAAATGTGAAATCCTATGCAGTTGCTGAGGGGTAGCTTTGAGCTCTCATGCTTTTTCTTCCCTATCTGAAGTAGTCAGAAAGGGGGAGAGAAGTTGAAATTGGAAGAGAATTTGAAGTTGGGATGAATTGGCAAAGTTAGAATTGGCATAGTTGAAAGAGAAAGTTGAAAGGGAGAGAAAGTTGAAAAAGCTAAGTTTGTAACTCTCCTTATCTATTTGATATATATTTATCTAAGTGCAATTCAACTCAGTACATAGGTTCTGACTTCTTCAAATAGGGGGAGATTGTTTGGTATTGTAGCCACAATTACCTTGATTTGAAGAAGTGTTCCTTTGAACTAAGTTGAATTGAGTTGTATTTGATGTTGTTTTCTAGTTATGTGTTTGCAGGATCTAAATTGATAAGTGCAAACCAATGTCAAATTACTATGGATCATCAAATGTAGTCCTAGACAATGTAACTCTTCATTGTGTAAGACCAAGTGTTGATTCATGAGTAATTTCTCTATTGGGGTGTACTTTATGTTCAAACACAAAGGAAGGCTAAGAGAAAGTTGATGCTAAGAGAATTTTGCTGGAAGAAAGAAATATTTTTCTAAGTATTTAATTTTCGTCGAACACAAGATTTCGTCGAACAGAGATCGACGAAGTAATTTACTTCGTCGTTCTCTGGTTAGCTGAAGCAGTTTTCGTCGAACGCAGATATTCGTTGAACGCCGTTCGACGAACATAAGATTTTCGTCGAACGCTGTATATATATTCCGTCGACCACTCTTAGCTGAAGACATTTCATCGATCGCAGTTCGACGAAATATATATTTCTTAGTACTCTAGTTTGCTGTTAGCTGAAGGCATTTTGTCGAGCGCTATTTGCCTACATTTCGTCGAACGCAGAGAGGTGGTATTCGTCGAACGCAGAGCATTGGCAGTTCGTCGATAGTGGTTCCGTTCGACGAAATTTCAACAGACGACAGAAATTTCCTTGCGCTGTTTCGAAATTCAAATTGATATCAAATCCTCTTTAATGCTTCACGATTTTCTTCCTTGAATCATGCATAGAGCCGTTGGGGAGAAATTTATTTCCTTGATTTAATGCAAATAGCCGTTGGAGAAGATTATTTGCCTTAATCTCTTGGAGATAGCCGTTGGAGAGAATAATTATTCCTAAATTCATTCTTCAGCAAAAGGGAGTAATATTCTTCCTTATTTATTTTATTTAGTCATTGGAAAGGAGGTCTATATATAATCCCTTAGGATTATTCAGTAAAGGCTAATGATTTTATCTAATGAATACAATCTGATTTTTTTAATCAAGGTTAATCGTGAAAAAAGGGAAGTGAAGAGTGCAAATATTATATACAGATTTTCTTTCTCTTGTTCTGTTGGATGATATTATTTTCTCACGCAAGTTCTTCTCCTCCAACAAGAAAGTGGTTTGCGATTCTTCATCGCCAAGAGCAGTCGACAAGATCAACACAAATAAAAGATTCATTCTCATTTTGATCAAGTCAATTCTAAGTTTCAGATCAAGCTTTCAAGAAAATGTTTCTTCTTCCTTTCTCTAGATCCAGATTTTCTATTCTTTCAAGGAAGAAGAAGTTCTATCATTTTCAAGATCTGATCAAGTCAAGTCTCCAGAAGATTTCAAGAAGATTGTTTTTCAATCTAAAGTTTTGTAAAAATACTTTACATATTCTTGTAGGAGGTTTTCCTCCGAGTTTTTGTAGGAGTTGTTTTGCTCCGAGTTTTTAGTAGGAGTTGTTTGCTCCAAGTTTTTGTAGGAGTAGATTGCTCCGAGTTTTTGTAGGAGTGGTTTGCTCCGAGTTCTTGTAGGAGTTGTTTTGCTCCGAGTTTTTGTAGGAGTGGTTTGCTCCGAGTTTTTGTAGGAGAGTTTGTTCTCCGAGTTGTAGGAGTTTGACTCCGAGTTGTAGGATTGTTAATAATCCGAGTTAGTGAAGTAGCCTAGACTAGCCGGTCGTGCTAGATAGGTGAGGTGCAAAGTGGACTACCCAAGTACGGGGAACCACTATAAATCCTTGTGTGTACTGTGCTCTTTGGTTTTCTGTGTGCTTTTATTCTTATATTTTTAATTCCGCAAAAAGCTATAGAAACCACCTATTCACCCCCCCTAGGTGATTTAGGCCGCAACTAGATACTTTCAGCTCCGCTAGTCACTATGAACTCATCCCAAGAGGAATTGAGTCAAGGTGGGGGTGAAATGGGGCTTAATTGCACCAAATTGCCTATATGGGCAATTTGGGCATTTTGGTGATCTTGCCTTAATCCTCCAAGATTGAATGTGTACTTTGGCTCATATAGGTCTCATTTAATCCCCTTAGTGTTTAGGGGTGATCAATTTGTTCACACTAGGTCAATTGGAGATCAATTTGGGCTTTTTAGCACATTTAGGTCAATTTGGGGCTTTTTAGAAATTGGCCCACTTTCCCCAAATTGATTGTCCTAGGATGGGGCTTTTGGGTCCAGTAGGTCCCCTAGGGACGATGCCATATGAGGGTGGGTCCAATTGATCAGTTGGAGTTCAATTGCCCTTATTTATGGAGGTTTGACCTAAGTGGCCTAAAGTTGACTTTTGGTCAATTTACCAATTTGATTGGCCTCAAGGGTCTCGAGTGGTCTACTCACCTCCTTGGATGGTCATGGGGGTCATGGTGAGGTTAGGTTGGCTTTTTGGAGTCTGTTGGTATCCCCTAGGCTAGGCCATCAAGATTTGCTATATGCACAACAAAATGCATTCCTTCCAATCTTAATGAGTTCATGGGGCCTCTTTGGCCCACTTGTGCACTTGATCCATCCTAGGGGATCTCCATGGCTATGTGGGTTGCTCAAGGTGCTTTTAGCCTCTTTCAGTCCACTTTAAACTAGGGTGGCCCATGATGGCTGAGTGCACACCATGGGTTCTTCACTCCTTTCAACTGGTCATCCTAGTGCCCAGTGCCACTTATCCTATTTTTGTCATGACTTGTCATGACAAAAATTCTCTAGGGCCCTAGCAGTTTGGGGGATGTTACAGGGCGACGCTCAGGTGGCCGGGAAAGTGAGGGGGAAGAAGGCCCATGATGGTTAAATATCAGCCCTTGGCTGAAGGAAGACGATGAGCAGATGCCGTCCAAACCGCGCCAAGATTTGTGCTGAATAATTCTTATGATTAAATGTTTATATCATTTTCTGTCACACATTTAGCAGTGTTTTGTTTTAATTACTAATAATAATAGACCACCTCTGATGAAAAAGTGACCAACATGAACTTTGTATCCCTTGGTGCGTAGATCAAGGGAAAATTTGTTTTAGCTCAATAGGGGCGATGTAGCTCCCTGTAGAGCCTTTTTGCTAGGACTGGTCCCTAGGGAAGGGCAGTCACCTTTCCTTGAATAACTCTTAATAGAGAAAAGATATGGGCATGAAAATTGAAACCTAGGCTATTTATATCAACCCCCTCATCATATCAAAATATGCGAATTTTAGGTGAACATTTTTCTAAGTTTTTTGTAATAATTCCATTATTCAAATGTTAATTAATTAATGGGTCTAATGACCCCCAATCCCCTCCAAATTTTGGTGGATGCTCCTTAGGGATATTATCTGACCTTGGTAAATAGCCCAATTGGGACTACTTTAGTTTGGAAATTGGTTAACCCAAGTTGGGTCAAATTAGGTCAAAATTAGGGCATTGTGTTTATCTTGGGGTATGGTGGTCAAAACTCATCACCATGAGTTGAAACCTTGGACCCTGGTTTAAGATCTCGTAAAACACCCCCATGAGCGATTTGGGGTGGTGTGGAGGTGGATATGTCATAGGACCCTAGCTTTATCCCTAGGGGTGCACATAGAACCTTGTGAAGGTCATGTGGTCAAAATTCCTAGAATGGTCATGGGACTTGGAAGATATGTTCATGGGGTGTAATAATGCCCTAGAGAATTTGGAGAGAATTTTAGGAGTATTTATTTCCCCTAAATTAGGTTATAACCCCTTTAGGTCTTTTAATTATTGGAGAGACTTACATATTCAAATGGCCTTGTATGGTTATGAAACCTTGGTAGTGCCTTTATATTCATATGATGGACCTCTGGTAATTTTTTTGTAATTCATTAGGTGATTTAGTCAACACTTCATTTATAAGGCACTTATTTTACCTTAATCTTATGAAATATAATTAAGGGTCCAAAACTCTCTGCAAAAATGTGCAACTTGGTGATAGGATATTTCAGAGCACTAGGAAGCTCTGAAAATTTTTATATAATTTTTGAAGATTGTTATCAGTAGGCTACTTCACAACATGCTCATATTAGGATTTTTTTGGAATATTTATTTAGGTGAGAAAATGATTTCCATAAATTGTGAAACTCAGTCAGCAAGCCTTTATGAACATATTGGAGATCTAGTATTTCTTTCATAATTCTTGGAGTTAAATAACAGTAGGTTCCTTCATAATTTTCCCTAGATATACTTTCTTTGCAATATTTATTTGTGTGGTTAATTTGACTTTATAAATTCTAAAATTTGGCCTGAGAACTTTTCTGGTCAATATAAATGTCTGGTAATTTCCCATAATTTTTGGACAAGTAGTTTTGGTGGTTTCTTCTTTAATTTCTAATTTTGGATAAATATTTAATATTATAATTAGAGGACAATTCCTGATTGTAAAATTGTGACACTCTGTATTTACTGTTATTTTGGAAAGATAGATTTATCTTAATTTTATGAGAGGCATATCATAAGAATACCTTACACTTCATGTTCATATTCATACTTGGCAAATATTGGAGAAATTTAAATAAATGCTAGAATGTTGAGGAAAAATATGAGTCTCTGGATTTAGTTTTATATTGCCATGATAGTCCTCCAGTAAAAATCTTGTGTGATGTGAATGAATATTTGGAGTACTTCTACTTATTAGCTTCATATAGTTAGTTTGGTCTGCGTATAGTAAAAAAAGGAAACTTGGGTATTTAGGGGCTTACCAAGTGGAAGTGGCATGTAGTTGGTGTACATGGTCGCGATAATGAGGATGAGGACATCAAAAAGGAGTTTAGGAGATAAGAGTGCTAGGTGAGCTAAGGCTAAGGTCGTGCTTGGGATTGACGAAAGATCGTCTTTCCCCTAGCGTGTCATAAACCACCTAGGGTTAATACAAGTGAAATTGTAAGAGTCTTAGGCATACGGGTAGATTCCCATAACATTAAATTCTTTTAGATAGGGAGCCTTGGGGTGTCATCCCAGTATAGTCTAGTACCGTAGCGAGCCCCTTACAGGGTAATCCTCGAGAAGTCCAAGGTTAACCATAAATCGTAGGGCTAAGTTGTTATACAAGATTGACAAAGTAATATACTCACTCACACTCCATTGTCACGGGTGCTTTATTCGGTGTGGTCTTACGAGCGGTAGTCTCAATGGTTGTAGCAATAGACTCATTAGTCTGGTGAGTCAACCATGTTTGTTGTGCCGGACGGGTTAGCCCGGGGAGCTTAAGGCTCGGAGATAGATGTAAACATATTTGCATGTGCATAAGGTGGTGGGTCCTTAGTGTTGATGGTCGTTGCACCGAAATTAATACTTATGCTCGGTAAGTGTGCATAACCCTTTCCCAAGACAAGTATGGTGGTCTAACCAGCAAGAGTACGCAGGAGCTCCGTGTAACACCCTCCCTGTCACATAGCATATAACAGTAGGTCCGGCCGGGACCCCACGCCATATGAAATGAACAGAAGAGCGCGTTACTAAAATTAGTGTTAAACAGTTAAAAACTATAACTATCTCAGCATCAGAGTCGCATAACGGAAGCATATTTATTTTTATTTAAAACTAGTTCATAACAAGTCCACTTTACAACTAGGAATGAAATACATAAACGTTATTTACATGAGTTTGTTTACATCATCTAAGTGGCTTCCAAACATCGGCACGCAGGATGGCCACACATGAACAAAAGTAAACAAAAGCTTTGGCCTTCAAGGGCCAGCACAACACAACAACAGGGGCTTCAGCCCGCTATCTCCCGCTAGTCTCACCGGGACCTGTATAAGCAAATCCACCAATTGGTGGGAAAACAAGCAACCGGTCAGCTTTAGCTGACCAAGATTTATAACGACCCCGCCCCACACTCGGGGCGGCGGTGCTCCTTCCCTGCAAGTAAGAGTCAGCAGCATATATATATATATATCCGCAAACAACACCAACGGAGGCAAACCAAGCCACCCGCTTCGTGCTCTCAAGGCACACTTTGGCATACTCCCTGAGTTACGCCCTTACGCTAAGTCCTATTTCAACTTAGACAAGCAAATTGAGCTAGCCCGTTTATGAAGTTACGACACTCTTCCATAGCCCGGTGCAACGAGGGGCGACCTCTACACCACCACTATAGGGGGTTTGGTTCAGCTAGGCCCGTGCTCAATCATCGCGATATATGCGATACGAGTCAGCTTCACCCAATACCCATCTCTTAAAGCTGGGGTTGGCAAGTTCCACAGCTTTGCCTGCTACACATCCAATTTCCAGGACTTTAGGTAGCATGGAAGCACACACATTGTGCTGGGCGCTATCGCCGGCGCTAACGCTAGCGCCCGGCGCTAGCAACAGAACTTAGTTCTGCCCGGCACTGGTAACAGAAATCTGTACTGCCACCTCTGGGAAACCACCTCCAGACATCAACACTGGTAGCTCACCTGGAGCTACAGCCGGCGCTAACGCTAGCGCCCGGCGCTAGTGACAGAACTCAGTTCTGCCACCAAATTTCGGGTACAGCCTAGGAAACACCTCCAGGTCCTATTTTCTGTACAGCAACAGTCACATGACCCGAATCACAACACGTACACGGAATTGTTTCCGGCACTTTACACGCACTAATCATCACCAATCCGGCTCGACCTGTCTGGATGGGCTTCACACAGCATGCCTATGTCCGTAATACCATTTCGGACTCTATATGCAATTTGTGGGGAAATCACTTCAACCCACCGGAATAGCCGATCTACTAATTAGTAGAAGTATTCCAAAACACATGCAAATCAAAGGACGTACATGTCCAAGGATTAGGGAGGAGAATCGTTACCCTTGTAGGCCGTTTCGGTGCCATAGAAGTGAGAGTTGGATGGTTGGAATCCGCGGTGGCACATGCACGCACATGCTTCTTCACTAATCTCCCTTCTGGCACGATGAAAGCTCAACTCCAAAGGCTCTCCCTCCTTTCTCCCAGCTCTCAGCCCTCAGCACTTGAGAGAAATGCAGAGAAAAATGGCTGAGAAGTCGGGTTTGAGGGTATTTAATATTTAGCGCTACCGCCGGCGCTAGTGGCTAGCGCCTGACGCTGGCCCTAAGTCGGTACCGCTGAGAGACGCTACCGCCTGCGCTATCGCTAGCGCCTGGTGTTAGCTCATATGTTTCAGCCTGCTCCAATTCTCGGGAGTTCTCGAAACCATTTCTCGGGATTTCTCGGGAGTTCTCGGAACGCTACCGCCGGCGCTATCGCTAGCGCCTGGCGCTAGCTCCCTGATTTCAGCTCATGCTCGTTTTTGGTATTTTTGCATGCACATGTATTTGGGGTCTTACAATTCTCCCCCTCTTAAAATGAATTTCGTCCTGAAATTCTAACAGTGCAAATAATCAAAATGATACAAAATACAATTTGCACCTTAAAGGAACAGCTCGGGGAACTCCTCACACATAGTTTGCTCGCGCTCCCATGTAAGTTCCTCACGACCGCAGTTGTTCCAGCGGACTTTGACCATCTTGATCAATTTATTCCATAGCTGTTTGATCTCAGTGTCTTCGATGCTAATAGGTATGACCTTTGTCTTCAACCCATCATCGACTGGCACCTGACTAGCCACAAGCACTTGGCTAGGCTCTGGTACAGCTTTGCGTAATACTGATATGTGGAATACATCGTGCAGACCACTCAACTCTGTCGAAAGAGCGAGTGGATAGGCAGCTTCGCCAACACGTTCCAGTATCTCAAACGGTCCAAGGTATCTTGGACTCAGCTTTTTCAAGCGCCGAATCCGGGACACACCCTTGAAAGGTTTGATCTTGAGATAAACCCAGTCGCCCACGGCGAACTCGATGTTTCTGTGCTTGGCATTGTAGTATTTCGCCTGCCTATCTTGCGCAATTAACAATCTCTCACGAATTGTTTGATTAGCCGCATTTGCCTCTTCGACTTCCTTTCGCTTAAACAGCTTCGTTTCACCTGTCTCCGCCCAAGATAAGGGAGTGCGGCAAGCTCTACCATAGAGGGCCTCAAAGGGTGCCATCTTTATACTTACCTGATAGCTATTATTGTAAGAGAATTCAATCATGAATAGATGATCTTCCCACTTTTTACCGAAGTCCAGGACGCACATTCAGAGCATATCCTCCAGAGTTCTGTTCATACGTTTAGTCTGTCCATCCGTCTGAGGGTGGAAGGCAGTGCTAAACTTCAGCTTTGTACCTAACAACTTGTGGATTAGCCTCCAATCCTTCGAAGTGAAGCGCCCATCTCGGTCACTGACGATGCTACGGGGCACACTGTGCAATCGTACGATACTATCAACATATAGTTTTGCCAACTTTTCAACTGAATCGTCCTTCCGGTTTGGAATAAAGTGGGCTACCTTCGCCAAGCGATCCACGATCACCCATACGACATCATTCCCACTCTGTGATCTCGCAAACCGTGCACGAAATCCATCGAAATGTCATCAAATTTCCATTTCGGTATAGGCAACGACTTCAGGAAACCTCCAGGTTTCTGACATTCCGCCTTCACCGGTGCGCAAGTTTTGCATTTTGCCACGTACAAGGCGATGTCTTTCTTTAATCCTGGCCACCAAAACAGCTTTTTCATGTCTTGGTACATTTTTGTGCTCCCTGGGTAAATTGAGTATTTGGTAAAATGCGCTTCGTACATCAATTCCTCCCGCAACTTACCCACATTTGGGACCCACAACCGACTGTCTTTCCACATCAGACCGTCGTCTACCACAAACTCTGCAACAGTCCCTTCCCCAGACTTTGCTAAATAGCGTTGCATGCTTGAATCAAGCTCCAAGGCCTATCGTATTCTGTCGGCATGGTCATACTGCACCTCCGTCCAGTTTAAGCACGCATTCGCACTAGAACTCCTCTCTACACAGAAGATCTCCAAGGCTTCCAAGTCCCTGATCAGACGTGGATCATACATCTGAATCCAGTTGGCCTGTGCATAAGCCCTTCGGCTCAAAGCATCTGCGACTACATTTCCCTTCCCGGGAGTATAGTGTATATCAAAAGTGTAGTCCCCCAGGAACTCCATCCACCTTCGCTGTCGCATGTTGAGCTCCTTCTGATTTAGCAGATACTTAAGGATCTTATGGTCTGTAAAGATGTCAACCTTCACACCATATAAGTAGTGCCGCCATAGCTTTAGAGCAAAAATCACGGCCGCCAACTCCAAGTCGTGGACCGGATAATTCCGCTCATGCACTTTCAACTGACGAGAGCCATAAGCTATTACTTGACCGTGCTGAAGAAGTACGCAGCCTAAGCCGCTCCCTGATGCATCACTGTAAATTTCATAACCCTCTGCACCAGATGGTAAACACAAAATTGGTGTTGTGGTCAGACGCCTCTTTAATTCCTCAAAAGCCCGTGCACACTCCGGTGACCAAACGAACTTCTGGATTAAAGGTGGTGAGAGGTAGAGCGATCCGCGAAAAGTTCTCCACGAAGCGCCGATAGTAGCCGGCAAGTCCAAGGAAACTCCTGACTTCCGCTACTGTTGCCAAAACGGGCCACTTCTGGATTGCATCAATCTTTGCCAGATCTACTGCGATACCCTCTCCACTAACAACATGACCAAGGAACGCCACTGAGGCTAGCCAGAACTCGCACTTAGAGAACTTGGCATAAAGTTGACTACGTCGCAGGGTTTCCAAAACTTCACGTAAATGAATCGCATGCTCTTCTTCAGACTGAGAGTACACCAAGATATCGTCAATGAAAACAATGAAAAACTGATCAAGGCACTCTCGAAAGGTCCTATTCATCAGATCCATAAATACTGACGGTGCATTCATCAATCCAAACGGCATCACTGTAAACTCGTAGTGTCCGTAGCGAGTACTGAATGTTGTCTTAGGGATATCACAATCCCGAATTCGTAACTGGTAATAGCCGGACTTGAGATCCAACTTTGAATACACAGTTGACCCAACTAGCTGATCGAATAAGTCATCGATTTGAGGAATCAAATATTTGTTCTTCTCGGTCAGCTTGTTCAATTCTCGGTAGTCAATGCATAGACGCAGGCTTCTGTACTTCTTCTTCACAAAAAGGACCGGAGCACCCCAAGGGGAGGTACTTGGACGTATATAACCCTGCTCTAGCAACTCCTGTAATTGAACTTTCAATTCCGCCATCTCCTTTGGCGCAATTCGGTATGGAGAGCGTGAAACAGGTTTGGCACCTGGCACCAGCTCTATAGTGAAGTCAATCTCTCGCTGAGGTTGCGCCCCAGGGAGATCTTTCGGAAACACATCTGGATACTCTGAAATCACAGGAACATCACTCAAACTGGGTTGAGGCTTTGCAGCCCCCACTAGCACAACACATAACTCTGCACCTTGCCATACCGCCTTGACCACTTGGACAACAGCCATCAGTGTCTTGCTCGATCCACGCAAACCAGCAAACGTAGTCATACGTTCGGTATTCCGCCCCAGTGTGACCTCCTTAGACGTGCAATCAATGTAGGCCTGCTGCGCTGACAGCCAGTCCATACCAAAGATTACATCGAACTCCGAAAGCGGGAGTATCAGTGCTTCCAAATCAAAGTCTTGACTCCCTATTCGTATCTTTACCACATAACCTCGATCCGCACGCATCGAACACCCATTGGGTAGCAACACATCTAATCGTTCCTGTCTAAACGACGAAGGCACTCCAAGTTGCTATATGAAGGCCTCCGATATAAAGGAATGTGAAGCACCCGTATCAAATAGTGCTCTCGCCGGATAATTAAAGATCATGACAAAGCCTAGGACGGTTAACAAGCAATTTATAAGGTATGAAGTATAAAAAGCAACAAAAGCTATATACTAACGCATACCTGTCACCACATCATTTTGTTTGATGGCCTCCTGCTGGCCAAGGCTATAAACTCTAGGCTGGGCTGAAGCAGCATGAGACGCGGTCGACTCGGCCGCCTTTCCTTTCTCTGCTGCATAGGCCGCAACTAGCCTCTTCCCACTACGACATTCACGAGCAAAGTGCCCCGGTCTGCCGCAGTTGTAACAGGTGAGTGGACCTCGCCCAGTCACTCCTGATGCTGAAGATTGAGCTGACCCAGATGGTCGCGCTCCTTTCTTCCACTTGCCTCGTCCTGACTTTGTCGAGCTCGATTCTTTGAACTCTGGCTTGACTACTGCTAGCTCCTTCCTGCTGTGGGACCGCTTCATGTCATTCTCTAAAGAACGAGCTGAGTTGACCAGGGTCATAAACCCCTGCGTCATTGGCCCAGTCAGAAGAAACCGTAACTCTTCTCGCAAGCCTTCTTAAAACCGATTTGTCTTACGAGCTTCATTCGCAAAGGTCACGCCTACATAGCGACCAAACCGTGTAAACTCATGCAGATAATCATCGATAGTACGATCACCCTGAGTCAGACGGTTGAACTGATTTTCCATTTCTATCTGTTGGGCCTGTGGAAGATATCGCGCCAAGAACAGCCTAGAAAACTCATCAAAAGAGATATCGGTCAGCTGCCTTCCCGCTAGCTGATGTATCTCCAACTCATCCCACCACAGCTGCGCCTCCCCATCTAGTAGGAAGGTTGCCAATATCACTTTTTGTCCTTCCTCCGTGTCCGTGGCCTTCAAGGTTTTGCGCACCTTTGACAGCCAATCCTCTGCTTGCGTCAGGGTTCCTGGCCCCGTGAACGTAGGAGGGTGGAAACTCAAAAAGTATTGCAGCTTTTGATCTGGAGCTCTTCGTTCCCTCAACGACACTGGCCTTTCTGCCGCAGGTTCGGCTGCTGGAGCCTGCACCAGAACCGCTCCCGGAATAGGAGGCTGTCCAGGGACATGCCCTCCTGGTTGCGCCGTGAACATCGCAAAGACTGCCTCAGCGATCATCCTTACGGTTTCAGCCGAAGGAGGAGTCGGCATCGTAGTTGGTGCACTACTTGCAGTCGAACGAGGGGGTCGAGATGGCCCCGATCTACTCCCAGTCGCCTATATATGTACACAAAACATAATTAGCAACTAAGAGAAAGTATGAAGCAATAAAGGAACACAGAAGTTCCATCAAAATGTTACACATATACATGTAATTCATTCCTAAAGTGGACAATTACTGGTTATTTATATGATTTAAAGGCGACGCACACACGTGCTCACCACCCCTTAAAAGAATTCGACCACGAATTCAGACGGAAAGGGATCGAGACCCGTAGCTGATACCAATTTGTAACACCCTCCCTGTCACATAGCATATACCAGTAGGTTGATAAGTAGTATTTTTATAACTTTTTAATAGAAAATTTTGTAAATATTTAATATGAATTTTCCTTTTTATGACAATTTTAGGTTATAAGTAGTTCTTTTTGTAATTTTGATTCTAACTTAGCTTAATTTCAATATTTGCAGAATTTTGGGACAAATCGGGAAAATGGCATGTCACGCCCTCGGTCACGCCCGTGACCAAGGGCGTGTAACCTAAAGATCAGTCCAGAATGATGTCGCGCTGTCTGAGCTAGCCCACACCAAGTCACGCCCCAGTTCACGCCCGTGACCCAAAGTCACGCCCGTGACCAAGGGCGTGTAAACTTAGAATCTTCCACGTGGAGCCGCCGTCGAGACGTGGAGATGCTGTCGAGAAGTCAACCTAAGTCACGCCCGTGACCCACATGTCACGGCCGTGACTTTCCAGCGTGATCTCTGCATCGCCACCGCGCCGAATTCCAGCCCACGCCGCATTTAATGCAGCCGTCCAAGGTCACGGCCGTGACCCGACATGTCACGCCCGTGACATGTCACTTTTCGCCGCGCCGAATTCGAGCCCACGCCGCTGTCAGATCTGATGTGAATAGTGCAATCACGCCCTTGGTCACGCCCGTGACCGAGGGCGTGTAATCTGAAATTTCCTATAAATTCAGAGGTTCTCCTTGAGTCCAGGGTTCAGAATTTTGGAGTGGGGGAGGTGCTGCTAGAGCTGTTAGTGAGTTTTTCAATGCAATTGTTCATGTCTTTAAGCTTTCATGTCTTCCTTTTCAATTCATGCAATGTTTTAGTTTAACTTTCATGTACTAGCTCTTTTTAAGCTTGTAATCTTCATTTCCCTAGCTTTGTAATCTCTCTTTAAGATTGTAATAGTTTTGATTTTCAATAAAAATTAGCTTGCTCTCTTTCATTTGCTCTTTCTCCTTAAGTACTTCTCCTTTCATGCAACGTTAAGTTTTCTTTCCTTTTTCCCCTCCACTATGTTGAGCATTAAGTCTTTTTATTATCGTTTTAATCATTCACTAAGTTTGCAAAATGTCTCTTTTTAACTAAGTAATCAAAACCTTCAAAATATCATTAGATAAGATAATAGTGATTTTCCTCGAAGTAGAAGTAATCAACGCGCCCCGTGGAATACGACCTTGGTATTTCCAAATATCCTATACTATAGACGATAAGGTACACTTGCCTTTATCGGATATAGTTTTGGAGAAAATCTCAACCTTTCACTAAATTTCAAAGCCGAGAAATCTATATCAAGTTTTTGGCGCCGTTGCCGGGGACTTTGCGTCGATATTTTGAAAAGAGGATAGCTATTAATTTTATCATGCTTCTTTTTATTTTATTTTGTTTTTTCTAAATTTCAAAAAGAAAAAAAAAAATTAGTTTTTCTTCTTCCTTTCTTCTCTTTTTAGTGTATGACCCGAGGTAGCACTTCGATTCTTCCTTTTGATCCGGAGATCGAGCGAACCCTTTTGAGGCCCCACCATTCTCATGATCATGGAAATCAAATAGAATCCGAAGAGTCGATCGGGGACACTAACACAGCAAATATGGATCATAATCTTAATCCTCCTAATCTTAACGAGCCAAATCCTAATGAGGACGCGCAACGGACCATGTCCTATTATGCTTGGCCGAATTTAGAAGGCACACAATCGAGTATTGTTCGCCCCACGGTGGCGAACAATAATTTTGAGATCAAGTCCAGCATCATACAAATGGTGCAACAATCGGTGACCTTTGATGGTCAACCGGACGAGGATCCAAATTCACATATCTCTTACTTTCTTGAAATTTGCGACACTTTTAAGATCAATGGCGTCACCGATGACGCCATGCGATTATGTCTTTTTCCTTTTTCTTTGCGGTCTAAGGCCAAGCAGTGGCTGGGCTCCCTACCTAGGGGATCCATCACTACATGGGCCGAAATGGCAGAAAAATTTCTTAATAAATATTTCCCGCCTTCAAAGACCGCTAAATTGCGCACGAATATTGCGTCATTCATGCAAATCGACTCGGAGACTCTCTATGATACATGGGAGTGCTTCACGTCAATGCCTCACCACGCACTTGCCACTTGGCAACAAGTGCAAATATTTTATAATGGCTTAAATCTCCAAACGAGGCAAATGATTGATGCGGCCGCCGGGGGGACATTAAATAATAAAACCCCGATCGCCGCTCAAGATCTTTTCGAAGAGATGGCCACAAATGCGTACCAATGGAACATGCCCCGAGCACAACCTAATAAGCCGGCCGGAATTTTTGAAATAGACGCAAACGCAAATTTAGCTTTACAAGTTGAGCGCTTAACAAAGCAAGTGGCGGAGATGTCTGCTTCCTCCGCCACTCCTCCTTGGGCTAATAACGTTTTAATTGAAGAACATGTTGACTACATGGGAAATCCACCTCGGCCTTCCTATAACCCGAACACCGCTCCGTATAATAACACCTACAGTGCGGGTTATAGGAATCATCCGAATTTCTCATGGAGCAACCAAGGAAATGCTCAGCGTCCTATGAATTTAAATCAACCTCCCCCTAATCAACTTCTTAACTTAACTTCGCCTCCAAATTTGATTTCTCAAAATTATAATCCACCCGGTTTTCCACCGCAACAGCAAAAACTCTCTCCGATTGAAGAGGTTTTTGCAAAATATGTTGCTACAAATGAAACGAACATCCGGAACCTTACCGGATCGATCAAAAATTTAGAGAATCAAGTGGGCCAACTCGCAAAGATGATTTCTGAGCGTCAACAAGGAGCACTACCGGGGAACACTGAGCAAAATCCAAAGGAGAGCGCGCACGTGATTACACTCCGAAGCAGGAAGGAGGTGGTTCAAAAACAGGACGAACCCAAGGTAATTTTCTCTCCTCCTCCTCCTACTTTTAATTCATCTTCGAATTTGCCCGCTACGATAGCTCTGCACACTTCTATTTTAAATCCGCGTGCTCTTACTTCTAATATTCCGTATCCATCAAAATTTAAAAATGAAAGCGCCGAAAAAAATTATAAAAAGTTTTTAGATGTTTTAAAACAAATCCATATTAATGTACCTTTCTGCGAGGCTATCTCACAAATGCCTAAATATGCGAAATATCTTAAGGAGTTGCTCCCCAATAAGAAAAAGTTAGAAGATATTTCGCATATTTCTTTAAACGCAGAATGCTCCGCGGTTGTACTCAACAAATTGCCGAAAAAAGCAAATGACCCGGGACGGTTTTCCATCCCATGTCTTTTTGGCAATTCGTTAGTAAAACACGCCTTAGCGGATCTTGGAGCAAGCATCAACCTTATGCCGTTTTCTTTGTTCAAAAAGCTAGGTCTAGGAAATCCAAGGCCCACTCGAATGAGTATCCAATTAGCGGATCATTCTTTAAAATATCCGATAGGAATAGTGGAGGACGTGCTCGTCAAGGTTGACAAATTCATCTTCCCGGTGGATTTTGTCATTCTTGACATCGAAGAGGATGCCGAAGTATCCCTCATACTCAGCCGCCCCTTCCTTGCCACCTCCCGCGCTATTATCGACGTAAGTAACGGAAGCTCCTCCTACGGGTTGGAGACGATGAAGTTACTTTCGGCATAAATTCCTCGATGCGGAACACGCTAGAAAATGACGATTCATGTTTTTACTTAGAAGAGTGTTGTGAGTTCGATTCATCCCTTGAGTTAGTTTCATCGGCGAGTAGTGATTCCGAGCCCTTAGAGCTCTTTTGTGATGAAGAAGAAGTTTCTCACCCCACACCACCCGAACCATTATTTTTAGAAAAATTAAAAATCAAGACTTCTTATGAAGAACCTCCCGTATTGGAGTTGAAACAACTCCCCCCTCACCTTAAATACTTGTTTTTGGAAAAAGAGTCTAAGCTACCCGTCATCATTTCATCCGATCTTAGTGACTCAGAAATTTCTGAGTTGACTATAGTCTTAAGAAAGCACCGCCACGCAATTGCGTGGCAATTATCGGACATTAAGGGTATAAACCCATCTTTCTGCACTCATAAAATATTTCTCGAAGATAATTCCCGAAATTCAGTCTAGCCTCAACGACGACTAAACCCTAACATGAAAGAAGTCGTTAAGACCGAAGTTATAAAACTTCTGGACGCGGGAATCATCTACCCGATATCGGACAGTACTTGGGTTAGCCCAGTACAAGTCGTGCCAAAGAAAGGTGGTGTCACGGTAGTTGCGAACGAAAATAACGAATTGATCCCAACCCGTACTGTTACGGGTTGGCGGATGTGCATCAACTATCGGAAATTAAATGATGCCACCCGTAAGGATCACTTCCCTCTACCATTTATCGACCAAATTTTACAACGCCTTTCGGGTCACTCATACTACTGTTTTCTAGATGGTTTGTCGGGATACTTCCAAATTCCGATTTCGCCCGACGACCAAGAGAAAACCACTTTCACTTGTCCCTTTGGCACCTTCTCTTATCGAAGGATGCCATTTGGTCTTTGTAACGCGCCAGCTACATTCCAAAGATGTATGCTGGCACCTTCGCTTGGCGGATGTTCATTTGAAAACTGTTTAATAAATCTCGAGCGCGTGTTGCAGCGATGTGAGGAAATGAATTTAGCGCTTAATTGGGAAAAATGCCATTTAATGGTCAAGGAAGGACTAGTCCTTGGCCATAAAATTTCGGGCAAGGGGATCGAGGTCGATAGGGCCAAGATTGAAGTAATTGAAAAACTTCCCCCTCCCACAAACATAAAAGCTATTAGGAGTTTCCTAGGCCACGCGGGGTTCTATCGGCGCTTTATACAAAATGTTTCCAAAATCACAAAGCCGTTAACCCATCTTCTTGAAAAGGAATCCTCATTTATTTTTAGCGATGAATGCCATTTGGCCTTTATAAACTTATCAAAGAAAAACTTATAAACTCCCCGATTCTAGTCGCGCCGGATTGGTCGCTCCCTTTTGAAATCATGTGCGACGCGAGTGACATTGCGGTTGGTGCCGTTTTAGGCCAACGGGTGAGTATGTATTTCCACCCTATTTATTATGCGAGCAAAACACTCACGTCGGCACAAGTGAATTACACCACTACCGAAAAAGAGCTTCTAGCGATCGTTTTTGCCTTCGATAAGTTTAGGTCATACATCACCCTCTCGAAAGTTATCGTCTTCACATATCACTCCACACTTAGGTATCTTTTAAGCAAATCGGACGCCAAGCCTCGTCTTTTGCGATGGATCCTCCTCTTGCAGGAGTTTGACTTAGAGATCCCGGACAAAAGGGGAGCCGAAAACTTGGCGGCCGATCACCTCTCCCGTTTAGAAAACCCCGCCTCGGACGTATTAATAGAAACTGACATTAATGATAAATTTCCCGAAGAGCGCCTCCTTACTCTCGAAAATATTAATTCATCGTCTACCCCCTGGTTTGCAGATCTGGCTAACTATTTAGTAGCCCGGGCCCTGCCAAAAGAATTCTCGAGTCAGCAAAAGAAGAAATTCTTTTCTGATTTAAAGAGTTACTTTTGGGAGGACCCCTTTTTATTCCATGTATGCGCAGACCAGGTAGTAAGACGATGCGTCTCGAGTAAGGAAGGCCTTAAAATCTTACGTCATTGTCATGAGGGACCCACCGGAGGTCATTATCATTCAAACCGAACCGGAAGGAAGGCGCTGGAGGCGGGCTTTTATTGGCCCTCGCTCTTCAAAGATGCTCACACCCTTGTGAGTACTTGCGACAGCTGCCAGCGGTCGGGGAACATCTCCCGCCGGGATGAGATGCCCCAAAACATTTTCTTAGAATGCGAAATTTTCGACCTTTGGGGTATCGATTTTATTGGTCCTCTCCCTCCATCTTTTTCAAATAAATATATTCTAGTGGTGGTCGACTACGTATCGAGGTGGGCGGAAGTGCAAGCTCTCCCCACGAATGATGCGCGAGTCATCATTAATTTCTTAAAAAAATTATTTTCTCGATTTGGCACGCCGCGCGCTATTGTGAGTGATCGGGGCACCCATTTTTGCAATACTCAATTTACAAAAATCTTAGCAAAATATGGTGTCACTCACAAATTATCCACCGCATATCACCCACAAACGAGCGGCCAAGTCGAAGTTGTTAATCGAGAATTAAAACGGATTTTAGAAAAAACAGTTTCTATCAATCGGAAGGATTGGGCAATAAAGCTCGATGACGCGCTATGGGCCTATCGAACGGCGTACAAGACCGCTATCGGGTGTACACCGTATCGAATGGTTTATGGCAAGGCTTGCCACCTTCCGGTCGAATTAGAACACCGCGCATTTTGGGCGCTTAAACTTTTAAACCTCGATTCCACTCTAGCGGGAGAACAAAGAAAATTCCAAATGAACGAATTAGATGAGTGGCGAGCGAATGCGTATGAGAGCAATAAACTATATAAGGAGCGAATGAAGTTTTATCACGATAAGCATATAAAATTTCCAAAAACTTTTTCGCCGGGCGATCTCGTCCTCCTTTATAATTCCCGCCTTCGCCTTTTTCCGGGAAAACTAAAATCCCGATGGTCCGGACCCTTTATTGTTAAAGAGGTTTGGTCCTATGGGACAATTTTAATTTCCCACCCGGAAAAAGGTACCTTCAAAGTAAACGACCACCGCCTTAAATTATATCTTCCGGGAGAGTTAACTAATGAAAAGAGTGATTCGATTGTATTTCAACCTATAATATGATCGGCAAGTGGGTCAAGCTACGCGACCTTAAACAAAGCGCTGTTGGGAGGCACCCCAAAGTTATCTTTTGTTATTTTCTCTTGTCTTTTCTTTTCTTCTTTAACAACTTTTGCAGGTAATCGCGGCTTCCCCACAAAAGCTTCAAAAAAATCAGGGAAGCCCTTTTTCCTTCTCTTCTTTCGTTTTTGCATTTCTTTTTACCTTTTCTTACTTCATACTTATTTTTAAACATTGGGGACAATGTTTAACTTTAAGTATGGGGGTGTAAATAGCCTTTTGTAAATATTTATAAATAGTTTTAAGAAAGAAAATTTTCAAAAAAAAAAAATGAAAAGAAAAAAAAACAACAAAAAGAAAATTTTAATTTTGTTTCTATGTTTTTCTTTATTTAAGCACTTGTAAAATCCAAAAACTCAAAAAAATATAGAAAATCGAAAATTTAAATCTTGGAAAGGGACGTTTAGGATTTCATCCCATCACACCTCCTAGTACCTTGCGAACCCTTCATCGGGTAGCCCTTGGGAAGTCCAAGACTTACAAAAATTGTTAAGTTTTAAAGCTAGTTTCCTTTCTTTGTAAATAGTTTTTAATGTCAAAAATTCAAAAAAAAGATAATATCAAAAATTCAAAAAAAAAAGATAATATCAAAAATTCCAAAAATTCTTATATCCCTCCTTCTTGTTGTTTTTGTGATTTCTTAGAAATCTAGTTGAGAATGTTTATAAGCATGTTTAAGTTTTTAATTGGCTAAAATTTTGCTTATCATAGTTTGTTAATTTTAAATTTGAGGTAATCATGATTTAAGAATCATCTTATGATTTTAAATTGATTAGAGAATTTTGTTAGCATGACTTCTCTTTTTATTTTTAAATGACTTCATTTTGTAGTGAATTTCCTAAACCTCTTTAAATTTCAATTATATTTTCTTCTAACTTTTTAGATCTTAGGAAATTTAATGTTACTAGAATTTGCTCTCAATATAATTTAAAGCTAGCTAGATTTATTTCCCTTCCTTACCCCCTTTGTGGCATAAAAAAAATGAACTTTAAAAGATCATATGTCATGGGAATAAGAGGATAAAATTCATTATTCCCTAAAACATATGCACCCAAAATATTTGAAAAGATTATATGGCATGAAGTTAGAGGATAAAATTCATTACTCCTAAACCATATACATTTTGGGTTTTTATTAGAAGAGAAAAAAAAAGAAATTTTCATGATAAATTCCATTTCCTCCATTCAAAAATTTCTCTTCTTATGCCAAATTTTATGAAATCCCCCTTAGCCAATTATCATTGTTCTAGTTTTAGTTGAAAATTATGGAGAGAGCAATATTTAGTAATTTACTTTTCCTTAAGATTCTTTTAAGATAGAGTTCTTATAATTTTAATTTAATTTAGTTTTATAATTTCTACAATTTTGTCAAACTACTTAATTTTCTTGAGAAGTTCTTGCCTAAACATTTTTCCCTCTTTTCAAATCATCATCATAATTAAGGACTTAACTCCCCCTTGAATTTACTCTTAACTTAACTTTTGGTTAAATGAAATTTTAGTTTTAAATTAAATTTTTTTTTAAGGATGTCTTATAAATTATGCCTCACACTTTTGCTCTGGAATAGAAAAACATCAAGTATGGGGGTATTTGATAAGTAGTATTTTTATAACTTTTTAATAGAAAATTTTGTAAATATTTAAAATGAATTTTCCTTTTTATGACAATTTTAGGTTATAAGTAGTTCTTTTTGTAATTTTGATTCTAACTTAGCTTAATTTCAATATTTGCAGAATTTTGGGACAAACGGGAAAAATGGCATGTCACGCCCTCGGTCACGCCCGTGACCAAGGGCGTGTAACCTAAAGATCAGTCCAGAATGATGCCGCGCTGTTTGAGCTAGCCCACACCAAGTCACGCCCCAGGTCACGCCCGTGACCCAAAGTCACGCCCGTGACCAAGGGCGTGTAAACTTAGAATCTTCCACGTGGAGCCGCCGTCGAGATGTGGAGATGCTGTCGAGAAGTCAACCTAAGTCACGCCCATGACCCACATGTCACGGCCGTGACTTTCCAGCGTGATCTCTGCTTCGCCACCGCGCCGAATTCCAGCCCACGCTGCATTTAATGCAGTCGTCCAAAGTCACGGCCGTGACCCGGCATGTCACGCCCGTGACATGTCAATTTTCGCCGCGCCGAATTCGAGCCCACGCCGCTGTCGGATCTGATGTGAATAGTGCAGTCACTCCCTTGGTCACGCCCGTGACCGAGGGCGTGTAATCTGAAATTTTTTCCTATAAATTCAGAGGTTCTCCTTGAGTCCAGGGTTCAAAATTTTGGAGTGGGGTAGGTGCTGCTAGAGCTGTTAGTGAGTTTTTCAATGCAATTGTTCATGTCTTTAAGCTTTCATGTCTTCCTTTTCAATTCATGCAATGTTTTAGTTTAACTTTCATGTACTAGCCCTTTTTAAGCTTATAATCTTCATTTCCCTAGCTTTGTAATCTCTATTTAAGATTGTAATAGTTTTGATTTTCAATAAAAATTAGCTTGCTCTCTTTCATTTGCTCTTTCTCCTTAAGTACTTCTCCTTTCATGCAACGTTAAGTTTTCTTTCCTTTTTCCCCTCCACTATGTTGTACATTAAGTCTTTTTATTATCGTTTTAATCATTCACTAAGTTTGCAAAATGTCTCTTTTTAACTAAGTAATCAAAACCTCCAAAATATCATTAGATAAGATAATAGTGATTTTCCTCGAAGTAGAAGTAATCAACACGCCCCGTGGAATACGACCTTGGTATTTCCAAATATCCTATACTATAGACGATAAGGTACACTTGCCTTTATCGGATATAGTTTTGGAGAAAATCTCAACCTTTCACTAAATTTCAAAACCGAGAAATCTATATCATAGGTCCGGCCGGGACCCCACGCCATATGAAATGAACAGAAGAGCGCGTTACTAAAATTAGTGTTAAATAGTTAAAAACTATAACTATCTCAGCATCAGAGTCGCATAACGGAAGCATATTTATTTTTATTTCAAACCAGTTCATAACAAGTCCACTTTACAACTAGGAATGAAATACTTAAACGTTATTTACATGAGTTTGTTTACATCATCTAAGTGGCTTCCAAACATCGGCACGCAGGCTGGCCACACATGAACAAAAGTAAACAAAAGCTTTGGCCTTCAAGGGCCAGTACAGCACAGCAGCAGGGGCTTCAGCCCGCTATCTCCCGCTAGTCTCACCGGGACCTGTATAAGCAAATCCACCAATTGGTGGGAAAACAAGCAACCGGTCAGCTTTAGCTGACCAAGAGTTATAACGACCCCGCCCCACACTCGGGGCGGCGGTGCTCCTTCCCTGCAAGTAAGAGTCAGCAGCATATATATATATATCCGCAAACAACACCAACGGAGGCAAACCAAGCTACCCGCTTCGTGCTCTCAAGGCACACTTTGGCATACTCCCTGAGTTACGCCCTTACGTTAAGTCCTATTTCAACTTAGACAAGCAAATTGAGCTAGCCCATAATCGAAGTGTTGGGTTTTTCTAGAACCATACATCATATGTAGGCGCACGGAAATAAACAGAATAACCCAAAAGATTCGGATCGGGCCATGAACATTGAATCAAGAAGTTAATAAAATTGCTAGGTATGAAATTACCTTTGCGGGATTGGATCAAATCTAACCTAGATGCTCCACGAGTTGAGTCCTGTCGTCGGCTGTCCGAGTCCTCACGTAGAATAATGTCTACGTCTCTACAGCAGTCCACACGAGCCGGGAGAAGAAGACTGCACCTTGCGCTTCCACGGATTGCTAGATCCGCTTCAGGAAGAACAACACCGGCGACAATCGTCGGAGAGGAGGTCGGCAGAGGCGAACGGGGCGGCGGAACTCCTTCCGTCTAGGGTTCGGGCGGAACACCTTCCGTCGGCTAAAGTTTTCGTAAGTCATGAGAACCCTAAAAGAAGATCTATTTATACCCAAAGCATAAACAGGCTTCTAGAAGAATCGCTATCCGCAGACCGCACAGCAGAATTGGGGTTTCTGTTACAATTCGTCAGGATTCCACGGAACAGCATTTGTCGAGTTTTCACGGGACAATTCGACGAATTCCGACGAATCACATACAACGAATCCCGATGAATCATATCCGAGAAAACCCGACAAATTCTATCCGTGAAAACCTGACGAATTCTATCCGTGTAAACCCGACGAATTCAGACAGCAACATTTGCTGGACCTCCCCCATTCTATATGGTGATTGGTAACCTTTACCAACACAGTCAATCTTCCATCTTCTCCACATGCTCTTATGTGCGACTCTGCAGGCTCATATAGCGTTGGCAGTGAGACTACATGTTTGACCACTTCTAGATCATAATGGTAACTCCAATAGTCTCCCACTTGATCTTGAAAGTATCACACAAAAACCTCACAAACAATGAGCGGCATCTAGCAATGCATCATTGCTCCCCAATCAATAAGAGTTCATAACTCATAAGCCTTTATGACCAATGTTCCAGCGTTGTCTTTGTCCCTTTGTCCTTTACATCCGGAAAGAACTAGAGGCCTGGACCGTGTCACCCTCTTAATAGCTCAATCCAAATTTCTTGATCTAGAATGGATTTCCAGAGAATGGTAAGCTCAATATCACATATTGACTCAACCAAGCATGGCCATGCATTTCTCAGTCCAATTCCATCAAGGGGCCCATGGATGCAACTCCTGTTATATAGGAGGACAAATCCCATATCTGCTCACACCCAAACACCCAAATGATTCGTAATGTACCCAACGACCACCCTTATCATCAACCTTCTTCAAGGAAGACTTTAAATGACATCAAAGCACGCTCTTCCTCACTCGATGAATGCTGTGACTTCAGGTCAAAGGACCACAACACCATTGTCAAATGAGACCTACTTGTGACACTTTTAAGTAACAATCCACAAAGTAGTCTCAGGTTGGGTCTGTCCAGTACAACTTGTTCACTAACAAGTACCCACGTGATGACTTGATATCACAATATCATGACCTGTGAGAACCGGTCATCAGTCAACACACATGCTAGTCTTAATGTATCATCATCACCCTTAGCTTCTACGATGATACCTCGACCAGGGACTTTTTAAGAATTAAGCTTCGAAATCATTGGCTCTCACATTCAAGTCACGTACTTGATGTCCTATGGAAGAGAACATTCTAAGGGTATTTATCACAAATTTTATTCTATCATATAGAAACTGTATATCATAATAAAAGAACTTGCCATTAATTGTAAAAAGAAATAATTGGTACACTATTCATCATATGAATAATAAACAGCCAACAAAATATATATTTTACATGCAACCCACAAGACTCCCACTAGAGTTGATCACTCAGGTATCGTATACCCATTGATCTAGTATGACCATCATGCTTTCTCTGCGCGAGAGGCTTTGTCAGTGGATCTGCAATATTCTCCTCAGTCGGCACTCTGCAAATGTTCACATCTCCTCGTTCGACAATCTCACGAATAAGATGGAACTGCCGAAGTATGTGCTTGGAGCGCTGATGGGATCTAGGTTCCTTAGATTGTGCAATTGCACCATTGTTATCACAGTAGAGAACTACGGGACCAACAATGCTAGGAACTACATCTAGCTCGCCGATGAATTTCCTAATCCATACAGCCTCCTTCGCTGCATATGCTGCAGCGATATACTCAGCCTCAGTTGTAGAATCAGCAACTGTCTCTTGCTTGGAACTCTTCCAGCTCACAGCTCCTCCATTCAGGCAAAACACAAACCCTGACTGAGACTTTGAATCATCCCTATCAGTTTGGAAGCTGGCATCCGTGTAACCACTTACAACGAGCTCTTCCTTTCCACCATATACCAAGAATACATCCTTAGTCCTTCTCAAGTATTTCAGGATATTCTTTACGGCTATCCAGTGACATTCAACGGGATCAGACTGATACCTGCTAGTCATGCTCAAAGCAAAAGAGACATCGGGTCGAGTACATAACAATGCATACATGATTGACCCAATTGTCGAAGCATATGGAATCAAATTCATGCGGTCCTTATCTTCACAAGATTTTGGACACTGGTCCTTAGAGAGATTCACACCATGAGACATGGGCAAAAATCCTTTCTTGGACTCAAGCATGTTGAACCGCTTCAACACCTTCTCAATGTACGTACTCTAGGTCAAACCCAGCAACTTCTTCGATCTATCTCTATAGATCTTAATACCGAGTATGTAAGTCGCTTCACCCAAGTCCTTCATAGAAAAGCAGTTCCCTAGGTTGTTCTTAACAACTTTTAGGGTAGGTATGTCATTCCCGATCAGCAGTATGTCATCTACATACAATATCAGGAAGACAACAATGCTCCCACTGATTTGCTTGTAAACACACGGTTCATCCTCATTCTTGACAAAACCAAACTCTTTGATCTTCTCATCAAAATGAAGATTCCAACTTCTAGAGGCCTGTTTCAATCCATAGATGGACCTGTTCAGCTTGCAAGCAATATCCTAATGGACTTTACCATGGCAACAGGGGAAAAGGTCTCATCATAGTCAACACCATGAATTTGCTTGAAACCCTTAGCCACTAGTCGCACTTTGAATGTCTGTACATTCCCATCCATGTCGGTCTTCTTCTTGAAGACCCACTTGCACCCTATGGGTCGTACACCTTCAGGTGGTTCCACCAAGTTCCAAACATGGTTTGTATACATGGAGTCCATTTCAGATTTCATAGCCTCAAGCCATTTGTCAGAGTCCAGTCCATTCATAGCCTCTTGGTAGGTCGCTGGTTCATCATCATGATCCATAAGCAACACACTACCTATTTGAGATATGAGAAATCCATATCTCTCAGGCTCAAATCTTGGTCTACCAGATCTACGTAGGACTTGTGTCTCTTGAGCAGGTTCTCTAGCTACAACATCTTATAGTCCTGGCTCAGAATCCAATTCTGGTTCATTCACTACCTGTGGTTCTTGAACTTCTTCAAGTTCTACCTTTTGCGTCTTTCTTGACAAGAACTCTTTCTCCAAGAAGACACCCGTACTTGCGACAAACACTTTGCCCTCAGACGGTAGGTAAAAGTAATATCCTTTCGTTTCCTTAGGATATCCCACCAGATAACACTTATCTGATTTGAGTTCCAGCTTGTCAGGCATTTGACGTCGTACGTATGCCTCACAGCCCCAAATTTTAATGAATGACATACTAGGACGCTTCGCAGTCCATATCTCATATGGTGTCTTTAGAACCGTTTTCGTCGGAGCGCGATTCAGTGTCATTGCAGCAGTCTCTAAAGCAAAACCCCAAAAGGAAACAGGAAAGTCTGCATGACTCATCATTGACCGTACCATGTCTAACAGAGAACGATTTCTCCTCTCAGACACACCATTATGCTGCGGTGTCCTAGGTGGAGTGAGCTGTGATACAATACCACACTCTTTCAGATGATCACGGAACTCATGACTCAGGTATTCGCCACCTCGATCAGATCGGAGTGCTTTAACCTTTTTACCCAATTGGTTTTCCACTTCATTCTTAAACTCTTTGAACTTTTCAAAAGTTTCGGATTTGCACTTCATAAGATACACGTATCCGTATCTACTAAAATCATCAGTAAATGTAACAAAGTAGAAATACTCACCTCTAGCCATAGAACTCATGGGTCCGCATACATCACTATGTACTATACCCAAAAGATCCTCAGCCCTCTCAGTATAACCAGTGAAAGGGGCTTTAGTCATCTTGCCTAACAAACAAGACTCGCATCGCTCAAATGATTCATAATCAAATGAGTCCAATAGTCCATCTTTATGGAGCTTGTATATGCGCTTCTCGTTTATATGGCCCAAACGACAATGCCAGAGATATGTAGGATTTGAGTCATTTGTTCTTAGTCTTTTATTATTATCTACATTATAGATCGGATGGACTAGGTTCAAAACATAAAGACCATTAAACAATTGAGCTACAACATAACAAACATCATTCTTAAATATAGAACAACAATTGTTCTTAATTATAAAAGAAAATCCAATCATGTCTAAGCATGAAATGGATATAATGTTTCTAGTTATGGCCGGAACATAATAACAATTATTAAGTTCTATTACAAGCCCACTGGGCAAAGAAAGACGTTAAACCCCTACGGCTACAGCAGCAACTCTTGATCCATTGCCGACGCGCAGGTCCACCTCTCCTTTACTCAGCAATCTCCTCCTTCCTAGTTCCTGCACATTTGTACAAATGTGAGAACCACATCTGGTATCCAATACCCAAGATGAAGGAGCAGAAAGGTTTATCTCTATAACGTAAATATTCGAAGCGGAAGTCATACCTCCCTTCATTTTCTGCAGACCGTCAATGTACGAAGGACAATTCCTCCTCCAATGACCAACCTTGCCACAGTGGTGGCATTTCCCTTCCTTCACGGTGCTCTTCCTTTTCAGCGCAGAAGATTTGGGCTCAATATGTGACTTAGGTCCCACCTTCGTCTTCTTGAAGCCCTTGGCCTTACCCTTGCCTTTATGTACCATCAATATGGGACTAGCAGGATTGGCCTTCTTCATGTTTATCTCGGCAGTTCGCAACATGCCTAGGAGCTCGGGCAGTGTCTTGTCTATTTCATTCATGTTGTAGTTCAAGACGAACTGCTCATAATTATCCGGCAACGATTGCAGGATAAAATCTGTGGCCAACTCTTGACCCAGAGGAAAACCTAGTCTCTCCAGGTTCTCAATATACCCAATCATCTTGAGTACGTGAGTACCAACTGAGTCTCGAGCTCCCATTTTGCACTGAAATAAGGCCTTCGTGACATCGAACGTCGCTTGACGAGCTTGCCCTTGAAACATTTTCTTTAGGTGCTCGTCAATCTCCTTGCACCCCATGTTCTCGTGTTACTTCTGAAGCTCAGAGTTCATGGTGGCAAGCATAAGGCACTCGACGTCTAAGGCGTCGTCGGTATACTTCTTATAAGCATCCTTATCAACACGGGACGAGTTCCCGGTCGGCACCTCGGGGGCTTCTTCTTCCAAGACGTAGAGCTTTCGCTCTTGCCTGAGAACAATTCTCAGGTTCCTATACCAGTCCATATAGTTCGTCCCACTTAGCTTGTCCTTCTCAAGGATAGCTCTCAGGGACAAGGTGGAATGTGAACCACTTGCCATGGAATTCTACAAGAATTCATGCAGAATTTAATCAGTACCAAAATTTCAAAATACAATTTATTTTAATTTGGACATCAATTAAATACTCCCACTATTTTATTCAAACTGATAGCCCTCACTATCAATTCGGAGAGTTCATGCGAGCTACTCTCTTAGTGGACAAGATCTGTATTTCACCAACACCACGAGTCCGCTTTGGCGTTCCTCTCATAATGCGGTTATTTAGGTAGGCAACGCTTGACAATTGCATCCTCATGCAACTCTTGTATGGCTGGTGAATAACTCCTTATTCGCATCCATCATATGGTGCATGCTAACCCTATGCCTCTAGGCACTCAACCTTTGAGGTCACCTAGTTATAAAGTTAGACCCGATGTCGACAGTGGGATATCACAATTATCCGCTCGCACCCTTACCAAGATAGATTAATGCACCTTGCTTTGGCAAGCCCACACTTCATCGATCGAGGCAGGAAGAGTGTCATCCATCGGAAGGCATCCGAACACTTAATATTTGATGAAGGGATTTTAATTTTTAATAATAGGTTAACACTTAACCGTGATCAACATTTGATCAAAGTGCACATTCACAGAAAAACAAGCTTTCTAAAATCCACATGCATCCCTTATGTGCACAACATAAGACTATCAACCTTTGATAGACGAAAGGGCTAAATCTGGACATTTAGAACTCTTCCAAATCTTCATATTTACATGCATTGGACAAAGGCAAAGATAACTCGACTTAAAGCAGTAGACAAGCTCGTCTCTCATTGTTGGATTCAAAATCCAAAACAATACAATGGTTCATTAACCACTTGAGGGACGGTTACTGCTAAGGAGACAACAATTTCTAACAATTAGAAATTACCACGAAATCCCAGACGTTCCTGGCGGGGTTCCATTTTTTTTTAAAATCACCACCAATTTCCCATGGAAAAATCATCAACTTTTGATGTTCCAGGAAGAAATCTTGACATTTAGAACGCTTCTAAATACCTAGATTTGCACGTACTGGAATAACCAAACTTCTGAAACAACA
The DNA here is from genome assembly GCA_033032865.1 of Dactylorhiza incarnata. Classification (NCBI taxonomy): domain Eukaryota; kingdom Viridiplantae; phylum Streptophyta; class Magnoliopsida; order Asparagales; family Orchidaceae; genus Dactylorhiza; species Dactylorhiza incarnata. The sequence goes on along the minus strand of JAWHQI010000033.1, from coordinate 5,887,387 downwards.
TTCATGACCAGAACCTAGCTCTGATACCACTGTTGGGTTTTTCTAGAACCATACATCATCTGTAGGCGCAGCAGAAATAAACAGAATAACCCAAAAGATTCGGATCGGGCCATGAACATTGAATCAAGAAGTTAATAAAATTGCTAGGTATTAAATTACCTTTGCGGGATTGGATCAAATCCAACCTAGATGCTCCACGAGTTGAGTCCTGTCGTCGGCTGTCCGAGTCCTCACGTAGAATAATTTCTACGTCTCTACAGCAGTCCACACGAGCCGGGAGAAGAAGACTGCACCTTGCGCTTCCACGGGTTGCTAGATCCGCTTCAGGAAGAACAACACCGGCGACAATCATCGGAGAGGAGGTTCGCAGAGGCGAACGGGGCGGCGGAACTCCTTCCGTCTAGGGTTCGGGCGGAACACCTTCCGTCGGCTAAAGTTTTCGTAAGTCATAAGAACCCTAAAAGAAGATCTATTTATACCCAAAGCATAAACAGGCTTCTAGAAGAATCGCTATCCGCAGACCACACAGCAGAATTGGGGTTTCTGTTACAATTCGTCGGGATTCCACGGAACAGCATTCGTCGAGTTTTCATGGGACAATTCGACGAATTCCGACGAATCACATACAACGAATCCCGATGAATCATATCCGAGAAAACCCGACGAATTCTATCCGTGAAAACCCGACGAATTCTATCCGTGTAAACCCGAAGAATTCAGACAACAACATTTGCTGGACCTCCCCCATTCTATATGGTGATTGGTAACCTTTACCAACACAGTCAATCTTCCATCTTCTCCACATGCTCTTATGTGCGACCCTGCAGGCTCATATCGCGTTGGTAGTGAGACTACATGTTTGACCACTTCTAGATCATAATGGTAACTCCAACACAAAGTTACGGCACTCTTCCATAGCTCGGTGCAACGAGGGGCGACCTCTACACCACCACTATAAAGGGTTTGGTTCAGCTAGGCCCGTGCTCAATCATCGCGATATATGCGATACGAGTAAGCTTCACCCAATACCCATCTCTTAAAGGTAGGGTTTGCAAGTTCAACAACTTTGCATGCTACACATCCAATTTCCAGGACTTTAGGTAGCACGGAAGCACACACATTGTGCTGGGCGCTATCGCCGGCGCTAACGCTAGCGCCCGGCGCTAGCAACAGAACTTAGTTCTGCCCGGCACTGGTAACAGAAATCTGTACTGCCACCTCTGGGAAACCACCTCCAGACATCAACACTGGTAGCTCACCTTGAGCTACAGCCGGCGCTAACGCTAGCGCCCGGTGCTAGTGACAGAACTCAGTTCTGCCACCAAATTTCGGGTACAGCCTAGGAAACACCTCCAGGTCCTATTTTCTGTACCCGAATCATAGCACGTACACGGAATTGTTTCTGGCACTTTACACGCACTAATCATCACCAATCCGGCTCGACCTGTCCGGATGGGCTTCACACATCATGCCTATGTCCGTAATACCGTTTCGGACTCTATATGCAATTTGTGGGGAAATCACATCAACCCATCGGAATAGCCGATCTACTAATTAGTAGAAGTATTCCAAAACGCATGCAAATCAAATGACGTACAATTCCAAGGATTAGGGAGGAGAATCGTTACCCTTGTAGGCCGTTTCGGTGCCATAGAAGTGAGAGGTGGATGGCTGGAATCCGCGGTGGCACGTGCACGCACACGCTTCTTCACTAATCTCCCTCCTGGCCCGATGAAAGCTCAACTCCAAAGGCTCTCCCTCCTTTCTCCCAGCTCTAAGCCCTCAGCACTTGAGAGAAATGCAGAGAAAAATGGCTGAGAAGTCGGGTTTGAGGGTATTTAATATTTAGTGCTACCGCCGGCGCTAGTGGCTAGCGCCTGGCGCTAGCCCTAAGTCGGTACCGCTGAGAGACGCTACCGTCGGCGCTATCGCTAGCGCCTGGCGTTAGCTCATCTGTTTCAACCTGCTCCATTTCTCGGGAGTTCTCGGAACCATTTCTCGGGATTTCTCGGGACCATTTCTCGGGAGTTCTCAGAACGCTACCGCCGGCGCTATCGCTAGCGCCTGGCGCTAGCTCCCTGATTTCAGCTCATGCTCATTTTTCGTATTTTTGCATGCACATGTATTTGGGGTCTTACACTCCGTTGTTGTGTTCTTAGCATTGAGGATTATGTTAGGTATAGGTTAGGTAGTGCAAATACCAACCTAGAGGTGGGCGAGGCCCAATCCACCGCTTCCGTTTGCCACTACGGAAGCATCCTGGGAGTTTTGCTAGCTCCAAAAATGTGGAACTAAAGGTCTGTGAGCATAGAGTCGTAGTGGGTGAGTTGCACTTGTGTGAACATAACATCTAACTGCATACCTTGCATGTCATAGCATCAACATTTCATTTCAATTCCTACCCCTATTGTACAAGTTGGTTATGGGACTTCTTATATGATAGGCCCTACTAAATGACCCCTTGGTCTATAGGTTTGTGTGGGCATTCCTATAAATCAATGGCTACTTTTCCTTACTTACCTTTATATGTTTGCTCTACTTGTTTACTTTACATGTTCGTACTTTACTTTACTTACTGCTTTTGTTATGATATATATTGCGTAGTGGTAGACATTCTCTGTAGATCATACCCCCGTCACCTACTATTATTTACACCCCTTGTTGTCCTCCTCTTCATTCCTCCCGCACGGTGCCTAGGAGTCACTAGGGGAGGGGTTGGGGATTGGCTTAGTCTTTTGACTAACGGTCGGTGGACCTTATCGTTTTAGGGGACCGAGGAGATGCTGCAGCACTAGAGGCCGGTGCAGACGGAGACGGGGCAATCTAGCATGGGAGCACCGTTGGAAGGATCTATAAGCATCTTTTAGTTTTAGTATTTTATGCTTCCGCGAGTGTCTATGTAGTGAGGATTTGATGTATCGGGCAGGAGCCCTTGCTATTTCTATCTTTTATTTCAGTTACTTCCTGTGGACATCTCTTTATGACGATTTACTATTTTATGTGATGTGGACTTGTCTTCTCTAAAGCTTGTTATACTTTACTTTTTCTGTGATCGATATTGCCAGCAGGATCGGCGTTTTGTAGTGGCAACCCTCCAGAGTGATGGTGCCACTGCAAAACGGCGGTTCTGGGCATAAGACCCCGGGTTTGAAAAAAAAAGGGCTCTTACAGAAAAAAATCATCGAAGACTAGATACACGTAAACTATAACGATAATGAACTAATAGAGCTGAAACTAGATCAGTGGATCGACACTGCACCTCACTACACTGGAAGAAAACAAGCAATGGAGCGGCAGCAAAAGAGCAATGTAGTGAGCAGCGTTTCGTTCTTCGCGATCAAGAAACAGCGATGTATCGTTATCGATGGGGAAGAAAAAGACGAGCGAGATGCGCTAGGGCTGGGATCAACAACACCGGCAGCAGAGGAGGGCTCCTTCTCGCACAGCAAGAGCGTCGTTGGGTTCTGCCTCTGAGTCGATCGGCGATGGTAGAGGATGCGTCGGCGATAAGTGGCATCGGCGATGAGTCTTGCGGTAGAAAGAGCGGCGACAACAACGAACTGACGTCGAACAGGCTTGATTCCTCGTGGAGAGGAGAAGCGCACACAATCCCTCCTCCTACGCAGTGACGAAAAGGACCCACACAGAAACCAGCGGCCTTTTCTCCTTTATGATTGAGCGACGAAGAGAATGACGAGAATCGGCTGCCTTCCTCCTTCGATCGACAGGAACGACAGGGGCACTGGAAACGCAAAAAGATGCCAAGTGATTTACGGTACTGGAAACGCATGAGCAGTTCCACGATTAACGATAGGATGAGAGACGATTGTAGTTACGGGGGAATCCAGTCTGCAACGACGAAAACCACGAGAGGGAGCGCATCGGGCGACGGGAGACGGTTACGGGCAAAACAAGAAAAACTTCAAGAATGTTAGAAATGGTGCTTGAAGCATCCGCGCGACTATCTAGTTTGGAACAGTCTACTCATTGCCCCAGCAGGGTATTTATAGGCAAACCCTAAATCCCGGTGGGTAAGTGGATCCTTATTGGATCCTAACCAACCGTGAAGTATCCGTTAACCCATTATATAAATATACCTCAACAATCTCCTCCTGCGATCATCGACTGCCACCCGCCGAAAGCATCTGTTTCCTCCCTCGACTGAGTCGTCACCAAAAGTAGTGGATATACCTCCTCCAAAGAGTGGCAGGAAGTCTCCTCCTCCACAAAGCCTCGCCTCTCCCTCCACAAGAGCTCCTCCTCCATTGTTGCTGCAGTTCCAAAGCTTCGTTCAGGTGGTTGTGCAGTACGCCGCGCCTCATTCTTCGCCACCGCCAGCGTCGCGCTCTTCTCATAGCAGAGGTAATCCTCTACTCAATTTTTCTGCAGCAACAATTAGGTGATTTATTCCTACGGCATCGCGCATGCATCCATCTCTGACGACGAGCATTCTTCCTTCCTCACCTCTCAAATAAGTGCGTTGCCTATAATAGATTAATCTCTAGATTATGCGGCCATGTCTCCTGAAGTAGAGGTATATTTGTTTGTTATGCAGTATTTCTGATTGACATCTACAACACTTCCATACTTGTGCTATTGTTTATATTTTTGTTTAGAAATTCATTTCTACAGATCTCTGAGTATTGGTAGTCAATGGAGATCGACAATTATGGAAGTGTTATTTTTAGAGCTTATCACCATGCTTTAACTTAGCTTTAATTGTAAGTAAAATTCATCATCGTTATTTCATTTTAATTCTTCATTATTCTCTTATTCAAGTCTCCCCTGCACTTCAGGTATATCCAGGTAATTAAATATTGATAAATTTTATGGCCATTTTAACATTTTTGGGTGAATCAAGGGTACTAACCATACATATGATACTTGAACTTACAGTCTCTGTCCCATATTTATCAGATTAGTAATTTGTTGTCTACATTTTAAGATATACTTTTGAGAAGTTTTTGATCTACAATCCAATCAATCTTGGTCATTGGATCAACTCCTTCCATCTCCATCAGGTTTGTCATGTGAATTAATTCATTCCATCTTTGTAATCTGTAATCATCATATTGCGAACAATCAATTTGTCGTCTACAAGTAGTGAACATATCTATCCAAAAAGTAATCCATAAGCGCACTCATGACGCATCATTAAAAATGTAACTAGAGGTGTTTGATAAAATGCTTCTATTTTATTTTTATTTTACTCATATATATGTTCTGGATTGGGATATATATGTTCTATGTGAGATTAGAACTATTCCGTGATAAATAATATATTATCCTTCTTTAATTTTAATTTTCTTAAACATTTAACTTCACTCCAGTCCAGAGACTTCAGTATGCAGCTGATTTCCATGCCAAAGCAAGAGCTGCTGGTGGATTTGGAGTCTATGTCAGGTTACCTTGATTTTATTATTATTAATTACAATTCTATGTGAGGTGTTTTACATTGTTACTTGCATTTTGTCTTCAATGCCTTGAAGAATCTAAAATCTCCTTGCTTAAATCCTCTTTCAAATCCTACTTGATCAAATCACTAAGAAGTCTAGATTGCAAATAGCTACATGGAGTGTTTGCAACTCTTCCAAGAAAATCTGTTGAGGATTACAGATTTTTGTGATTTCAAATTCTTGTGATTTACAATTTCTGCATTTCTGTAATGTCACCGATAACAATTTCATTCACTTAGAAATCAAAATTTATTTTTGGTAGCAAGATGACCCTGTTTTAAATTCCTGTGATTGTGGACATTTCTGTCTTCATTTGGTTTATCTGTGTAATGCTTTGTAGCAATATGCTTTAATGCTTTCTAGCAAGATCGATGACCTTGTGTTCAATGCTTTGATGTTAACTGTCTTCATTGTGTTTATTTCCTTCCCTACAAAAATGGTTGTATCTGTTTGTAATGCTTGAATTATTTAGTGGAAACTTCAAATCATATAAAAATTATAAGCATGCTGCATTAATTTTTCATGCTCTTTTTTTTACTTCCCGTGCTCTTCGAAATGCATTTCTAAGTAGTTGTTCTCTTATTGATGTGCATTTATAGTGCACATGCCAATTTTTTGCTACAAAACTGGGTCTTATGCCCAGAACTGCCGCTTTGCGATGACACCATCACCCAGGAAGGTCGCCACTACAAAATGCCGATCCTGCCGGCCATATCGATCACAGAAGAGGAAAAGTATAAATGAGCAAATGGAAGTTCAAGTCCACAATCACATGCTATAATTAATAAATGTACACATGATATAACAGAAATAATAAAGGTTACACTAATAAAGGGCTCATGTCCTATACATATGTCCTCACTACATGGTCACTCGCAGAAGAAAACTACTAATCACTCACTGATCTTGAAACTAATGCTCCTGTACTAGACTGTCCTGCCTCGGTCTGCACCGGCCTCTGGTGCTGGTACGTCTCCTCGATCCCCTAAAATGATATGGTCCACCGACCATTAGTTAAAAAGACTAAGCCTTATGTTCCCCACCCCTCCCCCAATGGCTCCTAAGCACCGTGCGGGAGGATGAAGCGGATGACAGCAAGGGGTATAAAACAAAGCAGATGACGATAGATCTTGTCTACAGGAAATGTCTATAACTGCACATGTGTATATAAATAATTGAAGCAGTAATAGAGCGTGGTAAAGAGCAAGTAATGAACAGTAAGTAAAGATAGGTATGTAATAGAAATGTAACCATTGATTTATAGGAATGTCCATATAAACCTAAAGACCAAGGGGTCATTTAGTAGGGTCTATCGTATAAAAAGTCCCATTACCAATTTATACGATAGGGGTAGGGGTTGAAATGCAATGTTTATGCCATGACATGCAGAGTTATGCAGTTTATGTTATGTGACACACAAGTGCTACACACACACTTCGACTCTATGCGCATAGGCCTTCAGTTCCCCTTTTTTGGAGCTAGCAATACTCCCAAGATACTCCCGTAGTGGCAAACGGAAGCGGTGGGTTGAGCCTCGCCCACCTCTAGGTTGGTATTCACACTACCTAACCTAGACCTATCATACGCCTCAACACAAAACCACGGAGCATCTGCGTACTCTTACTGGCTGGACCACCAGACTTTCATGGCTAAGTGCAAAATCCACACTTGCCGAATCAACGTATTGACGTCGGTGTGAACGACCATCCAATACCGAAGACCCACCACCTTTATGCACATGCAAGCATGTTTACCATCAATCTCCGATCCATAAGCTCCCTCGGCTAACCTGCCCATCACCATAACCTTCCAAGCCACCTGCTCGCCAGACCAACCTGTCCGTACCAACTAGCTTTACTGAGTCACAAGCTCACTGGACTAACTAGTTCGCTGCTTCAACCACCGAGCCTATCGCTCGTAAAACGAAACCAACTAACCTCCCGGAACCACGAGGTGTGTGTGTGTTTGTATTATTAAGTTAGTCTTGTACAACATCTTCTCCTACAATTTATGGTTAATCTTGGACTTCCCGAGGTCAACCCTGTGAGGGGCTCGCAGCGGTACACGAAGCTATGATGGGATGATGGCCCAAAGCTCCCTTTCTCAAGACACTTAATATTATTGGTAACTACCCATAAGAATACCCTTCTTGTCATTACACTTGGATTACCCTAAGTATACCCATCTTATCATTACACTTGGATTACCCTACGTATTTTATGACCTTCTAAGGGGAAAGATGATCTTTCGTTGGTCCCGAACTCGACCTTACCACTTAGCTTATCGGGTACACCCAACATATAGACCCATAATGGTGACCTCACATCCTCTCTAACATACTAGATACATTATCTACCTTCCATTCCCACCTAATGATCCATAAATTACTCATGTTTTACAGTTTTACTATACGCACACCAAATAAGTTATATGAGTTGCATAAGAGGAGGTACACCAAATATTTATCAAACTGACTCAAGATTTTTACTGGGAGGCTATCATGATATTTGAAGACTAAATCCAGAGGATCATATTTTTCCTTAATTATTTGGCATTTATTATAATTTCTCCAACATTGGCCAAGCATAAAATTGAACATGAAGTGTAAGATCTTGTTATGATATGGCCCCCATAAAATTATGGAAAATCTATGATGTCAAAATAACAGTAAATTCATAATATCACAATTTTGCAATAAGGGGTTGGCATCTAATTATAACATTGAATAAATACCCCAAATTAGAAATTAAAGATGGAACCACCAAAAATACTTGTTCAAAAATTATGGGAAAATTACCAGACCTTTAAATTGATCAGAAAAGTCTACTTACTAAATTTCAAAATTTATTAGAACTAATTAGTCACATTATTAAATATTCCAAGTAAACCCAAACTAGGGAAAATTGTGAAGTAACCTAATGATAAATAATTCCAAAAATTGTACACAAATTCATAGAGCTTTCTAATGCCCTAAAATTTCCTACCACAAAGTATCACAATTTTCCAAATAATATTTATCCCTCATTTATTTATCATAATCCTAAGACAAAATAGATGACTTGTGAATGAAGTACTAATTAAATCAATTCTATAATTACACAAAAATTACCAGAGGTCTATATCATGATTTTATGTAACCTACCAAACTTTTATCAATATCCAAGATAATTTGAGCATGTAAATTTCTCTTATAAGAAGGTTCCCTAAAAAGGTTATAACCTAAATCATAGGGGATAAGTGTTCCTAAAATTCTCATAAAATTTCCTAGGAAATATTTAAACCCCATGAACTTATCTTCCATGTTTCATGACTATTTAAGGACATATGCCCCTATGTCCTTCACAAGACTTAAAGTGCAACCCTAAGGTTAGAACAAGGGTCCTAGGGCATATCCACCCCCACATCACCCCAAATTACTCATGAGGGTGTATTATGTGATCCTAAACCAGTGGCCATAGTTTCACACCACTTTGATGAGATTTGACCACCCAATTCCATCATGTGCACTTTTGACCTAGTTTGACCTAGTTTAATTACCCAACCAAATCTGTCCCAATTGGGATGCAATTTTTACCAGGATCATATAATAACCCTTAGAGGCACCCACCAAAATTTGGAGGGGATTGGAGGTCATTATACCCTATAATTAATTAATATATGGATTATTAATTTTTACAAAAACATAAGAAAAATATTCTCCAAAAATTCCAATCTTTGGATATGTTAAGGGTGTAGGTACAAAAAGCCTATTTTTCAATTTTCAAGTCAATATCATTTCCCAATCAAAAGTTATTCAAGAAATAGTGGTTGTCCTACCCTAGGGACCAGTCCCACTAAAATGGCACTACAGGGAGCTACATGCTCCTTTTGGTCTGAAATAAATTTTAAATTAAAGTACACATCAATGGATACAACTTTGGTGTTGACCACATTTTCATCAGAGGGCAGTAAGTATTTTTAGTAATTACTTTAAAGTACTGCATGAAATGTGGCACAAATACAAATAAAAATATAACATTCATTTCATTCATATGAATGATTCCGACACGAATCTTGAAGCAAGATGAGCGGATCCTGCTCATCTTCTTCCTCCATCCAATGGCTGGGATGGCCCCGACCTGGGCTGCCTTGGACCTTGTTTTCCCGGCCACCTGAGCGCCGCCCCGGCCGACCAAAGCCAGCACCACCTTCGTTGAGGTGGTGGTCGGCGATTAGCGGTGGTTGGCCGGCCGGAGGTGTCCGGAACAGGGGTTTGGAGGCAAAATTAAAGCTCCAAAAATGGAGCTTTCGGCGTACCCGATTGGGGACCAATTGGCCCCAATCCTTGCAGCCAACCTGATGGGATCAATCCACAGGGAGAGAGGAGAAAAACCAGACCTATGTGGAGGGGTGACTCCTTGCCGATCTCTTGTTGGCCATGGACAACCTTGGAGCTTTTAGAGCCATTGCATCCTCCACACCAACAAGCTCGATCTATTCGGGTAAGTGGGGGAAAATGGTCCTCTCAGTCCCCTGAAGGAGTTATAATGCCCAATTGGGGGAGAGGTGGGGGGGGGGGGGGGGGGGGGGTCATGGCTTCAATTTCCCTGAAGGCCATTAATGACCATTTTCGGCCATGGTGGAAACCTCCCAATTCAACCCCCATGTGGGCTGGAAAAACTCCCAATCATCCTATAACAGCAATGGGAGATGAATCCCCATCAATTGGGAGATCAATTGGTCTCCCTTGGCCATGAATGCCATTACTCCATTTCTTTCTCTCTCCACCATTTTTGGGGAAAATGGTGTTTTCTCACTCCTGGTCTAATTTCTTCAAATTGAATGGCAATTTCAGTAACTCCCAACCCCATTAGCTAGTGGACCACCTCAATTGGGTTTATCCCAAGTGGATTGGGCTTGATTAGGTCAAAATAGGTTATTTTGACCTAAATTTAGGGTGGAGTTGACTTTAGTCAATTTGACCATTTGGGTTGGCCCCAATGGGTGGTTAGTGACCCATTGTCCTCTGTTAAGGGTTAGGAAGGTCTAGGTAGGTACACTTTGGCAAGGTGGATGCCAATTGATCCACAATAGGGCAATTTGACCAAAATAGGGCTAGAGTTGACTTAGGTCAAATTGGCCAAATTGGAGGCCCCGTGATGGGGCTTTTTGGTCCATTGGGTTCCTAATATACTTATAAGGGTAGGGGCAAGGCCAATTTGGCATGGTGGAGGCCAATTGACCCTAATTAGGCTACTTTGACCAATTTAAGGTTAAGGTTAACTTTGGTTAACTTGACCACTTTGGTTAACCCCAATGGGTCCTTAGTGCTCTAAGGGGACCCCAAAAGAGTTAGGTGTGCTATGGTGGCGTCAAAGGGTCAATATGAGGCCCTTAAGTCCAGCTCTAGGTTTGTTAACTAGAAATTGCTATTTGCAGACCACTGTGGTTTCCTTCTTCTTGCCTAAGGACAAGTGGTCTCTTCAAGCTTCCTAGGGTTTTGTCGTGACCTAGTCATGACAAAATCACTCTAGGGGTCTAGTTATTGGGGGATGTTACAAATCCCAATCAACAAAAATAATAATTTCATCCCCGAAATTCAGGTTAGGCCTGCGGAGTTTCTACCGCAAGTGATTGTATGTAACATCCCATAAGAGACTAATTATACCTGAAGCAAAAAAGCTCTGGATACTTCTGCTGCATCAGTTCTAGTGCCTCCCAGGTGTGCTCCTCCTGTCCATGATTTTACCACATGACTTTTACCTTCGGAACCTTCTTGTGCCGCAAGACTCACACCGTTGTATCGTCTATCCTGACCAGCTCCACGCAAACCGATCTGTTAGAAGTTACTGGCCCATCCATAATAGATATCTGCTGCTCCAGCTAAATTAGAGCCCTTATAAGGGAGGAGATGTGGAAGATGTCATGCAAACCTGCTACCCCCGGCGGTAGCTCCAGTCTATAAGCCAACATGCCGATCCACTCCATGATCCTGTAGAGCCCCATCTATCTTAAAATGAGCTTCTTCCGCCCACATACCCGTGAGATTCCATGCATTAGACGTATCTTCAGGGATACCCAGTCTCCAACCTGGAACTCTACTGCACGATGTCGCGCATCGTAATACTTGGCCAGCCTGTTCTGGGCTTCCAACATCCTAACTCAAATCAGTCACACCTGGGCATCTATGTCCTCGATAAATTCTGAGCCGAGTGCCTTGGGATCCTCATCCTGGATCCAAGACAGTGGAGTCTTATGCCTCCGTCCCTCTGAGGGTGGAAATATGTACTTAATGTCAACCAAGAGCCTAGATAAGCCTGGACTGATCTTCACTATTTGGACGTAAACTGTTCATCCCAATCCGACACGGCCGCCTGGTCACACCACGATAATGGACAAACTGCTCAACAGTTCCCATCAAACACCCACAAAAGCGTCCTTCCGGCTCGGGGTGACCCTAGCTACCATGGTCAATCTATCCTCGATGTTTCAAATAAACTTGTGCCCGGAGTGGGGATGGGGTAACCTGTGTATGAAATCCATAATTATATCCTGGAGCTTCCACTCTAGCATGGGCAGTGACTATGGTAGTTCCCCAAAGGCTCTTACACTTGGCCTTCATCGGTCGGCAGATCTCACTGTGCATCATAAAACTTATGACATCTTTCTTTATTTCGGGAAACTACACGCTTCGAAAAAAACACCATTTTTCTGGTGACTAAAGCTCTTGTTTGTGTGGGTAGATGACATCTCTATAAAGTTTCTCTACACGTTCATATTCTTATTCCTTCAAGTATGTACGAGTCATCAACCAACTCAACTTTATAATTTTATACAATTCTTATCATTTAATGGGACTGATCGCATCATCAAGCGTCCCAATCATCCTCAGAATTTAAGGGGGTGTACACATGAATCTTATGAACATATGTTAACCAACCAACAATAGTATCAATGTTTATAAGATGACTCCCAATCACTTTCTATGTGGAGTTTGATTCATAAGGTATATGGGAAAAATCTTTTGAAACCCTAAGATTTTTCACAAGTCAATTTCATCAAAGAAATATCATCACGTTTATTTCACCAAATTCCTATCACATCCACCAATGCTAGTCTTGATCACTTTCGAATGGTCCAAAGTAAGATAAACTTAGATCGTTCTTATCATAGTAAACTCAAACACTAGATTCTAAATCCAATTAGTCATCGTCTAATACTTCTGGTTATTCATCATCATAGCTCCCAAGGTACAACGGCTATTATTGTAGTTAAATTTTTTTACCATGATAGGGCATGATTTTTAATGAATCATAAGTTAGCCACTTCCGAATCCCCCTGGTCACAAGAACTTCAAATATAACTACAACTTGTAAGACCTAGTTTCTGTCCATAACTTCTAGAATGGGACAACAGCATCCCTAAGTGATTAATCCTGGTGACTTTACATTTCTAGTGCTTCAACTAAGGTCAAGTTGTTCGATCAACGATGTTTATCCATTGTCCTGGTAATACCACTGATCATCATTCCAAACGTGCTTTCACAGAATCCCATTTTCTCCTAAGTAACATTGAATAAGATCGACTTCAAAATCATTATGTTCACGACGCAACACTTTCTAAATTAGATTCAAGGGATACCCAAGTCAGTAACCAATTTGTCCAATAAACAAAAGGTAAGCCCAAATAAACAAAAGGTAAGCCCCAATAAACAAAAGATAAGCATGTTGGGTATTGTAGCCACAATGTCCTTGATTTGAAGAAGTCCTCTTCAAACTAAGATGAATTGTAGTGTATTTGATCATACATTTTAGATGTGGTCTTACAGGTTCACATTACTAAAGTGTTGACCAATGTCAGTTCACAGTGGGTCAATAAGAACAGCTTCACACAATGTAATTCCTCATTGTGTGGAACATGGTGTTGACTCATGTGTGATCTCTCTATTGGGATACACTTCTTTGTCAAAACTAATGAAGCTCATGGAAGGAGGTGCAGCTGATGATCAAGAAGAAGAAGTAATTTTTCCTTCGTCTCTTTTCGTTCGACGAAAATCTATAAATTCGTCGAGCTCCGTTCGACGATCCGAAGGGATTTCGTAGAGAGCCATTCAGTGATCAGTTCAAATGAATTTCTAAGTTCAGCGTTCGTCGAACTCCGCTCGACGAAATGATATGTTTTCATCGACCGATGTTATTCTAAAGATTAAAGAAGTTCCATTCGACGAATTCGTCGAGCAATCCTTAAGTCGACAAATTCGTCAAGAACTTTAATTCTCGTCGACGATATATTTTCTTCTCTTCTCCAAGCAAAACCCAAGTTTGTTCGTCGAATAAGATAACTCGTTCGACGAACTCATTGAAGAATGAGCCAACCTCTTGAAGAAGTTCTTCTCAGCCTTACAAGTTTTAAGCCAAGTAAATTTGTCAGATGAATTTAGATACTTCGAAGAATTCGTCAGATCAAATACATTGCATCAACGAATTTGTCGATTCTTTGAAGCCACTCAACGAATGGGGACAGAGCGCGTTCTTGCCGTCCGTCTGTTTATTTAGGGCATCCTTCCACGTGGCCGACGTTTCTTAAGTGACGCTTCTAGCCGTTGGAGGAATGCCTATAAATAGCTAAGAGATTATTTCCAATGTTGCTAATCGTAATTTCGAAATAAAAAAAGTGGAAAAGATCACAAAAGCGCGGTCTGGTTTGTTTGTTCTCGCAAAGATCTAGCTGCCGCCGACAATGCTTTTGATCGGTTCTTCCTGAAGAAAAGAGTCAACTAGATCTCTGCTTTCTGATTTAATCAAGTTCCATTCAGATCTAGTTGTCTCCTAAGTTCTCAGATCAAGTTCTCTCAAGGCAAGATTTCTTCTTCCTTCCTTCAAGATCCAGATTTCTATTTCACTCAAGGAAGAAGAAGATCTATCATTTTCAGATCTGAAGAAGAACCTCTACTGAAGTTCTAAGGTGATTATTTCTCAATCTAAGTCTTGTAATATTTCTTTACAATATTCTTGTAGGAGCTTTGTCTCCGAGTTGTAGGAAGCTTACTTCCGAGTTGTAGGAGTTTTACTCCGAGTTGTAGGAGCTTTGTCTCCGAGCTACTAGGAAGTTTCTCTTCTGAGTTGTAGGATATTTGTCTCCGAGTTGTAGGAGATTTTATTCTCCAAGCTTGTAGGAGTTTGACTCCGAGTTGTAGGATCATTCTTGATCTGAGCCATAGTGAAGTAGCCTAGTCTAGCCGCGTGTGCTAGATAGGTAAGATGGAAAGTGGACTACCCACGATCGGGGAACCACTATAAATCTCTGTGTTGTGTTGTGCTCTTTTGTTTTCTGTGTGCTTTTATTTCTATATTTTAATTCTGTAAAAAGCCATAGAAACCACCTATTCACCCCCCCTCTAGGTGATTTAGGTAGCAACTAGATACTTTCACCTAGAGGGGGGTGAATAGGTGGTTTCTATGGCTTTTTGCGGAATTAAAATATAGAAATAAAAGCACACAGCACAACACAGAGATTTATAGTGGTTCCCCGATCTTGGGTAGTCCACATTCCACCTCACCTATCTAGCACGCCCGGCTAGACTAGGTTACTTCACTATGGCTCGGATCAAGAATGATCCTACAACTCGGAGTCAAACTCCTACATGCTCGGAGAACAAAATCTCCTACAACTCGGAGACAAAGCTCCTACAACTCGGAAGAGAAACTTCGTACTAGCTCGGAGACAAAGCTCCTACAACTCGGAGTAAAACTCCTACAACTCGGAAGCAAGCTTCCTACAACTCGGAGACAAAGCTCTTACAAGAATATTGTAAAGAAAAATTACAAGACTTAGATTGAGAAACAATCTCCTTAGAACTTCAGTAGAGGTTCTTCTTCAGATCTGAAAATGATAGATCTTTTTCTTCCTTGAGTGAAATAGAAATCTGGATCTTGAAGGAAGGAAGAAGAAATCTTGCCTTGAGAGAACTTGATCTGAGAACTTAAGAGACAACTAGATCTGAATGGAACTTGATGAAATCAGAAAGCAGAGATCTAATTGACTCTTTTCTTCAGGAAGAACAGATCAAAAGCTTTGTTGGCGGCAGCTAGGGATTTGCCAGAACGAACAAACCCGACCGCGCTTTTGCGATCTTTTCCACTATTTTGATTTCGAAATTATGATTAGCAACATTGGAAATAATCTCTTAGCTATTTATAAGCATTCCTCCAACGGCTAGAATGCCCTAAATAAACGGCAGCCACGTGGAAGGATGCCCTAAATAAACAGACGGACGACAAGAACGCGCTCTGTCCGCATTCGCGACTGGCTTCAAAGAATCGACGAATTCATTGATGCAATGTATTTAATCTGACGAATTCTTCGAAGTAGCTAAATTCATCCGACGAATTTACTTGGCTTAAAACTTATAAGGCTGAGAAGAACTTCTTCAAGAGGTTGGCTCATTCTTCAATGAGTTCGTCCAACAAGTTATCTTATTCGACGAACAAACTTGGGTTTTGCTTGTTGAAGAGAAGAAAATATATCGTCGACGAGAATGAAAGTTCTTAACGAATTCGTCGACTTATGGATTGCTCGGTGAATTCTTCGAACGGAACTTCTTTAATCTTTAGAATAACAGCGGTCGACGAAAACATATCAGTTCGTCGAACGGAATTTGATGAACGCTGAACTTAGAACTTCATTTGAACTGATCACTGAATGGCTCTCTACGAAATCCCTTTGGATCGTCGAATGGAGCTCGACGAATTTACAGATTTTTGTCGAACGAAAAGAGACGAAGGACAAATTACTTATTCTTCTTGATCATCAGCTGCACCTCCTTCCATGAGCTTCATTAGTCTTGACAAAGAAGTGTATCCCAATAGAGAGATCACACATGAGTCAACACCATGTTCCACACAATGAGGAATTACGTTGTGTGAAGCTGTGCTTATTGACCCACTGTGACCTGACATTGGTCTACACTTTAGCAATGTGAACCTGCAAGACCACATCTAAAATGTATGATCAAATACACTACAATTGATTTTAGTTTGAAGAGGACTTCTTCAAATCAAGGACATTGTGGCTACAATACCCAACAATCTCCCCCTATTTGAAGAGGTCAGAACCCTATATACTAAGATGAATTGAACAGAGAATTATAAGCTATAAAAACACAGTGAAATAAGGAGAGTAAAACTTAGCTTTTCGAACTACTCTCCCTTTCAACTTTCTCTGCCTTTCAACAGTCTCGCCCCCTTTCTGACTGCTTCAGATAGAAATTTATACATTTCACCCACCTCAAATTCTTCTCCCCCTTAGAATTTCAATGCCTGGGCTGATTTCCTAAATTTATTAGAATCCTTGCTATATACTTCTTGTTCTGGTCATGTACCATGAACATCCACTGTACAAATGCCTGATTAGAGTTTTGGTTGGCATTTGGACATACCTGCAATCACAGGTTAATTACCCTTAGGAACCCAAAAGGATTTGGGTCCTAGGTTCCTGGTTAGATCAACACCACTCAGAGTGTTAACATTGTAAGGGGTCATTCTTACATTGTTAACCCGTGGAGTCTTATAATTTTTTGGGTTAAACCAACAATCTATGGCAAAGTGACCAATCTTGCCATAACAACAACAATCAAATCGATTGTATCTTATCTTGTTCTCCTGCTTTAACTTTTGAATGGGGAGTTTAATAGGAGCAACATTCTTAGAAGTAGAAGCCTCGTGGTTGCAACACACGCATGACTCCTTCTTCTCTTCAAGAGATTTAGCAACAGTAGATTGGATTTTTGGTGCTTTCTTACCAACTGATCCATATACAAATGAACCATGATTCTTGAGGATTACTTCTTCATAAGGTGCCTTGAAAGCAGTTGTTTCGAGGCTTCGGGGACGGCTCCATACTTGGTTCCCCTTACTTGACTCAACATGAGTTGGTCTTGTAAAGTGACCATACATGGACTCAAAATCATAAGTGTTTGTAGAGAACACTACCTTCTTGAATGGGGTTTGATTTTGGTCAACCTTGCCCTTACCTTTAACAGCTCTTTTCTTAGCGGCCTTACTACTTTCAGCCTCATGACCAAGGCCACCACCCTTCGCAGGAGCAGAAAATTTATCAATGAGTGGAAGAATAGTCTTTGGCTTCGAGAAGCTTTCTACGAACTTCCTTTCCATAATTAATTTATCTTCTAGTTCATTTATAAAGTTCTCCTTAAGATTTAATAACTCAGTGGAGCTTTTAAATTCGTCTTTCAAGATTTGGATTTCATCTTAGAGAGGAGTTAATTTTTCAATTTCCTCACTCAAATCTGATTCCATCGTCTTGAGAGATTCAATCTCTTTTGCTTGAGATTTGACTACCTTGCGGCATTTGTCAAATCCTTCCAATACAGCATTATACTGAGTCATTAATTCTGAATCCTCCTCTGAAGAGTAGCCTTCATTTGCATTGGATTCAGCTTCAGATGCAGAAAGAGGAGTGTGCGAGTTTACCTTCCCTTCATAAGGCGTGTCGTAGTTATCCGAATCTGAATTTGCCCTAAGCCTAAAATAGGCTTCATCATTCGAGATTGACTCGCCTGAGTCGCTGTCGCTAAGAGTCTTGGTCTTCTTTGCTAAGAAGCTCTTTTCTTCTTTCTTCTTTCCTTTGAAGGATTTCTTCTCTTTCTTCTTTTTGTATGGACATTCCGTACTTAAATGTCCTGGCTTATTACAGCAATAACAAATAATATCAGTCGAAATATATTTATTCAGTTTAGTTTTATACCTGTCGTTGCTGTATTCCTTCTTGTGATGGTCATCATCACGTCTTGATTTTTTATGATCTGATGAGGAGGATTGACCTTTCCTTTGCTTCCTTTTATTTAGCAATCTCTTGAATTTCTTGGAGAGCGAAGAGAACTCTCCATCAGACATATCAGAGCTTGAGGCGAAAGCATCTGATTCATCATCTTCATCTGAGGATTGTCTCCTGTCATATGATGTAGCTTTATTTCTTCTTGACTCTTTAGCCTTTAGTGCCACAGACTTCTCTCGTTCAGAAGTTAAGCATCCTTCTTCTTCAGCTTTTCTGATACTCAGCTTGAGCTAATGGGATAGAAGCTTTCCGAACAGAATCCGTGGCTCCATCGTAGCCAACTTTCCGAATTCCCGGATGGCAATTGCCTTGGTATCCCATTCTTCCGTCAGGGATCTCAAGAACTTGTCTTTCAATTCTCCGACGGTGAATTCCCGATCATAGTTCCTAAGACCGTTTATGATCTTAAAAAACTTCTTATAAGTATAAAAAATGGAGTCTCTTGGATCTTGCTTGAATGCTTCATATTCTTGGTTTAGCAACGATCGTCGATCATCCCTCACTTATTCCGTACCTTCCATCAGAACAACCAGAGAGTCCCACATTTCCTTAGCAGACTTGCAGTGAATCAGATTTTGCAACATGGAGTCATCTACTGCACCTGCTATGATATTCTTTGACTTCTTGTCAAGAGAGACAAGTGAAATCTCATCTTTGGTAAGTTCCAACATCTTCCTAGGAATCATGATAGCTGAGTTTATTGAAGATGGCTTCGTTGGAAAATGGGGACCTTCTTCTACTATCTGAAATATTCTTGGATCTGCAGCCTCCATGTAGAATCTAACACTCTCCTTCCACATGGGGAAGTTCTCTTTCGTGTAGACGGGCAACTTAACGGAATCATTGGACTTTTCCATTCCAGACATACTTGCTCTTGCAACTAGATAAGGAGATCTTGTTCAAGGTGTTAGCCTTTTAATGAACAACCTCCCTCTGATACCAACTGAAAGTATCTAGTTGCTACCTAAATCACCTAGAGGGGGGGGGGGGGGGGGGTGAATAGGTGGTTTCTATGGCTTTTTGTGGAATTAAAATATAGAAATAAAAGCACACAGAAAACAAAAGAGCACAGCACAACACAGAGATTTATAATGGTTCCCCGATCCTGGGTAGTCCACTTTCCACCTCACCTATCTAGCACGCCCGGCTAGACTAGGCTACTTCACTATGGCTCGGATCAAGAATCATCCTACAACTTGGAGTCAAACTCCTACAAGCTCGGAGAACAAAATCTCCTACAACTCGGAGACAAAGCTCCTACAACTCGGAAGAGAAACTTCCTACTAGCTCCGAGACAAAGCTCCTACAACTCGGAGTAAAACTCCTACAACTCGAAAGCAAGCTTCCTACAACTCAAAGACAAAGCTCCTACAAGAATATTGTAAAGAAAAATTACAAGACTTAGATTGAGAAACAATCTCCTTAGAACTTCAGTAGAGGTTCTTCTTCAGATCTGAAAATGTTAGATCTTCTTCTTCCTTGAGTGAAATAGAAATCTGGATCTGGAAGGAAGGAAGAAGAAATCTTGCCTTGAGAGAACTTGATCTTAGAATTTAGGTAGCAACTAGATACTTTCAAAGCCATTATCTATTTTGGGTTAAGTATCTTCGACATCACCATGTTATATTCATCCCAAGTATGCAAACAATCCTTAGGGCACACAACCTTAGACTTGGGGTACTATCTTGAGACATGTTGGTGCACTTCATACTTTAGATTCTTCAAGTTACCTTCTACGACAACCTTATCAGGGTCGACACGTAACCCAATCCCAAATGGGTCTCTTTTAAACTTGAATTCATATCCGACCCTCAGTGTTAGTCGTGGTGGATGTCTCAATGTAATCATGTCTCCGATACGAGGGTTGGGTCTACGAGTCCCCTACCATTCTGCTTATGTGTTAATCTCCTTAAGGCGGTCCTATTAGTTTGGGTAATCTGTTGGAACCTTAGTTTTTATTTGAGTTAGGGTCCCCCTTTAGTGTCTAAGTTTATATCATAACATATATTATAACTTAGATTAAATCCAATTAAGGTAGAAGGCTAAAAAGAAATATACAATAATATAAATAATATAGACATAATAAGAAATATACAATAATATATATAATATACTAAGGAATATATATATATATAATATACTAAGAAATATAAATATACATATATTTAATAGGCAGAAAATAAGAGAGAAATTAAATTTATATATATTCTCTGCATTCGACGAACGATGATCTGCTTTCGACGAACGGCGCCCTGCGATCGACGAATGGCGTGCATCCTGTGCTCGATGAATGGCATGCATTCTGCGCTCGACAAAATCTAGTGGTTCAGCGCTCGACGATCCCGTCTCAGCGGTTCAGAGGTCGACGAACAGATTATCTCAGCGGTCGACGAACCCGTCTCAGCGGTCGAAGAATTTGTCTAAGTGCCGCGCTCAACTAATTATCTCAGCGGTCGATGAACAGACCCCAACTCAGCGGTCGACGAAATCCTACGTTCGACGAATGGACATCTGCGTTCGACGAATAGCTCAATACTTCAGCGGTCGATGAAATCATCCAAGCTCAGCGATCGACGAATCCTTCTGTACGACGAACTCAAGCCTGCGTTCGACGAATCATCAGCAGAAGTTCAGAACAGTGAAATTAATGATCAGGTCGATGAATCAAATGATGAGCTCGACGAACTCGAACCTCAGCTCGACGAATTTCTCCCAGCATTATTTTAATATCTTTCAGCTCGTCTGAAATATTATATTAAATATTATATATTCTGTCAGATTTATTTAAAGCAATATTTTATTTATTCGATTTATATAATGCAATATATATTGCTGTCTTAAATATACAGCCATTGCAGCATTAATTAATAGAGCCGTTGCAGCATTAATTAATAGAGCCATTGCAGCAATCTAAACACGACAACTTATCTTCTCGAGGATCTGGGAAATGAAAGAGAAAATATATCCTTCCTTTCTGGTCGGCAAGGATTCAAATCTGCCGAACAGCTCTCCAGAATAAATATACAGAGAGAAGAAAAGGAGAAAGAACAAGAAGCAGTAGAATAAGATAGAGGAATATACAGGAAGAGAAACAGAGGAGCAAAAAGAAGAACAGATCAAATTATATTTTCTTTTTGCTAAACATCTTCTTTGCAGATTCTATACAACCTGAGACACCAAATCAATATTACTTGCTCAGGATCTAAACTGCAAGAAGAAGAAGAGTATTTGCAATCAAGAGAAGAAGCCTCCACAAGCTGTCATCTAATCTAAATCAGATAGGGGGAGCTCTCTTCAACATCATCAAGATCCAACTGAACATCACATCAGGATCATCAAGAGTCTTCTCAGCAAAAAGAGAAGAACAATATATCTTTTCCCTTTCTTCTTCCCATCTTGTAAAGGGTTATAACTCCCTTCAAAAGTTAACTCCCGGTGACAGGCCACCTTACCAAAAACCTCCATCTTGGTTTATAAGCACCTGATCAAAAGCTTATAGGTGAATTGGGCACCTGATCAAACCTCCATTGGTGTGTGGACACCTGAACAAAAACACCTTGGTGTGAGGGCACCTTATCAGCAACCTCCAGTAGATTCCTACCAGTGGGTAAAAGAGTAGATGTACCCAGATGAGGGGAACTACTATATCTCTTGTGTATTCTGGATGTGTGCCTTGCTTTTGTTTTTGGTTTATGTTTGTACTTGCTGTGCTGTGATATTTATATGCTTACTCAATGTTTGTGTTTATTACTCAATCAGCAAACTCACATATATATTTATATATATCATTTATTTTGAAGATAAACTTAAGCACAAGATCTCTTAAAATATAATAAGAACTAACCTCTCCTTTCAATTGGTATACAAGCAGGTTGATTTTTCACACAGGCTAACACCTGAAACACAAAGATCACTTAGTTCTTATTTTGTTTTAAAAAAAGGTTTTTCCAAATGGCACTAGCAGATTTTTTAATTTCAGATCCACCTTTATGTAATTTGGATAGATTTGATTTATGGTGGCAAGTTAGGATTAAATTATATATGAATGACATAGATGAAAATATTTACAAATCTGTTTTGACAGGAACTTCATCTTCAACTTCTTCAACAGATGATCAAGAAAAGTTGATCAGTGTTGATGCAAAGGCCATGGAGATATTGGCTAAATCAATGTCAACAGACATTCTTCAGAAAGTGGCTGATTGGACTTCCGCAAAGAGCATCTGGAACTCTCTCTCAAGGATGGTAAATGAATCCATTCCTACTTCTTCCTCTAACATCATTTTTGAGGCAGAACCATCTTCAACTCTAACTGAAGAAGAACACAAGGAAGAACAAAAAGCCAGAAACTTCTTTATGATGGCTATATATGGCTCAAACTACAAATCAGATGCTGAATCTGATGAAGAAAAGGTAGTTGAGGTAACTTCAAATTTTATTTCTACCTCTGATGTTAAATCTATTTTCAACTCACCATGTACAGGTTTAATGAAATCTGAAAATAAAATTATAAAAGAGTTAACAAAAATAACTAATCTGATTTCTGAATATAACAAACCTAAAGAAAACTTTAAAACATTACCAGAACAAATTATCTGTTTAAAATATAAGTTCATTAAAACTGATAAGTTTAAACAAACTTGTAAAGAAAAAGAAAGTTTTTTATGTTCAGCAAAACCAATTTAAAAATTCAAATTTATATTTCAATGAGATAAAAAGGCCAAAATATCTAATTATAATACATTTTCTTTTAAAAATTTTATAACTAAAATAAGCAGTTATAATGATTCTTTTGAATTTTTATATCTCAAGAACAAAGTCAGATAGACTTCATATTCTTCCAGATTTTCTCCAAAATCATGATTGAGCATCCTACTCAGATTGCATAGATCAGAAATGATCAAAGCACTAAGTGTGAGTCTCTTCTGATTAAAGGGATTCTATAGAAAGAAGCTATCAGGCTATGTCTTATTGATTTTAAAATTCCTAGAATCTAAAAACAGCTAGCATTTAACATATTAAAATTCCTATTTAAATAAAATCTAAGAAATCAGAAATTGTTTAGTTTTAAAAGGAAAAATAAATAATCTCTAACCCTTAAGCTTTAAAGACTTCTTATTCTTTGGAATCCTAAACCTAATAGGGGGAGATTGTTAGAACCTAGTCTTAATTTGGATTAGAATCCCAACTCAAATAGGGGGAGATTGTTGGAATCTTAGTTTTGATTTGAGTTATGATCCACATTTAGTGTCTAATTTTATATCATAACATATATTATAACTTAGATTAAATCCTATTAAGGTAGAAGGCTGAAAAGAAATATACAATAATATAAATAATATATATATAATAAGAAATATACAATAATATATATAACATACTAAGGAATATATATAATATACTAAGAAATATAAATATACATATATTTAATAGGCAAAAAATAAGAGAGAAATTAAATTTACATATATTCTCTGCGTTCGATGAACGGTGATCTGCGTTCGACGAATGGCGCCCTGCGATCGACGAATGGCATGCATCCTACGGTCGTCGAATGGTGTGCATTCTGCACTCGACGAAATCCAGCGGTTCAGCGCTCGATGATCCCGTCTCAGCGGTTCATAGGTAGACGAACAGATTATCTCAGTGGTCGACGAACCCGTCTCAGCGGTCGAAGAATTTGTCTAAGTGCAGCGCTCAACTAATTATCTCAGCGGTCAACGAAATCTTGCGTTCGACGAACGGCCATCTGCGTTCGACGAACAGCTCAATACTTTAGCGGTCGACGAAATCATCCAAGCTCAGTGGTCGACAAATCATTCCGTTCGACAAACTCAAGCCTGCGTTCGACGAATCTTCAGCAGAAGTTCAGAACAATGAATTTAATGATCAGGTCGACGAATCAAATGATGAGTTCGACGAACTCGAACCTCAACTTGACGAATTTCTCCCAACATTATTTTAATATCTTTCAGCTCGTCTGAAATATTATATTAAATATTATATATGTTGTCTGATTTATTTAAAGCAATATTTATTTATTCTATTTATATATTGCTATATATATTGCTGTCTTAAATATATAGCCGTTGCAGCATTAATTAATAGAGCCGTTGCAGCAATCTAAACACGACAACTTATCTTCTCGAGGATTTGGGAAATGAAAGAGATAATATATCCTTCCTTTCTGGTCGGCAAGGATTCAAATCTGCCGAACAGCTCTCCAGAATAAATATACAGAGAGAAGAAAAGGAGAAAGAACAAGAAGCAGTAGAATAAGATAGAGGAATATACAGGAAGAAAAATAGAGGAGCAAAAAGAAAAATAGATCAAATTATATTATCTTCTTTTTGCTAAACATCTTCTTTGCAGATTCTATACAACCTGAGACACCAAATCAATATTACTTGCTCAGGATCAAAACTGCAAGAAGAAGAAGAGTATTTGCAATCAAGAGAAGAAGCCTCCACAAGCTGTCATCTAATCTAAATCAGACAGGGGGAGCTATCTTCAACATCATCAAGATCCAACTGAACATCACATCAGGATCATCAAGAGTCTTCTCAGCAAAAAGAGAAGAATAATATATCTTTTCCCTTTCTCCTTCCCATCTTGTAAAGGGTTATAACTCCCTTCAAAAGTTAACTCCCGGTGATAGGCCACCTTAGCAAAAACCTGCATCTTGGTTTATAAGCACCTGATCAAAAGCTTATAGGTGAATTGGGCACCTGATCAAACCTCCATTGGTGTGTGGACACCTGAACAAAAACACCTTGGTGTGAGGGAACCTCATCAACAACCTCCAGTGGATTCCTACCAGTGGGTAGAAGAGTAGATGTACCTAGTTGAGGGGAACTACTATATCTCTTGTGTCTTTTGGATGTGTGCCTTGCTTGTGTTTTTGGTTTATGTTCTTACTTGCTGTGCTGTGATATTTATATGCCTACTCACTCTTTGTGTTTATTACTCAATCAGCAAACTCACATATATATTTATATATATCATTTATTTTGAAGATAAACTTAAACACAAGATCTTTTAAAATATAATAAGAACTAACCTCTCCTTTCAATTGGTATCAAAGCAGGTTGATTTTTCACACAAGCTAATACCTGAAATCACAAAGATCACTTAGTTCTTATTTTGTTTTTAAAAAAGGTTTTTCCAAATGGCACTAGCAGATTTTTTAATTTCAGAGCCACCTTTATGTAATTTGGATAGATTTGATTTATGGCAAGTTAGGATTAAACTATATATGAATGCCATAGATGAAAATATTTGCAAATCTATTTTCACAGGAACTTCATCTTCAACTTCATAGTTTGGGTAATCCTTGGTATATGAAGTAGGGACATCATAGTTTATGGCTTAGGTGGTCATTCCTACATTAAGCTCCTCCTCTAACCCCGTACCTTAATCAAATTTATACCTACGGTCTATTTCAGGCTAGGGCACGGTATAAATTGTCATGGTGAGTCATTTGTCCTAGTAGGGTTGAGTCTAAATCATTGACTAAAGGACTATCTAAAGAGATCATTACAGTCGGAGGTATTCCCTACTGGGGGCATGGTTCGCCCCAGGCTACAAAAGAAAACTTGTCAAAAGATTCAGTTAAAAGTGGACTTTTTCATGTGATTTCCCCATATGTGCACACCATTGCTTCCGCTACTTAGTTTGTCCTCAAACTAAAGTCGCACGGGGTGGCCCAGGGTTTGTGGACTTCTTTTCTTCGGATCGAGGTTTGCCTCTGATACCAGTTTGTAAGACCCATTTTTTTGCTTCAAAACTGGGTCTTATGCCCAGAACTGCCGCTTTGCGGTGACACCATCACTCGGGAAGGTCGCCACTACAAAATGCCGATCCTGCCAGCCATATCGATCACAGAAGAAGAAAAGTATAAACGAACAAATGGATGTTTAAGTCCACAATCACATTCTATATATAATAAATGTCCACATGATATAACTGAAATAACAAAGGTTACAATAATAAAGGGCTCATGCCCTATATATCATGTCCTCATTACAAGGTCACTCGCAGAAGCAAACTACTAATCACTCGCTGATCTTGAAACTTATGCTCCTGTACTAGACTGTCCCGCCTCTATCTGCACCGGCCTCTGGTGCTGCTGCGTCTCCTCGATCCCCTAAAATGATATGGTCCACCAACCGTTAGTCAAAAAGACTAAGCCTTATGTTCCCCACCCCTCCCCCAATGGCTCCTAGGCATCGTGCAGGAGAATGAAGTGGATGACAGAAATGGGTAAAAAATAAAGCAGATGACGACGGATCTTGTCTACAGGAAATGTCTACAACTACACATGTGTATATAAATAATTGAGGCAGTAATAGAGCGTGGTAAAAAGCAAGCAAAGAACTGTAAGTAAAGATAGGTACACAATATAAATGTATCCATTGATTTATAGGAATGCCCATACAAACCTATAGAACAAGGGGTCGTTTAGCAGGGCATATCGTATAAAAAGTCCCATTACTAATTTATATGATATAGGTAGGGGTTGAAATGCAATGCTTATGCCATGACATGCAGAGTTATGCAGTTTATGCTATGTTCACACAAGTGCAACTCATACACTTCGATTCTATGCGCACAGACCTTTAGTTTTCCCTTTTTGGAGATAGCAAGACTCCCAGGATACTCCCGTAGTGGCAAACGGAAGCGGTGGGTTGGGCCTCGCCCACCTCTAGGTTGGTATTCACACTACATAACCTATACCTATCGTACGCCTCAACGCAAAACCATGGAGCATCTGCATACTCTTACTGGCTGGTCCACCAGACTTTCATGGCTAAGTGCATATTCCACACTTGCCGAGACAACGTATTGATGTCTGTGTGAACGACCATCCAATACCGAAGACCAACCACCTTTATGCACATGTAAACATGTTTATCATCTATCTCCGAGCAATAAGCTCCCCGAGCTAACCTGCCCGTCACCATAACCTTCCGAGCCACCGGCTCGCCGGACCAACCCGTCCGTACCAACTAGCATTATTGAGTCACAAGCTCACCAGACTAACTAGTCCACTGCTTTAACCATCGAGCCTACCGCTCGTAAACAAAACCAACTAACCTCCCAGAACCATGTGGTGTGGGTGTGTGTATTATTAAGTTAGTCTTTTACAACATCTTCTCCTACAATTTATGGTTATTCTTGGACTTCCTGAGGTCAATCCTGTGAGGGGCTCGCAGCGGTACTAGGAGCTATGAAGGGATGATGGCCCAAAGCTCCCATTCTCAAGACACTTAATTTTATCGGTAACTACCCATAAGAATACCCTTCTTATCATTACACTTGGATTACCCTAAGTATACCCATCTTATCATTACACTTGGATTACCCTACGTATTTTTTGACCTTCTAAGGGGTAAGATGATCTTTCGTCGGTCCCGAACTCGACCTTACCCCTTAGCTTATCGGGTACACCCAACATATTGACCCCTAATGGTGACCTCACATCCTCTCTAATAGACTAGGTACACCATCTACCTTCCATTCCCACCTAATGATCCATAAATTACTCAAATTTTATAGTTTTACTATACGCAAAGCAAATGAGTTATATGAGTTGCATAAGAGGAGGTACCCCAAATATTCATCCAATTAGCTCAATAATATTACTGGGAGTCTATCATGATATTATAAGACTAAATCTAGAGGATCATATTTTTCCTTAATTATTTGGCATTTATTATAATTTCTCCAACATTGGCCAAGCATGAAATTGAACATGAAGTGTAAGATCTTCTTATGATATGGACTTCATAAAATTTTGGAAAATCTATGATATCAAAATAACAGTAAATACATAATATCATAATTTTGCAATAAAGGGTTGGCCTCTAATTATAATATTGAATAAATAACCCAAATTAGAAATTAAAGAAGGAACCACCAAAAATACTTGTCCAACAATTATGGGAAAATTATCAGATCCTTATATTGATCAAAAAAGTCTACTTACTAAATTTCAAAATTTATCAGAACTAATTAGTCACATAAATAAATATTCCAAGTAAACTCAAACTAGGGAAAATTGTGAAGTAACCTATTGATAAATAATTCCAAAAATTATACACAAATTCTCAGAGCTTTCTAATGCCCCTTAAATGTCCTACCACCAAGTCTCACAATTTTCCAAAGAATATTGGACCTCATTTATTTATCATAATCCTAAGATAAAATAGATGACTTGTGAATGAAGTACTAATTAAATCAATTCAAAAATTACACAAAAATTACTAGAGGTCTATATCATGATTTTATGTAACCTACCAAACTTTCATCAGCAGCCAAGATAATTTGAGTATGTAAATTTCATTTATAAGAAGGTTCCCTAAAAAGGTTATAACCTAAATCAGAGGGGATAAGTGTTCCTAAAATTCTCATAAAATTTCCGAGGAAATATTTACACCCCATGAACTTATCTACCAAGTTTCATGACCATTCAATGACATATGCCCATATGTCCTTCACAAGGCTTAAAGTGCAACCCTAAAGTTAGAACTATGGTCCTAGGGCATATCCACCCCAGATCACCCCAAATTACTCATGAGGGTGTATTATGTGATCCTAAACTAGTTGGCAAAGTTTCATACTACTTTGATGAAATTTGACCACCCAATTCCATCATGTGCACTTTTAACCTAGTTTGACCAAAATTAAGCGTATAGGTACAAATAGCCTATGTTTCAATTTTCAAGTCAATATCATTTCCCAATCAAAAGTTATTCAAGAAATAGTGGCTGTCCTACCCTAGGAACCAGTCCCACTAAAATGGCCCAGTTGGAGCTACAATGCTCCTTTTGGGCTGAAACAAATCACACCAAGGGATACAACTGTGGTGTTGACCACTTTTTCATGAGAGGGCAGTAAGTATTTTTAGTAATTAAATTAAAGTACTGCATGAAATGTGACAAAAATACAAATAATAATATAACATTCATTTCATTCATATGAATGATTCCAACACGAATCTTGAAGCAAGATGAGCAGATCCTGCTCATCTTCTTCGTCCAGCCAATGGTTGGGATAGACCCAACCTAGGCTGCCTTGCACCTTATTTTCCCGACCACCTGAGCATCGCCCCGGTCGGCCAATGCCACCACCACCTTCGTTGAGGTAGTGGCCGACGATTAGTGGTGGTTGGCTGGCCGGAGGTGGCCGGAACAGGGGTATGGAGGCGGAATTAAAGCTCCAAAAATAGAGCTTTCGGCCTACCCGATTGGGGACCAATTGGCCCCAATAATTGCAGCCAACCTGATGGGATCTATCCACAGGGAGAGAGGAGAAGAACCAAACTTGTGTGGATGGGTGACTCCTTGCCGATCTCTCGTTGGCCATGGCCAAACTTGGAGATTTTGGAGACATTGCATCCTCCACACCAACAAGCTCGATCTCTTCGGGTAAGTGGGGGGGGGGGGGGGGAATGTTGGAGTTACCATTGTGATCTAGAAGTGGTCAAACATGTAGTCTCACTGCCAACGCGATATGAGTCTACAGGGTCGTACATAAGAGCATGTGGAGAAGTTGGAAGATTGACTGTGTTGATAAAGGTTACCAATCACCATATTGAATCGGGGAGGTAAAGCAAATGTTGCTGTCGGAATTCGTCGGATATGATTCGTCGGAATTCGTCGGATATGATTCGTCGGAATTCGTCGGATATGATTCGTCGGAATTCGTCGAATATGATTCGTCGGAATTCGTCGGATATGATTCGTCGGAATTCGTCGAATTGTTCAGTGGAAACTCGACGAATGCTGATTCATGAAATCCCGACGAATTGTTACAGAAACCCCAATTTTCTGTATGGACTGCGGATAGCGATTCTTCTAGGTCTATTTATACTTCGTGTATAAATAGAACTTGTTTTAAGGGTTCTAATTTCTTACGCGAACAAGAGGTTCGGCCGACGGAAGAGTTCCTCCCGAACCCTAGACGGAAGAGTTCTGCCGCCCCGTTCGCCTCCGTAGACCTCCCTTCCGGCGATCGTCGTCGCGATTGCTCTTCCTGGTACGAATCTAGTAGTTCGTGGAAGCGCAAGGTGCAGTCTTCTTCTCCCGGCTCGTGTGGACTGCTGTAGAGACGTAGACATTATTCTACGTGAGGACTCTCTTGCCGACAGAACTCAACTCGTGGAGCATCTAGGTTGGATTTGATCCAATCCCGCAAAGGTAATTTTCATACCTAGTTGTTTTGATTACTACTTGATTCATTTTCATGGCCCGATCCGAAACTCTTTTGGTTTGTTCTCATTATTTCCGCTGCGCCTACATATGATGTATGGTTGTAGGAAACCCAACAGTGGTATCAGAGCTAGGTTGCGGTCATGAATGTTGTTTCAGAAGTTAGGTTATTCCAGTACGTGCAAATTTAGGTATTTGGAAGCGTTCTAAATGTCAAGATTTCTTCCTGGAACATCAAAAGTTGATGATTTTTCCAAGTGAATTCGGTGGTGATTTTGAACCCCGTTAGGGGCTCTGCCCCTAAGACCCCGCCAGGGGCGCGGCCCCTTGGAACCCCGCCAGGAATGTCTGGGATTTTGTGGTAATTTCTAATTGTTAGAAATTGTTGTCTCCTTAGCAGTAACCGTCCCTCAAGTGGTTAATGAACCCTTGTATTGTTTTGGATTTTGAATCCAACAATGAGAGACGAGCTTGTCTACTGCTTTAAGTCGAGTTGTCTTTGCCTTTGTACAATGCATGTAAATCTAAAGATTTGGAAGAGTTCTAAATGTCCAGATTTAGCCCTTTCGTCTATCAAAGGTTGATAGTCTTATGTTGTGCACATAAGGGATGCATGTGGATTTTTAGGAAGCTTGTTTTTCTGTGGATGTGTACTTTGATCAAATGTTGATCGTGGTTAAGTATTAACTTATTATTAAAAATCCCTTCATCAAATATTAAGTGTTCGGATGCCTTTCGATGGATGACACTCTTCCTGCCTCGATCGATGAAGTGTGGGCTTGCCAAAGCAAGGTGCATTAATCTATCTTGGTAAGGGTGCGGGCGGATAATTGTGATATCCCACTGTCGACATCGGGTCTAACTTAACTAGGTGACCTCAAAGGTTGAGTGCCTAGAGGCATAAGGTGGGCATGCATCATATGATGGATGCGAATAAGGAGTTATTCGCCAGCCATACAAGAGTTGCTTGAGGATGCAATTGGCAAGCGTTGCTTACCTAAATAACTGCATACTGAGAGAAAAGCCAAAGCTGACTCATTGTGTTGATGAAATACGGGTCTTGTCCACTAAGAGAGTAGCTCGCATGGACTCTCCGAGTTGATAGTAAGGGCTATCAACTTGAATAAAATGGTGGGAGTATTTAATTGAAGTCCAAATTAAAATAAATTTTATTTTGAAATTTTTGTACTGATTAAATTCTGCATGAATTCTTGTAGAATTCCATGGCAAGTGGTTCACATTCCACCTTGTCCCTGAGAGCTATCCTTGAGAAGGACAAGCTAAGTAGGACGAACTACATGGACTGGTATAGGAACCTGAGAATTGTTCTCAGGCAAAAGCAAAAGCTCTACGTCTTGGAAGAAGAAGCCCCCGAGGTGCCGACCGGGAACTCGTCCCGTGTTGATAAGGATGCTTATAAGAAGTATACTGATGAATAGAAAATATTGCATATTTTTAATATAATTTCTAGCCTAATTTGGGTATTTTTGTACATGCAATATGTTAATTATTTAAATAATATCTTGTTTTATCTTATATGTAAATATATGTAAATATATGTAAATATTATAAGTATAGATAAATATTGATATATTTTTAATACATATATATTTATGTATATATATATTAATAATAGTAATAATAATAGTATATATATATATAATAATAATCGTATGTATATATAAATAATAATAAGTATACATAAATAATAATAATTAATAATATATTAAGTATAAATAATAATAATATATAACTATATATATAAATAAATATTTGCAGAATTCCTCCCGTTCGACGAACTCAGCCCGAGCTGAGTTCGTCGATCTCTCCACTCCCTGAGTTCGTTGACCTCTCCCCCTCCGTGCTCGCAGATCGACTAATCTAAATAATATATATATAGATATATATATATATATATATTATATCAAACATTTTATAATTTCTGCCGCCGTTCGACTAAATCCCGCCGTTTGACTAAAACAAGGCGTTCGACGAACTCAGCCCGCTGAGACTAGGCGTTCGACTAACTAATTCTATATATATCTATATATATATTATATCAACTATATATATATATATATATATCTGTCTGCAGGTGTTCGACGAACTAACAGATCGACTTTCGTCGAGCTCTCTCCCCAAGCTTCGTTCGACGAATTACCGCTAGCTCTTCCTTCCAGCAAGCTGTCCTGCCACCTCTCTCCTTCTAGAATCTGCCAGCTGCTACCCGCACCCCATAGTGTTCAAGTCAATCTAGCCAACTTCAGTCAAACAGCCAGCTGCTGTTTTCTTTTTCCTTTTTTGCTAAATGCAGCCCCACTTTTGCCTATAAATAGAAGGGGTTGGCTGTTGTTTTGAGGGTTCACAAATTTTGATTAATTTTGGGATTTGTGTTCCAATTTTGTCCTTTTTTTGTGTTTTTATTTTTCTCTCTTTGTTTCCCTCTGTCTCCTCTCTTGGGTTCACAAATTCCAAACCTTGTAGGGGGTTTGTGTTCCACCTTTTGTATTTTTTTGTGTTTTATTTCTCTCTCGTTGTTTCCCTTTGTCTCCCTCCTTTGTAATATTTACTTTTGTTTAAATAAAATAGATAAGTTTTTACTCTTGTTCAAGTTAAAGTTCTTAATTGTTCTTCTTGTTCATCATGTTCTTGTTTTTCTTTTTCTTAATTTTTGTTGTATGTGTGAGTGTATGAGATTAGTTTTTCTTCTTTTATTTTAATTTTCTAAATTTTTGTTGTGTGTGTGTGTGTATGAGATTAGTTTTTATGCTTTCATAGATTAGTTTTTATGCTTTTATAATTTAGTTTTTATGCTTTCATAATTTAGTTTTTATGTTTTCATAATTTAGATTTTCATGCTTTCATAAACTTAGCTTTTCATGCTTTCGTAAACTAGATTTTATTGCTTTCTTTAAAGCTTTCATAATTAGATTTTCTGCTTATTTACAGCTTTCATAACTTAGCTTTTTTGTCTTTTCTATCGCTTTTCTTGGTTTTTGCTAAACGCACACCAAGCCCGCGATTGTTATCATTTTTTTTTCAAATTAATGCACTTATTATCGTATTATCGCTTTTCTTGGTTTTTGCTAAACGCACACCAAGCCCGCGATTGTTATAATTTTTGTTTTTAATTAATGCAAACTCATCTTTTTAATATCCGATAAAACAATAGCCGTAGCTCGAAGTAACAATACTCGACGGGAACCAGGACTAAATACGACCTTGATATGATTTTTCTAAATCATATATACTACACGCGATAGGTGCGCTTGCCTCCTATGCCGTAAAATATTTTCTTATCAAGTTTTTGGCGCCGTTGCCGGGGAGTTTCATCGATATTGCGAAAAAAGTATACACTATTGATTTTATCATCGTAAAAAAAAAAATAAAAAAAAAAAATTAAAAACCCCCCCAAAAAAACCCAAAAATATATGTTTCTCCTTTTTCTTAAGCTCTAATTTGTAAATATAAAAAAAATTAAAAACCAAAAAAATGATGAAATATTCTTATAAAAAATCAAAAAAAATATTTGTTCTTCTTTTTTTCTTTTTGTTTTTTTATTAAGTTGCTTTTATTTTTATTAAGTTTTAATTTTGTATATAAATATGCATATAAGAAAACTCAAAAAATGATAGGATTTCTATTTGTTTTTCATTAAGTTTTTTTAAATGCATATTTGAAAACATATTTTTTCAAATTTCAAAATGAAAAAAAAATAATGAAAGACTTTAAAACCAAAATCAAAATGAATTCTAGGAATTTTAAGATAGGACAATAGATCGTTTTCTCGAAGTAGGATTACTCGACAAACCCGAAAGGGGATTTTTGTCGATATTTTGAAAAGAGGAAACCCCGTTGCTTTTACCTTATTATTTCTACGTTTTCTTCTTTGCTTTTCATTTTAAAGATTTTCATTTTAAACATTTATTATATTTTTTTTTCTTATGTTTTAATATAAATTTGAATATGCTTATTTCAAAAATGATGAAAATACATTTAGAAAACTCCAAAAAAAAATATATGTGGTTTTAATTTATATATATATTTCATTCTTTTTTGTGATAAAAAAAACCAAAAATCATAAATGTTCTTTTCACTTTGTCTTTCTCTTTCTTGTTCTTATTATTTTTGTTCTTTTTTTAGTATCATTATGTATATAAATGTACATATAAGAAAAATCCAAAAAAATTGATATAATATTGTATCTTTCTTTTTGTAAATACCTTTTTCCCTTTCTTTCTTTCTTATTTTTATTTTTAGGTTTTATATATGTAAATTATATATGTAAATATTTGGCTAAATTTTGAAAAAAAAGGATGATGGAAAAACTAAAAAAATCCCACAAAAAAAATATTAATTAATTGAGTATTTTTGGCTTTCTTATTTTTTCTTTTTTTCATCTTTCCTTTTTTCTTGCTTTTCTTTTTGTTAAGTGTTTATATGTATTCTTATCATATTAAAAATCCAAAAAATGATGAAAATATTGATTTGAAAAATCCAAAAATATATTGCTTTTTTTTCTTTCTTTGTTTTTTTTATCTTTCTTAAGTTTTATTACTTATTAAGTTTTATTTTGTATATAAATATGCGTAAAGAAAATGATGATATGATTTCTATTTTATTTTCATTAAAATTATATATGCATATTTAAACAAAACAAAATAATACTCTAATTAAAATGATGAAATAATGGAAAATTTTGAAACATAAATCAAAAAGAATTTTTGGAATTTTTGAGATAGAATAATAGGTAGTTTTCTCGAAGTAGGATTACTCGACAGACCCGAAAGGAGATTTTTGTCGATATTTTGAAAAGGGGAAACCCTATTACTTTTATCCTTTCATTTCACTTCTTCTTCTTTGTTTTTTATTTTAAAGTTTCTCTTTATTTTTCTTATTTTATTAAGTATAAAGGTTTTTATATATATGCATATTTTAATAATGATGAAAATATGTGTTAGAAAGATCTCCCCAAAAAAAAAAAAATATATAGTTTGCTTTATGTATATATGTTTTATTAACTAAGAAAAATTGGAAAAACAAATAAAAAACTTATATATATATATGTATGTATATGATTTTATCATTTTTACCCCCCCCCCCCCCTTTTTGTAAATAACCTTTATTATTATGTTTTAACATCTTTTGCAGGTAATTATTCCGGTTATCCTGTCTCCAAAATAGGGGCGTGCTTTTTCCCCCCTTGTATTTTCTTTTTCCTCTTTTTCATGCTTTTGTACATATATAGAATTGTTCCTCATACTTACTTCAACATTGGGGACAATGTTGATTTTAAGTATTTGGGTATGGTATGATGTTTTCCCCTTTTGTAATTATTGTCCCCCATTTTTACTTAGAAAAAAACCAAAAAATGACAAAATAAATAAAATAACAAAATTTTTTATGACATAATAAATTATGTTGCAACATCTTTGTCTCTCTTATAAATGTTTATAAATTATGTTGCAACATCTTTGAAACATCTTTGTCCCTCTTACATAAAATTCAAAAAATCCAAAAAAATCATTAATTAACTTAGAAAAAACGACAAATTTTTTTTTTTAATGTTTTATGTTTATGTCTTTTATTTGTATATAAAAATCCTTATTTATAATAATAAATCAAAATCCAAAAAAAAAATGATGATGAAAAGTTTTACTAAAAAATTTTGTTATAACAAAATTCACAAAAATTTTGTCATAACATACAAAAAATATATATGTCTTTCTCTTTCTCTTTCTTTCTTTTCCCTTTTTTTTAGTATTAATGTAAATATATATGTATTTACATATGTATTTTGTTATAAATCAAAATCGAAAAAAATGATGAAAAATCTACTTAAAATTTTGTTATAACAAAATTCATTTTGTCATAACACCAAAAATGTTTTTCCTTCTCTCTTTTCTTTTCTTTTCCTTTTTTTTATTATTAATGTACATATTTTTAACAAAAAAAAAATCCAAAAACATATGATGAAAAAAAAAAATTTCTTAGAAAAAATAAAAAAAAATATTTTGTATGTATTTTTGCTTCTCTTAATTTTCTTCTTTCTTTTTGTTACTTTGTTTTTATTAAGTATTTATATATGTATTTTGTTATAAAAATAAAAAATAAAAAAATATCATATCTTAAAAACTCCAAAAAAAAATGATGAAAAAACTTATCAAAAAAAAAAAAGAATAAAACCCTTACTTAGCTTTTTGTTACTTCTAAGGCTAGGTTAGGTTTATCTTTAAGCGTTTTTCATTATTTTTGATTTACTAAATCAATTTTATTTATTTCATAGTTTGAAAAATTTAAATCGAGGAATTTTCAGTAGTAAAGAAAATCTTACGATCTTAATTTAATTTGAGAACAGAATTTTTAGCACTACCTCGGGTTTACACTAAATAGATTCCTTTTTGTATTATATTGGCAAACCATCTTTAGATTCAATTATTTTAACTCTAAACTTGTGAAACTTTAGGAATATTCTAATCTACTAAATTTTGCTCTCAAATCCTTTTTTATTATTCTAGTTTTTCTTTTGAAACCGTCACCCCTTTAGCTTGGCATAAAAATGTAAAAGAAGAAGTTTTAAAAGAAATCCTGTGTCAATGGGAATAAAAAGATTCCGTAAACACAGGCACCCAATATTGTTAAAAGAAATCCCGTGTCAATGGGAATAAAAAATAAAATTCCGTAAACACGGGCATTGGGTTAAGTTTAAAAAGATTTCAATTATCCCCCGTAAACCAATGCTGGGAACCAAAGTAAACCACCAAAAAGGTGAGGTGAGAGGATTAAATCCATCACCCCTAATCCAAGCACTCTTCTTTTTGCCAAGGCTACCTTTTTTCCCTACCCCTTAGCCAATAAAATTGTAGGCTAGATTTTAATTTAAAAAGTTTGCGAGAGCATAATTAGTAGGTTTTATTTATTCTTAAAAATTTTCTTTAAAAAGCTAAAGTTTTATATAATTCTACTCTAATTAAAGGCGCCAAAGACTGCAATATTCGACGCTATTTAACTAACTTTAGAAGTCTCGCTAAAACTTTTTCGCTCTTTTTAAATCATCTTCATAATTTAGGACTTACCTCTTTAAATCTCCTAAATTTATTTCGATCTTACTTTTGATTTAATAAAACTTTAGTAAATTAGAAATTTTATTAACGTCTTATAGGTATCCCTTACTTTTGCCCTGGAATAGCAAAAGCTTAAGTATGGGGGTATTTGATGAATAGAAAATATTGCATATTTTTAATATAATTTCTTGCCTAATTTGGGTATTTTTGTACATGCAATATGTTAATTATTGAAATAATATCTTGTTTTATCTTATATGTAAATATATGTAAATATTATAAGTATAGATAAATATTGATATATTTTTAATACAGATATATTTATGTATATATATAATAATAATAGTAATAATAATAGTATATATATATAATAATAATAATAGTATGTATATATAAATAATAATAAGTATACATATATAATAATAATTAATAGTATATAAAGTATAAATAATAATAATAATATATAACTCTATATATAAATAAATATTTGCAGAATTCCTCCCGTTCGACGAACTCAGCCCGAGCAGAGTTCGTCGATCTCTCCGCTCCCTGAGTTCGTTGATCTCTCCCCCTCCGTGCTCACAGATCGACTAATCTAAATAATATATATATATATATATATATATATATATATATATCAAACATTTTATAATTTCTGTCGCCGTTCGACTAAATCCCGGCGTTTGACAAAAACAAGGCGTTCGACGAACTCAGCCCGCTGAGACTAGGCGTTCGGCTAACTAATTCTATATATATCTATATATATATTTATTATATCAACTATATCTATATATATATATATATATATATATATATATCTGTCTTGAGATGTTCGACGAACTCCCAGATCGACTTTCGTCGAGCTCTCTCCCCAAGCTTCGTTCGACGAATTACCGCTAGCTCTTCCTTCCAGCAAGCTGTCCTGCCACCTCTCTCATTCTAGAATCTGCTAGCTGCTACCCGCACCCCATAGTGTTCAAGTCAATCTAGCCAACTTCAGTCAAACAGCCAGCTGCTGTTTTCTTTTTCCTTTTTTGCTAAATGCAGCCCCACTTTTGCCTATAAATAGAAGGGGTTGGCTGTTGTTTTGAGGGTTCAATAATTTTTATTAATTTTGGGATTTGTGTTCCAATTTTGTCCTTTTTTTGTGTTTTTATTTTTCTCTCTTTGTTTCCCTCTGTCTCCTCTCTAGGGTTCACAAATTCCAAACCTTGTAGGGGGTTTGTGTTCCACCTTTTGTATTTTTTTGTGTTTTATTTCTCTCTCCTTGTTTCCCTTTGTCTCCCTCCTTTGTAATATTTACTTTTGTTTAAATAAAATAGATAAGTTTTTACTCTTGTTCAAGTTAAAGTTCATAATTGTTCTTCTTGTTCATCATGTTCTTGTTTTTCTTTTTCTTAATTTTTGTTGTGTGTGTGAGTGTATGAGATTAGTTTTTCTTCTTTTATTTTAATTTTCTAAATTTTTGTTGTGTGTGTGTGTATGAGATTAGTTTTTATGCTTTCATAGATTAGTTTTTATGCTTTTATAATTTAGTTTTTATGCTTTCATAATTTAGTTTTTATGTTTTCATAATTTAGATTTTCTTGCTTTCATAAACTTAGCTTTTCATGCTTTCGTAAACTAGATTTTATTGCTTTCTTTAAAGCTTTCATAATTAGATTTTCTGCTTATTTACAGCTTTCATAACTTAGCTTTTTTGTCTTTTCTATCGCTTTTCTTGGTTTTTGCTAAACGCACACCAAGTCCGCGATTGTTATCATTTTTGTTTTCAAATTAATGCACTTATTATCGTATTATTGCTTTTCTTGGTTTTTGCTAAACGCACACCAAGCCCGCGATTGTTATCATTTTTGTTTTTAATTAATGCAAACTCATCTTTTTAATATCCGATAAAACAATAGCCGTAGCTCGAAGTAACAATACTCGACGGGACCCAGGACTAAATACGACCTTGATATGATTTTTCTAAATCATATATACTACACGCGATAGGTGCGCTTGCCTCCTACGCCGTAAAATATTTTCTTATCATATACCGATGACGCCTTAGACGTCGAGTGCCTTATGCTTGCCACCATGAACTCTGAGCTTCAGAAGCAACATGAGAACATGGGGTGCAAGGAGATTGACGAGCACCTAAAGAAAATGTTTCAAGGGCAAGCTCGTCAAGAGAGGTTCGATGTCACGAAGGCATTATTTCAGTGCAAAATGGGAGCTCGAGACTCGGTTAGTACTCACGTACTCAAGATGATTAGGTATATAGAGAACCTGGAGAGACTGAGTTTTCCTCTGGGTCAAGAGTTGGCCACAGATCTTATCCTGCAATCGTTGCCGGATAGTTATGAGCAGTTCGTCTTGAACTACAACATGAATGAAATAGACAAGACACAGCCCGAGATCCTAGGCATGTTGCGAACTGCCGAGATAAACATGAAGAAGGCCAAGCCTACTAGTCCCATATTGATGGTACATAAAGGCAAGGGTAAGGCCAAGGGCTTCAAGAAGACGAAGGTGGGACCTAAGTCACATCTTGAGCCCAAATCTTCTGCGCTGAAAAAGAAGAGCAGCGTGAAGGAAGGGAAATGCCACCACTGTGGCAAGGCTGGTCATTGGAGGAGGAATTGTCCTTCGTACATTGAGGGTCTGCAGAAAATGAAGGGAGGTATGACTTCCGCTTCGAATATTTACGTTATAGAGATAAACCTTTCTGCTCCTTCATCTTGGGTATTGGATACCGGATGTGGTTCTCACATTTGTACAAATGTGCAGGAACTGAGAAGGAGAAGATTGCTGAGTATAGTAGAGGTGGACCTGCGTGTCGGCAATGGAGCAAGAGTTGCTGCTGTAGCCGTAGGGGTTTACCGTCTTTCTTTGCCCAGTGGGCTTGTAATAGAACTTAATAATTGTTATTTTGTTCTGGCCATAACTAGAAACATTATATCCATTTCATGCTTAGACATGATTGGATTTTCTTTTATAATTAAGAACAATTGTTGTTCTATATTTAAGAATGATGTTTGTTATGTTGTAGCTCAATTGTTTAATGGTCATTATGTTTTGAACCTGGACCATCCGATCTATAATGTAGATAATAATAAAAGACTAGGAACAAATGACTCAAATCCTACATATCTCTGGCATTGTCGTTTGGGCCATATAAACGAGAAGCGCATATCCAACCTCCATAGAGATGGACTATTGGACTCATTTGATTATGAATCATTTGAGCGATGCGAGTCTTGTTTGTTAGGCAAGATGACTAAAGCCCCTTTCACTGGTTATACTGAGAGGGCTGAGGATCTCTTGGGTGTTGTACATAGTGATGTATGCGGGCCCATGAGTTCTATGGCTAGAGGTGGGTATTTCTACTTCGTTACATTTACTGATGATTTCAGTAGATACAGATACGTGTATCTTATGAAGTGCAAATCCGAAACTTTTGAAAAGTTCAAAGAGTTTAAGAATGAAGTGGAGAACCAATTGGGTAAAAAGGTTAAAGCACTCCGATCTGATCGAGGTGGCGAATACCTGAGTCATGAGTTCCGTGATCATCTGAAAGAGTGTGGTATTGTATCACATCTCACTCCACCTAGGACACCGCAGCATAATGGTGTGTCTGAGAGGAGAAATCATACTCTGTTAGACATGGTACGGTCGATGATGAGTCATGCAGACTTGCCTGTTTCCTTTTGGGGTTTTGCTTTAGAGACTGCTGCAATGACACTGAATCGCGCTCCGACGAAAACGGTTCTAAAGACACCATATGAGATATGGACTGGGAAGCGTCCTAGTATGTCATTCATTAAAGTTTGGGGCTGTGAGACATACGTATGACGTCATATGCCTGACATGCTGGAACCCAAATCAGATATGTGTTATCTGGTGGGATATCCTAAGGAAACGAAAGGATATTACTTTTACCTACCGTCCGAGGGAAAAGTGTTTGTCGCAAGGACCGGTGACTTCTTGGAGAAAGAGTTCTTGTCAAGAAAGATGCAAAAGGTAGAATTTGAAGAAGTTCAAGAACCACAAGTAGTGAATGAACTAGAATTGGATTCTGATCCAGGACTACAAGATGTTGTAGCTAGAGAACCTGCTCAAGAGACACAAGTCCTACGTAGATCTGGTAGACCAAGATTTGAGCCTGAGAGATATGGATTTCTCGTGTCTCAAATAGGTAATGTGTTGCTTATGGATCATGATGATGAACCAGCGACCTACCAAGAGTCTATGAATGGACCGGACTCCGACAAATGGCTTGAGGCTATGAAATCCGAAATGGACTCCATGTATACAAACCAAGTTTGGAACTTGGTGGAACCACCTGAAGGGGTACGACCCATAGGGTGCAAGTGGGTCTTCAAGAAGAAGACCGACATGGATGGGAATGTACAGACATTCAAAGGGCGACTGGTGGCTAAGGGTTTCAAGCAAATTCATGGTGTTGACTATGATGAGACCTTTTCTCCTGTTGCCATGGTAAAGTCCATTAGGATATTGCTTGCTATTGCTGCGTATTATGGCTACGAGATCTGGCAAATGGATGTCAAAACGGCTTTCCTAAATGGAAACCTCCTTGAGGAAGTGTACATGACACAACCCGAGGGTTTTGTATCCCCAAATGAAGCCACTAAAATATGCAAGCTGAATAGGTCCATCTATGGATTGAAACAGGCCTCTAGAAGTTGGAATCTTTGTTTTGATGAGAAGATCAAAGAGTTTGGTTTTGTCAAAAATGAAGATGAACCGTGTGTTTACAAGCGAATCAGTGGGAGCATTGTTGTCTTCCTAATATTGTATGTAGATGACATACTGCTGATCGGGAATGACATACCTACCCTGAAAGTTGTTAAGAACAACCTAGGGAACTGCTTTTCTATGAAGGATTTGTGTGAAGCGACTTACATACTCGGAATTAAGATCTATAGAGATAGATCGAAGAAGTTGCTGGGTTTGACCCAGAGTACGTACATTGAGAAGGTGTTGAAGCGGTTCAACATGCTTGAGTTCAAGAAAGGATTTTTGCCCATGTCTTATGGTGTGAATCTCTCTAAGGACCAATGTCCAAAATCTTGTGAAGATAAGGACCGCATGAAGTTGATTCCATATGCTTCGGCAATTGGGTCAATTATGTATGCAATGTTATGTACTCGACCCGCTGTCTCTTTTGCTTTGAGCATGACTAGCAGGTATCAGTCTGATCCCGGTGAATGTCACTGGATAGCCGTAAAGAATATCCTGAAGTACTTGAGAAGGACTAAGGATGTATTCTTGGTGTATGGTGAAAGGAAGAGCCCGTTGTAAGTGGTTACACGGATGCCAGCTTCCAAACTGATAGGGATGATTCGAAGTCTCAGTCAGGGTTTGTGTTTTGCCTGAATGGAGGAGCTGTGAGCTGGAAGAGTTCCAAGCAAGAGACAGTTGCTGATTCTACAACTG
Organism: Dactylorhiza incarnata; assembly: GCA_033032865.1. Lineage (NCBI taxonomy): Eukaryota > Viridiplantae > Streptophyta > Magnoliopsida > Asparagales > Orchidaceae > Dactylorhiza > Dactylorhiza incarnata. The sequence continues at coordinate 5,844,382 of JAWHQI010000033.1, read as the reverse complement.
AGGCCGAGTATATCGCTGCGGCAAATGCAGCGAAGGAGGCTGTATGGATTTAGAAATTCATCGGCGAGCTAGATGTAGTTCCTAGCATTGTTGGTCCCGTAGTTTTCTACTGTGACAACAATGGTGCAATTGCACAATCTAAGGAACCTAGATCCCATCAGCGCTCCAAACACATACTTCGGCGGTTCCATCTTATTCGTGAGATTGTCGAACGAGGAGATGTGAACATTTGCAGAGTGCCGATTGAGGAGAATATTGTAGATCCACTGACAAAGCCTCTCGCGCAGAGAAAGCATGATGATCATACTAGATCAATGGGTATACGATACCTGAGTGATCAACTCTAGTGGGAGTCTTGTGGGTTGCATGTAAAATATATATTCTGTTGGTTGTTTATTATTTATTCATATGATGAATTGTGTACCAATTATTTCTTTTTACAATTAATGGCAAGTTCTTTTATTATGATATACTGTTTCTATATGATAGAATAAAATTCGTGATAAATACCCTTAGAATGTTCGCTTCCATAGGACATCAAGTACGTGACTTGAATGTGAGAGCCTATGATTTCGAAGCTTCATTCTTAAAAGGTCCCTGGTCGAGGTATCATCGTAGAAGCTAAGGGTGATGATGATACATTAAGATTAACATGTGTGTTGACTGATGACCGGTTCTCACAGGTCATGATATTGTGATATCAAGTCATCACGTGGGTACTTGTTAGTGAACAAGTTGAACTGGACAGACCCAACCTGAGACTACTTTGTGGATTGTTACTTAAATGTGTCACAAGTAGGTCTCATTTGACTACGGTGTTGTGGTCCTTTGACCTGAAGTCACAGCATTCATTGAGTTAGGAAGAGCGTGCTTTGATGTCATCTAAAGTCTTCCTTGAAGAAGGTTGATGATAAGCGTGGTCGTTGGGTACGTTACGAATCATTTGGGTGTTTGGGTGTGAGCAGATATGGGATTTGTCCTCCTATATAACAGGAGTTGCATCCATGGGCCCCTTGATGTAATTGGACTGAGAAATATATGGCCATGCTTGGTTGAGTCAATATGTGATATTGAGCTCACCATTCTCTGGAAGTTCGTTCTAGATCAAGAAACTTGGATTAAGCTATTATGAGGGTGATACGGTCCATGCCTCTAGTTCTTTCTGGATGTAAGGGACAAAGGGACGAAGACAACGCTGGAACATTGGTCATAAAGGCTTATGAGTTATGAACTCTTATTGCTTGGGGAGCAATGATGCATTGCTAGATGCCGCTCATTGTTTGTGAGGTTTTTGTTTGATACTTTCAAGATCAAGTGGGAGACTGTTGGAGTTACCATTGTGATCTAGAAGTGGTCAAACATGTAGTCTCACTACCAACACGATATGAGTCTGTAGGGTCGCACATAAGAGCATGTGGAGAATTTGGAAGACTGACTGTGTTGGTAAAGGTTACCAATCACCATATAGAATTGGGGAGGTAAAGCAAATGTTGCTATCGGAATTCGTCGGAATTCGTCGGATATGATTCATCAGAATTCGTCGGATATGATTCGTTGGAATTCGTCGGATATGATTCGTCGGAATTCGTCGGATATGATTAGTCGGAATTCGTCGAATTGTTTCGTGTAAACTCGACGAATGCTGATTCGTGAAATCCCGACGAATTGTTACAGAAACCCCAATTTTCTGTATGGACTGCGGATAGCGATTCTTCTAGGTCTGTTTATACTTCGTGTATAAATAGAACTTGTTTTAAGGGTTCTAATTTCTTACGCGAACAAGAGGTTCGGCCGACGGAAGAGTTCCTCCTGAACCCTAGACAGAAGAGTTTCGCCGCCCCGTTCGCCTCCACAGACCTCCCTTCCGGCGATCGTCGCCGCGATTGCTCTTCCTGGTACGAATCTAGCAGTTCGTGGAAGCGCAAGGTGCAGTCTTCTTCTCCCGGCTCATGTGGACTGCTATAGAGACGTAGACATTATTCTATGTGAGGACTCTCTTGCCAACAGAACTCAACTCGTGGAGCATCTAGGTTGGATTTGATCCAATCCCGCAAAGGTAATTTTCATACCTAGTAGTTTTGATTACTTCTTGATTCATTTTCATGGCCCGATCCGAAACTCTTTTGGGTTGTTCTCATTATTTCCGCTGCACCTACATATGATGTATGATTGTAGGAAACCCAATAGGAAATGGTCCTCTCAGTCCTCTGAAGGAGTTATAATGCCCAATTGGGGGAGAGGGGGTCATGGCTTCAATTTCGATGAAGGCCATTAATGGCCATTTTCGGCCATGGTGGAAACCTCCCAATTTAGCCCCCATTTAGGCTGGAAAACTCCTAATTTTCTTGTAACAACAAGGGGAGATGAATCCCCATCAATTGGGAGATCAATTGGTCTCCCTTGGCTATGAATGCCATTACTCCCTTTCTTTCTCTCTCCACCATTTTGGGGAAAATGGTGTTATCTCTCTCCTGGTCGAATTTATTGAAATTGAATGGCAATTTCAGTAAATCCCAACCCCATTAGTTAGTGGACCACCTCAATTGGGTCTAGCCTAAGTGGATTGGGCTTGATTAGGTCAAAATAGGTTGTTTTGACCTAAATTTAGGGTGGAATTGACTTTGGTCAATTTGACAATTTGGGTTGGCCCCAATGGGTGGTTAGTGACCTGTTGGACTCTCTTAAGTGTTAGGAATGTCTAGGTATGGTCACTTTGGCAAGGTGGAGGCCAATTGATCTACAATAGGGCAATTTGACCAAAACCAAGCTAGAATTGACATAGGTCAAATTGGCAAAATTGGTGGCCCCATGATGGGGATTTTTGGTCCATTGGGTCCCTAATATACTTATAAGGGTAGGGGCAAGATTAATTTGGCATGGTGGAGGCCAATTGACCCTAATTAGACTGCTTTGACCAATTTAAGGTTAAGGTTGACTTTGGTCAACTTGACACTTCGGTTGACCCCAATGGGTCCTTAGTGCTCTAAGGGGACCCCTAAAGGGTTAGTTATGCTATGGTGGGGTCAAAGGGTCGAGATGAGGCCCTTAAGTCCAACCCTAGGCTTGTTAACTAGAAATTGCTATTTGCAGACCACAATGGTTTCCTTCTTCTTGCCTAAGGCCAAGTGGTCTCTTCAAGCTTCCTAGGATTTTGTCATGACCTAGTTATGACAAAACCAATTTAGGGGTCTAGTTGTTTGGGGGATGTTACAACACACATGTTGTCATGAAGCATGCTTGGATAATAATAATGATTAGTAGACTCTTCTTGCTTAAATTTCATGCAGGCAATCTTAATGCTTTACTCTTCCTTCTTACTCTTCCTGCTTACTTTTCATGCTTCAACTAATTTCTTTGAACAATCCCATTATTTCTCAACAGGGTTGTGATCTGAATGGGCTGCGTATCATGAATATTTTGTTATTTTTATGTGACAGTTTCATAGTAATTTCCATGTGATGGTTTTGTGGTGTTTAGGTGATAAATATGTGAATAAATATGTTTTTTAGTTGTGAAATATGTAAAGACTAATGATTTTGCCTACACAGCAATGCAATTATTCCATTTTTTGCAGTGCACTCATTAATTAACTCCCAATCTAGAATCTTGAAAACTCTGCGCCACTTTCCAGTTGAAGACTACTTCGCCGTCAATAAGGTGATGTCGGTTTTTTTCTTTGATTCGATATTGTTTTTATTTTTAGGTTTCTTTTGTTTTTTGGTATGTCATTAGATTCATGGAGAAAAGAATGGCATCAAAAGGAAGTTGGGGTTTCAGTAGACCCGGATGTACTGAATAAAAAACGTGCCGCAAATGTATCTATTGCTTCTCCCCAAATTGCTTATCTTAATACATGCATTCAGGTAGTTTTATATCCCTTTAATTATTGTTATTAAATGTTCTTATGCACGTGATATTCCACTGTGATACCGAGGGGAGTTCATGAATCCAAATTCAGACATTACGAAAAACATGGAGTGTATGATTCCAATTAATGAAGAAATGTTCTTTTCCTTTAATAAACTATGCATCATCTAACACCAAGTGGATGACCGACTAATGACTTCTGAGTTGTGCAACATTTCCCTTCCGTTCCGGTTTTATAAATTAAATTGTGATTACATCTAAAATAGTGAAGCTTCATAAGCGTTTGAATGATTGACTATCACTTATATTATCATAGTATATGACTAATGTAAGTTATTAGCATTGTTTGCATGTATCAATTTTTTTCAAATTCACCCTCAATCATATAGATTAGATTGCGGAGATGGCCAAATAGAGTCACCAAATGCCTATTAGGACTGCTTTAACTATTTGTTGATTATATATTAGTAGTCCTCATCTCTTTATTTGGGAGTGAAACATTCATCTCTCTCATTTTTTTTGCCAAGCTTCTATGTAGTACATTAATTAAATAATGCAGAAATTCCATAATTTAATTATTGTTCATCTCCTTCAACTTACTATTTATATTTTTCTCCAATCTCTATTGATTACTATTTTTTATCATTTTCGTCTTCTGAATGTTTATTGATATGGGCTTAATTTGTTTTCTTACAATTTAATATTCCAGATATTATTTTTTTGGGTGATACATCATTACGGCTATTTACAGGTTGAATTAGCTCGTCAGAATTTGTTTTTATTTTTGCCCAATGTTTCCTAGCCGAGGCGTTCACTGTCTTTCTATTTTTGATGATTTTGTTGGTGCAGGAGCCGCAACAAAATTGGTTGTTCAGATGATGAAACTGAGGGAATTTAGTATAAGACATGTGAAGAGACACATGCAGCTAAAAGTAGTAACTTGCTGGGTTCCCATAAAATTCATGAAATTTTATTTTTATAATTGCCAAAATTGATCAATTTTGAGTAAATCTTGATTATTATCTTAATGCAAATTGTTATTTACTAATTTGATTAGCCATAAATCGTGTTTGAACGTTCACCATCAATACATCTGCTGTAAATTTTCTGTGATTGTCATTTTCTACTTTGATTAGCAGTAAATCATGTTTGAATAATTTTTAAATCATTCAGTTTTTGATCCAATTTCTTATTACTAATAATTCCAATCCTTTTTGGCATTTACTGGATGGGTATTGTAAATGTAATGGTTAGTGTGCACCACTATCTTCATGTGAGTGATCTCCATATATGAATTAAACTAATTAAAGATGATTCAGCTTTTCCTAATACTGCAATTTAGGTGTTAAGTCTATCGTGAGCAAAATTTTGCACAACTTCTGCAAATGTAGGTTAAGGTCTACCAGTTTTTCTTAATAATTCAACCACATTAATTTGATCTACCTGTTGGGTTTTCTATATACCATTCATAATGATATGAACACATCAAAATGTGGGCAGCGGAAGAAATAACAAGAACAAACCAAAGAGTAAGGATCTTGCAGATTTCATGAATCAAGAAATTAGGAAAGCAAAATGCGATATACCTTTCCGGCATTGAGTCAATACTCAACCTAGATGCTCCAAGAAGAAGTCCAGTAGACAAACTTCGAGTTCCAAGCGCCAAAATGTATCGGCCTCTCTATAGAGATCCACACAGGGAAGGAGAACCACAATGCCTTGTCGTACAAGGAATGGGTCGGAGAAGAACAGCCCTCTGCGTCCCCACGAACTGCTAGATCCGTTGAAGGAGAGATGGCGACTGCTGGCGGCGAATAAGGTCGACGCACAAGGCGAGGTCTGCGGACGGGGACGACGTCTATCGTAACGCTCCCGAGTCGCGAAAGGGATCAATATAACTTTGACCTAATCTTGTCCCCTTTTATACGCAAGGCACAAAAAACAAGCTATCTGCAGACCAGAGGAAAAATAGAACAATTCTGCCAGATTTAAATTCGTCGAATGCATAATAATTCGACTAAACACTTTGGACGAATTATCATATTCGACTAAACACTTTCGACGAATTGTCTTAAAATTGACTAAACGATTTAGATTAATTCGAACAAATAATTTCGACTAAACACTTTAGACGAATTATCATATTCGACTAAACACTTTCAACGAATTGTCTTAAATTCTACTAAACGATTTAGACGAATTCGAACAGATAATTTAGATTAATGATGATTAAAATTCCGCTTGCACGAAATAAAATCCGAACTAGCAATCCGAGAAGGAAAGTATACCTATCGAACTGTAGTATAGGAACACAAGTGTCGTATTAAAATCCGAGAACCGTTGATTACTTATACTCAAACGAATTACTATTATTTTATCTTAATAATTTTTTGGAAGGTTTTGTCGGCTAAGTTGAAATAAAAGCTGGATAAAAGTACGGCTAAACGATGATTAAGAAATAGCACTCGATCTTGACTTACTTCGGCTTAAGTTGATCAAAATTCAAAAGCAAACTTAAAACTTAATAAAGTATGGGTAGCTTGACCGTGGGGGTTCCTATAGTTTGAACATGCTTCTCTCGAAGATATGCCCAACTGAGTTTAGGAAAATCTGACCGAACTCTCGTCCCGTATTCGAATACCTAAAACTCGCTTTAAGTGGTGAACCCCGCTATTGGGTTTGACTCCAATCCAGGAGATTTACGTCATTCTCTCTCGAGAAATGTGTGTAACTCTCTTTACTCTTAAGTGCTCACTTCAGACTATCGGCCTCTCGGCTAGCCAAGAATGAAAGCAAAGGTGGGGATTATATATCGATAATATAGCTCCACTAAATTTTAATTAAGAGTAAATCTAAGGCCCAACACTTTAGAAAGTGAAAGAAGACTAAAGGATCATAACTTGATCAACTCATCCTCAGATCATCAAGATCGAGTACTATGAGGATTTAGTTACTCATGGTGGAGGGGTAGGAGAGAGAAATGATGAAGATTTTAAGAGAACAAAAACATACAATTTTTATTAAACAAAAGTTCAACTGAGATTACATTTGCATGGAAAGCCTACTAAACATTAGTAATACACTATGAAAGGAAATTACAAAGGCATTACAACATTCATATGAAAACTAGAAAAGGAAATGCATTGAAATAAGAGAGAGAGAGAGAGAAAGAGAATAAAATGACATGAAAATTACTGAAAATAGAGTAGTAGCACTAGTTCTCTCTCCAAAAAAACTGAATGGGGAAAGCTTGGAGGTCATTTCAATTTATAGAAATTTTTCTGCCTCGGTCACGCCCTCAGTCACGCCCGTGACTAGGGGCGTGACATTGTTTAATCAATTCTGCGGCTTGGATCAGGTTCGGCGCACGATTCTGACGCGATTTGATGGGTCACGCCCTAGGTCACGCCCGTGACTGAGGGCGTGACCATTTCGGTGGTTAGTCCGGTCATGGGCGCTGGCGGCGATCATGGGCGCTGGCGGCTATCTGACGTGGCAGTCATGGGCGTGACTGGAAGCACGCCCGTGTAACAGTGGCGTGACCAATTCGGTGGTCAGCTGGTCGAATCTGAGCTGTTCACGGGCTGGTCACGGGCGTGGCTTGCGTGTCACGGGCGCGATTTGTGTGTCACGGCCGTGTACTTTGGGCGTGTCTGATCAGATCTTCTGAATTATGGTGGCAGCAGCTTAACTGGAAACAGCAACTTACACGCCCTAGGTCACGGGCGTGACCTAGGGCGTGACTTAGGAAATTTTGCATTTTTGACCTGAAAATTCAGAAAACTTAAGTTAGCACTAAAAATAGGAAAAAGAACCAAAATTGCATTTAGGTAAACAACAATAAGCAAAAAGTAAGAGTAAAAAACCTAAAAATAACCTAATTAAACTAACTAGATTTAGCCTTATCAAATTCCCCCAAGCTTACACTTTGCTTGTCCCCAAGCAAAGAAATATGCTTTAGCTAATAAAACAAAATGACTAATCAAAAAGATTTAATTATGCTAAACACGAGTACCTTGCGAAATTCCAAGTAGGGAGAATAGTGAAAAGGAAACCTAAAATAAGTACTTTATTTAAGCTTAATTTTTATACCCTTTACTAACAAAAATTAATCATCCAAAATTTTAACTAAAAAGTTTTAAAATAAAATTGAGCAAAGTAACAAGTGAGATAGTGCATTGAATTGTTAATAAACCCTAATAGACAAATTATAATTATATCATTCTAAGAACAAGGATCTAAATTCATACCCAAGACTTAACTATTCTACTTTTCTTCTTTACTTAGCTAAAGCAAATTTAGGAGCATGAATCAAGAGGACTTTATTAGGACCGAAATGTTTGGTTTAGGCATATGATTTGGAATGGAAATCGAAGATAAAAGTGATTGCTATAATCACACTAAACCATAAACATGAGTTTTATAAAATTTTCGATATGAATGATAAGAGGCAATCCTTCATTATAAGCATATATCATATTTTCTTTCTTTCTCTTTCATAGCCATTTTTTTTTATTTTGAAATTTTGGCAAAGATAACTAATACAAATATGCTTAAAATATCTCCCTTTTGAGCAAATTCTTTTCTTTGAAGCTCTCTATGCAATAAACCAATCACACTCTTTTAGAAATTTAAATAAAACTCAAAGTGTTAGTGTGATTCAAATAGGTCTGGAAATTTTGGCTTTGGTGAAAAATTTGATAAGTGGAGGTGACAATAAAATATGGGAAAAGGCTCAAAAGAGGTTAACAAAGGGTTTCTTTTTAAGGGTTGGCATGAAGGCTCAAACTTAAAAAAATGGCCTAAATCATTTTCATTGCTCTCTAAATTTATTTAAAGCATGAGTTTTGAAGGATTTCAAAAAGTAAGCCCTAGATATTAAATAAAGACTAATGAACTTATCCTGAAAATAAGAATAATAAGCGTCTAGGATTATTCACATTTACTACACAAATCAAAAGTTAACCCTGCAAAATATATCTAAAAATGAAGAGGAAAATAGTGGATGAAGAATTTTTACGAAAGTAAAGAAGATAAAAGAGAAAACGATAAGGAAAGTACAAGATTTTAGAAAAAACTTTTCAGATTAACATGCTACCTAGAATTAGAACACTACATGAGTCAACAATTTACTTGTGAAACATAATTAAAAGTAGGATTAGAAATTTTGAAATTAACTAAGGCTATATAAAATATTTTGGGAAAAACAAAACATAAAGCAAGGGGTACTATTGATTTTACCAAAATCTAATTTAGACTACTAAAACAAAAGAAAAGAAGACATTCTCCCCCAAGCTTACGATAGACATTGTCCTCAATGGAAAAGGAGAGTGAAGGAAGGGGTAACTAAGAAAAGAAATTAAAACTGAAAAACTGAAACAGGCACTTCCCTGGATTTATGGGCTTGAAAGGATGTGTGATGCCGCTCCCCCTTGTTGGCGCTTTGAATCTCCATGAAATATCATCTTGAATTTTTCTTGAAACCAGCAATGTTGAAGCAGGCGATCGCCGAAGTTGAGAGTATCGGAGCCGCCCAGGGCCAAAGAAAAATTAAAACAACAAATTTTAAAAACCTTGGGTTGCCTCCCAAGAGCGCCCTCTGTTTAATGTCGTTTGAGCTCGACTAAAAGAATATAGTTCAAAAGTTAATCCAAATTATTACAGTCCAGATAAAAGAAGTTTTTCACTGTCCATATCAACATTGTCACCAGAAAAATAAAGTTTTAGACGATGCCCATTAACCTTGAAATCACCCTTATCTGGGTGTGATATCAAAACAGTTCCATACGGATAAGATCCCTTTACATTAAAAGGACCTGACCATCTAGATTTTAACTTTCCAGGAAATAAACGTAGACGAGAATTATAAAGTAATACTTGGTCGCCTGGTTTAAATGTTTTCGGGTGCCTTAAATTTTTATCGTGAAAGCATTTCGTTCGTTCCTTATATATTTTATTATTTTCATACGCATTGGAGCGCCACTCATCGAGTTCGTTGAGTTGGAATTTTTGAAGATCGGCGGTGGAGTGGGGATCAAAATTTAAAAATTTAAGGGCCCAGAAAGCACGATGTTCTAATTCGACCGGTAAATGACATAATTTCCCATATACTAACCGATACGGTGTACAATCGATGGAGGTCTTGTACGCTGTTCGGTAAGCCCATAGAGCATCGTCTAATTTATGTGACCAGTCCTTACGTGAGGTGGAAACAGTTTTTTCTAAAATACGTTTGATTTCTCTATTCACTACCTCGACCTGGCCGTTAGTTTGGGGGTGGTAAGCAGTTGAAAGCTTATGTGTAACGCCATATTTTAAAAGTGTTTTTGCAAATTGTGCGTTACAAAAGTGCGAACCCCTGTCGCTAACGATGGCCCTAGGAGTACCGAATCGAGAAAATAATTTTTTTAAGAAAATAATAACGACTCGGGAGTCATTGGTAGGAAGAGCTTGGGCCTCTGCCCATCAAGACACGTAGTCTACCGCAACTAAAATGTATTTATTACCATGGCTAGAAGGAGGAGGACCTACAAAATCAATTCCCCAAATGTCGAAAACTTCGCACTCGAGGAAATAATTTTGCAACATTTCATTTTTATTTGAGATATTTCCGGCCCGTTGGCAGCTATCGCACCGTCTCACAAAAGATTGGGCATCTTTAAAAAGGCTAGGCCAATAAAAGCCTGCACTTAGCACTTTGTGAGCGGTCCGATTGGCTTGATAGTGCCAACCAGTCGGTCCTTCGTGTAAGTGTTTGAAAATATTTTGTCCTTCTTCGAAAGAAACACATTTCCTTACTACTTGGTCTGCACAAACTCGAAACAGATACGGGTCTTCCCAAAAATAATTCTTCAGGTCAGAGAAGAATTTCTTCTTTTGCTGATAGGAAAATTCTTTTGGGAGGACTCGAGCTACTAAGTAGTTGGCGAAGTTTGCAAACCAAGGAGAAGGAGTAGTGTTGATTGATAGTAACTTCTCGTCGGGAAAATAATCATTAAAAGTTTGTTCATTTAAATCTTCAATAAACGGGTTATCTAATCGTGAAAGATGGTCTACGGCCAAATTCTCAGCCCCCTTTTTATCTCGGATTTCCAAGTCGAACTCCTGGAGGAGTAAGACCCAGCGGAGTAAGCGTGGTTTGGCATCCAGTTTAGAAAGTAAATATTTGAGGGCCGAGTGGTCCGTAAAAACAATAATTTTTGAAAGCGTAATATAAGGTCGAAATTTGTCGAATGCAAAAATAACTGCTAATAATTCTTTCTCCGTTGTGGTATAGTTCGCTTGCGCGGATGTAAGTGTTTTACTTGCATAGAAAATAGGGTGGAAGTTTTTAGATATACGTTGTCCTAAAACGGCTCCCACCGCAAAGCTACTTGCATCGCACATGATTTCGAATGGAAGGTCCCAGATTGGAGCTATCATAATTGGCGCATTTATTAGCTTATTTTTGATTAATTGAAAAGCAGATAAGCATGTATCATCAAAAATAAATGGAGTGTCTTTTTCTAAAAGATGAGTGAGTGGTTTGGTAATTTTCAAAAAATCTTTTATAAATCGCCGGTAAAAACCGGCATGTCCTAGAAAGCTTCTTATGGCCTTAACATTGGTTGGCGGTGGCAGTTTTTCGATCACTTCTATTTTTGCTTCATCGACCTCAATTCCTCTTGCTGATATCTTATGACCTAAAACCAATCCCTCCCGTACCATGAAATAGCATTTTTCCCAGTTCAGGGCGAGATTGGTCTCCTCACACCGTTCTAACACTTTTTCTAAATTTTCTAAACAAAAATCGAAGGAATCACCAAACACAGAAAAGTCGTCCATAAATACCTCCATAATACTTTCTACGTACTTGTCGAAAATGGCCAACATACACCGTTGAAATGTTGCCGGCGCATTACATAAACCAAACGACATTCTTCGGTAGGCGAAGGTGCCGAAAGGACAAGTAAACGTCGTTTTCTCCTGGTCCTCGGGCGAGATGGGAATTTGGAAGTAGCCCGAGAGACCATCGAGAAAACAATAAAAGCTATGGCCGGATAATCGTTCTAAGATTTGATCGATGAATGGCAAGGGGAAATGGTCCTTGCGGGTGGCGTCGTTCAATTTGCGATAATCAATACACATACGCCACCCAGTCACCGTCCGTGTTGGGATTAAGTAATTATTATCATTTAGCACTACCGTGATACCTCCCTTTTTAGGAACTACTTGAACGGGGCTTACCCATTTGCTATCTGAAATTGGATAGATAATTCCTGCGTCTAATAATTTCACGACCTCACCCTTTACTACTTCTTTCATGTTTGGGTTTAATCGGCGTTGAGGTTGAATAGAATTATGTGAATTATCTTCCATTAGAATTTTGTGCATGCAGAAAGATGGACTTATGCCCTTAATATCAGAAATCTGCCAAGCAATTGCTTGGCGGTGCTTTTGTAAAACTTTTAGTAATTTGGCATTTTCAGATCCACTTAAATGGGCCGACACTATTACTGGTAACTTAGAGTCTTTTTCTAAAAATTCATATTTTAAATGATTGGGTAGTTCTTTAAGTTCTAATGTGGGTGGTTCCTCGTATGAAGATTTGAAAGACTTTTCTTTTTCAAAAGTAATTTCTTCAAAAAGTTTTGATTTAATTTGAAAATTTGAGGGGGCGGGAGCAATGACCATTTTCATTTCTTGTAATATTTCAGTGGAGGTGTTTGAAGATGAACAAAAAGAAAAAGAACCATTTTCAGAAATACAAAAAGAAGGGTCTTCACTTAACACATCTAAGAAAAAACACGAATCGTCATTTTCTAGGGTATTTTTCATAGAGGGTGTTATGGAGAAGGTTACTTCATCATCTCCAACTCGGAGGAATAGCTTACCATTACTCACATCAATGATAGCATGGGAGGTGGCAAGGAAGGGGCGGCCAAGGATTAGGGGAACCTCGACATCCTCTTCAATGTCCAAAATGACAAAATCCACCGGGAAGATGAATTTGTCTACTTTTACGAGCACGTCCTCCACAATTCCCAGCGGATATTTTATCGTCCTATCTGCTAGTTGTATACTCATACGTGTGGGGCTAAGGGTGCCCACTCCTAACTTCTTAAACAAGGAGAATGGCATTAAGTTGATGCTTGCTCCTAAGTCGGCCAACGCGTTATTTACAAATAGATCACCAAAGAGGCACGGGATAGAAAAACTACCCGGATCGTTAGCCTTTTTCGGTAATTTATTTGTTAGGATGGCGGAACACTCAGCATTTAAAGTTACGTGCGATAGATTTTCTAGCTTTTTCTTATTAGTTAGAAGATCCTTCAAGTACTTAGCGTACTTGGGCATTTGTGATATCGCTTCATGGAAGGGCAAATTGATGTGTATTTGCTTAAACATTTCCAGGAAGCGATGATATTGATCATCTAATTTTTCCTTGTTGAGTTGAGAAGGATAAGGCGGGGCGGGGTTGTTTTTGAAAATATGAGGTGGAGTGATAAAATCTGTTTGAGTGAATGGTGTTTTAAAAATAGGGGCGGATCTTGCCTCGGGCTCTTCGCTAACCGGACCGGATACTTGCTTCCCACTCCGAAGAGTTACAGCTTTCGCTTGCTCTCTCGGGTTGGGCTTGGTGTTAGCGGGAAGAGTCCCGGGCGGTCGCTCGGATATTATTTTGGCGAGCTGCCCGATTTGGTTTTCTAGATTTTTAACGGATCCGGCTAAGTTCCGGACGGTTGCTTCGTTCGTACTTATATATTTTGAAAACATCTCCTCCAAAGATGGAGTTTTTTGAAAGTTAACAGGGGGTGGAGGTGGTGTAAATTCATTTTGTAGAGGCGAGCGAGTTGTGTTTGCAGGATTACTCCAAGAAAAGTTCGGGTGATTACGCAGCGCAGGATTATAATTATTCGGTAATTGAAAACCAGGTGCATGAAAATTAGAAGCAGAATAATTATTATAAGCATTTCTATTGCCTACGTAATCAGCTTGTTCGGAGGTGGCTTTTGCGAATTCCCAAACCTGAGGTGCGGAAGGAGCATTCATTTCAGATATCTTTTTGCTAAGCATTTCCACTTGTAGTGCCAGCTGGGAGACGTTATCCACTTCGTACATACCTGCAGGTTTGTTTGGGCGGGATCTTGGCACATTCCACTGATAGGTGTTCATGGCCATATCCTCAAATAGTTCAAGAGCGGCTTCCGGGGTTTTGTTATTTAAGGTACCACCGGAAGCGGCGTCTATCATTTGCTTAGTATGTTGATTTAGCCCGTTATAAAACGTCTGCACTTGTAACCATACAGGCAGAGCGTGATGAGGGAAACGTCTTAAGAATTCTTTATACCTTTCCCAGGTATCATATAGCGTTTCAGAATCTATTTGGCAAAAAGAAGAAATATCATTTCTAAGCTTAGCAGTTTTCGCAGGTGGAAAATACTTAGTTAGAAATTTTTCAGTTAACTGGGCCCAAGTGGTGATAGAACCTCTAGGTAGAGTTGACAACCACTGCTTAGCCTTTGTTCTTAAAGAAAATGGGAAGAGTCTTAGCCTAATTGCATCATCCGTAACACCATTTATTTTGAAGGTGTCACAGATTTCAAGGAAGCTAGCAATATGTGCATTCGGATCTTCATCTTGTAATCCGTCGAACTGCACGTATTGCTGCACCATGTGAATTATGCTTGGCTTTAGTTCGAAATTATTATTATTTATGGCAGGGCGGACTATACTAGTTTCCGTCCCTTCCAGGTTAGGCCTTGCATAATGGGACATAGTCCATTCAGGGGCCGCAACCATGTTGGGGACTTCATTTTGGTTAGGTTCGCCCATATTAACAACCGACTCCGAATCCTCAGCCAGTTCTTGGAATGTAGGATCTTGAACTTGCGATTTTCTCCGAAGAGTACGCTCAAGTTCTTGGTCCAAGTCTACAAGTTCTGACGGATTCGCTCGGGTCATAAACTAGAAAGAGAGAAGGGAAAATAAGATTGAGAAATTCGAAAAAGAAAAGGTCACTCTTTTTTTTTTGAATTAATTTTGTTTTTCAAGAAAGAGGAGAGAAAAAAGAGGTGATAAAAGTAATAGATTCGTTCTTTCAAAATATCAACAAAATGCGAGTCTCCGGCAACGGCGCCAAAAACTTGATGATTAAAATTCCGCTTGCACGAAATAAAATCCGAACTAGCAATCTGAGAAAGCAAGTATACCTATCGAACTGTAGTATAGGAACACAAGTGTCGTATTAAAATCCGAGAACCGTTGATTACTTATACTCAAACGAATTACTATTATTTTATCTTAATAATTTTTTGGAAGGTTTTGTCTGCTAAGTTGAAATAAAAGCTGGATAAAAGTACGGCTAAACGATGATTAAGAAATAGCACTCGATCTTGACTTACTTCGGCTTAAGTTGATCAAAATTCAAAAGCAAACTTAAAACTTAATAAAGTAAGGGTAGCTTGACCGTGGGGGTTCCTATAGTTTGAACATGCTTCTCTCGAAGATATGCCCAACTGAGTTTAGGAAAATCCGACCGAACTCTCATCCCGTATTCGAATACCTAAAACTCGCTTTAAGTGGTGAACCCCGCTATTGGGTTTGACTCCAATCCAGGAGATTTACGTCATTCTCTCTCGAGAAATGTGTGTAACTCTCTTTACTCTTAAGTGCTCACTTCAGACTATCGGCCTCTCGGCTAGCCAAGAATGAAAGCAAAGGTGGGGATTATATATCGATAATATAGCTCCACTAAATTTTAATTAAGAGTAAATCTAAGGCCCAACACTTTAGAAAGTGAAAGAAGACTAAAGGATCATAACTTGATCAACTCATCCTCAGATCATCAAGATCGAGTACTATGAGGATTTAGTTACTCATGGTGGAGGGGTAGGAGAGAGAAATGATGAAGATTTTAAGAGAACAAAAACATACAATTTTTATTAAACAAAAGTTCAACTGAGATTACATTTGCATGGAAAGCCTACTAAACATTAGTAATACACTATGAAAGGAAATTACAAAGGCATTACAACATTCATATGAAAACTAGAAAAGGAAATGCATTGAAATAAGAGAGAGAGAGAGAGAGAAAGAGAATAAAATGACATGAAAATTACTGAAAATAGAGTAGTAGCACTAGTTCTCTCTCCAAAAAAACTGAATGGGGAAAGCTTGGAGGTCATTTCAATTTATAGAAATTTTTCTGCCTCGGTCACGCCCTCAGTCACGCCCGTGACTAGGGGCGTGACATTGTTTAATCAATTCTGCGGCTTGGATCAGGTTCGGCGCACGATTCTGACGCGATTTGATGGGTCACGCCCTAGGTCACGCCCGTGACTGAGGGCGTGACCATTTCGGTGGTTAGTCCGGTCATGGGCGCTGGCGGCGATCATGGGCGCTGGCGGCTATCTGACGTGGCAGTCACGGGCGTGACTGGAAGCACGCCCGTGTAACAGTGGCGTGACCAATTCGGTGGTCAGCTGGTCGAATCTGAGCTGTTCACGGGCTGGTCACGGGCGTGGCTTACATGTCACGGGCGTGACTTGTGTGTCACGACCGTGTACTTTGGGCGTGTCTGATCAGATCTTCTGAATTATGGTGGCAGCAGCTTAACTGGAAATAGCAACTTACACGCCCTAGGTCACGGGCGTGACCTAGGGCGTGACTTAGGAAATTTTGCATTTTTGACCTGAAAATTCAGAAAACTTAAGTTAGCACTAAAAATAGGAAAAAGAACCAAAATTGCATTTAGGTAAACAACAATAAGCAAAAAGTAAGAGTAAAAAACCTAAAAATAACCTAATTAAACTAACTAGATTTAGCATTATCATTTAAACACTTTAGACAAATTATCATATTCGACTAAACACTTTCAACGAATTATCTTAAATTCGACTAAACGCTTTAGACGAATTCGAACAGATAATTTCGACTAAACACTTTTGACGAATTATCATATTCGACTAAAGTCATTCGACGAATCTAGCCAAGTCCTAAAGAATTCATCTAAACCATTCAGATGATTCATCATTAGTACTTGTTTCCCATTTGAGACATTCTCAATTCAATTCCAAACAGTCATAGGATTGGTCCTCCACTCATATCCAATATGAGTAAGGCCAACACAATCCTTTCTCCAAATTCTCCAAACACTTTTATGTGCGACCCTATAGACTCATATTGTGTTGGCAGTAAGACTAACTGTTGATTGCTTTGAGGTCACCTCATAGAAACTCCAACAGTCTCCCACTTGATCACAAAGTATCAACACAAGTCTCACAAACAATGAGCGGCATCTAGCAATACATCATTGCTACCCAAGCAATAAGAGTTCATAACTCAATAAGCCTGTCTTGACCAATGAATCAGTGTTGCCTTATTCCTTTGTCCCTTACTGAAAGTGCACAGTTAACCACACTAGAATTCTCTAGCCGGGGGGGGGGGGGGGGGGGTGAAAAGAGATTTAAATAAATTTTGTGCAAAGTTAACAAATATATATATATGTGTGTAATAATCACAGAATTAAGCTTCCCACACACACCAACAAGAATTAAGTAAATAAAGAAAGAAATAGCAAAATGAAAATCACAGCACAACATAAAGAAATATAGTGGTTCCCCAAACTTTGGGTTGTCCACTCTTCTACTCCCTTGGTAGGAATTTGCTATCTTGCACTGAGTCTTTTGATAAGGAGACTCTTAGAACCAGCCTGAGTCTTTTGATAAGGAGACTCTTAGAACCAGTTGTTGGTGCCAAAAATGGTACCTCCAAAATTCACACTAAAGGGGGATGGGAGAAAACTGCGAAGTGTAGGTTACTGAGACAGAAGATGCTGAGACAAAAGGAAAACGATCACGAAAAAGGCGATCACAAAAAAGTGAGACCGCTTACACAGGTTGTAAGCTGGAGCCCCGGAGCCAAAAGTCCTTTTTCTGGTACCCCTACCCCTCTATTTATAGACGAGGGGGCTGCCCAAACGGGCAGAACTGAAAACTACGGGCTGCCCGGGATACAGGAGAGCCAGGGCAGGGAAATGGGAAACAAATAACAAAGAAAACAAAAAACGATCAGACCGCTTAAGCCGGCGGTCTCACACTGCTCTGACCGCTCGGCACTTAGAAAATTCCAGTCGAGGAGGCAGCTGGCGATCTGGGCGGTCACCGAAACTGAGACCGCTTAGACCGAAAAAATTGACCAGCAAGAGGAGGTCGCGGGCTTTCCGGACAAACATAATCCCCGCACATTTTTAAGTTGCACCTGGAACTTCGAAAATGTAAGCTTTGGCCGCTGAGACCGCGATCGCCATCAATGCCCCCCGGGCTATAAATACCCCTCCGATGGTCTGTGAAATCATAATTTCCTGAAAAGTTAACGAGCTTACCTTGCAAGCGGTCTTAAAAAAGTAGATAAGTCGAGCTCGATAATGTCAACATTGTTGTCTGTGTTCGACTCTCCGGGAAAGGACTCCTCTGAAAAGAAGAAGAAGAGGAAGACCGCTACTTCGAAAAAGGTTGTGAAAGTCGCTAAGACTTCACCGGAGGCGGGCACGTCCAAGGAGACTGCGCGATCTTCTCCGGAGAAAATCACTGTTCTTTCCGACAATGAGGTTTCACTACATCGCGCTGCTGCTGTTTCATCATCTAGTTCTTCAGGGCCTGAACTGATCCTTCCTGATTTTTCCATTTCTTTTAATTTCCAGAAAACCGTGGAGGCGCTCGGTCTGACCACCGTTCAACATAATGAGACCGCTTCCACAGAGGTTACCCTGGCTGGGCTGCGGGAGCAAAAGGCTGAAGCTGAAAAAATTATGCAACAGTTAGGCAATTCTCTGGATTCTTCCAAAGCGAGTAAAAGAAAAAATTTAAATCCTTCTACTCAAAGTGCTAAAAAGCCAAAAAATGACGATGTCAAAGGGGTGACCGCTCCTAAGATGATCGCTCAATCCAAGGGTGGTGACCTCAAGGATCCTGAGAATGCTCCTTTGAAGGTAAATGATGCGGCCGATCTCCTTTCTTTTTCAGCGATCTCAGCTTTTTCAAGGGAGGCCGATCCTGAACTGATCGCCTACCTTGAAGGAGATTCTTCTAATGATTTTTCTTGTTCTTCCTTACAGGTGCTTGACCCCTTTGAGGCGGAACGTCTTAGAACAGCCGCTGCTGAAAAAGAGATTTTGGAAAAAGAAAAGGAGATCGCCGCTGCTAAAGCGAAGCTGAGAGAAGATAGGGAAAGGAGGGATCGAGAAGAGAGAGAAAGAAAAGAGGCGGAAGCAGGTAGGATCGCCGCCGAACAGGAGGAGAAGAAGAAGATGGAAGAAGAGAAGGTGGCTCAGGTCGCAGCGAAGAAAAAGGAAGAAGAGAGGATGGCAGCCCAGACCGCTGCAAAGAAAGAAGAAGAAGAAAAAGAGGCAGCCCAAGCCGCTGCAAAGAAAAAGAAAGAAGACGAAGAGAGGAAGGCAGCCCAGGCCGCTGCGAAAAGAAAGAAAGAAGAGAAAAATGCGGCCCTATCGGCCGTCGAGGAACAAAAGAGAATGGCTTCCGAACTGGAGGCAGAAGAAAAAAGTCGGCAGATTGCCAAGGAAAAGGTTGCACTATCAAGCGGTCTTCCAACCCTTTCTGCTGCTCAAGAGGCGGAACTAAACCGAGCAGCAGAAGACCGTGCAAATGCGGTTTCCGCTCTGCGAACTGGTAAGGCGTTGATCATGGCCAGATCGCTAGAAAATCTTCCTCTTCCAATGGTTCGACCTGATTCTCCGGAACGAAAACATGAGGTCGTTATTTTTGAAACTGACGATATCCTTGTTAGTAATGCGGAGTTAAAGAGGAGAAGAAAAGAAGGAGAGAGGTCGCAAAAAAGAGAGTTGGAAAGAATGAACCTCGAACGCTTGAGGGGATCAGACCGCCTCGTACTGACCGCAGAACCAACGGTCACAATTAATATTGAAAAAATGCTGCATGACCGCGGTCTTGATTCCTTTCCAAGTATTCTTTCTTTGCGGACCTTATTATTCTGAGTTTCCGAAAACTGAACTAACCTTTGCTCTTTTGTTCGCAGATGAAAACATTCTTGAGATGGAAGAGGGGGAACTTCCGGCGCGGAGGGTTGCGATCTCCGACCAACTTGCCAATATCCTCAATCCTATGTTTGAGGATGTTCGGTCTATGTTGGTCCGGGAACGCGCCTATCATGATCAGATCCGCGGCCTTGAAGAGAAGCTTCGCGCAGCTTATGACCCAGCCGGCGAGCTCATCCAATCACACCGAAAAGCGGAAGAGGCGAGCGGTCTCAAGATTGGCGAACTCACTCAAGCACTCCGTCGATCTGAGAAAGACGTTGAATATTATAAGGGAAAATCTGCTGCTTTGTCTGCCGAGGTTGCTGCGTTAAGGGGCGGCACTGCGAGAATGTCGATGAGACCGGGACCACCTGGCGATCACCTGGATGTGAGGCCGAGCTCCGAGATCATGGTTGTCCCCATGGAAATAGTTGACAAAGAAATGTCAAAGATTCACCGGGCTGCGATGAACGCGAACCAGGGTCTTGCTACGGCCTTCAGCTCTATCAATGAGATGCAGGACATCGCGGCCTTTGTAGGAAGAAAGAGGCCTCATTCGAAATAAACATTTGATGTTCTGCTTTCACATGATTTTGTAATATGATGAACAATTGTTGTATAACACGTTTTTAATTCCTTTTGCTTGCGATCTCCTATTCTACTGTGATGTTTTGCTATTTTGTATTGCTTGTTTGTACTATGATCTGAAATGTTGCGGTCTCTCTCTCTTGAGGTTGAAAAGATGCCAGTACTTCATTGGCTTCCTTACAGGTTTTGGCGATCCGAGAGATTTCACTGGGCGGTCTTCGAGAAAAAGTAATGATGATGAAATCATCATTCGCCAACTATAAATAGCCGCCCTTTTGGATTTTATTTTATATCTTTTGTATGCGCCCTAAGCACCGGTCACAGCGATCTCCAAGAATGGTGTCCGCTCGAGCCACTGCTTCCTTAATTTTCCTCAGAGCCGATCACAAACCTTGTCACCTTTCAAAAGAGGAATATGTTGAGTTCTTGAAGAGGCACATGATCCAGACTCAAATTGTTGTGAGACCGCCAACTGAGACCGAAGGACTCAGTTTCGGGGAGGAGAAGAAGTTTATCATCCCTATTGATCACTTTGAGTGCGGGTTGAGGATTCCTCTCCCTTGGGAGCTTTTGGAGATCATGGATTATTATGGGCTGGTGCTCGCCCAGCTGCCGCCGAACTCGATCGGTCTTATTAGTGTTTTTATAAACTACCTGAGATCGGAGAGGATAAAATTCACGATGGCGCTCTTCCGTGCGTCCTTTACTGCTAAGGTCCTGAAAGAAGGTCAAAAGAAAGAGGAATTCAAAGGGTTAATATACTTTTCTACTGAAGGATTCAAAGTTCTCAATCTTCCAAACAAGGTTCCCTTCTGGACAGAGAGGTTCCTTGTGTTCGAAGGCGATCTTGGCGGTCTCAAGAGTCGCCCTTCTCCGCGACCTGACAAGATCTTTCAGAAGAGCAAATCGATCTCAAAGGAAGAGTTAAAGATTCTGGCATTTCTGGCTGGAAAGCGCCTGGATCTCACTCATTATCTGGCGATCTGGCCTGAGATCGCTGAGATCGTTCCTGAAGAAAGTGAGTTGTTTCCAATGATCCCCCAGTATTGCTTACACGTTTTTCTTTATTTCTCTAACTTTCCATTTTCAGCATCCTTTACGATCCCAACGAAGGACCCGGTAGCACCTGCTGAAGGAGTACTTACCCAAAGGGAAAGAAGATTGAAGAGAGAAGAAAAATTTCAGACCGCTGAGACCGGTAATTCTTCTAAGACCGCTGCGGAGCCATTTCCTCTGCATGGCTATATGCGTCATCAAAAAGACTTAAAAGGCAAACCTTTACTCAAATGGGGTGCCAAAGGAAAGACCGTGAGAGTTTCTACCGATCTCCCCCTCTGGAGCGGGAAACTGACCCACCACGCTACTGCTGTGACCGCGGCCTTATACGGAAAGGACAATACGGCTGAGATTTTTGATATCGAGACCGACCTGCTTCCAGATATCTGTGCTCAAACGGCCCTTCGGAATGTCACTCTTCAGCATCATATGGGGCGAACTCTCCGAAGCGTCTTGAAGGAAAATGAAGATCTGCTGGTATTATATCTCTTACTAAATGTTTTTCCTGAACTCGTTTAGACCGCGCGATCTGATCATCTCTTTTCTTCAGCGGGCGAAGGAAATGGCCTACGACATCCATAATCCTGATTTTAAGAGAGCAATGGCGCACCACGTAAGGGAGACCGCCGAGCAAGTAATCACGGAGCTCCGAAATCGAGGCGGTCTTTCAGAGGAGTACAAAGATACAACTTTTGCTGCTCTTTTCCCTCAGGCGGCAAGAAGAATTGCTGAACAATCCTTGACTACTGAAGAGTCCGCCGACGACGAGGAAGACGTCGCGATCGAAGATGAAGACCAGCTGAGCGGCAGCCAATATGTGGAAGGCCAGGATACGAGCTCAGGAGCGGCCTCAAGCTCTGGGTCAAAAGTTCCAGGGGAGGGCTCGGAAGAATCTTCTGGAGACACTGATTCTACTTCTCTAGACGAGCGATCTCCCAAGAAATCAAAGAAGGAGTGAATTGTAATAACTTCCCTTTTTGGAGACCGAGCGGTCTTGTTATAACTGAATTTTCAGAATATATATATAAATTTGATATCTGTTGGATTTTGCCTAAGTGAATAAGTTTGTTTTGGATGCGTATATTTATTTGTTCTTCTGAATTTAAAATTGGCATTCGATCTCAATGCCTCGAGTTTATCATAATTTTATATCAATCATTTAAAAAACTTGAGCGATCTCTTGGAAAAAACACCAAAGACTTTTAAAAGAAACTGATTCTGCATAAACACAAATTACTCTGCGGTCTCGAGACAACCAGATCGCTGAAAGAAATTCTACCACTTATCTATGATTAGAAAATAACCAACTTATTCACAATAGTCACGCGGTCTCATATTACACAGGTCGCGATATATGAAAACTATATCTTGAATATGATTTGAACTTTATTGAACTCTGGATGATCGGCGCCTAAATGACAGGAAATCCATTTGACGGCCCCTTGATAACCAAGATTGTGAAAAGAATACCCCTTCATAAATCTCCAGATCAGCGATCATATTTTATTCAGACCGCCCTTTCTGAAGAAAAAACCCAACTCGACGGGAAACAAAGCATCATGCCTACTCCATGTAACTTTGAATAACAGGGAATATCGGAATTTCGATCTTACTGAGACCGGGCCGAACTCCATCAAGCTGGCATAGGAGATTCCCAAATAGCGACCTCAATTATCCTGAAAAAATTTCATCCGACGATCATAAAAGCCATCGCTCTTTGTAAAAGAGAAGAACATGCGGTCTCATAAACTGCTGACCGCCCGATCCCAATACAAAGGAATGAATAAGACCTTTATGGTAAAAATAGAGGGATGGATCTTGAAAATGACCCAAAGGGATGGTGTGGTCATGCCGCGGAGGCTATACCGACACTCCTTTTCTTAAAGGATTGCTGAGTTTGTTGCAAATTTGCCAATCCAAGGTTCAGGTGACGGTCATAGATGTTTCTTGCCGCCCCTTACCTAACCACGCTTCAACGAGTATTCGAGAGTTACAAACCAAAATGATCGGTAGGGCAGGTGTGGTCATGCCGCGGAGGCTACACCGACATTGCTTTCCCTGAAGGATCATTAAGATTGTAACAATGTCCTTTTCAATGCATGACAGAGCTGAGCCAGCCACCTAGACCTCCTTAAAACGCTGAGGTGTGCCAGATGTCAGCAAGGACCCGGTATCCTAAACTTCCACCGCTCGAGCTTGGCGAGCTACTGCTACACAGATTCGAAATCTCCCCGACATCTGTGGTCCTGGCAGAATTACACGTCGAGCTAACAAGTCAAGGGGGGAAGATAGTAGGATCCGTCGATATCTCACTTGACAGGTTTTTGGTTTTTCAAAAATCAACTTATTTTTAAGACTTGCCATCCATTACTTACATTACGAATGCTTTGGTGATACCTGTGTGATGTTTAAGAAAAGAAAAGAGTTAGGAATAAAGAATGAGTGAATTAGATACGAACATTTAAGAGAAGAAAAGTTTAAGATCATCCCCGCTCCAGGAATGAGGCAACTCTTCTCCTTCATAAGTTTGGAGATGGTAAGCACCGTTTTTAAGCACATTCTTTACCACGAACGGCCCTGCCCAATTCGGATTAAGCTTTCCAACTGAACCAGCCCTTGCTGCTGCATCTACTTTCTTCAAGACTAGATCTCCAACAGCGAATTCTTTGGTTCTTACATTTTTATTGAACAACCTTGCCATTCTTCTTTTCACCTCTTCCTGTCTAATGATTGCAGTGTCTCTTAATTCCTCAATTAAATCAAGGCTGCATTTTAACTCTTCATCATTTTCTTCCATCCACTCGATTTGATTTTGTTGTGACAATAATACTCTTGGGCTTTTCACTTCAAATTCTACCGGAATAAGGGCTTCGGAACCGTGTGATAGTTTGAACGGAGTTTCCCCAGTAGCAGAACTCGGAGTCGTCCTCAAGGCCCATAAGACGGAAGGTAGTTGTTCTGCCCAGTTGCCTCTAACGTTTTCTACCTTCTTTTTCAAGAGATTTATGATGAGTTTGTTGGCGGCCTCTACCTGCCCATTGCTTCTAGGATGATGTACGGAAGCGAAACGTAACTCAATGCATATTTGCTTGCAGAAACTAATAAGAGTTGAATTGTTGAATTGAGAACCATTATCCGTGATGATTGCCATTGGGATCCCGTGTCGACATACTATCTCTCCCCAAATAAAGTTTTTCACGGCTTGAGTGGTAATTTTAGCCAATGCCTTTGCCTCTATCCATTTGCTGAAGTAGTCGATCATAACTATTATATATCGACGTTGCCCGCTTGCCATAGGAAAAGGCCCAATCAAATCCATTCCCCAAACTGCAAATGGCCATGGAGTTGCTATTGACTTGAGCTGTTGAGCCGGCTGATTTTGGAGAGGAGCAAACTTCTGGCACTTTACACATTTCTTAGCAAATTTTTCCGCATCTTTCCTCATTTGAGGCCAAAAATAACCTTGCCTTAGAATTCTTTTTTCCAATGTCCTGGCTCCGGAGTGACTTCCACATTCTCCAGAATGGACCTCCTGAAGTACCACTGGAGTCTCCTCCTTCGAAACACACCGTGCTAGTGGTGAAAGGAAAGTTCTCCTATAGAGCACTCCTGCAACAAGATAATAGTTAGCCGCTTTCCGTTTAAACCTTTTCCTATCCTTTATTGAAGAATTGAGCTCTCCAGTTGAAAGATAAAGAACAAACGGATCCATCCAAGAATGATGCTGATCAATCTCCATGACCTCTCCTTCCTCAATTGCCGGGCGAAACAACTCCGAAGTTGTTCCCCCTGAAAGAAGCCCAAATTTTGCCAACTCATCTGCTTCCACGTTTTCACCTCTTGGGATATGATTGATAGTAAAGCTTTTGAACTTCCCAACCTCAATTTTTACCAGAGTCAAATACTGCTTCAAGATACTATCTCTCGTCTCGAAAGTCCCATTTACTTGAGAAGCCATCACCAAAGAATCTGTGAAAACTTCGACATCATCAATCCCCAGTTCCCTGGCAAACTTGAGACCGGCTAGCAAAGCCTCATATTCCGCTTGATTGTTTGTTACTTGAAAATAGAACTTCAGTGCTTGATCCAGCCTTACTCCATTTGGGCTGATTAGGACAACTCCTGCCCCGGAAGAATTTTTCCCTGAGGCTCCATCCACGAAGATTTTCCAGGCAAGGGGTACTCCGACCCCCTTCTGCGACTCAACTTCTTTAGCATCCACCATGAAGTCTGCTAAGACTTGAGCTTTGATTGCTATTCTTGGAACATAAGATATGTCAAACTCACTGAGCTCAATCGCCCACTTTGCCAATCTGCCTGAATGCTCCGGCCTCTCCAAGACACTCTTCAATGGAAGATCAGTAACGACTAAAATTGAGTGAGCTTGAAAATACGGCCTTAGTCTTCTTGCTGAAGTTATAAGCATTAAAGCCAACTTTTCGAGAATAGGATAACGAGTCTCTGCATTCTTCAGGATTCGACTCACGTAATAGACCGGAAATTGTTTCTTTTTCTCCTCTCGAACCAGGACAGAGCTTATGGCGTCGGCTCTGACTCCTAAATATAGAAATAGGTTTTCCCCCTCTCGCGGGCTTTGAAACAAAGGAGTTGATGTCAATTGCTTCTTCAGCTGAGTGAAAGCATCATCACATTCCTTTGTCCACTCGAACCTACTCCCTCCTCGAAGGGTTTTAAAGAAAGGCGCATTCTTATCCCCTGAACGGGAGATAAAGCGACTTAAGCCCGCCATCCTTCCTCCCAACTGCTGAATTTCTTTTGGGGATTTGGGAGGTGGCATTTCCAGAATAGCTTTCACTTTGTCAGGATTGGGTTCCAACCCTTCTGGAGTAAGGAGATGACCCAGGAATTTTCCTTTACTTGCCCCGAAAACGCACTTCAACGGGTTCAACCTCATATTGAAAGTTCGAAGGGTTGCAAAGGTTTCCGAGAGGTCTCTAAGATGAGAAGAGAATAGTTTACTTTTTATCAAGAGACCATCAACATATACCTCGAGGTTTCTTCCTTTTTGACTTCTGAACACTGTATCCATCATTTTCTGATAGGTCGCTCCAGCATTCTTTAGCCCGAAAGGCATTACGAGATAACAAAAGCAACCATCATTTGTGATGAATGAAGTATGGGGAATATCTGGTTTATGCATCCTGATTTGATGATAACCTGAAAACGCATCTAAAAAACTCATAAACGAATAACCTACCGCAGAATCTACTAAGGAATCTATCCGAGGCAAGGGGTAGCAATCCTTGGGGCAAGCTTTATTGAGTTTAGTAAAGTCGATACACATCCTCCACTTTCCCCCTGGCTTTGTTACCATTACAACGTTTGACACCCACTCAGGATATTGGATCGGTTTGATGAACTTTGCCCTCAGGAGCTTCTCCACTTCCTCACGGATAGGCTGAGCCAGGGTGGTTGCAACAGTCCTCTTCTTCTGCTGGATTGGGATGACGTTTGGGCTGATGTTGAGGTGATGGCAAGCAACATCTGGATTCACCCCAGGCATGTCGTCTGCCGACCAAGCGAAGTTATCTAAATTTTGCAGAAGACAAGAGATGAGCTGGCCCTTGTCAGCTTCAGATAATTCAGCGTTGATGGAGAGGCTCTTGCCCTCATCTCCCTCGCTGATTTGGACCTTCTGAGTTGCTTGGGCAGGTTCCAAGCGAACTCCTTCTCTTGCATCCTCCTCAATTTCTTTTGCAACTGGAACTCGTTCAGGAGCTTCGACTAATTCAGCCATCATGATTTCTTGAGGAGGGGATACGATCATGTTGACCGTCTTTACATAGCATTCCCTGGCCTTCCTTGGGTCGCTCCTGATTCGGTGTTGTTTGCCGTTCAAGGCGAACTTCACCGCTTGATGGTAGGTAGAGACGATGGCTTGATAGGCATTTAGGAAGGGTCTACCAAAGATGGCGTTGTAGCTACTGGGAGCATCAACGACTATGAATTTGACCAACTTCACTATCCCTCCCAGAACCACAGAAAGGGCGACGAGTCCTTCCACCTCTTTCTTTTCTCCTGAAAAACCATAGAGAGGGCCTTCAGTTGAAAGGAGGGTTTTACCTGTTTTTAACGCCTCAAAGGCAGGCTTGAAAAGCACATTGACTGAGCTCCCCGTATCTATTAGAATTTTTTCCACTGTATAATTTTCGATTACAGCTTTGATGATGACTACATCATCAAAGGGATTAGCGGTCTGCGGAAGATCTTCATCTCCAAAAGTGACCGTCCCTCGAACCGGAGCCGAAGAGGTAGCAGCAACCTCTGACTGGTAAACCCTCTTCAGACTTGCCTTTCTCGAGGACTCCGGCCCTGCACCCCCATGGATGCAGAATAGGTTGCCCAAGGCACCTTCATCATTAGCGTCCACGCATTCACTAGGAAAACCGATGTTGCCCAGATGGCCAACATCATCTACTTCTTCGCACTCCCAGTGAACTTCTGCTACCTCCTTGGCCTTGGAGGTTGAAGCTTTGGCAGAGTCATTCTTTTGAATGAGATCGCGGAGCTTTCCCTCCTTCAATAGCTTCTCTAAAAATAGGCGGAGAGCTCTACAATCCTCTGTCAAATGCCCCCTATCTCTGTGATACTCACAGTAGAGAGTGGGGTTTCTGGTTTTTGGGTCTGAATTCAGCGGAGCTGGCCTCTTAAAAAAGGGCTGCTTCTGAAGGATTTGAAGCACTTCATTCATAGGAACACCAAAGTCTGTGAAGGACTCTTGGGATTCATTGTAAAATGAAGGAACGGGTAGAATAGGAGGTTGAGCATACTGGATCTGGTGGATGGGGGTTACTTGCGGAGCAGGAGTAGCGGGGGTTCGAAGAAATGAATTTTGAGGTGGGAAAGATTGATTACCTCGGTTGAAGCGGTTGTTTCGGTAATTCTTACCTCTCGGGGCCGGAGGTGGAAGCTCTTGCCGAGGTTTGAGGAAGATGCCGCAGGATAGAATCCTGCAGAGCCTTTCTGAGTGGCTCTGTTGGTTAGGTTGCTAACATAGGTGGGGTTGTTGATCTCCCCTTCTATGTAGCGATTGGCAATGCTGATCAGCTCCTGATAGGAGCCAGGTTCCTTGGTTGTGACTTTAAACTTCAGAGGACCCTCTTGCAGGCCGCTGATCAAAGCCACCATATAGAGCTCGGGATCCATGTCTCTGACTCCCAAGATCTCCTTCTGAAAGCGATCAACGAAATCGCTGCAGTCTCGTTGTCCCCTTGCTTAATTTTGAAGAGGGTCGCAGGACCACTCTTCCTTTTCTTTGCGGTGGCGAACCTCAGGAGGAGCTCTTGCCTCAAGGCGGCAAAGCTCGGGATAGACTGACTTGGCAGCTTATAGAACCATTCCATGGCTGACCCATCGAAGGAGGTAACCATCAGCTTGCACCTCACTCCATCTGAAATGGTCCTGAGGGCAACGGCAGACTCGAAGGCTTGGAGATGACACATCGGGTCGGTCTCTCCTGTATACACAGGAAGACGGGGTTCTCTGAATCCATGAGGAATTGGATCCCAACGAATCTCATCAGTAAAGGGGGAAGGCTCCCCAAAAACAGAAAGTCCTGGAGGAAGAAAAGGAACTGGAGGATCTTGAGGGTAAGCAAATCCTTCTTCAAAATTCAAGGTCTGAGCCGGAGGCCCCTGGGCTGCGGCTCGGAAAGAATTTCGACGGGCGGCAAACTCCTCATGCTGAGATCGCTGAGGAGCTGCGGGCTGGAAAACGGGATGATCGCTAGGGTGACCGCTTGCCCTGCGGTCAGGGGTAGCGATCTGAGGGGATTGAGGAAGGATCTTCTGGGAGATCGCGGCCAGAACCTGGTTCATGGCCTCGATCTGCTTCGCGGACTCCTGCTGAGTCCGGACAACTTCCTGCCGATCTCGAGCGGCCTCTTGCTGAGACCGCGCGATCTCTAGCTGAACAGCGGCAGCGTCCTGCCTGGCTCGGGCGGCCTCGCGGAGAGCCTGCTCAACGCGAAGCTCGAAGCGGCGCTCCATCGCTTCTAACGGATTGTGATCGGAAGGGGGAACACTGGGAGATCGCAAAGGACGACCTCTACGGCGATCAGCCATCTCGAAAGTCTGAATTTCACCTAACACTTCGAATCTGAAGGTCGCGTGTTCGTTCTGTTGGTGCCAAAAATGGTACCTCCAAAATTCACACTAAAGGGGGATGGGAGAAAACTGCGAAGTGTAGGTTACTGAGACAGAAGATGCTGAGACAAAAGGAAAACGATCACGAAAAAGGCGATCACAAAAAAGTGAGACCGCTTACACAGGTTGTAAGATGGAGCCCCGGAGCCAAAAGTCCTTTTTCTGGTACCCCTACCCCTCTATTTATAGACGAGGGGGCTGCCCAAACGGGCAGAACTGAAAACTACGGGCTGCCCGGGATACAGGAGAGCCAGGGCAGGGAAATGGGAAACAAATAACAAAGAAAACAAAAAACGATCAGACCGCTTAAGCCGGCGGTCTCACACTGCTCTGACCGCTCGGCACTTAGAAAATTCCAGTCGAGGAGGCAGCTGGCGATCTGGGCGGTCACCGAAACTGAGACCGCTTAGACCGAAAAAATTAACCAGCAAGAGGAGGTCGCGGGCTTTCCGGACAAACACCAGTACAACTGAATTTTTTTGAAGAGAGATTCTAAAAACTCTTTTACACAATTGAAGTTGAAATAAGAATGAGAAGAAGAATTAGAAGAAACAATTAAAACAAGAAAGAATCTTCTTCCTAGCAAGAAGATTAGAAGCACAAGAATAGTGAATGTAATCTCTCTTCTATAGTGAGAAGGAGATTGTAGGCTTTTCTCTCTTTTGTGAGAGCTTTCAGAATTTGCAGCAGAATGGCTTTAGAAGGAGGGGAAGATGAAGGCTTTTTCTTTGCTGCATCACACTATCTCTTTTCTCAGCTTTCTCACTCTTCACTTGGGAGCTCTTCCTCTTTTTCAAATGTATATGGTGGATCACTAGTCATTATTCTCTGCCGACCTCCTCTTTATTTATAGCTCTGTTTCAAAAGATGTTGCTAAAGTGGAATAATCAATCAGCAATTAGAGAGAAAAAGGTTCCATAATAATTAAATTTGTAGAAGGAAAGAATTCATTCTGATTTCAAATAATATCCATAATAATCTTAATCAAATTAGCCAAAAAATCAAATAGAAGGAAAGACTGATTCAGAACGGTTATAAAAGAATAATATCATTCCATAAAAATCAGATCTACAGAAAGAAAGAAAGAGATCTGGCGGGTTTTTGAATTTCTTATAGAAATCGACGTGCATCGATTACTATTCGACGTAAACGTCGATTTCATCCTGGCTGGACGTCGAGAGGAGAATAAGGAAGGTGCGTCGACTAAGGTGCGTTGACTTTATTAAATGCGTCGACTAGAAGTCAGAGGTACGTCGACAAAGATTACGTCAAATTCTTCTTAGAGTAACTTCGACTCATTTTGAGAGAAACGTCGACTACATTTCGACGTTGCGTCGAATACTATTCGACGCATATTTACTTAGCCTAATTTTTCATTCTTTGAATTTATATTCTACTCAATTCTAGGGGTTAAGATAAATCATTTCCCCAACAATCTCCCCCTATTTGTCTTAACCCTATTTAGAGAGAAATTGTATCAGCTTTTAATCAACACAACAAAGCATTTATATAGAGAAGAAATATGCTAAGTAATCAGAAGAAGGGAGAAATCATATAAACAGACTTTATAATAAGTATTTAAGCATGGAAAGAAAAAAATATAGATTGTATCAATATTATTCAACACATCATTCAGGAGGGGTTGGAGGAGTTTTTCTTTTCCTAGTGAATACTACTGTTTTTGGAGAGGTGGGTTGCTCCTTCTCAGTAAAAGGTGGTTTACTCAGCTCCCCCTGAGTCACAGCAGTTTGCTTCCCCCTGAGATGGAACTTCCTTTTCTTCTACATTTACCTTTTCAGTTTCTTTCTCAGCTCCAGCTTCAGTATTTGGCTCCCCCTGAGCTTCAGCTTCTTTTTCTTTCTCTCCTATAGCTTCTTCAGTATCAGTTTCCTTTTCAACTTCTTTCTCTACTCTGCTAGCCTCCCATTGAAGGAGAACTACTTGTTGGGCAGCTTCTCTTGCTATAGAGAGTATACCTGTTATCTGTTCTTCAGTATGTAGCTCAGGTACCACTTCATTCCCAATGGTCTTGAGTAGATCAGTTTTTGAAGTAGGAAGGGACTTTTGAGAGAGAGATTTGTGACTTGAGGACTGCTCTTCATCTAATTTCTCCCCCTTCTTGACCTTCTTAGCCAAGGAGGTTAAGAAAGACTTGGTCACTTTAGAGGAAGAGACAGAGGTCTTCAAGCTTTGCACAGAGGCATTTACCCCATCTATTTGGGTTTGCATGTGCATGATGGAGGAGTGAATTTGAGAGCAGTGTCCATCCAACATGTCCTGAAATTTTTGGTATGCTGACTGGATACACTGGGTGATGAGGTTTTCAGTGGATGGAGTGGTTCATGTTGTGTTGGAGGAGGAGGAGACAATGGAGGAGGAGGTGTGTGTGATGAAGGTGGAGAGAGGACTGTATCATTTTGATGAGGTGTATTTGATGGAGGAGGTGGAGGAATAGAGGAGGGTTGAGCAGGTGATTGAGTTGGTATTTGTGAAGGTGTGGATGATGGTGGTACCGAAGAGATGTCTGTATGAGGAGGAGGAGGAGGTGAAGATGGAGGAGCAGGAGAGTTAGGAGGAGATGGAGTCTATACAACCCCGATATTCGCCGAGTACTCCCAAGGATCCGGGGGAGGCAGTTTGGTAGCCTCAAACCACGCAGAAAGAGCGGCAGGGGTGGAGAGGGGGAGGGGGTCTCGCCCCCCCTCTCGCCCAAGAGGTTCGGGCGGAGAGGGGGAGGGTGTCTCGCCCCCCCCCCCCCCTCTCGCCCAAGAGGTTTGGCCGGAGAGGGGGAGGGGGTCTCGCCCCCCCTCTCGCCCAAGAGGTTCGGGCGGAGAGGGGGAGGGGGTCTTGCCCCCCTCTCGCCCAAGAGGTTCCGGCGGAGAGGGGGAGGGGGTCTCGCCCCCCCTCTCGCCCAAGAGGTTGGGGCGGAGAGGGGGAGGGGGTCTCGCCCCCCCCCCCCCCCCCCCCCCCCCCCCCCCCCCCCCCCCCCCCTCTCGCCCAGGGGAGGCCCCCCCCCCTCATCCAGTTTAGCTATTCATAGTCCAGTTCTGGCTATTCACAGTCCGGTGGTCTACGCTTAGCATTTCAGAACAGCGGGATTCGGCTATCCGCAGCCCAATTCAGGGGTATTTCGATAATCTGGCAGACCAGTTTTTGACTATTTGCAGCCCAACTTTAAAAATCCTATAAATAGGACCAAGGGGGCACCATTTGGAGAGATATCTCATCCTAGGCTAGCTCTCTCCTTCCCTCTCTCCCTCCCCAAGTCTCTCTAGTGGGTGAGGAGAGGCTCTAGTGGTGCCCAAGCTTAGTAGTGGCTTGGGAGGGGAAGTTCCAAGGGGACTTCCGGGTATGTGGCGGGACCTCCCCACTAAGCCCTTGGTCCAATTTTAGTTCCAACACCTTCAACCTAGAGCTCTCCCTTGGGGGGAGTAAGGGTTGGTCGCGCCCCTCAGCCTCGCTGAGGGCCCCAAACTCCACAGAGACCGAGTTGTTGGTTTCAACATTTTGGTGCGGTGAGCGTGGAGTGTGACCGATTCAAGAAAGCCTCAAGCTGAGCTCCATGGACGGAGGTGGAGGAAGTTCCGACCCAGGTCACTCGCAGCCCCCGGTGGCTGGGGTGATGTTGGAGATGTTCAAAAAATTTAGGCAAGATGTCCTGCAGACCTTGCAGGTGGCTTTCGCCTCGATAGGCGATGACATGAGAGGAAGTGGTCCGGAGGTCTCGTCCCGACAGGAGGATAAGATCCCTCTCAACCAACCAACCAGAGAGGAGGTGCCAGGAGGGGGGGACTGGGGAGGCGCCAGGCCCCCATTCGCCCAGCTCCAGGGGAGCGAGTGGGGAGGTCCCATACCCCCACTCGCCCAACCCTAGGAGGGCGAGCTCAGGAGGGGGGCACCCTCCCAGCTCGCCCCGCCCCAGCTCGCACAGCCCCCAAGGGGGGCGAGCATAGGAAGTCCTTTATGCGAAGTGATCCTCTTGGCCCCGGTCCCAGAGGGGTTCGGAAGGATGGAGATGTCTCACTACTCCGGCAAGGATGACCCCGTCCTGCACCTGCAGTGGTTTGAGGACATGGTCTCCATTAGGCCCATGATGGACGCGTTCAAGTGTCGGCTCTTCGCCGTCACCCTCAAAGAGAAATCCAGGGAGTGATTCCACCAGCTCCATACAGGATCCATCTATGATTTCGAAGACTTGCGCCGAGGCTTCCTGTTACGCATCTCGACGTTAAGGAAGAGGAAGAAAGATGCCGAAGCACTTTTCAAGGTCAAGCAAGAACCAGAGGAGTCGCTGGCTCACTATCTGGAACGGTTCAGGGAGGAGGTTCTCCTTGTCCAAGAATTGCCCGGGTACACCCTCAAGCTCGCCTTCACGGTGGGGCTGCGGGAGGTTTTCTTCAAAATGGACCTCAAGAGAAGAGCTCCCGTGTCCTTTGAGGAGCTGATGGAAAGGGCGGCCGAGGAAGTTGAAAGTGAGGAGGCCAACCCGGAGTTCACAAGAAGGCTGGCCAAGCTGAGTGAGGCAGAGGCAAGGCAGCAGGGGGGGAGAGTAAAGGCCCCCAAGAGGAAGTTCGACCAGGAGGAGGACAACTTCCAGCAAGAAGAGACTGACCTCCCAGGGTGGAGGCATGAGTCGAAGGCGCCCTCTCCACCACCCCAGCAAACCATGGCAATCGGTTGGGGAAGAAGGAGGAGAGCCAGGAAAGCGGAAAGAAGAGGAAAAAGAAGGGATGCGGCTAAGTTGCCCTACTGTGACTTCCACGAGGAGGAGGGTCACGCGACATCCACCTGCCCTGAGTTCTTGGAACTGAAGGAGGCAAGGAGTCCAAGGCAGCAACCTCAACAACCAGAGGAGGTCGAGGAAGACCAGACTTGGGAGTAAGAGACCAAGTGGGTTTTCATGCTTAGTTTTTATTTCTACCCCTAAGTCCATGTAATGTTATGTTTTGTTTCCGTACCTAGTTTTCTCGCATGTATTAGGGAGGGTTAATACGATGGCAGGATGTTTCAAAAGTACTTAGCCTCGATGCTGGCCCGCTGACCAGGCTCCCACCTAGCTGGCAGGGCCGGGAACCGCTCGATGGCATGATGTTTCAAAAGTACTTAGCCTCGATGCTGGCCCGCTGACCAGGCTCCCACCTAGCTGGCAGGGCCGGGAACTGCTCGATGGCAGGATGTTTCAAAAGTACTTAGCCTCGATGCTGGCCCGCTGACCAGGCTCCCACCTAGCTGGCAGGGCAGGGAACCGCTCGATGGCAGGATGTTTCAAAAGTACTTAGCCTCGATGCTGGCCCGCTGACCAGGCTCCCACCTAGCTGGCAGGGCCGGAAATCGCTCGATGGCATGATGTTTCAAAAGTACTTAGCCTCGATGCTGGCCCGCTGACCAGGCTCCCACCTAGCTGGCAGGGCTGGGAACCGCTCGATGGCAGGATGTTTCAAAAGTACTTAGCCTCAATGCTGGCCCGCTGACCAGGCTCCCAACTAGCTGGCAGGGCCGGGAACCGCTTGATGGCATGATGTTTCAAAAGTACTTAGCCTCGATGCTAGCCCACTGACCAGGCTCCCACCTAGCTGGCAGGGCCGGGAACCGCTCGATGGCAGGATGTTTCAATAGTACTTAGCCTCGACGCTGGCCCGCTGACCAGGCTCCCACTGAGCTGGCAGGGCCGGGAACCGCTCGATGGCCATAGTGTTTTTCCCCCGAGGTGGCTACGCTAGCCGGGCTCTCACTAGCCGGCAGGGTAGGAAGGCCCCTCGGGGAGGTTAAGTGTTTTTTCCCCCGAGGTGGCTCCGCTAGCTGGGCTCTCACTAGCCGGCAGGGTAGGAAGGCCCCTCGGGGATGTTAAGTGTTTTTCCCCCGAGGTGGCTCCGCTAGCCGGGCTCTCACTAGCCGGGAGGGTAGGAAGGCCCCTCGGGGAGGTTAAGTGTTTTTTTCCCCCGAGGTAGCTCCGCTAGCCGGTCTCTCACTAGTCGGCAAGGTTGAGGGACCCCTCGGGGAGGTTATGTATTTTCCGAGATATCACCGATAATTGGGTTCCCAGCGATACTCGTCGAATATGTAGGGTTGGACATTTCTTTCTGAGCGTGAGCACCGATCGAAAAGACGGGGATTGTTCATTAATAGTAATTATATGTGTTTTTCTGTATAGTTTTTAGTGTATTTTTGCTTAGAATTATAAATAATCTATGTAATTAAATAAATAAATTGTTTGTTTTTGTTATTTTAAACTTTTAACTAAGTTTTATTTTAATTTAATAAACTTTCTGTCTTTTTGTTAAGACACGCCCTTGGACACGCCCGTGTCCAAGGGCGTGTTCACTAATCCCTAACATTTTCTTCTCTCTGTTCTTTTTCCAGCTCAAGCATCAAGTCACGCCCTCGGTCACGCCCGTGACCGAAGCCGTGTACTTGGTCACGCCCGTGTTGGATATCCATCCCAAATTCCAGCCACTTGAAGCATTTCATCCAAAAAGTCAAAGTCACGGCCGTGACATTTCAGCCACGCCCGTGACATTTCAGACACGCCCGTGACCCATCAATTCCTTCCAGAAGAACAAAGGACACGCCATGTGTCACGCCCAATTCAAGCTCCATCCAACCGACCTAGGTCACACCCGTGACCGAGGCCGTGTACTTGGTCACGCCCGTGTACTTCCAAAGTCGCCGTTCAAGCCTTCCAGATGCCTGCCTGGATCCAGCTATTCTGGCTATTCGCACCCCAAGCCGTACACGCCCTCAGACACGCCCGTGTCCGAGGGCGTGTAATTCCAAAATTTTTCCTATAAATAGCCAGATTCAGCTGAGTGTGGCGGATCAGAATTTTGAGACCTCTTCTTAAGATTGTGGACCAATTTTTGTTGTTTTCATGTTTTAACTCTCTTTTTGCATTTTCTCTCTCTTGCTTTGTAACCTCTTTATGATGGAAATGAAATAGATTTGCTTCTTTGTAATTCTCTTATCTTTGTTTTGGTTAAAGTGTGTGTGTGTTCTCTCTTTTTTCTTCTTTCTTTCTCTTTTTTTTTTAGTTTTTGTAATTTTTGTTATTATAATTAGTTGTCCATTTTAATTTGTGTGTGTGTGTGTGTATGAGGCTAATTTCCATGTTTTTAGCTTTTTTGTAATTTTTAGATGGTTTCATAATTTGTGTGTGTGAGTGTATGAGTTTAGGTTAATTTCTCTCTTTTTTGTATTTTAATTTTTCTTTTTAGTTTTTTTAGTGCTTTTGTAGTTTTTATTAAAGTAAGTGTGTGTGTGTATGCTAGTATAGATTTTGTTTTATTTTAACTTAGATTTCATTTTTAGTAAGGGTGTGTTAGTGTAGGAGAATAGATTTTATTTTCTTTTAACTTAGTTTCATTTATGTTGTGTGTGTGAGTGTATGAGTTAATTTTTGTTTTCTTTAACTTAGTTTTCAATTAAAGTAAGTGTGTGTGTGTGTGTGTGTGTGTGTGTGCTAGTATAGATTTTTGTTTTCTTTTAACTTAGATTTCATTTCAAGTAAGGGTGTGTGTGTGTAGGAGGATAAATTTTGAGCCTTTTTTGTAATTCAATAGCTTTTATTTCTGTCACGCATTTATTTCCCGCCTATCCATTTGGATAGGACTTGTAATGCATTTATTTCCCGCCTATCCATTTGGATAGGACTTGTCACGCATTTATTTCCTGCCTATCCATTTGGATAGGACTCGCTCACGCATTTATTTCCCCACTACCTATTTGGGTAGGGATTGCATTTCTTTAATTTCTGCAATTTACCGCTTTTATTTTAATTTCGTAGAGTGTGTGCGTTTTCAATTAGTGCGTCTTTTGTTTTTAATATAATTGCTTTTTGCTAATTCCGCTAACCGCTCAATCACTTAAAATCGTCGTAGTTATCATTATCGCTTTATAAAACTCTAAAAAAAAATCTAAGCAAAACTACTTTCTAAATTAACGTTTTCGTGCTTTCTCGCTTTTTATCGCAATTATCGTTAAACGCACGCCAACCTTAATTTTTGTCATTAATTTTTCTATAAAATTATAAAAATCAATTCAAAACTCTTTTCGATAAAATAATAGCGCGCTCCTAAGAAGTAGAAATAATCGATACGACTTTGGAAAAATACGACCTTGATATTTCAAAAGAAATATCCTATACTACTATCGATAAGGTCCACTTGCCTTTATTGATTTTAGTCCGGATAATTATATAAACCCAAAAGCTTTCTCTCAAAAGCAAAAATTAAAACTCTCTTTTAAGAACAATTAGAAAATTGTTGCAACAAACCTTTGGTTGTTGCAACTAGCTCAAGGTAAAAGGAGTTTTAAAACTATCATTTACAAAGTTGTTGCAACAACTCACAAAATTGTTGCAACGACATATTCAAAAAGCTTTCAACTTTCATTTCAAACATAAGCCTTTCAAATCCCCTACTTAGCTTTTGGCGACGCGGCCAAAGAGTAATCCTTGATATTTCGAAAGAGGAAAAGGCCGTTACTTCTATCTTTCGATAGGATAACGGGTAATTCCTCGAAGTAGAATTACTCGTCGGACTCTTCGAAAACGTCCGCCTAAGGTTAAAGTTTAAAGAAAGAAAGAGCTTTTCTAAAAAGATAAATTTTAGCGTATCAAGTATTTGGCGCCGTTGCCGGGGACTTGTGTCGTTATTTTGAAATAGGAAATGCTATTAATTTTATCTTATATTTCACCTCTCTATCAATTATATATTTTACTTTCATCTTAAAAACAAAAAAAAAAATTAATTAAGAAAGAAAAAAAAAACCTATCTAAGAAAAAGGAAAATCCAAAATTTTCAAAAAAAAAAAAAAATATAAAGATATATCTCCTTTATTTTTACCACCTCTTATAAACTCATATTTGTAAAAATTTAAAAACTTTTGCAATTATAAAACTTTTGCTTATATATTTACAAACATACATCTATATGTTCATATAAAACCAAAAAAACAAAACCTTAAAAATCATCCAAAAAAAAAATATATATATATAGCGATATTTTCTCCTTACGAAAAGAAAATCAAAAAAATATATTTTCCCCCTCTTTCTTTCTTTCCTTCTTTTTCTTCCTTGTAAAAATATTTCCAAAACAAAAACATCAAAAAATCTATAAAAAGAAAAAAAAACTCTTTCTTCCAAAAAAATTAATTAAAGAATAGTGTATGACTCGAGGAGAATCTTCGGATAATCCAATTTTACCTTTTGATCCCGAAATCGAGCGCACGCTTCTCGAGCGCCGCCGATCTCGTAATCAAAATCTACAAATAGATCCCGAAGAATCCGTCGGCGATATACATTTAGGCGTGATGGGCGATCCTAATCTAAATGCGGCCCCACAGCGGACCGTGTCCTATTATGCTAGGCCAAATTTAGAGGATACAGGATTGAGCGTCACCCGCCTCGCGGTAGCTAATAATAATTTCGAAATCAAATCCAGTATAATTCAAATGGTACAACAGTCGATTCAGTTCGACGGTTTGCCAGATGAGGACCCAAACCAACACCTTAATAATTTTTTAGAAATTTGCGACACCTTCAAGATTAATGGCGTCAGCGATGACGCCATTCGCTTGCGCTTATTTCCCTTTGCCCTGCGGACAAAGGCGAAATCGTGGTTGACTTCTCTTCCGAGAGGGTCCATAACCACGTGGGCCGAATTGACGGAGAATATTCTAACTAAATATTTTCCTCCGTCAAAAACCGCTAAATTACGCACCGATATCGCATCCTTCATTCAATTCGATTCCGAGTCTCTCTACGATACTTGGGAACGTTTTAAAGAATATTTGCGTAGGTGTCGTCATCACGCGCTACCAACTTGGCTTCAGGTACAAACGTTCTATAACGGCTTGAATTTCTCAATGAGACAGATGATCGACGCAGCCGCCGGGGGAACGTTAAACAACAAAACCCCGGAGGCCGCTCAAGCTCTGATCGAAGAAATGGCCATGAACGCGTACCAATGGAATGTGCCAAGGTCGCGTCCTCCTAAACGGGCTGGTATTTTCGAAGTGGATGCCACTACTCGCTTAGCCTCGCAGGTAGAGCGGCTAAGTAAGCAAGTGGCGGAGATGACTGCTTCCTCCTCCACTCCCGCTTGGGCTAATAATCCTAATAATAATAATAATAATTTTAATAATCCAAATAATAATAATAATAATTTTAATAATCTTAATAGTAATAATCTTAATAATAATATTAATAATAACAATAATTTAAGCGAGGAATCGGTGGATTACGTGGGCAATCAAGTGCGGGCGCCCTTCAACCCATATAGTAATAACTATAACCCGGGTTGGAGGAGCCACCCGAACTTCTCCTGGAGAAACCCTAATAATGCGCAACGCCCTCCACCTGCGATCCCGCAAGGATTTCCGCATGGATATCCCCAAGGATTTCAACAGGGTTTTGCGCCTCCTCCTCCAAAACCTTCTCTGCTCGAGGAGATTTTTGCAAAATACATGGCTTCCAATGACCCAAATATCCGGAATATAACCGGATCGCTAAAAAATTTAGAAATGCAGGTTGGACAGCTTGCAAAAATGGTCTCCGAGCGGCCACTTGGAGCACTACCTGGGAACTCGGAGCAGAACCCGCATGAAAATGCCCACGCCATTACCCTTCGCAGCGGCAAGGAGGTCGACTCCCCATTGCGGGTTGAGCATCAGGTAACTGTTTCGCCTCCGACCCCTGCACCCTCGTCTTTTATTTTAGTAGATACGGAAAAAATATTAGCGTCGGGCGTCTCGAGCCCGCAAATTCCGTACCACGCAAAATTTAATAAAGAGAAGGAGGATGAACATTACAAAAAGTTTTTACAAATATTTAAACAAATTCAAATTAACGTCCCCTTCTGCGAGGCACTCTCTCAGATGCCGAAATACGCGAAATACCTTAAGGAGCTCCTTTCTAATAAAAAGAAGCTCGAGGGTATTTCGCGTGTTTCCTTAAATGCGGAATGCTCGGCGGTCCTTCTTAATAAATTGCCGCCAAAATTAAACGATCCGGGAAGGTTTTCCATCCCGTGCCTATTCGGCAATTTATTAATAAAGTATGCCCTAGCGGACCTGGGAGCGAGCATCAATTTGATGCCCTTCTCCCTCTTTAAAAAACTAGATTTGGGTGTTCCCACCCCAACAAAAATGAGCATCCAACT
Organism: Dactylorhiza incarnata; assembly: GCA_033032865.1. Lineage (NCBI taxonomy): Eukaryota > Viridiplantae > Streptophyta > Magnoliopsida > Asparagales > Orchidaceae > Dactylorhiza > Dactylorhiza incarnata. The sequence goes on along the minus strand of JAWHQI010000033.1, from coordinate 5,803,514 downwards.
CGCGGATCGCTCGATAAAATATCCTATCGGGGTAGTGGAGGACGTTCTGGTCAAGGTTGACAAGTTTATCTTCCCGGTAGACTTCATCATCCTCGACATCGAGGAGGACGCCGAGGTGCCAATTATCCTCGGTCGCCCTTTCCTCGCGACCTCCCGCGCATTAATTGATGTGAGTAACGGTCGCTTCCTCCTTCGGGTAGGGGACGACGAAGTTACCCTTCTTATTAATTCCTCGATGTGAAACTCTTTATCGAACGATGATTCCTGCTTTCACTTAGAATCCGTGTTCGAGGATGAATGTTCTTCGCTTGCAGAATTACTCGCTTTAACTTTAGACGATCCGGATTTGGCGGACCTCGCCCCTTTGGACGAGCTACCGCCAGATTCGTCTTTCGAATCTTTTAATTCTAAAAGTTTAAAAATAACAACTTCTTACGAAGAACCCCCAGTCTTGGAGCTTAAGCCACTCCCCGACCATTTAAAATACGCTTTTCTCGCCGCGGACTTAAAACTCCCGGTTATTATTTCGTCTTCTTTAACCGATTCGGAAACCTCCGAATTAGTTAAAGTTTTGTCCACGCATCGCCATGCAATTGCATGGCAGATTTCCGATATTAGGGGGATAAATCCCTCTTTTTGCACGCACAAAATCTTCTTAGAAGATAATTCCCGCAAAACCATCCAGCCTCAGCGACGACTAAACCCAAATATGCGGGATGTCGTTAAGGCTGAAGTAATCAAACTCCTGGATGCGGGGATTATCTACCCTATATCCGACAGCACGTGGGTTAGTCCCATTCATGTCGTGCCAAAAAAGGGCGGTCTAACGGTAGTGGCGAATCAAAACAACGAATTAATCCCAACCCGTACTGTTACGGGTTGGAGGGTGTGCATCGATTACCGAAAATTAAATGACGCCACCCGCAAAGACCACTTTCCGTTACCGTTTATCGATCAAATTTTGGAGCGACTATCAGGTCATCCTTATTATTGTTTTCTCGACGGTCTATCGGGATTTTTATAAATTCCAATCTCCCCCGAAGATCAGGAGAAAACAACCTTTACGTGCCCCTTCGGTACCTTCGCATACCGAAGGATGCCATTCGGCCTCTACAACGCGCCAGCTACATTTCAACGATGTATGCTAGCGATATTTGGAGAGCTCGTAGAGGATATTATGGAAGTCTTTATGGATGACTTCTCGGTTTTTGGAAGCTCCTTCCAAAACTGCCTCCAAAATTTAGATCGAGTCCTCCAACGATGCGAAGACACGAACCTGGTTTTAAACTGGGAAAAGTGTAATTTCAAGGTTCGAGAAGCCTTAGTTCTCGGCCACAAAATTTCCGCAAGAGGGATGCAGGTCGACAAGGCCAAGGTCGAAATAATTGAAAAACTCCCCGCGCCCTCAAATATAAAATCAATTCGTAGTTTTCTTGGCCACGTGGGTTTCTATAGGCGGTTTATTCAAAATTTTTCCAAAATAACAAAACCGCTAACCCACCTCCTGGAGAAAGAATCTCCATTCATTTTTGATAGCGCGTCCGTAGAGGCATTCAATGCCATAAAAAATAAACTTATCCATTCTCCCATTCTGGTGGCGCCCGATTGGACCCTTCCGTTTGAGATTATGTGCGACGCGAGCGATATAGCGGTAGGGGCCGTATTAGGCCAACGCGTAAATAAATATTTTCATCCTATCTACTACGCGTCCCGCACGCTCACGGCCGCACAGGCTAATTACACAACAACGAAAAAGGAACTCCTTGCCGTCGTCTTCGCCATAGATAAGTTTAGGCCCTACGTCACGCTTTCTAAAATTATAATATTTACCGACCACTCTGCACTTAAATATTTATTAGAAAAAATGGACGCTAAGCCCCGCTTTCTTCGATGGATCCTCCTATTACAAGAATTCGATTTAGAGATCCGGGATAAGAAGGGGGCCGAAAATTTAGCGGCCGACCACCTTTCTCGTTTAGAACACCCAATCCCGGAAGCGCTCTTCGAACCGGAAATCGATGATCGATTTCCCAAGGAGTGTCTTTTAGCTTTAAATAATTTAAAAACTTCTCCCTCGCCTTGGTTCGCAGACTACGCCAACTATTTAGTTGCGCGGGTGCTCCCGAAAGACTTTTCAAAACAGCAAAAGAAGAAATTCTTTTCTGATTTGAAAAATTACTTTTGGGAGTACCCTTTCTTATTTCGCGTCTGCGCAGACCAAGTCGAGCGGAGATGCGTTTCGAGCGAGGAGGGTGCGCAAATTTTGCAGCACTGCCACGAGGAGCCGGCCGGGGGGCATTATCAAGCCAACCGGACCGCGCAGAAGGCGCTGGAGGCAGGCTTTTATTGCTCCGCTCACTTCAAAGATGCTCACACTTTTGTGAGCACATGCGATAGCTGTCAACGGTCGGGTAACATCTCTCGTCGCGACGAGATGCCCCAAAATTTTTATTTAGAATGCGAGATTTTCGATTTATGGGGCATAGATTTCATAGGCCCCCTACCTCCTTCATATACAAATCGCTACATTTTAGTGGCGGTCGACTACGTATCTAGGTGGGCGGAAGCGCAAGCTCTCCCCACCAACGATGCGAGAGTCGTCGTCAAATTTCTTAAAAAATTATTTTCTCTCTTCGGTACGCCCCGTGCGATAGTTAGTGATAGGGGTACGCACTTTTGCAACGCCTAGTTTGCAAAAACATTAACCAAATATGGCGTTACGCATAAGCTTGCCACCGCCTATCACCCCCAAACGAGCGGCCAAGTGGAGGTAGTTAATCGAGAAATTAAACGCATATTAGAAAAAACCGTTTCAATAAATAGGAAGGATTGGGCGATTAAATTAGACGACGCGCTGTGGGCATATCGTACGGCGTACAAGACCGCAATCGGTTGTACGCCTTAACGATTAGTCTACGGCAAGGCGTGCCATTTGCCCGTAGAATTAGAGCACCGCGCTTTTTGGGCGTTAAAACTTTTAAATCTCGATCATAATTTAACCGCCGAAAACCGGAAATTCCAATTAAACGAACTCGATGAATGGCGTGCGAACGCCTACGAGAGTAATAAATTTTATAAGGAACGCTCGAAATTTTACCACGACCGAAAAATTAAATTTCCAAAATCATTTGCGCCGGGCGATCTCGTCCTCCTATATAATTCGCGTCTTCGTCTTTTTCCGGGGAATCTAAAATCCCGCTGGTCCGGCCCCTTTCAAGTGAAAGAGGTTTGGCCATACGGGACCGTCCTTATCACCCACCCGGAAAAAGACAACTTAAAAGTTAACGGTCACCGACAAAAACTCTACCACGCAGGGGATCAACTGGGAGGGAAGCTAAATTCCATACCCCTCCCCCACCTCTAAAAAGATCGTACCCCGCCAACGCGTCAAGCTACGAGACGGTAAACAAAGTGCTCGTGGGAGGCACCCCCATATTTATCCAATTACGCTCTTTTATTGTTCTTATTTACAAAAAAAATGATGAAATAAATTTTCATTTCAAAAAAAAAAACTTAAAAAACTTAAACAAAAATATAATTAATAATAATAATAAATAATAATAATAATAAATAATTATAGTAAAACAAAATGAAAAATATTATTAATAACTATGCATATTTTAAATTATCATTTTTTTTCCAGAAAAGAAACTTAAAACAAAATCAAATAATGCAAAAACTTTAAAACAAAAAACAAAAAGAATTTTGGGAATTTTAAGATAAGATAATAGGAAGTTTCTCAAAGTAGGATTACTCGACAGACCCGAGAGGGGATTTTTGTCGATATTTCGAAACGAGAAAACCCCATTGCTTTTACCTTTTTATTTCTCTTATTTCTTCCTTCCTTTTTATCTTTAAGCTTTTTCTTTATTTACTTTATTTTATCTTTCTTAAAATTTTGATATATTTTAAAACATGCATATTTCAAAATTAAATACAAAACAAAAAAAAATAATATAATATAACATAAATATTAAAATAAAAATGATGATAAAAATTTATTTTTATCATACCCAAAAAAAATATGATCACATATATACTTTTAACTTCTTTTATACGTATTTTATTCGTGTTTTGTACATTTCGAAAAACTAAAACAAACCAAAAAACAATTTTGTATATATTCGTGGAGTTCCTTTTTATTTGTAACTATTCTTGTATATATTTTTTCTATCTTGTAATTAAATCTTCACGTTTTTGTAAATATTTTCGTTCCTCACACTTCACTTCAACATTGAGGACAATGTTGGCTTTAAGTATGGGGGCGTGTTTTCCCTCTTTTTGTAATTATTTTTGCCCCTCCCATATTAGAAAAAACAAAAAAATTTTATATGAAAAATTTGTTACAACATAAAACTTATTTGTTATAACATAACATAATTTGTTATGACATAAGAAAATTATGTTGCAACATCTTTGTCCCTCTTTTCATTTTTCTTTTCTTTTTGTAAAAACAATTTAATATGTAAATACACAAATTTTTTTTTATATATGTTTTATGTTTATGTCTTTTATTTGTATATAAAAATCCTTATTTATAATAATAAATAAATAAAAAAATGATGAAAAATGTACTTACAAATTTGTTATAACAAAATTCATTTTGTCATAACACCAAAAATGTTTTTCCTTCTCTCTTTTCTATTCTTTCCCTTTTTTTTATTAATGTACATATTTTTAACAAAATTAAAAAAATCAAAAAAATATATGATGAAAAAAATTTTTAGAAAAAATCAAAAATATTTTGTATGTATTTTTACTTTTCTTAATTTTCTTCTTTTTTTTAGTATTTATATATGCATTTTGTTATAAAGAAAATCAAAAATCCCAAAAAAATCATATCTTAAATATTTCAAAAAAAAAATATTTGAAAAACTTATCAAAAAATCCAAAAATAAAATAAAACCACCACTTAGCTTTTTGTTATTTCCAAGGCTAGGTTAGTCTTATCTTTAAGTGTTTTTCATTATTTATGATTTGCTAAAACAATTTTATTTATTTCATAGTTTGAAAAATTTAAATCGAGGAATTTTCAGTAGTAAAGAAAATCTTGCGATCTTAATTTAATTTGAGAACCGAATTTTTAGCACTACCTCGGGTTTACCCTAAATAGATTCCTTTTTGTATTATATTGGCAAACCATCTTTAGATTCAATTATTCTAAGTCTAAACTTGTGAAACTTTGGGAATGTTTTTAATCTACTAAACTTGCTCTCAAAAATATTTTTTTATTAATCTAGAATTTCTCTTGAAACCCCCCTTATAAACACCCCTTAGCTTGGCATAAAAATAATAAAAGTAGGAGTTTTAAAAGAAATCCTGTGTCAATGGGAATAAAAAGATTCCGTAAACACAGGCACCCAATATTGTTAAAAGAAATCCCGTGTCAATGGGAATAAAAAATTAAAATTCCGTAAACACGGGCATTGGGTTAAGTTTAGAAAAGATTTCAATTCTCCCGCGTAAACCAACGCTGGGAATCAAAGCAAAACCACCAAAAAGGTGGGGTGAGAGGATACAATCCATCACCCCTAAATCCAAGCACTCTTCTTTTTGCCAAGGCTACCTTTTTCCCCTACCCCTTAGCCAATAAAATTGTACCTAGATTTTAATTTAAAAAAGTTTGGGAGAGCATAATTAGTAGGCTTTATTTATTCTTAAAAACTTTCTTAAAAAAGTTAAAGTTTTGTATAATTTTATTCTAATTAAAAGGTACCAAAGACTGCAATAATCGACGCTATTTAGCTAACTTTAGAAGTCTCGCTAAAATTTTTTCGCACTTTTTAAATTACTTTCATAGTTTTGGACTTACCTCTTTAAATACCCTAAATTTATTTCGATCTTACTTTTGATTTAATAAAAACTTTAGTAAATTAGAAATTTTATTAAACGTCTTATAGGTATCCCTTACTTTTGCTCTGGAATAGCAAAAGCTTAAGTATGGGGGTGTTTGATGAATAGTAATTATACGTGTTTTTCTGTATAGTTTTTAGTGTATTTTTGCTTAGAATTATAAATAATCTGTGTAATTAAATAAATAAATTGTTTGTTTTTGTTATTTTAAACTTTTAACTAAGTTTTATTTTAATTTAATAAACTTTCTGTCTTTTTGTTAAGACACGCCCTTGGACACGCCCGTGTCCAAGGGCGTGTTCACTAATCCCTAACATTTTCTTCTCTCTGTTCTTTTTCCGGCTCAAACGTCAAGTCACGCCCTCGGTCATACTTGGTCACGCCCGTGTTGGATATCCATCCCAGATTCCAGCCACTTGAAGCATTTCATCCAAAAAGTCAAAGTCACGGCCGTGACATTTCATCCACGCCCGTGACATTTCAGACACGCCCGTGACCCATCAATTCCTTCCAAAAGAACAAAGGACATGCCAGGTGTCACGCCCAGTTCAAGCTCCAGCCAACCGACCTAGGTCACGCCCGTGACCGAGGCCGTGTACTTGGTCACGCCCGTGTAATTCCAAAGTCGCCGGTCAAGCCTTCCAGATGCCTGCCTGGATCCAGCTGTTCTGGCTATTCGCACCCCAAGCCGTACACGCCCTTAGACACGCCCGTGTCCGAGGGCGTGTAATTCCAAATTTTTTCCTATAAATAGCCAGATTCAGCTGAGTGTGGGGGTTCAGAATTTTGAGACCTCTTCTTAAGATTGTGGACCAATTTTTGCTGTTTTCATGTTTTAGCTCTCTTTTTGCATTTTCTCTCTCTTATTTTGTAACCTCTTTATGATGGAAATGAAATAGATTTGCTTCTTTGTAATTCTCTTATCTTTGTTTTGGTTAAAGTGTATGTGTGTTCTCTCTTTTTTCTTCTTTCTTTCTCTTTTTTTTAGTTTTTGTAATTTTTGTTATTATAATTAGTTGTCCATTTTAATTTGGGTGTGTGTGTGTATGAGGCTAATTTTCATGTTTTTAGCTTTTTTGTAATTTTTAGATGGTTTCATAATTTGTGTGTGTGAGTGTATGAGTTTAGGTTAATTTCTCTCTTTTTTGTATTAAACTTTCTTTTTAGTTTTTTTAGTGCTTTTGTAGTTTTTATTAAAGTAAGTGTGTGTGTGTGTGCTAGTATAGATTTTGTTTTATTTTAACTTAGATTTCATTTTTAGTAAGGGTGTGTGAGTGTAGGAGAATAGATTTTATTTTCTTTTAACTTAGTTTCATTTATGTTGTGTGTGTGAGTGTATGAGTTAATTTTTGTTTTCTTTAACTTAGTTTTCAATTAAAGTAAGTGTGTGTGTGTGCTAGTATAGATTTTTGTTTTCTTTTAACTTAGATTTCATTTCAAGTAAGGGTGTGTGTGTGTAGGAGGATAAATTTTACGCCTTTTTTGTAATTCAATAGCTTTTATTTCTGTCACGCATTTATTTCCCGCCTATCCATTTGGATAGGACTTGTCACGCATTTATTTCCCGCCTATCCATTTGGATAGGACTTGTCACGCATTTATTTCCCGCGTATCCATTTGGATAGGACTCGCTCACGCATTTATTTCCCCTCTACCTATTTGGGTAGGGATTGCATTTCTTTAATTTCTGCAATTTACCGCTTTCATTTTACTTTCGTAGAGTGTGTGCGTTTTCAATTAGTGCGTCTTTTGTTTTTAATATAATTGCTTTTTGCTAATTCCGCTAACCGCTCAATCACTTAAAATCGCCGTAGTTATCATTATCGCTTTATAAAACTCTAAAAAAAAATTAAGCAAAACTACTTTCTAAATTAACGTTTTCGTGCTTTCTCGCTTTTTATCGCAATTATCGTTAAACGCACGCCAACCTTAATTTTTGTCATTAGTTTTTCTATAAAATTATAAAAATCAATTCAAAACTCTTTTCGATAAAACAATAGCGCGCTCCTAAGAAGTAGAAATAATCGATACGACCTTGGAAAAATACAACTTTGATATTTCAAAAGAGATATCCTATACTACTATCGATAAGGTCCACTTGCCTTTATTGATTTTAGTCCGGATAATTATATAAACCCAAAAGCTTTCTCTCAAAAGCAAAAATTAAAACTCTCTTTTAAGAACAATTAGAAAATTGTTGCAACAAACCTTTGGTTGTTGCAATTAGCTCAAGGTAAAAGGAGTTTTAAAACTATCATTTACAAAGTTGTTGCAACAACTCACAAAATTGTTGCAACGACATATTCAAAAAGCTTTCAACTTTCATTTCAAACATAAGCCTTTCAAATCCCCTACTTAGCTTTTGGCGACGCGGCCAAAGAGTAATCCTCGATATTTCGAAAGAGGAAAAGGCCGTTACTTCTATCTTTCGATAGGATAACGGGTAATTCCTCGAAGTAGAATTACACGCGGGACTCTTCGAAAACGTCCGCCTAAGGTTAAAGTTTAAAGAAAGAAAGAGCTTTTCTAAAAAGATAAATTTTAGCGTATCAATTGTGTATAACCCCGATATTCTCCAAGTACTCCCAAGGATCCTGGGGAGGCAGTTTGGTAGCCTCAAACCACGCAGAAAGTGCAGCAGGGGCGGAGAGGGGGAGGGGGTCTCGCCCCCCCTCTCGCCCAAGAGGTTCGGGCGGAGAGGGAGAGGGGGTCTCGCCCCCCCTCTCGCCCAAGAGGTTCGGGCGGAGAGGGGCAGTGGGTCTCGCCCCCCCTCTCGCCCAAGTGGTTGGGGCGGAGAGGGGGAGGGGGTCTCGCCCCCCCTCTCGCCCAAGAGGTTCGGGCGGAGAGGGGGAGGGGGTCTCGCCCCCCCTCTCGCCCAAGAGGTTGGGGCGAAGAGGGGGAGGGGGTCTCGCCCCCCCCCCCCCCCCCCCCTCTCGCCCAGGGGAGGCCCCCCCCCCCCCCCCCCCCCCTCGTCTAGTTTAGCTATTCATAGTCCAGTTCTGGCTATTCGCAGTCCGGTGGTCTACGCTTAGCATTTCAGAACAGCGGGATTCGGCTATCCGCAGCCCAATTCAGGGGTATTTCGATAATCTGGCAGACCAGTTTTTGACTATTTGCAGCCCAACTTCAAAAATCCTATAAATAGGACCAAGGGGGCACCATTTGGAGAGATCTCTCATCCTAGGATAGCTCTCTCCTTCCCTCTCTCCCTCCCCAAGTCTCTATAGGGGGTGAGGAGAGGCTCCAGTGGTGCCCAAGCTTAGTAGTGGCTTGGGAGGGGAAGTTCCAAGGGGACTTCCGGGTATGTGGCGGGACCTCCCCACTAAGCCCTTGGTCCAGTTTTAGTTCCAACACCTTCAACCTAGAGCTCTCCCTTGGGGGCAGTAAGGGTTGGTCGCCCCTCAGCCTCGCTGAGGGCCCCGAACTCCACAGAGACCGAGTTGTCGGTTTCAACAGAGTCCTTTCAGGAATGGCACCAGGCTTGGGGATTTGCCTGGTCCATTTTGAGAAGAGAGCAATGGACATCCTTTTGCCAGGAGGGATGGGAATTCCTTTTGACCTGCATAGGTCAGGGAAGGAGTGGAAGAGGACTTGACTCATAATCCTCATGTAGGCATTCTCTTTGTGAGAATATTTGTAGCCTATCATTTTGAGTAAGCAGCTGCCCCAGTCTACTTTCTTCTTCAGCACAAGGGCCCCCATGAGATTCAGTTGCTGCCTGGGCACTGCATCATGGGCAGAGATCTTACATAGTAGTACTTTTCCTACTATTTCTGCCAGTATCCTATACTCATCAGAAAAATCTATTTTCTTCAGATGGATTGGTCTATCTTTTGAGAACTTCATTGTGATTAGTAAATTCTTGATTTCATCAGGGGTGAGTTCCACAGGTTCATCACCTGATAAGGGAATGGTAAAGGAGATTTATTTAGTTACTCTTTTAGAAAATAACTTGCTTTCCCTATTTGATTTGAACAAGGATAAAATTGGAATGTACCCGATGAAAGATCAAAGGTGTTACTAATGTGTTCAGCAGAGATTGAGACAGGTGTCTCATATATTGTTCCAGTGATTTCTCCTTGTTCAGATATCTGAACATGAGCCATTAGCTCTATGAGTTCTATCTCCAGGAGCTTGCATCTTGTGGAGATGAGGTTATCTAGGCCAGCTTCAGTGAAGAGAGCTATGATGCTCTTATAATTTTCGGCGGCGGCCTGGAAGGATTCGAGGTCAATGTCAAAACCAGAGTTTATCTTGGGAGCTATTTTAGGTCAGTGAGAGAGAGGAAGAGATGGCTGGACTGAGAGGTAAGAAGGATGAAAGATGCAGAGTGCGAGAGGATTTCTAACGGAAGAGTTTATTTAAGTCAGGTGAAACGTCGAAACGAGACACAATTTGAGGCTTATTCGGTACTACAGTAGATGTGATCGAAAAATATTTTAATATTGCCGCTCTTTTTCATGAAGTCGACGTTACGTCGAGTGGAATTCGACGCAACCGTTGATACAGTCTGAGTTAAGATGTTAGGGTTTCCTATTGACGTATGCATCGATCGAAGTCGACGCATGAGTCGATTTTATTTATAATTATTGGTTATCGACGGTGCGTCGATTAATAAGTTTACGTGACTTTTATTTTGCCTGAAACTTCTTGGTTTCTCTTGAGAGATTATTTCTTCCTGCTCCTAATGTTTTCTAAGTCAGTCTTGGACTAATTTTTATAAACAATTAGATTGATTGTGCAAACATTGTTTGGCAATGTGGCCAGTTTTATTGCAGATATAACATCTGACTATCTTTAGATTATGGGAATATGAGTTTAGAGAGGGATAGTGGTGTTGATTAGGATAGAAATTTTGATTAGGATAGAAATTTTGGTTAGGATAGAAGTTTTGATTAGGGTAGAAATTATGATCAGGATGAATGGGTCCTGGATGGGGGTTAAGATGGAAAGATTTTGGAGAATAGACATGTCCTGTAATTATGTTGCTCTGAGATTTTATGCGTCGATATCTATTCGACGTATGTTGATAGTTGCGTCGATTTATATTCGGCGCTTTCTCCAGATTGTGTTGATCTAAAATCGTCGCATGTAAGAAGTTGTGTCGATTGGAAGTCGACGTACTTTTATTCAAGCGTCGAGTTGAGGTCAAAGCATCTGGGAGATTGCGTCGAGTAGAATTCGACGCACTATCATTCATGCGTCGATATGAAATCGACGCAATTGTGTTTTCACAAATTTTATTTTTCCCTTTTTCTTATTTTATTTCTTTATGAGTTGTTTCTTTTGGCTTAGTTGCCTTCTTAGAAGTAGTTTGAGAGTCTTCATCTTTATAGTATGATGTTTCATCAAAATGGTTTATCTCATTGAGGGTGTCTTCTTCCTTATTTTGTGAGTCTTCTTCTTGGTTTATTGATTTAGTGGGTTTAGTGAATTAAACAGGGCTCATCCAAGCAGGTTTGTTGGATGGAATTAGACTAGCTGAGGGATCAGCTCCTAGCCCAAGATTTTTATGTCTTCTTGTTTGTTTTTCTGTGATTTCTTTAAGTGTTTGGCTTCTCATTTTTATTGATTCTTCAAAAGCTTTTGCTTGGGATACCTTATTCTTAAGGAGCTAGTTTTCTATTTTAGCCCTCTCTATTTCTTTTTCTCTGATGTTAGCCCTTAACTCATAATTTTTAAAACAAGTATCCTCTATATTTCTCTGGTTTTTAATGACATTAATTTGTTCTTTTAGATTCTTAATTTCTTATTTATCTTTTAGTTGATCTAAACATAATCCTGTAAAATCATTTTTGAAATCATCACACAGAAAATCTATGTCATCAAAAATGCTTACCTCATCCTTATCCTAAGATTCCTCTATGAGAATAAGGCTATTTTCTTTATCATCTTCAGAAGAGATGCTTCCTTCTGATTTTGTCTCACTCCATGATTTAGCACCATGTTCTTCCTTTGAGCTTTCAAGAGCCATTAAGCATAGGTCTTCTTGCTTAGACTCTTCATTGTCACTTTTGGATGAGGTGCTGTCCTCAGAATCTGTTTCACTCCAAGCTTCTGCAATGAAGCCTCTTTCTTTCTTCTTCCTCTTTTTCTTGAGATCTTTCTTTTTCAGATCTTTCTTTTTCTCAGTATTTTCTGGACATTCTGGTGCAATGTGTCCAGTTTTCCTACAGGAATAACAAATGATTTCTTTAGTAGGAGTTTTATCATACCTTGGTTTTGATTCTCTCCTTCTAAACCCATCTGTCCTGACCTATTTCTTGAATCTTCTGGCCAGGAGGCTGAATAATTCTTCTTCAGTGACAGGGGTCTCTTCTTCTGTTGCTTTCAAAGCAATGTTTCTATCTTTTGAGGAGGTTGGAGTGCTTCCTCTTCTTTCCTTCTCTTCTCTGGTTTTCAGCAGTTGCTTATAGGATTTGAGTTTTCCTAAGAGGGCATCTGTTGAGATTTCCTTTTGTCCTCTTGTATCTCTTATTGCCCATATTCTTGAGTCCCATACTTGGGAGACTCATTAACATTTTGTCATTGATCTCTGTGAGAGAGATCTCTATATCCAGGCTCCTTAATTTATTGATGATCAGACTGAATCTGTCATACATCTCAGATATGCTTTCTTCATGCTTCTTTTGAAAGTTCTCATATTGGGAGATCAATAGAGCCTTTCTATCTTTCCTTTCATCAGCACTTCCTTCTACCATCTTGGTAAGAGCCTCCCAGATTTCTTTGGCTGATTCACAGTCAACAACCTTTTGAAAGATTTCATCTGAGAGGGTTGAGACAAGAATGTTCACAGCTTTTGCAACACATGTTCCTGCCTTCTTCTCTTCAACTGTCCACTCATCCCTTGGGACAAGTGTTTGAGTCACTTTACCACTTGAGTCTCTTCTATAAGGCTTGGGAGGACCTGTCAAAATAACATTAAATAATTCTTCATCAATAGAATTCATATAGATCCTAATTCTTGTTTTCCAAACTGCAAACTTTTCAAGATTGCACATTGGTGGTCTGGTGGAAGCATAATCTTTGATTTGTGCCATGTGAAAAATAGTTTTTATAAATATATATATATATAAGAGGTAGGATATTTTTGATCAAGGACTTAACCTTTTTAGATCAACCTCCCTCTGATACCAATTGAAAGTGCACAGTTAACCACACTAGAATTCTCTAGAGGGGGGGTGAATAGAGATTTAAATAAATTTTGTGCAAAGTTAACAAATACATATATATATGTAATAATCACAGAATTAAGCTTCCCACACACACCAACAAGAATTAAGTAAATAACGAAAGAAATAGCAAAATGAAAATCACAGCACAACACAAAGAAATATAGTGGTTCCCCAAACTTTGGGTAGTCCACTCTTCTACCCCCTTGGTAGGAATTCACTATCATGCACTGAGTCTTTTGATAAGGAAACTCTTAGAACCAGCCTGAGTCTTTTGATAAGGAGACTCTTAGAACCAGTACAACTGAATTTTTTTGAAGAGAGATTCTAAAAACTCTTTTACACAATTGAAGTTGAAATAAGAATGAGAAGACGAATTAGAAGAAACAATAAAAACTAGAAAGAATCTTCTTCCTAGCAAGAAGATTAGAAGCACAAGAATAGTGAATGTAATCTCTCTTCTATAGTGAGAAGGAGATTGTAGGCTTTTCTCTCTTTTGTGAGAGCTTTCAAAATTTGCAGCAGAATGGCTTTAGAAGGAGGAGAAGATGAAGGCTTTTTCTTTGCTGCAGCACACTATCTCTTTTCTCAGCTTTCTCACTCTTCACTTGGGAGATCTTCCTCTTTTTCAAATGTATATGGTGGATCACTAGTCATAATTCTCTGCCGACCTCCTCTTTATTTATAGCTCTGTTTCAAAAGATGTTGCTAAAGGGGAATAATCAATCAGCAATTAGAGAGAAAAACTTTCCATAATAATTAAATCTGTAGAAGGAAAGAATTCATTCTGATTTCAAATAATATCCATAATAATCTTAATCAAATTAGCGAAGAATCAAATAGAAGGAAAGACTGACTATGAACGACTATAAAAGAATAATATCATTCCATAAAAATCAGATCTACAGAAAGAAGGAAAGAGATCTGGCATGTTTTTGAATTTATTATTGAAATCGACGTGCGTCGATTACTATTCGACGTAAATGTCGATTTCATCCTGGCTGGACGTCGAGAGGAGAATAAGGAAGGTGCGTCGACTTTATTAAATGCGTCGACTAGAAGTCAGAGGTACATCGACAAAGATTACGTCGAATTCTTCTTAGAGTTACTTCGACTCATTCTGAGAGAAACGTAGACTACATTTCGGCGTTGCGTCGAATACTATTCGATGCATATTTACTTAGCCTAATTTTTTATTCTTAGAATTTATATTCTACTCAATTCTAGGGATTAAGATAAATCATTTCCCCAACACTTACATTCGGATAGAACTAGAGGCATGGACCGTGTCACCCTCATCATTGATCAGTCCTAGTTTCCTGATCTAGAATAGACCTTAAGAGAGTGGTAAGATCAATATCACATATTGGCTCAACCCAGCATGGCCATGCATGTCTCGATCTCATTCCATCAAGGGGCCCATGGATGTAACTCCTATCATAAAGGAGGACAAATCCCATATTTTTCCACACACAAACACCCAAATGAATCGCAACATACCCAATAACCACCCTTATCATCAACCTTTCTCAAGGAAGACTTTAGATGGCATCAAAGTACGCTCTTCCTCACTTGATGAATTCTGTGACTTTAGGTCAAAGAACTACAAACACCATTGTCAGTTAAGACCTACTTGTGACACGTTCATATAACAATCCACAACGTAGTCTCAAGGTGGGTCTGTCCATTACATCTTGTTCACTATCAAGTACCCATGTGATGACTTGATATCACAATATCATGACCTGTAAGAACCGGTCATCAGTCAACGCACATGCTAGTCTTAACGTATCATCATTGCCCTTCAACTTCTAAGATGATACTCCGACTAGGGACCATTTAAGAATGAAGCTTCTTGTTATACATAGGCCCTCACATTCAAGTCACGTACTTGAATCTCTATGGAAGCCAACATTCTAAGGGCGTTTATTATGCTAATTAATCTATCAAATAGAAACTATTGACATAACAATAAGAACTTGCCATAAATGTAAAATGAAAAAACACAGTATATATCACAATTCATCAAATAAATAAACAACCAACAGACATACAATCCACAAGGCTCCCACTAAAGATGATCATTCAGGTATCTAATACCCATTGATCTAACATGACCATCATGCTTCTTTTTCGCAAGAGGCTTTGTTAGTGGATCCGCTATGTTTTCTTCAGTCGGTACTCTACAAATGTTCACATCTCCTCGATCGACAATCTCTCGAATAAGATGGAACCACCGAAGTATGTGCTTGGAGAGTTGATGAGATCTAGGTTCCTTAGATTGGGCTATTGCACCATTGTTGTCACAGTAGAGAACTACTGGAGAAACAATGCTAGAAACTACACCAAGCTCGCTGATGAATTTTCTAATCCACGCAGCCTCCTTCGCTGCATTGGCAGCAGCGATATACTCGGCCTCAGTCGTAGAATTGGCAAATGTCTCTTGCTTGGAACTCTTTCAGCTTACAGCTCCTCCATTAAGGAAAAATACAAAACCTGATTGGGACTTTGAATCATCCCTATCAGTATGGAAGCTTGCATCCGTGTAACCATTTACAACGAGCTCTTCCTCTCCACCATACAGCAAGAATAGATCCTTCATCCTTTTCAAGTACTTTAGGATATTCTTAACAGCAATCCAGTGACCATCACCGGGATCAAACTGATATCTGCTCGTCATGCTTAAAGTATAAGAGACATCGGGTCGAGTATACAACATTGCATACATGATTGATCCAATTGCCGAAGAATATGGAATCAACTTCATGCGGTCCTTATCTTCCAAAGATTTAGGACACTGGCCCTTAGAGAGACTCACACAATGAGACTTGGGTAAGAATCCCTTCTTGGACTCAAGCATGTTGAACCGCTTCAACACCTTCTCAATGTATATACTCTGGGTCAAACCCAGCAACTTCTTCGATCTATCTCTATAGATCTTAATACAAAGTATATAAGTCGTTTCACCCAAGTATTTCATAGAAAAGCAACTCCCTAGGTTGTTCTTAACAACTTGCAGGGTCGGAATGTCATTCCCGATCAGTAGTATGTCATCCACATATAATATCAGGAAGACAACAATGCTCCCATTAATCCACTTGTAAACACAAGGCTCATCCTCATTCTTGATGAAACCAAACTCTTTGATTTTCTCATCAAAATGAACATTCCAACTTTGAGAAGCTTGTTTCAATCCATAAATGGATCAATTTAACTTGCAAATTTTAGTGGCTTCACTTGGAGATACAAAACCCTCGGGTTGAGTCATATGCACTTCCTCAAGGAGGTTTCCATTAAGGAAAGCCGTTTTGACATCCATTTGCCAGATCTCGTAGTCATAACACGCAACAATAGCAAGTAGAATCCTGATGGACTTGAACGTGGCCATAGTGGAAAAGGTCTCATCATAGTCAACACCATGAATTTGCCTAATACCTCTAGCCACCAGCCGACCATTGAATGTCTGTGCATTCCCATCCATGTCGGTCTTCTTCTTGAAGACCCACTTGCACCCTATGGGTCGTACCCCTTCAGGTGGTTCCACCAAGGTCCAAACTTAGTTTGCATACATGGAGTCCGTTTCCGATTTCATGGCCTCAAGCCACTTCTCGGAGTCTGGTCCATTCATAGCATCTTGGTAGGATGCGGGCTCATCATCATGATCCATAAGCAACACGTTACCTATTTGAGACATGAGAAATCCATATCTCTCAGGCTCAAATCTTGGTCTACCAGATCTACGTAGGACTTGTGTTTCTTGAGCAGGCTCTCCAGCTACAACTTCTTGTAGTCCTTGCTCCTGTTCCAATTCCGGTTCATTCATTATTTGTGGTTCTTGAACTTCTTTAAGTTCTACCTTTGCAGTATTTCTGGATAAGAACTCTTTCTCCAAAAAGACATCAGTCCTTGCGACAAACACTTTGCCCTCAGACGATAGGTAGAAGTAGTACCCTTTGGTCTCCCTAGGATACTGATGCGCAAATCTAGCACACTGCTATAGGCGGTAGCAAGACTGCGGCACGAAACGACAGTGTACCGATCGTTCAAGTAATATAAAATGTGGGAGTGATCCCCAAGTATCGAATCTCAAAGGAACACAAAAAGGTGGAGTTAACTATCGAGGAAGGACTTGAGATTGAAGTCCTTATAAGCGGATGGATTGCGGAAAAGGGGGTTTTTGGATTGTGGAAAATAAAAGAAAACAACTACAACTACTCCTATGCAATGCCGCTATGCAATGCTTCGCTTGGCAGGATGGAAACTAGGTAGGCCTTGAGCGCGCTGCTTCACAATGGCGGATGGACAAGTAGGCAAGCAGAATCAAACTGTGTAGGCCTTGAGCGCGCTGCTTCGTTAGGCGAATGGATTACACGGGCCGCTATGCCAGGATTCGCTAGGCTGATGGAAGAGTTGTCTTATGGATGGAGTGAGTAACACCGGCGGAGTCGAAGTGGATTACACGGGCCGTTAGCACCGCTTAGCTTGGCGGATGGAAGAGTAGGAACACAGAAAGTGCGAGTAGTCAGGCGGAATGGATGGTGGAATGGGGGCGCTCCTCAAATCACATAAACCACAAACATAACCACAAAACCATGGAAAATTACACTAATAATATTTAGTGTTTATGGACATCATTCATATAGAAACATACAACCACACACATCAAATAGAATCAGCAAAAATAACAAGGAGGAGGTAAGATTACAACCAAAGCACGAAGACTCGTCGGAGATTCACGGCCGGAATCTAGGGTTGTCAATCCTCATCCGGGCTCGGTCTTCAACTGTCGTCCGGGGTAGGAGAGGTCTGTCACTACCTCCCAATGGACCCGTCTTCTTCGTCAATAGCCTTCAACCATGATCTTGCCGGAGAACTCTAAGGATATAGTGCAAAATCCGTTGAAATGGAGCTTGGAAGCTTCTGAATGATGGAAGAGACCGAGAGGATACTCCGGCTCGAGATTGGCGTGAAGAATATGTCCGAAGCACCTCCAGATGGTAGGCGGCGATGGAGCGGAGAAATGTGCGAAACTAGAGCTCTTGGACGCGGGAAAGAAGATCGATTCATTAGGGTGGAAATCTGCACTTTTATAGAAAAATAGTCAAAAAATGGTCACGCACGGTCGAACGCACGACCGTGCGTAGACCATGCGATATTAATAATAAAGAACAGCGCAGAAAGACGACCTGGAGCACCCGTGCGATTTATTCACGCCCGGGCAAATTCGCCCGTGCGTCAAAACGCACGGGTAAATTCAAAAAAGCTAAAAATAAGGCTAAACAGGTTGATCGTGTGATTCCTTCATGCACGGGCACTGCCCGTGCGTAGAGACGCACGATCAACGACAGAACATCGTATTCCACCCCAGAAGAGAATGCACGATCACCTGTGACTGTGCGTCAAGGAAAATGCATGACAGTGCGATATGCGCAGTCATGAATTCTGGATAGAACTGGATGAACCGTCCACCTGCATCAGCCATAACATAGCTGGGAACACCGTTCCTGCTCCAACATGAAAATAGAAATACGATGGGGAGCACAGTGTGCTTGCCCCCAACAAAACAGTGCGCAATTGCGCGCAAAAACGGGCCTAGAAGTGCACTTAGCGTGGAATGATAGATGTCTATCAAATATGAACGAAAACATGTCTAAAGTGTAGTGCTTTGACTAAATATTCGGCCCAGATGAGCCCATAAATGTATATATAAATGGGACTCATCACACCCCCAGACTTACCTATTTGCGCGTCCCGAGCAAACAAATCCTAAGCAAGCGGGGAAAGAAAAGCAGATGACTTTGAATTACAATACAGAGTACCATGAGAAGTTGCATGCTCACGTGCATAAGAAAGATAATAGAGAAGATTTCTCATTATACACGAACAGTTTATAGATTTCTAAAAGAGTAAAATCATATTACAACCACCCAAAATGGTGAATTGCGGTGAATCATCCGGTCATGCATACAGAGAAAGTAAACTAAGCGCTGAGATGAGCATTGCTCAAGATTGGGGTGCCGGACAAACTCCACTGAAATCCATCGGTGTCGGTGACCATAGGCTCGCCCGGTCACATTCTCTCCACGACACTAGATTGGTTCATAGTGTGAGTCGGTAGGACTTTAGGTTAGAGATGGGGCTTGGGTTACAGTGAGGTAAACAAAGATAAACACGAAGGCTTGATACACCGAAACCCAAATGAGCAATTGCAAAGCACTATCCAAGCAGCCACAATACGCGCGGGTGCACCACACCCCCAGACTTGAACTTGAAAATATGTGTGTGTGCACCGCCTAATCCCAAAATATATCTCACAAAGATTTTCAATTTGTTGGGGAAATG
This sequence comes from Dactylorhiza incarnata, assembly GCA_033032865.1. Taxonomy (NCBI): domain Eukaryota; kingdom Viridiplantae; phylum Streptophyta; class Magnoliopsida; order Asparagales; family Orchidaceae; genus Dactylorhiza; species Dactylorhiza incarnata. Next base: position 5,784,147 of record JAWHQI010000033.1, on the reverse strand, counting down.
ATTCATCTTAACCCCTAGAAATGAGTAGAATATGTATTCTCAGAGTGAAAAATTAGTTTAAGTAAATATGCGTCAAATAGTAATCGACGCAACGTCGAAGTGTAATCGACGTACCTCTCAGAATGAGTCGAAATAACTCTAAACAGAATTCGACGTAACCAAAGTCGACGTAACTCTGATTTCTAGTCGACGCACCCAGTAAAGTCGACGCACCTCAGTCAACGCTCCTTCCATATTTTCTTCTCGACGTCTAGCCAGGCTGAAATCAACGCTTACGTCGAATAGTAATCGACGCACGTCGATTTCTATGACAGATTCAGAAACACGCCAGATCTCTTTCCTTCTTTCTGTAGATCTGAATTTTATGGAATTATATTATTCTTTTCTAGCCGTTCTGAATCAGTCTTTCCTTCTTTCTGTAGATCTGAATTTTATGGAATTATATTATTCTTTTCTAGTCGTTCTGAATCAGTCTTTCCTTCTAAATGATTCTTGGCTAATTTGATTAAGATTATTATGGACATTATTTGAAAATTGAATGATCTCTTTCCTTTTACAGATATAATGATTATGGAAACTTTTCTCTCTTACTATTTTGATTATTCTCCTATAGCAATATTTTTGAATAAATAGAGCTATAAATACAGAAGGAGGTCGGCTAAGAATAACAAGAAGTGATCCACTCCATCCATTTGAAAAAGAGGAAAAGCTCCCAAGTGAAAAGTGAGAAAGCTGAGAAAAGTGAAAGAGTGCTACAACAAAGAAAAAGCCTTCTTCTTCTCCTCCTTCTGAAGCCATACTGCTGCCATTTCTGAAAGCTCTCACTGAAAGAGAAAAGGGATTTCAATCTCCTTCTCACTATAGAAGAGAGATTTCATTCACTATACTTGTGCTTCTAATCTTCTTGCTAGGAAGAAGATTCTTTCTTGCTTCAATTATTTTTCTTCTACTTCTTCTTTTTATTCTTATTCCATTTTCAAATTGTGTAAAAGAGTTTTAAGAATCTCTCTTCAAAAAATTCAATTGTAGTGGTTCTAAGAGTCTCCTTATCAAAAGGCTCAGGCTGGTTCTAAGAGTCTCCTTATCAAAAGACTCAGTGCAAGATAGTGAATTCCTACCAAGGGGGTAGAAGAGTGGACTACCCAAAGTTTGGGGAACCACTATATTTTTTTGTGTTGTGCTGTGATTTTCTTTTTGCTATTTCTTTCTTTATTTGCTTAATTCTTGTTGGTGTATGGGAAGCTTAAATTTGTGAATATTACACATATATATATATTTGTTAACTTTGCACAAAATATTTTTAAATCTCTATTCACCCCCCCCCCCCCTCTAAAGAATTCTAGTAAGGTTAACTGTGCACTTTCAATTGGTATCAGAGATAGGTTGATCAAAAAGGGGTAACTCCTTGATCAAAAAGATCCTACCTCATTTATATATATATATTTCTAAATTTTTTATGGCACAAATCAAAGATTATGCTTCCACCAGACCACCAATGTGCAATCTTGAAAAGTTTGCAATTTGGAAAACAAGAATTACGATCTATATGAATTCTATTGATGAAGAATTGTTTAATTTTATTTTGACATGTCCTCCCAAGCCTTATAGAAGGACTCAAGTGGTAAAGTGACTCAAAAACTTGTCCCA